>OX422217.1:35294772-37834772 GCA_949130495.1 Sambucus nigra
TAAAGAACCTTTAATCTTTTCCAAATTATCTTCTATAAGATGGTAGTGATAATGGAGTCTATGAATATACTGGAAGGGTGAAGCGTGAAGCATGACCCACTCCAATGGAAACTATCTTCAAAGTGATAGTATTTCAGTAGCAAAGAAAAGACCAAAAAACTAACTTTCAACATGATAAAGATCTTTATTGTTACAGTAAAGAGAAAATAATGGTTGATTACAAATTTTCAGTAACAACAAAAGGAATGAAACCACATGAGAATGATGATTCTCTAAGAGTGAAGAGATAATCACTTTAAGTACCTAGAAGAGAGCAGAGAGAAAATACTTGCAAAAATTTATGCAGGGTGACATGCTCTAGTGATGATCTGTTTTGACCATGCCCCATGTGCTATATTTATAAAAAAACATTAGGTGTGATATGGAGCGTGTGAAATAAAGGGGATATTCCCTTGCGACATATATCTGAATAGTACTTTTATCCCTATCACTATTTGTTATTATCTACTATAATCAGTCTGTTGACAGGTGACACCTGGCGTAACCAAGGTAAAAATGTACTGTTGTCTGGCATAATGCTAAAAGTACTATTTTATTTATTTCAAAACGATTGCTTGGTGAATGACTTTAATGACTCGTGAGCGACCTTGAGGGCCACTCACTATTGACACACCTGAAATATCTAGTGATAAAGTCTTTGACTGCTTGACCTCTTGGGTACCTCACCTTAGTATTTTATCTTTCCTAGGGTGTTGAAGTTGTTGAGCCTTAGCTTGCTCAACATGAATAACCTCTCAACCTCCAAACCAAAATTTTTAAGAGGTCCTAACTGGCCATTTTCTCGAGTCGTGCTTGATTGCTTAAGTTTACTTGCTTAGTAAACCCGTGTTCAAAAGATAAAACCTAGTGATAAGAAATGAGTTTTATTAAAAACAAACATTTGTGTGACTTGAGCAATCACTCGTAAATTTCCCTCACTAGGCTGGCATTACTTCTTATATGTTTCCTTCTTCTCAGCAACTTTGTGACTTGAGGTTGCTCATGTAACTTCCCCTCATTGGTTATTATTTATAGTTTATTAATTTCTAGGACTTGCTATTCCAACATATCTTGATAGTGATTGCTCGTGTGGATTTCACATGACTTAGGCTTGCTCACCGAATATATCTTGTTGAAGGTTGTTCGAGTGGCTTACTAGTGATTTGGGCTTGCTCGCCCAACATATCTTCTTAGCGGATGCTCCCAGAAAGTTCCTTTGATTGTACACCCCTCTACAAAGCAATGCCATTTTCTTTCTTCATCATTTTGGAGGTAAACATGCCATGCTCATAAGTTTGAAGATCACCTACACACAGAAAGTTCAAAACGCTCACTTTTGAATTAAATATTTCAAGAAATGACCTTAAGATTTTCTTAACAACTTTGGTTTTGAGTATTCTATCTCCTAAGTTAAACGACAAGTTCACAATATCACACAGTCTAGAATATAACTCATCAAATGATTCACTCTCATCCATCCTAATGGTTTCAAACTCAAGGGTAAGATTTTGGAATTTGGAAGACTTAGCATAACTATTTCCCTCATGAGTTAGTTAGAGTATATTCCAAGCTTCTTTGGATGTTTCACACGTTATAATATGACATAACCGCTTCGGTGTAGCAAGCCAAAACAAAGCACTAAAACCACGTGAATTATAATGAACTAATTTGTTCTCATCCTCACTCTATCTTTTTATGGGTTTAGGGACACGAAGTTCACTTACTAAAGTCATGGGTGGAGTCCACTCCTTAAGAACAACTAACCAAACCAACCCATGTATAGCCTTAATTTCTGACTTTATATGTGCTTTTCGATACGTGTAATTAGACCTATCAAACATCGGAGGCCTAGAAAAAGAATGACCCTCTATATAAAAACCATTAGGATTCATATCTAAACAAATTATAAACCCATGACTGGATACCATTTTAAAGTCCTATGCCAAAATTTAATATGGATGGTCCAAAAACCAAATAACCCAAATTTTAATTTTTTCAAATTTAAATTAAACTTAAACAGACCTACCCAATTAAACTTGCACCGATTAAATCAATTTTTGTGATTAAACGACTAACTAGTTTTATGTTATCCTAAGCATGCATCTAGGTGAGTATAGCAAGATAAAATAAATCAATCACACAAAGCCCAATGTACGAGGAAACACCAAATGAGAAAAACCTCGGATGACCTAACCAACGCAATTCACTATGATGAGGAATTACACAAGTTATACATATGACCTACACAACGACTCGAATCCATCGCAAGACTTAACGGATCTTCTATCCTTTGATTTGTCCTCCACATTGCCACATAAGAGTCCACTTATGCAGTGCCACAACTCGCGAGTCCACACGTACCTCGGTATCCCTATATACAGACTCAACAACCCTCACACATAAATCCAATCATATGTAAACAAACAATCATAAAATCTGCCACTCAACAAGATGAAGAGTAAACCATAGTGCCCACAACACTATATTTCAAAGCATATAATATGATGAAACTTAGATCTTTAAACAGTTGGGTGCAAATAAGGTTTGGGTTTGAAAAACTTGATCATAAATGATCACATAAACACTGAGAGATTTTTGGAAGACTTTAGGAACTCAAAAGCATGAAAAATCCCAATTAAAGCTGCTGCTCTGCACTCCTATTTATAGGAGGTTTTCCAAAATTGAAATAAATATAATTTTTTTTAAATAAAATCTCAAAAAAATTAAAAAATGCACCGACTCGTTCAAACAAGGTTAATCTCATTCAAACGAAGACATGCATCTTGTCCGAACTAGCTTCTAACGAGAAACAAGTGTATAAAAAAATAGATCGGTCGACGTTCATTGGATATTATTCTAACGAGTTGTAGAGGCTTGTTCGAATGACATAGTCAATGTCATTCTAATGACCTGGCAATTTTTCTAAAATGATTTTAAAATTAGATAAAAACTTTTGAAGCATTTTTATGAAGCCAGGAACCAATTATATGATTATAAGGTTCTTCAAATATATGCATTCATACCTAAGATATCCTTGGAACGCTGAAGACGAAACATGGAACATAAAATAACTCGATGAATACAATATTTGAAACTTCACCGATACGTCTTCAAACAAATACGTCAAAGGCTTGAAAGTAAAACACACTCAAGTACTAACCTATGATTCAAAGGTTTTGTCCAAGGAAGGGATAATAAAAAACATACAAATTGACTCGATTCAGAAATTTATCCTTAGAATTATTTCATTTATTATTGTCACGAACCCGTCCCAAAATAGTAGTGGGGAACGAGTGTCTTGACATGCCACCAAGGAAACAAATATTCCGACTTGAATTGTTTCCTTAATTAAATGCAACGAAAATACAATTACATGGTTATGAATCGTAAAATACTGAAATTAAAGGAATTACGTCATCAGATCTTTCTAAAAGGAAACTTCATTTATATTACAAGTAACAACGAGTTACAACTTAAAACGAAATTCAAAACTTATTACAAGAGAGACAAACATGCTCTATATGATATAACAAATTTTTACTTAAAATAACAAAAAAGAGCTTTAAAAGTTGAATCTTCCATATACTCCTTTTATGTTCCCTCCAAGCCTACTTATTTCCTGAAAAATGGTTAGTTATACAACATCAGCTAAAAGCCGAGTGAGGTTCAATCTCTAGACATTCCAAGGTTTTGTTCAGAAAATTGATACTTATTCAAATCCAAAGAGTAGACATATACATATATGGATAGGAATTTGCTGTATAAAATTTGAGATGACAGTATATAGAAATGAATAGCACAGAATATAACAGATACGAAAAATCAATTTGCAATGTCTTTTTCTTTCAATCATATTATTTTAATGGCCAAGTACACTCTAATACCGTATTCTTTCTCGGTAGTTGAGGGTCAATCGAACGTGTTCATCACAACACCTTATTTAGGGCACACCATTGATAACCCAGCTGGGAAGGTCAGTCAGTAAGAGAGGTCCCTTAGACCGAATCTTATTTCCAATATTCAATATCATTTTCAAAACTCTTTTTAATCGGTATGTCTATATGGACAAATATAAACATATCACAAGGAATCAATCATCGGTATTAGATGAATTTTGAGAATAAAAGAAGTTCACAAAATATATATAGTTTACAGAATATCATATAATTAAAACGCACAAGGAATGTCAGAGTACTCACCTAAAAAGAGGTTCGAAGTTACAGGTATCGGGTCTTGGATCACTAAGACAAAATTTCTTCTTAAACTTCCCCGTACTTTCTCTCACTACTTCTCTCTGATCTTTGGAATAAATTTCGTGTAAGAACTGATCCTAAGGCCTCTATTTAAAATTTCCCAAAGTTCTTAGGGTGTTGACAAGTGTCCCGATGACTAAGCGTCCATTTTGGTGAGTCGATGTTTGACGTGCCGCGTAACGGGACTATCTTGCAGTCTTAATTCACCAGGTGGCAACACGTGTTTTAACTTTTTCTAATTGCATGACATGTATTTTGTCCCTTCCTTTAAAGTTGACACGCGTACGGTGGAGGTGTCAAAACTAAGCACGAGGTGTCATGTACGAGGTGTAAAGTTATTAAGGGTATAAGGGTGATTGTACACATGTAAGGGTATTTTAGTAATTTTACACCATACATTTTCAATATTTCTTAGAGGTCCTTGAAAATATTTTATTTACAAAATGGTCCTTTATATATTTTCATTTTAGTCCTTGAAACTTTCTTTACTAAAATTAAGTCCCTAAAGTTTCATAAAATTATATTTTCTACCCTAAAACTTATCTTTTAACGTAGGATATGCTATTAGACTTTGATTTGATCCATTTTGCTGAAGAAAAAGGTCATTTCAAGGTGTTTAAGTCGGCCTAACTAGCCTCCCCTTCCAACCAATCAAAACATAACACATGGTGTGCTAATAAGACAAAATACAACTTATACAATGGACAAATTTGCCCTTGTTTTGTAATTTCGATATAAATTTTTGCTCGGACCTTCGTTTAACACACCGTTTATTGTCTTACAAACCTAATTCATCTATCTACAACTTTTTAGTTTATACCTCAAGTAAATTGTTATATTACAATGGCCAAAACTAGGCTTTATCATGAACATTTTTACCAAAAACTTCAAAATTTTGTAGTTGCAATTAATTCGATATCTCATGCCTTATGAAAGTATAATAACTTAACATTATATATATTAATGACACATTACCCATATCACATGGGCTAAACATGATTCAAACATAATTAATCATAATTATGTAACTTATCATTTAGCGTAGGATGTGTCATAAAATATCAATTTGACTCATTTTACATTTAATTCTTCAAATTTAAAAATGGGTTTTATTATATTAAAAATCCAGAATATTGTAAATGTAATAATACAACATAGTAAGTGAGATGAAATCAAAAGAAAACAATTATATATTGGCATAAGAAAATGGGATCATTACATCCTACCCTTCTTATAAAAAGTTTGATCCCCAAACTTGACTTACATTAATTCCCAAACAGGTGTGGATATCGCTCGTTTATTTCATCTTACCTCTCCCATGTTGCTTCTTCAATGGAATGATTATGCCATAACACTTTAACCAATGGAATTACCTTGGTTCGTAATATTTGATCTTTATGGTCCAAAATTTCTATCGGATGCTCAATGTATGACAAATCTTCTCTAACTTAGAGAGGTTCATGACTTAGGATATGCATTGAATTTGGTATGCATTTCTTTATGATTGATACATGGAACACATTATGCATACTAGAGAGTTCAGGGGGTAAGGCTATTCTATACGCAACAACTACTATCCTTTTAAGGATTTCAAAAGTTCCTATGTATCTTAGACTCAATTTCCCTTTCTTTCCAAATCGGATTACTCCCTTTGCTGGTGATACTCGTAAGAACACATAATCTCCTCTTTGGAATTTCAACTCTCGTCGATAATTGTCAACATAACTCTTTTGACGATTTTGAGCGATTCGAAGTCGGTCTTGTACCAATTTCACTTTCTCTGTTGTGATCTGGATCAATTCTGGTCCTAATAATTTTCTTTCTCCAACTTCTACCCAACATGTAGGGGAACGACACCTTCTACCATAGAGTGCCTCATACGGATCCATTTGAATACTTGGTCGATAACTATTATTATACGCAAATTCCACTAACGATAAATGATCATCCCAATTCCCTTTCAGATCAAGTACACATGCCCTAAGCATATCCTCTAAGGGTTGAATGGTTCTCTCAGATTGTTCATCCGTTTGAGGGTGAAAAGCGGTGCTAAAATTCAATTTTTTTCCCATGGCTACTTGTAAGCTTTTCCAGAAGCGAGACATGAATCTAGGGTCACGATCAGAAACAATTGAAACTGGGCGCACTTATAACTTGGCTAACTTTTATAAAGAATGGGTAATCTTAATGGCAAGGAAATGAGCAGATTTTGTTAACCTATCAATAATTACCCAAATAGAATCATTACCATTTGAACTCCTTGGTAAACCTGTCACAAAATCCATAGTAATATGTTCCCATTTCCACTTAGGGATAGGTAGGAGTTGCAGTAATCCTGATGGTTTTTTATGTTCAGCCTTTATTTGTTGACAAACCAAACACTGAGATATAATTTTTGCTATCTCCCTCTTCATGTTATTCCACCAAAAAACTTCTCTAAGATCCCTATACATTTTTGTACATCCGGGATGAAATGTGAATCTTGAGTAATGACTTTCCTCCAAAATTTGCCTCTTTAGTTGGGCATCACATGACATACACACTATATTTACAAACCTCAATATATTTTTTCGTATAACAATTTCAATTCTCTTACCCTCGATGACTTCTTCTCTAATGTTATTCAGTTGTGGGTCATTTACTTGTGCAATTTTGATCATTTCCATCAACATGGGTTGTACTTGTAAGTTTGCAATTATTCCTCATTTTCTATAAATACGTACATCTATTTCCATACTTCTCAAATCCCTTAATAAAGGTTCCTGATTTGTAATGAGACATGCTAAATTTGTTGTAGACTTCCTACTTAAAGTGTCAGCTACTACATTAGCTTTCTCCGGGTGATAGTGAATATTTACATCATAATCCTTCATCAATTCTAACCACCTCCTTTGTCTCATGTTCAATTCTTTCTGAGTAAAAATATATTTTAAACTCTTATGATCGGTATAAATCTCACAAGTCTCGCTATACAAATAATGTCTCTAAATCTTAAGAGCAAAAATTACAGCTGCTAATTCAAGGTCATGGGTTGGATAATTCTGCTCATGGGTTTTCAACTGTATCGAGGCATAAGCTACTACTTTTCCATTTTGCATTAACACACATCCTAAACCATTTTTAGAAGCATCACTATAAATCACAAACCCCCTATCCTGGAAGGAAAAGTCAAAATTGGGGTAGTTACTAATCGATTCTTAAGTTATTGAAAACTATTCTCAACTTCCTCAGCCCATTCATATTTCACCTTCTTTTGTGTTAACCTAGATAGAGGTTTGTCAATACCAGAAAATCCTTCAACAAATCTTCTATAATAATCGGATAACCAAGGAAACTACGAATCTCCGTCACATTAGTTTGTCTAGGCCAATCTAGTATAGCCTTGATCTTGTGAGAGTCAACCAACACTCCCTCCTTGGAAATGACATGTCCTAGAAAATAGATACTAGGCAACCAAAACTCACACTACTTTAATTTTGCATATAATTTCTCTTTCTCAAGGATTTGCAACACTATCTCTAAATGCTTTTCGTGTTCTTCAATACTTTTGGAATATGTAAGTATGTCATCAATGAAAACAACCACACATTGATCCAAATATTTCCTAAACACTCTATTCATCATATCCATAAAATCAACTGGTGCATTAATTAGTCCAAATGGCATCACAAGAAATTCATAGTGACCATATCTAGTACGAAAAGCTAATTTCGAAATATCACCTTCCTTAATCTTCAATTGGTGATAGCCTGATCTAAGGTCAATCTTATAAAATACTTGTGCGCCTAGCAGTTGGTCAAATAAATCATCTATACAGGGTAAGGGGTATTTATTCTTAATGGTCACCTTATTTAGTTCACGATAATCTATACATAACCTCATCGTCCCATCCTTCTTTTTAACAAATAACGCTGGAGCACCCCAAGGGGATACACTTGGTCTAATAAAAACCTTGTCTAAAAGATCTTGTAATTGAACTTTTAATTCCCTTAATTCTAAAGGTGCCATGCGATAAGGTGGTTTTGACATTGGCATAGTTCCGGGAATAAGGTGAATCATAAACTCTATTTCTCTACTATGAGGTAGACTGGGTAAATCATCTGGAAAAACATCTGAAAAATATTTAGCTATGGGAATATCTTCTAAACTAAGCTCTTTTATTTGCGAATCAATAACACTTGCAAGGAATCCTTGACATCCCTTCTTAAGAAAACTACAAGCTTACATTGCATAGATAATATGTATGGGAGATAGGATGCCAGTTCCTTCAAAACTAAATTCTGGATGGTTAGGAATTTGAAAAGTAACACTCTTTTCAAAACAATCTACCTTAGCATGGTACGATGCTAAATCCATCCCCAAAATGACTTCAAATTCTCTTATGCCTAAAACTATCAACCCTTAAACACTCTGGTTACGTAGGGTAAAATGAATTAAAAGACCTACAACCTTTATTTTGATAAACTTCATACATTTGAATTGTTAATTATAATTTATTTACTTTTAAATCCATTCGTAACACCTAGATTGGGTTCATGTACCCCAACCCCCTAAAAATTTAGCTGGACATAGCTATGTGGGAGATAACCAAAAATCTAACGTTGCATGCATTGGAAATCATAATGAAACTATTACGAAACATGCGTGGAAAGCTTGGAATCCTAGAAAATAAATATAAACATGCAAATATGAAGAATATGCAAGAACAAGATAGAGAGAACAAACTAGATATTAAAAACCTGGCCAATTGATCCAAAGGTGTAGAACTTTAGTGCATGAATGAAAACTAGGGTTCTTGCCTTCTCTTCTCTCTAATTATGAGGTAAAAACTAGCTAAAATATATCTAGAATACTAATTGTATAATAACACCACATTTTCCCAAGAGTTTTAATCATGTACAACTCTATTTTTTAAGTGGGAAAAAATAAGTCGCTTAGATGCTGGAGAACCGTTCGATATGGCCCTTATAAATGGGAGAATCGGTTCAAAATTCCATTAGCGAGGCCAAATTTTCAATCAATAGCAAATCGGTTCGCTTAAGGCCCAAATCGGTTCGGACCTTGAAAGATCTATCTTATCTTCCTTGAATTCTTCTCATTTTCATATCTTCAAATCTTCTCAACCAGGGTTCGGATTAGGATATCATTTTTTTCTATGTGCTCGATAGATCAAGGTCTTCAATTTATCTTTTGATTCCACATCCAGATTTTAGTTGTACAATTATGTTACTACCCTTGACTTTTCTTCCTTGCCTTTCAATCATTATTTCGATTTCTCTCTTTTCTTCGCGTGGATGAAATACCTAAAAAATATAAGAGAAATATACGAAACTCGGTGTACTCATTAAAAGATGTTAGTAGCAATGATATGAGATAAATTCACTTCAGTTTCACCGCATGGGGTGATAAAAGCCTCTAAATTACAGGGAATAAATACGAAGAATTTATGCCAAATCAAACCCCCTTAACTTAGAACATCGAGCTTCCCGAGCAATGTAAAAGAATCAAAGCAAGATCAAAACACTTGAAAAATATTTTATTGGGATAAAATATCTTTTTCACGGATGAGTTATTGCATTTAGCGTATTCAACAAGCCTTTAAACTTTTAGGTTACCCTAGTAGGACGAGTAGTGTCTCGTGAGGGTTTGCAGTGAATATACCGGCAAAATTCATTTTTCGACTCAAAGAAAAATCAAAATACTTAAAAATTAAACAATTTAAATTCCCCAAAAATAGTCACCTTAAATTCGTATTTAAGAGTCTCAATTTGTAGTGTGTATGTGCAAAGCCAAAAATTAAACCGCTAATGTCCACCGATTGATGATTACAATACTTTCCAAAAATTCATTTTGATTCAATTTCTCATGGATGCTCTCATAAACGAATCACAAGAAATGTGGCTATTTCTCTCAGTGTACGTGATTTATAAGAGTAAATATAATGGAACACAAATTCACGCACACAATTTGGAAGACGAAATTTTTATGGTGATAAGATCTCATCATTGGAATACGGTCATTGAAAATCGAAAAATATCACCTCTTGTTCACACCAATTAATCTATCTTATTATCTTTTCGTGTCTTAGCTCTGCACGCGGTTATTAACTTCATTATTCGGACTCGTTCATGACTTTCTCGAGTTATAAGGTGTAATAAGTAATATGGAAATGTTTGGAAAATTTCAGAGTTCGAAAATTTTCTTACGATGTCCGTTGGCACTTTTCCGGGGCTTTTGCTCCTTTTCTTTTCTTTTTTCCCCTACTTTTTTCTTGTATTTTTCTCATTTTTTTAATTTTTTTTAATTTTTCTGTTTCTATTTTTGTTGAGCATTTTTCTTTTTTCTTGCCTCTTTTTCTCACCATTTGGACTTGATTGATGGATTTTTCGATTTTCACACCTCCGGGCTAAATGGGCTTTTCGGGTTAATCAAACAAAATTGGAAATTTTATTCGGCTCAATTGGGTTTGCAAAAAGGGAAAATTTGTCACTACTTTTTATGGCTAATATTTTTGGATAACAAACGATGGCCTAACTTCATTTAACTGAATTACTCATTATTTTACCACATGCGTCTCGAGATTATATTTAATTTAGAGATATTTTTAGCGTATTTTCAAGACGACAACATGCTCGTTTCCCGTAACCGATCAAACCAAAGGAATAAAGATCCTCAACGACTTATTTGGAGCTAAATTAAACTTTGAGTTAATTATAACTCGGATTGATTTAAAAACTCATAAAAATGAAAGGCTCAAAATCTCACCGGGTTAATTAATCTCTACACTTATTCCTAAAGTCGTCAATTTTTGCCCAATCTCCTTTTTTGGTTAATTTCAGCTTTGTGCATTTGAATTTTACAATTTGAGACTTTAAATAATATTTTAGTGATATTTTTGAAAATTTTTAATTATATTTTTTATTATTTTTGAAGAAAAATATTTTTGGCCTTTTTTTAATATTTTTGGATTTTTTTTGGCATTTTGAAATTTGTGATTTTAAAAAAAAATGCACGTGTACCCCCTAACTTTGACTTTTGCAATGTCCTCGTGCAAAAAGTAGTAAAATCTAAACATAAGAAGAGTGCGTAAAAAAGGACAAATGACAAAATGCAAAGTTCTTGTAATGATAAACGATCAATTACAAGCACAAATATATGATATAGCTTACATAGTTCTTTGACAAAAATCCAGCAATATAGACAAAAAAAAAAAGAACTACATAAATGATAACCAAAACAAACATCAAAACCAAATGCGGGGGCTATTTGGGAGGCAAGTTGGATGGCCCGGGCCTACTCGGATAATAGGGATCATAAAAATAGGTTAAGAGAGAAATGTTGAGGCCCATTTGTGCTCGATACATCTCCATTTAGAGCCTAAAGAGCATGCTTGTGTCCCGCTCGTAGTTGCTCGTGAAGGCATAAAAAAGGGCCTCCAAAGCTGTAATGCGACTCTCGTCGGGCATATAATCTGGATTCGTATCTTTATTATACTGGGCCTCCACTTCCCCCATTTCAACGTCTTTCGTTATCACTGGAGGTGGGTGAACGACGTCCATTTGTCGGATGCTCCTCATGAGGGATTCTTGACCAATGGCCTTGGAGATTTGGGGTTGCGTTTGTAGTGTTTGAATTTCGACATCCTTTAAGAGAGAAGTTACGAAACGGGTATAGGGGAGGGAGATTTTTCCTTTCGATCCATAGCGGCATGAATGATCTCCTCATAAAAGGTACGAGCGAGGTGAATGAAGCTCGCCTCGCCAAAGAAATGGTAAAGTAAATTACCATGGGGACTGCGGATTGCCTAGTTGCTAGATGTTTGTAGGAGGGCTCCTCAAGTGATAAAAAATGCAATACGGGTTGTTTCGTCGAGGTTTCCCACCGGAAAGGTATCCCAATCCCAAACGTGATTGGGGGTGATATGCTCAATGCATTGGTGCTTCAGGATTAGGTTACCTATGGTGGGGTAATTGAACCTTTGTGGGTTTGGGACTTGCTTGGCCCGCATTTTTTGGATGATTAAGGAGAGAGAAAAAGGGACTCATGTCTCATCGACATATGCCTCGTATGTATTTTCATTAACGGCGACGAGAGTGCCATAAATGGTGTGCACTTCATCGAGCCACACATTGTCGCTAGGAGTTGCATGGAATTGACGCCACCTTTGTCGTCGAAAAAGGTCAAAAACAACTTTAGGTAGCTCATTCCAAATGATTGACCGTTCAATGTACACGATCCGAGTAGGAGAGAAGAATGTTTCACACCAAATACGCTCTTGGTCGAAGCAGTATGTGTGATCCCTATCATGGAGGATTTCCAAGGAATCGTATTTTACAGGAATTTCATTGTTAGCCATTTTGAACAAATTGAGAATAACTTTTGAGAAGTGTAAGAGTGAGGAGGGATGGAAGAGGTGGGAAGGAATGGAGGGGTGAATGTGTATTTATAGGTGGAGGGGTGGTGGAAATGGAGGGAATGAATGTGGAGGGAAAGGTTGGAGGGAAGAATGTGGAGGGAAAAATGGGAGGAATGTGGAGGGAAATGAATGGAGGGGAGGTTGAGGGAAAAAGGGGATGTATGGGGAATGGCCTAAATTCATCACTTGTTACGAGCGAACCAATTTGGCTTGAGGCGAACCGGTTCAGCTCCTTTAATTTTTTTATTCGATTAGCAGGGCGAACCGGTTTGGTTCTAGTAGTAAGGGTAGGGCGAACCGGTTTGGAATTCCAGGATGGTTCCCCTAACTTGCATCTAAAAAAAACAATAGTTGAAGTCTCACTTTTTCAAAAAATTCCCCAAACACTCCCATTCATATTTTAGCTTGAAAAACCTCAAAAACTCACTTTGCCTCACAGTAAACTCTCTCTAAATGTGCATTTGTGCTCCTATCCTTTCTCGACTTGTAACCTTTGGACCTCTAACTAACCTAACCTATACGACTCGCTATGATACACAATAATCACTCCCCATACACATCCGGGGTGCGATGACCTCTCCTTTTAAGCTTACTCCACCCTGTAAATGGGGTCCGACAAACTAAATTGTGTCGGCTTCCTCAGAAAATGCCTCGAGATATGGCTTTAGGCATTTTACATTCACCTTGAATGTGTCTCCCCCCTTAGGATCTTCTAATTCGATGGATCCATAGGGAAACATCTCTCTCATAATGACCGAGCCGGTCCACATTGAGCGTAACTTTTCGGTAAACAAGTGTAAATTTGAGTTGTATAGAAACACCTTTTGACCAGAATGAAACTCCTTTTGACGGATAATTTGATCAAATGCATGTCTTTGGATATTTTGACGCTTTCATACGCATCGTCGCAAATTTCTTCCAACTCATTCAATTGAAGCTTGCATGCTTCACCGACTTGATCAACATTGTAATTCAATCTCTTGATTGCCCAATATGACTCGTGCTCTCGCTCCACAGGAAGATGGCAAAGCTTGCCATACACAAAGTGAAAAGGGGACATCCCGAGGGGGTTCCTATATGTGATTCGATAAGATGATAGCGCATCATTAAAATGGAGAGACCAATCCTTTAGATTCGGATCAATGAACTTTTCTAGGATGTGTTAATCTCATGATTTGCTAACTCGTCTTGCCCGTTCGTTTTGGGGGTGATAAGTCATCCCAACCTTATGAACAACTCCATTCTTTCTCATGAGTTTTTCGAACGGCCTATTACAAAAGTGTTTGCTGTTATCACTAATGATTGCCTTCGAAGCTTCGAAATAATAAAGTATGTGTTCTTGTAAAAACTTTATCACCACCTTGTTGTCATTTATCTTTGTAGCTATGGTCTTAACCCATTTTGACTCATAATCTATCGTGAAAAGGATGTATAAAAAACAAAAAGAGTAAGGGAAAGGGCCCAAAAAGTCAAGGCCCCAATAATAAAATATCTTAATAACGAGTATTGGGGTCAACAACATCATGTCTCATCGAGTGATAACTCCCATCCTTTGACATCTATCGAAAGATTTGCAATAAGCATTAACATGCTAGAAAATTGTTGGACAATAGAGACCGCTTTGAAGAATCTTAACGGCCTTCTTATTCGTCAAAAAGTGGCCTCCACAAGCTTCTGCATGCCAAAAATGAATGAAGCTAGGTATCTTGTTATTCGGTGAACATCTTCGGATGATTTGGTTCGCGTAATATTTGAACAAATAGGATCGTTATAGAAGAACATGAGTAACCAAGTTTGGAACTTCTTTTTCTCTTACGGCGTCCAATCAGAGGGAATGACCCCCGTGACAAGGTAATTCACTATATCCGCAAACCATGGTAGAGCAGAAGTGGAAATAATTGCTCATTTGAAAAATATTCTTCTATGGGTATGGTATCACTAGGCACGTCGGACAAAAGTGGGGACAAATGGTCGACTACGATGTTTTCTACTCCTTTCTTGTCTTTTATGGAGAGATTGAACTCTTGTAGGAGTAGGATCCACCTTATGAGGCGCGATTTAATATACTTTTTGGAAAGGAGATACTTAAGTGCCGCGTGGTCGGTAACGCATACAATAGGCGAACCAATGAGATAAGAACGGAATTTGTTCAGGACAAATAATAAGGATAACAATTCTTTCTCCCTAGTGGAGTAGTTGAGTTATGGTCTGGTTAATGGCCAGCTAGTATAGTGGATGATGTGAGCCTTTTTACCTTTTCTTTAGCCCAAAACAGCCCCTATAGCATAATCACTCGCATCACACATGAGCCTAAATGTAAGGGACCAATCCAAAGCTTGCATAATAGGAGCGAACACAAGCATGCTTTTAAATTTTTCATTAGAACTTTGACATGCTTCATTCCACTCAATGGGGACATCTTTCACAAGTAAGTTACTCGAGGGCCTAGCGATGGCGCTAAAGTCCTTAATAAACCTTTTAATTGAAACCTGTGCGGCCTAGAGCGCACATCCTTTAGTGAGTTAGGAGGGGAAAATTAGCTATGACATTTACTTTCTCCATATCAACCTCAATACCTTTGGACGATACCATGTGGCCAAGAACTATTCCTTCGCTAACCATAAAATGGCACTTCTCCCAATTTAGTACCAAGTTCTTTTCCACACAACGCGCTAGCACTTTTTCAATATTAGTAAGGCAAAGGTCAAAAGAGGGGCTGAAGACACTAAAGTCATCCATGAAAATATCAAGACCCCTGTTAACCATGTCACTAAAAATACTAAGCATGCACCTTTGAAAGGTCGCATGTGCATTACATAAACCAAAGGGCAAACGTTTATAGGCAAACACGCCAAAAGGACATGTAAATTTCGTATTCTCTTGATCAAGCACATCTACCTCAATTTGGTTATATCCGAAATAACCGTAAAAAAAGTAATAGAATGGGTGCCCCGCTACTAGATCTATCCTGTGGTTGATAAACGGTAAGGGGAAATGATATTTTCTCGTGCCGACATTGGGCTTTCGGTAGTCAATGCAAATGCTCCACCCGGTGGTGGTGCATTGGGGAATTAGCTCATCCTTGGCGTTCTCGACCACAATCATTCCCAACTTTTTCAGGACGACTTGGATAGGACTCACCCATTTGCTATCCGAGATGGGGTAAATGATGCCCGTGCCCAATATCTTTATAATCTCCGCTCCCATGACATCTTTTATCATGGGGTTCAATCACCTTTGCAACTCACTCGAAGGCTTCACGTCCTCCTCGAGGTTTATTTTATGGGTATAAATGAGAGGACTTATATGCTTCAAATTTGTAATGCTCCAACCAAAAGAACTACGGTGCTTCCACATTATCCCTAGTAATTTACCCTCTTGCTTTTTATTTAGGCTTGAGGAGATATCAACGGGAAATGTCTCATCCTCTCCCAACTAAGCATATTTTACATTTGAGAGTAGTTTCTTTAATTCGAGGGTAGGAAATTTTTCATTGGAGGAAATCGTGTGCGACTCCCTCGGAGGTAATTCCTCGAATCTAGAAACCCAATCAACCTTTATAATGTCCTCATTTGACGCTCTCTCGTCTAAGATCGATCTCAACTCTCCTACCTCACCACCCTCTCAAATTTGATGTACATCCCGTCAGTCTCACTACCCTAACTAAGATATGCTCCTAATGAATCCCCACCAATATATCCCTCGATGTGATCATCTACTACCTCCTCTATAAGATCTACTTCATGGAACCTATCTTTATCACTCACCTGCTTGATGATGTTGAAGATATTTGTCACAAGGGTCATGTTCTCGAATTTCAATTACATTTGCCCATTTCGAGTATTAATCAATGTGTTAGCCGTAGCTAATAATGGGTGACCAAGGATGATGGGAACATGATTACTTAAGTGGATGGAGGGCTCTGAATCCCAAATAACAAAATATATCGGGAAGTAGAAAGTGTCCACTTGGACCATCACGTCCTCAATAATCCCTCGAGGTATCTTCACGGTACGATTCGCGAGTTGGAGAGTGATCTTAGTGGGCTAGAGGTCCCCCAAATCTAATTGCCTATATATGGAATAAGGGAGAATATTGGCACTTGCCCCTAAATCTAATAAGGCTTTCTTAATGCAGTTCTCTGTAATGATGCACGATATGGTCGGTGCACCCGGATCTTTAAACATTGGTGAGAGGTCATTTAATAGAATTAAGCTTACATTTTTGGCTAAGAAAATGTTCCTTTTAACCTTTAGTCTATGTTTCACCGTCAATAAATCCTTAAGGAATTTAGCATAGGTAGGAATTTGATTTATTACCTCGAGAAAAAGGTAAATTCAGCTTGACTTGCTTAAGTACATCTATCACATCTTCACGGGAGGCCCATTAGGAGGAGGAACCAACCACTGATGCAAAGGTGCAGTAGTGTGTAGTTTAACTACAACTTTGGGCCTAGTGGTGTCCTCGTTATCACTCTCATTTAAGGGGGCATCTTTGACCTCTTTCGTGCTGGGTGAAACCTCTTGCCTTTAGGTTCGTCATGTGGGGGAGGTGATAAATCAACAACTCTCTCACTTAGTAGAGTGGTAATGGTTTAACATTGCTCTTGATGATCGTCGGACGCAGCGCTAACACTAGGTTGACCTTGGGGAGGTCTTTAGTCTTGGGCCGGAAACTTGCCCTTCTCTTGGATACTTAAGGAATATTGCAATTTAGATATTTTCACATTTTTTTTGGGAAACATTTGGTCATTAAGAGCATTGGTTATCGATTAATCTTGCATAAATTGGTTCCAAGTATCCTCGAGATTTCGTCGCGGTGGGGTGACATAAGGCGTAGGAGGTGGTTCTTGCATGTGTGGGGCTTGTTGGAAATGCGAAAGTGGTGGTGGAGGAGGGGCAACATGTGAATTAGGATTCAACGCAGCATGTTGTTGACCATAAGTAAAACTAGGATGGTTCCTCCATGAGGGGTTGTAAGAATTCCCATGAGGGGAATTAAAATTACCCTTAAACATTCCTACCGCTTCCACTTGCTCTTGAAACATGACTTTGCAGGCGGGACATGGGTCGAGATCGGGCTTTTGGATCGAATGTGTCCCACGCTTGAGTAGTCTCGACGACATACTTAAGGTGAGCCTCGACATCGTCCTCATCTAACACTAGAAATTTCCCTTGTCGCCTAGTTTCTACGAATTATTTGGAACTTAAGTTTAGCCTGTGATGAATGAAGGAGATAAGTCTTCACTTCTCAAATCTGTGGTGTGGGCACATATTAAGTAACTCGTTAAACCGCTCCTAATATTTATTAAAAAGCTCATTGTCATGTTGTTTAAACGTTTGAATTTGAGCTTTGATGGAATTTGTTCTATGTTGAGAAAAGAATTTAAGGAGAAACTTATTTTGCATATCTCTCCACGATCCAATTGAGTTTGGTGTCAAAGACCATAACCAAGTCTTGGCCTTATCCTTCAAGGAGAAGGGAAATATCTTAAGGCGAATGACGTCTTGAGAACACGCTAGATCACTAAAGGTTTTGCTTCTTCAAACTCACGGATGTGTAGGTACGGTTTTTTCGACTTTAGACCATGGAATGTGGGAAGAATCTAGATCATCTCATTATGAAAATGGAATTTCCCTGCATTATATGGGAATATAATGCATCTCGGAACGACGGTTCACTCATTATAAAAGAGGTCTCTCATGGGACGACAACTCACCCTCACCTGTACCAAGACTAGCGTTGTCCAATATCTCACCCTCTCTTAAAGATTCAATACCTTCACATGATATCCTAGAAGTGTGAAACGTGATGGAATTAGGCAATGTAGGAGGTGGAACCCAAAACTGAGGAGCATTAAGGGCGTGTTATCGGGATCGTACTCAATTATTGGATTTTTGTGAATTCGCGTTGGAGTAGATTGAGGATTTTTGCATGTAAGGACTTGAGAGATTTTCTTCTTTTTTTTTTGAATTTTCTTGTCTTTTTATTTTTTTTGATTTTTTTTGGATTTTATGATTTTTTGGCTTTTTTAAGAATTAGAGTCAAAATTTGGATTAATTCGACGTAACCTAAATGTCTACCTAGTCTCTGGCGATGATGCCAAAAACTTGACGTGACTTAAAAAGTGTGTCTCTAATGTGCGTGTTCACAACTCAAGTGCAAGTCGATCGCTCAAGTAATAATCCGATAAACCAAGTGTCGAACTCAGGGAATACGACGCATAATGTAACGACGAGTAGGAAGAACGATTAACCCTACGATTGACTCAGAGAAAGAGGGAAATGATGATGATTTATGACTTTCCTATCAACTAATGTAATTTAATTAAATTAGTAAATAAACTAAATATGCAAGAATAAAGAAATGAGTTTTAAATGTTTATGGGAAGATGGAGTTAGGGTACACTCCCCCGAACGATCGGTGATTAAGTAGAATATAAAAGCTTCAAAAACCTAATTCTCAATTCAAAGAAACATCAAATACTTTCTAATCATTCGACATATGTGTATTTTAATCATCATAATATCCAATCAAAAATTGTATTTGGCGAGGATGATAAATTGTCAAAACGCCAATTGTACCCTTAAACATTCCGTTACCTAAGGCAAATGGAATTAAAATACCTACAACCTTTATTTTGATAAAGTTCAAACCTTTGAATTGTTAATTACATTTTATTCACTTTTAAATCCATTCGTAATACCTAGGTTGGGTTCATGTACCCCAACCCACCAAAAACTTATCCGGACATAGCTATGTGGGAGATAACCAAAAATCTAACGTTGCATGCGTTGGAAATTATGATGAACTTATTACGAAACATGCATGGAAGGCTTAGAATCCCAGAAAAATAAATAAAAACATGAAAAGATGAAGAATATGTAAGAACAAGATATAGAGAACAAACTTGATATTAAAAACCTTGCCAATTGATCCAAAAGTGTAAAACTTTAGTGCATGAATGAAAACTAGGGTTTTTGACTTATCTTCTATCTACTAATTGAATAATAACACCACATTTTCCCAAGAGTTTTAATCATGTACAACCCTATTTTTTTAAGTGGGAAAAAAATAAGTCGCTCAGATGTCGGCGAACCGATTCGGTATGGCCCTTATAAATGGGCGAATCAGTTCAGAATTCCAGTAGCGAGGCCAAATTTGCAATCAACAGCAAACCGGTTCGCTTAAGACCCAAACCGGTTATGACCTTGAAAAATCTATCTTATCTTCCTTGAATTCTTCTCATTTTAATATCTTCATATCTTCTCAACCGGGGCTCGAATTTGGATGCCGTTTCTTCCTATGTACTCGTGAGATCAAGGTCTTCGACTTATGTTTAGGTTACACATTCGAATTTTAGTTGTACAATTACATTAGTATCCTTGAATTTTATTCTTTTCTTTTCGATCATTATTCCGGTTTCTCTCTTTTCTTCGCGTGCATGAAATTCCTGAAAAATATAAGAGAAATACATGAAACTCGGTGTACTTATTAAAAGATGGTAGTAGTAATGATATGAGATAAATCCGCTTCAATTGCATCGCACGGGATGATAAAAGTCTCTAAATTACGGAGAATAAATACGAAGAATTTATGCCTAATCAACTATCTTGTAACCAATTTCCTCTTTTTTTTTGTTATAGACTGAAAGATTTTACAATAAATTTATAAAATATGAACACAAATATTGACAACATATGTATGCAACTTCACACACACACACACACACACACATACATACACACACATATATATATATATATATATATATATATATATATATATATATATATATAGAGAGAGAGAGAGAGAGAGAGAGAGAGTCCTTCTCTTAAAAGGACATCCGAAAACGGATTAAATGAGCTTTACCATTTTTAGTTCCAAAACACAGTAGTGTTGTGGTCAATGAATGCGTCGAAATTTAATGGAAAAAAATGTTTTGACCCTTCTTTTTTTATAGCTGGAACGCACTTTCTAAAAATTGAGTAAATACCATAAAACAAAAACCCACCATTCTCTCTTTCTTACGGCCAAAAAGAAAATCCCAGCCATAGTCTTTCCGCAAAATGCCAAGCTAAGCCATTGTCGTTTCTGAACAAAGGATTTCAAGTGAAGACAACAATCTCATCCTCTATTTTGTAAGTGTGCCCCACTCTCATTCTCTATTTTTGACCCAGTAAGTGAGTTAAAAAGAATTAATTTTTTATATTGCAACTTTTTTACCATTCCGGTGTTTATAATGGAAAGTGTTAATTTGGAAACATGGAGTGAGGAAAATAATTTTTATGTTGCAGGGGTAATAGTGAGAATAATGAAATGGACGTAGAGAGTAATGCTATTGTTGTTGCTATTATGGAAAAATCATCTGATGTTATTTGTAACTCTCTTTATTAATGGCCATTATAAAATCAAAATTCGGTGTGTATGTTATCACTGTGTTTATGGAGCTCCATAGCCACCCTTTGTCAACCCCACAAAAATGTCATCAAATTTTTTGAGTGTGTAAAAATGCCTATCACAACAACTTAGCATGGTAAATGTACCAACACACCTACAATATAGTTTATTTGGATCCCAAGCTAGTTGCTTTGAAAATATTGGGTGTACTAAAAAAGATTTGTATAATTTTGAATGGGATAGGCGTAATAAGATTAAGGGGCATGACAGTGAAATTTTATACGAGTATATGCAATTAGAGCAAGGCAAAAACCCATCATTTTTTAAAAAATTGAAAATGATGATGAAAAACGCCTTTCTCGTTGTTTTTGGGTAGATGTAACCGCTCGAAGGGATTATGGATTTTTTGGTGACGCTGTTATATTCGATACTACATATAACACCAATCGATATGGTTTAATATTTGCACCATTAATGGGGGTTAACAATCACGGTCAAACAATTATGTTCGCTTGTGCATTTTTATGTGATGAAACTATTGAATCATTTGATTGGCTTTTCCACCAATTTTTAGAGAATATGCCTGGTGATGCACCTAAGATGATAATTAAAGACCAGGATCCTGCAATGACAAAAGCAATCTCGGAAACTCTCCCCCATACCTTCCACCGGTATTGCAGTTGACATATATTGACTAAGTTTTCTGAGAAACTAGATTCATTAACACATGGAGTATATTATAGGGAGTTTTCTGATGGCATTTGGAATTCAGAGAAAAAAAAAGAAGATTTTGATTCGATATGGATGGATCTCGTACAAAAAAGTGTCTTATATGATAAAAAGTGGCTAGGAAATATTTATGAAATTAAAAATATATGGGTTCCTGTATACGTGAATCATGTCTTTTCGGCAGAGGTGTCTAGTAGTCAGTGGGTTGAAAGTGGTCATTCATTTTATTAAGAAGTTTGTTGGCAAAAATAATTCTTTGGTTGGCTTCATGATGCATTTTTTTAGGGGGCTTCAAAGACAACGTTATCAATCATTGGTTACGAACAATCGAGACATGACTGAGAAATCCAAAATGAGGATTCTTAATGAAATTTTAGTCCAAATGGTTGATGTTTATACACGTGAGGTGTTTTTTAACTTCCAAGATGAGTTGTGTGAGAGCTTTAATTACAAATTTGAGCTCCAATTCGAGTCGGACACTAAACGTTGTTATAAGATTCAACGCAAAGTTATTGATACATCTAGAGGTCGTCAAGAAATTTATGATGTCTGATCGAATTTTGCTTCATGTACATGCAAAAAATTTGAGAGCTCGGGGATTCCATGCAGACACATTTTATCGTACTTAAATATCAAGACTTTGAAAGATTCTTGGATCAATACATTATGAAGAGATGGACTAAATCGACCAAATCAAATGTTGTGATTGATGGTGTTGGTATTGAGGTGGTTGATGATAAATCTTATTTCCTTAAACGAAGTCGTTTAATTCAATGTTGTTTGGATATAGTTGACAAGGCCCTCAAAACTAACGAAGCGAAACAAATTTTAATTGATGCTTTGGGTAGTAATCTTGAGAAAATTAATTTATTGGGTGGTTGTGATAAAAGTGGCAAGAATAATATTGAAACGAATGATAGTAGTACACTAATACAAGTGAACCATCATTATCGTGAGCCGAATCAAGTGAGAGCTAAAGGATGTTGCAAACGACTCAAGGGTGGGAAGGAGAAGGCACCAGGAAGACCAAAATCATCAAAGGGACGTCATTGTCATGGGTATGGTCAAGTTGGAAAATCACATGATTAAAGGAATTTTCCTATACTCACTAATCGGTAAGAACACGTGTATCTAATTATTTTACCATTATTTTTTTCCTTATGTATCAATCATTTTATTTTATTTTATATTATTTTAGTACCACTTATAGTGACGAACCAAATTTGAATGGTAGTTAGGACACAAGTTCGGATGATGATGATAAAGATGAGTATTAGGCCATATAGTGGGTAGTAGAACTTAATGAATATTGATGTAGTAGTCAAATTTTGCAGCAGTCATTTAATAGTTATATCTTTTATATCAATGTAAAACTTAATGAATGTTGATGCAGCAGTCAAG
Source organism: Sambucus nigra (assembly GCA_949130495.1). Taxonomy (NCBI): domain Eukaryota; kingdom Viridiplantae; phylum Streptophyta; class Magnoliopsida; order Dipsacales; family Adoxaceae; genus Sambucus; species Sambucus nigra. The sequence goes on from OX422217.1 coordinate 35,318,011, forward strand.
TGTTAGTATTTTCATATGGCATATATGAGTTTTGGACTTGTTTATCACTTTCCAACTTGTTCAAATGAACATTTTAATAGTCTGGAATGGTTGTTACTATTCAACTCAAAAGTTCCTGATGGAGTTCCAACTATAAAGTAGAGGATTCTTCATAAGAGAACTGTTGATATCAAAAGAGGCCTTTTAATAGTTTGGAATGGTTGTTATTACAATTTATGTAGGTATTCTTCAAAAGTTCCTGTTGGTATTTGCTTGAATTAGTGTCCAACATTCCTTGAATTTTCCAAGCATAAAAAATGCCCCAGAATTGTATTTTTCCAAGCATAAAAGTTCATTTATATTTTTTTTGCTAAATTGTCTATGAAACAAACACTTAAATTCAACCAACGCAGTAAAATTTGGAATGCAAATGCCTAACCAAGATATTTCATTAATCATTACCAAATTATATTTGATACAATAAAAGTGCAACGAGTACAGCGAAAACAACAAAAATTGTAATAACAAATCGCTCCATTGCCTTCTCTCTTAATTCATCTCGCATTTGTCACTTTTCATCACGAACTTGGGTAATATCATCTCGGAGTTAAATTCGACAACTTTCTTCTTTCTTGTGTAAATCTTTCCAGGATACATTCTCGTCACACCAACTTATGAAATTTTCGCACGCCGAAAATTAGGAGCATATAAATTAAATTTTTGTTCATTAATAAAAAATTTACACGAATAAAATAAAATCGTACCACGTTCTGAGGGTACGAGTAATAATGTCTACTCGAATTTTTTTCACTTCATGAAATTTTAACAATACATATACCCATACGACAATGGCATACACGAGCATGCCAACCCGATGTCGCATTGGATGATTTTGAATCACTTTCCATTCTCTATGAAATGAAAAAAAAAATTACGATGGCACAAAATAATTAATGCACTGTTAAAAAATATAAAACATATAAGTAGAAAATTAATAGTAACAGCAAAAATTTTTAACACCAAAAAATGAGAATCACACCTAAACATCAAAAAATATATCCACATCCCAAAAATACATTATGGAACCCACCATGTGAAATCACTCTGGTTACGTAGGGTAAAATGAATGAAAACATTATGGAACCCAGCATGCCGAGCTACTCGGCATACCGAGCATCTAGTCAGGAAGATCAAACGACAAAAACAGATTCGATGAACATTCTTATCGTGTATAGATGTATATGTCTATTAAATAACGACATATTGTCTATTCATACTGAGGGCCCAAAGGGCTATAAAATACTTTGTAACACCCCCCTCGTTGGGCAAACTTCCATAAGCACACAAACTAAAGACTAAGGCAAACACCCAGCAATACAAAACAGTGGACGTATGCCATTTCATTAAGGCTGAACCACTTTAAAAATCCTTTGTCTTATTTCTTTATTCATATTTATCTGTGATTAATTAATTAGATCAAATCTAGTTTTTTACATCAACAAGGGCCCTTAGAGTTGCGTGAATACTCAATTAAAATGCGATAGTGAAATAAATCATAAAGTAATAAGTAGGGTGAATATTAAAGAGAAAATATTACGTACGACCACTATTATTAGGTTGCGTGTATACCTACTAAATTATATAGATACTTAGGTGGAGAGAATACCTAAAGTATATATATGCCTATATTAGGGTCGAGGTAGGATTCCTAACTAATATATGGTAATAGTAAATTTGGGGTCGTGACGAAAGAGTTCCGAACCAATCCTTTTACTTGGTGTCGATGGACCATTCCGAACCAAGAGTCCTTGATGTGTGTTATGAGGACATATTAGTGATGAATGAATTTATAAGTATATCTTGTGTGTGAAATGTATACTGTATAGATAATCTACTTATACGAGTTAGTAGATAATGATATGTCAAGAATACATCTAAAAGCAAATTAAGTAGGGAAACTTAATTATAAAAGGTTAAAGATAACAAGGCGTGAAAAGTTATCTAAGTATATAAAATTATGAGATATGGTTACTATTACATACTATATGAGCGGTATGGAAACTTAGTCGCGTAGGTAAGTTCAGTTGAATACTATAGTCCATTTTGCTTGGGTAGTACAACTAGGTGGGCTAAGTACGGGACGTTAGGCGTGCACTATAGAAGATGGGTGATGTAACTCAAGAGAGTGTACGAAAATCTTAACTTGTGTAATCAATAACTCATCTTACTGTGATAATTACTAGTTAAATCTTTTTAAAATGTTTTGAATACTAAGTCTTGCTCTCAAAATATTTTCAAAACCCTTTTAGGTGTCCATCCACAGGGACGCCAGATTTGAGAATTCAGTCCATGGACTCGTAGTTGCAGCATTATGGAGGCTGACAGGACTCATAGACGATTCATTTATTCAGATCTAGTGTAGGATCTCATTTTAATACTCTCTATCGGGACATGTTGTCCATTGTTATTATTTCAGATATTCTGTTTTGGATTATGTTGGTTTTATTTAGCAGTTTTGGATTTTAGCCGATTGTTGACTCAGCAAGACTTTATTCTTTATATATTGTGAGATGGTTTGAATTATAGTATATTGCGAATGTTTAATTATTATTTCGGCATGAGTAATTTTTCTCGGGTTAATGAAAGATAAAATTTGACACTCGTCAAATTTCACTTAAGTGATTAGTAATTAAAAAGTTTTCGACAAAGATGCTAAGAATGAACCAACTGATAAACTTGTTTTAATTTAATTTAGGACTGATCACCCGGGATTTAATTAGGCAGGGTGTTACAATTAAAAATTAAAAATTAAAAATTAAATAATAATGTATTTTATAAGCCCAAAAAATTATATGGAGAAGTGGAAAGAATTATACTAAAAGAGGATGTCTCAAGAGTAAGCCATTCTATGAAACACAAACTAAAATTATTATAAAATAATTGAAACCTTTAGAATTTTTATTACAAATATATGTGGTGAAAATGACTAACAATACCTAGCTAAGTAACCTAAGTTTTACCCACCTTCAAGTTAAATTTCACGTTTAAAATACACCTATATCACCTATTGTTTATTTATTTATTGCTTGTATTATAATTTTAAACAATGAATTTATTTCTTAAATTACTATTTATATGCATTTACTCAAATATTCAATATTTTCTTACACACAATACCAATTAAATTACGGAACAAAACATCCAAAATATATTTTTTTATTTAATTTTGAACTAAACACATTTAAAAAAATAACGTTTAGTTTTTGTTAGTAACATCGACTAAGTATTATTTTTTAAAAAATTTGTTGAACTAAATATTAAATAAAATATTTTTATAAACTAAATATTAATTAAATCTAAAATTATTAATATTTATTTTCCAATTAGCATACTATCAATTTCTTTCATCTCAACGCACTTATCAAGTACAGTCAGGCATACTTTTTTCTTTATTATTTTGCATAATAAAAAATAATTAATTAATTATACAACACACATTTTTGTGTTTTCTGTCACTGTGTTTGACCCATTAATTAATGTTCTCAACTGGCCTGACAAAGGCCTTTGTCCTGTACCCAACAGCTGAGATTAATTTCAAGAGCTTACATTAATAATAAAACAGTTATAATTAAATAATTAATTAAATGATTATCAATTATAAAAATAAATTAGTAGTTGATGAAAACAATGTGTCCAGCTGTCATCTTCAGTTAGTCTATATGAAGTTGCTGTTTTTCTAACTCCCAAACACTGTTTGTTTCTTGTTTTGCATAATTACAAAAAGCTCTCCTTTTGGGTTTGGGTTTCTTTATTTGAGTATATTCGTATTTTATGTTCAAATTTTGCAGTTTTGTGACCAGATTTAAAGGTTGGGTCTTGAAGATCTCATGATCTAAGTTTTAAACTTGATTTTAATTCTGGGTTTCACAAGAAATTTGTTTGTTGTTACATTTAACTTGTGAGAAATGGAGCAATCAAGTGGAAGTTCTCCAAATGCAAGCAGGGGATTTAGAGTTCAAGCTCCACTGGTGAGTACACTTAATCTTTTTGACTTTTTTTTAGCTATAATTTGTTGGATTTACTATTTTGAGAGATACCCAGATGAAATTTTTGAAAATAGATCAAATCTTTGGTTGGATTTATACTGTTTGATGAGTATGTGATGTGGGTTTTGTTTCTTGAAATTTTGAGTTTTTTGGGATTTTTTAAAGATACCCAAATGAAATTAGGGTTTTTTTGACTTTGCCATGAGATAATTGTGTAATTAGAATTACCCCATAGAATTTTAAAAATTGGACCTAACACCTCATGCAACAGATAATGCACGAGGTACAAGTGGGTTGATGCACATTGGGGTGAGTTAAGTCTAATTTTGTATGTTCTAGAGGTAAGTCTATTTATGTAATTTTTGAAACAAGATCAAATCTTTGGTTAATTTACACTGTTTGATGAATATGTGATGTGGGTTTTGTTTTTTGAAATTTTTAGTTTTTTGGGATCTTTTGAAGATACCCAAATGGAATTAGTTTTTTTTTTACTTTGCCATGAGATAATTGTGTAATTAGATTTACCACATAGAAGTTAAAAAATTATACCTAACCCCTCATGCAACAGATAATGCACGAGGTACAAGTGGGTTGATGCACATTGGGGTGAGTTAAGTCTAATTTTGTATGTTCTAGAGGTAAGTCTATTTATGTAATTTTTGAAACAAGATAAAATCTTTGGTTGAATTTACACTGTTTGATGAATATGAGATGTGGGTTTTGTTTCTTGAAATTTTGAGCTTTTTGGGATCTTTTGAAGATACCTAAATGGAATTAGGGTTTTTTTGACTTTGCCATGAGATAATTGTGTAATTAGTATTACCCCATAGAAGTTAAAAAATTAGACCTACCCCCTCATGCAATAGATAATGCATAAGGTACAAGTGGGTTGATGCACATTGGGGTGAGTTAAGTCTAATTTTGTATGTTCTAGAGGTAAGTCTATTTATGTAATTATTTCAGGGCAAAGTGACAAAAAATTTATAAAAATATAGATAAATGTACAAATAACCTTTAGTAGATATCTTGGTATTTGATGAGCTTGTTTGTTATTTTTTCAGAAAAGTTTTCGTTTTGGGGGGTTTCCATGAAAAATTGAAAATACCCAAATGAAATTCTTGGAATTTTTAAGTATATGAATATTGAAGATTCTTGTTTACTTTAATTATATACTTTTCAGCAAAAAAAAAGAGGAAGATTCTTGTTTACTTTCACGTGCGTTTGATGTTTTGTGGGTTTCATTTCTGGGCTTGAACTCTCAGCAGCATTTTTATCTGCTTTTTGATAAACATGTAAACCTTTGGTAGAATTATAGTATTTTATAGACACGTGATGTGGTTTTTGTTTCGTGCAATTCTATAGTTATTTTGGGACTATATCTTGGAAATATATAATTACTTTATATATATTTATTTATTTACTTTACCCGAGATAATGTTGTATGTAGTATTTAGAGATACCCCTACTTGTTCAATAATTAGAGTTACTTTTGCATGCACAAGGTACAAGTGCGTCGATGCATAAAGTACAAGTTTCCTGATGCACATGCCGGGGGGGTGGGGGGAAAGTATAATTATTGAACATCTAGGGGGTCACCTCTAAGTACATCATTATCTCAAAGGGTAAAGTGAAAAAGTCAATAAAATTATTGACCAATGGGCAAACCTTTGGTAGAAATCTTAGCATTTGATGAGCTGCTTTGTTGTTTTTGCTGTAAATATTACTTTTTTGGTGAAATTTTTCGTATTTGATGTTTTGCACGTTTCACTTCTGCGCTTGAACTCTTGGCATGTTTATCTTAGCTTCTTGTTAAATGTGTTCATACCTTTGGTAGAATTCATAGTATTTGATGGAGATGTGACATTTGATGTGGTTTTAGTTTCTTGCAATTTTATAGTTCTTTAGGGATTTTCCATGACAAATTGAAAATCCCCAAATTTATTATTGATAAATGCTCAAACTTATGCTAGAAATCTTAGTATTTGACGAGCATGTTTGTTGTTTTTGCTGTACTTTTTATATTCCGGGTTCAATTTTTGGTTTTTGGGGTTTTCTTTGAAAAATTAAATTACGCAGATAGAATTCTTGTTTAATGTGCAATTTTTAAGAAAATTCTTTAAATTTGATAAGTTTCACCCGGATTTGATGTTTTGGGGGTTTTGCTTTTGGGCTTGAACTCGTAGCAGTTTTATCCTAGCTTTATATAAATGTGCAAACCTTTGGTTCAATTCATTGTACTTGATGAACATGTGATTTGGTTTTTGTTTCCTGCAATTTCATAGATTTTTGGGATTTTTCCATGAAAATTTGAAAATACCCTGATAAAAATTATGAATTTTTTGACTTAACCCCCACTTTTCTAATCTCTTTGATATACCCCTTGCACGGGGGTGGGTGGGGGGTGGGGTGTTATCTCAAAATATTGCATCAAAATAGGGGTCAAGTCTAAGAATTATTTGACTTTGCCCCCTATTTATATTTCTGAATTATTTGACTTTGTTGGGGGGCAAAGTCAAAGGATTATGAAAACAGGGGGTTGAGTTAAACCAGGCATTAAAATTTGGGGGTTAAGTCAAAATGACCCTAAAATTATTAATGAATGTGCATACATTTGGTAGGAATCTTAGTAGTTGACTGACATGTTTGTTGTTTTTGCTGTATTCTTTAGTTTTTGGGGTTGGGGGTTTCCATGACAATTTGAAAATACCCACATGAAAGTATTGTATATTGTGCAGTTTTTAAGAATATTTTTGGAACTTTACCGGTATGTAAATATTGGCGATTCTTGTTTACTGTACCCTGCTTTGATGTTTTGTCGGTTTCACTTAGCTTGAACTTTCGGCATTTTGTCTCAACAGTTATATAGGTTGGGATTCTTGTGTATTGTTTGTGCCACCTGTTGTTTCTTATCACGTGGATGTTAATTTTTCTTGGTCCCAAAGAGGAATTTGAAAATAATAATCAATTGATTCTACAAAGGTCGTACTTTGGTGTGATGGCAAGGATCATCGCCCAAAGCTACGGTTGGTCTCGGGTTCGAGTCGTGGGAGAAGCCTCTTTATATATGTATAGAGGTAAGGCTGGCCGACATCCGCCTCTTCCAGACCTGCAGTTAAGCGGGAGCCTTGTGCACTGGGTATGACCCATTTTTTTTTTTTTTTTAATTCTATAAAGGTTGTCAAAACGTGTATTGGAGCCATTTGGTTTTCCCTAAAAAGTAGCGTGCCCCCCCCACTATAATGAATAAGTTACAAGTAGTTCAGTTAACATGCGTGGTGGGGGGGTGGTAAGTCTAATTATGCAATTGTCTCGGGGGTTCATGCGAAAAAAACATATTTTTATTGACATACAAATCTATATTATGTTCTAAAAACTAAATAAAAATGACAATTGAGTAGACATTTCATGCAAGATTAGTTAAGTCTTGATGTCTTGAACATCAACATTCAAAACATAATCAATTTATCATGAAAATTCTACAAAGATATTGATCATCACACATGCTTTGTCTTTTATAGTCATCCCAATCCTCAAATTCCATATCAATGTCATCAACAACATCATCATCATCATCATCGGGAAAAATACATTCACATTTTCCTTCTCCATCTAACAATTTCTTGTATCTCTTGAAAATCATTATATTTTTCTGATATCTCCCTTTGCATCAACTATATACTTTTTTTATTGTTTCATTTGAAGGAAATGCCTCTAAACGGTATATACTGATGTAGTGTAAGTTATGTGATGAATAAAATGAGGTAATTAATTCTTAATGAAGGATAATATAAATTAAGATACCTCTCCCCATAGTTGTCAAATCGCGAATCGTATCGTGAATCGTTTACCCCCCGAATCACGAATTGTGAATCGAATCGGTCGAATCGGAACCAAATGATAAAAACGTAGTAAAACATAAGTAAATGGGATTTAAAACTATAGAATTGGTAATTAAGCGTAATATGACAAAAAACTAATCGAAGCACATGATAATATACCAAAATATATCACAAAAATTAACCGTAGCATATGTTTTCATTCATTTTAAGATTAAAAATGTAAAAAACAAAAATATATCATAAAACAACCTACATATTAATTTAAAACATCCTACATATTAATTTAAAACAATAAAATAAATACAAAGGTTAATTTAAAACAATAAAATTGTAAAACAAATACTTCTAAAATTTTTAAACAGGCCTACCTACTAAGATTAACAATATTAATTTAAAACTACAACAATATTAATTTAACATAGTAAACCATATTAATTTAAAACAATAAAACATATGCTAAGATTAACTATAAAACAATATTAATTTAAAACAGCGTTCATATTAATTTAAAGCAACAAAACAAATATACCTTCAAAGATTTTATAACAAATACAAAAGTTTTATAACAAAAAAAAAGCAAAAGATAGAAGACACTTAGCTAAGAGAATAGACAAGAAAAGTCAGCTGAAAATAACCGAGCCAAGAGAACATGTTTTTCTTTAAAACTCAGTATCTTAATGGTATCCTTTGTTGTGTGCTTCTTTTTTTATTTGTTTTATTAAAACACACGTATGGTTAAAAGGTAAAAAAATCGCGAAAAAAAAAAAAAAAAAATTGAATTGGAACCGAATCGGGAATCGGACCCGAATCGGAAGATTCGAATCGTGAATCGCCGATTCAGTCCGATTCTTTAGACATTTGCGATTCTCAACTCGATTCGAATCGTTTTATGTGAGAATCGAATCGAATCGTAAGATTTTGACAACTATGCCTCTCCTCCTTTTGATTTTTTTACGTTCTCCTTTTCTTTCAACTTCAAAATGTTATACATTATCTACATCCATTCATGTGTGAATTCCAAATGTAAACTGGGGTTTTAGAGAAACGGCTGATATAGAAACGGGATTGTAGGACTCGCCGAGATTGGGTGCAATAAAATTATTGCCCAGGATTACTAAATATTTATTCCCTTTTATTTCTCCACTAATGGTTTTGCGAGTATATAATAGACATTTTATATAGAAGTCAAGAAGAGAACCTGAATGAATTCTCTCTAATGATTTTTTTTCACCTCCTTTCCTCTTGTGCAACAATTGTTTTGTATCATGTGTATCACAAGATACATTCTAAAAAGATACAGTCTGCAAATATGAATCAGTTTATGCTTGTATTATATCCTATCGTATTGTGTATTGTAATAAGACAGCTTAGATTGTGGAGATCAACTTATAACTTTGATGTGTAGTCTTCTATGAGCTTGTTGTTCTGTGACGCATTTAGTCGTTTGGCATATTATTAGGGTTTTCATCTCTGCTTCCAACTAATTAATTATGAATGAGAAGAAACAAATTTAATACGGCTAATGTATATGGTAATGGTATAAAATTTCATTTTGTTGTTTTTCTCTCTTCACAAATAAGGTGGATTATACTTTATATATATATATATATATATATATATATATATATATATATATATATGTCGTACCTTGGTGCGATGGCAAGTGCCCTCGCCCAAGCTACGGTTGGTCTTGGGTATATATTTTTACAGTACTTATCTAATTCATTTTTTAAAATTTACATTTATTATTAATGTTGGCGCCCAACATTTTGAAACCATTAACGAAACCAACTAGATTCAGCGTGTAATTCCCTGTAATTCCCTGAGTTATTTTGAAACCATTAACGAAACCAACTAGATTCAGTGTGTGATTCCCCGAGTTTTTCACTTAAATAACAGAAATATTGGTGATTCGCCAATTCACTGTGTCAATTTATTTCTCAACATTTATAATCCTCTATATTATGTATCGTTTTGTCTCATCCGAAATGAAATCTCTTAATGACTCAAAAATTGGAAAGCAAGTCTTTGGTCGATATTGTGCCTATGTCACCCGGGTACACGTAAAACTTTACCAAGTGTACATATATACAAATGTGTGAGACTCCAGGGAGGATTTGACTTGGTAGATCTATTAATATTCGTTTAAGAACATTGAATTTCTTAGTATGGAATTTTAACCTCCATTTCAATATTGTTAAACAAAAAGGTGATATAGCTTCCCTATATTAGATGTGATGTTCCAAATTATGCTAAACTTTTGTTGTTATTATTTCTGTTTGTTCTTTTAATTCGTAAGTGACATTTTTTTAAATAAAATTGCTCTCCACTTTATACTTGGTTGAGTATCTTCCTTTAGTTGATGGATTGTTTTGGCTTCATGCCAATAATATAGGTATGACCGTATGATATCTTTAGAGCCCCCAAATGTAAAAAATATGCATCCTTACGGGAATACATTAATAATAGTGAGAAACTATTTAAGTGATAACCTTAGCGATCCTTGACAAATTTCCGAGCTTATAGAGTTCTTACATATGAAATAGTCATAAATGCGGTGTTTTCTGCACTAATGGTGCTTATTGTGATGTAGTTGAGTTTGATAATAAAGCTCATATAAATTTGTAAGTGTACATTTTCATGTAGAATGCTTGTTAATTTAAAAACATGTCTATAAACGTGTTATTTTTTGTGTTTGGGATCCTTGATTTTCATTTTTTTATTGTTACTACTGGCTTGTTGGTCTTGCTTTCTAGTTGATTTCTAGCAGTCTTGCTAATGCCAGGTTATTAGAAGTAGCTAGGACGTCCCCAGTAAGGCACGATTGGAACTCAAATTGCCATTGTTTTTTCCTGTATATATAAGGATTCTAAAATATATTGGGGTTTAATTGAATGTTTATACATTATAATTGGTTGGATCTTTGTCCTGCATGTTTGGGTAATTGAGTTCATAAGTTCATATTGCTCGAGCATTGGGGTTGAATATTCAAGTTTATATTTATTGGAATTGATTGGATATATGGTGAATATTTGGGGCTGAATATTTGAGTGATTGAGGGAAAATGATTTGAGTATTTGATTGTAATATTATCTATTTTCATATCCACCCCGGTTAGTCCAGTGGTAGGGGCGAATGGAAAAAGATCATAGGTGTCGATTTCGAAACCCCCCAACATATACCAGATTTTAAGTGGGGTGTGTGCTAGGGTGGCTCTATCACAACATCCCCTCTGTTTAGCTCACATGGGGGAGTGGAGTCTAAAGGGCTCGTTCGTGTGGAGGTTTAGGATTATAAAAAATATTATCTATTTTCATTGAATTGCTCACAAACAAAATAACTCTTCATCATCAAAATCTGGGCTCTATATAATATATTTACTGTTGCAGGTGAGGGCAATAGGTTGTCTTTGTATCATATATTTGAATTGTTGAATCACCTATTTATTAAGAGCATTATTTTTTCTTGCTTGAATTAGGGAATGCTAACAGAAAACATGCAATTGTCTTTTCAATCTAGTCATTGTTAAAAATGAAGATGTGAAATTAAGTCTATTGGTTCGGAGTTATCGGGATTAGATATTTGTGAAAAGTTTGATCATTCGGAAGGAAGTTAGATTCTGTTATTCAAAGTGTCAACTTGAATCATGGGACTTTGGGTGCGAATTTTGCAATATGAGATTCCTGTCTTCCACAAAAATAGAAACAGAACAAGCACATAAATAAGTGCAAATGTTCCATTGGCGGGACATCTACAGCTTAATGTCCCGTTTGGTTTGGGACAAAATATTTTTTTACAGGGCACCCTGGTAAAAAAATCACTCCGAACCAAACAAGGCCTAAGAAGGAAACTGTGTTCAATTAATTATTGCTATTTTTCGCACTAGTGTAATTGTTAATATTTTGTATACCATAACACAAGCAGGACCGAAAATCATATTTATTCTGGAAGATTTTAGCATTTCATGATCTTTATATGACCTTCTTTTGGTCGTATAAATTGCGATATCATCCACACTAACATATCCACATTCTAACATTCTATTATGGAATATTTTGCAGGTTAATTCTGTATCATGTTATTGCAAAGTAGATTCAGGCTTAAAAACAGTTGCCGGGGCTAGCAAATTCGTTCCGGGATCAAAACTTTGCATTCAGCCCGATATCAATCCTCATGCGCACAAGACCAAAAATTCTCGACGGGAAAGAACCAGAGTCCAGCCACCCCTCCTGCCCGGTCTGCCTGACGATCTCGCCATCGCGTGTTTAATCCGGGTCCCACGTGTTGACCACAACAAGCTCCGCCTCGTCTGCAAGAGATGGTACCGCCTTCTTTCTGGGAACTTCTTTTTCTCTCTCCGGAAGAATCTTAAAATGGCTGAAGAGTGGGTTTACGTCATCAAGCGGGACCCACACGGGAGGGTATCGTGGCATGCATTCGACCCCACGTGCCAGCTCTGGCAACCGCTCCCGCCTGTCCCCGCCGAGTACAGTGGGGCCGTCGGGTTCGGTTGTGCCGTGCTAAGTGGTTGCCACTTGTATTTATTCGGAGGAAAAGATCCGATCAAGGGGTCCATGAGACGCGTTGTATTCTATAGTGCCCGGACGAATAAATGGCACCGGGCACCCGATATGCTTCGAAAACGACATTTTTTCGGCTCGTGTGTCATAAACAATTGTCTTTATGTGGCTGGTGGGGAATGTGAAGGAATCCAAAGGGCACTCCGTTCGGTTGAAGTTTACGATCCGAATAGAAGCCGATGGAGCTTTGTTTCAGATATGAGCACCCCAATGGTGCCCTTTATTGGGGTAGTTTATGATGGAAAGTGGTTCCTAAAGGGACTCGGGTCCCACCGGGAGGTCCTCAGTGAAGCCTATGAACCCGAAAATAACACGTGGGCTCCAGTGACTAACGGGATGGTGGGTGGTTGGAGAAATCCTAGCATTTCTATGAACGGAAAGCTCTACGCTTTGGATTGCCGCGACGGGTGCAAGCTTAGGGTTTACGATGAGGCTACAAAAATGTGGACGAGATTTATTGATAGCAAGAGCCATTTAGGGGGATCTCGTGCTCTCGAGGCGGCTGCTCTTGTGCCTCTCAATGGGAAGCTTTGTATTATTCGTAACAATATGAGCCTTAGTATGGTTGATATCTCGAGTAATGACAAACAGGTGGAGAGTAATCCTCAACTATGGGAAAATATCTCAGGGAAAGGTCACTTTAGGACAATTTTCACGAATTTATGGTCGAGTATAGCCGGACTAGCTGGACCGAAGAGTCATATTGTTCATTGTCAAGTTCTTCAAGCGTAAGATTCCGCATTCATATCATTTGGTTAGCAAAAGTTGGTCATTTACGGACATATGGTCGCGGTATTCTAGTTTTGCGCATGCAGAAGGCATAAAAAAATGACAAATGGAATTTTGTGTTGCTAAAACAATAGAGAGAGGAAAAGGGATTTGTGGTGGAAGCTCCATTGGCAGATCTTATACAAGTTAAATTTGGGAGCTGATGAAATTTGAACATTCAGGTAGCAAATATTAGTAGGATGTAACATTGGAAATGCTTTGTGAATATACATGGGTTGTTAGATATAAAGAATATTTTGATGATTAGATCTTGTATTATGAAATATGAATCATATGCTCTCTCTGTTTTTTCCTGCTTGGTCTGGTTGTTGTATGGCTACATGGTTCAAATTTTATAGACTTTGTTATGTTTGGATAAAAAAGTAAAATTTAAACTAAAAGTCATAGTAAATGGCACAGTGTACATATATATATATATATATATATATATATATATATATATATATATATAGAGAGAGAGAGAGAGAGAGAGAGAGAGAGAGAGAGAGGCAGGCTCATGTGCACACTAAGTTTGCACATTATTTTTTTAAAATAGTAAAAAAAATAATTTTGATTTTTTTTTGTCTGATATTTAAACATTTCAACCGATCTATGTAAAAAAAAGTCAGTTCAAAAAAACTTTTTTTACTATTTTTAAAAAATCGGTCAAACTTTAAAATCGGTCAAACTTTTGTTACTTTTAAGAACTTTAAAAGTTGCGAAAGTTTGATCGATTTTTTAAAAATAGTAAAAAAAGTTTTTTTGAACTGATTTTATAACATGGGTCCGTTGAAATGTTTAAATATCACATAAAAAAAATAAGCTCAAAATTATTTTTTTTAATGCTTTAAAAAAATTAGTGTGTGTCAGCACTGTGCAAACTTAGTGTGCACAGGAGCCTCTCTCTCTCTCTCTCTCTCTCTCTCTCTCTCTCTCTCTCTCTCTCTCTATATATATATATATATATATATATATATATATATATATATATATATGATGATGATGATGAACCAATCAACTAATGATAAAGAAAAAGGGGAAAAGAATTCACCCATTTGTTCTTACAGGGTAATTGCATTCTTTGAAAAAAGGAAGTAATTTCATTCCTGAAACCTTATGAAATTATATATAGGGTAAATTGCAAAAGAAACCCCGAAATTTTGCAAATTCAGCAAGAAACCCCTTAAAGTATTGTTATTGCAAGAAGCCCCTTGACATTTTGTTATGAACACCCACCTTGTTCGGAAAACAATGTCCTCGGAGTGGGTCGTTTCAACAAAATACATTGATCAAGGGGTTATGTGCGAAACCTAAAAGTCAAGGGTTGTTTTGCAACTAGGTCCCTCGTCCAATCATTTCTTCGAAACGTTTGATGGAATCTTCTCTCTGAACCTTGAGTTGATTTCTGAAGTTTTTGATAAAATCTTCACTAAGTTTGTTTATATCATCTCTCTCGTCTTCCAAAATAACCCTCCTGCTCATCATTTGTCGTTGCTTCGCGTCCTCATTTTTCTTGCAGCTCCGGTCCGATAAAACCTCGGGATAACGATCCATTACAAGAGCTTGTTTTTTTTTAGAGAGAGAGAGAGAGAGAGAGAGAGAGAGAGAGATGACTTGGTGATGAGTGAAGAGAGGTGAGATGTCATATTTATAAGGGTAAATTACACCAAACCCCCTTGAATTATAGCAGTTTTGCAGATAGCCCCCTTATAAAAAAAACTTGAAAAAGCGCCTCCTAGCCTATTAAAATTTTACACTTAAAAAATATGCATAAAGATTTAACATTTTTAGGGAACTATTTGTCGAATTTTTTAAATTAGGGGGCTATCTGCAAAACCTCTATAGTTTAGCGAGTTTGGTGTAATTAGCCCTATTTTTAAAGACAACCTATGTTTGGAATTAAGAATGAGCTTAGCATCTATAAAAGCAATGTAAATAGCAAATAAGACAGAAAGAAAGATAAAATATGTTTGTTGATAAGGTAGAAGGCATCTTCATGGTTAGTGAATGAGACCAGATTTGACAAGGGTAGCACAAACTTATCTTATTGCCAACTGTTTCAAGTGGTATTCAATGGTTAAGACCAAAGAGCATGTTTTCTTTGTGTGTGCCTTTTTTGTTTTTTTATCCTCTCTTATCTTACATGTGCAAATTGGAAAAAAGGTAACAAAAAGTCACTATTGAGTTTTGTAAATTTGTCATGGGAAAAAAATAAATGTTAGTTTTGGGGGTATTTGACAAAAGGTCTTTCACTAAATTTATATGTAGTGTTTAGTAATCTTTTTTTCGTCCAAAAAGTTTATCGCTCTACAACCCATTCTCGATCTCTCTCACACGGATCTAAACCCCAAACACGATAGAGATGTCATTGAAGTCGAAATGACAAGAGTTATTGATTCTAAATTTATAGGTTGGTTCAATTTTAATATTAGAATTGTTTAGCTTTTTTGTGTTGAATTTGCAATTGCTGATATTAATTTTTGGGTTAATATTGAGATTAAGATAAAAGCAACACCGGAATTCTTTAGGTCAATTTTTTCATTGATGGTGTTTTAACATCATTGGTTGCTTGTGATGTTTTTGATGAGCTAAATTTGATATTGGAACAGTATTTTATTCGCCGACATTTTCTCACTTTTATCAACTAAAAGTAATTTTTTTCCCATTTCGTTTGGTGCTTAAAGTCACTTTTACTTGAATCGTAAATGTCCGTATTTTAAATAAAATGGTTTTTAAGTATAATATCGTCAGTATTTAATAAACACTAAAAAAGACCATTAAACAAAGGGATTATTGTTTAGTTCCTAGGAGTTAAGTATATTTTGCACTTAGTCCACTAATTTTTAATATTCCAAAAAAGACTCCTCTCTATTGTTTTGACAAATTTTTCTTAGAGTTACGGATAAGTGAAGAAATAGTGTTTCTGAGTGTTTTATATGATGAAGAACTTAAAAAATAAAGACTTGAACTAAACGTTAATTAAAAAAATGTTGAGGGATTTTTCTTCGAATGACCTTTAAACAAACTCCTAATTACCAATTAATTATGAATGAGATAGAAATGTTTTTCGGGCAGACGCGGATCCGTGTTGCTTTGCTCCCGTCAGTTTTAACTAGTCATTTGTTAGAAACATAGATAAATTTTCATTTTTCATGTGGATGTTAGTTCACTTTATTAATTCATCTTAAAGTAGATTAAATGAATAGATTATGTAATTTTAGGACTTAAAATAATATTGATTATGGATATAGGACAACAAATATTTCCTTTCCATTTTTAGTCCCTATTTTCAAATTAAAGGGACACGTGGCATGCTATGATTGGTTGACGTTTTATGAATATGGGTCCGCGCCAGCGGCTTTATTCGAAAATAGGGAGTAAAACCATAAATAAAATGTTTGTTGTTCTATTTCCAAAATACATATTACAATAGGTCCTAAATTTACAAAGCCCCTTAAATGAATTAAGAATGAGTAAAAGCAATGTAAAGACCAAAAAAGGTAGAAAGGGTGATAAAATATGTTTACTAATGATGAAAAAGGCATATTCAATTGTTAGTTACACCAGCAATGACAACTTATTTTATTGCCAACTTTTTCAAATGGTTTTCAATGGTTAAGACCAAAGAGCATGTTTTCTTTGTGCGTGTATGATTCTTTTTAAAAGCTTATTACATGTGCAAATTGAAAAAAAGAATTATCAATGAACAAGTTGTAAATTCTACTCGGTTTCCTATATAACCCTTCTCATGTTTTTATATTTGTCGTTAGAATTCTTTATTAGGCCTCCGTAGTTAGATCTGTCAAAATAACGCACGGCACGATAACACGACACGAACCGACACGAAGTTATAAGTTAATCTGTGAACTTTTAATGGGTTCGGGTCATATCAGTACCAATCCGATAAGACACGATAGTTAACAGGTCGGGTTAGTGTTTACTTTCTTCACCCGTTAATACCCGATAAGACCCGTTATGACCCATTAATTTAAGTAAATAAGATATATTTTTGGAAAACTTATAAATAATTTATGTAGCATAATGTAATTTAATCATAATGAATTTTACTAAATGAGAGATTTAGTAATGACAATGAATTAATGGGTCTGCTTGGGTTGAAAAATGAGATAATATGTCAATTTGTATACAATTCAAAACAATTCATTATCTAAATGGGTATTGACGAGTGAACATGACACGACACGTTAATATAACGGGTTAGGTTTGGATATGATTTTTTCACACGATAAAAAAGTCACCCGTTTATACTCGAACTCAAAAAGACCCGAACACGATAAAAAACAACACGAACACGAACACGACTCGATACGATCCATTGCCAGATCTATCCATAGTGTAGGATATAAATGTGTGAATGTGCATTGTTTATGTTCACATGAGTAAATGTGCATCGTAACAATATAATATACATTGAACTGTTTAAAAATGTAAGCGCAATGTAATTTTAGGTTATGAATAGATAATGTATAAAGAGTAATATTACAGAGACTCAGTTTCTGGACCTATTTCCAAACTGAGTGATGTATCAAATACATATTGGGTGGTGTTTTACATCACATGGAGTCCATTACAAATACAACTCAATGTGCATTTGACACATCACTGGATTTGAAAAAATGGTTTAAGAACCGAGTCTTCCTGGCATTACTCATGTGTAAATGGGCCCAAGACGCTGAGCGAGTAACAGTTTACTGCTCAACACTTGTGGGCTCAAGTAATCGTTCAGTATATATATATATATCTAAATTCCTTTCATCCTTCTAACGACAACTAACAACTATTTTAAAATGACTATAATTTTTTCCTTACATCCTTCTAACGGCAACTAACAATTTAGTGGGTCCCACTGGCTGGGCGGGTGATAGTCCCACGCCCGAACCATTTTTACACAATTCGACTCCATTTTCGACAATGTAAATGACAAGCTAAATGTGTATATTTACATCTTTTACCATTGTTGCAGTGCGGATAGCCTTAGAAGGAAGCGGATCAAAGTTACACGTCTGTTTTTTTTTATTGACACATAAAATATGTAAAAGATGATAAATAAATGTTATTTTTGGGGGTATTTAACAAAGATCCTGTCACTAAATTTATATGTAATGTTTAGTAAATTTTTTTCACCCAAAAAGTTTCTCGCTATACAAACCTTTCTCTATCTCTCACATGGTTCTTAACCCCATGTACGGTAAAGATGTCATTGAAGTTCAAAATGAAAAAAGTTGTTGATTGCAAAATCAAATGTTTGTACAATTCTAGTATTAGATTTTTTTTTGATATTAAATTTTGGGTTATTTTCCCAATTCAAACAAAAGCAACACCTTAATTCTTGATGTCAATTTTTTAATTGATGTTATTTTATTTTATTTTATTTTTTACATAATTGGTTGCTTGTATTGTTTTTAATAAGCTACATTTGATATTTGAACAATATTTTATTCAATGTTATTTTTTCACTTTCCAAAACTAAAAGCCATTTTTTTCATTTCCTTTGGTGCTCAAAGTCGAGGGATCTTAAGTCTTTAGTCCCATATGAAATGATTTAGTTGCATCCGATTCCATATAATTTTGTTTTTAATTTGGTCTCATAAGTGACAGTTAAATATTTCATAGGACATATGTCATTTTCTAGAGAATGAAGAATGACGGTTGAAGGAGGTTATAGGCGGTTATGTGACTGATTACAATTTAAAAAATATATGGGATGACTGCCCAATAAAACTTTTGAAATGGGATTAAATCTTGAAAAACTATAAAGTCAATTTTACTTTTAATCGTAAATGTCACTGTTTTACATAAAATAGGTTTTTAAGTTTAATATTAGTATATAATAAACACTATAAACACCACAAAAATATCTCGATGAAGTCCATTTTTTCCCTTTTGCTTGGTAATCCTTTGGTGACCTCCAAGAGTCCTTGACAATCAATTGTGGTTCCCAATGTGAATTTATAGTTGTGGTTGCTGGTTTGAGTTCTTTGTGAGTGTATTATTGAGGGTTTAGTGATTCAAATACTTTTGTAATCAATTATATAACATAACTAGTTGGAAACCCGCGCGATGCACGATTTATACGTCAAAGTAGGAAACATGCCTTAAAAATTGTAAACTTGTAAAAGATGGTAAATTAAAATAGGAACTCGATTGAAAACTCCAGAGTATTTGTGATTACAAAACATGTAAAACAAATATAACTACATATCCCAGGAAAACATAGTAATGCTATACGATTCATGGTCACACGACGAAATAAAAAATACTGTAGTGTATTACTAAATGTCCACAACATAATTATAAATTTATTTGAATATATATTTTATATGACATGACCATGTATGGCATTGATAATCAACAAGATCATTCCATAAACAATTTTATTCATCAAAATATTCAATTTCTACAGCACCATATCTAGAATTTAAGCTTCAATCCTGCCCAAAAACATTAAAACTCTCACATGTAAATAAACACCTGTTACATATGATAGGCTAAAGTGAGCATAATTGAATCAAATTAACCAATGCGAAAATTTGAGCATAGGAAATTTCACAGGGCACTGAAAAAATATAAAAAGTGAGCAACCCATTAAAAAAGGAACAACTCAAATTTACATTTATACATAAACAACATCAATAATAAGTTATTCCAAATTTATTAACAAAATGAACTACTTTGGTAAGCAAAATTAACTCAGATTTAGTTCTGGGTAAATGGGGTAAAAGTACTATACTTTGGTAAGCAACTAATAAGCCATTGTTCGTGGCTTCGATACCCACGAACCCAACTGCTGTACTCAGAAGACCCTATTCCAGCCCCATTTCTAACCCGCAAACATGACATTCATGCCAAACCCATAAAAGCAAACATTCCACATCATTATACCCGCACTCCTCCGGCCATTTACCCGACTGAAAACCTCCATACCCGCTCCTAAACCTGCCAACCCGTTTCCTGCCATTTCCACCCTTCTAAATCCGAGCTTCGGCCTAACCACCGTATACACACCCATCTTCGGCGCTGGTAAGAACAAAAAAAAAATACTCCGGCCTGAGCCATCCTCGCCGGCAAAACCCGCGAGCAACCTTCCTGCTTACTTCATACCCATTTTCTACCCACAACCAAGAACCATACCCGGTCATACCTCCTCAACTGGAATACTGCCATACCAGACCCACGCTGGCGACATACTCCATTACCAATCAATGAACCCAAATTTTTTTAAACTAATTTAAAATATACCTTGCATTTGTTGGAGGAATTCCTGTAGCCGATACAGCAGTTCCAGCTCTCGTTTACACCGGATGTTTAACATCACCCTCCCCTCCCTTTTTTGATTTCATCCACATCTCCTTTCAAGACCCAAATTACAAAAAATATTCAACTCAGAAGAAACCAACCATGAATAATCCGTATACAAATAACATCACATGAATAATCCAAATAAGAAAGTCACCATGAACTTACGAAATCATCTTTCGATGTGAGGAAGAAACTCCGACCGCTTGGAAGGGATGAAAGTTATGTGAGTTTTGGGAGAGAAAGGTTTGGGGGTTTGGAGAGCATATGAGTTGTCTCGTTTTTGATAATGGAGTAGAGACAAAGAATTTTGTTATAATTGAGGAGAGATAAGGTAACTTGTGGACTGTTGATGTACCTTTGGCAACCGTAAAGGCAAGAGAAATATGAAAGGTTATGTGCGTTAATATTGACTGCCTAGAAAATTAGTAGAGAGAGGAGAGAGGAAATTCTCATAAAATTAGAGTTCCACGTGGACACTCTGTATGAAGAGGAGTATTTAATTCTTGTTTAATGGAGTAGAGATAAAGAGTTTTGTTATAATTCAGGAGAGATAAGGTAACTTGTGGACTGTTGATGTACCGTTGGCAACTGTAAAGGCAAGGGAAATATGAAAGGTTATGTGCATTAATATTGACTGCCTAGAAAATTAGTAGAGAGAGGAGAGAGGAAATTCTCATAAAATTAGAGTTCCACGTGGACACTCTGTATGAAGAGGAGTATTTAATTCTTGTTTAATGGAGTAGAGATAAAGAGTTTTGTTATAATTAAGGAGAGATAAGGTAACTTGTGGACTGTTGATGTACCGTTGGCAACCGTAAAGGCAAGGAAAATATGAAAGGTTATGTGCATTAATATTGTCTGCCTAGAAAATTAGTAGAGAGGGGAGAGAGGAAATTCTCATAAAATTAGAGTTCCACGTGGACACTCTGTATGAAGAGGAGTATTTAATTCTTGTTTAGCATTTTAAAGTATATAAAGATATAAAGATAAAAATAGATCTTGGTTATTTTATGTGTGTTGCGAATGTGCAAACGAGGTCTACTATTTATAAGAATATTTAACAGGTTGGGCTATCCTTTTGTTCATTAAATGCTACATACTATGTTTCAGGTGCATTAAATGCCATGGGACACTTTTCCCCATTCTTTCCTTATTGTGGTCAGATCAATGTGTGTAAAATTTATCATGTAGTGATACAAATAATATTTTGTCAGCCTGTCACTTGTTAACCTGCAAAGTGCCATTTGTACCATGTATTTTTGTCTTATAAAAGGGACTGTGCACTAATATCAATATTGATATAAAAATTATTGTGCAAGTATTAGTTCAATCCTGTGAGAGTGACTAGATTTGTCATTTGCTATCTATTTGTAAACTTGTGAAAAACTAGTGCTTTACGAGGAACCTAGGCTCCCTCGCAAGTCTGTGAATGCAATCATATGAGAAACCTAATTAGTTTCTCATTATTTGTGTTATACAAATACGTGCATGAACTTTATGGTCTTTCGACCACTGTTTAATGTAACTATCTCTTTGTTGACTCCCTTATAGGTAAAGATATTTTAGTCCCATAATACTGAAGTGATCGGGGTTTAGTTTAATCAATAAGTCTCACTTCTCAGCCTCCAAGCCAATACCCTCAAGGATCCCAATGTTAGGAATATGGATTGCCTTTAAACACGGAAAAAATTTAGTCTAAAGAACTTTGATTGATCATGCATTGTAAACTGAAAACAAGTATTATATTTAAATCATAAATCTAGGGTTTCGAATCACAATACCTTTACGGATCTTATAGGTGATAGTGTAACTATGCGAGAGACACATTGATCTCTCGCTGTCTGTGATATGTGAATGTCTTTAAGGGAGTTAGACTCCTTTGTAGGTAAAGATATTTTTTTCTCATAATATTTAAGTAGTTGAGGTTTAGGTTACTCAATAAGTCTCATTTCTGAGCCTCCAAGCCAATACCCTCAAGGATCCCAATGTTGGGAATATGGATTTCCATTAAATGCGGAAATTTTTTAGCCCAAAGACCTTCGATTGATCATGCATTGAAAAGTAAAAATAAGAATTAAGTTTGAATCATAAACTTTGTGTTTTGAATCATGGTACCTTTACGAATTTTGTACGTGATCCGAATGAGGAGAAATATGTTGATGAAGATGATGATCTTGATACCCTCCCAAGGTCTCTAGAAACCGTGTTAGAATTCACCAAAAGCCTTAGATCTTCTTGTATATAATCCACCCAAAGTATGCCTTGTGTATGGTTACTCATGTAGATGAAAACTTAGCAGAATATGATATAAATCACTTTCTCTCTCCTCACCACTTCACAAAAATGTGAACAATATTTTTTCTCTACCTATCTAACCCTCCATAATGGACACACAGCTTAAAACCCTAGCTTACACCAATATGTGGTATCAAAAAAATATCACAATAGAGGTTTTATGAAGAACAATCACAATCAAGAAAGAAAGCATATAATCACACACACATAACACAACTATGTACGTTGTTCGTCAACATGCCTACGTCCACGAAGAGGTTTACTATTTTATTAAGTATCTCTTAATATGATTGGTTACATACCCCTATGCCCCGGGACAGGGGTTACAGTATATAGATGTAGAATTTTAGTTATTTAAGTAACTCCACGACGTCTATGTTGATCCATGAATCACTTGAATATCTCCACAAGATTATAGGGGATTGGCTTGGTTTTGGGGCGGTGTGTTTTGCACATACTCTTAGCTTATTCCCATAATCTGGGCTGGGTAACTTTTTAGATTTGTTGGGCCAGGTCGACTACTCTCGTGGGCTGAGAATAAAATTGGTTCCCACAATTGGCCCTAAAATCTTTGGGCCATTGCTTGGGCTGGTGGATTTTAAGTGAGGCTAAGGATGTAGTACTATTAGCAGTGGTGTATCCGTAGTTTATTGAAATAGGATGGGCGTGCTCATCTTTTTGTAGGATATTGAAACGTCAAATCTTTCTCGAGAAGTGTAAAATGTCATTTGAGTGTTTGAAATTGGTTTGTTAAAAACTTAACCGTCAGTTCATCCTCTTTGGTCGTGTTTTGCGTATACTGTGTTCTCAACCTTAATTCTTTACCTCCATCCTTCCAAATCCAGACTTTCTCAGCTTTTCAAGCTTCCTCTCTGTCTCATAAGTTACATTTCTCTTTTTCTTCTTCTAGTTTTCATCTTCTGTGAATCATTCTTTTACTATAGCTACGGTTTTTATATTTTTTCTTATGGCGATGCTTAATAATAAGTCTTTTCCTGGTTTTAGAAAGTGTTACAATATTTCTGATTGGGTAGAGATAGAGTGTACTTCAGTCCCCAGAAATATTCGCGATCTAGAATAGGGTCACTGGATCCATGTTCTGTTAGTTTCAGAAGGGGGTTTAACGTTTCCCCCTAATCCTCTGTTTTTGCATTTTTTTCCAATACTTCAACATAGTTCCTGCTTAATTTTCTCCAAACGTGTGGAAGATTGTTAATAGAGTTCATAGGATAAATCAACTTTATGCACCAACTTAGGATTAGATGAGATTTGCTATTGTTATTCTTTCTCTCGCACCAGTGGGGGTCTTCTGTACTTGAAAGCAAGGAGTCCTGATAGGGTGTTTGTAGTAAATCTACCTGATTCCCATAAAGACTATTAGTCTGAAGGTTTTATTGCCAGGAATTGGCAATATCCTCCCCAATTAGGTGGCATAAGGTATATGGGACCTCGTATCCCTACCTTTGGGGAGGAATACATAGGTTATTATTTTCATTTCTATTTTATTTCTTATTTACCTGTCTCTGTGTACATTCCTTTTGATATTTCCTTATTTTTCTTTTATAGAAAAAGCCAAGAATCAAGAGCCTGCTCCTCAATAGACCTGAGTTGTTGAGCTTTTAAAAGCTTGGAGGATAAGGGATACTGTTGCTGAGGGGGAACATCCTCGATCTACTACGTTCTTGCTGGAATATAAGAATACTACTTCCAATTTTATTGCTCGTCCAGTAGACGCAATCCCTCATCTAGACGGTCCATAAGAAGTCGTTGGTGGTATTTCTAAACCCATTGAGGTAGATGACGAGGGGGAAAGGGAGAGGACCTGATAGAAGGCGACAAGGAATGAAGTGGTGAAGATGAGAGCAGGGAGGAAGAGTCCAGGGAAGAAGAGTCTAGTGAAGAAGAGATGGCCTCTTCGAGGAGAAAAAACTTAATCCAGGATGACGATGATGATGATCTGTTGTCCAACATGATGAAGTTTCTTAAATAGAAGGCTAGAGACTCTATTGGTAGTTCCAAGGTGGTGGTTCAGGAGAAGGAGGTGGAGAGAAAGAAGAGAAAAGAAGAGGAGAAGCGGGCGAGAGAGAGAAAGAGAGAAGAAGGGAGAAATAAAGAAGGAGAAAAAAGAAGGGCACAAGCCTCGATATTGCCTTCTATTATTGCTATTGAGGGGGCCTCGGTGGCTGCTGCTCCTCAACTTGACCCTCTACTGCTGGACAAAGCAGTGCTCGCAAATGACTGTGAGCGCTCATCGAACATGGCGGGAGACCAGTTAGCCCTTAAGTCTACCCAAGGGCTTGCTTTGGTGAATACTCATTTCTCTACACTTCTTTGTTTTATATTTTCCTCTAATATCTCGTGCTTAACCTGTATTTCTTCTGTCTTGCAGTTTCTCTCTAACTATACTGTGTTGTTCCGTGGTCGTGCTGAGCTGTCGAGGAGAAACTTAGAGTTGGATGAAGCTCTAAAGTCTTTCGAGAAGGCCTTTGCTAATACAAAGGCTACCTTTGATAAGGAGAGGCAAAAGTATGCTAATGAGCTATTTGACCTTCGTGAAGCCTATAGTGTCGTGATCACAGATAAGATGGCAGTTGCAGAGGTAAATAAAGGGTTGGTTATGGAGGTGGGGCAGTTGAAGGAGGAAACAACGAATGTTCGAGAGAGCGGATATAGTGAAGGATGGTAGGCAGAATATGAGGAAGTTGAACGCCAAATTGCTTATATTTGGTGAGAATGCTTCAAAAAGGGCTGGGATCAAATCTTGACTGCTGCTGATGTTACTGCTGACTCTACCCTTTTCTCCCGGCATCATCTTGGTCACAATCCTGTTGAAGAGTCTCCTTCTGCCTAACCAGATGCTCAGGATGGCATGGAGCCCATTACTCCTGCTGTTGGGGATTCATTGGTAAATCCATAGGGGGTTATTATCCTAATAGGAGGATCTTCCCCAGGTGCTGGTGAAGGTGAGGTCCCTGTCGACCAAGCTGCTAATAAGGAGAAGGGGCCCTCCACGTCTGACCATGTTGAGGCCTATTAGGAATTTAGGCTCTGCTCTTGTTTTTATTCATATGTTGTATTTTTTTGCTTCTTTTCTTCACTTGTACTGGCCTGTGACTTTTTATTTAATGAAAAGCAAACTTTCTATTTCATTACTAATTTTTGTTACTTTTGTTGCTTGTTTGGTTGGCTGTAGCTTATTGATTTAGATGATTATATTCCTGATAACTCCCGTCTAGGCCAGATTCTTGGTTCGAACATAAGCGCTCAACAACGTCGAGCTTTTATAAGGATCTGTAAATCCCTGAGGGCGAGAAACTAAGATTACAAAGATCAATCTGAGGTAGTCGCTAAACTTAAGGATAGTCTTGAGGAGATGGAGGGAACTGGTGCCTCTGTGCAAGAGGAGATCGACGCCTTAAAAGAAAAACTCCTGGATGCGTCTGAAATCAACCAGGTGGGGGAGTTATTGCAAAGAGAAAATGATTCTCTAAGAAGAGAAATTTCTCATCTCAGAGAAAACACTTCATCTGGTCCTCCTTTGGTGCTGCGAGGATCCTCATCGTCTGCTAAAGTTGCTCAAACTGACAATCAAGCTTCAAAGAGGGAGATTGCCGAGATAAAAGAAGATGTTTGATGGGATTATGCGATTATTGCTGGTCTTCAAAGGGATGCCACACGATTGAGATATTTATTCTGAAAGGGTCCTCGACAGGTTTAGGCTGATGGTTATGACCAAGGTTGGACAAATGCCCCAATAAGACTGAAAGAGGCCGAAGAACAGGCCTTGGCCAGGGGATGGCTGAACGTTCTTAAGGAATTAAAATTTCCTAAGGAATCCTCCCTATGGTATAAATATCAGACCGTTCGCTCATCTGCTCTTCAAAATCCCTTCTCGAGGGATGACCGTTGGATCCCAATAGATGCTATTCCTACGCAGCTTCTAGAGCCATGCCCACAGGGCATTGGATAAGACTTAGTTCCTCATCCTGATGATGGTTGGAGAGCTCGAGTAGCGGACTACCTTGTTAGTTGTGCTGGGGCATCGTAGGTCCTTAAGTATTTCTTGGTCTTTTGATGTAAATGTAATCACATGATTCTTAATGAGAGATACAACAGATTATTTATGTCTTGAGCATTTGCTGACTAAACATGTATTAAACTTATTTGTTGATTACTTGTCATCAATGTTTGACCAAGGCAGTACTTGATAGATCTGATCATAGTATGAATGATTAGTATAAAAACTTTTTAATCATTTTAGGCTTTTTAACCAACTAAATGATGTTGAGTTTTTGTTATCTCGTGTTTTAACATTCTCCCAGTCCAATATGCCTTATTCATACCATTCCGTCCACTTTACCTTTTAGGTTGTGTTGTCACACTTTCTTAGGCCTAAGTAGGGCGATGGAGAGAATATACCTGGTTAATGGGACATATGACCGAATAGGATTTTTCAATCAACCTAAGTTAGCTTCCAACCTTGAGTTGGCTTTATTGCCTAAGGATCCCATGGTGGTCTTTTATTGTTGCCGGAGCAACTTGAGAGGCCAATTGTGTTTTCAACAAAGACCTGAGGAAGGTTAGTCGTAAACCTTGCTATATATATATTTTAGTTTTGAATACAATAAGTATGGAACACTGTTGCAACCATAGGAGCTTTATTCCTTGATTGGATCAAGTTAATCAACCTGTTGTAATCCCGAAACTTTGCTATGTTTTTAGGGGGAATATTTCTTAGAAAGGGTGTGTATTGAGGTTTGATCAAGAGATATTAAACAACCAAGATGTTCAGAATGCACAGGACAATCAACCTTTGTTGACTAAAACGATAAATAAAAGGCAACATTAGTTTGTAAGTGAAAATTCTCCTAAACTAATGATGATGAAAAATAAAAGATATAGAAGTCTAAAAGTAGAACTTCTTGAGGTTAGATGCATTCCAGGCCCTTGGTATCTCCCTGCCCTCCAACATTTCTAAGTGATAGGCCCCTTGTAAGTCGTCCCTTATTATCTTGAAAGGTCCCTCCTAATTTGATCCCAGTTTGCCATCTGATGGTCATACAACACTGTCGAGGACTTTTCTTAGGACGTAATCCCCTACTAGAAATTTCCTCAAATTGACTTTTTGATTGTATTATTTGGCCAGTTGATGTTGGTAAGATGCCAACTTAACTAGTGCCAGTTCTTGTCGCTCATCACCTAAGTCAAGTTCAGTGAGTAATGCTTCATTATTGAGGCCCTGGTCGACCAAGGTGGTCCTCAATGTAGGGAATCCTTCTTCCAGTGGAATGACTTCCTCCATTCCATAGGCGAGCGCGAAGGGGGTTTATCCTATTGTTCTCCCGGGAGTCGTACGATATGCCCATAAAATATGAGGTAATTCATCTACCTAGGCACCTTTGGATATTTCTAGCCATGTTTTCAGTCCATCGATTATTATCTTATTTGAAGCTTCAGCTTGCCCATTGCTCTGGGGATATGCTACAGAACTAAAATGGTGCTTGATGCCATTTTCATCGCAAAAGCTTTGAAAGAATCCACTTTTGAACTACGTGCCATTGTCAGTAATGATCGTCCTTATTGTCCCAAAGCGGGTGATGATGTTCTTCCATATGAACCTAATCATATCAGAGTCCTGAATGTTTGTGAATAGTTCTGCCTCTACCCATTTGGTGAAGTAGTCAGTGCTGACCAATAAATACTTGCGATTTTAAGATGCGGTACGCAGAGGCCCTACAATATCCAAGCCCCACTGGGCAAAAGGCCATGGGATGGTTAATGACTTGAGGTCGCTAGCTGGTTGGTGGACCATAGGTGAGTGCGTATGGCACTTCTCACACTTGCGAACTTAATCTCTAGCATTCTTCTGCATGTACGACCATCAATATCCTTCCTTGATCGCTCGAAAAGACAATGATCTTCCTCTTGTATGACTCCCACAAATTCCTTCATTAAGTTCCTTAAAAACCTGATCGATATCTTCTGGGTGAACACACTGGAGGTAACGAACGGTGAAAGACTTTCTATAGAGTTTTCCTTCTGGAGATAAGTGAAAGCGAGAAGGCTTGACTCTTATCTGGTGCACCGATCTCTTATATCATGGAAGTGTGTCGCTTCGTAGATAAGTTATGATGGGAGCTATCCAACTGGGTGACTTTTCTATGTGGAGGACTTGCTCTATGACTTACTGGTTGATGCTTGGTTGCGTGAGGAATTCTATCTGAATGGTTATCCTTAAATCGGAGTCAATGGCGGAGCTTAGAGTTGCTAGGGCATCGACGTGACTGTTCTTCCCCCTGAGGAACTGCTGAATATCACTTCTATCAAACTTTGCCGTAAGTCCCCTTACAATAGCGAGGTAAGATGCCATCCTCTCATACTTGGTGTTGAAGTCTCCACTTATATTCTTGGACACTAGCTTTGAATTTCCAAATACCCGAAGGAGTTTCCCCCTAGAATTTGTGCTTTGCGCAGGTCGATGATCAACACTTTATATTCCGCTTTGTTGTTAAAGGCTTCAAATCCTAGCCTGATCCCTTAGTCGAGAACAGTCTTATTTGGGGTAACCAATACAATGCCGACTCCTATCCCCTGGAGTGTGATGCTCCGTCAACGTAAAGGGTCAAGTCGAAGGTTTTTTCTTCCTCTTCTATTGATTGCTCAACTTTTAACTGGGTAGTAGGCTGATTCCCTGTGAACTCAGAGATAAAATTTGCCCCTTAATTTCTATTCTTGGTTGAAAGTAAATATCGAATCTTTCAAGCTCTATCGATAACTTTGACAGTTAGCCAAAGAGTTTAGCTTTCCTTAGAACAACTTTGAGGGGGTGTGAGGTGATCACGATGATGGAATGAGCCTCAAAGTAATGCTTTATCTTCCTCAACGTTACTACTAAGATGTAGGTGAGCTTTTCTAGGGGAAAATAACATTACTCGACATTCAAGAGTGTCTTTCTTGCGTAATAGACTGGGTGTTGGCCTCCTTCCTTCTCATATACCAAGGCGAAGCTCAGAGCGTGGTCTGACACGACAAGATAGAGATATATGGGGTCCCCTTCACTTGGGATCACCAAAAATGTTGGCTTGCTGAGGTAAGACTTGAGCTCTTCTAGGGATTTAGAGCAATCATCGTTCCATACTAAGCCCTTATCTTTCTTTAACAGTTGGAAGAACGGTCGATAGTGCCTTGAAGACTTGGAGATGAGTTTCTGATGATATGAGGATGGATCGACCTTATGGCGTGGAGCCAGCCCCTGTCCAGAATGGTGCGATAGGGGGATTCGATATCTACTACTAAAAACTCAATCATCTTCAAAATACTTCCTGCCCTGATCGGCAGGACTATCTTTCCCAGTGGCATGGTTATCTTTCCTGCAAAGCCGACCAGTGACATGGTGGCCTCTTTGAGGTCGAAAATATTCAACTTTAATTTGTAGAATAAGTCTAGGTACATCATTTTAAAAGAGCTACCTTAGTCGACGATAAACCTGTTGATGTCCCAATTAGCTATCCTGAGTGTGATGACCAATGCGTTATAATGAGGGGTTCTCACCCAACTAAGTCATCTTCAGTAAACACAATGTGTTTGCTGTAGTTGACATATTTTGGTTGTCGATGCTTCTCGGCCTGAGTCTTAGCTGGGTTTATTTGAAAGGCTTAGATAACGGCAGTAAGCTTCTTAACTTCCACCCGAACAACGTTTCCTTGTACTTGCTTGAGGTCTGATGCCCTATGAATTACTATAAACTCGTGGCCTATCTCGTCCTTGAGGACATTGTCTAGCTTCAGGTCATCATTGTCTACGACTTTGTCTGCCTTCTTGTCTATGAACTCATTAAGATGACCATCTTGGGCCAACTCCTCGAGATAAGATTTGAGTGTTTTGCAGTGTTCAGTCCTGTGATCGCCTTTTTTATGGAACACACACCTCAGTGCGTTATTGTGATTTGTTGTATCTCCTCCCATATTTTTGGCCATTTGACAAATGGATCTTCCTTGATCTTGGCGAGGATTTTGTATATCAATTCCTTGAAGAATGTGTTAACAGTCTGGAACGCTTTTGAGGGGCATTCTTATTGCCATTTTTGGTGCCATTCCTGTCCCCATTCTTATTTACTTTCTTTTGGGAATAATTCTTCTTTGTCCCTTTGTTCGTGTTCGCACGAACATTATTACTTGTATTAAGATGGATTATATCTTCAACTTTGGCTTATTTTTCAATATGAGCTATTGGGTCGTCGATGGAATTAACCTCCTTCTTAGTTAAGGATTGGTGCAGTAAATAAGTGTTTGGTAAAATGATCTTGAAGGACGCTTTGAAAACCTACTCCGAGCAGTCCTCAATGTCATTTAAAATCTCCCAGTACCTCTTGGAATACTCCCTGAGGTTTTCCTGTGGCTTTTTCTTCATTGTGAGCAGTGCATCTATCCGCTTGGGGTTGGAGCTGCTGGTTATGAAACGAGTTGTGAATAATTCATCCAGAGTCTTAAATCTCTTCATAGACCTATGTGGTAACCTCTCAAACCATTTTTGAGCCACGACATGCAGACTGGAAGGGAAAATGTGACACATCAACATGTCGTTGTGTCTCCATAGTGTCATGGCCTGCCTGTACTGCCGGACATAATCGTTATGGTTAATTTTTCCATCATAGATCTTGAATCTAGGGATTGTGATTTTCTTGGGGTCACTTCTTCTTCTATTGCCCTTAAGAAAGGGGACTTCATCTGCGTGTTAAGAGCTCTTTTGTCTAGCTCTCGTGTGGATCTGTCCCCTCGGTGGGCTGGGTGCTGATCCATCTCCCTACGGATCAAAATACTGATTTCATCATTCTGTCGACCAGGCTCCCACGGCTTTGAGCTGGCTGTAGTCATTCTGATCGACCATCCTCTGACCTGTTCCTCTCAATTCTCCCTTCGTCGTGCCTAAGGCTCCTTCCTCGACTGTGAGACTCACCCACCCGAGGACTAAAAGTCTGATTATAGTGTCGTCTTGTATTTCTATGGAGATCCCTCTCCATTCTTTCCAGTCGCATTTTTAGGCGAGCATTCTCCTATTCTTGACGAAGAGTGGATTTTTCTTGCTCTCGAACTCTGGCCTCATAGGCATCGACCAACCTGAAAATCTGTGTGGACCTTGGTGGTCCATGACTTTCTTTAGAGGGCTGCCTTTGTTGGCGAAGCCTTGGATGTAGTTGGTGAATTTCAGACCTCACCCTGGGAGGGGAAGGTTCTTTCTGAACATCGCCGGCTTGAGGTATGTTACTTCTGTGGTGAGACATTGAGGGATTTCAATTAGTGAGTGTTCTCGTAGGAATAACAGTCATTCCCACAGACGATGCCAATTGTGGTATCTAAAAATATCACAATAAAGGTTTTACGAAGAACAATCACAATCAAGCAAGAAGGCACAAAATCACACACACAACACAACTATGTACGTGATTCGACAACTTGCCTACGTCCATGGAGAGGTCTACTGTTGTATTAAGTATCTCTAAATATGATTGGTTATATGACCCTATGTCCCGGGCCAGGGGTTACAATTTATAAATGTAGATTTTCAGTTATTCAAGTAACTCCACTACGTCCATGTTAATCCATGAATCCCTTGAATATCTCCACGAGATTATAGGGATTTGACTTGGTCTTGGGGTGGTGTGGCTTGCACATACTCATAGATTATTCCAACTATTTGGACCGAGAAGCTTTCTAGATTTGTTGGGCCAGGTCGGCTACTCTTGTGGGCCGAGAATAAAATTGATCCCCACACAATATATATAGGTATAAGACATGGGCTTGGGATAAACCGAATTTTCAGAGAATTTGGGCCTACTACTTGGGTAATGGATTATACTAGGGATC
The DNA here is from genome assembly GCA_949130495.1 of Sambucus nigra. Classification (NCBI taxonomy): domain Eukaryota; kingdom Viridiplantae; phylum Streptophyta; class Magnoliopsida; order Dipsacales; family Adoxaceae; genus Sambucus; species Sambucus nigra. The sequence continues at coordinate 35,350,701 of OX422217.1, forward strand.
TAAGATTAAATAATTAAATTATCTTCTAAATAAATACTCAAAAATTTCAAATTACATTCCCGTAATTTATTTTCTTTCTTTATTTAATTGCGATCAATTTTACTAAATAATCACGATTACACTCCAATTTAATTATCTCAAAATCTCTTGGAATAAAAAGGTGTTATTTGCAAAGGAAATGATGCATAATATGATTCTCCACGTAAAGCTTAAAATACTACCATAATCAAATCAATTTGTTGTTAATTGATTTTAACAAATATCTTATGTATTCCCTGATTCTCAGACTTAACTTATGTGATACTATACCAGATAATAAAATCCACCGGATGGGTTTACTAGTACAAAAAAAACATATAAGTCTATTAATGGGGTATCATAATCAAAGATCTTTCTTGGATGCAGATTCCTCAAAATTATAATCTCAAACCTACTCACACAATGATTCCCCAATTTATGGGGATCAATTGATCCAATATACAATTGAATCGCACTCATATCAATTAAAGAAACAATTATGAAATCATTATAATCATTATAACCCTCGGGATTAAGAACTCATGCACCCTTTTCAAACGTTATGAGATTGGCCAAGTCTAATCTAGTCAGCTCATAGATTTGAATCTCACGGTTGGTCTTGTTCAATATATTCCTGAATGTACCAATCACGATCCTCTTTTGACTGTGAAATGAGTTCTTGAACCATCAGACATATTCTTTTAGTTTGAGATAAACTACTAAGATTGCACACGCAGCTATACTGATAGGATGTCACTCCATATCTAGGTTTTGAACTGTTCAATCGTACTAGTTACGGAATTACGATCTCATGTGATCAAGACGAATCCAACTCACCAAAATTCCTCTCAGTTTAATTGGTCGACGTGTCATACAATATGTTTAACCATAAATATAAGTCATTATCATAAACATGATTATTATTTCAAAAATTCAAAAGTAAGCATCATAAATAGTTTTAATAATATGAGAGTGTGCCTCTCGGTGCTCTACCCAAATAAAAATTAATTCACCTAGTTCAAGAAAAAAGAAGATTAATTTGTTTTTACAAAAGGGTAAACATTCCTAAAAGTCTACGTGACAAAATAGTTTACTAAGTTTTGGAATCCAAATTTTATCTTCTTAAATTAAGACAATAATTCTAAAATATGCGAAGAAGTAAAACAATAATCACAAGAATAAATATACGAGGGAAAACATGCATAAACAGAAAAAATCTCGACCATAAATGAACGAAAAATATATTATGGTAGAGTTTTTATAAAAGTAAACTAGGAGACACTTACATAACTTTCACTAGACATTCTTTTACAGCATATTTTGTGAAGAAAGTTTCGATAACTGAAGAACGCTACACAACTGCATTCAGTTTTGGTCCTTGAACAATATCTTCAAATCCTCTTATCCGTAATAAACTTCTTTAAAATTTAAGCCAGTTTTTTCCAATTTTGGAACGTTCAAGCAACCACAAAAGCCACATTTAGGATTGTGAGTGAATCCTTAAAGGTTGGATATGTATATTACAAGGGTATGGATCCATAAATATCATAACTATTTTTTCAAGACAAAGTAGAGAATAATATATACTCACGAACATATATTTTAGTAAAAAAAGACTTGAATAAAACTATGAGTGTATAAATCTCTAAAATAAAACCCCAAAAATATGGCTTGAAGAACTCAAAGAAGAGGATTAGAAAAATATTCTCTCAAATATTAAATTAATTTTGATCAGCAAAACTTATTCTCCCTCTCTTGTTGTGGAAGAGTGTTAAGAACATAACTATATACCATGAGGTAAGAAACATTTGGGTGAGTAAAATTTTAGGTGTCAAACTCTTAAGGTCTAAAGTGGTCACATTTATGATTGAATCAACCGAAAAGGTGTCCTTGAAACGATTCCCAATGAGCTATTTATAAAAGATCTTCCAAAAAACTGCTTTCATCACCTTATCAGACCATTCGCTGGTGGCTTCACTGCAATGCAGAAAATATTTGATGGAGCGAACCTGAAGCGAAACAGATCACACTAAGAGCTAATGAAAAATCATGGAGGACAAAGCACGCGAATAACTATTCGCTGTAATGAAGAAAAGTTTCACTGCGACGATGCTTTGACGAGAAGCCTGGGCTATTGTCCAGTTTTGCCTAAATTTTGTTTTTGAAAATATATTTCAAAAAAACCCTTAGTATAATTGTTCCATCCTAGAACATCCATACTTAAAATACATAAAAAGACGCTTTCTAAGAAAATATATTGTTTTATATGGCGAGTATATTTGGATAGTGCCTTTGTTTATTTCTCCAAAAAGGTTAATTAAAAAGATTTTCCAACGATAAAAATGAATTAACCAAGGGGTGGATCTAAGTCCACCGAGTCTTATACCTAACCTAATTAGTGTACTCGTGGTTCGACATGAATTATCCATGTTGAAGTTGATGAAGCTTTTCGGGGACCTCTGGGATAAAGACATAAAATGTTTTGGCAATGCATTTAAACAATCAAATCCAATGGAGAACTTTAAGTATATAAGTACCCTTATGATCTCCCACTTTGTCGAATTCCAAGAAAAAACATAAAATGAAAAATTTCAATCAAAAGAAGGAAATTTACCATTTTAATACTCGCCTCATTGAGGGCAAATAATAAATAAAAAATTTGTAAGAGAAACATTTATAATTTCTCATTATTTAATTTCTAGTTTGGTTTATCTCGTTACACCCCACTACTATATTATGAATGTTATCAAGTCTTCAAGTGAAGAAGAGCTAGTGAACATATGTAAGAATCGAAGATCGAGCATTGCTACTTTACCCGAGAAGGTTTATGAGGTGGTTTTAATAATCTTAATTTATTCAGGGGTCTTTTTAAAGAGTTTTTATTTATAAATATTTTCAAAAATATTCAAAATGTTTTTTGAAGTTTTTTTTTGGAAAATTGCATGTTCATTGGAACGACATTAGATGTCATTCAAATGACTTTCCATTAGTCAATGGAACACTTCATAGGTTCGTTCGAATGAGTTCTATCACCCCAACTTTTTACAGGATCTGAAATGTCATTCAATCATTCATTGGAAGTGTATTCGAATAAGAATAGGTACATCGTTTGAATGAGACATGACATCGTTCGAACGAGTATGCGAGAATTTATTTTTAACTAATTTCAAATGCAATCTTTCATGTTTATCCTTTGAAGATAACTTTACCTATAAATAGAGACACGGGGATGCATTTATTTTCAAGCCTTTTAAGAATTTTTTTTGATAAAACTCTCCAAATTTTCATCCAAACCCCTTATGGATCATTTGAGATGATTTTATTATACCAAGAAGAAAATATTTTAAGTTCTAAACCTTGTGGATATTATTTCTCTACTGTTGATTTATGGAGTTGAGGCTCTACGGCTAAAGAAGAAAGGAATAACAATTCCTAAGACTGATTGGTGGAAACTGACGCAAGAGATTATTGTTGTGGAACGATGATGGATTGTACCGTTTCCTGTAGAAGACTCGAAAACGATACTGCATTAAACTTAGTGGAGCTTTAAATTGTCTGTAAGTCTTTATTGGTCTGTCGTGTCTAAAACAGTGCTGAAATATAAGTTTTGCCGAAAGGATTTTCTCCTCTATCTTCTTCCCATTATATTTTGGTTCAGATATTTTGTCTGTGTTTTGGCTCCACATTATCATGCATGTTCACCTAAGTTTAACCAAGATAAAATTTGGCTAAAAAGGATTTTTTTTGTGTGACCTACTATATGGACTATCCATATAACTAGTATTTTTAAATTAGTATCAGAGCGGGTTAAACTAATTTATTATGTGATCTTTATTTTGTGATTATATGGATAAGATGTACAATAAGTTACTTGTTTTTTATGGCCCAATTATACCTATTGGAAAGCTTAAATGAGGTTGAACTGAAATCGACTGATGAGCGAGCTTGTCTTATTTGTATAAGAGGGTGGACACGACCCATTATGGCTTATGCCGATGTCATAAATCTCAAACTAGTCACTTCTTGGACTAAGGATGATTTTAAATGGAATAATTTTAACTCTTGAGGCTTAAGTGAAAATTTTGGTGCAGTCACTCCCAATGAGTTTTGTCGTATTATGATGCATACCACATCTAAGAAAGTGTGGGATATCCTCTAACTCATTCATGAGGGTACCAATGATGTGAAAGATTCTAGGCTTCAAAATATGACCACACAATCTAAAACTATTAACATGCTAGAGACTGAGACATTTGATGAATTCTATGCACCATTATCTAATATTATTAACTACAGTTTTAATTTGGATGAGAGAATTTTTAAGACGAGTAGTTAAAAATATTTCGAGATCTCTTCCGTCCCATTTTAATGATAAAGTCACGATCCTTAATTTTTTAGGAATTTTAGATACCCTTAGGTTAAAAGAACTCGTAGGAGACTTTCAAACATATGAAATTGATATGCTCTCCAAAATTCAAAAGAAAAGGGAAAAAATCGACGCTTTGAAAGCTCAATCTAAGAAAAAAGTGGAGGGTTATTGCTCCAAATTTGATTTTGATCTCGATGATCTTTTGCTATTTGCGAAGAAGTTAAAAAAATCCTCAAACTAAAAAAAGTCTTCCAAAGAAAATAAAAGTTTTGAGAAAGCCAAATTTTTTTAAGTTGAGCAATAATGTTTTTGAGAAAGCAACATGCGAGTACTCTAAGAAAGATGACATAGATAAATGCTATGAGTAGGAGGGTAAGGGTCATAAATTCCACGAGTGTGCTATGAGGATAAAGAGATAGGGCAAGGGTAAAGCTGTTTATAATTCCACTCTTAGCGATAGCAATGTCTAGTCGGTGGATTTCGTAGATGAGTCACCACATGGATGTAACTTCATTGCATTAATGGATAATCATGTTAGAACATCAAGTATGTCTCATGCTGATGAGGATGTATTTAAACATGATGACCTCGAGGGTGATTCGAACCATTCTAGATAGAGTAAGGGAGACAATGTTTTATTTGAGGGAGAACGTGGCCTCCAATACACCTACACTGAGCTTTACGTCAATTAATTTAAAACAAAAAAGAAAAATAAGAATTTATGCTTAGGGTGTTATCACCAGAGAAGGATTTGAAGGATTCTAGTGAGAGAGAGAGACCTTAATAAGGATTTATTTGAGTGAGAAAGTGGTTTCGGTAGAGAGAGAAAATAGTGACTTGACCAACAAAATGTCTAGTCTTATAAGAGATCTTCAATATTCATTGGAGACTTATGAGAAACTTAAGCCCTTGTATCCCAACTCAAGAAAGATCTCGTACATGATCGAAAGGTTAAGGTTACTATAGAGAATACATCAGAGAAGGTTGGAAAGATGTTCTCGGTACTGCTTTAGGTTTTAGGGAGAGGCAGGGGATAGGTTACGATGGTTCATCCAATTATAATGCGTTACATAAATAGGTTCCTAAGTTTATGGTTAATCCATATGGGCCTCTTCCTAACCCAACTAAGAGAGATTAACATAAACGTGATAACCAAGGTAGGCCCAAATAAGTATATATTTGTACCCATTACAAACAAAGAGGTCACCGTAGGTAATTTTGCTACAGATTAGAATAGATCCACGTACACATACTCCTATGCATGGCTACAATAACTTTGCTATTATTAGAGAGAAAGTTGAGTTCCTAGTAATGACTTCTAAAAGCTTGATGGAAAAATTTCAAAGGATGTCTATGCCTTTTGATAACTTTTCCAACGTTATGTTTAGATCCAACAATGATAAGGGCAAACAAAAGGTTATATCCGCTTGATTACCTAAGAATGACGACAAAGCCCCTGTTGTTCACATTACTCTCAGGGTTTAAGATACGTCCAAATTGTATTTTAATTGTGGGTACTCTAGGCACATGATTGATGACAAGTCTTATTTTATCGACCATTTGGATTGCAAGGAAGGAAAAGTCACTTTTGGAGATGGGAGTAGTTCTAGCATTTTAGAATGTGGTTGTGTTGAGATACCTGAATTATTAAGCTAGACAATATGTTTTACGTTGAACGGTTAAAAGTGAACTTAACTATCATAATCCAACTTTGTGATGCTTTACAATAAAGTCTGATCGATCCGAGAATAAAGTTTATGATCAATCTGGTGAACTATTACTATAAGGTGTGAGGACCGACGATAATTGTTACAAGATCTTTCTTAAGTCCACCTTTATATGAAATAATGATAAGGTCTCCTCTTAGGACCTTTGGGATTAATGACTAGGTCATGTCAATTTTAGAGATCTTTATAGATTGGTGAAGAAAAACCTATTTCGTGGCTTGCCATCGCTTGGGAAATTGACTTCTCGATTTGTAGTCATTTCCAATGAGGAAAATAAATCTAAAGTACCCATCGAAAGTTGAATACCATTACCACGTCTCGTGTATTAGAGTTGATACACATGGATCTTATGGGTATTGCAGGTATGGAGAGAATTGCTGGTAAGATGTATATCCTAGTGATGGTCGATGATTTTTAGAGATATTCTATCATTGGATTTTTTAGAGAAAATTTCGATGCGGTTGAGTTACTAACAACTAAGTGTTGTCTTACAAAACCAACACAATGTCACTATTAATCGAATGTATAGTGACAACGAAACTAAATTTAAAAAAGATGAGGGTGGATCGATTTTGTGATGAAGTCAGCATCAAACATGAGTTTTTGACCGTTCATACTCCTCAACAAAATAAGAATGTTGAGAGGAAGAATCGAATAATTCAAGAGATGTCCAGATCCGTGATTCTTGGGAAAAAGGTGCCTAGAAGTTTTTGGGCAGAGGTGATTAATTCCGCATGCCATATTATGAATAGATAATATCTTTGTCCACACTTACTACACACTCCATATGAGTTGTGGATAGGGAATAAAATCAACCTATCATATTTGTGAGTTTTGGGGAGTCCTTACTACATCCTTAGAGATAGAGAGAACTTAGGAAAGTTCAACTCTTGAAGCGATGAGGGAATGTTTTTAGGGTATTCATCATCAAATAGAGCCTATAGGGTGTATAACCTTGAAATCTCTAAGGTTATGGAAACAATAAATGTCACGATTAGAGATGATGAGGCGACTACGTTTATTGATCCTAACTCAAAGTGTGAGGACGATGAACCCCCCCAATGATGATCTCATTATTCCCCACACTACCTTAGTGGGCCCCAATCTTGATTTAGAGGATCCACCCTCTTGGGTTCGAGAGTGTCGTGACCCTTTCGATATACTTGATGATCCCACACTAGGTGTCAAGACTTGCACTTAACTTGAGAATATGGTTAGCTACTTTTACTAAACCTCCTTAGTAGAGACCAAGAATGTGAAAGGAGAACTCAAGGATGAGGGTTGGATATATGTTATGTAAGATGAGTTCTTCAGTTTCATAAGAACTATGTCTAGGAGTTAGTCCCCCTACTTAGCGAGACTAATGTGATATGTACCAAGCGTGTGCATAAGAATAAGATGGATGCGAATGGTACAATAGTTCATAATAAGTCTAGGTTGGTCGCTCAAGGATACACATAAATTGAGTTTGTAGACTTTGACGAGACATACACTCCTATTACTAAACTTGAGCCCATCCACACACTACTCTCCATAACATGTCATCTACGGTTTAAGTTATACTAAATGGATGTCAAGAGTGCCTTCCTTAATGGAATTTTTTAGGAGGAAGTTTATGTGAAACAAATGACGGGGTTTGAAGACCTAAAGTACCCGGGGCACATCTTTTATCTTAATAAGGCCTTGTATGGGTTGAAACAAGCATCCCATACTCGGTATGAAAGGCTCATTTCTTATCTCTTAGCTCGTGGCTTCAAGAGAGGGGAGTAAATACGATGTTATTTATGAGGAGAGAGTGGTTCTATCTTAGTTGCCCAGGTCTATGTGGATGACATAGTATTTGGATCCACGTGTTCACAATATACTCACACGTTTGAGGAGGAGATGAAGAGTGAATTTGAGATAAGCATGGTTGTGAACTCACATTATTTTTAGGTTTCCAAGTACGTAAACTTGAGGATGAAATATTCATATCTCAATCTAAATATGCTACATACCTAGTGAAGTAGTTTGGTTTAGACTTAGCTATGCACTCATGCACACACATGAGTTACTCGAATAAGCTTAGCAAAGATATTTAAGGCAAGGACATGGAGCAAACCCTTTATAGGATCATTATAGGTAGTCTTCTCTACTTAACTGCTAGTCATTTCGACATTTCCTTTAACATGGGTATTTGTGCTAGTTACCAAGAATCCCTAAAAGAGTATCACTTACTCACTCTTAAAAGTATAATCAAATATGTAAGTGACACTCTTATGTACGGTATTTGGTTTGTCAACTGATTCAGATGCTGATTGGGCAAGGGATATTGATGGTTGTAGAAGCACCTCGAGTGGATGATTTTACTTTGGGAGTGATCTTGTCTCTTAGTTGGGCAAGAAGAAAAACTCCATTTCTTTGTTCATGGCGAAGGCCGAGTACATTGCTGACAAAAGTTATTGTACACAACTCTTATGGATGAAGAAAATGTTATAAGATTATGGGATTACCTAAGGCACAATGATTATTTCGTGTGATAATACACGTAAAATTCATATATATCGTAATTCGGTCCAAAATTCTCGTACAAAGAACATTAGGATTCGTGAGCTCTTCATTCGTAATCTTATTGAGGAGAATATCATTTCCTTAAGTTCGTGAGCACCGAACGTCAATTAGTCAATATTTTCGTGAAACCTTTAGATGCACTTAGATTTGAGGATCTTAGGAAATCTTTGGGTATTTGTTCTGTTGATTGAGTTTGGGCATTTTATCTAGGATAAGGTGATTATCATTCTGCTACCTTTTGTCCCTATTGCTAGATTGTATTTTTATGTTTGTATTTATTTGAAAATCCAAAAAGATTTTCTTTTATTTTAGAAAAAGTTCGAAAAAGATTTTATTTTTGATAAAAAAATTAGAAAATTCACAAAGGTTTTTATAATTTGTTTTCACCATATATAAGCATGCATTTAAGATGTTTGAATCACAACTTCATTTCATCCATTTCTGAGTTTTTCATAGTGTTTTGATACTTAGCTTCGTTTTTTTAGTGTGCTTAATAATGCATGGTTAGTATTTCATTGTTCATTGATGATCACTTTCTTCATGCTAGACTTTTTATCACCTTTATTACCCACATGCATGGACTTTTATACATTGTACTTCTTGTCATATATCGAATACGGTGTTCTCATTTCAATAGTGTTAAATAACATACCAATTGTAATAAGAATAAATTGTGCTTGTAAGAACCATTGCCTGAATTTCTTTTTTTGAAAAATTTATTTTATTTTAAGCAATATAACGAGGATACGAACGAGAAAGATTTTTTCGTTAAAAGCCACCATTGACAGGATTCTTAAATATTAAAGGCACATAAAAACATAAGTTCTAAGGTCATTTTTATTTCATTGATGTTTCGCTTTCATGAGGATTATGATATCTTAAATTTTTTTCGAGTGTATTGTAATACCCCGTATTTTTACGCATAATTATTTTTATGGAAAATGGGGATTAATTAACTTAAAGGGAGAAATTTAAATTGAAATCAATCCGATTTTACGATAATAATCACTAGCGGGATGAGAGTTAGTAATAAATGAAATAATAGTATTATGGGGACCCTGAATTTAGCACCATAGGCCTGGACGAGTAGCCTCTCCCTAGCGGCCCAAAGCCCAGGCCCATCACCTTCGTATTAATCCAATTACCCCACGATCGCATGAAGAGAAGTTGTGGGGAAACACGATTCCATGTAGGGGAGATGGCTAGTAAGAAGGAACCCATCGCCTCCACTACTCCAACACATACATGTATAAATAAAACCCTAAGTCCGGGGCAGAGGACGAGTTGTATTCTCTGTACTTATTCTTCAGAATATAGAGAAATAACACTCACTGAACCACCGTGGACGTAGGCACTTCTTCGCTGAACCACGTACTTCCGTTGTTGTGTGATTGGCTTTTTATTTGTCTTTTCTTGGTTGCTACCTCTTTCATATTTATTTGTGTTGCATAATAATTGTCACCACAATTGGCACCGTTTGTGGGAAACGTTTATCTTTCCCTGAGAAGAGCACACACCGAGAAAAAATCTAAGATGTCTGGTCACAGCAGCAACGCTCCTCAAGCAGGAGATATTCAGGAGCCACCCGCTCCTCGCAGGATTAGGTCTGAAGTCCGACGTTCAGATCAAGGGGCTCACTTAGAAAGGCCGGCCTCAGAAGAAAGTCAAGGACCAGCAAGGTCCACTCAGATATCCAGATTGATCGATGCATACGAATCAAGGCTCCACGAGCAGAGGGAGTCTTCTCGCAGGTATGAGGCTGAGAATGCTCGCCTGAAAAGAAGACTGGAAAAGCTGGAAATAGAACTACGTCCTGATACCAGGAGACGCCCCTATCGCACTCCTAGCCCTCAGGCGAGCAAATCTCGCAGCCGAGGAAGGAGCCCTAGGCGGCAATATCAAGGATTCGAAGGTGGCGACTCAGACGACGACCTCCGCGAGCAACTGAGAAAAGCTCGCCGCTATCAGAGCCCTGCTCGCAGCGACGACAACATACGGAACCTAGTCCGCAGAGAAATGGACCAACATCTAGCTCACCGCGGCACCAGGTCAACCAGAGAACTCGCCAGGAGAGCCCTCAAGACCCAGATGAAATCGCCCTTCATGAGGGAAATTGAAGAAGAAGAATCTCCCAAAAAGTTTACTATTCCAAGGTTCAAGATTTACGACGGGAAGACTGATCCCATTGATCATGTCAGGCAGTACCGGCAGGCTATGACCCTCTGGAATCACCGAGATGCACTGATGTGCCGTATTTTTCCCTCGAGCCTTCATGACGTGGCCCAAAAATGGTTCGAGAAACTCCCTCACCGATCCATCAGAAATTTTAAATCCCTGGCCGAGCTCTTTACGGCCCGGTTCATCACTAGCAGCTCCCATCCCAAAAGGATGGATGCCCTATTGACGATGAAGAAAACTCCTCAGGAGACACTTCAAGACTACGCGAAGAGGTACTGGGAGTTATTCAACGAAGTCGAGGACTGCGCGGAAGAGGTGGCAGTGGCTTCATTCAAAATTGGGCTACCTAGCTCTTCCCTCCTTTACCAGTCCTTGACAAAGAAGGAAGCAACCACCATTGATGACCTAATGGCCCGGATTGAGAAATACGCAAAGGTGGAAGATGTCACCCGCCTTAACGTAGGTGAAAACGGTCGAGCCAAGCTCGCCACGAAGGGAAGTGAGAAAGTTGATAACCAGAAAAAAGGAGGAAAGAATGGGAGCAAGAATGGCCCCAAGAACGGAGGGAGCCCTGACGTTGCAAAGTCGTTCCAGGCGGTCAACACCGTCTTCAAAGAACCAATTTACAAAATTCTCGCTAAGATCAAGGATGAGCCGTTCATCAAATGGCCCCGGAAAATGGGAGGAGATCCATCGAAAAGAAACAATGCGCTGAGATGCACCTTCCACAAAGAGGGAGGACATAAGACCGAGCACTGCAAGGCTCTTAAGTCCCACCTCGAGGAGTTGGCCCAATCCGGACATTTGAATGACTTTGTGGAAAGGAAGGTAGAGAGAGTGACTGTCCACAAGGAGGCAAAACCCGACAACGTATTAGAAGACGACACCGGACACGAATTCGCAGTAATCCATGGAGTATCCGATGTTAAGCAAATCTAGGGCAACTCAGCTCGGATGGAGGTAAAGAAGCTGACAGCAGTAATGCAAGCTTTTCAAATAGATCCAGCGAAATCGCAGGCAGGAAAACGCCGGCGAGCAGAGGACATCAACTACAACAAGCATATTGTTTTCACGGATGAAGATCTTGTGGGAGTGAGGACCCCACATCACGATGCCTTAGTCATTACACTCAGGATAGCCAACTTTGATATCGACAGGCTGCTCGTCGACCAAGGAAGCTCATCCGAAGTAATGTACATCGACCTGTTCAGAAAATTGAAGTTGAACATCGCCGACCTGAAGGGAACCACTGTTCCTCTGGTCGGCTTCGCTGGAAAAATGACCATGCCTCTGGGCAAGATAGTACTACCAGTGCTCGCTGGAAATTTTTTGAAAATGATCGAATTCTTGGTGGTCGACATCGATTCACCGTATCAAGCCATCCTCGGTAGGGGATGGCTTCATGCAATGAAGGCAGTCTCCTCGACTTACCACCAAAAACTCAAATATGTCACCGAGCGGGGAGTGATGGAGATACATGGCGACCAGGCGATGGCGAGAAAGTGCTTCATAGCGGCCATCGGACCAAAGCCAGAGAAAAAAGGCGTTCAAGCCAGCGAGAAAGTGGAGGAAGGTGCAATCCCTTCCAAATAGCAATTAAAATATGGAAGGCCCGGAGTGGAAGAGACCAGGCTCCTCCCCTCCGAGCGTGTTGTAGAGGACCTGGTAGAAGTAATTGCTAGAGAAGGCGACAACAGCAGAGTCTTCTTGATCGGGACCTCACTCACTGACCAAGAGCAAAAGGATTTGTTAACCTTACTCAGAAGCAACATAGATGTTTTCACTTGGGAACCCTATGAGCTGCCAGGAATCGATCCCAATATGGCCTGCCATCGGTTGCACGTCAATCCCACATTCAAGCCGATAGCACAGAAGGTACGACGAACTGCTCCCGAGAAAGCCAAAGCAATAGAACAAGAAGTCGAAAAACTGCTGGATGCAGGATCCATACGGGAAGTGCAATTCCTCAAATGGTTATCCAACCCAGTGGTAGTTCCAAAAAGCAACGGGAAGTGGAGAGTTTGCATAGACTTCACTGACCTCAACAAAGCCTGCCCCAAGGATAGCTTCCCCCTTCCGAAAATAGACCAACTAGTAGACGCCACTGCAGCTCACGAGCGAATGAGTTTCCTGGACGCATACTCAGGCTATCACCAGATTCCCCTGTATGCACCAGATCAGGATAAAGCGGCGTTTATCACGACGGTTGGTTTATACTGTTACAAGGTCATGCCTTTTGGGCTAAAAAATGCAGGGGCAACCTATCAGCGGCTGGTTACTAAAATGTTCAAGAATCAGATGGGAGACACGATGGAGGTCTACATGGACGACATGCTCGTCAAAAGCAAGGACAAGGAAAATCACCTCTCAGACCTGTCAAATACCTTCGAAATCCTCAGGAAGTACCGAATGAAACTCAACGCGAGCAAGTGTTCCTTCGGTGTCCAGTCAGGAAAGGTTCTTGGGTATTTGGTCAGCAAGCATGGCATAGAGGCTAATCCGGACCAGATTGATGCAATCAAAAGAGGTAGCTCAGATATCCAGATTGATCGATGCATACGAAGCAAGGCTCCACGAGCAGAGGGAGTCTTCTCGCAGGTATGAGGCTGAGAATGCTCGCCTGAAAAGAAGACTGGAAAAACTGGAAAAAGAACTACGTCCTGATACCAGGAGACGCCCCTATCGCACTCCTAGCCCTCAGGCGAGCAAATCTCGCAGCCGAGGAAGGAGCCCTAGGCGGCAATATCAAGGATTCGAAGGTGGCGACTCAGACGACGACCTCCGCGAGCAACTGAGAAAAGCTCACCGCTATCAGAGCCCTGCTCGCAGCGATGACAACATACGGAACCTAGTCCGCAGAGAAATGGACTAACATCCAGCCCACCGCGGCACCAGGTCAACCAGAGAACTCGCCAGGAGAGCCCTCAAGACCCAGATGAAATCGCCCTTCACGAGGGAAATTGAAGAAGAAGAAGCTCCCAAAAAGTGTGCTATTCCAAGGTTCAAGATTTACGACGGGAAGACTGATCCCATTGATCATGTCAGGCAGTACCGGAAGGCTATGACCCTCTGGAATCACCGAGATGCACTGATGTGCCGTATTTTTCCCTCGAGCCTTCATGACGTGGCCCAAAAATGGTTTGAGAAACTCCCTCACCGATCCATCAGAAACTTCAAATCCCTGTCCGAGCTCTTTACGGCCCGGTTCATCACCAGCAACTCCCATCCCAAAAGGATGGATGCTCTATTGACGATGAAGAAAACTCCTCAGGAGACACTTCGAGACTACGCGAAGAGGTACTGGGAGTTATTCAACGAAGTCGAGGACTGCGCGGAAGAGGTGGCAGTGGCTTCATTCAAAATTGGGCTACCTAGCTCTTCCCTCCTTTACCAGTCCTTGACAAAGAAGGAAGCAACCACCATTGATGACCTGATGGCCCGAATTGAGAAATACGCAAAGGTGGAAGATGTCACCCGCCTTAACGTAGGTGAAAACGGTCGAGCCAAGCTCGCCACGAAGGGAAGTGAGAAAGTTGATAACCAAAAAAAAGGAGGAAAGAATGGGAGCAAGAATGGCCCCAAGAACGGAGGGAGCCCTGACGTTGCAAAGTCGTTCCAGGCGGTCAACACCGTCTTCAAAGAACCAATTTACAAAATTCTCGCTAAGATCAAGGATGAGCCGTTCATCAAATGGCCCCGGAAAATGGGAGGAGACCCATCGAAAAGAAACAATGCGCTGAGATACACCTTCCACAAAGAGGGAGGACATAAGACCGAGCACTGCAAGGCTCTTAAGTCCCACCTCGAGGAGTTGGCCCAATCCGGACATTTGAATGACTTTGTGGAAAGGAAGGTAGAGAGAGTGACTGTCCACAAGGAGGCAAAACCCGACAACGTATTAGAAGACGACACCGGACACGAATTCGCAGTAATCCATGGAGTATCCGATGTTAAGCAAATCCAGGGCAACTCAGCTCGGATGGAGGTAAAGAAGCTGACAGCAGTAATGCAAGCTTTTCAAATAGATCTAGCGAAATCGCAGGCAGGAAAACGCCGGCGAGCAGAGGACATCAACTACAACAAGCATATTGTTTTCACGGATGAAGATCTTGTGGGAGTGAGGACCCCACATCACGATGCCTTAGTCATTACACTCAGGATAGCCAACTTTGATATCGACAGGCTGCTCGTCGATCAAGGAAGCTCATCCGAAGTAATGTACATCGACCTGTTCAGAAAATTGAAGTTGAACATTGCCGACCTGAAGGGAACCATTGTTCCTCTGGTCGGCTTCGCTGGAAAAATGACCATGCCTCTGGGCAAGATAGTACTACCAGTGCTCGCTGGAAATGTTTCGAAAATGATCGAATTCTTGGTGGTCGACATCGATTCACCGTATCAAGCCATCCTCGGCAGGGGATGGCTTCATGCAATGAAGGCAGTCTCCTCGACCTACCACCAAAAACTCAAATATGTCACCGAGCGGGGAGTGATGGAGATACATGGCGACCAGGCGATGGCGAGAAAGTGATTCATAGCGGCCATCCGACCAAAGCCAGAGAATAAAGGCGTTCAAACCAGCGAGAAAGTGGAGGAAGGTACAATCCCTTCCAAATAGCAATTAAAATATGGAAGGCCCGGAGTGGAAGAGACCAGGCTCCTCCCCTCCGAGCGTGTTGTAGAGGACCTGGTAGAAGTAATTGCTAGAGAAGGCGACAACAGCAGAGTCTTCCTGATCGGGACCTCACTCACTGACCAAGAGCAAAAGGATTTGTTAACCTTACTCAGAAGCAACATAGATGTTTTCGCTTGGGAATCTTATGAGCTGCCAGGAATCGATCCCAATATGGTCTGCCATCGGTTGCACGTCAATCCCACATTCAAGCCGATAGCACAGAAGGCCCGACGAACTGCTCCCGAGAAAGCCAAAGCAATAGAACAAGAAGTCGAAAAACTGCTGGATGCAGGATTCATACGGGAAGTGCAATTCCCCAAATGGTTATCCAACCCAGTGGTAGTTCCAAAAAGCAACGGGAAGTGGAGAGTTTGCATAGACTTCACTGACCTCAACAAAGCCTGCCCCAAGGATAGCTTCCCCCTTCCGAAAATAGACCAACTAGTAGACGCCACTGCAACTCACGAGCAAATGAGTTTCCTGGACGCATACTCAGGCTATCACCAGATTCCCCTGTATGCACCAGATCAGGATAAAACGGCGTTTATCACGACGGTTGGTTTATACTGTTACAAGGTCATACCTTTTGGGCTAAAAAATGCAGAGGCAACCTATCAGCGGCTGGTTACTAAAATGTTCAAGAATCAGATGGGAGACACGATGGAGGTCTACATCGACGACATGCTCGTCAAAAGCAAGGACAAGGAAAATCACCTCTCGGTCCTGTCAAATACCTTCGAAATCCTCAGGAAGTACCGAATGAAACTCAACGCGAGCAAGTGTTCCTTCAGTGTCCAGTCAGGAAAGTTTCTTGGGTATTTGGTCAGCAAGCGTGGCATAGAGGCTAATCCGGACCAGATTGATGCAATCAAAAGAGTGCAACCTCCTCGCACAATCCGCGATGTACAGAAGCTCACCGGAATGCTCGCTGCCCTAAACCGTTTCATTTCTAAATCCTCCGAGAGATGCAAGCCCTTCTTCCAACTCCTAAAAGGCAGCAAAACAGTAGAATGGACCCCAGGTTGCTCGCAAGCATTAGACGAACTCAAGTCCTACCTAAGCTCCCCACCACTGCTTGTCATACCACAGCAAATGGACCCTTTGTACCTCTACCTCTCTGTATCCAGCCATACTATCAGCTCAGCGCTAATGTGTGAAGTTACAGGGATCCAACATCCAGTCTATTACGCGAGCAAAACCTTACTAGACGCCGAGCAGCGCTACCTGCCATTGGAAAAGCTCGCATTCGCCCTAGTAATGTCCTCGAGAAAACTGAAGCATTACTTCGAAGCTCACACGATCATTGTCCTTACATCACACCCCCTCAAGGCTGTCCTAAGGAAGGCGGATTTGTCGGGCAGACTGTCTAAATGGTCAGTCGAGCTCGTCCGGTTTGACATCCAATTTCAACCAAGGACAGCTATCAAGGATCAAATCCTTGCTGACTTCATAGCTAAATTCACAGGCGAAGAACCCTTCGACCAGCCTAAGCCAACAGAACAAAATAGCCAGGCTACAGGGGGAAGCTGGAAGCTATTCGTTGATGGAGCCTCCAACTCAAAGGGGGCAGGAGTAGGAATTGTTCTCATCACTCCAGAAAATGCAGTCCTCGAGCAAGGAATCAGGCTGGGATTTGCAGCCTCCAACAATGAAGTAGAATACGAAGCCTTAATTGCAGGTCTCCAAAGGGCGCAAACTCTAGGAGAAAAACATTTACAGGTATTCGGAGACTCGCAACTAGTTTCCAATCAGATAAGTGGAGACTACAACGCGAAAGATGGGAGGATGGCAGCCTACCTCTCCTTAGTAAGAAACTTAATGACGAACTTTGAAGAAATCAACATCCAACAGTTTCCCAGGGGGCAGAACAGCCACGTTGACGCCTTGGCAGCCCTAAGCTCGGCAGTTGATTCCAGCCTTAAAAGGATAATCCCTATCAATTTCCTTAGCTACCCGAGCATTCACCCCAACTGCGAGCTGACAAAAGCGAAACAAATACTCCAATTGGAACCAGCCCCTAGCTGGATGGATCCCTTAAGAGACTATTTGAAGAACGGAACGCTCCCAGAGGATAAGAGGACTGCCCACCAGATAAGAGTCAAAGCTGCTCGCTTTCACTTATCCACGGGAGGCGACTTGTATAAAAGATCTTTCTCCGGCCCCTATCTTAGATGCGTCCACCCAGGCGATGTCAAGACAGTGCTTCACGAGCTTCACGAGCTTCACGAAGGAATCTGCGGGAGTCACGTCGGAGGAAGGTCTCTAGCCTTCCGAGCAATAAAGGAAGGTTACTGGTGGCCATATATGCAAAGGGACTCCGCAGTATATGTCCGCAGATGCCTAAAATGCCAGCTTCACGCCCCCATGGTCCACCAGCCTGCCAGCGAATTAAAATCCCTGACCAGCCCCTGGCCTTTCGCCCAGTGGGGAATGGACATCGTGGGACCACTGCCCACCGCTGCCGGCAATCGCAAATACCTGTTGGTCGCAACTGATTACTTTACCAAGTGGATCGAGGCAGAACCACTGGCGAGCATCCGAGATGATGACATGATGAAGTTCATATGGAGAAATATAATCACTCGATTCGGGATCCCCAGAACCATCATCACTGACAATGGAACACAGTTCGAGAGTGGCCCTTTTCAGAACTTCTGCGACCAACACGGGATCAGGCACCACTTCAGCTCGGTAGCTTATCCTCAAAGCAACGGACAAGCTGAGGCATCCAACAAAACAGTGATCGCTGGGTTGAAAAAGCGGTTAGAGCGAGCAAAAGGCGCATGGACTACCGAGCTACCACATGTCCTATGGGCGTACAAAACGACTCCTAGGTGAGCCACAGGTCAAACGCCATTCTCACTAGCATATGGTATGGAAGCGATCATCCCATTAGAAGCAGGATTGCCTACAATGAGATCCGACCTTGTCGAGCAGAGTCAGAACGATCAGGCTTTGCTCGCTGAACTCGACTTGGCCGACGAGCGCAGGGAACTTGCACTAGTAAAACTAGCGAGCTATCAGCAACATCTCGCGAAGCACTACAGCACAAAGGTCAATCCGAGGAAATTCGAAGTTGGGGACTATGTTCTAAGAAAGGTCCTGGGCAACACAGTGAAGCCATCAGACGGTAAACTGGGCCCGAACTGGGAAGGACCTTATGAGATAATTAGAGACGATCTGCAAGGTGCCTATCATTTGAAAACGATGGAGGGCAGAGAGATACCACGAGCATGGAACGCAGCTAATCTCAAGAAATTCTACTTTTAGGAGTTCCATTGTTAGATCTTTTATTGTACTCATTATGGGAAAAGACAGTTTATTTCTTTATTCACCAATGAAAATCTCTCAGTTGATCACTCTCTAAAAAGTAACAATTATATCTTATTGCACATCCTTTTCAAATCACAGGTATAATGGTTGACATAGCAGGGGAACACCCCTCCTCAGGTCATCTTCATGAAGCACGACAGACCTCTTAGCATTGCCCATGGCAATATATGAAGCCCTACAGAGCATTCTTAGGCATCAAACCTACTTTGGTTAAACAAAATCCTGACCGGATGAAGACATCCAATAACAGGTGTGTCCTAGGCAATTGCCCCACTTAGACCTAAGGGAGTGTGACAACATGACCTAAAAGGTAAAGAAAGGGCACAATGGTATTCTTAATACTGGACTGGGCGGACACTCACATGACAAGATAAAAAAGATTGTGAAGGTGCAAAAATATAAAAAAGATTGGATAAACACGTTTAGTCGGCGAAATCGCCCAAAACTCAAACTTTCCATTAAATCTTTTATATTTACAAACAATAATAGTACATGTTTAGTCGGCAAAGCTCGCCCAAAACATTTACAATTATTAATAAACAGAAATCAAGAAGGTGGAAGCCTCCGAGCAAGGTAGTCAGCAACTTTAACTTTCCTCCCATCATCAGGAGCAAGATCGAACTCCTCCACGACCTCATTTACGTCCAACTCCAGTAATCGCCGGGGAATAGCATCGATGGGAATCCATTGATCATCTCGTCGGAATGGATTGGGCATCAGAGTAGAGGGAGACATCTCATGCCGATACCACAATAGCGAGTTTCTCGGGACCTGCAACTCTTTGAGAGAACTCAACCACCCCCTGATGAAGGAAAGCTCCTCGAACTCTGATAATCTTGTGGGAGCATCCAGCCAGCCCTGATCATAGCCATCTATCCACACTTGGCGAGGGCCCTTCTTGAATAGATGCCGCAGTCGGGTGACGTCCCTCTGGAGCCCAGCAGCAGTCACATAAGCTCGCCGGACATTGCCGCGCAGCTCCTCCATTTCCGTCTCACGCTGCTCCTCAACTTCCCTACTCCTACCCCGTGTACTCCTACCAGCGCGCGGGAGGGGAGGCCGAGCAGCCCGCGACGAGGAAGAGCCTTGTAGGACTGCCGAAGCGGTGCTCGGCGACTGCTCCTTAAGCTTCGAGACCTCCCGCCTCAGGTCGTCATTCTCCCGCTGAAGAAACTCCACGACTTGGTTGATCTCGGTGGCCTCCAGTAACTTTGCTCTCAGCTCGCTAACTTCTTCTTGCACTGAAGCTCCGATCTCTTCCATTTCCTGGAGCCTGTCCTTCAATTTGGCCACCATCTCGGACTGATCCTTATATTTCTGGTTCCTTGACTTAGCAAACCTGCAAAGCCTAGCAAAGGCCTGGCGAAATGCAGGGCTTGCATTAGGACCCAGAGTCCTACCTAAATGGGAGGTAACAGGAATATAGTCATCCACATCAACCAACTACAAGTAAAAGAAAGAGAAAAGAAAGGGATCAGCATAAACAAAAATAAAGTCTTTTCATTGATAATGAGCGAGGTTACATCAGATCAAAAAAGGAAAAAGTTACAAAGAATCCCTATCACTTAGCAACCTCGGTGGATGGACCCTTGTCTTTATCAGCATCAGCAGGGGCATTACCCTCTGCAGGGGTATCCACTGCCTCCTCGACCAAGGGAGCGTCAGAAGGAGTCGCCCGAGAAACAGGATTGGTGCCTTCAGCAGTTGGAGCTGGGTCCTCATCCACAACCGGCTTTGGCCCTGGATCATGCTCGTCAAAGAGTGGGGATGCAATATCCACCCCAGCGGCCACGAGGGCCTTGTTCCACCCTTTCTTGAAATTCAGACGGCTAATATAGCCTATCTGAACCTCGGCGTCTTCATACGCAGCAGCCCAGCCAGAATTGTACGAATCTTCTTTAAGAGTGGCTGCCTGGGCTTTCTCCGCCTCCAGCTGCTCGGCAAGAACCCTGTTCTTCTCCACAAAGTCCAGCTTGCTCGAGCAGACCTGATCATACGACTTCCTCAGCTCGCCGAGCTGCCTGACAGCATTATCTCTCTCGCGAGCAAAATTAGCAAGGGCCGAGGCAAATGAAGCTCGAGCCGCATCAGCAGCCTTCAGATCGGCCTCCAGCTGAGAACCCCTGGCCACCAGAGTAGACTTCTGCTACTCCAGCTCGCTGTTCCTCCTCAACAGTTCGTCGCGAGAGCGATAGAGCACAGCAAAGTCAGTCACAAACTGCAAAAAACAAAGGAAGGATCAGAAAGAAGAAACCATCAAAACGGATTAAAAGAAGTTGAGAATTAGAAAAGGAACCTTACCAAGGCAAGCCTCTGGCTAGCTTGCAAAGCCAGTTGATCAGACCCTGACGCCCTCTCACGATCTGCAGGGAGGACTGCCCTCTCACGATCTGCAGGGGCGAGCTGAGGAGAGGTGGCCACCGAAGCCCCCTCAGGCAAAGCAGATACTGGGACTAAGGATTGACCAGTTTTGGTCCTCAGTTCCATCTTCCTCCTCTCCTCCTCCTTTTCTTTCTCCCTCCTCTTTCTCTCTTCCACCTTCTTCCTCTCCTCCTCCTTT
Source organism: Sambucus nigra (assembly GCA_949130495.1). NCBI lineage: Eukaryota > Viridiplantae > Streptophyta > Magnoliopsida > Dipsacales > Adoxaceae > Sambucus > Sambucus nigra. The sequence goes on from OX422217.1 coordinate 35,372,111, forward strand.
TTCTTCTCCCTCTCCTTCGCCTGCTCCTCCTCTCTCTTCTTCTTCTCTTGCTCTTGAGAGGAAGGCCGAGAACCAGTAGCTATGACCCCGTAGATAGTCTTCAATTTCTTGGACCTCTGTGCAAGAAGCACATCATCATCATCATCATCATCTCAGATTAAATTCTTCCTGGGAGGCATTTCTTCACCTGAACTGCTGGTAGTACTCGAAGAACTGCTACTATCAGCACTGCGTCCACCCAAATTACTCACAACACCTGCAGGCTCACTCTCCGAGCTTCTCTCTTCTTCGTCCAATTGGATGGGCTCAGCAAAAATCTCTTCGGAAGAGTCAAAGTCCGGAACAGTATCCACAGGTCGGGATATGAAGCTGGAGCCTGTGTTCTTGTATTCAAGAAGAAAATCAGCAGACCTAGGATGCTCGCCGTCACCCAAGGGTTCCCTGATGTTCCAAGCTTTCACCAGTTCCGAGATACGAACCTCGCTGAGAGCAGGCTCCAAGTTCTTTATCTTCGCTGTAAAAGAAAAAGCAAGGAGAAGTTAGAAAAATCACAAAGCCAGCAAAGGTTGAAATAATAATCTGGCGTCTACCTTTATATTCTTCCCCATAAAAAGGAACAGTGAACCTCTCAGACCTCGACCCTTCAAATTGGGGGGAAAGTTGCCAATTCTTGACAAGAAAACCTTCTTACCAGTAGTCCTTATGGGAATCGGGTAGATTTACTACCAATACCCTATCAGGGCTCCTAGCCTTAAGGTACAGAACACCTGAACTCGTTCGAGAAAAGGAGTAACAAAAACAGACCTCGGCAAGCCCTAACTTTGTGCCATACAGTTGATTTATCCTATGCACGCCGTTCACTATTTTCCATACGTTAGGCGAACATTGTGCAGGCACAATACTGAAGTAGCTAAAGAAGTGCAGAAACAGATCATTGGGAGGGAAGGTAAGTCCCCCCTGGGAGAGCAACAGGACGTGAATCCAATGTGCATCCTCTATATCCCTAACGTTCCTAGGAGGCGAGGCACATCACTCAATCTCTACCCACTCAGGAATATTATAGAATTTTCTAAACTCAGCCACTGACCTATTTCCAATCTTCGCCATTGGAAAAATACAAGAAAAACTACAAACCAAAGAGAAAATGCAAAAAGCACGAGAGACTTACAAGACAGAAGATCAGGTCAAATGGCGAAGAAGCAACGAAAGTTGAAATCGAAAACAGAAGGTACTAAGCGCAAGAGCTCTCAGAAGATGGAAGATTGCTGGAAAAGCCTGAAGCGACAAAAAGAAATGCGCCTTATTCCAACGAGCTTTCAAGTCTAATCATAGCGCACGGATAGCGAAGCGGGTGCCGCCAAAGTAACTTCACAGTTTTCAAAGAAATCAACCATAATAGTTGATTATTTAAATTCATTGGACCTGTAAAGATGGCCCAAAAAATTTAGGGGCAATTGTGGGGACCCTGAATTTAGCACCATAGGCCTGGACGAGTAGCCTCTCCCCAACGGCCCAAAGCCCAGGCCCATCACCTTCGTATTAATCCAATTACCCCACGATCCCATGAAGAGAAGTTGTGGGGAAACACGATTCCATGTAGGGGAGATGGCTAGTAAGAAGGAACCCATCGCCTCCACTACTCCAACACATACATGTATAAATAAAACCCTAAGTCCGGGGCAGAGGACGAGTTGTATTCTCTGTACTTATTCTTCAAAATATAGAGAAATAACACTGACTGAACCACCGTGGACGTAGGCACTTCTTCGCTGAATCACGTACTCCCGTTGTTGTGTGATTGGCTTTTTATTTGTCTTTTCTTGGTTGCTACCTCTTTCATATTTATTTGTGTTGCATAATAATTGTCACCACAAGTATGGTCGGGAATGAGATACACGACAGTTATGTAATAAATAATTGGGATGCATATGAGTCGCGTCATTTGTATATATTTGGAGGGTCAAAAGATAATTGATTTTTGTATAACTCAGACGTCTATTTTGAGTGCACCAGAGTGTTCGAAAATGTCAAAATAGTCAGAAAATACTATTCGGGTATTTTATTTGGAGTTCGGGGCATTTTAACCCAAAACGACACCCCGGAGGGGTATTTTGGTCGTTAGGAATTTTAAGGTAATTAAATGGACGAAAATTGTGTTTAATTAAAAGGTATTTAGGGTTAGTGGCAGTCAGTTTCAACCTATATGAGAAGAGAGGAAAAGAGAGAGAGAACCAAGGAAGAAGAAGGAGACTCCATTAGAGCCTTAGCCAAGAACTCAACCTTTCACAACAAAAAGTACACTAGCGCGTAGATCGTGTCAGGAGGATCGTTCCTATACCAATTTCAACCCGCGAATCAGAAGTTCATTTTTAAGGCAAGTGATTATCTTGCTCTTCTCTTAGCAATTATTACTCTTGTTAATATATGTTGAGGTTTTATAAAAACAAATGCCAATTTGGGTTAACCTATATTGAGATCGTGTAGGAAAGTTAGAAAATCTGATGGGGGTTTATATGTAGAGGATTTTCCCCTTAATAGGAATGAGAAATTGGTGAATTAGATGTTAATCACGAAATAAAAATGGAGTTTTTATGGACAAATAATTCTAGGTTTATGTTAATATGGTTGATGGTAAAATTTAGGAATTTATTGAAATTTAAATGATGATTAGAATGATTTGACCCCAAAATATTGCTAAGAAGTGTTCTAGGGTGACTTAGAGTAGTTTGGAAACCTTGCAATTGGGTTAGAATGGATTTTGGTTGAGATTTGAGGGGAGAAAATCGGGAAAAATGAATTTTGGAGATGAACTGGGCGACTTCGGAAATTTCGTTAGAAGTCCAGCCCAGGTCGTTCGAATGACCTCGTTCGAACGAGACTTCTAACGAGATTCCAGTAGCCCTTTTAACGATTTTGGTGGTTCATCCGAAGTACCTTTGTTCGAACGACACTCGTTCGGACGACCTCGTTCGAACGAGATTTCTGGGTCTTCTAACTAGATTCCAAAATGACCTTTTTAAGCCCGATTTTTGTTTCGAACCTCATGTAGGCTTATTTAGATAAGTGTTAAACCAGTATGATTGTTAAGTGACTTATATTAATAATTAATAGTGAGCGGAGAATATGTCGACCCTCGGAAGGTATAAAATCCATAGAAGTAAGGAGGTGCGAAAATACAAGGTAGAGTACACACGAATAAAGTATGGGTTATAATAAGAGATATAATATACGTACTGCAAATACTAGACTGTGGGAAAGCTAATGAATTTTATATAAGTTGTGTGCATGCTTATTCTTAAAAGTATTATGTGTATGACATACCTCGCTACTGGCTATTCAACGGAGGTTAACGCGTTATGGACGACCGGATCCTGTGTTCCTTCGGGGGATTTAGAGTCGTACCACTAGAGCATGGAATCTAGGTACGGGCTATCAGTGAGAACGATAGTGATGATGATTGTATGGGTGCGTAGGTATGTGCGTAGCCCATCGACTTGGGACTATGTTCACCTCCAATAGGTGTTTATGTTTATTGGTTCTCGAGGGATTGAACTTGTTGTCCTATATGCACGAGCTTTGCAAATGGACTAGATAGCCGAGTATGAGTGGCACTAAGGGGTTTCTCAACGAAGGGTGAAATATTGCTATATTCATATAAATTAATATGTATACATAAAGCAAATAATGTGTGTATACCGGAATCATGTTTGGTGTCTTATGTTGATGACGCTATTTTGCAATGCACACTTATGGTATTATCAAGTGGGCATTTATAAGAATACGAGAATAAACTAAAGTAATCCTCAATCTATATCGAAATCAAAAGTACATCGGCTTCGAGTTATTTAAGGAGACTTTAAACCATAGTATTATACACTTAGTAGTCAGTCAGGGTATCATGACTAGTATGGGTAGTTAGGCTCGTTAGACGTGCACACTAGATCGAGGGGTGAGTATCTCAAGTGAGTACGCTAAGTTAACTTGAGGAATAATTGTGCTAATTGAATCAATTTAAGCACTTGCTATTTCAAACTGTTTTCAACTCGGGCTCTGACCCGTTTTTATGTCTATCTTTCTACTGTTCCATTATTTTAGGCGCCCAGCCACTGGGACACAAGCCTTAGGAGACTCTATTCAGTCTCCGTGTTGTAGCTGCTGTGAAAGTTACGGGATTATTTCTAGTAGATGACTCAGCTCATTATTTCCTTTCCGCTTCTCAATTATATTGGACATGTCGTCCTTACTTATGTTTACTTTCAGAAATTTAGTCGTTTTAAATTCTGTCTTAAATTTGGTTTCTTTTATTGGATTTATTGTATGGGATTGTTCCGGGAGATGTTTACTCCAGACATTTATTTTACTTCAGTCAGACTTTACTTATGTTACTGTGATGCATGGTATTTATTAGTATTCTTTTGGTAGTAGTTAATGACAAGATAAAATTTGGACGTCACCCTTTTTAAATATTAGGTGGTTAGTTTTATTAAATTGAAATTTGAGTTTTCGATGGTGGTGCATTATCTAAACCAACTTAATATTCTAAAATTGATTAATTAAGGAATTATCACCCGGTAATTAATTAGGCGGGGTGTCACATGTGGTATCAGAGCATCAGGTTCTAGTGTCCTTTGGATATGTACAGCTTATTATGTTTCTGCGTAGCGTCCTTTGATATAGAGCCCTATTATTAGGACTGTTGCACTCCTTGATTTCGTTTTGTAGACTACGTTCTTCTGCTACAATGATGTGTATGGTCGATGTACTTATGTAATTCATTTGAATTTCAGATGTCACTCATGAGGAAGATACAAACTAACACAGCTGAAGGAGCAAAGGTGGGACAAGACCAACAAGTACCTCAGGTACACCAAGGCAAAGAGGAAATCACTGAGATAGCGAATATCGTGGAACAAGCAGTGACTACAACAATATTGCAGTACCAAAATAGCAATGTATAGCTTGTAGGGGGTAAAATAATTAGAGAAGTTGAGAAATATGACATTACTAAAGTTAACAACAAAGGGAAAATACCGCCGCAGTAGCGACAAGTGCCTCAGAGTTGTCAAGGACGTGAGAATAATGGAAAGGGCGGGAAGAGCCAAACCCGCCAGAGCCAGCAAAGCCAGGATAAGAGGGCTACCACCAAGAGGTGTTTTAAATGTGGGAAAATTGGCCATACCCGTCGGGACTGCCCAGATTCATCTGCTGAGGAACCTCGTACCAATCGACAAGGACAACAAGGCATAAGAAGGAAAGGGTTTCAGGGTCAGTATCATAAGTGCGAAAAGCAGGGTCACCGGTGGAGGGACTGCCCGTAACAAGATAAAGTAATAGGACAGGATGCCCAACATGAGGAAGCCTAGATAATTACCCCAACATCACAGGCACCATAACAACATAAAGGCGTACAACATGGATGCATCTATAATGCCCGATCTGCGGTTATGCCATTGATACCGTAACCATCACCTGCATTTGGAGCTACGGTAATTCATTAATTATAATGTCTTTTAAGATAAAAAGGAAATCTCGAATAACTTAGATGTGTTACAATTTAGTACTAATACTATGAGAAACGTTAGCGTAGAATGCAGTATTATCCTGAATTTCGAATTAGTTAACGACGATTTGAGTGATAATAGACCATTACAGTAGTATTTTTGTGTTCGTTAGAAATTGCACTAAGTGTCACTTTAGAAGAGGCAGGGCTATATATACATATTTTTAGTTGGTAGCGTGTAAAGATTTCATAAAGTACGTCATCTGATTCTATCTAATCCCGGTGGGTAGAGACGTATATTAATTCAAGATTTGATGAAATGTTTGTGAGCATGAGGATTACACATAGTGTATACTAGAGTCTAATGCCAAGTTAGTAGGGGGAATGTGTTGAGTGTAGCCTCACGTGTCATGAGAATAGGTAAGTTAATTTCTTAGCAAGAAGTAAGGATACGGGGTACAAGTTAGATACCGATGGACCCAAATCTCCTTGATCGACAATGTTAGATAGTAGTGTATCGGGGGGGGGGGGGTTCCTTGTCTGTATTTGGCTTTGCGAGACATCCCACGCATGAAACCTAGCGAACGTCGGGAGCTGGGAGTATTTGGCCTTTAGTAAACTAATTGGTACCCTAATTGTCATATGTAAAAGGGAACGATAACTTAAGCGTTGTCAAAAGTCTTACCTCATAAATAAATGGAAGTGATAAGGAGGCTATTATGGCTACGATTATTAAACTGATTGAGCTTAACCCTATCGAACCTTTGAAGTTACAACGTCAGGTAGAGCAGCAATTGGGCCAGGGGTTTATTCGTAGGAGTACTTCACCTTGGAGTGCCCCTGTGCTATTCGTTAAGAAGAGAGATGGATCGTTACATGTGTATTGATTACCGAGAGTTGAATAAGGTCCCGACACAGAATAAGTATCCGTTGCCCGAATTGATGACCCATTCGACCAGTCGAGAGGAGCCGACTTCTTCTCAAAGATTGACTTGGGGTCGGGATACCATTAGTTAAGGATCAGGGAGCAGGATGTGTCGAAGACTACTTTCTTGTCGAGATATGGTTCCTATGAGTTTAGGGTTATGCCTTTTGGGCTAACCAACGCCCCAGCCGTGTTTATGGACTTTATGAACAGGGTGTTCAGAGAGTTCCTGGATCAGTTCGTCATTGTCTTCATAGATGACATCCTGATTTACTCCCAGGCCGAAGAGGAGCACGCCGAACATTTGAGGCAGGTTTTGTAGACACTACATCAGCACGAGTTGTATCCAAAATATGAGAAATGTGGGTTTTGGCTGAATGAGGTACAGTTTTTGGGGCATATCATCTTCGACAGAGGGATATCCGTGGATCTGGGGAAGGTGTCAGCGATGAGGGAGTGGGGACAGCCCACGACACCGACCGGGATACGCATCTTGGGGGGGGGGGGGGTTAGCCGGATACTACAAGAGGCTCATGATAAGAAGCTTTTGTGTATGCATCGTTGTAGTGAAAAAGTCACTCTCAAAATTCCCTTGAGTACCTACAAAACTTGTCTAAAAATAACTCGTATTGCGATAAGTACGGGTATCAATCCAACTTCCAAGGTGAAACAATTAATGCGAAAACGTGCAATTCCAATTTTTTTTATTAAATATATATATATATATATATATATATTATTTTTTTTAAAATAAATTCAAGGGAAAAATTAACTAATTAAATGCTAAAATTATAAAATGACTAAATAATGAAAAATAATGTGCAACCGAGTGTGAAATAATGTGAGAAGGTCAAGAGATGGGATTGCATTGCATTTTTAATTATTTTAATTTATCAATTTATTAATTTGAATTATTTCGAGATAATATTAAATCGATAATCTAACTCTCGTTAAAAATTATAAATTTAACAAAATCTTTTTTAGAAAATTATATTAAAAATGTCACACAATGAAAAATTAGGACTTATACTATTTTCAGAAAATTACCCGCTAGGATCAATTTAACAAAACAATAGCAATCTTCAAATTTCAACACCGAATTAATATTCAAATTTCGGAATAACCTATCTCTAGTTCGATTTCTAAATTCAAGCATTAATTCATTCAATTAATTTACTAACTCTCATTACATAAATTAATCGGTGACAGTTAAAAATTAATTTACCTAGAAATATAAAATTAATAAAACTAATTAATTAAATTAACATCATTCGCAGTGCATCCCACCCCTTGAACGGGGTGTTTAGCCAAACATTCTCATGTGTGCATAAACAACAATAAATAACATGTCAAGAAGGAAATAAATTGAAAAGAGAATGTAGAAATACAATACGCAATTTTTTCCACAAATTTGTCTTGAAATGCACCTTGACATGCGTCCAACTTCTTCACAATTTTCAGCACTTGATTACAAAAAGAAGAGTAGAAACTAAACCTAAAAATTATCCTAAAGCTAAACTATTTTTTTTTTGTATTTTTCTGAATTTTTTCATGACCCTAAACTGTACATACTATACACAGTGTTCCTTATTTTCTATCTCTCTCTACGCGTCTCTATTTTTTTTTATATCTGAAAGTCTCTTCCTTTTAAAGTGAGATGCCCTTTCTTATGCCCACGTTGCTTTGTTTTGGATGTGGAGATTTTGTTGGGATTTGAAGACCAAATCAAAGTTGTGGGTATCTACTTTCATCTTATTTCATCCGATTTATTTGGGATATGGTTTTGTTGGGTTTGGAAGGTGGAATCGTGCGTCGGTTAAGTGTGGAGTTGGGGTGGCCGACGCACAAGGGCTGTCGCCGGAGGTGGGGGGATGTCACCGGAGCTCGTGGCTGCGCCGGAGCTCCGTGACTCACGTGTTTGAGGTTCGGGTTGGTTGAGGTGGGTAAAGTTTGTTTTTTCTTTTGTTTAATTTGGTTTTAGGAATGGGTAAGATGGGTTTTGTTGTTTTGGTTTTATTGTGGTAAAAAAAGTGGGTATAGATATGGTGGTTGGTGTTTTGGTTGGTTATGAAGGTTTTAAGAGAGAGAATCGTGGGTTGATTTTTTGGAAGAGGATGAATAGTAAGGTAGGGTGTTTTATGTGTATGTGAGTGTATGTTTGCTAGGGTGTAAGTGGGTGAGGATGGGTGAGTTGGTTTATGTGTATGTGAGTGTGCATGGTATTAGGGTATGGGTGAGTGTGTTGTGTGTTTAATTTGTACCCCTAAAAATTAACACAACTAAAAAAAATATGCAAAACTAAAAATCTAAAAATAAAATACTACTCTAAAAATAAAGTCAAGACTCAATAAAAAAAATGAAACTACAAAGAAATAAAAATAAAAATCTATTAGACTAAAAACTAAAATCCTAAAAATGTAAAATCTAAAAAAAATAAATAAAAAATAAATGAAATCCTAAAAACTAATCCTAATAAAATAAAATAAAATAAAAATTAATAACTAAGAAAAATAAAAATAAAAATACACTAATAATAATAAAATATAAAAATATGCAAATAAATTCTAAAAATCCTAAATAATTTTAAAATAAATCCTAAAAATAAAACGACTCAAAATAAAAATCTAAGAAAATCTAAAAAGGTACAAACTCAACACACACAGGCTCGGGTGCTAAACTGGGCTAGGTCTGGGCTAGGTTAAGGTTACAGGACTGGTTCGGGGCATCGAAACACATCTCGGCACGCTCAAATAGGACTCCAGACTTCGCGGTCTCCTTTGATTTCTTCGATGCAAGCTTTTAGTCGCTTTTGTGTCGCAATTGACTGGATTTAACATTATTTAATACTACAACTGCGTATTGACCTGAGAAATAAACAATTACGAATATAAGGCCAATATTAATTAAAATGAGTGACTAAAATGCATCTATTCGGGGTATAAAATAGACACTTTTGAGTGCTTATCACACCACCCCAAACAGAACATTGCTAGTCCTCGAGCAAAATTAGAGAGAAAACGGAGATAAATATCCAAAAGTGTGCCACTTTCGCAGGCACTAGCGATTGCACTTAGCATGTGCAACAAGCCGTTAAACCTGTAGGTTTCCCTACAGGATGAGTGGTGTCTCGTGAGGTTTTGCAGTGAATTTACCCACAAAATTCAAAAACTTATTTAAATGCAGTATCTGAGTAGATGATGAAACTCTACACACCCCAACTAAAAAGGACGTCAAGGAACACCGTATTCAACTATCAAAAGAAGATATAAAATTACTTAATACCAAAAAGCGTAATCCTTCCTAAAACTCAGCGTGTGTAGTGTGAAATAATCTTAAGTATCATTACAGTAATTCCTAGTTTTCCTTTATAGGATCAACGCTTTGACTTCAATTCTCACTGGATATATCTCTCTGAATCGAACTCTCTGAGAATTGGGTAAGTGGATCTCTCTAGTGTGTGAGGAGGTGAGTAAATGTAAACAATTTCAAACGTCTCACACACTCTATTAAAAATGACGGATACATTAAAGAAATTTTATCTCATGAACGAATGCTAACCACTATGTTGACAATGTCGAGTTATTCACCATATAATCTTTTCGTTTGCCCGAACATTTTACCAAAGGTGAAAAATATCATTTATGAAAGGTATAAGGGGCTAATGAAGAAGATGAATGATGGGGTGTTTTGAGAAGAGTGTAACACACTTGGTTTAACTAAATTCTTCATCTTTTTTTAACTTTTGATCGCATCGTTATTTTTCTTCTTTTCTATTTTTTTTGTGCAATGCATATTTCTTTTCATAACACAAATGAAGACAATTTACGTTGATAATTTCAAACACTATTTTTCTCAAAAACAATGGCAATGATGGATAGTATTTGGGACATATGGATAAGGGTAATATGGAAAATGATAATGGGTGAATGATAATGTGATAGGGAAAGAGGTGAGTGTATGGAAAAATCGGTTTAGTGCTGGGGCAAACTACAAGACACATGTTTTTTTCAACTCGAAACTAATGTCATTCTTAGTGATTAAGCCAAATTTGAAAAAAAATGACGAGACCATGCAATGACTAAATGTGGTACCCAAAGAAAGTTGAGTCAACTTGTGACTCAGAGATACGTAAAAACCCTCAAAAAGGTGAAAAGCTCAAATCTCACGGGTTTAAGTCGCCACTAGTGATCTTTTAAGGCTCTCTTGAGAATATAATTACTCTTCAACATTTGATTGTAATCGTGATAGTGTAAAATTGTCGAGTTTAGGAATTCATAGTGCAAGTACGCTTTTAGAGGTATTAATTTATTTATTTGTAAAAAGTGTAATTTTTGGGTTAAACACATGTATTCCGAGATTTCTAAAAGAGGGATGATAGACAATTCATGTCATAAAAATTAAATTTAACTGCACAAAAAGTTTAAAATCACTAGTTTCTGAAAATTTTCAAAAGAGGTACAATTTTGATAAATTTCCCACCCCCAAACAAAAGAGAACATCGTCCTCGATGTTAAAAACCATATATAAAAATGAAATCGCAAGGGAGGAAAGATAGTACCATAATGAACCACTAGTGAAATGTACCGCATTCTGGAGGATAGATGAAACCTGAAGAACATATGTGATACAAAAATACGTACAAGTCTATAAAGTATGTGAAAATCATTGGGTGGTGTGAAACACCACCTTCAAAGAGGATAAGACTCATACTCAGAAACAATGAACAACGAGCTGCCTCCTGGTAGCGCTAAGTTTAACGTCTTCAGCCAGACCGAACCAAGCTCACCCTAAAGATAAGATGTATGAAAGCGCAGGGTGGCAGAAAAATTGGGTGATGAGAATCACCCCCAAACAAGACTGAAGCATCAGTCTTGTTGGATAAAGGATAAAGAAGAGGTCAATGCAATTGTATAGCTAAGTGCATCACTCGATGCAAACCATCGATGGACCAGGGTTGGGTGGGTATTAGGGTAAGGCGAAGATGGGCAAGGGTGAGGGTGAACATGCACCGATCACGGACCTTATTGAGCCGAAAGGTGAGGGCAACAAGGGCCCTATAAGTATGGTGGTCAAATTGGTGGGGGAGACATAAGGGTTTGACAATAATGATGAGGCGGGCCTCATAGAAAGTGCACGGCCATTTTATAAATGGACGATGATAATGGTCGCCCCGTGACACGCCGGGGAGATGTAAATGGAAAAAATCAACACCACAAGGAAGTGGCGTGCATTGAGTAACAAGCTCGGCATCACGTAGGATTAGAGTAGCATAAATACTCTCATAGATAGTGGTGTCGATGAAAAATGAACAAATGTGATCGTGGAGCACTAGGGTGGAGGGTGGAGGTAGGTGAGGACCTAAATGCTTAGATGTGAACAGGTGAGGAGAAATAACAAGGTCCAAACTAGGCGGTGGGGTGGAAGGGACAGTGGGTGGATCGGGTGGGACAAAGGGTGGGGGAAGATGATCTAACTCACGAGTAGAAGACACACACTTCTCATGAGGCACGGAGTGATCCTCAAGGGAACTCGCGAGAGTAAGTGTGGAAATAAACGAGGGAGTGATCAACTTAGCCACCCGAAAGTCACCATCTGAAGTGGTGGAAAAATCAAACGAGTTATCCAAAGCCGAGATAGAAGAATCAACATGAATATTTGACTCAATGGGAGCCAAACATGGTAGGATCAGATCCGTATCCAGAGGGGTAGACACCATCTCGGACTCAATCTCAGGACATTGGGAAGCGATCGCAGCAGGAGCTAACCTATAAATAAATGGTTCCTAGGGCATAAATAGGGAAGTTGTGGAAGGGGAAAGGCAAACCTCAATAGTGGATTCAAGGGGATAGGTCGGTGTGGGAACAGTCTCACACGCAATGGATATGTCAACACAATTGTCAACTTGGGGCCCGGACCACAGGGTGGTCTTAATGTCGAGATTTTCTGGAAGATAGGGTTGGTCACACTCAAAATCAGTGGCACAAAACGACGCATCATCGTTCCACGTGGGAGCAACAACGGGTTGACTTGGGTGAAATCCGAATCGTTTGCACACTCAAATGCAGTAAACCTGTGTTCAAGCCGTTGAAGGGCTTCATTTTGAGATTGAAGAGTGTGCGCTAACTTTTGTAAGAGGCTCTCGAGGGTGGATGTGCAAGGTGGTGGTGAAGTGGTGGCGGCAGTGGTTGAGGTGGACACAACTCGCTATGGATAGGACTATACAGAGAATAATCAAATGAAGTGTGTGGAGTGGGGCCAAGTTCATCATACACGAAAGGAGAACCTTCGTGATGGACAAATGGTTGAGGCTCATGGGGTGCGTAGTGAGAGAACTGATTGGTATGAGGTGCACTAGGTGGCGATGACGGCTGTTGGAAACCGTAAAGATCCACAACATGGCGTTGGGATTCATATTGCATGGAAGGATGATCAGGCCTCCATGAATAGCTCAGGTACTCATACCCCTCGACATTAGATATGTCGTGACAATACGTCGAGGGTGGGTCCAAAACAGTGTCATAGGGATACACATGTTCTAAGGTGGATTCAGATGGAGATAATATAAATGGACACTCATGGGACAAGTGGTCGCTAGGAAAGCAGTGTGTGCAAGGCGAAGCATGTGATGGGTTGACACTCGTCACCGGAGGCGGTGGAAGATGAGATGTGTGCATGGACGACACATGAGTATCAACGGTGTACGTTTGAGAGTTAAAGCCCTGAATTAATGAATCAAGGGTCGATTCGGGCTTAGCATCAAACAAACTTCGAGAGAATGTGAAATGGCCAAAGTATTCCCGTAAAGGACGTTCTTCGGCCATGACAAGAGGGATATTTTTTTGTTTTTAAATATTTTTCAAAAGAAAAGAAAATCTTTTTGTGAATTTTGAAAATAAGAAAAGGAAAATCTTTTTGGTATTTTAAATATGGAAAAAAAAAAGAAAATCTTTTTGGGATTTGTGATTTTTTTTTTTAAAAAGAGAAAAATATTTTTGGGATTTTTCGAAAAAGGGGAGAAAATGGACTCGTGATTTGGACGAACTAACTAAAATTTACTACCGAAAGAATTGAATTGTACACACACGAGTCAAGAAAAAATCCTAACGAGCAAGTAGCCAATTATTATCTTTAAAATTAGTGAAATGGGTAGTCAAATTTTAATTAAGTCCATGGGCTACAAAATTCATGAAATTTATCTTTGTGATCTCCTGTTGCAAAAATGTGTTCCTACGGGGCTAGCTAGTGGATTGATTTTAAATTTAATGACAGCTAGGGTAGCACACAATGGATAAGCGAGTGAGTCGGGTGATGAAATCCCTTCTTGTTTCAATGACTGGGTCCAGGTCTTAGGTAAATTAATTCATCAAACCATTCAATTTAAGTGCGATGCACAGATTAAAAGCACACAGGAGCAAATAAGCACACAAAAATAGAACTCGCTGACAGGGGATTCGCGAGGGATAAAACAACTGTACCTCCCACGATTTTTACACGCGTGGGGTGAATACCGAGTTGAGTCGACCGGGGGGAGATTTCGCCTATCTCAGTCGTCCCCGGGAGTCCTACCGACCCAAAGTAGAGAAGCTTCAAAAATTCTCGCCTTGGACGCCCTCTCTCTAGCTTGTCCGGTTTCCCTTTTCTCTTTTTTTATTTTTTATTTTTTTATGAATAATTATTACAAAAATCGATGTTAAAATGCACCAAATAAATAGAAACCTTCAAAAATCCTATACAGCCAATCTAATGAGGAGGGAGGAGGAATAATAATTACAACTAAAAAATTAAAATTACAAGTCTTCAATTGCTTCCAGGCCAAGAAAGCGGCAATGACGCCATTTGATAAGAAGCTTTTTGCGTATGTATCGTTGTAGTGCAAAAGTCACTCTCAAAATTTCCTTGAGTACCTACAAAACTTGTTTAAAAATAACTCGTATTGCGGTAAGTACGGGTATCAATCCAACTTCCAAGGTGGAACAATTAATGTGAAAACGTGCAATTCCAAATTTTTTTTATTAAAAAATATATATATATTTTTTATTATTATTTTTTAAAAAAACAATTTCAAGGGAAAAATTAACTAATTAAATGCTAAAATTATAAAATGACTAAATAATGAAAAAGAATGTGCAACCGAGTGTGAAATAATGTGAGAAGGTCAAGAGATGAGATTACATTGCATTTTCAATTATTTTAATTCCTCAATTTATTAATTTGAATTATTTCGAGATAATATTAAATAGATAATCTAACTCTCGTTAAAAATTATAATTTTAATAAAATCTTTTTTAGAAAATTAATTTTAAAATGTCACACAATGAAAAATTAGGACTTATACTATTTTCAGAAAATTACCCGCTAGGATCAATTTAACGAAAACAATAGCAATCTTCAAATTTCAACACCGAATTAATATTAAAATTTCAGAATAACCTATCTCTAGTTCGATTCCTAAATTCAAACATTAATTCGTTCAATTAATTTACTAACTCTCATTACATAAATTAATCGGTGACGGTTAAAAATTAATTTACCTAGAAATATAAAATTAATAAAACCAATTAATTAAATTAAGATCATTCGCAGTGCATCCCACCCCTTGAACGGGGTGTTTAGCCAAACATTCTCATGTGTGCATAAACAACAATAAATAACATGTCAGGAAGGAAATAAATTGAAAAGAGAATGTAGAAATACAATACGCAATTTTTTCCACAAATTTGTCTTGAAATACACCTTGACATGCGTCCAACTTCTTCACAATTTTCAGCACTTGATTACAAAAATAAGAGTAGAAACTAAACCTAAAAATTATCCTAAACCTAAACTAATTTTTTTTTGTATTTTTCTGAATTTTTTCATGACCCTAAACTGTACATACTATACACCGTGTTCCCTATTTTCTGTCTCTCTCTACGCATCTCTGTTTTTTTTCAGTATCTGAGAGTCTCTTCCTTTTAAAGTGAGATGCCCTTTATTATGCCCACGTTGCTTTGTTTTGGATGTGGAGATTTTGTTAGAATTTGAAGACCAAATCAAAGTTGTGGGTATCTACTTTCATCTTATTTCATCCGATTTATTTGGGATATGGTTTTGTTGGGTTTGGAAGGTGGAATCGTGGGTCGGTTAAGTGTGGAGCTGGGATGGCCGGTGCACAAGGGCTGTCGCCGTAGGTGGGGGATGTCACCGGAGCTCGTGGCTACGCCGGAACTCCGTGACTCACAGGTTTGAGGTTCGGGTTGGTTGAGGTGGGTAAAGTTTTTTTTTCTTTTGTTTAATTTGGCTTTAGGAATGGGCAAGATGGGTTTTGGTGTTTTGATTTTATTGGGGTAAAAAAAGTGGGTATAGATATGGTGGTTGGTGTTTTGGTTGGTTATGGAGGTTTTAAGAGAGAGAATCGCGGGTTGATTTTTTGGAAGAGGATGAATAGTAAGGTGGGGTGTTTTATGTGTATGTGAGTGTATGTTTGCTAGGGTGTAAGTGGGTGAGGATGGGTGAGTTGGTTTATGTGTATGTGAGTGTGTATGGTATTAGGGTGTGAGTGAGTGTGTTGTGTGTTTAATTTGTACCCCTAAAAATTAACACAACTAAAAAAAATATACAAAACTAAAAATCTAAAAATAAAATACTACTCTAAAAATAAAGTCAAGACTCAATAAAAAAAAAATGAAACTAAAAATAAAAATAAAAATTAAAATAAAAATTAAAATAAAAATAAAAATAAAAATAAAAATTAAAATAAAAATAAAAATAAAAATAAAAATCTATTAAAATAAAAACTAAAATTCTAAAAATGTAAAATCTAAAAAAATAAATAAAAAATAAATGAAATCCTAAAAACTAATCCTAATAAAATAAAATAAAATAGAAACTAAGAACGAACAAAATTCAAAATAAAAATACACTAATAAAAATAAAATATAAAAATATGCCAATAAATTCTAAAAATCCTAAATAATTCTAAAATAAATCCTAAAAATAAAACGACTCAAAATAAAAATCTAAGAAAATCTAAAAAGGTACAAACTCAGCACATACACGCTCGGGTGCTGGACTGGGCTCGGTCTGGACTAGGTTAAGGTTACAGGACTAGTTCGGGGCATCGGAACACATCTCAGCACGCTCAAATTGGACTCCAGACTTCGCGGTCTCCTTTGATTTCTTCGATGCAAGCTTTTAATCGCTTCTGTGTCGCAATTGACTGGATTTAACATTATTTAATACTACAACTGGGTATTGATCTGAGAAATAAACAAATACGAACATAAGGCCAATATTAATTAAAATGAGTGACTAAAATGCATGTATTCGGGGTATAAAATTGACACTTTTGAGTGTTTATCAGCTCATTCGAGGGTTTTCAAAGATAGCGGGTTCGTTGACGCACTTGACTCGCAAAGGGGTGCCATTTATCTGGATTGACGCCTGTCAGCTTGCCTTCGATGAGTTGAAAGATAAGTTAACCTTAGCACCAGTGTTAGCATTACCCAGGCGGGGAGTGGAGTATCTAGTCTACACTGATGCAGCCTTATTAGGACTTGGAGGTGTACTTCAGCAGGAAGAGCAGGCTATAGCTTATGCTTCCCGTAAGCCTAAGCCTCACGAGAGGAATCACCCCACCCACGACTTGGAATTAACAGCAATCGTGTTCGCGCTTTGGATTTGGAGACACTACCTCCTAGGGGAGAAATTTCACTTATTCACGGACCACAAATCACTTCAGTACCTCTTCACGCAGAAGGAGTTAAATATGCATCAACGTCGGTGGCTTGAGTTCGTGAAGCATTATCAATTTGATATCCAATACCACCCAGGAAAGGCTAATGTGGTAGAAGACGCATTGAGCAGAAGGCCAGTTGGTGAGGTGGCCGAGGTGTGGAAAGAAAAATGGAAGGAGTTAGGGAACCAGGATATGGTGGCTCAATCATTTATGTCTGTAATGACGGTTATGCCCCAGGTTATTACGGAAGTAGTACAGTCTCAGGCAGATGATTTATTCTGCCAAAGTCAGATAGTGAAGCTTCTAGCCGAGGGGGTTGAGTCTTACACCGTGGGTTCATACGGGGGCATAAGTTTCAATGGGAGATTGGTTGTCCCCAAGGGTGAAGATTTGCGATATAAGGTTATGACAGAGTTGCACAGTTCTCGATTTATAGTTCATCCCGACATGGATAAGATGTACCAGGACATGAGACAGTATTAGTGGAGCGAAATAAAGAAGGATATTATCGAGTTCGTCTCAAAATGTGCCACTTGTCAATTGGTATAGGTGGACCATCAGAGGCCGAAGAAACTTCTACAGCCATTAGAGGTTCCTAGGTGGAAATGGGAGAGCATTTCCATGGACTCCATCACGGGATTAACAGTATCACAAAGGGGTCACGATTCAATATGGGTGATAGTGGATCGGTTGACCAAGATATTCCACTTTCTGCCAGCCAAGACAGACTACACCGCGTGACAGTATATTCATAGCAAAGATGGTTAGACTCCACAAAGTGCCTCTCAATATCGTGTCTGACATTGATAAGGTGTTCGTTTCTCAATTTTAGGAAAGTTTTTAGGAGGCGTTGGGTACGGAGTTACGACTGAGCACAGCCTACCACCCGCAGACGGATGGTCAGACAGAGCGAAAAAATTAGATGTTGGAGGACATGTTACAGATTTTCATCATTGATTTTGGTGGAGGTTGGGAGCAGTACCTTCCACTGGTTGAGTTTGCCTATAACAACTCCTACTAGTTTACTATCGGTATGGCTCCATTCGAAGCCCTATACGATAGACCTTGTCGTTCCCCAGCATGTTGACTTGAGGTGGGGGATAACAAGTTACGGGGTCCGGAGGTAATTCAGGATACTTCGACAAGGATAGAGTTGATACGGATCCGTATTCTAGTTGCTCAGGATCGGCAGAAGAGTTATGCTGATGCAAAACCTATTTTCGAGGGTTCAACATTGGGGATCAGGTATTACTTCGGGTGTCTCCTATGAAGGGAGTTATGAATTTTGGAAAGAAGGGAAAGTTGCCGCCTAGGTATGTAGGGCCATTCTCCATCATCGAGAGGATTAGGCTAGTTGCTTATAGACCTGGGTTACCAGAGCACTTGCATAGAGTCCATGACGTGTTTCATATCTCTTCGCTGATGAGATTTCTTCGAGATGATTTGGCCCATACTCATATTGCGTTGGAGGAGATAGACTTACAGTCTGATAGCTCATACGAGTAGGGGTCGGCTGCTATCTTAGACCGTAGCGAGAGGAAGTTAAAGTCGTAAGTAGTACCACTAATACGTGTCCAATGGAGACACCATAATGTTGAGGAATTAACTTGGTAGTGCGAGGATGACATGCGTGAACGTTATCCAGAGCTATTCTTGCCAGGTATATATATATTCTTTTCCAAATTTTGGGACGAAATTATGTTATTAGGGGGGAAGTATGTAATACCCCGTATTTTTACGCATAATTATTTTAAATTAAAGGGAGAAAATTTAAATTAAATTAAAGGGAGAAAATTTAAATTGAAATTAATCCAATTTTATGATAATAATCACTAGCGAGATGAGATTTAGTAATTATTGAAATGATAGTATGGACGGGAATGAGATACACGACAGTTATGTTATAAATAATTGGAACGCGTATGAGTCGCGTCATTTGTATATATTTTGAGGGTCAAAAGATAATTTATTTTTGTATATCTCGAATTATTTTGAGTGGTCCAGAGTGTCCGGAAAGGTCGAAATAGTCAGAAAACACTATTCGGGTATTTTATTTGGAGTTCGGGGCATTTTAACCCAAAACGACACCCCGGAGGGGTATTTTGGTCGTTAGGAATTTTAGGGTAATTAAATGGACGAAAATTGTGTTTAATTAAAAGGCATTTAGGGTTAGTGGCAGTCAGTTTCAACCTACATGAGAAGAGAGGAAAAGAGAGAGAGAACCAAGGAATAAGAAGGAGACTCCATTAGAGCCTTAGCCAAGAACTCAACCTTTCAGAACAAAAAGTACACCAGCGCGTAGATCGTGTCAGGAGGATCGTTCCTATACCAATTTCAACCCGCAAATCAGAAGTTCATTTTAAGGCAAGTGATTATATTGCTCTTCTCGTAGCAATTATTACTCTTGTTAATATATGTTGAGGTTTTAGAAAAACAAATACCAATTTGGGTTTACCTATGTTGAGATCGCGTAGGAAAGTTAGAAAATCTAATGGGGGTTTGCAAGTAGAGGATTTTCCCCTTAATAGGAATGAGAAATTGGTGAATTAGATGTTAATCACGAAATAAAAATGGGGTTTTTATGGACAAATAATTCTAGGTTTATGTTAATATGGTTGATGGTAAAATTTAGGAATTTATTGTAATTTAAATGATGATTAGAATGATTTGACCCCAAAACTATGCTAAGAAGTGTTCTAAGGTGACTTAGAATAGTTTGGAAACCTCGCAATTGGGTTGGAATGGGTTTAGGTTGAGATTTGAGGGGAGAAAATCTGGAAAAATGAATTTTGGAGATGAACTGGGCGACTTCAGAAATTTTGTTAGAAGTCTAGCCCAGGTCGTTCGAACGACCTCGTTCGAACGAGACTTCTAACGAGATTCCAGTATCCCTTCTTACGAGTTTGGTGGTTCGTTCAAAGTACCTTCGTTCGAACGACACTCATTCGAACGGCCTCGTTTGAACGAGATTTTTGGGTCTTCTAACGAGATTCCTGAATGACCTTTTTAAGCCCGATTTTTGTTTCGAACTTCCCGTAGGCTTATTTAGATGAGTGTTAAACCAGTATGATTGTTAAGTGACTTATATTAATAATTAATAGTGAGCGGAGAATATGTCGACCCTTGGAAGGTATAAAATCCATAGAAGTAAGGAGGTGCGAAAATACAAGGTAGAGTACACACGAATAAAGTATGGGTTATAATAAGAGATATAATATACGTACTGCAAATACTAGACTGTGGGAAAGCTAATGAATTTTATATAAGTTGTGTGCATGCTTATTCTTAAAAGTATTATGTGTATGACATACCTCGCTACTGGCTATTCAACGGAGGTTAACGCGTTATGGACGACCGGATCCTGTGTTCCTTCGGGGGATTTAGAGTCGTACCACTAGAGCATGGAATCTAGGTACGGGCTATCAGTGAGAACGATAGTGATGACGGTCGTATGGGTGCGTAGGTATGTGCGTAGCCCATCGGCTTGGGACTATGTTCGCCCCCAATAGGTGTTTATGTTTTATTGGTTCTCGAGAGATTGAACCTGTTGTCCTATATGCGTGAACTTTGCAAATGGACTAGATAGCCGAGTATACATAGCACTAAGGGGTTTCTCAACAAAGGGTACAATATTGCTATATTCATATAAATTAATATGTATACATAAAGCGAATAATGTGTGTATACCGGAATCATGTTTGGTGTCTTATGTTGATGACGCTATTTTTCAATTTACACTTATGGTATTATCAGTTGGGCATTTATAAAAATATGAGAATAAACTAAAGTAATCCTCAATCTATATCGAAATCATAAGTACGTCGGCTTTGAGTTATTTAGGGAGACTTTAAACCATAATATTATACACTTAGTAGTCAGTCAGGGTATCATGACTAGTATGGGTAGTTAGGCTCGTTAGACGTGCACACTAGATCGAGGGGTGAGTATCTCAAGTGAGTAGGCTAAGTTAACTTGAGGAATAATTGTGCTAATTGAATCAAAATATAGCCTCACTACTTTTTATATATCGAAATTGAACAATCATTAACTAAGTGTTTATTCTTAACCAAGATTTAATATTCACATTCATAACTAAGCATACAATGGCCTTACTAAGCCATTTCTCCAACACAATAATTTTACAATTAATATAAGCATTTCAAGATATCACAAGGGTAATATCCACAACATATACTCATACTATTAAAGAGGTACATATCCATTCTTATTACTCTTTCCTTCTGCTTATCATAATTTAGTATGAACCCATATTCGGATCAATTGTGATATATTGACTAATAATTGAATTTCAGACCGTTTCGCATATTAAATTTAAATATATATAACTATTAATCTTCTCACTTCACCTTTACCATGTGAATCTTCATTTTATTCACACTCTAACAATTTAAGTCTCATCATAATCATATAATAGTAATTCTCCTTACATCTCATCCTTTAATGGAATATGGGTTCCCGTACCTCACTCTCCCATATTAATTGGGCACACACCAAACCATGGCTTAATAAGTGACACAACTCAAGTCCACATATACTAGTATGAAAATAGATCACTTCCAATACTTCACAATTTTCGTATACCACATTTTGTCTTTAAAAAATCTCCCTTCAATGACATGTTTGTCCATACCACACATAAAACAATGCAATGATTCATATTACAATACCTGTATTCGCTGTCATCCACGTATAAACCATAACATCTCATTTCCTTTCCTGCAAGATCCTTACATTTCATATCCCGTACAATAATATATATGTATAACTAATAGAAGTTAGTCAATAAAGCTAATTTACTCATTATTAAAAATAATTTCTACTTCCACTGCCAAATCTAGGCACTCATAACCCCAGAACCTCAAAAACCTAGGCTCTGATACCAAAGTTGTCACACCCCAACCCAGTTACTTATAATTAAGTTTTAAAGTCAAAGTGAGTAAAATCATAATTGCATTTATCGAACCATAAATATGAGTATAACCTATTGAGTCATCAATAATAATCCATATAACTTAAAACTTTTCAAGATTTTAAAGTAATTATGCTTATTCAAACCTACTTAAAGGGTAAGTGGACTTAGATTTACCACTTTTACATTTGAGCAAAATCATGGTTTTAAGTATCCCTTGCTAATCCCACCCTACCTCCTAGATTTGTCAGTGCCATTACAATACCTGAAAACGTAAACATAAGAACCATGAGTAAAATAGCTCAATAAATGCATCACTACTACACTAGCGCATAAAATTTAATGTAATAAATCATATCTATGTAACGATATATAACATCCCAACATATATTGGATTTTAATGAGCCATAACATATCAATATCTCATGACTTTTAATAAACCATAACATCTCAACATCTCTTGGCTGTTAATAAGTCATATCATCTCTTGGCTATTAATAAGCCATATCATCTCTTGGATTTTAATAATCCATAACATCTCTTGGTTGTGAAACACCCTAAATCTTTGATTTACTTGAGTCTCTATTATTTAAGCGTTTCAACTAATTTGGATATTGTGTCAAAACATATTTTTAGTTTGAGCTTTCTCCTTAGTACACCTTACGACGTTACTCGACGACTCAACATGTCTCGACTCTACTCAACGACATATTCGAGTAAAGGTATTCATGTGTATTGCACATTTGCACTTGACACATTAGGCACACATGCATATTTCTTGATTTATGATTTTTAATTGTGTGACTAATTAATTGTGAGCCTAAACATTTTTTTTCTAAAAATGAAATTATATATTTTTTGAAAATAATTTTTTAAGTAAAATTGGTGTAATTTTGATTTAAAATAAATTTCTTATTTTTAAGGTGATTTTCGGAATTTATTGATAAAAATAATTTTTCATTTTGAAAAATATTTTACAAAATTCAAATTACATGATTAAACAAATTTTTGTTTAATTAGAAATCATTAAAGATTAGAAGACTTGTGATTTCGTCCTTTTGTGCTTTGACATTTGAGTTGGTAGACATATCCATTAAGTTCAAAACTATACATGCAAGTGTAAGTATTTTTAAAACCTTTGTTGGCCAAGTAGACCTGCTTGTGTACTTTTTATTTGGTTAAACCTGCTATAGTTCTAGACTTTCGGCCATAGGACTTGTAACATTAGTACCTACTGCCAACTCTTGTATGAATAGTCTAATGCAGTAGCTTTAAAGAGATTTCTTATTTGCTTGGTTTCGTCACTTTTAAAGTGACTTGACTTGTCATACGAAATGACTTTTAAAGAGACCTTAGGAGCTCACTTCATTATCTACTTGTATATGCTCATAACTGCCCGATCTTACCTTCTAGTCCCATTAGGCAGTTTTCGTCCTATTACCTTAGGATTTTACGCTAAAATGATTGGAGGTAGACTTGGACCTTTTACAACTTTCGGCCATACTCATTTAACGAGTACAGTATAGTTTTCGTCCGATTATCTTAGGACTAGTAGTCTTTCGCAAGTTGACCCAATGGTGCATCAGATATAGGAATTGCCTATTTAGTTTTTTTTTAAACCTTCGATTGATAAAATTTTTGATCGAGAGGTTTAGTGTGTACACCTGCTATTTGCTATAGTACCTCTGACCTAGAGCTGTCAACAATTTGAGGTTGTACCCGCTTTCATTTCAACCGAGACTTTAACCCTTAGGTTATACCCTGATTCTACTACCTGGTATACTGTCATACACAATAGATATTTGATTTATATCTGTACGAATATATTTTGAAGACAAATTGGTTTGTGCCAGCTGTATCATTTACGGTTTTAACCGGTGTGTATCAGAGAGAGTGGTTTTAGACTTTGCCAGCTGTCACACTTATATCCGTTGGAGGAGTTTGTTACTTAAACCCCTATACCATTCTTGTTTGTATCTTTAGTGGTTTTAAGATTCTTGAGTTATTTTTATAACAGACTAGATTTGTTAAGTTGTTAATTAGTTTTAATTCGATTTAATCACTAACCCTAGATTAATAACTTTTAATCTGAATCCTTGATTTAAGTGTTTCTAGAATATTGTTTTCTCACCTATATAAACATCATTGAAGATTTTATTTGTGTTAGCTATTCAACTTATATTTTTTAGAGTGAGAAACACAAGAGGGTTTAATATTTTTAGAGAGAAAAATATAGAGAATTAGAGAGAGATCTAAGAGAGAAGAAAGTATTATTTTACCCACATTGTGTTCATTCTACTTCATCTTTATTCTGTCTTTGTTTTTTTATTCTCAATGATCTTGCACATCATCTCATATGTTAGAGATTGATATATTGTGTTATTGTAGAGATAATTTATGTGCTTTCATGCTGAAATATTTTTTTTTTTACAAAAACTAGAATTCCTTAGATTTTTAGATCCGAATTTTATTGAATATTTTTATGATCTAAATATTCTGATTTTGTGTTAGATGCTATATGATGTTTAAATCAGAATTTCTCCGGATCTTATGTGTTTATTGAAAATCTTTTTAAAGATCTGTTTTCTCATATTTGTAAAATAATTTGAAAAACACTTTCCTCATAAAATTGAATGTTATACTTTTGAGAGATTGAGAACACATATTTCTTAAATGATTGAATAATCTTTTTGTGTCTTTATGATAAGTGTTGTATGTATTTCTTATAAAGAATGTTTATAAGATTTATGATTGAAAATATATTTTGTAAGTTTTTGGTAGAAAACTTAATTGGTTGTTAATTGAAAATGAATTTTTCTTAAGTTTTATAGAAAACTTATTTGCTTGATTACAAATGTATTTTTGTTAAGTTTTTGAAGAAAACTTATATGCTTGTGTTTTGAATTCAGTTCTTGCATGGTTTGTATTTAGAACATATTCACTTACACGTTTTGCACAACTAGTATGATGTTGAGAGATCAGTTTTTGACTGAGTTGAAATTCGTTAAACAAGAAGAGCGGAGTTACGAAGTTGAGAGAACAACTACAACAATTAGAACTGCAGAGAAGTTAGAAGGACACCAGTGGGTACATTCCTAAACTTGTATAGGTCTGTTTGTGTATTTAGTTTGTTATATAGCTTGTAACCGATAATTCTTTTTAGTGAAATTTTTGTTTTACTCCGTAGAGGGAGTCGTGGATGTTTTCCCTAGTTTGGGTTTTTACCACATTAAAAAAATCGTACTTGTTATTCTTCTTATCCTCATCTTATTCTTTGTATGATTTAGAATTAAAATTGTTATATGATTCAAATTGGAATAATTCTTCATATGAGATGTATTGGATTGTAACGTAATAAATCATATTGTTATTAATTTAACTTTTAGTTAAATCAGATTTAATTGATTTTAATTTCCGCATGTATTAAAATCTGATTAGTTAGATAATAAAGTTTTTCTTGATTTGATTAGATATATGTTATTATAAAAACTTGCATGAAATCAGAGTATGTTTATGTGTGCGTATGGAGATTATTTCATGGGCGCATCTCAAGAAATCTTTCCATCATCCTCAGGGAGGGAGTTTTTCAGGTTGTTAATAAGCCATACCATCGCTTGGCTGTTAATATGCCATATCATCTCTTGGCTATTAATAAGCCATATCATCTCTTCATAACATATACATATCATATCTATAATCAACACAGTAAGTACAACATATCATATTTATAATCAGCTCGATAAGTACAACATATCATATTTATAATCAACTCAATAAACATAATATATCATATCCATAATCATGTATAAATACATCTTACCAGTGAGTACACTCACCTTGGCCACTTAATAAGTTTTTTCCCTTGCCTTTGTATGGCACTTGTTCAACCGGTTCTTCTTCCCTTCCTATCATTCTTACAATATTAGTGTCATCATAAGAATATTAACAATCCAAAGAATAACTTAAACGTAATTCAATTTATAAGCATCATGCGATCATATTCAAATCATTTATCATAAATGAAGTCTCATCCAATTTCAAATTAAGATATTTAACATATCCAATTCATAGTCCAAACATACTTTAATTCATTCTTGGAAATACAATTCTTATCATATTCGGCTCCCAATGCTAAAGACGATACATCATTTGAAGTTTTCTAAAGCAAGATATGCACATTTCTTTATTACAAAACAAATCGCCCCTATAGGCTCCTCAATCGTTTATTCAACTTCCAAGAATTTTCATAATTTTTCTATGTTATAACTTTTAATGATATTCCACCAAATTTCAATAAGAATATTCAATAATACAAAATTAAAGTTTCATAATTTTATAGTTCATTTGCTATGTCAAGAAAATCATCAAACACTTGGTATGCATACTTACACTTTAGAGGGAAATTCTATAACTACACTTCAAACCATCCCTCAAGATTCATTTCTTGGTATTTTTACATAATATTCGGATATGTTATACTAATATATGTTTTCTAACATCTCCAAATGGAATATCTTGATTTCGATAGGTACTCCATACTTTATGTCATTTTTACCAACTAGTTCGGAATAGAATATTAAGGCATAGCTTAAGATTTTTATGCATATATAACCTCCTCGTCGGGCATCAATCATGGAAACATATACTAAACATGTTTTTAACATATAAAAAAAATCATGTACAAGAATTTCCTACATCAAAAAGCTTCACGATAAGGTAATTCAACTCTAGAACTTTAAAGTAAACATTTACTATCCTAACACGCGTTCTTACATATGTTCTTAAGCCATCCCTATTTTAACACAATTTGGCGATATGGGTATCATTAGAATATTTATCAAAATAAGAAACAATAATATTCCAAGTGTAGAACTCATTCATGTGACCAATTTTAACAAAGAAGTAATTACCTTATAAGATCTCCTCAATTTATGGTAATTTTCTAAAGCAATTCTTCCTTAACTTTCTTTTTCTCTCTCCATAAGCATATTTCCTCCTAAGCTTCTCATTTCACATGTGGAAAAATATACAAATATGATTTATAATAAGTAAATACGTTATAATGGGTCCAATGGCACTTATCCTTGTGCCTACATACAATTGGTTGGACAAGAGGCCCAATAAGTCAATTTCACTAATGACAAATTTGTCCCACCTTGATAAAATTACCATAACTCCCTATTACGGACCCCAATTTATTCGTACTTTGTGTCTAATTTTAGATAACTTAGATATCTAACACTTTCATATTTTGTGTTTTCCCAAAATCATAAAATTAGTACACCTTATTTGGGCTCGAACATAAGAGTACTAATTTACTCAAGATTTCATAACGTTCACATTTGGCGACCCAACATCGCCAATTTCGCACCAACACCCTAGTTTACTTTTATAAACATAATGATGCATTAAAAACATATTTTCATGATGCATGTAACCACATGACTAATCATATGCTCTAAACATGTTATCCCCGATCATACACTCGGTTAACATCTAATGTAAACAACACATATATCACATGAGTATGCATCCCCTAAACACGATTTATCATAATTATGTCTGGGTTGTAACAAATTTCCCTCCTTAGAAAATTTCATCCTCGAAATTTGGTATGAATTTGTCTTACCAAATAATTGAGGATACTGTTTCCTCATGCTATATTCTATTTCCCAAGTTGCATAATATTTGTGCTAAAGGTTTGCTCGCAGAGTACATCTGCCATCTCATCAATGAAAAGCGGGAAGGAACTTTTGCAGCGATTCTAATGGCTGCAAGGAATATATCATTGGTCGTTCGGCCAAGTATCTTCGTGGTAACTGTGATGTTTAGACAACCAATATAACCCATTGTGGCATGGGGCCAGCCTTCACGTGTGGGGTAAGTCGATGGAGGAGAGGGGGTAAAGTAACCGAAGAAGGAGAACAAGAGAAAGTTAGGTAAAGATAGAGAGTACCAACCACCACTGCCTTGCACGGTTAAATAGGTCGTCAATTTTTACAAACCCATGGTCCAAGGGGGGATGATTTATGAACCCCCAATGGCATTCCAATAGTGGAACCAGACACAGTGACAAGAACTGATCCCAAGTATTGTCAGATCCATCGAATGGTGGGTCACCCAACGAAAACCTGTTTCACACTAAGGAAGATCATAAGCAAGCACATGAAGGCGGGGACTTTATAGATCCCTCAGGAGAATGTCAATGCCAACCCCCTACCAGCACATGGGGCTTATTTGATAGTTGCTTATGATGAAGATGATGAATGGAAAGCGAGGGAGATGGGGATCAAATGGGAGGAATTTGAGGATGTGTTAGAAGACTGTACAAGGGGAATGACAATGTGGTGATAACTTACGATGAAGCTAGCGCTAGAGATGTAGAAGATGTGTACAATCTAGAAGGTGACGAGATAGACCAGAGGCTAGAGTACTAAGATGTATCGCCCACATTGTTATGGTTCTTTGACCTAGTGGGAATGCAAAGTAGAGACAATTAGAGATAACACAAGTGATCCTGGACATTGCACTAGCCCACCACTAAAAGAAAATACGGGAAAGTACACAATATGACAAGAATAGATGCTCAAAAATAATTAGGACGATGAATAAATCGCAATACTATGAATGCGCATATACAAATCAAATGCACTACTTAAGCATTATATCAATATTAATTTGTCAACAACACATCAATGAGTGACCAGGCCTCCCCTCCCCTCCCCTAGGCATCTCAAAGCCATATAACGGTTTTTGGACTATTGGCGGGTTCCCATTCTCTGTGACATATTAAAATCTCATGACACTATGCTCAAATCAACAATATAATATATCTCAGTGAATCAAATAATAGATTCCAATAATTTTTTAGAATTCCAATGAATATCACAATTCAACATGAGTGCAATTGACACAGAAAACAAACGGAATACTCTCAAGAGAATTTAGGAGCATATTTTGTAAGTCCCATACATCAAAATCATCACATGAATCATCACATATATTCTTCCTCAAAATATGATCACACCGTCACGTTCCTCTCATGAAAATAATCAAAACTCGTTCTAGCCCAAACTCGAGAAAATACCAAATAAGCCTTCAAATATTGAGTCAAACACTTGATTAAGTTTGGGGATAAAGTTCGTAGATGAAAGGGAATAATTTTGTAGAGGTCTTTTGATTGAAAAGTTGATGAAAAAATGTTTTGAAAAGCCAAGCCACAAATTTGTTGTGATATATAAAGGAGTAAGAGTTTGATTAAGAAAAGAGTTCTAATTAGATACAGACACTAAAAAAACATTCTGGACGATCGGACCGTTGGAATTAGCTGAAATTTAAGGGCATAGTAGCTGAAAATGAGAGGAAGCTACATAAAAAATTCAACTCGATCGGATGGTCGAATCTCGTTATATATTTTTTTTCTAGAGGGTTTTATGTTTTGATGACTCTTTAAGAGTTTTATGTTTTGAGGACTCTTCTAAACAGCTCAAGACTTGTATATACTCATGCTAGGAGTCTTGTAATCTAGCTTTTCGAATTTTGAATATAAAACCCAACATATTTAATTATAAAAATAATTAAATCCAAAATTTTGTTTTTCTCGAATTTTCCAAAAATTAGTTTAAAAATACCCATTTAAAAAAATCTTAGTTGTTACATACTTCCCCACTAACAAGGAATTTTGTCCTCGAAATTCGATGAGGTAAGAAATTTTTTATCTGAGGTGACTTTTAGTGACACCGAGAGGGTGTAAGGTTCCCACATAATAGACCCTTATATGTAACTGCTAGTATCAACGATTTGAATCTTGCAAGAGTCTTGGTGGATGGGGGAGCATCATTAAATATCACGCCCATCAACTCCTTCCATGCATCCAACATTCCTGAGGCAAGGCTGATACCAATGCCTTTGGTAATTTCGAGTTATGAAAATTAGTCATCCAAGTCAATTGGATATGTGAATGTGAGGATTGTGATTGGGGACCTTGCTTCACACATTCACATCCATGTGATTGAGAGTTCTACTTCATACCACCTTCTGATAGGAAGGGTATAGATGCATAATCATGGTTTAGTCACTTTGATATATCACCAATGTGTAATACATGCAATAAAGAAACCCTTTGCCATCGAAGAAGCTTGCCTCGTGGATGCAGCTTTGTACACAAAGCTAGAGGAAGATGCCAAGGTCTTGATAAGAAGAATGAAGGGAGCAAGAGTTCCCTTCATCAGATAACGGATGAGGCTTGTGAACGGTCAGAGCAGTGAAGGGGTAGAAAATAGGGAAGTAGCCGAGGAAGTTCACCATGCTGATCCCAAACCTCATATTATCTAAAAACAACTCAGAGATAGAAAGAGGCCCAAAACAGATTCTATAAAGCATGAGGACCAATGGCAGAGTGTGTTGAGTAGGTATTCTGGAAACAAGCTGGCAGAGGCTTCGAGGGAAAGGAAAAGGAAGGCAGCTGTAATGGCTAGTAGGCAATACTAGAAGAAGATCACATAGGATGGGAGGGTGATTGACCTCCTTTGAAGGTGTGAGCGGGAGAGCGATCGAAGGAGCTATTCAAAAAGCTGACGTAGAGGCTGGCCCGATGTTTGAGTGTTTCTTAGTAGACCCACAGGGGAGATGTATGGTCATATACAATTCTAGCATCCAGTATTTTATGAAAGAAGTGGAAGAATAGTCTGAATACATGACGGATCGACCGAAGCCACAGTTACAAGAACTGGAACAGTTGGGCTTAGCCGATGAAGGAGAATACCCAAGGCCCATCTTCATTTTGTGAGGAGAAACGAAGGGCCTTGGTTGAGCTAATTCGAGAGTACAGAGACATTTTTGCATGGAATTATAATCAAATAGAAGGGATAGATAAATAAGTAAGTTACCAAAAGCTTAATATTATGCCTTCAGCTATACCGGTGAAGCAAGCCACAAGGACTTACAAGCTTGAATTGGGCCTGAAGATCAAAGAAGAGGTGCAACGATTGTTAGCGGTGGGGTTCATCAAGTCGATACAACACCCACTTTGGCTATCAAGTATCGTCCTAGTGGGGAAGAAGGACAAGAATCAGATAAGGATATGTGTGGACTTCAGAGATTTGAACATAGCTTACCCGTATGATGAGTTTACTCTTTCCTCCATTGATAGCTTAATCGATGCAACTGCTGGAGATGAAATGTACAACTTCATGGATGGGTATGTAGGTTACAACCAGATCAAGATGGACCCAACAAATGAAGAGAAAATGATGTTCAAGACCCCTTTAGGCAACTTCATGTACAAAGTGATGCCTTTTGGGTTGAAGAATGATAGGGCAACGTATCAAAGGATGATGATGGCCATTTTGCATGACTTCTTTTATAAGTTTTTGGAGTTTTATGTGGATGATTTGGTAAACAAGTCGAAGAAGGAGGAGTCCCATCTGGATGATCTGAGGAAGGTGTTCATCTGGTGCAGAATATACAAATTAAAGATAAACCCGTATGCTTTTGGGATTACAAGTGGAAAGTTCCTGGGTTTTGTGGTGGATCGACAAGGGGTACATATGGACCAAGATAAGAAACGAGAAATCTTGGAGATGCCATGTCCCAGAACGACGAAGGAGCTTAAGAGTTTCCTCGATAAACTCTCCTACTTTAGGAGATTTGTGCCAAGGCTAGCCGAAATAGCTTACCCTTTGATGGAGCTGTTGCGAAAGGGCATAAATTTCAAGTGGGAGTAAGATCACCAAGAATCTTTGACCAAGCTGAAGAAGCTTCTCACTTCTCCACAAACGATAATTCCTCCCTGGTCAAGGATACTGTTGCAACTCTACCTGACGTCTACTACAAGGTTTGTTGGAGCTCTTATGGCATAGGAAATCGATGGGCAAGAGAATCCAGTCTACTACTTGAGCGGGATCATACATGGACTAGGGATAAGGTATAATATTATAAAAAGACATTATTTAGCCTTGGTATTTGTAGCACAAAAACTTAGACATTACATGCTATCTTTCAGAATTCACATTGTGACAAAATGTGACCCAATTAAGTTTTTATTGGCGAGCACTATTTTGATTGGAAGAGTAGCTAGGTGGTTCCTCATTCTTTCTTAATATAACTTAAAATATGTGGTCCCTCATGCGATCAAGAGCGAGGCGTATGTAAACGTATTGGCGATTATCTTATCTGGGGTATTTGAGCCATCCCGAGAGAGCATTCTAGGGGATGATTTGTAGGCGAATTTTTTGGATGACAACCTTGAAGAATGGATGATGCAGTTTGATGGTTCTTTGGAGAAAATAAAGGGAGGGGCAGGGGTTATCCTTTCTAAAGGGAAGGAAGAATTTTACCTTTCTTACAAATTAGATTTACCTTGCTCCAACAACGAAGAAGAAAGTGTTAGTACTGGGGTTTCTATCGGCCCTTCGAAGGGGCATCCGTTCACTATGCATCAAAGGTGATTCAAAGTTAGTGGTTCATCAAGTGAACGGGGAATATGCGTGAAGCATGTCAGCCTGGCGCCTTACAAAATGATCATCCAACGAATGATCAACCAGTTCCATTAGGTCAAGAAAAGAAGACATCCCCAAAAAATAAATAGACATGCTGATGCCTATGCCACCATTGCTAAGAAATTAGCTATAAAAATCGACACAACTACTTTGGTGATATAACGAAGAACAACCCCATCGGTTGTGCAATCGATCGTACCGATGGAAGATGATTCGGATTGGAGGGGAGATAAATAAGTTATTGGACTTCGGGGAAGGCAAGATGGAACTGAAAGAGCTAGCGCAGTACTTTTCCAACCAAGAAAATCTCTACTCCAGGAACTTGGGAGGATGGTTGTCAAGATGCATCGGTCTAGAATAAGCAGAGCAGAGGTTAAATAAGTCACTTGATGAACAGTGCGAAACAACTGAGATCCCTCTGTATAAAAGAATTAATAGAGAGGAATACTTCTAGCCAATGATAAAGCAGGATGCAGCAGAGTTGCAATGATGGTCCGATAAATAATCGAGGGTTATTATTTACCAACTATGGAGAAGGATTTTGCCGAGTTTATACGAAAATGCAAGGTGTGCTAGCTACATGGAAATATGATCCATGCTCCTTTTATAGAATTACACTCTTTACCCACTCCTTACCCATTCCACACTTGAGCATTTGACCTGGTAGGGGAAATGCACCCATACTCAAGGGAAAAGATATAGATTCTCGTGGTAGCAGAATGATTTACAAAGTGGGTAGAGGCGATACCACTCAAAAGAGCAACTGCAAGAGTGGTGGCTAACTTCATCAGTAAATACATTATCTGTAGGTTTGGGATTCCAAAGGTTATCCTCTTTGATAACGGGACCCCATTCATCAACAAAGAAGTAACGATGTCTGCAAACAAATATTCCATCATTCGTTATACCTCAACGGTGGCATACCCTAAGGGAAAATGGTCAAGCTGAAGTAACTAATAATACCTTGGTCAACATCTTGGCCAAGATGATGTAAGACTTCCCAGGATCGTGGGATGATAAGATTCTCGCAGTCCTGTGGGCCTATCGAACAATGAAGAGGAAGCCTATAGGTTATACCCCATTTTCTCTTGCGTTTGGAGATGAAGTAATTCTGTCGATACAATTAGAGGTTCCTTCGACCGATATAACTTACGAAGCATCATGCTCCCCCATAACAAACATGTACAGTTGGAAGCACTAGATGAGCACAGGGACAATGCGATGCAACACTTTCAAATGTACACGAAGAAACTTTTCAGGGCATATGATAACTTGGCGAGGCCAAGAAAATTTGTAGAAGGGAACTTAGTTTTGAAGAAAATTGTGAAGTACATTCGGGGGCTCCCATTACCTAAATTTGCTGCGAATTGGGAGGGACCTTTCATTGTAAAGGAGGCTCACAATTCAGGTTACTGCTTAATTTTTAAGATACAAGAAGATAAACCTTTCAAGATTAATAACATGTGGTTGGAAGTTTATCATGTTTAGGAGTGTAACCTCGGTTAGAATTTTTTTTATGTTGTAATTCATTGTATGAGTTATTTCTTTTATAATGAGATGGCAAAGAAAGGGTTTGCTTGTAAGTATAATAGTTTGAACTTTGTAATAAATATAAGCATTGCAACAAAATAGCACATGATGACAAAATATTATATTTTTCATCGATGTCACTTGGGAAGATTACAAAATTGGTAACTACTGCCCAAGAATTACATCTAGTACAAATAAAGAAAATTTTGTCAATACAATATAAAGGAATTATAGCCTAGAAGAAACCACATATTAGGTTGGGAGAAGAAGTCCCCCATGTAAGCTCGAAGAAGCTTCCAAGAATGTCCTCTGAGCAAGAAGGCAGCCTTCAAGCCTGGTCTGCACTTGAGCTCTTTCGATCAATAGAGCTTCCTATTTTATCTTGGCCTTTGATAAAGATCTTCGGTAGCCCTCACTCTATCATAAGCTATTAATAACAAAGGGTCACTCTGATAGCATATTCTTCTCAGACTGTTGACCCTCTAAGTGTTTCAGATAAAGTTCCCTATGGCTTTCCAATTGATGTCTCTTTAGAAGTTTTAGGTGGCTAATCAACCAATTCAGTTATAAGCCATCCTTGTCCATATCTTTCAAACTTCCCAAGTGACGATTGATGAGTTTCCTGGTAAGATTTGATGTTTGAGTGTTTACGACCTCAGTAATAATGGTCGCCAGACCTTGTAGCCTATGGCTCATCACCAGCACGTTAGAACGCACACAGTCAACGATAAAAGTTTGAATATGGTTCATAGCAATCGGTTCGATGATAGATTGGTCGCACGTAAAAATTTGAGGAGATTGGCAAAGGACCATAAGACATAACTCGTGAGGATCCATGTTTGGGGGAGGGACCTCATAACCTGACTCGCTATCCGCTGGCAGGTTTGTAGTTGAACCACGATCGTCATTACTTGAATCCTCAGAGGGGACTGGTTCTTGATGCATGGATTCAAAAGACAAGGGATCACAATGAATCGACGTTTGGATGATAGAAGACTCCCTCATAACCTACTAAGTTATGAAGAAAAAAATGAGTTGATGGAAAATCTTAACAAGTGGTTTTCATTGTTAAGTCACCGTTATATGTGGAGTTGACGAAAAATCTTAACAAGTTGTTTTTATTGTTAAGTCACCGTTACAGGTGGATTTGATGAAAAATCTTAACAAGTGTTTTTCATTGTTAAGTCACCATTATAGGTGGAGTTGATGAAAAATCTTAACAATTGGTTTTAATTGTTAAGTCATCCTTATAGGTGGAGTTGATGAAAAATCTTAACAAGTGTTTTTTCATTATTAAGTCACCATTTCAGGTGCAGTTTAATATTTTTTTTACAAGTGTTTTTTCATTCTTAAAACTACCTCGAAGGCATAACGAAAATATTTAGGCAAAAAAGAGGGAGAAAATAGAAAAATACCTCAAAGATGCCTGGAGCAGTGATGGTAGCTAGAGCAACAGATGTAATGATAGAAAATGCAGTAGATAAATCAACTTCCCCCTAAGCCTCCAAGGAACCCTCAGCCAGAGGAACCTCAACCCTTGGTGAAGCACCTTCCTCAGGAAAAGGCACTATAGCCAGGATATAAGAGGGATCAAAAGGAACCGTTCGTTCTCCCAATGAGGCATCAACCCTCGCAGGGGCCGAAGGAACACTTAGGCGAGAAGATGGCCTAATGGTAGCTTGCATTATATGAGTGGACCCATAAGAAGATCTAGGAGTTAAACCTTGGGTAAGCTGCACACAAAAAAAAAAGTGTAAGGCACAAACAACATAACATAAAAATGTAGAAAACACAAGGAGGGAGCTTACCTCAGTAATGTTGATAAAGGGAGACAACACAATTACAGGCCTCACCAAAGGGAACTGCAAAATTGACCCAACAAGAGAGGTGGCCAAGTTAGGAGTAGTCACAACCTGAAAGCCAAAGAAAAATACTTAGTACAAAAACCAAATGGAGAAAAAGAGAGCTAAGTGATAATAAAGTTATTACCTCTGGAGGTCTACAAGAGACTGGAAGAAAGTCCAGAGGAACCATGGAAAAGGTAGACAGACCAGAAGAAGCCAGAGGAGTTTCCTCTAGCTAGGAAGAAAGTCTAATGGATTCTTCAGAAGCACCAGCCCTCCTAGCAGCCTCCTCTGCACACCTGAAGGCATAATGGTGAGAATAGGCCAGCCTATACATGGGAGAATGGGGAGGATATGCATCGGTGGAAGTGCTCCCGAAGTGTCCTCCCACAAAAGGGGCTCAAAGGAGGACTTGGCCTTTCTTCTTCAATCTCCTGCACAGAGAAAATTTATTTGTGTTAGAAAATACACTCCTCTATGAGTAAGATGGTTAAGTGTGGAAAAAGCATACCTCTTGCTCAAGAGAAGAATGGGATGACATGATTACTGGCAAAGAAGGTGGTGAAGGAACTGGAGAAGCCCTCTCGGCTGGACCATGTTCAACATCAGGGTTGTCGTCAAGAGTAATAGTCTCAAAGGTAGATGGAGGAGCAGAGGTCCTGGGAGCAGAGGCAGCAGACGGTGGTGGCACTTCGTAGGCACGCTTTTTATGGGTCTTTGTACCTAAGTTTTTCTTTCTGGTCCCAAAAGCACCCATAACAGAGGGGACTCTGGAAATTTTCCTCCTAAATGGGTCCCCCTTAGTTTGATCCACCAAGACTATAGGAAATGTCGTAGGGGGAGGAACGGGGGGTGTGGTTTGTTGACACACCTTTTGTAACTGTTGCATCTCATCTTGACACTTCAACTGTATCTCTGTAATTCCCCGTATTTCTGCATATTTGAGATTTAATTAATTCGATAATTAAATTGTTTATTTTAAATTACGCGAGAGAAGTAATTTAATTAAATTGGATAATACTGTGATTATTAAATATTAACCGAGAGTGAAATAATGCTTAATATTATGAATTATATTTACTGACTGAATAGTAAATAATTGATGATTAGAAATTACGTCATAGCGAGTGATATGAGTGTAATAGTAATTTTTCTCAACCGGGAGTCACATATAGACTAACTTGGGATCGAGATGGAATATTTATTTAGAGTGACCCGGATAATGATACCGAGGTCACGGATGAGTCCGGAAGGGTCGAATTAGTCAAAATAGTATACCTAGGGATGTCAATTAAGTCACAGAATAATTTTAGACTATACCAGGACCATATGAGGGCATTTTGGTCATTTTATATTAGGGGGTTGAGAGACCTAAGACTTTACAAACTCTAAAGGTTAGAAAACTCAGAGAAGCCATTAGAAAAAGAGAGACATCAATTGTGAAGCATAAGAGATATATTTGAGGAATTTGGAGTATGATCTTGCACCATTAACAAGTTGGGAGTGAAGCTTGGAAGGGAAGACACACCATTCAACATCTCATTGACGAAATCTGAACATCTAAATCAATGCAAGTGTTTATATACAAATTTCTTGAAGTTATAATACCCATGTTCCTAGGTTTTGATTTATATGTGAATAAATTGGTGATCTTGAAAGGAAATAATGGATTAAACTCATGTTAAGGGTAAGATTTCCATGTAGTGTAATTTGATGTTGTAGAGAATTCGAAATCAGTAGATATATTATTATCCCTACGAAATAAATTTGGGTTTATGTTAAAATATAGAGGAAGAATATGAAAACCTAGGGATTTTAATGATTTGATGATTTAATCTATTTTTGATCATGAATCGTAATGTTTTGATGTGGAATTTGTGTTCGAAATCATCAAAATACATGTAGAAAAGGTTTGACATAGTTGGTTTCGATTTTGGTGATGTATCATGTAAGACACAAGTGTAAAATGGTGAAAAACACATGAAAACCAACGAAGAAGATGAACTGTCATAAATCGAATCGATTCGGCCAGAATCGAATCGAGGCCGAATCGATTCGGAATGGAGAATCGATTCGGCCTCCTGGAGAATTGATTCGGTTGCCCAGAAAAGATGAGATTTTTATTTTTAAGCCTAGAACGCCTATCGGGAAAATGTTTGGGACTTTGATGAAATACAATGTGGGATTGTTTATATTACAGTAGGCCTATGATAGAGTAATTAGCTTTGACTTGTTTAGGGGATTAAAATAATGTTTAAATAGGCTTAATTGTGACATAATTTAATTTGACAAGATGAGAATACAATTATGGGAAAGCGTGAGAGAGCCTCAGCTTAATTGCATAGACCAATAAGGTAAGGAGAACTTAGCTACTAAAATAAAGAAAGGGGTAACTAGGGACCTTAAAGTAGAGATTAATACTAGGATGATACGATAGTGAGTTAAATCGTAATGTATCAAGTACGGGGAGTATGTGAGTGAATTATTCTATGTACGAACGACGATAATTAGGTTGTGTGAATACCTACTGAATATGTATATATAGGATGTGTGTGTTCCTATATGATTGATATTATGAATTAGCATACCTAGGCTTCTTGCTATCATCGGAGGTTCTCGCGTAGTGGGTGATCCCACCTTGACGATTCCAATGAGGTCTAGATTGGTTCCCCATAACATAGAACTTAGGGCAACTCGCTATGTGATGTGTATTAGTGAGACCGACATGTAATTTGGGTACATTAGGTATGTGCATAGCCCAAAGGCTTAGAACTGTGTTCACCTCCACCATTGTTATTTGATTTTGGGTTCGAGGAGACATACCGAACCAATAGTCCTCATTTAGTACGAGAAGTATTAGGACTGATAGTAGAGTATGCCTATTATCTCATGGTGGTCCTATTGAGAGACACCATTTTGAAATATATATATATATATATATATATTGTGACAACCCGCTCATCAAAATAAGGGGTGGCCAGCCCGATACTCTAATATAATAGGAATCATGGATGGAATCATTCTCAGCATCACAACCACATAATAAGTATACGGGATAACCACTCCATAATTCAGAAAAACGGGTTGCCAAAAATTTTATTTTATAAGTTAAAGAAAGAATTTAAATAACCCAACTTGAAAAGAAAGTGGAAACCCAAAAGAACTATATTACACAACAACAAGTATACAATAAGGGGACCGAATATGCTGTCGATCAACAGTCTCATACAACGAAGTAGAACAGTTTAATGTAAATTACATAATACATTACAATAAGCAAATACAATATCTTGGGCTACACGCCCGAGTAAATAACCCGATCATAACTAGAATACAAAAATGAAGGCATCTAACAACATATTTCGTAATATCCGCAAGGTATCACGGCTCCCCAAAAAACACCAAAATAGGAAAATCAGTACGGGCGTCCTTGCGGTGGAGCACCTAAGCGAATACAAGATTCATGCACAACAAGAAATATGAACGGGTCAGGGCCCGGTTTTATATGATCACCAGATGAATAAAGAGTATGACAGTTATGAACAGTAAATCATGATGATAAAGATAAGAATCTACCTACACAATTCAATGCATAACTAAAACAATTTAAGTGATCATGAGTTAAATTCAATGATGCAAGAGTATAAGAATAATTTACATTCATTAAAATCCTTCATTACTTTTTACACTGTTTCATTCCATCATTCCGTTCCTTATCAGGAAACATAATCACAATTATATACTCTTTGTGGCATTTCATTATGCTCTTTATGGCATTTCATTATGCTCTTTATGGCATTTCATTAATCAAGTCCAACTTGAAATAACAACAGTTATATTCATATACATATAATGATTCCAAGACCGCCCGTCCGGGTTTTCCCACTGTGCGCGCCCCTAAATGACCATCATCTTCCAGGGCCTATAAACCAAGACAACCTGGGCACCTACAATGTAAGATGTCGGGAAGCGGCCATATGCCTGCGGGAGAGTTATAACCACACCCGGAATTACCTCACCATCGCAGAAAACATACCATAAGCGCTCATATGGCCTAGGACTATATCCACCCTGAATTCATTAGCTAGGGGGCTTCACCTCACGTGCAAACTTCCCTTATGATGGCATTTAGGGAGGTGTGTTTAAGTAAATTATCATTTACCATATTCATTTTCCATTTTACACATGTAGGTTTCATTTTATCCGAAACCATAATCATTTACATTTTAGTAAATACATCATATTTTATCCGGAGCCATACATCGTTCATATCGTCATTACAACCTCAATGAATGAATAAACTCTCAATTTATTCTCTAAACATTTTAGGGTTTTATAATAAACCACCAAGACTATCGCACCTCGATTGAGCCTCTAAAGTCTCCAAATATGACCTTACAACTCCTAGACCCCTAATAATTTACTAAAGGAAAAGAATGCCCTATCTTCAGTTTGTACACCCCCGGAATAAGTCCCATCTAACCCAATTCTAATCTAGGGTAGTGACCATACCATTCTAGGACTCTAGGACACTAAGTTTACTTCATACAAGAAGGTTCCTAAGCCCTAAGCCTAAAGAAAATGGGTTGGAATTGAGTTAGAAAAATAACTCAAAACTGCAGGATTTTCGAATCGATTCGCCCTGGCCGAATCGATTTGGTATGAAAGCGAATCGATTCGGACCAGCCGAATCGATTCGGATAGGGAAACCTGACTTTCTGCATAATTTCCGAATCTATTCGGACAAGCGGAATCGATTCGGTCCACTCAGACTTGTAAGCTGCCCCTATAGCGAATCGATTCGCCCAGCCCAGAATTGCTTAATTCGGCTATGGAGTCTTGGACTCCAAATTTCCCTCAACTCATTTCTACCCAAACCAAGATCATTTATGGCAACCAACAAATCATAAATGCATCTAACAACTATGATTTACACCAATAAGTATCCAAATCAACTTGCAAGGGTTCAAAACCTATAATTCCATTTAAAACCCTAAAATTATTAAACCATAATCAATCCACAACAATCAATACACATTATTCATCTTAGATCACATATTAGCAAGTAGAAAACTTGCCTTAAGGTTGGAATTTCAGATTCTTGGGAGATGAATGCAAGATCAAATTTCCAATCTTCAATTTTTTCCTTTCTCCTCAATTCTCTTCTTCTCTCTTTCTCTCTAGGTTTAGTAAATGCACTTAAGAGAAATAAATGAAATGCAAGACTTAAATCGTGCCTTTAGTCTAAAATTCCTAACTTGAATGGTTAATACCACATTAAAATGACTCACAACTACACAATTGAGTCAAAACCAGTCAAAAGTGCCCGAAACATAAAAATACAATATGGCACTTATTTCGACTATCTCGCACATTCCGGGACTAACTACGCCCTCTAAATTGGCATCCGACAATTTTATAAACCATTTCAAGTTCCGATTTCATTTAAACCATAAAGGTCATTTAAAACACTTGACATTATAAAACGCAACATGATGATATTTACTTACACATACTGTAAACGTGCAACAATCTAGTAAATATTAACTTTCAACTCATTCAATTAATATTTACTCCATTTTCCAACAGTTTTTATAATTACTTCACACAGTAAATTAATATGAAATAAGTTCTCAAAAGCAAGGGTTGTTACATATATATATATATATATATATATATATATATATATATATATATATATATACACGCAATTGTGATTATTCTACTTATGCGTGACAATAGACTGATAGGTAGTGTATATCTAAAGAATGAATTAAGTAGTGAAACTTAATTAATTGAATAAATGAGAAGATAAATGAAATGCTAATTTCAACTCTTAACATACGAGAAATGTTAATACGGATAGAGTACTATATGGGCGGTACAGGGACTTAATGATGTGAATAGTCCAAATAGTTACTAGTGTCTAGTTATCTTGGGTAGAAAAACTAGGTGGGTTAAGTAGAGAACGTTAGGCGTGCACAATAGTTGTGGGGTGAAGAAACTGAAGAGAGTGTACGTGAACCTAACATGTGTAATCAATAACCGATTGTGAACTGTTATAAACTCTTGCTAAATATTTTTAAAATCTTTTGAGTACTAACTCTTGCTATAAATATATTTTCAAAACCTTTTAGGTGTATAGCCACTGGGACGCCAGACTTGACATTTTATTCCAGGGACACGCAGCTTCAAACCTTTTATGTGTCCAACCACAGGGACACCAGACTTGAAATTTTATTCCGGGGACATGCAGGTGCGGCACAGGTGGATACTTGCAGGAGTTTTGTTTATACACCTCATTTATTCATTTCATAGTGTAGGATCTTTTGGAAGTATTATAGTTTTCAGTCGGGCATGTTGCCCCATTTAGATTTTATTCAGTTCAGACTTATATTGGATTCAGTTAGTATTATGTGAG
This sequence comes from Sambucus nigra, assembly GCA_949130495.1. Classification (NCBI taxonomy): domain Eukaryota; kingdom Viridiplantae; phylum Streptophyta; class Magnoliopsida; order Dipsacales; family Adoxaceae; genus Sambucus; species Sambucus nigra. The sequence continues at coordinate 35,414,477 of OX422217.1, forward strand.
ATTTTCTTAGTTTGGTTTTTAGCTGATGGTTTTTATGGCAAGACTTTACTTATCTATATATTGTGATGGTTTAGACACTATTGATGTATGGTTTATTTTGGTTTTTTGCATGTTGTTATCTGTTTAATGAAAGATAAAATTGACACCAGTTTAATTAATTAATAGGTGATTAGTAATTAATTTTGTTTTTGAGTGTCATGATAAGGCCCACTCTTAGAAGTTTCACTCTTAGAAGTTTTGATTTTCTTGGCAGGAGGTTTTGAAGGCCCATCGTTAGAAGCACCTTCGATAATGTTGGTTTGTTTTGGTGTGGGAACTTTTTTGGGCTTGGTTGTGGCAGTATGGATCATATGGCAATGGGGAGGTAGCTCTCTTGGGAGATCCTTTAGAGTGTTGCTCAGACGGAACTCAACCCCAAGAACAGAATTGCCCTTGAGGCCCAGTTCCGAAGCAGATAAAGATAGAATGGGGGGATATTCAGGCGGACTTTGAATAAACTCTTGGATTTTGAAAAGCTGCATCGGCCATAATTTGGTGGAAAATAGGGTAGTAACATCCCCCTAGCGTATGGGACTTGGGATGATGACTCATCAAGAAGCAAAATCAGTATAAAACTAAAAGCCTCTGAGAAAGTGGCCTTTTGATGAGACAACTCGAATATTGTACGAGGTGCCCCTCGATAAAAAAAAAATTATCGGCTGCATAGATTAGGGTTGTAATGCTCTGAAGTGTATCCCCACTCAATGTAACAAGGTAAAAACCCCGGGGAGAACAAAAGCACCACAACCAGTGAAGGATTTTCAACGATGAGGTCCACAGTAGTTGAAAATCCCAAGTGTAAAGAAAATCCTCTTCACATTAAGGCCGCATGACAAAGCTATTAGGTTTGTAAAAAATGGGCAGTATGTCCTTACGGCTCTGCTTCTTGTGGTAACGGCACAAGAGATGGGGCTTGATGGATTCAATAGAGGGAAGACAGATAGATTTAGTTGTTATCACTAGAAAATAGGAATAGAGGAATCTTATAAAGAGTATGTTGTTGGTGAATTTGGCTAGGTTATAACGGATAAGAGACCGTTCCATGTCCAGATGGGTCCGTCTAACCAGGTGTAGAGGGGCCTTAAGGCCATGGCTGCTAGAGGAAGCTTAAACCATCTACCAAAAGAATGTAAATATTGATGAGGTCCCTCCATGGTTGATCATTTAGTTATCCAGGTAGCATAAAATGGGAAAGAACGATAATAATGTAGGCTGACAGTTCTAAAGATGTACATTTGCCTTTGCCAGGGGTAAAAAAAACATCATTCTCAGGTGGAGCTTAAAAGAAGTAGATGATAAGGGGAGTAAAGGTGGCTTTGGTGAAAGTCCCTGTGCAACTTTGGCATATCCGATCTAACTCTGATCGGGCAGCAGCTTCTTCGACGTCTAGGGGCTCATCGGAATAATCTGCCACCCCCGTGGGCTCAAGCCCAAGCATTTTGCAAACGTCTTCCAATGATATGGTAAACTCCCACCACACAGCCATAAAAGGTGTGGGTGGTAACATTCCATCAAGAAACCAATACTTGAAAGGCAACATTGTGTTTGGAAAGAGTGAAATCCTCAAACCATTTAGCCCGGTGAAGCCCAACCTTTGTAAGGGCTTCAGTGTGAGAACTCTGTATATGGGCGTTCCAAGAAGCAAAGTGGGATGGAGAGCCTTCAGGCCCCTCGAAATTAATTTACGAGTAAGGGAAGTCACCTCAATCGAGATAAAAATACAGAGTCCCCTCTAGGGGAAGAAACCGTATTCAGTTGAGTGTTCATCTTCATCACCCAGAAGTAAAGAATCACGCTTGTCACTGAAAGTGCAAGTTTTGCAGAGGCCTGAGAAATCATCTCCCTTGACAAATATAGGGGAGAGATAATAGAAACGAAGTGGTTCCTGGCGAGCTGCAACCAAAGTAATGGCATCCGAAGGTCAACAACAACAGTAGTGGTAGTAGCAGGTAGGGAACTACTGGCAGGAGAAACTTGAGAGATTGAAGAATCCATGAGAGATGGTTGGGTTTGTAGAGAAGAAAAGGAGGGCTGAAAAGGGTGGAGGAGCAGTGATTGTAGGTGGCAAAGAATGCAAGAACTAAGAAAAAACTTGGTTAACAATAGAGATTTTCTCTTTTCTCTCTCTAAAATCTCTGTATGTATGGAGGAAAGAAAAGAGACGAAGATGAAAAAATAACTAAGTGTTGGGAATTAGTCATTTGAAAAATCATGTGGATGTTTGAGTTTCCCGTAGAGGCACGTGCTAAGCTATCAAAATGATTGCATGTGGACACGTGGCACTTCGGGGCGCGCTTTGATAGTTGAAAAGACAGGCTCATGTCATTAATGAGGTGATGTTTGGGAAATAATGTGTTGGTTTCAAGAGAAGTTAAGTTTTGGCGCCAAATTTTTGAACCAGATAGAGTTCCCACACTGATAAAGCTGTCTGAAGAGTCATCGGGGAGAATAGCAACTCCAGACGAAAGCCTCCTCGCAGCACAGTTTAAAAAGATCACGATGTCCCCTCGCCATAAGTTCGATTAGAGTTAATTCTGGACCAGGTAAATCGAGGAGAATGTTACTTTTTGAACAAGTCTTTCCACTAGGGTATACCCTAACGATAAGGTCCCTTTATTAAAAGTTCCCCCAAAGGAGAATGGAATAAAAATACTGTGGAGAATTTAAGATTCAACGGTTACTTTGGGAGAATTTAACAGGCCCAACAAAATTGTTCACTTATTACAAGTTCGCTGCATGGCGAAATGGAATAGCATATATAGGGGAGAATTTAAGTATTGAGCACCTAGAATGGGTAATCAATAGTTTTCTGAGATATTTTGGGAGAACTCTAATTACAAGTGAAGAAGACAAAATGATAGGAAAAAGTTGCGATGTCCCCTCGCCATTCACCGGGAATTTACAGAGCTTTGGTTCGGGTACATCGGGGATAATATAATTTTTTTACAGAGATAACGACATAAGTTTCAACGAAGACAGAGATGCAAGAATTTTTTTCTCACAAGTAAAACATCCATCGAATTGAGAAGTTTTCGTGCAGAAATTTCTTGTTATCACAACAAATCCCTACACGAAGGGAAAAATATAGGGGGCTTGAAGATAATATCTGAATTAGAGATAAGCCTCCCCATCTAATACAAGGTTATTAAGGGAAGGAAGAATCATGAAGACATTGAGACAGCTCAGTGCGACAGCTCAACATGGTATCTCAGTAGCGTAGAAGCCCAACGAGGAGATTGGTTGAGAGAGCTCATCCATTATTTGATCTATTTTATTTAGTTAAATTGTACTCAGTAACATAGATTGTAATGATGTAACGATTATAGTATTCAGTGTGAGGTCAAACGGTACTCGTGAGAGATTAGGTTTGGAAGGGCCTGAGAGAGCTTACATGCTCTATCGAATGACCTTGCCACGAGAACTTCAGAGGGACTTGGTTTGGAGGATTGATAAGTTAGGTATCGTTAGGGATTGCCCTGACCATATTAGATTCACCTGGTAAAACACCGAGTAACCTTTCATCGTGGAGGCTTGTGCAGAGTAGACTTGAGTTCCATCGTATATTGAGCCTTGAGTCAAGCAGTTCCCTACTAAATGTCACATCTACTTCAGGTGATGTTACCAGCCAGCTAAACACTATCCAATCTGAACTCGAGTAAACCACTGTGATATTGGGGTTGTCAGATGGTTTGGTGAGCCACCTCTATGGTGACAACCCTCTGACTCACAGTGGTTAGGCAAAAGGCATGTCTTGGCATTTAATGTTTATGATGTAGGACTGACTGGCCCATCATGCATTTAATGTTTGTGACGTAAAGTATGAGGGGATGTCTTTCGCAGCTGTGAAAGACTAAGGCATCTCGAGAGTGGTGTGAGGGATATTTATTGGCCTCAACCACTTCTGAGAGGGAGAGTTCTTTATAGAGATTATCACTAGAGAGAGAATACATATGAAAGAGAAGTTATTACAAACCCGAGTTCTTGCTCACCCACCATTGTCATTTATTGTGAAGCTTGTAGTAGCTAACTAGAGATCTTTCAGAGGTTGTTAGTGTGTTGGCTTCCTGCCAAGGTGTATCTAGGGTGTTTACTTCTCTCTCCCTTTGAATGACTTACTTCTGAGTTCCTTTATTATTATTTGAGTTACACATGAGTGTGTTGTGAGTTCAATCTGAGTGATCATATATAATATTTTGGGTTTACCTGTATTTATTGAAGAGTTCCCAAGTTATCATTAATCAGTATACCTAAAGGGATTACACCTCAACTAGCATTACTATACTCCCAGGCTACAAGGGGACTACCCTCTTACAGTACCTAAATGGTATAAGACTATCAAGCTGAAATCTGCTGATATTTTAGAAAATAATTCATTCAATTTTAAATGCTCAAATTAAATCTTTGGTAATTCTCAATTTACTTGTAAAAATTAAATTATTCGATCTCATTATTTTAATTTTCTACAAATAAAATCATTTAAAATTAAAATAAATTCAAAAATCAAATTTAATTTATACATTTAAATTAATTATCTATTTGCATTGAATTTAGATAAAAGAAATAAAAATAATTCCCCCCCCCCCCAAAAAAAAAAAAATGATCTAGGCGATCACAATATTAACTCTTGTTGTACATAATAACGTGGGTTCCTAATTAATTAATTAGCACATGCTAATTATCAACATATGTAAAATTGTAGAAACATAATAATTGTAGAAACATAATAATGCTGAATAACATGCAATCACCATTCAAGTAGGAATAAAATTCCCCTTTTCATCATGGCCGGGAGTTCCTCTTAAACTATTATTCTTCAAGACCAAGAATCCTTCTTGAAGTTGGATTTTTTTTGAACTAGTGTCCTTGAAGTAAACTTCAATAAAATGGATTTCTTCACGAGTTTGTCCTCTCAAAATATTATTTTCTACTCTAGGGACATCAGGACGAAGATTTATGCACAACCAGTGAAAACAACAACAAAGTAGTAAAAACTAATGACATTTCTAAGGCCAGATCGATCCTCCCTAGGGTCGAATCGATATGAAGATGGGTCGAATCGATCCTACAGGGGTCCAGACCGATCCACCCATGTAGCGTCTCATCTTCATCTCGGGTTCACCATATGTATGTAAAAATGTCATTAACTTGTTCAAATCTTCACCCAACTTCATGAAACATTGTCCAAGGCCATAACCCATGTAAACACATTATATTAACTAGTAAAACTATTACATCCTCTCATGTTTCCTCCATATACATTTATAAAATCAATAGTTAAAATAACGTAGTTATTAAAACCAAATCAAATCTATGAAGAAAATAATCGCAGATAAGCCACCATATGATCCATTCACACAAATCAACATTCATGTGACCATGATGGAAGAGATATACACACTAGGATTCATCTAAAATCATGTTAATATGAAATATCATACAAATATATATTTTCTTACAATATGCAAACTAGGGTTTTCTTGGTCGATAATAAGGATGCTTTCAAAACATGACTAGTCTACAACCGGGGCTCTGATACTAATGGTTGGGACGTGGGATTGACATTAAACCCACTTTTTCTAACCTAAATAACTTTTATTGATCATTCATTGGAAATTAAAAACAAGATCTAGGTTTAAAGCATAAACCTAGGATTTTGAATCACATTATGTTTGTGAATCTCATAGGTGATCCGAATGAGCATAAATATGTTGATGAAGATGATGATCTTGCTTTCCTCCAAAGTTGGTAACAATCCTTACTAAAATCCATAGAAAGTCTTGGATCTTCTAGTATATGATCCACCCAAAGTAAGCCTTGTGTGTTGGCACTCTTAGAGATGAAAACTTTGTGAAATATGAGAGAATTCACTTTCTCTTTCCTCACCACTTCCTAAAAACTTGAATAGTATTTTTTTCTTAACATCTTTAAACCTGCATAATGGACACGCAACTTAAAATACTAGTTTACACTCTAATATATAAGTATAAGACATGGACTTGGGATACACTAGGTTTCGAAAAAGGTTGAGCCTAGTACTTGGATAATGGATTATACTGTGAACCCAAGACTAAATAATTACATTAGCTTCCAAATAAATACTCAAAAATCCCCGTAATTTATTCACTTTATTTATTTGATCCTGATTAATTCGAATAAATAATAACGACTGCACTCTAATTTAATTATCTTAAAATTATTCAGAATAAAGAGGCCTTGTTGTAATAACCCTCTCTTCTGATAGCCCATTTTATATTTATTTACTATGGGTAGTAATTAATGATAAAATGATAGATGTTGAGTAGATATTAATTTGTTATGTCAAGGTCAATATTTACTAAAATGTTGTGTAGTTACCCCGTGAGTAGATAAAATGTTCATGTGGTGATTTTAATGTCATAAAGATTTATAATGACATTTTGGTTTATTATGAAACCGGAAGTAAAATGAGTTATAAAATTCCCAAATGATAATTTGGATAGTGTAGTTAGTCCCGGTAGGTGTGAGACAGTCAAAATAAGTGCCATATTGTATTTTGGCATTTCGGGCACTTTTGACTGGTTTTGGCTTAAATAGTGTAGTCGCGTATTAGTATATCGCGTATTAGCATTTTTAAGTTGGGCTTTTAGACTTAAGCCCCGTTTTATTTCCCCACCCCTATTCCCATTCTTCCTTTTTTTGCAATTGAGCCCTAGAGAGAGTAGAGAGATGAAGAGAACTTGGGAGAAAAAGAGAGATTGGAGCTTGGATTGTTGCCTCCTTCTTCATCAAATCAGATTCTTACCTTGAGGCAAGTAATCTACTTGCAAATTTATGGTTTAAGTAGAATAAATTGCATTGATATTTATGATTTAGAAATGTTAGGGTTTTGGTGGAATTTTGGGTATTTAACCCTTTGAGATTGATTTGGATGATAAAAATTACAAATGATGGTAGTTGGGTGTATTTTTGGTGTACTAGTTCCATTGAATCAATTGGGTTTGGCTGGTTTGGGTATGGTTATAATTTTGGAGTTCAAGACTCCATAGCCATTCTTGGCATTTTCGCAGGGGCGAATCGATTCGGCCCCTTGGGCGAATCGATTCGCACAGATGCAGAAACCCAGGTCGTGTTGTCCGAATCGATTCGGATTTAGACCGAATCGATTCGGCAATTGCAGAAACCAAGTTTTATTGTCCGAACCGATTCGCTTTCAGAGCGAATCGATTCGCTGGGGCGAATCGATTCGGCCCCTAGGGCGAATCGATTCGGTTCCAGCAGATTTTGGGGGTCTTTTTCTTTTAATTTTCCTCCTTATTCTTTAGGGTTAGGACTTAGGAACCTTCTTAATTGAAGTAAGCTTAGAGTCCTAGAGTAGTTACGGAGTTTGGTCGTTACCCTGGACTAGAAATGGGTTCATCTGGGGTTTGTTTCGGGGAGGTTTAAAAGTAATGCTAAGGCATTACTTCTTTTGTTCAAACTCTTAGAAGTTTGGAAGTTAGGTACCCTAACTTGGAGACTAGAAGGGCTTGTCAAGTTAAGTAGGCCTTGGTGATTTGTAGGATCATAATGATCATTTGGAGAGTTAATCGGGGATTGTAATTTGAGGAATAAATGATAAAATTCGATGGGAATTAGGTTCGCATAAAATGAACCCATAGGTGTTTAAAGAGAATAGGTTCAATTTAGAATGAACCCTGTTGTTTAATGATATTAGGTTTAATAATACAAGAACCAATCACATGATTAATGAAAATGGATTTTTGGAAAAATAATGATGATAAATGTAAATGTTAATTTACTGGTACACACCTCTCTAAATGACATCATAAGGGAAGTTCGCTCGTGAGGTGAAGCCCCCTGGCTAATGAATGCAGGGTGGATATAGTCCTAGGCCATGGGAGCGCTTATTATTGTATATATTTTTGCGATGGGTAGGAGATTCCGGGTGTGGTCTTGACTACCCCGCAGGCTCATGGCCGCTTCCTGACGCATATCGATAGGTGCCCAGGTTGTCTTATGTTAGGCCCTGGAAGATGATGGTCATTTAGGGGCGCGCACAGTGGGGAAACCCGGACGGGCGGTCTTAGATATCGTTATATGTATATGAATATAACTATATTTTCATCAAGTTGGACTTGATGGTTGTTAAACGCCACAAAGAGCGTATGAAATGCCATAAAGAGCATAAATATGTGCCAGGAAGAGCACGGGAATAATATATGTGCCATGAAGAGCACTTGATGTAAATGATATTCCTAATAAGGAATGGAAAGATAAAATGGGAAGTTTTAATTAATGAAAAGAAATTATAACCTCTCGACCTAACCAAATATATGGTTTTATTCCTAATAAGGAATGTCTGAAGGAAATGGGAAATTGCATTAATAAGGAAGGGTTGTAAGTTAAAATGCTCTACCTTCTATCTTTACTTGATATTGTAGCTAGCATATCTTTTGATCATCCTCATTATTCATGCATAACTGTTCATATCTATCATGCTTTTTATTCTTCTAGAAATCATATAGAACCCGGCCCTGACCGGTTTACTCTCTTGTTATATATATATTATTGTATCCGCTCAGGTGCTCCACCGCAAGGACGCCCGACTTGACTTTCCCAAGTTCCCTGCACCTTTGACGAGCTGTAAGACTTTGCGGGTTGTTACAGGATGTTTTATTAGACGTTATCATTCTTGTTATTCTAGTTATGATCAGGTCTCGTCCCTCGGGCGTGTGGCCCAAACTATTGTATTTGATTAATGGTTGTACTACGTAAGAGATTTTATATTGTGTACGTTGTCTTATGTAGCTGTGGACCGACAGCTTATTCGGTCCATTTGTGTACCTTCGTTTTAGTTATATTATATGTTAATCTTTTGGAATTCCACTTGCTCGTCAGACTGGGTTGTTAGTTTAAATTCTCATAACCGCATTTTTAAAATTTTACACTTTTTGGCAACCCGTTTTCTGATTTATTGGGTGGTTTTCCCGTATACTCAGTTTATTTTGTGATGCTGAGAATGATATCCATCCATGATCCCTGTTACGTTTGAGTATCGGGCTGGCCACCCCTTATCTCGGATTGCGGGTTGTCACAGATGGTATCAGAGCATCAGGTTCTAGAGTACTAGGATCTGTGTGGACTTGTCTCGTTCTACCGTAGCGTTCTTTGATGTAGAGCCTAATGTTAGGAATTCTTTGACGCTTATGTTTACGATCTTCTGCAAGATAGATTGTTTTAATTAACATTCTAATACTATTGTTCTTCCATCTCAGATGCCGTCTAAGAGAGGTCGCTCGGCGAGACGTGTTAAGGTCGTAGAGAGGGAAGTAGGTCCTCCACCGCCACTACAAGGAACGGTTAATGTTGCGGATGTTGGAAGCATAGTGGCTGGAGCGGTTCATGCCGCCATGTCCGTAGTGATCCAACAATTGCCATGTGCCCCAGGTGTTCAAGCTCCTACGGGACTTACTCCGTGGGAAAGGGTTAGGGAGTCTTTTCTAAGGGGCAATCCCCCGGAATTCGAGGGAGGTGCGGATGTTATTAAAGCCAATCAATGGAAGAAAGACATGCAACGCCACCTTCGAATGATAGAATGCAGTGAGGATAAGAAACAAGTCCTTACCACCTTTAAGCTTGTCGGATCTGCGTTACACTGGTGGGAGACGATGACCACCCCAGAGCAAAGAGACACCATGTCAATCACTGAGTTCTGGACTTTGTTTGATCTTAAGTATTTTCCTCCCGCTGTTCAGAGGGAGATGAAGAGGAAGTTGCAAGATGTAGTGCAAGGGGAGAGGTCTGTAGCGGAGTATGAAGAGGAGTTCACCCGCTTAGCAAACTTTGTACCAGATGAGGTGACTCCGGAAGAGAGGAAGATCTCGAAGTTTATGGGAGGTCTGGACTGGAGAATCCGAAAACACTTATTGGGTAACCCAGCTTTCCATACTTTTGACGAGGTTATGAATGCGGCCTTACTCCATTGCCAGGAGCATCGAGTATATACGCAGGGTAGCGAGGAAGCTACTGAGATGAGGCAAGAAAGGAAGCTTGGAGAGTTTATTGCGAAGGGCAATAATAGGCACGAACAAGGTGCTTTGCATCAGGTAGATCGGGGTGGCCCTGGAGATAGAGGTCATCCGGGCCGAGGCCCTTCTCGATTTCGAAATAACAGGGGTAGAGGTCAGGAGGAGATGAAGGGACGGTGCTTCCACTGTGGGGAGGCAGGTCATTACAAGAAGGAGTGTCCTCAGATGATTGGGGGTCAGTTTCCTCGGGCTCCGCAGCAGCCATGTGTTCTGTTTCCACCTCCGGTACCTATTATGGTTGTTCCTCCGCAGCAGGGGCAACTACAGTATGGACGTGTTTGTCATGATCGGGAGGCTATGTTTCCTCCAGCCCTGCCGGCACCGCCTGTTACTGAGGGTAAGTTTTTCTCTGAGATGTGTCAGTTATATGTTATTCGATGCGGGGGTTATGCGCTCATTTGTTTTACGAGTTTTTCTCAGATTACAGATTTCATAATATCTGCTGAGAGTATTTTCATTAGTATCGAGTCCTATGCGAAATAGTTCGCTCTTTTCTTTTGTTGGTATGTAGATAGGAAGTTCTCTTATTAGATTGTGCTTGAGGACGATTTACTCGTCCTTAACATGGTCGAGTATGATGTGATATTGGTATGTGATTTGCTATGCCTTATCTCCACGACCAACAAGTTGAGTGGTAGCGTATAGGAGGGGTTCCTTGTTTGGATTCCGCTTCTGCGGGACGCTCCACGCGCGAACCTTAACGACGTTGGGAGTGGGGACATACTACCTTTCCTTTCTTTTGTTTTATGTATATTACGCTTTATCTCCATGATCAACTAGTTAAGTAGGCATGTGACGGAGGGGTTCCTTGTTTGGATTTCGCTTTGCGAGACACTCCGCCGCATGAACACTTAACGATGTTGTGAGTGAAGATATGCTATTCTTCCCTTTTATTTTATTTTATTTTGTTTTATTAAATTATGGTCAAGAGTGGGATTTGATAGTTTAGCCGAGGGTCACGTACTAGAGTGATTGATGGCTATTAAAGTGCGACATAGGAGCACTGCACATAGTTCTCTCCTCTGATCGATATGAGGGAGACCGAGGTACGAAGTCGAATTGAGACTTCGGGTTATGCCTTTAAATAGAAGGCTATTTATTGAGATGCATATGTCATAGGGTATATAACCCTAGGGTTTCACGAAGGGTCAGCTTTGGATTGTTAATATTCTTTTGTTAGTTAATTACCTAGTGCGTAGCCGTAGAATCTTTTGGTCCCGAACATGTGTCTTAGACCTGTACCCCTCGATGACTGACAACGCGAGGTAGTAGTGTAACGGGAGGGTTCCTTGTTTGGATTTCGCTTCGGCGAGACGTCCCACGCACGAAACTGAGCAATGTCGGAAGTTGAGAAAGGTCTTGGACACTAGGGATATACTTAGCATTAGGTGTATACGACTTAGATAGGGTATAGGTAGATAGACTTTAGGATTGTTTAGGCGTAGGGCTTTTAGTATGGGACGTAAGTTTAGGAATGCTGTTGGGAGTTGACCATGAATAAGTCATGCGTAAACTCTAAGAGGGATTGGTTTCATGTTATATGAAGTGGGAGGATTTCGAGAAGTTGGTGGTTAAGGCCGAAGGTGATGAGGCCTATCGTAATGGAGTGTTACGGAGGTAATGAAAGGGTGAATTAACTCTTACCCCTGAGCCACGTGGTTAAGCTCGAAGGTAGATTCTATTAGCAAGTCTCTGTCATGACGGGGAGTGATGACACTGGAGTGTCGATTTATTGTGGATACGCCTCACAGGTTTGAACTTGTAAAGAGTATTATCCCCTATTTAAATTGAAGTCCATCTTGAGGGTGGGGTGCGTTCCCTTAAGAGAATTTTGTTCCGAACGGGAGGGACTTAAGTAAAGCAGATATGGAGAATCACGCAGTTCTAACGTTTCGGTGCATCAAGGTAATGACGATTCGTGCCAAGTTATACGTCGCTAGTACTAATGGCTGGGCCTGGGAAGGTTGTTGTACTGAATCAAGACTCCCGCTTCTCATTCGTGGCAAGTTTCCAAGAAGCCATGGGATTTGAATTGTGGTTAATTACTTCTTATCATTTTCCACAGTTGACCAAACCAATAGAATAAACCATATGCCGAGGCATATGCTCCTTACCTGCGTGCCTAACTTTAAGAGTAGTTGGGAACAATGCTTTCCACTCGTTCAGATTCGCCTATATAGAATTTGTGGTTGGGACGGCGCTTTAGAAGAAGCCTTGTATAGTAGGCTTTTTAGATCTCCCGCTTGATTGGTTTGAAGTGCGAGATGATGAGTCTCTCGTATAACCGAGACCGACAAAAGAGCTCATGCGATGCGAGAAGAAGGCATCTGGAGTTGAGGTCATTAAACCAAAGGTTGTGGTGAGTATCGCCTGAGAAGGGCGTTATGCGTTTCGAGGAGAAAAGGAAGACTTGCACCGCATGACGTTGTACCTTTTCTAGAAATGTCGCGGTGGGTTCGGTGAACTATTCGCTCGCTTTATTGAAACATTTTGCGGCAAGTTCATAATTTGTTCCTTGTCTCTCATGCAAGGGAGTACGAGAGATAGGACGGTGCCATTAGGCACATTCCTTTCGAAGTAGGTGCAACTTGACGGTTCTTATTAGAAGTAGACGGTTGCTATCTTAGAGCGTAGAGTTGCGTTTGGGATCGCCGGTAGTACCTTGGGGGATGAGTTCTATATAGTCAGCAGAGTGTCGAGAAATCGACATAGGGGCGCGAGGATGACTTACGGGAATAGTATCCGCACTTCTTCTTGCAACGTATATCTGAATTTTGGGGGCAAAATTCCCTCTTAAGGGGGGGAGTATGTCATAACCCTCTCTTCTGATAGCCCATTTTATATTTATTTACTATGGGTAGTAATTAATGATAAAATGATAGATGTTGAGTAGATATTAATTTGTTATGTCAAGGTCAATATTTACTAAAATGTTGTGTAGTTACCCCGTGAGTAGATAAAATGTTCATGTGGTGATTTTAATGTCATAAAGATTTAAAATGACATTTTGGTTTATTATGAAACCGAAAGTAAAATGAGTTATAAAATTCCCAAATGATAATTTGGATAGTGTAGTTAGTCCCGGTAGGTGTGAGACAGTCAAAATAAGTGCCATATTGTATTTTGGCATTTCGGGCACTTTTGACTGGTTTTGGCTTAAATAGTGTAGTCGCGTATTAGTATATCGCGTATTAGCATTTTTAAGTTGGGCTTTTAGACTTAAGCCCCGTTTTATTTCCCCACCCCTATTCCCATTCTTCCTTTTTTTGCAATTGAGCCCTAGAGAGAGTAGAGAGAGGAAGAGAACTTGGGAGAAAAAGAGAGATTGGAGCTTGGATTGTTGCCTCCTTCTTCATCAAATCAGATTCTTACCTTGAGGCAAGTAATCTACTTGCAAATTTATGGTTTAAGTAGAATAAATTGCATTGATATTTATGATTTAGAAATGTTAGGGTTTTGGTGGAATTTTGGGTATTTAACCCTTTGAGATTGATTTGGATGATAAAAATTACAAATGATGGTAGTTGGGTGTATTTTTGGTGTACTAGTTCCATTGAATCAATTGGGTTTGGCTGGTTTGGGTATGGTTATAATTTTGGAGTTCAAGACTCCATAGCCATTCTTGGCATTTTCGCAGGGGCGAATCGATTCGGCCCCTTGGGCGAATCGATTCGCACAGATGCAGAAACCCAGGTCGTGTTGTCCGAATCGATTCAGATTTAGACCGAATCGATTCGGCAATTGCAGAAACCAAGTTTTATTGTCCGAACCGATTCGCTTTTAGAGCGAATCGATTCGCTGGGGCGAATCGATTCGGCCCCTAGGGCGAATCGATTCGGTTCCAGCAGATTTTGGGGGTCTTTTTCTTTTAATTTTCCTCCTTATTCTTTAGGGTTAGGACTTAGGAACCTTCTTAATTGAAGTAAGCTTAGAGTCCTAGAGTAGTTACGGAGTTTGGTCGTTACCCTGGACTAGAAATGGGTTCATCTGGGGTTTGTTTCGGGGAGGTTTAAAAGTAATGCTAAGGCATTACTTCTTTTGTTCAAACTCTTAGAAGTTTGGAAGTTAGGTACCCTAACTTGGAGACTAGAAGGGCTTGTCAAGTTAAGTAGGCCTTGATGATTTGTAGGATCATAATGATCATTTGGAGAGTTAATCGGGGATTGTAATTTGAGGAATAAATGATAAAATTCGATGGGAATTAGGTTCGCATAAAATGAACCCATAGGTGTTTAAAGAGAATAGGTTCAATTTAGAATGAACCCCGTTGTTTAATGATATTAGGTTTAATAATACAAGAACCAATCACATGATTAATGAAAATGGATTTTTGGAAAAATAATGATGATAAATGTAAATGTTAATTTACTGGTACACACCTCTCTAAATGACATCATAAGGGAAGTTCGCTCGTGAGGTGAAGCCCCCTGGCTAATGAATGCAGGGTGGATATAGTCCTAGGCCATGGGAGCGCTTATTATTGTATATATTTCTGCGATGGGTAGGAGATTCCGGGTGTGGTCTTGACTACCCCGCAGGCTCATGGCCGCTTCCTGACGCATATCGATAGGTGCCCAGGTTGTCTTATGTTAGGCCCTGGAAGATGATGGTCATTTAGGGGCGCGCACAGTGGGGAAACCCGGACGGGCGGTCTTAGATATCGTTATATGTATATGAATATAACTATATTTTCATCAAGTTGGACTTGATGGTTGTTAAACGCCACAAAGAGCGTATGAAATGCCATAAAGAGCATAAATATGTGCCAGGAAGAGCACGGGAATAATATATGTGCCATGAAGAGCACTTGATGTAAATGATATTCCTAATAAGGAATGGAAAGATAAAATGGGAAGTTTTAATTAATGAAAAGAAATTATAACCTCTCGACCTAACCAAATATATGGTTTTATTCCTAATAAGGAATGTCTGAAGGAAATGGGAAATTGCATTAATAAGGAAGGGTTGTAAGTTAAAATGCTCTACCTTCTATCTTTACTTGATATTGTAGCTAGCATGTCTTTTGATCATCCTCATTATTCATGCATAACTGTTCATATCTATCATGCTTTTTATTCTTCTAGAAATCATATAGAACCCGGCCCTGACCGGTTTACTCTCTTGTTATATATATATTATTGTATCCGCTCAGGTGCTCCACCGCAAGGACGCCCGACTTGACTTTCCCAAGTTCCCTGCACCTTTGACGAGCTGTAAGACTTTGCGGGTTGTTACAGGATGTTTTATTAGACGTTATCATTCTTTTTATTCTAGTTATGATCAGGTCTCGTCCCTCGGGCGTGTGGCCCAAACTATTGTATTTGATTAATGGTTGTACTACGTAAGAGATTTTATATTGTGTACGTTGTCTTATGTAGCTGTGGACCGACAGCTTATTCGGTCCATTTGTGTACCTTCGTTTTAGTTATATTATATGTTAATCTTTTGGAATTCCACTTGCTCGTCAGACTGGGTTGTTAGTTTAAATTCTCATAACCGCATTTTTAAATTTTACACTTTTTGGCAACCCGTTTTCTGATTTATTGGGTGGTTTTCCCGTATACTCAGTTTATTTTGTGATGCTGAGAATGATATCCATCCATGATCCCTGTTACGTTTGAGTATCGGGCTGGCCACCCCTTATCTCGGATTGCGGGTTGTCACACTTGTTTGCCAAGTTAGATAGTGCATAATATGATTTTTCGCGTAAAGCATACAATACTCGTTGGGTCAAATCAATTCCACGCTAATTGTAAGGAATTTTTTGTTCCCGGTTCTAATGTACATTTACAATTTTTAATATTGGCTTTATTCCGTCACACAAAACTCTTCGAGTTACAAGTTAGGGTGTTAATGTTTGCACTTTCAAGTCTATCTAATAAATACACACATCAACCCGTGTAAAGATACAAATTCATGATGAGTTTTTGTCTTTAACCTTGGGATATCAAAATGGTTAAATTTTTATTGTGTCGATGCATGAGTTTTTGTCTAGCTGTTATATTTTTTTAGGCATTTTTTGAATTTGTTTTTATCGAAAAATACTTTTTTTTGGTTTTGTTTCTAAAGTCGTTCAAATGATATGATTATTTTCATTCTAACGAGTTATTTAATCTTGTTTGAATGAGATGTTTCCAGTCTAAATGAGATGGACGATTTTGATCGATCAAGATTCTAACGACCATCAAATGAAAGCTTACTACCTAACTATTCAAAATGCGAATAGATGCTCGTTTAAACCCCGTTCTAAGGACTTTAGGTATTTTGTTCGAATGACGTAGTTTTGTTATATAAAGTTTGACTATGTCATTTGAATGATATGTTAATCTCGTTCGAATAAATTGTTTCAAAATTTTCACGATCATTTTTTTCACGTTTTTCAAGTTAAAAAGGTTCGAGGTAGTTTAGTTTTGTTAGGGGTTTTAAAAGTTTTTCACAGAGAAAAAAACTATTTTTGCATTTACAACTGTTTACACCATGTTTAGGAGATCTATGTTTTAACATAATATTCTATGTATAAATCTCATGTTTTAAGCCCCAAAGGTTTTTACGCTTCATTTGTTCGAGTTCGTTTAGCACGGTGGATTTCGTGTTACTTTATGATAAAGTCTAGTAAGAGATAGGTGGATACTGAGATGCGGGAGGACATGGTTTTTAGTCATCATTCGAATCCTACGATTACTGTAATGAAGTTTCAAAATGAAGAGTGCATGAGTCTTGAAGGTAATCGAGTCAGTAAGTAAGTCATCTTTCGTCCCGGTATAAACTCTATATTATGAGGGATTTTTATAGTCTAGGTTGTTCGAGGTTTTCCCTCTTGAACATTTTCCTCATACAACGCAACATTGTGTATGCTTATATCAATATTAAATGCTCGTATAAATGAATGTTTAAGCAAGATAAAATTAGAGTAACGTTGACACAATGTTTGTTAAATCCGTGTTGAAATTACAATTGGGATAATTACTCACTCAATTAATTAATATAATTAAAATTTGGAATTTGGTTATCCAATACACATGCACTAGCGGTTCCACTAAGTTATTGTGATGATCCTCCTTCTAGTGTGTTTTTAGGACTGTTTGATGGATTTTAATCACGAGGGTAGTTCCATTACCCATCCTCTCATATTTTATGGTTTAAGGTATCCTTATTGAAAGGCGTGAATGAGATTTTTCTTGAAATCTATTGATGGGAAATTTTGGAACTCGGTGGAGAAAGGGTGACCTCCTCTTACTAAAGACAGTTTGCCCAAAGTGTATTCTCTTTGGACTTTGCCAAACAAAGACGGCTCAACTTTTAATTCCAAGGGCGTGGATGCTATTTTCTATGCTATCACAACTGGAGAGTATATGAGAATAATGAATCGTGAGAGAGAAAAAGCTGGATGGGATATACTAAAATCCACACATGAGGGTACAAATACTATCAGGGTGTTTAATTATCAAGTATGACAACTAAGCTTGAGATGATTAGAATGGAAAAACATGAGTCATTTGGTACCTTTTATGATAAATGTGGAATTTTGTTAAATTTTCATTTAAATTAGCTAAATCTATTCCCGAGCAGAATGTGGTTACAAAAATCTTAGAAATGTTACCTAAAAGATTTAATGATAAGGTCACGGATCTAGATTCTCTTGGTGGTGTTGATACTCTTATATTCAAAGAACTTGTAAGTGATCAACAAACCTATGCGATGAACATGTGTACCCCTAAGGAGAAGGAGAAAAGCGTAGCTTTGAAATCCCATAAGGAGGACATGTAGGATTCTGAGAGTGAGGGTGATTTAGAACTCGTAGAGATTACTAGATTTGCAAAAAAATACTAAATTTCTTAAGCTTAGAGAAGAAAATAATTATTACAATAAATTAAAAACTTTAACTATGCTCATGATAGGAAGAAAAGGGATAACCCTAAGAAAGTGTATGATAGGTATAAGTTTTTTAGACGCCAAGGTGTTGGGCATCGTGATTTTAAGTGTCCTACTGAACTAAAGAGACAAGGTAAGAAGTCTAAAGCATACAATGCCACCCTTAGTGATAGTGAGTATGAAAAGGAACCTAATTCCTCCATGGAGCATAATTACATCTCATTCATGTGAGCCTAAATAAAAAATATTTCAATAATGAAGATAATCACATGCATGACAGTTTCGAGGTCAGGTATTTAAATTCTTGTGTTTGTGTTGAGGAGCAAGAAAAGGAGATGAGCGATGAGGAAGAAAGTTAGCTTCAAATTTCCTTATGTGAGTTTTATACGGAGTCTTTAATATCGAAAAAGGCTAACTTGAAATTATAGTCTAAGTTGAAAGAAAGTGTTATAAGAAATAATGATAAGTTAATTGGAGATTTAAGCGCATGTGAGAAGACTCTTAGATGGAAGCTCGCATATGTTGAGGGGGAGAGAAATAACCTTCTAGGAATAGTTAAAAATATTAAGAAGGAGTCACTAAAATTTGACGAGTCTAAAATTTTGGTTGAGTTTAAAATTTTGAAGTTAGAAGATGAATTAAATGACTCAAGGCATTTCAAAATTAGGTCAAAAAAGTTGGATAAAATGTTAAGAACTGTCCAAATCAAGAATGGAAAAATTGGTCTAAGATATAATGATCCTAATGCTTTCGCACCTAAAGACAATACCAATATTATTAGAAAGACAATAGTTGCCAATGACATTCTCAAATGTCAATTCGAACGTAGCCTTCCCCGTGTTTACATATACACACACAGTGGTAGGGAAGGTCATTTTAGGTCATTTTGTTTTGATATTAGAATAGGTCTTAAAAAGTTTAAATCCCATGTCACCACGGTTCCTAAAACCTAATGCACTAAATCATTAACTATTTAGTTGATGAAATCTGATTTAGAGGCACTGAATGTAGACTCGTTGATCCTCGCATGCTTTCACATGATTATTTACGTCCTATCTTATGAGTTATTATGTCTGCATATTTTTCATTCACTAGTTTTGTGCTTCATGTTAAATGTTATAACTAGTGCTATGATGTTTGGGTCTTTTATATTTTGATTCTTCATTTTTTTTAAGTTTATAAATAAAAATACAAAATGATTTTTTTTAGGAGTCAATTCTTTTTTTTTTTGAAAAATTTATAAAAACTCATAAATATTTTTGTTTATTTTATATAGTCATTTTACACATTTTGTGTGGCATATTAGTGTGTTTGAATTCCACTCATTTCATGTTTTCATGTGGCTCAAGCATTAGAGTAGGGATTAAAGTGCTTTGGCTTTGGATTGTTTCTTAATCATTCCCTGTCATGCAATTGTTCTTATTTAGTTTTTCTTAATGGGTTCATCTAAGTATATGCACACACTTTCACAACCTCTTTCGAAATTTAATATCTATTTATGCATGAGCTAAGTTAGGTGTTCTCTTATTAATATAGTCAAATGCATATCTTTATATCTAGGAGATTTATGCATGTAAGAACCATTGCATTCGATGTTAAAAAATAAAAGTTAGCATTGGAAAGGACTATGAAGGGAGTAAATCTCATTTTCATGCTAGACCACCATTGGTAAGAGCCGTTGAGTAAGAAAATAAATATAAAAATATTTTCCAAGGCTAAAGTTTAGAAATTGATTATCATCAAAAGTGATATCTTCAAAAGGAGAAAAAAATTAATATATATATTTTTGAGGATATTGTAAGTTGAAGATCAACGGGTTTGCATAAAGAGTCCTAGTTCATCCTTAATGTTTGACTATATTGATTTGAGAATCATTAATATTTTCTAAGCTTGTGTGCATTTATTTTGTTTTACCTGTTTAAGTTAACCTTATTTGTCACACGAGGCTTAATATAATTTTGATAAATTAAAATGATCAAATTCGAACTCCTTGGACTGTCTTGAGTGTTTGGAACATATATTTTTTTTGTTTCCAGTTCACACCTCTACATTCCATTCCGCACTATTTTGGATACACATTTATGCCATACAAGTGTGAAAAACTTATTTTTGTGTGTCGTGTATAGTAATACTTATATATATTCATACATGTCTCGCTGTATGTGTTTAAATATAGACTACATGTTTGAGTCTTTATATGCATTAATTTAATCCTTGTTTCATTCATTGGATTATTTGTATTTGTGTTGTTGTGTAGTTATTACTACCATTTCACTTCACATTGCATGATATTATTTTTATTTTGAAAATCACATTTGTTTCATATTATGCACTTTCATATTTGTCTATTCCCATAAAAAAGGGAGATGATTGGATTGAAGGGGAGGGTTCATATTTGGCTAACAATGTTATATATTTCATATTCTCTTTGCATTTCAAAAGTGTGTCAAGTATGCATGTTTAAACTTTAATGCGACGAAGTTTCATAAAAGAAAAAGCTTCACAAGAGATAAAGTTGATCAAGTATTTCTTTCTGTCTTTTTTCTTTTAGGGTTTGGGGATTGGACATTAGAGCTTGACGACCTAGTTTTTAATTTTGATTTTGTCCGGAATTTTCAAAAGGGGAGATTTCTAAGCATTTTTTTTTATCGTATTTGTAATATACATTTATAATTTGAAATATTGCATTTTTTCTGTTGAATAAAACTGTTTAAGCCGTAGGTTATGGTATTTATGTTTGTACCTCAAGCCTATGTAATGAAGACACAGAGTGACCCATGTAAAGCGACATCAATTTCATGCCGAATTTTCATCTTCAACCTTGGGATCTCGAAAAGCTATGAAAGTTTTATTATGTTGATTCCTAGATTTTTGTTTTGGATATTCAATTTTTTGAGGCATTTTTTGAAAAAGGTTTTTAGATTTTTTTTTGTTTCTGAAAATGTTTAAACAAGATGATAATTTTCGTTCTAACGATTATTGTAATATCAATTGAATGAGATATGTTTCTATTTCTAATGAGATGGATAATTTCATTCGAACGAGGTCTTAATGACTTTCAAACGAGAGCTTACTGCTTATATTCTCAAAATGCAATTAGATGATAATTTTATACTCATCCTAATGACTTTAGGTGTTTTGTTCGAATGACCTTGTTTCGTTATTAGGAGTTTGCCTAAGTAATAAGAATGAAATGTCTTCTCGTTCGAGCGACTTGCTTAGAAATTCGCGCCATCCTCCCCCCTATGTTTTTCAAGTTAACGAGGGGTGGGGGAGTTAAGTTTTGTTAGACTTTCGAAAAAAAATTCGTGGAGCAATTAATAATTACCTCTTTTACAACCGTTTACACCCAATTTAAAAGATCAATATGTTTTCACATAATATTTTATGTAGAGATCTCATACTTTGAGCCAAGAAATTATTTACTCTTCATATGTTCGATTTTGTTTGGCATGATAGATTTCGTGTTGCTATCTGATGGAGTCTAGTAAGAGATTGGTGGATACCGAGATGCATGAGGGTTGCGTTATGAGGCCTTAGTCGATTTCTATGGTTGCTATGAAGAGGGATCAAGAAGAAATGAAATAGGTAGAGAGAGAAACAAGAATTTCTTATATTTCAATTCTCTACCTATAAATAGGAAATTCTCTACCTATAAATACCTAGAGAGAGAAACAAGAATTTCTTATGTTTCAATTAGGTATTTATAGGTAGAGAATTACTTGCTAATCAAGTAATTGCCTAAAAGACATAAAATGATAATCATTAAAAAAATATATACTCGATTAGAATAAAAAATGCTTGGAGTCCAATTAAAAGGCTAAAAAGAAAATAAAAGAACTAAAATAAAAGAAATACTAATACAAACTATTAAAAATGACAATTAAACCCAAATATGACGCCATTCCCATCATTCTTATCGCATTTGAAAAAGTTCATCCTCGAACTTGAAGGGTCAACGTGGTTATACGTCCTTCCAAGAATTCTTCAATTTGATGCGGGAGGCACCCGTGTATGATATAAGGTTTATACATGGTTATACTCATCCTAATGACTTTACATGGTTTAAAGGATAAACCCCCAACACTCAAGTGCTACTTTTGTACTAACTTGTTCTTCGAGTCCTTCTTGCTCTATTAAGGTAGCCCCTTGTCTATTATGAAATAACATAAACATTAATTAGTAAATAACTATAATTTAGGGTAAACAACCTGATTAGGCATAAATTCTTCTAACTTTACCCCATAATTTAGGGCTTTTATTACTTCGGACATCGTAAAATGAATTAGTTTATCTCATATCTTGGCTAACAGTTTCGTCTAACAAGTACCCCGAGTTTCGTGTATTTCTTATTAATTTCACAGGTATTTAACACATGAAAGAAAGAAAAAAACTAGAAGAAGCAAGAGAAAAGAAATAAGACGAATCAAAAGGGAAAAAGCATAATTTTTACCAGGAATCCGGTTGAGGACCCAAAATAAAAGTCGAAGATCTCACACTTATGAACACGTAGGAAGAAACAGTGTCCCAATCTGAGCTCGAGATTTGAAGTTATGAAGACCCGAAGATGCGAGATTTTGATAAGATTTTGAAGAGAACTTGAAGAGAAGTTGAGAAGACTACCCGGACCAATCCGGTTTACTAGAAAAAGGGACCAATCCGGGGCCCCAAAGTCACTGAATAAGAAGACGTCTAGCGAACCGGTCCGGTTTCCCAAAAAATGGATTGGTCCGGCCCTCAAATTTACTGTAAAGGGCTATGTTTAGAGGACCAGTTCGGTTTATCAAAACAACGGATCAATCCGGTCGTCTACCGAACAAGTCCGGTATGTCCTGATCGGATTGGTCTGGTTCTCAAGATTTGATCTGATCTTCTTCTTCTTAGAGTTTTGCTTTCATAGGATATAAATTTAAAATAACTCCCAGAAAGAAAGGAAGGATTCTAGTTCATTTTGGAGAGGCTTTGTAATTAGTTTAGAGAAGAAAAACAACAAAAACCCTAGTTTGATTCTAGTTTGCAATTCAAGTAAATTTATTCCATCCCTTCTTTCATTATTGCAGTAGTTACTTCTTTAGTAGTAATTTCTTTATTATTCATCTTATATTGTTAGTAAAAATGTTTTCTTTTATTCAAAACATATTTTCTTCTAGTTTTAATATGTCCGGCTAAGTTTTCAAGGGTTGGGGTGCATGAACCCCACCCGATGTAATTCATGATAGTGGAAATTGAAGTTGGAATTAAATTTTTTGATGAATTATATCGTAGTAATACGATACTACTTTGATTTAACCTTTTCTTACATACTGTGCGGGCTACGATCCCTCATATGTGTAATACTTAGGAGAAATAAAGATCGAATTTTAATTCAACCTTTGCTTACATTCTGTGCGGGCTATGATCCCTCATATATATAATACTTAGGAGTATTGAATAGTCGAATTCATTTAAAGCTTTAATTCTGAGTCTAATATCGAACGGAGTGAATTACTAGGCTCTGGGGGATTGTAACCCGACCTATCTTTCTCATCTTATAGTTAAAGTTTTAATCACATCATTATTAGTCTTTTAGTTAATTTAGAATAATTGCATTTCATCTTTTCATAATTTCATTAATTCATCATTTTCAAAATTGCATCTAGTTGTAGGATTTCACAATTCAAAATCACCTTTTCGTTCTTTTTGAGAGTCAAAGTTAGGTTACCTTCGTCTCTCTAATGTCGTTACGATTTCATCATCCTGTTTCCCCGAGGATCGATATCTGACTTATCGGATTATTACTTAAGCGACATGCTTGCACTTGAGCCTAAATAGCATGCACACTAGACACATTTATGGCCGCGTCAAATTTTTGGCTCCGTTGCCAGGGACCATAGGTAGACTTAGGTTAGATCAAGTCAACCTAAAACTTTGACCAAAAATTTCCAAAAATCAAAATCTACAAAATTTTCATCATCTCTCAAAAGACTTTAATGCAAAATCCTGAACATACTCAAACTCCTCACAATACTCCAATCAGAATTCACGAAAATCATATAGTTGAGTATAACTCCAAAAGCCCCCACACACCTCGCGTTCCATAATTCTGGTTCCCAATTCCTACTCCCGAGCACTCTGTCAGTAGCTACACCCTAAGTCAAACTTCTAGTCACGCATCTAGGACACCGAGTGAGTACACATAGTCATTTGAAGAGAGTGCGAGTGCGATGTCTGACGTAGCGAGTTTCGGTACTGGAGAGGGAGATCTCCCCTATCGTCCCATGAAAGACTTACTCTTTCCTGAGCGGACTATCACCCCCAGTTGCATTTTACTTCCGTATAATTCTGATCAGTTCCACTTACACAATGGGATTATACAGATTCTCCCTATGTTTCATGGCATGGATTAGGAGAAACCATACCTGCATATTCGTGAGTTCGAAGAGGCGTGCGACACATTTAGTAATGAAGCTTGCACGCAAGATATCGTTCGCCTAAAGCTTTTTCCTTTTTCCTTAAAGGATAAAGATAAGACCTGGCTATGGTCCCTACCCCGAGCTCCATCACTTCCTAGAAAGATATGCAGTCTAAGTTTGTCTCAAAGTTCTATCCACAGCACAAGACCAACTCTGCCAAGACACAAATCCAAGCTTTCCGACAACACGATAATGAGTCTTTTGATAAATGTTGGGAACGTTTCCAAGAGTTAGTGAGCACATGTCCCCATCATGGATTCGACAAACACCTAGTGATATCTTTCTTCCATAATGGGTTGACAATAGCTTCCAAACAACTTGTGCAAACAATGTGTGAAAGATCCTTTTGGGATTTGGACGCATGCGATGCTGAGGCCCATCTTAAGTATGTCGTAGAGACTACTCAAGCATGGGACACATCTGATCCCAACCAAGCTTGACCTGGACAAGCATCTATCAATAAAACTGCCTCCAGTCTATACCACTTGAATATCAATACCTTAATAGTCGTCGATTCGATTAATTTTAGAGAGATATGAAAGAGTAGTTTGATGGTCAGTTGAGAAACATTTTCGGATCCAACCATGTTTCAAAAGAAAAAGTGTGCGCTTTTTGATAGGCGGGCCACTCCACAAAGGCATGCCCGACGATTTCTACCTACAAGGCCATGCACACCGAGAAGGTGGATGCTATAGGAAGATTCAAGGGGAATTTTAATGCCCCGCGTGGGAATTCTTATAACCCTTCATGGAGGAACCATCCTGGTTTTAACTATGGACAACCACAAGTTGCGATGAACCCACATTCATAGGTTGTCCCACCTCCACCAACTCCTCAATACCAACAAGAGCCACCACCTTTAGCCCCATATGTAGATCCACCACGGAGGAGCCTCAAGGATACAATAAACCAATTCATAAATTCTCAAGGTGTAAATAATGCTCGATATGAACGCTTGTTCACCGAAATAAATGCAAACATATCTAAGATGCGATCTGCATTGAGGATTCAAGAGAAGGGAAAGTTTCCTGCCCAAGGCCAAAGACCTCCCCAAGGTCAACCTAGTGTTAGCTCCACCTTTACAGAACAATAGGAGCGTTGCTAAGAAATAACCACTCTTCCTAGTGGGAGAGTTGTTGATTTATCACCTCCCCCAGACGATATTTCAAAAGACAAGGAGAAATCGCCCGACACGAAAGAGGCCGAAGATATCTCCTTGAAAGAGAGTGAAAAGGAAAACACTAGTGAGCCCGAGGTAGTAGTGAAACCAACCTCCGCTGAGCCGTTTCCTCAAAGATTGGTTCCTTCCCATAAAGGGACCATAAGTGAAGAAGTGCTTAAGAACGTAAAGCTGAACTTACCTTTCCTCGACGCAATAAGGTAAATTCCATCCTATGCAAAAGTAATAAAAGACTTATTGACAGTCAAGAGGAGGATGAAGGTAAAGAAAAACATGTTTCTAGCACAAAATGTGAGCTCAATTCTTCTTAATGATCTCCCACTTAAATACAAAGATCCCAGTGCTCCCACCATTTCCTACACCATTGGAGAGAACAAATTCGAAAAAGCCTCGATTTAGGGGCAAGTGTCAATATACTCCCCTATTCGATTTATAGGAATACTGATCTAGGTGACCTTAAACCCACAAGGATCACTCTCCAGTTAGCGTATCGAACCATGAAGATACCACGGGGTATAGTTGAGGACGTGATAGTCCAAGTGGACACTTTTTACTTCCCGACAGATTTTGTCATTTGGGACATGGATCCCTCCTTCGCATTGAAAAATCATGTCCCCATCATCCTTTGTCGCCCATTCTTAGCTAGGGCTAACGCAGTTATCAATACTAAAAATGGGCACATGCAAATCACTTTTGGGAATATGAGTTTAGAAACAAACATCTTCAACATAGCACAACAAGCAGGGGAAGAAGATGATCTTCACACGGTAAGCCTTATTGAGGAGATTATAGAAGAACACTTTGAGAAAAATTACTGTGGAGATGCTGATAATACGCACATATTGCGTATTTCATCTCTCGAACCTACGCATTTTAACCCCCTCGGGTGCCTTAATCTTTATATTTAAGCCCGTTAACCAGAAAACCTCGGTTTATACTGTTAACATGTTATATGAGGTATAATTAGGCTTTTTTAGGTATTTAGGTACTAAGAATGGAGTTCAGACGCATTTCGCTCAAGTTCCGTCCGCAATCGCACGTTCAAGAGCAATTTAGTCAATTCACATTTTGGGCACCTGACCCATCATCTTCACGGAAGTTGTAGCCCTCCTCGCAACTTCGCGTGGCCATGAACGGTGCATGATTCGAATCCCTAACGAAGAAGTTACGACGCTTTTGGCGGAAGAGAAAAATAATGAAACCAAAAGAGGGGGGAAGAGAAGGAAAAGGAATGCAGGGGGATCACACCTGCTTGATCGATCGATCGATCAAGACCCATCGATTGATCGATCCTTCACATTTTTCCATCGTGCTGAGACAATGGGCTTGATATTTTGCCATCGATCGATCGACCAAAATGGGTCGATCGATAGATCCCCTATTTTTTTGAGATATTTTGATATTCTTTTCTTTCTTCTTTTCTTCTCTCCCAACTTACTATATAACCCAATTTTGTTGTAATATCAGATATACTTAGTTTTAAAAGAAATTTTAGGTTAGGGTTTGGTTTTGAGAGCTCATCTTCTTCCCTTCTTGGGGTAACATCCATTTAGTTTTGTAAGATTGAATTATTCATTATCATCTCCTTTAATATATTTTTGTTCTTCATTTTCCTTGCTTTGTAAATTAGTTTCCATGCTTTGTAGTTAGTTTAATTTATTTATTTCTTGCTTTCCTAGTTTAATTGGTTGAATTTAGTTTAATTCATTTATTTTCCTTATATAAATAGGGTCGGGATTTCGTTCCGCCATTAACGTGTTTCGAGCTCCGAAAAATTAGGTTTTGTTTAAAATTGCGTTTAATTGAACCTGAGCGTATTAAAGTCGGATTATTATGCGTTTAACTTTCTCTATCATGAAACGTTAGTGTTTATAGCGATAATCCGAGTTTAATCCGCGTGTGACCAATTTTCCATTAAATGTTTAATCTTGCAACTTTGGCTCAAATTCCTTATTGTGTGATATTTATGCTTAATTGATAATGCTCGATTAAATAGCTTTCGAGCCGGAATCTTGATTAGTAGTTGTTTCGATCCATATGGTTGGATGCTATCCCTATCCTCGCTTTACCTTTCTTTAGATTTAACTTCTCTCTTTTCTTTTATTTACATTCACACATCACCCTTTTTCCCTTTTATTCCTGAATTAATAATCCAATTAAAATCTGTCGAGCACTCCCTGTGGATTCGATACCCAACTTACCGCTATACTTGTATCGCAAGTGTAGTCATAACTTAGGTTTGTTTGTATTATCGCGGTGAAACGAAAATAACTATTGTGTCCTTACACGAACACACCTTTCACGCGGGTGATCAAAATGGTGCCGTGTTTTGTTATAGTTTGTAATTGTCTTATTATTTGGTAGTATTCTTTGTTTTATATTTGTATTCTTTCTTTTAACCTTTTTTTCAAGACATCTACACTTGAGCGCCTAGAAACACTTGAATTTTTCCGTCGCATCATCTTTGTGGAAATAGCCATATCGAGCCTTTGTTGGGGTAAGCATGTCTTATTCCAATCCTTTCGGTAATCATTATGATAATTCTCAAAATCCCCATACTCCTATGACTTTTAGTCAATACTTAGAGTCCCAAAAAATTGCAAATTCAAAAATGACTTTGGGCGAGTATTATAAAAGTCAAGCTTTGGAGTGCGTATATTTTGAGGATGATGATAATGATTTTGGGACTTTACCTCCTTATAATAGGAATTTTGAAACGAATTGCAATAGTTTTCAAAACTCCTATAATAATGAGTTTAACTTTTGTGCCGATAATGATTTTCAAACTCCTCATTTTCAAGCATCCGCACCTCGGCCTATGACTTTCTGCGAGGGTTTGCTTATGCTTGAGAACGACATGTACGCAGAACGTTATCGGGAAGAACATCGTTGTTGGGAGCAAGACTTGGATTTATTATTTGAATTCGACGATCATTTCTCTTCCGAGACTTTTGAAGTCGAGGAATATTTTGAACCAATTGAGGACTTTGTGCCTACTTTGGAACAAACCATTCGTCACTTGGCCCATCTTGTAATTGAGAGTGAAAGCGAGGATGAAATGGATGTAGTATCCATTTGCAATGAGATGATTTCTTCTTTGGATCCGAAAGAAGAAAGTTTCATTGAAAATGATCCTATTTCCTTTGAAATTCCAACTTTGAGTGATGATAACTCATCTCTTGAGTTTGAATTTCTTTCCTCCCCATTTTTATTATCCGTTATCATACCGTCACAAGTACCTGATGAATCGGTATCGAACTTTAAAACATTCAATCCTTTCACCAACGAGGCATACTTGCTCGATTTTCTCTCCATGAAGGCATCTTTGCGCTTGCGTGCGCCACCTCCCATTCCGCTTACTAAATCTTTGGGAGAAAATTCAATTTTTTTTGTCCCCTTGTGTATTTGTCACCCGTCCTATCCAAATCCCCCATCCTCCCTCCCAAAATTTTAATTGGGGATGGTTCACCTTTTCCACCACCCACATGCCTTCCGTTGTTTGAACGAAATTCCTATATTCTGGGAGGCATGCATGAAAGGGAGGGTCCACCATTGATCCTCCAAAGTCAATTTGTATTTTGGGTGGACCCTCAAAAATTTAGACTTCTTGTGTATAGTTAGTTAGACGTCTAAACGGTAGGTTGTACATAGTTAGATTTTTATTCTTTCTTTATTTTTAGTTTTTCTTTCCTTTTAGTTTAATCAAGTTTATTTAGTTAAATTTTTTGTTATTTGTTTTTGTTATGATTTGGTACTAACATGTTTTGTATAATCATTGGACTTGTACTTTTCGAAGATCGCTCCATTTTGGGTAATATCGCTCTTTTCCTTCTTTAACTTGGTTCTTAACTAACATTGAGGACAATGTCGGGTTTTAAGTTAGGGGGTGTGGGATATTCTATCCATTCATTGGCAGTGTCCATGATTTTGATTATATGTTATTTTCAAGCAGGCTTTTCTTAGAAAAATTTAAAAATTTCAAAAAGATTTTCTTTCTTTTTTCTCCTTTTTGGGCTTTTTGCCTTTGTTTCCGATGATAAATTTTAATAATTGCCCGATCCATTAGACAATTCAACGATGCATGTTCTCGATTTTAGAAGTTATTAGACTTTAGTCCTCAAATCATTAATATTATGAATAATTTCATGAATTAAACTTTAATCCCATGAGCACATGGATTTTTCTTGTTATATTGATTTGGTTTAAGATTTTTATAACACGGTAATCTTTTGTTACATTGTATATACTTACACCGAGTAAGCTTTGTACCTTTCATCATTTGTGAGTGTATACACTATTCTTTCCTCTTTGAAAACGTTACAGGCGTTGGTAATCTCTTTATTCTTTCATTGACCGTTCATTAATTGAGTTCATTCTTGATTTGTGTTACTTGATCATGATTTCCATATATTGTTTTGACTTGAGAATTGAGTAAACTTTTTGAAATGATCATAGGCCATCTTTGTATATCACCCATATGACCTTGACCTCACCTTTTATATGTTCCCTAGTCAACCCACTTGAGCTTAAATACTAGCCTTTCATTTCATTACCCAAAATCCCCTAACCAACTCCAAATTGGAGTTTTATACCATACATATTACCTTACATACCCTTGTTTGGATTGTTACTTGGGACTGAATGATATTGTTATTTTGTGGTTGCAATTTGAGCATGAAAAGAGTGAGAAAAGAAGAAAGTTTAGTGAAAAAGAGAAGAAAACAAAAAGAAAAAGTGAGAAAAAGAAGAACAGAAAAAGAAAGAGAAATTTGTATATATTGTTTATAGTGATTCAATAATCCTTGTTACTCTATCGATTGTTAGATCTAATGCTCGTTTGGAAATCAATTGTCCAATTTTGAAATTGCCCACTTTTTCCCATTATCCCGAGTTTCATTCCCAAACACCTTTGAATCCATATATACATCTCTTTCATTTCGTACCCTAGCCTAGCCTACATTACAACCCTATTAAAGTCCTATGTGATCTTAAGTAGATGTAATTCAAAGGTTTAAATAGTTTTGATAATCTGTGAAAATGCATTTCGTCTCTTTTATATGTGCGGTATCTTTCACTGAGATTACAGTTTTTATTTTTTATATAGCGTTCTTCATTTGTGACATGTGTGCGGCCTAGTTTCCCTTTACATTTACTCCTTATGCCCGCATGTCCCGTGTGTTACCTCCCTGTTTCAAGTGAATTCATTTGATGAGTGTAATGCCCGTGAGGATTGACTTATATGCATGCTTTAATATTTAGTATCCGACTTATTTAAGTTTTTGCCAAATCATATTTTGCATGTGCTCACTCCCCTTCCATATTTTAAAGTTTCAATTCATTGAGGTGCATTCGATAATGTTAATAACTACGGACTTTTCACGTAAATTCGTTTGCTATGCTAATAACATGTTGAAATCTTGTTCATATTGCTGAGTTTGTCGCACGCTTGATTGGGCATATTTTGAGGAAACTGTGTGATGTTTGTAGGTTTCATCCCTGAAAACTCTCACGAGACGACACTCGTCCACTAGGATAACCTAGGGGTTTAACGACTTATTGCATATGCCAAATGCAATCGAATCACCCGTGAAAGTGGACTTATGCTTTTACACCATACTTTTGTACTTATTCTGCTTTTGGTTTTCTTGTAGTTCTTGTTTCATCCTATTTGGGGTGTGATAATACGCAAATATTGCGTATTTCATCTCTCGAACCTACGCATTTTAGCCCCCTTGGGTACCTTAATCTCTATATTTAAGACAGTTAACTAGACAACCTCGGTTTATATTGTTAACATGCTATATGATGTATAATTGGGCTTTTGTAGGTATTTAGGTACTAAGAATGGAGTTCGGACGCATTCCGCTCAAGTTCCATACGCAATAGCACGTTCAGGGGCAATTTAGTCAATTCACATTTTGGGCACCTGGCCTATCATATTCATGGAAGTTGTATCCCTCCTCACAAACTTCGCGTGGCCATGAACGGTACACGATTTGGATCCCTAACAAAGAAGTTACGGCGCTTTTGGCGGAAGAGAAAAACAATAAAACCAAAAGAGGGGAGAAGAGAAGGAAAAGGAATGCAGGGGGCTGACACCTGCTTGATAGATCGATCGATCGATCCTTCATATTTTGCCATCGAGCTGAGACAGTCGTCTTGATATTTTGCCAACGATCGATCGATCCCCTGTTTTTTTTGAGATATTTTGCTTTTCTTTTCTTTCTTCTTTTCTTTTCTCCCAACTTACTATATAACCCAATTTTGCTGTGATATAAGATATACTTAGTTTTTGAAGACATTTTAGGTGAGGGTTTGATTTTGAGAGCTCATTTTCTTCTCTTCTTGGGGTGACATCCATTTAGTTTTGTAAGATTGAATTATTCAATATCATATCCTTTAATATAGTTTTGTTCTTCATTTTCCTTGCTTTGTAAATTAGTTTCCATGATTTGTAGTTAGTTTAGTTGCTTTATTTCTTGCTTTCCTAGTTTAATTGGTTGAATTTAGTTTAATTCATGTATTGCCCTTAGATAAATAGGGTCGGGATTTCGTTTTGCCATTAACGGGTTCCGAGATCCGAAAATTAGGTTTTGTGAAAAATTGCGTTTAATTGAACCAACGCGTATTAAAGTCGGATTATTATGCGTTTGACTTTCTCTGTCATGCAACGTTAGTGTTTATAGCGATAATCCGAGTTTAATCCGCGTGTGACCAATTTTTCATTAAATGTTTAAACTCGCAACTTTGGCTCAAATTCATTATTGTGAGATGTTTATGCTTAATTGATAATGCTCGATTAAATAACTTTCAAGCCGGAATCTTAATTAGTAGTTGTTTCAATCCGTATGGTTGGATGCTATCCCGATCCTCGCTTTACCTTTCTTTAGACTTAACTTCTCTCTTTTATTTTATTTACATTCACACATCACCCTTTTTCCCCTTTATTCCTGAATTAATAATCCAATTAAAATCTGTCGAACACTCCCTGTGGATTCGATACCCGACTTACCGCTATACTTTTATCGCAAGTGTAGTCATAACTTAGGTTTGTTTGTATTATCGCGGTGAAACAAAAACAACGATTGTGTCCTTACACGAACACACCTTTCACGCGGGTGATCAGACTCCCTAGAAGCTTGCCTAGCTTCTAGTTATGAGAATGAGGGAGCCTACACCGAGTTCGAGAGGGAAATAGAGGAGTTGAGAGGCCTACTCAATGAGATAGCATCGGAAAGGACGCGAGAGATGTTAATTGGGTTTCTCGATTCGAAGAGTTACCGCCTAGGGAAGCATGCATGGTTCCCTCTAGCGATACATTCTCGACTCTCGATTTGAAGAAACTACCCTCCAATATTAAATATGCTTTCCTAGGTAAAAGAGAGACATTTTCTGTTATTGTCTCCTCTAGCTTAGATGAAGAGCAGGAGGGTAAGCTATTGAAGATTTTGAGGAAGCACCAAAGTGATTTTAGTTGGTGTATGATTTAAAGGGGATAATCCCTAATTTTCACCCATAAGATTCACCTCGAAGAGGATGTTAAGCCCTCGAGAGAAATGCAAAGACGGCTAAACCCCACAATAAAAGATGTGGTGAGACCAGAAATTATAAAGATGTTAGATGCTGGGATTATCTACCCAATCTCGGATAGCAAGTGGATGATCCCCATTCAAGTCGTTCCGAAGAAGTCGGCCATGACTGTGATTGAAAATGCCAAAGGAGAGTTAGTTCCCCAACGTACCACTACTGGGTGGCGCGTCTGCATTGATTACCGAAAACTCAATGCGGGAACTAGGAAAGACCATTTCCCCTTGCTATTTATCGATCAAATGCTTGAAAGAGTAGCGGGCCACCCCTATTATTGCTTCCTAGATGGTTATTCCGGGTATAACCAAATTGAGGTAGATGTACTTGATCAAGAGAAGACGATCTTCACTTGCCCCTTTGGAATGTTTGCCTATAAACGTATGTTATTTGGCTTGTGTAATGCACCAGTGACCTTTCAAAGGTGCATGTTGATTTTATTCAGTGACATGGTTGAGAGAGGTCTAGAGGTGGTGGTTATGTACGACTTTTGTGTTTTTGGCACCTCCTTAGACTTATGTTTAGCTAATCTTGAGAAAGTACTAGCCCGATATGTGGAAAATAACTTAGTGCTGAATTGGAAAAAATGCCATTTCATGGTAACCGAGGGTATAGTTCTTAGCCACGTCATGTCACCCAAAGGGATCGAGGTTGATCGAGAAAAAATAGATGTCATAGCTGACCTACCCCCACCTAAATCACTGAAAGACGTGCGCTCTTTCTTGGGCCACGCGGGGTCTTATAGAAGGTTCATTAAGGACTTTAGTACCCTCGCTAGACTCTTAAGAAATCTTCTTATGAAGGACACCCCATTTGAGTGGACGAAAGCATGCCAAAGCGCTTTTAAAAAGTTGAAAAACATACTTGTGTCCGCTCCCATTATGCAAGCTCCGGATTGGTCCCTACCATTTGAGCTTATGTGTGATGCTAGCGATTATGTGATATGGGTTGTTTTGGGACAAAGAAAAGACAACAAGGCTCATGTCATCTACTATGCTAGTCGGACCCTTACCGGACCACAACTTTATTACCTAACCACAGAGAATTAGTTGCTAGCGGTAGTGTTTGTTCTCGATAAATTTTGGTCCTACCTTATCGGTTCCCCCATCACTTGTTTCACCGACCATGCGGCTTTTAAATATCTACTTACGAAGAATGTCGCAAAGCCGTGCCTTATAAGGTGGATCCTACTCCTACAAGAGTTTAATCTCTCCATTAAAGACAAGAAAGGAGTAGAAAATGTCGTTACCGATCACTTATCACGGCTTTTGTCCGACGTACCTAGTGATCCCACACCCATAGACGAGTATTTTTTGGATGAGCAACGCTTTGCGACCTCTTCTTTTCCCTGGTTTGCGGATATAGTGAATTATCTTGTCACGAGAGCTGTCTCTCCCGATTAGACATCGCAAGATAAGAAAAGGTTCATCACTTGGTCGCGCATGTTTTTCTATGATGATCCATTCCTTTTTAAATATTACGATGATCAAATCATCCGATGATGTGTACCGGATGACGAAATTTCAAAAGTAATCCAATTCTGTCATTCGGAAGCATGTGAAGGCCACTTTTTCGTGAAAAAAAGACAACCGCTAAAATTCTCCAAAGCGGTTTGTACTGAGACACAATGTTCCGGGATGTTAACAATTATTGAAAATCTTGCGACAAGTGTCAACAGATGGGATCAATTACCCGACGAGACATGATGCCATTAACCCCGATTCTCATCATTGAGATTTTCGATTGCTGGGGTATTGATTTCATGCTCCCTTTTCCCCCGTACTTTGGATACCTATACATCCTAGTCGTGGTAGACTATGTTTCTAAATGGGTGGAAGCTATAGCTACCAAGACCAATGGCAATATAAAGGTGATAAAGTTCCTGCATGAACACATACTCTCTCGCTTCGGTGCATCTAAAGTGATAATCACTGATAACGGCAAACACTTTTGTAATAAGCTGTTTGAAAGACTTATGAAAAAGTATGGTGTCATTCACAAGGTTGGAATGACGTATCACCCACAAAGGAATGGACAGGCCGAGTTGGCTAATCGTGAAATCAAGCACATACTAGAGAAGACTGTCAATCCCGAACGGAAAGATTGGTCCCTTCGATTGAACGATTCATTTTGGGCCTACCGTACCGCATACAAGAACCCACTAGGAATGTCCCCATTCCGCTTTGTGTATGACAAACCTTTCCATCTTCCCTTTGAGTTAGAGCACAAAGAATATTGGGCCATTAAGAGATTAAATTACGATATGAACAAAGTCGGTGAAGCTCACAAGCTTCAACTTACTGAGTTAGAGGAGAGAATGCCAAAATTGCAAAAGCCCGGATGAAACTCGCACATGATAAAATTATTCGACGAAAAGAGTTTCAACTGGGATAAAAGGTACTCCTCTATAGCTCTCGACTTCATCTATATTCGGGTAAATTACGGTCTCGATGGACTGGCCCATTCGTTGTGAAAATCATATTCCCCCACGGAGCAGTAGGATTGGAAGATCCCAAAGGGGGGATGCGTTCAAAGTCAATGGAAAGCGCCTAAAGCTATATGTTGAGGCGTGCATAGAAGAGATCGACATCATTTGGTTGTCGGACCCCGTTTATGGGGTAGAGTGAGCTCGAACGGAGAGATCATCGCATCCTTGACGTGTATGGGGTGAATTCTTATGTATAGTAGTTGGACGTAAGTTAGGATAGTGGAGTCCGTAGGATCCCACCACGAGAGGAAAGGAATTCGAGCATCAGCATGCTTTACGAGGCGAGCATTTGTGAGCCATAATATTAAGGAGAGAGGTAATCAAGTCATACAGGTGTCGGTTCGTAAGTCAGAGCAACTGAAAGTCGTCGGAAGAGTTTAGACCAGCCCATAGGTGAACTAGACCTTTTCTGGGGCACCGGACCAATCCGGTACTGGGCACCTGGATTGGTTCGGTTTGGAAAATATCGAAATAAAAAATATTGGGACCGGATCGATTCAGTCCTGGAGACCCGAATTGGTCCGGTGTCTGCAACTATTTGTCTTCCCTAGGTTGACCTCCTTTGCCCCCAATCCCTCCATTTCCCTCCATTTTCGTCCCCTCCCTTCCCACCACCCATTTCCCCTCCAAATCCCTCCCTCTTTTCCCTCCAAGCCTCCTCCCCTCACCACCTATAAATAACACCACTTCCCCACCCCATTTCCCCACCACCACTCACTATCCTCCTTTCTTTCCCTTATTCTTCCCAAGCACTATTAGTACACCCCATCACCATGGCCAGCCAACCTCCTCCCCAAAAATACGATTCCGTCACAATTCTCGCCGACGAAGCCGCCGGCTATCTCTCCCGTCAAGAGCAATGGTGGTGCAAAAATTTCTTCGACCAGCCTCGCAAACTCCAAATCGAGCGTCAAGTCATTTGGAATGACATGCCTAATGCTGTCAGCACCCTCTTCATGGCCCGAGGTTGGTGTCTTTTCCTCAACGAACCTCAAGATGCGGTCTGGTCCCACGCGATGTGCACCTTCTACGGCTCCCTTTTTCGTACCGGCCACCACGAGACTGAAGCCTACGTTGGAAGTGTCCGCGTTCCTTTCTCTTTGGAACTTCTGTACCCGAAGTTGACTGTCAAAGACGTCCCGGACCTTCACCAATACATTTACCTAAACCCTCTCTGCTTGAAAAAGACGTGTCCGTGTCTCGCATTGACCCCAATGCTCATTGGAACACCAAAACCTACCCGGTGGGCCGGCTAAGTGACAAAGCGAGCCTCACTTTCAAAATAGTGTGCGCCAACATTCTCCCCAAGGACAATCAGTCGGTGATGCGCCCACGACAAGCCACTCTTGTCTACCACCTTTTCGACCACAATACCCCTGTTAGCCTGGCTACGTGTATCTATAAGGATATATTCTTCGCCGCCACGGATAAAAAGGGCGTCACCCCTCTCCCCTTTCCCCGCCTCATCACATCCATACTAGCCGATGCCAGCATTGCACCACCGCAAGATTTCACACGCCTCCCTGATCCGTTTGTGTCCACCACCCGAACCAAACGGGAGCGCCAACAAGCCCGCATCCAAGCCCGATTGGTACAAGAGTGCAGCGAAGAAGAGGAGGGTAGTGATGAAGAAGCGCAAGAGAGCGGCGGCGACGAGAGCAGCAGCGAAGAAGAAGAGGAAGATATTGTGATGGGCGAGGGCGACGAAGATTATGACAGTGGTGAAGATTCTGATTTCTCACCCGTTAACGCTGAAATTAATCGTCGCCTTTCAGAGGTGGAAACCCGGGTTGACGGTTTCATCACCCAATACAATCGAGACCAAGCGGCATATCAACGGGATCACGAGCATGATGGATCGTCTTCAAACTCACATGTACGAACTTAACTTCGGTGGACCCCCTCCAAGCTTTTTCTATGACCCGTTTGACCCCAGCGCGCCTGGAAGCTCCAACCCCCCCTCCCCGATGATGTTTTGTATAGAAAGTGGTTATTTAGGTGCTGTCCGTTTTTCACATGGTTGCTTGTTTTCCTTTTAATTTGTAACACATGTTGGTCTTCTTTATAACATTCTACATTTTCACTATTTGTTCATTTTTTTTCTGCACTTTTAATTCGCTTTGATTTAGATTTTAGTCCTTTTTGCTTGAGGACAATGCAAAAATCTAAGTTAGGGGGTCATAAGTGCGTCTTTCTAAAACTTCACAAATTTTCAAAAATGACTAGAAATTTCAAAAAAAAAAATTGAAAAAGTTTGAAAAATCCAAAAATATTTTTCATCAAAATAATTAAAAATGAGAATTCAAATTTTTCGAAAATATCATTAAAAGGCGGTTTAAAGTCTCAAATTGTAAAAATATAATACACAAAGTCGAAATTGACCAAAGACGGAAATTGAGCAAACGTAGACGACTTAACGAATAAATGTGGAAAATTAACAAACCCGATGAGTTTCGAGCCTTTCTTTATTGTGAATTTATAAATCAATCCGAGTTAAATGTTAACTCAAAGTTCGTTTCAGCGTTCTAACAAGTCGTTGAGGATCTCAATTCTTTCACTTTGACCGGTTATGGAAAGTGTGTGTATTATTGCCCTAAAAAAAGTGCTAAATTGATCTCTAAATTAAAGTAACCTCGAAATGCATATGGCAACGCAATTAATATTTCGGACAATGAAGAAGGCCCTCGTTTGTCACCCGGCCAGAAAAAGTAGCAATTTTTTTTTTGTAAACCCAAATTGAGCCGAATAATTTTTGTCCCTTTCGTTTGACAACCCGAAAAATCCCAATTGGCCTAGAATTACGAAAGTTGATAATCCCAGAAAGTAAGTTCGAAAAGTGCATAAAAAGGGGCAAGCAAAGAATAAATATGCTCAACAAAAATAGCAAGAAAAGAAAGGCGTGGAAAATAGAAAAAAAAAATGAGCAAAAGCCCGAAAAAGCACAAAAGGACATCATAAATGAATTTTCCAATTCCGACCTTCCCTACTATTCCCAATTTACCCAATATATCTATAACCCGAAAAAGTCCTAACTGAGTCCAAAATTGTGAAATTGATTACTGCGTGGAGAGATAAAACACGAAAAGATAATAAAAGAGACTATAAATATGAATTGGAGGTAATGTTCCCATTTTCTCATAACCGTAACCCGATGATGAGATCCAATTATCATAAAATTTCGTCTTTCTACTTGTGTGTGTAAACTTGGTTCCAATGTATTTACTCTTATAAATCACGCATACCGAGAGAAAATAACCACACTTCCGAGAG
Organism: Sambucus nigra; assembly: GCA_949130495.1. Lineage (NCBI taxonomy): Eukaryota > Viridiplantae > Streptophyta > Magnoliopsida > Dipsacales > Adoxaceae > Sambucus > Sambucus nigra. Next base: position 35,453,429 of record OX422217.1, read on the forward strand.
ATTCGTTTGTGAGATTATTTGGTGAGATTTTGAAATCAAAACGAATTTTCGGATGAGTAACGTAATGATCAATCGGTGGAAATCCGTGGTTAAATTTCTGGCTCGCACACACGCACTATGATTTGAGACTCTTGAACATGAATTGATGATGATTATTTTCTGGAAAAGTTTGAGTTATACAATTTTTGCGTATTTTGAGTTTTATTTTAGTCGAATTTTGTGGGTATATTCGGTGCAAACCCTCACGAGACACAACTCATCCTACTAGGGTAACCTAGGGGTTTGAAGGCTTGTTGCATACACTAAATGCAATCGCTTTCCCGCGAAAGAGGTATTCTATCCCTTTTTTTGAGCTGGATCATGTTTTGATTCTTTTACATTGCTCGGGACGATCAAAGTTCAAAGTTAGGAGGGTTTGATTAGGCATAAATTCTTCCAACTTTACCCCATAATTTAGAGGCTTTTATTACTTCGGACAACGTAAAATGAATTATTTTATCTCATATCTTGGCTAACAGTTTCGTCTAACAAGTACCCTGAGTTTCGTGTATTTCTTATTAATTTCACAGGTATTTAACACATGAAAGAAAGAAATAAACCAGAAGAAGCAAGAAGACGAATCAAAAGGGCAAAAGCATAATTTCTACCAGGAATCCGGTTGAGGACCCAAAATAAAAGTCGAAGATCTCGCACTTATGAACACGTAGGAAGAAACGACGTCTGAATCTGATTTCTGGATTAGAAGTTATGAAGACCCGGAGATGCAATATTTTGATGAGATTTTGAAGAGAACTTGAAGAGAAGTTGAGAAGACTACCCGGACCAATCCGGTTTACTAGAAAAAGGGATCAGTCCGGGGCCCTAAAGTCACTGAATAAGAAGATGTCTAGCGGACCGGTCCGGTTTTCCAAAAAAACGGATTGGTCCTGCCCTCAAATTTACTGTAAAGAGCTATGTTTAGTAGACCAGTCCGGTTTATCAGAAAAAACGGATCAGTCCAGTTGTCTACCGGACCACTCTGATATGTCCTGACCGGATCGGTCCGGTGCTCGAGATTTGATCTGATCTTCTTCTTCTTTTGCTTTCGTAGGATATAAATTTAAAAGAACTCCCAGAAAGAAAGGGGGGCTTCTAGTTCGTTTTGGAGAGGCTTTGTAATTAGTTTAGAGAAGAAAAACAACAAAAATCCTAGTTTTATTCCAGTTTGCAGTTCAAGTAAATTTATTCCAATCACTTTTTGCATTATTGAAGTAGTTACTTCTTTAGTAGTAATTTCTTTATTCTTCATCTTATATTGTTAGTAAAAATGTTTTCTTTCATTCAAAACATATTTTCTTCTAGTTTTAATATGCCCGGCTAAGTTTTCAAGGGTTGGGGTGTATGAACCCCACCCGATGTAATTCATGATAGTGAAAATAGAAGTTGGAATTAAAATTTTAGATGAATTATATCGTAGTAATACGATACTACATTCATTCAACCTTTGCTTACATACTGTGCGGGATACGATCCCTCATATGTGTAATACTTAGGAGAAATAAAGATCGAATTTTAATTCAACCTTTGCTTACATAATGTGCGGGCTAGGATCCCTCATATATGTAATACTTAGGAGTATTAAAGAGTCCGATTCATTTAAAGCTTTAATTCTGAGTATAGTATCCAACGAAGTGAATTACTAGGGTGTGGAGAATTGTAACCGGACCTATCTTTCTAATCTTATATTTAATGTTTTAATCACATCATTATTAGTCTTTTAGTTAATTTAGAATAATTGCATTTCATCTTTTCATAATTTCATTAATTCATCATTTTCAAAATTGCATCTAGTTGTAGGATTTCACAATTCAAAATCACCTTTTCGTTCTTTTTATCTTAATTTCGTCCCTATCCTTTTTTTTCAATTTAATCCTCAACCTTTCATTTTATCTCAATTTAATCCATCTGTTACTTATTTTGGGTACAAATAGATTAGGGGTATGACACGTGTTGTTATGTGGAAAAGAATCAACCCAACGACGAAGCCTTTTTGTATTCTTTCTTTATGCATAGTTGTTATCTTCACCTAGTTCAACTTCTTAAGTCATCATTGTTTGAGGAATATGATATGAGTACAAAAATCTCTACAAAAACCTCCATAAAATGTGATGTGGATTCCACTAATTCTCCCACCTACCTATTAAATATTATCTTGTGATATGAGTCACGCTAGGGCACCAATAACACTACTTTTCGTGGATATTTTGTGAAGTTACTTTGTACCCATAGCACTACTCTTGTTTGAGAGAGAGAGAGATCTTTATCACTCAAGCTTTTCCGATGATTATTGTTCTATTTTCTAGTAAGTTTTCGTCTTCTATGTCTTTGATTATAAAAAATGACATCTTCTTTACCCTCCTTTGTTGTTTAATCCACTACCACTAATGCAATGTAAATATTAGTGGGATCCATCTCTATTGTTCTTCCCATAGTTTCACCTCCATCGGTGGTTCTGCCATTGCATCCACTACTTCCACTGCCTTGGTTATTGCCATCACTAGGCTTTGTCTCAAGGTCAAGTGGCCACCAATGACAACTCCACCTCAAGTGTTAGGCGTAAAACAATTACAGATGAACACTAATTGCAAATGGATTTTTTGATTTGTAAGCATGACTTTTTTATTATTTAAGAGGATATTTTATAAACTCCCTTGAAAATTTTATTTAAAAGATGGCTGAAATTGTAACTAACAAACCAAACACTGGGTTTTTCAAGCCAAATAATATTGTTGACGCAACTCTCGTAATTCTGATAATGTTATGAGATTACGTATCTATTGAGATGACTTTCCTTATTCGAATATTATCTTTTACGTATGGAGTGGATCCATAGAGGAATCTGGGTTATGGGTCAGCTATAGTAAGAGGTTATTAGCAGCAATGCGTTGCACTTCAGGCTTTGGTCTGAATTTGGGAATGCATTAAATATTATAACCCTAAGAGGGCGGTGAGGTAATATGGTTACGATGCTCGTTGTCCCGCTAATGGCTTTCATGACTTTGAGCAACTCTATGTTTCTTTCTCTGCTAATTTCTTCAAGGAAGGAATTGTTATGTCTACTATTTAATTAGTAAATAGTACAAAATTATTAATGAAATAAATATTATAGAATTAAAATGAAATTACAGAAAATTAGAATTACTTATTTGATACGAGAAAGGTATATTACAAAAGAATAGGAAATTGAATCCGAGCCTGTGTGATACCACAATTTCCTTAAGATAATTTTATTCCTTCCCAAGTGTTGTAGGTTAACGAATAATTATCTCTCAAGATAGAACGGATTTCGAATTAATTCATGTAGCACACCAATGAATTAATCCCATCGAACACAAATCTATATATTTACCAAACAGTATGACTAAAAGAATACAGGAACCCAGAATGTATGAAGAACAATATTTCTGATTGGAAAAAATAGGAGGGAGATTTTTCATTAATTTAAAAACGGAGGGAAACATTTGTATTTATAGTAAATCAAGTGACTGTTAAAAAATAACTGTCAAAACAGTTAAATGAATAACTGTTGACTGCTGGCAATAACTGCCAACAGTTAATTAATTAATTAATTATTTTCGTAATTAATTAATAATTAAAGCCTAGAAAGTTAATTTAAAACGGGCCAAAAAATTTAAGAGATTATAAGCCTAAACCTAAGCCTAAGCCCGAACCGAGCCGGCCGGACGGCGCGCGCGTATGGGCTTTTGGGCCAAACCCAACACATGCATAGTGTAGGTCATCTCTCATTCAAAGAGTTGGGATACCTCAAGGCATCCAAGCCTTAGTCCATACTTGGAGTGTTATTAACTCATCAACTTTCCACTACTCTTCCAATGTGGGACAAGAGTTAAAACATACCCAATTCATTAACTTTTATTGCTTTTTGAGTCACTTTGGGGACTTATTTATCATTCATAACTTATTAAAATTGGACATACGAATATGCTACGTTAATCTCCTTGCGAAGGAGAACGCATTCATATGTGGTCCCACAATTATTGTGGTGTGTGTCCCACCTAAATTTGAGCTCAAAGTTGCTCAAAATTCTATCGAGAAAATTATGGACAACTTTTTCTAAGTCCAGTTTTCAACAATCCCCCACATGAATGATATATTACTATAAATAAAATAGAATAATGCTAATGCCGATGCAGACACAGGTTGAGTAAAACTGAAGATTTATTGCATCGGGAGAAGTAGCCTAGTGGCCTTAAACTTTCCTTAGTGATATACCATCGGATTTACTTGGTTAATTAGTAGACTTCACGCCTTTGAACCGTCAACCGTTTCTGTAAACCTAGATAACAATATTCACACAAAAATTCTTCAACACAGTTGGTTCTCACGTTTGTGTTCATTTTGACCATGAACACCACTTGGTTCCGTGAGTATTTTAGAAAATTTGCCTTTCATTTATTCTCATAGAAGTGCCCCCCTTCTTACTCACGTAGGTGACTTCCATAAAGGATATCCTGTAATACCCCACTTAGACATACTAAGATATGGATGTCATTAAAAGCATAACTTATCCTAATTTCGTGGCAGATGTGCAGTGTCTCATCTTTGGAATTGATAGGATCAAATATCCTCCAGTGCTTACTAAATACAACGTTGTTCGGTTTGCCCATTGAACCTAGATCTTGGGATCTTCAGTCCGCTAGGTTGGGTTGCCACTATATTGATTCTTATTTATTTGTAGTCTTTAGACCCATTCCTCTCGATGATCTTTCAACTTGATCTCGGTTTAAACCTTTTGTTCGTGGATCTGCTATATTATCATTTGACTTTGCATAGTCAATTGAGATAATTCCGTTTGAGAGAAGTTGTCTGACAGTATTGTGTCGACGACGAATATGTCATGACTTTCCGTTATACATGTGATTTTGTGCCCTTTCAATTGCCGATTGTCTATCGCAATGTATACGGATTGCTGGCACAGATTTTGACCAATTTGGAACATCCTTTAAGAAATTTCGAAGCCATTTAGCTTCTTCTCCAACTTTGTCTTGTGCAATGAATTTAGATTCCATTGTCGATCTAGCAATGCACATTTGTTTTGAGGATTTCCAAGATACGGCTGCACCTCCAAGGGTAAACACATATCCACTCGTAGACTTAGAGTCTTTTGTATCGGATATCCAATTTGCATCGCAATGTCCTTCAAGAGCAACTCGATATTTTTAGTAGTGCAGTCCATAGTTTTGAGTATATTTCAAATAACCCAAAACTCTCAATATTGCTTTCCAGTGATCTCTCCCTGGATTACTCGTAAATCGACTTAGCTTACTTATTGAGTATGTTATGTCCGGTCGTGTACAGTTCATGATATACATTAAACTGCCGATAATACGAGAATATTCTAGTTGAGATATGCTTTCACCATTATTTCTTGCTAGATGTAAATTTACATCTACAGGGTCTTGGTAGGACTAATATCATACTTCTTGAATTTTTCAAGTATTTTCTCTATGTAATGAGATTGAGATAATATAAGGCCATCCTATATTTTAGAAATTTTAATTCCTAACAGAACATCGGCGATTCCCAAATCTTTCATGTCAAATAGACTACTTAACATTTGTTTTGTAGTTTTGACAATTTCCAAGTTACTATCCACGATAAGCATATCATTAACATATAGGCATACAATGACATATACATTTTGAATGTATTTAAAGTAAACACATTTATCACATTCATTAATTTTGAAACCATTTGATAACATTGCATTATCAAATTTTTCATTCCATTGCTTAGGTGCTTGTTTTAATCCATAATGTGATTTAACAAGCTTGCATACTTTTCCTTCTTGTCCGGGAGCTTTGAACCCTTTAGGTTGCCCCATATAAATTTCCTCGTCTATTTCACCGTTTAAGAATATGGTTTTTACATCCATTTGATGTATTTCAAGTCCATCAATAGCAGCTAGGGGTGCACATGGTTCGGTTCGGTTCGGTTCCACTACGGAACCAGAACCAGAACCAAAATTGATCGGTTCCATGGTTTTGGAACCAGAACCAGAACCAAAATTGGTCGGTTCGATTCGGAAACGAACCATCGATTCTCGGTTTGGTTCGGGTTAGTTCATGGTTCTAGTTCTTGGTTCTGGTTTGCGGTTCTGGTTCGCAGTTTAGGTCGTGATTCTGGTTTGTGGTTCTAGTTCGCGGTTCTGGTTTACGGTTTTCATTAATGGTTCTGGTTCGTGGGTTGGTTCTCGGGTTGGTTAATGGTTCTGGTTAATGGTTCAGGTTCATGGGTCGGTTCTCGAGTAGGTTCTTTGGTTCGGTTTTTTGGTTCGGTTCCATGGGTTCGGTTCTCGGTTCGGTTCGGTTTGGTTCAGGTATAAAACTGAGAACCGAACCGAACACTTCGGTTCTCAATTTTTTGGAACCAGAACCAACCCGTGGAGAAAAAAAACCGAACCAACAAAACCCACGAAGGTCGGTTTGGTTCGGTTCTTCGGGTTAACGGTTTTTTTGCACACCCCTAATAGCAGCTATTGCTATTATCATCCGAATGGATGTTATTCTTATTACCGATGAATATGTGTCGAAGTAATCCAACCGTTGCTTTTGCCTATAGCCTTTAGCTACAAGTGTAGCTTTATATTTATCAATTGATCCATCAGCCGTCAACTTCTTTTTGAAGATCCATTTATAACCTAACGGTTTTGAACCTGGTGGAAGATTCACTAGTTCCCATGTATGATTTTATAATATGGATTTAATTTCACTATTAATTTCTTCTTTACAATTAAAAGCATCGGGTAAGGATATGGCTTCTTTGTACGATTGAGGTTAATTTTTTAGCAAATATGTTAGAAAATCCAGACCGAAAGAAGTCGAGGTTCCGTAACACCCCGCCTAATTAAATACCGGGCGTTCACTCCTTTATTAAATTAAATCAAGGTGAACAGTTGGTTCATTCTCAGCATCACTGTCGATAAAAATAAATTTTTCCAATTTAACACCCTAATTAATTAAGCTAAGTGTCAAAACCATTTTTATACATAACTTTCCAAATTTTATTTAAAGAAGAATTATTTATTTATTTATTAACAACATTCAAAAAGTAATAATCACACCACATCAATTCTGCAACATAATCCAAATAATTTAAAACATTCGTCAATCGAATAACAACATACGAAATCTAAAGTCACACATCCAAACTGAATAAATCCCATAGTAACAGTACTGGGAATAACTGAAATACAAATGTCCAATAACAACGGAATAATGGAAAGAGCTACACATGCCCAACTAAATGAAAGTACTAAGAGTGGATCCGAATGAACGAAGTCGTCTAATCAAGAGACCTGCAACTCCCACCTAAGCTGCAGCGCGTTCCTTCCAAGGGATCCTAAGCAAGACTCCCCTGTGGCTGGGCACCTGTGATACATACATATATATACAAGAGAGAGAAAGACAAAAAGAAACGAGTCAGAGCCCGATAGTGTGTATGATTTAAAAATTTGTTTAGCAAGTATTTAAATTGATACAGGCCAATGCAACAACATATTAGTGCGACACTCTCTTGAGAAAATTCTCACCTCTCTTCTAATGTGCACACCTATAGCACTAACCTTCCCAACAATTTAGCTTATCTTAAATTACTCGTAAGATTTCAAAACCGAACAATATCATTGCTTAAAAAGATACTTCCCATTTAGTAACACCACTCTCGTTTTAGCTTCAATAATTTATAAAGTTTCCCAGTGTCATATTATACTTTTCAACCAAGTATTTATAATTTTAGTCATCAACTATGTCCTACTTACCAAATCACAGTAGGCGGTTCCAAATATCACAATTTCGTATATATATTAACTACTCGCGTAATATATATATATATATATAACGGAACCCCAAATAAAACTATGGTGCAGGCGTACTCTGCTATCCAATCCCCGTATCGCTCACACTAAGGGAAATACAAGTTCGGAATCACTCTCGAACTGTATCAACATATACATAAAAATAATAATGAGGCAAAGAGTAGATTCCAAGCCTCTAAGAGGTCAGTACATACCCCACGCCTCTTAGGACCGTCTGAACTATCGAATCGATAGCCTGTACCAAGGATATCTATCTTCTAGGGTACAAGTCAATATCCCCCCCATAAAGGTCCCATCGAGATAAGACTGTCCCAGCGCGGAAACCTCAGGGATAGCAAGTAGCGCGGGCATGGTTTTCACATGTATATAATATATGCATACACAATCATATAAATATACCACTTTTATCATATTAATATAGGTTCCTCTCATCACCCATAATTACAATATTTATCCTTACTTTTCACATTAAGTATTCCTTATAAGGGTTCATCGCTAACCTTAACTCGAAGGGTTTCTCCAACCCATTACGTGACACTCGTGGACCCTATCCTCACAACTATAAAATTCAGTAGGTGTCCTTATTATGTTCCAACGTAACTCTCTTACGCACCTTACCCTTCAATACCTAAATTAATTGATTTATAAGTAATTATCCCAAAATGTAATTCTTGGTTCACATTAAGTATCTCCAAAATTTATTCTTATAACATACTGGTCTCCTTTATCTCCCAAAACATTCTATTAAGGATGCCCAAGAATTATTTCATGATAAATTAAATTTAACTCATTTAATAAGGGAAATAGGAGTCTGCCAGGAGGGGTCGATCGATCGAGTTTTGGGGCTCGATCGATCGAGCCTTCGATCGATCGATGCTCTGGCTCGATCGATCGATCAAGCAGGTATTTTGATTTCTACAGAATTACAGTTACGGGTTCTACTATGTATTGTGACACCCCGACTAATTAAATACCGGGTAGCTACTCTTTTATTAAATCAATACAAAATGTCAAGTTGGTTCAGTTAATAGCATCACTGTCGAAAACATTTTAATAATTACTAACCACCTAGTATTTAAAAAGTAAGTTGCCAAATTTTAAGTTAAGTCTGATTAACATGCAGTAAAAGAATAACAACCATTCGCCATAATGAAGTAATGAATAACCAATAAAGTAAATATAAATCCGGAGGAAAACTCCTCACAATAAACCCACAACTGAAAAATAATACGACAAGTCTGAATCCTGGATAATTACATGCCAAAGGTCTGAATAATTGAAATAAATGAAATGTCTCTAAAAGAAATGGGCGACATGCCCTACAACTAATAACTGATGAATATCGAGTCAAGATAGATGAAGCGTCTACAAGCAAAGTCCTGTAACTTCCACAAACAGCTACAGCTCGTCACCTGAATGAGAATCCTATGCATGGTGTCCTTGTGGCTGGGCACCTAAAATGGTTTTTACAAAAATAGATTTGAAAGCAAATGGGTCAGATCCCGAAAGTGGAAATCATTTTAAAAACAGCAAGTGTTTTAATAACATTAAAACATTAAATGCAAAATACATGTTAGGACGTGCACTCACATGGAATTCTCACCTCTCGACTACATGTGCACTCCTAACGTACCGTACCCATCTATAAGACATCCATATCTAACCAAACTGTAATAAGTTCTACCCCTTACTACTCGGTTCCCATATTACATTTTAACGTTATCAATTAAATAGAGGACTTTACTTACTCTCAGATTCTCAATTAGAAATACCACTCACTATCAGTTAACCCGTTTTGCTTTCCTCAAATCATTACCATAATATTATTTACAATATTAACATGAAAGTTCCCATTAATTAAGTGTATATTATTCACATCATAAATACACAATACAAGCACCCCGAGACTAAGCTGCGGTGCACACATACTCTGCTATCCATCCCGGTACATCACGTACATAAGGATCACGCATTCCGAATCTCTCAGGAATCGTTCAGATAACAACATCACAAATAATGGAGGCGAACACAGTCACATCACATGGGTCATGCACATACCTGTGCTCCCACGATCAGCAGACTTATTAACATCCCAATAAGTCCTTCTCTGACCTATGTTCATCGAGGTAACCAATCTAAATCCGGGAAACACAAGGATTAGAAGGCCCTAAGCGAACGCAAACCTCCCGTGATAGCAAGTATGGTAGGTATGTCATACACATAAAATCAATACATATACTAAGTATTCACACATCTTAGTAATCACCATATTATTGGTGGTACACTTCTCATTCTCGTACCGACATATGATACTACACAATTTATATGTTCCCGGTTAATAAAATAAATTAGGCCGTCAATAGTTCTCGCAACGTAATAGACACTCACGTCCTACTTCATATTTTTCCTTAGGTTCAAACTACACTTCTAGGTTTGACTCCTCATCATATCCCAAACATCCCAAATGTAACAATAAATCATCACGGGAAGGTTATCTCTACGTATACACAAGGTTACGGGACACTCGGGATCAAAACAGGCTAAAAAGCCTAAACTGTCAACTCGTTCGAAGTCTCGTTCGAACGAGAGTTCGTTCGAACGAACTGGGCCTTCTAACGAGATCTCGTTCGAACGAAAGTCTTCGAACGAACATCCCTCTCGTTAGAACCCAAACTGTCAACTCGCTAGAAGCTCGTTCGAACGACCTGGGCAGGTCTTCTAATGAGTGACCACATTCGAGCCCAGAAATTCCTATCTCATTTTTTCCCAATTTTCTTCACTCCTAATCCCACATAAAAATCGTTCCAACGTCATTTAAGGTTCATAATTTGTACTAAACACTCATAGGTCATAATCAAACGTTTATATAGGGCTAACTCATCTTAAACATCATCAAATCTTCAAATCTCTTTATTTATTCCCAATTTATATGAACATGAACCCTAACATTTATACATCATCATTGAACCTACTATAATTCGTTTTTGTTTCATCCAAGATATTATTAACATCAGAATAATCGCCTACATATAATTCTACATGCAATTCCTCATCAATAAGTAAGATTCTATTTCCAATTTAATGGGTTTTTCATTAACTCCCAAGAACAGTCAGATTTTTATCAATTCCTACAGATGGAAGAAACATTCTCTGTAAAAACAAAATTAAATCACTTGCCTTATTTGAATCTCTGAATTTGATGACGAATCTCTGAAGTGTTCTCTCTCTCTCTGCAGAATTCCTTCTCTCTCTCTCAACAAGCTTTTCTTCTCAAGGTGTTAATGGAGGTGAGGTTAGTTTTGCCAAGTTATAACTTCTCCCGTAGCCCACTTCCTAAATTGGGGTTGGAAATGGCTTAGTGGGTTAATACTAAGTCAGATTTTAACTCTAATTTTCGTGGGTTTTAATTACCCAATTTCTGAAATTACCAAAATGCCCTTATAAGTTACCGGTATGGCCCAAAAATGCCCCGGGACCCAAACTTAACCCCCGGCTAGTATTTTCTGACTATTTCGACCCTTCCGAACGCGTTGGCGCACTCAAAATGACCATACGGTTAATAGAACTAAAATTTACTTTTTAATTAAAATAAATATTTCCCTGACGCGACTGTCACACGCGTCTCAATAAAATTTTCCAACTTGCCGTATTTCAATCTAACGACAAATTTCATACTTCAATATTAATATATAATCATATATGCACATTATAATCAAATACCAACTCGCATCTCGCTAGTATTTTTATCCGGATTAATTTTCAATTAATATGCATTTAATTTAATTAATCCCGTAAATAAATATCACAAAAATACGGGGTATTACATCTATCTTCATCCAAATCCATGTTTTCCGATCCCAAACGTCTCAAAAATTCTACCACTAACATCCTAACATGATATGATACACATTCTACGTAAAGCATGTCAATTTACGTCACTAAACATGGATTAATCATACCGAAATTCATTTAAAACTCAAGAACCCTAAAAATCTCTAAATCATAATTCTAATATGTTTTATCCCAGAATTTATTTCTTATTTACACCAAAATTTCGTGGATTATTCTTCTACATCACAAAAGACTTCCAGAATAAGGTTTAAGTCTTCACTACATGCAAATTCCTATCACAATTTGGGTTTTCTTCCATATATTTCATCCCTAATCATTCCTAAACTAATATGGAAATTGCACCAACGAAATAAGCAAGATAAACACTTGCCAGGTATTTTCAGAAGTCTGGTTTACGGATGATTTTGGTGTGGTTGTGTTCCTCATCTCGCGATTTACGCGTTGGTGGTGGCGGCGGCGCAAACCGTTGAGTTTTGAGCCTTGAAATTGCTTGAGAGCTCTCTCCTCTCTTCTCCAATGGCCGTTCTAGGTTTTGGGAATTCTAACCCTAGGTGACAAACTCAATATCAGATATAGCTCCTCTAATTTTCGTGGGTTTAATTACCCAAAAATATAAAATGACCAAAATGCCCTCCCGGGTTACTAATTAGGCCTAAAAACGCCCCGAGACCCAAACTACACCCCCGGGTACACTTTTCTGACTATCTCGACCCTTCCGGACACGTTGGCGCACTCAAAATGACCATACCGACAACTTATAAAATATTCACTTTTTATTTATCAAAATTTAGTCCCGACGCGACACGAGCACGTCCCGACTTAAATTTCCGAAATTGTCATTTAATTCACTCATGACATTCAATATAACCAATATCATATATATTACTTTGCTCATTAGTAATATTCAAAAAATTTCCCATAATTACTAACTCTCGTCACGTTAATAATTATAACATAATTAATTTCCGGATTTTTATTAAATAATTAACTCATATTAAATTTAATAAATCCCCAAATTAATATAGCATAAAAATACGGGGTATTACATACTTCCCCCCTAATAACGGAATTTCGTCCCGAAATTCGGAAAATAAGGCATACCTGTTAAGAACAAGTCCGGATATCTCTCGCGCATATCTGCCTCGCGCTCCCAAGTGGATTCCTCCACATTGTGGTGCTCCCACTGGACCCGTACAAGTGGAACTATCTTTGACCTCAATATCCTCTCACTATAGTCTAGGATATCCACCGGTCTCTCCTCGTAAGAGCTGTCAGGATGTAAGTCTATCTCATCTATCGCGATGTGAGTATGGGCCATATCATCCCGAAGATACCGTCTCAACGACGAGATGTGGAATACATCGTGAACGAGATGTAAATGCTCTGGCAGTCCCAACCTGTATGCAACCGACCCAATCCTCTCGATGATGGAAAATGGTCCCACGTACCTCGGAGCCAACTTTCCCTTCTTCCCGAACCTCATCACTCCTTTCATAGGAGATACACGCAATAACACTTGGTCCCTCACACTAAACTCTCGGAAGAACCGTTTCGCATCGGCGTAGCTCTTCTGCCTGTCCTGGGCTACCCGAATGCGACTCCTAATCATTTCGATCCTCGCGGAGGTCTCCTGAATCACCTCTGGTCCTAGCAACTTGTTATCCCCCACTTCGAGCCAACAAGCTGGGGAACGACAAGGCCTGCCATACAAAGCCTCAAATGGAGCCATGCCAATCGTGAACTGATACGAGTTATTATAAGAAAACTCTACCAGTGGAAGGTGTGGCTCCCAACCTACTACAAAATCAAGGACACACATGCGTAGCATATCTTCTAACATCTGATTAGTACGCTCTGTCTGTCCGTCTGTCTGTGGGTGATAAGCTGAACTCAACCTCAACTCAGTACCCATAGCCTCCTGAAAGCTTTCCCAAAAGCGTGATACGAAGATCTTGTCTCTATCTGACATAATATTCAGGGGCACCCCGTGTAATCTGACGATCTCGGCAATAAACATGTGAGCATACTGACCCGTGGTATAATCTGTCCGCACCGATAGAAAATGAGCCACCTTGGTCAAACGGTCTACAATCACCCAGATGGAGTCATGGCCCCGCTGTGATGTAGGCAACCCTGTAATAAAATCCATGGAAATGCTCTCCCACTTCCACGCGGGTACTTCCAATGGCTGAAGCAACCCTGACGATTTCTGATTGTCCACCTTCACCAGCTGGCAGGTAGAACACTTGGACACGAACTCAGCAATGTCTTTCTTCATCCCACTCCACCAGTATTGTCTCCTCATATCCTGGTACATCTTATCCCCTCCAGGATGCACTGCAAACCGGGACCCGTGAGATTGGGTCATCACTGTATGACGTAATTCATCCCCTTCAGGAACTACCAACCTCCCATTAAACCGCAAACCTCCATCGAAACTAACAGAATAGGACTCAGCACCCTCGGCTAGAAGTCGCACAATCTGCTCCTGGAAAAACGGGTCTGTGGTCTGTGCCTGTATCACCCTTGTAATAATTTCGGGTGTGACTGACATAACGGATATGAATGAACGGGCTACAGCGTCATGGTGGCCCAACTCCTTCCACTTTGCCTTCCAGACGTCCACTACCTCGTCTACCGGTCTACGACTCAATGCATCAGCAACTACGTTGGCCTTTCCCGGATGATACTGTATATCGAACTGGTAGTCCTTCACAAACTCTAGCCATCTGCACTGACGCATATTCATCTCTCGCTGAGTGAACAGGTACTGCAACAACTTGTGGTCTGTGAACAAACAGAATTTCTCTCCCAACAAATAGTGCCTCCATATCCTCAATGCAAAGACGACGGCTGCTAACTCCAGGTCGTGGGTGGGGTAATTCTTCTCATGCGGCTTAAGCTTACGGGAGGCAAAATCTATAACCTTCTCTTCCTGCTGAAGTACTTCCCCAAGTCCCCGTAAGGACGCATCGGTGTAAACCAGGTACTCCACACCCGGCTTCGGTAACGAAAGGACTCGTGCTGAAGTAATCTTGTCTTTCAGCTCGTCGAAATCCAACTGACAAGCATCATCCCAAACATATGGTACCCCCTTGCGAGTCAGGTTCGTCAGCGGACCCACTATTTTGGAGAATCCCCGAATGAATCTCCTGTAGTAACTAGCTAACCCCAAGAAACTACGCACTTCTGTCGGTGTCGTGGGATGTCCCCACTCCCTCACCGCTGACACTTTGCTCGGGTCAACTGACATCCCCTGCTCAGAAACAACATGCCCCAAGAACTGTACCTCTCGTAACCAGAATCCGCACTTCTCGTACTTAGCATACAACTGATGCTCTCGTAGAGTCTGAAGAACCTTCCTCAAGTGCTCGGCATGCTCCTCCTCGGAGTGTGAATATATCAAAATGTCATCTATGAAAACGATGACAAACTGATCCAAGAACTCTCTGAATACTCGGTTCACCAAGTCCATGAAAACGGCTGGAGCATTTGTGAGTCCGAACGGCATCACCCGGAACTCATAAGACCCATATCTTGTCAAGAAAGCAGTCTTCGAAACATCCTGCTCCCTAATACGTAGCTGATGGTACCCCGACCTCAGATCTATCGTCAAAAAGAAAGTTGCTCCCCTCAGCTGGTCGAACAGATCATCGATTCGAGGCAACGGATATTTATTCCGTATCGTGACCTTGTTCAGCTCCCGGTAGTCCACACACAATCTCAGTGAACCATCTCTCTTCTTCACAAACAAAACTGGAGCGCCCTAAGGTGAGGTACTCCTACGAATGAAGCCCTGACCTAACAGCTGCTCTATCTGATCTCGTAGCTCTCGCATCTCTGCCGGAGCCATACGGTACGGTGCGCGTGCTATAGGTCTCATATCTGGAAATAAATCTATAACAAAGTCTATCTCTCGACTGGGGGGGTAGGCCTGGTATCTCCTGAAACACATCGGAATACTCCCTGAAAACTGGGATCTAATCTAAGGGAATCACAACCTCCTTAGAGGTATCCTCCTCTATGTAATACAAATGAGCGGCCGAACCTCCCTCTGGGCAAGGCATCGCCACTACAAACATCTCTTGCCCCGGAATGGCAAAAACAATGCTCCCACCGAAGCAATCAATCATGGCTCTATAAGCTGCGAGCCAATCCATACCAATAATCACATCATGCTCGTGCATGTCTAAAACTAACAAGTCTGCAGGTAATTCCAAGCTACCAATCTCTACCCCCACTCCCCGGCATATAAAGAAAATAAGGGACCCACTCCCCAGTGGTGAGTCTACACACGTCACTGTGCTCTCTGCTGTGGCTAACAACCCTAAGGCCTTCGCAAAATGCGTAGCTATAAAACAATGCGTTGCCCCCGTGCATTGCCCCCGTATCAAACAAAACTCAACCCATAGTACCATGGATAGGAAACATACCCTCAATCTTGAGTGGTGCCTGTGGAGTTGCTGCCTGAAGGACGTTATATACACGTCCATATTATAACTTCCCCTGCTGCACTGGGGCTGCTGGAACGGCTGGTAGGGCTGGCACCTGGGCTGAAGCTGGGAGGTCAGGTGGAAAAAGTGGCATCTGTGGCTCATTACGGGCTCCCTGCTGCTGTGAGTCCCTACACCCTCCGAACAATCCTGACGTCTGTGTCCATGTTTACCGCACCCAAACCATCGGCCTCTGAAGTTACCTCCCCTCTGTACCTGCTGACCACGGCCCTGCTGGCCGTTACCTCCCCGCCACTGGCCCTGTTGGCCCTGATTAGCACGTTGTCTACCCTGCTGGCCCTGCTGCTGACCCGGTTGTCGGTGTTGGCCTTGCTGGCCCTGCTGATTAGGCTGGCCCTGCCTATAACCCCCATATCCCTACCTAGAATCACCTGAACGGAATCGCTTAGCAGGGTCCCCCTGATGGGAACTCTGCTCGTGCTGACGAGTCTGTTCATGAGATGGTGCCCCACTGGCACTATTACCCCCGGTCCTGCCCGGCTGGCTGGACTCTCCTGCTCTCTTGCTTCCCTGAAGATGAAAACGGTGATCCTGGTAATGTAGTAATGCAACATTGAGTACATCAGTGAAAGTACTCAGGGATAAATTCCCAATAAGGTGCTGACGGATCCTCCAAGCTGACCCGTCGACAAACAACATAATCTTCTTGCTCTTAGTGGGTGCCTCATCTGGCACGATGGTGAGAAGTCTCGTGAACTCCTCCTCATACTCTGCTACGGTAGAATTCTCTTGCTTCAGATTCAGTAATTTTTGCCTCATCTCAGTCTGCACTGCAGGTGGAAAGTACTTGCGGTCAAACCGCTCCCAGAACGACTGAATAGGGATCGTGTCCCTCTCCTCCAAAGTGGTAGTGGACTCCCACCACTGCAAAGCGGCCCCTACCAGCTTAAAGGAAGCCAATAACTGCTTTTGCACGTCAGTGAACTCATACATACGGAGATGCCGCTGGATGTCTTTCTTCCATTGGCTAACTGTGACAATATCGGAGATACCAAAGAACTCAGGGGGATGTGCTTTCTGAAAATCATCCCGAACCCTCTCCCATGAAGATGGAAGTTGTGCTGGTACTGGCGCCACTGCCTGAACCTGGGGTGGGGCCTGCTGAACCACCGCTAGTGCGGCATTCACCGCCTGAGCAACAATGGCGACTACTTCATTTGCATTCATTGTGCCTTGTGCCGGAACTGCTGGTTGCTCGGCCTGGGCACGTCTATCCTTCGGAGAACGTCTCGGAGGCATCTGAAACGTGAAAAAGTTTATTAGTCTACAGTTATTATCAAATCTCAAATAGATGAAGACTTAAACGTAAAAGCAAGAGTACAACAATCCTAAAAATAGGGCTCTATAGCAAAAACGTTAAGCTGAAAGCGAAATAAGTCGTACAGATCCTATGGACACTAGAACCTGATGCTCTGATACCACCTGTGACACCCTGCCTAATTAAATACCGGGCGATCACTCCTTTATTAAATTAAATCAAGGTGAACAGTTGGTTCATTCTCAGCATCACTGTCGATAAAAATAATTTTTTCCAATTTAACACCCTAATTAATTAAGCTAATTGTCAAAACCATTTTTATACATAACTTTCCAAATTTTATTTAAAGAAGAATTATTTATTTATTTATTAACAACATTCAAAAAGTAATAATCACACCACATCAATTCTGCAACATAATCCAAATAATTTAAGACATTCGTCAATCGAATGTCAACATACGAAATCTAAGGTCAGACATCCAAACTGAATAAATCCCATAGTAACAGTACTGGGAATAACTGAAATACAAATGTCCAATAACAAAGGAATAATGGAAAGAGCTACACATGCCCAACTAAATGAAAGTACTAAGAGTGGATCCGAATAAACGAAGTCGTCTAATTAAGAGACCTGCAACTCCCACCTAAGCTGCAGCGCGTTCCTTCCAAGGGATCCTAAGCAAGACGCCCCTGTGGCTGGGCACCTGTGATACATACATATATATACAAGAGAGAGAAAGACAAAAAGAAACGGGTCAGAGCCCGATAGTGTGTATGATTTAAAAATTTGTTTAGCAAGTATTTAAAATGATACAGGCCAATGCAACAACATATTAGTGCGACACTCTCTTGAGAAAATTCTCACCTCTCTTCTAATGTGCACACCTATCGCACTAACCTTCCCAACAATTTAGCTTATCTTAAATTACTCGTAAGATTTCAAAACCGAACAATATCATTGTTTAAAAAGACACTTCCCATTTAGTAACACCACTCTCGTTTTAGCTTCAATAATTTATAAAGTTTCCCAGTGTCATATTATACTTTTCAACCAAGTATTTACAATTTTAGTCATCAACTATGTCCTACTTACCAAATCACAGTAGGCGGTTCCAAATCTCATAATTTCGTATATGTATTAACTACTCGCGTAATATATATATATATATATATATATATAACGGCACCCCAAATAAAACTATGGTGCAGGCATACTATGCTATCCAATCTCCGTATCGCTCACACTAAGGGAAATGCAAGTTCGGAATCACTCTCGAACTGTATCAACATATACATAAAAATAATAATGAGGAGAAGCGTAGATTCCAAGTCTCTAAGAGGTCAGTATATACCGTACGCCTCTTAGGACCGTCTGAACTATCGAATCGATAGCCTGTACCAAGGATATCTATCTTCTAGGGTACAAGTCAATATCCCCCATAAAGGTCCCATCGAGATAAGACTGTCCCAGCGCGAAAACCTCAGGGATAGCAAGTAGTGCAGGAATGGTTTTCACATGTATATAATATATGCATACACAATCATATAAATATACCACTTTTATCATATTAATATAGGTTCCTCTCATCACCCATAATTACAATATTTATCCTTACTGTTCACATTAAGTATTCCTTATAAGGGTTCGTCGCTAACCTTAACTCGAAGGGTTTCTCCAAACCATTACGTGACACTCGTGGACCCTATCCTCACAAGTATAAAATTCAGTAGGTGTCCTTATTATGTTCCAACGTAACTCTCTTACGCACCTTACCCTTCAATACCTAAATTAATTGATTTATAAGTAATTATCCCAAAATGTAATTCTTGGTCCACATTAAGTATCTCCAAAATTTATTCTTATAACATACTGGTCTCCCTTATCTCCCAAAACATTCTATTAAGGATGACCAAGAATTATTTCATGATAAATTAAATTTAACTCATTTAATAAGGGAAATAGGAGTCTACCAGGAGGGGTCGATCGATCGAGGTTTGGGGCTCGATCGATCGAGCCTTCGATCGATCGATGCTCTGGCTCGATCGATCGATCAAGCAGGTATTTTGATTTTTGCAGAATTGCAGTTACGGGTTCTACTATCTATCTTCATCCAAATCCATATTTTTCGATCCCAAACGTCTCAAAAATTCTACCACTAACATCCTAAAATGATATGATACACATTCTACGTAAAGCATGTCAATTTACGTCACTAAGCATGGATTAATCATACCGAAATTCATTTTAAACTCAAGAACCCTAAAAATCTCTAAATCATAATTCTAATCTGTTTTATCCCAGAATTTCTTTCTTATTTACACCAAAATTTCGTGGATTATTCTTCTACATCACAAAAAACTTCCAGAATAAGGTTTAAGTCTTCACTACATGCAAATTCCTATCACAATTTGGGTTTTCTTCCATATATTTCATCCCTAATCATTCCTAAACTAATATGGAAATTGCACCAACGAAATAAGCAAGATAAAAACTTACCTAGGATTTTCAGAAGTCTGGTTTACGGCTGATTTTGGTGTGGTTGCGTTCCTCGTCTCGCGATCTACGCGTTGGTGGTGGCGGCGACGCAAACCGTTGAGTTTTGAGCCTTGAAATTACTTGAGAGCTCTCTCATCTCTTCTCCAATGGCTGTTCTAGGTTTTGGGAATTCTAACCCTAGGTGACAACCTCAATATCAGATATAGACCCTCTAATTTTCGTGGGTTTAATTACTCAAAAATGTAAAATGACCAAAATGCCCTCTCGGGTTACTAATTAGGCCTAAAAACGCCCCGAGACCCAAACTACACCCCCGGGTACACTTTTCTGACTATCTCGACCCTTCCGGACGCGTTGGCGCACTCAAAACGACCATACAGATAACTTATGAAGTATTGACTTTTTATTTATCAAAATTTAGTCCCGACGCGACACGAGCACGTCCCGACTTAAATTTACGAAATTGTCATTTAATTCACTCATGACATTCAATATAACCAATATCATATATATTAATTTTCTCATTAGTAATATTCAACAAATTTCCCATAATTACTAACTCTCGTCACGTTAATAATTATAACATAATTAATTTCCGGATTTTTATTAAATAATTAACTCATATTAAATTTAATAAATCCCCAAATTAATATAGCATAAAAATACGGGGTATTACAGGTTCTTGCTCTTTTACTACGTCTTGGTTCACCCTCTATTGGTTCAATAGGTTAATGAGTACCACTTATAGTATCTTGATTTGTCCTTTTAGAAGGGCCAGATTCTCGGGTTATGTTATACGGGAATTCATTGTCAAAAAATAAAGCGTCCCTCGATTCAATAACTGTATTTACATGAATATCCGAAATCTCAGATTTATAAACTAGAAATCGATATGGACTGCTATTAGTAGCATAATCGATGAACACATAATCCACGATTTTTGGCCCTATTCTTACCTTTTTAGGTTTAGGAACCATCACTTTAGCTAAGCACCCCCACACTTGTAAATATTTATAAGAAGGTCTTCGACATTTCCATAATTCATAAGGTGTCTTGTGAGTCTTCTTGTGAGGTACTTTATTGAGAATGTTATTAGCAGAAAGTAAGGCTTCCCCCCACAAGTTCTGTGGAGCTCCTGAACTTAATAACATTTAGTTCATAATCTCTTTCAAAGTACGGTTTTTGCGTTCAACAACACCATTTGATTGAGGAGAATAAGGAGCGGTTGTTTGATGAATAATTCCATTTTCAGAAAAAAAAATTCCTCAAAAGGATATTCATATTCATCTCCTTTATCACTCCTAATAGCCTTACACGTTTTGCTAAATTAATTCTCA
Organism: Sambucus nigra; assembly: GCA_949130495.1. Taxonomy (NCBI): domain Eukaryota; kingdom Viridiplantae; phylum Streptophyta; class Magnoliopsida; order Dipsacales; family Adoxaceae; genus Sambucus; species Sambucus nigra. Next base: position 35,474,765 of record OX422217.1, read on the forward strand.
ACTTCATTCTTATATTGTTTAAATGCATTAATAGCCTCATCTTTACTATGTAATAAATATACATAGCAATATTTTGTGCAATCATCAATAAAAGTAATAAAATACTTTTTTCCACCTCTAGTTTGAACAAATTTTAAATCATAAATATCAGTGTGAATTAAATCTAAAGGTTCGATTATTCTTTCAATAGAATGGAAAGGTAATCTGGCTAATTTAGATTCCACAAAAATTTCACATTTATGATTTTTATCAATATTAAATTTTAAAATTCCAAGTTAATTAATCTACGCAAGGTATCAAAATTAACATGTCCTAATCTAGCATGCCAAATATTAGATGACTCAATCAAGTAAGAAGAACTAGTAATTTCATTCATTGAAATATATGTTTTTGGTGTTACAGTAAGAACATTGATTTTAAAGAGCCCCTCATTTAGGTAGCCCTTTCCTACATACATGCCATTATTTGACAACACAAAGCGATCAGACACAAACACAATCTTGAACCCATTTTTAGTCAGGAGAGATCCAGAAATCAGATTCTTTCTGATATCAGGCACGTGAAGAACATCATTGAGAGTAAGTTCATTTCCAGAAGTCATTTTTAGAGTAATCTTTCCTCGTCCTGCCACCTTAGAAGTGGAAGAGTTCCTCATAAATAGGTTCTCCTCATTTTCCAAAGGCTTATAGGTGGAGAACATCCATTTGTTTGCACAAATGTGTCGTGTGGCTCCAGTGTCCACCCATCATTCCTTGGTATTTCCAACCAAGTTACATTCAGAGACCACGACAGAAAGATTCACATCCGCCAAGTCATTGGAGATGTTTTCACCCTCAGTTACATTTTCTTGAGGATTATTCCGATTTTGCTTCTTAGGCTTACGACACTCGCTGGAGCGGTGTCCAGGCTTACCACAGTTGTAGAATTTTCCTTTGAACTTCTTCTTGTTCTGTTTAGAAGTGCCCTCCCCATCATGCTTTCACTTGTTTTTATTAGGACCTTCAACAACACGGACTTTCGTTTCCATTGGATTCTTCCCACTTTTCTTTTGACACTCACAGTTATCTTCTTCAATTATCAGCCTGACCACCAACTCCTTCACATTCATCTCCTTTCGCTTGTGCTTGAGATAATTTTTTAATAAAGCCCAAGATGGTGGTAATTTTTCAACAATTGCAGCAACTTGGAAAGTTTCAATAAGGGAATTCCTTCAGCATGAATGTCGTGGAGGATCACTTAGAGTTCTTGCACCTGCGAGATCACTGGTTTAGAGTCAACCATTTTAAAGTCTAGAAAATGCCCGAAGATAAATTTCTTCATCCCGGCATCTTCAGTTTTGTACTTATTTTTCGAAGAATTCCACAATTCCTTGGATGTCTTGATCGTGAAGTAGACATGATACAATATTTTGTCCAAGTAGGCGAGAATATAATTCTGGCATAGGTAGTCCGAGTGCTTCCCACTACACCAAAATGGGCAAATTGTCACCTTTCAGCCGGCCAACCATCAACAACATCAACCTTTTCCGAGTCATCTCCCTCTTGAATAGAGGGACAATCTTCATATACAAACCTACCCAGTTAGCAGGTAGTGAGATAGAAATACATTTGTCATTGCCAACGTTTGAAGTCAGCCCCATTGACCTTTTTTGGTTTCTCCCCGTGTGGCATAGATACGGGTGCAGTCACATTTGTGTTAGTGACAGTCACATTAGTAGGAATAGTGTTCGTACTATGAGATTCCTTTCTGTTACAAAAATAAAATTTTTATCAATCATAATATTCATATATAAATGAATTAATCAAAACAGAATACGAAATTATGTACACCAATTATCTCCAAATATAATTAACAATAATTGAATTCCAAAAGAATTTTAAATAATATCGGAATTAAATAATATAGAATAAAGCAAAATTTCTACACAAATTTTAGAATTCTATGCCACAGAATTAGACTAAATTATTAAACAGTAGTTTATATTAGTCTAAGTTAAACAAGAAAAATATGTGTCACACTTGTTTTAATATTAAAAAAAAATCGTACAAAATAGAATACATAAATAAATTTTTTAAATTAAAAGTTTTATATAAACAGATTTAACAAAAATTTACAAATAAATTTTTTATTTTCTAATACAAAATATATAAACAGTGTAGAAATTAATTTCTGTAACAAAAACTATTTTATTTAAATTTCTGTAATAAAATAATATTTTAATTCAAAATTTCTGTAAAAACATATTTATTTATACAAATAAAATTCTGTAATAAAAAAAATCCTGTACACTATACAAAACAGTAGAATAAAATAAAACTGTGTTAAGATTGTTATGTCTACTATTTAATTAGCAAATAGTACAAAATTATTAATGAAATAAATATTACAGAATTAAAACGAAATTACAGAAAATTAGAATTACTTACTTGGTACAAGAAAAGTATATTACAGAAGAATAAGAAATTGAATCCGAGCCCTATGTGATACCAATGTTTTCTTAAGACAATTTTATTCCCTCCCAAGTGTTATAGGTTAACGAATAATTGTCTCCCAAGATAGAATGGATTTTGAATTAATTCATGTAGCACAGAAATGAATTAATCCCATTGAACACAAATCTGTGTATTTACCAAACAGTATGACTAAAAGAATCAGGAACCCATAATGTATGAAGAACATTATTTATGGTTAGAAGAAATAGGAGAGAAAAATTTTCCATTAGTTTAAAAACGGAGGGAAACATTTGTATTTATAGTAAATCAAGTGACTATTAAAAAATAACTGTCAAAATAGTTAAATGAATAACTGTTGGCAATAACTGCCAACAGTTAATTAATTAATTAATTAATTATTTTCGTAATTAATTAATAATTAAAAAGCCCAGAAAGTTAATTTAAAACGGACCAAAAAATTTAAGAGATTATAAGCCCAAGCCCAAGCCCGAACCGAGCCGAGACGAGCCAGCCGGACGGCGCACGCGTGTGGGCTTTTGGGCCAAGCCCAACACATGCATAGTGTAGGCAATCTCCCCTTCAAAGAGTTGGGATACCCCAAGGCATCCAATCCTTAGTCCATACTTGGGGTGTTATTAACTCATCAACTTTTCACTACTCTTCCAATGTGGGACAAGAGTTAAAACATACCCAATTCATTAACTTTCATTGCTTTGTGAGTCACTTTGGGGACTTATTTATCATTCATAACTTATTAAAATTGGATATATGAATATACTACGTTAATCTCCTTGCAAAGGAGAACGCATTCGTATGTGGTTCCACAATTATCGTGGTGTGGGTCCCACCTAAATTTGAACTCAAAGTTGCTCAAATTTCTATCCAGAAAATTCTGGACAACTTTTTCTAAGTCCAACTTCCAACAGAATTCATAAGGAGTTTGCTCGCCTTGCAGGTTCCTCATTGTGCGCATTAGAAAAAATTCAATGTCTCTAAGACATTAAAAGATTCGCAAAGTATCACGTGTAAGCGAATTAAGTAATCGCGAATTTAAGACATCAAAATTTTGATGTCTTAGAGACGTCAATTTTTTTTAAGTGCACATCCTTATATTCACAATTCCTTGAATTTTGTACATATTTTTTGTTTAAAATGTACACTTTTTTTATAAAAAAAAAAAAGAAGTGTATGACAATAATGAGTTACAACTACATATTCTCCAATCCATGCTATAAAAACTTATACAACTCTATACAAAAATATTTAAATTTTTCAAAGAAACCACTTCTCCAAATATTTAACTCTTTATATATCTATTAATAATAGAGTATAAGGTTTAAAATGAATATTTCATTGGGCAATAACCATTAGGTAAGCATCAAATTTCACGTTACCGGATTCCCTTAGTAATATAAACCAACAAGCCTCAGCTCTCACAGATAATTTCCCATATGTGATGGATTTTTCTTAACAAAATGAATTCTCATACAAAATAGCTTTCTTAATCATCTACACTAGGAGTGGTTATCTATTGGTTTGGTCGATATTTGACCTATACCAATACAAACCAAAATTTTCTGGTGTGTTCGAGTTCAGTAGTCTGCGTTTTACATTTTCTAGAAAACACTTTCCAAAATTAAACCGCGTGGTACATATGTTTTTCCATTATTTTCAATAATTTTTACTTTCGTAATGTTACCTTTTTCGATTTTTTTAGTTTTATTTTCATACCTTTTAATCTTTTTTATCCTTTTTATATATTTAATTTTCATATAAAATAACTAAATTAACACACAAACCATAAAATAAAACAAAAATGAATAAGTACGAATTCTAATTAATTTTAAAAGATATTACACATACTTTATTAAAGCAACACATTTCCAAATGGAAGATAAAATTAGCTGAGAATTATATGGACGAATGATTGAGATCACTTTTAGTTGAATCAAATTAATATAGAAATTAACAAATATAATATCAATTTGTTATTTTAATCATATTAAATCAGAACTTCGTGATGGTACTTATTTTACGTTTTGATACGATAACTTTAGTAAATCAATTTTTTAAATGTCTAAACCAAAACATAATTTAAGTATTGGTAATTTTAATTTTCACTAATGAAAAGTAGTAAACCAAAATTATATTTTTCGAGCAAAAACGGTGTGGTACAATAAAAAAATCATATCGTAATCACCCCTAATCTAGATAGTTAGGATAAAATCAATGTCGTGAGTGAAAATGAAATCAAACGTAGTTAGACTTTACATTGCTGATGAACATTGAATAATAATGGACCCGAAATTCCAAATACTTTTACATTTAGAAACAACATAGACTTGTAAACCCCTAGTTTGAGAACTAAAAAAAAATCTTTACAAAAAAAATGCTTGGTGTTAATGTCTAAAACTACTAAAAGGGTATTTTTAAGTCTTAGCTAGGAATTACTAATAATAAACTATAAAAAATATATAAGAAAATAGTTTGAGGTTGAGAGAGATGAGAGATAGAGAATGAGATAAGAAATTAATGTGGTTTGGCCTAATGAGACTCCTAAGTTCACAAGCGCAATGCTATTTTATATTGATCCCGTGAGAGGTGTTGGTTCCTCTCACGGGACCGTACGGGGGCTGTTTCGTGTTTTCCCCCTCTAACGCCTTATTTTTAAGTTTAAGTCTTCATCTTTTCAAATTATCGTCGTACTCTCAAACCGGGAGTCCCGTGATCGTGCGGTCAGTTTCTACGAGTTACATTGGTCCCGTGAGAAGTGTTAGTGCCTCTCATGGGACCGTACGGGGCTGTTTCGAGTTTTCACCCTCTAACGCATTGTTTTCAAGCTTAAGTTCTCATATTTTCAAATTATCGTCGTATTCTCAAACTGGGAGTCCCGTGATCGCTTGATCAGTTCCTAAGTGTTACATTGGTCCCTACGTGTTACATCAGTTCCTACGTCTAGACATTAGCAAGTTATCGTCGTATACTGAAACCGGGAGTCTAAAATATTTTCAACATATTATCCAACAATCAAACCAATAATTATTCCGTATTCCTTCTAATTATCCCGTACTCCTTCTAACATACTATCCAACAACAAGCCAACAACCAATAATTATCCAACAACCAAACCAAACAAAACCAATAATTATCCCGTACTCCTATCATCTAAAAGATTTAATAGATAATGTATATCAATTATATAACTACTTTAGTTAAAGTAAAGAGTACCTGGTGTGTAATGAAGAACTAGTATGTAATGAAGAACTGGTATCTAATTGGTTAGATCTGCAATACGTAAACAATGTGTTATGAAGAACGGGTATGTAAAATTAAAGAAATTACCTCACAAAACCACTGATGAATTAGATCTGTTGCCTATAATATGTCGTAGATTTACATATGACGCAGATTTATTCCCCCATTTTAACACCGTAATTACATATGACGCAAATTTATTCCCCCATTTTAACACCGTAATTCGAACGAACGTGAGCAACCTGCTGCCTATAATATGTAAAGAAAAGTGCACAAAGGCAAAGGAGAACAAAAATCTATAATATCAACCCGGTGCCTATAATATCAATGTAGTTGTGATTATTACGCCGCCATTTTAAGGTTTTAAAATACATATCCAATCAAGTTGATCACAACAAATCTCAAACTAAAACAGAACTGTATGAAATCAACAGAATTATGGCATACATGTCAAGTTAAAATATGAATGAACGGAATCAAGTTATATTTGTTCCATGTCAAGTTGTAGCCTCCTAATATCTTGACGTAAAAGTCAAAAAATGCACATTAATCGAAAGATATGTGATATACTTTTTCATAGGCAAATCAAGAGCACACCCAACAAATTTAATAACATGTACATTTATCGACACTAGTATCAATTCAATAAATTCAACATAGTATCCAACAACCAAGCCAACAATATCTCACTATAGTAATGTGCACACGTGTTTGCGACTCGTATGTTATAAAAAATCATTTAATTATATTTTGTCAAAAAAAAAAAACAAGACAAGCATATTTTGTCAAAAAAAATACACACATATACAATCTAGAGTTTATTGACATAATCTATACATACACACACATACAATCTAGGGTTTACTTAAACCCTAATATTTTTTTGACATAAATCTATGCATACATATAACCCACAACAAGGCGGTTATAATTTTTTTTACTTATTATAAATCCATTTAATTATATTTTGTCAAAAAAATACACACATACAATCTAGGATTTATTGACATAATCTATACATACACACACATACACACACACATACACACACATAATGTCTAGCGTTTTGAATACTATTTTGTAAAAAAAAAATACACACACATACAATCTAGGGTTTATTGTCATAATCTATACATACACACACACACACACACATACACACACATATACACACAAATATACACACAAATAGCTGCCACACAAACACACAAATATACATACACACACACACACATACGCACATAGCTGCCACAAATCAAAACAAATCGAAATGCACACACATATACACATACCTTTCACGAATCTTAGATGAAATCAACAAAAAACCCCAATAGCCGAAATCCCAAATCGCCCAAATCGTCCAAAGCTAAATCGCGAATGGCAGAAACAAAAGTAAGCTAAATCGCGAATGGTTCCCAAATCGTTATTTAATATGTTGACCTGGTCACGGCCTAGAGCCGTGACCCAACCTCCGCGACCAATAAGTTATCCCCCATGACCAGCTGGTCGCGGACTTGGGCCGTGACCATCTGGGCGTGACCATTCGCAGGATTTGGTGTAGTGAAGTGAGTACAAACTCTCAAGAATCTTCATAGGGTTTTGCATATGTTGTTTTCTTTCTTTCCCCACCATGTGATATGTGATGTTATTTATAATGGGAGAGGGAAGAGGATAAGCTCGAATGCCTTTATAAGTTATACACATTTCTACATTCTAGTTGACAATTAATGATGAGGTAATAGTAGGTAGTTAAAAGGATTAATCCACGTGTGTATAAAGAGAGAGTTGTATATATTCTCGTATGTGGTTTACATGTATGCTTGATAGTCTTAATTACTGGTGGTCGGCGAGACAATATACCAAGGGAAAGCAGTGAGTAGACCAAAGTAACGATGTGCTGATAATGTCCCAAGAGCACTTTATGATGACAAGTGTCACAATTTTATTGTTCATTTCCCATTATTATTTTACGGTACAATAGAAGTCCCTAAGACTTCATTCATGACTGGAGAGAGCAGTGGCTTGTGAAAAGTGTGGATAGAGTATTAATTGATAGGTGTTGATCGGTTCCGTGAAAACTTGGTCGTAAGCCTTTGGTTGTGACTTTATCATGTTGAGATTCTTTGGTCGGCAATCGATCTCTGAATGTTGACATTTATGGGAAATTACTTATGTTCTTGATGCAATGGCAATTTTATAAATAAACGCAAAAATAGCGAAGCGTTTATGGGTACTCTGGTAATAAGGCACATTGGGTAATGAATTATCGTCAAAATGAAACATCAGATACTTTTAAGCATACCATCTTTGTGCAATCAGATAGACGTCATCCGGCTTATACAGTGTCATTTTCCCCTCATTTCATTTCATCCTTAATTCAAAAATCTCTTTCTTCCTCTTCAAGATTTTTTTCTGCCAGTTGTGAGAACCATGTTCTTCCCTATCACTGTAAGATCTCATTCTTTGTTCCCTTTTTAAATTCTTTTGTAATTATTTGCTGAAAATTTGGTTTATACTATGGATGAGAGTTCGTTAGAGCTTTTTAGGGTTACCCATGGAATCCCTACGTGGGTAAGTACTGAGTTGCTGACTGGTCCTTGTGACCTTTTTGCTTTAGCTGAGGATCATTAGGTACCCACTATTTTTATTACAGAGTGTGGGGTTACTTTTATTCGCAATTGTTTATCTCTAGATTTTTTCCAGTACTTTGATGTCGTTCCTACCCAATTTTCCCTAAACACTTAGAGGATTGTTAATGGAGTTCACTGCATTTATGAGAAATATGGGACATGCATTAGAATAAAGGAGTTAATGTACAGCTACCATTGGGGTACCACAAATGAAAACATTTATTACTTGAAGATGAGGAAGTCCAAAAGGGCTTTAGTTATCAATCTACCTAATTCTAATAAGATTGGGATCACAGTCTAATTGTGAATAATTGACAATTTGCCTCTTTTCCTGAGGGTCTTGTGTATAATGACCTAAGGTGCCCCGAGGAAGGCCAAGGAATATGTTCGGCACATGCACACATATTTAAAATATTTTTCATTTTTTATGCTTTAATTTTATAATAGATTATGTGTTTTTGATTTCTGTTTTGCAGAGAAGAGTAAGAAAAAAATCCCTCGTATTTTAGAGTTTAATTTTACTGATTTGAAAGTTGTTTAGTCGGTTCAGCAAAGAATTGGTGCTGAAGACCATCTCAGGTCGGTTTCATTCCTGTTTGGCTACCGAAGTATTAATACCTCTTTTGTTGCTAGACATATTTAGGAGATACCCTCAGCCCCCATTAGTTTAGACGACCCTGCCTCCACTTCTTTTGATACCTCTCGATCTGGTTCTGTGTTCTCTCGCCAAGCAGAGGGAAATTTCTTGACAGGGGCAATCTCTTCATCCTGTGACACCTCGATAAATTAAATACCGGGTGATCAGTCCTTTATTCAATTTAAAATGAAGTGTTTGGTTGGTTCATTCTTAGCATTACTGTCGAAATACATTTAACATTAATAATCACCTAATAAATAGTTAAGCTAGTGTCAAAATATTTTCCATTTTAAGCTATACCCAAAGAATCCATTAATAATTTCTAAGTATTAAGACATCAAATATTTACCATTCACAGGGATATAATAAATACTGGATATAACTCAACTGCTAAAATAAATAAGACTGGATAAAACATTCCAGTTCAAAGTCTCAAGCCAATAAACCATAAAATACTCAAATGCAACTGAAATGAACTACTAAAGCAAGCTGAGTACAATCTCTCTGATAAAACGACTGAGAATGGTCTACACATGCCCTAAATGAAATGTCTGAATAGAACTGAAAAAAATGATAGAGGCGTCTAAATGCAAGGACCTGCAACTTCCACAACCGCTTTCACTCGCTAAACAATCCAAGTGTCTAAGTCTGGTAACCCTGTTACTGGGCACCTGATATAATACATATGTATAGCAAAAGAGAGAAAAATAGAAAGATACAGGTGAGAGACCGAGTTATAAAAATATTTGATTTAGCAAGTGTTTAAAACTGTAATAAAGCAAGTATTACATGCATGTTAGATTCGAACTCTCACATGATATTCTCACCTCTTCACTACTGTGTACACCTAATGTACACCTACTCCAATCTAGTTATCTATATAACACTCCCAACTAGGTTATAGGCTTATCCTTCTAATTATAACTAATAGGAGTATCTTGTACCGCCCATATAATACGTTATTAAAATAGTTTATCCCAGATAACCACATTTCATAAACACCATTCGAATAGTTAATCTTTTACCCACTAAGATTATTTTATTTATCATCATTACCATATCTACTAGTTTCACACAGTAGAATTATTCACAAGTATATATATATATATATATTCACATCATACTTATACATATATATATATATATATATATATATATATATATATATATATATATACTAATCTTGCACCCTTAGGTTAATACCACTTGGCGCAATGCATACTCTGTTATCATGTCTCGGTGCATCACTCACTGCATGAAGGACTACTGGTTCAATATCTCACGAACCATAAAATTCAAATCATAAATATTGGAGGCGAACATAATCCCCAAATAAATGGGTCACGCACATACCTACGCTCCCATTCAGCCCCATCGAAACTATCATACAGCTTAGATAGCACGTAACCAAGTTCATATGTTCTGGGTACAAGTCAAATATCCCCTCCAATGGGCAACACGGGATAAGACTGTCCACTACGCGAAATCCTCCTCCTGATAGCAAGCAGCGTAGATATGCTATACACATAATAATAAGCATATAATAGGCACTCTCACATCCTCTTAAAATCAATAGGTATTCACCCAACCCGTATATATATTTTCCATGCGTAGTATTCTCTTATTACTACTTATAATATAATTATTTTGATTACTCTCACTCAAAATTTCCAAGGTTAACTTACCGTTCCAATATTTAAAGTATTATTTCCCAAATATTTCCCAACAATTTTGCATTGCGCTAAATTCATCAAATGACAGTTTTGCTCACTCAAATTAAATGTGTAACTCGGGTCGGGTCAAAAATAGAAATTCCCATATTTTGGACCTGTCTTTTGAACCAGAACCTATCTCGTTTGAATGACGTAGCATGCCGTTAGAACAACATATCGCGCGACATGGGTTCTCGTTCGAACCAGGCTCAATCTCGTTTGAACGAGATTGAGCATTTTCGTCCCCACCCTGCACTTGCTACATTTTTCTACCATTATCAACTCTAAAACCTCTACTTTTCAGTCCCAAACACCAAAACAACAAACCTAATTGATATGCTAATATGTTTAAATTCTCTCTAGCAACCTAGAATTATTAAATCTTTACAATACATCGATTAAATACGAAATCCCTAAATTAAACATTAAAGCCCTAGTTCTTCCAAATTTCAATTCAAGGACCATTAAAACCCAGATTCGTTTCTCCATCACAAAATATAATTTTGGGATTTCCTATTCTACATAGGGGTTTAATTCTTCATCAGAATAACTCTTAATATATGATTTAAATTCTCTAAATTCACCCAATTCAATTCTAAATAATATATTTGATTCCTATGCGAACCTGAGCACAATTATTTCTAATAGGTAAGTAATAAACACTTACCTCGATTATGATGTTTTGATCCGCTGATAAAATTGGTATAGACTTGTTCCTCATCTTCCGATCTATGCAAAGGTGGTCACGGTAGTGGAAGATGATGGGTTCTTGGCCTTAATCTCTTGGGGCTTGTTTTCTCTCACCCTCTGTGGCTCTCCCTTGAAGTTTATGAATAAAACCATAATTTTTCCTTTACGTATCTGATATTAACCATTTACAATTTTGGTCATTAATTAAACCCCAAAAATATAATTTACCAAAACGCCCTCCCGGGACGCCGGTTAGGCCTAAAATTGCCCCGGGACCCAAACTAACCTCCAGGTATACTATTATGACAATATCGACCCTTTCAGACTCAATAGCACGCTCGAAATGGACATAAGAGTTACTTAAAAATAATTTACTTCTTTAATCCATTAAATTAGTCCCGACACGACTCACACGTGCGTCCTGACTTAATATACCAAACTGTCATATTTACCACTCTCGATAATTTATAAAATTTCATAATTACATATTACGCATTCACACAGTAGTATTTAATAATTCTCATCAATAAATATTAACCCTTGGCATGATAGTTAATATTTATTTTAATTCAGATTAATTAATAATTAATTTCTCATATTTTAATTTAATTAATCCAACAATAATAATTAATCCCATAATTATTTAATATCATAAAAATACGGGGGGTTACACATCCTTTGAGCCTCTAGATGTCTCTCTTATACTGATCAACATTCCATCATCAGATATGGTGAAAAGAAAGATCCCTAACCTTCTCGCTAAAACTATGTCACCCCCCAAAGAGGAAAAATCCTGATGCTAGGGGTCCTAGTCATATTGTCCTCTTCGATACCTCCCTAGCCAAGGAATAAGAGACTATATCTAAGAGGTTAAGAATGAATCCATCTCCTCTTGTGGAGATGGTTTGAAAGAAGCCTGCTGATAAGGTCAAGGGTTCTACTCAGTCTGTTGCAGTCAACCCTGAGCTTTCTCACGAGCTGATAGGAGCTGGAGTTCTCCCTATCAAAGAAGCAGCTGCTTTTTCTCTCCCTCGCTCATGGCTAGTTGATCAGGCGAATCATAATCGGGCCCTAGTAAGTTGAATGTCCATTATTTAATTGTTATTATGTTACCTTTAATGGATGTTTGTCTTACAGTTCTTGATTAATTACGACTAACTTATGAGGAGAAATGATAAGATGAAAGATTCATCCTTTGATGTTAAAGTGGCGTTCAATGTAATGCGCAAATCGTTGGACGCTGTTGGTCATGCTCATGAGGATGAGAAGACTAAATTATAAGATAAGGTTAAGTCACTAGATCAGGAGAAATGTTTAATGGAACAAGCTCTGACCACTGCTAAAAAGGAGGCCAAGGATGCTAAGAGGGTTGCAGACCAAGAAAAGATCGAGGTGGCAGAGGAAAAGGACAAAGCTGCCAAGGATAAGGAGAATGCTTTCACCATCGGATAAGACAAGCAACTCTCTGATTCCTATATGCAAAAACATTTTCTAAAAAATTCCTCCCTCAAGGATGGATAGGATGCGCTCATTACTGAGGTCGGAACTATAGTAGGGTCTGAGTTATTTCTCTTGTAGAATCTTGGCACTCCTCCTCAAATTGATGAGGAGATATACGATGAGAAGGAGGTTGGTGAGTTTGTAGCAAATGAGCAACTGGTGGTCGTCAAGCAAGCAGCGGGTGAGGTTGAAGTTGATAAAGTGATGGTGGGAGATGGATCCCTATAGTTTTAAGATTTATATGCTTTATCTCATTTTATTTCTTTCTAAAATGTACTGTCCTGAAGTAACTCCTATAATTGTTTGAATAAAATGAGGTCCTGTTTCCTATATTTTTATCCCTGTCAAATTATTACAAATCTTTTTTCTAGACAAATACTTATATCCAACCACCGAATTTTCAATTTAAAACCAGGTTGGAGTATTTGGTCTCCGTTCAGAGTGACCTTTCAGAATGGCGTAATCAGCTATCCACCGTTGTTTATGAAGAGATGGATGAGGATGAGCTTGAGGAGTTACTCGGTCAAGACATTTCTGATCAATCCAGGGAAGCATATCTAAGCTTGCATTGCCTTTTTCACTAGACAATGGCGAATAATAATGTTTATCATTAAATGCTTCTCAATCTTCAGCGAGGTCATAAAAAAATAATAGTAAGTCTTTATGCCAACTATGAGTAGAAACTAGCCGACTTGCAACAAAGCGACAGATTTGATTAGAAGTTGATTTCTTTGTCATCTGCCTATTCTAAGAAAGAGTTTGTACTTAATTCAGAGATGAAGAGTCCCAGAGACATGAATAAGTTGAGTGGATAAGAGAAAAATTCTTTACATATTGAACTTGAAGTCCTCAAAAATCTAGCATCCGAAGATCAGAATGAAGGTGTTTCCTTTTTGGAATAATTGAATGCTCGTCTGATGGAAGAGTTAGAATAAATAAAAAAAGTCTAAGGGCAAGGTTTAGTCCTCTCAGTAGCTGGGTAGGATTCTGCAAATAATGAAGGAAGAGAAAACTAAGAAGTCTGGCCAATATACAATCATAAAGATCCCATCGTCTACCATTAAAATGTTGAATGAGAAGGTTGACCGCCTTATATATCAGTTTCACAAGAAGCCTAAAATAGTCTGGATGGATGGTTATGGCGAAGCCTTTACACATATGACCATAGAGCTTGACCATGCCCATAAAGTTAAAAATAAATAAGGTTGTCTCAATTCCCTCATAGTGATGAAGTTACCAAAGGAAAATGAGTTATGGTATTGGCATGATCCAGGTGCCTAGAGAACTCTATTCATCCCTTCAAATTGGATGTTTTCTGGATTTCTCTTGATATTATCCTAGTGGGTTTGATCAGAAAACATCTCAATACTTATAGCCTAATGGAGACGATGAATTTATCCAACCACTACACTTAACGGACAAGGTAAGTTCTAACAGCCATACAAGACTTTAAGATTCAAGGACCACTGTCACTCCTTATTCTTTGGATGTTCCTCCAGCTGGTTTTGAAAAGGAATTAAGTAAGATACCTCATTCACTTTGATATCTTATTGTATTTTCATTTTGTTGGATTTGTAATAATTCTTCATGATTTGTAATGAGAACTCAGTTATTTATTTTTCCTTCGTCAACTTATTGATCGTTAGTTTTTATAGAAATTGACTGCCAATAGTTTAGCCTTATGATCATATGGCCAGTTGCTTCCCGATTAATCTGTCTTACTAGTTACTTATGTCGGATGAACCTAAGTTATCCAACCTTATGTTTTACTAATATGTAATCTAGATTATTGGTTGTATGAATGGACCACACCATTTTGACTAAGTGCTAATATTAGACCTGAGGGGACCGAATGTGATAGGATTAGTCCTTGCTTTTAGCCAGTTATAGGTTATTTTTATCGTCCATATAACTGAATGCACTAGATTTTCTTAATTTGATCTGATAAACTTCTTCTTCTTGACCTTATTAGGTCACACATGAGTTTTTTTATTTGTTTATGTGATTAAGATGTCTTTAGATTGCTTTGAATTTTTAACATATCTCCCACTCAAAAAAAAAAGAAAAAAAAGGAATAACAATATCTACATGGAATTAACAATCTTTATTAATTAATGAAAATGAGTTACAGGGTGTTGAAAACACTTTGTATTTATTTTGATTATTCATAGTACTTTCTCAAGTGTTCTGCAATCCAAGGGTTCTTAAATTATTCCCCCTCTAGTGTTTCAATTCTGTAAGTCCCTTTTCAGACAATAAGAGATATTCAATATAGACCATGCTAATTTGGCTCTAACTTGTTTCCTTTCTGGAGTACTTTCTTCAGCATGTAGTTTCCTTCCTTCAAAGTTCTCTGCTTCACTCTTCTGTTGTAAAACCAAGCGGTTCCCTGTTGGTAGGCTGCCACCCTAAGCATTGCATGTTCCCTGAACTCTTCCACTAGGTCTAAATCTAAAATTCTCATGAGGTCACTCTTCAGCGAGTTAAAATTAAGGACCCAGTAACTTTCCAGACCAATTTTCGTTGGGACTACTGCCACGTTTCAAAACCTAACATGTAAGGAGTCTCATCGATAGCTGTTCTCGGTGTTATCCTGTATGCCCAGAGTAAACTTTAGAGCTTCTTAATCCAATTTCCTTTAGTATAATTAGGTTTCTTCTGTATTTTACCGAGCATAATTTTCTTTATTAGTTTGTATGCCCGTTGCATTGTGGACGACCAGGTGCAGCAAGTAGTTTTGGATCTTAGAGAGAATACAATAGTTTTTAAATTCCTAATTCTCATACTGCGTATCATGGCCGGTGATAAAGGTATATGGCATTCTATAATGGGAAATATTATTTTTTCAAATGAAATGGAAAACCTAATCATATGGCATTTTAGTTGGAGGTTCAACCTCTACTCATTTCGTGAAATAGTTTACTGCAACGACCAAGTATTTGAACCTTAATTTTGTTTTTGGTAGAGGGCCAAACAAGTTAATACCCCACATGGCAAAGGGCCAAGGGGATGCGATCAATATAAGTGAAGCCCCCAATCTTCTATAGATTATGACATATTTTTGGCACTTACCACATCGCCCTTTATAGTCTGCACAATCTCCTTTCATGGTGGGCCGTTAACAGCCTTGTGCGGATATCCGTTTTACCAATGATCTTCTTGGTGAGTGTGATCCATAGAAAACTTCATGAACCTCTTTTATTAAGTTATCGACATCAGTCAGGTGGACACATCGAAGCAAATATATAATGAACCATCTTATGTATAAGAATCCCCATTATAGGATATATTTCGTTGCTTTGTATCGAAGTCTCCTGTATTCCTTAGGATCTATTGACATAATTCATTTTTGTTGGTAATTTCATATTGGATCCATCCATGATTGCCCCACGTCCAATTCAATTATATTGGCAATCTCTTCATCAATATTCTGATGCATAAGGATTTATACTAAAATTGTTCTTCTTAACTCTGTTCTTGTGGATAAAGAAAGGTGAGCAAGTGAATTTTCTCAGACATTATTAGCCTTAGGGATCCTGATCACCTTGACTGTTGGGAACATTGTTATCATCCTTCGCGTTTTGGACATGTATTTTTGCTATGAACTCCTTTATTTCTCCATAAACTCCCAATACTTAATTTATTATAAATTGGGAATCACTATGTTCCTATATTTTCTCTGTGCCAAGAGATGACGCTAGGCTAAACCCCTACAATGAGTGCTTTATAATCTGACTTATTATTAGAGGCCTCAAATTGAAATTTGAGGGCATATTCTGTGTCAATGTCATTTGGAGTAGTGATTATCAAGCCCGATCCACTGCCAAAGGCACATAATGAACCGTCTGCGAACATCTTCCAAATAAGAGGGTCTTCCTTGAAGTTTCCTTTTACTAGGGTCTTATAATTGAATATTTTTTTTTATTTCTCCATATTGTGAGCAATATTTTCTTGTTTAGCCAATGATTCTAATATATCAGTGATCTGGTCAGCTTGATGGATGGTCGGGCTATCTCCCATAAGAGTCTTCTCATCTAGTTAAACTGTTTAGCTCTTTTTTGAAGAAGTCTGCTCGTTAGGTAGAACTCTCTTCTATAGGGGTCTTTTTTTCCTATTCCTTTGTTAAGATCTCGTCCTTAGAAATCTGCTTGGCCATTTCTTCTTTGTATGAGAACTCAACAATGAAGTCCACTACGGTATGGCCTTTTATTGTCATTCATAGTTCATATTGTATGTCATATTGTCCTATTTCTACAGCCTAAGGCATCAGTCTACCTAATTTCTTGGGCTTATGAACAACTTATCATAATGGCAAGTCTGTATAGACTACAAAGGTGTGAGTTTGTAGTATAGGTTCATTCTACGGTAAGCCTCAGTTAGTGCTAAAGCTAGTTTCTTCAGCCTTATATATCAAATCTTTGCCCCTCGGTGTGCTTTGCTTATATAATAAACGAGTTTTTGTATCCTATTTTCTAGTCGGACTAATGCCGAGCTAATTGCTAATTTAGATATAGCTAAGTATAAGTAAAGTTTCTCTCCCATGATTGGTTTCAAAGGTGGAGATCCCACATATTTCTTCAATTCTAAGAACTATACTTCACATTTCTCATTCTATTAGAATGATTTTTGCAGTACCTTAAATAAAGGAAAACATTTATCGGTAGCTTGCAAAATAAAACGGTTTAGAACTGTGACCCTGCCTTTAAACTTTTGTACTTATTTCTTATTCGTGGGAGATGCATATTGATCAGCGCTTCGATTTTATCGGGATATGCTTCAATACCTCTTTGGTTTACTATAAAACTAAAGAATTTTCCTTCCTTTACTCCAAATAAATATTATGTTGAGTTAAGTATTTTTTGCTTTTTTAACAGGTCGAATGTCTGACCCGTGTCTTTGATATGGTCGGTGGCTATCTTGGTCTTGGTGAGCATGCCATCAAACTATACTTTCATGTTTCTTTCGATCTTCTCTTCAAACACTTTGTTCACCAACCTTTGGTATATTATCTTGACGTTCTTGAGCCCAAAAGGCATGACATTATAACAATAGGTATCTTGGATGGTTACAAATGAAGTCTTTTCCTAATCTTATGGATTCATCTTGATTTGATTATTTCCTGAATATGCATCCATGAAACTAATTAGCCTATGTCCGACAGTGGCATTAATTAATTGATCAATCTTTGGTAAAGGATAATGGTCCTTTTGGCATGCTTTGTTCAGATCGGTAAATTCAACGTACATATGCCACTTGTTATTCTTTTTTCTTTCCATTACTACATTGGACATCCAATCTGGGTAATTGACGTCCTCAATAAAATTCGCCTTTCGTATCTTCTTTACTTCCTCCTATATGGCTATGTTCTTATCCTAGACGAAGATACATCATTTCAGCTTAACCAGCTTGACATCCTTGACTAGGTTGAGTTCATGAAACATAAACTTTGGATCAATCCCCAAAATTTCCTCGTGACTTCAAGCAAACACGTTCTTTTTTTGCTTGAGAAAATCAATAAACTCCTTCTTGATGGTGAGGTCTAGTGATGGGCCAATCTGGGTTATTTTCTCTAGGTATTTTTCATACAAAACAATTGATTCTACTGCTTTTATGAATTATCCTTTAACCATCTCTGCATCTTCGCCTGGATCTAATATTTTAATCTAGCAGGTAGTGGTTAATTTTTTTTGTCTCTTCTGGTCGGCTGAAGTGTAGTAGAACTCTCTAGCTTTAATTTGATTCCCTTTAACCACGATGACCCTATAATGAGTGGGGAACTTTAAACAATGATGCACAATAGAAGGTACCACTTTGAATTTTTTGAACCCAACTCTGTCGAAGATAATATTACATGCAGAGTTGATGCTCTTGTCTAGGAAAAAAAATGGATATTCTTAGTTTGACAGGTCAACTATACATCAATCACTACTTATAGACTATTTATTACCAAAGGATAAACCTTCTCTCCCGAGAAACTGATTAGAGGTATGTGGTAAGCTTTAAATTTTCAGTTACACAGTCCCAAACCTCTGAAGCAATTATATAATAAGACGTCGGCCAAGCTGCCATTGTTGATTAAAACTCTATCTACCTTTCCTTCATATACCATCATTGTGACAAGGTCATCATGACAACAAAACGGATGGTTTTGGCCTTAGTTATTTCCTCAAAGTGATCATCTAGTCATTGGATTGGGTCCTTCCTTGGTTGGTCATCCAGATTAGCCTTGGCCGAGATGGTTTTGGCTGTACGGTCACTATTTTGCGCTGAGCTCTCTTCTTGAGAAATTTGATTAGTGTATACTGACCCTCGTACTTTAGTCTTTGACCTGAAGGGACATTCTCGATGATCTATTGACCCTATAGGCTCTCTGTGATACTGCCCTCTCAGTGCTCGGGGATCTAACTGATCAAATACTGATCCCCTGCTCAGCCTCTTCAACATATCGGGACTCTCCTCGAAGAATGATTACTCGTAATAATGATTAGTGGTCCTAAGGGATAAGGTGAATTATGGTCTATCGGATTTGTCATCTTGTGATCTAGAGTATTTAGATCTACTTCTTTCATTTCCAAAGTTCTTCCTTGTAGGGTTTTGCAGCACCCGTTCTTGAAGGGCTAATTGCCCATCTCTTTAGGGGGGCAGGAGGCAATATTTCCCCTCTCCTGTCACAGGATCCTCTTTCAAATAGTGTGATAAGATCTTCTCTAGTCCTATTTTGACTGTCTTTAATCATATGAATCATTTGCTTCACTATCTCTAGTATTGCCTCTTGGCATTTGGCTATACTTATCAAAATTCCTTATAGATCCCCTATCCTCACAAGGGTGGAGGGAGGATTAGTTTCATTCACATGGATATTTTTTATTTTATCCCCCATTTCCCACACCAAGGATCTAATAGGTGAATTTGGATAGGAAACGACAAATGGCTTGTATAGTCATTTTTCACAAGGCGCCAATCAGTTAATGTCTAAAACCGTTAAAAGAATATTTGTAAGTCTTAGCTAGTTTAACAACAACAAACTATAACAAATGTAGAAGAAAACAATTTGAGCTTGAGAGAGATGAGAGATAGAAAAAACGATAAGAGGTGGGTACATGTGCAATCCTATTTTATATTAGAATTGGGTACAAGCTTTTAAGAATCTTTTTAAAGTTTTGTATATGTCATTTGCTTCTTGTCCATGCCATTTTATATGGGGTGTTATTTATAGTGAGAGAGAGAAGAGGAAAAGGTGGAATATCATTATAAGTCGAGAAGTTACACCTTTCTACTTTCTAGTTGACAACTAATGATGATGTGATAATAGGTAGTTAAAATGATTAACTCATGTGTGTATAATAAAGAGTTGTAGATATTCCCACATGTGGTTCACATGTATGCTTGGTAGTCTTAATTATTGGTGGTCATCCAGACAGCCGACCAAGAAAAACACTAAGTCGACCAAAGTAACGATGTGTTGACAATGTTCGAAGAGCACTTTATGATGACAGGTGTCCCAATTTTATTTGTCCATGTCCCATTATACTTTTACGGTACAAAACTTGATATTTAATTATTTTTTAAAAAATAAGATTATTTAAAATTAGGATTCATGATTTGTATCCTTTTAAGTTTTCAAAAATATATAAAAATATAATTAAATATAAATAGATGAATAGATAGATAGATAGAGAGTAAGAAATATTTTAAATAGCCATAAGAGCAACCACAATGGTGGTATAAAAATACAACAAATCTCGTAAAATTAGAGAATTATGTAAGGACATAAATTTCCAATTGAGTCCCTGTATTGTTTTGATTTAATTCCGTGAACAAAGCTATGTTTGTAATATGTCATAGGGAGAATTTTATTTTGTAACGATCCCACTTGGTCTATGACGTATTAAAGAAATTGAAGACGTTGCGGCAAAGCTTCAAGGAATTAAATCATGCCGAAGTTTAATTGGTGCAAGTTTAATCGTCTTCAAAGCTAATTTCATTCCGGGATCACTCAGGTATGAATGCGTATAATTAACGGTGCTCGGAATTATTCTATAAAAGATAAGGATGTAATTTTATAAAGAAAAAATGGTTTTAAAATGTTTTAAAAGTGTTTTAAAAGGTTTACACTACACTTTATGATGATAAGCTCGTAAAAGAGTTTGACATTTTTGGATCTCTCATTGTAAGAGACGTTTTAAACAAAAAGTCAAACTTTCGCGCTGTCTTTCAAATGACATCCAATCTCGTTCGAACGAGATGGGACGTCGCTCGAAAAAGTTCCTCAAGTCGTTCGAACGACACGTTTTTTGAGGCAGCGTTTAAATCATATTTAAACAGTTTTTTCATCATAATTTCGGAGGTGTTCATTCTGGAAAACAGTATTCGACCAGAAACTTGTTTGCACATGTTTTCTAAGGTTTACAAAGCATAAACACATTCTTAGAGTTTGCAAAGATCCGAGTTATCATTCTTATATGTTTAAGTGATCTTGCTGCACCAAAATTGTTTGTTCGACACATTGAACATCAAAGGGTTTTGCGGTGAAGAAAAGAGAAGGACTTCTTGTTCGACATCGTAGACGAATCAAAGCCATTCAGTGGACACCGAGACATACTTGGACGCGTGTATTGTGGACAGGTATCATGGAAGACGGAATTTATGCGTTGGCACTATTGAAGAACGGTTGAAGATCAGAAAGAGCGTCAAGACCCGTGGGGATCGATTCTTAGTGTAAGGCTAATCTGTTTTTGTAAAACCATTGTTCATAGTGATTGTCTGGCTTTGGCCGTCCGAGGTTGTTTTCCCGTTTTGGGTTTTTTTCTCGTACATTTGGCGTTGTGAGTATTCTTTACTTTACTCTACTTGTTTTAATCACTAGATGCATGTTTAGGATTAATCAAGATAAAACTGGTTTAAAGTAAGAATTGAGTTTTTCACAACTTGGTTTGGTGCATAATTAAAAGTTGGATCTTTTTAGGAGAAAAATTGGTATTGTTTGAAACACACATATTGGGCACTCTTCAAATTTTATGTATGCACTGGAGTGGTGAATAACATAGAGTTTGTAGTGGAAAAATTGCCATTCTCTGAATTTAGAGAAGGCTAATCGATTTATAAACATTGATACAAACTTCATTTGTTCGTATCAACTTTATACTTCATATGAACAAATGAATATCAATTAATACGAATAAATGTTAAATCATATCAATATTTTTTCTTCTTCTTTAGAACAAAGTTACTCATAAAGAGAAAAAATAGTTCATAAAACAAGAGTTGTTCGTTTAAAATATGGATACCAATTTAAGTCTCTCGACCATTGTCAATTACACAGTCATGATAGAATTGCATTTGAGAATTTGCAAAATTACCTTTTTAGAGCATCCATGAGGATTACAATTTTTGTTAATTAGATGTATCAAGCACTACCAAGCTCTTCTTTATAATTTGTTCAATCACATCCATCAATTATATTCCTCTCAATTATTTATAAACAAATGATTAGAAGTACTACATATTCAAAGCTCCATCCATATAAATACATCGCCCACTAGAAAAAACTAGGGCGCTTGATAAATAAGTCTTATTTACATAAAACATTTTCTAATAAGTTTTGTCAAAATATTTTTCGCTCAATAGGCCCTATTTATACATGTATTGAATATTCACTATATGTTTACAGATGGAATCCATTGCAGCAAAATTCTTTTTTTATGGAACCCGTTGAAACAAAAAAAATCGTAAAATCTATTGAATTAATAAAAAAACAACTACCCGTGCCTATCATCCGGTAATAGCAAGTCAAATATTTTTCGCCTTGAGTTAAGGTGGGTTGAACCAAAAACAGAATCAACGTTTACAAATTACATCATATAAAACCAACCATCTTTCTTCTAAGTTACGGATACAAAGTTCCTCACTTGTGAAATAAACTACATTAACATATTCCTAAGATAATTTAAGAAAAATAAGGGATAAATTGGTAAAACATGTACTTTCTGAAGTTTAGATAAATTAAAAACGTAAAACATAGAATTCCTTAATTTTAAATGCTTTTTAAAGTAGTATAGATAGATATAAATAACTACTTGTTATTTTTATTTTTAAAATAACCAATTTATTTTAAGTTAATTACTATAGATAGATATAAATAACTACTTGGCAGGCTCCTGTACAAAATTAATTTTGGGAGCTGATGGAATTTTTACTTTCCAAGTAATAAAACAGGCATTTACAAATTAGGAAAAAGTACTCTTAGGTCCCTCACAAATAAATTTTAAACACTTAAGGAATTTTGATAAATTTTAAAGAGTTATGTCCACTAATTATCTTCTTGTAAAAGTCCACGCTAATAACATAATAAGTGGATCTAATTGTAAATTATCCTTAAATATTTAAAAATTGTTATCAAGGAACCTAATCATAAATTGTCCTACAAATTATAAGTAGGATGTAATATAGGGGTGACAATTTTAGAAACGACACGAAAAAATGACACGGAACGACACGAAATTGACACGATGTTTCGTGTTCGTGTCGTGTTTTTTTGACACGATGTCGTGTCGTGTCGTGTTCGTGCCTTAATTATGAGTCGTGTCGTGTTATCGTGTTTTTTAAGCTTGAAATTTAAGAAATCATGGTTGTCGTGTCGTGCCGTGTTATTTTTTATACGGGTCGTGTTCGTGTCAGCTAAAAAAAAACACGAATTCGTGTCGTATCGTGTTCGTGTCCGAAAAAATATTGTCGTGTCGTGTCGGATCAAAACACGGCCCGTTGACCCGAATTGCCACCCCTAATGTAATATCAAAAATACTTTGCGAGTATACATGGGTTGTTGGACAAAGAATATTCAGATTATTAAATCTTTATGCTATGACATATCAATCCGACCGGTTTCTATTTTTTCTGCATGTTCGAGTTGTTTTATGGTGATATAGTCAAATTTGATAGCCTCATTTTGTCTTTGGATAAAAAACAAATATACAAAATAAAATGGGTGAGTGCCAAAATAGCAAAACACAAACTTCTAAGTAATTTTTTTTCCCCACAACTAGGACCCTCGACCGATCATTTCTTGGTTGAAGAAAAGTGGGGTGTAATATTTATAAACACAATCTTTATTTAGAATTAAGCATGAGTTTAGCACGTACAAAAGCAATGTAAAGAGCTGAATGATAATATATGTTTGTTGATGAGTGTGAAAGGCACATAATCTTGGTTCGTGAAACAAAAAGTGACAAAGACAACACAACTTATTTTCAAATCGTATTTAATGGTTAATACCAAATAGCGTGTTTTTTTTCCTTCTTTCGTAGCTTACACGGTGCAAGTTGAATTAAATAAGTTGCAAGTTTTACTTGGACATTTCGGAAATCCTGCATTGATTAAACCTATTTAAACTTAAATTTAACATCAACAATAATATCAACTAAGCCCATTCAAGCCATCAACATCATACATTTCCAAAAGAAAACATGTCTTAATTCTAAAGCTCAACTACGGCATCTAAAACATCATGTAAGTTCGCCACGTGTGTCAAATACAAAATGAGCATTGAAACAATAATAAACTAAAATAAGAAATGACAAAACACTTTATTGAAATAAATTCCTTGAACCAGTAACAAACCATCATAAACCTAGACCTCAGGTCACCAAGTGATGTGTATGGTTTGTGAAATCGAGATAAAACTATAGTGAGGAGTATTGACGTGATAACACCTGCCCTTATGCACTCAAAGTATGTTTGGTAACAAAGTTCGGGGTAGTTAAATCTTTCATACATTTCTCCTCGGTATCCATTTACTTGTGATTCCCACATCGAGAAATTAGAGACTTGAACCACAATATATAAGATCTTGAGGTCACTCCACCCATTGTCACTTGGTTTTGAATTTGATGCTCTAATATTTGCGTGGTATCAGAGCATACTATTAATGGCCCAATGACCCAACTACTCTATATCACCCAATATAATTTATCCACGTGAGGGAACGCGTTGAGAATTTAAAGTCCCACATCGAAAAATTAGAGTCTTAGACCTCAATATATAAGATCTTGGGATCACTTCATCCATTGTCAGTTGATTTTGAATTGAATGCTCCAATATTTAACATATCTAAATTAAAAGACTAAGTATGTTATGCAGTTATTGTCCTCTCATATGGGTTTTATATATTTGAAAGAGAGAAGTGGATGTCCCTTCAAAATTAATTCACAATAAAAGTAATTATCTCAAGAGTTTTAAAGATTATAACACCAACAATACCCTAGTAAAACACCAATTTGATTTGCTATTCAACACCTTTATAGATTCTTTGGAATTTCTGTTCTATATTAAAATTTGAAGCTACAAAAATCCCTATGACACCAAAACATAAATATTTTATTTCTAGAGAGCATTCTTAACGCAACCGAAAACTGCTAAATGATATAGAACCTTAAATGACCTATGAAGATGCTTTTGGTTATAGGTTCTCCACTCCACGAAGGAACTATACACATTTAGATCTGATTTTGACATACCTAACTTATTTTTTCTTTCTTTCTTTTTTTTTTATATAAAGGAAAAAGCATAAAAACCAGTTTGTCCTTCAACATTTGAATCTAACTGACATAGCAACGCCAACAAAATTTTGTTAAGTGAAAAACGCAACAAATTTTGTATTTTCAAAACTGTTATATATCCACAAATAAAGAACTTGGTGATGTATACTTAGATAAAGGTTAGCATTTGCATCTGGACAGGTATGGGTGGAAATGAGCGGGCTGATTTCGGGTCTTGTCAATTTTGGTTAGGGCTGGAAATGGGCTGCGATAATTTTGGGTTTTGTTAATTTTGGTCCACGATGTGTTATTTTTTAGATTAATTCTAGAAAGACCTTCAAAATTGAACACAAAAATCAAATCCCCTAGTTTGATTTTTGTGTACAATTTAAAGGTCTCTCTAGAATTACTCTATTTTTTATATACTAATGCTTTAAAATGTTGGGTATAAGTATATATATTTATTTTGAATGGAATAAATAAGTTAGGCTAAGTGATCAAGTGGTAAGTTACTGGGTGTGTGTACTTGAGGTCATGGGTTCAATCTCTAACAGACACACTAATTATTAAGGGTCGGGCTCTTGGAGATTTCTAATGTGCATTAAATCTTTTCAAACTCGTTTTAATTTGTAATTAACCCGTTTTAAGACTTTGACTGTTTATTCCATCTGTTAAAATATAGTTGTTACTGGAGAGATTAGTTGGTTAGTTGCCTAAAGCCACTATCTACATATTTTATCATTTTTTTAATATAAAACGCAGGGTAAAGTTTTGAGAAACACACAGAAAAAAATCAATCTCTTTCACTTTCTCTACAAAAATAATTTTGCTATTTTCTACTATATTATTATGTTCGTTATTCTTTTGGGAGTGCTGGAGTATCTTGAGAGTTCAAAGATTTAATACAAAGCTGGTGTTTAAATCCGATCGTTAAATCCTGGGAGGTGTATGTTCACGACGCTGACAGTTACAAATATCAGCGAACAATTTCACTTTTAAAACTTTGTGTCAAACACAAACCTCAATCGATAAGTCCTTCCAATTTATCTATTTCGTATTTGAATTTTTTCATATATTCTGCAATTATTAATTTCAACATAAAATTTTTGCAAACAATTTTGTCACGGCAGTTCTTAAACATTTTTTTCACAACAGTCCTGACGAGTAACATCTAGATATACTTTTATTTACTAAAACAATCGAACAACAATAGAGAAAAAAATGCCAATTTGATTTTCTCAATCAATTATTTGATCTTGAATATTGTAAATTTCAATCCCGTTGACATAACCAATTAGTAAAAAATTCTCAGTGTCTCAGACGTTCGGCAAGTATGGGAAATCAAGGGTATGACAAAACACTTAGAGCCCGTTTGTCAACCCAATTTCAATACTTGGAATTGAAATTGGAAGGTCAATTTGAATTTCGTGAAATTAAAATTGACCTTCCAATTCCCTTTTCATGACTTGAAATTGAGTTGTCAAACGTACTCTTAATGAAAATAGCTAACACCACAAAAATATAGCACTTTCCTTGAATACATAAGTTGTATTCATGATATTTTATGTCAAACGACGTATCATAATTTGTTATTTTTACATGATATTACAATGTGGATTGCTTTTACAGAATTGTTGCATATATAAAGCACTTTCCTTGAATACATCACATGAAAAATATAGCAAAATTTCCACATGAAAATGACTTAATACCGTAACTTATAGCATGTCACAACTTTTTACTTTCTTGAAATTTATTTGTAGATAGATTTCTAAAAGTAATCAGGTGTCTTTGATTTTAATCTTTGTATAGCATTTTGTTGGTACACTTTATATATTGTGATTAAAAAATCACATCAAAGAGTTTTATGGAGAAATAAAAAAATAAAATCATAAATTAATTTTAAGTCTACGGCTCAAAATTAAATTATTACCTCATATGATTATCACAAATATGAACCGCATGTGTTGAATTCAAATATTTACTGCACAATAAAAAATAAACAATATTACCTCAATTGTTTATAAATTCGCCGTAGATGATTCTTGGGTTGAGTCACGAACTAGGTCACTCTCTTTAAGACGTTTCGCGGCGCTACCCTCTTTGTGTAGGTAGTATTCAGTCACGCCATCCCCAGGATAAAACAAGCCCATAATCACTTCTGTATCATATAACCATGCACCGTAGTTATATGTCTTCTAACACCCATTCCAAATTAATTGCTCAATACCACAATTTCAGTTTAAAGAGAACAAACTTTTCTAAAATATTTGAAGGGAATAAATATTTTCATAAAGAAGATATTTTCAGTCTTAGAAAGAGTGAAGAAGTGATTTCCAAAACACCCGATTTTTCTTTCTTCCAAAACTAAACTCAAGTTTTTTTTTCTCATTTCAAAACCACACTTGAGCCTTTTTTTTCTTGTTCTCTCTATATGTGTTTTTGGCCGAATGAGCCAATCCTCTTATACAATGAAGGAAACAAAGTGGTACTCAAGTGGGAGAGTGGGTGCCATTTTATTTCCTCTCTTTTAGCCGAAAATTGAGAGATGATTATGGCTAGTGGGAATAGTGGGTAAACAAGTGGGGTAGTGGGTGTCACTTTTTTTTTCTTTTTGGCTGAAATTTCCCACATGTACTTTTAAAATACAATTTCGACAACAATCCCCTACTTGGATTTTAAAA
Source organism: Sambucus nigra (assembly GCA_949130495.1). Classification (NCBI taxonomy): domain Eukaryota; kingdom Viridiplantae; phylum Streptophyta; class Magnoliopsida; order Dipsacales; family Adoxaceae; genus Sambucus; species Sambucus nigra. Next base: position 35,502,859 of record OX422217.1, read on the forward strand.
ACATAATCATCGGTAACAATCCCCCGCTAGTAAAAATTTTAAAAATTATTGAGCAATAATTTATAGAATTGTGCATAAGCAAAGGTGTCTTTCGACTTGAGATTACACTAGATTATACTAGAGTAATTTGTAGTTTTGAACTCTATCTCTTATAACATCCCACACACAACCCTACTTGGGTGTAGTCCTCAAGCCAACACATTACGGCCATGTGCTTCTATCCCAGTATATGAATGCTCTAGGGAATTTGTCCAAAATTATCATAGGAAGCGGCCATACTTCCACATCCACATAGGTGAGTCTATTAAGGATATACCTGTAGCTAGGCACCCCACTCAAAATAGAGCTATAGATCATCATTAAGAGTTTTAATTAACTCAACCTTAACTCGCTTCAGGATATCATGCGCCATAGGGATGGACTCCGAGTAAAATCCCGTAAACAATAATTAGCATGATTCAACCCATATCACCGTGACTTGTTATTACCCTTTCAACCTATTTCTTGGGATCTTCAGTCTATAGGTTGGGTTACCACCACAAATGATTCAATATCAACGCACTTTAATCCGATCCCTTTCTAGGGGTTAAACACCTTATCATGTACTAGTCCTTTCGTCAAAGAATAAATCAGGTTTTATTTTCATCAGTCCGAATATAATCCACACTAACAACTCATTATTTTTAAGTTCTCAAACTATGTTGTGCTTACAACATATTTGTTGTTTTTTCCGTTAAAATAACGATTCTTAAATTTTACAATAGCCATAGTTCTATTGTTGTGGATAAAATGACTGGTGTTAATTTCTACCATAAATGGTATCTTATAATAGATTTTTCAACCTTTCATTTCCTCACTAGCCATAGCTAATGGTATCACCATATACTCCATCATTAATTATGTCAATAATTAATTTTTCTTGGAGTTCCAAAAAATAGCATCATAATATGTATTAGACACATATCCATTAATTGATTAAGAATCAATTCTAGGTTCGTAATTTTTATCAAAACACATAACTTTTTGCAATAGCATAAGGATGCACTTTTTTTTAATATAAACTTTCGTAGCACTCCCACAAAAAATAATTCCAAGTCAACCGTATTTAGTAGCTCAGTTGAGACTACTTAAGATGTTTGCATGTTCATCTTTTCTTATCACTATATATAGTGTTCTTATACTTGGATCATGTGGAGTACAAGATGATTCATAATAAGCATATATCCAATAAAAAGATATTCTTGTATTTCAATGTACTCGATTAATTAATTGATCCATATAGCCTTGTAATATTAACAAGTAATATTCTTGTTTCATTGAAACTCTTTAAACCAACACTTTGACTTAGCATGAATTTGGTTTTCTAGGCAACAAAATATTGTAACCAAATATTAGCTAATCATTCTTGCATAAATAATTAACAGTGCATTCATATTTCAACATGCTCAGTGATAAACACGATTCATATATTATTCTCAATTCATTCTTATTTGATGATTTATCAAAATATCATGCCATTTATTGGTGCGTTCCATATTAATTTTCCAACTTCAAGTTGGTCCATGTAAGTTTGCCTCACATAGGTCACCATTCGAAAAATAATATTATATATATTTAATTTTTAACTCAACGTCATATATAATATCAATGTCATTCAAATTAAATGAAGTTTTTTCATTTTCATGAGAATAATTTAACTCACAACATGTATAACTAAGTTATATTGATGAATTTCTGCTATTAAACAAAGCTTATATTCATAAATTAAAATGGTCTAAATATTCCTTTAAATGATGTGTAAACACCTTATTATCCATTATTCATCCATCGAATTCACGTTGTCTAAAAAAAAGTGTCAAATTTTTAAAAAAATTGGGCATAGTCTCCTTTGTTTATGGAACCATTCACCCTGCTTAACAAATAAAAAATAGTCCAACATCCAAATTGTCTAAATTCATCAAACAAATTCACATATAAAATAAAATATACAATATTCATAAATCAAATTCATTGTGTCTCAAAAAAATAAAGTGTCAATTTAAAAAAAAAAAATTGAACATAGTCTCCTTTGTTTATTGGACAATCCACCCTATTTAAGGGGTAACGACAAATCTAACAATAAAAAAAAATCCCAAATTCGGAGATGGGAGCTAAAAGGCCGAAAAAGGAGAATATGAATTTATTCTTTCCGTGGGACTTCTTCAAAATGTCTGTGCCGTGGTGTTTGACCACCTCTTGGGTGGGGTGAGAGCTACTACTGCTGTCTTCCCATCCTTCTTCCCACCTCTCGCCATTATCACTCTCTCCCTCTCGATTTTCTGTACTATTTGACAAACAATAAACATAATTAATCAGTTTCTTGAACAAATATACAATCACATAAGTAAATATACAATCAGTAACATACATGAGATTTTTTTCATCCTAATCTTATTTGCATCCAAGGAAAAGAATATTGATAGTAATTTTCTAGCCATGTCATTCGATTATTGTAGTGAAGCTGAAAAGTGGGTAACAATAAAAATTAACAGTAATTTCCTAGCCATGTTATTCGATAAAAAGTTCAAACTGTGGCAATATCGAACAGAAATGGAGAGCAAACTATTGTATCAGCTTCGATAAAAATTACAAATAACATCCTATTAGGAAGAGGAAATTGGTTAGGTGTGAGATTTGTGTGTGTGCGTGTGTGTGAATGGGGAAGGGGCAAGGGGGAAGGGGGCGGGGTACTTTTTTCCAGGTGAAGGTAACAATGTGTGTGGGTATGAGATTTGTGTGTGTGTGCGTGTGTGCATGCGTGTGTGAGTGGGGAGGGGCGGGGCAGGAGGAGAAGATGAGGGAGAGTTGTGTTTGTGTCTGTTTGTGTGCGCGTGTGTGCGTGTGAGTGGGGAAGGGAAGAGGGGACGGGGCAGGGGGTGTTGGAGAGGGAGAAGATGAGGGAGAGTTGTATGTGTGTGTGTGAGTGGAGAATGGGGGAGGGGGAGGGGGAGGGGGATGCATATATGCAATATGCATATATGCATCTCATATATGCTGTGCTTGTGTGAGTGGGGAAGGGGGAATGGGGGCGGGCAAGGGGCGGCGGAGGGGGAGAAGATGAGGGAGAGGTGTGTGTGTGTGTGCATGTGTGAGTGGGGAAGGGGGAAGGGGGGAGGGGACGGGGCAGAGGGCGGTGGAGGGGGAGAAGATGAGGGAGAGTTGTGTGTGTGTGTTTTTGTGTGAGCGCGTGGGGAAGGGGGAGGGGGGAGGGATTTTAACAGGGGTGGGAGGGGGCTGCGGAGGGGGCGGGGGAGGGGACTGCATATATGCAATATGCATATATGCAGATTGCATATATGCATCGACGAAGATTTTTGAAAACAGGGGCTGATTTTTTAAACAGGAGTTGTGTAAATATATGATCGAGAAGACATACCTGTGTAAAACAGGGTTGTGTAATCGGGGGCTGAATTCTCGTGTACATCATCAACATCAATAGACCCATCTCCATTGATGATTCTTTGTTGCCTTAATATCATTTTCCTCCAAATACTTCATCCAGGTACCTGAAATCGATAGTGCAAGCCATTGGGGGACAAAATCCACCTTTAAAAAGGTAAAAACAATAACAGCTTATATATCTGTCAATGTCCCATTCGAAAAATGCAGACATTATTTTTATGAAGTAAAGACAACGCCTATAGACGGTCATGTATATTTGTAACCCAACGCCTATATACAACAGTTGGTAAAAAGATTTAGGTTCATCTGTGGAACAAACATTGGCAACAAAAATTTTGTGGATAGTGGAAAAATTAGATGTGGAGATATATTTATGTAGAGTATAAGGAGTACATGCCAAATTGGATTCATAAAATGGGGGTTAAGTGTTCACGTGTAGCAGCTGAACAATGGCAGTCAGCTAAATAAGAAGGCTGTTGTTGAACACGGCCAGATTTGGTAGGAGGAATATCAATGACAGAAGAAATGGGATCAGGTATAGAAGTATTATCAACAACTTGGGTTAATATATCAGGAGTTGTATATGCCATGGTGGGTGTATGATTTTCATCATCAATATTGGATTAAAAGAGGTAGTTGGATTGATAGAAGCTGGAGCAACATGCTTACCGGGGTAATCATGATACAAATAGTCGTTAATGGTTAAACGCATTACTAGTGATTTTCTAATGTTGCTGAGTTGGATTATCACAAAAAATAAGTATTCTGCTGTTGCTTCAAGTACACAAAATGTCCATTTTACTGTTGCTTCTACCAGCATGCTTTATTGAATAGATTTGAATGATACCAAATATGTTATTTATAACTTAAAAAGAAAAAACCACGTTCGATTCACAAATAACTTGGAATTAGTAAATCAACTTATTAAGTTTTCATATGACCTTATTTTCCAAGGTGTAAAATATTTTATTCATGGAAATAAATTCCCATTACGACACTTGATATCTTGTCTAGTACGTGAAAATCAAAATAAAACTAACATGGTTCTTAACCCTGGGGTGGCTGTGTGGGAAGGGGTGGCTGTATGGGATGGGTATTGGCAGCGTGGGAGGGTAACAATACCCAAAATCTAACAAAAAAACAACAAAAATCAACAACTGGTATCTGAGAACAAATCAAACCTCTACAAAGATGTTGCAAATCAAACCCTACATAGATGGAGACAACAGCAACGATGGCGGCATCAGCAATCGTACGGAGCAGAGGCCGATAACTGACGGGGAGAAAATGAGGGAGGGTTTTTATTTTGGGAGAATGAGATGGATGGGTATCTTTGTGAGCGGAGGGAGAGTAAGAGAGAGAAAAACCGAGAAAGAGAGAGGGAAGTGTGGGGGTAAATTTGTAGCGTGTTACCAAAATATCCCCATTTTTGAATTAAAGTGTAATTTTGATGAGTAGAAAAAGAGGGGGAAACCAAATGTTTGAGGGATATTTTTGTAAAAAGAAAATGGATGTGATCTCAACCATTAAAATGTGTAAGGAGGTGTCATCTGCACCGTTGAAAATTTGTACATTTTCAAAAACCAAGCTAACTTATTATATATATATATATACACACACACATAAATTCTCCTGTAAGTACTCCTTATGGTGTAGACCTTGGAACATACCATTTTTTTAAAATAGTAAAAAATGATTTTTTTTTCATGAAACTTCATGGATATGATGTCCACGGTTAGAAGATAACCTCCAATTTTTTTTCATAAAAAAAATCATTAAAAAAACCGTTGAGATGAGGTGATATGTACAAAAATGGTATAAATAATCATTTTCAGCCGTTGAAATGTTGGGTCGCCGCCAATCACTTTATTGATTGAACTTTTTGATGAAACTTTATGGATATGATCTTCTCACTGTCGAGATCATATCCATGAAGTTTCATAAAAAAATTCAATCAAAAAGTGGGTGAGATGATCGCCAACATTTCAACGGTAAAGAATACATATTTATACCATTTTTTTACATATCATCACAATAGTTTTTTTATTGAATTTTTTGATTAAAAAAATTGGAGGTGATCTTCTCACCATGGACATCATATCCATGAAGTTTCATAAAAAAAATTCATTTTTTAACTATTTTAAAAATATGGTATGTTCCCGGGGTTTACACCATAAGGAGTCCATACACGAGGGTCTCTCTCTCTCTCTCTCTCTCTCTCTCTCTCTTTATATATATATAAAGTCGGTTTGGGTCACTCTTAACATGGTTTTTTAACCTGTAAATCGTTGATCGGATCGGCTTGGTCGGTCCGCTAAAATGTAAATCCAGACTGAACTGATTAAGAAAAAAAGGCTAAAAAGGGTCGGTTTGACTCAGTTCGGTTTGATTCGGTACGTCAGTTTGATCATTTTTTAACACCCCTAAACGTTAATATGATTATATTTCATCATGATTATTGAAAATGACTTTACGTTATGGTTATCTAGGCGAATGAGAAACTCAAACATTCCAAGAGGTAATTTCCATTAATCAAAAGCACATGCCAGCAATCATGAATCTGACCTACTAATAAAAAAAATAAGGTAAGAATATGTGTAGACTGGAAATGGTCAATTATACATGTAAATCTATATGAGGTAACCTAGAGGCTTCATTTCATCCGAGAAAGATAAGAATATGTGTAGGATTAAAACAAGTGCCTAAAAAGTGGCTTAGAAAATTTGACATTGTAATGGTATCACTGAAAAATCGTAACAATTCCTTTTTCTAATTAAAAAGCTTAAGCATAAAATATAATGTGTTATTAAGTTTACACTCTCCTTTATTAAGTTTCAATTCGAGAATTCTTATTTGTAAAATTATATTTACAAACTGAAAGATTTGTGTTAATTAACAACAACATACACAAATTTGATGAAAAACTTTCAAATACAACACCTTTTAAAACATTTAAAAGGTTTTATTCACAAAACTATCATATCAATTAGTTTATATTTATAAATAATGCAAACTTAGATCTAAACATGAAAGATATCCTGTTGTGTAAAATCCTCTAAAAAATCAAATCCACTATATAGAAGTGATAAATTTACACATGAAGAAGTAAAAATATTTTAAACGGAGTATAGATTTACAACTTTTATAGAGAAACCCTAACAAGCGAGTGTAGGTGTTCTGAGAATGAGAAAATATTATATCTCAATATCTCTCAAGGTTTTATGAACGAAAACCCTTAGAAAATGATCTTTCTGAAGATAAACAACCATGGTTGTTTGAATGGATGAGAAGCTTAATAACACAAGTTCTCTCTTTTCTTCCATTTATCTCCTTTTCTTTGTCTATCTCTCACTCTTCTTCTTCCTCCCAAATTATTTCTCAGTCTCTCTCTCTCTCTCTCTCTCTCTCTCTCTCTCTCCATTAACCAATATTAATAAATAAATTTAAAATGATTAATAAATGAATTTAAATCATTTAAAAATCAAGAAAAATAAAATCTAATATAGAAAAAATCATTTAAACCCATTTTACACCTAATTTAATTTTTGGTCAATTTTTAGGCAACAAATGTATATGAAATCGAATTATGTTTGTGCCTAAAACATGTGTAAATATGTGCAGTGTTTAAAAATCATCAACCAGTGCACTTTTTACCCTTTTATTCATGTTTTGCATTGTCTTCATGTTAGGCTCAAATTATTATTAATTATGGGCGTAGAGTACAACTATCCAAAGTCTAGAAAATATTTTGAAACAAATATCCAAATTTTGAAATACCAAAACTAGTGTAGACTCAAGCAAACCTAGGGAGTCTTCCTAATTTGGGTGCTTTAACCTCCCCCCTTTAGATACTTGTGACAAAAATTCTTCCAGTAGATTAAGGGTATTCTTGGGATATTCTACCCATGCCGATCCTACCAAAATGGAAAGTGCAAAACTCAGCTACTAATATAGACCATTACTCTAAATGTCTTCAGTTGTCTTGTGATATACCTACAAATAAAACTAATACCAATCCTCACAAGAACAAGTGTAATTAGTTTGCAAAACTCAAAATTAATCAACTACAAAATGTTTAAATTTTAACTAATCTTAAGATCCGAGTATGTGGAATATTGATGTACTCTTTGTATTGGGGATCAAAAATGCGAAAAAATTACAGCTCAATTTTTTTTATCAATCATGCAACAAAAAATGAAGAACAACAACTAGTTTTAAATTATAAACCTAGGGTTCCGAATCACAATACCTTAGAGGATATTGTTGGTGATCCAAATGAGGAGAAAAAGTTTTGAGGAAGATGAAGGGGATGCCCTTTTCGTCTCCTCCAAAATCTTTCTAGAACATGCCAAAAGCCTCGGATCTTCTAATATATGATCCTCCCAAAGAAGGGTATGTGTGTGGGCACTCTTGGAGATGAATACCTTAGGTTTGTAGTGAGACATGAACCTCTCTCTATAAGACTCTTTAGAAAAATATGAATATTATTTTTTTCTCTCCCACTTTATCCCTTAATAATAAGTATGCAACTTAAAACTCTAGCTTACACCAATATATATATATATATATATATATATATATATATATATATATATATATATATATATATATATATAGGTATGAGTCTTGGGATTGGTATAGACATAATTTCCCAAGAGTCTGGGCCTGCTACTACGGAATATGGACTATATTAAGGACCCAAGACTAAATAATTAAATTATCTTCCAGATAAATACTCAGAAATCTATAATTACATCCCCATAATTTATTTAACTTCTTTATTTAATCATAATTAATTCCACTAAATAATTACGAATGCACTATAATTTAATTATCTGAAAATAATCCGAGTAATGAGGTCTTATTTTCAAATTTAATATGGTATATAATATAATTCCCACATTAAGCATATGATACACACTTGGTCAAATAAATTCCGTGCTAATTGATTTTAACCAACTTCTTATTTATTCCTTGATTCTCAAACTTGAGAGGAGACTGAATCTTTTCGTCTCCCCTCTAGCTCAAAAAATATATACCATTGCCATAGGATGTTTTTACCTCCCACTCATAGTTTTAAATTTGAGAAAGGTTCCAATTTTTTATTGAGTGGGGTTGAACATAGGCTACCACCGAGAAAACTTTCAGGTTCAGAAATTGAAAGTAAATCTTCTGATTGTGTCCCTAATATGCCAGGTAAGAATCCTAAATTTAAGAATGTCAAGCATAAGAAGACCCCAACTAGGAATGAAATTGAGAGAAGAAAGGCATAGTCTAGAAGGTCAATTTTATTTAACTTGCCTTATTGGTAGAATAATCCAATGCGCCATGTATTAGATGTGATGCACGCAGAGAAGAACATCGCTGAAAATATTGTGGGCACATGCCTTGGTGGGAGTCATTCGAAGGATGGAGAAAATGCACGAAAAGACCTTAAATCGTTGAAACTTAAGCCACAACTATGGTTGAAAGAAGATAGTAGGGGAAGGACAATAATTCCCCCTAGTGCGTTTACTTTGATAAGTGGGTAAAGGAAGGTTCTTTTAGACACAATATATAATTTGAAGGTTCCATCTAATTTTTTGTCCAACTTGCAAAGGATTGTGAATTATGCTACCCTTGATTTACATAAGTGCAAGTCCCACGATTGGCATGTGATCATGCAATTGGTTCCTCTATTGTTTAAGCACTATTTCTCCAAGAACAAGGATTGGAGGAGGGCTATTATGCAAATTAGTATATGATTCTCACTTTTGTGTGAGAAAATAGTCAATCGAGAACACATAGTGGCCGCAAAATTGGCTCTGATCGAAGAGATTTATGTGTTGGAAAAGTGCTTTACACCATCATTCTTTGACATAAGTGTTCACTTATTGGTACACCTATGTGACGAGGCACTTCTTTGCGGTCCAGTTAGATATCGGTGGATGTATCCATTTAAAAGATTGACGAAAGTTTTCAAATATTACGTCAAGAATATAAGATACATTACAGGATCAATTGCAGAGGAATACATCATCGTGGAGTCATCAATCTATAATCGGGAATATATGCCTGACTCGACTAGTGTTGATGACATTGATGAGTCCGTCGATTAGGGTGGTCATGTGATGGGCAAATGAGTGAAATTAACGAGTTTGCAACATGAACAAGTAGCTCGTTATCTATTTGACACACATGAAGATGTCGAAGAATGGAAAAAGTAAGTTTAAATTATTTTAAATTTTACATTATTTTAGATTATTTTGTACATGATTAATTTTGTAATAAGTTGGTCACATTAATTTTATACAAAAAATATGAAGCCTGTGAGAACAATAAGAGACGAAAAACAATGGCACAATCAAATTGCGAATTTAGGCTGTGGTTGTCACACGAGGTAATTATAATGAAAATGGATGTTATTAAATGTGACATTACAGTAAAAATTTACAACTAACATAATTAATTTATCTATATTCTGAGCTCTTAAAGATGGGTGATGCGACATCAAGGCTTGCACGTCTAGCCATTGGACCCTTGTTCATGGCATAAGAATACAAAAAGTATCGATTGAACGGTTATGTATTTTGACGCAAGGGTGTACGAGGAAAGTGCAAATATATAGAACTCTTGCATTTCATACAAACCTCTTCTTTCTTTCGAGCGAACGCAAAAGATGAGAACCTAGTTGAAGCGGAAATGACTTACTATGGTGTAATTCAAAATATATTTGAATTAGACTATGTAATCTTCAAAGAGGTTATATTTTAATGTGATTGGGTAAGAGTTGAGGATAAAAATGCTTGTAAGGTTGATCCTAGCACCAATTTGATCATTGTTGACTTGTTCAAGTTGAAGAGCGACGAACACGTGAGCGATGAGCCATTTGTTTGTGCATTTCAAAAGGTCAAGAAAGTGTTTTACTCGGAGTATATCAACAACGATCCATGGTCAATCGTCCTACATGGGCCAAAGCGTCTAAATAGTAGTGTGGATGACTTGGTTGCTCCTACTAAATATCAATCCATTTTTTATGATAACCCGAATTTGAAACAATTTTTAGTTTTGTAATAAGTATTTCAATTATCGGATAATAGTTTAATGCTTTTAATTCATTTGTACTTGATCAGTTTAGTGCATATAATTCTTAAGCATTATTCTAGTGTTTTATTATTAGTGGACATATGTTTAGTGCTTTTCATTCATTTGTACTTGATCATTTTCTCTCTTTCTCTCTTTCCTTTGTATGTGTGTGTGCGCAGGTGTGTGTGTGTGGGGGGGGGGGGGGGGGGAGGGGGTAGTTTTCAACTTTTTTCTAAAATTACTTCTTGTCACGACCCATTTGAGAGTGGAACGACCCTAAAAAATGTTTGTATGTCTTCTTCAGGCGCATGTGTGTGTGTGTGTACAGGTGTGATTGTATTCTTCTAATTCATTTGGATTTGTACTAATAAAAATAATTTTTACAGAAAATGTCACCTTCAGGAATCAAGGCAAGGATGATGATGATGATGGTGATGATGTCTTCTTTAGGGATGGGAGGTAGCGAAGGCGACGAGGGCTCATCGTCCCCTAGGCTCTCCAAATGGGGCAAATTGGGAATGGCCATTGAGAACAAGACATGCATATTGGCTAGATCCCTCGAGCTGGTGAAGACAATTATCAGCCTGGGGTACACCAGTTGGAGGGACGTGCTAAATGAGCTCAAGTTAGCTATTTAGGCGGTACTACAGGTAACGTATTTATATTTATATTTATATTTTAATTTCAATTTCAATTTCAATTTATATTTATATTTATTCGCAACTAACACTTACTATGTTTTTGTTTTATATTTGTTTGACAGGAACAATTCATCCTGCCCCCAGAACTCCGCGATTCTGTGTTTGAGCAGTTGAGGGAGAAACACAAGACATCGAAGAGGAATTTGTGAGCCTAGTACGTTGGGAAGACCCGATAATTAATTCTCAGACTACGTGAGACCGTCCCGTCGAAGGATCCGATCGCATTGGCAAACTGGCAAAAGTTCATCGACAATGAGATCGATGAGTAAAATTGGTATATTTCCAATCATGGAGAGAAAACCAGGAGAAAAATACAGACGTGCAGTACTCCGACCGGACGTCTTACGCCGAGATGGAGCAGAGGATGGTAAGTTTTTATTTTTCTATAATTATAGAAATATGTTATTGTGCATTATTTTACTTTTCGATATTTACTAATTTTGCAACATTTTATTTCAGGGGACGGGGAGTGGCCCTGGGGGTAGACTACATAGGCTCGATGCCTATGTGGCAATTCGAACGAAGAAGGGTAAGGATAAGGAAGTGTCCTCGAGCGTCGCGGCCATGATTGTAAGTAATCTGACAATTTAATTTTTTTGAATTACGTTATAATTTTTTTATTTACTTATTTAACTAATCGTATGCTTTTTGTCATTTCAGGCAAAGCTTAAGGAAGTGCATGAGTCACAATCTGATGCCGATAAGGAATCTTTGTCCATGGACACACTCTGCCAAGTGCTTGGCGCTGATCGCAAGGGGAGGACTAGGGGGTGAGCTCGCGGGTGGGCAAATCTATGATCATTGGAATAGAGATGAGAAACACCGAGTTGGCTCGTCAGGTGGACACGCATGATGCGAAGCTATCAAGGTTGGAGGAGACGATTCTAGATATTTACGCATTCATGAAGTGTCAGTTGGGTAGAAAGGAAACGGGAAAGGGCAAGAGCAAAGGGGAAGGGAAAGGAGAAGGTGGAGGAGGATAAGGACATGGGCATCGCTTCTTCATCGCTGATACGTACGAACTCACCGCTTGATGATCCAATCCCCTACTTGGCTCCCGTCCAGTGGACTATGTTAAAAATCAATTGGCCGAGCATTTTTTTACGCGACATATACGATGGCCAGCGAATAGTGAGGAGTTTGAGGGACGAAAAGACCGTCCCGGGTATGCTGGTTCATGGATGTATCCTTCAAAACATCAAGGCCAAGGTACTCGTCACACATATGATAACCACGAAGGAGAACTCCACATTGTAGTTGCACGAACAATGCGGCGTGACGCATATTGAGGGGTGTCTCAATACGTATATCGTGTGGCCTTCCTTCTTTCTCAAACCTACTCCGGACACTATGGCGTGACATTATTTGTATTTACTTTTATTTAGACACTTGCATTATATTTGAATTTTTCTGAGTTATTACATTTTCGTTTGGATATGGATTGTATTATTGTTTTATTTGGATATTGAATTATATACGGAATGATTTGGTGTATTATTTCTGTTTTATTTGGATATATGATGTGTGAACAAGTACAATTTTGCTATAAGAGGTACAAATATACTGCTGGACAGTGGCAGTGGTCAAATTGCCCTGCAATTTTTTTTTATAAATTCTGTCCAGATTTGTCACAGTCCGTGACAAAGGAAGCTTGTCACGGTCAATGACCGTGATAATTTTTTACGGTTTGTCACGAGTTTGTCACGGTATTTAATTGTGACAAACCTTGTCAAGGTCAAAGACCATGACAAGTCTAACGAACTTGTCACGGTCATTAACCGTGATAAGACCGTGACAACAAAAGTTTTCACCCCGAGAGTTGTTACGGTCATTAACCATGACAAGTTGGACCGTGAAAGTTCGACAGTTTTGGTGTAGTGAGACCAGAGCCAAATTTATCTTTCATTAATTAATAACATGCAGAAATAAAATACTAATCAAACCATCCACGCAGATAAAACTAGAAATCAACACACAAAATATATATAAATAAAGAAAACCGAATAAACTATCGATTCAACAATAAAATCCAATAATAAATCTGAAATAAAAATAGAATCCATAAAGTCTAATAAACAAACGGAAATGCATTAATAATCTAAAGGGAGACATGCCTAAATGAATACGGAATGGAATTCCTACACTTGGAATAAATAAATGAGGCGTCTATAGCAAAGTCCTGCAACTTCCACAGGAGCTGCAGCTACGAATCCCTAGATCGAATCAACATGTTGGGCGTCCCTATGGCTGAACACCTAAAATAGTTTTGGAAAAAATATTTTGACACGAGTCAAAGTCCAAGTAAAACACTTTGAATATATTTAGCAAACAATTAAAATGCAATGCTTAAATATGCACGAACACTTTACATATTTAAGACAGTATCACACTCTCCTGAGAAATAATTCGCCCCTCAGTTAATGTGCACACCTATCTCTAACCTTCTATCCCAACTAGTTATGCTATCCCACCTAATTAGCCTTGTTACACCTCATTCTATCATGCTACTCTAACCCGAGTATTTCTTACCTTGATTTCTAAGTAATCTACTCATTTACTTATTTAATCATTTTAGCATTGATTACTTATGTAACATTCACACTAGTTATATAAGAAGTACTAATTAATCATATAACGTTCACATTAGTTATATCTGAAATACAATCACACTTTATGTATTAAACCCGAATATAATTATCTACCCATTATATACGTATTATTATACTACCACATTTATACACATGTCGCGTATAATAACCAACCATTACAGAGTAATAACTCATCGGAATCTTTCTCTAAAATGCTATCACCCCCAGGTATACTCAATACAAACCTGATACCATAAAATGGTTAACTAACACTGAATTTGATAATAAACATGTAAGTGTAGTGGCGACTATCATAGTTCCTCGAGAGAGAGACTGAATCATACTTAAAATGTCACCTCGAAAAGAACACACAAATACCGGTCGCTATGACCCAGGGACTATACTCTCCCTGCATTCACTAGCCAGGCGATTCACCCACATCACGCAAACTCCTATAATAAAACTAAAGGGGTATGTATTCACATAAATATCTAATACCGATATTTATAAAGCACACTGGTAAATATATACCATCATACTATCCATATATATATAAATAAAATAACATCCGGCTAACCCGTACCTAACTATCTAGCAGTAGCCCGTAATACCCAAGTCAATATTCTTAACTCTTATTTAATTTAATTTCACATCCATTAAATAAGTTAAAGTATCTTCACTTGCTAATTTTCCTAGACTCACCCAATCGACCCGTAATTAAACATTTATGAATTTATTTCACCCAATTCATTATTTAGGTTCCTCTTTTTTCTCACCTTTCTAGGCTCATATACATCCACCTATAATTACTAGGTAAAATAATCCCAGTCATCCATACCTAGATTTGAATTCTGACTAAAGATTTTGATCTCGGACACCCTTTCGTAGATAATTCATAACTAATTAAAAAAGATTAGAAAAATACAAACCTGGCGGCCCCGCGTTTGTAACAAAAAGATCTATCTCCATATCCAAAACCTAGGGTCATTTGAACAAGATATCTACCTCATTCGAATGAAGGACAACCTCAACTTGTTCGAATGAGTTTTCTCCATTTTAACCCTCAAACTTCCATGGATTCAACCCAAACTTCAACCCAATTGATACCCCATGTTTATTACATCTATAAACAAGTTCTAACACAAATATATATCATCAATCATCACCGATTCTCATTAAAACTTCTAGGGTTTACGAATTGGGTTTTTCTTAAAATTTCTTAAATCACAAATTCAATTCGATTCAATAATCCAAATTCAACAACAATTGCTATTGGCTTTATATTCTAAATAATATTATAACATCATATGATAGTATTCTCACATTGTTTAAACATCAATTTCACCTTTAATGCTTAAATATTCAAAAAAAAAAGTCACGTGTGTCACCCTCCCAAAATGAATTTATCAACACATACCTAATATGAATTTGTAATTCCACTATTTAAATCGAAAGAATGTTTAACTACTTGACTTATAGGATTTGTAGGGTCTGATTCCACATAAAAGATCATGAATCTGACAAAGCACACCCGAACCCCCTTTGAATTTGGTCTCTAAAGCCCTATCTTTTTCTTCCTTCTCCCTTCTCTCAATTTCTAGGGTTTTTTAATTGAGTAGTGGCTGCCTCTAACTACAACACCTAGGTTTAAAACTCTTAATCCCGTAATTAAGCTAATGGGCCAAGTCCAAATTCCCCGAACGCCCCCGTGTGGGCCCGATAATGTCTAAAAAGTCCCTGGGACCCAAATACTACCCCAGGTACACTATTTCGACTATCTAACTCATCCAGAATAAACTGTGACCTTGAAATTAACATCTGAGTCACTCTACAGTAAAGTCCTATCTTGACCCTAAGTAGTCTATATCGCCTTCCAGTTGAGATAAAATATCATCACGTCACTATCACTTGCTAGGACATAAAATTAATAATTTACTATTCACTTAGTAATTATTTTCCATAAATATTAACCATTATCTCTCCCGATTAATATTTTAATTTACACATAATAATTAATTTAATTAAATTACGGCAATCACGTAATTTAAAGGACCCGAATTAATTAAATATAAATGCTCAAGAATACGGGGTGTTACATACTTGCCCCTTATAAAGGAATTTCGCCCTTAGGATGTACCCGCGGTGATAACTCTGGATACTGCTGTTGCATATTATTGTCCCATTCCTACGTCGAATCATCTGCATTATGGTTCCCCCACTGGACTCGAACCAAGGGTACCACCTTAGACCGCAACTTACGCTCACTACGATCAAATATCATCATTGTTCTCTCCTCATAAGAGATATCTTATTGTAAGTCGACCTCCTATAATGGAACGTGCCAGAAGGCCCTCTCGCTCCTCTGGCACCTCTTTAGCATTGACACATGGAATACATCGTGAATCTGTTGTAGATTCTCGGGTAGTCCTAACCTATGTGCAACTGGTCCCACCCTCTCAATGATCAGAAAGGGTCCCATATATATCGTCTCTGGATTCCCTTTCTTGTTTAAACTCATAACTCCTTTCAAATGTAGGTACTCGCAAAAATTCTTAGCCACTCATGTCAGACTTCTAAACTTTGACTTACGATGACATAACTCTCACTACGTTCCTGAACTACACGAAACTGATGTAGATTAATTCAATCCTTATCGATGGACCATAAATCATCTCGAGTCCCAAAAGCTTATTATTCCCCACTCTTAACCAAACAAAGTGTGGGCAACAAAATTTTCGTGTGAATCCTCAGAAGGTGTCTTACAGACAATAAATTGTTTTACGGTATCACGCGTAGCTTTATCAAAAGTAATTAATTCTCCTAATTACCCAAGAATCCAGAATATACATTTCTCGCATTTTCCAACATCCTAGTCACCTCTCGTCTACCCATCAGCGTGCGGGTGACATATCTTGATCAAAATGTAACTTCGTCCCCATCACCTCTTGACACTATCTATCAGAGGTGGAATGAAAGGGTTTCATCCTAAACCACAACAATATTGGGCGACACCTTATTCTGGTTCATTTCTCCTCTCTAATGAAATGTTGGGCATATTGTTCGATATTATAAGCCACTCCAATTAACAACAATTATTTCATTTCCTTCAATTCATCCCACAATCCCGAAGGAACTCCTGACCTCTCTACGTATCCATCCTATCACTAGAACCATCAATGTATTACAAAAATCTTGGTTGGTAACCTGGGACTAACACTTTTCCATCTATAAATGGTACACTTGGAGTTAACTTTACTATATCTTACTTAACACCAATCCCCATGCCTAACATTTTACATCACGTGGAACATTTTACGCCCCTTTTTTCGGGATATACTAAACTCATTGACTTTGAGTTTGCTCCAAATTATGCATTTCATGGTCTTTTTTTGTCTGGTGGTAATAAACATCTCATTTATGCGTAAGACACTCTAGGTATTTAGCTAAGTGAGACTCCACTATACTTTCCCAAGATTGTGGGGTCCTCCTATGTCAAGGGATATCTTTTTACATGGGTTCCTCCACTGTTTTTCAACTCCCCTCGGTTGTGATAATTCTCCTTGATATACACATAGTTGGTCTATCTTCTTTTCTCAACGAAGTTCAGTCCATCATATCATTCCACCTATGTTACTAGCTACCCCTCCGGCATATATTCGAAATGCTTATAATCACATCTCCTTATTTTCGACGATATTGGAAGTCAAACTAACTAGGGCGCCCATACACCTTATAAGCCGTGCATATTTGTACAAACATCACAAACGTCACATATGTAACATATTTATCTCGACTTCGGCCCCCGCATTCTCGGTGTCGATATATCATATGGGTATTCACGATTAACCTGCAAATCTAAATTTAATTTCTCGAGATTACCTCAGTTATCAATTTTTGGAGCTAATGTGTTCTCAATGATTCCTACACAACACTACCCGACTCCACTGGCCCTATATTTTTAATAGCTCTCAGCTTAAAGTGTTTCCTCTGCACGTTCAATAATTAACATTTAAATCGAACTAACATCCAACAACGTCTCACCACTCCCAACATTTATTAAGGTCCATGTGTGTAACATCATGCAACGAAGCTCAAAAGAACTTTGCCCAATGCACTATTCCTGAGTATTGTCGATCATCGAAATTCGTGGGTCCAAAGAACATAAATAAGATATCCCAATTCCTGTCTCCCGACACATAAATCAAATCATCTATGACCATTTATCTCAAGGCATCACACAATACAATGCTCCCACTATCACTAAGTTCTCAGCACGTAAAAAAAATGAACTAAATCTTTCCACTCAATGGTAAACCTGGTATACCCTGAATTACATTAGTATAAGTCCCCACGCACTGGGATCAAATCTAACGAGACAACTATACTTACCAAAGTCTATGATATAATATAATGTATATGCAGGCTCTACCCTCTTTCAGTTAATGCCTCAAAAAATAAAATATCTCACTCTGGCATAGCGAGCATGATAGTCTTACCATACAGTCTACTACTGCTTAAACTCTCCGTATCCTTTCACTACACAAGATAATAATATGTTCTCCTCTCATAACCCTCATAAGGATAAAAAAACTACCACATAATGTAAAACAAACTACCGTGACTCGCTCGTGTCACACAAAATAGATCCCCATCACCCTGGAACAAAACTCATACTTTTATTTCCCAATAACACGGGCGATTCAAATGGTTCCTGGACATAACGTCCTCGTCCCGACCGAACCAAAAACTTGTTATAACTGTTTCCACTACTTGGCATCCCATTCCTATCCCTAATTCATTGCGGACAAGATTCACACATGTGTTCCTACCATTTACACATAAGACACATCTCTCTGTCATTTCTCTTTGTCTGGCCCCATTGGCCATGTAGAGGTTGTTCTTCTAATGGACCTAGTAGTCTTGACCCTGATCTCTACCCCCGTTGTCCCTTTGGCTTAGCTGGCCCTATGGGACTCGTGACTATCCTTGACAGCCCTAAACTAAATCCACCATCATCTGGTAGGAATTCTATTGATATCCATCATTAAAATGGGTCCTTTACTTGCTATCTCTTTCTTTGGTACCTCACTAGCATTGTCAAATCCAGTCTTGCCTTTTGGTTAGATTCTCTAACTCTCTTAGCTCCTTTATCACGGAAGCGTTGATATCAAATAGTAAACGTATGACATTGACGACAACGATACTAATCATTCTAGCCAGATTTCCCTATCCATCCTTGTATATTCTACCCATGAGTCCATTATTAACTCAGGGAGCTTTTTATTCTATGTATCCACCTCGTCGGGTACTCTAAACAAGTTAACTTTCCTTTATGACTGACCATTGTACGACCCTTCTAAAACAAGTACTGAAATCTCCTTTACCTCTCTGTTTAAACAAATCATGAGAGGATTTTCAGTCAAATTGCACCCCAAATTCCTCTTTACTTATGGTATCTCTCCATGGTTATGGTCTCTGACTCCTATCACTACAATGTCACTCCTAATAAGAAAACTTTTGCCCAAAATTTAATTTTGGGTGTCACTACACTCCACCTTACACAATTTCTTTTGGATTGTCCCATTCTATTAACCCATCACATTCCCTCTGTTCCTCGAATCCTTATGGATGGCTCTTCGAAACAGTTCCTCCGACTTCCCTCTTTATCAACTATGCTGGGTGAGTCTTAATTTGCACCACGGCTTTCTATGACAATGCTTAGGAAAACTACTGCGCCCTAGTGATTATCCCAACGTCATCTACCTGAACAATAATCATGGCGACTTCTATCGTGGTCATCATTACCAAAATATTCCATGGCTTTAACTTACCCTCTCCCCCTGCAGTCCTTCTAACATCCCTCGCTGGTCGTCCAAAATTATTCGGTGTACGAAGTCCAATCGAACTTGTATATGAATTACATCAACTATACTTAATAGCAGGAGAATGCAAGTCACATATGTAAAAGAATATAACAATCCTATAATAAGGCTCAATATCAAATAATGCCGCGCTAAAATGTACTAATCCGTACAGATCCTATATACACTAAAACCTAATGCTCTGATACCATCTGTGACACCCCTCCTATTAAAATACTGGGTGGCCAACCCTTTATTAAAATTAAATATTGGTCTCATATGAGTCATTCTTAGCATCACTGACGAAAATAATTTTAAAGTTACTAATCACTTAGTAATTAAATAGACCA
The DNA here is from genome assembly GCA_949130495.1 of Sambucus nigra. Classification (NCBI taxonomy): domain Eukaryota; kingdom Viridiplantae; phylum Streptophyta; class Magnoliopsida; order Dipsacales; family Adoxaceae; genus Sambucus; species Sambucus nigra. The sequence continues at coordinate 35,522,865 of OX422217.1, forward strand.
GTGCCAAATTTTATCTTTCATTCATTAACAACATGTCGAAATAAAATACTATTCAAACCATCCACACAAATAAAATTTGAAATAAACACACGACAGATATATAAATAAATAAGACCGAATAAACTACCGGTTCAACAATAAAATCCAACAATAAATTTGATATAAAAATAGAATCCACGAAGTCTAATAACCAAACTGAAATGCTGAAATAATCTGAAGGGAAACATGCCCAAATTAATATGGAATGGAGTTCCTACACTAGGAATAAATAAATGAGGTGTTTATATCAAAGTCCTGCAACTTCCACATGAGCTACAGCTATGCATCCCTAGATAGAATCAACACACTGGGTGTCCCTATGGCCGGACACCAAAAATAGTTTTGGAAAATATATTTTGACATGAATCAGAGCGCAAGTAAAACATTTTGAAAATATTTATCAAGCAATTAAAATGCAATGATTAAATATGCATGAACACTTTCTATATTTAAGATGGTGTCGCATTCTCTTGAGAAATAACTCACCCCTCATCTAATGTACACACCTATCACTTACCTTCTAACACAACTAGTTATGCTATCCCACCTAACAAGGTTTGTTACACTTATTTCTATCATGCCACTCTAACCCGAGTATTTCTTAACTTGATTTTTAAGTTATGTACTCATTAACCTATTTAATCATTTAAACTTTGATTACTTATATAACATTTACACTAGTTATACATGAAGTACCAATTAATCATATAACGTTCACACTAGTTATATTTGAAATACAATCACACTTTATGTATTAAACCAGTATATAATTATCTACCCATTATATACATACTAGTATACTACAACATTCACATACATGTCGTGTATAATAACCATCCGCTCCAGAGTAATAACCATTGGATGCTTTTTCTAAAATGCAATCAATCCAGGTACACTCAATACAACCCGGATACCATAAAACGGTTAACTCACACCGAATTAGGCACTAAAAATGTAAGAGTAGTGGAAGCGGTAATAGTTCCCCTAGAGTGAGACCGAATCATACCCAAAATGTCTCACCTGAAGAAGAACACATAAATAAATACCGAACACTAGGACCCGAGGACTATACTCTCCCTTCATTCACTAGCCAGGACATTCACCCACATAGTGCAATATCCTATGATACAATTAAAGGGGTATGTATTCACATAACTATATAATATCGAGATTTATAAAGCACACAAGTATATATATATACGGCTAACCTGTGCCTAACTCCCATAGCAGTAGCCCCTAATACCTGAGTCTATATCCTCGAATCTTATGTAATTAAATTTCACATCCATTAAATAATTTAAAGTAGCTTCACTTGCTAATATACCCGGACTCATCCAATCGATCCGTAATTAAACATTTACGAATTTACTTCACCCAATTCATTATTTGATTTCCTTTTTTTTCTCACTTTTCTAGGCTTATATACATCCACCTTTAATCCCTAGGTAAAAGAATCTTGGGCATCCATAGCCAGATTTGATTTTGACTAAAGATTTCGATCTCAAACACCCTTTCGTAGAAAATTCATAACAAATTAAAAAAAATGAGAAAAATACGAAACTGACGGCCACGCATTCGTAATGAAAAGATCTATCTCCGTGTCCCAAACCTAGGGTCGTTTGAATGAGATGCTACTCTCGTTTGAGTGACAACCTAAACTTGTTCGAACGAGTTTTTGACGAATCGATGAATGACTCCTCTTCTCCGAAAATCGTTTTTCTCCATTTTTAACTCTCAAACTTCCATGGATTCAACCCAAACTTCAACCCAATTTATACCCCATGTTTATTACATCTATAAACAAGTTCTAACACCAATATATATCGTCAATATTCATTGATTCTCATTAAAGCTTCTAGGGTTCACGAGTTTGTTTTTCTCAAAATTTCTTAAATCATAAATTTAATAACATTCAATAATCTGAATTCAACAACAACTGCTACTGGGTTTCGATTCTAAATCATATTCTAACATCATATGATAGTATTCTCACTCGAATAGGGTCTGATTCCATATAAAAGATGATGAATCTGATAAAGCACACTCGAATACCCTTTGTTTGGTCTTTAAAGCCCTATCTTTTTCTTATTTCTCATTTCTCTCAATTTCTAGGGGTTTCTAATTGAGTTATGGATGCCTTTACCTACAACACTGGTTTAAAACTCCTAACCCCATAATTAAGCTAATGGGCCATGCTGAAATGCCCCGAACATTCACGTGTGGGCCTAATTATCTCTAAAAAAGCCTTGGGACCCAATTAGTTCCCCCTGGGTACACTATTCCCACTATCTCGACCCATCCAGAATTAACTTTGACCTTAAAATCACCATATGAGTCACTTTATAATAAATTCTTATATCGACCCCAAGTAGTCTATACCGACTCCTGGTTGAGATAAAATATCGCCACATCGCTATCCCTTGCTACGACATAAAATTAATAACTTGTTATTCACTTAGTAATTATATTCAATAAATATTAACTATTATCTCTCTCGATTAATATTTTAATTAACACGTAATAATTAATTCAATTAAATTATGACACACGTGGTATTTTAAGTATTCGAATTAATTAAATATAAATTCTTAAGAGTATGGGTGTAAATACCCCATAATTTTAATTATTTTATATCAGGATTGATTAAATTTAAAAGTGGAAAATTAATTCGGATTTAAAATAAATATTAATTAACGAGACAAGGGTTAGTATTTATTTATATTGAATATTACTTAGTGAATGATTAATAAATTGATAAGAAAGTGTTATGATTGTCGTGAGTGAGAAATGGGTTACGGTAAATTTAGTCAGGACGCGCGTGGGAATTAAAATATAATTTCATTTTAGATAATTCAAATGGTCATTTTGAGTGCTCCTTAAATAAGTATACTCAGTTTTTTAATCAGGTTCATGGGACATTTTTAGGCCAACTGGCACCCCGGAGGGGTATTTTGGTCTTTTGAAATTTTAGGAAAAAGAGACTTGCAAAAATTCGATAATTATATCTGTAGTTATGTGAGGCAAGTTAAGGTAGAAACTATAAGAAACATAGAGAGGCCACATGAGGACAAAGGATAGGAGTTCTAAGGGAGATTTCAAAGCTTTTCCACCATTCTTGCACCACCACCATCACTAGATCATAGATCGGAAGGAGAGGAACTCCACCCTACCATTATTCTACATAAATTCAAACCTACATACAAAGACAAGTATTTATCTTGTTGAATATTTGTAGATATACCATCCATGTAAGTGTATGATTTACAATCTTGAATTCATGAATTTTGGCCTTAATTAGGAAGATGTAAATTATGTTATTGGGTAGGAATTATGATAGGCTTAATCCCTGATGTATGTAGAACGAATTTGATGAATTAGTGTGATGAAATTATGAAGAAATTTAGAATCTTATTAAAGTACTTGAACAAAAATGATGAACTAGGGTTTTTAAGAATTAATCCTGAATTAATTCAATTCAAAGATGTTCTTTGATGATTTAATGGTTCTCTTATGCTAAAAATCGTTTATACTTATTACTACGATGTTTGGCGCCTTTGGTTGGAAGATTTGGATAGTGTAGTGGCATTTTAGAGGATTAAAATAGTTAAATCCTGTAATAGTTAAAGGAAGAAGATGATACTTGTTATAGAAAATTGATTCGCATCTTTGGCTGAATCGATTCGAAAAGAGAATTGATTTGGAACAAGACCGAATCTATTCGGTTTCCCAGAATTGGAATTTTTTTCCCTTTTTGATTTGAACTCACGGGACACAATTGGGTTAACTTTTGAAGTAATTTTAAAACATAAAGGGAGATATTTTAATTAGTAGTAAGCTAATGTTGGGATTTATACTTAGTCGCGTAAGGAGAGTTCAAGGCTAAGGTTGATTAGGTTTAATAGGGTAATAAAACCTATTTTGGAGAATGATATCATGTCACAGCGATCAAGGGAACACATGATATAGACCAGTAGGGTACGAGTGAGGTATCTACTGAATAACTTAAAGGAAAATTAGTAACCTTTCGAGTATTGGGAAACACTCGGGATTATATGATGAGAAGTATTATGGTAAAGTAATGATACGTAGAATATTCGAGAGTTATTATACTATATACGGGATATATGTTATAGGTTACGTGGATACCTATGTTGAATATATATGTATATATAGGTGGTGTCAATACCTATTATTTGATTTATTATGTGTAAGAATACCTACGTTGCCTGCTATCACATGAGGTTTTCACGTTATGTACAGTCTTATCCCAATGAGCCCATTTGGGGGGATTTTAAACTTGTGCCCCAGAGCATAGAACCTAAGAAAGTGCTATCTGAGTGTATGATAGTTTCGATGGTAGATTGGGTACGTTTGGTGTGTGCGTGACCTATAGATTTGGAACTATGTTTGCCTCAAATATGTGTGATTTGATTTATGGTTCGAGGGAGACTTCTGAACCGATGTCCTGATTCAGTTCGTGATGTACCAGGACTTAATAGCAGAGTATGCCCATATCGCAGGTCTCCATCTAGGGATGCCATATACATATATATTATAATAGTGAGGTAAGTATATATATATATATACACGTGTGATTTCTTCTACTACGGGTGTTTTAATAGGTATTATGTATAGTGATATCTAAATTAATCTCAATATGTGTGAACTTGATAATTAACTAGTGACTCATAATAAATTAATAGTATTGAAAATTTAGTATCGTATTGTATGGGCAATACGGGTGGTCACAATAAATTTATTGGGCGGGAAGATATTTCAGTCAAACTAGTTAGGCGGGGCAGCATAACTAGGTGGGTTAGAAAAGAGTACGTTAGGTGTGTACAGTAGTCGAGAGGTGAGGATCTCAAGTGAGAGTGCATGGAGATAATGTGTATACAATATCTTATCCTGATTAAATACTTGCTCAACCTTTTCAAGTTATTTTACTTGAGCTCTGACCTGTTCAAATCCATTTTTGCTAAAACCTTTTAGGTGCCAGCCACAAGGACACCAGGCTTGGGAATTTATTCATTTTATGTGCTACAGTTGTTGTGGAAGTTGCAAGCCTTTATATTAAATACCTCCACATCTTTCAGTCCCTGTTTCTCATTTTATATATTCTAGTCAGGCATATTGCCCATTCTTGGTCGGTGGCTAATATTAAGTCATTGCACTTTTATTTTATTTCCAGCATTGGATTTGGATTTTATTTATGGATGATTTTATTTGGATTTTATCTGGAGTGTTATTCCAGGCACATTTATTTATTTCGTTATCTCATCGTTCATTACTATGTGTGTGGAAATGGTGAATGTGATTTATTTAGTTTATATCATATGCATATTAATAATAAGAACTAAAATTTTGCACTGGGCTTAATTGGATTTCGACAATGATGCTGAGAATGAAACCATTAATGATTCATGTTTAATTAAATAATTACAAGGACATGATTTTATAAATGTCCATTATCACTTGAGTATGTCGTATACCACTACAACCGTCGAAGAATGTTCAAGATCATATATGCAAAAAGACGGGTCCGAATATCAAGCTTCTTCAACATTCAAGCCTCCGCGAGATATATTTGGGAAAGGTTGTGTTTTTAATACTTAGCATTTCACTTAGAATATTGGGATATTTTTCATCAAAAAATTTCTAACTGTTGGAGTGGAGTTTTTAAGTTTTTTGTCAAAATTAATTTTCAAAATTTTAAGGCGTTGCATTTTTTGGGAGAAGATTTTTTTTTTTAATGGCTCGTTCGACTGACAGCCCCTGTCGTTCAAACGACATCAAGTCTCACGCGAAGCTCATTCGAGCAACACGTGTATCCATTGAAGCAAGATTTGATTTCGTTCGAGCGACTTACTGCTTTAGATTTTCTATTTAAGCATGTTAAACAACTTCGTTTCTCCTAAGAAGGCTTACGATTTTCTATTCATACGAAACCACTGCTGCAGAAATATTTGTCTTCTCAATTTTAGGTTTTCAAACTTTTTTCTTTTCAATTCACAAAATCCCAATGTTTATGTGAATTATTTTTGGAACCCAAGAACAAACCTTGTTAATGTTCAACATTTGTGGAGTGCGTCTCTACACCTGAAGACTGTGGTAATTGAGGTTCGCTGTATGTGGATCTTTACTGAAGACTAGACTGCGGTTCATGTGGGTTCACTGCATGGAATCCAATGCTAACTCTAGACTGGGCATCTATGTAGGTTTGCTGAGGTAAACTTATTGCATATTTCATTATAATCAGTGTAAATTATAATTTACAAATTATGGTGAAATAAAAGGTTTTTCCCTTTAGGAATTTTTCTTGAAATCTGTGCGTTAGCATATTTATGTTTATAATGTTTTGACACATGCACACACGTAGTTGTTTGTTTGAGAGCTGAATTATTTGATTAAAAAATTGATTCTAATTAAATAGGTTTGTGGTTGGAATTTGCTCATTTATTGAAATTGATATCGCACACGACGCAGATGCTTTAAAAATTGGTATCAGTGTAGGTTATGCTAATTTATTGTGTATTCCTATTTTCTGCAAAATTGGGTGATATTGATTTTTTCTCAAAAATCTATTTTTTGAAAAATTTGTCATAATGTTTCCAAATGAAATCTTATATAATCGGTTGCCAATTTTTGACTGGTCTAGTTATGCTTACTGGAAAGCTCGAATGAAATCTCATCTAAAAGCAATCGATGAAAGAGTTTGGGTCATTTGTGAAAGAGTCTGGACTCCTCCCACTATCACCTTTAATAATGTCACAAACATGAAATCTGTGTCAGACTGGACTGAGGATGAGTTTAGGTGTAGCACTTTTAATTCACGAGGGCTTAGTGCAATTTTATAACAAATCACCCCCGACGAGTTCCGATGTATTATGATGTGCACCACGCCTAAAGGAGCCTGGGATGTTTACAACTCACCCACGAAGGCACTAACGCGGTCAAAGAGTCTGAAATTCAAAATTTGACCACTCAATTTGAGACAATCACCATGCTTGAGACTAAATGTTTTGATGACTTTTATGCACGTTTGTCCGATATTGTCAACACTAGTTTTAATCACGACAAGCTTATACCTGATCCACGAGTGGTTAAAAAGATTTTAAGCTCGCTGCCAAAACGTTTTATCCCTAAAGTAACTATTTTGAATACCTTAGGTAATTTGAGTCATCTGAAATTAGAAGAGTTGGTAGGAAACCTCCAGACGTATGAAATTGACATGTTCCCCAACATTGTCAAACTTAAGGATAGAGGGATAACACTTAAAGTCCAAACTAGGAAGGGAAAGAAAGTGTCCACGAGTGACAAGAAAAAGAAAGTGAGATTTTCTGAGTCCGAATCTGAGGATGAGGCTAATTTTGATATGGCCTTTCTTGTAAAGAACTTCAAAAAGTTTCTCCAGTTTTCTAAACAAAATTATTCCAATAAAAAGTTTTTTGATTAAAAGAAAGATAAGGCCAAAGAAAGCGGTGAGATAGAGAAAGAGGGTAAGGGGGATTTGGAAAAATTGAAATGTTTTGAGTGTGATGGAAGAGGGCATAAGTCGTTTGAGTGTGCCACTAGACTTAGGAGAGAGGGAAAGAAAGTTTCTATGTCAGTCACCCTTAGTGATAGTGAGGAAGATGTGAATAATTTCGGGAATGAGTCTTCACAAGAAAAGTTTGTTGCATTTTCTTCTAGTCACGTGAGCACACCCAGTTTGTCCCATGATGATGAGGACACTTGTGTAAGTGAGATCCCGAGGAGTATTTGAGTGTTTCTAGCGAATCTGAATGGGAGTGTGAAAGTGGAGATGAAACTGAGCTCCAAAAATCTTTTAGAGATTTGTATGCCGAGACCTTAAAGACTAAGAAATTGAATATGGAGTTAGGTCTTAGGGTAAGAGATTTAGAGAGAGAGTTATAAAGTTTGAGGGGTTTTGAGGCACCAACGAGTCGACTAGATAAGGTAACGATTAATTTGAGTGAGCAGTTGATCGTCGTGATTCGGGAGAAAAGTGAACTTATAGCCCACGTGTCACAATTAGAGAAAGATCTTAAACACGTACTGGAGGCTAAAGTCACTATCGAGAACACATATAAGAAGGTTGGAAAGATGGTTCTCAATCCTATTTTGGGTAGTGATGAGAGTTTAGGAATGTGTCTTAATGGTGCATCCACTCCACATGCATCACTCGAGCCGATTCCCGAGTTTGTTATTGATACACATGGATCTTGACCCCACCCACCTAGGTGTCCCGTACTTGTTAAGAGAGCGCGTAGGAGAAGTTTTTATAGAGGTGTACCCATGCCAATTTATGTGTGCACACACCGTAAGAAGAGAGGACACCTGAGAGAGTTTTGTTGTAAGTTGGGTGAAATGTCACGTTTTGCCAGTACACGTGTTCACACGCAAGCACCCACACCTGACACTCCAGATGATTACACGATAGAGTTTGCACATATTAGGGAGCATGTACTATTTTTGGTCAAGACTTCACATGACTTAATGGATGTTTTTCGTAGGATGTCACCACCTTTCAAAAACTCCACCGCACCTACCGGTTGAGGTCTAGAATTATTTGCTAGCATAGGTTAATTTGCATGATGATATTTTTGACTAGTGCTAATGTGTATCATTGTTGTATTAGTTTTTATTTTGATAAAAATTTTGAAAAATACAAAAAGATTTTATTTTCATATTTTTTTTAAAAAAAGGTCAAAAGATTTTTGTATTTTGTTTAGCACCATTTATGAATGCACATTTAGGATGACCGAGCCACAACATCATTCCATATCCACGTGACTATTTTATAGTGTTTGGCGATAATATGTCATGTCATCCATGTGCTTTACAATATTTGGAGTCATTGAGATGTTACTATTTGATACTTTCTACATGTTTGACTAATTATTTCCTCTATTGCACATGTGTACGGATTTGTTTGATTGTTGTACTTGTCTATCACATGTTGGTCGAGTGTTTTCATCTCAATCATGCCGTTAAAAAAAAACCAAGTGCAATAATATGAGAGTAATAAAAGTAGTGCATGTAAAAAACATTGCCCATGAAGAATTTGTTTATATTTGAAAAAAATGATGAGTGACACGGGAAAGGGATGTGAGGGAATAAAAATCATGTTGTCAAAGCCACCATTTGAAAATGGCTCCCACAAAAAATTAAGGCAATAGAAAGATAAAACATGCCAAAATTTGGGCCAATAGGTTTTCTTTAAGTTGGGAATTTAGAACCTCATTAAAAAAACAAAAGGATTATTATTTTTGAGGGAGTTTTGGTTGGATATGTATCAATGAGTTTGCACGTCCTTTGAAAAGTTCTCGAAATGGCACTAAATAGTTCGGGACATTATTGGTGTGAAAATCACTTAAGCTTTGATTTTTTAATTTGATTTAGTCGATATCATCTAAATTCAACAATTTTACACCTAAGGATATTTTTTATGTTCATTCGATAGGAGTACACTTATGCATCATACACATATGCTTGATTGAGTTTTAATACCTATTGAATATGTTCACACCCATTCATTCCATTTCTATGATTTGGTTGTCATAGTGTAAAATTCATGGTGTTTTTATTTCTTTTTTGTAGAAAAAATTAAAAAATCAAAAATAGTTTGTGGAATACGTTTGATTGCCTTATTTATCGAGACAACTCCACGCTTGATTTTTTTATTCGTTTTCATGTCTATTTTGATCAAATAAAAAGGGGGAGAACGAATTATGGGGGAGTTTTCACATCATGGGGGAGATTTGATTATGGTGACTCGATGCGTCACGAAGTATTTTCTTTGTCTCATGTGTGTAGGTACAAAGTTGAAATTTTTTGGATTGCACACCCTGATGAGAAAAGCTTGAAGATTTTGATGAAAAGTTTGAGACGTATAAGTTTAGTACCCTTTTATTTTTGAGTTCATGAAGGTATTAAATTTGTATAATCATTTTATGTTTTGATAATTCGGTTGTTTTTATTTTGTTCCGATATAGACATAGGGAGAGATTTGTAAAGACATGATTTTATAAATGTCTGTTATCAATTGAGTATGTTTTATACCGCTATAATCGTCGAATAATGTTCAAGATCATATATGCAAAAAGACAGGTCCGAATATCAAGCTTCTTCAACATTCAAGCCTCCGCGAGATACATTTGGTAAAGGTTGTGTTTTTATTACTTAGCATTTTCACTTAGAATATTGGGATATTTCTCATCAAAACTTTTCTAAGTGTTAGCGCAGAGTTTTTAAGTTTTTCGTCAAAATTAATTTTCGAAATTTTAAGGCGCAACATTTTCTGGAAAAAAGAAAAAAGAAATAAATATTTTTTATTGGCTCATTCGAATGATAGTCCCTATCGTTCAAACGACATTAGGTCTAGCGCTAAGCTCGTTCGAGCGACACGTGTATCCGTTTAAGTGAGATTTGATTTCGTTGGAGCGATCTTCGACCTTAGATTTTCTATTTAATCGTCTTAAACAACTCCATTTTCCTTAAGAAGACTTGCAATTTTCTATTCATACGAAACCGTTACTGTAGAAATATCTGTTTTCTCAATTTTAGGTTTTCAAACTTTTTTGTTTTCAATTCACAAAATCCCAATGTTTATGTGAATTGTTTTTGAAACCCAAGAACATACCTTGTTAATGTTCAACCTTTGTGGAGTGCGTCTCTACACCTGAAGACTGAGGTCATTGAGGTTCACTTCGTGTGGATCTTTACTGAAGACTAGACTGCAGTTCAGGTGGGTTAGCTGCATGGAATCCATTTTTGACTCTAGACTGGGCGTCTATATAGGTTTACTGAGGTAAACTTATTGCAGATTTCATTGTAATCCATATAAAATGTGATTTACAAATTATAGTGAAATAAACGGTTTTTACCTTCTGGGATTTTTCCTGAATATATGAGTTAGCATATTTGCATTTATGATGGTTTGACACATGCACACATTTAGTTGTTTGTTTAAGAGCTAAATTAATTTGATTAAAAAATTAACTCTAATTAAATAAGATTGGGGTTGGAATTTGCACATTTATTTAAATCGATATCGCACATGACGCACATGCTTTACAATAATGGACTCTCACCCAGGATTAGAATGGGCGGGGTGTCCATTAGGTTCTAGAGTCCTTAAGATCTGTGCAGCTTTTCTAAGTTTTAGCGTAGCATTCTTTATTATGGAGCCCAACTATTAGGATTGTTGCATTTTTTTTATTATGCATTTATGTCTTTAGCTATTTTAAGATATAATGAATCGTGCACTATTAGAAAATTCTTTTTTATTTCAGATTCCTCCTCGATGTGCACTACGAGCCACCCTAGAGGCACAGTATGAGCCACAGCCAGCTCAGGCACCAGGGACTATGAAGGCTGCCAAGGTTGTCGTCATTGTGGAACAGACGGTTAATGCATCTGGACTACTTTTTCCCAACAGGCACCACTGGTGCCACCCAAGCCTCAGGTTATTCCCCCAGCTCATGTACACTCGTTTCCTTAAGCATGGGAGCGAGTCTGAGATGCCTTTAAAAAGGATCATCCACCAGAGTTTCAGGTGAGCTCCGATATAGTTGCGACGTGCAAATAGAAGAAGTATATCCATAGGCATTTGAGGATGTATGAGTGAAATGATGTACAGGGCCAGCAGGGCCAGGGTAGAGGTGGTAGTGGTAAGCAGGCCTGAAGTTAGGGGGCCAGAGGGGAGGAAACATTTTAGGTAGATGTTTTATATGTGCCAAGATGGGCCATAAACATCATGATTGCCTTAATAAGGGCAAGGATCAATAACAGCAGGGCGCTCTCCAGGAGCCCCAGAGGCCTATTTTCCCTGTTGCTCTCCTAGCTCCATCACTAGTACCAGATTTTTCTATAGCACCGACCATTCCAGCAGTAGCTCCACCCTAGCAAGGGTAGTTACAGTATTAGCATGTGTATAACATCGACCATGATGCAATTCTAGAGGTCCTATCTACAGTTGAGAGTATTTTTCTTATCTATGGTACCTTGGGGCGCATTTTATTTAATACTTCATAGCCACTAGATTTGCACAAGCTGCATGATTTTCAGATGTGCCTGATAGTATATTCATGTGTGTAGACTCCCTGCTAGCTAGCGGGACACTGATCTCTTTTATTTATCGGGATGTGAGTGTAGACATTGGAAGACTAGTTTTCCCGCTGATATGCTTCTGTTAGATATCTCAGCGTACGACACCATTATTGGTATGGATTGGCAAGCAGCGTATAAGGCCATGATTGAGTGTCACGGTAGGAATATAGTGTTTACGATACATGGACATGAGATGTTCTTGTTGCCCAGATATTAACTCAAGAGGGGGGGGGGGTGAATTGAGTTTAGCAAACTTTTTATGACTTTAATTTCTAATTAAATAAATATTTATCTTTTAAAGTACTTAAATCTAAAATTCAGATTAATAATACAAATAAAATTGTAAAGTTCACAAATTAATTTATTCAAGATAAATTACAGATTTTAATACCCACTAAATAAACTATCAAGTTTAGCTCATAATATAATTTTATATTCTGAAGTTTAATCTGAAGTGATTATCACAATAGTGTTAAATAAGTACAACAAATTAATTAAACAAGTAGTATTTCAAGTTTATAAAATCCAACCAAATTTAAAAATAATTTTCGTAAATAATAAAAACTAATAGTATGAGATTTATTAAATATTACGAAAATATGTATTTAAGTCGTTATCAAATATTCAGATTTAAATAACTTCCAAATGTAAGTGATAAAAAAAATAAAATTAATCAATCACAGGCATATAAATAATTTAAATGCTGAAAATAAATGACACTATATTTTTAACGTGGTTCGGCCAAAACCCGACCTATGTCCACGTGCCTAGAGCTGCGCCCGTCTCCTTGCGCTTCACTAATTCTGATCCACTTTTACGGTAGGATCAAACCACCACTTTACAACTGAGCAGCAAACCGGCTACAGGTACAACTTCCGAAGCTAAAATCCAAAGCTTCAAAAATAAATTTTAAGTACAGAGGTTTGGATGTCGAAACTCTTAAAATACAAATGTAAATCTGAGTTTCTTCTTCAAGTTCAAGTAGACTTCACAGAGATTCCAATTTTTTTGTGTCTCAAGTCTTCACTAGAAATCTTGTAGCTGAATACTGACTTTTGAGCTTTTGAATTTCTTTTTGTTCAGTTTTTTTTTGCGATGCCTTCTTCTTGCAACTGCTGGACAATTTATACCCAGATAAAAAATAGACGTTGGGGATTTTGAAAGATCGAAACTCTTGATCAACTAGAGAGCTTCATTAATTGTGAACTGAAGGATGGAGACCATGTTTTCTTCTTCTCTGATTTCTATCAATATAATAAATGGTAGACTGATGGAGAGAGAAATATTAGTGACAAATGAGATATAGAAGAAAGATTCATCTGGAGTGTGTTAGAAGATAGATACTTAATAAAAGAAATCTTCTCTTTTCAAAACGTCACAAGTCAGTCAGAGATAGACAAAGAGAAATAGGGATGTTGTTTATTTATATAAAAAATTTGACCAAGTAAAAAAAATAGGCGTGTTACTGTAAGCCAAACACTGGACTCGAAGCAACATGTTAATGAAATATGCATAAAAAAAATAGATAATAAAGTATATATATAACCAGTATTGTAATGATATGGCATAAAACTTTAAGTATTAGCTGATGTCGTCTGATGTATTCATCAGAATAAATATATATATAAAATGTGCGGACAGAAGTTTATATGTATATGTATCCGAACAGTTACCTAGGCAAAAAAAAATTATAAGTCATAAAACAAATAATGGAGCAATCTCTCAGTCGACGCCATGCGTCAAAAATATATATATAAACTAATGTGTTTAAAGGTCTATAGTGAATGAATTTTCCAAGGTAGTTGAACAGTGACGAAATCAAGTGCAACTGGTCTTATACGGCTACATCAAGGCCAACAGGTAGAAAAGGTTTCTTGAGATTTGGATGAACTAAATGGTGTGGGACCAATATTGATATCAAATCTATAAATAAAGATATTGTCCGTGTACCATCAATTGCTATAAACAAAATAGATCCAAGAGGGTTAAAAAAAAAATAACTGGATGAACAATATCTTAAGAAAAAAAATTATAAATCTTATCTCATATTGTTTTCAAGACAGAGTCTGTCGAAGTAGTTGGCACGCGGCACAAGAAAAAAAATCGCGTCCCAAGAAATGAAATCACAACGAAGTGTGCTAAGAGGTTTTCCCAACCATTGATGGATCAGTACACGGATGGGATAAGACAAGGGGTGTAAGCATTAAAAGTGGATAACTTTTAGCATGAAAAGAAATAACCCATTTGGGTCTCTTTAAAAAAAAAAGCAAGCATATCTGACAAAAGGTAAGGCATGAATTGTATTCAATTGTAAAAAGTAACTAATATATAAATATTACCATATGAAGAAGGAGATGACTTTAGTAAATGTGAGGCCCAAGATTTGAAAGAACACAAAGCAAAGTATAGAAGCAAGCATGTGATTGTGGCAAAACAAATGCACAAAAAAAGAATCAATCAATTTAACTGTATGATTCTAGGTACATTATCGTGGGCTAAAAAATATTTCGTATAATAGAATAATCAACATCAAAAATACAAATAAAATATAAGTAAATATAGATGTCTAACATATAGATAAGACGTAATATATAATTAAGTATAGTATATAAAAATTATTCGGACAAAATAAGTAAAAAAAATAATAGCAACATTATTCAGACAAAGTAGGTAAGAGTAAAGAAATAATAAGACTTAATAATTATATTAACTATTATATAAGTACATATATATATATAATTGTACAAACAAAAATTTTAATAAAAGTTTGTTTGGAATCATCAAAATCAATCTATTAGTTAAACTAAAATGAACATTAAATACAATTAAACTAATTTAAAAAGAATTCACGGGTTAATTACATTTTCATTTAACAATCTCCCCCTTTTTGACGATGACAAACAACTTTATTCAAAATAATAAAAATTGGCACAATACTAGAAATTCACATACTTCTCCCCCTGTTTGTCATAAACAAAAAGGAATAATAATAGGTCATTCTATAAAAGTAAGATGTAAAAAAAAGATAAACACAACTGCTGGTTTATTGATACTAAAAGGAAATTACATTTTCAGATTATTTATCATATAGCATACATCATTGGGATGTCCTTCAAGAAGGATTTCTTTCTCGTTATCTTTGACCATAAGTTTGATAGAATTTCTGGTGTAGGAGCCGGTTGAGGAAGATTCAGATTTGGTAGAAGTGTTTGTTTGTGAGGGAGTAGCCATATGAGGTGGTAAGACAAATGGCCAAGGAGGTGGAGTTACCCAAGGAGCAAATGGAGGAGAGAGAGCTATGGCGTTAAGAGCTTCGGAATAAGAAGAATATTTTTTGAATTTAGCATTACTTACACCTTTTATTTGAATCTCACATCCTGCCCAAGTGGTATAAACCCCGGGTTGTTTTCCAACCCAAACAACATAGAAGGTCTTCATGATTTGTGTGTGAAGATGGAGTAAAAGGAAGTAACACACATTTATATATATAGTGGAGTATTGAATGTCAACTAGTGATAAAGTTACCAATAGTTTGTCTACTAGTGAAAAAGAGTTTTGGAAAGATGTAAAAATGCTATACATAAAAAAAATTATAATATTAAATCATTTATACATGCCATACCGAGTTCACGACAAATAAAAGTAAAACGATCTTTGGATAACGGTTTTGTGAAAATATCAGCTAATTGAAGATCCGTAGAAATAAATTCTATTCTTACGTCACCATTTTGAACGTGATCACGCAAAAAATGATGTCTAATTTCAATATGCTTTGTTCTAGATTGAAGAATTGGATTTTTTGTCAAACATATGGCATTTGTATTGTCACAAAAAATTGGAGTATTTTGAAATGATATTTTAAAGTCTTCTAATTGTTGTTTCATATATAAAGTTTGAGCACAACTACTACCGGCGGCAATATATTCTGCCTCGGCCGTGGAAAGAGCAACTGAATTTTGCTTTTTACTAAACCAAGAAACTAGTGAGTGTCCTAGGAAGTGACATGTACCACTAGTGCTTTTTCTATCAACTTTACAACCCGTAAAATTCGCATCGGAATAACTTACGAGTTCAAATGATGTGCTTTTAGGATACCATAAGCCTAAGTCTTTAGTACCATTTAAATATCTAAAGATACGTTTTACGACACACAAATGAGATTCTTTAGGATTGGCTTGAAAACGAGCACAAAAACATACACTAAACATTCTGTCGGGTCTACTAGCGGTTAAATATAGTAGACTACCAATCATGCCACGATATAAAGTAGTATTAACAGATTTTTCTTTTTCATCAATATCTAACTTTATAGATATGCTCATAGGTGTACCAAGTGTTTTACCGTTTTCTAAGCCATATTTTACTAAAAGATCTTTAATATAATTAGATTGATTGATAAAAACACTATTTTTAGTTTGCTTAATTTGTAAGCCTTAAAAAAAATTTAACTCACCCATCATACTCATTTCAAATTCTTTTTGCATAGATTCTGAAAAATCTTTACATAAATTTTCATTTGTGGATCCAAATATAATATCATCAACATAAATTTGTACAAGAAGCATATCATTGTTAAGAATTTTTATAAATAGAGTAGAATCCATTTTTCCTCTCACAAAATCATTTTTAAGTAAAAATCCACTTAACCTATCATACCAAGCCCTAGGTGCCTGTTTTAATCCATATAAAGCTTTATTTAGTTTATAAACAAGATTTGGAAATATGTGATTTTCAAAACCGGGAGGTTGCTTAACATAAATATCTTCACTTATAAAACCATTTAAGAAAGCACTTTTGACATCCATTTGAAATAATTTAAAGTTTTTATAACATGCATAAGCTAATAACATACGAACGGCTTCTAATCTAGCTATGGGGGCATAAGTTTCATCGTAATCAATACCTTCTTGTTGGTTAAAACCTTGTGCAACTAGTCTAGCTTTATTTCTTATAATCAATCCGCCGTCATCCTTTTTATTTCTAAAAACCCATTTAGTTCCAATAATAGTTTTATCTTTAGGTGTAGGAACAAGTGACCAAACATTATTACGTTCAAGTTGTAAAAATTCTTCTTGCATAGCTAACAACCAAAACTCATCTTTTTCGGCTTCATTAATATATTTTGGTTCGATTTGTGACACAAAAGCTAAATTATTACATACATTCTTTAAGGAGGATCTAGTAAGAATACCACTTGAAGGTTCTCCTAATATATTTTCAAAAGGATGATTATTAACGAATTTCCAACTTTTAGGTAAACTAGAGTCATTATCATTTTTATCTTTATTTGGAGTCTTTTAATCATTAATGGAATTATCAATACTAGAAGTAAAGTTTTCATTTAATTTTACTTCATTAATAGATTTATTTAGATCTAAAACCTCATCATCTTCAATGTTATTTTTAACAAAAGAATTAGATTCATCAAAAGATACATGTATTGATTCTTGAACAACTAAAGTCCTTTTATTAAAAACTCTATATTCTTTACTATGAAGTGCATACCCAAGAAAAATACCTTCATCTGATTTTGCATCAAATTTACCCAAATTATCTTTATCATTTAAAATAAAACATTTACTTCCGAAAACCTTGAAATAACTAACATTTAGTCTTTTAATTTTCAGAATTTCATAAGGAGTTTTATTTAAACCTTTTCTAATAATAGTTCTATTTATTACATAACAAGATGTATTAACGGCTTTCGCCCAAAAATATTTCAGCAAATTATGTTCATTTAGCATAGTTCTAGCCATTTCTTGTAAAGATCTATTCTTTCTTTCTACTACACCATTTTGTTGAGGTGTCCTAGGTGCAGAAAAATTATGTTCAAAACCATTTTCATCACAAAATAATTCAACATCTTTGTTATCAAATTCTCTTCCTCTATCACTTCTTATAAAGCCAATATTGTAACCTTTATCATTTTGAATTTTTCTACAAAATTTAGCAAAAATAGAGTGTGTATCATTTTTATGAGTAAGAAAGAAAACCCATGTAAATCGAGAATAATCATCAACAATAACAAGAGCATAATATCTTCCACCTATACTAGCAACTTTGTTAGGTTCGAATAAGTCTAAGTGTAGTAATTCTAAAGGCCTATTAGTTGAAATATCTCTTTTCTTTTTAAACGAAGTCTTGGTTTGCTTTCCAAATTGACATGCATTACACATTTTATCTATAATAAACTTAATTTTGGGCAGCCCTCTAACTAACTCATTTTTGGACAAAATATTAAGTTGTTCCATGTTGGAATGACCTAACCTTTTATGCCATAACCAACAAGTATCATTTAGGGCAGCTAAACACTTAACATTTTGTTGTGACAAATTATCAAAATCAAGAGTATAAACATTTTCATGTCTAGAAGCAACAAATAAAACATTATTATCTTTAACATTTTTTATTAGACAGTAATCTTCTTTAAATGTAAAATCATAACCTTTATCACACAATTGGCTAATACTACTTAAATTATGCTTAAGACCATCAACCAACAGAACATTTTCAATGCAAGGGGAAAGATCCTTACCGACTTTACCTATGCCGATGGTTTTGCCTTTGGAGTTGTCTCCGAATGTCACTAGTCCTCCATCTTTGGCAATCAAGCTAGAAAACTTGCTTTTGTCGCCCGTCATGTGTCTTGAACACCCGTTGTCTAAGAACCACTTTGATTTGTTCAAACCATCTCTTAAACAAACCTACAATGGACATTTAAATAACTTTTCTTTTGGTACCCAAAAAGTGTTGGGTCCATAGGGGTTAGCAAAAATAGGAGTCTCTTTAGGAATCCATCCCACTTTAGTAGAAAATCTATATTTGCAAAAATCTGAAAAATGGGTATGTCTTCCACAATATGTACATAAAGAGTTTTCAATATTTTTAGAATAGTTTTCAAAGCTTTTCTCATTTTTGTTTTCATTATAACCAATTCCAGCCTTATCATACATCCACCTTTGGTTTCCAAGTAGCAAATTTAAATTTTTCTTTCCATTTACAAACTTTTCAAGACACTAAGTTAGATCCTTAAGTTTAAGTTTCAATTTTTCATTTTCAGAAAAATGACTTGATGATTCTTTAATTCTTAGTTTTTCTATTTCAGATTTTATAGACTTATTTTCAGATTTCATTACTTCTATATTTTCAAGGAGAGAATCATATTTATGTGATAAAGAAGAATGTATCTTTTTAAGATTAATATATTTAGTTTTAAGTTCATCAAAATTGTAATAAAGTTCATCAAAAGAATTTTGAAGTTCATCATGATCATTTGAAGTTTCATATTCACTATCTGAATTAAAATTAGAAGATACCTCATCATCATTTGCCATAAGACAAATATTTGCAACTTCTTCATCACTTGAATCTTCATCATTACTACTTTCATCAGAATCACTCCAAGTAGTAGCTTTCATGGCCTTTTTGTATTTTTCATTTCTTTTCTCTTTTCTATCATTCTTCCTTTCTTTGGCTTTGGGATAGTTAGGTCTGATATGGCCTAACTCTTTGCAGTTATAACATCTTGGCTCAAACTTGGAGGATGACTTTCCTTCATGTGCCTTCTTTGAAAAGAATTTCTTGAATTTTCCAAAATGTCCCTTCTTTTTGGCAAGAATTTTTTTGAATTTTCTGGTGAGAAGTGCTATATCACCATCTTCATCATCATCAGCTTCCTCACTTTCATCTTCTTCCTCAATGGGTTTGAAGGCAATAGTTTTTCTTCCCTTGGGCTTCTTATCTTCAGCAAGTTCTTTGAGTTCCATTTCATGATTAATTAAGGAGCCCAACAATTCATCAAGAGAAATAGGTCTTTCTCGTATAGCTTCTTTGATTGCTAGCTTCTTTGTCATATAGGTAGAAGGTAGTGACCTGAGAATCTTACTCACTAATTCAGAGTCAGAATAGGTTTTACCAAGAGATTTCAATCCATTTATAATATTTTAAAATCTAGTAAACATATCAGAGATAGTTTCATCTGTTTTCATTTTAAAAAGCTCATAGTTATGAACAAGCATGCTTATTTTATCCTCTTTCACTTGACTAGTTCCTTCATAAGTAATTTATAATCTATCCCATATTTCTTTTGCACTTTCTCAACAATAAATTTTGTTATATTCATTAACATCAAGAGCACAATGTAAAATATTCACGGCTTTAGCATTAACTTGAATTTTATGAATATCAACATCATTCCAATCATTTTCATCTTTGGGAACATTTTCATTATTAACAACTTTCATGGGGATATTTGGACCATTTATAATAACTCTCCAAACAGCATAATCATTTGGTTGAATAAAATTTTTCATTCTATTTTTCCAATAGTTATAATTGTTTCCTTAAAATAAAGGAGGTCTATTTATTGATTGACCCTCACCAAGAGATGAAACACTAAAGTTTTCCATTAATCGTAATCTCTAAAGATGTTTAAAACAAAGATAATAAATTAGAGCGTAGCTCTGACACCAATTGTTGCCCAGATATTAACTCAAGAGGGGGGTGAATTGAGTTTAGCAAACTTTTTATGACATTAATTTCTAATTAAATAAATATTTATCTTTTAAAGTACTTAAATCTAAAATTCAGATTAATAATACAAATAAAATTGTAAAGTTCACAAATTAATTTATTCAAGATAAATTACATATTATAATACCCACTAAATAAATTATCAAGTTTACCTCATAATATAATTTTATATTCTGAAGTTTAATCTGAAGTGATTATCACAATAGTGTTAAATAAGTACAACAAATTAATTACACAAGTAGTATTTCAAGTTTATAAAATCCAACCAAATTTATAAATAATTTTCGTAAATAATAAAAACTAATATTCTGAGACTTATTAAATATTACGAAAATATATATTTAAGTCTTTATCAAATATTCAGATTTAAATAACTTCCAAATGTAAGTGATAAAAACAATAAAATTAATCAATCAAAGGCATATAAATAATTTAAATGCTGAAAATAAATGACACCGTATTTTTAACGTGGTTCGGCCAAAACCCGGCCTACGTCCACGCGCCTAGAGCTGCGTCCGTCTCCTTGCGCTTCACTAATTCTGATCCACTTTTACGGTAGGATCAAACCACCACTTTACAACTGAGCAGCAAACCGGCTACAGGTACAACTTCCGAAGCTAAAATCCAAAGCTTCAAAAATAAATTTTAAGTACAGAGGTTTGGATGTCGAAACTCTTAAAGTACAAATGTAAATATGAGTTTCTCCTTCAAGTTCAAGTAGACTTCACAGAGATTCCAATTTTTTTGTGTCTCAAGTCTTCACTAGAAATCTTATAGCTGAATACTGACTTTTGAGCTTTTGAATTTCTTTTTGTTCAGTTTTTTTTTTTGCGATGCCTTCTTCTTGCAACTGCTGGACAATATATACCCAGATAAAAAATAGACGTTGGGGATTTTGAAAGATGGAAACTCTTGATCAACTTGAGATCTTCATTAATTGTGAACTGAAGGATGGAGACCATGTTTTCTTCTTCTCTGATTTCTATCAATATAATAAATGGTAGACTGATGGAGAGAGAAATGTTAGCGACAAATGAGATATAGAAGAAAGATTCATCAGGAGTGTGTTAGAAGATAGATACTTAATAAAAGAAATCTTCTCTTTTCAAAACGTCACAAGTCAGTCAGAGATAGACAAAGAGAAATAGGGATGCTGTTTATTTATATAAAAAATTTGACCAAGTCAAGAAAATAGGCGTGTTATTGTAAGCCAAACACTGGACTCGAAGCAATATGTTAATAAAATCTTCATAAAAAAATATAGATAATAGAGTATATATATAACCAGTATTGTAATGATATGACATAAAATTTTAAGTATTAGCTGATGTCGTCTGATGTATTCATCAGAATAAATATATATCTAAAATGTGCGGACATAAGTTTATATGTACATGTATCCGAACAGTTACCTAGGCAAAAAAAAATTATAAGTCATAAAACAAATAATGGAGCAATCTCTCAGTCGACGCCATGCGTCAAAAAAATATATATAAACTAATGTGTTCAGAGGTCTATAGTGAATGAATTTTCCAAGGCAGTTGAGCAGTGACGAAATCAAGTGAAACAGGTCTTATACGGCTACATTAAGGCCAACAGGTACAAAAGGTTTCTTGAGATTTGGATGAATTAAACGGTGTGGGACCAAGATTGATATCAAATCTATAAATAAAGATATTGTCCGTGTAACATCAATTGCTATAAACAAAATAAATCCAAGAGAGTTAAAAAAAAATAACTGGATGAACAATATCTTAAGAAAAAAAATTATAAATCTTGTCTCATATTGTTTTCAAGACAGAGTCTGTCGAAGCAGTTGGCACGCGGCACAAGAAAAAAAATCGCGTCCCAAGAAATGAAATCACAACGAAGTGTGCTAAGAGGTTTTCCCAACCATTGATGGATCAGTACACGGATGGGACAAGACAAGGTTGGGTCTCTTTAAAAAAAAGCAAGCATATCTGACAAAAGGTAAGGCATGAATTGTATTCAATCGTAAAAAGTAACTAATATATAAATATTACCATATGAAGAAGGAGATGAATTTAGTACATGTGGGGCCCAAGATTTGAAAGAACACAAAGCAAAGTATAGAAGCAAGCATGTGATTGTGGCAAAACAAGTGCACAAAAAAAGAATCAATCAATTTAAATGTATGATTCTAGGTACATTATCGTGGGATAAAAAATATGTCGTATAATAGAATAATCAACATCAAAAATACAAATAAAATATAAGTAAATATAGATGTCTAACATATAGATAAGACGTAATATATAATTAAGTATAGTATATAAAAATTATTCGGACAAAATAAGTAAAAAAAATAATAGCAACATTATTCAGACAAAGTAGGTAAGAGTAAAGAAATAATAAGACTTAATAATTATATTAACTATTATATAAGTACATATATATATAATTGTACAAACAATTTTTTTTAATAAAAGTATGTTTGGAATCATCAAAATCAATCTAGTAGTTAAACTAAAATGAACATTAAATACAATTAAACTAATTTAAAAATAATTCACGGGTTAATTACATTTTCATTTAACAGTTCTTAGTGGCGATGACTCATCCCGAATGGGGATTTTCGAGTGTTTATATTATAAAGAGGAAGAGACCTCTGAGGAAGTAGTTATTCCCTTAATTTGATTTCGGTTGTATGTGAGTTCATCGATGTGTTTTCAGTAAATATAGGATTTCTAGTGAGAGATCGAGTTCGTCATTGACTTAGTGTTGGGTACTCGGCTAATAGATTGTCCGCCTTATCCTACGGATGTTATGGAGATGAAGAAGCTATGAGATCAGATTGATCAGCTGTTGAGGTAAGGCCTTATCTGTCGGAGTACTTTGCCTTGGGGTGCTCCAGTGCTATTTATGAAGAAAATAGATGGTTCTTTATGACTCTATGTGGATTATCGAAAATTGAATAAAGTCACGATACGGAATAGTATTTGTTTACCAGAATCGATGACTTATTTGACCAGTTGAGAGGAGCCCCTAGTTTTTTGAAATAGATTTGAGATTTGGGTATCACTATCACTAGTTATGCATCCGAGAGTAGGATGTATCTAAGACTGCCTTTTTGATGAGATATGGGTCTTACGAGTTTCAACTTATGTCGTTTAGGCTAACCAACATGCCTATTGTATTTATGGACTTGATGAATAGGGGGTTCCGAGAGTTCTTTGATTATTTTGTCATTATCTTCATTGATGACATTCTGATTTATTCCCAGAATGAGGAGGATCATGTCGAGCATCTATGTTAAATTTTATAAGCATTGTGTGAGCACCTATTATATGCTAAGTTTGAAAAATGCAGATTTTGGCTATGTGAGGTATAGTTTTAGGGGCATATAGTTTTTGATTTAGGGATATCAGTGGACCCGAGTAAGGTGTCAGAAGTGAGGGGGTTTGGACAACCCATGACCCCGACGGAGGTGCGCAATTTCTTAGGGTTAGTCGGGTACTACATATAGTTTATTCGGTAATTTTCAAAGATTGCGGGTCTGTTGAATAATTTGACTCGTAGAGGCATACCATTTATCTGGGATGATGCTTGTCAGTTGTATTTTGATGAGATGAAGGACAAGTTGACTTCCGCAGATGCACTCTCACTTCCTAGGGTAGGGGTGGAGTACCTTATTTTTACTGATGCATCCCTACAGGGACTTGGGGGGTGTGCTATAGGAGGAGGATCGGGATATAGATTATGCTTCCCGTAATATTAAGCCTCATGTTAGAATTTATCCCACCTACGACTTGAAGTTAGTGGCAGTCGTGTTTGCATTACGGATTTGGAGAATTTAATGTGACACCCTGTCTAATTAAATACCAGGTGATCAGTCCTTTATTAAATTAATTAAGAAATACCAGTTGGTTCAGAATATGCATCACTGTCGAAAAATTTATTATTAACACTAACCACCTAATATTTAAAAAGGTTAATGCCAAAATTTTATCTTTTAATTAATATGAAAAACAAATTGACCAATCATTAATCAAATTAACCAATTACTAATCATACACCATTCAATAAATCTCATTTGAAATAAAATGACTAATGTAATAAATGAGACTGGAGTAAACGCATCCAACCTAAAATCCCAAATACAACAATCCATCAAAATAAACCAACAGCTAAAAGGAATAAACAAATAGATCCAAAAATCTCCGACTGTCTGAGTAGGTAAAAAGGGGCAACATGCCCTAATTGAAATAGCTAACTGAAACTGGAGAAATAAGAATCATAGAGGCATCTACTATCAAGTCCTGTAACTTCAACATCATCTACAGCTCCTCAAATGAGTGAAACTCCTATCCATGGTGTCCCTGTGGCTGTGCACCTAAAAAGATTTAACAAAAGAAAATAGATTTGCAATAAACGAGTCAGAGCCCGAGTTGAAAATGGTTTAAAAACCAACAAGTTCTTAAATGAAAATAATAGCATATATAGTGTACATGTTAGATCCTTGTACTCTCACTTGAAATACTCACCTCTCATCTAATGTGCAGACTTAACGCATAAATTTTACTCATCCTATTTATACTACCTACCTAACTAGTCCAAAGATAACTATTAACACACTAATAATCTCACGCATTTACCCGTATCATCTGTATCCATATTACCACATGTTTAAGGATAGTTGTTCAAATACATAACCGTTATTCTCATAGGTATTCCATTTGTTCGCGAAGAATATTTTAAAGTCGCATTGTTTCCATATCTACTAAACACACAGAGTAGAATAAGTAACAAGTTTACATATATTTATCTCTCTATTTTTATATACTATATCATCACCCCTGGGTTAAGGCCCCCTTGGTGCAATGCATACTCTGATATCATGTCATGGTGCATCGCTCATTGCATGAAGGACTATAGGTTCAATCTCTATCAAACCATCAAAACAAACACACATATTAGAGGTGAACATAGTTCCAAGCACATGGGATACACACATATATATGCCCCATATGACCATCAATACTATGGTTCTCACTAATAGCCCGTACTAAGGTTCTATGTTCTAGTGATACGAATCAAAATCCCCCTGAAGGCTCCTCAAGATATGATCGTCCACAATACCCAACCTCCACCCGATAGCAAGCAGCGTAGGTATGTAATACACACAATAGTTCAACAAATAGGTACATACACATAACCTATAATAATCATTAGGTATTCTTACAACCTAAGTCCCTAAATTCATATGTAGTATTATTACCCCTAATACTCACATTAATATATCCGCACGATTTATCTCTATCGTTATATATTCTGTAAGGCCCACTCATTCTGGCATATACCCTTAGTAGTTAAATGATCCTCTCACCACTAGACTGTGCATTCAAGTCACTCAAGGGTAGTGTAGGTCATTTCCACTCACTTGAATTAACCTCCAAAGATTTTAACTCGACTGGGTAAAAATTAGAAAATTTTGAAATTTTGTTAGAAATTGGGCAAATCTCGTTCGAACGAAAATTCGAACGAACTAAGCCTCTGAATTATTGTTAGAATCTCGTTCGAACCAGGTCATTCGAATGAGGTCGTTCAAATGAGATACTCCACTTTGAACAAACTATTCTTTGAATTCTTGTTGGATTTATCGTTGGAATTCTCGTTCGAACGAGAAAACCGAACTTCGTCCCTGACCTCTAAAATTTGCATTTTTCCAACTTTTCATCCTCCAAATTTCCCAAAATCTCATCTTAACTCAAATCCTACGATATGAGACTATACCCACAAGTAGTAGGATTATTCCCAATATATTTTTAACATCAACTCCTTAAAATTATAATCCAAATTCATATTTATTCCTCATATTATCAAAAGCCCTAATTTCACAAAAACACCATTGATCACAACAAAACCCAGATTTAAATTATTAATATCAACATATCAAAATCAGATTTCTAATCCCCAATATATTGTTATTCGTCTACATGCAAAACCTATACCACACTCATAGATTTAAAACCCAATTTTAATCCCAAATTTCACAATATCATGAATAAACCACCAACTAATTAATATGGACATTATATGCTCTAAAAATTAGCAAGATAAACACTTGCCTTAATCACGAAGGTCTAAATCGTTACTTGAAAACTGTATCCTCTTGATCCTCTCTTCCCGATCTACACTTTGATAGTATTTTTTACGAAAGAAGGTTGAGTTTGGCCTTGGAGATCCTAGAAATCTCTTCTCCTCCTTCTTCTCAAACTCTCTATTGGGCTTGACAATTGATTACCCTAACTCACTCACGTACTTTCGATTTTATTATCGTAATATTCGTCCATAATTAAATCCCAAAATTTCAAAAGATAAAAATACCCCTACTGGGTGTCGGGTTGGCCTAAAAGTTCCCCGGACCCTGAACTAAACATCTGAGTAGGCATTTCTGAATATTTCGATCCTTCCGGACACATTGGCATGCTCAAAATAGCCATCCGAATAACCAAAAATAAAATTACCTTTTTAATTCCTTATTTATGTCCCGACACGACTCACATGCGCATCCCAACTCAGTTTACTGTAACTGTTATATTTTTCACTCACGACAACTTTAATATTTTCATAATCATATATTACTTTACTCACTAAGTAATATTCATCATAACACACATCAATAAGTACTAACTCTCGTCATGCTAGTAATTATTTAATTAAATCCATATTAATTATAAATAAATTTCCCATTTTTAAGTCGATTAATCCCATAATTAAAATCATTAAAAATACAGGGTATCACATATTTCTCCCTAACAACGGATTTTCGTCCCGAAATTCAAAAAATAAAGGTATAACTGGTAAGAATAACTCGGGATATTTGTCGCGCATCTCATCCTCGCTCTCTCGGGTAGACTCCTTAATATTATGATGTCGCCACTGCACACGTACTAATGGAACTACATTTGACCTTAATTTCCTCTCGCTACGGTCTAGGATAGTATCTAGTCGCTCCTCGTAGCAACTATCGGGATGTAGGTCAATCTCCTCTAAGGAAATATGAGTTTGGGCCATGTCATCCTGAAGATATCTGCTCAGCGAAGAAATATGGAACACGTCATGCATCCTATGCAAGTGCTCTAGTAACCCAATTTTGTAAGCTACTGTCCCAATCCGCTTAATAATAAGGAATATCCCTATGTACCTCATCGCCAACTTCCCTTTCTTCCCAAACCGCATTACCCCCTTCATAGGGGATACTCATAGCAACACCTGGTTCCCCACATTGAACTCTCTGACGAACCTTTTGGCATGGGTGTAGATCTTCCGTCTATCCTGAGCAACCCGAATACGGTGTGAATCATCTCAATCCTGGACGAGGTATCCTAAATCACCTCTAGCCCAAGTAGTTTGTTATCCCCCACCTCTAGCCAACATGTTGGAGAACGACAATGCCTACCATATAATGCCTTGAGTGGAGCCATACCAATAGTAAACTGGTAGGATTTATTATAAGCAAACTCCACTAGTGGAAGATACTGCTCCCAACCCCCGCTAAAAATCAAGGATACACATTTGTAACATATCCTCTAACATATGAATTGTCCACTCAGTCTTCCCATCCGTCCACGGGTGATAGGCCGAACTCAAACGTAACTCCATACCCATGGCCTCCGGAAAGATCTCCTAAAATTTTGACGCAAAAATCTTGTCCTGGTCCGGCACAATGTCATGGGGTAACCCATGGAGTCTCACTACCTCTACAATGAATGTCTGAGCGTAATTCCCCGTGGTATAATCGATATGAACTGGCAGAAAATTAGCTACCTTAGTCAACCGATCCATAATCACCCATATGGAATCGTACCCCCTTTGTGAGGTAGGCAGCTCTGTGATGAAATCCATGGAAATGCTCTCCTAATTCCATATAGGGATATCTGACGGATGTAGGAGTCCTGGCAGTGTTTGATGGTCCACTTTTACCAGCTGACAAGTGGCACATTTTGAAACAAACTCGGTGATGTCCTTCTTCATTCCACTCCACCAGTACTTCCGCCTCATATCCTGGTACATCTTGTCCCCTCCGAGATGTACCACAAATTATGATCCATGTGACTTTGCCATCACTGCATGTCGTAACTCCCCCCCCTATGGAACTACTAGTCTGCGATTAAAGCATAATCCCCCATTTGAGCTCACAGAATACGACTATGCCCCCTCGGTTAGAAGCTGTAAAATTCGGTCTTGACAGAACGAGTCTGCTGCCTGAGCCTATATGACCTTAGTAACGATCTCAAGTATGGAAACTCAGCGAGGCAGTGCTTAAGATTAGGGACAAATCCCCAATTAGCAACAGTGTTTGAGATTAAGCAACCAAGGCAGCTCAAGCATGGCAACTCAGCGAGGCATCTCGGCGTGGCAACTCATATTTTAGCTTGTTGTATTAGTCATATTGTATTTTCACTATTGATAAGTGTAAGCTTTAACGGTTGTAATGACGTAACGATAATAACAAAAGAGTTTGTATGAGGTCAAACGGTACTTGCGAGAGACCAGGCTTGGCAGGGCCTGGGGGAGCTTTCATGCTCTATCGAATGACCTCACCGTGGGAACTTTAGAGGGACTTGGTTTGGAGGATTGAGAAGTAAGGCACCATTGGGGCTTGTCTTGACCATCTTAGATACACCTGGTAAAACACCGATGGACCCTGACCGTGGAACCTCAAGCGGAGCAACTTGGAGTTCCATCGGGCATTGAGTTATAGACCAAGTAGCCCTCTACTTAATGTCACATCTACTGTAGGTGATGTCACTAGCCAGCTAAACAATGTCAGACCTGCACTTAAGTAAACCACCGTGGTATTTGGGGCTGTCAGGCAGTTGGTGATCCACCTCTGCGACAACAGCCCCCTGACACACAGTGGATAGGCAAAAGGCATGTCTTGGCATTTAATGTTTATGACGTGGAGACAACTAGTGCATCAGGCATTTAACACTGTGACATAAAGTATGAGGGATGTCTTTCATAGCTTTAATGACTGAGTTGCCTCGAGGGTGGTGTGGGGGGCTATTTAAGGACCCCAACCACCTTTGAGGAAAGAGAGAGACTTTTGGAGAGTTCAGAAGTTATTGCAAAACCAGAGAGTTTACTCACCCACCATTGTCATTTATTACGAAGCTTTTAATACTTGACAGAGATTCTTGAGGGTGTTTTTTGTGTGTTTCTACCTGCCCACCAGGGTGTATCTAGGGTGATTACTTCTCTCTCCCTCTAGCTAAGCCACTTCAAAAGTTCATTATTATTCCCTGAGTTATACACGAGAGATTTTGTGAGTTTAAGCCGAGTTTACCTTCATTGGGTTCGTGTTTATATGTTCTGTCATTAATCCTAAGCTTTGACCAACTAACTTGTCATTACCATACTCAATAGGGGGTCACGCCTCCATCTATAATCTAAAGTACCCTCTTACAAGTGTAACCATCATCACTGACATGAATGAGCGAAAAACTACATCCTGATATCCCATTTCCTTCCATTTCTTCTTCCACACCCCAACCACCTCACCTACTAGCTTACAGCTTAACGCATCTACTACCATGTTAGCCTTCCTCAGCTAGTAAAGGATGTCTAACTGATAGTCCTTCACAAATTCAAGCCACCTCCGCTGACGCATATTCAACTCCTACTACATGAATAGGTACTGCAGTGACTTGTGATCTATGAATAAGCAAAATTTCTCCCCCAAAAGATAATTTCTCCACACCCGAAGTGCAAACACGACTACAACTAACTCCAAGTCGTGGGTGTGGTAACTCCTCTTGTGAGGTTTAAGATTACGGGAAGCATAAGCTATAGCATTATCCTCCCACTGAAGTACACCCCCAAGTCCTAGTAAGGACACATCAGTATAAGCCAGGTATTCCACCCCCAGCCTAGGTAGTGCTAGAACTAGTGTTGAAGTTAGTTGGTCCTTCAGCTTATCAAAAGCCAATTGTCAGGCATCATCCCATATAAATAGCACCCCTTTACGAGTCAAATTTGTTATCGGACCCACTATCTTAGAGAATCCCCGAATAAATTTCCTGTAGTATCATATCAAGCCCAAGAAACTACGTACCTCTATTGGCGTCATGGGCTATCCCCTCTCCCTCACCGCTGACACCTTTACCGGATGTACGAATATACCCTCTTCAGAAATAATGTTCCCTCAAAACTGAACTTCTCTCAGCCATAATCCACACTTCTCATATTTTGCATACAACTCGTTCTCTCAGAGGGTCTGCAAAACTAACCTCAAAAGCTCGGCATGCTCCTGCTCAATCCAGGAGTAAATCAGGATGTCATCTATGAATACAATGACAAACTGATCTAAGAACTCTCTGAACACCCTGTTCATCAAGTCCATGAATACTGTAGGTGCTTTGGTTAGACCAAATGGCATAACCCTGAACTCATATGATCCATATCATGTCAAGAAGGAAGTCTTAGACACGTCCTCCTCTTTGATATATAACTGATGGTATCCCAACCTCAAGTCTATCTTTAAAAAGTTGGAAACACCCATGAACTGGTCAAATAGGTCACCAATTTGGGGCAACGGATACTTATTCCGTAT
Organism: Sambucus nigra; assembly: GCA_949130495.1. Lineage (NCBI taxonomy): Eukaryota > Viridiplantae > Streptophyta > Magnoliopsida > Dipsacales > Adoxaceae > Sambucus > Sambucus nigra. The sequence goes on from OX422217.1 coordinate 35,554,129, forward strand.
AGTGACCTTATTCAATTCTCAGTAATCAACACACAACCGTAGTGACCCATCTCTCTTCTTTACGAATAGTACGGGAGTGCCTCAAGGAGAGGTCCTCCAACGGATGAAGCCCTATCCCAATAACTGCTCGATCTGATCCTGTAACTCCGTCATATCCACTTGAGCCATATGGTAAGGTGCACGGGCTATCTCCCTGCTATGAGGTATCCCTAATATATCTTGAAATACTTTGACGAACTCATGAATAACAGGAATCGAATCAAGTGGGATCACCACCTCTTTAGAGGTCTCCTTCTCTATATAATATAAATGGTTGGAAGAACCTCCCTCCGGATGAGGCATCACCATCAAAAACATCTCCTGACCCGGTATGGAGAACACAATACTATGACTATAGTAGTTAATCATTTACCTATACATAACTAGACAACCCATCCCGATAATAGCATCATACTCGTGCATATCTAGGATAAGCATGTCGGCCGGTAAGATTAATCTTCTAATCTTTATGCCCACTCCCCGACATATAAAGAATATCAAAGACCCAGAGCCTAATGGTTAGTCTACACTAGTAACGAAACTCTCTGTCGTGTCTAGTAACCTCCGGGAGCGTGCAAAACTAGTGGCAATGAAACTATGTGAAGCCATCGTGTCAAATAGTATCCGTCCCAATGTCCCTTGGATAGAAAACGTCCCCTTAATCGCAAGTGGAGCCTGGGTAACTGTGGACTAGTGGATGTTGTAGACACACCCATACTACAACTATCCTTGCTGGATCGGATCTGCTGGAATAGCTGGCAAAGATGGTACCTGCAGTGGTGCTGGGAGGGCGGCTGGAAATACTGGTCATTGGGGCTCCTGATGAGCACCTTACTACTGTGGGGCCCTACCCTTCTGAGGAAAATCCTGGCGTTTATGGACAGTTTTACAACAACCAAATCACCTCCCTTAAAAGTTTCCTACCCTCTTTCCCTGTTGCCCTCGGCCCTAATGGTCGTTACCTCCTTTCCCCTCGCCCTGCTGGCCCTGCTGAAAACGTTGTTGATGCCGCTGGCCCCGTTGGCCAGGCTAACCCTATTGGCCCTGGCTAAAACCTCCCTCTCCCTACCGATAGTCACCTGATATGAACCTCTTAGTAGGGTCCCCCTGGTGGGAACTCTGCTCACCCTGAGCTGGCTGTGCCCCACTGACACCATTACTTCTTGTCCTGCCCTGCTGGTTGGACTCCCCCACTCACTTGCTTCCCTTATGATGGAAGCGGTGATCCTAGCAGTGTAGTAGGGTAGCATTAAGTACATCAGTATATGTACCCAACGAAATATTTCCCAAAAGGTGCTGATGAATCCTCCAAGTCAAGCCATCCATAAATATCTGAATTTTCTTCCCCTCAGTAGGCACCTTATGTGGCACTAGTTAATCAATCTCATAAATTCCTCCTTGTAATTTTCCATCGTCTTCCCCTCCTGGGTGAGGTCCAGTAATTTCTGCCTCATCTCAGTCTAAACGGCAAAAGGGAAATATTTATGATCGAACTGCACCCAGAAGTCCTGGATAGTCATATTGTCTCTCCCCTTAGAAGTGGTAATAGACTCCCACCACTTTAGTGCCTCTCCAACTAGATTAAAAGTAGCTAGTATCTTCCTATGAACCTCAGTAAACTCCTACAACCACAAGTGCCACTGAATGTCCTTTTTCCACTAGCTTGCTACCACCACATCTAAAATCCCAGAGAACTCCAGAGGGTGTGCCTTTTGGAAGGCATCTCTGACTCACTCCCAAGAAAAAGGGAAAGCCAGAGCTAATGCTGGTCCACCATCGGTGCTTGGGGTAGGGCCTGCTGTATTGCCGCCAAATCTGCATTTACTGCCTGCGCTATGATAGCGGAAACCTTCGCAGTATTCATCGTACCCTGGGCCTGAGATGGATGGGGCTCAGGTAGGGCATCCCTAGGAACTCGATGATCACATCTGGGAGGCATATGAATGAGAGAAAATCTTTATAAGTCCAAAGTAGATATATCAAATAGCTAAAGACGTAAAATGCGCAAGTAATGAATACAACAGTCCTAAATATAGGGGTTTATCTCAAAGAAAGCTATGCTGGAAGCATAATAAGTCGTACGGATGCTAAAGGACTCTAGAACCTGATGCTCTGATTCCACCTGTGACACCCCCGACGAATTAAATACCGAGTGATTAATCATTTATTAAATTAATTCAGAATATGCATCACTGTCAAAAACTATATTATTAACACTAACCAACTAATATTTAAAAAGGTTAATGCCAAAATTTTATCTTTTAAGTAACACGAAAACAAATTAACCAATCATTAATCAAATTAACTAATTACTAATCATACACCATTCAACAAATCTCATATGAAATAAAATGACTAAGGAAATAAATGAGACTGGAGTAAACACATCCAACCTAAAATCCCAAGTACAATAATCCATCAAAAAAACCAACTTCCAAAAGGAATAAATAAATAGATCAAAATATCTCTGACTGTCTGAGTAAGTAAAAAAGGGAGACATGAACTAACTGAAATAGCTAACTGAAACTGGATAAATAAGAATCATAGAGGCGTCTACTACCAAGTCCTGTAACTTATAGATCAGTTACAACTCGTCAAATGAGTGAAATTCCTATCCCTAGTGTCCCTGTGGTTGGGCACCTAAAAATATTTGACAAAAGAAAAGAGATTTGCAATAAATGGGTCAGAGCCCGAGTTGAAAACAGTTTAAAAACTAGCAAGTGCTTAAATGAAAACAATTGCACACATAGTGTGCATGTTAGATCCTCGTACTCTCACTTGAGATACTCACCTCTCATCTAATATGCACACTTAACGAATAAATTTTACCCAACCTATTTATGTTACCCGCCTAACTAGTCCGAAGATAACTATTAACACACTAATAATATCATGCGTTTACCGGTATCATCCGTATACGTATTACCACATGTTTAAGGATAGTTATTCAAATACATAACTGTTATTCTCATAGGTATTCCTTTTTCTCGCCAATAATATTTTAATGTCGCATTGTTTCCATATCTACTAAACATACACAGTAGAATAAGTAACATGTATATATATATTTACCTCTCTCTAAATATATACTATATCAGCACCCCAGGGTTAAGCCCCCCTTGATGCAATGCATACTCTGTTATCATGTCCCGGTGCATCACTTATTGCATGAAGGACTATAGGCTCAATCTCTCACGAACTATCAAAACAAACACACATATTGGAGGCGAACATAGTTCTAAGCCCATGGGATACGCACATACCTACCCATCCATATGACCGTCAACTCTATCGTTCACACTGATATCTCATACCAAGGCTCTATGTTCTAGTGATACGATCAAAATCCCCCCGAAGACACCTCAAGATATGATCATCCACAACGCGCAACCTCCACCCGATAACAAGCAGCGTAGGTATGTAATACACACAATAGTTCAACAAATAGGTACATACACACAATATATAATAATCATTGGGCATTCAATCTACCTAAGTCCCTAAATTCGTATGTAGTATTATTACCATTAATTCTCACATTAATATATCTGCATGATTTATCTCTATCGTTACATATTCTGTAAGGCCCACTCATTCTACCATATACCCTTAGTAGTTACACGATCCTCTCACCACTACACTATGTATTCAAGTCACTCAAGGGTAATGTAGGTCATTTCCTCTCACTTGAATTAACCTCCAAAGATTTTAACTCGACCGGGTAAAAATTAGAAAAATTTGAAATATCGTTATAAACTGGGCAAATATCGTTCGAACGAAACTTCAAACGAACTAAGGCTCTGAATTCGCGTTAGAATATCGTTCGAACGAGGTCGTTAAAATGGGATACTCCACTTTTAACAAAGTATTCTTTGAATTCTCATTGGATTTGTAATTGGAATTATCGTTCGAACGAGGTCGTTCAAACGACTCAAGTCGTTTGAACGAAAAAATCGAACTTCGTCCCTCAACTCTAAAATCTGCACTTTTCCAACTTTTCATCCTCCAAATTTCTCAAACTCACATCCTAACTCAAATCCAAGGATGTAAGACTATACTCACAAGTAGTAGATGATTACCAACATATTTTCAACATCATCTCCTTAAAATTATAATCCAAATTCAGATTTATTCCTCAAATTATCAAGAAGCCCTAACTTCACAAAACCACCATTAATCACAACTAAACCCATATTTAAATTCGTAATTTCAACATATCAAATTCTTATTTCTAATCCCCAATATATTTTTATTCATCTTCATATGAAACCTATGCCACAATCATAGATTAAAACCCAATTTTAGTACCAAATTTCACAATATCATGAATAAACCACCAACTAATTACCATGGACATTATATGCTCTAAAAATTAGCAAGATAAACACTTGTCTTAATCACAAAGGTCTCAATTGTCTCTTGAAAATGGTATCATCTTGATCCTCTCTTCCCGATCTACACTTTGATAGTATTTTTTACGAAAGAAGGTTGAGTTTGGACTTGGAGCTTCTAGAAATCTCTTCTCCTCGATCCTCTCAAACTCTCTATTGGGTCTGTCAGTTGATTGCCCTAACTCACTCACGTACTTTTAATTTTATTATCCTAATTTTCGTCCACAATTAATTCCCAAACTTTCAAAAGATAAAAATACCCCTCGAGGGTATCGGGTTGGCCTAAAACTTCCCCGAACCCCGAACTAAACCCCTAAGTAGGACTTTCCAACTATTTCGACCCTTTTGGACACATTGGCATACTCAAAATGGCCATCCAAATAACCAAAAATAAAATTATCTTTTTAATTTCTCATTTAAGTTCCAACACTACTCACATGCGCATCCCAACTCAGTTTACTGTAACTGTCATCTTTTTCACTCGCGATAACTTTAATATTTTCATAATCATATATTACTTTACTCACTAAGTAATATTCACTATAACACACATCAATCAGTACTAACTCTCATCAAGCTAGTAATTATTTAATTAAATCCGAATTAATTATAAATAAATTTCCCATTTTTAAGTAAATGAATCCCATAATTAAAATCATTAAAAATACGGGGTATTACATTTACCTTTTGGGGGAAGATTTTTCCTATTCAAAAATCATAAGGCACTACAATACTTGTTCACTCAGAGAGAGCTGAATATACGCTAGCATTGTTGGCTTGAATTTGTGAAAGATTACTAGTTTAACATCCATTATCACTCGAGAAATGCTAATGTGGTGAAAAACATGTTGAGCTACAGAAGTGGAAGGAGATGGTACATTAGGATTCAATTTCTAGGTTATTTATATCGGTTATGACCGTCACCCCCCCAGATTGTCACAAGGGTGGTACAGGCACGGGGAGCAAACTCGTTTTTCTAGGATCAGATTAAACAACTCTTAATCGAGGGAGCTGAGTCAGACTTCGTAAGTTCAGATGGACTTTTACGATTCAATGGGAGGTTGATTGTCCTAGAAGGGGAGGATTTATGACACACAGTGGTGACAGAGTCACACGGGTCACAGTTTGTGGTACATCCTGGAGAGGATTAGATGTACTAAGATGTGAGATAACAATATTGGTGAAGTGGGAAGAAAAAAGACATTGTCAAGTTTATCTCGAGGAGTCTCACTTGTTATCTAGTGAAGGGGGATAATCAGAAGCCATCAGAGGTTCTGAAGCTATTAGAGATTTCGATGTGGAAATATCGTAGCATTTCCATGGATTTTATTAATGGGTTGCCTACCTCATAGAGGGTTCGTGATTCCATATGGGTGATAGTGGATCGGTTGACCAAGGTAGCTCACTTTCTGCTAGTTCAAATGCATTAAACTACGGGACTGTATGCCCATATTTTCAATGCTAGGATAGTGAGGTTACATGGGTTGCCCTTAGATATTGAGACTGATAGGGATAAGATTTTCGTGTCTCAATTTTGGAAGAGTTTCCAAGAGGACATATGTACCGAGTTACGATTGAGTACGACCTATCACTCATAGACGGACGAGCAGATAGAGGGGACGAATCAGATGTTGGAAGATATACTATGGACGTATATCGTTGATTTTAGGGGAGGTTTGGAACAGTATCTTCCACTGGTAGAGTTTACGTATAGTAACTCCTACAAGTTCACGATTGGAATGGCACCGTTTGAGGCATTAGATGGTAGACCTTATCGTTTGCCTGCTTGTTAGTTAGAGGTGGGAGATAAAAATCTAATTAGTCTAGAGTTGATTCAGGATGCATCGGCTAAAATTGAATTGATTTTGAGTCATATATGGATAACCCGGGATTGACAAAAGAGTTATGCCAATGATAAACGGTTCTTCATGGAGTTTAATGTGGGGCACCAGGTGTTGCTATGTGTATCTCCTATGAGGGGGTTAATAATGTTTGGGAAGAAAGGGAAGTTAGCACCAAGGTATATGGGTCCATTCCCTATCATTGAGCGGATTGGGCTAGTTGCATATATACTTAGGATGCCGGAGCACTTGCATCGGATTCATGATGTATTTCACATTTTTCGATGAGGCGATATCTCTGGGATGAGTTAGCTCACACTCACATTACTTTAGAAGATATTTATTTGAAACCCGATATCTCATACTAGGAGAGGCTAGTTGCTATCTTAGACCATAGTGAGAGGATATTGGTCGAAGGTAGTTCGACTTGTTCGTGTTCAATGGGGGCACCATAATGCCGACGAGTCTATTTGGGAGCGTGAGGATGAGATACCCGACAAATATCTAGAGTTATTCATACCAAGAATTCCCTTTTTTCGAATTTTAGGATGAAATTCCATTATTAGGGGGGAATTATGTAACACCTCGTAATTTTAATGATTTTATATTGGGGTTATTTGGGATTAATTAAATTTAAAAATGGAAAATTAATTCGGATTAAAAATAAATAGTAATTAAGGAGACAAGTAATAATATTTATTTATATTTAATATTACTTATTGAATGAGTAATAAATTGATAAGAAACTATTTTGATTATCGAGAGTGAGAAATTCGGCTATTATAGTAAATTTAGTCGGGACGCACGTGTCAGTCGTATTGGGACTTAATTTTTAGAAATAAAATGTAATTTAATTTTAGTTAATTCAAATGGTCATCTCGAGTATGCCAGTACATGAGGAAAGGTAAAAATAGTCAGGAAAGTGTACTCAGGGGTCTAATTTGGGTCCCGAAGCATTTTTAGGCCAAGCCGGCACCCCAGAGGTGTATTTTGGTCTTTTGAAATTTTGGGGAAAAGAGACCTACGAAAATTAGATAATTATATATGCAGTTACGTGAGGGAATTTAGGGTATAACTATAAGAACCACATAGAGGCCACATGACGAGGAATTGGAGGAGTTCTAATGGAGATTTCAAGGCTTTTCCACCATTGTTGCACCACCACCACCACCACCGGAGCGTAGATCGAAAGGAAAGAAATGCCACCCTACCACTATTTTGTGGAAATTTAGACCTACATATAGAGGCAAGTATTTATCTTGTTGAATTACGAGTAGATATACCATCCATGTTAGTGTAAGATGATTTACAATCTTGAATTCATGAGTTTTGGCCTTAATTTGGAAGATATAAATTATGTTTATGGTTAGGAATTGTGATTGGCTTAATCCGTGATGCAAGCAGAACGAATTTGATAAATTAGTGTAATGGAACTGTGAAGAAATCTGGAATCTTGTTGAAGTTATTAAACAAAAATGATGAAGTAGAGATTTTAAGAATTAATTTTGAATTAATTCAATTTAAAGGCGTTCTTTGATGATTCAATGGTTACGTTAAAAATCGTTCATACTTGTTACTAAGATGTTTGAGACCACTGGTTGGGAGTTTGGGATCGTGTAATGGTAATTTAGAGGATTAAAAATGGTGAAATCCTATAACAGTTAAAGGAAGAAGATGATACTTGTAACAGTGAATCGATTCACCCCTTGGCGGAATCGATTTGTAAAGCGAACCGATTCGAAACAAGGCTGAATCAATTCGATTTCCCAAAATTGGAAAAAATTTCCCCTTTTTGATTTGAACTCATGGGAAACAATTGGTTTATCTTTTTAAGTAATTTTAAAACATAAAAAGAGATATTTTAATTACCAGTAGGCTAATGTTAGGATTTAGACTTAGTCACGTGAGGAGAGTTTAAGACTAAGGTTGATTAGGCTTAATAGGGTAATAAAACCTAATTCGGAGAATGATATCGTGTTACGGGGAATCAAGGGAATGCATGACATAGATTAGTAAGCTACGAGTGAAGTATCTACTGAATTAACTTAATGGAAAATTAGTAACCTTTCGAGTATTGGGAAACACTCGGGATTATACGATGAGAAGTATTATGGTAAAGTAACGATACGTAGAGTATTCGAGAGTTATTATACTACATACGGGATATATATTATAGGTTATGTGTATACATATGTTGAATATATATGTATATATAGGTGGTGTGAATACCTATTGCTTGATTTATTACGTGTAAACATACCTACGTTGCCTACTAGCACGAGTGGTTTTCACGTTATGTACAATCTTATCCTAATGAGCCCATTGGGAAGATTTTAGTCTTGTTCCCTACAGCATAAAACCTAGGTACATGCGTGACCCATAGACTTTGAACTATGTTCGATATGTGTGATTTGATTTATGGTTTGAGGGTGACATCTAAACCGATGTCCTTATTCAGTACGTGATGTAGCAGGACTTGATAGCAGAGTATGCGCATCGCAGGTCTCCACCTAGGAATGTCGTATACATGTATGTTATAATAGTGAGGTAAATCTCTCTCTCTCTCTCTCTCTCTCTCTCTCTCTCTCTCTCTCTCTCTCTCTCTCTCTCTCTTATATATATATATATATAATAAGTTAGCTTGGTTTTTGAAAATGTACACATTTTAACGGTCTAGATCGATGCCACCTCCTCATATATTTTTACACATTTTAATAGTTTAGATCACATCCCATTCTTTTTTACAAATCTACCCCTCACTATTTGGGTTTCCTCCTTTTTTTTACCCACAAAGATTACACCTTCATTAAAAAATGAAGGTATTTTTGTAACACTCTCTACCTCAAACTCTTACATGCATACCCTCAAGCCCGTCGACCTCATTTTCTCACTCTCACTCTCTCTGCTGCGTCGACCTCATTCTCTTGCTCTCGCTCTCTTCGCTGCCCTCCGATGCCCTAGCTGCCGTTTCCATCCACTTCCCTCCGATGCTCTACGCTGCCCTCCTTCACCCTTCATCTTAGTTAAAGTTCTCTCTCTCTCTCTCTCTCTCTATATATATATATATATATATATATATATATATATATATATATATATCTCACACACACATACACGCATGCATACACACATTGTCTGTGATCATGAGTTGTGTGAAATCAACGTTGCTGTGTGAAATCAATTTTGTGATCGAAATGTTACATTGTGGAGGTTTTGACCCTCTTCATTTGATCTAAAATGTGATCGAAATGTTACATTGTGGAGGTTTTGACCCTTTTCATTTGATCTAAAAGACCCCCGTAGGTTTATAAAGTTGTATTTTCGTTCTTAACTTCATAGCTTCATTGTTATTTACATTTTAGAGGTTTTGTGAAGCTTGGCTGAAGTATTTTATCTGATTTGGGTCTTTACAGGTATTGTATCTGATTTGGGTTTTTACAGGTCTTTACATTGTGGAGGTTTTGTGAAGCTTGGCTTTACTTATTTTCATTGGGTATTTACATCTGATTTACTCATTGTTATTGGTCACATTTGTAGGTTTACTTATTCACATTTGATTTGGGTATTTACTTATTTATAGGTATTTACATTATGGAGGTTTAGACAAGCTTGGCTAAAGTATTTACTTATTAAGGTATTTACTTCATTTTGATATTAATAGGTTGCTTTTTGTGAAGCTTCCCTTTACGTATTTACATTCTTAGGTTTGGGTTTGTACATTTCGGCAAATTTATTTTCATATTTTTTAGTTACTTTTTTGTATTAATAGGTTGCCTTCTGTGAAGATTGCCTTTACGTATTTACATTCTTAGGTTTGGGTTTCGTGGGTTCTGCTTCTTTTGTTCAGAGAACCAAAGTCTGGAAGTGTTCTGACATGTTGAAAGATGTAAGGATACGTCTATTCATTTCTTAGATGTATAATCTTACATGTATATTTTGGTTATTGATACTAATTGTTTTTGTTATCATAGGTTGAATTTACACGACGTAGACACCTTGGTGTTATTATTCGAGATGAATCTTAAGTAAATACTATTCGAATTGAGGCCCAAAATCAAAACATCGTGGCAAGTTCCGATGTAGGTATAGGAAAGCGAAAAGGCAAATAAAAAGTTATTTCAGATGGGGTATGTTCGAAAAGGCCTTTTCACCTTTTATATGTACTTTGAAAATGCAAAACATTGTTTCATTTTAAATACGTTTTCCCTTTCTTGGCACAGTCTGAAAGTGGAATCTTAAAGGCTGCATTTGCTCAGCGGCGATGACATGAACGAGAGCAGATTGAACGTGTTCTATCTGCACATTCTACTCTTTCTCAATCATGTCAAACACCTACCCTTGCTGATCACGTTCGTAGTAATGTAACTCCACTTACATTACATCTGGATGGGGTACGTGAAACACCTAGCCTTGCTGATCGCGTTCTATCTTCACATTCTACTGTTACTCAAGCGTCTCAAACACCTCGACTTGCTGATAACGTTCGTAGTAATGTATGTCTCTTTACATCACATCTTTATAAATTTCTATCGTTATAAATCACATCGTTCTAAATACCTATCGCTATAGGAGCAATCTGAAATTGGAATCTCAAAGGCTGTATTTGCGCAGCGCCAGAGACGTGAACGTGAGCATATTGAATGTGGAACCACGCCTTCTCGCTACCCTTCACCTTTCCCCGGCCTACCGCCATCTAGGAGAGAAGCAAAAGGCAAAGAAAAAGTTGGTCCTATTGGGGTGTGTCACTTTCGTTATTATGCAATACGTATTTACTTGTATTGTATTTACTTATTTCATTTTTATGCAATATGTATAGGAACAATTTAAAATTGAAATCTCAAAGGCTAAAGTTGCATAGCACCTACGCCGTGAACGTGAAGTCCATTTAGAGGATGACCATTTGCATTTGTATCTTCAAGATGAAGAAGATGAAGAAGCTCCTCAAATTAATCGGTCCATTCGACCCCTCTCTATGAATGACCCATAGTAATTGAAATGAGCCATATCTTCAATTAGTTTGCATCATTTGAATCTATTATAATCTGTTCTAATCACTTTTATGCAATGTATCATTTTTATGCAAGTAATCAAATTCCTATAGCAGAGTAATTTCAGTTATAATCAATAATTTCAGTTATAATCAGTATGCATTTATGCAGTTATAAATATTTTAACTAATTTCAAGTATGCATTTACATCATTATGCATTTCAGCAGTATGCATTTCAAGTTTGCATTTACATCACTTATAACTGTTATATTCAGTATGCATTTACATCAGTTAACTGTTATAATCGGTATGCATTTTGTGATTACATCAATATGCAATTCAACGGTATGCATTTCAGTTATAATCGGTTATAGCTATTTTAACTAATTTCAGCAGTATGCATTTTCATCAAATCAATTTCTACATTCACGTTCACATAGTCATTAAATTACATCGCATAGTAATTGAAATGAGCCATATCTTCCATTAGTTCCCATCATTTGAATCTATTATAATCACATTTATGCAAGTAATCATTTTTATGCAAGTAATCATTTTTATAGCATAGTAATTTTAGTAATAATTTCAGTTATAATCGTTTTTAATCAGTAGTTTCTGTTTTAATCAGTTATGGAAGTAATTTCAGCGGTATGCAATTCAGTTATAATCAGTTATGCAAGTAATTTCAGTTTTAACATTGCTATACCATACTAATTTTAGTTATAATCATTTTTAATCAGTAATTTCTGTTTTAATCAGTTATGCAAGTAATTTCATCAGTATACAATTCAGTTATAATCAGTTATGTAAGTAATTTCAGTTTTAACATTGCTATAGCATAGTAATTTATGTTTTAATCAGTTATACAAGTAATTTTTCCAGTATGCATTTGAGTTATAATCAGTTACATCAGATCAATTACTACGTTCACGTTCACATAGTCATTAAACTACATCGCATACTACATTATATTTCATGTTTAATATCTTTTGCTTCAAATACATCCTTATTTGACTTTTTAAAATAAATTTATTGTTATTGTACAGGTTACATAGTATTGGCCTGGGTAGACATTTTCTTGGAATGATGAATGTTGAAAGTCCTCATTGTTCGGCCTTACATTAGCTTGGGGAAAAGTTAATCAATTCTTCAATTGCACACCCGTTGTTTGGTAAATGTTGTTTGCAAGGTAAAATAAGTTTAACATCCTTGAATGAACCTCCATCCGAGATCAAATCTCTATACGATGGTACAATGTTCGGTCAGAGTCATTTCGGAGATTTTCTAGACAATATAACGCTGTTAATGCCTTTACCAGTCTTGGAGTATAAATGGATTATAGAGTACTTACTGGACGGGGTCCTACATCTTTAACCATTCATGGGGAATTGCGTCATCGATATGGAACCTTATTACCAGAAGAAGGGCAAGAAGGAGGTTATGATCAGCTTTATATTTATGATCCTGATGATTCTTTGGATATTCGCGAGCGTCGAAATCCACAACTAAGAAGGGATGTTCTTGAAATTATCCAAAATTATTTATTGACCAGTAATCCCTTCTCATCAAAATTTCCACAGGCATGTGCTATTTTAGAGAAGGTAAAAACAACAAATGTGAATGTACCAACTTATTTTCATTATAGCAAGTCAAGAGATAGACGAAACTATAATTTACCATCAAGTGAGGAGATTGCAGTTGTATTACCCGGAGATGGATCTCAATTGTGTGTGGTGAGAGATATCATTCTTTGTTTAAAGGGATATAATCAATTGATGCGAATTAGTGAGTGTCACCCAGCATACTTATCGTTGCACTATGTGCTATTATTCCCTCTCGGTGAGCTCGGATGGGAACCTGATATGACACGTTGGGATGTAGTCATTGGGTAACCTGATTTACATAATCGGTTGACTCAACTTAACTATTATGGTTATCGTATCTTCTAATGAGCAAATGAATACTCCACAATTCTCAGAGCGGGAAAATTGTTTCAAGAATTTATTGTTGATGCTTGGGCTTCAACTGAGCAGAACCGTTTGACCTACTTCCATCTTAATCAAGCCGACTTGCATGTTGATTTATATACTGGACTTGTTGAAGGTATAGTATATGGGTTTAATGGAAATGAAATTGGTAAACATAGCATTTTACCATCTTCCTTCGCTGGTAGTGCTAGGCATATGTTTGAAATTTTTCAAGATTCAATGGCCATCACACGTTATAATCAACATCCAAATATATTTGACACGACTCAGAATGTGTCTCTAAAGTGTGTACTCTCTAGGCTCAAGTGCAAGCCTGTCGCTCAAGTAATAATCCGACAAGTCGGGTATCGATCCTCAGGGAAAAAGGACAACGAAGTTGTGACGATGGGATAAGACGGAGGAATCCTAACGATGACTCTAAAAAGAAAGGAAAAGATTTGGTTTTGGGAATGATTATACTAAATGCAATTATGAAATTATGATGACAAATGCAACTAACTAAAGTATCTAAATGAGGAATGAAGAATTGAATCGAAACTTTTTAAACTAAATGATGAGAAAACAGGATGGGAATACAATCCCCCAACCCTAGTGTAATGCAGTGATAACGTCAATCATAAATTTATCCGATAAATCAGACCCGGAATTTAGGACTCCCAAGCATTATGTATACGAGGTTCAAGCCCGCGTCATACCTAATCTGAGGATGAGTAAATCAGTATCGCGGTAATTGTACTCAAATTGTACTCTAAATCATCACGAGTACCCAAAGGTAAACGAGATACAAAGATCCATAATTATTATGTAATTACGCAATACGATCAAAATTTATCGTTAAATTCATCGGATTAACGTTATACACATGCATTAACACATCAGGTTGGGTTCATGCATCCCAACCTTTTAAACCTAGTCGGACCTGTTAAATGGACTAATGCATGAAATAATAACGTTGCATGTGTAAGAATTCATGATGAAACTAGATTAAAGCATGTAACTATGTATTATGAACGCAACAATAAGTTGAATCGAATACGGAAACTAAGCATGCAAGAAAAATGACAAGAATCTTGAATCTTGAATTAAAACTTGAAAAACAAACCCATAACAATTGAATCTTGAAGCAATTAATTCCCTTGATGTTCCTAGATGTTCCTCCCTCTTTCTCTCTATCAAAAACTGACTAAAACTATCCCCAATGGCTGTTCCTAAGTTGCTGCTCACGTTCCCTACATATTTTTGAGAGTTTTAACCTAATAGGAGTCTTGGGAACCAATCAGAAAAAAGGAGCAAATTCGCGCATCAGGGACCCCGAACCTGTTCTGCCTGTACCCCGAATCGGTTTGCCCCCCAAACCGGTTCGGACTGGGGTTCGCGAATGGATGCTGGCTTGGAGTGCTACACTTAGAATTTTTCTGCCTTTTCTTTTCTTCCTTTCTTGGATTTTTCTTCAACTTCAACTGGGCATAAATCATCAACCGTAGCTCGGATTTGGGTGTCGTTTCTTCCAGTGTTCTCGTTGTTCCGAGATCTTCAACTTTCCAGTTGACTTATCCTTCCGGATTGGGCTGAAAAATTTACCGAATTGCCCTTGAACTTGCCTTCTTAGCTTTTCTTGCATCGTCTTGCTTCCTCTTTTGCATTGCTTGCATAATTAACCTGTAAAACCAATAAGAGAATAACGAAACACGAAATACTCGCCAACGAAGCTTAGTAGCATAAATGTGAATCAAATCCATAAATGTTACATCACTCGGGTTCACAAATGTACTGAAATTAGGGGGATAAATATACAATATTTATGCCCAATCAAACCCCCCTAACTTAGAACTTTGCGCGTCCCGAGCAATGTAAAAGAATGAGAGTATGAGTTAAGGATCCATCAAAGACTTTATTGGGATCGAGCACCTCTTTCGCGGGCAAGCGATTGCATTTAGCGCATGCAACAAGCCTTTAAACCTCTAGGTTACCCTAGTAGGACGAGTTGTGTCTCGTGAGGGTTTGCAGTGAATATACCCACAAAATTCGACTCAAAGAAAATTCAAAATACGCAAAAATTGAGCAATTCAAACTTTTTCAGAAAATAGTCATCATTAAGTCATATTTACGAGTCTCAAACCGTAGTGTGTGTGTGCGAAGCCGAAAATATAACCGCCAAATTTTCACCGATTGATCATTACGTTACTTATCCAAAAATTCGTTTTGATTTCAATTTCTCACGGAACGCTCTCACAAACGAATCTCTCGGATTATGGCATTTCTCTCGGCATGCGTGATATAAAGAGTAAATGTAATGGAAGCAAATTCATGCATACAAGTAGAAAGACGGAAACTTTATGGCGAAAGGATCTCATCAACGGATTACGATTTTAAAAACGGGAACATTGCCTCTATTTTGTGCACTTAATCTCTTATATTATCTTTTGGTGTCTTAGCTCTTCACGCAGTAATCAATTTTCGCAATTTGGACTCGGTTAGGACTTTTTCGGGTTGAAGGTTGCATTGGGTAAAATGAAGGAGGTATGGAAGGTTGGAATTGGAAACGTCATTAATGGTGTTCAAATGTGCTTTTTTTCCGGGCTATTGCTCATTTTTTCTTGTTGTTTTTGTTGAGCATACTATTTTGTTTCTTGCCCCTTTATATGCACTTTTTGGACTTGAAATCTGAATTTTTCATTTTTCACAATTCCGGCTATTTTGGGTTTTTCGGGTTGTCAAACGAAAGGGAAAATTATTCGGCTCAATTTGGGTTGCAAAGGGTGATTTTTCGCTACTTTTTCTCGCCAAAATTTTGGGTGACAAACGAGGGCCTACTTCATTGCCCAAAATGCCAATTGCGTTACCATATGCGTTTCGAGGTGAATTTAAGTTTAGAGACTAATTTGGCACATTTTTCAGGCAATATTGCACACATTTTTCAAAACCGATGAAAATGAAAGGATTGAGATCTTTGACAACTTATTAAGCGCTAAAAAGAACTTTGAGTTAACAATTAACTCGGAATGATTTAAAAACTCACAAAACGTGATAGGCTCGAATCTCACCGGGTTTGTTAATCTCCACATTTATTCATTAAGTCGTCAATTTTCGCTCAATTTCCATCTTTGGTCAATTTTGGCTTTGTGTATGTTGGATGTTTACAATTTGAGACTCCAATTCGACTTTTAATGATATTTTTGAAAATTTTGAATTCCAATTTTTATTTATTTTGAACAAAAATATTTTTTGGTTTTTCAAAATTTTATGATTTTTTTGGAAATTTTTGGGCATTTTTGAAAATTTGTGAAGTTTTAGAAATACACACTTGTGACCCCCCCTAACTTTGACTTGTGCATTGTCCTCAAGCAAAAAGGACGAAAATCTAACTCAAAGCGAATAATAAGTGCGAAAAAATAAAACAAACAAATATGAAAAAATGCAAGCTTGTATAATAACAATGAGAAGCCTGTGTTACATAAGAAATGGGAGAGCAACTGTGAAATTCCTACAACAACTGACATCCACACCAAAATATAAAAACAAGCATAGGTCATGGTGGAGGTGGGTGGGATGTGCTGGGTGCATTTGGATCATACGGGTCATAAAAGAAGGGGGGAGGAGGACCGCCGAAGTTGAGTTGGTGAAGGTGGACTTGGAGTTGGTACATCATCCGGGTGTCCCTTCGGTAAGCCGCTTGGTCTTGATTGTATTGGTCGATGAACCCGTCGAAGCGGGACTCAACCGCCGAAATGCGACAATCGAAGTTTGCCCCCAAGGGCTCGAAATCGGAATCCTCCTCATCATCCTCAAATTCGTCCTCGTCGACGTCCATCATCGGGTCATCATGAGATTCCTCGGCCACATCCTCGTCGAGAATGGGACGGTCGGGGTGAGCTACGCGCATTTGGCATTCGCTGCGAGTGGTGGACGTGCCGCCAATGGGGCGAGGAAGGCGAATTTGGTGCCCGGGGTCATCCACTCCAGCTTCCATCAATAGCTCCGTAATGAAACGGGCGTAGGGGAGTGCAGTTTTGGCATATTCATCGTAGGCGGCATTGAGGATATCCGCGTAGAAGAGATGGGCAAGGTTGATGGTGCTCTCGGGGTCAAAAAAGTAATAAAGGAAATTGGCGTGCCGTAACCGGACAACCGAGTCATTAGTGGTTTGGTGGATGGCCCCACAAGCAATGAGGTGCGTGCAACGCACCGTGGCGGCCAAACCACCAATAGGAAAGGATTCGCGCACCCATTCCACCCCGGGTGCCATGCATGCAATGCATTCTTCTTTGGTATGTGGGGTACCATTGTTTGGGTATTGGAAGGGCACGGGGAGGATCACCCCTTTGGCACGCATTTTGCGTGCGATGATGGCCGCCGAGAAGGGAATAGTGATACCGTCAAGGTAGGCCTCGTGAAGCGTGGAGGATTTGAGAACCAAGGTCGCATAAAACTGGCGAATGGAGGCATCAAACACGTTAGTGCTCGTAGGGGCGAGGAAAGATCACCAACCGTGGCGGTCGAATAGGGCGGTGACATCGCCCGGAAGTGGGCCCACTCAACGAAGCGTTCTATGTGGATGGGGCGTGTGGCCGAGAAGTATAGCTCGGCCCAATGACGTTCTGGCATGCATTAAAAGACTCCCTTACCCGCGTCATCAAGGACGGTGGTAGCATCATATTTCTTGGGGCGGAGATCGGTGCGGCGAGGGCGCGGCATTTTGAAGGAAAGAGAGAGGGAGAGTGAAAAGGAATATGGGAGAGAAGAGAGTGAGGGAGATTATTTTGGTGTGAGAAATGGAGGAGGGGTGGTGGGGTATTTATAGGTGTGAAGGGGTGTGGTTTTGGTGGGAAATGTGAAAGGGTGGGAAGGAGAGGAGGGAGGGAGTGAATTGGGATGAATTTGGGAAGGAGGGAAAGATTTCGAGGGAGTAAAAACGAATGGGGAGAATGGGGGGAAGAATGGAGGGAAGGGGAATGAATTTGGAATTGGGGGGGGGGGGTGAATCTGCCAGGTACCCCGAACCGGTTCGGGGTGTACTGCGAACCGGTTCGCCCCCCGAACCGGTTCTGGATGGGGTTCGGGGTGACATGCTGGTCCGAACGCTAGAATTCACTCTTTTATCCGCTTCAAGGTGCTCTCTCATCCTCTAACTTGTGCATAAGGCCCCTAAAAACTTTCTAGACCCTCGGGGTTCCTAAAAATTCCTCGAATTCAACCTCGTAATGCGTACTAGCTCCCTCGAAATGCGTGCTAACTGATCTCTTTTGTAACTCAGGATTCTGACTCCTAACTAACCTATTCACACGCGACTACTATACACACAAACTCACCTCATACGCGTCGGGGGTGCGACGACCTCACTTTCTCAGCTCAATTGACCCCGTAAACGGGATCCGACAACCAAATTGTGTCGACCTCTTCTGTACACGCCTCTAGATATGGCTTTAGGCGTTGTCCATTTACTTTGAACGTGTTTTCCCCTTTTAAATCGTCTAGTTCAACAGCTCCATGGGGAAAAACGTTCTTCACGACGAACGGGCCAGACCATCGTGACCGCAACTTGCCTGGAAAGAGGTGAAGCCTAGAGTTGTAGAGAAGAACTTTTTGCCCGGGATGAAACTCTTTTCGTCGAATGATGCTATCATGAGCAAGTTTCATCCTTTCTTTTGAAATTTTGGCGTTCTCATACGCATCATTGCGTAGTTCTTCTAGCTCATTCAATTGAAGCTTACGGGCTTCACCGGCTTTGTCCAAGGCATAGTTCAATTGCTTAATTGCCCAATACGCTTTGTGTTCGAGCTCAACAGGAAGATGGCAAGGTTTTCCATATACAAAACAGAAAGGAGACATGCCAAGTTAATTCTTAAATGCGGTATGATAGGCCCATAGTGCATCGGTCAATCTAAGGGACCAATCTTTCCGGGTAGGATTGAGAGTCTTTTCAAGAATGTTCTTGATCTCCCGATTCGCTAGCTCAGCCTGCCCATTCGTCTGTGGGTGATATGTCATCCCAACCTTGTGGACGACGCCATACTTTCTCATGAGCTTCTCGAATGGCCTATTGCAAAAGTGCATGCCATTATTGCTAATTATCGCTTTCGGTGCACCGAAGCGAGAAAGTATGTGTTCCAGTAGGAACTTTATCACCACTTTGTTGTCATTAGTCTTAGTAGCTATAGCTTCCACCCATTTGGAAATGTAGTCTACCGCGACTAGGATGTATAGGAAACCAAAGGTTGGGGGGAAGGGACCCATGAAGTCAATACCCCAACAATAAAATATCTCAATGATGAGTATGGGGGTAAAGGGCATCATGTCGCGTCGAGAAATGGCTCCCATTCGTTGGCACCTATTGCATGACTTGCAAGCGTCATTCGCATCCCGGAAGATTGTGGGCTAATAGAGGCCGCATTGCAGAATTTTAGCGGCCGACTTTTCCGTCGAGAAATGGCCTCCACATGCTTCCGAATGACAAAACTGGATGACCTTCGGGATCTCGTCATCCGGTACACATCGTCGGATGATTTGGTCGGCGCAATATTTAAAGAGGAAAGGATCATCGTAAAAGAACATGCGCGACCAATTAAGAAACCTCTTCTTATCTTGCGGTGTCCAATCGGGAGGGACAGCTCCCATGACAAAGTTCACTATGTCCGCAAACCAAGGATATGAAGAAGTAGCAAATAGTTGCTCATCCAGAAAGTTCTCGTCTATGGGTATGGGATCTCTAGGTACGTCGGACGAAAGCCGAGATAAATGGTCGGCAACGATGTTTTCTACTCCTTTCTTATATTTGATGGAGAGATTGAACTCTTGTAGGAGTTGGATCCACCTTATGAGGCGCGACTTGGCCTCTTTCTTCGCAAGTAGATACTTTAAAGCCGCGTGGTCGGTGAAAACAGTAATGGGAGAACCAATGAGATAGGAACGGAACTTATCGAGGGCAAAGACTACCGCTAGAAACTCCTTCTCCATGGTAGAGTAGTTGAGTTGAGGTCCGGTAAGAGTCCGACTAGCGTAGTAGATGACATGAGCTTGCTTATCTTTATGTTGGCCCAAAACAACGCCGATCGCGTAATCGATTGCGTCACACATAAGTTCGAATGGTAAGGACCAATTCGGAACTTGCATGATGGGAGCAGACACTAGCATATTTTTCAACTTATCAAAGGAGCCTTGGCATGCCTCTGTCCACTCAAATGGGTTATCCTTCATGAGTAGGTTGCTTAAGGGCCTAGCGATGGCGCTAAAGTCCTTAATGAACCTTCGATAAAACCCCGCGTGGCCCAAGAAAGAGCGCACGTCTTTCAGCGATTTCGGTGGGGGAAGATCAGCTATGACATCTATCTTAGCCCTATCAACCTCTATTCCGTTGGATGAAACAATGTGGCCAAGAACTATTCCCTCGGTGACCATGAAATGGCACTTCTCCCAATTCAGCACTAAGTTTTTGTCCACACATCGGTTAAGTACTTTTTCCAACTTGTCCAAACAATGATCGAAAGAGGTGCCAAAAACGTTGAAATCGTCCATGAACACTTAGAGTCCTCTCTCGACCATGTCGCTAAATAAGCTCAACATGCACCTTTGAAAAGTCGCGGGTGCATTACACAAGCCAAATGGCATACGTTTGTAGGCAAACGTACCAAAAGGGCAAGTGAAGGTCGTCTTCTCTTGGTCAAGTACATCCACCTCAATTTGGTTATATCCGGAATAACCATCAAGGAAGCAATAATAAGGGTGGCCCGCAACTCTCTCAAGCATTTGATCAATGAATGGTAAGGGGAAATGGTCTTTCCTAGTTCCCGCATTGAGTTTCCGGTAGTCAATGCAAACGCGCCAACCGGTGGTGGTGCGTTGGGGAACAAGCTCTCCCTTAGCATTCTCAATCACAGTCATACCCGACGTCTTCGGGATGACTTGAATAGGGCTCACCCATTTGCTATCCGAAATTGGGTAGATAATCCTGGCATCCAATAATTTGATGATCTCGGTTCTCACAACTTCTTTCATGTTGGGGTTCAGTCTTCTTTGCATTTCTCTAGAGGGTTTGACATCCTCTTCAAGATGAATCTTGTGAGTGCAAATCAAAGGACTTATCCCCTTCAAATCAGCGATGCACCAACCAAAAGCACTTTGGTGCTTCCTCAGAATTCTCAACAATTTACCCTCCTGCCCTTCATCTAGGCTAGAGGAGATAACAACAGGAAATGTCTCATCCTCTCCTAGGTATGCATATTTAATATGGGAGGGGAGTTTCTTTAATTCGAGGGTTGGAAATTTTTCACTGGAGGGAGCCATGTGTGTATCCCTCGGAGGTAATTCCTCGAATCTAAAAACCCAATTAACCTCTCTCACGTCCTCATCCGACGAACTTTCATTGAGTAATTATCTCAACCTTCCAACCTCCCTATCGAAGTGGGTATACGTCCCCTCACACTCATAGCTCGTCGCTAAACAGGACTCTAAAGCGTCGCCACATAAATTTTCCTCAAAGTACTCTTCTACTACCTCGTCGATGAGGCTCACCGCGTGAAGATCATCTTCCTCCCCTGCATTTTGGGCTATGTGGAAGATGTTAGTATCCAAGGTCAAGTTCCCAAAGGTGAGTTTCATTCGCCCATTCCTTGTGTTGATGATTTCATTAGCTGTAGCTAAGAAAGGGCGCCCAAGGATGATGGGAACATGATTGCTCGAGTTGAAGGAGGGCTCCGTGTCCCAAATGACAAAATCTACCGGGAAGTAGAAAGTGTCAACTTGGACGATCACGTCCTCGACTATGCCTCGTGGAATATTCACTGATCGATCCGCTAATTGGAGAGTGACCTTTGTGGGCTTGAGGTCACCCAAATCAAGTTGCCTATAGATGGAGTAAGGGAGTATGTTTACACTTGCTCCCAAGTCAAGTAAGGCTTTCTCAATTTTATTATCTCCAATGATGCAGGATATAGTGGGTGCACCGGGATCTTTGAATTTAGGCGGGAGATCATTTAGTAGAATGGAGCTCACGTTCTGGGCTAGAAAGACATTATTTTTTACCTTCATCTTCCTTTTTACCGTCAACAAATCTTTGATAACCTTGCCATAAGCTGGAATTTGTTTGATGGAATCAAGAAAGGGTAAATTCAGCTTTACTTGCTTAAGTACTTCTAGCACCTCATCACGTGGATTCTCTTTTTGAGCGAGAATCAACCTTCGAGGAAATGGTGCTGCGGAGGGTGGTTTCACTACCACCTCAGGCTCACTAGTGTCTTCTTTGTCACTCTCGTTCAAGGGGACATCTTCGGCCTCTTTCGTGCCGGGCGAAATCTCCTTGTCTTTTGTTGTGTCGTGTGGAGGAGGTGATAAATCAACTACTCTTCCACTACGAAGAGTGGTCACTACTTGACATTGCTCCTGATGTTCAGTGGATGTGGAGCTAACGCTAGTTTGACCTTGGGGAGGTCGTTGGCCTTGGGCAGGGAACTTGCCCTTCTCTTGAACACTCAACGAGGATTGTATCTTCCATAGATTTGCATTTATGTCGCCGATCAGACGATCATATTTGGCATTGGTTGCAGTCTGGCTTGCAATGAATTGATTCATGGTATCCTCGAGAGTTCTCCGCTGTGGCGGGATATAATTTCCATGAGGTGGTGGTTCTTGCACATGTCCTTGCATGTGTGAAGCTTGTTGAAATTGTTGTGGTGGAGGAGGGGCAACATGAGAAGGAGGGTTCATTGCGGCATGTTGTCGCCCGTAGCTAAAATTGGGATGATTTTTCCACGAAGGGTTGTATGAAGTCCCGTGCGGGGCACGGAAATTACCCTTAAAACCTCCTATACCACTAACTTGCTCTTGCAACATTACTTTGTAGGCGGGTATCGTCGGGCATTCCTCAGTTGAATGTCCCGCCTCACAAATCGCACACACCTTCACGACAGGGTTTGGAATGGGTCCAGCTGGTCCTTTTCCATATAACTCGCATAGGTCTCGCAATCCTTTCTCAATGGTGTCCAATCGATAATTCGTCATAGAATTCTTATCTACGTGGAATAGGCCGGACGCCGATGGAGCGGTGGTGGGTTGTCGATTTCTATTTTGAGCGTTCGGATCAGAGGTATCCCAGGATTGGGTAGTCTCGGCGACATACCTCATGTGAAGATCAGCATCGTGGGCATCTAGATCGACAAAAGGACCGCTTCCCATAGTTTCAACAAGTTGTTTGGAGTTAAGATTTAACCCATTATAAATAAAGGAGATGATTTGCGATGGATCAAATCCATGATGGGGGCATGATTCCACTAACTCGTTGAAACGTTCATAACATCGATGGAACGGATCATTTTCATGTTGCCTAAATGATTGAATTTGAGCCTTGATAGAGATTGTTAGATGTGGTGGGAAGAATTTCTTGAGAAATTTAGACTGTAGCTCATTCCAGGATGGAATCGAGCTTGGAGGTAAAGACCATAGCCAGGCTTTAGCTTTATCTTTAAGCGAGAAAGGGAAGAGTTTGAGGCGGATTACCTCTTGTGTGCAGGTTTGATCATTGAGAGTATCACACGCATCCTCAAATTCCCTTATATGGAGGTATGGCTTTTCAAAATCCGTACCGTGGTAATGTGGTAGCATCTGGATCATTCCATTTTTGAAATGAAACTGTCTGGCATTATACGGGAGTATAAT
Source organism: Sambucus nigra (assembly GCA_949130495.1). Taxonomy (NCBI): domain Eukaryota; kingdom Viridiplantae; phylum Streptophyta; class Magnoliopsida; order Dipsacales; family Adoxaceae; genus Sambucus; species Sambucus nigra. The sequence continues at coordinate 35,578,024 of OX422217.1, forward strand.
GCATCCCGGAGTGACAGTGCGCTCAGGATATAAGAATTCTCTCAACGGGCGGTACGGAAGCTCGTCCTCACCGGTAGGTGCATTACTATGTGGCGACATCTCTCTCTCACCTGACGACTCGGCGCTCTCACTGGGTGTGCTCGAAGTGTGTCCTTCGAATGAGAATGGAGTGTTACTCGAGATTGAGTGCGACGGTGTGGGCGGTGGGATCCAAAACTGTGGGGCGTTCGGAGTGTGGGGACTATCAGGATTATACTCAACAAGTGGATTTTCGTGAATGATGGTTGGAGTATTATAGGGTGTGGGAGTGGTTTCAGAATTTTGCATTAACGCTTAGGAGAGGTGATGGTGAATCTTTTTATTTTTATTTTATTTTTTTTATTTTTTTGAATTTTTGATCAAAGATTTGGATTGGCTCGATCTAATCCTAAGTCTACCTAATTCCCCGAAAACGGCGCCAAAAACTTGACACGACTCAGAATGTGTCTCTAAAGTGTGTACTCTCTAGGCTCAAGTGCAAGCCTGTCGCTGAAGTAATAATCCGACAAGTCGGGTATCGATTCTCAGGGAAAAAGGACAACGGAGTTGTGACGATGGGATAAGACGGAGGAATCCTAACGATGACTCTAAAAAGAAAGGAAAAGATTTGGTTTTGGGAATGATTATACTAAATGCAATTATGAAATTATGATGACAAATGCAACTAACAAAAGTATCTAAATGAGGAATGAAGAATTGAATCGAAACTTTTTAAACTAAATGATGAGAAAACAGGATGGGAATACAATCCCCCAACCCTAGTGTAATGCAGTGATAACGTCAATCATAAATTTATCCGATAAATCAGACCCGGAATTTAGGACTCCCAAGCATTATGTATACGAGGTTCAAGCCCGCGTCATACCTAATCTGAGGATGAGTAAATCAGTATCGCGGTAATTGCACTCAAATTGTACTCTAAATCATCACGAGTACCCAAAGGTAAACGAGATATAAAGATCCACAATTATTATGTAATTACGCAATACGATCAAAATTTATCGTTAAATTCATCGGATTAACGTTATACACATGCATTAACACATCAGATTGGGTTCATGCATCCCAACCTTTTAAACCTAGCCGGACATGTTAAATGGACTAATGCATGAAATAATAACGTTGCATGTGTAAGAATTCATGATGAAACTAGATTAAAGCATGTAACTATGTATTATGAACGCAACAATAAGTTGAATCGAATACAGAAACTAAGCATGCAAGAACAATGACAAGAATCTTGAATCTTGAATTAAAACTTGATAAACAAACCCACAACAATTGAATCTTGAAGCAATTAATTCCCTTGATGTTCCTAGATGTTCCTCCCTCTTTCTCTCTATCAAAAACTGACTAAAACTATCCCCAATGGCTGTTCCTAAGTTGCTGCTCACGTTCCCTACAATTTTTTAGAGTTTTAACCTAATAGGAGTCTTGGGAACCAATCAGAAAAAAGGAGCAAATTCGTGCATCAGGGACCCCGAACCGGTTCGCCCCCCAAACCGGTTCGTCCTGGGGTTCGCGAATGGATGCTGGCTTGGAGTGCTACACTTAGAATTTTTCTGCCTTTTCTTTTCTTCCTTTCTTGGATTTTTCTTCAACTTCAACTGGGCATAAATCATCAACCGTAGCTCGGATTTGGGTTCCGTTTCTTCCAATGTTCTCGTTGTTCCGAGCTCTTCAACTTTCCAGTTGACTTCTCTTTCCGGATCGGGCTGAAAAATTACCAAATGCCCTTGAACTTTCCTTCTTAGCTTTTTTTGCATCGTCTTGCTTCCTCTTTTGCATTGCTTGCATAATTAACCTGTAAAACCAATAAGAGAAGCACGAAACACGAAATACTCACCAACGAAGGTTAGTAGCATAAATGTGAATCAAATCCATAAATGTTACATCACTCAGGTTCACAAATGTACTGAAATTAGGGGGATAAATATACAATATTTATGCCCAATCAATATTCCTTACTATGACTGCAAATCCCAGTTGGCCTGAAATTTCTGGAGCTTTATTGTCACATCAACATTATTCAGATCGGCCCGACATCGCAGCTCGCGTGTTTAAGATGAAAAGAAAAACGATGATGAAAGAGGTAAGAAGTAATAATGTTTTCGGTAGGAAAGTCGCGCTCATTTTTACTACTGAATTTCAAAAGAGGGGTTTGACACATGTTCATGTTCTTTTTTGTTTTGGAAAGAAGAAGTAAAATTAAGACATGTGATCAGGTGGATAGAATTGTATATTCTGAATTGCCTGATCCGAAGGAAGATCCTACTTTATTCGAGATAATCTTGGGTTGTATGGTATATGGCCCTTGCAGTGCCCGAAAAACCCAACACCCCGTGCATGGAAAATGGTATATGTACAAAGAAATATCCTCGAGCTTGGTCAGAATAAACGACTATGGATCAAGATGGATATCCAATTTATCGTCGATGCAATGATGGTTGAAAGTACATTGTTGCTGGAGGGAAAGTAGTATGTAACAAAGATGTTGTGCCTTATAATCCCTAACTTTCTAGAATGTTCGATTGTCATATTAATGTGGAAGTTTGTGTGGGGTTGAGATGTGTTAAATATATTAACAAGTATATATATAAGGGTTTTGATCAGACTATAATGGTTTTAGGAGGATTAGATGAGATCCAACAATACCTTGATGCGAGATACATTGGACCGCTTGAAGCTGCTTGGCGGTTATTTGGTCATCCAATGCATGAAGAAATTCTCAATGTTGTTTGGTTAGTGCTTCATTTATCGGGAATGCATCGGGTTTCATTCAATCCCAATGATTATGTGGAGACAATTATGTCTAAAGATTCTAATCAAAAGACCACTTTGACTGAATTCTTTGCCACGTGTGCATCAAATTCATCTGCACGTGCTTTCACATATCTCGAGTTTCCATAATAATTTGTTTGGAATAAAGAACCGAAGACGTGGACTGCGAGATATCTAAGATTGCGGGGTTATGCAATTGGTCGAATGTATTTTTCTGCCCTAAATATCGATTATCTTTTTTATTTGCGGCTCCTTCTAATAGCGGTAAAAGGACCTCCATCGTATGAAGCGCTTAAGACTGTCAATGATATAACTTACGATTCATTCAAGTTAGCTTGTATTGCTTTGGGGCTTTTAGAAGATGACGATGAATGCGTCCAATGTTTGCAAGAGGCTGCGGTCCTTTAAACTGGGTATCAATTGAGAAGGTTATTCATTGTTATCCTTAATCAATGTGCGACTCTACATCCTGATATATTATGGAATCAATTTGTGATGCCTATATGTGATGATTTGGCTCATAAGATACATACTTTATACGGCATTCAGACTCCTACCGAGATTCAAATTGAAGACTATGGTTTGTATCTGATCAACGAGTTATTGCAAGACTTAGGAAAAAGCTTATCTGATTTTCCTCCGATGCCTCTTTCAGTTGGTAACTGGTGTACAACTATAGGTAATAGGCTTATTAGTGAGCATCATCAATTTCAAAGTGAAGAGCCTCAAACTAATGTTGATTGTCTAAATAATGGACAACAGGCTTCATATGAATCCATAACCACTTCGGTTCTAGAAAATCAGGGAACTACATTCTTTTAAAATGGTGGTGCGAGCACCGGAAAAACATTTTTGTACAATACTATTGCTATAAAACTTCGCAGCCTCGGACATATTGTTATTACTGTTGCTTCTTTTGGAATTGCATCATTATTGTTAGTGGGGGGTCGAACTACACATTCGACCTTTTGTATTCCTTTGGACATTCTTGAAAATTCAGTTTGTGGGTTTACAAAGCAGTCGATTCATTCTGAGTTGTTTAAGTTGGCAAAATTAATTATACGGGATGAAGTTCAAATGCAACATCGATTTTGTGTGGAGGCCGTAGATAGGACTTTGAAAGATATTCGTAATTATAATAAGCCTTTTGGGGGTATCTTTGTTGTCTTGGGTGGTGACTTTCGTCAAATTCTACCCGTGATACCAAGGGGCCTTCGTGAGCAAATTATTGCCGCGTCATTGAGGCGTTCATTGTTATGGAAATATATTCACATTTTGACTTTGGTTTCCAATATGCGTCTTAATAACGCAGAATTTGAAAGTGTTCCATTTTCAAGATTCCTATCTGAGGTATAATTTGAATTTTGTAGTCCGTTTCTGTTTTCACATATTCCTCTACCATTAATAATGTTACTAATTTTAATTTACATAGTTATAGATTGGGTCCAACCCCCAAGAAGATGTAGAACTACCTTCAACAATATGCAAGTGCAATGGTCTTAATGAGTTATTGATGGAGATTTATCCATTGCTGAATGCGATCGGCACTACCACTCCTAACTACTTTAGAGAACGAACAATTCTTTCTGCGAGAAATGACGATGTCAATATTATAATCAGATCTGCATTAAATATTCATCCCGGTGAAACAATAACATACTTGGATGCAGATAGGTTATGCCTGGACGAAACAAGTAGTGGCGTAGTTAATCAATATCCAAATGAATATTTGAACTCCCTAAGTCCCTCGGGGTTGCCTTTGTTCAAGTTAAAACTTAAAATTTGTTTTCCTATTATGTTGCTAAGAAATATTTCGCCTAGGGATGGTCTTAATATTTCGCCTAGGGATGGTCTTTGTAATGGCACTAGGTTGATCGTTGTTAATTGTGCTGAACATGTAATTGAAGTTCAGATTTTAACAGGAGATCATATCGATAATTTCGCTTTCATTCCAAGAATATATTTAACACCCTACTTAGCAAAAGTGCCAATTCAGATGACAAGAGGCCAATTCCCGGTTAGATTAGCATATGAAATGACGATGAACAAATCCCAAGGACAGTCTGTTAAATTTGTTGGAATTGACTTGCGAACACTGATTTTTAGTCACGATCAACTATATGTCTCATTTTCAAGATGTACAAGTGCAAATTGTTTAAGTATCCTTGTACCTCGAGATGGTATAAACTCAACAACAAATATTGTGTATCCAGAAGTTTTGTTATAGCAGGTTATTTTTATGTTGCATTTTTTGACTTTTGTTAAATCTTTTGGTTGCAAAGATGTCTACTAATTATTTATGTGTATGTGGTAGTGGCAGTGTATGTGTAGTAGCCGTAGGCATTTTTTTGAGGAAAACATTTTGCTTAGTCCATTCATTTACTATGGATTACCTTCTTCAGTAAGTTTTTTTATAATTATCCCCTTTTCTCTTCAGAATATTAGGTAATTTTTTAGAGTTTGGTTATTTTCTCATTCATTGTTTTCTATGTACAGGCTATATGGGAGGATTCATCATTTTTAGTACTGAGGGTAAGTTTCATCTATTTGTTTAGATTTGTTATAAATTGTAGATTGAGGTTCCAAAGGTTCCAATATTATACATCAATCATATTTGCTCTGTTGTTGTATAAAATTGAGTAGGTGTATATAAAATTTCCTTAGTTGAGTAGTTGTATACAACCTCATTACAGTGACAAATTGACTTATGTTCTAATAGAGAACATACAACAAATAATTTCAAGTGCTATTTTTCAGACAATAACTCCCATTTTAGGACCACCCAAGTTTTGTATCTCCTTGCCTCCAAATTTTGCATCCTCATGATTTGTAGTTTACTAGATATTTTGACGTTATTAGATTTTGAAGTTTATTCATTAGGTTCTCTCTCTTCCATTTAGATCCCACCTAAAATTCACAGTTGCAGTTTGCTATTAAATAGATCATTTGCAGTTTGAATTGATAGTTCCCCATTGCTTTAATTTTTTCTTTTTATTATAATGAAGATTAGGACATTTTTTCTTTTTGTGTGGAGGCCGTAGATTAGGAAAACTGCATATATATGAACTGCATATATATGCATACATATATATATATATGCATATGCATATATATGCAATTTGTTCTCTTATCCACACACACACATACACACGCACAGTAGAACACACATGCACACGCACACGCACAGCAGTAGAACACACACACACATAGCAGCCACACACACACACACACACTCACAGTAGAACACACACACACACACACACACACACACACTCACAGTAGAACACACACACAAGCACAACAGCCACACACATAGCAGTAGAACACACACACACATGCACAACAGCCACACGTACACGCAATCTGCATATATATGCAACTGCATTTATATGCATATGACTGCATATATATGCAATCTGCATATATATGCATATGCATATGCATATATATGCGGTGCATATATATGCAATCTTTATTTATTCATGAATGTGTATTTTGTAATTTATTTTACTCTCAATTACTATGATTTATGTTTGACACCATAATCCAAGAGGACTTTTGAATTTTTCTGTTTTGCAGACATCGTTTAAAGATGTTAGAGATATAAAATGGTTATTTAAATGATCTTATTCCAAACTTACCATCCAAGTGGAAAATTTTAGTGGCCTGAACCATAGGAGGTGGGTCTAAATTTTCAAGGGTTGTGAGCTGGGGAGGGGAACGCACATACGTTGAATGTAAGCTTCAACCTCCCTTAACTGATCAAAATTTTATAGATAACTGCATATTCGATGCCATGTTTTTCTTCAGCACCGGGTGTACTGATTTCAATCATCCAAGTTGTTAGATTAACCATAGAATATATGAGTAATTCAGTACCAGTTTTTTAATGCATTTTTTTGGTAATATCTGTGATGCCAGAGCTACAATTGGTATTTTCTGAGTTTGTATATATTAGAATGCTTCAGTACGATCAATAATTTGTTAATTGACAAGGTGAGAATGAGTATAATACTGTAAATTTAGGTGATTTGTTTTCAATGAATTGAATTGATGTTACATTCGTAATGTATTTTTAGTTCTCTGCAATACAGTTCAAAATGAATCGGATGGAAGAGTCTCTGATAAAAATAATGACTTTGATGATGGGATAGGGAGGCTACTGCATGACCGTGTTGTACGAGGTTCTTCCGCTGGTAATGGCATGGGCTATGAACAATGAAGAAAGTTATGATGGTAGTGATCATGTTTTCCTCTGCTTTTACATATTTAAACTAGGGTTTTCATTTGATTCTTGGGGTCTTATGATATATTTTATTCTATGTTTTTTATTCTCGGGTTTGTGAGTGCTTATCATGCTCGTGGTTGTATTTGCTATCTCCCACATTCTAAGGTATGAGCCATTATTTTTTTGAATTATTCTCCATGCTTGAATTATTTGCTGTTGTTTTTCTTATAGTGTAGAGACTCCATTCTTATTGTTTTTCTTTTCTTTTGATTCATACTTATATACATACTTTCGATTCATACTTAAATTTTGGAACCAACTTACGGCAACTGCACTGCATATATATGCAATCTGCATATATATGTGCATATGCATATATATGCAGTGCATATGCATATATATGCAGTGCATATATACGCATATGCATATATATGCAGATGCATATACATATATATGCAATCAGCATATATATGCATATGCGTATGTGCAAAAGCCCCCCACCCCCACCTGTTTTCCCTTCACTTCCCCCGCCGCTGCCCTGCCTTTCTTCTCTTCACCGCCATCCCCTGCGCTGGCCATCTCTTCTCTTTATCTTAGCTGATACATGCATTAATACATACATTATACAAATAATATTGCATTTGATATAAATTGAGTCACAATATCATTTTTCTTACAGATTTCGGTAACCAACAAACTTATATTGGAGAATTGGTGAAGTTTATGTTGAAGTTCATATCAGTAAGTTCTCCTACTTTTTGTAACACCCCGCATTTCTCATGCATTAAATATGTAATTAATTCGGGAATTAAAAATTACTTGTGAGTCGTAATTTTAATTGAATTAATTAGAGAAATTTTATTTAAATATTAATCGGGGAGTGAATGGTCAATATTTACGGGAATTTATTTACTAAGTGAACAGTAATCATTTATTTAAGTCATTTCGAGTATTAATGACAGGGTATGCACTTATCTCAATCGGGAGTCGGTATAGACTAAAGGGGTGGGGGGATAAGTATTTTTATAAATTAATTCGGATGCCAATTCTGAGTGTACGGTTGAGTCCGGATGGGCCGAGATAGTCGGAAAAGTGTACCCGGGGGTAGTAAACGGGTCACGGGGCATTTTTAGACATAGTCGGGCCCACACGGGGGCAATTGGGTCATTTGGGCTTGGCCCATTAGGCAAAAAACGGGATTTAGGTTAATTGTTAAGTTAGGCGAAGAAAGGAAACGACTGATAGAGTTTTAGGAAAAGGCTAAGTGTATTAAGGAACCCTAATAGAAGTTAAAGGCAGTTTTGGGATCACTAGAGAGCCAACAAGGATCATCTTCAACCTTGGAATTCATCTCCGAATCAGACACTACGAAACCTAAGGCAAGTGGATAGCTTGCAATAGTATTGAATCTGTTTTTCAATTCATATTCATGTGATGTGTTTAATCAAAATTCGTTTTGGGTGTTCATGGCATAAACATGAGGTTTTGAAAATAATAATCTAATTTACGAATTTGAATGAGGATTCTTGTAGAAATCTGATATTATAAATTGATACATATTTGGTAGGATGATATCTCGATAATTAGAAACGAATTTGGTGAAGGTATTTGGGGGTGTAAATAGGTAAGGAATTAAAGATGAATATTTTCCCAAATTCAGAAATTGTAGTTAATGGACGAATTAATAACGTTGGAGGACATTCTGGAGGTCCCTAATAAGGTTCCTAACTTGTATTATTGTTAAGAAGGCTTGAGATTGCTGATAGAAGGAGTTAGGGTTTTATGAAACTCGTCCATGGCAGAATCTGTCTTCGCGAAGAAGACGAAGACCTGCTCGATCGATCGATCGAAGGTCTGGGGTCGATCGATCGATGGTCGGCAGATTTTGAGAGTTCGCTCAGTTTTCTTTTATATGATGAAAATTTAATTTAATCTTTTTCCATGAATTAATTTGGTGAGAAATTTATACATGGGTTTTAAATCTAATTAATGGTGAATAAAGTTAATTAGAATTTGGAGACGACTTAGTGTGACATCATAATTTAAATTTGTTGGGTTTTGGAGAAATTAGGTGTGACACACTAAGGTTGAATTTTTGGGAAGGTGTTCGAAAGGATTAAATATAGATGTAGTAAAAAAGTCCGGGGATAACGGTTGAGGAATACCGAGAGATAAATCTTGTTTAGGAGGTAAAGGCTAAATAATTAGGGAGTCGAAAATTTAGACTCGGGTGAGGTTAATTCGGACTACGAGAGTAAGTCCAATTTTATGGTGGGGGCGACACCAAAGGTGACTTACTTAATTAATGTGCGAATTAATTAATAATTAGAGTTGGACCATAAATTTTTAATAAATTAAATAGGCTTATGTTACGGATTTTGTACATGGTGTAGCCGGGACATTTTATATATATATATATATATATATATATATATATATATATATACGGAGTGTGATAGTATATATATATAGTGTGTGTGCATTGATATCGGTGATTGAATATTATTAGTATATACTCTAGTGCTATAGGGGGAGGTTGCGCGTAGTGGATGAATCCCCCAGCTTGAGGAGTAGGGCGAGTATAATCCCAGGTCATAGCGTCCGTCATATGGGTGAGGAGGATCTCACTTTCAGGGAAGGAATATGACCGCCTCCAATTCGTATGTTAAACTAAGTTAGTGAGCGAATCTAACTTGGATAACTAGGTTATGTGAATACACCTAGTGGGATATCACTTATGAAAATTTATATTTTGTGAGTATTTTTACTCGGTCGAAAGTTAGTATTAAATGTTATTTCAGTATGTTTGTGAATATTGTAATATGATTAAATATATAATTAGGTAAATAATTATATATGGGATAATTAATACATAGTGTAAAATGTATTATGTGCATAACAAGTGTGAATGTTATATGAAATTAAAAAGGGTAATGATTTAATTAAGTTTGACGTTTATAATAACTTAAAAATCATGAATTAAGGCATACCCGGTTAGAGTAGGTAAATTTCAAGGGTTAAAATTAGTATTGGGCCAGGAGCGTAGGACCTAGTAAATTAAATGGAAGCGTTAATAGTGCACATTAGAGGAGGGGTGAGGAAGTCCTCAAGAGAGTGCGACACTAACTAAAATATGAAGAGCATTCATATTTATTTATTACTGCAAGTTAATCATTTGTTAAATGTTTTCCAATGTTTTTGGGTACTAACCCTTGCTATAAAAAAAATTAAAAACCTTTTAGGTGTCCAGCCACAGGGACGCCAGGCTTGACTCTAATCCAGGTATCCGTTGTTGCAGCACATGTGGATGTTGCGGGGTTTTTGATAGACGCCTCTTTCTTTCATTCGTGTAGAGACTCTATAGTAGTTACCTGAGCATGTCGCTCACAATTCATTTATTAGTATTAGACATGCTGAGATTGTCTTCTTGTCTTTGCTTGTATTGGATATTTGGACCGATGGTTTATTCGGTTAGGTATTTTATTTGTGGGTGGTTATTTTAGTTAACTGTGATTGTGTATTATTTTATGTTTCGCATGAGTTTTATTTAATTAATTGAAAGATAAAAATTGGCACCAGTCTACTTTTCTCACTTAGGTGGTTCGTAATTTAAAAGACGACAGTGATGCTAAGAATGGACCAACTGAGAAACCTTTTCTAACTTGATTTAGGACTGATCACCCGGGATTAATTAGGCGGGGTGTCACAGATGGTATCAGAGCATCATGTTTTAGTGTCCTTAGGATCTGTGCGGCTTTCTACATTTCAGCGTAGCACTCGTTTGTTGTAGAGCCCTATTATTAGGACTGTTGATTCATTTTTCGATTGTGAGATATCGTATTTCTGTTGTGCATATTTTTGTGTAAACTGTGTACTTATGCGATTTAATCTATTTCAGATGCCACCGAGGAGACTGAGAGTGGAGAGGGCTGAGGCTAGGCACAAAATCAGGGAGGCTCACCAGGAGCCACATGTACCGCCACCACCACCCCCGCCTGAGTTGATTTCCACTACTAAGGTGGCAGTGATAGTGGCCCAGGTGGTCGAAACAGCAATGAGCGCTATGGAAGCTCACTTTCCACAGCCCCAGGCACCGCCTCTAGTGGCACCAGCAGTTCAGGCTCCAGTGGGGCCACCATCTTGGCAGAGAGTTAGGGAGACCTTTCAGAAGGGTCACCCATCTGAGTTATGGGGTAGCACAGATGTGATAGAAGCTTGTGACTGGATGAAGAACATTTAGCGCCATCTGCGCATGCTAGACTGTACCGTGGTACAGAAACAAATGCTTGCTACCTTTTGTCTGTCGGGGGTAGCCTTACAGTGGTGGGAGTCAGTTACCGCCGCCGAGGAGCGAGACTTGATGCCGATAGCAGAGTTTTGGGAGCGGTTCGACCGCAAATACTTTCCACCAGCAGTAGAGACTGAGATGAGAAAGAAATTCAGTGATTTAGTTCAGGGTGACCGATCAGTAGCAGACTATGAGGAAGAGTTCACCCATTTGGAAAACTTTGTGCCAAATGAGGTGAGCAATGAGGAGCGGAAGAAATTGAGGTTTATGGACGGTTTCGTCTGGCGGATCAGGCAACACTTGATTGGGAATCTGGTGTTAGTACGTACACAGACGTCGTTAATGCCGCACTTGTACACTGCCAGGATCATCGCTTCCATGCGAAGGGGAGCAAGAGAACAGGGGAGCCGAGTCAACAGGGCAAGGCCGTTACTAGTAGTGACACAAGTGGTGCTCAGCAGCAGACGGGCAGTCTGCAAGGGAATCAGGCTAAGAAGTTTAAGCCTGGTGCGTTTCGACCGGGAGGACAGGGTTCAGGCAGGGGCAGTCGGGCCCGAATCAGCAGCAGCAGGTTCCTCAGGGCCAAGGGAACAATGGGGGAGGCCAGCAGGGCCAGGTCCAGCCGCGTCAGGGCCAACAGGGCCAACGACAGGGGGATGGCCAGAGACGTTGTTTTGTCTGTGGCCAACCAGGGCATTTCAAGAGGGAGTTCCCACAGAGGGGCATAGGTCAACAGGAGGAGGCCCAACAGGGGCAACGGGGGCTATTACCGCCAGCAGCACCCGCCCCACCCGCCCCACCTCAGCAGGGGCAGATGCACTACGGACGTGTGTATAACGTCCGGGATGTTCCCAATCCCCCGGCGCAGCAAGCACCGCCAGCAGTTGAGGGTATTTTTATCATTCGTGGTTATGAGGGCAATATTCTTTTTGATACGGGAGCATCACACTCATTCATTAAATTAAATTTTGCTAAATGGGCCAGACTAATAGAGACCGCGGGTAGTCTTCTGCTGTGTGTAGAGTCACCAGTTGGCAGCGGGGCTACGATTCACTCGATTTGTCGGGGTGTGGACATTTTGATTGGGAGACTTAGTTTAGCAGCGTACCTCTTAGTGTTGGATATGGAGGGGTACGATGTCATTTTAGGTATGGATTGGTTGGCAGGTTATCGGGCGACAGTGGATTGCTACGAGAGGACCATCGTGTTCTCCATTCCAGGGAAGGAAATGTTTTTGATAGCAATGTCGCTACCTGAGGGAGGGTCACGCACACACTTGTATTACAATAAGGAGGAAACCTCACAGGAGGTGGCTATTCCATTGGACTTAATCCCAGTGGTGAGAGACTTTGAGGATGTGTTTCAGGAGATACTATGATTGCCACCTAGTAGGGAAATCGAATTTTTGATCGATTTAGCACCGGGGACGAGGCCGATTGCTCGGGCCCCATACCGTATGGCCCCTTCAGAGATGCGTGAGTTGAGGGAGCAAATTCAACAGCTTTTGGGGCAGGGTTTCATTCGACGAAGTACATCGCCGTGGGGTGCACCAGTGTTGTTTGCGAAAAAGCGAGATGGCTCATTACGGTTATGCGTGGACTATAGAGAGTTGAATAAGGCCACAATACGGAATAAGTATCCGTTGCCTAAGATTGACGACCTATTTGACCAGTTGAGAGGGGCGTCTTATTTCTCTAAGATCGACTTGAGGTCGGGGTATCATCAACTACGTATCCGAGAGGGGGATGTTCCGAAGACTGCTTTCCTGTCGCGGTATGGATCTTACGAGTTCAGGGTGATGCCATTCGGACTCACCAATGCACCAGCAGTGTTCATGGACCTCATGAACAGAGTCTTCAGGGAGTTTCTCGATCAGTTTGTTATCGTGTTCATTGATGACATCCTGATCTACTCGCGTACCGAGGAGGAGCACACAGAGCACCTGCGTATAGTGTTACAGATATTATGGGATCACCAGCTCTATGACAAATTCGATAAGTGTGGATTTTGGCTACGGGAGGTTCAGTTTCTTGGCCACGTGGTGTTAGACTGGGGTATTACGGTGGATCCAAGTAAAGTATCGACGGTGAGAGAGTGGGGATAGCCCACGACACCGACAGAAGTGCGCAGTTTTCTAGGGTTGGCTGGCTATTACAGACGGTTCATCAAAAGATTCTCAAATATTACAGGCCCTTTGACGAATCTTACCCGGAAAGGGGTACCTTTCACTTGGAATGATCGTTTTCAATTAGCTTTCGACGAGTTAAAGGACAAGTTGACATCTACACCCATGCTTGCATTGAGGAAAGGAGGATTAGAGTATCAGGTTTACACTGACGCATTCTTACAGGGACTTGGGGGTGTGCTTCAGTAGGAGGAAAGGGATATAGCTTATGCGTCCAGGAAGCTAAAGCCCCACGAGAGGAATTACCCCACTCACGGCCTGGAGTTAGCAGCAGTCATTTTTGCTTTGAGGATATAGAGACATTATCTTCTGGGGAAGCAGTTCACGCTATTCACGGATCACAAATCACTTCAGTATCTCTTCACTCAGAAGGATCTGAATATGAGATAGAGGTGATGGCTAGAATTCATGAAAGACTATCAGTTTGATATTCAGTATCATCCTGGTACGGCTAATGTGGTAGCAGATGCATTGAGTCGGAGACCGAGTGGGGAAATATCAGAAGTCTGGAAAGCGAAGTGGAGAGAACTTTGATACAAGGATGATGTAGCCAGGGCTTGTATGTCAGCATTATTCATTACACCTGAGATCATTATGCGGGTTGTGAGGGCTCAGGCAGAGGATCAGACCTGCCGGGATAGGGTGAGCTAGTTGCTAGCTGAGGGAGCAGAGGGTTACTTGATCAGCTCGGAGAGAGGCTTACGCCATAATGGGAGATTGATTGTGCCAGAGGATGCGGAGTTGAGGCACGCTGTTATGACGGAGTTTCATGGGTTGAGATTCGCGGTACATCCCGGTGGGGATAAGATGTATCAAGATATGAGGAGGCAGTATTGGTGGGAAGGGATGAAACGGGACATAGCAGAGTTTGTTTCGAAATGTGTCACGTGTCAAGTTGTGAAAGTTGACCATCAGAGACCATCAGGGATGCTACAGCCACTTGAAATTCCTGTGTGGAAGTGGGAGAGCATCTCTATGGACTTCATTATAAGGTTACCGACATTGCAGAAGGGTCACGATTCCATATGGGTCATTGTGGATCGGTTGACCAAAGTAGCCCACTTCATGCCGGTTCGCACAGACTTTGAGACGATGCGTTATGCGCAGCTATTCATAGAAGAGATTATTAAGCTGCACGGGGTACCGATAAATATTGTGTCGGATAGGGACAAGATCTTTGTGGCCCACTTTTGGCAGAGTTTTCAGGAGGCCATGGGCACGGAGTTACGTTTGAGTACAGCCTATCACCCACAGACTGACGGACAGATCGAGAGAGTCAACCAGATGCTGGAAGATATGCTCAGAATGTTCATATTAGACTTTGGTGGAGGTTGGGAGAAGTATCTTCCTCTGGTAGAGTTTGCGTATAACAACTCTTACCAATTCACGATCGACATGGCACCATTTGAGGCACTATACGGGAGACCTTGTCGTTAACCCGCTTATTGGTTAGAGGTGGGGGATAACAAACTATTGGGTCCGCAGATTGTGAAGGAGACATCTGCTAAGATAGATCTGATTCGAGGGAGGATTCGGATAGCTCAGGATAGGCAGAAAAGTTATGCTGACGCTTCACGGAGACATGTGGAGTTAGAGGTTGGGGATCAGGTATTGGTCCGGGTGTCCCCTATGAAATGGGTGATGAGGTTCGACAAGAAGGGTAAACTAGCACCGAGGTACGTGGGACCTTTCCCTATTATCGAGAGGGTGGGGCCTGTAACCTACAGGCTGGGATTGCCAGAGCACCTTCAGCGGATACACGACGTGTTCCATGTGGCATCGCTGAAGAAATATCACAGGAATGAGAGGGCCTTCTGGCACATTCCACTCGAAGAAATTGATTTACAACCAGACATCTCATATGAGAAGAGGCCGGTGGCTATTCTAGACCGTAGCGAGCAGAAATTACGATCCAAGGTTGTTCCACTAGTTAGAGTATAGTGGGGTCATCACAATATTGACGAGTCTACCTGGGAGCGGGAGGAGGATATGCGGGAGCAATATCCAGAGCTTTTCATCACAGGTATGACCTAATTTCAGGGACGAAATTCCTTTGTAAGGGGGGGGGGGGGGGGGGAGTATGTAACACCCCGCATTTCTCATGCATTAAATATGTAATTGATTCGGGAATTGAAAATTACTTGTGAGTCGTAATTTTAATTGAATTAATTAGGGAAATTTTATTTAAATATTAATCGGCGAGTGAATGGTTAATATTTACGGGAATTTATTTACTAAGTGAATAGTAATCATTTATTTAAGTCATTTCGAATATTAATGACAGGGTATGCACTTATCTCAATCGGGAGTCGGTATAGACTAAAGGAGTGGGGCGATAAGTATTTTTATAAATTAATTAGGATGCCAATTCTGAGTGTACGGTTGAGTCCGAATGGGCCGAGATAGTCGGAAAAGTGTACCCGGGGGTAGTAAACGGGTCACGGGGCATTTTTAGACATAGTTGGGCCCACACGGGGGTAATTGGGTCATTTGGGCTTGGCCCATTAGGCAAAAAATGGGATTTAGGTTAATTGTTAAGTTAGGAGAAGAAAGGAAACGACTGATAGAGTTTTAGAAAAAGGCTAAGTGTATTAAGGAACCCTAATAGAAGTGAAAGGCAGTTTTGGGATCACTAGAGAGCCAACAAGGATCATCTTCAACCTTGGAATTCATCTCCGAATCAAATACTACGAAACCTAAGGCAAGTGGATAACTTGCAATAGTATTGAATCTGTTTTTCAATTCATATTCATGTGATGTGTTTGATCAAAATTCGTTTTGGGTGTTCATGGCATAAACATGAGGTTTTGAAAATAATAATCTGATTTACGAATTTGAATGAGGATTCTTGTAGAAATCTGATATTATAAATTGATACATATCTGGTAGGATGATATCTGGATAATTAGAAATGAATTTGGTGAAGGGATTTGGGGGTGTAAATGGCTAAGGAATTAAAGATGAATATTTTCCCAAATTCAGAAATTATAGTTAATGGACGAATTAATAACGTTGGAGGACATTCTGGAGGTCCCTAATAAGGTTCCTAACTTATATTATTGTTAAGAAGGCTTGAGATTGCTGATAGAAGCAGTTAGGGTTTTATGAAACTCGTCCATGGCAAAATCTATCTTTGCGAAGAAGATGAAGACCTGCTCGATCGATCGATCGAAGGTCTGGGGTCGATCGATCGATGGTCGGCAGATTTTGACAGTTCACCCAGTTTTCTTTTATATGAAGAAAATTTAATTTAATCTTTTTCCATGAATTAATTTGGTGAGAGATTTATACATGGGGTTTAAATCTAATTAATGGTGAATAAAGTTAATTAGAGAGACGACTTAGTGTGACATCATAATTTAAATTTGTTGGGTTTTGGAGAAATTAGGTGTGACACACTAAGGTTGAATTTTTGGGAAGGTGTTCGAAAGGATTAAATATAGATTTAGTAAACAAGTCCGGGGATAACGGTTGAGGAATACCGAGAGATAAATCTTATTTAGGTAAAGGCTAAATAATTAGGGAGTCGGGAATTTAGACTCGGGTGAGGTTAATTCGGACTACGAGAGTAAGTCCAATTTTATGGTGGGGGCGACACCAAAGGTGACTTAATTAATTAATGTGCGAATTAATTAATAATTAGAGTTGGACCATAAACTCTTAATAAATTAAATAGGCTTATGTTAAGGATTTTGTACATGGTGTAGCAGGGACATTTTATATTTATATATATATATATAGAGTGTGATAGTATATATATAGTGTGTGTGTGCATTGATATCAGTGATTGAATATTATTAGTATATACTCTAGTGCTATAGGGGGAGGTTGCGCGTAGTGGATGAATCCCCTAGCTTGAGGAGTAGGGCGAGTATAATCCCATGTCATAGCGTCCGATATATGGGTGAGGGGCATCTCACTTTCAGGGAAGGAATATGACCGCCTCCAATTCGTATGTTAAACTAAGTTAGTGAGCGAATCTAACTTGGATAACTAGGTTATGTGAATACACCTAGTGGGATAACACTTGGGAAAATTTATATTTTGTGAGTATTTTTACTCGGTCGAAAGTTAGTATTAAATGTTATTTCAGTATGTTTGTGAATACTGTAATATGATTAAATATATAATTAGGTAAATAATTATATATGGGATAATTAATACATAGTGTAAAATGTATTATGTGCATAACAAGTGTGAATGTTATATGAAATTAAAAAGGGTAATGATTTAATTAAGTTTGTCGTTTATAATAACTTAAAAATCGTGAATTAAGGCATACCCGGTTAGAGTAGGTAAATTTCAAGGGTTAAAATAAGTATTGGGTCAGGAGCGTAGGACCTAGTAAATTAAATGGAAGCGTTAATAGTGCACATTAGAGGATGGGTGAGGAAGTCCTCAAGAGAGTGCGACACTAACTAAAATATGAAGAGCATGCATATTTATTTATTACTGCAAGTTAATCATTTGTTAAATGTTTTCAAATGTTTTTGGGTACTAACCCTTGCTATAAATTTTTTTAAAAACCTCTTAGGTGTCCAGCCACCGGGACGCCAGGCTTGACTCTAATCCAGGTATCCGTTGCTGCAGCACATGTGGATGTTGTGGGATTTTTAATAGACGCCTCCTTCTTTCATTCATGTAGAGACTCTCTAGTAGTTATTCTAGCATGTCGCTCACAGTTCATTTATTAGTATTAGACTTGCTGAGATTGTCTTCTTGTCTTTACTTGTATTGGATATTTGGACCGATGGTTTATTCAGTTAGGTATTTTATTTGTGGATGGTTATTTTAGTTAACTGTGATTGTGTATTATTTTATGTTTCGCGTGAGTTTTATTTAATTAATTGAAAGATAAAAATTGGCACCGGTCTACTTTTCTCACTTAGGTGGTTAGTAATTTAAAAGACGACAGTGATGCTAAGAATGGACCAACTGAGAAACCTTTTCTAACTTGATTTAAGACTGATCACCCGGGATTAATTAGGCGGGGTGTCACACTTTTTAGGTAGGTTCTTGATTTTTTCCAGTTATTCATATGTTTTTTATATGACGCGTACTGACAGTGGTGCATACATCTTATGTTGATGTTGCGTGTTTTAGGGCGTGGGTGCGTGCAAATCTCTGTGCACTTGACGGTGATGCGTACGGTTCTTGACTCAAAAAGTTACTTGGTCGACTCGATTCAGAGGAACTTATATTTGATTATTGTTAAATTGATGAAGTGGTTGAAATGAGGTCTACTATGAACCTCGAGTATTGTAGTATTGCTATTGTTGAGTATTTAATTGTTTTAAATAGGGTGGATAGTCCTATAAATAAAGGAAACTCTGCCCAATTTTTGTAAAATTAGAATAGAAATATTGTACATTTATTTAGATGTACCTTTTTTTATAATTTTAACGTAAATGACTATTGTTGCCATGGATTTGGGTTATTTATTGATTATAATGCCAACCGAGTATGAATATAGTAATATGTACTTTGAGTCAACCGAGTATGGGTTTTTTATTTCACTTTGTTTTCGGGTAACAATTTTTTTTTTACAATTACGAACTTTTCGTTTTGCAATTAAACACGACACGACATTAAATATTATTGTTTACCTATCTTAAACACGACCCAATGTTTTTTTAACCAAAAACGAACTTTACAAAATTAAACCCGATATGAGATTTTATTACCAATTGAGAACACTAACGTTTGGCAGGATAGTCCTATAAATAAAGGATATGATGGCCAAATATTTTAAAATTACACTTTGTTTTTTCGAGGAATGAAATTTTTGTGGTTTTGTAATTACGCACTTCGAAAATTTTTGCGTTTCGCTATTACATACTTTGAAAAATTGTCGCCGGTGCGCGATTACGTACTTTGGAAAACTTTCGTCGTGCCTTCAGGCACGGGCATACGCTAGTGTATATATATATATACGCGGGACACGTGTGATTTCTTCCACTACGGGTGTTGTAGTAGGTATTATGTATAGAGATATCTAAATTAATCTCAATATGTGTGAATATGATAATTAAATCATGATTCATAATAAATGAATAGTACTAGAAATTTAGTATCATATTATATGGGCAATAAGGGTGGGTGCAATAAATTATTAGGTGAGAAGAGATTTAAGTCAAACTAGTTAGGTGGGTTAACATAACTAAGTGGGTTAGAAGAGTAAGTTAGGTGGGCATAATAGCTGAGAGGTGAAGATCTCAAGTGAGAGTGCGTAGAGCTAACATGTGTATAATATCTTATCTTAAAGCATTTTAAATACTTGTCAAATTTTTTCATACTGTTTTACTTGGGCTCTGACCCGTTCAAGTCCATATTTGTGAAAACATTTTAGGCTCTTTGCCATAGGGATGCCCGACTTAGGAGTTATTTCACTTGATGTGCTACAACTGCTGCGGAAGTTGCAGGACCTTTGTATTATACGCCACCACATCTTTTCGTACATGTTCCGCATTTTATCTGTTCTTGTTGGGCATGTCTCCCATTCTTAATCGGTGGATATTATTGAGACATTGTACTTTTATTTTATTTCCCGCACTGGATTTGGATTTTATTTATGATTGATTGTATTGGGATTTTATTAGGAGTGTTATTACAGACATATATATTTATTTCGATATCTCATCGTTCATTACTATGTGTGTGTAAATGGTGAATGTGATTTATTTTGTAAATGGTGAATGTGATTTATTTAGTTTATATTAACTGATTGTTAATAATAAGAATTAAAATTTTGACATAGGGCCATTAGGGTATAAGTAATTAATTGGATTTCGATAGTGATATTGAGAATGAAACCATTAATAATTACTGTATGATTTAATAATGGACTAGTCACCCAGGATTCGAATGGGCGGGGTGTCACAATGGGGTGTTACCTTTTCGAAAAAAGAGATAAGGCCAAAAAATGAATTTTGCATTGAAAAATGCATTGGCTCATTAGAGCAAAATTGGATCTCATTCGAATGAAGTTGTACTTCACGTTCGAACTTCATTGGAGCATGATCTAATAAGATGTCCAACCTTATTTAAACGAGAAACTTGATGTCATTATAACGACTTCCAAAAATTTCTAAAAAGAAGTTTTAAAACAGTTTTAAAAATATTTTAGAAAACTACACCTAAAACTAAATATCCAAGGATGAAAAGTATACACATTCATACCAAAGCAATCCTCGGAATATGAAGATGAAATGTGGCAATAAACATGACATGATGAATATAGAACTTGTAATTAGGTTGCTATGTCTTCAAATAAACACATCATAAGCTTGGAAGTTCAACATGCTTAAGTCATAATCTATGACTCAAAGCTATTGTCCAAACACGAAATAAGACAAAATACATACATATTGACTCTATAAAAAATTTATCCATACAAATATCCCCCTTTTCCTATTCCGATACAAAACACAAAATAAAATCCTACGGGTCTCCAAGCTCTCTAAAAGGTTCAATCCTAAACCCCTAAAGGAAATGTAAGGATAATATTTTACATTGTCATATCACAGTTGAGTATGTCGTATACCGCTACAACCGTTGAAGAAATATTCAAGATCATTCAAACATCGAGACGGATCCAAATATCAAATTTCTTTAACATTCAAGCCTCCATGAGATTAAGTTTGGTAAGGTTGAGTTTAAGGTTATTTAAATGTTTCATTTAAAAGTTTTGGGATAATTTTCAAATAAATTGTTTTTATCAAAATGAGTTTTTGAAAAAAAGAAGAAATTGTTTTTTTCAGCCGAACCGAACCGCTTGAATTTTAGCAGGACCGATCCCCTCTACTAGTGTCATCGAACCAAACTGATGCATTTTACCGAATCTGTTCACCCATGTGAAAAGATAACATCGACTCAAATTTTTTAAGATTTTATAAATACCTATTTAGGTGGTGTATTTTTTAAAGACATTGAGAGAACGTTTTTAGAGACCTAATACAACAAGTCTTCATATTTTTAAGTCCCAAAACACGTTTTTGATTCACACCAAACATCCCACATATTTTTGTGAATCTTTTAGGAACGCTCGATTCAACTTGGTTGAAGTTTCTCTTTGTTGAGTGCTATCTCTACTGCTGATCTAGGTGTCACTTGAGGAAGGTACTGGGTTGACTGACTGCGTGTCAATAGGGAGTACTCACGGATGTTCCTAGACTGATTTGGATTGCGTATTCGTATGGACTGCTGTAGTTGCTCCATTGCGGACTCTAGGTTGCGGTCCATGTGGGTTTTCTGAGGTTAATTCATTCCATATTTCATTGTGTATGTAAGTTGCGATTTATTTTACATAGTGAAATAAAGATTTTGTCCGAAAGGAATTTTTCCTGAAATATGTGAGGTAGTAACTTGTTTGTGATGTTTTGACACACACACGTAGTTGCATGTTTTAGGGGCTGAATTAATTTGATTCAATTTGACCATTGATTAAATAAGTTTACTTAAGAATTTGCGAATTTATTCAAATCAGTATCACACATACATTTTTTTCACAAATTAGTATCAGAGCAGGTTTCACTCATTTATTGTGAATTCCTACTACTTCCGCAAAAATTGTGTGATATATATTTTTTTTGAAAAATATGATTTGGAAAATTATCGTAGAATTTCCGAATGAAAACTTATATATTTGGTTGCCAATATTTGACTGGTCAATTATGCTAACTGGAAAGCTCGAATGAAATCACATTCAAAAGCAATCGATGAAAGAGTTTGGATAGTTTATGAAAGAGGCTGGACTCCTCCCACTCTCACAGAAAATAATGTCACGAATTTAAAACCTGTATCAGACTAGACTAAAGATGAGTTTAGGTGGAGCACTTTTAGTTCACGAGGGCTTAATGAAAGTTTCGGACATGTCACCCCTTATGAGTTCCCATGTATTATGACGTGCACCACGTCTAAAGAAGCGTGGGATATTTTACAACTCACCCACGAAGGCACTAATGTGGTCAAAGAGTCAAAAATTCAAATTTTAACTACTCAATTTGAAACGATAATTATGCTTGAGACTGAGTGTTTTGATGACTTTTATGCATGTTTGACTGACATTGTCAACACTAGTTTCAATCTTGGTGAGCCTATACCTGATGCTCGAGTGATTAAAAAGATTTTAAGATAGCTGCCAAAACGTTTGATCCCAAAAATGACTATTTTGAACACCTTAGGATATTTGAGTCATCTGAAATTAGAAGAGTTGGTAGGAGACCTTCAAAGGTATGAGATTGATACGCTCCCTGACACTATCAAACCTAAGGATAGAGGGGTAGCAATTAAAGCCCAGTCTAGGAAGGGAAAGGAAGTGTCCAGGAGTGAAAAGAAAAAGAAAGTGAGTTTTTGTGAGTTCGAGTTTGAGAATGAGTCTGATTTTGATATGGCCATGCTTGCAAAGAATTTTGCAAAAATTCTCAAGTTTTCAAAACAAAATTCTTCCAATAAAAAGTTTTTTGAGAAATATAAAGATAAGGCCAAAGAAAGCAATGAGAAAGAGGAAGAAGAGAAGTGTTTTGAGTGTGAGGGGCGAGTCCATAGAGCATTTGAGTGTCCTACTAGGTTGAAGAAAAAGGACATAAAGATTTCCATGCCAGCCACTCTTAGCGATAGTGAGGATGATGTGAAAGATTCCAGGGATGAGTCTTTACAAGGAAAGTTTGTAGCTTTTTTCTTCTAGTCACAAGATCACACCTAGTTTGTCCCACGATGATGAGGTAACTTGTGCACGTGAGACCCCCAATGAGGATTTGAGTGTTGTAGGGAGTCTGAGAGTGTGTGCCCTAATGAGGATGATGGTGAGCTCCAAATTGCATTAAGATATTTATATGTCGAGACCTTGAAAACAAAGAAATTGAATAAGGAATTAGGTCTCATGGTGATTGATTTGGAGAGATATTGAGAGTTTGAGGGGTTTTTAGGCGTCAGCGAGTCAACTTGAGAAGGTGAAGATTAATTTGAGTGAGCAGTTGATTGTCATAAATCAGGAGAAAAGTGAACTTATAGCCCGCGTGTCACAATTAGAGAAAGATCTTAAACATGCCCTGAAGGTTAAAGTCACTATAGAGGATACATCTAAGAAAGGTTGAAAGATGGCTCTCAATCCCATTTTGGGTAGTGGTGGGAGTTTAGGAATAGATCATGACGGTGCGTCCACTTCACATTTAGTACCCGAGTCAGTTCCAGAGTTTGTTATTGATCCACATGGCTCTCGACCCGACACACCTTGGCATCTCATACATGTTAAGAGATCGCAAAGGAGACGTTTTGAGAGAGGTGTACCTAGGCCTGTCTATGTGTCCACACACTAGAAGAAGAAAGGACACCTTAGGGAGTTTTATTTTAAGTTGGGTTATGTGTCACATTTTTCTACTCTACGTGTTCACACACAAGAACCCGCACCTGACGCTTCACATGACTACATGGGAGAGTTTACACATATTAAGGAGCAGGTAGAGGTTTTAGTCAAGACTTCACATGACTTGATGGAGGTTTTCATAGGATGTCACCATCTTTGGAAATCTCCACCGCAACTACCGATTAAGGTCTAGACTTGTTTGCTAGGATAGGATGATTTACATGATGATGTTTTATTCCTATTGCATGTATGTATCATTTCTGTATTTATATTTTCCATTTTGTTATATTTTTTGAAAAATCAAAAAGATTTTTGTTTTTGAAAAACTTTGGAAAAATACAAAAAGATTTTTGTTTTTTTAGAAAATTTTGAAAAAGTCAAAAATATTTTATTTTAATAATTTTTTTGGAAAAAGACAAAAAGATTTCTGTATTTTGTTTTACACCATATATGAATGGACATTTGGGATAACTGAGTCACAACTTCATTCCATATGCATGTGACTGTTTGATAGTGTTTTGATATGCGTCATCATTTTATTTTGTGCTTTATAATGTATGGAGTCATTAAGATGTAATTTATGATTACTACCTACATGTTTGACTCATAATTTCCTTTAATGCACACGTGCATGGGTTTGTTTGATTATTGTAGTTGTTCATCACATAATGGTCAGAATGTTGTCATCTCAATTCTATCTTTAAAATGAACTAAATGCGATAAAACTTGACAATGGAAGTAGTGCATGTAAGAAACATAGTGAGTTTGTGTGATTTTGAAAAACTAGGAAGGGCTACGAAAGGTACTCCTTTATCCTTTGCGATTAAGCCACCGTTTAAAGAGGACCAAAAACCATATGGAAAAAATAGAAGCCATGGTCCAATGAGGTTGAAAAGAGCCCCCAAAAAATAATGCAATAAAAAGAAAAATAAGCCAAATAGTGGATCAATAAGTTTTGTTTGCCTCACCTCATAAGAAAAATGAAAAGCATTATATTTATTTACGGAGGTTGGGTGGAATATAAAATGGGTTTGCACTTCCTGGAAGTGTCATGAAAAAGTATTACATAGTTTTAGATGTTATTGGTGTTTTGACTTTGATGTGTTGATGGATTGGGTCGATGCCATTTAAATTCAACACTTTTGACACCTAAGATGGTTTTGAGTTCATTCGTTAGGAGTATCTAGATTTATCGTGCACATATGTTATGCATGATTGCATTGATTTTCCTTTCGAATGTGTTCACACCCATTCATTTCGTTTCCACGATTTGGTTATCTTAGTGTAAATTCATTGTGTGTGATTTTTGTAAACTCATTTTTGCATTTTAGTTTGAAAAATTTTAAAAATAAAAAATAGTTTGTGGACATCTTTGAGTATATCCTGATGATCGTAGTCTGTTTACCATATTTATTGTGAAAACTCCATTTTTATCTTGTTTATTCGTTTCCAAGTCTATTTCGGAGGGGGGAGAACGATTTATGGGGGAGATTTACATTAGGGGGAGATTTGAGATTTTATATATGTTTTTGATTTTATGTTTATCTTATTTTGAAATAGATACATCATGAAGGTATTTGCTTTGTCTCATGTGTGTAGGTACAAGGTTTGATGATTTTTGGATTGCACACCCTGATGAGAAAAGCTTGAAGATTTGCAGATTGTTTAAGATAAATATTTTTGAAGAAAAGTTTTAAACCTATATGTTTAATACCGTTTTCATCTTTGGATTCATGGGTGGGTATTATATTTTCATGGGCCTTTTATGTTTTGATAATTCAGATGTTTTTATTTTGTACCAGCATAGACATTGGGGATATTTGTAAGGACATTATTTTACATTGTCTGTTCACAATTGAGTATGTCGTATACAGCTACAAACATCGAAGAAATATTCAAGATCATTCAAACATCGAGACGAATTCAAATATCAAACTTCTTTAACATCCAAGCCCACGCGAGATTAAGTTTGGTAAGGTTGAGTTTAAGGTTCTTTAAATGTTTCATTTAAAAGTGTTGGAATAATTTTCTAAAAATTTGTTCTTATCAAAAAGAGTTTTTGGAAAAAAAAAGAAAGAAGAAATTATTTCTTTCAGCCCAACCGAACCGATGGAATTTTATCTGGACCGGCCCCCTTTAATGGTGTCATCGAACCGAACCAATGCATCTTATCGGACCGGTTCCCCGAGAAAAAAGATGACACCACTCATATTTTTTAAGATTCTACAAATACCTACTTTGGTGGTGTATTTTTTCAAGACTTTGAGAGAACATTTTAGAGACCTAATACAACAAGTCTTCATTTTTTTAAGTCCCAAAACACCTTTTTGATTCACACCAAACATTCCATATACTTTTGTGAATCTTTTAGGAATCCTAGATTCAACTTGGTTGATGTTTTTCTTTATGGAGTTCTATCTCTACTGCTGATCTAGGTACCACTTGAGGGAGGTGCGTGTCAAGAGGGAGTACTCGCGAGTGTTCCTGGACTGCTGCGGTTGTTCCATTATTGACTCTAGGTTGTTGTCTATGTGCGTTTTCTAAGGCCATTGCATTGTAGATTTCATTGTGTATGTAAGTTATGATTTATTTTACATAGTGAAATAAAAGTTTTTCCTAAAAGGGGTTTTTCCTGAAATCTACGAGTTAGTAATTTGTTTGTGATAGTTTTACACACACACACACACACACGTAGTTGCATGTTTTAGGGACTGAATTAATTTGATTTAAATTGACCATTGATTAAATAAGTTTAAATTAAGAATTCGCGAATTTATTCAAATTAGTATCACACATACATTTTTTTCACTCGAAAAGGTACAAACGCTTGACAGACATACTCTGAGTAGCGTTGCTCTTGTGTAAACTTTACCGCATCATTACAAACCTACGCACATAAGCGCACCTTCAAATGAAAATAGAATATATAAAAATATAGATCTGCATATGAATAAACATACCCTCCATGTTTGTCTAACAACCTCTACCTAAGATAGGACGTCTCCCCCTAAGGGAAAGTCTTCCCTTGGACTATAAATATTGGGATACCATTTCTTCCATTTTTTGTTTAGGAATAGGCAAAGAATAAAGGTGCATAATAAAATCATTTCTCCCTAATATAACCAATTCTACCCCCTCCCCCCCCCCCCCCCCCCCCCAAAAAAAAAAAAAAAAAAAAGGGTAATTATACAAGAAAAACAAGTATATCATGTATTGATGTGTAGTGAAAAAAGTAACAACAAACAACTCGACAACAGAAGAACTAATAATTCAAACAATGATCAATTAATACCACTTGTAATGAAAAATAATACAGGCTTAAATTCACAAGAAGGCATAAGATACTAATATAGATAAAAAAAATAGAAGATATCAAGGTAATTATATAGTATACCAATGAAATCACTTGAAACTAAGATGAATATATGGCATACATGGATTAAATGCAAACACAAAGACTCAATATATACATAAAATATGCAAAAGATACCAATGATTCAATCACTCAAAAATGTCCAAGGAGTTCTATTTAACCGCATTGACAATATCAAACAAATATTTAGCCTCATAGTGAGACATACACTGAACTCATAATGGACAAACAAGAACAATGTACATTGGCCTATAAAATATTGATGATTATCAAATCAATAATGTCAAACACGAATTCATTGTGCAAAACCATTGATCTTTAACTTATAACACCCTCAAAATATCGATATTGAATCTTTTCTTTTTCTCTCTAATTTTGAAGATACGAATTTTATTGAAGAATCAATGTAAATAAATTTTCTCCTTGGCAATATTTTATTTTCTTTGGCCTCTTAATTTTTACTCTCTTGCCAATGGTGGCCTTTCACGAAAGGAATATTTCTCCATTCGTAGAACTTTCCCATGCACAGTCAAAATTTTAGTAAAGAAAAAAACTCACGGGTAATGGTTCTTGTATAGACAAATTCTCCAAACAAATATATATTTATTTGATAAGCTTGTTAGGAGAACAGATCACTTAGATAATGTAATATATGAAGTTAAAATCCAAACGATCTCGTGCATGTGTGTGCAGAGGCATATACAAAGTGAATCCATTATGAAAATCAAAGTTGAACTACTCCATGAAAGCATGATTAAGAACAATTTAAGTATTGAAAATCATAATCAAATGTCTTAGCCATGTGGATAAATGGAATGAGAATGATTCAAAATCACCGACATGCCACAAAAAATGTGTAAAACCAAACTACACATAAAGTAAAAATCTTTTTAAGTTCTTAAATGTTTTATGACACCAAATGACAAATAAATTCAAAAGGCAAACAAATTCTTTTTTTATTTTTCTCAATAAGACCCAGTAAAATAAAAATCAAAATGCAAAAGACTCAAATCATCCTACAAATAGCAATAACATATAACATAAATCACAAATGCTAGTTTGTGAAAACTTGAAACCAAAATCACTCATAAATTATAGCAATCACTCATAAATTATAGCTTAGGAAGAATTATGTGATATGCGAGAATCAATATTTAATGCCTCCAAATCAGATTTTCTAACCCACATAGATGTAATGTGATGCTTTTGGGTTTTGAAAACTTTTGTGACACTAGACTAAGACTTCTTCGAACCTTTTCATAAATCGAAACAAAAATGCCTAAGGTGACAATTCCTATCGCAATGTGTGAAAGTTTAGACAGGATGAATGTTAATCTTATGTTGACATTTTCTATCATCCCTAGCAATGCTTGACTCTCTTAAAAGAATGATCTTGACTTTAAAACATAAGCATTTGGATCATCGAAGCCAATCCCAAAATGATCATCTTTTAGTCATACGGTGCCTAAAATTTTATCTAACTTTCTCAATTTAGATTCCAAATCAAATTTGGCATGACTCGATTCTTTATATCAATCAGCTAACTCCACAATCCTAGACTAGATTAAACGAAGATTATCTTCAAACTCAAGGGAGTCCTTCTTCAAAATCCCGATCAAACTATGAAGGTGATATCTCCATTTCCCTCAACATACTCTAGGTTCTTTCGAAGAGTCTTCCCGCATTCCCTAAGATTATAAGCCAATTTTCTCTCATCATTACTTATGTAACATTCTTTCAACTTAGCTTTTAACACAAGTTTTCCTTTTTCAATTTCATCATCTATGTATACAACTCACGGGAGGCAACTTGAAGTTAACTCTCCTCATCCTCCACTTTTTCCTTTTCTTCTTCTTCTTCTTCTTCATCTTCTTCTTCTTCTTCTTCTTCTTCTTCTTCTTCTTCTTCTTCTTCTTCTTCTTCTTCTTCTTCTTCTTCTTCTTCTTCTTCTTCTTCTTCTTCTTCACCACCACT
Source organism: Sambucus nigra (assembly GCA_949130495.1). NCBI lineage: Eukaryota > Viridiplantae > Streptophyta > Magnoliopsida > Dipsacales > Adoxaceae > Sambucus > Sambucus nigra. The sequence continues at coordinate 35,607,255 of OX422217.1, forward strand.
CATTTGTGAGTCACATATGTCCCCATAACTATTATGACCACAAATATCTTCATTGGAAGGCTTTTTATCAAGGATCACATTACTAACTATGAACGCGGTTTAGTTATGCAAAATGGAGGAATCGGGTTCATATTCACGTCCACTATCACCAAGGGAGACATTGTACGCTTTTGCTTTCTTACCCTCCTTACTTATTTTAGTGTGACACTTATCTACTCTATGGCCATAATCCTCACTCCCAAAGCATCTTTCCAACACATCCCTCTTAAAATTATCATTCCAATTTTTAAAGAAATTCATGGCCTTGTTAAACTTAGACTTCTCAGATTTCCTTTCATTATACTTATATTTCTCTTTATTAATCTTAAGAAAAAATTTCAACTTCTTAGAAAACATGGCCATATCATCAGAATCGATGTTAGACTCATCATCCAAAATCCATGTTTCCTCCTTTGATATTTCAAAGAAATACCCTTATGTTTCTTCATCACTTTAGAGGAAAACATGTTGAGCTCATAAGTTTGAAGGTCACCTATAAGATCCTCGAGTTTTATAGAGTCAAGAGTACCCAAGAAATTCAAAACAATTACTTTATAATTAAATATTCCAGGTAATGAACTTGAGATTTTCTTTACTACTCGGGTTTTAGGTATTCTCTCTACCGAGTTACACGACAAGTTAATAATATGAGCCTGTGTCACATAGAACTCGATAAAGGTTCGTTCTCCTCCATTCTAATTGCTTTGAGCTAAAAGTTTGGCTTTTGGAGTTTGGAATCCTTAAAAGCCCGTGTTACCTCATGGGTTAGTTGGGGTAATTCTCAAGATTCTTTTGATGTTTCACATGCCATGATAACATGGAACTCCTCTGGCGTAACCGCACAAAACAAAGAATTTAAATCATGTGAATCATAATTATCCAATTTGTTCTCATCCTCACTCCAAGTTTCTACGAATTTAGGGATATTAAGTTTAGCTACGTAAGTCATGACTAGGGACCACCCTTTAATAATGACTTAACACACCCGCTAATTTATTGGATTAAGTGTTGATTTCATACATGATTTCTAGTAAGTTTAATTAGACCTATCTAGTGTCAGAGGCCTAGAAATCGATCAACCCTCCACATAAAAATCTCCTGAATTCATGTGTAAATAAATTGTAAATAAATTATAGATACACACGTTGATACCACATGAAAGTCCTACATGTCATAATCTAATGGAGATGGTCAAAACCACACAAACCAGTATCTTTTTCAAATGAAATAATGTAACTAACACAATAAAGTAAACAAAAATTTTAAACGATAAGTATGATAAACAAATTAATCAACTTTATCTTAACCTAACGACATGCATTTAGGTGTCGACTCAACTCCCCCACAAACCTTTACGCATCTTTGATCTTTAACCTCTCCTCTATAGAGACTTACAGGAGTCCAGCCACGTAAATGCCACAATGCGTGAGTCCACACAAGTCTCAGTATCTACCGAATAAGTTTGACAACCATCACACATGGAGTCCACTGTATGTAAACAAACTAGGTATAAGACCCACCGCACGAAAAAAATCATAACAAGATGTATATAAGAAACCATTGGTTTAGACAAACAAGATCTCAAATCATATAAAGATGAATACTTATATCTTTTAAATAGTTGGGTATAAACTAGGATTTTAGTTAGAAAACATGATTATGGAAATTCAAAGCCTTTAGAGAGTTTCTTAGAAGAGTTTTATGACTCTAAGCTTATAAAAAGTTTCTCATGAAACTACTGCCCCAAATCCTACTTATAATCAGTTTTCTATAAAGAAGATAAGGGCAGAAAATGAATTTTGCATTAAAAAAAGTGTTGTCTAATTCAAACGAAATTGGATCTCGTTCAAACACCTTTTTAATGGAACTTCCAATGAGAAACCAGTGCAGACTAGAAGTTACTTCGTTAGAAATTCGTTGGATTAATGTTTAATGAACTATGCAACCTCATTCGAACGACATACCTAATGTCATTAGAACTTCAAAAAAATTCTAAAAACAAGTTTTTAAAACATTTTAGGAAACTACACCCAAAACTAAATATCCAAGGATAAAAAGTATACGCATTCATACCTGAGAGATCCTCAAAATATAAAGACTAAATGTGGCACTAAACACGACATAAAGAATGTATAACTTCTAAGTTGGATATTATGTCTTCAAACAAAGATGTCACATGCTTGAAAGATCAACATACTTGTTAACCCTATATAATCTCAACATAGAATAAATTTTAAATGATCCAAGGGAATTAACAAAATTGCTCGGCCTCTTCCACTAAAGAGGTCGTGTCTCAGTAATTGGACTCCTCGTCCCACCTACTACTATAAGATTGGATACCCATATATCCCTGTAAGCATTTACACGTAGGACATATCTCATCAACCACGTGGGATCATATCCGCTAAATTGGTTATCTCATGATTATCTGGACGTTACGTTGTTAAAGCAGGTCCGCACCTCAAGGCATGCATATATACATTATAATAAACATATATCAAGATGAAACTGCCCGATTTATAAGGGCACTCCATCTCTTTATAAATATCGGATATCCACATATAAATTGGAGAAATATACGTAACTAGAACCACTTTTTGATACCTTCTCATGCCTAGAGTTGTATCAGAAAAATCCTAAGCTATAACAATGTAAAGGGCGTAATAATACCACCGTGGACGTAGGCTTCCTCTTCAAGGGTTGAACCACATAAAAATCATTGTGTTCTCATTGTCTCTTATCCCCATTCTTCATAATCATTATTTCCTATGAATTATTTCTCTTATTATTTGTTACCTACATTTTCAGATGTTATTAAAATAGCGCCATCTGTGGGAATGTTGTAACAAGCCATTGCAGTTCCTATCTAAAACTACGTACTCAGATTTTTAATGAAGACAGTTTGAATGGAGGATCACCCTAAAAGAAGTCGCATGACTGAAGGACAGACACCACCTACCCCCACCGGTGCCGGTGACCTCCATAGTATATTGGTAAGCATCGCTAAGGGGCAAGAGGCGATGCAGGAAAGAATATAACAATTGACACATACCCTCTAAACTAGGCCACCGGTGTTTAAGCTAAAAAACGTTACTGCCAGACCAGAGGTGTCTAGGAGCGATGACAGACAACTCCCTCCAGTGCCTCACAAGGAGAGGCAGTACGAATATCATAGGCGAGGTCTAGAGAATCCTAGGAGATTGAACTTAGGATCTTGTGCTAACACCAGTCCTTCCAGTTGAACCGACTCATAGCGAGACCAAATGTATCATCCCAAGGATACCTCCTTAATCCAGTCCCCTAGCCACTTTGATAATTAGTCATATTCATAGGAATGCCTAAACACATTCGAGCTATTAAGTAGAGGATCATCGTTCGATCGGTCAAGATTCCATTACAACTGCTGGAAAATATAAGCAATATCGCAAAATCATTCCCAACTAAGCATAACAGGAAGGTTCGTTACCAAGATTTCCCGTCATTTAGCTTGAGCGTCAGCAGAAGCCAAGCAGACCTCCTAGAAGGAGAGTTCGGTTGAAAGTTGAGGACTAGTAAAAAAGCCAGCATGGGGCAATAGCCAACCATGGAAAAGCTCTATCCAGTGCCTGGAAGACTGCCTAAGTGAAATGGACAAATCAAGGAACCCCTTGCAGCGTAATTTCATAAAGGGTTCGCCCTTTTTCCCCTCTGTTGTAGCATACCCTACTCCAGCGAAGTTCAAGCCAATAGTCATTACTCCAAAATACGATGGGAAAATAGATCCCACCCTGCATATTAAATAATACCCAGCCTCTGCAGACATCTACTTTATCCTAAATGAGATGAAGTGTCGGGCATTCTCTAGCACCATAATCGGCTCAGCACAGATATGGTATAACAATCTGCCTAGGGGTAGATCAAAAATTTTCAACAGTTGGCGGACCTGTTCGTCAGTAGTTTCTATTTCGGTGCTAAGCTAGGAAAATAAGTTACCTACCTACTCGGCATTCGTCAAAGGGCGGATGAAAGAACCCACGACTATATCACCTAGTTTAATACAAAAAAAATTAGAGGTTGTATACTATAACGAGCCCACCGTCATCATAGCCTTGATGAGCAGGCTGTGGCATGTCAAGCTATTTTGGGTATTAACTAAGGAGACGCCTAAGACCATAACTGAGTTTTTAGCAAAAGAGGGGAATATCATGAACGCTGAAGAGGAGATGGAGGCTAAGGAGTTCGACGATTCAAAGCCTTCAGGTGGAAAGAACAACGAAAAGCAGGAGAAAAAGGATAAGGGCAAAAAACCAAGAAAGGACGATGAATACACGTCACTCATTGTCAGAGTCCACTATATCCTAAAAGAAATTCGAGAAAGTGAAGATCATAGGTGGAAGGGGAAGATGAAGTTATCAAAAAATAAGAGAGATAGAAGCAAGTATTATGAATTTTACAAGGACCGCAGTCACAATACAAACACTGTATAGCTTTGAAGAATGAGATTGAAGGTATGATAAGGAGGGGAAAGATTTCTAAGTATGTTTATAATGGAACCCAACAAAACCCATAAGATGGTAAAAGAAGGAGACATTTAGAGTTGCCTTGTCAAAGGACGTCCAATAAGAAAAGGGCGAGGGATGATGACTCGGATAATGATCCAGACCATCCTAAAAAGCACAAGGTTCCTATATGTCATGTCAGCATGATATCTTTTTACTATCACTTCATCATTAGAGGTTCCTCAGAAAGAAGGGCCTACCTCAACAAAGCCCAATCCTGTGAACAACCACATGTCAACTTGACATCGAGCTCAAGCAGTAAGACACAAAAGGTGAAAAAAGACAAGTTAATCGTCGTCTTCTCAAAGGACGACCTCTCGGGTATGTTGTATCCCATGATGACCACCTGTTCATCACTATGGTCATCTAAAAGGATGTGTGGCTAGGATCCTAATGAATAATGGAAGCTCTACAGAGATGATGTTCTACAGCTATTACAAGAAGCTAAAACTGGAGGACGTGGAGCTCATGCCCTATCATCAACCTTTGATTAGATTTTTAGCAGAAAGGGTGTACCCGCTGGAGATTGTAGAACTGGAAGTTATTATTGGCATCTAGATGATAAGCCAAATAGAGAAACTACGATTATTTGTCCTTAATAAGAACATGCTTTCATCATACAATGTCATCTTTAAGAGGGTCGACCTTAAGAAATTGAAGTTGTCCCATCTACAATGAACCAATAATTGAAGTTTCCAACACACTTCGGGGTAGGCACCATTAAAGGCAATCAAAAGGTGGTGCATAATTATTACATCATTTCAGTAGATCAAGAATAACGGAAGAAGTTATTGAATACTTACCATATCGAGTTCATCGATCCTTGAGATGAGGCAACAATGGTTAAAAGACGGCATTCGAATAGATTGAGACAGTTTTGCTGTATGATAGCCACCTAGACGGGACAATACAGCTTGGGTCATCATTAGATCCTCTTTTAAGAAAAGATCTTACCGCATTTCTGCGATAACGTAAAATAGTGTTCGCTTAGATCCACGAGGACATACCACGGATAGACCCCGATTTTATGTGCCATGAACTAAATGTGATGCAGGGTGCCAAAACGGTTAAACAGAAGCGAAGGATTTTTTATGCCAGCAAGAATCATCCTGTTCATGACAAAGTCCTCAAACTACAAAAAGCTAACCTCATTGACAAAGTCATGTACCCCGAATGGCTGGCCAACTTGGTCATGGTATGGAAGAAGAATAATAAGTCGAGGATGTGCATCGATTTCACCGACTTGAACAAAGCCTGTCCGAAAGACTATTTCTCGCTATCGAGGATTGACAAGCTCGTCGATGCCACTGCAGGCCACCTGCTACTCAATTTCATGGACTCATATTCAGGTTATAACCAAATTCGAATGAAACCCTCGGAAAGAGAGAAAACTTCATTTATAACCAATAGAGGCACAAACTATTACAATGTCATGTCATTCAGCCTAAAAAATGCGGGCACTACTTACCAGAGGTTGGTAAACAAAGTCTTTAAATACCAGATAAGGGTTAGTTAGCATGGAAGTTTACTGGACAATAGACTCACTAAGAGCAAGGTGTCCACCAACCATATTAGGGACCCTGGCCAGACCTTTGACAAATTAGAATAATATTAGATCAAGCTAAATGTTTCTAAATGCATTTTTGAACTAAAGGAAGGGATGTTCTTAGGTTTTATTTCAAACCAGTGAGGAATCAAAGCCAATCCTGATAAGATTCAAGCTATTCTTAAGATGACATCTCCGACAATGAAAAAGGAGGTATAAATACTAATCGAGCATATTGATGAGCTTAATAGGTTCGTCTCAAGAGCCACTGACAAGTGCTTGCCCTTTTTCAAAGTGCTACGAAAGTACTTTGAATGGAACGAGGAGTGAGAAAATGCGTTCATAGAATTAAAGCGACATATGGACTCCCCTCCCCTCCTGTCTCAACCTGTTGTGGGGGAAACGCTTTACTTGTACCTCACCGTATTTGAATTGGTCATCAGAATAGCGCTGGTAAGGCAGGAAGAAGTGGTTTAGAAATCTGTTAATTACACCAGTAGAGCCTACCAATGGGCTGAGGTCCGATAACCCCAAATATAAAAGCTAACCCTTGTACTAAGGAGAACTTCATGGAGGATGAGGCCATACTTTTATGCTCACACCATAGTGATATACACTGACTTACTTCTACGAAAAATCCTACACAAACCTCAAAAATTTTGTCAGCTCATGGCGTGGGCAGTGGAACTGAGCATATATGATATCTAGTACGAGCCGAGGACAGTAAAAAGGGGCATGTACTGACAATTTTCATTACTGAATTCACTCATAACTAGAAACTGATAGAGCATACTCCTCTGGGAGAAGCTCCACCCCTAGTAACAAATCATCATGTCTGAAAGAAACCCCAAAGCTAGGAAACCCAGAGCAGGCTCCTCAATGAGAGATCCCTACCAAAGAAGAAAAGGGGCAGCACAACGATTCCCACCGACTCTTTAAGTTCGTAAAAAATAGAGGAAGGTGACTTCACTCGAGATTGCCCAATATGGAAGTTGTACATTGATGGGTCATCTTGTTCGGTAGGAATTGGTGGTAGCATTATACTCACCACACCAGATGATATAGATGTGGAGTATGCCCAATGCTTCCAATTTAAATCCTCCAATAATAAGGCAGACTATGAGTCTCTTATTGTTGGGCTCGACTTAGTAGCGTCTATGGGCACCGAGTGTATTGCAGTGCACAGTGACTCTCAATTGGTTATCAACCAAATATTGGTAGTTTACGAAACTAGGGAGGAATCCATGGCAAGGTACCTAGAAATAGTTCGACAGAGGTTAGGAGGATTCATAGATGCAAAAGTGTTAAGAATCCCCAGGTTGGAAAAAGTACGAGCTGGCGCCCTAGATTAACTTGCTTTAGCGACCAGAACTGCGCTAAGAAGAACCATACCAACTGAAGTACTTCCGCAGAGGAGCATTGAGGCATCACTTCACATAGAAGAGATAATCTAGGGACCTTTCGGCATGGGCCCCATACAGGGATACATCAAAGAAGGAAATCTTCCAGTAGAATTGCACGAAGCGAGAAAGTTGTGTTACAAGGTAGCCCAGTATGTTTTGGACGTAGGAGTACTGTACAAAAGAGGACACACCATCTAACTCTTGAAATGTGTTCATCTACAGGAAGTTAATAAGCTCATTAAGGAGGTACATGAGATATGCTATGGGTAACATCCGATCGACAAGTCGTTGGTTAAGTGAATAGTAACGCAAGGGTACTACTGGTCGACCATCAAGGAAGATTGCATGGATTATGTAAGGAGATGCGATAAGTGTCAATGATTGGCAACGATTCACCATTCCCCAAGGGCCCCGCTAACGTCGATTATGTCACTCTGGCCATTTGCCATGTGGGGTATAGACTTGTTTGGGTTGTTGTCGAGAATAAAAGGACATTACAAGTACCTTGTAATAGCAGTAGAGTACTTTACCAAATGGGTAGAAGCCGAGCACTTAGTAGAGATGCCTTATGAAAGGGTATTTCAATTTTTCTGGAAAATGATCATATGCTGCTATGGCATGCCGTTCACGTTTATCACTGATCACAGCACATAATTTGACAACCAAGTCTTCGAAGACTACTACACCAGATCCAAGATTCAAAAGCTACACTCAGCACCAAGGCATCCACAATGCAAATGCCAAACCGAAGTCATAAATAAAATGATCCTAGAAAAAATAAAAAAGAGACTCGATGATGAATAGGGAAATTGGATCAATGAACTCCATAGCGTGCTTTGGGCATACCAAGCCACTCTACGGACAATCATAGAAGAAACATTATACATGCTCGCCTTTGGCACAAAAGCATTCGTCCCCCACTGAGATAGGGCTCCCTGGTCACAAAGTACTCAATTTTGACTCCCAAGTAAGTGATTTGGCAAGAAGGCTGGACCTCAACCTAATAGACGAAGTCAAAGAAAACGCAGTGTCACATGTGGCTGCCGATCAGCAAAGGGTGGAATGCTACTACAATCGCCGCGTAAAGACGAGCATCCTGAAAAAGGGAGACTATGTTCTAAAAAATGTGAGACAAAAGAACAACAAGCTAGAACAAAACTAATACGAACCATATAGAGTAACTAGTGTCGTCAAGCCAGGAACTTACCGAGAGACTTTGGAGGGTTAGTAGTTCAAAAATTTGAGGAGCAGGTTATTAATATTCAAATCACATGCTTCATTTGAGTTTGTATTAATTAGGGTGTTGGTCTTAGAGTGTGGACTTGTTGATACTAAAGTTTGATTTAAGGATATGGGGTTTTGTTATTAGTTTGAGATAGGATTTGAGATATGAGATTTGTTCATAACAAAGTCAACATTGTCGTGTTTCGCAATGATGCTAATACATGATTGTGGCATTGATGTGCTATTAAGTAAAAGTTTTTAGAAAAATTGTGGCATTTTAGTCAATACTAGGTTAATAGTAGTCTTTAAACAAACTATGGCACTGTAGTCACCACTATTACCCCCAAAGTTTCTTATCTTTCTCCTTGTGAAATGGTGCATTTCTGATTATCTTTTGATTTTCTTCGATCTATTATAATCACATTGTGATTATAGGAGTTTGTGTAGTTTGAAGTTATGTAGACTTTGTTCATTTTAGTCACTTTGAATTTCAACCTTTAATCTATTTGTCAAAAAAGTTAATCTGAATGTAGTTACCATGATCATTTACTTAACTGGTGACTTTTTGTATATGATAGTTCAAAATATAGAAGTTACAGGCACACCCATATAAGTTTGTAAAGCAACGTTGTAACTTCTTTTTTAACTTTTTTTGTTATTATGATATCAATTACGTGTTTTTGATCGTGCATTGCTACTTTTTATTTTGTTGATGTTTTGAGAACTAGAATCCTTAATTGTGATTTGATCATCCAGGAATAGGTGTTTGTGGAATGGGGTAAAATGTGATGAAGCATCAAAACTTAAAAGCACACGCATGCTTTAAGTGTGGATTCATCGGAAGAAAAAATAACAGCATGTCTAGGAAATGGGTGAGAAAAACTAGCAGCGTTTCATTTATTAAGTACATTGAGGTACCTTCCTACATTTATTATGATTTTTAACTATACTTAATTTCTTGGCTCCAAATATCATAATCTGAAAAAGAGATATTTTCCTGTAACTATACTCAATTTATAGATTATTAAGGTCTTTTACATGATATTTGTTGAAAGATATTAAAGCCTATATAAATTCAATTTTCAAATCAGATTCATTCCAGACTGCATATCTAAATCAAGATTGAAGAAGAGTTGAGAAATGCATTTAAGGAGTTATTCAAGGTGTGATGCTCGAAGTATAATGGAATAATCCTCAAGATTGATGAAAATCCTACATCGATTCTTGGAAACTAGGGGAACCTGAATGTCCAAAGGTAACTATCTATACCTGAGATTGGGTGAAAGTTGTCTTATTTTATGTTGTAAAATAATCTTTTTAACTTTAATGAAATTGTATATTTGTGGGCCATTGACATAATCACATAAGATAATACACTTATCCTCGTGCTGTATTTGGCCACATTCAATCTTCTATTCGTATCTTTTGCACCATAGGACACTCACATCTCTGATGATTACCTTTTCCTTTATATACTAAAACATCATTCATCAACACTCTTATTTGTTCACATTTGTTGATTATGGGAGACACAATATTTGGCCTTTATGTACTGGGCCTATAATGATGGAGTAATGTTGAACCTCCACCAAACTTTTGTTGCAAAAGCCTCAAACATCAATCTCTACAGTTGCAATATAATATTTTATGGTTCATGGAAGGCTCTCAACGATCAGTATAGTTGCGATACAATTTGTACAGTTGCAATACAAGCTGTACAAGTTCATGGAAGGATCTTGTGGCATAGTATACAATCTTTACCATTGTGTGTATGAATGTCTTTTCTTCCATTGTGTGTATTTTTAGTTGTGACTGTTTTTTTAACTTTCTTTAGGGATCTTTTGTGTTGTTGACTCACTACACTCTTTCATGTCTTTTTGTCACTTCATTTTTTTTGTGCAATTTGTTTCTTGAGTACTGTTTCACGTGTGTGACTCTTTGTATATTTTCTTATGTGCGCACATGTGTGTGACTATGTCTTTGGTCAAGACTAATTTTAACTTCATGGGTTACTCACCGCAATGACACGCCATTTGGGAGGTCTTCTATTTCTTTTTTTGACAAATAATTTGCAAAATCTGTCAAGATAGATTTTTCATATATTATTGAAATTTGATAAACAACTTGCTCTTCTTCGGTATTAAACTCAAAGGGATCATCTTCCTTATTATGACCTTTGTTTATGAAGACAGTACCATCTTGAAGCTTCCCAAACAATTTCACATTGACAACAACTCCTTCATTCGGACGCTCATATTCATCCCCCTCCTTGATGATCTTCTTAGAGATTTTCTTGTCATCTATTATATTTGACACAATTTTCCACAATACCAGCTCATTTGGTGGGACTGCATCTTCACCATCAGAAGCTGGCTTATCTTTCTTCCCAAACCGATATTGTGGCCTCACTATAAGAATTGACTTTTTCTCCTTTATTCATTATTTTTACAGCCTTCCCCAGAGCAGGACATAAATGACCTTCTTCGACAATATACTCTACTCCATCTGATTTTGCAATCAAAGTTCCATCCTCACGCTGAACTTCATATTTGACTAAAAATTCTGCATGGTCCTTGGAATTGTCCCATTTCTCTCCCTCCACAAGAATCTTCTTGACTATACAACCATCCTTGCAGATATCCTTAACGCCGACCCATGAAAGTAGTCCAACATTGAATGTGGCACTGTGGGGAATGGTTGGTGGAGAACTAGACTCGCCATAAGCCACTAGCCTTGGCCTTATTTTAGGAACTTCTTTTTCAACCCTTGTTTTCCGAACTCCATTTCTTCTCTGACCTTCACGAGTCTAGCAGATATATCAAAGTCCTCGACCCTAGGGATATCAAAATCCTCATCCATTAGAGAATCGAATCAAATTTGACAAATAAATCTGAAAATGTTAGTTGTTGATGTAAAGGCGTTGCCATTTGGGAGGTCTTATGGGACAAAAAAGGGAAAAAATTGCCACTTCAGATCAGATTATAATGTTTTTCTGAGCATCCACCACCTTCCTCCTATTGTTTACCACTAAGAGCATCCACAATGGTGGATGCTCATAATTTGTAAATCTACAGAACCAAAAAGGGAACTTGCCTTTCATACGAAGGAAACTCTACAATGGTGAAGCAGGCATAATTTGTAAATTTAGTTCTTACGAACTTCTCTTTTTTGTAGGAACTAAAACAATATATTTTACGGACAACAGAAGTTCGTATGAACTTTTTATCAATATTTTTTAATCGCATTAATTGGAAATAACGTTCCTACGAACTACATTAGTTCGTAGCAATTCTTACGAACTTTTGTAGTTCGTAGGAACGTTTACAGAATTTGTAGGTGTTCTCTATATTTGGAGAACGGGTACAAATCCAACTACAAAATCTCTTACTTTTTACTCACGAGTGCAGACAGTACAATTTGTAAAATTACAAATTCTTATGTCTTTTCTCTCCCCCATTGTGGATGCTTTAAGTGCTTTTAGCCATTGTCTTTAAAGATTCACATGTGCCAACTATTGTACCTACTCTATAATCAAGCAAACTGTATCTGTAAGATCAAAGTTTCAAGGTCCCAAAATTTAACAGTCCTATCAGCTGAACCTGTAAAATATATCAAAAATTAAACAAAAATGATGGTGGAAATTGCAATACTAAGGGGGAGAAACACAAAGAGGGAGCAGGGAGGAGGGGATATCTGATACAATACAGGCTTGAGAACAGGAAGCTTACACGAAAACCTTACATAATTTACTTATTATCAAAATAATAATACTAATCTCCCAGTGTAAAGGTATTTAGCAATTTGATATAGTAAGAACATTTTATGTTTTATTTAGCTTGTGAAAGATCTTGGAATTGTGTATTTTTCATTATTGATTGAGATTTGTCGAGCAGAGATTGATTGGCAGGAAGTTTCCATATTTTGTGGTCTCTACAGTTGTTTTATGGGAAGGGATGGAGGAGGGGAGAAAGGCTAACGTGATTCAATGACATCTTGTGATTAATCACGCGGGGGGTCCTGGAAAAAACGTTGAATTTTCCTCCTATTCCTTATAAAATATATTCAATCCATCATAAAAGATAAAAAATGTTGTTTTGAAATGCTTTACTATATGAGATGAATATATTACTTCAAATTGTTACTTATTTTGTTATTAAATTGAATTGTGTGTATTTTAGTACACATAAAAGAACACAAAAAGACACAATTAAATTATATTTAAGTTAGTGTATCCCTTGGTTTTTGCAGACCCACCATCAAAATCTGAATGTGCGTGTGTATATGATGGCCTGTCTCAAGAGAGTTTTGTCATGGGCCCATGTGGGTCTTTAAAATCCAAGTTGTAATGGACAACCAACTCTCAAACACTGACTAACACTAAATAAAAATGTATACACGTTCTGCTACAACTAGTGATCAAATTCTCAAACCTATTATACCTTTTAAGACACTAGAAAAAATTGCAGTAAGCTATCCGTTCAGCCCCACACAAAACTCTAGCATTTCACTATCCCTTCAGCTCCCCCTCTCCCCGCCGTGGTGCCCCTCTCCCCCCGTAGTCTCCCCCTACGGCCATCCCTTCTCCCCACTACCTTCCTTCATCCCGGTGCCCCGTTGCTGGCCTCAACTCCAAACACTTCTCCACGTAGCCGATAGGTACATCCTTCGACTAGGCCTCTAATTTATTCCGATTAATTGTTGCTTTTATGTTTATGTATTTGTGTGGTTTAGATTTAGGTTCAAGTGGATATGTTTATTTGTTTCAAATTGGGTTTCTAATTAGGGCTCCCCCCCCCCCCCCCCCCCCCCTTCTCTTTTGGGTGGTTTCGATTTATCTAAATTGTTGCTTTTAAACTAAACTGTGATTTTTATTATTTTTGTTTTCTATTCAGGAGGTTTTCTAATGCATAAAATACTATTGCAGGTGGTTTAGTTCTTGGTCACTTGAACTGTGATTCGGGTTGAATATCAGCAGGTATCCTTTTATGCGTAATTTTTCTGTACTATGTGAAGTTGAGATAAGTAAAGAGAATTATTTATTCAATTGAGAAGATAATCTTATTGTCAATTTTAATGCTATTTTGTATTGATATTCGAGGCAACATACTATCGATATGGTGATTATTTTTTTTGTCGATACCACGTGATATGTTGGTACTACAGGGGTGTAATGTTAATAACCTTTGTTTTGAGTCTCACCCGCTTGAATATTTGCATGTTTGGTGTTCTAAACTAGATTTTGTCATTCCAATTGAAATGTCCTTCGTGTGGCCAGGATAAAAAAAAAGACTAAAGTATTACTTTTTTACCATTAGATATCTTTTTTTGGTCGTTTATAATTATTATGATGAGTCTTGATTGTGTTTAATGGATGGACGCCATTGAGTGTACATGTTGCTTGAATAAACTTTTACTTCCTTCTTAATTATTTGTTTTATTTTTTGGATTGAACTTCTTTTTCAGTTTTCATTACAGTAAATGATTTTATTTTTTAGATCATACCTACTGTCGAAGGTCAGTCCTACACGGGGTTGTGCATAAATAATTGAAGATGACCACATTATGTTATGAATTTAAACTTCTCATGATTTAGACTTCTCATGATTTTTGGTTTAACTATAAAGTTACAAGTTGGATATTTTTCATATTTCTTGCAACTAGTGACGATGAAGTTGGTATAGAGTCATAGACAAAGAGGAAATGAGACAAATTCAAGAAGAGAAAGTTATACATATGTTTATAGAAAAAATGACATTGTTTTATTCTTGATTTTTTATTTGTTTTATATAAGACAATCCTATGAAAGGTGCTTTGCTGGACAATCATTCCAAAAGGAAGAACCACCTCACGAACCTAATGACATGGTATAAATTTTTGAGTGATTTGAATCTTTTAATACGAGCTTGAGGATGTTTTATAATTTCTTTTAGTTTCCATCTAGATGTTCAAGAAAATACCGAACATAAGAATCTATTTTCATTCTTCCCACTTATTTTATTGTGCTTTTACTAGGTTTAAAGGTTGCTTATTGGTTGACAATATGAGATAATGTTGTCACCTACTTGGTTGAAGGACTATGGTTATCACAACGTGTCTTTAACTCATTAGGTGGTGTTGGCGATTTTCAAATAAGTTGTTCAAATTCATAACTTTGTTGTTTCCAATTTTTTGTTCTTTACATAGTTCACTATATTTCTCTTCTTCTATCTATTTTATAATACGAATTGCTTAAAGTGATAATTATTTCGATTATGTTAAGGTTTTATATTTCTATAATTTTTGTAAACTGTGACATGAGCATCATGTATGAAATGGTTTTGGGTTTGGATTTGCAACTGTGTGTTATTTGGGTAGCTTGCAAGGGTTTCCTTTTAATCTGCTGTGGTAAATGCAATATAGGGCATACAGTTTTGTTGAATTATATACCAAGACATGCTTTTTTTCGAATGGGACAGTAACAAAATTTGGGTAAGCCTGCAAGTTTTTTAAAGAGTATAGGCAAGTAATGTTTATGTTTAAATATGTAAATATAGGGATGCTTGTATTCAATATGTATGAAAAGTGGCCCATGTATTACAATTGATTGGGGTTTAAGACATGATTTCTTAGTTTTAACAGGTTTTTTCCATTATTTTAGTCGTCTAATTTATTTTTTATCCTGCTTTTATTTTACGAACCATCATCTATTGTGTATAACACCACTCTAATTTTGTGAAATATAGTGATTTTATAGCTCATGTATTATAATTGATTGTGGTTGAAGAGATTATTTCTTAGTTTTAACATGTTTCTTCCATTATTTTAGTCATCTAATTTATTTTTTGATCATGCTTTTATTTTATGAACCATTATCTATTGTGTATAACACCACTCTAATTTTGTGAAATATCTTGATTTTACTTCAGTTTTGATTGAGATTTACAAGGTGTATCCCCATTATCATGGTTATTTCTCAAATTCTTGAACGAAAATCTCATGCTACATGATAAAGGTTTATTTTCCAAGTGCGCCGCTTTCACGTGCTGATTAAGATTTGATTTATTTAAAAATGTGTGGACAATCCTTGAATTTTCATTTTATCGTCTCTGATGAGACCCCTGCTTTATGAATGTGCATATGTTGCTTGTTGCTATTTCCTCTTCTATTTTTTTCAACTTCTTTAATAAGCCTTTATATTCCTCTTCTATTAATCAAACGTCTCTGTATCTGATGCTAGGGGATGCTTGGAAAGGTTGGGTTAAGTGTTGGTGGAGTTGGATTACTACAATTATTTCAAGTTGTAGTATTGAAGCTTCTTATTTCACTAATAAGTTAAGTATGTTTCAATTAACTAACTAACTGACGGTCTATTCTTTTAGCATCTTTTATATGTGCCATTCATCTTTGGTTCTTTCATTTGGATTGTTATTGGTTTTTTTATGCTAGAAAATGGTAACTCAAAATGGTAATAGTGGTCATTATGGCTCT
Organism: Sambucus nigra; assembly: GCA_949130495.1. Taxonomy (NCBI): domain Eukaryota; kingdom Viridiplantae; phylum Streptophyta; class Magnoliopsida; order Dipsacales; family Adoxaceae; genus Sambucus; species Sambucus nigra. The sequence continues at coordinate 35,623,472 of OX422217.1, forward strand.
TCACGTTTTGATATCCTAATTTGAATTTGGATTTTAATTTGAATTTACATTGTTGCAAGCAAAGGGTAATCTATTATTCAAACTTTGAAATCAATATCGATTTCCCAATTCTATTGTAATGAATTTGGATGCTTCATTCTTAAGTTTGAATAATCATTGTGTATATTTGGTTACTAATATTTATACTTATTTGTAATGTCAACTAAATTCATATAGGTTATTATGTAACATTCGTTACCGCAAACAGTATCATTATGACCCGTAGGTTTAACAAAGTCACCACTGTTACTTATTATTTTATCTATGGGGATTGTCGCAATCTAACTTCTCCAGTAGGGTACGAGAGGATGAAGCACCATACGTTTACTCTAAGTAGCTTGACACTCTCAACTTATATAATGTAAGTTTTAATTCCTGAATATTGTTTTCGTGACATGACATTATCTAAATTTGAGTAGGCCTATAAATTGAGCTGAGCAGGCCTGAAGCTTGCTTGCTCGGACCGCTAAATTTGGGCCGAGCTTTTATTGAGTTTGAGCCGAGATATTAAGCCCGAATTCAATTTGAGTCGAGCGCGAGCGAAGCACTTTCAATCCCGAACTAGGCTCAGCCCGAAATAATCTATCTATCTATCTATCTATATATATATATATATATATATATATATATATATATATATAAAATTATTTTATTTTCTATGATATGTAAAAAATATTTTAAAACAAAATAATTTTTATAATTTTATCCTTATGCAAATAAACTATTGGACTTAATATTAAAGAAACAAAAATAAGGTGGGTCATTTATTAATTTACTTTACTTAATCTTACGGGACTTGTCAATATTAATGCTGAAATTTAATTTTTTAGTGCTGAAATGTGATTTTTTAATGCTGAAATGTCAATATTAGTGCTGAAATATGTTTTTTTTAGTGCCAAAATGTAGTTTTTTAGTGTTGAAATCTATTTTTTAGTGCTGAAATGTGTTTTACTAATGATGAAATGTCAATATTAGTGTTGAATTCTATTTTTTAGTATTGAAATTTGTTTTTATTGCTAAAATATGTCTTTTTTTACTGAAATATGAATATTTAATATTAAAATAAATAAATATGTATTCAAATATTCAATTTGATCCGGCTCAAATTCGGTCCGAAACTCGATTTACTTTGTGAGCCGAGCTTTAGCCAAGCACTCTCAAGCTCGTTCGGGCCGAGCTTGAGCTTGAGCCAAGTAAATCAAAATCGGGTCGAGCTTGATCAACCACAGGCTCGGCTCATAGAGCCCGATTGACAGGCCTAAATTTGAGGAGCATGTTATTAATATTCAAATCACATGCTTCATTTGAGTTTGTATTAATTAGGGTGTTGGTCTTAGAGTGTGGATTTGTTGATACTAAAGTTTGATTTAAGGATATGGGGTTTTGTTATTAGTTTGAGATAGGATTTGAGATATGAGATTTGTTCATAACAAAGTCAACATTGTCGTGTTCCGCAATGATGCTAATACATGATTGTGGCATTGATGTGCTATTAAGTAAAAGTTTTTAGAGAAATTGTGGCATTTTAGTCAATACTAGGTTAATAGTAGTCTTTAAACAAACTGTGGCACTGTAGTCACCACTATTACCCCCAAAGTTTCTTATCTTTCTCCTTATGAAATGGTGCATTTCTGATTATCTTTTGATTTTCTTCGGTCTATTATAATCACATTGTGATTATGGGAGTTTGTGTAGTTTGAAGTTATGTAGACTTTGTTCATTTTAGTCACTTTGAATTTCAACCTTTAATCTATTTGTCAAAAAAGTTAATCTGAATGCAGTTACCATGATCATTTACTTAACTGGTGACTTTTTGTATATGATAGTTCAAAATATAGAAGCTACAGGCACACCCATATAAGTTTGTAAAGCAACGTTGTAACTTCTTTTTTAACTTTTTTTGTTATTATGATATCAATTACGTGTTTTTGATCGTGCATTGCTACTTTTTATTTAGTTGATGTTTTGAGAACTAGAATCCTTAATTGTGATTTGATCATCCAGGAATAGGTGTTTGTGGAATGGGGTAAAATGTGATGAAGCATCAAAACTTAAAAGCACACGCATGTTTTAAGTGTGGATTCATCGGAAGAAAAAATAACAGCATTTCTAGGAAATGGGTGAGAAAAACTAGTAGCATTTCATTTATTAAGTACATTGAGGTACCTTCCTACATTTATTATTATTGTTAACTATACTTAATTTCTTGGCTCCAAATATCATAATCTGAAAAAGAGATATTTTCCTGTAATTATACTCAATTTATAGATTATTAAGGTCTTTTACATGATATTTGTTGAAAGATATTAAAGCCTATATAAATTCAATTTTCAAATCAGATTCATTCCAGACTGCATATCTAAATCAAGATTGAAGAAAGTTGAGAAATGCATTTAAGGAGTTATTCAAGGTGTGATGCTCGAAGTATAATGGAATAATCCTCAAGATTGATGAAAATCCTACATCGATTCTTGGAAACTAGGGGAACCTGAATGTCCAAAGGTAACTATCTATACCTGAGATTGGGTGAAAGTTGTCTTATTTTATGTTGTAAAATAATCTTTTTAACTTTAATGAAATTGTATATTTGTGGGCCATTGACATAATCACATAAGATAATACACTTACCTCGTGCTGTATTTGGCCAGATTCAGTCTTCTATTCGTATCTTTTGCACCATAGGACACTCATATCTCTGATGATTACCTTTTCCTTTATATACTAAAACATCATTCATCAACACTCTTATTTGTTCACATTTGTTGATTATGGGAGACACAATATTTGGCCTTTATGTACTGGGCCTATAAGGATTGAGTAATGTTGAACCTCCACCAAAATTTTGTTGCAAAAGCCTCAAATATCAATCTCTACAGTTGCAATATAATATTTTATGGTTCATGGAAGGCTCTCAACGATCAGTATAGTTGCGATACAATTTGTACAGTTGCAATACAAGCTGTACAAGTTCATGGAAGGATCTTGTGGCATAGTATACAATCTTTACCATTGTATTTACATTCTTTTATATACACATAAAATTATATATGTATAAATTTCATATATCTTGCACATTTTCAAGGCTTTTATTTATCATGTGCAAAGTACATAAATCTGTATATGACATTTCACCGATCCTTTATATGAAATAAGCGCCCTGCGTATGAAATGACCATTGTACTCTTAATTTTTTTTTCGGGGGGGGGGGGGTCTCCAACATAAAAGCATCTGATAAATTAAAAGGTATATATGAAATTGTATGTTTATATATACCTACTTAAAGGTAATATGTTTTTTTCAGTTGAGGAACCCCAATGTATATTAAAAATATATTAGGGGTGGTCTACGATTGGATATAAATTATATCATTTTACCATAAAAGTATATTAAATTGTATGTTTCATTGGTTCTATAAATACAAAACATACACATCTAGTTGTTGAAGCATTGTATTGGGTAAAAGTTATTTAACAATACTTCAAAAGAGTCATAAAAGACGTTGTAAGGATTTTATTTTTCATGCTAGATGTTTGGACTCTTCAACCTTTGTTCTTTATCCACAACTTGCTTTGATGCTCTCCTCTTTGCTGCACTACATTGCGCTGATGTTCTCCTATTTGCTACGTATAGGTGGACTATGTTAAAGCCTAGTTTGGTTGTCGAGTCCAATGATGTATTTGATTGAAAAACAAGCAACAAGCACTGTTATTATTTTGTTCTAACTTATACTACTTGGTTCTAATTTGCAGGATTTTTAAGTATCATCTGTGTCTTCACTTGATTCTTTCCCCATAGTTTGTCGTGCAATAAGATTACAAGTTGGGTATGCCTTTTATTATGTTGCATGGGCACTAGCTTGTGCAGCTGATCTCATATAGGTAAAATATAAGGGTTTATTTAGTCCAATATGCATGCATGACATTCCCGATAGTTTCTATTGTAATTTTTGAAAACTAAGGGGAGGTCTTAATTTACCCCAACTCAAGGGAGGTCTTAATTTACCCAAAACTCAAGGGAGGTCTTATTTCTTTAGAAATGTCTTTAGCTTCCTACTTTATTAACAGTTGTTAGATGTAATTACATTCTACTGTTTCTTTTAGTTAGTGTTAAGTGAGTCTTTATTTTTGTAGAGTATTATTATTATGATTACTTGAGCTAGGAATGTTCATCATAGTGGTTTATATTGGAATGATTAGCCATGAAAAATAACACAATACTCAGGCAGCAATGTAAAAAGGTGATTATGATTTGCTAATCACCAAATATAGTAATCTGTGTGAGATTTTATTATATGTGGCTTCGTTCCATTGAATCTATGAATGTGAATTGCAACTTTCTGTGTTGTTAAGTGATGTATGCGTGAGAAAAATGGTGGGTGACTTTGGTATTTTCTTCTAAACTCTTTTCATGGAATTAAGATTTTGTGCATGTTCTAGCACATCATTTTATAGATCTACCTTGTTTATTTGTAAAATGAGGTACTATCTCATAACACCAACACATGTATTTCTTCTCCTAAAGTTTTTAGATATTCAGGTTTTATATTTGTGTTGAAGTGTCGTACAAACATGGGTATATGTGTGTTTTCGCAGAGGAATGCTATGTGTTAAAGTGCGTGCTAACATGGGTATAAGTATGATTTTAAACAAAATTACGTGATAGGATCGTTAGATATATTATAGTGTCAAATCTATTTTATACTCTTTAGTATCCTTGCTGCTACTTATTTCATATCCTAAATTTGTAGTAAATCATCTTATTTAAGATGATTACTAGCTCATGAGATAGATCAATATATTAATATTATAATGTCAAATCTATTTTTACTAAGATAGGTTGATATAGATTGATACTCTCTATGCTATTTACTATCCTTGGAGAATTGTTTGCTGAAGAGAACCATTAACAATCTAACTATAAAGTCTCAAACTCCCCTTTATATTGGTTAATCACCATTTATTAGGTCGAGTGAGTGAAGAATAATTGAAATTTAATGTTTTATTCATGATAAAACTAAAGTGTTTCATGACGATTTATGGTATCCATAAGAAGTTAGGGGCTTGAAGGCACAGAATGATATATGATATATGATCTAATTAGTACAAAGTTCAAAATAATAGTATTATTCAAAAACTCTAGTGTCCTCATACCTTTGCAGATTGGGGTTTCCTCGGTTTAATCGCCTTTTTAATCCACAAATGTAACTGTCTAACTGAAGTATTTCTACATCATTAATTATTTCTTACTTCTTATGTGTATATGGTTATATTTTCTCTATAATATTAGCTATAATGATGTAAGTATTGAATGTTATACTGAAGAATAACTATCAAGATTAATACTCAAGAGAGCAAGGGTATTTTTTACTACGACTTTTAAAGAGATGATAATACTTTGGAACTCTTTACAAGCCTGAGAGAGAGAGAGAGAGAAACCTCTTTAGTCTTATTGTCTTTGTACACATGCTTTTCATTTTAGTCTATGTCTTGAAGTGAATTTAAAGTGTTGGTGGTATCGAAAGGAGGAAGAATTTCAGGTTCAAACTGGGAGAATGTTAAGAAAAGATAATGGTAATGAATTTACATTACTTACTTATATCTTAAATCCTAATATAACTATTATCTTCAACATATCATTCTATAGGGGCCTCTACAACCGAGGAATGTCGATGTGTGTTTTACATATTGAAGTTCATGAGAGCTCTAATGGAGAATCCTACTCAATGTACTAAACTCAAAGTAATAAATATTTATTTTGTAATATTTTGTTTCCTTATTAATTACATTTATAAGAAAAAATTGAATACAACTTGTATTATTTGATTTGTTAGATGAAAGAGTTAGCTGAAAAAGCAACCTATGAAAATCATAAGATAGAAGAAGTTCAACATGAATTCATCGATTTCAGTCAGGATTATTTTTAGTAAGCTACAGTTGTGTACAATTTTGGCATATCCTTTTAGGTGACTTTTTTTTCTTCAATGTAATTAATTACTTTGTGCCGATGTTAATAATGTTTAATATAGAGAATCAAAATACTATATATGAAAATATAACAAAATCGTAACTAATATTATCAAAACACTATAAAAATATGATGTCAAGAATAATATTGTTGTTAGTGAATGAACGGGGTGAGATTTATTTATCGTTGTTGTTGATGATGACGCTGAATGCCCGAGTGGGCTTTATATTGTTGATGGTGAAAGCCCGGGTGGGACTTTATTTTGTTGATGGTGAATGCCAGGGTTGGGCTTTATATGGTTATTGTTGGTTAAACATGTCATGTTTAGTTTTGGATTATTAAAAAAATAAAGGAAACTCTGCCGAAATTTTCACTAAACCTTCTCCATTTATCTCGTCTTGCGTTAAAAAAGAATGAAGTAAAAATTAACTTTAAGATTATGAAAGTGTTTTGTGATGCCCGTGGTGGCCTTTATATTGTTTTTGATTGTTAATTCCCAAGATGGTCTTTATATTGTTATTATTGATAGTGAATGTGCATGGTGGTATTTGTATTATTATTCTTGATAGTGTATACCGACAGTGGGATTTACACTGTTGTTGTTGTTGTTGTTGTTGTTAATGATGTTGAATTACCATTGTGGGCTTCATATTATTGTGGTGGGTTAAGCATGTCATGTTTAATTTTGGATTATTAAAAAAATATTGGAAACTCTGTTGAAATTTTCATAAAACCTTCCCTATTGATCTCTCCCACTTTTTAATAAAGAATGAAGTAAAAATTAACTTTAAAATAATGCAAATGTTTATTTTTTGATGCTCGATATTATATTAGAATATTATTATTGTTTGAGCTATATTCTTTATATGGTTAATATATTTTAGTTGTTAGCTGATATTTTTAGTTCCTTCTTTTGTTCAGATATCGATCATGTTGTTGCCTATTATGTATCTGATGTAGTTGTTACTTAATTGGGTTTTCATGCTACACGAGGAGCTAATGTTGCAGTTTAATTTGCTAGTTTTTACTTTTATAGTATATGTCGATTTAAATATGTTTTTATTTATGAGTTGTCCAGAAGTCAATTGAGAAATTATTGATGTATATTTATTTATTTTTAATTTAAAATATTAATGACATTTTTTTTAACTTATTGTTCAAGTTAGATTGATACTTGGAATTTTCTACTTTGAGTATGAAAATTTGTTCTTTGAATTGACAAATCATAGTTTTATGCATTACATGTTTGGGATATTTGAATAGTATAATAGAATTCAATGCAAAAAAAAGAAAGGAAAAAAAACTTTTGTGACGGTTTACACTTCACATATAAAAACAGGTAAGTTTTATGACTATTTTATGTACGCTGTCATTATAGTTAACAAATTAACCGTCGTATGGACAACTGTCGTAATAGGACGGTTTTGTCAACACCAATTTTATTATGACACACAACATTATTGTTAATGAAAGGTTGTACGAAAAACTGTTGTAATAGGATAGTTGTTATGACGATTTTGTCAACACCGATTTTATTATGACACACAACATTACGATGGTTTTTAAAGATTTGAAAACCATCATAAATAACCTTTTATGACCATTTTTTCTGTCATAAAATATATATTTCTAGTAGTGTTGCTTGGCTATTCAAAATTCATGTTTCTAATTCAATCGACACCATTAAGCTCTATCAATACCTAAACAGATCCCTCATATCATCAAGGGTTGACACATAAGCACCCCATACTAAAAATTGCTGTATCTCTATTATTGGCTCACACATACACTCGCATGTTACTAACATATCTTTATCAGAAGCACTAATGTGATTAATAATAACCAACTTGGGCGTATGCCACTTGGTAATAAATCACCCGTCGTGCACATCTCCTTGACTTACCATCTAGAACATGACCTGAAACCATCACCAATCTAGCGTGACCAGCCCAAAACTAACATCGACGTTGAAAGATCCACTACCGACCTCACCATGTCACTCTCGAATGGAACCTTGAACCTAGAGATCTGATACCATTTGTAATGGCCCGACCCAAACTTATGGGTTACCCGTGGCCAACCCCATCTGATCCGAGTGTTAAGTGTGAAGTGTAGTGAAACAACTTATATAATGTTACTAATCCCGTTTTATTTATTTAACATTGCACTTGTTTAGCATGCGATTCCAATTTGAACCATACTACGTGAGTACTCGTGGAAAGCACCTCGTGGATCTAAGAATACAGAGCTACTAACGTAAAACAAAAGAGAGTACTTACCTGCATAATGCTCTCAAATAATAAATCCCATCCATCCTGCTGTAACAAAGACGTGGGAGTGAGCCGAATGCTCAGTGGAAAATATACAATAATAAAGTATAAAATTGAATGGTAGAAAGAAAACTCTAACATGTTATGCCCGCGTAAACATGTGATTGACTTATATATATAAATATATATACATTAATGCATGAAACCGTTTTTATTCCAAAAACGTTATTTAACCCGATTAATTTACCTCAATCTTGTAAAATAATTCCCTTTTACGTAACTTGACATTTATTCCTTGATTTAACACATCCGGTTAAATACTTAAAACGAAAATACTTTGTTTAAGGAAACCATTTCTTTTCCCGAAATTACTCCTTCATGTACCACCAATTGATGTTAGTATTTTCTTTGAACGTCACATTTTCAACACACGCAAACACCATTTTAGAAAATACTTATTTTTCTTTGTAAACCTTTCACAAACATACCCATGTGTTAATTATGAATTAAACATCTTTAGATTGTTTAACTACTTATTTAATTAATACACTGAACCATTCCTTTATCTTATGGACATTAATCAATTTTCACATTCCTTGTTCATTTTACACTTTATTAGAACATTTAGTTATTTCATTCAAGTTAGGTTGCAATTTCATATGTTCACCACACAACTCATTTCTTAACATGTTCCATTTTCATTATCTCTTCTCGGAATCTTCCAATATACTCATACTTTAATGGGCTCTACACCGTCGACTATGCTACAATATGTTATGGTCAGGGATTTAGGGTCTTTCACCCAAAGGCTCTGGTCCCTCCTTGATTATCCCGGTGTCATTCGAGTTCTTATTAATGTGTTTTAACATTGTACAAATGTCCACATTATTTCACTTTTTTCCTTTTTTTCGACCAAAGTCAAAACCCAAAGTTTCACCCCCCTTGTGTTACACCTTTAAAAATTATCATTTCTTGTTCTTTTTACTCAAACATTGATTTTTATCCCAAAGTCATGTTCATTAAGGACCTTTTTGTGTAACACCCTTTTTAATATTTTTATTTCATAAAAATGTTCCACATTAGATAACATTATCATTTTACCCATTTTCCTCCAAACTTGTTCTTTTCTCCATTTTCTTAACTCTTATTTCTCTAAACACCCTTAAGTTATCCACACTAATATATTAAGTGTTTTTAACTCATTAACACTTTTTAAACATTTTGGAACTATATTCCATTCAAGTTGGAATCATCTTTATTTCATTACCTTTCCTTCTAAAAAATCATTGAATATATAAGACTACTTTCTAAAAAAATACCATTTTATTTATTAATTCATATAGTCTTAAATCATAATATTATCACCTCTTTAATACCTTTTTCACACACTTTAAGGGCTAAAATTTTTAATTTCCTTATTTCATGTTTAAACCCAATAAAAATTCTCACAAAACGTGTTTATATGCTCAACATCAAAATACTGCATGTTTATATACATGAGGAGATAAATTTTATGTCAAAAAAATCCTATCAATGGGTCTAACATGTAATTTACTTTAATAATTTCATAATAGTTGAAAAATATATTTTTCAAGACTAAAGGACATCGTTATTCCTCAAAACTTTAACAAATATCCAATTTTATAAAATCTTCATTTGCATAAAAATCACAAATGTTTTAAGAAAACTTTGAAATATTTATTTATAATTTATTCTCAATAAAATAAACATTAGTCCAATATTTCTATTCCATAAAATGTTTAATAATAAGTTTTCTTGAAATATACTAATTTACTCAAAACCATTAAAATTTATTTCTACAACTAATAAGAAATATTATTGTTACATCATAATGCATCGTACTCTTTAATTCTAGCTACAAGACTACAAATATGCAAATCGAGTATTAAACTAAGAGTAGAGTTTTTTCACCTCAAATGAAGCTCCAACAATGGTAGGATGAAATATCTAAAAAGATGGCAACCTTCCACCACCTAGGGTGGCCTTAAAGAGGTTGTCTTGCTCCACAAAGTAAGCTCCAAGCAAAACTCCCTTCAAAACTCCATGAATTTTTAATCTTCTACTTATCCCCCCCCCCCCCCCCCCCCAAACAACACCTCCAAAATTTGTATCTATTAATAACTATGGAGGAAATGACCATATAGGGCTTGAATATGGTGAGATACTTTTGAAATATGGTGGCATACAATGGGTACATGGTGGTGTATCGTGGTTCAAAGTGATGGGACTGGGGAATAGCTTCAAAGAGCTAGAAAGAGATGGATAAAATCTGAAAATGGTGAGAGTGAGACCCATCCCCCACCCTCTCTCTTCTTCACATTCAATAATCAAATAAATAACCCAAACAACCATTATAAAAACCCTCCCCAACTGTAAAATCTCGTTTTTACCCATCTGGAACACTCAGTTGTCGACTCCTCATTAATCCAAAGGTCCATATTACGATAGCACACAAGGGTTACCCGGACTTAATATTTTTGATTCACTCGTTCGAATGAGAATAACTTCTCATTCGAACTAGCCTTTGAACGACCTTCTAACGAGTCTTGTTAAGTTATGCAGTTGGATCTCGTTCAATCTCCTCTTTGAACGAACTAGACTCCTCATTCAAACGACATATGTTAGTTCGAACGAAGCTTCAATCTCATTCGAACGACCCTAAACTCGTTCAAACGACCATCTTCCTGAATTTTCTAATTTTTTTAACTACAATCTTCCAACAATTATCATCAAGGCCCCAAAATGATCAAATACATATAGAAACCTAATTATAATGATCTAACTCCCAAGGTTTCATATGTTTATAATTTATTTGGGGAAAATAATAAAATTTTGGAGCGAGTATTACAGATAATGCCTTAAAATCCAATCCAATTATGCCATTTACCACAACCCAAAATAGAATGCGACTACTCAATTGGGGTACATGTCCATACATCTATTTTCATATAGACAATGTTCACACTCAATCACAAGAAAACCATCTATGGGCATTTTTCTTCCATTCTAAACCTCCATACGAGGGTTTCCCAACCTCTAAATAGTTTGAACCACATTCTAAAATAGTTTGAAATATACGAATATTTGCACGCCTTACTCTCATATATAAAGAGACTGCTTTCACATTTTGAACTTAAAATTAATATGACAATTACATATTATATACAAATTGATTTCTTTTCACTCTATTAAAGGCATACGTACACGAAAAAAAGTTTGATGTCTCTGAGACATTAAATTTTTCAATGTCTTGGACTGTGATTGGTCAATACTGCTGGTGGGAACTCACATCACTTATGAAAATGAATTCGCACGAACGATATTGATCAATCAGAATTCAAAACATAAAAAAAAAATTATCCATACATACACATATACACATTACATAAATCTACACGTAAGCTCTCTAAATACGGAATAATAGAATTAATTGTTACCTTAGCACAAATTCCAACATTTCCAAGACCTTTCATTTTCAACATCACCAATAATGAAGACCAATGATACAATCTTCTTAAGATCAAAAGGGTATGGACAATCTTTACACTACCACATACTCTTTATCTTCTCTCTCTCTCACTTATTGTTATGGAACCAAAGCATGTGGGTATGGGACTCCTCCCATGCATGATCATATTAATATTGTTGGTGCTGTTTGGCTATGCAAAAGCAGACTTAGCTAAGGACAAAGAGCAATGTGCGAATCAGATAGCGGGGCTTTCCACGTGTATCCCTTACGCTCAGGGTATGGCGAAAGCTCCAACACCAGATTGTTGTACTGGCGTCAAATTCGTTGTGGAGAAGAGCGAAATATGTTTTTGCATAATTGTTAAGGATATAAATGACCCCAATCTTGGATACAAGATTAACGCTACTCTTGCTTTATCTCTACCAAATATGTGTCAGTCACCTGCTAATATATCCGACTGCCCTTGTAAGTACACACACAAGTATTTAAATAAATGTTATAAATATTGATTTTAAGAGTAATATTAGACGTACCCTAAAGATTTTTACAACAAACCAATATATTGGACTGTTTCATTTGAGGGTATACCTAATATTATTCTTATTTTGAACCTTTATATGATGGAGGGTTTTAATAGTGTTTGTAGACTTTTTAGCAGATGGTATTGATTTGAATTAATTTCATTACAACTCATCGAACTTTATCTCCAATATCACTTCGCCTCTTCTAGTTTTATTTTCAAGACTGAACTTTCCAACTTTTAAAAACGTCAGTGTTTTATTTTTGGATGCAAAATTAATCATGTATATGATATATTAGAGTATTTTTACAAAACTACCCCCTTGTTGTGTTGACCAATTTTTTATCCAAAATATAACACCGTGAGGATTTTTAAAAGGTTCAAGGGTTTAATGTAGAAAATAAAAATAGGAATGGCATAGTGAAAATGGAAACAAAGTTTAAAGGATGAAAGTGCAATTAATCTTATTATTTTGATTGACCCTAGTACTTGTTTTGTTAATTTATGTTAACACTTAACGGTCACTTGACCTTTAAAATTTGTTCCTCATAGTTTTCTTTATTTTTTTCTACTGTTTTTTTTTTCTTTTTTTTTTTCTGTTTTCTGTTTTTTGAGAATTTTATGTTTCTTTAGGTCGATATAGAGATTAACGATAGAGGTACTAAGTTAATTAAATTTAGTGACGTGTCAATAGTTTTAAATTATGTATATCATGAAGGTTAAAGTCTAAAAAATCCAAAAAGAAAATTCTTATATAGGTAATAAATACATTGCATAGACATCTGAACCAGATATTAAGGTTTTTTGTAATGTTCCCAGCCGCCAGCATGGACCTCTTTCGTAGCCACACATTTTTTCAAAATACAAAATCAATTTCCTATTTAATTGATTGAATTTGGATTATATTAATACTAGTGCTACTTTCATTTTTTTTTTTTTTTGACAATTTACAATTAGGTCTCTTATTGATAATTTTTAAGTAATTAAGAACAATTTACTATTAGGTCTACTTTTTATCCCACTAACGTGAACTTTTATAAAAAAAATTAGTGTACGTAAATATTTAAAATTTGTCAAATTTTCTTTAGGATCCGTTTGGCTACCCTTGTTTGTCATGACAAATGGCAAATGAGTTTGCAAATGGAGTATTTGTCTACAATGTAGTGTGTTTTGTACAAAAGTTTGCTTACAAGTTATTTGTCAATGTACAATACCTGCTATGCATAAATTTGCTACAATTGTTGACAGATTTTGCATTGCTATTTGAGTGCGAAATATTTGTCACACAAATTTATCAATTCTTACAAGTACTTTTTTTTAATACTAAAATATTTACAAAAATATTTTATAAATTGTTAAAAAACAGTTTTAAATAAAAAAATGCTTTTTAAAACTGTTTTAAATAAAAAATTGTTTTAAAAAATTGTTCTAAATCTGTTTTTAAAATGTTTAAAACAATTTTTACAGCTTTAATGTTTAAAACAGTTTTTTAATTATTCCAAACGGTTTTTTTAAAACAGTTTAAATGTTTAAAACAGTTTTAAAAATATTTGAAACAGTTTTTAAATGTTTAAAACATATTTTTACAGTTTTTTAAAACAGTTTTAATGTTTAAAATATTTATTTAATAATTCCAAACAGTTTTCTTAAAACAGTCTTAATGTTTAAAACAGTTTTTTATTTATTGTAGACAGATTTTTTAAAACAGTTTTGAAAACTGTTTTAATGTTTTTAAAAACTCTTTCAAGAAAAATTATAAAAAATCGATTTTACAAGTGTGTTATTAAAATATTTTGCCTAAAAAACTTATTTACCTCATTTGGTGTTGATACATTAATGTGAGAAAAACAACACTTACCTCAATAAATTTTGTCAATAAATTTTGTTTCTAATTTTTTTTACCATGATAATATTTGGCATGCACCGTATGGACCCTTACATACATTGCATAAACATCTAAAAGAGATATTACGGTTTTTTTTGTAAGGTTCCCAACTGCCAGCTGGACCGCTTTCGTAGCCACACATTTTTTTCAAAATACAGAATCAAATTTCCTATTTAATTGATTGAATTTGGATTATTTTAACACTAGTGCTAGCCTCTATTTACTTGTGTTGATTTAACTAGGTTCTCAAAATTTTCATTTGTTATCATTTAACCCTAGATTAGCTTTTAGGGGCGCAAATACTTGAACAAAGTGTCCCAAAATATTTTATGAAATGTCACAAAAATTTAGCATTTGGAAGTCAAAGATGGACTGAAAAATTTAAGGGCATGGATGAAATTCGCGCAAGTATATAAGGGCCAAAATTACAATAATATATCAAAATTTCATTTGTTTTCCATGTTTCTCGTTATCTTTCAATAACCATGTCTTTATATGTATGGTTTGAAAATTTAGGGTCCAAATAATGATAAAACATTTTTTTTAATAATTCTGAACCTTCACACGAGCGAACTCTTTGAACTTTTTCCGCCCAAACTACATAGGAAAAGACATTGTGCCAGAGCTACCGTTAACACCCCCCCGCCCAAATGTGACTGATTTCCTTTGGGGGAATCGAACCTGGTACCTATGGTACCTTTAGGCTCGTCGCTTACCGCGAGAGCAACCAGGTGGACTAATGATAAAACATTACAGCTGACAACTCGGCTCATCTCTCTCTCAACGTATGTGTGTGCGCGCGTGCGTATATAAACACATATAGTGTGTTTCTAGATATTTGTACATGCACACGTATTTGTTATGTGCCTATATTTGTAAAGAGACAAAAGAATGGAGCTATATTAAGCACGGACAAAAATTAATGTGTTCGATTCTTATGGACACTGGGAATTTATCAACAATTATGCACGTACACAAAGAAGTGTATTTTTACTCGTTATGTATTTGCTACAAACTTGGCTACAATTGAAGAATATAGTAGTTTTGTACGTCAAACATTGCATCCTGTTAATGTTTTCATTCACATATGAACCCCAATAAATTAAATGGTTAGGATGCAAATGTTAAATTATAAAACTAATGAACACCAAAATCATACAACCTAACTTTGGTCCCTTTTGACCAATGCAGTGTGACAGTGTACTAATATAAAGGTAGACAGTACAATTCATTGAACATTCTACTTGTTTTGGAAATCAAAATCAGTTTTACAATGGAACAAATTATTTGATTAGACTCAGATATTTGATTCACATGATTGATCCAGCTCTACTACACTTGCCACCAAACTCTCCGGATGCTAAAGTATTTGAGGAGTTCGCTAACAGTACCAAAGGGAACATTACTTCCGCAGCTACTAATGGTAATATGGTTACATTAATTTCTTTACTAGAATTTCTTCTTTATTTTGGGTGCTTATGTACTCTTATGTGTTGGATATCTCTCTCAGCTAGCAATGGAAGGAATGCTCAAATACAAAGTGATAGTGAAAGGGGAAAGAAATGTTTGGGAGTTGAGATGACTTGGGGACTTTTGATCACTATGGTGTTTCACTTCATAAACAATCTTTGACATCAAAAAGGGAACACACTCACATTCTATCTACTTATAATTGTACCTAGGATACTATTACATCTTCAATATCTACCTTGGATATAATTCTATTCCTATAAATTTATATATATGGTGACAAACACGTACATCGTGTTTATTATAGTGTCGCATGCTTGCGGCACACTATATGGCCAAGTATCATAGGGCGTTTTGACATTGATATATTGTTTTAGATGAAATTTAGAATTTGCTATACGTCCGTTATTTTATTTATAATTTAGTACATTTTGTTGATAATTATCCCAATAAAGAAAATTTTACATTCAACGACAAAAAGATACCTCGTATGGACCGAAGTCTTATGATGAGATAAAAAACACAAACAAATACCTTTTTGTTTTATTAACACATTTGTTTAAAAACCTGTCACATAATAATAACAAATAGAATGAGTACTAGTCCTTGAACTAAGTCACGAGTGAGAATCTTTGTAGGCATTTCTGAGTTCCAAGCTCAATATATTAATTGGTGTGTCAAATACTTGATCATGTACAATATCTAATGTGTATATTTTACCTCTCACATAAAAGACCATACCATCATGTCCTTTTTTAAGTGTAATATGAAAAATGCAACCATGCACAAGAAGTACATTGTGTTAATCAAGACTGTTTTGTCCATTATTAAATCGGACAAAGACTATAATGTTATATCACGCTAAAAACAATTTTGTCATGAATTCAGAATTTTTATTTTCATGCAATCACGGAATCATGAGTTCTTTATAATTATGATCAAAACTAACATTTGTCCATTGCAATTAATTGGAATAAAGTGACTTGAATGCTCCTGTTAAAGCTTCATTTGAATCTCTTCTTGAACAACTCAGAATTGCTTTCTTATGTGCCCAGAATTTTTGTGAGAAAATACGAATAAAGATAATTTCGGATATTCTCTCCCTCCTTAGAAATAGTGTGTTATGAGATGACTCTAGATGGTGTAGAGGTCTCTATTTATAAGGGGAAGAGCGCTGAAATCCTAGTCAAGGTGAGACTCTTTTCAAGTCTCCCACTAATCCCACTAACCATCATGTGACTAAGGGATAAGATTCACCCAATCTTTTAATATCTTTATTTATCACATTCCTAATTAATTATTTGACATTTATCAAGACCACATTAATGGAAAATTTATAAATTCGGAATTTAATATAATTGAAATTAAATAATTAATTTCGACACTTAATATTAATTTCTAACAGTCTCCCACTTGGTCTTAACAATTCTTATAATTAGATTAGGTATCATAAGGTGCACAAACATTGATAAATATAGTTTGCTAAATCAAATGATTCACGAATGCGAGTCATGACGGTTCCATGCTATTCAAGAGCATGGCTCCTTCCATGTAGCACAACACCATTGTTTCATTCAACTAAACCTTTAATATTGGGTATCATAATGGCCTCATAATGTCCTTTTGAATAAGGACTATTTCTCTCAACAATAATTCATAATCATATGCATGCATTCACAAAAGACTGAAATAATTGAAATCATAAACACTTTTATTGAATTCAAGTAATAGTGTCAAATAACTATGCCAAAATAGCAATCATAATCTAACTAATCGATACCTATCTCTTTGACATGTTCCATAAAGATCTTCGGAGATAGTCATTTCGTAAGAGGATCTGCTATGTTATCATGTGTACTAACGTGATCAATTGACACTCTTTGTTTCTGAACTTCTTCTTTCACTGATAGGTATTTCATCTGAATATGCTTAGATGCCTTAGTATACCTATCGTTCTTCGAGAAGAAGACCGCTACGACATTATCACAATAAATCTTCAGTGGCTTAGATATTGATCCTATAATTCTACGTCCTGAAATAAAGTTTCGCAGCCATAATCCATGATTTGTAGCTTCGAAGCAGGCTACGTATTTAGCCTCCATAGTAGACGATGAAATGACGCTTTACTTAGCACTTTTCCATGAAACGGATCCCCCAGTCATAAGGAAGACATAACCCTAAGTGCTCTTCCTACTGTCAAGGCATCCCCCAAAATCTGAGTTTGAATAACCAATCACCTCAAGGTGCACTACACCAAATCTGTCGAATTATCACGGTCATTGGCCTTGACAAGTTGGACTTATCAAGGTCAATGACCGTGACAAGTTTGGGGGTGACAACTTTTATTTTTATGGACGTGTTATAGTCATGACAGTGACAAGTTCATTAGACTTGTCACGGTCATGTCACGGTCTTTGACCTTGACAAGTTTTGTCACGGTTTAGGACCATGACAAACCTATGACAATATTTAAATAATTGTCACGGTCAATGATCGTGACAAGTCCGTGACAATTATTCTTTGTAACGGACTTGTCACGGTCAATGACTGTGACAATTCAGGGCAGAATTGAAAAAAAATCTGTTGGGCAGTATGGCCACTGCCATTGCCCAACAGTATATATGTACCTGTTATAGCAACGTTGTGCCTGTTCAAATATCATATATCCAAATAAAATAGAGATAATGCAAATATAAATTCAAAACAATATGCATCATGATATAATCCAAATATAATTCAAATGTAACAACTTAAAACAATTAAATTCAAATAATGTCAGTACATGTCTGGGGTAAGGTTAGCTTTGAGGAGGTGAGTAGGCCACACGATATAAAAATTGACACACCCACAAATATACATCGTGTCGCATTGTTCGCGCAACCACAATGGGGAGTTCTCCTTCCCGGGTATCACATGCGTGACGAGTACCTTGGACTCAATGTCTTGAAGAGAACATCCATGAACTAGCATACCCTGGACGGTATTGGGGTCCCTCAACCCCGCCCTATCCGCTATCCATAAAATATGTCCAGTATAAACACGCTCAGCCAACCAAGTGTCGACAACTGTCGGTCAAAGGGAGCCAAATAGTGGATTGGATCATCAAAGTCCGCACGTGTCCGCGATGCAGTAAAGAGGCCCACCTCCTCGTCATCCTGCACATCGTCCTCCACCACATTCTCCTTCCCTTTCCCCTTACGGTTAACTCTACACGAATGAGAACATATCTTGGACCGTTGCCTCCAAACGGGAGAGCTTCGCGTCATGTGAGTTCACCGTTCGAGCCAACGCGATGTTGCTCGTCTTCAATCCGATGATCCTAGATTTGGCCACCCACGAGCTCACCCCCCTTGTCCTCCCCTTGCGATCAGTGTCAATGTAATACCCCGTATTTTTATGCTATATTGATTTGGGGATTTATTAAATTTAATGTGAATTAATTATTTAATAAAAATCCGGAAATTAATTATGTTATAATTATTAACGTTATGAGAGTTAGTAATTATGGGAAAATTTATTGAATATTACTAATGAGCAAAGTAATATATAATAGTGGCCATATTAAATGTCACGAGTGAATAAAATGACAATTTTAGAAATTTGAGTCGGGACGCGCCTGTGTCGCGTCGGGACTAAATATTGATAAATAAAAGTAAATATTTTATAAGTTGTTCGTATGGTCGTTTTGAGTGCGCCAACGCGTCCAGAGGGGTCGAGATAGTCAGAAAAGTATACCCGGGAGTTTGATTTGGGTCTCGGGGCGTTTTTAGGCCTAATTAGTACCCCGGGAGGGCATTTTAGTCATTTTGTATTTTTGGGTAATTAAACCCACGAAAATTAAAGGGGTTATATCAGATGTTTAGGTTATCTCCTAGGGTTAGATAACTCAAAACACTAGAACGGCCATTGGAGAGGAGAGGAGAGAGCTCTCAAGGCATTCCAAGGCTCAAAACTCACCCGTTTGCACCGCCGCCGCCACCGCCAACTCGTAGATCGCGAGACGGGGAATGCAACCACACCAAATTCAACACCAACCCAGATTTCTGAAAATCCCAGGCAAGTGTTTATCTTTCTTATTTCGTTGATGCATCATCCATATTAGTTTAGGAGTTATTAGGATGAGATTTATGGAAGAAAAACCCAATTTGAGATAGGAAATTTTCATGTAGTGATGATTTATATGATATTCTGGAAACCCTTTGTCATGTAAAGGATTAAGAGTTTGATTAAGAAAAGAGTTATAATCAGATACAAACACTAAAAAAAAATTATTCCGGACGATCGGACCGTTGGAATTGGATGAAATTTTACAGAGAATTAGCTGAAGACGAGAAGAAGTTACAGAAAAAATTTCAGCTCGATCGGACCGTTCAATATTTTTTAATATTTTTTTGCTAGACAGTTTTATGTTTTGAGGACTCTTAGAGATAATAAAAAATTCAATTAAAACTCCATTTCAATTCCGATTTCGAAACCGTTTGAAATTCTCATCTTTGAAAATAAAATTCAAAATCCTTTAATGTAAGGCAAAATCTATATTTTTGGGATATTTTGCATAAGGGATAATGTAAGTATATATTAAAGGGGAGAGACACGTAAGAGAGAGTTACTTTGGAACATAAATGGATATCTACTGAATTGTACATTTGGAAGAATAGAGTCCATGAGGGTTACGTAGTAAGTTGGAAAAACCCTTCGAATTAAAGTTAGAAACGAACCATTATACTTAGTGGTATATTTATATGTTTGTGTATGCATATATTATATACTTGTGAAAATCATGCCCGCGCTACTTGCTATCCCTGAGGTTTCCGCGCTGGGACGATCTTATCTCGTGTGCCTTATGGGGGATATTGACTCGTACCCTAGAAGATAGAAATCCTAGGTACAGGCTATCGAATCGGTAGTCACGGTCCTAAGAGACGTGAGGGTATGTACTGACCTCTTGGACTTGGAAACTATGCTTCGTCTCAATATTGTTTGTGTATGTATTTATACAGTTCAAGAGTGATTCCGAACTTGTATTCCCTTTAGTACGATTGATACGGGGATTGGATAGCAGATTATGCCCGCACCATAAAATTTTATGTGGGGTGCTGTTAGAATATATATATTATACGAGTATTTAATATATATATGAACTTCTGAAATATGGGAAACTGCCTACTGTGTTATGGTAAGTAAGACATGTATAATGACTCAAATTGGAAATACTTGTTTTGAAAAGTATAATATGATATTGAAAAACTTTATGAATCAATAAAGTTAAAATGAGTGTTTTGTACTAAATAAAATTATCCTTTTTAAACCATGATGTTGTTAAATCTTAAATTTTGAGAGTCACCTAAGATAAGTTAAATCCTTGGGGAAGGATAGTGTGATATATGATGAGATAAACCATTGGGAAGGTTAGTGCGATAGGAGTGCACATTAGAAGATAGGCGAGAATTTCTCAAGAGAGTGTCGCACTAATATGTTGTTGCATTGGCCTGTATCAATTTAAATACTTGCTAAACGAATTTTTAAATCATATACACTATCGGGCTCTGACCCGTTTCTATTCCTCTTTCTCTCTTGTATATATATGTATATATTACAGGTGCCCAGCCACAGGTGCATCTTGTTTAGGATCCCTTGGAAGGAACGTGCTGCAGCTTAGGTGGGAGTTGAAGGCCACTTGCTTAGACGATTTAATTTACTTGATTCCACTTCTATCATTCTCCTTATTGGACATGTGTCGCCCTTTCCACTATTTATCTGTTTTATTGGGACATTTGTATTTCAGTTATTTCTAGTACTGTTACTTTGGGATTTATTCAGCATGTATGTTTTACTTTAAGTTTTAAATGCTGGGATTTAGTTGTTGAATGTTTAAATTAATTGGATTATATGTTCCAGGATTATTGTGGTGTGATTCTTTAAATATTGAATTGTTGTAGATAATTAAATCTTTATTTTCAAAATAAAATTTGGAAAGTAATGTTAAAAAAAATGGTTTTGACACTTAGCTTAATTAAATAGGGTGTTAAATTTGGAATAGTTATTTTTACGACAGTGATGCTAAGAATGAACCAACTGTTCACCTTGATTTTAATTTAATAAAGGAGTGATCGCCCGGTATTTAATTAGGCGGGGTGTCACAGGTGGTATCAGAGCATCAGGTTCTAGTGTCCATAGGATCTGTACGGCTTATTTTCGCTTTCAGCTTAACGTTTTTGCTATAGAGCCCTATTTTTAGGATTGTTGTATTCCTGCTTTTACGTTTACGTCTCCCGCCATTTGGGATTTGATAATGACTGGAGACTAATAAACTTCTTCACGTTTCAGATGCCTCCGAGACGTGCACCGAAGGATAGGCGTGCCCAGGCCGAGCAGCCAGCAGCTCCGGCACAAGGCACTATGAATGCTAATGAAGTAGCCGCCATTGTTGCTCAGGCGGTGAATGCCGCGCTAGCGGTGGTTCAGCAGGCTCTACCCCAGATTCAGGCAGTGGCGCCAGTACCAGCACAACTTCCATCTGCATGGGAGAGGGTTAGGGACGCTTTTCAGAAGGCGCATCCCCCTGAGTTCTCTGGTAGCTCAGATATCGTCACTGTCAACCAATGGAAGAAAGACATCCAGCGGCATCTTCGTATGTATGAGTGCACCGACGTGCAAAGGCAGTTATTGGCTTTCTTTAAACTTGTGGGGGCCGCTTTGCAGTGGTGGGAGTCCACTACCACCTTGGAGGAGAGGGACACGATCCCTATTCAGTCATTCTGGGAGCGGTTTGACCGCAAGTACTTTCCACCCGCCGTGCAGACTGAGATGAGGCGGAAATTACTGAATTTGAAATAGGAGAACACTACCGTTGTTGAGTATGAGGAGGAGTTCACGATACTTCTCACCATAGTGCCTGATGAGGCACCTACTGAGAGTAAGAAAATTTTGTTGTTTGTGGACGGGTTAGCTTGGAGGATCCATCAGCATCTTATAGGGAATCTATCTCTGAGTACTTTCACTGATGTACTCAATGCTGCGTTACTACATTGCCAGGATCACCGCTTCCATCTGCAGGGAAGCAGGAGAGCAGGAGAGTCCATCCAGCAGGGCAGGACCGGGGGTAGTAGTGCTATTGGGGCCCCATCTCATGGACAGACTCGTCAGCACGAGTAGAGTTCCCATCAGGGGGACCCTGCTAAGAGATTCCGTTCAGGTGATTCCAGGCAGGGATTTGGGGGTTATAGGCAGGGCCAGCCTAATCAACAGGGCCAACAGCGTGCTAATCAGGGCCAACAGGGCCAGTGGCGGGGAGGTAACGGCCAGCAGGGCCGTGGTCAGCAGGGTCAGAGGGGAGGTAACTTCAGAGGCCGGTGTTTTGTATGCGGAAAGCATGGTCATAAGAGCCAGGATTGCCCAGAGGGTAATAGGGTCCCACAGCAGCAGGGTGCCCGTAATGAGCCACAGAGACCACTTTTTTCAGCTTCCCTCCCAGCTCCAGCCCAGGTGCCAGCCCTACCATCCATTCCAGCATCTCCAGTGCAACAGGGGCAGTTACAGTACGGACGTGTCTATAACATCCACCAGGCAGCAGATCCACAGGCACCACCCGCGATTAAGGGTATGTTTCCTATCCATGGTACTATGGGTCGGGTTTTGTTTGATACTGGGGCGACACATTGTTTTATAGCTACGCATTTTGCAAAGGCCTTAGGGTTGTTAGCCATAGCAGAGAGCATAGTGACGTGTGTAGACTCACCACTGGGGAGTGGGTCGCTTATCTTCTTTATATGCCGGGGAGTGGAGGTAGAGATTGGTAGTTTGGTATTACCTGCAGACATGTTAGTCTTATATATGCATGAGCATGATGTTCTTATAGGTATTGATTGGCTCGCAGCTTATAGAGCCATGATTGATTGCTTCTGTGGGAGCATTGTTTTTGCCATTCCGGGGCAAGAGATGTTTGTAGTGGAAATGCCTCGCCCAGAGGGAGGTTCGACCGCTCATTTGTATTATATAGAGGAGGATACCTCTAAGGAGGTTGTGATTCCTTTAGACTCGATCCCAGTCGTTCGTGAGTATTCCGATGTATTCCAGGAGATACCAGGCCTACCCCCCAGTCGAGAGATAGACTTTGTCATAGATTTATTGCCAGATACGAGACCTATAGCACGCGCTCCATACCGTATGGCTCCGGCGGAGATGCGAGAGTTACGAGATCAGATAGAGCAGCTGTTAGGTCAGGGCTTCATTCGCAGGAGTACCTCACCTTGGGGCGCTCCAGTCTTGTTTGTGAAGAATAGAGATGGTTCACTGAGGTTATGTGTGGACTACCGGGAGTTAAAAAAGGTCATGATACATAATAAGTATCCGTTGCCTCGAATCGATGATCTGTTCGACCAGCTGAGGGGAGCAACTTTCTTTTCGAAGATAGATCTGAGGTCGGGGTACCATCAGCTACGTATTAGAGAGCAGTAAGTTTCAAAGACTGCCTTCTTGACGAGATATGGGTCTTACGAGTTCAGAGTGATGCCATTTGATCTCACAAATGCTCCAGCCGTATTCATGGACTTAATGAACCGAGTATTCAGAGAGTTCTTGGATCAGTTTGTCATCGTCTTCATAGATGACATTTTGATATATTCACACTCCGAGGAGGAGCATGCCGAGCACTTGAGGCAGGTTCTTCAGACTTTACGAGAGCATCAGTTGTATGCTAAGTACGATAAGTGTGGATTCTGGTTGCGATAGGTCCAGTTCTTGGGGCATGTTGTTTCTGAACAGGGGATAGCAATTGACCCGAGTAAAGTGTCAGCGGTGAGGGAGTGGGGACAAACCACGAAACTGACGGAAGTGCGTAGTTTCTTGGGGTTAGCAGGATACTACAGGAGATTCATTTGGGGATTCTCCAAAATAGCGGGTCCATTGACGAACCTGACTCGCAAGGGGGTACCATATGTTTGGGATGATGCTTGTCAATTGGCTTTCGACGAGCTGAAAGACAAGCTTACTTCAGCACCAATCCTTGCTTTACCGAAGTCGGGTGTGGAGTACCTGGTTTACACCGATGCCTCTTTACGGGGACTTGGGGGAGTACTTCAGCAGGAAGAGAAGGCTATAGCTTTTGCCTCCCGCAAGCTTAAGCCGCATGAGAAGAATTACCCCACCCATGACCTGGAGTTAGCAGCGGTCGTTTTTGCACTGCGGATATGGAGACACTATTTATTGGGGGAGAAGTTCCATTTATTCACAAACCACAAGTCACTGCAGTACCTGTTCACTCAGCGAGAGCTGAATATGCGTCAGCGCAGATGGTTAGAATTTGTGAAGGACTATCAGTTCGACATACAGTATCATCCGAGGAAAGCCAACGTAGTTGCTGATGCGTTGAGCCGTAGACCGGTAAATGAGGTAGCGGACGTCTGGAAAGCGAAGTGGAAGGAGTTGGGTCACCAGGACGCAGTAGCCCGTTCCTTCATATCTGTTATGACAATCACACCCGAGATTGTTACGAGGGTAATACAGGCCCAAACCACAGACCCGTTTTGCCAGGAACAGATTGTACGACTTTTAGCCGAGGGTGCTGAGTCCTATTCTGTTAGTTTTGATGGGGGTTTGAGGTTTAATGGGAGATTAGTGGTTCTAAAAGGGGCAGAATTGCGTCATGCAGTGATGACCCAATCTCACGGGTCCAAATTTGCAGTACATCCTGGAGGAGATAAGATGTACCAGGATATGAGGAGGCAATACTGGTGGAGTGGGATGAAGAAGGACATTGCTGAGTTCGTGTCCAAGTGTTCTACCTGCCAGCTGGTGAAGGTGGACCATCAGAAACCGTCAGGATTGCTTCAGCCATTGGAAGTACCCGCGTGGAAGTGGGAGAGTATTTCCATGGATTTTATTACAGGGTTGCCTACATCACAGTGGGGCCACGACTCCATCTGGGTGATTGTAGACCGTTTGACCAAGATGGCTCATTTTCTTTCGGTGCGGACAGATTATACCACGGGTCAGTATGCTCAGTTGTTCATTACTGAGATTGTCAGATTACATGGGGTGCCCCTGAATATTGTGTCAGATAGAGACAAGATTTTCGTGTCATGTTTCTGGGAAATATTTCAGAAGGCTATGGGTACTGAGTTGAAGTTGAGTTCAGCTTATCACCCACAGACAGATGGACAGACAGAGCGTACTAATCAGATGTTAGAGGATATGCTACGCATGTGTGTTCTTGATTTTGGAGGAGGTTGGGAGCCACATCTTCCACTGATAGAGTTTGCTTATAATAACTCTTATCAGTTTACGATTGGTATGGCTCCATTTGAGGCTTTGTATGGCAGGCCTTGTCGTTCTCCAACTTGTTGGCTCGAGGTGGGGGATAACAAGTTGCTAGGACCAGAGGTGATTCAGGAAACCTCCGCGAGGATTGAGATGATTAGGAGTCGCATTCGAGTAGCCCAGGACAGGCAGAAGAGCTATGCCGATGCGAAACGGTTCTTCCGGAAGTTTGATGTGGGGGACCAAGTGTTACTGCGTGTATCTCCTATGAAGGGAGTGATGAGGTTCGGGAAGAAAGGAAAATTGGCCCCGAGGTACGTGGGACCATTTCCCATTATCGAGAGGATTGGGCCGGTAGCATACAGATTGGGACTACCAGAGCATTTACATCGCATTCACGATGTATTCCACATCTCGTCGTTGAGACGGTATCTTCGGGATGATATGGCCCATACTCACATCGCGATAGATGAGATAGACTTGCAGCCTGACAGCTCTTACGAGTAGAGACCGATGGCTATCCTAGACTATAGTGAGTGGAGATTGAGGTCGTAGATAGTTCCACTTGTACGGGTCCAGTGGGAGCATCATAATGTGGAGGAATCCACTTGGGAGCGCGAGGCCGATATGCGCGAGAGATATCCAGATTTGTTCTTACCAGGTATGCCTTATTTTCTGAATTTCGGGATGAAATTCTGTTATTAGGGGGGAGTATGTAATACCCCGTATTTTAATGCTATATTAATTTGGGGATTTATTAAATTTAATGTGAATTAATTATTTAATAAAAATCCGGAAATTAATTATGTTATAATTATTAACGTGATGAGAGTTAGTAATTATGGGAAAATTTGTTGAATATTACTAATGAGCAAAGTAATATATAATAGTGGCCATATTAAATGTCACGAGTGAATAAAATGACAATTTTAGAAATTTGAGTCGGGACGCGCCCGTGTCGCGTCGGGACTAAATATTGATAAATAAAAGTAAATATTCTATAAGTTGTTCGTATGATCATTTTGAGTGCGCCAACGCGTCCGAAAGGGTCGAGATAGTCATAAAAGTATACCCGGGAGTTTGATTTGGATCTCGGGGCATTTTTAGGCCTAATTAGTACCCCGGGAGGGCATTTTAGTCATTTTGTATTTTTAGGTAATTAAACCCACGAAAATTAAAGGGGTTATTCCGGACGATCGGACCGTTGGAATTGGATGAAATTTTACAGAGAATTAGCTAAAGACGAGAGGAAGTTACAGAAAAAAAATTCAGCTCGATCGGACCGTTCAATATTTTTTAATATTTTTTTGCTAGACAGTTTTATGTTTTGAGGACTCTTAGAGATAATAAAAAATTCAATTAAAACTCCATTTCAATTCCAATTTCGAAACCGTTTGAAATTCTCATCTTTGAAAATAAAATTCAAAATCCTTTAATGTAAGGCAAAATCTATATTTATGGGATATTTTGCATAAGGGATAATGTAAGTATATATTAAAGGGGAGAGACACGTAAGAGAGAGTTACGTTGGAACATAAATGGATATCTACTGAATTGTACATTTGGAAGAATAGAGTCCATGAGGGTTACGTAGTAAGTTGGAAAAACCCTTCGAATTAAAGTTAGAAATGAACCATTATACTTGATAAATAATAATGGGAAAATAAGGATAAATGTTGTGAATGTGGGTTATTGGATAAACCTAAATTGATATAATAAAAGTGGTATATGTATATGATTGTCTACGCATATATTATATACTTGTGAAAATCATGCCCGCGCTACTTGTTATCCCTGAGGTTTCCGCGCTGGGACGATCTTATCTCGTGTGCCTTATGGGTGATATTGACTCGTACCCTAGAAGATAGAAATCCTACGTACAGGCTATCGAATCGGTAGTCACGGTCGTAAGAGACGTGAGGGTATGTACTGACCTCTTGGACTTGGAAACTATGCTTCGCCTCAATATTGTTTGTGTATGTATTTATATAGTTCGAGAGTGATTCCTAACTTGTATTCCCTTTAGTACGATTGATACGGGGATTGGATAGCAGAGTATGCCCGCACCATAAAATTTTATGTGGGGTGCTGTTAGAATATATATATTATACGAGTATTTAATATATATATGAACTTCTGAAACATGGGAAACTCCCTACTGTGTTATGGTAAGTAAGACATGTATAATGATTCAAATTGGAAATACTTGTTTTGAAAAGTATAATATGATATTGAAAAACTTTATGAATCAATAAAGTTAAAATGAGTGTTTTGTACTAAATGAAATTATCCTTTTTAAACCATGATGTTGTTAAATCTTAAATTTTGAGAGTCACCTAAGATAAGTTAAATCCTTGGGGAAGGATAGTGTGATATATGATGAGATAAACCATTGGGAAGGTTAGTGCGATAGGAGTGCACATTAGAAGAGAGGCGAGAATTTCTCAAGAGAGTGTCGCACTAATATGTTGTTGCATTGGCCTGTATCAATTTAAATACTTGCTAAACGAATTTTTAAATCATATACACTATCGTGCTCTGACCTGTTTCTATTCCTCTTTCTCTCTTGTATATATATGTATATATTACAGGTGCCCAGCCACAGGGGCGTCTTGTTTAGGATCCCTTGGAAGGAACGTGCTGCAGCTTAGGTGGGAGTTGCAGGCCACTTGCTTAGACGATTTCATTTACTTGATTCCACTTCTATCATTCTCCTTATTGGGCATGTGTCGCCCTTTCCACTATTTATCTGTTTTATTGGGACATTTGTATTTCAGTTATTTCTAGTACTATTACTTTGGGATTTATTCAGTATGTATGTTTTACTTTAAGTTTTAAATGCTGGGGTTTAGTTGTTGAATGTTTAAATTAATTGGATTATATGTTCCAGGATTATTGTGGTGTGATTCTTTAAATATTGAATTGTTGTAGATAATTAAATCTTTATTTTCAAAATAAAATTTGGAAAGTAATGTTAAAAAAATGGTTTTGGCACTTAGCTTAATTAAATAGGGTGTTAAATTTGGAAAAGTTATTTTTACGACAGTGATGCTAAGAATGAACCAATTGTTCACCTTGATTTTAATTTAATAAATGAGTGATCACCCGGTATTTAATTAGGCGGGCTGTCACAGTCAAGCACTTGGCTGAGTGCATCTGTGAACAAAGTTGCCTTGTGAGCATCAGAGTGTGACTCATGCACTTCCTTAAGCTTTGCCTGAAACGATAAAAAGCACATGATTACTTAAATAAGTAAATAAAAACATTACAACATAATTAAGAAAAAGTAAACTATCGGATTACTTACAATCGTGGACGCGACAATCGGGGACACCTCCTTATCCTTCCCCTTCTGCGTCCGAATAGCCACATAATTATAGAGCCTATGTGGCATACCCCTAGGGCCACTCCCCATCCCCTGAAATAAAATAATGCAAAATTAGTATCGTCACCGCAAAGTAAAATAATACAAAATAACATATTTTTGTAATTATATGAAAATTAAATCTTACCATCATCATATGCTCCACCTCGGCGTAAGACGTCCGACCGGAGTAGTGCACGTCCGTCTTTTTAGCCCGATTTTCCCTCCCCGATTGGCGAGATGCCAATTATCGCTCCCCGATCTCATTGTCAATGAACTTTTCTCATTGTGCCAATGAGATCGGCTCTTTCAACGGCACAGAATCACACATTCGATTAACGGAGTCTCGGGTCTTTTCAAAGTACCGGGTCCGCATATTTTTCTTCTACATCTTATGTTTCTACCTCAACTGCTCCAAGACGGAATCGCATAGTTTTGGGTCCAAGATAAATTGTTCTTGTCCAGCAAATACAATATTAGTTGCGAGTAAATATAAATATAAATATAAATATAAATATAAATATAAATATAAATATAAATACTAAATGAAATTGAAATTGATACTTTTTGTACTCTTGTGCCATGAACAAGGGTCCAGTATCCTGTCCCCGTATCACACATGGAGGACTATTAGTGTTGATGTAAAAAATTATATTATCTCTAATGAATCAATCACAGATAAAATAAGTAAGACAAAAGATTTTTAAAGTGGTTCAGCCTTGTAAAAATGGTTTACGTCCACTGTTTTTGTTATTGCTGACTGTTTGCTTAGAATTCTCGATAATGGGTTTACCAAGAAATTTTGAGTCCCCTTCTAATGAGGAGGTTACAATGTATTTATAGCCTTGAAGCTGTCACTACACCAAATCTGCCCATTTGTCAAGGTCATTGACCTTGAAAAATTCACCTTGTCAAGGTCAATGACCGTGACATTTCGAGGCGAGACAACTTTTTTTGTCACGGTCGTGTCACGGTCGTGTCAAGGTCAATGACCGTGACACGTTTGTCACGGTTCTAAACCGTGACAGAACCGTGACCCCAATTGTCACGGTCAATGACCGTGACACGTCCGTGACAACTTTTGTCGCGGACTTGTCACGGTCAATGACCGTGACAATTCTGGGCAGAATTTAAAAAAAATCTGCTGGGCAGTATGGCCACCGCCACTGCCCAGCAGTATATTTGTACCTGTTATAGCAACGTTGTACCTGTTCCAAACATCATATATCCAACACAAACTAAAGATAATGCAAATATATATTCATGACGATATAATCCAAATATTCAAAATAAAAACAATATACATGACGATATAATCCAAATTTAATTAAAATGGACAAACTTAAAAATAATGTTACTACATGTCTTGGATAAAACTGAGGAGGTGAGTAGGCCACACGACATACGAATTGACGCACCCACTAATATACGTCGTGCCGCATTGTTCGTGCAACCACAATAGGGAGTTCTCCTTCCCGGGTATGACATGCGTGACGAGCACCCTGGACTCCATCTCTTGAAGCAAACGTCCATGGACTATTCCACCCTCGACAATATTCGGGTCCCTCAACCCCCGCCCTATCCGCTGGCCAACAAATACATCCAATATGAACACGCTCGGCCAACCAATTGTCGACAATGGTCTGTTGGAGGGCGTCAAATAGGGAAGTGGATCGTCGAAGTACGAACGTGTCGGTGATGAAGCAGCGAGGTCCACATCCTCGTCATCCTGCGCCTCGTCCTCCTGCACCTCCTCCTCTACCGCCTTCTCCTTCCCTTTCCCTTTCCCTTTACGGTCTCCACCCAACGTACGCTTCATGAATGCGTACATATCTTGGACCGTCGCCTCCAAACGGGACAGCTTCGCGTCGTGTGAATCCACCATTCGAGACAACCCGGTGTCGCTCGTCTCCAATTAGATGATCCTAGATTTGGCCACCCGCGAGCTCACTCCCCTTGTCCTACCTTTGCGATCAGAGCCAAGCACTTGGTTGAGTGCGTCTGTGGACAAAGATGCCTTGTCGGCATCAGACTGCGACTCATGCACTTCCTTAAGCTTTGCCTGAAACGACAAAAAGCACATGATTAGTAAAATAAGTAAACTAAAAAATTATAACGTAATTAACAATAATTAAACTGTCGGATTACTTACAATCGTGGCCGCGACTCTCGGAGACACCTCCTTGTCCTTCCCCTTCTTCGTCCGAAGAGCCACATAAGTATCGAGCCTATGTGGCTTACCCCCTGGCCCACTCCCTACCCCCTGAAATAAAATAGAGTAAAGTAAAATTAGTATCGGCCCCGTAAAGTAAAATAATATCCAATAATATATTTCTGTAGTTATAGATAAATTAAATCTTACCTGCATCCTATGCTCCACCTCAGTGTAAGAGGTCCGGCCGGAGTAGTGCACGTCCGTCTTTTTAGCCCGATTTTCCCTCCCCGATTGGCGAGATGCCAATTGTCGATCCTCGATCTCATTGTCAATGAACTTTTGCCATTGTGCCAATGAGATCGGCTCCTTGGGCGGGACGGATCCGCGCCATTGTAAAATGGACTCTCGTGTTTTTCCAAAGTACCGTGTCCGCATATTTTTCTTCCACGTCTTGTGTTGCTCCCTCAACTGCTCCAAGACGGAATCGCGTAGCTTTGGATCCAAGTTGAATTGTTCCTGTCCAACAAATACAATGTTAGTTGCCAATAAATATAAATATAAATATAAATTGAAATATTCATATAAATATTACCTGTAGTGCCGCCCAAACAGCTAACTTGAGCTCATACGGCACCTCCTTCCAACTCATAAACCCCGAGACGATGACCGTCTTTAGCAGCTCGAGGGATCTCGCTAAAAGCTCCGACTTGTTTTCGACGGTAATCCCAAATTTTCCATATTTGGGGAGCCTAGCGGCGGAGGAGCCCTCGTCGCCTCCGCTACCACCAAACCCAGACGACATCATCATAAACAGCATCATCATCTTCGCCTTAACATCTGAAGGAGACATTTTTGCTGTAAAAAAAATGTTATTAGTACAGATAAAAAAAATGTTAATAGTACACATTTCATTTTACCTAATTGAATTAATTGAATTAATAGTACAGATAAAAAAATGTTCCATCTATATTATAACATATGTGTAAGTTCCGTCAATACCATTTCGTTTCAATTTTGTAATATTATGTTTTTTCCAAATATTTAAAGATTTATTAAATGGGTGCCCCACCCCCACCCCCACCCCCACCCACCGCCACACACACACGCACACCTACGCACCTACGCACACACACACACACACACCACCTCCACCCCTACCCACCCCACCCCTACATATATGTTAGTTGATGCCATTATATTTTTACCCTATTTAGATTCTAAGGTTATCTCAATTTATATTTTAAGTTTGTATCCATTTGTGATGTTCAAGTAGTTTGAAATGTTGGAATTATATACTATTACTTTGACCGTTAGTTTGTGCACCAACTAAATTGAACATCACACACACACACACACCCCACCCCACCCCCTGCCCCCCTCCACCACCCCCTCCCCCACCACACACCACCACACAAACACACACCCCACCCCACCCCACCCCCTACAAGTCTAAGGATGTTCTTGATTAAAAATGGGAAATCTCATATCGTTTGCAAAAAGTTCATAGATTCTTAATCCCTAGGGTTATGGATATCAAATTTCTTTCACAATTATTTCTTCGATTGCGATGGGTGAAGTTCAATTATATGTTAGAACAATAGATCCTCGCAAGTTGGTCAATCATTGTGTGAATAGGTATGAGATCATAATTTGGAGGAATTCACGTCCAAAAAATAATTTGGATTGTGATACCCCTTGATAGACTTATATGTTTTGTTTACCCGACCGATGAACTATTTTATAATCCTATAGAATTAAGTTTTAGAATCAAGGAATTGATCAGATATTCATTAAAATCGGTTAGTAGAAAATTTATTTAACCAAGAGGGTATCGAAAACATAACGTGGGGAATCATAATATACCGTAATCAACTTTAATAATAAGAACACATTCTTTCGAGTGATTTATAAATAATTAAATTTGAGTGAAATCATGATTATTTAGTGGAATGAATCGTGATTAAATAAATAAAGGATATAAATTAGACGGTTATAAATTGGGATTTCCTACTATTTACTTTGAATCCAGTTTATTTATTTATCTTTGGTCCCTAGTATAGTCATTGCCCAAGTAGTAGGAGCGAAACTCTATAAAACCCTAGTTTAGCTAAAGCCCGTGAATTATCCCTCCCCCACCACACACCACCACACACACACACACACACACCCCACCCCACCCCCTGCCCCCCTCCACCACCCCCTCCCCCACCACACCACACACACACACACACACACACACACACACACCACCCCACCCCACCCCCTGCCCCCTCCACCACCCCCTCCCCCCCTCCACCACCCCTCCCCCAAAACACACCACCACACACACACACACACCGCACCCCACCCCCTGCCCCCTCCACCACCCCCTCCCCCACCATACACCACCACACACACACACACACACCCCACCCCACCCCACCCCCTACCCCCCTCCACCACCCCCTCCCCCAAAACACACCACCACACACACACACACCACCGCACCCCACCCCACCCCACCCCACCCCCTTCCCCCTCCACCACCCCCTCCCCCACCCTGCCCCACCCCGCCCCATCCCCCACACACGCACACACATACACACATATATATATATACACATACACACATAAATATACACACAAATATATATATAAATGGAAGAGAGAGAGAGAGAGAGAAATTGGACCTGAAAGTAGAGAGAGAGAGAGAGAGAGAGAGAGAGAGAGAGAGAGAGGGAGGGAGGGAACGGTGGGAGGGAAAAAAGAAGGGGGAAAGGGTTTTTGCTGGAAAAGTTGTCACGGTCGTGTCAAGGTCATTGACCGTGACAAGAATTGTCACGGTCAATGACCGTGACAATTAAATTTATCACGGACTTGTCACGGTCATTGACCGTGACAATTAGTTATCACGGTCGTATCAAGGTCAATGACCGTGACATAAAATGCGTGTTTTTTTGTCACGGTCAATGACCTTGACAAGGCTGGCCGGCTGAAAGGTGACAATTTGCCCATTTTGGTGTAGTGTGTACTTGTGAAAGGACAATGCGTTGTTATCTAGTAAACATATACATCTGTATGATAATAATGACCCTTTAATGTGCAGTCGTCTTTTTGATTCTCCTAATTTGAGTGCTCTGTACGCTAAGTAGCTCGGGCTGCTTAAGCTACTCGGACCACCTAAGTAGCTCGGCACGCTTGAGTAACTGGGGGCCCATGAGTTGCTCGGGGCCCATGAGTAGCCTGAAATGTATGTGTTGCTCGGTGGCAGTGAGTTGGCCGGTAGAAATATTTGTAATTGCCATGTTGGTTGACACGTGTCTTCAAATGATGGGTCCATGTCAGCAGATTAAATTTGGTATCAACAGAAGCCCCCAATGTTTCGTAATTTGATGTTAAAGAAAAGTATGGAACATTCTGCTTTGGAAACTGTATAGATTATTGGTTTGTATAATTTTTAGGAAAGCATTCGTTGTATATAACTCCTTTTTAAGTGCACAGTATTAGGCCTCGTAAATATTTTGAATTTTCATGACCACTTCGATATTTGTGCTCCTTTTTTTGTTTTAGCCGCCGGATACGCAAACGTCTTTCTTTGTAATCATTACCTTTCCTTATTCTCATGGTAAAGTATTTAAGCACGGCAGAAATCCTATCGTCTTTCACTTTTCAAATATGTATCTTTAAACTCTTCATTTCTTTTCTATCTTGTGGCTTCGTTCATTCCATTGTTCGTTGTCAACTGATTCACTCTTTTTCTGTAAGATTTTCTTCCCTCTCTTTTATTTACTTTGTTCATCATGGTTTACCTTGCTGAATCGCTTGACAAATTTCGTTCTGAATTTTCAATCCCTTCATAGGGCATTTTGGAAGAACTTTCTGAACCTTCTGATTATTTTTCTTTGGCTAAGGGACATTGGTTCCCAAGTCTCTTTGTGGCCGAATGTGTCTTTTCTTTTCCTCCAAATTCCCTATGTTTGGAGTTCTGTCAATATTTTGACGTTGTACCTGCAAAAATAGCTCCAAATACCTGGAGGATAGATAATTGCATTCATAGATTGAATCAACTCCATGGAACCCGTTTAGGGATCCCAGAGATTATGTACTGTTATAGATGGGTTGTTAGTGATTCCACGTTCTATTTAAAAACTAGGTTTTTAAATAGGGTTTTAGTTGTTAACCTTCCAGATGCCAATATGGATTATTTTGAGCATGGAGTTGTCATGAAAAATTGGCAATACGTTCCATTAAATGGAGATGACGTATATCAAGGTCCCAGGTGTCCCCTTTATGGCAACGAAATAGGTTATTTTTATTTTTTGAAATCTTATTTTCTTTGTGTTTGATAACATGTATCATTAACATTTGTTTTTTATTTGTTACAGTTGACAGTAAAACAAAATCTCCTAAAGAAACTGACGTTAATTTGAAGCATTTAAAACTTATCTGGAGTTTGCACCAATCTGTTGCTGAGGAACATATTAGGTCTGCTTCTTACTTATTGAAATACAAGTGCTACACTTCATCCTTCACTGCTCGTCCTCGTTCAGTGGTGGTTGACATTGACCAAGTACCAGCTTCTGAAACTGGTGTGGAAGGTTCTTCCTCTGAGTCAAACATTCCCATCACGGATCTAATGAAGAAAAGAAGAGTTCATGCTTTCTTTGATAAATCTGCCTCTACTAATGTGGAGGCAAAGAGAAATAAACAATATTCCCCAGTAGAAGGGACAAGAAACATTGATGCACCCCCTCCAACTGCTGCCAAGAAAGTTATTGAGAAGCCCCCTTTGGCTCCGAGCAAGGCTGTTGTTATCTCTCCTCTTAGTGAGGTTATTATCATATCACCAACAAAGACAATGTATTTGGTTGAAAATATTCCTGCTCCTCCGAGGAGGTTAAAGAAAAGCTCTTCTGAGAGACCTGTTGAACCTATTTCTCAGCCTTTAAATGCTGAAAGTGGTGTTCCAACTTTTGTTCCTTCGAGCTCTGCTATGGGCTTGGTGAAGTCCTAGACTATCCCAGAAGTCCAAGTCATTGAAGACACTCTCTCTCATGACGGAGTCACTACCTTGGCTGCTCAACACATTGCCTCAGTAAGTATTATTAGCCTGAGTCTTTTACTTTCTAATGTTATGTTCCTGTATTGACTCAAAGTTATTTCTTTTTTCAGCTGGTGACGTGTTTCAAAAGCATATTGAAGAAGGATGGAGCTATTAAGGCTTCAAGCTCCTCAGGAGGTGTAGAGGAAGCTTTTGTTGGTCTGACTCAGTCCTTAAGGGACTCTTATAAAAAATACGAAGAAGATAAGGTTGCTTGGGAGAAGCAACTCAAGTCCATTGAGTTGGAAAAAAATCAAGATGAGAATGCCTCCCAGGAGTTGAAGAAGAAGTTGAAAGAGTCTGAGTAGAGCAATAAAGTCTTTGAACAAAGAAACAAGGAGCTGGAAGTCAAGCTCAAATCTGCTGAAGAGGAAGTTATTAGACTTCAAGATGTTGGATGCCAAAAAATGGAGGTGGAGGAGAAGTTGAAGGCTGCCGAGGAGCTCCTTAGGGAAAGGACCTCCTCGGAGAGAGAAAAAAGGAAAAAGGTTGTTAAAAAATCATTTAGTGCTGGTTGGGATAAAGGATGGAACAAGGGCCTGGCTTCCATGTCATCCCACATGGAGTATGCCAACCTAAAATATTTTAGGGATGGATGGGTTACAACTTTACAGGAGATGAAAGTTGCTGAGAATTCTGAATTGTTCCAGTAACACACTCATGGTCCTCCTCCCTCTCCTGATGAAGAAGAAGAAGAGGATGAAGCTGCCTCAGACGAATCTTCAATGATGATGGTTGATCAGATTCCTGTTGTCCAGCCTATCGAGCAGCTCCAACCAGCCAGTGCTTCTACCGAGCAGCTAATTTTGCCCCCCGAGTAACCAGTTTCTTCCTCAAAAACTTCTGAGGAAGTCATCAGAAATAAAGAGAAGGTGTAGAGTTGCTCGGGTATTTGTTTTGTTATTTTATCGAATGTAACCTCGGATTTTGTATTTTACCTTATGATGAATAAAAATTTGAACTTTTGGTTGTTCATACTGACCTTCTTCTTCTTGCTCTGTATTTATCATTATTGATCTTGTTTATTGCTTCTCTTTGCTAGTTTATGGCCAGGATGGAGCTCTTATCAGCTCATGACACAGAATTGATGAAGAAATTCAATGACTATTTCAAAGATGGTCATGTAGATCAGAATGAGGCCCAGATAATTTACATCCTCGAATCAGGTGCTTTTGACCGAGCAATTGAAGCTTATCAATATCTGAAATGTTTGCTCGATCGTGCAGTTACCAATAATGTGGCATACTATGAGATGATTAAAGATCTCCAGGTTACTATCGAGGAACTCCAACAGCAGTATAAAGAATATTCTACCCTTTTGCACCAAGGATATGAGAAAAAATATCAACAACTGAGTGCTGACAAAGGATATAATAAATTCATCTCTGCCTATGAGAAGAAAGAGAGAGTTCTGAAGCTTGAGGTTGAAGAACGCAAACATATTGCCAATTTGTTGGAGCAGGAGAACATTGCCTTGTAAGAGGAGGTAAAATAACTCAAATCTGCTGCATCCTCCTCGGGAGCCTTGGTCCCAGTTAATGATGAAGGTTTCTCTTTCTTGGAGGTAGAAAATGCCAACCTGCGAGATGAGTTGGAAACATTGAAAAGAGCTGGACCCTCCACCTATACTCGTGGATGAGTAAGATCTTCTCGGGGACGAGCAAGGGCTGGTCGAGTTTCTATTGAAGAAGCAAGAACTCAAGCAGCCTTGGAGAATCAGGCCTTTCAGTTGGTGGCGAAGAACCAAGATTTGGCAGAGATGTCTAAGAAGATTCTGAACTTCAGCGAACAACTTTCTTCTCAAAGATCTGCCTTGGAAAATAAGGAGATTCTGATGAAGAGTCTCTACAAGCAATTGGAGAGATTAACTTACCAATTCCATAAACAACCCAGAGAGTTTTGGATGGCTGGTTACAATGAACCCCTCTATCATCTTGATGATCGGATCCAGCAGTCAAATAATAAGGGGTACAAGCAAGGATGGTTGAATGCATTGTGTGTGCTAAAAGTGGAGCAGGGGCACTAATTATGGGATTATTATGATCCTGGATTGCTTGAGTTGCCCGTTCCTCCTTTTAAGCTCGACATTAGTTGGATTCCAGCTCGAGCAATTCCTCAGTGCTTGATATCCAAGTATCTTGGCGATTACAGTCTTCATGCGAATTTTGAAATATCTCGATCGGAGCACTTGCTTGATCGGCCATCAGTGATGAATGTTTGAATGCTTCGAGATGTAAACTTTATAAATTCCCCTTATGCATTAGATGACCCTCCTGCTGGGGTAGAACCTGTTTCAAAGGCAAAAGGGAAAAAACCAATATAATAGGATTTTTATTTAATGAAGTACATTTTTCCCATCATGTGTAATTCTACTTGATTTAAATGAAGAAATTTTTAGTCTTTTGCTATTCCATTTTTTTCTAAGTAATTTACAGAATGTCTTTGTTTGTGAATATATGCACATATTTTTTTTGGATAATAGAATTTGTCCTATCTATTATTTGATTATAGTGACTTGTAACTCTTTGGGCCTATGCAATGAAATGATTTGCATCACATGTTCCTGTTTAGTTTAACCAACCGAAGATAATTGTATTTGACTTACCGACCAACCGGAGTTGGTGGTAATTGTTTCCCGACCAACAGAAGTTGGTGAAAATTGATTTGCCGACCAACCAGAGTTGGTGGTAATTAGTTCTCGACCAACCAGAGTTGGTGGTAGTTGTTTCCCGACCAACCGAAGTTGGTGGAAATTGATTTTCCGACCAATCGGAGTTGGTGGTAATTGGTTCCCGACTAATCGGAGTTGGAGGAGATTGGTTTTCGACCAATCGAAGTTGGTGGAAATTAATTTGCCGACCAACCGGAGTTGGTGGTAATTGGTTCCTGACCAACTGGAGTTGGAGGAGATTGGTTTTCGACCAACCGGAGTTGGTGGAAATTGGTTTTCGACCAACCGGATTTGGTGGAAATTGATTTGCTGACCAATCGGAGTTGGTGGTAATTGGTTCCCGACTAACCGGAGTTGGAGGAGATTGGTTCCTGACCAGTCGGAGTTGGAAAAAATTGATTTTCCGACCAACCGGAGTTGGTGGTAATTGGTTCTCGACCAACCGGAGTTCGAGGAGATTATTTCCCGACCAACCGGAATTGGTAAAAATTGATTTGCCAACCAACCGAAGTTGGTGGTAATTGGCTCCCGACCAACCGGAGTTGGAGGAGATTGGTTCCCGACAAACCGGAGTTGGAGGAGGTTGGATTCCGACCAACCGGAGTTGGAGGATATTCGTTCTGGATTTAACGTGTAGTGTGTAGCACTAATACTCCGAAAAATTTCAACAAAAAAGAGAAATGGATAAAACATTCAATACTTTATTCATACTGAAGCAATTGCATTACACACGATTTCAACTACTGATAATACTTGCGTAGATGCTTTGCATTCCACGCATTCTTGAATTCTTCTCCTTCCAATGTTTCAATTATGTATGTCCCTGGACGAACAACTTTTGTTACTCTGTAGGGTCCATGCCAGTTGGCTTCCAGTTTGTTATTCTTTTGGATCACTCTCTTCAGCACATAATCCCTTTCCTTTAAATCACACTTCTTCACTCTTTTGTTATAGAACAAAGTTGTTCGTTGTTGATACGCTGCATTCTTGATCGCTAATTCTTCCCTGACTTCTTCGAGCATATCCAGGTCTAATCTTCTAATTAAATCACTGACAGGAGAATTGAAATTAAGCACCCTATGTGTGGGTAGGCCCAATTCGGCAGGTATGACAGCTTCACTTCTAAATGCCAGCATGTATGGAGACTCTCCTGTTGCTGCTTGTGGGATAGTACGATAAGCCCACAGTACAAAATATAGCTCGTTAATCCAATTTTCCTTTGCAGCATCTAGTTGTTTTTTCAAACCATTCAGCAGCGTTCTATTTGTCACCTCAGTTTGCCCATTGCTTTGGGGATGGCCTGGTGTAGAGTGGATCTTCAGTACATTAGATTGGTGACAATACGTAGTAAACTCCTCGTTATCAAACTGAGTTCCATGGTCTGTGATGAATGCGTGTGGGAGACCATATCTGGATATAATATTCTTCCATATAAATTGATAAACTATGTCGTATGTCATATCAATGAGAGGCTCAGCTTCTACCCATTTGGTAAAGTAATCCACAACAACCACAAGGTATTTGAATCTTCCCCTGGTCGTTGGAAGTGGCCCGACCAAGTCTATTACCCACATGGCGAATGGCCAGAGGGATGTTATGGGTGCTAACAATGCTTGGAGAGTTCTTCTGATAGAAGAGAAGCGTTGACATTTATCACACTTCTTTGCATAAGCTGTACAATCAGCTCTCATCGTCGGCCAGTAATACCCCTGCGTTATTATTCTTCACAACAGTGTTCAACCTGCTACATGGGCCCCACAAGACCCTTCATGGACATCTTCGATCAAATATTTTACTTCATAGGGGTGGACACATCATTGTAGCCTTTCTATAATTCCTCGTCTATATAAAATGCCATTGGTCAATACATAACGAGCAGTTTTAAACTTCAATTTCTTGGCTGCGAGTTTATCAGTTGGCAAAGTCCCCTCTTCAATATAGGCCCTTATGGGATCCATCCAAGATGGTCCTAAATCAAGGGCAATGAAGTTTATCATCAGATCTTCGTCTATGCTCCGACCAACTAGGATTTCTATTGGGATTGTTCTTCATAGCTCGGTGAGAGTGGCTGATGCCAATCGAGCCAGTGCATCTGCTCTTACATTCTCCAGTCTTGGTGTTCTAATCAACTGAACTGCAGTAAAAATTGATACCACTTCTATTACTTTTGCATGATATTTGACCATTAATTCTCCTTTTGCTGCATACATCCCCAGAGTTTGATTCATAATTAACTGTAAGTCACTGAACACCACGATCTGCTCTGCCTTCATGGTTTTAGCCAGACTTAGACCCACAATCATAGCTTCATATTCAGCCTCATTGTTAGAAGCCTTAAATTGAAAGCGCAGAGCATACTCCACATCAATCTCATCCGGACTGTTTAAAACAATCCCTGCTCCACTGCCTGTAGAGCACGAAGATCCATCCACATAAAAATTCCATATAGGTACTTCATTATCTAACTCTTGATCAGACCGAGTTCCTCGGTGGAATATTTGATATTTTTTTTTGTCCTCCTTTGCCATTTCTTGTTGCTCGTCCACCGATGTAGTTGGTTGGGGTTTAAATTTGATGATACTGTAACATCCACAGGCTGGTCCATATTCAACTCCTGCTCGTCGGGGGAATCCTCCTGAGTAAATTCTGCGATAAAATCCGCTACTGCCTGCCCTTTGAGCGACGATCTAGGCTTATAAATTATATCATATTCTCCAAGTTCTACTTCCCAATACATCAACCTTCCTGATTTCTCTGGTTTGTGCAGAGCTTGCCTTAATGGCATATCTGTCTACACAACTATAGTATGAGCTTGGAAGTACGGCTTCATCCTTCTGCTTGCTTCAATCAGTGCTAGTGATAACTTCTCTAGCCTGGGATACCTGATTTCTGCTCCTTGAAAAGCCTTGCTGGTGTAATAGACTGGTTTTTGTACTTCGTACTCCATCCTTATTAATGTCAAGCTCACTGCATTTTCTAAAACTGCCAGGTATAAGTATAGTCTTTCTCCCATCACTGGTCTAGATAATAGTGGAGGTATCCCCAGATACTTTTTTAACTCTTGAAAGTCCTTTTCGCATTCATCATTCCACTCAAACATTTTTCGGAGTGTTTTGAAGAATAGGAGACATCTATCAGTTGCTCGTGACACAAATCTATTAAGTGCTGCAACTCGCCCTGTGAGACTTTGCACTTCCTTCTTCATCGTTGGAGATCGTAGCCCCAATAGAGCCTTAATCTTTTTAGGGTTCGCTTCAATACCTCATTGGTTAACAATATACCCGTGAAACATGCCTTCTCGTACTCCGAATATGCATTTGGTAGGATTCAGCTTCATTTGATATTTCTCTAGTTGATCAAAGGTCTGACCTAAGTCAACTAGATGATCAACAGCTTTCTTGCTCTTCATAAGCATGTCATCAACATAAACCTCCATGTTATGACTGATTTTCTCTGCAAACACCTTATTCATCAACCGTTGATATGTGGCACCTGCAGTTTTAAGTCCAAAAGGCATAACATTATAACAATAAGTTCCCCTTGGGGTGATAAAAGAGGTGCTCTCCCTGTCTTCAGGCTTCATCTTAATTTGGTTGTAACCAGAATAAGCATTCATGAAACTCAACAATTCATGCCCCGAGGTAGCATCCACCAGTTGATCGATTCGGGGCAAAGGAAAATGATCCTTTGGGCATGCTTTATTAAAATCAGTAAAGTCTACACACATTCTCCACTTGTTATTTTTCTTCTTTACCATGACCACATTTGCTAGCCAATCAGGATATTTGACATCTTCAATAAAATAGGCTTTTTGTAGTTTCTCTACTTCCTCCTGTATAGCTTGGTTTTTCTCAGGACTAAACACTCTTCTTCGCTGCTTCACTGGTTTGATTTTCTTGTTCACGTTGAGCTCGTGACATAAGAAATTCGAATCTATCCCTGGCATGTCTTCATGACTCCATGCAAAGGTCTATTTTCTTCGCCTTAGAAATGCTATTAATTCCTGTTTTAATAATACCTCCAGCGATGCACCAATTTGAGTTATTCGTTCTGGATGCTCGTCGTCCAAAATGATATTTTCAGTGGCCTCCATGGCCTGTCCCTTTACAAGCTAAGACTCGTCTCTAGGGTCTAACATTTCAAACTCTTCATCTACTTGATAGGTAATAGTCTTTTTCCTGGATTCTTCATGTTCCTCCTACTCGACAGATGAATAGTAGCATTCCCGAGCTACTTTCTGGTCACCTTTCACAACTCCCACTCCAAAATTGGTTGGGAACTTTAAACATTGATGTACACTAGATAGTACTGCTTCGAACTTATTTAGGCCCACCCTTCCCATGATGATATTGTAGGCTGATTGGACATTTTTATCCATTACAAAAAAGTGTACTCTTTCTGTTGGACAAGAAAGCCAAGTACCGATAGGCATATCCAACTTGATTGTCCCAAGCAGAAAAACCTTCTCGCCAGTAAAACCAAGGAGGGGCCTATGATGTGGTTAGCTTCAGATTCAAACTATCAAAATATGGATAGAATATGATATCTGTCGAGCTACCATTATCCACCAGTACTCGTGATATCACCAATTCCTTCATCCTCATCTTGATCACTAATGGATCGTCATGAGGATATAGTACTCCTGCTAGGTCGTTCTTAGAGAAACCAATGACCAATTTGTCTTTATTTGCCTTCCTTGGGCGATCATCTTCAGCGCTGAATGTACGAGCAAGCTTGAGCCTCATTGAGGTAAGCTTTCCTTTCTGCAGTAAGATCTCCACCTCCTGCATCTCCACCTGTAATAACATTACATTCAA
Organism: Sambucus nigra; assembly: GCA_949130495.1. Taxonomy (NCBI): domain Eukaryota; kingdom Viridiplantae; phylum Streptophyta; class Magnoliopsida; order Dipsacales; family Adoxaceae; genus Sambucus; species Sambucus nigra. Next base: position 35,667,454 of record OX422217.1, read on the forward strand.
ATGATCCAAAATGGATTGAAAATACCTCACGCTCTGACTGTCTTGGTTTTTTAGGAAGGTCGAGATCATCCTCGGGACCATCCTCATGGTCTCTCTTCTTGTCTTCATTTGCTCGACGAGGAGATCTAGACCTTTGCCTCGCTCGTTCGTTGGCTTTTCCACCATTTCGGCGATCAACATACTTAGCTAGTTTTCCTCTCCTGATGAGCGCTTCAATTTCATTCTGGAGGGCTATGCAATTTTTGCTCGTGTGACCATGATCTTTATGGAACTCGCAATATTTGGACTTATTCCTCTTGTCAGGATCTGCCTTCATTTTTTCTAGCCAGTTCTGCTCCTCGCTGTTCTTGATCTCTTCCAGAATATGATTTATATCTACCTTCAAAGGAGTATAATTTCTTCAACTGTTCCAATGCTTGCTTTGCTTTTGATTGCTTGTTGCCACCATTATTCTTCTGCTTTTTCTTCTCAGTCCTATCAGCCTCGACCTTAGTCTCCTTAGTGTCTGTATTCTTCTTCACAGCCATAGCTTCCTCGGTATTCATGATTTTAGCTGCTTTTTTCATCAATTCAGCCATGGTCCTAGGTGGATCTTTGGCTAACGTGTAGTACAATTTATCTAGCAACAGTCCACTCATCAGAGTAGTAATTGTTGTTTTCTCCTCGTAATCAATTACTTTGAGTTTCTCGTTATTGAAACGAGTAGTATAATCCCTTGTGCTTTCACCTGCCTTTTTTCTAACACTCAATAAGTGTGCTACTCGTTTGACTGATTTTGCTCCAAAATAGAAGTTCCCAATAAAGAGCTCTGTCAGTTGAAAGAAAGTCGCGATCTTTCCCCGAGAAAGGTTGTTGTACCAGATTTGGGTTGATCCAGTAAGAGTTCCTAAAAATGCCCTGCATCTCATGTCATCTGGAACTTCATAGATATCGGTAACAGCTTGGTATTACTCTATATGAAGGACAGGGTCGGTTTTTCCATCATACTTAGGCGTCACCACAGGAGCTTTGAATTTTGATGGTGTGGGAAAATCCACAATTGCGTGTACGAATGGTGTTCCTTGGACAAAAGTTCTTTCCAGAGGATTCTTGGCCTTAGCCATTTACCCTAACATGTCTTCTAACCTCTAAATAGAGCCCTTTCATGCATCATTTCCTTCCTCGGGCCTATTTATTCGAGCAATTGATCGCGTTGAATTAGCCTCCTGGGATCTTTCATTACGAGCAGTTGGTCGTGATTGGGCAGAGCCTTTCCTTAGATTGGGTGGTCGTGGAGAGTTCCTCGATGCAATCCTAGGGGGACTTCTATTCCTCCTAAGGCCCAAACGATCAAAAGGAGAGACTCTACTCAACCTTTCAAGAGCACTGGTCCTTTCTGGAGATATAGTGACGTTTTGTTGAGTGTCTGTAGCTCGTACTGATGAGGTTCAACCCGGTTGATAAGAAGGATTGTTAGATCTCTCAGTTCGATATGAGTCGGTGCGTCTGGATCGAGATTCCTCTGGGAATAATGTTCGCCTAGTTCGCGAAGAGGGTAGGCGGGTATTTCTTTGGATACTTATTTAACCTGACTGGGCCGGCACTCCACCCTGGACAGTTTATATGAGTTGTCGCATGGTTTCTTGCATGGTCGTCTGGCCTTGGGCGAAATTAGCTATTATACCAGCCAGATCTTGGAAATTTGGGGGAGTAGATGGATTTGGAGGGATTCCAGCGGTTCGATTACTGGATTTTGGATTATCATCCATTAGGGGTGTGGATCGGTTCGAAACCGACCTATTTGGATCAAACCGAATCCAATCCAATTAAAATCGGTTTTTATATTTTGCAATCCAATCCAAACCGATATTGAGTTATAATCCAATCCAATCCAATCCAATTGTAATTGGATTGGATCGGTTTTTTTTAATCGGTTTCGATTATCTGATTTGGGTCCCATTTTTTCGTAGTTGGATTGGATTTGGATCCAATCCAATCCAATCCAATCCAATTAACTGAGCCAATTGGATCCAATCCAATCCAATCCATTTCATAGTTGATAAATTGTAATTCCAGTTAATAAATAATAAAATAAACCAGAATTTAATAAATAATAAACAAGATTTTTTTAAACCAGATAATAAATAATAAACCAGAATTTAATACAAATACATTAAACCAAAGAAAAGAACCAAATACAAATTAACCTTCTCACATAATCTTCCCATTACAGCATTTAAATTAGTACAAATTACAATAGACACTTCATACAAGCCTTCACATAATCCAACCAAAACATGCTTGTTAGCCCAAATATTATAGTAGGCCAAAAGTTTAAATTACTACAAAAAAAACACATGACATTCAACTTCCCAAAATCTGCAGAAAAAAGCCTTCACATAATCTTCCCAAAACTTCCAAGATCCAAGCTTGTACCCAAATATTAGTAGGCTTCCTTTACTCCTATAAAGCATTCAAACAAAAAATTGGCATTAGTAATTGAATAGTAATGAAAAAATAGAAACTTTAAAAAATAAAAATATTACCTGATTCCAATTAGTACTAAAAGCCGACTCCCGTAACTGTCGAGGTGGACGAACCCAAAATCTCTACAACAAATTAAACAATGACTTGTCATCAAACAAAATAATTAAGATAAATTGACCTTAAACAAACATAATAAGCATTAATTAAATTATTACCTGATTCAACGTCCTCAATTTCATCCATTGATGCACGAAGATCAATTTGAGGCTTTGTACGTATCCAATTTTGTGCGCAAATGAGGGCCTCCACGGTCTTTGGAGATAAAGAACTCCGAAATGGATCAAGAATTCTACCACCGGTACTAAATGCAGATTCAGAAGCTACCGTAGAGACGGGAATAGCTAAAACATCTCATGCAATTAAAGATAAAATCTTATACTTGGGTGAGTTAGTCTTCCACCAAACCAATATATCAAACTCCAAATCAGTGGGGTCCTCGCATGACTCCATTAAGTATCGGTCCACCTCTGTTTTGCATTCTTTCTCATTTGTCTCTTTTAACAACCTCATAAAACCCACATTAAATAATGCATCAACATCAACTTCGGCACTATCAACCTCAATCTCATTGGCTATTTGTTGTGAATTGCGATTTTGTACGGGTTTACTAGAGTAAAGCAATATGTACTGATCGTACAAGTCGTCCAAACTCTTTCTCACCTTACTTGTTAACTCACTAACCTTATCTTCCCCAAACAAGGCACTCAAACAATAACCCAAAAATCTTTCCTTATGCCGTGGATCTAGTAAGGCAGCAATAAACAACATCGGGTTAATCACTGACAAAGAACCCCAATATTTGTCATATTTTCTGCCCATATTCTCACCCATTTTCTTCAAAAAAGGATCTCTACTATTAGCCCATGACCTTATTTGAGTGCAAATCAAACTCAATTGTCTTAAGAAAGAATTAGAAGTATAATACGATGATCCAGAAAACTTAAGTGTTGCATCATAAAACGTTTTCAAAAATTTAATGAATGAGCGGGCATGTTCCCAATCTTCAAAATCTGGAGCACCTCTCTCACTAGATAAGCAAAACTCACGACGGTATTGTGAATCATCTACCTCTAACCGTTTAAATGCTTTTTGAAATTTTTCAGCCGCCTCTAACATCAAATAAGTCGAATTCCATCTTGTGGGAACGTCTAAGCAAACAAGTTTTTTCGATGATATCCTTTCCCTTTCACAACAAGCCTTAAACTTATCTAACCTCGATGGGGAAGCCCTAACATATCTCACCACATTACGAATTCTATTAATAGAGACATGATATTCCTTCAAACCATCGGTGACAACTAGATTCAAAATATGTGCACAACACCTCATGTGCATAAACTCACCCCCCAAAATTGCCCCACCCCAATTGTTAACTTTGTCAGACAAGTACGCAACAGCTACATCATTGGAACTAGCATTATCAACCGTTACCGTAAAAACCTTCTCAATGTCCCACCCCAATAGACACTTCTCCAAATGTTGGCCAATTGTTTCACCTTTGTGATTTGGCACTAAGCAGAAATTTAGAATTTTTTTGTTATAGTTCCAATTGCTATCTATATAGTGAGCTGTCAAACACATGTAATTAAGATTTTGCAAAGATGTCCACGTGTCCGTGGTAAGACAAACTCGCTGCCCCGATTTCTTGAAATAATTCCTCAACATATCCCTCTCATTTACGTAAATTTTCAAGCAATCTCTAGCTATGGTGGTGCGACACGGGATTGGAAATCTAGGCTCAAATACATTAAGTACATTTCTAAACCCTTCATTCTCAATAAATTTAAAAGACAATTCATCTATAATAAACATTCTAGCAATTTCATCCCTACATCGATCAACACTATAAGATGTAGCCACAAGAGTTGATCCACCCCCCTCTCCACTTTTTTTTGGTTGGAAGGCCAAGGTCTTTTGTTTTTTGGTTCCCGATTAGGATAAGTGGGGCATGCATGAGTTAAATGGCTCAATAAATTAGATGTTCCATTCTTTTTACTATCACAAGCATATTGTTTGGCACAATAATTACAAGTTGCATGGATTCCATCGAGTGATTTTGTAAAATGATCCCACGCGATTGAGGGGGGCCGAGTCGGTTTTCTTTTACCTTTAACAGTTGCTTCTTGTTGACTCGGTGTTGAACTAGGTTGTTGAGATGCATCTTGTTGATCCACTTGATCACTATTTGAAGCATTTAGATCGGGCGGATGATCATTTGAAGGTATTCCATTAATTTCCTTGCTAGGATCATCTTCCATCTAAAAGTAAAAAGAACTAATTAACAACACATATTATTAATCATAATATAATCTGAAAATATAAATAAAAATGAATCAAACCATTTACATTCAAATTTACCTGACACGATGCGCCTGAAGATTGAGCCGTGATTACTCTTTAATTTAAAAATATGGAAGCAGTAAACAATGAAAATCCCTACAAATGTTAAAAATCAAACCATTAATTGTTCACTCAAACTATTAACTCACTAAGTTAATGGTTAACAATTCAATAACTGTTAAAAATTCATTAACTGTTATCCATATATAAAAATTCATCAAAAAATCTGTTATCAATACATACAGAAATTAAGTAATGGAATACAAATCTGTTATCCATACATACAACAAATTCATCAACAAATCTGTTATCCATAACTGTTAAAAATTTCTGTATGTATGTATTATCCATATATATATATATATATATATATATATATATATATAGAGAGAGAGAGAGAGAGATCGGCGGTATATATACAGAATACAGATCGGAATACCGATCGGCGGTATATATACAGAATACAGATACAGATCGGAATACCGATCGGCGGTATATATACAGAATACAGATCGGCGGTATATATATATATATATATATATATCGGCGGTACAGACAGATCGGCAGTAAGGGGATAATACATACATACAGATCGGCGGTACAGAGAGAGAGAGAGAGAGAGAGAGAGAGAGAAATTACCGCCGGAAGGGGGAGAGGAGAAGCTCGGGTCAGCGTGGGAGAAATCGGTTTTGGATCGCCAGCCGCCGTAGGTATATTGGGAATGGGTGGAAAAGAAAGTGAAGGGCAAGAAATTGAAAGGGAAGGAAATGGATCGCCAGCCGCCGTAGGTATATTGGGAATGGGTGGGTAGGTTTTTTTTAAAAGCAATATATATAATGGGTATTAAATCGGGTGGGTATTGGGAATGGGTATTTTTTATAACCACAATTATTTTAATTGGATCGGTTCGGTTTTCTAATCGGTTTTGCATCCAAGAACCGAAACCGATCCAATTAAATCGGTTTTTGAAAATTAAAATCCAATCCAATCCAATTGAGGTCGATTTTCTAGTTGGATTGGATTGGATTGGATTGGATTGGATCGTTCGGTTTAATCGGTTTGGTTTGGATTTTGCACACCCCTATCATCCATTGATGATGAATTATTTTGGTGAAAAACGATAAGTACGGTCGATTCCCACAGACGGCGCCAATCGGTTGATGTAAAAAATTAGATTATCTCTAATTAATCAATCACAGATAAAATAAGTAAGACAAAATATTTTTAAAGTGGTCCAGCCTTATAAAAATGGCTTACATCCACTGTTTTGTTATTGCTGACTGTTTGCTTGGAATTCTCGATAATGGGTTTACCAAGAAATTCCGAGTCCTCTTCTAATGAGGAGGTTACAATGTATTTATATCCTTAAAGCTGTACTTGTGAAAGGACAATGCGCTGTTATCTAGTAGACATATATATCTGTATGATAATAATGAGCCTTTAATGCGCAGCCGTCTTTTTGATTCTCCTGATTTGAGTGCTCTGTACGCTAAGTAGCTCGGGCCGCTTAAGCTGCTCGGACCACCTAAGTAGCTCGGCACGCTTGAGTAACTCGAGGCCCGTGAGTTGCTCGGGGCCCATGAGTAGCCTGGAATTTATGAGTTGCTCGGTGGCAGTGAGTTGGCTGGTAGAAATATTTATAATTTCCATGTTGGTTGACACGTGTCTTCAAATGATGGGTCCATGTCAGCAGATTAAATTTGTTATCAACAATTAGTTAAGAATGTTACCTCGACCCCAATATCTATTTTATATATTAGTTCAGAAAGTTACCTCGACCCCAATATCTGTTTCATGTATTGGTTCGTAATGTTACCTCGACTACAATATCTATTTTCTGCATTGGTTCGTAATGTTACCTCGACTCCAATATCTAGTTCATATAACGAAAGTGCACATACCTAAATATCACAACTTCGTATGTAGTATATATCTCTCGCATACTCTCCGTACTTGTTATTTTACGATTTTCTCATTATCATATTTATTTGAGTATCAATCACTACTCTAAGGGCCCTAGTTATCCCTTTATTTATTTTTTAAGTTAACCCTATTTCATATTACGGGTATACATACAAAATCCACTCGAAATTCTCATACATCATTATCTTTCACTCCAATAAATTTCATCAGAAATTTAGGTTCGTTCAATAAAAAATTTCATTCCTAAAAAGTCGTTCAAGCGACACTAGAATCTCGTTCGAACGAGATATCCAGTAATTCAAAAGAACTACGAACGTCTTCATATTTTAATGCTCTGAAATCTCATTGGATGTTCTTTAAAAATCTCATTAAAACATTGTCGTTCGAACAAAATTTTCCCAGATCGTCCCCTACCTCTGAAAACTGCTTTTTTCACCATTTTTTCCACCCAACTCACATGATACTATACTAAACTTATATCCAATGATCCTAAACATCCCCTCCATGTTTTAAGATGATTTCCAATGTAATTAACTCCTCAAAACATTAAGATTTCCACTCAAGAACGAATCAAATCCATTTATTAACCAAAACCCTAGGTTTTTGTTTTATTTAATCATGCTCAACAAAACCCAAATTTTTCCCATATAAATCATCACCCATTTATTGATTTTGTCTTCTCTACATTAATGAGTCTAGTCTACGTGCAAATCCTACCTATAACATGGATTTAATTCAAGTTACATTAACATCATCAACCCTATTTTCACATGGTTATTATAACTCCCAATAAAAACATAAATAAACACTTGCCTTGATTAGTAGGGTCTGATTTCGTGGTTGAGTTGATGGATTGATGATCTCCTCTTCCAATCCTCACTCCCAAGTTATTTGTGGTGTAAGATCAAGATGAAAGCTCCAAGAATTCCTTCAAAACCTCCAAGAACTTTCTCATTTTTTCTTCTCTAATGGCCTCTCTTAGGATTTCAAACTCCTAACCCTAGCCTCACCCTCTTATTATCAGATATAAGACTAAAAATTTCGTGGGCCTCTTAACCCTAACATTTCAAATGATGAAAATGCGCTCAATAGGTGCCGATTTGGTCTAAGATTGACCTGAGAGCCAAACTATACCCTCGAGTGCACTATTCCAACTATTTCGACCCTTTCGGAATCATCCGTGACCTCGAAATCATCATTCGAGTCACTCTAAATATATTTCTCATCTTTACCTCAATTTAGTCTACACGCGACTCTCGATTGAGATACAATCCAACTATGCCAATATCTCTCGTTATGACGTGTTATAATTACTATAACTAATTTACTATTCACTTAGTTAATTCATTTCATAATATTAATTAGTCTCTCTTGATTAATAATAAATACTCACATCATTATTTAATTCATTAAATTACTTCACTCGTGTAATTTAACATAAAACTAATTAATTTACTCAATTAATTAAATTTCGAATATACAGAATTAAGGGGTATTAAACACATGTGCTTCACAAATCAGTTAAACATGTGCAACTTCATATAATGTACATCATTGTTTTGCCCTAACGTTTTTAAAAGTTTCACTATTAATGTTTTCAATCTAATTTAAGGTGGGCGGAGTTATGGCATTTATATTTACAACCTACAATATTACAACTAATATTTTTTGGCCAAGAATTAAGGTGGGCAGCTGCCCACATTCCATCCTCTTTAGATTCATCCATGTAAATAGGGTATAATTCGATTTGAGAGTGTATAAAAAAACAGACATAGTGACTTATCACATAACATACTGCAATTTTTAATAGAATACAAAGATCAAAAATTGAAAAATAAAGTTACTTTATTTGTGTATATAATATGTATCTGCTAATTTCTTTTGTATTTCTTTTATGTATTCAATATGTATCTGTTTAAAATTGAATAATAAAGATAATATTTTGACAATGCAAAGTTTACCTAATCTCATGAAAGAAGCATTGAGCAGAAGGAGAAGAAGTTGTGAGAAGTGTTGGCAGATGAAGAAGAAGACCCGTGAGAGAGAGAGAAGGAGAGCGTGAGAGAGACAGAGAGCGTGAGAGAGGGACAAAGAGAATGAGACTTGTGAAACAACATACCTACACACGTGAGAGAGAGAGAAGGAGATTGACGTATAGCGTGAGAAAGAGAGAGATATGGAAGAGTCACCTGAGAGCAAGAGACCAAAAGAAGTGAGCGGGAGTAAATGAAACACCAAAAAAAATTAGGGGGAAAAAATCCACTTCTAAATTTTGGAAGGAAAAAAATGTTATAATATGTACATCCAGGTTACAATTTTTTTAAAAAGGGTCATAATAGCTATAATCAAATATTATTTTTATATTTAAAATGTCATACAAAATAATATTAATAAATTTCACATTGATAATATCATTAACCTTTAAATGATATTTTTGTAACAAATGTCTATAAATTATTTTTTCGAGCATCATAAAAAGATATTTTTCTTGTAGTGGGAGAGATTATTGAGAGATTATATTCATTCCTTCATAGTTAATATAAATGACACTACACTTATGGATGTCGACACCTCATCGGACTGAACCACGTTAAACCCTTATCTTCTTCTCTGTCTTTTATCTCTATTAAATTTAAGTTGTTAATCTCTTTACCATAGTTTTGGCTTAAGTTTCAATAATTTAAGATCTTTTCATGAATTTTATCCATCCTTCAAATGACTCCCCCCCAAGATAAGTTCCCACAATATGTTCAGCGACGTTCTTCTCTGCATGTATCACATCCAATACATGGTGCACCGGATTATTCTTCCAATAAGGCAAGTTAAATAAAATTGAGCTCATAGACCATGCCTTTCTTGTCTCAGTTTCATTCAGAGTTGGGGTCTTCTTATGCTTGACATTCTTAAATTTGGGATTCTTACCTGGCATATTAGGGCCACATTCAGAAGATTTACTTTTAATTTCTGAATGTGAAAGTTATCTCGGCGATAGCCAATGTTCAACCTCGCCCGATAAAAAATTGGAACCTTTCTCAAATCTGGAACTATGAGCCGGGGGTAAAAACCTCGTATGGAAATGGTATACATTTTTAGAGATATTGGAGAGACGAAGAGATTCAGTCTCCTCTCCACAAATAGGGCACCCCAAAAAACCATGTACTACACAACCGGATAATGTCCCATAAGCTGGAAAATCATGAATTGCCCACATCAACATAGGTTTCAGCGTAAACTCTTCTTTTCTAAAAGAGTCAAATGATTGCACACCCTCTTCCCATAACTCGTTTAATTCTTCTACCAAATGATCCAGGTAGACGTCGATGTCATCACTTGGTGCCTTTGGCCCAGGTATCAACAAAGACAACATCGAAAATTCAGGTTTCATACACTGTGAATGAGGGAGGTTGAGTAGGGCTAGGATCACTGGACGTACACTTTGATTGGTTCTTAGATTTTTAAATGGATTAAAACCATTTGTTGATATAGCCAAACGAATGTTGCGTTGTTTTCAAGCAAAATCGGGATAATCATAATTAATCCTCCTCCAAGTTGTAGAATCAATAGGATGATGCATGAGATGACCCCTTACTTGTGCCCTAGCATGCCAAGTCATTACCTCCGCTATCTATGATACTGTGAAAAATCTCTTTAATCTAGGCCCAACGGGAAAATATTTGAACACTTTTTGAGTCACTTTTGAGCTTGTGCATTCCTTGCCAGTAGATTGGACATATCTAGTTTCATCGCAGATCGGACAATGATTGAGATTTTCATACTCCTTTCGGTATAGTATGAAATCATACACACAAGCATGAATCGATTTATACTTCATTCCCAAACCTTTCAAACTATTCTTCATAACAGGATAGCTAGTTGGAAGCATATTCTCCTTAGGTAGTAAGACCTTCACCCAATTCAGAAATCTTATCATGCTATTTCCAGACAAACCGTACTCCGTCTTCAAAGTGTGCAAACCAGCCATGGCATGTAAAGTTGTTTGATCTTTCTCACAGACAGAGTATAACGGTTGGGTCGCCTTAAATTTTAAACTTTGGTAGTCATCGTCAAGGTTTATCGTGATATTTTCATAAGCACCTGAACCTTGTATATCATCAGTAACCTCGTTCTCCTCTGCTTCATGAACTCCGTACGCATCATCAACTAAATCCTCTAACATATTATGATATACGTCATCCCCTTCTACATCTATCCTACTTGTTGAAGGTTGTTGTGAAGGTTTTTCGGGGACAAAAGGAACTTTCAACTCATCGTGAAAACTCCAAAATCGATAAATGTCTTGCTTACCCCATCTTAACAAATGTAGTTAAACTATTTTCCACTCAAGCACCTTACCATTCTTATACCTTTGCGTTTTCCACTCAGACACGGAAACTCTTCATCATTATGACATCTCTTTACGCATTTCACAAATTCATTAGCACCTCTGCGAAACACATCCCCCATTCTATTTGTCTCACCCATCCACTCTTTATATTTTTGATATCCCATCCCAACTACCACAACTAATCACACATTAAAGGTAAGAAGCGTATATTCATGGATTAGTATAAACAAAACTTAGATTTATAGTATGTTTCATTTATTTATGTATTATTTATATTAGATTTTTAAATTTCAAATTCAAATTCAATTTATAATAGAAATTTCTATTTCCTCCATCTCCTCTAAAGGGTGAGTGGTCCTATCACATTCAAGACCGCATATTTCTGTAATATTAACAGCTCATGCACATTGTTACGATTTGATAAAAATTCGACAGCATATCCCCATAGTTCCCCAAGTACACGACGTAGATTGGTAAGTGTGATTGTTATTTCAATAGATCAATTGAAATAATAGTCACACTTGTCAATCTAGTATGTACCCAGAGAACATTAGGATACGACTGCAGAACTTTCTCCAAAAGAAAAAACTTTAAGCCACTAAGAATATTATTAGACAGAAATTATGCAATCCCAAACTGTCCAAACGAGACAATTCGAGAGATCTCATTACATGGGTAATGACTCTCGAACGGGGTCTAAGGGTTATTGAATGCGTACGCTAAAGAACTAGAAGACTTGTATCTATGCAAACTATATGTAATTATAAGTATGTTTCATTTAATTATCATAGTATATATATATTGTTCGTTATACAAAGTAATTTTAAAAAAAAAGTTGAAAAATTCCACCCCTATATGGACTATAGTACAATGGTCATGACACTTATAAAATTAACCAACCCAACATCGATCCACTATAATCCAACCATAATGGGAACAAAAAATGTGTATCCCGTACTCCTTCTAATTCATCTACTCAATTAATTCTTTTCATCAATTAAACTAACAATTAAAGTATACATTTATTAATTTACTAATTTACAATAAGGGGGCAATCCTACTAAAAATTTAATCAATCAATTTTTTTACAAGGGGTACTACAATATGAGGGGCCATATCTAATAAACCAATAAAAATTTAATTAAAAAATACACACACGCATATATACACACACCTACACCCCCTGCCCCCTACCCACACACACGCACATATACACATACACACACACACACACACACACACACACATATATATATAAATATACACACACACACACACACATACTCACATGCACATATACAACCCCCCAGCCCTCCCCCTCCCCCCCCCCCCCCCCACATGCATATATACACCATACACACACACGCACATTTACGCACACATATATACACACATGCACATATACATACACATACACATATACATATACATAAATGGAGGAAAAATAGAGAGAACACGTACCAAAATCGTAGAGAGAGAGAGTGCAGTCGCTAGAGAGAGAGAGAAATGGAGGGAATTAGAATCGGTGGGAAAAAAGAAGAGGGAGGGTTTTTTTACTAATAAAATTGTCATGGACATGTCACGGTCATTGATCGTGACAACTTTACAGGATTGTCACGGTTATTGACCGTGACAAGCATTTATCACGGCCTTGTCATGATCATTGACCGTGATAAAAAATGCGTGTTTTTTTATCACGGTCAATGACCGTGATAAGGCTAGCCGCTTGAAGGATGCCAATTTGACCATTTTGGTGTAGTGGTGATCAATCTTCCGATATGTGAGCATGTAATCCTTAGTCCCTTGTAGTTACCTCAGCACTTTTTTTGCAGCTTTCCAATGGTAAATCCCCTGATTGCTTTGATATCTGCCTAGCATCCCAACAGCAAAACTGATGTCCGACCTAGTGCAGACTTGTGAATACAACAAGCTCCCTACGATCGAAGCATAAGACATGCCTTTCATGTGCTCCCTTTATAAATCACTTCTAGGGCATTGACTTAAGATAAACTTATCCCCTTTCTGAAGTGGAACATTAACGGGATTGCAACTTTGCATGCTAAATCTTTCTAAAACTTTGTTAATGTAAGCTTTTTGAGACAATCCCAACACTCCTCGTGATCTATCTCGAGATATTTCTATCCCGATCACGAAGGATGCCTCACCTAAATCTTTCATTTTAAAGTTTTTAGAAAGGTACTTCTTGGTTTCACTTAATAAACCAAGATCACTGCTAAAGATAAGTAAGTCATCAATATATAGTACTAAAAACACAAACTTACTCCCACTGATCTTCTGGTATATAAACCAGTGTTTTCCTTAAACCCAAAGGTTGTAATGGTATCGTGGAACTTAATGTACCATTGACTAGAAGCTTGCTTTAGACCATATATTGACTTCTTTAACATACAAACCATGTTTTCCTTTCCTTCCTTTATAAAGCCTTGTGGTTGTGCCATGTAGACTTCTTCTTCTAAACTCCCATTTAAAAAAGCCATTTTTACGTCCATTTGATACAACTCCAAATCATAATGATGCACCAATGCTAATATGATTCTTAATGAGTCCTTCTTTGAAACTGGAGAGAATGTCTCATTATAATCAATGCCTTCTCATTGATTAAAACCTTTGGCAACAAGTCTAGCTTTATATCATTCGATATTGCCTTTTGAGTCAAGTTTGTTCTTAAAAATCCACTTGCACCCAACTCATTTTTGTCATTCTGGCAATTCGACCAACTCCTAAACTTTATTGTCATTCATAGACTTTATTTCTTCATTCATGGCATTAATCCATTTATCGAAATCATCATTATTTATAGTTTTTTCATAAGAAACTGGACCATCAATATTCCTTATGTTAAATTTGGTCTCTTGAAGGTATACCACATAATCATCCGAAATTTTTGATCTCCTTTATTTTTGAGATATTCTTAATGGCACTTCCTGTGGTGCTTCAAAAGTTTCATCAATTATAGTCTCATTGTGTGGTTGTTCAGTTGGTTGATCATTCACTTATTGTTCATTGTATTGATTGGGTCAATGATCGGTTCAACAACTACATTAGGAAGAACATGTATGTTATGAACTCTGGGTATAGGAATTTGTACCCTGACTTCTCGAATGATTACCTCCCATTCTTTTTTACTCCCATCTACTTCACCTTCTTCAATGAATTTAGCATTTCCAGTTTCTATGATTCTAGTTGTATGATTAAGATAGTAGAATCTATATCACTTCGACTTTATGGATACTCGATGAAATGACAAGATAATGTCCTAAGATTAATTTTTTTTTCATGAGGGTTATAGATTCTAGCTTTCGCTGGGCAGCTCCACACACGTAAATACCTTAAATAGGTTTTCCATCCTTTTCAAAGTTCAAAAGGGGGGTTTTTGAAACTGGCTTACCATGAACCCTATTTAAGATATGTACATCGGTCTTTAATGCATGTGTCCACAAAAATGTAGGCAATTGGTTCCTACTTATCATACTTCTAACCATTTCTATAAGGGTACAATTACGCCTTTCAGCTACACCATTCTGCTAAGGTCTCATCGCATTGTGTATTGGGCGCAAATACCTAATTTTTTAAGGAGTTTAACAAATGAGCTAGGGCATTACCCTGACTCATCATATCTACTATAATATTCACCACCTCTATCAGACTTAATAATTTTTACCTTTTTTCCTAGTTGCCTCTCAACCTCATTAATGTATATTTTAACGACGTTCACAGACTGAGATTTATCATGCAACATGTACAAAATGCAATAACGTGAAAAATCAACTATAAAGGTGATGAAGTATTTCTATCCACCAATGGATGGAATATCAAATGGTCCACATATGTCTATATGTATTATTTCAAGTAGTTAGTTGCTTCTTGTGGCTCCTTTCATTGTATGTTTGGTCTGTTTTCCTTTAATACAGTCCACACATACATCATAATTGGCCCAATCCAGGTTATGGAGTATTCCATCTTTAATGATCCTTTCAATTCTCGGCCTGGATATGTACCCTAATCTTTTATGACACAAGTAAGCAGATTTTTCATCATTAAGTGTACATTTCATACCAATATTAGGATGCAGGGTTATAAGGGTTTCAAAAAAATTATTTTCAAGATTCAATTGATATAAACCATCTCACAAAAATCAAGAACTAGCATTATTAGAATTTTTAATCAAACCAAAACCATTGTTCTTAAATTCAATCGCAAAACCGTCTAAAGCAAGTTTGGAAACAGAAATTAAATTCCTAGACACTATGGGAACATAAAAAGTTTCTTGTAAATCTAAAATAAATCAAGTGCTTCAAATCAGGCGAAAGACTCCAATAGCTTCTATTTTAGCCTTTTCTTTATTGCCTATGTAGAGAAAATGCTCATTTGGATTTATTTTGTGGATCGAAGTGAAGCCCTGCATCGAATTAGAAACATGACACATAGAATAAGAATCAATCCACCAAGTGTTAGAAGGAGTATTAATAAGGTTTGATTCGAAACAAACATAAATATAGGGCTTACCCTTTTTCTCGAACCAAGCCTTTCGTTTATGACAATCCTTCTGAAAATAGTCCTTCTTTTTATAGAAGTGACACTTGTCATTCTTTTCCTTCTTTACAGCAGCAGTTGATGGTTCATCTTGATGAGACGGCCCAGACCTTTCTTAATTCCTTTGCCGAACTTCTTCTTAAAACCAGCTCCTTTGACTATTAGATTTTCCACCTGTCCCTTAGTCATATGGCTATTCTGTTGCTTAAGTCTTCCTTCCTCCTGTACCAATATGCTTTTTAAATAATTTACATTTCACTTATCTTTTATAGTGTTGTAATTGATTTAGAAAGGCCCATACTCAGGAGGTAGGGAGTTTAGGACAAATTGGCCGAGAAAAGACTCATCCACTCTCATGCCTAAAACTCTAAGTTTAGCAGCCAAATTGGTCATCTCTACAATGTGGTCATTCATGGTTCGAGTACCATCGTACCTCATAGTTGTCGAGTCATCTATCAGTTTCCTAGCAAGGGATTTCTCAATAGTGCGAAAGCGTTACTTAATGTTGTTCAAGTACTCTTTCGCTTTCGTAGTTTTAGGTAAGGAGGTTTTAATGTTAGCAGCAACACACATTCGCATAAACATAAAGGCCAGCCTATTCGATCGAGACCATGCTTCATGGACATCAATTTTATCCTCGCTACTAGCATCATTAATAGCAGTGGGTTCATCACACATAATTGCCATGTCTAGGTAAGAACCCCTATGCCAAACTCAATTTGCCCATTCCATTCAGAAAAATTAGTTCTACCAAATTTGGAACATCACTGAGCATGTGAATACAGGTTAAGGGGAACTGCAATTAATAACAATGTTCACAAATTAAATTTTACACATAATAATAATTGCAAGGGTCGAATATTGAATTGTTAACTAAAGATTTTGGCAGATTTCATTTACAATCTGAATATCACGGAATCTATGTTAATCATCACATAATGTTTAGATTGTAAAGATATACTACCCTATAATTCATTTATCATGGTCCCATAATTTCAACATCTGTATTTGTTGCCTAAACATTTAATACCATGATTAATGGACTTAATGTCAACTATTCTGTTTTTACAAAACCAGTTCTAACGTTGTTTAATTCAGATATTAACATGTGTTGCGCCTCAATCCAATTTTATAACTAACATTAGAATAAACCTTTAATTAATGTAAGTGTATTATTCGTACATGCAGTCTCAGCCTGTGTGTGGCCTTTGACTTAACTCAAATGAATAATTGTTTACATGTCCCAAGTTAAATATAGTTAATCACACATTAAATATTAACTATAATATGTAATCTACAAGTAATTACCAAGATACCAATAGCAGCTTAAATGCCTCAAAAACATAATTGCCCAAGTATAGTAAAAATACATAACACATGAATTTTGCTAAAAATGGCAAAAATGAGTTTTCACCATAGAATCGAAGTAAAACATGCCAGATAATCAAATCCTTTTGCGGAACGTTAATATCAATTTTATGTTCAGAGTTATAAGCCTCAAGATTATTTCCTAAGCCGGTAAAAATGGGTATTTGAGGGCCTTAATGGACTCGGATTAACGAAAAACACATTACATCACGGCCAAAGGCGGTGAAATTTGATCGTTGGCCCGTTTTCAGTCAACCCACCAAGTTTCAAGTCAATTGGACACCAAAAATTTAAAAAAATACTATTCAGTGGGCAAAAAAAAAATCTCTCGAAAATCTGTTTTGCGTCAAATCACATTTTCTATTTAATTAATCTTAAAAAGAGATTCGTTTTCTTATCATGACTAATAAAAGTGTTTTCCATAACGCTTACACAAACTTGAAACAATAAAAGTCATGCTAACGACATATTAGGGTTCTAATAACACGAAAAGGGTTTGGCCAATAATGGGACAGTTATCACAAGATTAAGGACTGTATACATCAATTTTGTTCTTAATATCTTACATAACAAAAATTCGTATTACTAATTCCAGATTAGTGTATGATTACCAGATTGCTTGAAATTCCAGATTTCTAGATTTTTCAAAAAAATTTCAGATTTTCAGATTGAAAAGATCAAAGATCAGAACTGTTATAAGGAAATTTTCATTAAACGAAAGCATGAGATTATAAACCAAAATCTCTGATACCACATGTTAATCAAGACTGTTTTGTCCATTATTAAATCGGACATAGACTATAATGTTA
The DNA here is from genome assembly GCA_949130495.1 of Sambucus nigra. Lineage (NCBI taxonomy): Eukaryota > Viridiplantae > Streptophyta > Magnoliopsida > Dipsacales > Adoxaceae > Sambucus > Sambucus nigra. The sequence continues at coordinate 35,685,319 of OX422217.1, forward strand.
TATCACGCTAAAAACAGTTTTGTCATCAATCCAGAATTTTAATCTTCATGCAATCACAGAATCATAAGTTCTTTATAATTATGATCAAAAATAACATTTGTCCATTGCAATTAATTGGAATAAAGTGACTTGAATGCTCTTGTTAAAGATTCATTTGAATCTCTTCTTGAACAACTCAGAATTGCTTTCTTATGTGCCCAAATTTTTTGTGAGAAAATACGAATAAAGGTGATTTCGGATTTTCTCTCCCTCCTTAGAAATAGTGTGTTATGAGATGACTCTAGATGGTGTAGAGGTCTCTATTTATAGGGAGGAGTGGGCGAAAATCCTAGTCAAGGTGGGACTCTTTTCAAGTCTTCCACCATGTGACTAACGGATAAGATTCACCTAATGTTTTAATATCTTTATTTATCACATTCCTAATTAATTATCTGACATTTATCAAGACCACATTAATGGGAAATTCATAAATTCAAAATTTAATATAATTGTAATTAAATAATTAATTTTGACACTTAATATTAATTTCCAACACATTGCAAACACCTTAAACATAGTCCTTTTATTTTGTATGATATCTTTCAATACTGCACCTGGGTGGCGTTTGAGTTTGGAACTGAAACCAGTGGGGTTAGAGACCCTACAAAGCCTGAAATAGGGAAATTTTGAAGCTACGAAGATGATTAGTATTTGTTAGGAGTATTCTTTTTCATATATCTCAAATAGTTCTTAATTTCATACTAACCCCCAACATTTTAGACAACTCGTTCTAGAATGCACCAAGAAATGTAGAATCCCAATCGAAGACTATGATCTCTAATAAACCATGATATTTTAAATGTGATCTAGGAATAATTGGGCTACTATAGATGCAATGTAAGGAGGATTTAAGGTTAAGAACGAACATACTTTTTAAATTTGTCCATCAATACCAAAATGGTGTTCTTGCCAATCGATATAGTTAACCATTCCACAAAGTCTAGCGATATTTGGAACCAAGGCCTTTAGGGTATGTTGTCTTTGTTTGTCTAATAAGTATCAGAAGCTATCTTTGATTGTTTGATGTACCGGAGGCACCTAGCTTTTTTATCCAATTATAGGTACCCACAATACAATAATGTCTCCCCATTGTTGATTCGTGCATCATTTCAATTACTTATTGGCTCGTTATCCAAAATGATTTTTAAATTTATGTACAGAATATATATAAACAGTAATTAAAACTTGCATAATAATCTTATATATATGTGAAACTCACAGGGATAAAAAATACATAATTTTTTATTGAGGCAAGTGTTAAACACTCTGACCTTAAGTCGATATTGCCCCACAATCGGTGCTAAAAAAACTTTGGCAAACATCTCTCAAGATACAATAATTACACTTGAAATAGCATCACTTCAAATTGTAAATTACTCTTGAACCAATATTGCAGAACTCTCGAGTTATATGCAATTTGACCTGAACAGTATACAATTGCTTTCTGTCCAAAAAATGTCCTTAAAATTATGACCCAAGCAGCTTATTTACACTATATAAGTGGCAGTTAAAAATCAGTTAGAAAAATCCCAACAATCAACTATTGGGATAAAACCGAATTTAAATGCTGACAAAAATTTAAATAAAACAAAACAAAAAATGGAAATAATAAAAGAAACAGAAAAAAAAAGCCCAGTAAAATTGGCCCAAAAAGTTTATACCCTTGGCCAAGTTAAAGTCCAAAGCCCAATGACCAAGACCCACGAACACGTGCCGAGCCAAACCAGATCGGGTCGGGTCGGACGGGCGATGGTGGACTTGAAAGTCAACCCAAGCCCATGTAAGTCATCTTTCCTTCTGTAAGGACATATTTTCCATCATCTCATGTTTACATTGTGTATGTCGTATACCTATACAACCGAAAAAAAGTTCTCGTTCATACTTTCATGAAGACGGATCTGAATTTCAAGCATCTTCAACATATGCGCGACATGAGGTATATTTTCGTATAGGATGTATTTAAGTTTCGTCAATATTTTACCTAAATATGGGCATATTTTACATAAATGAGTCATTTTTGAACTTAAATGTTTTTTCAAATACTTGTAGGCGGACTTCAAAAATAAATATTTTTCTCTCCTGTCGTTTCTAGTTCATTTTTAGGTCATTGTAAGCCTGGATCAAATGACATTGCATGTCGTTTCTAGGTCATTTCTTCCATGCTTCAAACGATATCTCACTGTTTTGTTTTTTTACATCACTTTTAGGTCGTTTGTTAGGCCATCAAATGACATCTCAATGTCATTCAAACGACCTTGAGAAGTCGTTCTAACGACCTGCGTCGCTTCAACTTTTTTATTTGCCTATAAATACCTATTTCGTGAGACTTTTCAATCAATACTTTTATTGCATGCAAACTGAATATATGCAAACTTTTAGTCTTCACTTTTTAGGACTAAAAATCTTTTTAGATTCACATAAATCAATCCTGATTCTTTTCTGATACATTTGTGGAACCTATACACTTTTGTGGAAGTTTGTCTTTGTGGAGTGCTATCTCTACTACTGGATTGATAGTTCTTGCGGGAGATATTTACCGATGACTATGGTCATTGGGGATACTCGAGGGTATTCACTATTGAGGAGGAACTGCAGTTCTTGAGGTTCCTATGAAAATCTTTGTTGGTTTTAGGTTGCGGTCTATGTGAATTTTCTGCGAAAAATTCATTGCAGATTGATTTGTGTAATTGTAAGTTGCGATTTACATTATATAGTGACATAAAGGTTTTCACCCCAATTGGATTTTTTTCTTAAATTTGTTTGTCCCTCGATGTGTGATTATTTAATTTATATCAAATAGATGCATGTTTCGGGGTTTATAATATTTAGATTGAAGATTGACTCTAATTAAATATGTTTTAAAGTGGAAATTTGTGAATTAAATAAATAATTGATATCACGCATTCTCACCCTCAAAGAGTTGTGATACCCTAAAGGAGCCAAGCTTTTAAGCCAAAATGGGTTATATTCTACTACATCCATTTTTCTCATTCATCCTATGCAGGACAGGAGCTTTAACATAACACTTCAACCAAGTTCTATGTGGGTACTTTGAGCTATAATTTCTCATTCATTAATTTATTATTTTACACATATGAGTATATCATGTTATACACCTCATGAAGGTGAATATGTTACCACTTTGAACTGTATCGAAAGACATGTGGGTCTCATATTACATTGACCCTGAACGTGACCAAAATTTGATTTTGTCAACTTAATAAAATGCCATAAATTCTAACAATCACCCACATGAATGAAAATTAGTTGGATTAACGTAAAAGATTATGCGGACACTAAGAGAGTTTTATAAAAATATTCATGTATCGGGAGAGTAATCTTTTGGCCTTGAGTCTTCACTACTGAAAGACTATTGGATTTACTTACTGATCAGTGTTTGGTATAAATCAATTTAATAGACTTCACACAGTATTTTTTTTCAAAAAAGTTATTTCTTTTGATTGCGTTTATTTTGGCCCTGAACGATTCTTGGTTTCATGAGTGCTTTAAAGAATTTCATCCTTTTGAATTTCTCATGGAAGCGATGCTTTTACACTCACATATGTGACTTCCTATTAAGAGTATCCTACTATACCCCACTTAAAATTTTAAAGTCATTAAAAGCTAAGTTTATCCTTACTTACTTTGTAGGCAACACTGTTTTATCTTAGGAATAGGTATAAATTTGAAACTCAACAGTGATATTTTTAAATAGTCAGTTTAGATTTAATTTTCCCTTTGAACTTAGATCTTGGGATTTCTAGTCAGCTAAGTAGGGTCACCATCAAGACAACTCTTTATTTTGTAGGCTTTAGTTCTATTTCCCTCGATAAATTATATACATGCTCTCTGTTTAACCCTTTGGTTAACGAATCTTTTATATTGATCTTAGACTTAATATAATCAATGAAAATTATTCCATTAGAGTGAAGGTGTTTAATAGTATTATGACTTCAATGTATATGTACAGACTTACCATAATACATATGACTTTGTGCTTTGCCAATTGTCGATTGACTATCTCAATATATGAAAATTACAGGCACATGTTTTATCTACATTGGAATATCCTCTAGAAAGTTTCGAAGGTATTCTACATCTTCCCCATCTTTATCTAAAGCTATAAATTCAGACTCCATAGTCGACCTAGCAATGTAAGTCTATTTTGAGGATTTCTAAGACACCGCATCACTACCAAGTGTAAATACATATCCACTTGTAGATTGAGAATCCTTTGAATTAGATACCCAAATAACATCACTATATCCTTCAAGTATATTTGGATATTTATTGTAGTGGTTTCCATTATTAAGAGTATATCTTAGATATCTTAGAACCCTTATTATGGCTTTCCAATGGTCTTCACCTGAATTACTTATATATCGACTCACTTTATTAAATAAGTAAGAAATATTTGGATGAGTACAATTCATGATATACATTATACTACCGATGATACAAGAGTATTCCAATTGAGATATATTATTTTCAGTATTTTTATATAAATGAAGATTTGAGTCAATAGGTGTTTTAGCGATGCTATCACTACCTTTATCACACTTATCGAGTCTCATCTCAATATAATGTGATTGAGACAAGACAAATCTTTCTGATATTTTAGAAAATTTAATTCTTAATATAACATCCGCAATACTCATATCTTTCATATCAAATTTACGGGATGAGATTTTTTTAGTAGATTTAACAATATCTTTATTATTTCCAATAATAAGCATATCATTTACATAGAGACAAACAATGACATAGTCACTTTTAGTGTTTTTAGTGTAAACACATTTATCACACTCATTTATTTTAAATCCATTTGACATCATTACATTGTCAAATTTCTCATGCCATTATATAGGTGCTTGTTTTAATCCATAAAGGGATTTAACAAGTTTACACACTTTCTTTTCTTTTTCTGTAACTTTAAACCCTTCTGGTTGTTTCATATATATCTCTTCATTTAATTCCTCATTTAAGAAGGCGATTTTGACATCCATTTGATGTATCTCAAGATTATGTAATGTTGTAATAGTATTAACATTCAAATGAATGTTGTTCTCGTAACAGGTGAGTAAGTGTTTAGGTAATGAAATCCTTCTTTTTATCAATAGCTTTTAGCTACAAGTCTAGCTTTGTATTTTTTAATTAATCCATCAACCTTTAATTTTCTCTTGAATATCCAATTGCATCAAAGAGGTTTACTTCCTCGTGGAAGGTCAACCAATTCTCACTTATGGTTTTGCATGATGGATTCAATTTCACTATTAACATCATTTTTCTAGATAAGGGCTTCTAGAGTTAACATCGATTGTGCGAAATTTTTAGGCTCACTTTCTAACATATATGTTACAAAAGATGGACTAAAAGACTTTGAAGTCTTTATCCTTTTGCTGCGACTAGGTTCAAGGTCATCATCTTTCTTAATATATTTATTTTCTATATTGTCTTGATGAGTACTAGATGTAATATCTTAAGTTCTATTACAAGAACCTAAATCATTAACTTTAATTTCATTAGAAAATATATCTTCGAAGAAATACGAATTTCTATATTCAATAATAACATTTACGTGTATATAAAGAATCTTAGATTTATGTACAAGAAATCGATATGCACTACTATTAATTGCACAACTAATGAATATGCAATCAACAGTTTCTGGTCCTATTTTAATCCTTGCAAGACACCCCCGCACTTTGAGGTATTTTTAGGAAAATGTTCGACCTTCACGCAAGTCATATGGTGTCTTATGTGATCTTTTATGCGGCATTTTGTTAAGAAGGTAGTTTACATAAAACTGAGCTTCCCCTCACAAGTTCTGAGGTAAATCCGAACTTATCAACATAGCATTCATCATCTATTTTATAGTTCAATTTTTTCATTTCGCAATCCCATTAGATTGAGGTGAGTAAGGAGAGGTAGTTTGATGAATAATTATGTGTTTTGAATAAAATTGTTGAAAGGGTGAATCATATTTATCTCCACTATCACTCCTAAATACTTTAATCTTTTTGCCAAATGGATTCGTAACTTCACTTTTATAATTTCAAAAATATTTATAACCTCATCCTTGTTTCTAAGCAAGTACACATAACAATATCTTATGTAATCATTAATAAAAGTAATAAAATACTCTTTTCTACCTATTGTTTGTACAAATTTTAAATCACATATGTCACTATGAATTAACTCAAGAGGGTTTGTACTTCTTTCAACATTTTTAAAAGGAGTTTTAGTTAACTTTGATACCACACACATTTAACACTTATGACCTCAGTCAATAACAAATTTTGGTATTAAGTCTAAATTAATTAATCTAAGAATAGTATTATAATTAACGTGACCTGATCTACAATGCCATATGTTGATGCCTAATCAACACCATACATTACAAGACTCCAGAAAATAAGCATAATATATGTTCTTCTTATTATTAATAGGCATTACAGTCATTACATTGAGTTTGAAGAGCCCATCTCTCAAATATCCTTTCTCCACATACACACCACTCTTAGTGGGTACAAATTTATCGGATTCAAATACAAGTTTAAATCCCTTCTTACTAAGCAGTGATCCTGAAACAAAGTTCTTTCGAATATTTAGGATATGAAGCCCATCATTGAGAGTAAGTTCTTTTTTCGAAGTCATCTTGAGTATAATTTTCCCTTTTCCTTCAACCTTTAAAGTAGAAGAACTTTCCATAAAACATTTCTCCTAATAATCAGAGTGTTGGTAGGAAGTAAACATATTCTTATCAGAATATATGTGATGAGTGGACCTACTACCCACCTACCATCCCCTAGTGTGTCCTACCATGTAGACTTCAGAATCCATGGTCGAGAGGCTCAAATCATTAATATCGTCAGAAAGGTTCTAACCTTCAGTGACATTGTCTTGTGCTGGATTATGTTTCTTATTCCCTTGATTTTTTTTATTACGACATTCTTTAGAACGATGTCCCGACTTGTCACACACAAAGAATTTTCCATCAAATTTTTTAATTTTTCCACTTTTAGGCCCTTTGTTTGGCCCACATTGGTTTACATGCATCCTCTTATTGTTCTTGCTACTTTTTCCTTCTTCCACAACATGTGATTGGGATTCCATAGGATTTCTAATTTTCCTCTCTTATACCCGATTATCTTCTTCAATCATTAATCTCACAATTAAGCCCGCAAGCCCCATTTCTTTACGTTTATGTTTCAAATAATTTTTGCAGTCTTTCTAGGATAGTGATAATTTTTCAATCATTGCAGCCACTTGGAACGAGATTCCATTTTTTCAGAATTTTTGTATGATAAATTAATAGGAGCTCTTGCACTTTACTAATGACAGCCTTTAAATCAACCATTTTAAAATCTAAGAATACACCGATAACGAATTTCTTCATTTCGGCATATTCTATTTTTTATTTTTTATCCAAAGGCTCCCACACCTCTTTAACAGTTTTAAGAGGGCTATACACATTATATAATGTATTGTCCAGATTGTTGAGGATATAATTTTTGCATAAAAAATCAGCATGTTTCCATGCATCCACCGCAATAATTATTTACTTGTCAGCTTCAGCTTCTTTTAAAGTTGGTGCCTCTTCATTAAGGAATTTGGCCAAGTTCAATGGTGTTAAATAAAATAACATTTGATAACTTCAAATGTTTGATATCAGTCCCTTTGAACTTTTTAGGTTTTTCACCATGTCCAACATTAGTTAGTACAACCGTAACGGGGAAAGCAAAAGCAAATGTCATTTCTATTTTAAACATAAATAAATATGTGTTTGATATGTGGAATCTATTATGGTTAGATATTTAAGTTTTTAGATTTTATTTACATCGTTAAGACCCATTTTTGTAGCCTTAGTTGTTGTTTAGTTTTGTTACATGTTAATCTTTTGAGTCAAATTCATTGGTTTCGAATTTTTAATTTGCTTCTTTCTTCTCCTTTCAACATTTTGGCATTTATTTAAATTTTAAATTTTAAATTATTTTTTCAAAGAATTTTCATTTTCTATAATCATGTTTGATTGCAAAAAAATTACATTTTATTTTGTGGTTTCACCAGGTTTATCGACACAGAAAGCACTTTTCGTTCTATCGTCGTTGCTCGACGACGACCACTAGGAGAAATAAGATGAAGGAATGGTTGAATATGAAAAGGGATATCTCCATGAATACAACATGTGTTTCCGTTTAAGGTGAACAATACCAAGTCACTTGGGTATATCAGCGAAGAGGAGACATTTTGGGGGAAATTTTAGTTAATGTTTCTTTAATGATGACATTTTTAGCCATATTTTAAGAAGGTGAATGCAAAGGAGCATCTCCAATTTCAAAAAACATAGTGGTTTTTCGTAGTTTAAATTTGGAATACTTCAAGTTTCTTACTTTGAGTTGTTCTTTATAAGCTCCATTTATGTTTATGATAAGGGCTTTTCTATGCACCTAATGACATGACTTTATTACTGTTAGACATGTTTGAAAGATTCTTCAGATCCATGCCTTTAAGGGATTTTGTTATTCATTTATTTTAAAGATTATTAGCACATTTGATTATTTTTTTCTTGGGTTAGGATGGGTTAGGGTACAAGCTGACGAATATGTTTCTGTAATGGTTCTTTTATTTAAGAATTTTTTTTTTCTACAAGCGTTGTTGGATTTGTGTTTTATACCAATTTGTAACTTAGTTTGTTGGATTTGTGTTTTATACCAATTTGTAAATTAGTTTTAATAATTTTCAAATTAAAACAACAACGAGCTCAACATGTGAGACTTTTGGTGGTTTAAAATTCAATAACAACATTTGTGATTGGCATGTAAGCTATGTGGAAATTTTTTTGGTAAATAGTTCATGTATAAAACGTGAAAGAAAAAACATTTCACCTATTTTTTATTGGATCATGTGATGTTCATGATAGCTTTTGAATTGTTTGTTAGATGACATAGTTAGAAGTTTTAATTCTTAGAAATAGTTGTGTAGACGGCCCAATCCAATGCAAGGACAATTTGAAATTGATTGGTTCAAGAAATCCTCAAATGCATTAGTAGTTTGCTAGTGAGTTAAGAAAAACTAATGTCACAACACACAATGTTTCAGAGTAATATTTGTTTGTTTAACCCTTGGAATTTTGAATCTTAAAACATGACTCAATAATTTCAGAGTATCCTAATGAGGTAGTAAGATCATTGTTTATATAAAATAAATTTAGTGATTTAAAGAAACATTATCCTTATAGTTTAGGTATTGAGGTTTAGTTTTTCTTATGTGGAACATTTGCATACTCGTCTACAGAGGTGCACAAGTTTCAATTGTAAAGAAATTTTAAAAGAATCATATAAAATTTTTGTATAGAAAATATAAGATTTTTTCTTTTGCACTCTTGAGATAATGTGTTATTTTGAAATAATCAGTTTCTTTTTTAATATTTACACTTGTTATAGTGTAACTGTGTACACGAGTGTCAATGCGAGATTTCACTGTTGAAGTAAAGTATAATCTCAAATCCAAGTTCACCATTATTTTATTTTTTGGGTCTTTGGTAAGTTTCTATTCTTGGGGCTTAAATTTATGAATTTACAAAATTACACATTTTGGCTTAATCGTTTCATTCCATTTTCTAATTTTATTAATATACAAATCAGAAACTCTTAAATCTCGATAAATAAAGTTGTTGAATACATAAAATACTATCATTAGATTACATAAACTCTTGTTGTTTTTATTATTTCAAATCATTAACTTTCATTTTTTATGTTATCATGTTATTTTACTTTAAATACTAACTCCCTCAAACCACTAACACCGAGTCAAAATTTCAAAAGGAACTAGACATGCAAATGTAAGTAAATCTCGATATAAAAATACCTTTGAAAACATCAATTTGAAATAAATGTGTTGATCTTCCTTTTGTGTATAAAATTATTAACTACTCTATAACTCCTTTTGTGTATAACATTATTAACTACTCTATAACAACTAAAACTAATAAACTTAATGAATAATAAATTATTAAAATATTTTCATAGTGACATCGGGTGTTTCTACGTATTGGGTTTTTATTCTTACTGAATGCCAAATATTATTATAGTATTGGGTGGTTCTTAATGGTTAAAACCTTTGATGAAATAGGTAGGTACGATTGGGGTTCATCCAAAGGACAATTAATTGTTTTTTGGCAAGTGATTAAGGTAAAAAACAAATTGTATATTATGATTAATTATTTGATAATATATTAGCGAACTTGAGTACAAATAGACATTCACTTAACATATATTTTATAACAACCTATAATTAAATTCATAAAAAACTTGAAGTGGGTATTCAAACATATCTGTCTCGTAGAATATAGGGTGCTGATAGTTCCACCCAAAAATTTTCTCCAAAACACCATTTTCTCCATAAACACCACATAAGTACTTCTTATTTCTCCATAATACCATAAAAACCCAACACCACATAACTTCGTGTCATATATAAACCCAAGAAATTTTAAACCTCACTTTTTTCCTTTGCTCTATCTCTCTCTAACTTCCCTCTAAAATGTTTCTCTCGGCCTTACACAACCTACTCACATTTTTTTCAAATATTTCTCTTAACCTACTCATTCCACCTCAAGATCAATTTTGAGTATGTTACTTTAATCCTATTATTGTATTGTATGAACAATGTTTCTTTGAATGCACATTAAAATGGTAGGAAACCATAGCATGCAAACCTTAATATGAAAATATTTAACAAATACAATATAAACACTTTTTAATTATATTTCAATCATACATAATTTGTATATTGGAAATATATTGCATTAAATACGAAGTAGAAACCTTTAGGGTTTTAAAATGAAAAAAATATGACAAGCTAAACCTACGGTTACCCATCACCAAAGGTGAGAATCCCCTTCGATGACCTATAACCACAGGATCTTGATTATGGTGAGGAGGGACCGTATTATTTCAACTTTTCTCAAACTAAATAGCAACAACCCACAGTACTGTTAGCCACTACGATATAAGGCAACCATAGTGTTAACAATTACGGTATGTCCTAATCGTAATATGATGAATTCGATGATAAGACACCATAAGGGTCTCCATCTCGACTTTTTACAACCGTATATGTTCCTTATATGGTTGTATCTCACCTTGGTTTCCTCCTTACATTTACTTCTCACCATATTATCTCTTACACATTTGCTTCCGATTTTATTAATTTTGAGTTTTCTTATTTATATGGATTTTTGTTTTCCCCGGGTATAAACTGTTCATTGTTGTATATTTTTATTGGTTGGAGTTATATAGTGTTGATTAAATACATGAATGAGTTTTATTTATGATTTGATTATTAATTTTTGTCATTTATTGGCTTTATAATGGTGATTGTGGTTGTTTTTGTGGATCTTTGAGATCTATAGATTTATTGTTTGGTCATATGATGAACCAATTAGCTTCTATAAAGCTGTGAGTTAGGTTTAATTATTGCGTTTGGACATGTAACATTTATTTGATGTTAATTTGTCAGAATAAATAAATTAGGTTTTGGTTGTAAGTTTATAGTGATTATATATATATATATATATATATATATGTGTGTGTGTGTGTGTGTGTGTGTGTTCCTTTATGTGCAGTGTGTAATAGTTGTATGTGTAATGTGTTTTTGTTGCTTTATGCATCAGTAGTAATATATAGGTTGAGTTTTTTTTAGTTATATTTGACTTTTTTATTATTAAAATTATAGGATATATAAATGGAAAGATCTATAAATCCTCCTACAACATTAGATAAAAAGAGGAGGTTGAAGGTGTCTAGAGGAGGTGAACATCCCATATCATCTAACAGTAGTGATAATGGAGTTAGTAAAGGGTGTTCTCCTTCGCATCAATCATTAGATAATGTTATTGAGAAAGTGGTTGGTGATGTACGAGGGGTTGGGGATGGGAAAACGGTTGCTAATACGGATGATATTTCTAAGTCAGGGGGTTGAGAGTGATGAGGGAGAGGAGGGTAGTTTGCATGAGGCTGTTGAAGAGGGATGACAAGAAACACTCAATGGAGGAGACAAAGGAGATGAGATAGGATGACGATGAGGAGAGCAAGTAGGATAGGAAGTAGGATAGAAAGAGGATGAGTAGAGAGATGATATAGACGACGAGTCTTCCTCTTCAAAAGATGAAATGCAACGATCAAGAGCCCAAGAAAAATTAAGGCAATAAAAAGAGCAAAATTTGCCAAAAAGGGTCCAAATAGTTTTGTTTGCTTGATCATTCAAAAGAAATCGCTTAAAAAAAAAGAACATAAATATGATCATGTTTATCTTTTGAGGGAGTTAAGTTAAAGATCAACGGGTTCGCACAATGATACCTAGTTATGCTCATTTTTTCATGACACTATCGATTTCTAGAATCATCAATATTCTAGGCTTGTGTGCACATGGCTTGTTTCATTCATTAAGTTCAACTTTATTTTTCAGTTGAGGCTAAAGCTTAGTTTGATAAAGTTTTGCGGTCAATTAGAACTTCTTGAGCGTACTTGAGTGTTTGGGATATATTCATTTGTATCTCGGCTAAATCGCTCGAGAAGAAACAGTGAAAAACAAATAAGCCACTCACATTTACATCGACTCGAGGGGTATTTTGCGTTGGCTCAATTTTGAGACAAATTCTTTCTTAATGCTCCTGCATTTTTATTATTGGCTAAACTAAATTTTTCATATTTTTTAAAAGCCTAATTTATCATTGTGACATCAATGTGTTCAAATTTAAATCATTTTTATTAAAATACATTTAATATGTATTTTTCTTTTAAATAAATTTTATTTTATATATTATGAGTGTCAAAGTCTTTCCAGATTTTTTAAATTAATATTTATGATATTTATTTATTTTTCTGGATTTTAAATGCCTTAAAAAACATTTGATTAAACATAATTTTTGTTTAATTCAAACATTTTAACAATAAAACAAAATGCAGAGGGTTTAAGTGTTTGGTGTCATTTTGGGGATAAACATGTTTGGACATTTGGGGCTGTGAGACTTGCCTCTCTCGAGGTTTGTACACGCCTTGTTTGCTGATCATCCTATCTCCTGGCTTTTTCCCTTTTTTGCCCCTCAGTGTCCCTTACAAGTTTACGCATGTGCCCTTAGTCTTGTGTTACCTTTTATGCGCTCCATTGTCCTTGGTTGTCTACGATCGTGCCCTTATTTTTGTTGTTATTATCGTCTTAACCAGGAAATCTCTCAAATCTTCTTGGGTCTGTTATATATACAAGTATTGGGGTATTTTGAAAATCAAGGGTTTCATTTACAAAGACTACCAAACCTCTGCCCAAATTTCTCCCCTATTTTTCTCTCTCTAAATTTCGTGTGTTCATACATCTCAGAATACTAAACACCATTTCTCCAACCATGTGAAACTTGAGGGTTTATTTTCTAGTATATAGTTTGAGGGGAGATTGATTGTTGAAGGCAGTTATTTGTGAATCGTTTGGGCGATATAAGTTGAAGGGTGCTTTTGAGATTGTTTGGGTTTGAAGGTTTTAATTTCAGAGAGTGTTTGAGTTCATGTGTGCATTTTATATTCTTAGAGATCTTTTTCGAGTGTTTGGAATTTCTGTTTTAAAGAAGGTTGATTGTTATCCTGCCTTGATTCAACCTACTGGACATCAGATTCGGCCCTTCATTCTCTCTAGATTTTTTTGAAAACTTAGTAGGAAACTTTTCTCAAATTTTTGTTATACATATATATATTTAATATTTCATTGAGATTTTTTTTAGAATCTTACTTGGTGATTCGTGTGCATAGACTTCGACTAATTTATACTCTATACAAAATTTCTTTTGTGTTTTAATCTGATCTCGTGTGTGTGTGTTAAGTTTAAGTTATTCACAAAGATATGTTTTTAAATACATAATACCTTCTAGTGTTGAGTTAATTAATTTTCAATTGGTTGTCTTATTTGAGTAAGCCTTGTTTGTGTGTTACTCATCTCATTTATTTATTTATTTATTTATTTATTATTTTGATTAAGAGAATTAAAACTAGGTACCTTATTGGTTTGTTTAAACAAGTACTGATTTGTTTTTTAGCCGAGTGCTATCCTTTTTATCTCGTGCTCTTTTGACTTGTATTGGATCATTTTACTCAGTTGTGTGAAATCTACTTCAAAGTGTTAATTAACTCTGTTATGATTTTTATTTACAATGACTGATTTTTATTTGAAGTTTAATCTCTATTGTTGATAATAAACATACTAAAGAAGGCCTTGCATATGTCTCATGATTTAGTTGTTTATAATCTCTTTTATATCTTGATTAAACCAAAACACTTCATATTAATTTTTTTGTTGGTGTTTACTATTTCACTTATTCACTAGTGTTGTGTGAGTTCCAAGTTGTCACTACCTTGGTGTGTTTATTACTGTTTCAGATAATTTGTACGGTTGTTTAGGTTAACCTTAGTATACTTGTTTTTATCAGCTTGACTTATTCATTTATACTTGTAATCTGTAATTTGTACTTAAACATTGGTATTAGTGGATTTGGGTGTGTGCGTGGTTCCGGAACCAAGGAACCCAGGGTTTTTTACTTTGCTAGTTTCCTCGTGAACATATAATGTGTTCTTATTTACTTTTCCTCATGCCATTCTAATTTATTTTTATTTAATCATCACAAATCTGTTTTTATTCGTGTGTGTATGTGTATTATAGTTTCAATAAAACTTTTAAAACTAGTTTATAAAAGAGTTAAAAGAGTTTTTGTAAGGACATGTTTTTCATAGTTGTAACACCCCGTGTTTTAATTATTGATTTTTTTTATTAATTTGGAGAAAAATAAAATTTTGGATTTAATGGTCATTAAGTATTTGACTTGGTTTTTAAGTATTAAAATTTTCAATCGAGAATTAATTCAGGTCTTTTATAAAAAGCTATAAGGTTTTTATTTTAACATTTAACTGGCAGGTACGTATTTGTTCAGATAATGGATTTTTATCAGATAATTAAATTTGGATTTTTAAAAGATTTAATTTTCGATTTTAGGGGCTCGTTCAAACGATAGGTTACCTTGTTCGAACGATAGGAGCGATGGATGGATGGGAGAGTGCTAATCTGGTTTTAACTCTTAAACCATTTATATACCAAACTGATATAGGGCTGGGACTTCGAAAATCACTTTTCTCTCAAAACTTTCTCCAGAAAGCTTTTCCAAACCTACTTCTCTCATCTTCAACCCCTAGCCCCAACTTTTAACAAGTTTTGAAGATTCAGGTGGTTTTTTCTCAAGAGGAGTTAAAACTTATACTCAGATTTCTTTCTAACTAATTTCAAGCATGAATACTCTATTCCCTTCCTTTAATATTATGCGTTTTAAGTGTTGCCTAAACCTTAATTTAATATTTTCTTAAAATCAATTAGCAATCTAATAGAGAAAGTGGACACATAAAACTTGGGGCGGTTTTTATGAAACCTTTTAATATGAATAATATTCATAACCCTTGGGTACGTAGGATTCATGAGTGGATTTTGGGTTTTGTTGGTGTGGGTTTCATGTAGGAAAACCTTAGTTTTTATTTAAATGAATTTGGGGGCGTATAATTCACGTAATTTACTTAGAGATAATGAAATTTGGATTTTGATGGATTAATAACGAAATTTTGATGTATTTAATTGAAAATAATTAATTGAGAGTAATTGGGCGTTTATGACGATGTAATAATTAAATTAAGATTTAATTGAATATGACTATCATGTGTAGTTTTATACGTTGATTAATTATGATAGGTTATATGACTTGTTGGTATTATTTAATTGCTTTTTGTGACGATGGGTTGTTGGGTATTTATGCTCTCCCTATATTTTTAAGACGCCTTCTAGGTATGGGACTAGTGGGAAGGCATTTTGATGATTTACGCTTGCTAGGTATAGGAGTAGTGGGGGTAGATTATTACGACTTTATTATGTCGGGGTGGGCTGATTTTTTATACTTATCGTCGTTACGCTAGCCTAGGCATGAGACTAGGTCGGGGGTTATGTCGGAAATTCATCCTATCCATAGGGTAGGATGTATTGATAACTTGGGGAGCCTTAGGTATAGGACTAAGGGGTATTTTGAGGATCTCATATCGAATAAAAATGGTGGGATAATTTATAAATGGTAAAATGGAGAAAATTGTGATTTAATGCCTAAGATAAAAACGGGTATTAAAATTTATGGCGACATAATGTGTCAGGGACCGACAGTTTAAACAGGTCAGCGGACGATTTATGTTGTGTCGTGTGTGGAACCTTGTCATGGGGCGGGGTCGACACTTTAAATGGATCAGAATCCATTTGACAAGGGGAAGTGTGACAATTTGGTGGATTACCACCCGGGGCGGGAGGACCGCCATAATAAAAAAAGTTAGAACAATAATAAAATTTGGTTAATTTAATTAAATTAACATCATGAGACTTGGGAGTTTAAAATCATATTGGTGTGCCTTTTTAAATAGGGATCTCTACGGGTAGTTAGTGATTTATAATTATCACGTTTAATTATCTCGTTTAATTTAAAATATTCTATTATGATATTTATTGCGAATAATGCTACTGTCTGGATTCAAGGATCCTATTTGAGGGGAGTAGTGTGTATTCATGCTCGGGGCTCTGACCTCGTGCGTTGACGAACTTTTTCAGGATAAGTTTTGGAGAAGCTGCATAGGATTATCGAAGTTTATCGTTTGGAGGTGCAACTGGAGTTCATTCATTTTACTACTTTGTTTACTTTAGACTTTCCTTTCAGTCGTATTTCTTTATGAGACTTCATTTGAGTTTTTATTGGGCCTTTCGCTTCCAAAGTTGTTTAGAGGATTTCAGTTGGATTATTCACATATCTTTATTATTCAGATTTTATTTAATCGTTATTGGAGATTGGATTTATTCAAAGTTTTAGCATGTGATGGATCTTCCATCGCTCAATTTTTATGATCATTTTGAGATTGATTCAATTATTTATCTTATGGACTACTTTATTTATGTCTCATATATGTCTATGTGACACTCCGCCTAATTAAATGTCGGGTGATCAGTCCTTTAATTAAATAAAATTGATGATTTTTTACAGTGATGCATTATCTAACCGTGCCTATGCATTCTTAAGCATATTCGAATTTTGGACTATTGGCGTGTGCCCATTCTCCGTGCCATATTAAAATCTCATGACATGATGCTCAAATCATAATATAATATATCACAATGAATCAATATCAAGATTCCAACAATTTTCAGATTTCAAATGAATATCTTAATTCAACATGAGTGCAATCGACACGAAAAAACAAACTGAATACTCTCGAGAGAATTTAGGAGCATATTGTGTAAGTCCCGTACGTTCTTTTAGTTGGCAGGTTAGCGTGGATTGGGATGCTAATGACTATTTTGGAGAATTGTTTTAGATCTTGGATTGAAAGATTGATTTTGAATATATACACTAGTGGTGTAATTTTTGTTAGAGAATTTTGTATTTGAGAGAAACGTAATTGTAATAATTATTGTGGAAAGAGAAATTGTGAATTTGTTGTTTTCAAAATTCTGGACATGTAAATGCTCTATAATTGTTGATTGATGGATTTAGTTTAGTTTTTTATTGTAGTAGCACGTCGCGTGTCTCTTTTCGGGTGCGTGGGGTGTTACAGTCTCATGCTAAGAATGGTATTTATTTTGTTCACGCTCGGCGTGGTTCAGCAGCGGTGGATGGCCACCCCGTCAGTCAGATTTCGCGGGATGTGACAGATGGTATCAAAGCATGGTCTTAGGTCTCGTAGGTTATGAGTCCGTCTTATCTTTCACGTTGCTTATCTTTGATTCCGTTTGATGATTTGTACTCTTAGTCATTCCGAGTGTGATGTTGTTTTCTTCCTATCTTTTCAGATGGCGAACACAAGGTGAGCTGGGAATAGAGGATAGATGAGTCTGTTTCTGGTCCCGCGAATCAGGAGAGGCGGAATCAGATTGTTTTGGAGGCCGAGGAGTTAACGACTATCATTCTTGAGGCCCCAATGGCCGGTTTGGAGACGGGGAGACAGAGATGAGTGACTTTAGAGGCACCGCAGCAGGGTACACCCGTTTTAACTTGGGATAGGGTGAGAACCAATTTCATTAAGGGAAATCCTCCCACCTTTGGAGGGGGGTCTAACCCAACAGTTACTCACCAATGAATGAGGGATATGGAGAGGCATTTGAGGATGGTAGACTGCACGGATGTGAAGAAGAAGATGTTAGCAACATTTAATCTGACAGGGGATGCGCTATAATGGTGGGAGAGTGCCACCACATCAGAGGAGAGAGATCAGTTGGGTTAGGCAGAGTTTCTGATAAAGTTTACCAATAAGTACTTTCCGTATGCAATTAAGAACGCAAAGAAAAGATAATTTATGGACTTGAAGCAAGGATCAAAGTCGATTATCGAATATGAACCGGAGTTAACCAACTTATCTATGTTTTTACAAGAATAGGTTAGTACTGAGGTGAAGAAAATGGAGTGTTTCATTAAGGGATTGTCTTGGTCTATTAGGCAGATGGTGTTAGGGAATCCGGTGTACACTAACTATGCTCAGATGGTGGATATTGCATTGTTTCAATGGAAAGAGAAGGTGAATTATCAAAAGAAGTTGGGAAATAGATAAGAGTCAAATGGAAAAGGTGGTGAGAATAAGGGTCGCAATGACTAAGCATAGAAGAAACAAAGAACAAATCAGGAACAACAAGGACAAGGAGAAGAGAAAGCGAATACTAGACGTTACGAACCTTTTAAGGGTGAATGATTTATATGTGGGAAAGTAGGACACCTAGTGGCGAGGTGTTACAGTAGAGCGGTCCAACAAAACCAACGAGTACAAGCCCAACAGGGTCAAGTTACACAAAGGCAACAAAGTCCAGGGGTACAGGGAAAGGAAGGACTGAGGCCTCCAGTTCTCACGGCAGTAGGTGTTCAGGGAGCACCAGAAGCGTCATGTGGACAGGGAGTAGCCGCAACACCAACCAATACCGGTTATGGGAGGTGTTACGTGCCTCCTCAGCTTCAGGCAGAGCAGGATAGATTGTGTTGCTAGTAGTGTATCGTAGTACGTAATATCTTCTTAGATACTCATATATATATATATAGGATTTATGTATACTGTAATTTTGTTAAGGATTACGTTCGGGTAGGTTAGGTGTATGGGCACCTAATTGTGATATTCTACGAGTAGGCATATGCGAGCTTTGTTTTCTTTTGCGAGATTCACGCGTTGATGCCTATGCTTTGTCTAATTTCGAGGATGAAATTCTTTGCTAGTGGGGAAGTATGTAACACCCCGTGTTTTAATTATTGATTTTTTTTATTAATTTGGAGAAAAATAAAATTTTGGATTTAGTGGTCATTAAGTATTTAATTTGGGTTTTTATAATTAAAATTTTCAATCGGGAATTAATCTGGGTCTTTTATAAAAAGTTATAAGGTTTTTATTTTAATATTTAACTGGCAGGGGCGTATTTGTTCAGATAATGTATTTTTATCAGATAATTAAAGTTGGATTTTTAAATGATTTAATTTTGGATTTTAGGGGCTCGTTCAAACCACAACGCATGTCGTTCGAACGACAGGGGTTGTGGATGGATGGGAGAGTCCTTGTTAACGCAAAAATTCTCCATCTACGAGGACCAATCAGAAAAGGACACATGTCATCCTACGTGGAAATATTCGACACCCGAGGAGAGTTGGTCGGAATCCGAGGAGAGTTGGTCGGCACCCGAGGAGTGTTAGTCGGCACCCGAGGAGATTTGGTCAGTACCCGAGGAGAATTAGTCGGCACCCGAGGAGAATTAGTCGGCACCCGAGGAGAGTTGGTCAGCATACCAACCAGGAAGATCAAAGGATAACTATGCATTTAATGTGCATTAATGAAGATGACAGCACATTTAATGAGCCTTAATGTACATTTATACTGTATTAATAGATGACAACACATAGCATACCAAGCAATTCAACAATTAGATTCGTTGAATGTAGACATAAATGTCTACATACAATGAATCTCTTTATCTCCCATCACTATAAATACATGTATCCCCTTAGCCAAAATGGAGGAGATCGGAGGGAACCTAGAAACACCATACACAAGATACACATCATTTCTCTCTCTACACCCTATGGTGCTATTGTAAACCCCTGGGAATAAAATAACAGTGGACGTAGGCTTTATTCATAGACGAACCACTTTAAAAATCTTTGTCTCTCGTGTGCTTGATTGGATTGCTTTTATCTATTTATATGTGATCATAAAAATGGGATTCGGTCCAGTTTTTTGCATCAACAGATTGGCGTCGTCTGTGGGAACGTGTTACAAGCGTTGTTCTCCATCAAAAGCTAAGTTTTTATTTTCTCTACGTATAATCAATTATACATACATCTTTTGATTCAATCATGATTTTTATGTTTATATACATAAATTAATTTTCCAATTTTTATCTGCAAAATATTGCATATCATGATTTTAAAATCATAACTGTTAGATAAATTCTTATTTAGAAATCTGAAAAATAATGGATTTCATAAATCATAACTTTTTGCTTGATTCTCAAGTTTCAATTTTATATCATGGAATAAATATTTTAAATGATTACATATACCAATATATATGACGGTGGTAAGATTTGATAATTTTCATTATAAATTTTGTAAGATCTTTGATGTCTATTCAAATTCCCATCATATTTTTAATCAGAGAATGTGAAAAGGTTAAAGACAATAAAAAGTTTTCTCATGGAAATCATGACCCAGATCTATTTTCTCTCTCTTCAAGTTTGAGTCTCTTTGCATTCATTTTTATGAACTATATACTTAATTTGGTTCATCTTCCATCTATGTCAATAAAGTCAAATTGACTGATTTTTGATATAAATTTGGTAATAACTTCGATCATTCAACATATTTTTATCTCTCCAAATAGAGAATAGGAAAGGATCAATATAAAAAATAATTTTCTCTCACCTGAAAAATCATTACCCACCTCTTGTAAAAGAGGATCAGTAAAATAAATCATGACCATATCAAGACTCTTTGGCACAAATTTGATATGTTGGCCCCTCGGTCATCACATCACATGGTTTCTTTATCGCAATCACACGATCTAGTGGATTAGATAATTATTCATTTAATTAATATTCTTAATGCTTAAATTTTACATCGAATGTTATTTTTCTGATCTAAGGATTCGAGATATTCTGGTCAGCCATCTATATTGTTGGTCGGCATCATCTTGGGCCATCTTTTATCATAGGGAAGCTTAACCAGACCATTTTTGTTAATCGGAGATAAGATGTGAAGATCCATCAGCAACGTTGAAATAATTTTATCCAAATATGATGTATCTTATTGTTGGTCGGAGACTCATATTGTAGCTCGGTGGAACCAATTGTAGGTCGACGATCATCTACTTCTTAATCGGCGACATCTCAGTCTTGTTCGGAAGGTTCAATTTACTGGTCGGCAACTATCCAACCATCCACTTTTTGGTCGGTGACATCTAATGTTGTTCGGTGTTGTCAATGCACCATTTTTGTAGATAGACGAAATGGCTCTGCTGGTGGGGGGTCATTTGCTTCTTGGTAGGCATTATATATTCTACAGCCTGAGACATCCCCAAATGTTGGTTGGCAACACCCATGCAGTTGGTCGGCAACAGTAGAATCTTGGGGTATTAAAAAATGCGGAGCACCCCAGATATTTCTTTAAAAACGATTTCAGCTTGGGGATAAACCGGGGGCTTAAGTTTTTTTAAAAACTTGTGATCACCCAAAAAAAATATATTTATATTTTTAAAACCAAGTGATAAATAATTTTCAAACATCAACTTATACCTGATTAGTTGTTGGAGATTAAATAACTTTACAAAAAACTCTACGTCTTATTTATGATGCATATCTGATAAAAATTTGTCCATCTCACACACATTTTGCACAAAAATATTATTTCATATTTTGAAATTTTTATTATTTTATGCTGATACACATCACATATTGTTTGGCTGAATAATTATTCTCATGACAATAATTATTTGATCTAGTCTCAACAGGTGCTCGGGCAGCTTACTAAAATTTCATAGGGACGAAATTCAATCCCGACAAAAGCTCAGCCACAATCTTAAACCTCTGGAAACTATTATTGCTCGACATCAGGCAATTTTGCCTCGACATATCAGCCAACATATATTATTTCATTTTTTGAAATTAATATTTTATTTCTCAAGCATATACATATTATATATTGATTGGATGAGTAAATTATTCTCATGATAACTGATCAATTCAGCCTACACAAATGGTAGAGCAAGATATTAGTTTTTACAGGTACAAGACTCAACGCCGACGAATGCTCGGAAACAATCTGGAAACTATTATCATTTCACCTCAGAAAGGCATTATATATTTTATTATTACTCGGAGATATCGGCTCAAGCATAAATTATTCTATATCCCTTGGGATTCATATTGTGTATTCATCTCAACATGGAACTCGGCGATATACTTATTATCATATTCAGCTCCGAGAACTATAACATTTATTATATGTCACCCCCAACGGATAGTTGGTCGGGGTAATTCTTATTTATATGCAGGCCCAGCAAAGTTCTCGGCCATATTCTTATGTTCTGGAAGATCTTATTCTTGTTCGACATTATATGATTCTACCTCGACAGATCAACGAGGCACTTTATTATTCTTTATATCTATTTGGATGCATATTCTATTCTTATTTCAGCATGGAGCTCGATAAATATTTATAATCATATATTCAGCTCCAAGGAGATCTTCAAAATTTATATTATCTTATTCCCAACAATCTGTTGGTCAGCTCCAAGGAGGTCTTCAACATTTATATTATCTTATTCCCAACAATCTGTTGGTCAGCTCCAAGGATGTCTCCAGCATATATTATCTTATTCCCAACAATCTGTTGGTCAGCTCCAAGGAGGTCTTCAATATTTATATTATCTCCGAGGAGGTCTCCAGCATTTATTATATCTTATTCTATTCCCAACAATATGTTGGTCAGCTCCGAGGAGGTCTCCAGCATTTATTATATCTTATTCCCAACAATCTGTTGGTCATCTCCAGGGAGGTCTTCAATATTTATATTATCTCCGAGGAGGTCTCCAGCATTTATTATATCTTATTCTATTCCCAACAATCTGTTGGTCAGCTCCGAGGAGGTCTCCAGCATTTATTATATCTTATTCCCAACAATCCGTTGGTCAGCTCTGAGGAAGTCTCTATCATTTATTATCAAAAATGTATTCCTAAAAATGACAACTTATGTTGGTTAGGAAGTAAATGTATTCCTACGGGAAGTAAAACTATGTATTCCTAAAAATGCCAACTTATGTTGGTTAGGAAGTAAATGTATTCCTACGGGAAGTAAAACTATTTCTAAAAATGCCAACTTATGTTGGTTAGGAAATGTATTCCTAAAAATGTCAGCTTATGTTGGTTAGGAAGTAAATGTATTCCTACGAGAAGTAAAACTATGTATTCCTAAAAATGCCAACTTATGTTGGTTAGGAAGTAAATGTATTCCTATTGGAAGTAAAACTATATATTCCTAAAAATGCCAACTTATGTTGGTTAGAAAGTAAATCTATTCCCAAAAATGTCAACTCAGGTTGGTCGGAAATAAGAAGCTGTCAACTACAGTTGGTCGGAAATATTTTATGAGTATGTGAAAGCGATCAAGCAAAAAGCATTCAAAGTTCACATTCCACACTTGGGGGCTTCTATTACAGATATATTTGTTCATTTGGTGGCACATTCTTATAACATCATGCAGTCGAGCATCAAATTCAACTCCACAAACTCACACGGTCGGGGCCCCGACCAATCATCATTTAGGAGTTGTTTTTCTTGCTCAGGAATTATTTTTGATATTGAAGTTCAGGAGGTATATTGAAGTTCAGGAGGCGCATTAAGAAGTTCAGGAGTTATTATGCACATACTATTGAAGTTCAGAAGTCAAATTCAGCATCTACAGCACTGAGATCTTTACTACTATTGTCCCGACCAACATTGAAGAAGAAGTTGTATGAAAATATTTCAAAGTCCACCACTAGCTTGGTACTAATCAGATTGAAGAGTTGGGTTCAAAATCTAGTATGTTACTCGACAAAGTATTCAGAGGATCATAAATCAAAAGAATCATGCACGTGAAGTTAGCACTCAGTTGCTCGGCAAAGGAGGCAGTTGGTCGATTAGCAAACCAATCAACATACTTGAAGATTATGACAAGCTACAAGTTGCATACTATGGCATGGCTGCATCCAAATTCCCAGGGGTGATACATAGCACACGGAGTTCCTCTAAAGAAAGATTAGCAACCATCGATCAACCTGCATCATATGTCGTCCAGGAGATAATGCACTTTATGTTGAACAAATCAAGAAGGTAGATCAAGAATTTCACGAGCATCGAGCAACACTGCAGAATAAATACTCCATCCTTTCAAGTAAACCATCAAGCATGGAGCATTGGGGGCTTCTGTTAACGCAAAAATTCTCCATCTATGAGGACCAATCAGAAAAGGACACATGTCATCCTACGTGGCAATATTCGACACCCGAGGAGAGTTGGTCGGCACCCGAGGAGTGTTAGTCGGCACCCGAGGAGAGTTGGTCAGTACCCGAGGAGAATTAGTCGGCACCCGAGGAGAGTTGGTCGGCATACCAACCAGGAAGATCAAAGGATAACTATGCATTTAATGTGCATTAATGAAGATGACAACGCATTTAATGAGCCTTAATATACATTTATACTGTATTAATAGATGACAACACATAGCATACCAAGCAATTCAACAATTAGATTTGTTAAATGTAGACATAAATGTCTACATACAATGAATCTCTTTATCTCCCATCACTATAAATACATGTATCCCCTTAGCCAAAATGGAGGAGATCGGAGGGAACCTAGAAACACCATACACAAGATACACATCATTTCTCTCTCTACACCCTATGGTGCTATTGTAAACCCCTGGGATTAAAATAACAGTGGACGTAGGCTTTATTCATAGCCGAACCACTTTAAAAATCTTTGTCTCTCATGTGCTTGATTGGATTGCTTTTATCTATTTATCTGTGATCATAAAATTGGGATTCGGTCCGGTTTTTTGCATCAACACTCCTAATCTGGTTTTAACTCTTAAACTCTTTATATACTAAACTGATACGGGGCTGGGACTGTGAAAATAACTTTTCTCTCAAAACTTTCTCCTGAAAGATTTTCCAAACCTATTTCTCTCATCTTTAACCCCTAGCCCCAACTTTTAACCAGTTTTGAAGATTCAATTAGTGTTTTCTTAAGAGGAGTTCAACCTTCTACTCAGATTTCTATCCAACTAATTTCAGGCATGAATACTCTATTCCTTTCCTTTAGCATTATGCGTTCTAAGTGTTGCCTCAACCTTATTTTAATGTTTTCTTAAAATCAATTAGCAATCTAATAGAGAAAGTGGACACATAAAACTTGGGACTGTTTTTATGAAACCTTTCAATATGAATAATATTCATAACCCTTGGGTACGTAGCATTCATGAGTGGATTTTGGGTTTCGTTGGTGTAGGTTGCATGTAGGAAAACCTTAGTTTTGATTTAAATGAATTTGGGGGCATATAACTTACGTAATTTGCTTAGAGATAATGAAAGTTGGATTTTGATGGATTAATGATGAAATCTCGATGTATTTAATTGATAATAATTAATTGAGATTAATTGGGTGTTTATGACGATGTGATAATTAAATTAAGATTTAATTGAATTGTATTATTATGCGTAGTTTTATACGTTGATTAATTATGATTGGTTGTGTGACTTGTTGGAATTATTTAATTGCCTTTTATGACGATAAGATATTGGGTATTTATGGTCTCCTTATATTTTTAGGATGTCTTCTAGGTATGGGACTAGTGGATAGGCCTTTTCATAATTTACGCCTGCTAGGTAAGGAACTTGTGAGGGTAAATTATTACGACTTTATTATGTCGGGGGTGGGCTGATTTTTGATATTTTATCGTTGTTACGCTAACCTAGGCATCAGACTAGGTCAAGGTTTATGTCAAAAATTTATCCTATACATAGGGTAGGACGTATTGATAACTTGGGGACCCTTAGGTTGTAACAACCCAGGTTTTTGAGCAACTATTTTATACTATTTTGCCTGATGGGCTAATTTTATAAAATAGGGGATGTTGGAGTAAATATTATTTCCCGTGAGACTTAGGGATAATATTTACTATGTTTTGTCTATTTACCATTATGAGAAGGTAAATAGCATTATATTGTGATATTTTGCATCGTTATGTGTAAAACGACGGTTATGACCTATATATAAATGGGGTAGAATTAATGAATTAAACTGAAATTTGGAACACAAAAATTAGTTCACATTTTCCCGAATGCCAAAATAGGGGGTGCGGTTGTTTTTAGAATGGTCGAGATAGTCGAAATAAGTGCCAAGTTGTATTTTGGAGTTCGTGCACTTTTAACGCGTTATGACTCAATTAAGTGTATACGAGTCATTTTAATGGTGTATTAGCAATTAAAAGAGGGCATTTTTGTTTTGTAACCCGTTTAAGTCCCCCACCCCTTTTTCTTCCTTCATTTTTGAGAAAAGCCAAAGGAGAGAGAGAAGAGAGAGTTGGAGACAATGGGAGAAAAGAGAGAAAAAGGGAGATTTGGGCCGGATTTACGTTGCTACCGGAGGTGGATCAGAGACTACGAACCTCGAGGTAAGTTTCTTACTTGCTAGATATTGATTTAATGTGATAAATTGCATGTTTAGTTAAGTTTTGGGAGATTTAAACCATAAATTTGGTTTTGTTGATTTTGATGATTAAACCCCTTAATTCTAGGTTTTAATTTGTTTTGAGGATAAATTACAAATTACTAATAGTGTAGAAATGGTTTGGGTTGAATTGTTGATGTTGGTGTTGGGAAGGATCAAGGGTTTGAGGGTTTTGGAGTTTTAGGGTTCAAACAACCCGAAACCCAAAGTTGGAAATTCTGCAGAACCGAATCGATTCGGCCCTAGCGAATCGATTCGGTAAGAGGGAAAGTGTCAGGTATGGGTCGACCGAATCTATTCGGACCATTCGAATCGATTCGGGGTTATGCAGAATGCCAGGGTCTTCTTGACCCAATCGATTCGAATCTACCGAATCGATTCGCTTTTGAGACCGAATCGATTCGGACAGGGCGAATCGATTCGGAATTCCTGCATTTTTGGGATGTTTTTCTAGATTAGTTTTTAGCCCTTTTCTTTTAGGTTCGAGGTTTAGGAACCTTCATTTGGGAAGTAATGGGGAGTCCTAGAGGGTTGTATTGGGTAGACTAATGTCCTAGGTTGAGATGGGATATTTGGGTTTACCTGAGGGCTAGTTTGTATAGGTTAATGTCCGAATGATATAGGAGGTTAACCTAAAGATAAATTGGAAGTTAAAATATTAATGTTGAGATTTTGGGAGATACTCCTTTATGGAGACTCACTTTGAGGGTTTATGAAATTATATGAACTCTTGGAGGCTAGTTTGAGGTTAGTGGCACTTTGGGTCTTAGGTCATAAATAAAAATGACTTAATGAATAAAGAATAAACATTATAAAATATGGTACTATATGAATAAGTACAAATGGATGATTTTTGGAAAATTAAAATTGGAAGTTTTCAAAAGGAAAAAGTAAAGTTTTTCATAAATGTTAATTTATGGATTACACACCTCCCTAAATCTCTATCATAAGGGAAGTTGCGCGCGTTGTGGTGAAGCCCCATGGCTGTTGAGCAGGGTGGATATATCCCTAGGCCATATGACCGGTTATTGTATATTTATTTTGCGCTGGATAGGTGATTCTGGGTGTGGTCATGACTATCCCGCAGGGGTATGGCGGCTTCCCGATGATGGATGGGTTTTATTTTATATTTTCTTTGTGTAGTTGTAGATGTGACCTCCCACACATATGCACACACATATACATTTATTGATTATTTTGTGCTAAGGATCTAATGGATCTCGACGATCAACCTTGCCTAAGTAGTAGTGTATCGGGGGGGTTCCTTGTTTGGATTTCGCTTTGCGAGACACCCCACGCACGAATAGTGCATAGTGTTGAGAATGGGTAGAAGTTAGCCCTTAGTACTTAGGGTTAACTATAACATCTCACGATATTGCGCTAGGTTGTTGCTAGATTGAGAGGTGAGAAATATTACTGTTATCTGTGAGAGAATTACGCACTTAACTGTCATGCATTTTTAGTCACATGGTAATCATATCAAATCGGGCCCTGACCCGTATCTATATTTCTTGGTTTCTTCATATATTCCTTGCCGTACAGGTGCTCTACCGCATGGACACCCGAATTTACAATTCCATTCTAGTTGTCATTGAGCTACAGCATATTGCGGATGTTGTAGGTTATTGGTATTAGACGCTTCTTTCCATTGTACGTTAGTTAAGTTCAGTATATTTATTCGGGCGTGTTTTGCCCAAGGTATTGCACTCATTCATTATATTGTAAATATTGAATTGTAATACTCGATGTACTATTTGTATTGGTCTATTCACCGACAGCTTATTCAGTGATATTTATTATATTGTCATTCTTCATTCATCGATTTTTTATATCCACCATTTTTACTAATGGGATTGTCTAAGTGTTTTTCTTTTACTTGCAAATTCTTTTACATTGACAATCTGTTTTCTAAAATGATTGGTGGTTATCTCGTACTATTATTTTAATCGACAGTGATGCTGAGAATGGACCATCTATGATTTCTGTGATTATTAGAGTATTGGGCTGGCCACCTATTATTTTAGTAGGCGGGTTATCACAGATGGTATCAGAGCATTAGGTTCTAGAGTCCTTAGGAATCTGTACTGATGTTTTACGTATTCTGCGTTTCTCTCTATTTGATGTAGAGCCTTAAGATTAAGATCGTTGAATTCTCTTGTGAGATTCCGTTCTCCTGCTATGGTACGAGAACCCGGAAGATCTTTTGAGCATTCAGGTGAGACTTGTAAGTCGTCGGATGAAGGGCGTTGAGGAAGGCTGTTGTGAAGGCATCATAGGATGGGATTACTATAAGCTGTAGGCTGTAGTTGGGGATAAGGGCCGCTTTGGAGGTCTCTCCCTTTGTAGCATTATTTTATATTGCTGTCGTGACTACTAAGTACAGTGGAAATAGTTTTCCCAAGTACCGCTGTCGGTAGAGAGTGGTACTATGCTTGGGATTCCAAGCAATGTCAATTCAAAGTTAATAGGTCCTTGACAAGGACCATATGTTGAAGTTCGGTTGGATAGAGGAAGTGTAACCTCGTTATGTGAGAACGTAAGGCCCGAGAGTTTTGGCCTAAAGATGGGGATAGAAGTGCCTAGGTGAGAGGATTGGAGGAAAACCTTTCACCCATTGGAGTAAGGTTGAAGGGGTGGAAATGGTAGTCGCCTTTTTATGGTGGGGAAAAATGTTTTTCCCATAGAGAGGGCCTTTCAGTGGAAATGATAGGTTCGTAAGTAAGTGTTGGTAACACTTCTAGAGAAGTAGTGTTCATGAGATCCCATTGGTGTACATGCACCCGGGGAAGACTCGTGGAGCTAAGGCCGGGGAGGCTGGTAGAATATCCTCTTTGCTGAAGAGGTTAAGGGAACTATGCGTTCTAATCTTGTCAATTTTAGAACAAGAGCGAGATTTGGATGCCTAGTTGGGACATTGATGGAAGTAGTTTGGTTCAGATAAGACTAGAATGACGTGTCTTGGAACCATTGGTAGAGGCCAAAAAGGTTGGCTAGTATGTTGGTGGAATTTCCAACTTACGTCCGGGTGGAGCATTTCCTTATGATAAGTTGGAGTAGAATATATTTACCCTAGATTCGGGTGTGTATCGACCTTGTGGTATTATGGATATTAATATAGTGAATGTATTTATATAACTTTCAGGATAAGGAAGTTTTGTGTTTTTCATTCACTCGTTATGGGGCGAGTGATGATATGGGTAGTATGTGCTACTTGTATTATATGTGATACGAGTAGAGATATTCTTGGTTTGGTGGGTGCGATAGCGAGCGAATAAATCGCGAGGCTATCCTATTCCTAGTTCTAGAGAAGGACTAGTTGTTCTATAATATCTCTCCTGGATACAGGTTGAGACTTTATAGAGGTAGTTTATGGGGTGTAGTTAGTTTTCATTTTATTTGTCTTTCTTTATTTGTTTTTGATTTCTTGCTTACTTTGTTTGCCTTGCTTGTGTGTGATCTTGCCTGATCTCCACAACCAACTAGTTAAGGGGATTGTGTGGAGGGGTTCCTTGTTTGGATTTCGCTTCGGCGAGACGCTCCACGCATGAACCTTAACGACGTTGGGAGTGGAGAGATGCGCATTTTCTTTTCTTCCATTACTTTTCTGTTGGTTAAGATTGGGTTGGAAAGGTTTAGCCAAGAATCACGTAAATGAGCGGTTAGAAGGCTAAGTTATAGTGCGTGATATGAGCACTGTGATAGTTTTCCTCTGATCGATGTGGGGAAGACTATGATAAGAAAGTCGAATTGAGACTTAGGGTTATGCCTTAATGAGAGGGCCAACTATAAAAGATGTATGTATGTATATTGGGATAAAGTGTTAGTGGCATTTTACAGAAAGTAAATGCCAGGTTGACAAAATTTTAAGTTGTTTGAGATGGCAGGACTTAGGAGTAGAAAAGCATTTATGGAGTGACGAGTTAGGATTCTAGCGATCCCGATCATGTGTCTTAGATCGTTACTTCTCGACGACCGACGATGCAAGGTAGTAGTGTAACGGGAGGGTTCCTTATTTGGATTTCGCTTCGGTGAGACGTCCCACGCACGAAACCGAGCGAATGTTGGGAGTTGGGAAAGGTCTTGGACACTTGGGTTATAATTAGGATAATACTTATACGCCTAGATCTAGATAGATAGATTGACTTTAGGATTTTTTTTTAGGACGCAATGCCCTTAAGGCATGTAGTATTATTTTAGGAAGGTGGTTGGGAGTTGAACACAATAGGTTTGTGGGTTAACTCTAAGGGGGATTCGGTCCCTAGGACGAAGGAGTATAGGATCTTAAGTGATTCGAAACGATAGGCCTTAGAAGGTGGGGCCTTTTTCTAGATAAAGCGTTACGTTGGTAACCTACCTTTCGAGGAGTTGAAGTATGGGTTGACTTTTACTCCTGCACTCGTGTTGTTATGATCGAAAGTGGATTTGACAAACGAGTCTTTGCCAGGAACGGGAAGTATTAATACCGGACCATGAACCCCTTCATTTATTCGTCTCATAGACTTAAACTCCGTGAGAAGTATTATCCCCCGCTTTAGATCTCGTAGCGGTAGTTTTCGCCTGGGTAGAGGCACTACTTCCTGGGCAGGAATTAGGTCTTTTCACAAACAAGAAGTTGGTGTTCGTAAAGGATTATCAATTGGATATTCCCTTTTGCTAAAGAAATGCTGATGGGGAAGGTGATACACCGAGTAGAAAATTCGTCGGAGAGATTAGTTATGGCATAGAATACCAAGTAGAACGAGCTTCACCGAGGGGACGCTATAGTAAAGGCGTTCATATCCGTGGTTAACCAACTCACCTACTAATTTGAAGAGACTAGTGGTGGGACGAGGAAGGAGTGGAGTAGTAGTTTTTCGGAGTCAAATTTCCGTACGATGGATCGGATCGATTCTTACGAGGAGGGTACCGTGAGTGTGGCCTAGTGTAGTTATTCCCTAGCAAGGGTATAACGTGATTCGGGAAGAAAGGCAAGGTATGACGAGATGTGTAGGTATCTCCTTCCGTAGTAGAAAGGTAGGATAGATAGGTCATGAGGAACGGCTTGGTGCTATGATAGAGCAAGGAGAATGTAGACTGAGATCAAATAGTGATGACCTTAGTCCAAGTCCAAATGGGGACGCCACGCTACCAAGGGGTTTGCTAAGAATGATAGAACGATAGTTTAGTATGGTATACCCTTTATATGATTAAGGTTATACTGTACGCCTGAATTTTGAGGGCAAAATTCCCCTTTAAGGGGGGGACTATGTAACAACCCAGGTTTTTGTGCGACTATTTTATACTATTTTGCCTGATGGGCTAATTTTAAAAAATAGGGGATGTTGGAGTAAATATTATTTCCCGTGAGACTTAGGGATAATATTTACTATGTTTTGTCTATTTACCATTATGAGAAGGTAAATAGAATTATATTGTGATATTTTGCATCGTTATATGTAAAACGACGGTTATGACCTATATATAAATGGGGTAGAATTAATAAATTAAAATGAAATTTGGAACACAAAAATTTGTTCACATTTTCCCGAATGCCAAAATAGGCGGTGCGGTTGTTTTTAGAATGGTCGAGATAGTCGAAATAAGTGCCAAGTTGTATTTTGGAGTTCGGGCACTTTTAACGCGTTATGACTCAATTAAGTGTATACGAGTCATTTTAATGGTGTATTAGCAATTAAAAGAGGGAATTTTTGTTTTATAACCCGTTTAAGTCCCCCACCCCTTTTTCTTCCTTCATTTGTGAGAAAAGCCAAAGGAGAGAGAGAAGAGAGAGTTGGGAGAAAATGGGAGAAAAGAGAGAAAATGGAGATTTGGGCCGGATTTCCGTTGCTACCGGGGGTGGATCAGAGACTACGAACCTCGAGGCAAGTTTCTTACTTGCTAGATATTGATTTAATGTGATAAATTGCATGTTTAGTTAAGTTTTGGGAGATTTAAACCATAAATTTGGTTTTGTTGATTTTGATGATTAAACCCCTTAATTCTAGGTTTTAATTTGTTTTAAGGATAAATTATAAATTACTAATAGCGTAGAAATGGTTTGGGTTGAATTGTTGATGTCGGTGTTGGGAAGGATCAAGGGTTTGAGAGTTTTTGAGTTTTAGGGTTCAAACAACCCGAAGCCCAAAGTTGGAAATTCTGCAGAACCGAATCGATTCGGCCCTAGCGAATCGATTTGGTAAGAGGGAAAGTGTCAGGTATGGGTTGACCGAATCGATTCAGACCATCCGAATAGATTCGGGGTTATGCATAATGACAGGGTCTTATTAACCGAATCGATTCGGATCTACCGAATCGATTTTATTTTGAGACCGAATCGATTCGGCCAGGGCGAATCGATTCGGAATTCCTGCATTTTTGGGATGTTTTTCTAACTTAGTTTTTAGCCCTTTTCTTTTAGGTTCGAGGTTTAGGAACCTTCATTTGGGAAGTAATGGGGAGTCCTAGAGGGTTGTATTGGGTAGACTAATGTCCTAGGTTGAGATGGGATATTTGGGTTTACCCGAGGGCTAGTTTGTATAGGTTAATGTCCGAATGATATAGGAGGTTAACCTAAAGATAAATTGGAAGTTAAAATATTAATGTTGAGCTTTTTGGAGATACTCCTTTATGGAGACTCACTTTGAGGGTTTATGAAATTATATGAACTCTTGGAGGCTAGTTTGAGGTTAGTGGAACTTTGGGTCTTAGGTCATAAATAAAAATGACTTAATGAATAAAGAATGAACATTATAAAATATGGTACTATATGAATAAGTACAAATGGATGATTTTTGGGAAAGTAAAATTTGAAGTTTTCAAAAGGAAAAAGTAAAGTTTATCATAAATTTTAATCTATGGATTACACACCTCCCTAAATCGCTATCATAAGGGAAGTTGCACGCGTTGTGGTGAAGCCCCATGGCTGTTGAGCAGGGTGGATATATCCCTAGGCCATATGACCGGTTATTGTATATTTATTTTGCGCTGGATAGGTGATTCTGGGTGTGGTCATGACTATCCCGCAGGGGTATGGCGGCTTCCCGACGTTTTGGTAGGTTCCCAGGCTATCTTATATAGATAGGCCCTAGAAGATGATAGACATTTAGGGGCGCGTCCAGTCGGGAAACCCGGAGGTACGGTCTTAGATTTATTAAAGCAATTCATGATAATGGATTGGCTTTAATTACATTTCCTTGATGGAAGAAGGGAAATGGGATATATGGTTTGGCTTCGGATAACATTTCCCGAAAGAAAGGAGGGAAATGGAAGCATATGGTATACAAAAGTATTTTTATGATAATAAAAATGAGTTTTGATTACACTTCCTGAATGAAAGAAGGGAAGTGGGGTTTTATGAAAAAGGATAAAGCACTTTTTATGGTAATAAAACTTGCTTTAAATTATGTATTCTTCCTGGATGGAAAAAAGGAAATAAAATTGGTAAATAAGATTGACTTGGTAAACATTTGATAAAATGTTGTACCATTTATATATATTCCTAAAGAAAGAAATTAGGAATTGTGCCACTAGATGATGGATGGGTTTTATTTTATATTTTCTTTGTGTAGCTGTAAATGTGACCTCCTACACATATGCACACACATATACATTTTTTGATTATTTCGTGCTAAGGATCTAATGCATCTCGACGATCAACCTTGCCTAAGTAGTAGTGTATCGGGGGGGTTCCTTGTTTGGATTTCTCTTTGCGAGACACCCCACGCATGAATAGGGCATAGTGTTGAGAATGGGGAGAAGTTAGCCCTTAGTACTTAGGGTTAACTAGAACATCTCACGATATTGCGCTAGGTTGTTGTTGGATTGAGAGGTGAGAAATATTACTGTTATCTGCGAGTGAATTACGCACTTAACTGTCATGCATTTTTAGTCACATGGTAATCATATCAAATCGGGCCCTGACCCGTATCTATATTTCTTTGTTTCTGCATATATTCCTTGCCGTACAGGTGCTCTACCGCATGGACACCTGAATTTACATTTCCATTCCAGTTGTCATGGAGCTACAACATATTGCGGATGTTGTAGGTTATTGGTATTAGACGCTTCTTTCCATTGTACGTTAGTTAAGTTCAGTATATTTATTCGGGCGTGTTTTGCCCAAGGTATTGTACTCATTCATTATATTGTAAATATTGAATTGTAATACTTGATGTACTATTTGTATTGGTCTGTTCACCGACAGCTTATTAAGTGATATTTATTATATTGTCATTCTTCATTCATCGATTTTTGATATCCACCGTTTTTACTAGTGGGATTGTCTAAGTGTTTTTCTTTTACTTGCAAATTCTTTTACATTGACAATCCATTTTCTAAAATGATTGGTGGTTATCTCGTACTATTATTTTAATCGACAGTGATGCTGAGAATGGACCATCTATGATTCCTGTGATTATTAGAGTATTGGGATGGCCACCTATTATTTTAGTAGGCGGGTTATCACATAGGTATGGGACTAAGGGGTATTTTGAATATATCACATCGAATAAAAAGGGTGGGGTAATTTATAAATGGTGAAATTGAGAAAATTGTGATTTAATGCCTAAGATAAAAACGGGTATTAAAATATGTGGCGACATAATGTGTCAGGAACCGACAGTTTAAACGGGTCAGCGGACGATTTCTGTCGTGTCGTGTGTAGAACCTTATCATGGGGCGGGGTCGACAGTTTAAATTGATCAGAGGTCATTTGACAGGGGGAAATGTGACACTTAGGTGGATTACCACCCGAGGTGATAGGACCGCCATAATAAAAAAAGTGAGAACAATAATAAAAGTTGGTTAATTGAATTAAATTGACATTGAGGGACTTGGGAATTTAAAATCATATTGATGTGCCTTTTTAAATAGGGATCTCTACGGGTAGTTAGTGATTTATAATTATCGCGTTTAATTATCCCGTTTAATTTAAAATATTCTATTGTGATATTAATTGCGAATACTATTACTGTTTGGATTCAAGTATCCTATTTTAAGGGAGTAGTGTGTATTCATGCTTGGGGCTCTGACCTCATGCGTTGACAAACTTTTTCAGGGTAAGTTTTGGAGAAGCTGCATAGGATTATCGAAGATTATCGTTTGGAGGTGCAGCTGGAGTTCATTCATTTTACTGCATTATTTAGTTTAGACTTTCCTTTCAGTCGTATATCTTTATGAGACTTCATTTGAGTTTTTATTGGGCCTTTCAGTTCTAAAGTTTTTTACAGGATTTCTATTGGATTATTCACAGATCTTTATTATTCAGATTTTATTTAATCATTATTAGATATTGGATTTATTCAGAGTTTTGGCATGTGATGGATCTTTCATCGCATAGTTGTTTATGATTATTTTGAGATTGATTCAATTATTTATCTTATGGACTGATTTATTTATGTCTCATATCTATTTCATGTTAAGAATGGCATTTATTTAGTTCACGTCCGGCGTAGTTCGACGGCGGTGGCTGGCCAACCCGTCCGTCGAATTTTGTGGGGTGTGACAATAGTCCATAGTTTACATAAGTACGTCATATCCCGTTACAACCGTTAAAGAAAATTCAACTTCCCGCGTTTAAGAATATGGATCCAAATATCGCGCATCTTAAACATCTATACTACATGAGGTATACTTGGGTATGGGTTTTGTTTTGAGTTGCTTAAATTTTTTACTAAGTAATGGGATACTTTTTATAAAATATTTTTTTAGGAAATGAGGCGTTTTTCGAACTTTAAATGTTTTCTAAGAGACCTTTAAGCGGACTTTAAAATATATATTTTTTTTTTCATATCGTTCAAATGACATGGATAAGTCGTTATGATGGAATTAGCATGTCGTTAGATAGGTTGTTTGATGGCTAAGTTCTAATATAGATCAAACGAAGTCTTGCTTGTTTGATTTTAAATAGGTTGTTTTTATGCTCATTCAAACGACATCTGAATGTCATTTAAACAACATGAGGAAGTAGTTCGAATGATATGAGCCGCCTCAAATCTTTTTGTTAGCCTATAAATACCTGCTTCGTGAAGATTTTCAATTAAGACTTTTGCTAGATTCGAAACTTCTTAATATTTGCGAAAGTTCTTCAGTTTTTGTGTTGGAAAACACTTGTTTTAATTCAAAACAAAACATCCTTGAATATTGTTCTTGTGAATTAATTTAGAACCCCAAAAATTTTTGTATCTATTGCATGCATTTTTGTGGAGAGGATCTCCATTGCTGACTTGTGATACCTGCGATGATTCACTATTGAAAACGAAGGCAGAGGCTAATGAAGGACTATGGTCATGTGATTCTTACGAGGATCATAGTTGTTCATTAGAGATTTACAAACAATGGTGCATTATGCTTATGGTGGTTATCAAGTAGTCACTAAGTTGATTGTCTTGTAAATTTCTAAGCTAATAAAAGATTTTTACCAAAAAGGGGGGTTTTCCTGAAATTTGGCCTTTGTTTATCGCTCGATTTGATTTATTTGTTTTATCACCATAGATTCTTGTTTAAGACAAAAAAAATCTATTTAAATTTACTTCTAAATTTATAAGGTACATAAGAGCACGAATTATTTCGTCCCAACAATTGGCATCAGAGCTTTTAACTTGGGGGTTTTACCCTTTTACAAATTGGTATCAGATCAGGTTGCTCGAAATTATCAAGTGATCATTTTTCTGTAAAATTTTTTTGATATCAATCATTTTAAAAAATTTATTGTTTGGAAAATCATAAATTTCTGATGGATAACTTATATAATCAAATGCTCGTCCTTAATGGCACTAATTATGCCTATTGGAAGGCCCGCAAGAGATCTTGTTTAAAAGCCATCGATTAAAGAGTTTGGTTCATATGTGAAAGAGGATGGACTCCTCCCACTAACATCATTGAAAATGTCATAAATCCTAAATCGATGTTTGACTGGACCATAGATGATTATAAATAAAATACCTATAACTCCCGAGGCCTTAGTGCTAAATTTGGAGCCATCACCCCTAACGAATTCCGACGTATCATGACAAGAACCATGTCAAAAGAGTCATGGAATATCCTCCAATTGATGCATGCGAGTACTAGTGCGATTAACGCATCGAAATTATAAAATTTGACCACCCAGTTTGAGACTATCACTATGTTGGAGTCCGAGCATTTTGGTGAGTTTTATGCTAGGTTGTTGGAGATTGTTAACACGAGTTTTATTTTGGGTGAGAAAATTGAGGAGTCAAGAGAGTCGTTAAAAATATTTTGAGGTCACTTCCATCCCGTTTTATTCCTAAGGTCATTATTTTAAATTCATTGGGGATATTAGATACACTTAGGTTAGAAGAACTCGTAGGAGACCTCAAAAATTATGAGATTGACATGTTTCCTAAAATCATTGAGCCTAAGGATAGAGAGATAACTGTAAAGACTCAAGTTAAGAAAAAGAAAAAATAGATAGTTTGTGAGTCTGACTCTGAGGGTAAGGTTGATTTAGATGACTTGGCCTTATTTGCTAAAATTTAAAAAAAAAATCACAAATTTTGCTAAAGAAAATTCTTCCAGTAAAAATATTTTTGAGAAAAATAAAACAAAATATGAGGCCAAGGAGAGCGGTGAGAAAGAGGAAGGGGTGAGATGTTATGAGCGCGAGGAAAAAGGGTACAAAGCTTTTGAGTGTCCCACTATGCTAAAGAGGAATGGCAAGAAAATTGCTAATATGGCCAGTCTTAGCGATAGTGACATCGAGTTGGATGATTCCGGGAATGAATCACCACATGAAAAGTGAATTTATTTCATGGCTAGTCATGTGAGCATATCTAGTTTGTCCCACGACGATGAGAACACTTGTATACATGAGAGCCTCGATGATATTTCGAGTTATTTCGGGAATAGTTAGTGTAAGAGTGATATGGAAATGAGGGAGAAGGTGATCTCCAAAAGGCTTTTAGAGATTTGTACACCGAGACGTTGAAAACCAAAAATTTTAATAAAGAGTTAGGCCCCTTAAGGTGCTAGATTCGGAGAAAGAGATAGATGTTTTGAGGGTGTTTCAGGCATCGACGAGTCAGCTCGATAAGGTGAGAGTTTCTTTGTGCGAGTAGTTGTTCGTCATAGGCTGGGAAAAGAGTAAACTTGAAGACCGTGTATTCCAACTCGAGAGAGATCTCGAACGTGCCCGGGAGCTCAAGATAATTATAGAGGACATATCTAATAAGGTTGGAAAGATCTTCCTCGGTCCCGTTTTGGGTAATATTGAGAGACTAGGTATAGGTTATGATTATACGTCTACTTCCCATATTGCACCTGAGCTGGTTCCCGAGTTTATTATAGATCCATATGGCTCTCAACCTAACCCATACACGCATCCATTTCCCCATAGGAGAGCGCATCCTAGACATTTTGAGAGAGGTGTTCCTAGGCCCATTTGTATTTGTTCCCATTTCAATAAAATAGAACACCTTAGAAAAAAATTCTTTAAGTTGGGTAGTGTGTCTTATAGATATTTCCCTCGTTATGTTAGTACACATGTTCCCATAT
The DNA here is from genome assembly GCA_949130495.1 of Sambucus nigra. NCBI lineage: Eukaryota > Viridiplantae > Streptophyta > Magnoliopsida > Dipsacales > Adoxaceae > Sambucus > Sambucus nigra. Next base: position 35,724,697 of record OX422217.1, read on the forward strand.
TCACTCTTACACGTGATACTTTTCCTGCTCCCACACATTACATGAAATATTTTGAGCATTTTCGAGAGCAAGTTGAGTATTTTGTCAAGACTTCACATGATTTGATGGACATTTTTCATAGGATGTCACCGCCTTTGAAAAACTCCTCCGGACCTAATGATTGAGGTTTAGACTTGTTTGCTAGCATAAGATGCTTTCCATGATGATATTTTATGCCTATTATTATTGTGTACTACAATTGTATTTATTTTTTCCATTTTGATATATTTTTCAAAAATTCCATAAAGAGTTGTTTTTATTGAAAATTTTTGGAAAAATACAAAAAGATTTTCTATTTTTTAGAAAAGTGAAAAAGTCATAAGATTTTATTTTTGAAAAACATAAAAAGATTTTTGTATTTCTTTTTACGCCATATATAGATGGACATTTAGGATGACAAAGTCACAATATCATTCCATTATTCAGATGACTATTTGATAGTATTTTGAGACGCAACATCATTTCATTTATGTGCATTACAATGTTTGGAATATTAACATGTGATTAGTTGTTACTTCCTGCATGTTTGAGTCATGATTTCCTTTAATGGATTTATTTGATTATTGTTCTTGTCTATCACATGTTGGTCGAAGTGTTTTCATCTCAATTCTGTCTTTAAAACAAACCAAATGTGATAAAACGAGGCAATAAAAGTAGTGCATATAAGAATCGTTGCTCATGAGAGTTTAATTACTATTGAAAAGATAATAAGTGAACACGAAAAAGGGATGTGAGAGGAAAGTGAACTCTTCGTGAAAGCCACTGTTTGAAAAGAGACTAAGAAAAAAATTAGGCAATAAAAAGAAAATATGCCAAAAATGGAGCCAATAGGAAATCTCTTCAAGAGATATTAGCACCTCAATAGAAAAATAAAAAGAATTATTATTTGTGAGGGAGTTTGGTTGGAAATCAATGAGTTTGCACATCATGACAAAGTCTTGACAAAGAATTACATAGTTTTTTATGTTATTGGAGTCACTAAAAAAAACTACTTTTTAAGACGGTGCTCCAGCCGTCTCAAAAAGTCCTCTAGCCATATCAAAAGCCTTTTGTGACACCATTTGAGATGGCAAAGGGGCATCATATTAGACCCCTATTTTAAAAGCTTTTTGAGACAGCACCAGCCATCTCAAAAAAAATTGAGATGGGAAATATGTCGTCTCAAAAGGTCATTGCTTATAAGACCCTTTTAAGACGACTTAAAATTTGTCTTTTAAAGTTATTTTTAGAGACGATGTATGCCATCTCAAAAGTTTTTTTAGACGGTAAATTAACTGTCTCAAAATGTCCTCGTTTATAGAATCCTTTTGAGATGGCAAGAAAGCCGTCTTTAATAATTTTTGTGCCAAAATTAAAATTTTATCCATTCAATAATATGCTCAACATACTTTTAAACAAAATCTTTTAAAAATAATATACGAAATATTTGACATCCCATTTCAACAAATATAATACAATTTTTCATTAAACTAAAATTAGAGTCCATACAAAGATAAAATAGACAACTTCAACATGGTGCCCAATAACCTAAATATCCCTACAAAATTTCACTTGTCTCATTAGAATAAATGCATAAAAATCCATATACTCCTAACATAAAGCAATGTAAGCAAAGTAAACTCTCAATCATGAAGCATACGACCTCCATCAAAATGTGTCTTGCCTTGTCCACAAAAGGTTTTCACCTGCAATAAGATTTATTTAGTGTCAGTTTCCTTATACAAAGAAGAAATATTTTTTAATAGTTCCTATAGATGACAATCTTTAAAAAATCAAATTTGTATTTCATATTAATTACTTTTATAAACACTTAATATATATTTTTTAAATCGACATAGTCTCATTTGTTTATTCATGAAAATCAACATGTTTAAATATAAAATTTAACTAAAAAATAACTACAACAATAACCACAATCAATACATATATCCTACCTAATACTCCCTCACATGCATATATAGAAATAAAATAAATATGCGTTAATACTATCCTATTATATGCCATAATGAAGGTTGATTTAGTTGCAGATATGTATGTCTATCACGGAAACAAACTAAAGTTCATTTTTTTGGCACAATGACTTTATATATGATTCCAATATTTATTCGGCAATTTGGATTGGTATGGTATGGAAGTTGAGAAACAAACTTCGAGAACACCAATAAGGGTAAGGAAGGTAGGTCGCAAGAGATGTGTATTGATATAACGACCTCATAATTGGTTTGCGACAATATAGACGCATGTATTCTATGCGGCCCTGCAATTGCAATTATGGAACGAGCATATACCAAGTCAATATTTAGAAACTTCTTAAACGCATGATAGAATATAAGGGTCAAAATCAGTAAAAATATTATACTTGAACTCACAAGAAAGAGATATTCATAATTAAGCAAGGCGGGAGATTGAATCAGGATCCCCCATCCCCACAAAAAAATTAATGGAACTTAATCTAAATAATTTCCAAATGCCTCTAACAAAACGACTTCAATGTCTTGCCTTGTCCACAAAAGTTTTCGACCTGCAATAAAAATTTATTTAGTGTCAGTTACCTTAAGCAAATAAGTAATCTTTTTTATAGTTCCTATAATTGACAATCTTTAAAAACTTTATAAAATTTGTATATCTTCATATTAATTGCTTTTAAAAACACTTAATATTTCTAAAAAATCAACAAAGTCTCCTTTGTTTATTCATGAAAACCAACCTGTTTAAACACAAAAATCAACTCAAAAACAATTACAGCAATAATCACAACACTGTACACAACTAAGGGTGGAAAATATCGATATCCTACCTTACACTCCATCACATTCATATATAGAAATAAAATAATGATGCGTTATTACCTAGTCGGTAAGGGGCGTTGACGTAACACTCCTTGATTATTTTTATTGGATGTAGCTTTCGCCCTATCCTTGAGTAAGCACATTCACCTTCATGGTTCTTAGAGTTTTGATTCTATATATCACACAAAACAATAATTACTACAACCAATTTGGAAACTTAGTTACATTCAAATTAACCAATAATGATTACAACCATATGATCACACATACAAATTAACACCCCAAGAGAACTAATTTTAAAGCAATAATTAGAATCCAAAAGACCTATTAATGTACATCAGTAACAAAAAAACAATCAACTTGAAACCACCGATTTTGACAAATATAATTAACAACCCATAATTACGATCTACAATGATCAGATAAGTACAAACCCATCAATCATAACACAAAATTTGATCGAAAGCATCAACAAAGATTGTAAATTTCAATTAAAATTCATACCTTCTTATTGTTTGGGTATTATTCCATCATCATTGTTATGCAAATTTAAGTTTGGTTAAAATAATAATGAAAAATAACTTTAACAGCTAGTGTTTTGCATCCATTTATTTAGGTTTATAGACGAGTTTGTATAATCATTCGGGTAAATCGTATCTACCGGGTCAACCCAATAACAACCCAAATCCTTAATGGAAAACCCAAACCTACCAAGTTTATGTCGTATTGGGGTCTTATTAAGAAAAGGTGGCTTCTTTGAAATCAAATCTGGTATAAGTCCTTAATTACCTGGTTATAGAACTTCTCTAGATTCTCTTCCCTCATATTGTGAATTTCCAGAGAAACCTTTGCATCACATCCAACCCCTGTAATGATACTAGAAAAATCCATCACTCCAATGCATGAAAAGATGTCCAAAACAAGCAACATAATTGGATTCTAGGTGTTAAAATATACATTATAGAAACACAATTAAAATGGAGAGAATAAAATGAGACTTGGTTTAAATGCCATGGGCAAATCAATATTTTACATCTATCAATTTTATACCATGGGCAGATTTGTATTGTAATACATATACATATTTTATACAGATCATATAATTACAATATTTTACATCTTTCAATTTTATACCAGATAATACAATTACAATATTTTCCAAACAACACATAAATCCAAACTATTGCGAGCTCAGCAACCGAGCACACTCTGGCTAAATCAAATAAACTAACTTAAACAACGTCGTGCCATAGTAATCTTTTTTAGTGAAGTGACAATGTGAGATATTTGAAAGCTGCCATTTTAATTACTCCAACAATCTCCTTTACTTCTTCTAGAGTCAGTTATCATTAGAATTTTGAGCTTCTTCCTAAAAGGTTGCTATGCAAATACTCTTCTTATATTCATATTGAATTACAACCATGCTTCCTTAAATCATCACGTGTTAATATTAAACAACAAATTGACAAACAAACAATCAAGTATTCAAGAAGAAAGAAAATAGCAATCGATCTTATATGTCAATTAATGTCTTAAAGCATCGCTGCGTTAATAGAAAAAAAAAATTAAAATACTGAGAACCTTAAAATGAATAAACGTGGCTGAATTTATAGAAACTAATTTAAGAGGAAGATACCTGGGGTGTTCTTACACTAGTTACCTCCATAGCTTATGCACACGTTGTACTGACTGGAATTTGACGCAAGATGAGTAAACAACTAAGACGCACATGTTCTTGTGGAGTTTTTGTACTTTGATGAGTTGAACTATCCTCAGTTTCAACATTATTTATGCAATTTCATAATTTAATTAAGTTGATTTTCCAAAATGATACATACTAATATAAAAATTACCTCAAGAACATTGTTATTGACAAATCCAATGTTATGAATTGTTGGCTGATGAATTGCAAACATTCACCTTAAGTAAAAAATTTATCAGCTTCTTGAGACCTGTGGCAATTGGACTGAACGAACCAATTTTGACATTTAAGTGACACTGAAGAACCAATAAGTATCACAATTACTCAGTAAACATGTCCTCATACTAAATTTTCTATGCAGCTTTGGTGGATTCACTGATAGCCACGACTAAGAGCTGGGAAGAAGAAAGAAAGAAGGTTTTCTTATATGATGAGGCAAATGTTTATATTCATGAATACTCTTGATATAATGTGTGTTTTGGTATCAGTGTGAAACACCTCCACAACACGAGTGAAATATATCATGCTTAAGACTAGAATACTTATAAGGGGTTATAAATTTTGCATCTACATACATTATTTTGTATTACAGAACCCATACTATTGATGAGATGTCAAAAAGTATTTTTTTCGCTCGAACATATTTTTGGGCTAAAGTGCAACTCAATTTGTTCTCCCTTTAGGTTCTTCTGTACGAATATAGGAAACATCAAGATCAATTCCTCTGTAGATTTATTCCCGATGCAAAAATAAATTAGTTTTTTTCCAATAGTTTCGGTTACATATACAACAGCAGAATAATAAGATTCATACAAATTGCTCTTGTTTGCTTTGGTTTTCAAACATGTGTTTTGATTATTAATATCTTTAGAAATACATATTTGGATACATTTCATGATTTACGTACATAGAAATTTTTTAAAACAACCTTCCTTTCTAGATCATTTTCGAAAAAATTCCCCAAACAAGATATAAAAATTGAGGCAAAAAAAATAGGATTTATAGAAAGAAAATTAAAAATAATAAAATTCACAAACTGTTTATGATCCGCCATATGATTTTGTGATTCTAACAGTTTGCATTCAACATCTGGTTTTCACTAAAAAGCCAAACTTCACTCTTACATGGGAAATCAGTTATGCTATTACCTAAGTACCTCTACTGGTAGTGTAGGAAGAGTACAATATGATGAGGAAGGAAAAAGAAGATGAGAAGCAAAGACAAAGGGTTAGTATCATTCACCCCACAAACAAAATGAACCTTTACAGAATAAGATGTAAATGTCATATCTCTTTAGCTTTTTCTCTCCCTTGGGTTTTTGCTAAGTGCACCACGTATATGCAAGGGACGCAAGAATTTATCTTACTATACAAGAAAATTGAACAATCTAGTTTAATTGGTTTCATAGAAAATGATTATGCTAGTAATCCCGATAAAAGGAAACACGCTTCAGGTTACATTTCTATGCTTGGTTCCGGAGCAATTTCATGGTCCTCAAAAAAGCAAAAAATTGTAACTCTTTCCACCACCGAAGCAGAATATGTAGCTACCACGCCTTGTGCTTGTCAGGATAAATGGTTCAGGAATATCCTTGCAAACTTACAACACACTCCAGATGGACCAACTCTAATTTACGGTGATAATAGTTCCACAATTAAGCTCTCTAAAAATCTTGTTTTATATGGAAGGAGAAAACACATTGATGTGATATATCATTTCTTGCGTGGTCTGGTACAAGATGAAACAATTGATTTGTTCTACTTCCTAAGTGAAGAACACGTTGCTGACATTTTGACCAAACCCCTCAAATTGTCTTAGTTTGTGATATTGCATAAACTCCTTGGCATTTGTCTGATGGAAAATCCAATTTGAGGGAGACATTAACAGAGCACAAATGTTTTAAACTGATTGTTTGCAGTACAAATTAGTTTAAGGGAGGGAATGTTATAAGTGTTTAATTTTGAATAAGTCTTTGTATGTCCTATTCGATAAGAGTTTATTAATTTACCAATTCATAGTCAGTTTTGTTAGTTCACCAAGTCAGAGCTAGTCTTTGAGTTGAGTTTGTCACTGGGTAAAGTTGATTCCTTGTTTTATGGTAGTTAGTTTACTTGTAGGCTATTTAAGATTATTATTGTTGTGAATAAAATTGTGTCTTCTCCAATTCTTTTCTTCCCTCTTAATATATATCATATCATACCAAGACACAACATTTACTATATAACAAAAAATTACAATATAACAAAAAGGTGAATATGAAGAATATTATCATACCTAATTAGCGAATCTAATTCCCAAACCAAGAAGCACTTGAACAAGAAAAGGCATAATCACATTTACAAAGCAGGCTTCCACCAATATAAAAACAAAACCTCTATTAATACGGTGTTGAGTTTTATATTTCATAAGTGAATAAAAAATTTGTTCTTATATTAAACTGTTGATAGCATATTATGTTTATAGGAGAAAAGGAAACAACTAAGAGCAAATGTGTAAACATGTAGAACATGGAGAACATGTTAAAAACAAAATAATTGATATGATAATGAACTGCTCCGTTAATTAACTCATAAAGTCAGGTATATCATGCTCTTTTTACATAAGTATGATCCTCATTTGTAGCTTCAACAGTTAAGTCCAGAAGAATATGTAAGTCCGGAGGAATAAGTCACTTATCACTCCCTCGCAGGTGAGGGGGTGGGGATGTTGAACACACACCCAGATTTAACCGAATAGGAGTGTATTGAGCGTAGGAAATATCTTTTTAAAGATGTCTACAAGTTGTTCTGTTGATCGAACACATTAAGTAATAATGAGAACTTGGGCAAGCTTTTATCTAACAAAGTTATAGTCAAGTTACACATTTTTGGTGTGAGCATGGAGCACTAGATTGATTCTCATATAGAGAACACTAATGTTATCAGAGTAGAGGATAGGTGAAGTATCAAGAACATACAAATATCCTTTATAATGTAGGTGAGCTAATTAATTTCAATTATTTCCATTACAATGCTCTATACTCCGCTTCACAACTAGACCATTCCATAATGTGTTGCTTTTTTGGAGGACCACGAAATATTATTGGATCTAAAAACATGAGGTAGACCTCCTTGTGCTAGTACACCCTGCCTAGTCTGCATCAGATAATACATAGAGAGTGAGAGAGGATTGTTATAGAATTTGTACACCATATATGAAGTACCTTTGAGGTAACATAGGAGTAATTTTACTTCAAGAAGATTATAAATGACAGGATCATCCATTAACTAAAAAGGGTATTAAATGTGTAAGTAATGTCAGGCCGGGTTAAGGTTAAGTACTATAGAGTTCCTATTAATGATCTGAAGGTAGTAGGGTCTGGTGTTGGTTGGGAAGAAGATGGAATATTCTTGACGTAGAGAGATCTTGGCGTAGTTGGATCTTCGTTTGAAACCAAATGAAATTAGAGTCAATCCTTCATCAAATTCCTGAACAGATCTAGAATTGGCAACCAATTAATCATCGGTGTTAGTTAGAGTGGATAACTACTACTATAACTCAAAACGAGTCCACTTTATACACTCATGCCTCTCTCTAAGTGTATAGTATTAAATTTAAGCACGTGATTGATGTTTTGAGTTTCGCTCCTTAAAGTCCAGTTTATATCACAAAGCGAGTGTATAGTATTAAATTTAAGCAAGTGCAGTTCAATTAGGAAACGAACACTTCCCACATATTATTTTTATGCGTCTTTAGATCTTCATGCCTCTTTCAAGGGCACTCGGTTGATGTTTTGAGTTTTTGCCTCCCAAATCCCATTTTTAACACGCAAAAGAACATTTACTAGTTAATTTTTGAAACCAAATGTCCAATGATAAAATAGTTTTTTCCAAAAAGATACTTTAATACCTCTTGGGGTGTCCTCGCCTCTTATTAGGCCACCAATTTTCTATTTTGAGTTTTTGACTCCTAAATCTCTTTTTCAACCCTATAACAAGCGTATACTAGTTAACTTCATCAACTAAGAGCTCGATGAGGACACGATCTATGACAACCCGAATATAATTATGATAAATTATGTTTAAATCATGATTAGCTTATGTGATATGGATAATATGTTATTAGTATATATAATGTTAGTTCATTATATTTAGTCTAATCCTACCTTCATAAAGCATGAAATATTGAATTAGTTACAAACACCAAATTTTGAAGTTTTCGGTAAGAATGTTCATGTTGGAGACTAGTTTTGACCCTTATAATATAACAATTGATTTGAGTTATAAACTAGATAGTTGTATATATATGAGTTAGGTTTGTAACACAATAAACGCTGCATCAAACGGACACCCGAGTGAGAAGATATCATCTTTTTACGAACAGGGGGTAAAGTAGTTATTTAGCCTTAAATGATATTTTGTCTTATAGATGCCACATGTTATATTTTGATTGGACCAGGGGGGGTACCCTTATGCCGACTTATAACCCTTTAATTAAGCTCTTCCTTCAGCATATTTCATCCATGGAAGAGTTTTAACCTAAGGAAAGATAATTTTGATGTTTAGGAAGAAGGTGTGAGGAGAAATTGAAGAAAAATTCGTAAAAAATTACGTAAAAGCGCCTAAGTTAATTCCATCCATAAATATTGTCTATTTTTTTGTATTACTGATTTAAATGATAGAAATCATAATTTGTTTACTGAAATTCCATGTCTTGATGTGTACTTATGGATAAATGCATGTTTAAGAAAACTTGAGTGTGTAAACCCTTGAAATTGCTTCGTTTAGAAACATTGTGTATTCAAACTACCATATCTTTTTGTATACTTACTGGAATTGATTGATTCTAATTGAAGATTAAAATATACTCATATATGTATATCATATCCAAAAATAAAGTAAAAATACCAAGAAATGAGTCTTGGGTGATGGTTTGAAGTCCCGGTATGAAATCTGCCGTAAAAGAGTAAATATACATACCATATGTTTGAGGTTTTGCTTGACATAGCAAATGAACTCTGAAAATTTTGAAATTTTAATATTGCATTATTCAATATATTTTCCAAAATTAGGTGAAATATCATAGACAGTTATGATGTATAAAAATTATGAAAATTCTTGGAAGATGACTGAATGATAGAGGAGCTTATAGGGCGGATTTGCTATGTAGTAAAGAAATTGGCATATCTTGCTCTAGGAAACTTGGAATGATGTGTCGTCTTTTATGTTGTAAACCTAATATGATAAGTATTAGATTACCAAGAATAATTAAAGTAGGTTTGGGCCATAATTTGAATATGTTAGATATCATAACCTGAATCTAGATGGGATTTCATTTATGATGAATGATTTGAATAGAATCATATGATGATTATGAATTGAGTTATATTCAAGTTATTCTTTGAATTAATAATATTATTATGATGATACTAATATTCTAAGAATTATAGGAAGAGAAGAAGAACCGACTGAACAAGAGCAAGATAAAGGAAAAGGGAAAGCTTGTTAAATTTCCAAGGTGAGTGTACTTCTAATTGTTTCACATATAGATATGAAAATGATATGATGGTTATGAATATAACTCTAAGAGAAGAATTTGTTTGGATATTAAATTATCCAGGATTGGTTTGAATAATTCGGTATTCAGGATTTGTTTGGATATTCAAATATCCAGGATTTGTGTAAGGCCCTAAAACATGATTAGGTAGGTTAATTACATGATTAATTATGACTTAGGAGTTATAAGTTATAAATTGGTTATGTGTGTTAAACATGTTAATTATCATGTTTAGGGGATGCATGCTCATATGATATATGTGTTGTTTACATTAGGTGTTAATTGAGCTTATGATCGGGGATACCATGTTTAGAACATATGATTAGTTATGTGGTTAAATTCATCATAAATTATGTTTTTACTTCATGATTATGTTTATAAAAGTAAATTAGGGTGTTGATACGAAATTGGCAATGTTTGGTCGCCAAATGTGAAAGTTTTGAGATTTTCGGTAAATTGTTACTTTCCTGTTCGAGACCAAATTAGGCGTATTAATTTTATGATTTTGGGAAAACACAAAATATGAAAGTGTTAGATGTTTAAGTTATCTACTCATAGACACAAAGAGGGAGTAAATCGGGGGCCGTGATAGTGAGTAACAATAATTTTACCAAGGTGGGACAAATGTGTCATTAATGAAATTGTCTAATTCGACCTTTAGTCCAACCAATCACGTGTTACCCCTACCCCTATTGCTATTGGACCACTATACAATGTATTTCTGATTATAAATGAGAGGTATGTCTTCTTCCTCATAAGAAATAATAAGTTTTGCTTAAAGAGAGAGAAAGAGAAGAAAGTTAAGGAATAAATCTTTGGAAATTTTCTATAAATCGAGGAATCCTCGTAAGGTAATTACATTTTTATTAAAGTTGGTCATATGGATGAGTTCTATACTTGGCATGTTTTTATTTTTTATTTGGATATATATTTTAATGATACCCATATTGCTGAATTGTGTTGGAACAAGGATGGGTTAAGAACATAAGTTAGAACTGAAGCTAGGATCGTAAATGATACTTTAAAGTCCTAAATTTACATCATCTTTTCGTAAAGAATTTTGATTTAGAAAATTCATGATTATGATGTATATTTCTGCTAAAAAATGTTTATTATATGTTTCCATGAATTATACTCAAGGTCAAGGTTATGTATGCTTAAAAATGTTAAGTTATGCCTTAATGTTCTATTTTGGTCTAGTAATGATAAAAATGGCATAAATCATGAAATAATTATTGGAATTGAGTGATTCAAATTGGAGAGTAAAATATACTCATACATGTATAACATATCCTAAAATTGTGTAAAAATACCTAGGAATGAACCTTTCGTGATAGTTTGAAGTTTCGGTTTAAAATCTGTCCTAAAGGAGCAAGAATGCAAACCAGGTGTTTGACGTTTTGCTCGACATAGAAAATGAGCCCTAAAAATTATGAAACATTAATTTTGTATTATTAAATATGTTTACTGATATTGGGAGGAATATCATGAAAAGTTAAATTGTATAAAAATTATGAAAATTCTAGGAAGTTGAAGTTGTGTTGTTGTTTTTCTTGAGAAACGATTTGGAAAAGGTTGTAATAAAATGGGCATAACTTTGTCTAGTGAATTCGTAAATTAATTCCGTAAATTGTGTTAAAACTCAAATTAATTGGGTGTTATAGAAATGTGAAGTAACATATTTAATTTCTCTTTAGTTATTTCTGATTGACCAAATGATGTGATGTATTACTGGGTTTGATGTTAATCGGTGTATTCAAATACTAATGACATTGACTTGTTAGGTGGGAAAGCAGCTAATACTACCATACTAAGGAAGTAGTTTGGTATTAATCTTAGCATCAAATACAAGGTGAGTGACCTGTCCTATGAAATATAGATACTTATATGTTCATATGGAAATGTGTAGTTAATCACATGTGTTAAAATGCTTATGAGAGTGATGTCGTATTTAGAAAACATAGGCATATGATTAAAAATGTTAAGCGATGTTATATAATGATATGGACTAGTGAGTACTTTATCTAATGTTAAGGACTGGTGGGTCCTACGGGATGCAGCGGCCCCGTTAATCCAATTTAAAGGTTTGTTGTACTCGAGCCTAATTAGGGGATTTGGTGTTCCCCATTAACTGGGAGTTAATTGGACTGGCGGGTCCATGCTTGCGAGAGTCACACAATTCCTATTGGGTTATAAAATTAGAAAATAAAATTGTTTATTTGAATTGGTTATATGTGTGGAATATGGTCATTCACTAAGCTCGTGTTTCTTACACTCATATAATGTTATGTTTCAGGTACGCCTATCAGTTGGAGTTCACTGCCAAGTTAGGACCTTAAAACGGGGGAGTGACGGATATCTGGTATAGTTTGAATATCAAGAATCTTGTTGTGTAAATATTAAACTAAAGATCTTGGTTATGTAAAGTTGTGTAGTACTTATAGGTTACACGTAAATGTAGTTATGTTTTCATCTACACATACCTTTGGAAAAAAAATCTCATGCTATTTTTCCTTAGAGATTTAAATTAAAGCATTATTTATTATTTAAGGAAATTTATCGCTAATTAACAAGGATGAGTTTAACTTAATCAAGTCGGGGCGCGACAACTTGGTATCAAAGCGTGGTTATTAGGTTTTGGACAGGGTGTGAGGGTCTAGATTGGCAGTGGACACTAGAACGTGAGTTTTCTATGTGTTTGGATTTTAACTAACAATGCTAATATTAAACTATTGCTATTATATTTTGTTTAAGTTATTTACATTGCAGTGAGTGATGAATCCACATGAGCCGCATGATAGAGCGAAAGGTGAGGCATCCTATGTACCTAATAGTCATAAAGGACATATACATATTGAAGTGAATGAACCGGAGGTGCAACAAAAACCTATTGATGATGTGGGAAGAATTTTATGTTCTGTGGCACAAGTGGTGGAAGAAGCAAAAGGTGGAGTACATGGCGGTGATAGGGATAAATTGCATGAGAGGTTTATGAAGTTAAGTCCTCCAGCATTTACGGGGACTACGGATCCGTTAGTGGCAGAGGGGTGGATTCGAAAAATCGAAACAATATTCAAGGTGATGGAAGTGTGAGAGGAACAAAAGGTTTTGTTAGCAACCTTTAGAGTGGAGGATGATGCAAAGTTATGGTGGGATGTTATAGAGAGGTTACTTACTACGATTGGGGGAGTAGTGCCAGCAAATCCTCCACCAATTACATGGGAGAGGTTTGTGAAGGTGTTCTTTGAAAAATATTTCCCAAGGCTTTATTGGAAAGAGAAAGAGGAAGAATTTATCACGTTGAAACAGGGGAACCGAACAGTGGCAGAGTATAAAGCTTTATTTATATCCTTATCTAGATTTGTACCTGACTTGGTGAGGACGAAAGAAAGTAAATGTGATCGGTTTCAAAACGGGCTGAGTGTAGATATAAAAAGCATGGTTGCTAATATGAAGATCATGGATTATGTGGACTTGGTGGATAGGTCCATGGTGTCAGAAAAGTTAATAAAAGAAATGCAAATTGAACACTCGAAAAATCTATACATGATGGTAAAAGATCATATGGATGGGAGATGGGAACCTCAACTCAGAGTGTAGAACGAGGAGTACCTAAGGGCCAAGAATTTAAAAATAATAGAAATGCACGTGGAAGATTTCAAGCTCGAGGTGGAAGGACTGGGATGAATCGGTCAGAAAATTCATCTGTGATGGGATCGAGGGCCGTGTTTTGTTTTAGATGTGGTGGTCAAGGGAACATGTCTCGAGAGTGTACAATAGCTGAGACGACACCTTTGTGTTTCCATTCTCAACAACCGGGGCACTTACGAAAGAATTGTCCAGCGATGGGAGCTACAACTTTAGTTGGGAGTGTGACAGTAGGAGATAGGATTTCTACACCGAAAGTACACAGAGGAGGTAGAGGAGGCGTGTCTCAAAACCAAGGCCAAGGCAGAGTGTTTGCACTGACGCAATAAGATGCACAAGATATGACTAATGTAGTGACAGGTACACTTACTATTAGGGATAAAGATGCTTATGTGTCGATAGATCCTGGTTCTACACATTCTTTTGTGTCTTTGCTTTATCTGTTGCATCTTAATAAACCATTATCATCATTAGATTCTGGTTTAGCTATTATTACTCCAGTGGGGGGTTGGTTTTTATTGAGAGGGTATATAGGGAGTGTGTGATGCGAGTGGGTGAAAAAGAATTACTAGTTGACTTATTACCTCTCGATATGCGCGACTTTGATGTAATACTGGGTATGGATTGGTTAGCCTCATATCATGTATGTTTGGATTGTTTTAAAAAAGAGGTAATGTTTCAGTTACCGGGTGAACCTGAATTTAAATTTATTGGGGAACGAAATGTCACTCCAACATGTTTGATTTCTGCTACGAAATGTTATGAACTGCTAAGGAAAGGATGTGAGGATTATCTTGCCCATGTGGTGGATATAAGACAAGAGGCTGGAAAACTATCATATATACCAGTGGTTAATGAGTTTCCAGATGTCTTCCCAGAAGAACTCCCAGCGATAGCACCATACCGTGAGGTAGAATTTGCGATTGAGTTGGTACCAGGCACCGCACCGATATCTATTGCACCATATCGTATGGCACCTGCAGAATTAAAATAGCTAAAGATACAGTTGCAAGATTTATTAGATCGTGGTTTTATAAGGCCTAGTATATCACCGTAGGGAGCCCCAATATTGTTTGTGAAGAAGAAAGATGGAACCATGAGACTGTGCATTGATTATCGTCAATTGAATAAGGTGACTATCCGTAATAAATACCCACTACCCCGAATTGATGACTTGTTCGATCAGTTGCAAGGAGCCAACGCGTTTTCCAAGATAGATCTCAGATCGGAATATCATCAATTGAAAGTAAGATTTTGTGACATTTCTAAAACTGCCTTTCATTCCAGGTATGGACATTATGAATTTCTTGTCATGCCATTTGGGTTAACAAATGCGCCAGCTGTATTCATGGATTTGATGAACCGTATATTTCACCCATACGTGGATTCTTTTATTATTGTCTTCATTGATGATATTTTGATATATTCTCGTAGTAGGGATGAGCGTGAACACCACCTGCGTATTATTTTACAGACCTTGCGAGAGAAGCAGTTGTATGCTAAATTTTCTAAATGTGAATTTTGGCTAGATAGGGTAGTATTTTTGGGTCATGTTATTTCTGTGGATGGTATTTGTGTTGATCCCAAGAAGGTAGAAGCAGTAATGAATTGGGAAAGACCAACTAGTGTGACAGAGGTACGTATCTTTTTGGGATTGGCGGGCTATTACAGGAGGTTTATACCGGAGTTTTCTTCTATTGCATTGCCATTGACTAAGCTTACCATAAAGGAGAACAAGTTTATGTGGAGTGGCGATTGTGATAAAAGCTTTGAAAATTTAAAGGGAAAGTTGACATCAGCTCCACTATTGACTATCCCAACGGGTACAGAAGGTTTAGTTATTTATAGTGATGCCTCGTATCAAGGACTCGGCTGTGTGTTAATGCAGCATGAAAAGGTAATTGCTTTTGCTTCTCGACAGTTAAAGATACATGAACGCAACTACCCTACACACGATCTTGAGTTGGCTGCAGTAGTTTTTGCATTAAAAATCTGGAGACACTACTTATATGGTGTTAGTTGTGAAATTTTTACTAACCATCAAAGCTTAAAATACTTGTTTACACAAAAATACTTGAACTTGAGGCAAAGAAGGTGGATGGAACTTATAAAAGATTATGATTACACGATACATCACCATCCGGGTAAAGCTAATGTTGTTGGTGATGCTTTGAGTAAAAAATATCTAGGCATAGTATCTTGTATTTATTGTATTCGAGTTGACCTGCTGAGAGAGTTAGCCTTAATGGGGGTGGAATTAACTTTGAATGATTCTTATGGAATAGTAGCATATTTAAATGTTAGACCCACATTCATAGACTGGATAAAACAAGCACAAGAAGGAGATACAAAATTAGAGAAAGTTAGAGATAATATGAAAAAGGGTAAATCAAATGAATTTTCTATTCGTGATGATGACATTGTTATGTACGATAACCGTTTGTGTGTACCTAATGTGCCTAATTTAAGAAGGAAAATTTTAGAGGAAGCGCATTGTTCTTTATATGCTATGCATCCAGGGAGCATGAAACTGTATAAAGATTTGAAACAATGTTATTGGTGGCCGGGAATGAAACATGATATTGCAGATTTTGTTACTATATGTCTAGTTTGCCAACAGGTAAGGTGGAGCATCAGAAGCCAAGTGGTTTACTATAGCCCTTACCTATTCCTGAGTGGAAATGGGAGCATGTTACTACAGACTTTGTTATAGGTTTACCAAAATTATCACAAGGGTTTGATTCTATTTGGGTTGTTGTTGATAGGTTAACTAAGTCTGCACATTTTCTTCCTGTTAAATCTACTTACTCCATGGATAGATATGCAAAAATATATGTGGATGATATTATCAGATTGCGTGGTGCACCTATTTCTATTATTTCTAATCGAGATCCTAAGTTTACTTCTCACTTTTGGCCTAGTTTACAACAAGATTTGGGGACTAAATTGAAATTTAGTACAACTTTTCATCCTCAAACTGATGGGCAGTCAGAAAGAACGATCCAAACACTTGAAGACATGTTACGAATCTGTGTATTGGAGTTCAAGGGAAGTTGGGATGAACACTTGCCACTAATAGAGTTTGCTTATAATAATAGCTATCATTCGAGTATTGATATGGCTCTTTATGAATCTTTGTATGGGAGAAAACGCAAAACTCCAGTGTGTTGGACTGCAGTAGGAGAATGAAAACTTCTTGGGCCAGAAATTGTATAGCAGACTACTGAAAAGATCAATCTTATCCATAATCACTTAAAGGTGGCGCAAAATAGACAGAAAAGTTATGCAGACAACCGAAGGAAAGAATTGAAATTTGAGGAAGGTGATCGAGTATTCCTACGTGTTTCTCCTTGGAGAGGGGTGATGAGATTCGGGAAGAAGGGAAAGTTAAGTCCCAAGTACATTGTCCCTTATGAGATAGTGAAACGGGTTGGAGCTGTAGCTTATAAACTGGCGTTACCACCAGAAGATTCTCGGATACACGATGTTTTTCATATATCCATGTTACGTAAGTATGTGCCTGATCCTTCACATGTGTTTATCTCACAACCGATAGAGCTTCAAGATGACTTAACCTATGTGGAGGAACCAATTGCTATTGTAGATCGACAGGAGCAAGTGTTACGTAGTAAAACCATTTCACTAGTTAAAGTGGTGTGGAGAAGTCTGAATGTGGAGTATGCCACCTGGGAAGGGGAAGATAACATGAAGAAGTAATATCCTCATCTATTAGGTAAGTTTCTTATGCGTTAAATTTCAAAGACGAAATTTTTATAAGAGGGGTAGAATTGTAAGGCCCTAAAACATGATTAGGTAGGTTAATTACATGATTAATTATGACTTAGGAGTTATAAGTTATAAATTGGTTATGTGTGTTAAACATGTTAATTATCATGTTTAGGGGATGCATGCTCATGTGATATATGTGTTGTTTACATTAGGTGCTAATTGAGCTTATGATCGGGGATACCATGTTTAGAAAATTTGATTAGTTATGTGGTTAAATTTATCATAAATTATGTTTTTAATGCATTATTATGTTTATAAAAGTAAATTAGGATGTTGATACGAAATTGGCAATGTTTGGTCGCCAAATGTGAAAGTTTTGAGATTTTCGGTAAATTGCTACTTTCCTGTTCGAGACCAAATTAGGCATATTAATTTTATGATTTTGGGAAAACACAAAATATGAAAGTTGTATATGTTTAAGTTATATACTCATAGACACAAATAGGGAGTAAATAGGGGGCAGTGATAGTGAGTAACGGTAATTTTACCAAGATGGGACAAATGTGTCATTAATGAAATTGTCTAATTCGACCTTTCATCCAACCAATCACGTGTTACCCCTACCCCTATTGCTATTGGACCACTATACAACGTATTTCTGATTATAAATGAGAGGTATGTCTTCTTCCTCATAAGAAATAATAAGTTTTGCGTAAAGAGAGAGAAAGAGAAGAAAGTTAAGGAAGAAATCTTTGGAAATTTTCTATAAATTGAGGAATCCTCGTAAGGTAATTACATCTTTATTAAAGTTGGTCATATGGATGAGTTTTATACTTGGCATGTTTTTATTTTTTATTTGCATATATATTTTAATGATACCCATATTGCTAAATTGTGTTGGAACAAGGATGGGTTAAGAACATAAGTTACAACTGGAGCTAGGATCGTAAATGCAAACTTTAAAGTCCTAAATTTACATCATCTTTTCGTAAAGAATTTTGATTTAGAAAATTCATGATTATGATGTATATTTCTGCAAAAAAATGTTTATTATATGTTTTTATGAATTATACTCAAGGTCAAGGTTATGCATGCTTATAAATGTTAAGTTATGCCTTAATGTTCTATTTTCACCTAGTTATGCTAAAAATGGCATAAATCATGGAATACTTATTGGAATTGAGTGATTCAAGTTGGAGAGTAAAATATACTCATACATGTATAACATATCCGAAAATTGTGTAAAAATACCAAGAAATGAACCCTTGGTGATAGTTTGAAGTTTTTGTTTAAAATCTACCCTAAAGGAGCAAGAATGCATACCAGGTGTTTGACGTTTTTGCTCGATATAGAAAATGAGCCCTAAAAATTATGAAACATTAATTTTGTATTATTCAATATGTTTACTGATATTTGGTGGAATATCATGCAAAGTTAAATTGTATAAAAATTATGAAAATCCCAGGAAGTTGAAGTTGTGTTGTTGTTTTTCTTGAGAAACGATTTGGAAAAGGTTGTAATAAAATAGGCATAACTTTGTCTAGCGAATTCGTAAATTAATTCCGTGAATTGTGTTAGAACCCAAATTAATTGGGTGTTATAGAAATGTGAAGTATCATATTCAATTTATCTTTAGTTATTTTTGATTGACCAAATGATGTGATGTATTACTGGGTTTGATGTTAATCGGTGTATTCAAATACTAATGACATTGATTTGTTAGGTGGGGAAGAAGTTAATACCACCATACCAAGGAAGTAGTTTGGTATTAATCTCAGCACCAAATCCAAGGTGAGCGACCTATCCTATGAAATATAGACACTTATATGTTCATATGGAAATGTGTAGTTAAACACATGTGTTAAAATCCTTATGGGAGTAATGTCGTATTTAGGAAACATATGCATATGATTAAAAATGTTAAGCGGTGTTATATAATGATATGGACTAGTGAGTCCTTTATCTAATGTTAAAGACTGGTGGGTCTTACGGAATGCAGCGGCCCCGTTAATCCAATTTAAAGGTTTGTTGTACTCGGGCCTAATTAGGGGATTTGGTGTTCCCCATTAACTGGGAGTTAATTGGACTGGCGGGTCCAGGCTTGCGAGAGTCACACAATTCCTATTGGGTTACAACATTAGAAAATAAAAATGGTCATTTGAATTGGTTATATGTGTGGAATATAGTCATTCACTAAGCTTGTGTTGCTTACACTCCTATAATGTTATGTTTCAGGTACGCCTATTAGTTGGAGTTCACTGCCAAGATAGGACCTTAAAACGGGGGAGTGAAGGATATCTAGTATAGTTTGAATATCCAGAATCTTGTTGTGTAAATATTAAACTAAAGATCTTGGTTATGTAAAGTTGTGTAGTACTTATAGGTTACATGTAAATGTAGTTATGTTTTCACCATCACATACCTTTGGGAAAAAAAATCGCATGTTATTTTTCCTTAGAGATTTAAATTAAAGCATTGTCTATTGTTTAAGGTGATAAGCACCCAAAACTATACATTTTATACCCCGAATAGACGTACATTTGTTGCTAATTCTCGGTAATATGGGTCTTATGTGCTTAATTGTTTATTTTGTAGGCCGAATGCACGATGCGATGTTCAAATGCGTATTTCAAGGCAATTGTGCATTTTATGGAGCTAAATACCCTTGTCCCGTATCCTAGCCTACCCAAATCGAGCCTAAACCTAGCCTAAACCGTGTGTGTGTTGAGTTTGTGCCCTTTTATTATTTTTAAAATTTTTAGTTTGAGTCATTTTTATTTTTAGGATTTCTTTTTTATTAATTTAGGATTTTTAGATTTTATTTACTATTTTTATATTTTATTAGTATATTTTTATTTCATCTTTATTTTTATTAGTTATTAGTTTTATTTTTATTAGGATTAGATTTTTTTAGGATTTCATTTATTAGTTTTATTTAATTTTACATTTATTTAGGATTTTAATTTTTATTTTATTAGAATTAGTTTTTTTAGTTTATTATATTTTATATTTTGTAGGACTTTTGTTTTCATTTAATTTTATGTTTTTATTTCTTTTATTTTATTTTAGTTTTTTTTATATAGCTTATGATTTTATTTTTTTATTTTTGATATTTTTTATTTTTATTTTTATTTCATTTGTTTTATTTTAGTTAGATTTTATTTTTTATTTTTTTATTTTTAGTTTTTGATTTTGTTAATTTTAGTTGAGTCTTTGTTATTTTAAGGGTCACAATTTGACCAACACACACATTAACACAACACCACCCCTCACCCTCATACTATTCTACACCCTCACTACACCCGATAATCACCACTTCATCTTCCCCAACCTCACTCTCTCTCTCCTAAACCACCAAACCCACCATTTATTAAGACCCTTTTCTCACATCATTCACCATCTTCCCCGGCCAAACAATCCCCAATCAACTAAACCCATCTCTGCTTCCCACCGGAGACCAGCCCCTGTCGCCACCGTACCCTCCACCGGGGACTCGCCTAAACCCATCTCCGGCGATCGACCCCCTGTACAACCAAAAATCACAGCCAACCTCTCCCCAAACCGTCACGTCCGGTGTGACCCACTCGCCATACCCGTTGGCAGTTCAACCGGGCAACCCACATCAGACCCGAAATCACCCTTCGCGTTAAACCCAGCGCTTCCCCTTTTTAGGGGTGGGCACGGTCCGGTCCGGTCCGGGTTTTGCCTATTTTTTGGACCGGACCGAATATTCGGTCCTTAATTTTTTTGGACCGAGATCGGACCGATTAATTCGGTTAACCTACTAATTCGGTCCAGGCTTTTTTCGGTCTGGTCCAGGGTAAAATTCGGTCCTGACCCTATTTTATATATATGTACATTTTATGAATGTTTTTATCTATTTTTCTGACAAATATATATACAAAAAAATAATACCCGAAACTCCAAGTGATATTTACATGGTTTTTTTAACCCAAATAAAAAAATGTCTATACATATATAAAATGTTCCAAATTAAATTCATAAGTTATATACATTAATTCAAAAACTATACATAAGAAACACAATAACATTATTTTTATTATATATATAGGAATCGGTCCGGTCCGATCCAAATCGGTCTTTTAATATAGTGAACCGCGGACCGGACCGATTTAATCGGCTTTTAGTTTTTGTGAACCGATTTTCGGACCGGTTTCAAAATAGCCTTAATTTTCGGTTCGGTCCGGTTCGGTCCAATCGGTCCATTTGGGTCGGTCTTTTTTCTGTCCACCCCTACCCCTTTTTGGCAACTACCAAACCCTCTCTCACTACCCCCCCCCCCCCCTTCGATCGCGACCCTTCGGGCAAAACCCGTTAACCCTCGTCGGAGCACCAATTTCTGGCCTCTCTCTCGCAACTCACACCCGACCTCCCTGCTCCGGATAGCCTGACCCAACCACCCAGCAACCCGGACCTTACCCACTTCGGACCTTCCTCAGTCCAAACCCGGCCAGCCCTCCGATCGCGACCTCTCCTACCTCACTCCACCCACTCCCAAACCCATTTGTCCCACCAATATCCAAACCCAAGTCTAAGACCCATTTCCCTTGAGCAATGATCTGCTAACAAAACCAAAAACCACTTAAAACCCATTTTTCCAATGTGCCACTTAAAATCCCATTTAATTCCTTTCACCCAAATGCCCCCCAACAAACCTTTTACCCCTTTTCCAAAAATACCCATAAACCATATCAGATTTTTATCCACTCACCTCACTACCCACATGACTGTAATACCCCGTATTTTTGTGATATTTATTTATGGGATTAATTGAATTAAATGGGTATTAATTGAGAATTAATCCGGATAAAATACTAACGATATGTGAGTTGGTATTTGATTATAATGGGTATTATTTGATTATAATGAATATTGAATATATTGAAATTGTCGTGAAATTAAAATACGGCAATTTAGAAATTTTGTTAGGACGCGTGTGACAGTCGCGTCAGGAATATAATTATTTTAATTAAAAAGTGGATTTTATTTTTATGAACCGTATGGTCATTTTGAGTGCGCCAACGCGTCCCGAAGGGTCGAAATAGTCATAAAACACTAACCGGGGGTTTAATTTGGGTCCCGGGGCATCTTTAGGCCATACCGGCAACTTAAAAGGGTATTTTGGTAATTTTGGAATTTTAGGAATTTTGACCAACGAATTTTGGGAGTTTAAAACAGGGAAATTAATGACCCACTAACCCATTACCAACAATTAACTGATTAGAGGGCTACGGGGGTTTCATGAGAAGTTAGGATAAGTTCCCAAAGAGAGAACCCTAACCCCATCTTTAACCTTCAACCTTGGGAGAAAAGGAGAGAGCAACCTACATCCAAGATTCAACACCAAATTCAGAGAAAGATTAGAGGTAAGTGGTTTAATTACGTTATTTGCAACGAATGTTTCTTCCATGCTTAGACATTTATGAAAATTGCATTGTTTTGGGAGATTGATAAAAACCCATTGAATTGGAATTAGAAATTCACATTTTGATAAGGAGACTGCATGTAGAATTGTGTTTGGGTAGTTATTCTGATAGAAATACATCTTTTATATCACAAAAACGGATTTAATTATGTCTATTGATGACTGTAAATTTCTAGGGTTCATGTTCATGAGATTTGGGGAAAATTGGGGGGATTTGATGATTAAATGTGGTTTAGGATGATTTGACCCCATATAAATGTTGTAATACGATTTAAGTATGTTTAGGAATGTTTAGAAACCTTGAAATACTGTTGGAATGACGTTTAGATGAGATTAGAGGTGAAGAAAATTAGGAAAAACGTAGTAGGAGAATTCTGGGCTCGAGCTGTCACCTCGTTAGAAGACCTGCCCAGGTCGTTCGAACGAGCTTCTAACGAGTTGACAGTTTGACTTCTAACGAGTGGGATGTTCGTTCGATGACTATCGTTCGAACGAGATCTCGTTAGATGTCCACTTCGTTCAAACGAACTCTCGTTCGAACGACCTCGTTCGAACGAGACTTCTAACGAGTTGACATAATGGACTTTTTGGCCTGGTTTGATTTCTAGTGTCCCGTAACCTTATTTAATTGTAGAGATAACCTTCCCTTGTTAACTATTTGGTATAATTTGGAGATTTGGGATATTTTGAGGAGTGAAACATAGAAGTGCGATTTGAACCAAATGATATTTGTGGATTAGGACGCTAGTGACTATATACGATGTGAGGATTTTTGACGACTTATATATTTGTATTAACCGGGGATATGTGAATGGTGTAACATTATAAGTTGGTATGAGAATGAGAAGTATACCACTAATAATTATGGTAATTACTAAGAAGTGTGCATGCTTAGTATATATGATTTAATGTGTATGACATACCTACCATACTTGCTATCACGGGAAGTTTGCGTTCGCTTAGGGCCATCTATTCTTTGTGTGCCTACGGGGGATATAGATTGGTACCTCGAGGACATAGGTCAGAGAAGGACTTATTGAAAAGTTAATAAGTCTGCTGATCGTGGGAGCGTAGGTATGTGTGTGACCCACGTGATGTGACTGTGTTCGCCTCCATTGATTGTGATTGTTGTTATCTGAGAACGATTCCTGAGAGATTCGGAATGCGTGATCCTTATGTACGTGATGTACCGGGATGGATAGCAGAGTATGTGTGCACCGCAGCGTAGTCTCGGGGTGCTTGTATTGTATATTTATGACGTGAATAATATACGCTTAAATAATGAGAACTTTCATATTGGTATTGTGAGTATAATTATGGTAACACTTAAAGAAAATAAAAAGGGATAACCTGCAGTGAATTGTATTGCTAATTATTGAGAATTCGAGTTTAAGTAAAGTCATCTATTTAATTGATAACGTTAGAATGTATAATGGGAATCGAGTAGAAAGGGGTAGAACTTATGACGGTTTAGTTAGATATAAATGTCACTTAGATGGGTACGGTACGTTAGGAGTGCACAATTAGTCGAGAGGTGAGTATTTCATGTGAGTGCACGTCCTAACATGTATTTTGCATTCATTGTTTTAATGTCATTAAAACACTTGCTATTTTTAAAATACTCTCCACTTTCGGGCTCTGACCCGTTTGCTTTCAAATCTATTTTTGTAAAAACCTTTTAGGTGCCCAGCCACAAGGACACCATGCATAGGATTTCCATTCAGGTGACGAGCTGTAGCTGTTGTGGAAGTTACAGGGCCTTGCTAGTAGACGCTTCTTTTGTCTTGACACCATATTAAGTTTCATCATTTGTAGGGCATGTCGCCCATTTCTATTAGAGACATTTCTTATTTCAGTTATTCAGATCTTTGGCATGTAATTAATTCAGGATACACTGTTTTATTTATTTCAGTTGTGGGATTGTTGTGAGGAGTTTTCCTCCGGACTTACTATTATTTGTTGGTTACCTTATTGAGACTCTATGGTGTATGGTTATGTTACTCTTTCATTGTTCTTTCAATGAATGTTAATCAGACTTATTTTAAAATTTGACATCTTACTTTTTAAATACTAGGTGGTTAGTAATTATTAAAAATGTTTTCGACAGTGATGCTATTAACTGAACCAACTTGGCATTTTGTATTAATTTAATAAAGGAGTAGCTAGCCGGTATTTAATTAGTCGGGGTGTCACAATGACCTCTCCCAAACCACATGCACACTTATACCAATTACCTTATATTCCCCTAGCTCCATGCCTTGTAGAAAAGGAAGATGAAGACTCCATAAAGAAAAAGAGCTTAGAGATAGGAATTTTAGAGAGAGAATTGTAGAGAAAATTATCCTTTGTAAATAGTTTTTCCATTTTTTTATTTTAGATATTTGTGAGATTAAATATTATAAGAGAGTTAATTGAGTGAATAATTAATTTCAAAGAATTTGGAGGCTCAATTGGAGGGATTGTATGCTTCAATTTGGAAAAGTAGAGTTCAACTTTCCCAAAGAGATTTGGTTTGCTTGTTCTATTCTCTCCGCTTTTATTTTAGTAGCCTTGATTATTAATTTGTCATGTTTAATATCATGTTAGGCTAAATCCCCTTTCAAGGGGTGGGGTAAAACCCTTATTTGATGTTATTTTATTTTAATTAGTTTAATTACTTGAAAAGTCCCTTTGAATGTTAATTTTGATCCCTCACCCTTATATTTACGCCTCGAGAAAGGGTAAATGATTGTGAGTTTATTCGTTAGGAGTATCCAAAATTCATCGTGCACATATGTTATTAATGTTTGAGTTGATTTTCCTATCAAATTTGTTCACACCCATTCATTCCGTTTTCACAATTTGGTTATCTTAGTGAAAGTTTATAGTGTGTTGTTTTTATAAAGTTATTTTTTCTTGAAAAATATTTGAAAAATCAAAAATAGTTTGGGGATCCTTTAGAGTTTATCCTTGCATGAGCTTAATTGATATACTTATTGTGACCCACTACGGTTCATTATTGTTTATTATTTTTCTTGTCAATTTCAGACAAATAAAAAGGGGGATAACGAATTATGAATTATGGGAGAGTGAGAGTTTGAATTATGGGGGTGACTTGATTTAATTGATTTGATTTATGTTTATCTCATTTCAAACTCAATACTTCACAAAGGTATTTTCTTTGTTTATTATGTGTAGGACTTTGATGATCATTTGAAAAGCACACAAAAAGAAGAACGAGAGAAAGCAAGGAGATTTGAAGATTTGAAAGATGAAGATTTTTGAAGACTTACATATTTAGTATCTTTGGGGTTCACAGGAGGGTATTATATTTGTATAGGACATTTGTTGATAATTTGGATGTTTTTATTTTGTACCGAAAAAGACATAGGGGGAGATTTATAAGGACATATTTTTCGTACTCCCTAGTTTACATTAAGTATTTTGTATCCCGTTACAACCGTTAAAGGAAGTTCACGTTCACATGTTCAAGAAAACGAATTCGAATATCACGCATCTTCAACATCTATGAAACACGAGGTATGCTTTGCTATGGATTTTATTTTGAGTTACTTAGATTTTTTACTAAGTATTGAGATACTTTTTATAAAATATTTTTTATCAAATGATGCGTTTTTCGAACCTAAAAAGTTTTCTAAGATACCTGTAGGTGGACTTTAAAAAATATTTTTTTTTCTCCTATCATTCAAACAACATAGCTAAGTTGTTCTAATGACATTAGCATGCCGTTAGATAGGTCGTTTGATGGACAAGTTCTAATATGGATAAAAAAAAGTCGTACTGGTTTGACTTTAAATAGGTTTCTTTTATGGTCATTCAAACGATATCAGGAAGTCGTTCGAGCGACATGCACCGCCTCAAATTAATTTTGTTAGCCTATAAATACTTGTTTCGTGATGCTTTTCAATTATGACTTTTGCCAGATTCAAAACTTCTTAACTTTTGCGAAAGTACTTAACTTTCTGTATTGAAAAATACTTGTTTTAATTCACAACCAAACATCCTTGAATATTGTTCTTGTGGATTAATTTAGAACCCTGGAAAGTTTTGTATCTATTGCATACACTATTATGGATAGGATCTCTATTGTTGACTTATGATACCAGCGGTGATTCACTGCTGAAGACAAATGCTAAGGAAAACGGAGGACTGCGGTCATGTGATTCTTGTGAGGATCATAGTTGTTCATTAGAGATTTGTAAAGATTAGCGCGTTATGCTTGTAACAGTTATCAAGTAGTCTGTAAGTCGACTATCTTGTAAATTTCTAAGTGAATATATGATTTTTACCCCGCAAGTTTTTTTTTCCTGAAATTTGGCCTTTCTTGATTGCTTGGTTTGATTTAAATATTTTATCACCATAAATTCTTGTTTATGATAAAAAGATAAAATTTGTTTAAATTTTTCTTCTGCATTTATAAGGGATATAAGAGCACGAATTATTTTGTCCCAACAATTGGTATCACAACTTTTAGCTCGAGGTTTTACCCTTTTACAGTTTTATTTAATAATTAAAACACATTAGGGTGATTATGTTATTTCAAGTGGTATCAGAGCTTCACGATTCACTTTTTAAAAGTTTTTATTCGACAAAGATCCTGAACTCTTTTGTTTTAAAAATCAATCTTTTATTATAGGTGACCATAATGGTTCTTCTGTACGCCCTCCCGTGTTCGATGGTGACAACTTTGCTTATTGGAAAGTAAAAATGGTTGCGCAACTCCAACACTTGGGAGATGAGGCATGGGATATGGTTGAAACTAGTTTTTCTCATTTAGTTGGTAATGGTGATGCTAAAATTTCTGCTAGAAAACCTCTTTCAGAATGGACTAAAGAGGAAAATTAAACTCACAGTATAACAACAAAGGCAGAAATGCTATTTTCTAAGCGATGGGTGCAACTGAATTTAAAAGAACTTCATCCTACACCACATCTAAAGAGGCTTGGGACATTCTAATGACAACTCATAAAGGAGATTTAGGGTTAAAAGGGCAAAGTCTCAAATGCTAGTTAGACTTTATAATTACCTTTATATGAAAGATGATGAGAAATTTGATGATTTTTATCTTGAATTGCAAGATATTATTAATCAATCACATGCTAATGTTATAGTGTATGCTGATTCTGAAATATGTGATAAAATCACGGGGGAAGTACTCTTGTGACCCTTGCAAATAGATTTTAAACATTAAAGGAATTTTGATAAATTTTAAACACTTAGGTCCACTAATTCTCTTCTTGTATAAGTCCACGCTAGTGTCATAACAAGTGGACCTAATAGTATATTGTCCTTAAATGTTTAAAAATTATTACCAACGGACCTAATTATAAATTTTCCTAAAATCATTAGGTCTTTTCCTAATACTTTTGATTTAATAATTCATGCTATGGTTGAAAATATAGATAATAGTTATACCTCTCATCTTTTTTGTAGTAAACTTAATACTTTTGAACTACAAAACACTCTAAGAGATGAACAAAGAGGCAAAATACTTGCATACACTACACAAAATGTGTTGAATTTTATATCTAATATAAATTCTCTTGCCTATGCTTTGACCTTGTCTAATTTAGATGCTCGTTGATTACTCTCAAGTCGTTGGACAATGAAATTAATTTGTCTTCCAAACACTTTAGGAGTTTTGTTAAGTTTAGAAACAGTTTGGTTCAAGAGAAGGTCAACCTAATTATACTCATAAGCCTCTTGAAAAATGATTTGAGAAGAAAAATAATGAAAATAATAATCCTACAAAAGATATTAGTCATATTCAATGTAGGAAATGTAATGAGTTGGTCATTATACTAATAACTGTTTTTCCAAATCTAAATGGCTATCGTCGAATAAGGACCACATTTTTAAAACCTGGGCTGATAGTTTGGATAGTGATAATGGTGATGAGAATAAATTTTTTATGGCATTTACGTCTATTTGTGCAATCGAATCAAATAACAGTTTTGATAGTTTTTCCATTTTATTTGATATTTCTGGTTTATTTTTAGACAACTATGAGATGCAATTTGATAATGTTTCCAAGTCCTGTGCACACTCTCACACAACTATCACAAAAGACAACCCTTTAAATGATTATACTATCGATTCAATTAATGAATCGAATTTTCTTAATACTACTGTTAATCATATTGAATCTGCAATTTTTAGTAAAAATAATGATTTTTTTATTGAGGACATCACTGATTTAGGAAAAATTAATTCTAGATTGCTGGCTAAAATTGATATTTTAAATAAATAAATTAGACAAATCATTGATGATTCCGCCATGCATGTTGAAGAACTAGAATCTGATATTGTTTTACTTGACAAAAGGATTTGTATGTTGACTGAAACTAATCATTTTCTTTAAGTAAAACATAAGGCTGCTTTAAATGATTATGATGAATCTCAATTTGAACTTAAAGATGCTTTGAAAAGACTATGTAGTTTCTCAAATACTAGTATAGTTGTCAAATCCTTGAATAAATATGATGAACATGTTCCTTTGAAAGGAATTGGTTTTACTGGAGAAATTTTTTATGAAACAAATTTTATTAACTCCATTGAGAGTTGTCCTGAACCACGCATTGCTAAGATGTCCATCCCTGTGAGAAAGATGAAACTAAATGTCTTGGAAAACAACCCCTTAAAAGAATTTATCATTGTAATTTATATTCTTAAAAGGGACATTTGGAGAAATTCTATTTTAAACGATTAGATTTAAACAGAAATGTGGAAACTGAAAAAAAGTCTAGTAGGTGTAATAAAGCCAATTTTTTTTATAAAAAGACATTCAATTGTAGATTTTGTTGTAAATTTGGTTATTTAGAATAATTTTGCTTTAATGTTTGAATCTCAATAGAAAAGGAAAGAATGTTACTGTCACAAGATACTTTTTGATGTTAAACCCAATTTTAGGCTTTCTTACCATTGTAATTTTTCTCTTAAGACTGGCCATTTAGAAAAGTTTTGTTATAAACATTTAAATTTAAATAGACATAGTGGTATGAATAATATGATCAAGATCTCTTTTAAATCTAATGATGTTGAGATTCCCCTACCATGTTTGTCTGCTCCTGCCAATTTTAAAATTATTGTACCAAAATTTAAGGCTATTTTGATTAGGAAAGAAGATTTTAATAGTCAAATAAGACATAAATCTAATTCTACCTAAAAATTTTGAAGTTTATATGTTAGTACTTTTTTATTCCGCATATTACGTTATACTAACATCTGTTTTGTGGGATTCTTTCCTACCCTTTGTTTCTTTAAAACAAATAGGGGGAGAATTTGAGAATCTTGGATTTTGTTTTCTTGTACTTTCATTTTTTTAGTCTATTAGGAATCTTTGTTGTTAGTTGTATTATGTACTCTTCTATTTTTAGCATCGCATGTTGTTAGTTGAGTTATGTACTATTTTATGTTTAGGACTCATGTTATTAGTTGTGTTATGTAATTATTGTGATTTATTTTTGAGTCTCAGCTTAGTTTTGCTCAAAATTGGCCAAAGGGGGGAGATTAAAAATCACACTGAGTGACCCGACATTCTCGTTCAATTATAGGCCGGCTAGCTTGGTTGCTATTAGTAAATAACGGGTATTTTGTGTTGGCTCAATTTTGAGACAAATAATTTTTTTAAGCTCATGAATTTTTATTCTTGGCTGAACAAAATTTCTTATATTTTTAAAAAACCTAATTTATCTAAGCTATATTTATTAAATGTGTTAATATATAAACTATATTTATTAAAATACCTTTAATGTGTATTTTTCTTTTAAATAAATTTTATTTTATAGATTATGAGTGTTAGAGTCTTTTCGTATTTTTTAAATTAATATTTATTTATTTTTTTTGGATTTCAAATGTGTTAAAAAAACATTTGGTTAAAATTAATTTTTCTGTAATTCAAAGATTTTAACACTAACACAAAACGGCAGAGGGTTTAAATGTTTGGTGTCATTTTGGGGATAAACGTGTTGGGCCATTTGGGACTGTGAGAATTGCCTCTCTCGATGATTGTACACGTCCTGTTTATTGATCGTTATGTCTCCTGGCTTTTGCCCTTTTTTCCCCTTAGGCCCTGTTTGATAAGAAAGTGGGAAAATGTAAATGATTCCGAGGCAAATGATTCTAGGGAAAATAATTCCAAGGCAAATCATTATTTTCCAACAGATGTGTATTTGATACAAGTTGGAAAATCGTCACTTTTCCACCTTTTCTATCAAACACAAAAGTTGGAAACTAGAAATAATTGTGGAAAATTTGTTTACGGAATATATATATTAAAAAATATATTAACAAACTAACGAAATATATATAATAAATAAAAAAATATATGAAATATATTAACAAATTAATGAAATATATGAAATAAATAAAAAAATATATGAAATATTAAAAAAAATAAACAAAATATATTAATATTAGAAATAAACCAAATAAGAAATAATATATGAAATATATGTAATGTACGAAATATTAGAAAAATATACAAAATATATTAATATTTAAGAAATATATATTAAAGTACGAAATATAGGAAAATATACAAAATATATTAAAGGTACAAAATATATAAAGGTAAAAAATACGTACATATATGGAATATATTGATATACAAAATATATGCAATATAAAAAACATATGTATATATTAAAATATATAAATGTACGGAATATATAAATATGCGATAAATATACATATATGAAATATATAAATATATACGGAATATATACATATATGAAATATACGCAATATACGAAATATACATATACACTAAAATATACGAGTATACAAAAATATATAAATGTACGAAATATATAAATATACGAAAAATATTAAATATACGAAATATATACATATTTGAAATATATAAATATATACGGAATATATACATATATGAAATATATGCTATATGTGAAATATACATATATACTAAAATATATAAAATATACGTATATACTAAAATATAGAAATGTACGGAATATAGAAATATACGAAATATATACATATATGAAATATACGCAATATACATATATACAAAAATATATAAAATATATGATATACAAAAATATATAAATGTACAGAATATATAAATATACGAAATATATATATATATATATGAAATATATAAATATATACGGAATATATACATATATGAAATATACGCAATATATGAAATATACATATATACTAAAGTATATAAAATATACGTATATACTAAAATATATAAATGTACGGAATATATAAACATATGAAAAATATTAAATATACGAAATATATACATATATGAAATATATAATTATATACGGAATATATACATATATGAAATATACATATATACTAAAATATATAAAATATACGAAATATATGAAATATACAAAATATATATATATTTACAAATTTATAAATTATATATATTTGTATAATTATAAAATATACTGAGTTTAAAAAAAAATTACTTTGAATGATTTGTCATCCAAAGGTGGCAAACAAAAACCTGACCCCCCCCAAAGAATTGGTTTCCACCTTAGGGTGGCAAATCGTGCTTAGGGCTCTTGTACATAGAAAACAAATTTCAAGTCAAATTTTCGCTATCAAACGGTCAAAAAGTTGGAAAATTTTAAAATTTTCCAACTTTTTAAGATTTGCCTTGAAATTGAAGTGTTATCAAATGGACCCTTAGTGTCCCTTGCAACTTAACACATGTGCCCTTGGTCTTATATTACCTTTTATGCCCTCCATTGTCCTTGGTTGTTTACGATCGTTCCTTTATTTTTCCTTAGTATTAGCGTATTAACCGAGAAGTCTCTCGAATCTTCTCGGGTCTACTATATATACGAGTTTGGGGGTATTTTGAAAATTAAGGGTTTTATTTGCAAAGACAACAGAACCTCTGCCAAAATTTCTTCACGCTTTTCTCTCTCTAGTTTTCGCGTGTTCATGCATCTGAAAGTACTAAACACCATTTTTTACCCTTGTGAAGCTTGAATGTTTCTTTTCTGGTATATAGTTTGAGGGGAGATTGATTGCTGAAGGTTGTTGTTCGTGAATCATCTGGGTTATATAGGTTGAAGTGTGATTTTGAGATTCTCTGGGTTTGAAGGGTTTAATTTCTGGTATAAAAACTGAGAGTGTTTAGGTTGCCATGTGGGCATTTTAAATTATTGGATCCCTTTTTCTAGTGTTTGGGATTGATGTTTTGAAAGAAGGTTTATTGTTGTCCTGCCTTGATTCAACCTACTGGACATCAGATTTGGCCATTCTTTCTCTCTCGATTTTTTTTCAAGACTCAGTAGTTATTTTATCAAACTCTCGTTATATATATATATATATATATATATATATATATATATATAGAGAGAGAGAGAGAGAGAGAGAGAGAGAGAGAGAGAGAGAGAGGGGAAGGCTCACCTACATCGTGATGTGTATATCACGCCTAATTCTAGGTCCTAAGAAATCTTTTCTCCAAATTTTTTATTTTTCTCTTGAAATTAACCATCTAATCAACCCATATGCAAAAAATTAGGTCAAAATATATTTTGTAACTATTTTTAAAAAATTCACAAAAAACTGTTGGCGCTGACCCATATAAATAAGGTATTTTGAGCACTTTTTTTTTTAATTTTTTAAAAATAGCTATAAAATATAATTTCACCTAATTTTTTGAACATGGGTTAACTGAAAGGTTAATTTTAAGAAAAAAATAAAAATTTAGAAAAAATAAATTTTAAGATCCTAAACATAGATGTGATGTATGGATGATGTATAGATAATGATGTAGGTGAGCCTTCTCCTATATATACAGTCAGGCTCTCCAACATTCCTTCTAGTAATATACCTATGAACACACCCATTTTTTAAAATAGTAAAAAAAATAATTTTGGGATAATATTTTTCATATGGGTTCATGATATTTCAGTATGCCCTTGTAAAAAAATCAACTGAAAATAATGTTTTTTGTTATTTTGAAAAAATAGGACAAAAAACTGACATTTTTACCCTTTAAAACTGTTAGTTTTTTTACCTATTTTGTAAAAATAACAAAGTCATTATTTTGAGCTGAATATTTTTACAGAGACACACTGAATTATCATGAACCCATATAAAAATATCAACTCAAAATTATTTTTTTACTATTTTAAATAATAGGTATGTTTAATGAGGTATGTTGGATATATATATATATATATATATATATATATATATATATATATATATATATATATATATATATATATATATATATATATATATATATAAAATATTCGGTTGAGATTTTATTAAGAATATGACTTGGTGATTCGTGTGCATAGACTTCGACTAATTAATACCCTAAACAGAATTTCTTGTGTGTTTTAATCTGATCTTGCGTGTGTGCGCTAAGTTTTTTTTATTCACCAAGATCAGTTATTAAATACACAATAACTGTTGGTATTGAGTTAATTAATTTTGGATTGTTTATCTTGTTTGAGTAAACCTTGTTTATGTGTTGCTCATCTCATTTATGTATTTATAGTTTTGATTAAGAGACTTAAAATTAGGTACCTTATTTTTTGTTTAAACTAGTGTCGATTTTTTTTAGCCGAGCGCTATCCTTTTTATCTCGTTCTCTTTTGACTTGAACTGGATCCTTTTACTAAGCTATGTAAAATTTACTTCGAAGTGTTAATCACCTATATTCTGATTTGTATTTACATTGAGTGATTTTTATTTTTATTTTAAGTTTAATCTATAATGTTGATAATAAACATACTAAATAAGGCCTTTCATGTGTCTCATGATTTAGTTGTTTATAATCATTTTTATGTCTTGATTAAAACAAAACACTTCATATTAATTTTGATGTTGGTGTTTACTGCTTCACTAATTCACTAGTGTTGTGTGAGTTCCAAGTTGTCACTACCTTGGTGTGTTTATTACTATTTCAGATAGACTCTGGGATTGTTTAGGTTAGCCTTGGTACACTTGTCTGTATTGGATGAACTTGTTCATTTACACTTGAATCTGTGTAATCTATACTTAAATATTGGTATTAGACTTGGGTATATGCGTGGTTCTGAAGCTAAGGGACCCGAGGTTTTACACTTTGCTGGTTTACTCATGAATAAATATTGTGTTCCTATATACTTTTCCTCGTCTCATTATAATTTATTTTTCTTTGTGAAACATTATCTTAAATATGTTTTTATTTTTGTGTGTGTGTATTACAGTTTCAATCGAACTTTTAAAATTGGTTAATAAAAGAGTTAAATAATTTTATTTAATAACTAAAACACGTTAGGATGATTAGATTATTTCAAATTTCACGCCAAATAAGCTCGAGTTGCTTAAAAATTTTCACAACCATAGTACTTATTCGATATGGAACCGTGACGATAAGAGAGGCATGATGAAGTGCGTGTACCACTTTAAATTTTTTGTTGAGTATGATATAGAGAAGGAAGATGAGCGGTTGATTGAGTTAGTTAAAAACTCGGATCTTTAGGGTTTGGTTAAACACTCATACCAGTACATCAAACATGTATCGGTGTTGGAATTTATCAAACGGTGGAAATCGGAGACGAATTCATTCCATATGTCGTTCGGTGAGATGACCATCACCCTAACTGATGTGTACCGTCTCCTTAACATCTCGGTCATTGGTAAATAGGTGTATGGGAAAGTGTTTAGGAAAGCCGAAGAGAATGATACACAAATTAAATGGCTTACCAAATACATTGGTTGTATTAAGTAAGAGGCATTGGAAGAATGCAAGTCGTTACATATGGTCCGTTTTGATTGGTTAATGAATCAGTGCAAGGGGAAGGTGAAGAAGTTGGGGGAGAATGTCACGCAAAAAAAGATTGAGCAAGTAGCAAGGGGGTATTTATTATTCATAATCGGGTGCTAGTTGTTCCCAGACTAATTAGGGAACCAAGTCTCAATTTACTACTTACAAACGTTGTGAAAAATTGGGAAGTGCAATGAATACGCGTGGGGGATGGGCATATTGGATTATTTTTATCAGTAACTTGAGGTTGTGTCCCGAGTAGACGTGCGGTACGTGGCCCGATATCTCCATCTTTTAGTGGTAAATATTTTACAATTATCATGTGGCAGTTCTTATATTTTGGATATACATAAATTTACCAATTAATTTATCAATTTTATGTAGGCGCGGATATATGACCACTTTAATTTGGCAAGGGGTGTAAGGAATATGAAATTTCATTCGTCCGAGTTGGGTCTATGCAAATGGAAGTCATAAACGGTGTCAGGTGATGCCTTTGCACAAATGTTGGAGCTGTGGAAACCCTGGACGATCTAAAAGCTATTGACGTAAGTATTATTTTTTTTAAACGCAATTATGTTGCTTTGTTATATATGTTAACATATATTATATCTTGTAGGTTTTATGGGATATCTACATCGAAAATACTGAGGCCTACCCCTTCCAGGAGGTCTTGTAGTATATCGATATCCTAATTTGCTATGATGTTGGTGAAACATATTATCCAAAGAGGGTCCTACACCAGGCTGGCCATGTATAAATAATCACGAGACTCCTAATATGCCTATTATCGGAGGAGAGGCTTGCTATAAAGTTAAGTTTGATATCGAGAAATGGTATCAAGTTAACCGGATGAACCATGTTATATCTAACGCTAGATGGTCAAATGCGGTGACAAACATACCCAGGGAATGTGTGGATGTGTATATGTCCTGGTACCAAGAAATATCCCATCCATACGTTCAAAATCCTGATCACCGTGTTTGAAAGCCTAAATTAAAACATTCCAATAAAATGTCGGCGCGGACCAAGATATTTCGGATGTAGCCATCAGTCTTCTCCGGGAGACTGTTAATGTCAGCATGGACCAAGATATTTCGAAGTTCATGATTCCACACGTGTAGATCTTGATGCCCTACTCGAGACTAAGTGAACACAACCTTAAAAAGGAAAGATAAAGGCACCCATGCGTCATAAAATTTGGACAAAGGCACGTCATGATCTAGACCTACGAAAAGGCCCCTCAATAAAAATCCCCCCCTCCCCCCCTCGGGGGGAGGGGGGGAAGCACTCTAGGAGAAAGTAGACAATTTATTCTTGGTTGTAACAGTATTTAAAATAATTTATTCTATGGTTTTGCCCTGCGTAAAAACAATTTTGTTTGTAGTATTGTTGTTTGTGATGTACGATGATGTATTTTAGATTTCAACGTATGTGATTTTCATGCAAGTGTTTGTTAAATCATTTGGTTTGCACACTGTTAAATAATTTAGTTATATTTAACCACCTATATTGTCTAAAGTACATGTTCAAGTTCAACCGTGGCTATAATACGGACAACTCTAACCATGGCTATAAAATATACGGCCTTATGTGACCATGGGGTAAGTTATGATTTTTACCCAAAATTACTGCCTAATTTCCCTGGTATATCCAAGTCTTACACGTTTTGGAGATTTCATTGTGAAAAGGAAGTCGTTAAAAGAAAAGAAAAAAGAACCC
The DNA here is from genome assembly GCA_949130495.1 of Sambucus nigra. Lineage (NCBI taxonomy): Eukaryota > Viridiplantae > Streptophyta > Magnoliopsida > Dipsacales > Adoxaceae > Sambucus > Sambucus nigra. The sequence continues at coordinate 35,762,070 of OX422217.1, forward strand.
ACTGAAGTTTTGCATGCAATGACCCTGTCCTCGACAATCTAAGAATGGAAGAGCTTGTTTACGACGCATTCGAAATATTTAATCGTGAAGTAGATATTTTATCAAGTGAGCATGTTAGAATGAGGGAGGTGATAATCGTGACAAGAGTAATGAGGAGTTAAAATACGAAAAGTTACATGGCAAGGCGAGTAAACCAATGTACCTGTCAAGTACTAAGAAACATACGACGCTATATTTTCTTATCAAATTGAATAATGTAAAGACAAGATATGGTTTGTCAAATAAAAATGTTACGGAAATTTTTGGGGTGTTTAAAGAGTTTTTGCCAAAAGGAAATACAGTACCATCCAAGTATCCATCCATAAAGAAAATAATTAAAGAAGTTGGTCTGGATTATAATATAATTCATGCATGCAAAAATGATTGTATTTTATATAGAAAAGAACATGCAATGAAGGAAAAATGCTCAGTATGCAATCTACCCAGGTATAGATTAGGAATAAATAGGGAGGGTAAAGTACCTCTGAAGACAGTTAGATATTTCACCCTGATTCCAAGGTAGAATAGACTATTCACCATACCATGGATTGCAAATGAGATGATATGGCACGCTAGAGCGCAGTGCAGTACAAATATCATGCGTCATCCCGTTGATTTGTCTACCTAGAAATCTATTGATGTGATATGGTCACACTTTACGGGTGAAAAACTTAATGTTCGTCTTAGTATGGCCACTGATGGTTTTAATCCATATGGGAATCTCGGCTCTAGTTACAGTTGTTAGCCTATCATTGTTTCTCCTCTTAATATGGGACCGTCTTTATGCATGACAAGTGAGTTTTCAATGATGTCAATTTTAATATCTGGGTCGAATGCTCCGATCAAAGACATCGACAGTTACCTGGCCCCTTTGCTAGATGAGTTAAAGGAATAATGGTTTCAAGGTGTAATGGTGTACGACTCATATACGAAAACTAATTTTTCTTGGGGATTACCCTTAAACTAATTTTTCCATTCATCCTTCAAGGGATTCATGTGGAACTGCCTAAGAGCTTCAGGAATATGATTGTTATTAAAACTCCAAGTACGTCGACATGTTCTTTTCATGGTCTCTAATGTATTTAAATGCATTATAGTTTTCATTTGAATGCATCTTTACCCTTAGCTGATCACTTAACACTCGGCACGACTATCCTAGAAGTGGTTTATTGAGCATATCCATTTTCATACTGAATGGAAAATTTAGTTTTTAAAAAGAAACCATGATGAATGCATCATTGAGCGTTGAAGATATATTGTTGTTAATTAAATAATTTTTAATATCTAGTAGACCTTTCATAGGATTCGACACTGTCTAGAAAATGGCGATAGCAGCTCAAACTGATGTTCTCTTCAAGGAACTCTGGTTAACTCTCCATTCTATACTTAAGGAGATGATTATGAAGCCATAAGTATTATGACTTACATTCCTCCACATGTTATATATTATAAGATGCAGATGACATCATATTCTTCCCACGTCATTAATATAAAAGTTATTACTAATTCTTATAATTATTTCCCCTGGAGTGAAGGTCTATATGAGGATGCTACAAACAAAACTACCTTGGGAGGACTTATACTTAATGAATTTTTGCCAGAGGTATAGTGGTCCTCATTTCCCTTTTTTCTTTTGTCTTGTTTACTAATTCAAGTTATGGGGAACGATATAACATGATCTATACTTCTATATAAATGCTCACGATTATGACCATTGGTTAAAGTGTTGCAATTAGCATTACATATGAATACTAGAACACTGGACAAACTATAGTATTAATTTTAGCGTGCCCAACCCTCATCTAATAATAACTCATATCTCTCAATATCGAAGGTTCCATATATATGTTACATATATAACTAAACTTCGCCTTTAACTATTAATTTGTATATATTCCAAGGCGTGTAAAAATCTATTGATATTTTTGTATCTGATCATATATTCCAAGGCATGTAACAGAGGATCGACCGAGCCGGTTTGGATATATTTGGTGTCATAATTGTCTAAGCTTTTTTTTATGGAGGTCTTTATGTAACCAGGGGTGAACATGCGCTTGTGTTAATGTCTAACTCAATAATCAATAAAGTATATTGGAAATGTGTGAAGCAATATTGTTGTAGTCTTTTCTTTTCTTTTTTGATTCATGGGTTGTAGATATCACTATAGGAACTTAGAAAACAATGTCCTGCTTTGGCCATAAATCATAGTGCTATCTTGGGTTATTGGGCTTTTAGTCCATATTGTTATGCTTCATGTGACTCTAGCACCCAAAGTTTTACATGTTATAAACTTAATGCCCAAGAGTGTCACAAATAATAAAAAAATACCATAAAAACTTCTCAAAAAGTATCATACATGATTATTTATGGCACTTTTATGTTTTATTAACAAATGAGGGTCAAGGGAAAATGATGCTAAGTTGGGATTTCTTAGTGAATTATGTTTGTTTGGACATCATTGTTGCTTCTTAGATTGTCTTGTGTAAAATCTGATTATGGGTAAAAATGGCATTTGATTGGTGTTGCAACTGGTAAGTTGGGGAAGAATAAGATAGCTTGGAGAGGGGATTCAGGTCTTGATGATGGAAAGGGAGAGAAGTTAGATCTTTCAAAAGGAATGTATGATGCTAGGGACCACGTGAAGTTTGGATTCCTAATGGCTTTCACTCCCACTGTGCTTTCGTGGGCCATCCTTGAATATGGGGATGAGATGAATGAAGTTAATCGGTTGGAACTTGCCCAAGATTCACTTAAGTGGATTACTGACTACCTTATTAACGCATATCCTTAAGAAAATGTTCTATATATTCAGGTTACTCTAATCTTCAACTCCTTTCAACTGCTGGTTTTTGTTCGCTTATGTTATTGTGTCCTTGTCGATGTACTCGTCCTTTTCATTAAGTGTTCCGATGTCCAAAATCCTCAAAGAAGTTCATAAACTTATATTGTCAGAACCTAGTATGTCAAAAATAATCCAAAGATCCATTGTCTTCGAAATCCTTCATGAAAGTATATTTTCATCTCACAATATTTCAGGCACATTTAAACCTCTAACCTTCATATTCAAGAGTTCTGAAGCTATAAATTTTTAATTTTTTCTTTTGTTTATGCAGGCGTGTTGTTGCAAATATATATTTTTTAACCGTAATTTTAGCAACAAATAGGGGTGTACATTGCAACAAAATGCATATTTTGGGGGAATTTATGTTACATTATTAATATTTCAAGAATGCTTATTAAACAATCTGTATAGTACAATGTTGCTTTTTGCACTTTATCCCTCACTTTATTATTAAAATTGGAGTTATTTATATCTTTTGGGGCTTCATTGACCTGATGTATGAAACAAGAATTCAACTTTTGTATACTTACTGTAAATTAAATGCATATGACAAACTCTAGAAAGGATCTACACGTATTATTTGTATGCTTCATTCAGTACACTATTAACACAATGCGCTTGTAAATTTAGTATTTGTCTTCTTATAACGATCATCGGCATTTGCATATGCATTACCATCTTTATGTTTTCTATCCAACTTTCTGTGACAGTTTTCTAGCTTTACATATAAGGAATCAGCATGGTCCCATGATTTGGCGAGTTTGAAGGAATCAGCTACTTTTTCGATATTAGACATATGCACTCCACTTGTTGCGAATCTTCCCTTAGAGGTAATTTTTATGCAAGTAATGATGATTATTCTTGCATATGATAATGCATATGCCTTTTGGTTTGTTAGGTCTAACATTCATTAGGCATTGGGATTTTTTCCAAGTTAGGAAGACCACATTTAATTATAATATATTTTTGTTGAACATTGTTCACATTAGAAGGATTTGATTTGAGGAAATCTCATAATATCAAAATATTTGATAGAAACAAATGTTTAATACTTTACTGATTGCTTGTCATTAGGTTTATCAGATGGTTATTGTTATAACTACGGGATTCGTGAAGGATGCAACATCTCATATTGATGTTCAAGGATTCATTGTCAATTATAAAAATAAACTCATTAAGGGATTTGTCTCAATTCAGAGCTATATAGTTTATACTAAACTGTTTAATATTATTCATGGTTAAAACTTATGGTGTAATACTCGTTGCAATACGTTGGCATCTTGTAAGATATTATTTACTTTTATTGTGTGATATTCTCATTTTCATGTTTGTAAAACTAGGTCAAACTTAAAATTTTTGAAAGGGACTTCAAGTTGACCCTCATTGCTAGAGGATCTCGTCATTATGCCGGAATAAGGTTTGAATACTTTATAATGGTTAAAGTTACAAATTCTTTTTTTTCTATGTTCTTTGTATTCACATTACCAATTAGGAAAATTAAGGCTCCGTTTGGCTGTAATTAACCAATTTAAAAAATAAAAACTTTGTGTAACCAAACAGGGCCTAAATGAATCTTCGCTTCACAAAATGATAAATCTATAAAGTATAGTAGGCATGTTGAGTGCCAGCATAATAAGATATTTCTTAAAAATATTGTTTTACCCTGTTTATGATTCATGTGACTCTAATTTCTTTTGTCTGGTATAGATATTTAAAACAAGGGGTGAATGAAATATAATTTTCAAGTCAGACAGACTACACCTGACCAATGGGCCTAAGACCTATAGATGCTAGTTACCACTTGGGTTGTAATATTGAAACCAATTCTATGATTATATTGACTTGTATTAAGGCCTTCTGTATCCCAAGATGGATTAAGTTGTCTTGAAAATATTGTGAATGCAGTTGACATCTTATTTCCTGAATTTCTGGTGATAGTCGATCTAAGATTCTACTCTTGCTGGATATCAAACAAAGTGTTCAAGTTGTTTACTTTTACACAACATATCTCACAGTAAACACCCAACCTCAATGGTTTAAAATTGCAAACAATTATTTATTAGTTACGACAATCATTACAAGTGAATCATTCAAAACGACAAAGTACACAAGGTATCTGGAAAGAGATAATTACTTCCCACCCAGACCCGTGTATAACCCATCTTTAATATAATATCTCAATTCATAGTTCAATTTTGGTTGGTTGTAACAAGTTTTCCATCGCCTGTACTCAATTAAATATGTCCATCCTGAGTTAAGAGTAGGTTAGTTTGACTTTGTACCCGCATAAGTGGTCGTGGAGTTTACACCTCGACCTAGGAATTGGTAGACGTTGGGGCTAATAATATCATACATCCCTCTACTTAGGCGTTATATAAATGTGAGTAACATAGAAAATATGCACACATCACTCTACTTAGGCTAATAATATCTTCAATTATTGATTAGTCTTGTTTATTTTTTATCTTTAATGTCAAGCATTGTATAGGAGTTATCATTGTACACAATTGTAGTTTTAACTTGATGTACTAGTTTGTTGTTATAAACATAAAATAATCAGTTATTTGTTGTACGAGTTTTAATGCCGTTTTTTTAGTTGCCATGAGGAGTGATGAGTGGTTCTACAAGGGTCGATTGGGTTTATACAAAGGGACGGATGGAACTAGCACTGGCAAAATTATGGGTTGGGTCTAATTTGGGCGGATTAAATATGGGTTGGGCTAAATGTGGGTTGGGCCAAATGTGGGTTGGGTTCAATATGGGCCGGGCTAAATATGGGCGGACCAAATATGGGTTGGCCAACCCATTATTTTTCTACTAAATTAAGTATTACAATTCGAGGTATATATAAAAAAAACTCATATTTTACTCATAACTTTTTCAAATGAGTATTATATTTGATTTGTATCTTTTAAAATTGAGCTACATATTTGATTTTTTGCTTTCAAATATGGGCTCCATATTTAACTCATAGCTTTGAAATATGAGCCCCATATTTAACTCATAGCTTTTAAATATGGGCCCCATATTTAAATGCTTGGGCTAATATGGATTGTTTTATTATTTGGGCCACATTTTACCACTACTAGATGGAACGAATACAACTTAAGGAGAGAGAGACGGTGGTGGTAGCATTAATAGAGATGACATTGGAGACTGACATTGGGCAATGGTGATGTTACTGAGATGACGATTTTTTATTTTTTATTTAATGTAACATTATTAAGTTTTGATTGTGTTACTTAGTGCATATTGTAATGATTTAGTAATAATGATTATTATTGCATTGATGTGTTTATTGATGAATTTGTAGTATAAATGCAAAGTTTTGATTCTTGCCAACAATTTGCTTCTATTGTTTGTTGTATTCCACTTCTTTTTATCAATGTGAGGGTGGTGACATTTGGTGGATAATTTTTTTTTTAATATTTTAATTTATGTAACGGTTCATAACACTTACAAAAATAACATTTTTTCCTTATACATTAATGTTTGTAAGTGTTTTGAATTGTTACAAAAAAAGGAAAAAAAATCATTTGTAAGTGTTTATAACCGTTTAAAATTAAAAATGCTTGCTGAATTTTGCAAGTGTTCTGAACACTTTGAAATGAAAATTTTGCAAGTGTTCTAAACACTTGCAAAAGTTTAATTTGCAAGTGTTCAGAACACTTACAATTTTTTTTGTAACGATTGTCTGAAACGAATATGTGTTCCCAATAAGCACTTGCAAATGACATTTGCAACGGTTTTGAACACTCGAAATTTTTTTGCAATGCGCCAATTTGTAAGTGCTTTAAACACTTGCAAATGCCATTTGAAAGTGTTTAGAACACTTACAAATCGATTGTTTTGGTGTAGTGAGTTCATAAAAAATAAGCCACTCTGATTCCCAACCGCTCGAGGGGTGCACGCCAAATAACCCCGAACTCCTGAAAAATTATCATAACCATATCAGGCATTCTATTTGGAATAGAGATGAGGATAGGGGACATAGACACAGAGAATGAGCGGGTTATAGAATTTGCGAGGAACTCGGGTCTACACAGTCTGATTAAGCATTCCTATCGGTACATAGACTATGTATCAGTGTTGACATTCATTGAACGGTGCACTACACCAAATAGGCCAAATTGTCACCTTTAAGTCGGCCATTCTTGTCATGGTCACCGATCGTCACAAAAAAATACACATTTTTACGAAGGCTTGTCATGATCATTGATTGTGACAAGTACAGTTGTCACAGACTTGTCACGGTTAATGATCGTGACAAGCTTAGAAAGTTGTTACGGTCAAAGACTGTGACAGGTCCGTGACAACTTTATTAGTAAAAAAACCCTACCCCCTTCTTTTTTCCCACCGTTTTCACTTCCCTCCAATTTCTCTCTCTAAGAGCGCAATTGCTCTCTCTACGTTTTCAGGTGAGTTTTTTTCTCTCTTTCTCTTTCCTTTGTATATATGTGTGTGTGTGTATATGTGTATGTGTGTGCAGGTGGCTGGGGGGGGGGGGAGAGGGGCAGGCGTGGGCAGTGGGGGTGGTGTGTGTGTGTGTGTGCATGTGTGTGGTGGGGGATGGGAGGAGAGGGCAATGGGGGGGGGCATGGGGGTCTGGGGGTGGTGTGTATGTGTGTGTGTGTGCGTGTGTGTGTGGTGGGGGAAGGGGGCAGTGGGGGTGGTGGGGCGAAGGGGGTCTGGGGTGGTGGGGGAGGGGATGTATGTGTGTGTGTGTGTGATTTTCAATTTGGTTTTAGGAGTTGTAAATATTGATTGGGCAAGGATAAGGAGGTGTCTACGAGCGTCATAGCTACGATTGTAAGTTATAAATGTTTAATTTTTCTTAATTACGTTATATTTTTTTATTAACTTAATTAACTAATCGTGTTCTTTTTGCCATTTCAGGCAAAGCTTAAGGAAGTGCAGTCTGATGCCGATAGGGAATCTTTGCTACGGACGCACTCAGCCAAGTGCTTGGCGTTGATCGAAGGGGAGGTTTAGGGGGTGATCTCGTGGGTGGGGAAGTCTAGGATCATCAGGATGGAGATGAGCAACACCGGGTTGGATCGTCAGGTGGACACGCATGACAAGAAGCTATCAAGGTTGGAGGCGACGGTCCTGAATATCTACGCCTTCATGAAGCGTAAACTGATAAAGGGGAAGGGGAAGGAGAAGACGGTGGAAATGGACATGGATGTGGACGTGGAGGTCCCTGCTTCATCGACGATACGTGCAGACTCGCCGCTATATGATCCCGTTCCCATATTGACTCCCATCGAGCGGCCTATGTTAACAATCGATTGGTCGAGCATGTAGTTACTCGACATATATGATGGTCAGCCGATAGTGAGGGGGTTGAGGGACCTAAAAACCATCCCGGGTATGCCGGTTCATGGACGTCTCCTTCAAGACATTGAGGCTAAGGTTCTCATCACGCATTTGTTGCCCAAAAAGGAGAACTCCGCATTATGATTGTGTGAACAATGCTATGTGATACATATTGAGGGGTTTCTCTATGCGTATATCGTTTGGCCTTTTTTCCTCCTCCGACCTACTGCTGATTCTATGCATTGACATTCTTTGTATCTATTTTATTTGGACAGTTGGATTATATTTGTATTGTTTTGATTTGTTACATTTTGGTTTGGATATGGATTGTATTTCTATTTTATTTGGATATGGAATTACATATGCAATGATTTGTTGCATTCTTTCTATTTTATTTGGATATATGTTGTTTGAACATGTACAATTTTGCTATAACAGGTACAAATATATTGCAGAACAGTGGCAGTGGCCATACTGCACAGCAGATTTTTTTTAATTCTGCCCAGAATTGTCAAAGTCATTAACCATGATAATTTTTTTATTTTGTCATGGACTTGTCATGGTTAAAGACCGTAAAACAATTTGTCAAGGTCAGACTGTGACAGGACCGTGACAAGTCTAATGAACTTGTCACGATCTTTGATCGTGACAAGTCCGTGACAACAAAAGTTGTCACCCCCATACTTGTCCGGTCATTGATCGTGACAAGTTCCTATCACGGTCTTTGACCTTGACAAATCTTGTCACGGTCTTTGATTGTGACAAGTCCGTGAAAACAAAATTTGGCACCCCCATACTTATCCTCGACAAGTTGGAATTGTCACGGTCAATGACCGTGACAATCCGACAGTTTTAGTGTAGCGGTGGTAGCCGGAGACAAATTCATTTTATATGTCATTCAGCGAGATAACCATCACCCTAAATGATGTCTACCATCTCCTTTAAATCCCAATAGTTGGTAAATCGGTGTATGATATTGTTTTGAAGAAAGTCGAGGAGAAGGCGACCCAATCCAATGGATTACTAAATGTTTGGGTTGTACCGAGAAGGAGGCTAAGGAGGAGTGTAAGTTTGTCTATGCCATTTATTTTGACTGGATAATGAATTTATGCAAGGGGAGGGTTAAAAAGCTGGGGGAAGGTGCTACAAAGAGGTGGATTGAGCAGGCTGCTAGGGGTACTTGATTTTCATGGTCGGTTGCTTCTTATTCCCGAACAAATCGGGCAATCAAGTCCCAATGTACTACTTGTAGTCTTTGTGGAAAGTCGATAAATGTAAAGACTATGCTTGGGGGATGGGTGTATTGGCCCATTTATATCGGCAGTAGAGGATTGCTTCTCGGTAGGGGAGGCAATTCGGGTCAACGGTTCATGTTTCGGGCCAACATGACACGATAAGGTTTTTTCGGACACGAACACGACACGACACGAATTCGTATTTTTTTTAGTTGACACAAACACGACCCAAATAAGAAACAACACGACACGACACGACACGAATACCATAATTTCTTAAATTTCATGCCTAAAAAATATGATAACACGACACAACATGACTCATTATTCAGACACGAACATGACATGACTTCGTGTAAAAAAACACGCACAAACACGACATATCGTGTCAATTTCGGGTCAATTTCGGGTCGTTCTGTGTCGTTTTTTTGTGTCATTTATAAAATTTCCACCCCTACTTCTCGGTTAGACATTCGGAAGGTGACCGAATATCTTCCCCTTCTCGTGGTAAGTATTTTAAATTTAACATCTTCTTTTAATTTTGTTTTGTAATATAATAATTTCCTAATTAATATGTCTTTATTGAAATTTTATTTTATTTTAATTTTAGGTGTGGATATATGACCACTTTAATTTGGCGAGGGGTGTTAGAAATCTTGACTTTCAATATAGCGAGCTGCGTTTATGCAAATTGATGGTGCAAACGGTGTCAGGGGATGCCTTTGCACAGATACTGGAGCTAAGGGAAACCTTAGACGATTTAAAAGCTTCGGACGTAAGTATTATTTATTTTAAAGCCAGTATTTTCTTTTTCTATGTATGTACTAACATTTGGAAATACATTTATGTTGTATCGGATCCCTACTCCAAAAAAAAGTGAGGCCTACCCACTTGAGGAGGTCTCATGGTATAATGGCCTCCTTGTTTGCTATGATGTTGGGGAACCCTACTACTCTAAGAGGGTCCTATGCCAGGCTGGATGAGTTTAAATAATTCCTAAAATGCTAATGTGCCCTTTATCAGAGGAGAGGGGGAAGACCCAGGCCCGATACAAATTAAAGTTTGATATCAATAAATGGTATCAACTTAACTGGGTCGACCATGTTCTCTCCGATGCCAGACATTTGACCGTGGTGAGGTCCATGCCTTGGGAATGTGTGGATGGGTACATGTCTTGGTAGCTCAAAATATCCCATCTATACTTTCAAAATCCCGAGCATAGAATACGCAAGCCGGAGCTAAAGCACTCAGATAAAATGGTAAATGTTTTGAAATTTATGCGTTAATTGATTTCCTTTATTCAAGAATTGTCTAACACATTTGATGATAATTTATATATAGGCTAAGGGAATGGACGTAGCCATTAGCCTTCTCCAGGAAGATATTGACGGAGCCTCGGACCAGGAGGTTACGGATGTCCTTTAACTATCACGTGTAGCGCTTGATGCCCTGCTTGAGGCCAAGGGAACACAAGCGTATACAGAAAAGGGAAAGGCATCGGTGCGTCAAGAAATTCGGACCAAGGCACGGCACGATCCGGCCCTAAAGAAAAAATCACCCAAGAAAAAGGACTCCCAAACAACCCCCCCAGAAGAAGCGTTTAAAGAGAAAATAGACAGAATTTTTTGGAATAATTTCAACGTAACTATATTTAAAAAACAATTGTTTGTAAAGTATCACAATTTTGAATTATCACATGTTGGAACAACTTTAAAACAACTGTGTTATTTGTGTGAATGTTTTGTACTTGAATGGAAACAAAATTGTGTTTTGTTGTGTGTGTGAATGTTATGTTCTTGAATGTAAACAAAATTTTGTTATGTGTTTAAATGTAAATAATGTTGTGCTTGAATATAGGGCTAGTCCTTTTAATTATTCTTGGTTGAATGTAAACAAGTACCATGATTAATTATAATATAAATACTTAGTCCAATGTAAACATGTACCATGATTAATTATAATGTAAATTACATTATAATACATTATAAATTAATACTTGCTTATGCATAGAAGATTACGGTGGGATCCAATCGTAGGTTATTTATACACGGTGGGGTATGACCGTATGTGTCCAACTTATAGTGTGGTGTCACCGCCATATAAATAACCACGGTTGCATTGAACCGTGTTAGTTGGGGTGAAAAATAGCCCAAGTCTCTACATATATAGTACAGTGAGAACAAACTGTAAAAGGTATAAGTACGGCTAGACCTCACCGTGGTGATGGTTGGCATAGTTGCAGTTAACCGTATTGGTTGGCTTGAAAAATAGACAAACTCTCTGCATATATGGGACGATGAGAACAAACCGTGGGTTATATTTTTACAGGCAGCTTTTACCGTACCTATACCTTTCACGATTTCATTGGACCGTGCTAGTTGGGATGAAACATGGCCCAAGTCTTTGCATATATGGGACAGTGAGAACAAACCGTGGTATATATATTTACGATTGCCTCTCACCGTACCTATACCTTTCACGATTGCATTGTAGTGTGTTAGTTCGGGTGAATAATATCCCAAGTCTCTGCATATATGGGACGATGAGAACAAACTGGGGTATATATATTTACAGCTGCCTCTCACTATACCTATACCTATACCTTTCACGGTTGCATCAGACAGTGTTAGTTGGGGTAAAAAATGGACCAAGTATCTGCACATATGGGATGATGAGAACCAACCATAGTATATATATTTACGACTGCCATTCACCGTACCTATACCTCTCATGATTTCATTGGACCGTGTTAGTTGGGGTGAAGAATGGCCCAAGTCTCTACATATATGGGATGATAAGGACAAATCGTGAAATATATATTTATGGTTGCTTCTCACCGTACCTATACCTTTTACGATTGCCTCTCACCGTACCTATACCTTTTATGGCTGCATCTCACCATACCTTTTACGGTTGTTGTCACCGTAGATGGTGCAAGAACAGTGTGGTGTCACCGTGTGTGCATATATGCGGTGTCAAGGCACCGTAAGTTGCTTATAATACCCCAAGATTTCCAATAATCTTGTATAACCAATTTATATTATCACATATAATCAATTTATATTATCACATATAACTAATTTATATCATCACATATAACCAATAATCTTGTTACAATCCATTTACATATAATCAATTATTGCAAAAAGTTACAATCATTAGCCCTATACTTTCTTCAACAACCAATTTACATATAACTAAAATTTCCAATCGTGATAATTACAAAAAGTTATAATAAACCCTAAGACTTTCACCACTGAATTTAAGCCGTTATCAAGTCCTCATCCTCGTCCTCAGCCAACGATATCAAGAACAATTCATCTCTCGTCGCAATGTCTTTGGGACATAGATTCTGAAACATTTGTAAGCGGGACTTACATAAAGTAGGCCACTGAAGGGAATTTTTACTTGCCCTTGATCTCCAATGAAAGGAAATTGGTGGTAAGGGGCAAAATCTTATGTATTTCAAACTCACCTAATGAATATTTGACGAGTTCAAGATATAGATGATGCGATTGTCTTCCATCCTAGGTTTTGGCCCAATATCGAATAGAACAAAAATTAAGCTTTGAAATTTGAATATCAACACAACCATTAGCTTAAGTGAATTCACCGCATGGTAGCCAAACTCTGGTATTATAAGTGATCGCTCACGTGTGCGTGGGTGTCTAAAATAGTCAAATCTCCTCTCATACTCATCAATATAGTAGGAGGTCGTCACCGCAGCACAAAATGACTTATCCCTGTGTAGTTCAGACAACAAAGCACTACGAATAGCATGAGAATGTTCCAGTTCATCCCCAACACCCGCACCTTTGGAAATAGCCCTATATCCACAGTTCCCATCAAATTTTACATCATCTATATAATCCACAAATTATTAGAAGAACTCGGGAAAGTCCTTCATATACATCTTCTTCTCCTAAGACCACGTCCCCAGTTTTATGCCCGTCAACAGGGTATTATTTATGAAGACATTTTTAAGTTCTGCTGTGGATGGTACATCTTTCTCCTAAGCACAAGGGGTTCTTTTCATAGGCATATCGCCAGATTTTTCCCCTTACGTGGCATACCCTTTTGACGAATTTGTACAGGCTCCATTAAAGGTGTGATAAAGGGTTCAGTAATCTCCATTAACTTGCTTAGCATCATCTTTCTAACGGCTTCACCTGCCTCAGTCCACCTCTTCTTAAATAATATCATCTCGAGTGTATAATCAAGGTCATAGTACCGAGGGATGTCCAGGACAATGGTAAGTTTCCTCCAATGATCGTCTAGTGCCCACAGTGAAATTTCTTAGCCTAGATTCTCCTATTGGCCCAAATCGTGGACACATGGTAATCCGTATATGGTGTGACGTACGTGTGTTCATCGTATCTATGTATATTCGATGTTAGAACCTGATGCACTCAACACCGATCGCATGTAATCTATCTCAACAAAAATTAGATCTAATGCATGGTGTGATGCCCTACCACGGATCTCGATCAACAATACGTCACTATTTCCATTCTTGGTGGATTATAGTGATTTGTAAAACTCCATTTGAATTTGAGTTACTTGGTGGCCAAGAAATGCGTCCATACTCTTTCACACTGTCGCAAATGAACCGGTGCTATTTGTTAAGTATTTTTTTTAGTTGCGCATGGGCACACTCTGCTCCGTTAGTTGTTTGGCTGCCACGGTGGGGTATGCAATTAGTCCATGCACGCAAGAACTGAAAACACAAAGGCATCCAGTTCTTCTGTATATACCCAACCTTGTTCGGGTATTCTTTCTAGTTTTGGTAAATATCTAGCCATGCATTTTCAAAGTCATTCGTATTCTCTAACTCCAACACTCCAATCTAACCTTGTACGAATACCTTCTTGTCCTGGTGTTTGATGTTGTGTTTCACACATGGACCTTCAATGTGTTTTTAAACATAGAATAAGCATAGTAGAATGATGGAAATTGGAAACATGTTTGGCAAAACGTTTAGACAAGATTGTTATTTATCGGAGACAATAACTTACGAAATTTTTTCTCTCTCGTATAATGACCACAAATATTATTGAGCCCATCTAAAATTCTCCTCCTTCTCACTCTTCAGAAATACAAATGCAATGCAAATAGAGTGCCCGGTAGAAGTACCCCAATTATTTCAAAGAATAGCATATTGTACCGATTGGTCTTGTAAGTTCAATTGATCACATGCACACTCGGGAATCATTTCCTCAATAAGCAAGAGGTGGGATGTGTGAAAAATAAATCCTCCACCACATCGGTTTGCTCATTCCTTCGATGCCAGTGGACATAATTCTTCTCCTCGAGCAAATACATCAACTGTAGCATGGCGGTGCGACATTTCATCTCAACGTTCTTCATTTTTCTTTTAGCATGATATATTTTTTGTATGGATGAACAATTATACTCCGACCTTTTTTTTTAATGTCTGAAGTACTTCCTTCGGGACCACCCCATTGTTTATCATCTCAGAAGCAATGTTTCACTCTTCTTAGGAGAGTCGATCGGCATATGGGTGTCCAATAAGTGATTTTAACACCTCGTGGTAGTGTAGCCCATAGACAGCTTTAACCCCCAATGGCCATTATTTTGGGGAACGCCTTTCAATCGAAAGGGCCAATCACATTTTTGCATTTCAGAATAATGCTTCCTATTCTTATCCAACATCTCATCTTTTTGGGGTCTATAAAGATCGCTTTGATCATAATGAGGTACGACTCTCCCCTTGCGGACTATACTGGCCATGTTAGATTTCAAAATTATCACGACCGCATGAAGCTTGCGACCAACTTGTTGATACCAATCAATCATCTTGTCTCGGTCATAAGAAATCTGCACAAGATGAACATTGTTAAACAAAAGGACGATTTAAATGGAGATTTCAAGTATAAATGTAAAATCATGTTGAGTACAATATAAATAAGCTAAACAGGCCTCCTCAGTGGTGAATTCGGATGTATGGTCTTGATTAATCGCATTCATATCCAATCCTTTTTCTATTTCTGCATCCTAACAATGCATACAATCAAATTATGTCATATAATAATGTCATACATTAAATATCTCAAAGTATTGAAATTTAACTATGTGATGTGATTTTTTACCATATACGACGTGAAATCTGGAAACAAATCACGCAAACATTTGGGCGATGTTGATGCCATTGCTTATTTTGTTATATTCGATTCATGTATATTCACTTTCTCGGTGGAAGCACATTGAGTAGATACACTCGGCACAATGATAGTGTCTATATCTTGCCAAAATTCATCATCTAGTAACGAGTGATCTAACTGAAATGATAATACAATAATCAGTACAAAAAGAATTGACAATATAATAACAAATATCTATAAAAATAGATAACCACTACATGAATTATATATATATATATATATTAAAATTTTATATCCTTATTGAAATGTTATATCTACATTGAAATGTTATATCTATATTGAAATGTTATATCTATATTGAAATTCTATATCTATATTGAAATGTTATATCTATATTAAAATTTTATATCTATATTGAAATTTTATATCTAATAACAAAACCACAACTAGCTATAACCGTGGATATAAACCCACGACCAAGTCAAACCATGGGGTCCTTATCACGGTGAAAGAAAACCACCATTTATCATTCCACAACCAACAATAACCGTGGGACATATTACGATAACTTGTGACTGAAAGTGATTATCACTCACGCCGACAGGCATCCGTAAGTGCAGTGACCTCTATTTTTTTTTAGTCTTTTCATCATTTTAAATGTTGTTTTACAGATTATATAGTTTGTAGAGGTGTTTTAATACCTCAAAATCATCAAACGAACATTGGATATTCTGAGTTTGAGAAGCTTGATCAACAACTTTCTTTTCGTCAACCGCTGCAATGTAGCCCCTTTATCCTTGATTTCTTTATATAAATAACACAACATGGACCACAACAACACAACAAACACATGAAAATGAAGATTTGGGAAGAAATGGTGAAGATGATTTTGGCTAGGTTTAACCCTGGGTTTGAAGCTTTTGGTGGGAAGTGCGATTGGTTTGATTTTTGTTTATTGTGGCGTTTTAGATTATGTGGTGTTAGTTTGTGTGTAATTTTTTGTTTAGTTTGGGCTACATTAGACATTTTAAAGAAAATAAAAGGAACAACACTTTTGGGTATGCTTAGTAAAATTTGGGTTTAATTTTTATGTGGTGTTTTGGAGATATGTTTTGGGTGTAAATATGAGGACCCATTGATAAAATAGATGGTTTTGGAGTCTAGAATTCGAGTTTGATTTTGTTTTGGTTTTTACTCAAAAGTTTTACAAATAATCCTCTTAAAAGCGTCGGGCTTAACGAGTCGGACCTAATGGCTATAATATACTATGTTTATATATAAATGTGGATAGGTTTATATACTTGTAATATGATATGCATATTATACATCTTTATGATTAAATAAAAAAAGTGACGTAGAGGGAAGATTGATACTTGCACGAAAAAATTAAACTATAATATATTTTTGATATTTAAACGGCTTAAACGACTTGTGCTAGTGGGATTGATAAATGGGTCGGTTTATCCTTGGTCTAAATGGGTAACATCTGGAGTCCATGGCCTTGACAATTACGGTAAATGCTATTAATGGCACATTTAATAAACGAGTTGGGTCAGGCTTTGGCTTGTAAATTAAATCGGGTAGGGCCGAAGTTCGCCCGTTCAGCCCACTATTTTTGGGTCAAGATTTATTTGAGTTTGAGCCGAGTCGAGCAGAGCCTGAGTCAAACTTTCAAGCTCAAATGAATTTCGAGTCGAGTTTGGATCAAACCTTGCCAAGCTTGAATTGGTCTTGAAGCCTGAACTTTGAATATATAAATAAATAAATATGTTACATAATATAACATATTTATATTATATAAATATAATATAAATATGTTATATAATGTAAATACATTATGTATAAATATAACTGTGGATTTGTTTATATACTTTTACTATAATATGCATATTGTATCATTTTATGAATAAATGAAAAGAGTAACTAAGAGGAAAGAATATTATTTACACAAAAAACAAAAATATAATATGTTTTTGATATTTAAATGCGTTAAACGACTTGGGATAGCGGGATTGATATATGGGTTGATTCGCCCATGGCTATATGGGTCGAATGTGGAGCCCATGACCTTGACCATTACGGTAACATGATAATAATGCCCCCTTTAATAAATGAGTTGAGTCAAGCTAAGCCCACTTAAACCGAGATGGTCTTAACGGGCCAAGTAGTATGCGGGGTTTTTTCTTTAAAATAGTTCAAGTGGCTTTGTGCAAAATATAAATAGTTTTTCTGGATGATTAAGATCTAGAAATATTTCAAAAATTAGATTAAATACATCAATTTAAAAAATTTATTTGTGCAATAACAAATTTATTTTTGATAAGTCAATTTTCATTGTTGGTATTAAGATACTAAAAAAATAGGTCAATTACTATATAGTACCCAACATGAATATATATTTTGTAAAAAAGGCACCTATTTTAAGTTTAACCAATTTAGTCCCTCAAACACCCATTTACCTAATATTCTCTTATTTTTAAAGGTGTGCGTTAGTGGCACCTCATCCACTACCATTCCCTACCACCACTGCTGGAGCTCCGGTGACAACCCAATATTCTCTTATTTTTAAAGGTATGCGCTAGTAGCACCCCCTCCCCATCCCACCCACCCACCCCACTATCCCACTGTTGAACCTCCGACGACCCTTATCAGAGCTCTAATAGTCTCATCGAATCTCCAATGGTGGTCTGCCAGAGGTCTGATGAGGGTCACTAGAGCTTCGACGAGGGCTGTCGAAACTCCAACAGTAAGGTGGATGAAGGAGGTTGGGGGAGGTGGGTAAATGGATTTTTGTGTATCCCTTTTTAGTGTTCTTTTGTGATGAGGAACTTTTTGGAACAAAATAAAAGGTTTGGACTAATCATGTATTAGTATTTGTTTAAGGGACTAAATGGAGTAAAGTCGTAAAAAAAATTATTTAACCCCCACTTTTTTATATCGCATTATACGTAACGCCTAGTTTCATAATCTCTTAGACAAAACTCCAAAAAAACTAACAGAGTTGAAAATCTATTTTTTATCAGTTAAAAAATGATAATGTGTTAATTAGACGTAACCCCCAACGTTATTTTCTGACCAAAATACCCTTATCTCTTATAAATCCAAAGCCATCTCCACCACACACACTTTTTCTCTCCTCCATACCCATCTCCGCCATACTCTTTGTCCTCTATGCCATCTCCACCTTCTATCTCATCAACAGTTGAGAGTGAGAATTGGGTAAGAGGTATAAGCTAGTTGTGCATACTGGGTTTTGTCTGGGTTTAAGGATCTGTGATGGGTTTATATGATACGGGTAGCAGAGAGGCGGTGCGACATGGGTAGCTAGGCGAGTTGTTCCTTTAGCTGGTGGGGGGTGAGTGAGGGTGTTAGGTGGATAGGTTAGTTGTACCTATTAGCACAAATGATAGGGAAAAAAAGGGGAGCATGGGTTTGTGCGGGAGATTTTTTAAGGGGTGTGTATGGTTAAGCATTAGAAAGATGGTAAAGAAGGAAATATGTTTAGGGATAATTGGTTTTGGGGATAAAGTGAGGAGGAAAAGAGAGAGGAAAATTGGTTTAAGTGGTGGTTGGATGGGTAGGTCCGACTAGGTCATGTGTTTGGTAGTGTATGGGAGTTGTACCTATTAGGATGGTTACAAGGGTGAGGGAAACAAGAGAAATGTGTGGACTGAGAAGGTGGAGATGACATGGAGGATAGATAGAGTGTGTGGTGAAGATGGGTATGGAGGAAAAAGAGAGAGAGAGTGTTTGGTGTTATAAGAGACGAGGGTTTGCTGATCAAAAAATAATGTTGGAGGTTAAGTCTCATTAGCACATTAACATTTTTTAACAGAGTTCTCTGTTAGTTTTTCCTGGGTTATGTCTACGAGATTATGAAACTGGGAGCTATGTCAAATACGTATTATACAGTGGGGGTTAAGGAAAAAAAATTCAAAAAATTAAATTAACCTTTAACTTTATTTATTTATTAAATTAGTGGTTGGTACTAATGTGATTAATATATACTTAAAAATGATTGTGTTTGTAATTATGAGTCATAACTTATTATCAATTATGAATCCAATTCATAGTCATTAGGTTAGGTAGCCTGTATTATAGTTCAATTATCGAATAGTAAATTTAGGAGTAGTTTATGTTTATTTCATCTTACAGTTCTTGTGCTTTTTATAATTGATTACATTAGATAGCCGCTTGTAATGCATTTTTTCCAAATTTGGGCCACAATCAAGAAGACATTCCGCTTCTATAAGACTTGATGCTTATTTATTTATCATATTTCTAAAATTAATTTTGGATTATGTAATCCATAATTCTTTTAAAAACGTCGTGACAAATCCTCAGACTCTTTAAAAATTAACGATAAGAACAAGTTAAAAATAATTTTTGTATGATGAATTATTAAAGTTTAACAACTTAAGTATTAAATCCCAAATCAATGAAAACAATATCATCATGTGAACCAATTCTATATTCCCATCCACATTCTAATTAAACTATGTACTAATGAAAAATCCTAACAAATTATGAGATATAATTAAGGTTTAATTTAATTATATCTAATTAAAATTCCTAATCTAATTTCAAACTAATTAATCATACGAAGTAAATTCCAATTATGATACTAATCTATAATCATGGGGTGATAATCAATTATGTATATACTATGAAATTAATAGTGGGTTACTAATCATTATGCACTAAACTACATTATGTAGGTATATTTACATAATAGTACAACTTATAAAGTTAGGTGTACAAGCCTATATGGACTTAAATAAATTTTGCACAATAACTTAATTATAATCATTATAATGCTAATTAACAATTTACAGAACCCTAATATTCCATCTAATATCAATTTACCTAGATTCACAAACTATTTACTCAATGAAACCTTTATCATAGATTTAATCATATGAAAACTATCTTAATTTCATCATAACGTAATTTAAATTAGGGGTTATAAAATACTAATTGTTTCTACTAATTTAAGCCTAATAATTAAGTTTAGGTGAGTTTAAGATTTACACATATAAAACAAAAAGAGTAAAATGATAACTTGACTTTAGTTGCCCAAAAAGTGAGATAAAATTGTTGGATTTTTTAACCCTTAAAATTAATTCTGATTCCTTTTGAAAACCTCCCTTTAAATTACTTGAATTGATTTTGTTCTTTCTCTTGAATCCTCACTTAAATTGTTGTATTTTAATCTAGGTATTTGATTATGTATTTTGGTTGCATTTGAATGAGTATTTATAAAGAGAATGGGGTTCTATATAAAGAGGAAAAGGGTTTTAGGGAAGTTTATGAAAGAAATACCGACTTTCGTGCACCTTAAGGAATTAAAGGGGAAAAACCCTCATTTAAAAGTTTGGCAGCCATAGCGGTGATGAAACCCACTATAAATGCTAGCCCACCCACTTAAAACACTAACTCAATAATAAAGAAATATTTAAAAGACCATATAGTCCTTAGGATTCTACCCAAATCCCCCATATATCCAATCTAGAGAGATCGAAATTAAATGAAATGAAATCCCAAGCCCAAGTATTTTAATATTGAATCGAAGTCTGCAATACTTTAACAACTTACCAATTATATTTATCAACTCTAATTTAACCCGTTTTAAAATTTAATTAACACATAATTATAATCCAAATGAATCTTTATTAAACTTCTAATTAAATCACTAAGAGCATCCGTACTGGGGGAGGGGGATGACAGGTAACTTTACACGTTGAAAAATGAGTTTTACCTTTTCTCATGTTTATACTCTGCAATGGTGAGAACTAAGAATGGGCATATCAACTTCCTACGAACTAATTATGTTCGTAGGAAGTATAAAAATATTTTCTACGAACAACATTAGTTCGTAGGAAGTTTATACGCACTACTTTTGTTCGTCAAAACCCACATATATAATAAAAAAATTATTTATCCTTCCTACGAACTTTATTCGTTCGTAGGAATTCCAACGAACTTCAGAAGTTCGTAGGAACCCTTTACAAATTCAGCAGCCAATTTGTATCTTTGTGGAACCACTACAAATCGAGATACAAAATTTGTTCAGTTACACCAACCATTGTAATTGTTGGATAATATGAATGCGAATACAGAAATGGAACTCTTTGTATATCATAATAATGTCAACTTCAATACAAAAATGTCACTTCGGAATAGATACTAGAAAGCTTCAAGGCGTGATGTCACTATCCTAAATACAATATTTTCCCCACACGAATAATTTCGGTATACAAACGGGAATCCGTAAATTCGTACTCAAGATACAATGAAGCAACTTGCACTGCCTGCAACTTGTATATTTGCAGACAGCCTTTGGATGCAGCAGTGAAGAATAGTCAATCAAGTTCTTATTCTGTTTATGTGCACAAAACAGAATAAGATAATTTATATCTCCTGAAAATTATAAAAGAGTAATAGCAAGGGTTGGAAATTTCGGAACTGGGTAATATCTGTTATATGTGCAAATTCGTTTTAGGCAGCCTTATTTATAGATAATAAAAGGCTTTGTCTTCAAGAGTCATGACTGTTGGATTAACAGTCTTAATCAATTCCGAAATGGTATGACTGTTAATTACCAACAGTCTTAAGTCATTTTCGAACAGGTACAATTAATACCGAATCGGTTTTGCACGGGTCCACCAAAAAGTGACCGCGCTCGAGCTACCGCGATCCAACCCGGATGAATCCCGGAAACCCGCTACCACTGCGAACACGCGGCGTGCGAAGTAAAAAGTGCGCCACTAGCGCCTCTACATCCCACTGCCCCGCACACGCACGCACGCTCGCGCGCCTATGCATGTGCGTACGGTGCTTCGCACCGTATTGAGGTCTCTTGAATAGCCTCTTAAATGCTAGATGAATTAACTCTTCATCTTCCATTTGTTCTTATTAAGTGTAAAAATTCTTAATATTTTTCCAATGTGGGACTCAAAGGCTGCCCACTCCTTTTATAGCTTAGTGGTGACACTTAGCTTTGTACATTTTCCAATGTGGGACACTATCCCTTTTTATATTTGGGTTAGCTTCCCACCTCTTCCTCACACTTCCAATGTGGGACAAGCTCTTAAAGCTCTTACACCCAAAAAAATCTTACTCACTTATTTTAAAAATCACCAACATTCCTCCACCATTTTCAAAATAAGTTTTGTAAATCTTTGATTGTCTGTAAGACTGTGTATAAGCATTGGTGTCTCACGACTTGAATCAATACCCTATGAAGGTTCGTCAAGGTTAACCATGAAAGTATAGTATACTTGTCTTTGAACTATCAATCTATATTGATTAGCCGGATTTGTCTTCACACACAAATCTTTTAGTCACTGATTATCCATATAAGCCGACACATGTATTAGGCCTTGTGTCTATACCTTGATTTCATGAGTGCTTTAGAGTCAAGCCCAATTCTCATAGGAAGCGACACCACTTCCACACTCATATAGGTAGATTATCATAGGTGTCCATGTAACTTAAAACACCATAAATCTATTAAGGTTAAACCCATCCTCTTTCATTATTCATTACATGTTCTAAGCACTTATCCTTGGGATGTTAAATTTCATAGTGCTTATAATCACGTCGTATGATGTACTTTAATCATTGAACTTGAGACTTGAATATATCAAGTTTCAAGTTGAGTTTCCATCAAGAGTGATTATTATTAATGGGCTTTAGTCCCATCCCTATTGATGTCTTAGACACCAGTCCTCTTGCAAGACCTTTTGTAAAAGGATCAGCTAAATTTTGACTTGATTTTACATAATCCAGTGTGATTACACTATTGGTAATCATTTGTCTGACATAATTATGTCTCAGGCCAATATGTCTAGATTTTCCATTGTACACTTTAGTATAAGCTCTGGAAAGTGTAGACTCACTATCACAATATATAGATATTGGAGGCATTGGTTTTGGCCAAACTGGAATTTCAATTAATAAATTCCTTAACCATTCTGCCTCTTTACTAGTTACAGCTAATGCTACAAACTCAGCTGCCATAGTAGAATCATCTATACAAGTTTGTTTCTTTGATCCCCAAGAAACAGCTCCTCCACCAAGAGTGAAAATCCATCCACTTGTTGAGGAATGATCCTCCCGCTCAGTTATCCAACTGGCATCAGAAAACCTTTCTAATACTGAAGGATATCCAGTATAGTATATACCATAGTCCATAGTTCCTTTCAAATATTTTAATATTCTATTGACAGCATGCCAATGCAATAAACTTGGATTACTAGTATAACTAGTTAATTTACCAACAGCATCAGCAATATCAGGCCGAGTACATGTCATGGCATACATTAAACTACCAATTACTCGTGCATATTCCAATTGTGAAATCGCTCTACCATTATTAGGAATCATCTTTAGCTGTGGTTCAAAAGGTGTACTAACAGGTGTGCAATCAAACTGATTAAATTTCTTTAAAATTTTCTCAACCTAATGAGATTGAGTGAGAATTATATTTTTATCTTTCCTTATTATTCTCATTCCTAATATAACATCAGCTACACCCATATCTTTCATATCAAATTTAAAAAACACTTTGTATTATTAATGCTTTCTAAATCAGTACCAAGAATTAACATGTCATCTACATATAAAAAAATTATCACACCTTTACCATTAGCAAATTTACTATATACACACTCATCAGATTCATGAATTTTAAAACCATAAGAAATAATGACTTTATCAAATTTTTCATGCCATTGTTTAGGTGCTTGTTTTAGGCCATATAAGGACTTAATAAGTTTACATACGTTATTTTCTTATCCAGGCATAACAAACCCTTCAGGTTGTTCCAGGTAAATTTCTTCTTCTAAGTCACCATTTAAAAAGGAAGTTTTCACATCCATTTGATGAATCTCAAAATTATATATAGATGCTAATGCAATTAAAATTCTAATAGTGGCGGTTCTAGCAACAGGTGCATAGGTATCAAAATAATCAATTCCTTCCTTTTGTGTAAAACCTTTAGCAACCAATCTAGCCTTGAATTTATCAATTGTCCCATCTATTTTCATTTTCTTTTTAAAAATCCATCTACACTTAATGGGTTTAGATCCTGGAGGTAAGTCTACTAATTTCCAAGTTTTATTTCCCAAGATTGAATCCATTTCATCATTTATAGCTTCTTTCCAAAATGCTGAATCTATAGATTTAATTGCCTCACTATAAGTTTGTGGGTCTGTTTCAACGCTAAGAGTCAAAGCATATTGATTACAAGATGTTTCTCTAGTTCCTTCAACAAGATAGACTACAAAGTCGGGACCAAAGCTTTTTTCTTTCCTAGGTCTTTTACTTTTTCTAATCTCTTCTTCTTAACTGGTGGAGTTTCAGGTAACTGTGAAGGAGTGCTTACTTCTTTTTCATTATTAATTCTAGGAATAGAAGAAGACCTTTGTTCATAAAAAATTTCATCTCTCGATTCAATTATTGTATTTACCTCAACAGAATCATTAGGTTCACTAACCAAAAATCTATAGGCTTTACTATGTTGTGCATAACCTATGAAAATACACTCAACACCTTTGCTTCCTAATTTCTTTCTCTTAGTTTCAGGTAGTCTTACAATAGCTCTACAACCCCAAACTTTAAGATAACCTAAATTAGGTTTTCTATTCTTCCATAATTAGTAAGGAGTTTTCTTATTATCTTTAACAGGTATTCTATTCAGAATATGACCTGCAGTTAAAAGTGCTTCTCCCCAAAACCCTTTACTTAAACCAGAATAAGAAAGCATAGCATTAACCATTTCAATTAGTGTTCTATTTTTTCTTTCTACTACTCTATTTTGTTGTGGTGTATAAGGTGCAGTAACTTCTTGTATAATTCTCATATCTTCACAAAATTGAGGAAAGTGATATTCACCACCTCTATCAGATCTAAGACATTTTATTTTAGTATCACATTGATTTTTAACTTCATTTTTATATGTCTTAAATCTATTAAGCACATCATCCTTAGAGTTTAAAAGATATACATAACAATATTTTAAAAAGTCATCAATAAATGTAGCAAAATATTTACTACCACCTCTAGTAGGTGTTCCATGCAAATCACAAACATCACTATGTACTAATTGCAACAAAGATGTAGTTTTTTCTATTTTTAGAAAAGGCAATCTTGTTATTTTTGTTTGCATGCATATTTTACACTTTTCATTCATATCATTCTCATATTTTGGAATTAAATTTAAATTAACCATGAAATGCATTTTCTTTGTATTAACATGTCCTAAACGACTATGCCATAATGAAAGACAATCAACGAAATAAGCAGAAGAATCTTTTTCATTGATATTGAGCTTAAACATGCCCTCATAAAAATATCCTTTGCCTACAAAGGTACCATTCTTAGTCGGAATAAATTTGTCTGACTCAAATACAAGCTTAAAGCCAATTTTGTTAAGAAGACTTCCAGAAACTAAATTTTTCCTAACATCAGGAACGTGAAAAGCATTGGTGAGGCTAAGGATTTTCCCAGAAGTGAATTCGAGATCCACTGTCCCTTTGCCTTTAACCGTAGCAGTAGATGAATTTCCCATGTAGAGAATATCTCCTTCCACTATTTCATAAGCAGAGAACAAGTTATTGTCCTTACAAACATGCCTTGTGGCACCAAAATCAACCCACCAAGAGTTGTCTTCTCCAATCATATTAGCCTCGGATATCATAGCAGCAAATTTTTGCTTTGTGTTAGATGTCCCTCCTTTTTCCTTTAGTTTCTTGAACTCACGACAATCCTTCTTGAAGTGACCTGGTTTGTTGCAATGAAAAAAATTTCCTTTCTTCTTTTTGTTTGCTTTAGAATTATTTGAAAAATTCTTCCGCTTGTTATTTTTTCCATGATTGCCTTATTTTTGCTCCTTTCCTTCCTCCACCACATGGACCTTAGAAACAGAATTTTCTTGTTCCTCTTTACCATCTAGAATTCGAGACTCTTGTTCAATTCTTAAATGAGTCTCTAATTCTTCAAGTGAAAGATCCTCCTTTTTTTGTTTGAGTTCTTTCTTGTAATCTTTCCAAGAAGGAGGAAGTTTTTCAATTATGGCAGTAACAATTACATTATCATCCATATTTAATTTTTTCAGTTTGCAATGATTTATGATGCGTTGGATGTCATGAAATTGTTCTAGCACAGGCCTATTATCATGCATTTTAAAGCTTAAAAACTGACCGATAAGGAACTTCTTACTTGTAGCGTCTTTCGTAAGATATTTGGTCTCCAATGTTTCCCACAAAGTTTTTGCTGTCCCAATATTTTGGTACAAGTCGAAAAAATTGTCAGCAAGTGCATTGAGAATGTGACCATGACACAAGTAATCATCGGTCTCCCATTTTGTGCGTTGCCTAGTCTGTTCCACGATTTCATCTTCATCTTCATTTGGTTTCGGTTGTGACAAGACATATACAATCTTCAATGTTGTTAGAAGAAAATGAACCTTTTTCTGCCAACGCAGAAATTTACCACCATCAAAACGGTCCAATTTGACAAAGCCTTCTGTTATTTGTCGAAGTGATTTGGAAGAGTCGGCCATTTCAGAAAATACCGTATTTAGATTGTTGGATAATATGAATGCAAATACAGAAATGGAACACTTTATATATCACAATAATGTCAACTTCAATACAAAAATGTCACTTCGGAATAGATACTAGAAAGCTTCAAGGCGTGATGTCACTTTCCTAAATACAGTATTTGCCCCACACGAATAATTTTGGTATAAAAAAGGGAATTCGCAAATCCGTACTCAAGATACAATGAAGCAACTTGCACTGCCTGCAACTTGTATATTTGAAGACAGCCTTTGGATGCAGCAGCGCAAAACAGTCAATCAATTTCTTATTCTGTTTATGTGCACAAAACAGAATAAGATAATTTATATCTCCTGAAAATAATAAGAGAGTAATAGCAAGGGTTCGAAATTTCGGAGCTGGGTAATATCTGTTATATGTGCAAATTCGTTTTAGGCAGCCTTTATTTATAGATAATGAAAGGCTTTGTCTTCAAGAGTCATGACTATTGGATTAACAGTCTTAATCAATTCCGAAATGGTATGACTGTTAATTACCAACAGTCTTAAGTCATTTCCGAACAGGTACAATTAATACCGAATCGATTTTGCACGGGTCAACCAAAAAGTGACCGCACTCGAGCTACCGCAATCCGACCCGAACGAATCCCGGCAACCCGCTACCACCGCGGACACGCAGAGTGCGAAGTGCGCCACTAGCGCCTCTACAACCCACTGCCCAATGCCCCGCACGCGCGCGCGCTCGTGCGCGTGTGCGTGTGCGTGCGGTGATTCGCACCGTATTGAGGTCTCTTGAATAGCCTCTTAAATGCTAGATGAATTAACTCTTCATCTTCCATTTGTACTTATTAAGTGTACAAATTCTTAATATTTTTTCAATGTGGGACTCAAAGGTTGCCCACTCCTGTTATAGCTTAGTGGTGACACTTAGCTTTGTACATTTTCCAATGTGGGACACTATCCCTTTTTATATTTGGGTTAACTTCCCACCTCTTCCTCACACTTCCAATGTGGGACAATCTCTTAAAGCTCTTACACCCAAAAAACTCTTACTCACTTATTTTAAAAATCACCAACATTCCTCCACCATTTTCAAAATAAGTTTTGTAAATCTTTGATTGTCTGTAAGACTGTGTATAAGCATTGGTGTCTCACGACTTGAACCAATACCCTATGAAGGTTCGTCAAGGTTAACCATGAAAGTATAATAGACTTGTCTTTGAACTATCAATCTATATTGTTTAGCCGGATTTGTCTTCACACACAAATCTTTTAGTCACTGATTATCCATATAAGCCAACACATGTATTAGGCCTTGTGTCTGTACCTTGATTTCATGAGTGCTTTAGAGTCAAGTCCAATTCTCATAGGAAGCGGCACCACTTCCACACTCATATAGGTAGATTATCATAGGTGTCCATGTAACTTAAAACACCATAAATCTATTAAGGTTAAGCCAATCCTCTTTCATTATTCATTACATATTCTAAGCACTTATCCTTGGGATGTTAAATTTCATAGTGCTTACAATCACATCGTATGATGTACTTTAATCATTGAACTTGAGACTTGAATATATCAAGTTTCAAGTTGAGTTTCCATCAAGAGTGATTATTATTAATGGGCTTTAGTCCCATCCCTATTGATGTCTTAGACACCAGTCCTCTTGTAAGACCTTTTGTAAAAGGATCAACTAAATTTTGACTTGATTTTACATAATCCACTGTGATTACACTATCTGTAATCATTTGTATGACATAACTATGTCTCAGTCCAATATGTCTAGATTTTCCATTGTACACTTTACTATAAGCTCTGGAAAGTGTAGACTCACTATCACAATGTATAGATATTGGAGGCATTGGTTTTGGCCAAACTGGAATTTTAATTAATAAATTCCTTAACCATTCTACCTCTTTACTAGTTGCAGCTAATGCTACAAACTCAGTTGCTATAGTAGAATCAGCTATACAAGTTTGTTTCTTTGATCCCCAAGAAACAGCTCCTCCACCAAGAGTGAAAATCCATCCACCTATTGAGGAATGATCCTCCCGCTCAGTTATTCAACTGGCATCAGAAAACCCTTCTAATACAGAAGGATATCCACTATAGTATATACCATAGTCCATAGTTCCTTTCAAATAGTTTAATATTCTATTGACAGCATGCCAATGCAATAAACTTGGATTACTAGTATATCTACTTAATTTACCAACAACATAAGCAATATCAGGTCGAGTACATGTCATAGCATACATTAAACTACCAATTACTCGTGCATATTCCAATTGTGAAATAGCTCTACCATTATTAGGAATCATCTTTAGCTGTGGTTCAAAAGGTGTACTAACAGGTGTGCAATCAAACTGATTAAATTTCTTTAAAATTTTCTCAACATAATGAGATTGAGTGAGAATTATATTTTTAACTTTCCTTATTATTCTCATTCCTAATATAACATCAGCTACACCCATATCTTTCATATCAAATTTAGAAGACAGAAAACACTTTGTATTATTAATGCTTTCTAAATCAGTACCAAGAATTAACATGTCATCTACATAAAAACAAATTATCACACCTTTACCATTAGCAAATTTACTATAAACACACTTATCAGATTCATGAATTTTAAAACAATAAGAAATAATGACTTTATCAAATTTTTCATGCCATTGTTTAGGTGCTTGTTTTAGGCCATAGAAGGGATTAATAAGTTTACATACTTTATTTTCCTTTCCAGGCATTACAAACCCTTCAGGTTGTTCCATGTAAATTTCTTCTTCTAAGTCACCATTTAAAAAGGCAGTTTTCACATCCATTTGATGAATCTCAAAATTATATATAGATGCTAATGCAATTAAAATTCTAATAGTGGCGGTTCTAGCAACAGGTGCATAGGTATCAAAATAATCAATTCCTTCTTTTTGTGTAAAACCATTAGCAACCAATCTAGCCTTGAATTTATCAATTGTCCCATCTATTTTCATTTTCTTTTTAAAAATCCATCTACACTCAGTGGGTTTAGATCCTGGGGGTAAGTCTACTAATTTCCAAGTTTTATTTCCCAAGATTGAATCCATTTCATCATTTATAGCTTCTTTCCAAAATGCTGAATCTACAGATTTAATTGCCTCACTATAAGTTTGTGGGTCTGTTTCAACGCTAAGAGCCAAAGCATATTGATTACAAGATGTGTCTCTAGTTCCTTCAACAAGATAGACTACAAAGTCGGGACCAAAGCTTTTTTCTTTCCTAGGTCTTTTACTTTTTCTAATCTCTTCTTCTTCTACTGGTGGAGTTTCAGGTAACTGTGAAGGAGTGCTTACTTCTTTTTCATTATTAATTCTAGGAATAGAAGAAAACCGTTGTTCATAAAAAATTGCATCTCTCGATTCAATTATTGTATTTACCTCAACAGAATCATTAGGTTCACCAACCAAAAATCTATAGGCTTTACTATGTTGTGCATAACCTATGAAAATACACTCAACACCTTTGCTTCCTAATTTCTTTCTCTTAGTTTCAGGTAGTCTTACAATAGTTCTACAACCCTAAACTTTAAGATAACCTAAATTAGGTTTTCTATTCTTCCATAATTCGTAGGGAGTTTTCTTATTATCTTTAACAGGTATTCTATTCAGAATATGACCTGCAGTTAAAAGTGCTTCTCCCCAAAACCCTTTACTTAAACCAGAATAAGAAAGCATAGCGTTAACCGTTTCAGTTAGTGTTCTATTTTTTATTTCTGCTACTCCATTTTGTTGTGGTGTATAAGGTGCAGTAACTTCATGTATAATTCCCACATCTTCTCAAAATTGAGGAAATTGATATTCACCACCTCTATCAGATCTAAGACATTTTATTTTAGTATCACATTGATTTTCAACTTCATTTTTATTTGCCTTAAATATATTAAGCACATCATCCTTAGAGTTTAAAAGATATACATAACAATATTTTGATAAGTCATCAATAAATGTAGCAAAATATTTACTACCACCTCTAGTAGGTGTTCCATGCAAATCACAAACATCACTATGTACTAATTGCAACAAAGATGTAGTTTTTTCTATTTTTGGAAAAGGAAATCTTGTTATTTTTGTTTGCATGCATATTTTACACTTTTCATTCATATCATTCTCATATTTAGGAATTAAATTTAAATTAACCATGAAATGCATTTTCTTTGTATTAACATGTCCTAAACGACTATGCCATAATGAAAGACAATCAACGATATAAGCAGAAGAATCTTTTTCATTAATATTGAGCTTAAACATGCCCTCATACAAATATCCTTTGCCTACAAAGGTACCATTTTTAGTCAGAATAAATTTGTCTGACTCAAATACAAGCTTAAAGCCAAATTTGTTAAGAAGACTTCCAGAAACTAAATTTTTCCTAACACCAGGAACATGAAAAATATTGGTGAGGCTAAGGATTTTCCCGGAAGTGAATTCGAGATCCACTATCCCTTTGCCTTTAACCGCAGCAGTAGATGAATTTCCCATGTAGAGAACATCTCCTTCCATAGTTTCATAGGCAGAGAACAAGTTCTTGTCCTTACAAACATGCCTTGTGGCACCAGAATCAACCCACCAAGAGTTGTCTTCTCCAAGCATATTAGCCTCGGATATCATCGCAGCAAATTTTTGCTTTGTGTCTGATGTCCCTCCTTTTTCCTTTAGTTTCTTGAACTCACGACAATCCTTCTTGAAGTGACATGGTTTGTTGCAATGAAAATAATTTCCTTTCTTCTTTTTGTTTCCTTTAGGATTATTTGAAAAATTCTTCCGCTTGTTATTTTTTCCATGATTGCCCTATTTTTGCTCCTTTCCTTCCTCCATCACATGGACCTTAGAAACAGAATTCTCCTGTTCCTCTTTACCATCTAGAATTCGAGACTCTTGTTCAATTCTTAAATGAGTCTCTAATTCTTCAAGTGAAAGATCCTCCTTTTTGTGTTTGAGTTCTTTCTTGTAATCTTTCCAAGAAGGAAGAAGTTTTTCAATTATGGCAGCAACAATTACATTATCCTCCATATTTAATTTTTTCAGTTTGCAATGATTTATGATGCGTTGGATGTCATTAAATTGTTCTAGCACAGACCTATTATCATGCATTTTAAAGCTTAAAAACTGACCGATAAGGAACTTCTTACTTGTAGCGTCGTCCGTAAGATATTTGGTCTCCAATGTTTCCCACAAAGTTTTTGCACTCCCAACATTTTGGTACAAGTCGAACAAATTGTCAGCAAGTTCATTGAGAATGTGACCACGACACAAGTAATCATCGCTCTCCCATTTTGTGCGTTGCCTAGTCTGTTCCACGGTTTCATCTTCATCTTCATTTGGTTTCGATTGTGACAAGACATATACAATTTTCAATGTTGTTAGAAGAAAATGAACCTTTTTCTGCCAACGCAGAAAATTACCACCATCAAAACGATCCAATTTGACAAAGCCTTCTGTTATTTGTCGAAGTGATTTGGAAGAGTCGGCCATTTCAGAAAATACTGTATTTAGATTGTTGGATAATATGAATGCAAATACAGAAATGGAACTCTTTATATATCACAATAATGTCAACTTCAATACAAAAATGTCACTTCGGAATAGATACTAGAAAGCTTCACGGCGTGATGTCACTTTCCTAAATATAGTATTTGCCCCACACGAATAATTTCGGTATACAAACGGGAATCCGAAAATCCGTACTCAAGATACAATTAAGCAACTTGCACTGCCTGCAACTTGTATATTTGAAGACAGCCTTTGGATGCAGCAGCGAAGAACAGTCAATCAAGTTCTTATTCTGTTTATGTGCACAAAACATAATAAGATAATTTATAACTCCTGAAAATTATAAGAGGGTAATAGCAAGGGTTGGAAATTTCGGAACTGGGTAATATCTGTTATATGTGCAAATTAGTTTTAGGCAGCCTTTATTTATAGATAATGAAAGGGTTTGTCTTCAAGAGTCATGACTGTTGGATTAACAGTCTTAATCAATTCCGAAATGGTATGACTGTTAATTACCAACAGTAAGCGTCCCAGTTTGCAAACTTACAAATTCTTTTGGCATTTTATATCTCCATTGTGGATGCTCTAAAATTCAAATTACAACTGAGTAGACCAATTATTTAGTTTTTTCTTTAAAATACAGGGTATTACAACTATAAAGGTCATTTTTAGTACCAGTGCTCGATTCTTATAATAAGATAATATAACGGACTATAAGCCCGAGTGTAAGCAGGTGTGACAAGAATTAAGAATGGAGTATTAGATTGCCAGTGGTCATAGTAGTACATGAATATATATCAAATGGTATTCTACATTGAAACAAGAAGATACACCAACTCTCGTTGAATGAAAAAACAAAAATGAACAGATAAACGAACCCAAACAAGGCTACAAATTTGTTCTAAAAGATGGTTACAAATGACCATAACAGTTGGTTTAGGGCAAATCATTAATTAAATGTTCAAATAACAATGAAATGGGTTAGACAGACTACAATGGATAACTCAACGAAAACTAGAACACATAATGTAATTTGAAATAAAAATCCCATTAAAATTTAGCCATAAACATACCCATAAAGCCAAACCCAAGGCCCACGATCCCAAGATGAGCTGGTCGAGAGGTGAGCACACGCACGTGCTGGCTTCGAAGATAATTCCATAACCTGTCGCCCCTCACCTTTAAAGACTTGGGAAACCCCATGGTCTCCAAGCCATTATGCAATTTTATGTGTATTTAAACCTTTTTCCATTAACTTCAACCAATTTCTCAAGTTATAAGTGGATTCTTTAGCCAATAATTTCACATTCAATACTATATGGTTTTGAACATGTGAATATATTACATTCATCTACTCAGTTCCAGCCCAAGGGATAGATCAATGAGACAACCATCTTGGACTCCCAAATCTCATATAATTTTATAGGCCCAAAATTATTTATGTATATATATATTAGTACTAAAACAAAGCCCAAAAAAAACCAATGTTTCCACTTTCTCCCTTGACAGCATTCTGGTTAAAAAAATATCATAAGATTCAACTTTTCAAAACCTCCTCCATTCCATCCATCAATCCATCAACAACCAATCATTTATTCCTTCCTTCCATCCAAAAACAACAACCATCTCATCAATTTGGAGTATAATCGGCCCACAAAAAAAGCTACATTTCCTTCCATAACAGGTTTGTATTCTTTGTTTTTTGTTAATCAATTCAAGATTTGAAATATACTCTGTATTATTTTGTTAAATAGGTTTCTATTCGTTTTTTTATTTAGGATGAATCTTAGATATTTTTTATTACTATACACTTTAACAAAAAAAAAGGCTGTCAATTTTTTTTTATCAAGTTGTTCTTGTTCATGTTTTTTCTTGTTATTAATGTTGTTGATTTTTTATTGTGTTAATGGTAATAATGTTGTTTTTATGTATTTTTTCAGAAATTTTTAGCGAGGAAGGGCTTTCAAAGTTAATTTACAAATCCATCCAAACAGGTTCCACGTTCCTTTATTTGGTTGAGATTGTAATTTTTTAGATTGATTGTTGGATTGTTGTGTATTTATATTAATAGAGAATTAAGGTTATATTTAGATTTTTAGGACAGCGCTTTTCAAGTTTATAAATTTAGTCCTTGTGGTACAATAACATTTATTTGTGTTGTCCTTTTAGAGTTAGGAGTTCATTTTTTTTGTCCTCGCCAGCAGCACCATTTTTCATTGTGTTTTAGTCATATTTTTAGTATAGAGACCAAATTTATAAAATTATGTGGAGTGTGCTCGAGCACTAATTGTAGGGCTTTTGACCAGGATGAGTTGATTACAAAGAATACGTTTGTACTGTACTTATCATTGGTATTCTAGCAACTTAAAAACTATTTGTTTGTGTTAGTAATTAATGAAGCCATTTATTATTATCTTGTAAAAATACATAATATATTTTTTGCAAAAAAATCATTTCATAAAAAGTTTCATTTTACAAGTTTACCTTGAGCCTCCAAATCCTCTCGGCCAGCCCTGCATATACTCATGGTATGTATACATTTCACCCCGAAATAATCTCGAAATACAAGTGGATCCCCCACTAATGATGGTTCGTAGTTGACCCAATAATTAACTTGAAAACCATAATTCTTACAAAATAATTCCTTTTGTAGGATGATCTAGAAGTTGAGAGCACATGATGAACGCAGCAATGCTACTCAAATAGTGCAGTAAAGTTTGATATATCCTCTGATGATTTAATTATGAGATACCGACTTTAGCTTATGTAACTAATCAAGATAATCAACACAATATCCTTCATACTTGATGTGTTTTGCATATAAATTTATGTGATCCACAATAAGTTTATTTTTTATATTCATAGTGTCTAAAATTAAATGTTTTAGTCGAAAATAAAATACTATTCCTTTCAAGTAGTCGACTGATGAAGACTTGGTTGTTGTCTCGCTACAACAATTTGATCACCATGCGGGTTGTTGTAGCGGTGATCGAAGTGTCGTGGGAGCGAAACATAATTAGAAATTAATTATGTATTATACATAAATGTTTACCTAAATTTCATATGAATTGAGATTTTAATTAAATAATTATGCAAACATATTTTATGCATTTGGCATCCTTGAGAGATTGTTTTAATTGAGAAATGTCTATTTAAATATGTGTTACACATAAATCATTTTCTTTGAAAACATTTATGTTTTCAACCATTGACCTATTATTTCTATGTATTTCTTAGACAAACGTTCAATAATTGTAGTTCGGTTGTATTATGGGATCTAGTAATTATGCGTATTTTTTTAGTTTGGGTTCCAAAGTTTTGCATATTTACACTTTTCGATTCATTTTCACTCTTTGTGACATTTTAAAGTGGAAAAATTGTCACCAAATTTATTTTGTAAAAGGTGGAAACAAATTCTCAACAATAAAAAAGA
Organism: Sambucus nigra; assembly: GCA_949130495.1. NCBI lineage: Eukaryota > Viridiplantae > Streptophyta > Magnoliopsida > Dipsacales > Adoxaceae > Sambucus > Sambucus nigra. The sequence continues at coordinate 35,798,148 of OX422217.1, forward strand.
AAAAATTGAAACCCCAGCATAACCACTAAACCTCGAAATGCAAAACACCCATGATTTTTAAAGTAGTACATTTTTAAATATATAAAATATATTTTAAAATAATAATTTATTAACTTTGCCCCTCCGAGATAACCCCCACTTAAAAAAAATAAACTTATCCCCCGTATGTGCACCATATTGCTTGTATCTTATGCATTGACTCGCTTGTACCTTATTCATGCGGGTGTATGTCTCATTATTGAATATCTAAGTGGTTGTCTTTAAACACAATATTATCCTCATGGATAAACTAAAAAAAAAAACTTAAACATGCATGAAGCATATTAAATACCATTACTCATCTAAGGGGTAGGATCAGGTGTGGACTTGGTATGGACCAATTTTTTAAAAATAGTAAAAAAAATGATTTTGAGTCAATTTTTTAAAGGTGTTTAGTACCCTTAAAAAATAGTCAGCTCAAAATGATTTTTTTTACTATTTTAAATAGGCTTGTTAATCAGGTTCAGTGAGCCGGGCGCGAGGTTGCTCAGGTTCGACCGAGTTAGAATACCTTAGCTCAAGCCCAAGCTTAGTCTGAATGAGCTTCATCCCCTTGGCTCAAGCTCAACTCACAAAATATAACAGTCTTCCGAATCGATTTGAGTAGGCTCAAATTGGATTCACCGAATAAAAACAATTATTTCTCTCGCAAATAAAACCTTTTAATTTTTTAATTCAAGTAATTAAAAATTTTAGGAAACCCGCATTCTATTTTTTTTTAATTATTTTTCAAGAAAACTTTAATCAACTTTCTTGAAACCAAAAAAAAAAAAAACAGAACCCGTGTGGGTAATCTCTGATAAGTAATCATCTACAACAATAAACTAACATGAAAAAACTAGTACTAAAATCAACCAAATTATGTCCGTTATTTAAACAATTTAAATCTGACATATTTTTACCATTTTTAAAAAAATATCAAAATAATTCGTTTTGAAATATTTTTTTTGGAATATCTTGTAATGTTTAAAAAACCAAGAAAAAATCAACGAAAAATAATATATATATATAATAGAAGTCCGGAGAAGGTGACATGTGGCACGATTCTATAACTAAGAATCAATACTCTTGAGTTTTGCAACTGAATAGACACACAATTCTATCTACCATTTATTTTTCACGCCAAATAGCACATCTATAAGTTAGAGGTGCCATTATTATACAATTGATTATTTATCTCCCCAAAGTGATAAAACTCTTCCTATTCATCCGCCTTTTCTGTTTCTCTACACATAGTTACAAAAGCCCTTTCATTATCTTATTTATCATATGAGATAAAAAAAATCTCTACATATAATGCCAATAGTGAATGACAGAGGCATAAATGGGTATGGGATTTATTTCACACAAATCAGACATTAAAGTCGGTCTGATTCCATCAGACAGTATTTGACTTTACTAATATTTATTAATGTTTATGTAATATCCTATTTGTGTAAATCTTCCAGCCTTGAATGACAAATTAATTGGAATGTCTTTCCGAGCTCCAATTGTTGATGTTTCAGTTGTGGACCTCACTGAAAGGCTTGAGAAGAATGCTACGTATGAGCAGATGAAACTTGCCATTAAGTTAGTGTTGATCTGTTCTTTAAATTATCTTAATACAATTGTAATTTTGCATCTTCTTTCATAATTGATATGCCTTCTTAGTTTTTGTTATATATTTCTGTTGTCAGTGATGAGTCGGAAGGCAAGCTCAAGGGTATCTTGGATAAGGGTGGTAAACGGACGGATACAGATCGGATACCATGTTTTCCATATCCGCATCCGCTATCTGGATGCACTATCCATATCCGTATCTATATCCGTCGGATAGTTAAAACAACTATTCGTATCCGTATCCGCTCGGATACCTCGGATTCGAATAATATCCGTATCCATTTACATTGTTTAGCCATCGAAAAAAATAACTATTAAAAAAGCTACAATATAAAATCTATAGAAAATTAGTAATAAATGAAGTACTAACCTTTAATATCCATATTCATAGATCATTTGAGTGTCCAAATTGTTTCCTTAAATCAGCATGACAATCAAGTTCCAATCCTCATATGTGCTTTTTTAATCAGCATCGAACTTAAATCAGATGTGCGCTTCTTGTTTGATTGTTTTGATGCATCACTGATTTGATTCTCACTGCTAGGTGGATCAGGGGAAGACGCATTTGTTGAAATATTTGTTCGGCTTGCCTCTTCTTCTGACATAATCCTATAATCAAGAATAACATATTTAACACATTTAACAATTTGAGTACAAAAACAATTTAACAATATCAGTACAAAAACAGAAAACACCAACAAGAACAGAAAACACAAAAAAAAACAGAACACCAAATTAAACTTATAAAAACACCAACTGTCTAGATAAAAACATAAATTAATTGTCGACATCTGAAAACACCAACTGTGTACATCTTAAATAATTTAAACACAAAAACACCAATTTGAGCCCTACAACTGTCTACATCTGAAAACAAAAATTAAACACAAAAATAGAAAACACCAATTGTCTACAAAAATAGAAATTCAACACCAACTGTCGAAACCCATCCCTCTAACCCATCATTTCCTCTCCACGTCCGAAGGGTTTCGTGCCACCTCTCCTCTTAAACAGAAAACACCACTATAGAAATTAAACACAAAAACAGAAAACACCAACTGTTGGGAAGGGTTTGAACAACAGAAGGGTTTCGTGCTGTTGGCACGACTATATTGATCACAATTATATTGATCTATAATAACATTATCTGTTGGGAAGGGTTTCGTCGTCGGCTATTGGATAGGGCCATAGTGACTGGGCGGGACAATGGTTTGAGCCGATTTGGGTTTTTAATTTATTAGGTTAGATTTTAAAGTTTTTATAATTAAACTTATACCCCAACTTTTATTTTAAGTGTTAGTTTATACCTAATATATTATATAAGTAATATTTTAAACTAATGTTAGACGGATACGGATATCCGATAAAATGGATACTACGCATCGGATACGAATTATCTGTGTCGAATACTAGTACTATCCGTATCTGTTTTCTCGAATATTTTTATAGAGTATCCGTATTCGTATCCATTTCCTTTTTTCGGATAAATATCCACAAATTCGGATTCGGGCATTGGACAGATGCGGATTTTCAAAGATCTGTTTATAGCCCTAATCTTGGATTACACCAAAGATGATAGTTTATTAGTAAGGAAAAAAAATTGAAATAGGTGAAAAACATAAAGGTATGACATAATATAATTATGCCTGCAACAAGAAATCTAACCAAAAATCCAAAAGGTATAGTAATAATTATTATGTGCTTTAAAAAATGAAGGAAAATTTTTCCCACTTCCTTGATGCTTTGATGATGGTTTGCAAAGTTTTGAATGCTAAGTGCGTGTTTGGGTTACACCCATTTTTACAAAATATTTAAAATTTATATGAGGAAGTGAAAAAAACGGACTATGCCAGTATAGGTGGTTTCCACTGGTTTGTCCAATACTCTAGGTTATATATATATATATATATATTGGGTTTTATTTTTTAAGTTGGGACAACAGTAGATAAAGCTCCCAAAATCAGGTATGATGTTTTTTTTTTCTTTTTTTTATACGTATCCACGTATATAATAGTATACCTATATATATATATATATATATGACGTAGGGCTGTGTATATATACGTATATGGATTTGGGTGAATTGAGTTTTAACAGATATGGTGGTGGTGGTTTTTTGGTTGAATTTTAAATCTTAATACTTATGGAGGTAGGTGGATTTCATTTTTTAGTTGAGTTCCTAAGCTTTCATGGAGGTGTATGTGTGTGATCGAAAAACACCCCACATTATGTTATTATTCTTTTTTACTTATTGGTTTTTTAAATTTAATCTAAAGAAACAAAATTAGATGTGCTAAATAGTTATGTTATTTCAATTGGCGATTCTAAATCAATTTGCTAACAATTAATTTGTACATTTTTCATAGTTATATATATATATTCGATCACCCATCGCGTGGCCTCTATGCTAGTATATATATATTTTATATAATTAAAACGGAACCCTGCAATTAAAATTTGTGTGCGTTTAGGGTGACCACGTAGGATGAGTAGAGTTAACACACGAACATTTGAAGTGTCCACGATTCTATGCGTATGTCTTTTCTATTTCCGTCTCTCTGTTTTTCGCCATTTAATTCATTAATTCCTCTTGTTCTTTCCAATTCTCAATCTTTTCATTTCATCTCCTTCTAATGAAATTCATTTACATCCGCCATCTGTCTCAACCTCCCCACCATCCTCAAGCACGTTGTTTCAAACTTTGTCAAAACTGTAACCATCTTCCACATCTCCCATTATTAATCAATCAATTAACTGCTAAAAACCATCGATATATCAGTTGAATTTTGGGTTGTCTTTAAAATTGATGTATTTTGAGCCCCAAATAGGTTTAGTTTTTATCCGGGTTTAAAAAATATGGGGTTTTTAATTTCATACAAGGCCTTTTAGTTTTAAAAGTAGGTTTTGTTGATTCCAAAATCTTTTTTTTTTGTGTGTTCTAATTTATTATTTTTTAATTTTCTTATGAAATTAAAGTTTCTTGTATCTGTAAGTTTGGAATTGTTTTTTTTCTTTTATGTTTTCTAATATCTATAACTAGATTGTATATTAGGTTCACGTAGTTCTCAAGGGGAAAGGGTCAGTTTAGTGATTTGGGATATAGAGACAAGGGCGGAGCTAGGATTTCTCGGAGGGGTGGACTAAAATTAGTAACGAACCTGAAATTTTTTGTCAATGGGGAGAATGTCCCGGCCAATGTCCAGGGTTCAAGGCGATTTCCAAGAGGAGAAATTTATTAAGTTTTTTTATCTATTTATCTCTCTGTTCTAAAAGTCCCGCCTAGGCTTGAGGCTTGAGATAAACGCATCGCCTACGCCTTATTATTGGTAAAAGCCTTAAGGCACACTTTTTTAAAAAAAAACAAAAGATTAGTAGACAAATATTGGTTATGAAGCATGAATATGAGAAAGATGGCTACCAAACATATGGATATATTGTCAAAATTCAAGGTATGTACTATTTTATTATATTACTAGCCTTGGAATAATTAAAATAATAAAAAAAGGAAAAACGCCTTTTGACGCCTAGGCTTCGCCTAGGCGCGCCTAGGCTCCTAAGGCTTGAGGCTTGACCTCTACGCCTCGACCACACCTCGTGCCTTTTAGAACCTTGATTTATCTACATTATTTTTTATTTTTCAGCAATTTTTAACCTTTACAAATTTTAGGATTATTTTTCAATAACATTTTAACTTCAAACAGCAATTTTTAACCCTTACAGATTTTTTTCCCAATTTGGGAGGGGTGGGCTACAACCCTGGTGGGCCCACCCCTGGATCCACCCTTGTATAGAGATGGATTTGATATCTTGTCATGGGCACCAAAGAAAGGTCTTCACATTCCATTTTTTTGGTTCATTTTTATTTTTATTTTGTAAGTCTATAGATGTTATGATTTATGCAGGATGGTGTAATTGCAAAGACTTCACCAATGGGTAAAGTTAATACAAAAAGGTAAATTTGTGTGTTAGTAATTTTTTTTTATTACATTGATCAATTTTATTAAAGAGAATATTTCTTTTTTAGGTTACATTACAGAGTATAGTTGAAGCTTCGTCTGTTTTCTTAATTCATGCTTTCTATTTTTCCTGTACTTTACTTTTATTTGAAAGTGATGATGGAGATGGTGAATTTTCCTCTCCATATACGTTTATTTAGCTAACACTAGAAGTTGTGATTCATGAGAGGGTGATTATAAACATATTGAAATTGGATTAACCCCTATACAAATTTAATGAGATTGAGAAATTTCTTTCTCATGCTACAACCATTGAAAAATCTTATTATAAATGATTATTGTTTGTTGTTGAGTTTGGGTATTACAACAAAGATTTCTTTAAGTTAAATTCCATAGGAAACAAAAGTTAAAAATAATTTCAATGTTGTTATGGGTGAGTTAGCTTTCTTCACACCGTATGCTATCTCTTTTTAATGTTACTCCAATGTCCATCCCCATATATACGTCACACGAATTGTTTTGCACAACAATATGTTCCTATTATGAATTATTTTTTTATGCATATATTATTGTAAATTTGAATAGGTCTATAGGTATTATATATGTATTGCAAAAAAATTATAATACGCTCGCGCATCGCACGATATATAAGGAGTAAAATTTTGTTTACTATTTCATAAATCATAACACAATTAAGGGTCCACATTGAGCCAACAAGGCAAAAAATGAAGGGTTGTGATTAAAGATTCCTCTTTTCCTCTTTTATCCTTTTATTATTTGGTTTCCCCCTCTTTTTTAACACATAATTTTCTTTCTTCCTCTCACTCAAAATTCAAAAGAAGGGATAAAATGGTAAAATATATGCTTTGGACCTCTTTTACTCTGACCATAGTACAATCCCCCCTCTCTATCGATCGATCACGATGGAACACTTCTCTCTCTTCAGTCCTTCAACCCCCGTCTTTACGTATCTTCAGCAGGTAATTTCTATTTGGCATTTTTTTGGTTTAAAATCCTTTTCATTTTCATCATTCATCAATAGGTTACTGAATATTCTAACAAAGTATTATGGTTTACATGTGAATGGATTTAATCTATTTACATTTGTGTTGTTTCATGGGTTTACACTGTTTACATTATATTTGAATGGGTTTACATTTGAATGTGTTTATTCGGTTTGCATTCTGTTAGTAAGAGGAATATAGCATTGTTTGTATTGGTTTACATGTTAGGTTTTGTGTATAAATTTAGGGCTTTGCAATATAGGCCTTTGTAATTTAGGTATTTGTACTTTAGGGCTTTGTAATATAGGGATTTGTAATTCATGGCTTTGTAATTTATGTTTTTGGATCTTATTATTTTTTTATGTTTGGTTGTCTATTTATAGATTTTATTTTTTTATATATTTTAGGTATAGTCATTTTTATTGTGTGTATATTTATAGATTTTATTGTGTTTTGATTTGATAGATTTTAAGGGATTTGTTTTCAATGAAATGAAATAATATTTTTTGTGTACAATTTTATATATTGATAGGATGCTGGCCAGGAAATTCTTTGGTAAAGCAGGCTCATCGCTCTGCCTTTACCATTGCCTCACATAATCTTCTTCTCCACGAAAAAACTACGACTAAAACATAGTGATTATAAAAGGTTATCCACTTTTACATGAATTGTATGGGACTACTCATGTTCTTTTTTATTGATTCCCACCTAAATGCCACCAAATGTAAAAACAGAGGCTGCAAACCTCACACATGAAACTCTATTTCTTTTTTCTTTTCCTTCAATTGTTAACTTATTCCCAGTGTGACTCTGATGTTCATATTGGCTACAAACTCACTCTTGCTGTCCCTATGGCATATAACAGGGGATTTGTAGGAAGAGCTTTTCTAATGGAAATAAGCCAAATGACTCCTAACTTCAGAGCTGCATTGAGTGGTGAAACTATAGATAAAAAGTACTTATGTTCACTTGATGTTTTTCCTGGGGACGTAAAAGTGTGGAGCTCTGACCATTTGTCGCAATTCTATACGAGGGATAGGTGTGTTCTTGAGCTAACGCGAGAGGGGGACTTGAAATTGAAGGGTCGGGGAAAGCAAATCGGATGGAGAGCTCAAATTTTAGGACAACGTGTGGAGGTAAATTTGATGTACGATTTGATAAATATAATTGATGCATTATTTTCAACAGCTTAACACTAGGCCACTAATAATCTAATGACATAATCTCATATTATCAATTCAACATTGTCAAATGTGATACCATAATTTTATACAAAAGTAATGATAGTCAAATTTACTCAACAAAATGTGTCTTCTCAGGAACTTTATTTGGCTAATCGATTGAGTTAGAAAATTCATAATTGACTTTTGTCAATTCTGGAAAATTTTTACTTTTTATAAGATCCAAATCTTTGATAACTTTAACTTAAATTTCTAATTTTTATGACATTCTTAAATTTAGATGATTTGCTTCTTTATTTTCTCTTATAAATAAGAAGGAATTATGATTTAGAAATTATCATTCAATATCAATTGTTAAAGATTTAGGGAGTCAGTGTCCTAAAACTGTTTGAGTCTAGAGTAATTCTATTCTGATACTTAGAACTTATATTGTTGCAGAAACATAATTTGTTAAAGAATGGGAATGATGTTGTCTTAATCGAGGATGGTTGCTATTGTGTAGAATCTGTGGGTAAGGTATGATGTTGTCTTATTAGGTATTGAGGAAAAGGATAGATTGTGTACTCCTTTCAGGATTTGATGTTTTTTTAATATTCTTTTCATATCCTAATTTCAAGATCTGATTTGAAGTTTGAGTTCTAAGACGTGGATATTTGAGTCATGTCTATGTTTCTTCTTAATTGCAGTTTTGGGGACATAAAATAAAAAGCATATCAGATTTCATGAATGGATATTAGTCTACAAGACTAACTTTAATTCAAGGTTTTTAGAGGTGATGTGTATATTTTCCATTCACTCTAATGTTTTAATTATTTTCATAGCTCTGATTTAGTGTTGTATAATTATGTTTATGCATAGCTTTTTGTTGAGTAATATTTTATATAGATATGGTTTCTGATTTACGAATTTCTATTTATTATGTTAAAACACAATTTTTTATAATTTTTTAGATCTATCTTACCAGGGTATTTCTGCTATAGCTCTTTTGTGTTTTTTATGATTCTTCAAAGGAGTTGTGATGGCTGTGATTTCAATGGATCTTCTCTTTTTTGGATTGTCTTCTTGACTTTGTATGTTTTTTCTGTTAATATTGGAAATGAGCAGCTTGAAGCTTTGATGTTAGAAAAAAAGTTAGAAGTAGAGCAGCCATCTTGAATTGATGGGAATATTGGGAAAATTATTGCAGACATCTGAAGAGAATGGACCAGAAAGGGTTATGAACACAATTGAGGATGAATTAGATGGTGATGAAGAGGCAGTGTCTTAGGACGGAGCAATCACAGGAGATGAAACCATTCACAAATGAACTTTCGACTATAAGTTGAGGTCAAAACACCAGCCGAAAACTAAAACCTCTCCCGCAGTTGTTCCTCATAATAATTTAATTCCCCTGAATAGAATGCCAAGATCCAAGGTTACATGAATTAGAGACAAATTCAAATATAGTCCCAACATAGTAATATGATTAATAGTTTTTTTTAATAAATATCGACACAAAATGATTAGTACCCAATGAACATTTTTCGTGCATTTGGTACTAACCTTAAGTGTGTCATTGCTGTTTCTTTTCTCTCTTTTTTGCTAAAAAGTAAGCTTTGGGAACGCTGAGAACTGTAGGATGAATGCTCAATGTTGTAGCACTGTAGGACGACCGTTGCTACTCACAACAAATTTTACAGGTTCGTTTCTCTTTATGTTAAAATGTAGATCTGTATGCCTGGAATGACAGGCTATGATTTGCTGAAAAAAATTAAGGAATCTTCATCTCTGAGAAACATACCAGTGGTCATTATGTCATTTGAGAATGTTCCTTCCATAATGAAATAGAGGACTTAGAGAAGGTGTCGCCTATGCTTCAAAGCACCCATCCTTGGGGATGAAGTGAGTAGATATGAAGATGTAATAGAGAACTATATGCAATTTGTTTATATTTTTTATTTGTATTTTTAGGTTTGGCAATGCTCTCACCTCATATCAAAGTATATATGTATCAAGTGAGTTGTAAATTTTACTTTTTCACACAGTTTTTGGGGGTGTTAATATTTAGTCGTATGTTTATATTGATTTTGCAGATAGTAATATGTGTTTTTCCACTACTATTTTTTCTTTCAAGACATACCATGTATCCCCTCTCTAATTGTGTTTCAAATTTATGGTTTTAATTAATTGTTCTTATGATTTTTTGTTCAACTATGATGTGTTTATTTTTTCTTGCAAGTAGTGTCAATGAAGTGGCTATAGAGTCATAGACCAGAGGAGATCAAATAAATTCAGGAAAAGACACTGAGTATATCCCTGAATTTTATTGGTTTTATTGTTTTGGAAGTAAAGTGCCTAATGACAAATTGTAACTCTGTTTTTTAATTATGATTGCAATTTTAAAATTGGCCAGTAACTATTTATTTCTAGATTCCTATAATCTTAAAGAGGACTGCTCTATCTTAAATGAACTATGTCATGCTAATTCTTCTTATAGAAGAAAAAAGCTAATTCTAATTGCTCTTATTCTTAGTTTTTGCAGATTTATAAAGTTTTGATTAAGGGCTTTTTGGTTTTCTAACTTAAGGGTTTTATGACATTCGGGAGTTGTGATTTTTAGGGTTTAAGAATTTGTCCAACAACGTTATCCACAAATATATTCATCAACCAACGTTATTCTTACTATAGTTTTTTTTGTAAATTTACTTAGTAGATAGTAAACATTGATTATTTATTGGGATTTGATTTCCTTTTTCTACAAATGCAGGGTATACAAGGTGTTGAATGACTTTTACACTATGGAATGTGGTGGAGGCACTATCATAGAGGGGTGGACGTGATCCATCATGGAGGCGGTATCAAAAAGGAGGTTCCAATCATTCTAACTCATAACGAATGGTGTAGTTTTTTTTAGTTAAAAGTTAGAGAATGGATGTTCCTATTAATGAACCCATTCTATTGTTTTAATTAGGGTGTTGTATCTTCTTTTGTATATACTTTACTGGAAGATTACGTAATAGCCGTAGAGGAGTTTTTAAATTTCTATTTGATTCTGCATTGTATTAACTTTGTACTAATATTTTAATCCTGCGTTTCTACTGGTGTTTTCACCAGATTTGCAAAGATACCGCTTTGAAGGCGTTCATCCCGCTTGGAAGGCATTCATCATCTAAAAACATCGTAGCTCCACCCATTTTTTTACAAGTTTCCATTATATTAGAGAGATTAATCATCGTACATCATTTCATGAAAGAGTTTCATTGTTATAGGCATTTTGTCTCCGTGTATGCAGAATGCACTACGAATATGGTTTGATATGAATATCCAAGATCATTACAATGGGTAAGTAGTTTGATTACGGTATTAGTTTTAAGTTATTTTATAATTTTTTTTAACTTAATTAATTAAGCTAAACCAAATTTATGATATGTTTGTTAAAAGGCACTTTTGTTGCTAAAAGCATTACCAATTCATTAAATTTTGAATATATGACATTTTTTATTGCATTTATTATGATGTATATATGACTCGGATCCTGAGGTAGTCTTTGATCTCCTTGATATCTGGGTTACGATTTTTTTATATTTGTTTGGAAGCTGATCAACTGATCAGGTAGTATCTGGGTTAAGATTTTTTTGGTTAATCAACTGATCAGCTCATCATCTATTTGGTTTCAGCTGATCAGGTACTCATCATCTATTTGGTTTCAAGAACCTCGAGCCACTCCTCTGGATGGGGTTTTCATTTTTCAGCAGTTGGCACATATCCACTTCCCAGCATTTTTAGCGTAGATCCGCTTCAGATCCGTCGGCACAGATCTCGGTCCAAAAATTTCCCCAACCAATTCCAAATAATTGGGGATCTAAGTGGATGAAAGAAAAAAAAACATTTGAGAAGAGTCATCTATCTCCATTATCAGAAGAACCTGTAAACGAAGAGGACACGACAAACATGTAAAAAAGCACAAACGTGGAGAAATAGGTCACTAAGGTATTACATTTTTCTTGATCCCGTTTTCCTACTTTTTCCATTGTCTCAAAAATCAACAACATTCATTTATTTTCATAACCTCAAGTCCTGGAATTTTTATTTCATTTTTTTCCGCATGTTTGTTCCTTGAATAGATGTTATTGTTATTTTTTTATGACCATACATTTGGAAGCTTCTCAAAATGCTACTACTACCATTACCAAGTGTGGTAAATGAGTTAATAATTGGAACTGTTCTTGGATTGGCTGCTGGTGGTCTGTGGAAAATACATCACTGGAATGAGCAGAGGAAAGTGACATCTTTTTATGACCTGCTGAAATTTCTCTGCTCACTACAATAGCTCACACGAACTTGAGTGATTGAGATGCACTAACTTACATAGTGATTTTCACAAGATAAAAACATCTTTGATTTTGCCACTTTTTTATCTTTTAGCATTGTGTTTTTGTTTTTTTCATAATGTGTGCCAAACATTCTGCATGTGTTAGAATATCAGTGTATTGTTGAACTTTCTCCCATAGTACTGAGTTGTTTGGTTAATGTATTTTGGAATTCATAAATTCAATTAGATAATTAGTAGTAATGGGTGATTAAAATTCTGCAGGAGAAGTTTCTTTAGTTGTGTTTATTTTTTTTGTTGATCAATTCACCTACACATATTTGGGGTGACTTTTAAGGAAGAATCATAATTTGTTACTGAGCACTTGACAATCATATGAAAAAATTCTAGATGTGTAGCACGGGGATTTGCATATATAAATACCAAATTATAATTTTTCTTTCACTAATCTCATTATCATTTCTTAAAATTTGGCTCTTACTACTGTAATTTGCATCTTTTTGCATCCTCTGATGATTAATTCATCCTTTTACACCTTCAATTTGCAGTGCCTGACAGGTGTCACTTCTCTACATCCATTCAAGTATGCATGACAGGTAAAAATAATGCTCGAATTTTGTGTTAAAATAGGTTCAGTGGACTTCTTAAGTTCACCAGAGGGAACATCCTCCCCTTCCAGTGCATGTTTACCTTTAACTTCACTCTTCACTCTTTAGACAATTTTATACCTGTTCGAGTAATGTTAAATTTTATACATGTTTGCTGCTCAAATTTTGCCCTCGATTTTATATATGTTTGAGTATTTTATATTTGTTCAATTTTTGCCCTTGATTTTAAATCAGAAATATGATTGTTCAGATGTTTATTCAATTCTATACTTGTTTTGAAATACGATTATTTAGAGCAGGTATAAATTACGATTGTTTGGATGTTTATTCAGATGTTTGAAATACGATTATTCATACCTTTATTCAATTTTATACCTGCTTTGAAATATGTTTATTCAAGAGCATTGACACTCAATTATTCATGAGCATTGACACCTGTTTTGGCTATGTTTATTTAGATGTTTATATATTATCTTGGTGTATGTTTCTAAATATCTGAAATGGGACTTTGATTATAAGTTTTTAGTTCTCAAACCGTTTTACATGTGTTCCAAAGCTTAGTAAGTTGTTTAGTTTTAAAATCTTACATGTTTCTAATTTGAAGCGTTTCACATAATGCCTAAGTTATGTTTTTAACTTTTCTAATTTCTTTCTTGATTAAATGTTATGTGTGACATAAGTGTTCCTTTTATGCATTACACGAATATTTTCAAAAACAAATAATGTGAATGCTATTGTGGTTTCTTGATGTTTGAAAACAAGGTTATATTCATGAGCTAGAGTTTGGACTGAGAAGTTGCGTTGTTGTGCTACTGTTTGTGCTGATGTCTGTGCTAATATGCGTTGCTGTTTGCACCATGTCCGCACTGTTGTGTTCCATATCTGCGCCATGCCTATACCACATCTGCACTACTGTGTTCCGATCCTAATGAGAAGTTGACCCCATTTGCATCTGATGAGCCCAGTGGTAAAGAGTTAATGTTTAAGCAAGTCCTTTTGAATAACTACTAAGAGGAATTTGAAAGCGGCAAAAAAATAAGGAAATAAATAACGTTGCTGAGTGCCCTTGAGCAAGAATCGAAGTGTGGAGTTTTGTGGTTATTATATCTATTGTGGTAAAGTTAGAATTATATGTCACTAGTTAGAGTTGTGTACATATGGATTTTAAATGGTTTGTAATTTCACGAGATGCAAAACTATTCTACCACATGGTTTCCAAGTAGTTGAATTGCCTTAATACTATTATGTTTCAAGTTAAAATAATAAGATTTAGGAGAAATGCCGTAACTTTTTAAATGTAAATGATACGGCGGAAATATTGCGTATTTCACCCGTTAACCTACGCGTTATTAGCCCCCTCGGGTATCTTATTCCCTATATTTATGCTCGTTAACCGGACAACCCTCGGATTTCTATGATAACATGTTTTGCAGGGGTTAATTGAGCTTTTGTAGGTATTTGGATGCTAAGTGTGAAGTCCGGATGCGTTTCGCTCGATTTCCGTACACAACCGCACGCGCAAGGGCATTTTAGTCTTTTGACAGCTTGGGCACCTGGCCCGACATCTACACGGAAGTTGTATCCCTCCTCGCTAGCTTCGCGTGGCCGCGAACGGTGCGCGATTCCGATGCATAACGACAAAGTTACGGCGATCGGAGCGACGTTGGATTGTATGCCAAAACAGGGAGAATTGCAGGCTGCCCCTGTTTGGTCGATCTATCGACCATAAGGGTCGATCGATCGACCATTCTTATTTTTGCCACGAATTACACTGTCGATCGATCGACCAAAGGGGTCGATCGATCGATCCCCTGTTTTTCTGCAGATATTTTCTTTTCTTTTCTTTCTTCTTTTCTTTTATTCTAACTTACTATATAAGCTAATTTTGTTGTAATATTCAGATATAATTAGTTTCATACGTTTTTAGGTTAGTTCTTAGCTAGGGTTTGGGGTTTTTGCTTGGTTTGGCTTCAATTCTCTTAGGTTTGACACCCCATTTGGATTGTAAGTTGTATTATTCATTACCCTCACCATTAATATAGTTTGTATCCATTACTTTCTTGCTTTCTAGATTAATTTCATGCTTTGTTAATTAGTTTAGTTATTTATTTCTTGCTTAATTAGTTTATTGCTTTGTTAATTAGTTTCATTTATGTCTAGCCCTTAGATAAATAGGGTCAGGATTGCGTTTGCGCCATTTTCGGGTTCGGACCTCGAAATTTGGGGTTTCGTGTAAAATTGCATTTAATTGAAACCTCGCGTATTAAAGTCGGATTATTATGCGTTTAACTTTCTTTGTCATGCAACGTTAGTGTTTATAGCGATTATCCGAATTTAATCCGCGTGTGATCATTTTTCAGTTAAATGTTTTATCTCGCAACTTTGGATTAAATTCCTTCTTGCGTGATGTTTATGCTTAGTTGAAAATGCTCGATTAAATTGCTTTCGAGCCTTAATTCTAATTAGTAGTTGTTTCGATCTGTTTGGTGGAATGCAATCCCGATCCTCGCTTTACTTTAATTTACCGTAACTTCTCATTTTCTTTAGTCACCATAACCACACATCACCTTTTACACTTTTATTCTTGAAGTTTTAAAGCAATTAACATCTAAAATTTAATAACTCCCTGTGGATTCTCGATACCCGACTTACCGCTTTACTTGCCCCGCAAGTGTAGTTGTAACTTAGGTTTTTTGCATCGCGGCGGCGAAACGCACAACGATTGTGCACTTACACGCGCACACTTTTTTCGCTCAATCAAATTGGCGCCGTTGCCGGGGATTTATTGTTTTAGATAGTAATTGTTTTCTGATTTCGTAGTATTTTTCCTTTTCTATTTGTATTCTTTCTTTTAACCTTTCTTGCAGGATTTGCATACTTCGAGCGCTAAGAAACTTCTATTCGAGGTTGCTCACTTTCTTTCTTTCTTGGATTCTCCATCTTTCAACACCAAGGTAACCATGTCTTTCTTTTATAGTAATTACGGTTATTCTAATGATTCTTACTTTGGGGATAGTTTTCAAGTTTTCCATTTTGAAGATTTTCTTGAAAATCAAAGACTTGAAAACATTTATCGGAATGAAAATCGTTATTGGGAGCTTGAGTTGGATTCATTATTCGAATCCAATGACGATTCTTATTTCATTACTTTCGAAGACGAATTTCAACCAAATGAGGAATCCGAGGATCTAGAGCCGGGGAAGCCTACTTTGGAAGAAACTTTTCTTCTTTACTCCCAAGGTTTGGAAAGCTTAAATGATGCTGGAATGAGACTTGGTGAACTTTGCGATGAGATTAATTCTTTTCCACAAAACAACGAGGAGGTGGAAACTTGTGTTTCACCTCAATTTTTCAAAGAATTTCTCATCGAGTGTGCATCTCTCTCCCTCGAAATTCAATCTCCTTCCGACGATGAGTCGATTGAGATTGAATTTGTTTCATCACCATATTCGTTTTCCGTGATCGAACCATTAGAATTACCGGTTGATTCCTGTGAGTCGGTAGAAATTAAAACTTCTACACTTTTTGCCGACGAGGACTCTTTACCAGACTTGTTGTCGATGGTTGTTATCCTCATGTGTGCACCATCTCCCATTCCATTTGAAAAACCTTTGGGAGATGAATCGATTTTTCTTGGACCTCAAGTGTATTTTTCCCCCTTTTTATCCAAATCCCCCATCGTCCGCCTAGAATTTCAAATTGGCGATGGTTCATTTCTTTCACCGCCCACATGCCTTCCGTTGTTCAAACGGAATTCCTATTTTCCGGGAGGCATGCATGCTCGGGAGGGTCCACCGTCGATCCTCCAAAGTCAAATCGTGTTTTGGATGGACCCTCAAAAATATCGACTTTTGGTATATAGTTAATTGCGCATTCAAAGTGTAGGTTGTATATACTAACTTCTTTATTTTTGTTTTTCTCGATTTTAGCCTAGTGTAATTAGCTAAACTCTTTTTATTTCTTTTCGTATGCTTGGTTCTAACTCTTTTGTAGGTTCAACGGACTTGAATTTGCGGAGATATGCGCCCCGGCACACTTTTATTAAGAAAATAATCAAAAATCACAAAAACATTTTTTTTCCCTTTGATATTCACACACGCATCCTCATGCAATTGCATTTGTTTTTATTTTTCTTTTATTTTATTTTTCATTTGTTGTCGTGATTATGCGTGTGCGTTGCTCGTGTACATATTTTTATTTTCTTTCATTTTTATTTTTTTATTTTCTCTAGCCTAGGCCTTTTAGGTGTGTATATCTAGGCCTATGTGTATTTTATTTTTATTTTATTTTTATTTTTATTTTTCTATTTTTATTTCATATTCTTATGTGTATATATATATATATACTATATTTATATTTATTTTCTTTTTATACCCCATATTTGTCCCCAAATTGCATCTTTCCCCCCCACTTTAAATTTCCAATGCAGTGAGATTTTTCTGCTTGGTCGATCGATCGACCCTTGGGAGTCGATCGATCGATCGACCAGTTAAACCGAAACTGCTTCTTATTTCTCCCCTTTCTTCTTATTTCTCTCTTCTCCTCTACCATACGATTTGTGCCCTAATATTTACCTACACCAAATTCCCCCTTTTTCTTCCAATCACTGCATATCCAAGGTATATCTCTACTTGTTCTTCATGAATTTGTAGTTTTTGGTATAAATGTGTCACAAAATGCATGTTTAAACCCTAGTTTGACACTTTGTTTGAATGTTGGTGTTTCCCCTGTTTTCGATTTGTTCCTACTGAATTTATGCATTATTCTTGTTATTAATCCACTCATGAACATGTTTTGATTGCTGCATTGTTGGTTGTTCATGAGTGGGGTGGTTTTGTTGGTTCAAACTTGGCATTTCTCACCCTTAGTTCACATTGCGCACGCCAAGTGTTCGCCAAAATGCCCAAAATAGTTTTCAATGCATTTTTTGGCGCACACTTGGTTGATTTTTACTCGTTGTCGTATTCCGACATATTTTAGCGCAATGTTGCACTTTGTTACCTCGGTTTTGGGCACTCGCACCCCATTTCAACTCGTACACTAAACTAACCATTAATTGCGCTTACAATATTTTTTTGTATTGCTTAATTCTTGTTTTGTAGGTTGAAATGGCACAATCAAAGAAATATAACTCCACTGTGTGCATGCCCACCTTGGGTTTCGAGGGTTTCCGTTGCAAGAAAGAACGGGAATGGTTTCAGGCCTATTTTGAGACTGCTCAGAGGCCGTTGGCCTACAATCTTGCCTGGAAGCTTGAGGATTTGCCGAGTGAGGCGCCCGTTATTCTGAGGCGCCAGGGATGGGAGTCTTTTCTCGCCACTAATGGGCGCATTAATGAAGAATTGGTTAGAATATTTTATGCGACATTAGTGGTGGTGAAAGGTGACAGGCCGACCACTTTTGAGGCCATGGTTCGAGGGGTGAGGGTACCTTTCCATTTATCTGATTTGGCGGCCTTCATGCATGTACCGAACCCCGAGAACGCTGTCAGTTTAACCGATGGGGATGTTTTTGGTTTGACGACATTGATAGAGAGCCTTGCACCGGGTGAAGAATGGAAGAGAATGGCTTTCCGCTCGGCTGCAATGGAGGACCTACCGAGACTAATTCACTACATCAATGTCCACTCCTTTATGGTGACGAGCAACCGATCTGAGGTGCGTCACAAGCACGCCGCATTTATCTACGCGCTGATTAACAATTTGGGCAATATCAGTTTGCCCAACATATTTCTGGATATGATGTGCGCTACTGCCAAGGAGAGAGCCAAGACATTTTCCCTCCCCTTTCCTGCCCTCATCACTAAGATTTGTATTTCTCACGGTTGCCCAGAGCTAATCGCCGACCGCAAACACGATCCACTCGGGCTTCTAACACAGGCCAACATCACAAGAATGCTGAAGCGCGAGTGGGGGCAACCGGCGACGAAGAGGCAGAGGGCAGAGGTTGCTGACGATTTGTCTGAGGAGGAGGAGATTAGAGAGATGGAGACTGGTGAGGGTTCTCACGTGCCACATACAGAGGATGATGCCCGCTTTGCGGCATACCAGGCAGTGCAGGACCAGCGCTGGGAGGAGACCCAGCTCAGGTGGGCGACTTGGGAGTCGCGCCTGGACCAGTTGCAGGCCGATCAGCGGCAGCAGTGGGCTCAGCAGCAGGCTCATCAGGAGCAGTTTCAGGCCGAGCAGCGGCAGGAGTGGTCAGTGCAGAGGCAGGCCAGGGCACAGAGTAGACAGGAGTACCGGATGATGCAGCGGATGATGAGAGATCTTTATCTGCAGCGCAGTGATTCCGACGCGCTAGTGCCTCCTCATTTTCAGGACCCCTCCGATCCTAGTGGTTCTGGCCACTAGGCTGTTGTTGTGCTGGGTTTCATTTTTGTATTTTTGGGATCGGATAATATTGTACTTTTGATTTTTATTTTTATTTGTATTTGTATTTGTATTTCTTTTATTTCAGAAGTTGTAATGTATTAAGTTATTTTGTATTGAACTTATGAAATGAGAAATGAAAATGTAGTTTGTGGTTGTTTATTGGATTTTGATGTGTGTGACCTTCCATTTTATAAAATCAAAAAGTTCACCATCAATTTATCTAGTATTTGCACTTCAGCCCCTCTATATTATTGTGACTTGTGACATAATTTCTCTTCACTTGATACATCGGTACATATTCTTTATATGCTTTGTACTAACTTGTTTTGCAGCTTCATTTGGACTTGTACTTATGGAGATCGCTCCACGTGTGGGTAATATCATTATTTTCCTAGCTTTGTGTTGTGTTCTTTAATGGACGCATTGGGGACAATGCAACATTTAAGTTAGGGGGTGTAGGATAGTCTATCCATTTTGTTGTTTAGTCCTTGGATTGGATTACAATTTAGTTACAAAGCATGTTTTTGTTAAAATTTGAAAATTTTCAAAAATATTTTCTTTCTTTTTTCTCCTTTGTTGGGCATTTTGCCTTGTTTCCGATGATAAATTTTAATAATTGCCCGATCAAATAGACAATTCAACTATGCATGTTCTCGATTTTAGAAGTTATTAGATTCTAGTCCCTAAATCATTAATATTATGAATAACTTCATGAATTAAACTTTATCCGTGAACATATGCACCATTCTTGTTATATTGAATTGGCTTAAGATTTTTATAACTCGGTATGCTTTTGCTGCATTGTATATACTTACACCGAGTGAGATTAGAGACTTATCTTCATTTGTGAGTGTATACACTATTCTTTTCTCATTGAAAACGTTACAGTCGTTGGTAATCTCTTTATTCTTTCATTGACCGTTCATTAATTGAGTTCATCATTGAAATGTGTTACTTGAGCATGATTTTCATATGTTGTTTTGACTCGCGAATTGCGTATACTTTGTGAAATGATCATAGGCCCTCTTTGATATATCACCCATATGACCTTGACCTCACCTTTATATGTTCCCTAGTCAACCCACTTGAGCCTAAATACTAGCCTTTCTTTTCATTAACCAAAATCCCATAACCAACTCCAAATTGGAGTTTTATACCATATATATTACCTTACATACCCTTGTTTGGATTGTTGCTTGGAATTGAATGTTATTATTGTTGTGTGGTTGCAATTTGAGTATGAAAAGAGTAAGAAGTGTCAGAAAAAGAAAGTAGTGAAAAAGAGAAAGCAAAAAGCAAAGAAAACAAAAGAAAAAGTGAGAAAAAGGAAGAAAAGAAAAAGAAAGAGAAAGTTGTAAATATTGTTTGTAGTGTTTCAATAAGCTTTGATTACTCTCTCGATTGTTATATTTATGCTCGTTTGGACATTCTTGTCCAACTTTTGATATTGCCCACTTTTTACATTATTCCGAGTTTCATCCCCAAACACTTTGAATCCGTATATACATCCCTTTCATTTCGTACCTTAACCTAGCCATACATTACAACCCTATTACAAGTCCTATGTGATCTTAAGTAGATGTAATTCAAATGTTTAAATAGTTTTGATAATCTGTGAAAATGCATTTCGCCTCTTTTAGTGTGCGGTATCCTTTCACTGAGATTGCAATTTTTATTTCCTATATAGCGTTCTTCATTCGTGACATGTGCGCGGCCTAGTTTCCATTTACATTTACTCTTTATGCCCGCATGTCCCGTGTATTACCTCCCTTTTCATAGTGAATTCATTTGTTGAGCGTAATACCCGTGAGGATTGAATGTATGCATGCTTTGATGTTTAGTATCCGAATTATTTAAGTTTTTCGCCAAATCATACCTTGGATATGCTCACTCCCCTCCCACATGCTAGAGTTTCAATTCATTGAGGTGCATTCGATAGTGTTAATAACTACGGACTTCTCATGCGAATTCGTTTGCTATGCTAATAACATGTCGAAATCTTGTTCGCACTGATGAGTTTGTCTTACTTGATTGGGCATATTTTGAGGAAACTTTATGATGTTTGTGGGTTTCATCCCTGAAAACCCTCACGAGACGACACTCGTCCACTAGGGTAACCTAGGGGTTTAACGGCTTATTGCATACGCTAAATGCAATCGAATCGCCCGCGAAAGTGGCCTTATCTTTTTATTGCGTTTATACCATACTTTTGTACTCTCTCCTGTGTTGGTTTACTTGTTCTTCTTGTTGCATCTTATTTCATTGCTAGGGACTAGCAATGTGTAAGTTAGGGGGTGTGATACGGCGGAAATATTGCGTATTTCACCCGTTAACCTACGCGTTATTAGCCCCCTCGGGTATCTTATTCCCTATATTTATGCTCGTTAACCGGACAACCCTCGGATTTCTATGATAACATGTTTTGCAGGGGTTAATTGAGCTTTTGTAGGTATTTGGATGCTAAGTGTGAAGTCCGGATGCGTTTCGCTCGATTTTCGTACACAACCGCACGCGCAAGGGCATTTTAGTCTTTTGACAGCTTGGGCACCTGGCCCGACATCTACACGGAAGTTGTATCCCTCCTCGCTAGCTTCGCGTGGCGGCGAACGGTGCGCGATTCCGATGCATAACGACAAAGTTACGACGATCGGAGCGACGTTGGATTGTATGCCAAAACAGGGAGAATTGCAGGCTGCCCCTGTTTGGTCGATCTATCGACCATAAGGGTCGATCGATCGACCATAAGGGTCGATCGATCGACCATTCTTATTTTTGCCACGAATTACACTGTCGATCGATCGACCAAAGGGGTCGATCGATCGATCCCCTGTTTTTCTGCAGATATTTTCTTTTCTTTTCTTTCTTCTTTTCTTTTATTCTAACTTACTATATAAGCTAATTTTGTTGTAATATTCAGATATAATTAGTTTCATACGTTTTTAGGTTAGTTCTTAGCTAGGGTTTGGGGTTTTTGCTTGGTTTGGCTTCAATTCTCTTAGGTTTGACACCCCATTTGGATTGTAAGTTGTATTATTCATTACCCTCACCATTAATATAGTTTGTATCCATTACTTTCTTGCTTTCTAGATTAATTTCATGCTTTGTTAATTAGTTTAGTTATTTATTTCTTGCTTAATTAGTTTATTGCTTTGTTAATTAGTTTCATTTATGTCTAGCCCTTAGATAAATAGGGTCGGGATTGCGTTTCCGCCATTTTCGGGTTCGGACCTCGAAATTTAGGGTTTCGTGTAAAATTGCATTTAATTGAAACCTCGCGTATTAAAGTCGGATTATTATGCGTTTAACTTTCTTTGTCATGCAACATTAGTGTTTATAGCGATTATCCGAATTTAATCCGCGTGTGATCACTTTTCAGTTAAATGTTTTATCTCGCAACTTTGGATTAAATTCCTTCTTGCGTGATGTTTATGCTTAGTTGAAAATGCTCGATTAAATTGCTTTCGAGCCTTAATTCTAATTAGTAGTTGTTTCGATCCGTTTGGTGGAATGCGATCCCGATCCTCGCTTTACTTTAATTTAGCGTAACTTCTCATTTTCTTTAGTCACCATAACCACACATCACCTTTTACACTTTTATTCTTGAAGTTTTAAAGCAATTAACATCTAAAATTTAATAACTCCCTGTGGATTCTCGATACCCGACTTACCGCTTTACTTGCCCCGCAAGTGTAGTTGTAACTTAGGTTTTTTGCATCGCGGCGGCGAAACGCACAACGATTGTGCACTTACACGCGCACACTTTTTCCGCTCGATCAGTAAATCAGAATGAGGCGATTCTGGCGCCATTGGATTCGTATCGCCTGTGCCTAGCTAATCATATTTCGGGTTGTTTTCGGCGCTCCTGTTGGGGTCAAAATCGACTTTAAAGTCTGTGATTCTGTTTTTTCATTGTCGGATTTGGTTCATGTAAGGTTTTTTCATTGTTGGATTTGGTCCGGGTATAAGTTATTGGACTATTTATTATTTGTTAAACATGGTGGATAGTCCTATAAATTATTTATATTATGACCATATTTTTTTAAATTACACTTTATTTTGTCGAGAACAAAATTTATGCCATTTTGCAATTATAAACTTTGGAAAATTTTGACGTTTTGCGATTACGTATTTCAGAAATTTTCTCCGTGCCTTCAGGCACGGCATTCCATTAGTATATATATATAAAACGATCATTAAGTTAGCCCTCATTGAATCCGCTCCAACATATCTAATACTCAAACAATTATAGAACTCAATAATTCCAAAATCTCTGAATGACAGTAAAATAAAAACAGACAACATGTTCGACTGAAATAAATGCTCACAGTGAAGAACTTAATGAATACTAAGGCGCCTAATGTCAAGGACCTGCAACATCCACATCAGCTGCAACACGCCAAAAGATAGAACCTGCTAGGCCTGGTATCCCTGTGGCTGGGCACCTAAAATGTTTTACAAAAGATAAAGACTTGGAGAAAACGGGTCAGAGCCCAAGTAAAACAGTTTTAAAAATTAAGCAAGTGTTTAAATGCTAAAATTACAAATATTATATACATGTTAGGTTAATTTGCTCTCACTTGAGATGCTCACCTCTCATCTAGTGTGCACGCCTAACATTTATCTAAGTCGTCCTAGTTATACTACACCATCTAACTAGTCCAACCTAAATATACTACGATACATGATAACTTGTAACATTCACCTGTATCACCCATACCATACGTTATAAAATTCCTTCTATCCATATTTCAATTATAAATTTCTCATTTTATAATTAAATACTCATTACTAGAGTTATCATAAATATCATCCTTTTTTTCTTCTACTAGGAACACACAGTAGAATAAGTCATCAGTATATATATTTATCATAACATATATAAATATAACAATACTGCACCCTTAGGCGGAGACCTCCTAGTGCATGCATACTCTGCTACCATGTCCTAGTACCTCACGTACTAAATAAAGGACTACTCGTTCAGTATCTCACTTGAACCTTACAACAATTCACATATATTGGAGTTGAACATAGCTCTCACGCACATACCTACGCTCTCATTCAACCGTAGAAACTATCATACTATCAGATAGCACGTATCCAAGGTTCTATGTTCTGGGTACAAGTATAAAATCCCCACAATGGGCTCATTAGGATAAGACAATCCACGTCGCTAAACCTCCACCCGATAGCAAGCAGCGTAGGTATGTCATGCATATAATACATCATATAATAGGTATACACACAGCCTATAAAAATTAGTAGGTATACGCATAACCCAAGTACCCAGATTTATACAGAGTATATTTATTTCTAACACTCACGGTACTTTGAAACTCGCGATTATTCTCTCTATCCTATTTCCTCAAACATAATTCACACATTTAAGGCCCTTTCACTTCCCTTTATATTGTCCTAGTAGTTAACCCAAAATTTCATGCTACTAGTTCATGTAATAAGATCACTCAAATGTCACCGTAGGTCATTCTCATTCTCTCGAAGTACTACGTCCAAATTTAAGCTTGTCCGGGTAATATTACATTTCTGAAATCCCGTTAAAAGTGTCAAAAATCTCATTCGAACGAACTTCGAACGAACCTATACTCTGAAATCTCGTTAGAAAATTCGTCCGAACGAGGTCCTACGAACGGGGTCATTTGAATGAACTTCGAACGAAAAGTTTTATGAAATTTCGTTAAAATTCTCGTGGGAATTATCGTTCGAACGACTGCGCCGATCGTTCGAATGGGAATTACCAGTTCGTCCCCTTTTTCCAAAAAACTGCATTTTTCATCACTTTTGACACTCCAATTCACCATTTCACAACCCCAAACTCCCATCCAAGTATATCAAACATCATACTAACCTATATATACGGTTTATGACATGTAATATTCACCAAATCATTAAATAACCTCAAATAAATTGGATTAATTCAAGATTGTCCTCTAAAAATCCTAAATTGCCGATTTTCATCATAAAAACATATGGAACTCCGATTTCTTCACATTTTAATTGTTATTAGTTTTTCAATTCCATCTTCTAACATAAGAGTTAAGACTACTATCAATTCTATCCAAAAATATGATTTGACTTCCTCAAATTTGATATAAACATTCATGTAATCAAAGTGGTTATTATCCTACTCTAACATGGATATGATATTCAACTAAAATTCAACAAGATAAACACTTGACTCTATTGGTAGGTCTTATCCATTCAAGAAGAAGGGTATGGTTTTGATCCTCTCTCCCTGATCTACAATTTGGTGGTGATTTTGGTGCAAGATGATGACGTTTAGCCTTAAAACTCCCAGGAACTCTCTCTTTCTCCCTCTTGTGCCCTCTCTTTTAGTTTAACAACTTATAACACTAACCTCCTCTACATGACTAATAATTTAACTCTCCAATTTTCGTTGGTCCCCTTTTTCCAAAATTTCAAAAGACCAAAATACCCCTCCAGGGTGCCGGTTTGGCCTAAAAGTGCCTCGGGACCTAAACTAAACCCCCGAGTAGACTTTTCTAACTATTTTTACCCTTTAGGACACACTAGCACACTCAAAATGACCATATAAAATTTCAAAGTGAAGCTATATTTTATTACCCAATTTAAGTCCCGACATGACTGACACGCGCGTCTTGACTAAATTTATCATAATTGTCGTATTTCTCACTCACGACAACCATAAAGTTTTCTTATCATTATTATTACTCATTCACTAAGTAACATTCAATATAAATAAATATTAACCCTTATCTCGCTGATTAATATTTATCTTAACCCGAATTAAACTCCAAATTATTTTCCCAATTAATTAAATTAATCCCTCATTTAAAATCATTAAAATTACGGGGTAATATATACTTCCCCCCTAATAACGGAATTTCATCCCAAAATTTGGAAAAATAAAGGTATACCTGGTACGAATCACTATGGATATTTGTCACGCATCTCATCCTCGCGCTCCCAGGTATACTCATCGGCATTGTGATGCCCCCACTGAACATGTACTAACGAAACTATCTTCAACCTCAGTCTCCTCTCACCATGGTCTAAGATGGCCACCGATCTCTCCTCATATGTAATATCGGGCTGCAAATTAATCTCCTACAACGTAATGTGAGTATAGTCCAACTCATCCCAAAGATATCGTCTCACCACAGAAATGTGGAACACATCAGAAATACGGTGCAAGTGATCCGAAAACTTGAGTCTATACGCTACTGGTCCAATCCGCTCGATGATAGGAAATGGCACTACGTACCTCGATGCCAATTTACCTTTCTTCCTAAACCTCACAATCCCCTTCATAAGAGATACATGTAACAACACCTAATCTCCCATATTAAACTCCAGAAAGGATCGTTTGGCATTAACGTAGCTCTTCTGTCTGTCATGAGCTACCCGTATCTGACTCCGAATCATCTCAATCCTGGCGAAAGTATCCTAAATTACCTTTGGCACGAGAAGTTTGTTGTCCCCCACCTGAAACTAACAAGTGGGAGAACATCAAGGTCTTCCATACAATGCCTCAAATTAAGCCATGTCAATAGTAAACTAATAGGAGTTATTGTACAAAAACTCCACCAGTGGAAGGTACTGCTCCCATCCTCCCCTAAAATCAAGAATACACATACGTAGCATGTCCTCCAACATCTTATTAGTCATCTCGGTCTGCACGTCTGTCTGTGGGTGATAGTATGTACTCAATCATAACTCCGTGCCCATGGCCTCATGGAAGCTCTCCCAAAAGAGAGACATAAAAATCTTGTCCCTGTTGGACACAATATCGAGAGGCACCCCATGTAACCGTATAATCTTATCAATGAAAATCAACGCGTACTAAGATGTACTGTAATCCGTCCAGACTGGAAGGAAGTGAGCTACCTTGGTCAATCGATCCACTATTACCCATATAGAATTGTGACCCCTCTGTGAAGTAGGTAACCCAATAATAAAGTCCATAGAAATGCTCTCCCATTTCCACACAGGGATCTACAATGGTTGTAGGACTCCTGTTATTCTCTGGTGATCCATTATCATATTTTCTCATTTTTTGGGCATGTCGCCCCATTTCTTTTAGATACATCTTACTTATTCAGTTATTTCAGATATTAGGTTGTAATTAATTTAGTGATGCAGACTTGGTATTTGTTTATTCCTGTATTCGGATTGTTGTGAGGAGTATTCCTCCAGACTCATTATTATTTTATGGTTCTTCTATTATGATCATGTGTGGAGTTTATGTTAGCATTTCATAATTTACTTATTGCATGTTAATCGGATTTAATTAAAATTGACAACTCACTTTTTAAATATTAGGTGGCTAGTAATTGTTAAAACGTTTTCGACAGTGATGCTATGAATTGGACCAACTTGGCATTTTGTATTAATTTGAATAAAGGAGTAGCTACCCGGTATTTAATTAGTCAGGGTGTCACACAGTACTTTTGGGCATGTCACCCTCAGATTTAGTATTCAGTTATTTATTTTACCTTGTGTATCCCGATTATGGTTTCAGTTTACTGTTGTATCTTATTGTTCAATCGATAATTGATTCAGTCATCTTTATTTATATTATTCATCTGTATTGGATTAAGTTATTAGTTTGTGTTGATGGTTTAATTATTATTTATTTCTGCATGTTGTTAATTAATGAAAGATAAAGTTTGACACCAGTCTAATTAAATTACTAGGTAGTTAGTAACTTTAAAAAGGTTTTCGACTGTGATGCTGAGAATGAGCCATTTGAGAAAAACATTTTATTTTGATCACGGGTTGGCCACCCGGTATCTTAGTAGACGGGATGTCACATGTAGAAGGAGCAAGAATGCTATTGAAGGATCCCACCGTTACACTTTGAGTTGTAGGTAAACCCAAGGCATTTTATTGTGGAAAAAAAGTTGCTAAGATCCCTATCGAAGCAGTTGTGATATAAACGGAATGACATTTGTTCACCCCAAATCTAAACTCATGCATGTTAGTAATAAATAATGAAAATCTGTCATATGTGATCGTGCACCACTAGGGATTAAGCAGTCGTGCAATTTCTATGTTGTAGTGCACTTATGAAAATATGTGACCAGCCATTTTGAGATGTTTATTCACTTATGAAACTACAAAAGTACATGACGTTCAGTTTGTTAAAATACATTCATCCTCCTTCATCAAAATAACCACATTAACAACTTTTAAAAAACGTCAAACCATACTTGCATCAAACACCAATTGTGTCTAAAATTATAATGATAATCCAGAAAACAAAGACAAAAAAGTGGTAAGTATACAGAAATTCAATAGCACGTAAGTGGGAAAACCGCAAAATAAATCAAATTATATTGGCAAAGTTTTCAATTTTCCTGACAAATTTTAGCTATCAAACAACATAAGTAGGAATATAGGTGTATTCCAGTAGGCAAATTGTGCATATTGAAGCACCCTATATCTTTGACTTACTTGAGTCTATATTATATAGGTGCTCATCTAGTTTGGAAATAGTGACCAAATTTGAGTCTCTTCATTATTTTCCAAAGAACCTCAGACTCTACACTTGATTCCTCTACAAGTTCCTAAAGGTAGTATACCAACACCACACACTAGGACTGCATACATACATTATCTCATGCTTTATTTTGTTGTGTGCGAGTTAAATCCCTTAAAAGTAATTTTTTACTATTTTTGGGATGTATTAAATAATTTCTAATATTTTAAATGATTTTTAGAAATTAAATTTCGTTGTATATAAACCTTAGGGGCTGTTGTGCAATTTCTTTTTATGGCTTAAAGTTTGATTGGGTAGAAACCTAAAGCGCTAGAGACTTCAGGGGTGAGAATTTAATTACTTTGGTACGCGTTTTACAGCCTATATTGTTCCAACACATGCTGGTATATTATTGGTGGATTTTGTGTTTTTCCCCTCTCACATACTTGTGTTTCTTTGAGAACCCTTGGATCAATGTTATTAACGATCTGCATGTATTTAGTTTTAATCAAAGTGAATTCTTTTTGACCAATTAACGTTGGCTATTTGCACCGCTTTATTTTAACCATTAGATTGGTAGTCAAACGGTCAAAATTAATCCCAGCCCTTGGATTGCCTCTGAGTTTCTCGATCCTTCCTCATGCACTATATAAGCGACCTAAGCCTCATCCATTTGAGACTTTTGCCCTTCGTCCAAACCAGAGATAAAATAAGAGAGAGAGAGAGAGAAATAAAGCCCTAAACCTAACTCAACCCAAATCTCACCAAAAAACCCTTTTATGAGAGTAATTCAATTTGAGATTTGAGAAGTTTATCCTCTATAGTTCTTTATCTCTTTCCTAACTTAATCACATTGGTTAAATCTCTATTTCTTTTCATAGAATCTTGAGATTAAGCATCTGTGATACAGTTCAGTTAGATAGATCTTCGTCTAGATTTCTTATTTCTTTAAATCTTATTTTTGTTGGTTATTTTCAAACTATTATGTTGATTTCAAACCCTAAACCAACAAAATCTTTTCTAATTTCAGTTTAATCAAATATTCGAACTTAGATCTACTTGAGATCTTGATTGGGGATTTCACTTTCAAATATTTCACATTTTCTGAAATAGGTACATATTTTCAAATAAGGAAAGTGCGTAGGATCTTGGCTAGTTTTTATAGCAAGATTCCCTCTTGATCTGCGGATATCTTAAAGATCCAAAGTCTGATTACTTTGACTAGATTGATTTTGGAAATCTTGCATATTAAGTGATTTGTTTGTAATTTGTTACTCATACTGTATGTAATTAAGTGTGTATGTGAGTTGCATGCATGTGATTTAGAGCATATCACCACATACACCTTCGCACTACTACATTGAAAATTATTGGTATTGAGATATTTGACTTTAGAGTCGACGTAAAGATAAAAGGAATAGAGTTACAAAGCTGGGAGAACATCATCAACATCAAAACCTTGGGAGAAGTCAGAAAATGACAAAGGAGTTGGTACAAATTCTGAACTTAGTTTATGTTTGATTATGTGTCTTGATTATTATATAGCTTGTAACTTGTTATTCTTATTTAGTGGATTTTTATTTTTGTGACCTAAAGGTCACTGTGGATGTTTTCCCAATTGGGTGGAGTGTTAACACGTTAAAATTGCTTGTGTATACTTCATCTTCCTCTTCCTCTCATCCCTTTCTTAATGCTGTGTTGGTTTATTTTCTATAAGTTCTGTTTTTCAAAACTGGTAAACCTATAACTAAAATTACTCGTTCATACTGCTTAACACATCTTGTGTTTAAAATTTGTTTTGAGAAAAGAGTTTCTTCAACAAACTTTTCGGAACCATTTAGATATTTTAATATTGAATTAAACGACTTAAGTGTTATTTTTTTCAATTGGTATCAGAGCTTTGGTTTTCCAAAAAGTCTTTAGATCTTGAGTTTCTGAAATTATTTTCTCAAAACAAATTATAAATGAGAAAGTTAAGAGACTAGGTAACCTATCTAGACCCCCTTTATTTGATGGAACTAACTTTCCTTACTGGAAGGTAAGGATGGTTGCATTCATCCAAGGGACATTGGGAGATGGTGTCTGGGATATTATTGAAAGTGGTTACACTTTTCCTACTAAACCAGCCGCTAAAGGAAGTACTGTGAGGATTAGAATGTTACTAAGTGAATTCACTAAAGAAGAGAAACGTGTTTCACTTAATAACAATAGAGGTAAAAATGCCATATTCATGTATATTAATGAACACGAATTTAAGAGGATATCATTCCGTTCTACCTCTGAAGAAGTATGGGACACCCTAGTGACTGCACATAAGGGTGATACCAGAGTTAAGGCTACTAAAACACAAATGTTAATTCAACAGTATAACTCCTTGATCAGGACTGAGACTGAGTCATTTGATGACTTATGTATTAGACTGACATACATTGCGATTAAATTGCATGCTAATGGGATTGTTCATGATAGAAAGGAAATTGTTTCTAAAATACTAAGATCACTTCCCCAAAAATTTGATAATAAAAGATATGAAATTAAGGAGATGGATGATCAAAATCTTACACCTGAACTCCTCAGAAGCAAATTGAGAACTGTGGAAATGGAATTAGAATTTAAGAAATAATTAACCCAGTCCCAAAAGAGGCAGTCTACCTCCAATATCATTTTTTCATCTAAGTTGATCACACCTGAATTTAGCATACCTAAAAGTGACTTAGAATCTGATGAGGACCATATTTTAGATACTTTGGATAATGAAATTGCCTTAATGTCTAAGGCATGTTGTAAGAAAACTGTGAACTTTCGAAATAAAATAGCAAAAAGATAAGGAAAACCTACTTATCCAAATCAATCTAACAACATGCGTCATGAGAGAAGACAAGACAAATACTAGTGTGACAATCACAAGAGACCTAAGAAAGACCTTAAAAATGTTGAATGCTATAGATGTGGAAAGTTAGGACACATGGCTAGTAACTGTAGAGTTAACTTAGACAAAATTCACAAACATAATAGGGCTCATTTAAGTAAGACTTGGGATGACTCAAGTGACTCTAAAAACGATGAAACTGAGTCATCTAACACTTTTGACCCTTGTATGTCATTCTTTTCTAAGATAATCTACAATAATGAGGAGGAATCTGATCATACTATGATTGATACCGTGCCTATTGGTTTATCTGCCTTATTACTTGAGAATGTTGGTAATGCTTCAAACGATGTGTGTGTGTGTGTGTGAGTCAAAGGGAATGCTCTATTGTTGATGGCAATGGGTGTGTGAGTCCTAAAAATAAACCGTTAGGGGACACTGCACACTGCACACTTAGCAACTCCGAAAACAATGACCTTCCTAACATTCACACATTGTACATAAAAACTCTCAAGAAAAGAACTAGGCTCGAAAAGATTGTCAAGGATCTTACCCAGAAGATAGAAACCTTAAGTCTGATGATCAAACAAAATGCTGAAGAGTATACTACTCAATGTCTAACTCATGAGAATGAAACCAAAAACTTTGAACAAAAACTGAAAGAGTTGTCTAACTCTAATGAAATTTTGGAAAATAAATACAAAGGAACGTTGTTAGAATTGGAACAAACAAAAGAAAAGACATCCACAGTCTTTAAAAAGTTTGCAAAATTTGAAAATAATTCTAAATGTTTTAAAGATTGTGTTGTTGAGAGCAAAATCAATTCTGATGACAGAACTGGAATAGGATTTTGTCCTAACTCCAAGACACAAACTAAAAAAGTTGAAACTATAAAGTTTGTGTCTGGTGGCAAAAGACCTATTAAAACTTGTCCAGATTTTCAAGGTTTAAAAAATGAGTTTGTTAAAAAACAACTGAAGTTAGACATTGGTGAATCAAGCAATTCTAAGCATAATGTTGAACAAAAGACTAAATATGTCTACCCCTATTCGACAAACAGATTCGACGTTTCATCATGTGCCACCTAGGAATAAGACTAGAGCTCAAAACCTAGACAAACCTTTGAATAATAACTTTCCTAAGGTTATGAGTTCAACGTGACATCTTTACTACTTTTATTGTGATGTCTATGGACATTTCCTTGAAGGTTTCTATTTCAAGCGTCTATGTAATCCATTCGATACCTCTCCCGTTTATCATAACTTCAACTATTCTAGAAGAAATCGAAACAACTATATCCTTCCTAGACAGCTAGACAAGAATTCTAACTATCGTAATAGAAGGAAAAGGACTAATACTAAAAAATAATCTTCAAGAAGGAATCCTAGATTCTATTCTAGACCAATTACTCCAACTATTTACAACAGCAATAAAAATGTGCAAAAATATTTTAAAGAAAAAACAGAAGCTGGCAAGTTTGATCAAATACGAGCTAATAAGTGCAAATTGAAAACTAGAGAAATTTTGGTTAGAAAAGATGATCTATTACCCCAATTAAAATGCAACATAGTGATCATTTCTTTAAGAGCTGAACATACTACAACTGGATGGTATTTAGATTTAGGTTGTTCCAAACATATGACCGGGGATGATTCTAAACATTCAAATAAAACTAACTTCTCCGGAGGAAAAGTCTTGTTTGGAGATGGTGTATCAGCCTAGATCATTGGTAAAGGAACTCTCCATGAAGAAGGATTACCCATTCTTGAAGATGTTCTCTTGGTAAAAGGACTTAAAACCAATTTACTAAGTATATCTTAGTTTTGTGATTCAAATCACACTGTCAATTTTTTAAAGAACAATTGCAAAATTTTAAATGAAAAAGGTGATTGCATTATTACAGGACTCCACACTTCAGATAACTGTTACATAGTTAATCCAAGTACAGAGGTTTGTAACATTGCAAGAATGGATGACAATGAGATATGGCATAATAGGTTGGGCCACATTAATTATGATAGTCTTGGAAAATTGTGCTCCCAAGAGATAGTTAGAGGTCTTCCTATGATCAAGCCTATTTCAAATATTGTTTGTGGTCCATTTCAAGAAGGGAAAATTGTTAAGGCTCCCCATAAGAAAGTTAAAGAAGTTCTATCCACTAAACCTCTTGAACTTATCCTTATGAACCTAATGGGTCATTCCCGTATTGTTAGTCTTTGTGGCAATAATTACATCCATGTTATGGTTGAAAGAGTAGGCGCTTGCGTTCAATTAAGAAATAATATAATAACTGCCATTTTTTTAACCCAAATTAACCCTAAGCATGCAACTAGGTGTGATTGAAACAATATGAAATCATGCACAAGATTTTCAACACACAAAGTTAAGGAAAAATCCCCCACAGGGGCAAAACCATTTGTATATCACTATAATTTGTAAAAGACGGTTTACAATCGGATTACAATGAAATACAGTTTGACTAAGAATTACCCTCGGGTATCGGATTCTGTAGTCGCGGCTGGAAGAAACCCTTTCCAGTAGGGCTAGCGGCTGGAACTATCCCTGTCCAGTAGGGCTGCAATGAAGAGGAAAAAACGGTCCACTTCACAAAGGGTTGAACATCAATGGTGTTCTTGGGTTACCAAAAGTGACTCACAAATGTATGGAATTTTTGTGAATCAAGGGTATGAATCAATGGACTCAAATACCATGAAGACTTATGAGTTATGGAACTCAGAAAATCGTGTGTAAGTCTTATCAAACCACTTCCTCGTAGTGGGATTAAATAGAACCTCTTTGGCCGAGAAAATCTGATACACGATCTGTTTGATTCTATCCAAGGCGGACCGATCCGGGCCTTAGGCGGATCGGTCCGATGGCGGACCGATTCTTTTATTTTGAGGCTGATTCAGTTCGCATTCGGTCCGGGGCTCACTGGTCTTAAACGAGCAAGACGGATCGGTCCGGGTCTCAGCGGATCGGTCCGCTGGCAGATCTGTTCTTTTAAATTCCAGGCGGATCGGTCCGAGGCTAGGCGGACCGGTTCTTTTTATTTTAGGGCGGACCGGTCCGGTATTCTGGATTTCTAAATTCTTCTTTCTTGATTCGATATTCGGATTCCATTGATGACGATATGAACTTGAATTTCTTCAACGGTGTTACGGCTAATGACATATATACCTATGTTGGACAAAAATGTCCTTACAAATCTCCCCCTATGTCTATGCCGGAACAGACATAAAAAATCCGAATTATCTATAATCACAATGCCTATACAAATCTACCCTTCCATGAACCCAAAAACTGAAAGTGGTACAAATGAATAAGGCTACATCGTTTGTTCTTCGAATCTTCAGAAATCTCAACGCTTTTCTCATCAGGGTGTGCAATATGGGATTATCAAAAGATGTACCTACACACATGAGACAAAGCAAATACCAAGTGTCGTATCGAGTTTGAAATGAGATAAACATAAGCATATAAATCAATTTAAGATGATATTCTCAGAATTTCAAAAAACTCCCCCATAATCAGATAATTCATTATCAGATAATTCATTCTCCCCCTTTTTATGATGTCCCCAAATAGACAAATGAGAGAAATAAATCAAGCAATCAAGTACCGGGGTGACACAAGGCATAAAATCACACCATGAATGAACATAAAACAACCAAGTCGGTGATAGCGTAAAAGAATGGGTGTGAACAAAATTCGATAGGAAAATCAAAGCATACAAACATGACATATGTGCACGATGAATATTGGATATTCCTAACGAATGAACTCAAATGCTTCCTTTGGTGTAAAAGGTTGGAAATATACGACATTGACTATATCAAATCTACAAATCAAAGCTCAAAGTGATTTATACACCAATAACGTCCAAAATGATTTTCATGCTTTTTCAGGACTTTCAAGGAAGTGCAAACCCGTTTTTCAATCTCCAACCAAACTCCCTCAGATTTATATTTTGAATAGAGGTATACTAAATTCTCAAACTTTGGAGAATTGATGGTGAAACTTAAATGGCCCATATATGGCATGTATTGCTTTTTATTGCCTTTTCAA
The DNA here is from genome assembly GCA_949130495.1 of Sambucus nigra. Classification (NCBI taxonomy): domain Eukaryota; kingdom Viridiplantae; phylum Streptophyta; class Magnoliopsida; order Dipsacales; family Adoxaceae; genus Sambucus; species Sambucus nigra. The sequence goes on from OX422217.1 coordinate 35,833,636, forward strand.
TTTTTTTCGGGCTCTTTTAACCTCTTAGGACCTCGGATATTACAATTCCTCCATTTTTTAGGTCCTTTTTAACGGTGGCTTTTGCGCAAAGGATAAAAATCAACTTTCGCAGCCCCTCCCCGTTATGCAAATAATCACACAGTCTCACCAAAACGGTTTTGACATGCAATCCAATCTTGTCAAGTTTTATCGCATTTTATACATTGTATAGACAGGATTGAGATGGAAACACTCAAGCCAACATGAGATTGACAAGTGCAACAATCAAATATAGCCGTGCATATGTGCAATAAAGGATATAGGAGTCAAGCATGTAGGAAATATCACTAATTACATCTCAAGGACTCCAATCAATGTTAAGCACGTGGATGAAATGATGTAGCCTCTCAAATCTCTATCAAACAGTCACATGGAAATAAGGAATGAAGTTGTGACTTGGCTATCTTAAATGCTCATCCATAAAAGGCAAATCTCTTTTTGGTCTTTTTCAAAAAAATTATCAAAATAAAATCTTTTTGTGCTTTTCTCAAATTTTTCAAAAAAAATCTTTTTGTATTTTTCAAAAGCAATATAAACAGCAAAAAGAGTAAAGAAATGCTGTACAACAAAGAATAGTACATATAAACAGACTAGCAATAGGAAGCATATGATATGATCATGAAGAAGCATCCTATTCTAGACATAGACCAACCCCTCAGTCAACTGTGCATATTCCCAAAGACTTCCTAAGACTCTCAAATCTAAGGGCATCTAAAGGTTTCGTGAAAATATCGGCTAACTGACGGTCGGTAGGAACAAAACTCAGGGTTACGACCTTCTCCTCAACTAACTGACGTATAAAGTGCTCGCGTAACCTGATGTGCTTTGTGCGCGAATGTTGAACAGGATTGCGGGATATGTGTATCGCGCTCGTGTTATCACAGGAAATGGTCATGGTGTCCTGTGAAATCCCATAGTCCTCCAACATTTGCTTCATCCACATGAGTTGCGTGCAACAACTCCCGGCGGCGATGTACTCAGCCTCCGCAGTGGACAAAGAGATGGAGTTTTGCTTCTTGCTCAACCAAGAGACAAGAGCTGAACCAAAATAGAAACACCCACCAGAAGTGCTCCTACAACCATCTACATCCCCGGCCCAATCGGCATCCGAATAGGCAGACAAACGGTCATCAGTATCAAAGGAATACCAAATACCGTATGAGAGAGTCCCACTCACGTATTTGATAATACGTTTAAGAGCGAGTACGTGTGACTCTTTAGGAGACGCCTGATAACGCGCACAGACTCCAACACTAAAGGCAATGTCGGGACGACTAGAAGTCAAGTAGAGAAGACTGCCTATCATACTCCGATACAAGGTTTGCTCTACGTCCTTGCCTGAAGTGTCCTTACTAAGCTTGGTAGTGGTACTCATAGGTGTACGAGCATGCTTAGCGGAGTCTAAACCAAATTTCTCCACTAGGTCTCTAGCATACTTGGATTGAGAGATGAACATCCCATCCTCTAGCTGACGAACCTGGAGACCAAGGAAGAATGTAAGCTCACCTACCATGCTCATCTCAAACTCACTTTTCATCTCCTCCTCAAAGTGGTGAGCATGCTGGGAGCATGCGGATCTAAAGACTATGTCGTCCACATAGACTTGGGCAAACAAAATAGCACCGTCATCTCTCCTGACGAACAACGTCATATCTACTCCCCTTCTCTTGAAGCCACGAGCTAAGAGATAGGAAATAAGCCTTTCGTACCAAGCACGGGGTGCTTGCTTCAAACCATACAAGGCTTTCCTCAGATAGTAGACGTGTGCAGGGTGCTGAGGGTCTTCAAACCCTTTTGGTTGTTCCACATAAACCTCTTCCTGTAGAATGCCATTCAGAAAGGCACTCTTGACATCCATCTGATATACCTTGAAGTGCAGATGACATGCGATGGTGAGTAGTAAACGGACGGACTCAAGCCTCGCAACAGGAGCAAATGTCTCCCCAAAGTCTACACCCTCTATCTGTGTGTAGCCTTGAGCAAACAACCTAGCCTTATTTCTGATTATGGTACCATTTTCATCCATTTTATTCTTGAAAATCCACCGGGTACCAATAACATTAGTATCACTAGGTCGGGGGACAAGTTCCCAGACATTGTTCTTTTTAAACTGAAGCAACTCATCCTGCATAGCAGATATCCAATGTTCATCCTTGAGTGCTTCCTTGTGATTCTTGGGCTCGACTTTGGACGTGTAGCAATGATGACTAACAACGTTCTCTAATTGAGCACGAGTCTTGACCCCTAGAGTGGGATCGCCAATAATGGCTGAAGGATCATGACTCTTGCGAACCCAAGCAGGTGTGTCCCCTAACACAGGAGTAGGGTCCATAGAGTGTGAGAGAGGAACAGGTAAATCACTGTCAGAACAGTCCTCATCATCACACTGAAGGTTAGGATCAATAACTGTCGGAGGTTCGTCATCTTGCACGGTGACGTTTATTGATTCCATAACCTTAGAGCTCTTCAGGTTAAAAACCCGGTACGCTCTACTGTTCGATGAATATCCTAGAAATATTCCCTCGTCGCTCCGGGAGTCGAACTTTCCTAATTGCTCTCTATCCCGTAGGATGTAGCATTTACTCCCAAAAACACAGAAATAGGCTAGGTTGGGCTTCTTTTCAGTCCACAACTCATAAGGAGTGTGAAGTGTGTGTGGACGCAGATAAACCCTATTCACCGTGTGGCATGCAGTAGACACTGCTTCCGCCCAAAATCTCCTAGAAACTTTTTGACCTAGAAGCATAGATCTAGCCATCTCTTGGATCGTTCTATTCTTTCTCTCAACAATCCCATTTTGCTGAGGAGTTCTCACAGCAGAAAACTCATGTTTGATCCCAAGGCTATCACAGTACAGATCCACCTTTGCTTCCTTAAATTCAGTGCCGTTGTCACTACGTATTCTGTTAATAGTGACCCCGTGTTGATTTTGCAGGACACGGCACTTGGTCGTTAGGAATTCTACAGCATCGGATTTCTCTCTCAGAAAACCTACAATGGAGTACCTAGAGAAATCGTCCACCATCACGAGAATGTATCTCTTACCACCTAGACTCTCCGTGCGAGTAGGACCCATAAGATCCATGTGAATCAACTCAAGAGCACGTGAGGTGGTAATGGAATTCAACTTCCTATATGGGCTACGGATTTGCTTTCCCAACTGACAGGGTCCACAGATCGTGGAAGTTGGCTTTCCAAGTGATGGTAAGCCACGTACTAGGTCCTTTTTGACTAATCGAGATAAGTCTCTAACGTTCATGTGACCTAGACGTTGGTGCCACAGATCCATCGGAGTGATCGTGGCGCTGTTGCAGACTAGTGAGGATGTGGGCTCAGTCCCATAGCAGTTATCCTCAGTCCTCAACCCTTGCACTAAAAGTTTACCGGCTTGATTATAGACCTTACAAGCTTTTCGATCAAACTTCACTGCAAAGTCATCGTCGCATAGCTGGCTGATGCTAAGAAGGTTTGCTTTCAACCCTTTGACGTACAGCACGTTCTCTAGCTTTGGAAATCCTGGTAACTCTACTGTACCTCGTCCAACTATGCTAGATTTGCTACCATCTCCAAAGGTGACTCTCCCATCATTATAATCCTCAAGATGGGTAAAATATGAGGCATCACCTGTCATGTATCTGGAGCAACCACTGTCAAAATACCACTGAGAGGTATTATGGGCTTTGAGAGCGACATGGACAACAAGGGCCTTTTTCTCTTTCTTAGGAACCCAAGAGTAGGTACCTTTTTGTATTCCCTTGTTGTTGTTGGTTTTAGCCGGAATGCGGGGCGCATTCATTGATGGTAAGGTCATCCGTCGGAATTCCTCCATCAAACTCTGTGAAGTGGCGGCTAGGAACTCAACACGCTCTCTTAGACTGGCAAACTCATCAGTCTGATGTGGTGGAGCAAACGTACGTCGTGTCCGACCCAACTTATAGCAATCATCCCTAAGGTGTCCATTTCTTTTGCAATGGGAGCAAAAGAGCACAGTATTAGGAGGACCTTGGTTTGCTTTTCTTGGTCGAACTCTCCTTCTTGGTTTTTTATTACGACCATAAGGAGTTGTAGTGAACTCAGGAATTGGTCCGGGTGCAATTTGGGATGTGGAGGCACCATCAAAACCTATTCCTTTCCTGTCACCAAAACCTAAAGCGGGACCGAGGAGCATCTTTCCCATCTTTCCAGATCTGTCCTCGATTTGTACCTTGACTTTCCTAGCTCTCTTAAGGTCATGAGTAAGCTGGGCAACAAGGGCTTCAAGTTTCTTCCGAGTCTCCAGGGAGGAATGGAGCTCACTCGTAAGACTAGCCACTTGTTTAGTCAAGTCCTCTTTCTCTTTCTCACAACTGCTCTCTCTCTCTCTAAGTAAATTCTCTTTACTAACCCAGGCAGACTCTCTCTCTCTCATGGCGGTGCAGGTGGAGGACTCTCTCTCTCTCGTTTCTCCTAACTCCTCTTCTAACGCGGTGATCCTAAGCACTAGGGCTTTGTTACGCTTTTTAGTTTTAAATGATTCATTATACAACTCAGCGTACGCGCGTTGAAGGTTACTCTCGTCCTCACTACCTTCCTCCTCTCCCTCACTCTCTTCGCTCTCGCTGTCGAGGTGTCCCTGTGAAGTAGAAATCTCATCGTCGTGAGATGTACTAGGAGTACTCACATGACTAGCCATGAACGCGGTGAAGTTACGCTCATGCGGTGACTCATCTCCCGAGTCCACCGTCTCGACCTCACTGTCGTCACTAAGGGTAGCATTTAGGACAGCTTTACCCTTTTCCCTATTCAGACGAGTGGCACACTCAAACGCTCTGTGTCCCTTACCGTCGCACTCAAAACACCTCTCACTGTCTTTAGGGGGTTCTTTGAAATCTTTCTTTTCAAACTTATTTTTCTGAAAATTCTTTTTATCTTTGAAATTCCCATTTTTCTTAAATTTCAGAATTTTCTTGAAGTTTTTAGCAAAAAGTGCCAAATCATCTAGGTCAAACTCACATTCAGAATCAGAAGTTTCTATCTTTCTAGACGACTCGACTCTCTTTCTTGCCGACCCCTCACTTTTTCTCTCTTGGGCTTTAAGGGCAGTTCCCTTATCTTTTGACTTGGCAGATTTAGGAAACATGTCTATTTCATAAGTTTGTAAATCTCCTACTAGTTCTTCCAATTTTAGAGTATTTAAATTACCCAAGGAATTTAGCACAGTGACTTTAGGTATAAAACGCTTAGGAAGGGAACGAAGAATCTTTTTAACAACTCTAGCATTTGGAATATGTTCACCAAGATTATAGCTAGTATTAACAATGTCAGAAAGCCTAGCATAAAATTCATCAAAACATTCATTTTCATGCATGGTGATGGTTTCAAATTGAGTTGTTAAATTTTGCAATTTTGACTCTTTAACAGCATTCGTTCCTTCATGTGTACGTTGCAAAATATCCCATGCTTCTTTTGACGTGGTGCACGTCATTATGCGTTTGAACTCATCAGGAGTGACAGACCCAGAAATAGCACTTAGACCCTTAGAGTTAAAAGATGACCATTTAAATTCATCATCAGTCCAAGTGATGTCAGGTTTCAAGTTGGTCACATTATCAACAGTCACGGTTGGAGGAGTCCACCCTCGTTCAACCAAAATCCAGACACGTTCGTCAATGGCTTTTAAAGCCGACCTCATACGGGCTTTCCAATAGGCATAATTCGACCCGTCAAAAATAGGCATTTTATAATATGACTTCTCCATTTGAACACGCTCTTTTCAAAAATCAATTTATTCAGAAAATTGATATCTTAGAAAATTTTTTGCAGAAAAAGGAATACGCGATAGATTAGCGTAACCTGCTCTGATACCAATTTGAAAGAGTAGGCGCTTGCATTCAATTAAGAAATAATATAATAACTGCCATTTTTAACCCAAATTAACCCTAAGCATGCAACTAGGTGTGATTGAAACAATATGAAATCATGCACAAGATTTTCAACACACAAAGTTAAGGAAAAATCCCCCACAGGGGCAAAACCATTTGTATATCACTATAATTTGTAAAGGACGGTTTATAATCAGATTACAATGAAATACAGTTTGACTAAGAATTACCCTCGGGTATCGGATTCTGTAGTCGCGGCTGGAAGAAACCCTTTCCAGTAGGGCTGGAGGCTGGAACTATCCCTGTCCAGTAGGGCTGCAATGAAGAGGAAAAAGCGGTCCACTTCACAAAGAGTTGAACATCAATGGTGTTCTTGGGTTACCAAAAGTGACTCATAAATGTATGGAATTTGTGTGAATCAAGGGTATGAATCAATGGACTCAAATACCATGAAGACTTATGAGTTATGGAACTCAGAAAATCGTGTGTAAGTCTTATCAAACCACTTCCCCGTAGTGGGATTAAATAGAACCTCTTTGGCCGAGAAAATCTGATACACGATCTGTTTGATTCTATCCAGGGCGGACCGGTCCGGGCCTTAGGCGGATCGGTTCGATGGAGGACCGGTTCTTTTATTTTGAGGCTGATTCGGTTCGCATTCGGTCCGGGGCTCACTGGTCTTAAATGAGCAAGGCGGATCGGTCCGGGTCTCAGCGGATCGGTCCGCTGGCAGATCGGTTCTTTTAAATTCCAGGCGGATCGGTCCGAGGCTAGGCGGACCGGTTCTTTTTATTTTGGGGCGGACCGGTCCGGTATTCTGGATTTCTGAATTCTTCTTTCTTGATTCGATATTCGGATTCCGTTGATGACTATATGATCTTGAATTTCTTCAACGGTGTTACGGCTAATGACATATATACCTATGTTGGACAAAAATGTCCTTACAATGGTTGATGGTTTCACTTGATTTACCTGGGTTGCCTTCTTAAAACATAAATCAGAAACCTTTCATAAGTTTTTATAAATTTTAGTTCATATAGAAAATGAAAAGGACACCCAAGTAGATATAATTCGTAGTGATAGAGGAGGAGAATTCTTAGATTCAGGCGTCATAGAATATTGTGACTATAATGATTACAAACATGTATTTAGTGGTCCTAAGACACCTCAACAAAATGGTATTGTTTAGCGTAAAAATCCCACTCTTCAAGAAATGGCTCATGTGATGATTCATGCAAAAAACCTACCTAAATATTTTTGGGTAAAATCCATTCGTACTGCTTGTCATATTATCAATCGAGTCTACTTAAGGAAAAATACCAAACAAACATCCTATGAGTTTTGGTATGGGAAGAAACCTAATCTAAAATACTTTAGAACATTTGGTAGTACCTGTTATGTCTGTAAGGACAGAGAACATCTGTCTAAATTTGAAACCAGAGGGGATAAAGCCACCTTTTTAGGATATTCTCCAAATAGTAGAGCATATAATGTCTACAATCTTCGTACCAAAACCATGATGGAATCCATTAATGTGGTTTTAAGTGACACTAATGTAGAAAGTAAGACCAAAGAACCAATTATTGTGGATGAGTCCGAAAACATTTTAAATTATGACTCTCCAGAAATAGTTGAATCTTTACCAACTGAGACCCCTGAAGTACCTAACTGGGTTTACAAATATCATCATTTAGATAGTGTAGTTGGTAATCCTAATGAGCCTATTCGCACAAGATCTCAACGTTATAACATTCCTCATTTTGCATGTTTTGTGTCTCTTATTGAGCCAAAAACTATAAATGAAGCCTTGAATGACTCTTTGTGGATAAGTGCGATGCAGGAGGAACTTCTTTAATTTTTCATGCATGATGTTTGCTATCTTGTAACCAGGCCTGAAAATAAAAGGGTTATTGGCACACATTGGATTTTTAAAAATAATACTGATGAATCTGGGATGATTATTCAAAATAAATCTAGATTAATTGCCCAGGGCTACTCTCAAATTGAAGGAATAGATTTCGAGGAAACTTTTTCTCCTATCAGCTGACTCGAATCTGTTCGCTTACTTTTTCCATAGACTGTTATTTTCATTTCACACTATATCAAATGGATGTTAAGTCAACCTTTCTTAACGGAATTTCTTCTGAGGAGATTTATGTAGAACAACCCAAAGGGTTTATTGACCCTCATCACCCAAATTATGTTTATCATCTTAAAAAAGATCTTTATGGGTTAAAACAAGCTCCTAGAACTTGGTATGAGCATCTATCCACTTTTATTTTAGATAATGAATTTAAGAGAGGAGGGAATGATCAAACTTTGTTTGTCAAACATTTGACACCAACATTTCTATTGCTCAAGTTCATGTTGATGATATCATTTTTGGATCCACCTCCCCTTTAGAAGTTAAGACCTTCTCGGACATTATGCACAAACAATTTCAAATGTCACTTATGGGTGAATTACAATTCTTCTTAGGAATCCAAGTTAAACATAATTCAGACGGATTATTTCTATCGCAATTTAAATACGCTTTAGAGATTGTTTAGAAGTTTGGCCTAGAAACTACTAAAGAAGCTAGGACTATTGATACCACCTTGTACTGTAGTATGATAGGAAGCTTACTTTATCTTACTGCCTCGTACCCTGACATCATGTACTCTGTCTGCGTGTATGCCCGATATCAGAATAATCCAAAAGAGAGTCACCTATTGTGCGTTAAAAGAATTATTAAATACATCAAAGACATTCTGAATTTAGGACTTTGATACACTAAAGACACTTCTAGTACTATAGTAGGTTACATCAATGCTGATTGGGCCAGTTGTATCGATGATAGTAAGAGTACTTCAGGAGCGTGTTACTACATTGGTAATAACTTGGTAGGATGGAGTAGTAAGAAATAAAACTGCACGTCCTTGTCTACTGCCCTATCCGAATATATTGCAGCAGGAAGTTGTTGTTCTCAATTACTTTGGGTAAAATAAATGCTAAAAGATTACGATATAACTAAAGATAAGTGATGATGCTAAGATTTAGCACCACCAGGTAAGTGTTAGTGAGCTCAAACAGTAGCAGCCATGGCAGCCATAGAGGTGTATGTGTGTATAAGTATGTAGAAGGGGATGAGTATAAGAGGAAATTAGACAATGATGTATAGTGGTTCAGCCAATTTGGCCTACATCCACTGTGAGTGTGTGATCCACTAAGTATGGGCACTAATGGCCTTGGATACAATGCACATAACCCTCTCTCTCACTCTCTACTGTGTGTGAACAAGCAGAGTTTTAGCTAGGGCTACTGTTCATGGATCGATCCCCTGTAGGGTTGTAGGTGACAAGTATATATAGGTCTTGGGGGGTGTAGTGTACCCCCCAAGTAAGCATGGTGCATGTGAATGATGATCTAACCAATCCCCTGTTGACACCTGTAGATGCCAAATGATGACATAATATTCCCTCACGTGAGGGGGTGATTCGGTTGTAACGGTCTTCCACGTGTCATCTGAGCCTGACGCGCACTATTCCACGCGTGTCCCAAACCACGCGCTGTCATGATGTCACCCTCGGCCTATGAGACGAGGCCGAGGGCAAAGTTTCTTCCGGTAGTGAGCCTGGCTTGATTCTGGCCTCGTACCGTCGTACCCTCGTAGGGTCGTCCGGAGCCTGGGGAAGGGTCGTCCCCTCGTAGGGTCGTCTGGAGCCCGGTGGAGGGTCGGCCCCTCGTAGGGTCGTCTGGAGCCTGGTGGAGGGTCGGCCCCTCGTAGGGTCGTCTGGGCCTGGTGGAGGCCAGCTGGGGCCTGGTGAAGGGTCGGCCCCTCTTAGGGTCGTCCGTTGTGGAGGCAATCCTCATCTAAGCCGAGGATATAAACGGGTATATCAATCACCCCCCAGCCCTTAGCCATAGGTGTCATTGAGATGGCTGAGGGATATTTGCTGCATTCGAGACACGTGTGGTCAGTTAGGTGAGTGACACATGTGCAGATACTCATTGATGTTCCAGTTTCCAAGGCAGGGCGGCTGCGCAGTACGCTTGGGGTCTTGTGCCCTAATTATATCTTTCTTTGGTAAAACGGGTCCACTCATTACCAAAGTATTTAAGAGATTTTCAAAATCTCTCTCCTCATCTTCTTCTTCTTCGCGCCCAAGGTTATTCTCTCTCTAGAACCAGTTCCCATTGCCATTTCAACCTCCGATTTCCCAGGTTTCAGCAGCGTTCTTGCCCTCTTCTCATCAGGTAACCTCTTTCACCACGCGTTTTCTTTTGCCTTCATTTCTGTTTATTTTTTAGGGTCGTAGGACGACAATTTCTTTAGAGTTCCCCCATAGATTTTTCCGGTGTCTTCTCCGGTCACTGGTTCTTCGAACGTTCTTGACGAAAACCCTTGAGTTCTTTATTTAATCCAAAGGTCAACCCTGGTCAATCTCCCAAGTGTTTGTGGTTGAATTAGCCAAGTCTAGTATAATTTCTTTAAGTGTAGGGTCTTCCCCTTAATGCTTAGGAGGCTTTACAACCTGGTGTCTGAATTCCCGTCCTTGAGAGAGAAACTATTTGCCGAGATCAGACGAATAGAGGAAGAGGAAGAGAGGAGACGAGGGGCCGACCCTAATTGGGTACGACCCATTTTTCCCATTCCTCTTGCCACCATTAGACAATCTGAACCCTCTGAGTCTTGTGGGTCGTCGTCTCGTCCGGCCGAGACACCCAACCTAAGTGAGATGGACGAGAGAACCTCCTCTCCAACTGGTGCTGGAACTTCTGGTAGAAGGGACTCTCCTGACCTTAGCCCTCCCCGAGAGGCCGAGGGTACGATCCCCTCTGAGGCTGTCCCTGTGACAACCCTATCCCCCAACGCCTTCCAAGTAGCATTTCCTCAGGGTCCTCCTGCAGGTGATGAGGGGGATGAGGACGATGATACAGATGATGAGGTTGATACCTCCCATGCCTCGTCTTTTATCTCCTCTGTCAGGGATAGGGATCTTCTGATATGGAGGCATATTTACGGAGTGCCACCTGGGGTGACTATGAGGGTTCCCTCCGAGGACGAGAGGGTCTTTGAGGGTGAAGAGGGAGAAGTTGCAGTCTACGAGCAAATGTTCAAAGTAGGTGTCAGACTTCCCTTTCACCCTGCCATTATAGATATTCTGTCGGCTCTGGGCGTCTCCCCCTCGCAACTTCCACCCAATTCTTGGAGGACGATTCTGGGGTACATCTCTCTGTGGAAAAACGCTTTCACTGACGAGCCCTCATCCGACGTGTTCTTGGCCTGCTACAATATCACCTCTTCATCTAAACAGCCCGGATACTATCATCTGGGAGCGAGAAGGTCTGAGAAGAAGCTGCTCCACGTGGCTCAAACTTCCAATCATGATTGGAAAAAAAGGTTCTTCTTCATATCTGGGGCATGGGAGAGCTCCACCGAGGCGTCCCCTTCTGCCGATGCTCCGAGGGTTCCTAACAGATGGTCTAACCCTTCCATGAAAGCTAGGTCAGACCCCGGACTTAGCTTGGAGGAGAGGGATATTGTTGAGTATCTGAGGGGACGAGGGAGAGAGGGTGAGATCCCAAAGTTCGAAGATTTGATGACCCCACGCTTCCTTAAAGAAGCTGGTCTGAGGGTCGGCCCTCTGACAGAACTATGTGAGTTATACTGAACATTTTCCCATCTTTACTTATTTTTGAAGTGTTCTCTCTTTATCTCTGAACTTTTCTGATTCATCGCATCCTTTTCAGGTCGTCCTGCAGGCGTGTCAGATTATCTCTGGGATATGACTGCTCCAAGCCTTCTTGCTGGTCTGTCAAAGAAGAAGGGGAAGGAGCCTCAGCAAGCTCCTAAGAAGACAAGGGCCTCAGGGCCGACAGTTGTTGAGCCGACAGCTGTTAGTCACAAAAGGAAGGAGCCTGAGGCTCCTGTCGAGCCTCGTCCTGACCCTAAGACGAGGGCCAGGGCCGAGGCCTCTGAAGGAGCAACCTCTTCACCAAGCATGGGGGCCTTCTGGTCTCAAAATCTGTCCTATCTGAGGGCCGACCCCTCATCTCTTATCGCCAACCTGAGGGCAGCAAAGGCCTCTATGTTCTCTGCACCATCGGCCTCCGACTTCGAGTTCTTGGCGCAGATGCCTCCGGCCAAAGTGTATGACTACGGTCTGCACTCCCTTGCTCAGGTATTGGTCCTGACCTTTAATTTCATTGTGTTCCCTCGGCTCCCCTTGACGCATCTTCATTTTTCTTGCAGTCTGTCTATGCCTTCACCTCTGCCACCAAGTGGATGGCTGAGAACCAACAGAAATTCCATGAAGCTGAGAGGGCCATTCAACAAGAGGCTGACCTACGGACAGAGTTGGACACTGCTAGGGCCGAGCTGGAGAGCACAAGGACTGAGCATGCTAGAGTCCTTGATGAGCTGACGAGGCAGCATGATGCCGATATGCAGGCCAAGGACTTGTTGCTCAAAGACAAGGACTTGTTGATCAAGGACAAGGATGAGGCTCTGATCAACCTGGAGGCCCGTCATAAGACTGATCTGGAGGCAGCCATCAAGAAAGCTGAGACTGACGCTGTGGAGGCATACAAGGTTTCAGACGAATTTCAGGGCTTCGGCCTTGAATATCTTGAAAGGGGGATTAGGACGGCCTGTCGGTGGGTAGTCCTCAGATTTGGCGATGTCGTCTCCTCTGTTCGCCCATCATTGGAGGGTGTTCAACTGGACGACCCCCTAATTGCCGAGGCCCTCAATCAGGTGGAGGCCCAAGCCCAGATCGAGGGGGTTGGCACATCTGAAGATGATCCGGTGCTGGTAACTGAGGAGACCATTCCCATTGATGTTGAGGCCCTGCCCTCTGATGTCGTCCCCTAGGGTGGCTGCCTGTAGCCCATACCCTTGTTTTTGTATTTTTGTTCTGTATATTGTAAAACACTTGATGCTTTATATTAATACCATCGTCTCTTCCTTTCACAACTGTCTCCCATATTTAATTCTGTTATGGTTTTTTCCTTGCAAATTTGCTTCTTCGTTGATGATGATGATACTAACCCTTCCCTCGTCTTTTTGAGGACCAATGTGGGGTCGTCCCCTCATCAGGCCTCATTATAGCCGAGGGTTCAAATGATCAAATTAATGATTTTTAAATAAAGTCTACCCTCATCTTTCTTGAGAACAGTGGTGGGGTCTTCCCCTCCACTGGTCCTCATTATAGCCGAGGGATCAACCTTAAAATTTAATGGATTTTAAAGTCTTCCCTCGTCTTTCTTGAGGACAGTGGTGGGGTCGTCCCCTCCACTGGTTCCCATTATAGCCGAGGGATCAACTTTCCAATTTAATGGTTTTTAAAGTCTTCCCTCATCTTTCTTGAGGACAGTGGTGGGGTCGTCCCCTCCACTGGTCCCCATTATAGCCGAGGGATCAACTTTCCAATTTAATGGATTTTAAAGTCTTCCCTCGTCTTTCTTGAGGACTGTGGTGGGGTCGTCCCCTCCACTGGTCCCCATTATAGCCGAGGGATCAACTTTCCAATTTAATGGATTTTAAAGTCTTCCCTCGTCTTTCTTGAGGACAGTGGTGGGGTCGTCCCCTCCACTGGTCCCCATTATAGCCGAGGGATCAACTTTCCAATTTAATGGATTTTGAAGTCTTCCCTCGTCTTTCTTGAGGACTGTGGTGGGGTCGTCCCCTCCACTGGTCCCCATTATAGCCGAGGGATCAACTTTCCAATTTAATGGATTTTGAAGTCTTCCCTCGTCTTTCTTGAGGACTGTGGTGGGGTCGTCCCCTCCACTGGTCCCCATTATAGCCGAGGGTTCAACTTTCCAATTTAATGGATTTTGAAGTCTTCCCTTGTCTTTCTTGAGGACTGTGGTGGGGTCGTCCCCTCCACTGGTCCCCATTATAGCCGAGGGATCAACTTTCCAATTTAATGGATTTTGAAGTCTTCCCTCGTCTTTCTTGAGGACTGTGGTGGGGTCGTCCCCTCCACTGGTCCCCATTATAGCCGAGGGATCAACTTTCCAATTTAATGGATTTTGAAGTCTTCCCTCGTCTTTCTTGAGGACTGTGGTGGGGTCGTCCCCTCCACTGGTCCCCATTATAGCCGAGGGATCAACTTTCCAATTTAATGGATTTTGAAGTCTTCCCTCGTCTTTCTTGAGGACTGTGGTGGGGTCGTCCCCTCCACTGGTCCCCATTATAGCCGAGGGATCAACTTATAAAATTAATGATATATATGAAATCTTCCCTCGTCTTTCTTGAGGACTGTGGTGGGGTCGTCCCCTCCACTGATCCTCATTATAGCCGAGGGATCAACTTCCTTGCATGTATACTAGAACTGATAACCACTGGATGAGGGAAACACTGATACTTCTCATTAATCTTCAATGTGTTCTGTCGAAACAATGCTTATTACAACTATGGCTTATCAAGACCTTACAACACTACTGGTAGTATTTTTTCAAATGATCTGCATTCCAGGGGTTTGAGAAAGGTTCCCCCTCCAGGTTCTCTAGCCTGTAGGTCCCCGGGACAACTTCATCGATGACCCTATATGGGCCATGCCAATTAGGATGGAGCTTGTTGGGTTTCTGCCAAGTCTTTTTAAGAACAAAGTCTCCCACTGCGATAGGCCTCTGTTTCACCCTTTGGTTGTAAAACTTTGCGGTCCTCTGCTGGTAGGAAGCTTGCCTTATCTCAGCATCCTCCCTTCTTTCCTCAATCAGGTCTAGGTCAAGTCTTCTCTCTTCCGTATTCCCCTGGGGGTCATACATTTGGACCCTATGAGTAGGAAACTCCACTTCGGTGGGGATGACTGCTTCTGATCCATAAGCTAACATGAATGGGGTCTCCCCGGTAGGGGTCCTTACTGTCGTCCTGTATGCCCACAACACTGCATATAACTCCTCGACCCATCTTCCTTTTGCCTCCTCAAGCCTCTTCTTAATCCCATCTAGGATTGTCCTGTTCGTAACTTCGGTTTGCCCATTGGCCTGAGGTCGGCCTGGGGTGGAGAAAAATTGTTTGATACTTACCCTCTCACAGTACTTCTGTAAAGAGGCATTCTTGAACTGGGTCCCGTTATCCGAGATGAGGGTGTTGGGTAGACCATATCTGCATATCACATTTTTCCAGATGAACTGGAAGGTCTTCTGCTCCGTGATCATGACCATCGGCTCGGCCTCTACCCACTTTGAAAAGTAGTCAATTGCTACGATGAGGAACCGATAGTTATTGACTGCTCTTGGTAAGGGTCCTACCAGATCAATACCCCATACTGCGAACGGCCATGGGGATGTAACGGAGGTGAGAGGCTGATGAGGTTGGTGAGGGATGGTAGCAAATCTTTGGCATTTATCACACTTTTTAACGTATGCGGCAGCATCTTTCCCCAAGGTCGGCCACCAGTAGCCTTGGGTGATCACCCTCTTTGCCAAGGATCTACCCCCAATATGGCTTGAGCACGACCCTTCATGCACGTCTTGCAAAATGGAAGGGACCTCTGAGGGATGCACACACCTAAGTAAGGGGAGCAGAAACCCCTTTTTGTACAGCGTGTCTCCGATGACAGCGAACTTTGCAGCCCTGTATCTCAGCTTCTTCCTCTCTTGGCTCGCTTCTGGCATCTCTCCCCCTTTAATGTATCTGATCAGAGGGTCCATCCATGAAGGTTCTTGAGAAACATTCATGCAAATGCCAAGTGTTCCCTCGTCGTCTTCGATAGTTGGTCGAAGCAAAATTTCTACCGGGACTGTCCTCCTTATGTCTGTCCTAGTAGCTGAGGCCAACCTTGCAAGGGCGTCAGCACGGCCATTTTCGAGCCTAGGTATCCTCTTGAATTTCACTTCTTTGAAGTTTTTCAGCAATGACCTCACCTTATCAAGATACCTAGCCATCCTCTCGCCTTTGGCCTCATAGGCTCCTAATATCTGATTCACCACCAGCCTTGAATCACTGTGAACCAAAATTTGGCTGACACTAAGGGATTTGGCTAAGGAGAGGCCAGCTATCAAGGCCTCATACTCAGCCTCATTGTTGGAGGCTTTGAAATTGAACCTCAGGGCGTACTCGACGTCCGTGCCATCGGGTGCTGATAGTATCAGTCCAGCACCACTTCCGCTATCACAGGAGGACCCGTCAACGAAGAGGCTCCACGGAGTCTTTCCTTCAGAAAAATTTCCCTCAGAGAGGGACCCCTGTCTAAAGATGTATCTTCCCTCTTCGTTTTCAGTCACTTTCCTTCTAGCGGTGCTCGTCTCAGCCATTTCTGCAGGTGTGTCTGCGGGTCTGTCTTCTGTATCTGCCTTCCCGAGGGTCTCACCCTCGGCCTCATCTTCTTCCCATGTGAACTCGGCCACGAAGTCTGCCAAGGCTTGCCCCTTAATGGCTGTCTTAGGCTGATACACAATGTCAAATTCCCCCAACTCTATAGCCCAGGTCATTAGCCTTCCTGATTTTTCAGGCTTGTGTAGGATCTGCCTAAGAGGAGAGTCAGTAAGGATGACCATAGTATGGGACTGGAAGTACGGTTTTATCTTCCTTGAGGCATGGATCAAGGCATAGGCCAACTTCTCCATCCTCGGGTATCTCTGCTCTGCCCCCTGGAGTGCCTTGCTGTTGAAATATACGGGCTTCTGTATCCCATCTTCGTCTCTTACGATTGCTGCACTGATAGCGGATTCTGAGACAGCAAGGTACACGTACAGTCGTTCACCCTGCACGGGTCGTGACAGCAGCAAGGGAGACCCTAAGTATGATTTCAGCTGCTTGAAAGCCTCATCACACTCTTCGCTCCATTCAAAGGCTTTCCTGAGGATCTTGAAGAATGGTAGACACCTGTCTGTAGCCCTTGACACAAATCTATTCAAGGCAGCCACTCTCCCTGTGAGCCTCTGAACGTCTTTAATGGACTTGGGGGTCTTCATCTCAATAAGGGCCTTTATCTTTTCAGGATTGGCCTCGATGCCTCTTTGATTGACAATGAACCCCAAGAACTTCCCCGCTCCGACCCCGAAGACACACTTGGCCGGGTTGAGCTTCATTTTGTATTTGTCCATTGTATTAAAGGTCCTTTCCAGGTCTGCCACATGATCCTCTGACTTCAGGCTCTTGGTCAGCATGTCATCTACGTAAACCTCCATAGACTTCCCAATTTGGTCTTCGAACATTTTGTTTACGAGGCGCTGGTACGTTGCCCCCGCATTTTTTAGGCCAAAGGGCATGACCCTGTAACAGTATGTCCCCTTGTCAGTGATGAAGGCGGTCATCTCTGAGTCCTCGGGGTTCATGAAAATCTGGTTATACCCTGAGTAGGCATCCATGAAACTCATGAGCTCATGGCCTGCGGTAGCGTCTACCATCTGGTCGATGCGGGGGAGAGGGAAGCTGTCTTTGGGACAATGCTTGTTGAGGTCTGTGAAGTCCACGCACATTCTCCACTTGCCGTTGGCCTTTGGGACGATGACTGCATTGGACAGCCACTCAGGGTAGATGACCTCTCTGATAAATTCAGCGTCTTCTAATTTTTTAACCTCATCCCTGATGACCTCATACTTTTCTCTAGAGTAAATCCTCCTCTTCTGCTTTACCGGCTTCACTCCCTCTACCACATTGAGTTTGTGGCACATGATTTCAGGGTCGATCCCTGGCATATCTACATGACTCCACGCGAAGACGCTTCGCCTTCTCCTCAACAGTTTGATGAGGTCTTCCTTGATACTGGGCTTCAGAGATTTGCCAACTTGGACGGTTTTTCCCGGGTCATCCTCATCGAGGATGATGGGTTCTACCTCCTCAGCGGCCTCTCCTTTTTTGAGCTTCGTCTCGTCCCTGGGGTCTAGGGTATCAATGTTGTAAGTGGCTGTAGCCCTCTTGTGTGCCTCCCTTTCTTCAGCGGAGTTGTAGTAGCACTCTCTCGCTGTCGTCTGGTCTCCCTGAACTTCCCCCACCCCATAAGGGGTAGGGAACTTAACCATCTGGTGGACCGTGGACGGCACAGCTTCAAACCCCTTGAGAGCCACACGTCCCAGTATGATGTTGTATGCCGAAAACACATGCTCATCCAGCATAAAGAAACTGACCCTCTTGGTGAGCCATCTCGGCCACTCGTCCCCCATCCTGACATCAGCTTCATATATTCCTAGAGGGTGAACCTTCTCCCCACTGAACCCAATCAATGGATGATGGTATGGGACAAGTCTGGCACGACTGAGGCCCAGGGCCTTGAAGCATGGCCAAAACATCACATCTGCGGATGAGCCCCCATCCACCAGGATCCTCGGCACTTCGCACCCGTGCACCCTGGTGGTGATGACGAGAGGGTCATCATGCGGGGCCAATAGGCCCTTGAAGTCCATTCTTGAAAATCCCACAATCAAAGTGTCCATATCAACCTTCTTCCTTTTTTCTGACTTGACCTCTACGGAGGTTGAGTGCACCGTCTTCATCACTGCCTTAGCCTCAGCGACATGGGCCTTCCTATCGGCGACCTCAGACCCTCCTCCTGCAAGTCCCTCGGAGATCATTCCCACCCCGAGCGAGATCATATTGAGCCTCTTGACAGGGCCGTGGTCGTCTCTCGGCGGGAGGTCGGGGTCGTCCTCATCATCAGAGGGGTCGTCCCCTCGGCCCCTCTTGAAGTCGGCTTTGTCGACGTACTTTCTGAGCTTCCCTTCCTTCAGCATCTTCTCAATCTCATCTTTCAGAGCAAAGCATTTGTCTGTTACGTGGCCGTGGTCTTGGTGAAATTCACACCACAGGTTCCTATTTCTCTTGCCGGGGGCTGCCCTCAGCTTCTCAGGCCACTTCAGTGTCCGGTCACTCTTTATCTCATTGAGGATCTGTTCACAGCTGACCGTCAGAGGGGTGTACCCCGCGAACTTATCATCCATGGTCCTCTTCTTCCCCTCTTTGTTCTTCTTGGGGTATTTATTCCCACTTGCACCTCCTTTTTCGTCTTCATGTTTTGCGGCCATCGCCTCTTCGGCGTTCATCACCTTCCCTGCTGTTGACAACAGCTCAGCCATCGTCCTCGGAGGGTCTTCGGCAAGCTTCCATAATAGCTTCCCCTTCTGGAGCCCTCCAATCAGGGCTGTCATAGCTATGCTCTCCTCATAGTCTTCCACCTCCAGCTTCTCTTTATTGAATCTGGCTATGTAGTCTCTCAGAGTCTCGTTCTTTCCCTGCTTAACATAGAGCAGGTGTGTGGTCTTCTTCTGTGGCCTCACCCCAAAGCAGAAATTATGGATGAACAGGTCTGCCAACTGCTTAAAGTTTCCAATAGAATTTTTTGGAAGAGACGTGTACCAAACATGCGCAGCCCCTGTCAAGGTACCAGAGAAGGCACGACACCTCATCTCATCTGAGATAGAGTATATGTCTGCCGCCGACTGATACATTTCCACGTGGTGGACAGGGTTGGTGCTCCCATCGTATCTTGGGGTGACCACGGGAGGCTTGAACTTCGATGGCGTGGGGAAGTTGACTATCTTTGCCACAAAGGGTGAGCCTATGGTGTATCCCCTCTGAAGAGGGTCCCGGCTCTTCAGTATGTCGCCAATCTTATCCTCTAACCTCCGGATTGAGTCATTCCAAGGCCTCACAGGGTCGGCCTGGCCGATGTTATCCCCTGCTGCCTCTCGGAGGTGGATGGAGGGCTCCGCCATGGCAGGCCTGTGTCGGCTATTTACTTCCCTTTGGCCGTCATCCCGTCTTTGGGGTCGGCCTTCTGCTTCTTTCCTAGATCTCGCTGCGCTTCTTGACTTGGACAACTTGTCTCGCAGGTCATTCACTGGGCCCAGCCTCTCGAAGGCCGACCCCCTGCTCAGGCGGTCAAAAGCAGAGCCTCTTGGGCGATCATCAGGGTTTGGTCTCCCGCACTTTCCTCTACTGTCCTGGAGGGGTCGTACTGTATTGTTGGAGACCTCATATGGCTCCCAGCATTCTACTGGAGCCTCTTCTTCCTCCAGATCATCATACCTGTCCTCAGGGAAAGGGTTTCCTTGCCTCCCCAGGCGTAAACGCCGGGGGTCAGCAACATCCCTACGCCGCTGAGGGGGTGGCAGGTCTTTATGTGGTGCCTGGGGTGGTCCCCTGGCCTCATGATGTCCTGGAGCTGCTGCCGGAGTAATCATCTCAGGTGAGACCCCTGGTGGTCTCAGTATATTCTGACTTAGAGCTGTAAACTGCTCCTGCATCATCCGCTGGCTGGCTGCCAGAGACTTTAGGGCTGCTGCCACATCAGCCATCTCCGACTGAGGTGGTGGCTGACTGGAACTGGGCCTTCCCCCATCATCCGGCGGGGGAAGTGGTGGCGGTAGCATCTCAGGTGCCATGTGCTTGAGCTATGAAGAGCTGAACTGAAGAGAATACTGGTTAGCTTGGGAACCTTAGTGGGTCTCTTTCAATGGTGAAACACCTCCTCTCAGGGGGAGTGTTGGTTCACCACCAGAGTGCCCAGTGAGGTCAAGCTGTACAAAGGAAGAGATGTCTTCTCGTTCCCACAGACGGCGCCAAACTGATGATGCTAAGATTTAGCACCACCAGGTAAGTGTTAGTGAGCTCAAACAGTAGCAGCCATGGCAGCCATAGAGGTGTATGTGTGTATAAGTATGTAGAAGGGGATGAGTATAAGAGGAAATTAGACAATGATGTATAGTGGTTCAGCCAATTTGGCCTACATCCACTGTGAGTGTGTGATCCACTAAGTATGGGCACTAATGGCCTTGGATACAATGCACATAACCCTCTCTCTCACTCTCTACTGTGTGTGAACAAGCAGAGTTTTAGCTAGGGCTACTGTTCATGGATCGATCCCCTGTAGGGTTGTAGGTGACAAGTATATATAGGTCTTGGGGGGTGTAGTGTACCCCCCAAGTAAGCATGGTGCATGTGAATGATGATCTAACCAATCCCCTGTTGACACCTGTAGATGCCAAATGATGACATAATATTCCCTCACGTGAGGGGGTGATTCGGTTGTAACGGTCTTCCACGTGTCATCTGAGCCTGACGCGCACTATTCCACGCGTGTCCCAAACCACGCGCTGTCATGATGTCACCCTCGGCCTATGAGACGAGGCCGAGGGCAAAGTTTCTTCCGGTAGTGAGCCTGGCTTGATTCTGGCCTCGTACCGTCGTACCCTCGTAGGGTCGTCCGGAGCCTGGGGAAGGGTCGTCCCCTCGTAGGGTCGTCTGGAGCCCGGTGGAGGGTCGGCCCCTCGTAGGGTCGTCTGGAGCCTGGTGGAGGGTCGGCCCCTCGTAGGGTCGTCTGGGCCTGGTGGAGGCCAGCTGGGGCCTGGTGAAGGGTCGGCCCCTCTTAGGGTCGTCCGTTGTGGAGGCAATCCTCATCTAAGCCGAGGATATAAACGGGTATATCAATAAGTTACATCTCTGTTGTGACAATCAAAGCACGATTAATATTTCTAAAAATTCTGTTAAGCACTCTTATACCAAACATATTAAAATCAGATATCATTTCATATGCGAGTTAGTTGACTATAAGGAGTTAGAAATAAATTACCTTCCTAATGAATTGCAATTAGCTGATCTATTTATCAAACCTTTAGACTTTCTTCGATTTGAATCTTTACGCAATTCTATTGGTATGGTCATGACATAACATTGAATTATTATTTCTTCTAGTTTTCTTTGCCCTTTGTCCATTTGAGACAAAATGGGGGAGAAATTTGAGTCCTCTTTGACATTTTGGTATATTCTCAACTAAAAAGCTTGATCTTTGTTATCTTATTTTCAGGAATCAACACCGTCAGTCGCAACAGAATTTTGTTAGGGTATTGGTTTGTATCTAGTTATGTTAATTAATTTTTTCTTTCTAGGATATTGGGTAGATATAATTTCTGTATAGGAATATGATTTTCTTATTTCTTTTATATCCCTACGAATCCACGTTGACTCAAAGGAGATTTTGTCTCATATATCCAAAGGGGAAGATTGAAGCACCCTATATCTTTGACTTACTTGAGTCAATATTATATAGGTGCTCATCTAGTTTGGAAATAGTGGCAAAATTTGAGTCTCTTCATTGTTTTCCAAAGAACCTAAAACTCTACATTTGATTCCTCTATAAGTTCCTAAAGGTAGTATACTAACACCACACACTAGCACTGCATATATACATTATCTTATGCTATATTTTGTTGTGTGTGAGTTAAATCTGTTAAAATTATTTTTCTACTATTTTTGGGACGTGTTAAATAATTTCTAAGATTTTTAAATGATTTTTAGAAATTAAATTTGGTTGTATACAAACCTTAGGGGCTGTTGTGGAATTTCTTTTTATGGCTTAAAGTTGGCTTGGGTAGAAACCAAAAGCGCTAGAGACTTCAGGGGTAAGAATTTAATTAATTTGGTACGCGTTTTGCAACTTGTATTATTCCAACACGTGATGGTATATTATTGGTGGATTTTGTGTTTTTTCCTTCTCGTAGACTTGTGTTTCTTTGAGAACCCTTGGATCAATGTTATCAACGATCTGCATGTGTTTAGACTTAATCCAAGTGAATTCTTTTTAACCAATCAACGTTGGCTATTTGCACCGCTTTATTTTAACCATGAGATTGGTAGTCAAATGGCCAAAATTAATCCCAGCCGTTGGATGGCCTCTGAGTTTGTTGATCCTTCCTCATGCACTATATAAGCGTCCTAAGCCTCAGCCATTTGAGACTTTGTACCTTCGTCCAAACCAGAGAGAAAATAAGAGTATAAGAGAGAGAGAGAGAGAGAGAGAGAGAGAGAGAGAGAGAGAGAGAGAGGGAGAGAGAGAGAAAGAGTTAAAGAGAGAAATGAAAGCCTAAACCTAACTCAACCCAAATCTCACCAGAAAACCCTTTTTAAGAGTAAATGAGTTTGAGATTTGAGAAGTTTATTCTCTATAGTTCTTTATCTTTTTCCCAACTTCTTTTCATAGAATCTTGAGATTAAGCATCTGTGATACAGTTCACTTAGATAGATCTTCGTCCAGATTTCGTATTTCAAGAAATCTTATTTTTGTTGGTTATTTTCAAACTGTTATATTGATTTCAAACCCTAAACTAACAAAATCTTTTCTAATATCAGTTTACTCAAATATTCAGACTTAGATCTAGTTGAGATCTTGATTGGGGATTTCACTTTCAAATATTTCACATTTTTTGAAATAAGTACATATTTTCAAATAAGGAAAGTGCATAGGATCTTGGCTAGTTTTTATAGCAAGATTCCTTCTTGATCTGCGGATATCTTAAAGATCCAAATTCTGATTACTTTCACTAAATTAATTTTGGAAATCTTTCATATTAAGTGATCTGTTTGTAAGTTGTTACTCATATTGTCTGTAATTAAGTGTGTGTGTGAGTTTCATGCATGTGATTTAGAGCACATCACCACATACACCTTCACACTACTACACTGAAAAGTGTTGGTATTGAGATATTTGACTTTAGTGTCGACGTAAAGCTGAAAGGAATTGTTGATGCAAAAAACTGGACCGAATCCCATTTTTATGATCACAGATAAATAGATGAAAGCAATCCAATCAAGCACATAAGAGACAAAGATTTTTAAAGTGGTTCGGCTATGAATAAAGCCTACGTCCACTGTTATTTTATTCCCAAGGGTTTACAATAGCACCATAGGGTGTAGAGAGAGAAATGATGTGTATCTTGTGTATGGGGTTTCTAGGTTCTCTTAGATCCCTTGGATCTCTCCCTTTTTGCTAAGGGAATACATGTATTTATAGTGATGGGAGATAAAGAGATTCATTGTATGTAGACATTTATACATTATGTCTACATTCAACGAATTTAATTATTGAATTGCTTGGTATGCTATGTGTTGTCATCTACAGTATAAATGTACATTAATGCTCATTAAATGCATAGTCATCTTCATTAATGCACATTAAATGCATAGTTA
Organism: Sambucus nigra; assembly: GCA_949130495.1. Classification (NCBI taxonomy): domain Eukaryota; kingdom Viridiplantae; phylum Streptophyta; class Magnoliopsida; order Dipsacales; family Adoxaceae; genus Sambucus; species Sambucus nigra. The sequence goes on from OX422217.1 coordinate 35,857,432, forward strand.
TCCATTGATCTTCCTGGTTGGTATGCCGACCAACTCTCCTCGGGGGCCGACTAACACTCCTCGGGTGCCGACCAATTCTCCTCGGATGCTGACCAACTCTCCTCGGGTGCCGATTAACTCTCCTCGAATCCCGACCAACTCTCCTCGGGTGTCGAATATTGCCACATAGGATGACATGTGTCCTTTTCTGATTGGTCCTCGTAGATGGAGAATTTTTGCGTTAACAGAAGCCCCCAATGCTCCATGCTTGATGGTTTACTTGAAAGGATGGAGTATTTATTCTGCAGTGTTGCTCGGTGCTCGTGAAATTCTTGATCTACCTTCTTGATTTGTTCAACATAAAGTGCATTATCTCCTGGACGACATATGATGCAAGTTGATTGATGGTTGCTAATCTTTCTTTTGAGGAACTCCGTGTGCTATGTATCACCCCTTGGAATTTGGATGCAGCCATGCCATAGTATGCAACTTGTAGCTTATCATAATCTTCAAGTATGTTGATTGGTTTGCTAGCCGACCAACTGCCTCCTGTGCCGAGCAACTGAATGTTAACTTCACGTGCTTGATTCTTCTGAGTTATGATCCTCTGAATACTTTGTTGAGTAACATACTAGCTTTTGAACTCAACTCTTCAATCTGATTAGTACCAAGCTAGTGGTGGACTTCGAAACATTTTCATACAACTTCTTCTTCATTATTGGTCGAGACAGTAGTAGCAAAGATCTCAGTGCTGTAGATGCTGATTTTGACTTCTACCTCTGCTCGGGGACGAGCAAGAGGTTCTCGAGGACGAGCAAGAGCTGCTCGGACAGACCATCTGTGATGAACATCAGAATGCTGAAAGATCTTAACTTCATACACTACCCTTATGCTTTGGATGATCCTCCTGCTGGTGAGGAACCTGTTTTAAAAGCAGAGGGAAAGAAACCAATAGAGTAGGAATCTCAATGTAATAGTTAGTATACATTTTCATTCTCAACGTATTTTGTTTTTTATTTTAATGAAAGACTTTCATTTTTGTTCGCAATCTTAATTGCTATTGTCTTGTAAAATACTCTACATCTGTGCATATGTATAAGTTAAAAAGATAACAATATTGTGTTGTTCATCGACCAACTTAGTAATAAAAAAGTTACAAGTATCAGTAATGTTGCTCGATCACTTAATAATAAAGTAATGAGTATAAAAATGTTTAAAAATTTTCCAACCAACCAAGGTTGTTAAATTGTGCTCGTCGACCAATTATAGTTAGTGGGAGTTTATCCCTGACTAACCATACTTGGTAAATTTTTGTCTTTTTCATAAAATGCGTCCGACCAACCAAGGTCGATAAATTCTCCTCGTCGACCAACTATAGTTAGTGGGTTTTTATCCCCGACCAACCATACTTGGTTCAGTTTGGAATATTTTGTTCTTCGAGGAACTTTTATATTTTCTGTAATAATCTTACCTCCCGACCAACATAAGTTGGCATTTGAGAGCATATTTTGTTTTCAAACCAACCGAGATTGGCATTTTTAAGAATGTTGTTCTTGCCCTTTTACCAACCGGAGTTGGTCATAGGTTTGAACTATCATGTCCACTAACTCTTTTACCAACCGAAGTTGATCACATTAGTGTACGCCTCCTATCCAAAGGAGTATAGTTTGTTCTCGTTATTTTACCAACCGAAGTTGATCACGCTCGAACTATCATGTACACTAGTTATTTTACCAACCGGAGTTAATCACGCTAGTGTACACCTCCTAACCAAAGGAGTATAGTTTTTTCTCGCTATTTTACCAACCGAAGTTGATCACGCTCGAACTATCATGTCCACTAGTTATTTTACCAACCGAAGTTGATCACGCTCGAACTATCATGTCCACTAGTTATTTTACCAACCGGAGTTGATCACGCTAGTGTACGCCTCCTAACCAAAGGAGTATAGTTTTTTCTCGCTATTTTACCAACCGAAGTTGATCACGCTCGAACTATCATGTCCACTAGTTATTTTACCAACCGGAGTTGATCACGCTAGTGTACGCCTCCTAACCAAAGGAGTATAGTTTGTTCTCGCCCTTTTACCAACCGGAGTTGGTCGTGGGTTTGAACTATCGGTGTTTGCTTTTATTGCTGAGCAGCATAGTGTTGCACACTAGTATTCCCCGAAAAACTTTCAATAAAAGAAAGAAGATGGCGAAACATCATTGTTTTATTCCAACTTACTGTGCTTCAGAATGACATTTTTTAACACGTAATCTCCTTCGTTTAAGTTGCATTTCTTCACCCTCTTGTTGTAGAACAGAGCTGTTCATTGTTGGTAAGCAGCATTCCTAATCTTCTCTAACCTCCTCGAGCATATCCAAATCCAGTCTTCTCATTAAGTCGCTGACTGGGGAATTAAAATTCAGCACTCGACGGGTATTACAGCCTCACTTCCAAACGCTAGCTTATATGGTGATTCTCCAGTTGTAGCTCGGGGAGTTGTTCGGTAAGCCCACAATACTGACTGTAGCTCATTAATCCAATTAGCCTTACTTAGCCTCTTCTTCAAACCATTTAGTAGTGTTTTTTTCGTCACTTCAGTCTGTCCATTGCTCTGAGGATGGCCTGGCGCTGAATGAACTTTCAAAATATTTGACTGATGACAATAGGCAGCAAACTCTTCGTTATCAAATTGTGTTCCATGGTCTGTGATGAAGGCAACGACGAGGTATTTGAATCTTCCTCGGGTCGTCGATAGTGGTCCAACCAAATCAATTCCCACATGGCAAATGGCCAAGGGGAAGTGATGGGTGTCAACAATGTTTGTGGAGTTCTTCGGATGGAGGAAAAGCGTTGGCACTTGTCACATTTCTTGGCATAAGCTATACAATCATCTCTCATCGTCGGCCAGTAGTATCCCCGCGTCATCACCTTTTGCAAAAGTGTCTGACCTGCTACATGGGCTCCACAGGACCCTTCATGGATCTTTTTAATCAATTCTTTCACCTCTAAGGGATGTACACAACTTTGCAAACCTTCCATAATTCCTTGTCTATACAAAATACCATTAATTAGTACATACCGAGCAGTTTTAAACTTCCATTTCTTGGCAGCGAGCTTATCCTCCGGTAATTCTTCCTGCTCAATATATGCTCCGATGGGATCCATCCAAGATAGTCCTAAATCAAGGGTAATAATATTCATCGTCAGGTCTTCATCTATGCTCCGACTTTCTAATACTTCAATTGGTATCGTTCTTCGCAGCTCGGTACAAGTAGCTGATGCTAATCGGGCCAGTGCGTCTGCTTGTGCATTCTCCATTCTTGGTATTCTGATAAACTGAATGGCATTAAATTCTGCCAATAACTCCATTACCTTTGCATGATGCTTGACCATTATTTCTCCTTTCACTGCATATGTTCCCATCATTTGATTCACAATTAATTGAGAATCACTAAATACCATCACTTGTTGCGCCTCCATAATCTCTGCTAAATTAAGACCTGCTATCATGGCCTCATACTCAGCCTCATTATTGGAGGCTTTGAATTGGAATCGCAGAGCATATTCCATGTCAATCTCGTCTGGGGTGTTCAAAACAATCCCTGCTCCACAACCTGTTGTACAAGATGACCCATCTACATACAATCTCCACGTAGGTAACTCGTCTTCAAAATTCTTATCTGACAGCGTTCCTTGGTGAAATATTTGCTATTTTGTTTCATCCTCCCCTGGTATTTTTCGCTCCTCGTCGACCATCTCTTCTCGCCCTTTTACCAACCGGAGTTGGTCTGGGTTTGAATTTGATGATCTTTCTACATCCACAAGCCCTTTTACCAACCAGAGTTGGTCTCGACTTATGTCTGTAAGGACACAAATTTCCAATTGAGTCCATATATAGTTTTGGCTCAATTCCGGAAAAAAACATTTATTCATAGGTTAGTGATTTATTGTAATATTCTCAAGCCTATGAAGTATGTGTTGAAGACGTAGCGGCAAAGAATTTAAAGCTTCATCAAAATGCCGGTTTGCGTGCCTCGTTTCTACGTCATCAACTAAAGTTCCATGCTCCCAAGGTATGAATGTAATTATATTTATATAGGAGCTTGGAACAAAATTTATTTGGGTGTTAGGTTTAATAAAAACCATGTTTTACTTTCAGAATAATTTAATTGAAACTTTAAAATAAAGTACATAAAGTTTCTGGGCCAAAAAATTGAATTTATCAAAAATTTCTGGAAGTCGTTCGAAGTCTCGTTCGAACGAGTTTTTCGTTCGAACCAGGTTTCGTTCGAACGAGACTGCCAACGAACCTAAACTGGTCAGTCGTTCGATATGTCGTTCGAACGAGTTTTTCGTTCTAACGAGTTTCTAACGAGCCCAGACTGGTCGCTCGTTAGAAGTCTCGTTCGAACGAGTGTCAAGTTCGTTCGAACGAGAATGCCAGGCGGGAACAGTTTTGAGCAGTTTTTGGCAGTTTTCACCCCATTTCCCCACTTGTTTCTTAACTGATTTTTTAAGGCTTTATTAAGGACGGGAATCATTTTTGAAGGGATATCTTTTTTATACCATACAAACTCCTAGAGAGTGTTTTGAGAGAAAATTTGTTTAAGGAAAAAGATCAAGTTTTGAGTGTTATTCTTTAATGAAAAATCATACACACTCTAGTGTTTACACCCAATAGTTGTTTATCCAAGTTCTATATACATATCTTTACTTGGAGTTTGGCACCGGTTTATCTCTACCGAATTCAAGAAGAGAAGTTTTGGTTTGCTTCTACATCCATCAAAGAAGAAGACTTTTTGTTGAAGATTCTACCCACTTGGAGAAAGGCTCCATGCTTGGGTGACGGTGACCATATAAAGTCCCATCGGTGGATTCCGAGACCGCGGTGGTGTTCCGAGGTTGTTCGCTAGGAAGAGGTTTCTACGAGAAGAAGCGTCGAGGCTTGAGAGGGATCGAGTCTGTCGTTGTAAGTCTATCTGTCTTGTATTTGTAATTCCATATCTAGTGGACTTGTGGCTAGGGCCGTCCGAGGTTGTTTCCCGTCTTGGGTTTTTCCTCGTACATCGCAACGTAGTGTGATATTGTTTATTTTATCTTGCACAATAATTTAGAATCCATGCTTAGGATCATTTCAAGATAAAATTTGGTTTAATTATCACACTCATTTAATTTGGGACTAAATTAAATATTGGGTAAATTTGGTTTATTCAAGTCATCTGCTAAAATTGGTTTCGCCTAACTTTGAATAATTGAAAATTATGACTTAGGCAAATTCTAGGACTGGACTTGGATTAACTTATTTTAATTTGTTTTGATGAAATTAAAATTTGGACTTGATTAATTTTGTTGGACCATCACTTTTCGCTTCCGCATCGTTTTTACATAAAAGGAAATTAACTTTGATTTTAATTGAGAAAATCACCATCCGGGAATATCTTTGCGCTTACAAATTGGTATCAGAGCCAAAGCGATAAATTATTTCGTTAACGATCTTTTTAAATAATTTTTTGGCTAAAATGGATTTTTCCCCATTTTCAAAATTTCCTATTTTCGATAGTTCAAACTACGCGTATTGGAAAGCGCGAATGAGATCGGCACTAAAATCTATCGACGAGAGAGTTTGGATGTCTGTTGTTACCGGGTACTCCCCACCAACTTACTTAGTTGAAAATGAACGTGTTATCAAACCCGCCGATAGATGGACTGAAAATGAGTTTAAACTTGCTAACTTTAATTCCTGAGGTTTAAATGCCTTATTTAGCGCTGTCGCACAGGATGAATTCCGACGTATTATGACGTGTGAAACCGCTAAAGAAGCTTGGGATATTTTACAATTAACTCATGAAGGAACTAGTGTCGTTAAAGCTTCAAAACTCCAAAACCTCACCACTCAATTTGAAACTATCAAAATGGATGAAAAAGAAACTTTTGATAAATTTTATGCTAGACTTTCTGATATTGTTAATTCATCCTTTAACTTGGGAGAGAAAATACCTGACGACCGTGTTGTAAAGAAAATTTTGATGTCCCTACCCGTTATATTTATTCCTAAAGTGACCGTTTTAAATTCTTTACCCACTTTAGCCTCTACGAAATTAGAAGAGCTTGTAGGTGATTTACAAACGTATGAACTAGATATGTTTCCCTCTAAAACTGAAAAGAAAATTGAAAAGGGTGTTTCTTTAAAAGCCCGAAAAGAGGTCAAACAAGTAGTAGAGAGCGATAGTGATAGTGACTCGGAAGACATGGCTTTGTTTGCTTGTAAATTTAGAAAATTTCTTAAATTTAACAACGATAAATTTAAAAATGATTTTAAGAAATTTGATACTTCTAAACATGATAAAAGCGAGAAGTTTTCTAAAGCCGAGAAGATCCCTAAACCTAGCAATGACAATTTAGATAGGGACGAGTCTGATAAGTGTTTTGGTTGTGAAGGTTATGGCCATAGGGCTTATGAGTGCCCCACTAAACTAAGGAAAGATGGTAAGCGACCCATTTCATATAATGCAACCCTTAGTGATAGTGATAAGGAAGAAAAGCTCGATTCTCCCACTAAGAAAAATTTTGTGGCTTTTATGGCTAGTCATGTGAATGATTGTGACAACTCATCGATTGATGAAACGATAGAATATGCCACTTCTAAGGTCATTGTACATGATTCTCTTGTTTTTGATGATAGTGAGAGTGAAGAAGAAAGTGAGAGTGAAAATGAAGAAGAGGTTAATGTGAGTGAACTTCAAAATGCTTTTCAAGAACTTTATAAAGAATCTATTAAATTGAAAAGAGCTAATTTGAAGTTAGAAGCTAGTTTAAAAGAAAGTGTCAAGGTCATTGATGAAAATTTTTTAATAGAAGACCTTAGGCCACATGTGAGGACTCTTCAAGAGAAGCTTGATTATGTAGAAGGCGAAAGAGATAGCCTTAGGGGTTTAATGGAATCCTTGAAAAAGGAGCTTCTTGCTTTTGAAGAGCGAAATGTTTTACTAGAATCTACCATTGCAGAATTGGAAAAAAAATTAAAAGATTCTAGTAATGTCAAATTTGATTTGGAATGTCGTTCAGAAAAACTAGATAAAATGTTAGGAACGGTCCAAATTAAAAATGACACTTGTGGTTTAGGCTTCAATCCTTGTAATGAATTTACTCATAATGCCCAAACCAATGTTTTAGGAGAATCAACTAGGAATACTTTTAAAGATCACTCCTTAAGTAAATCTTTTCGACATGTTCTCACTTGTACACATTGTGGTCGACAAGGTCATCTTAGGAAATTTTGTTTAGATCTTAAACGAATTCCTAGAAAACCCCATAGTAAAGTAACCATGGTAATTAACGTTCCTACACCCCAAGATAGTCATTCCTCATTAATTTGGGTTAGGAAATCCGACTTGGTTGCCTCACAAACTAGGGTTGTTGATTCTCATTTACTTACACATGCTTCCTCCCTTGCTAAATCTAAAGGATGAATGTGTTAGTGTTTGCATACTTTAGCGTTTATAATTTATGCTATATTCACATGCTAAATGTATGCTTGTTTAGTCATTTTCTAGTCATAGCCTTATTTCATATCCCATGCTAGAAATCATGACTTGTTTATCTTTTTGTATTATATTTTGTGTTTGAACTAATTGAAAAATATAAAAAGATTTTTGTTTATCATTTGTGTTTTATTATTTCATTTAAGCTTAATGAAAAATACAAATGATTTGTGTTTAGTCGTTTGAGTATATATCTTTATTTTTGGTTAAAAAATGTTAAAAACTCAAATAGATTTTGTTTTGTGTGTATTTTTGTTTGACACACTTTATGTGGCATATATTTGTGTTTGAATCCCATCATTTACGCTCCCACGTGGCTAGAACTTTTGGTTTAGATTTTCAATCCTTAAAATGTTCTTTACCATGTTTTATATGGAGTAGTTGGATTTTGTATTGATTAAATGGATTCTATTTTCATATGCCTCTTTTCACACATGCAAGAGCTCTTTTGAAATCTTAATGTCACATGTTATATTTGAGCTTTTTGAGGTGTTCTCCTATCAATCTAGTCATCTACATATCTATGACCTAGGAGGACTAGTGCATGTCAAAATCCGTTGCATGTGAGATTTGTGTGAAAAATGAAAACATGATAAATTAATATATGCACGGGGAAGGGCTCCGAAAGGATGAATTAAATCCTTTGCGATAGTAAGCCACCGTTGATTGGATCTAAAAGAAATACGTGATCCAAAGGCCTAAAAACAGAATATTTGGCATTAAACAGAAAGAAATTGCCAAGGCCTATGTTTGTTTGATATATTTATTCAAAAACAAAAGAATATATATGCTCATTGAGGGAGAATTGGATGGTATATCAACGGTTTGCACATTGTCCGTTTATCCTAGTTGTCTTTAATGTCATGACTCTATTTGGTTTGTAGAATCATCATCATGCTAGGCTTGTATGCATTGTGTATGTTTGTTCATTGAGTTCAATCTTTATATTATCACATGAGGTTATATTTAACTGTGATGAAGTTTGCAATCAAATGAGAACTCCGTGAACGTTTCTTAAGTGTTTAGGTCTAAATTTTCTTGTTGCTAGTTCACACCCCTACACTTCCGTTTTCATATGACACATTTTTGCCATACGAGTGTGCAAACTTATTGTATTTTGTGTCATGTGTGTGTTTATATCTATCTATATATGCACGTACTTATTGGTATATTTATAGTATATATATATATGATATTTGTTTGTCTTTGCCTTGCTTTTATTGCCCATATCCTTTGCCTATTCCTGAACAAAAAGGGGGAGAATGATGATAGGGGGAGAGATGGTATCTAATCCTATTATTATCGCATCTTAGTTTGGGGGAGATTTATCTTAGGGGGAGACGTCTTTCTAAGTAAATGTCATTGTTTGATAAAGGGGAGAATTATTTTAGGGGGAGTAATTAATTAATTGCGATTAATATATTTTGATATTCCCTATGCATTTGATGAGTTTGCTTAAGTGTGCAGGTATTCTTCTAAAGAGGCAACTTTAAAAGGCAAAGTGTTTAATCCTTCGGTTGAGTCAAGTTTGGGCGGGTTATGTTTTGAGTCTAGTGAGCTTGACAGCCCTTTAGGATTTTTGTTTTGGTTTTTGTCCCGGAATAGCCAAAGGGGGAGATTTGTAAGGACACAAATTTCCAATTGAGTCCATATAAAGTTTTGGCTCAATTCCGGATAAAAACATTTATTCATAGGTTAATGATTTATTGTATTATTCTCAAGCCTATGAAGTATGTGTTGAAGACGTAGCGGCAAAGAATTTAAAGCTTCATCAAAATGCCGGTTTGCGTGCCTCGTTTCTACGTCATCAACTAAAGTTCCATGCTCCCAAGGTATGAATGTAATTATATTTATATAGGAGCTTGGAACAAAATTTATTTGGGTGTTAGGTTTAATAAAAACCATGTTTTACTTTCAGAATAATTTAATTGAAACTTTAAAATAAAGTACATAAAGTTTCTGAGCCAAAAAATTGAATTTATCAAAAATTTCTGGAAGTCGTTCGAAGTCTCGTTCGAACGAGTTTTTCGTTCGAACCAGGTTTCGTTCGAACGAGACTGCCAACGAACCTAAACTGGTCAGTCGTTCGATATGTCGTTCGAACGAGTTTTTCGTTCTAACGAGGTATCTAACGAGTTTCTAACGAGCCCAGAATGGTCGCTCGTTAGAAGTCTCGTTCGAACGAGTGTCAAGTTCGTTCGAACGAGAATGCCAGGCGGGAACAGTTTTGAGCAGTTTTTGGCAGTTTTCACCCCATTTCCCCACTTGTTTCTTAACTGATTTTTTAAGGCTTTATTAAGGACGGGAATCATTTTTGAAGGGATATCTTTTTCATACCATACAAACTCCTAGAGAGTGTTTTGAGAGAAAATTTGTTTAAGGAAAAAGATCAAGTTTTGAGTGTTATTCTTTAATGAAAAATCATACACACTCTAGTGTTTACACCCAATAGTTGTTTATCCAAGTTCTATATACATATCTTTACTTGGAGTTTGGCACCGGTTTATCTCTACCGAATTCAAGAAGAGAAGTTTTGGTTTTCTTCTACATCCATCAAAGAAGAAGACTTTTTGTTGAAGATTCTACCCACTTGGAGAAAGGCTCCATGCTTGGGTGAAGGTGACCATATGAAGTCCCATCGGTGGATTCCGAGACCGCAATGGTGTTCCGAGGTTGTTCGCTAGGAAGAGGTTTCTACGAGAAGAAGCGTCGAGGCTTGAGAGGGATCGAGTCTGTCGTTGTAAGTCTATCTGTCTTGTATTTGTAATTCCATATCTAGTGGACTTGTGGCTAGGGCCGTCCGAGGTTGTTTCCCGTCTTGGGTTTTTCCTCGTACATCGCGGCGTAGTGTGATATTGTTTATTTTATCTTGCACAATAATTTAGAATCCATGCTTAGGATCATTTCAAGATAAAATTTGGTTTAATTATCACACTCATTTAATTTGGGACTAAATTAAATATTGGGTAAATTTGGTTTATTCAAGTCATCTGCTAAAATTGGTTTCGCCTAACTTTGAATAATTGAAAATTATGACTTAGGCAAATTCTAGGACTGGACTTGGATTAGCTTATTTTAATTTGTTTTGATGAAATTAAAATTTGGACTTGATTAATTTTTTTGGACCATCACTTTTCGCTTCCACATCGTTTTTACATAAAAGGAAATTAACTTTGATTTTAATTGAGAAAATCACCATCCGGGAATATCTTTGCGCTTACAATGTCTGTTGATCCTGTAACATCCACAGGTTGGTTAGCGAGCAACTTTTGTTCCTCGGGGGTATCAGGATATGTAAACTCTGCTATAAAGTCTGCTACAGCTTGCCCTTTTAAGGATGATCTGGGTTCATACACAATATCATATTCACCGAGCTCTATTGCCCAATACATCAGTCTCCCTGATTTTTCTGGCTTATGAAGGGCTTGTCTCAATGGCATATCGGTATACACGACGATGGTATGGGCCTGGAAGTACGGCCTCATTCTTCTACTTGCCTCAATTAATGCCAATGTCAATTTTTCCAGCTTTGGGTACCTGATCTCTGCACCTCGGAAAGCTTTACTTGTGTAATAAATTGGCTTATGGACTCCATTCTCCAATCTGATTAATGCCGAGCTGACTGTATTCTCTGATACTGCCAGGTACAAGTACAACTTTTCTCCTGTTATTGGCCTGGACAACAGTGGAGGTGTTCCCAAATATTTCTTCAACTCTTGAAAGGCTTTCTCACATTCATCATTCCACTCGAAAGTTTTTTGAAGTGTTTTGAAGAATGGAAGGCATCTATCAATTGCTCGAGATACAAATCTGTTGAGCGCGGTAACTCGTCCTGTAAGGCTTTGCACTTCTTTCTTCATCGTTGGGATCGAAGCCCTAATAAATCTTTGATCTTTTCAGTATTTGCTTCTATGCCTCGTTGATTGACAATGTAACCGAGAAACATGCCTTCTCGTACTCCAAATATGCACTTCGTCGGGTTCAGCTTCATTTGATATTTATCCAGTTGATCAAAGATCTGGCCTAAGTCAACTAGAAGATCGGAAGCTTTCTTGCTCTTTGTCAGTATATCGTCAACATAGACTTCCATATTGCAACTGATTTGCTCTGCAAAGACCTTGTTCATCAGCCGCTGATAGGTTGCTATGAAATTTTAATAGGTTGCCCGAGCACCTGTCGAGACTAGGGAAAATAATTATTATCATGAGAATAATTATTCAGCCAAACAATATGTGATGTGTATCAGCATAAAATAATAAAAATTTCAAAATATGAAATAATATTTTTGTGCCAAATGTGTGTGAGATGGACAAATTTTTATCAGATATGCATCATAAATAAGATGTAGAGTTATTTAATCTCCAACAACTAATCAGGTATAAGTTGCTGTTTGAAAATTATTTATCACTTGGTTTTAAAAATATTTTTGGGGTGATCACAAGTTAAAAAAGACTTAAGCCCCCTGCTTGTCCCCAAGCTGAACTCGTGTTTAAAGAAATGTCTAGGGTGCTTCGCATTTTTTAATACCCCAAGATTCTACTGCTGCCGACAAACAACATGGATGTTGCCGACCAACATTTAAGGATATCTCAAATTATAGAATATATGGTTGGATGACCAGAATATCTCGAATCTTTAGATCAAAAAAATAACATTCGATGTAAAATTTAAGCCTTAAGAATGTTAATTAAATGAATAAATATATAACCCACTAGATCGTGTGATTTCTACAAAGAGACCTTGTGATGTGATGAACGAGGGGCCAACATATCAAATTTGTGCCCATAGTCTTGATATGGTCATGATTGTTTTACTGATCCTCTTTTACAAGAGGTGAGTAATGCTTTTTCAGGTGAGAGAAAATTATTTTTTATATTGATCCCTTCCTATTCCCTATTTGGAGAGATAAAAATATGGTGAATAATAGAAGTTATTACCAAATTTATATAAAAAATCAATCAATTTGACTTTATTGACATAAATGGAAGCTGAACCAAATTAAGTATATAGTTCATAAAAATGAATGCAAAGAGACTCAAACTTGAAGAGAGAAAATAGCTCTGGGTCATGATTTCCATGAGAAAACTTTTTATTGTCTTTAACCTTTTCACATTCCTTTATTAAAAATATGATGGGAATTTGAATAGACATCAAAGATCTTACAAAATTTATAATGAAAATTATCAATGAAAATGATCAAATCTTATCATCGTCGTATATATTGGTATATGTAATCATTTAAAATATTTATTCCATGATATAAAATAGAAACTTGAGAATCAAGCAAAAAGTTATGATTTATGAAATTCACTATTTTTCAGATTTCTAAATAAGAATTAATCTAACAGTTATGATTTTAAAATCATGATATGCAATATTTTGCAAATAAAAATTGGACAATTAATTTATGTATATAAACATAAAAATAATGATTGAATCAAAAGATGTATGTATAATTGATTATACGTAGAGAAAATAAAAACTTAGCTTTTGATGGAGAACAATGGTTGTAACACGTTCCCACAGACGGCGCCAATCTGTTGATGCAAAAAAATTGGACCGAATCCCATTTTTATGATCACAGATAAATAGATGAAATCAATCCAATCAAGCACATAAGAGACAAAGATTTTTAAAGTGGTTCGGCTATGAATAAAGCCTACGTCCACTGTTATTTTATTCCCAAGGGTTTACAATAGCACCATAGGGTGTAGAGAGAGAAAGGATGTGTATCTTGTGTATGGGATTTCTAGGTTCTCTTGGATGCCTTGGATCTCTCCCTTTTGGCTAAGGGAATACATGTATTTATAGTGATGGGAGATAAATAGATTCATTGTATGTAGACATTTATACATTATGTCTACATTCAACGAATCTAATTATTGAATTGCTTGGTATGCTATGTGTTGTCATCTACAGTATAAATGTACATTAATGCTCATTAAATGCATAGTCATCTTCATTAATGCACATTAAATGCATAGTTATCCATTGATCTTCCTGGTTGGTATGCCGACCAGCTCTCCTCGGGTGCCGACTAACTCTCCTCGTGGGCCGACTAACACTCCTCGGGTGCCGACCAATTCTCCTCGGATGCTGACCAACTCTCCTCGGGTGCCGACTAACTCTCCTCGGATGCCGACCAACTCTCCTCGGGTGTCGAATATTGCCACATAGGATGACATGTGTCCTTTTCTGATTGGTCCTCGTAGATGGAGAATTTTTGCGTTAACAGTAATAGAGTTACGAATCTCGGAGAACATCAGCAACATCAGAACCTTGGGCGCAGTCAGAAAATGCCAGAGGAGTTGGTACAAAATCTGAACTTAGTTTAAGTTTGATTGCGTGTCTTGATTGTTATATATCTTGTAACATGTTGTTCTTATTTAGTGGATTTTTGTTTTGTGACCTAGAGGTCACCGTGGATGTTTCCCCAATTGGGTGGGATTTTACCACGTTAAAATTGCATGTGTATACTTCCTCTTTCTCTCATCCCTTTCTTAAGGCCGTATTGGTTTATTTTCTATAAGTTTTATTTTTCAAAACTGGTAAACCTATAACTAAAATTACTCGTTCATACTGTTTTACACATCTTGTGTTTAAAATTTATTTTAAGAAAAGAGTTTCTTCAACAAATTGTTCGGAACCATTTAGATAGTTTAATCTTGAATTAAACGACTTAAGGGGTATTTTTTTCACATATCAAACATAAAAAGATGAAAAATACAGGATTTGTTAGCATAAAACAAAAGCTTATCAAACAACACAAAATTACATTTTCCAGGAGAAAATTTGCCAAGGAAAAATTCGCCATTGCAATATTTTCCATGCCCCTTTTTTGACACTTTTCTATCATACGGACCCTTAGAGAATTCCTAGACTTGGGAAATAAGAGGGTCGTTGAGGTAAAAATAAGAGGGTCGTTAGGGTAAAAAAATACAGAAACGATAGTGTTTTGCATCAAAATCTCAAATGGAATACTCTTTTCCATTAGAGATTTTGTTTCACCTATGAAATGACAACGTTTTTTTAATGTCTCCCACGGAATACTCTTTTTCATCTGAGACCAGTCTTATAGCCACGTGTCACATCCTCATTCAATCTAAGTTTAACAAAATTACAAACTACTACCTCAGATTAATCACGAATTGGTCACTATTCATTTTTCATATAATACAACAAATACCCTTGCAGATTCCTGCCCAACGTATTGCATTGTTAAGTCCCATCTTTACAGTTTTTTATATACATGTGAGTACACAAGAACGCAACATCTTTTAATATTTATAATTCCTATAAAAACCCATTCAAATTCAATTTAATATCACATTGTTTAGCTTCGAATGTTACATAACTCTCCAAAACTCTTTGTGAATTTGTGATTTCATCCTTCCAAAAACTCCTTGAAACTCTATCAAACACCAAGTCCATTTTTTTATTTACAATATATCTCAAATATAGTGGTAGTATTTATTCCTCCCCATCCCATACATTAATTCAATAAAGTACAAAATATTTTGCAAGATTCGACACTCGTAAGAAAAAAACAACGATAGGCCAAAACATAATGCCAAAAGTTCTAGTGCATCTACACCTCCTTTTACATACAAAAATTACACCGATGTTAGTTCGCCAAAATACGATGCAGTGAGGTTAAGAAATGAGGGATAAAAGAAGATAAAGCCCCATGGGAATTTGAAATCGGTCAATGAGATATACGTTCAAATTTATAAAATTGAAGGAGTTAACTAACTCTTTGACACTAATGGACGGGGACCTCTATTTAGCTTGTCTTTGGATAACTCCAACATATCAATTGTTCAAGCGACAATAGAGCGTTGGTCGTACGTGACCTGCATGTTTCAACTCCCAACGTGTGAGGTGGGACTTATGCCATACGATTTTTTGGTGCTTATAGGTATTATTACTTATGTGTATATATTTTTCATAATATTTTTTTCTTGTTTGTAATTTACTATAAATAAATGTATGTTTCAGGAATTTTCGTTGCGCTACGTAATCGTTTGCCAAGATATAATGGCGACGATTAGGCTAATCTTAATGAAATTACCACCAAATATTTTCCTGGGATATAAAATACGTGTTGCCTTTCTGGAGGTCTTCCATGTAGTATTTTAAATAATTTCCTTAAATCTGCTTTTGATAAGTGTTTATCATCAACAATAGTTGCAAGCGCATTTTTTTCCTATGTATTTAGTTTTTATTCTTATAAGTAATCCTCTATAATAATAAACTAACATGAAAAAAGTAGTACTAAAATAATTGAATATCAAATTATATATTTTACATACATTATTTCAACCCGAGGTTAATTCTGGTTTGACAGCGCTTGGCTTAGTCTCGACCCGACTCAAACTCAATTAAAACTTAGCCTAAATTTAGCGGGTGAGCAATCAGGGTTCGAGCTTGCTCGACCCAATTGATACGCCTTATTTGAAAAAAATCGTTCAAAATATGTTTGTTCTTAAGGAGTTTAAAATTGACATATTTTGATCGATTTTTTTAAAATAGCAAAATACTTTATTTTGAGTTGATTTTTTAGGGATACATTGTAATGTTTAAACATCCAAGAAAGAAGAAATCAAAATAATTATTTCTTTTGTATTTTTAAAAAAAATGGTCCGCATAAAATTGTTCTTAAATTAATCCGCATTGAATACGCTCCGACTTATCTAATACTCAATTAATTATAGTACGCAAGAATTCATTTATCCATTCACACTCATTTTATATGTTTTGAGAAAGACTACACAAATAATACCTCCAATGAAATACATAAAAAAAAAAAAAAAGAAAGAAACTTGAAGTGGATGTTCAAACATACCCATCTGCTAGAATATAAAACCAACGTAGACTTCTAGGTACTTTATACCTATATACATACCAAACCACAATACCTCTCTCCCCCCAAAAAACCATGGCTCTCACCAAAACCATCTCATTACTTGCTCTCACAATTTTTTCACTAACCCAATTTTGTCTCTCCTCGAGACTCAACCTCACGGATGTCCACGATCTGCTCCCAGAATACGGTTTCCCAAAGGGTCTTTTACCCAACAACGTTAAATCCTATAACGTATGAAAATAATTATGAATGTTAAATTTGAACTCATTTATTTTTATTTTTTATTAAACACAAGCATGAACTCATTAAAATGTGATACGACATAACATGACAAGAAATATTTTTTTTAACCTAATATGAACACGACAAAATATGAAATAATACAAACGACACGGCACGCGAAATCTCATTTTTCAACCAATCATAAATATGGTCAATTAAAACGAGACACGACACATAAAAACAACACAACTCAACATGATTTTTTTTAACCAAATATGAATACGCTCCAAATAAAAGTGATACGACACGACATGAAATATTATTTTTTTAATAAACATAAACACGGCTCAAGGAAAAGTGACACGCCACAATATATGGTAATTTTTTTAACCAAACACGAACCCGACCGAAATAAAAATGACACGACACCCCTCAAAATCTTTTTTTTTTTTTAAATGAAACACGACTCAATTTTTTTTTTATAGGAGTCGTGTTTCGTTATAGGAATTTTTTTTTGAAGCGTGTCGTGTTATTTTTATTTTGGTCGGGCTCGTGTTTGATTAAAAAAATTTAACATATATTGTGGTGCGTCACTTTTACATAAGCCGTGTTCGTGTTTATTAAAAAAAATAATATTTCACGTTTGTCGTGTCACTTTTATTCGGATCGTGTTCATGTTTGGTTAAAAAAGAAAATCATGTTGAGTTGTGTTGTTTTTATGCACTGTGTCTCGTTTGAATTGACCATGTTTATGATTGACTGAAAAATGAGATTTCGTGTGTCGTATCTTTTGTATTATTTCATGTTCTGTCGTGTTCGTATTAGGTTAAAAAAATAATATTTCTAGTCATGTTATGTCGTATCGCGTTTTAATTAGGTTGTGCTTGAGTTTGATAAAAAAATAAAAATAAATAGATTCAAATTTAACATTCATAATTATTTTCGTATGTTGTAAGGAAGTATTTTACATTTAGTTCCTGTTGGGGTATTACATATTTTAATTACAGATGAAAGAGAGAATTGGATCTTTGTAATATCTTTTTATTTTTAAATAATGAACTCTTAAAACAATAACATAAAAATCGTACGGGTACTTTTCTCATTATGTTAGAACTTGGTGTGCCTCCGGATTTGGGTGGAGCGGCAATAGCCGCACCCAATTTTCATAAATACATGATATAATACCCGGTAAAGTTGCGGAAAAAGTTTGATGTATCTGAGACATGTCTTGGAGATGTGATTGGTCAATGTCGCTGGTGCGAACCCATTTTACTTATGGAAATGGGTTTTTGCCAACGACATTGACCAATCACATCTCCAAGGCATCAAACTTTTCATGTGACAGATATATCAAACTTTTTTCCTAAATTTGCCAAGTGAAAAGATACCCTTAACCACATCAACAAAAAAGACACGAATCCAATAATGTAATGTTAATGAGCGACTGATTTTGACTCACATTGTTGAGTCAGTGTACAATTACTAATACCTCATTATGTAGGCTTGTTAATTACATTTTTTTAAGGTAATATTGATAGGTATAGGTAAGCCTCTCGAATGAGTCGGGTTGCACTTACCCCGCTGTTGAAGAGTGGCCCTTGGGTTGTTGTGGGTGTTGTGGGTCGGGTTTGACGAGTAGATGGTTCTTAACGGGTAAAGGGCTAATCTGGCCTAACGAGCCAGACCTAATGGCCAAAATATATTATGTTTATATATAAATATGGATTCGTTTATATACCTGTAATATGATATGCATATTAGATATTTTTATGAATAAATAAAAATAGTAACAAAGAGGGAATATTGATATTTACACAAAAAAATAAAAATAGAATATATTTTTTATATTTAAACGGGCTAAACAATTTGGGCTAGTGGGATTAATAAATGCGCCGGTTTGCCCTCGGGCTAAACGGATAAGATGTGGAGCTCATGGCCTTGATCATCACGATAACATGCTATTAATGGGCCAAGCTGCCCGTAAACTTTTTTCATTAAAATAGTTCAAGGGGCTTTGTCCAAAAACTACAAAGTTTAAGGTTTTTTATTTTTTAAGTTGATTTCTCATCGTATACGTAAGAAATAATGTTTTTTTTAATAAAATCCCACATTTTTTCTTAATGATTAAGAGCTAGAAATATTTTACAAATTAGATTGAAGGGAGCTTGACAAATAAGTTATATTTACATAAGACATTTCATAATAGGTCTTATTATAATATTTTTTCCTAATATGTCTTATTTATACATATAGTGAATATTCACTATATGTTTATATATAGGACTTATTGGATCAGAAATATTTTTTTATGGGACTTGTTGGAGCAAAAAAAAAATGATAGGACCTATTGAACTACATACTTAGTAAACGGGACTAATTGATAAAAAAATCCTACATCAAATACATGAATTTAAAAAAATCACTTGTGCAATAACAAATTTATTGTTGGTAAGTCACATTTGAACGTTGTATTTGTATACTAAAAAAATTAGGATTTTTTTGATTTAATGCCCAATTTAGAATATCGTATTTGACATAATCCTCTATTTCATAATATCTTAACATAACCCCCCAAACTAACAGGGTTAGAAATCTGTTAAAAAAAACTAATGTGTTAATTAGATGTAACGTCCAACGTTACTTTCTGAACAAAATGCTGGCATCTCTTATAAATCCAAACCCATCTCCACCACACACACACTGTCTCTCCTCCAAACCCATCTCCACCATACTCTCTCATCAGCAGTTGACTTACCTATAGGACGAGCGTGGGTTTACTGTTTTGCGTGGGAGTGAGAAATGGTTAAGAGGTATACGCGGGTTTGTGCCAGTTGGGTTTTGTTTGGATTTTAGGATAGGTGATATGTTTATATGATATTATAGAGCGGGGTTAAGTAAAAAAAGTCCAAAAAATTAAGTCAACTTTTAACCTTTTTGTATCCTTTATTAAATTAGTGGTTGGTACTAGTATGATTAATATATACTTAAAAATGATTGTGTTTGTAATTATGAGTCATAACTTATTACCAATTATGAATCATAACATATTACTAATTATGAATCCAATTCTTAGTAGTTAGGTTAGGTAGCGTGAATTATGAAACACTAAATTTAGAACTAGTTAAGGTTTATTTATCTTTACTCTTCTTGTGTTTTTGACAATTGATTACATTAGATAGCCGCTTGTAATGCACTTATTCCAAATTTGGGCCACAATCAACAAGACATTCCGCTTCTATAAGACTTGCTATTTGTTTATTTATCATATTTCATCCACATTTCTAAAATTAATTTTAGATCATGTAATCCATAATTTTTTGGAAAACATGGTGATAAATCCATAGATTCTTTAGAAATTAACGATAAGGACAAGCTAAAAGCAGTTTTTTCAATAAGTCCACGTGTGTTACAATTATTAACTTATATACATGAATATAGATACAACTACACTCATTAATATAAATACAGTTACACTTATTGATGTAGATAGAGTTACAATTACAAATGTATCTACATTAATAAGTATAATTGTTTCGTTTGGTCTTATCGTTAATTAATTAAAAAGTTTATGGGTCTAAGATACCAACAAGATTATCGTTTGAACTGATCATATATAAATATACTTTAAAGGGATTTATGAGCTAATGCCCCTAATTTTTTTGACACTTTATAATTAAAGCAATCAATCAAATTTATAATTCTTTTAAAGCATGATATATAAGAGAGAGAGAGAGAGAGAGAGAGAGAGAGAGAGAGAGAGAGAGAGAGAGAGAGAGAGAGAGAGAGACTCCTGTGCACATCAAGTTTGCACATGTGCTGACGTACATTAATTTTTTTAAAATATTAAAAAAATATTTTTGAGTTGATTTTTTATGTAATATCTAAACATTTCAATGGATCCATATAAAAAAAATCAGTTCAAAAAAACTTGTTTTGCTATTTTTAAAAAATCGATCAAACTTTCAGAGCTTTTAAGGTGCTTAAAAACAACACAAGTTTGACCGATTTTTTAAAAACACACAAAAAAAAATTTGAGTTGATTTTTTTTATATGGGTCCCTTGAAATGTTTAAATATCACATACAAAAAATCAGCTAAAAAATATTTTTTTTACTATTTAAAAAAATGATATGCAAACTTAGTGTGCACATGAGCATCTCTCTCTCTCTCTCTCTCTCTCTCTCTCTCTATATATATATATATATATATATATATATATATATATATATATATATGTATCTTTATGTGTGTGTTGTAGCTTTATTGATATGTTATATACTGTAAAATTTATATAAATCATTTGAAGGTGCAAGAAACTTTGCCATTGAGATATCTACATTTGGTTTTGGGGCTTGTTTAGTTTTGTGAGAGCAACACTATTTTATCGAGTGTGTACATGTGCGCATGCATGTGTACATACACTTCTTTCTATTTATGTCAAAACCTAATGGAGCATCTCTCTCTCTCTCTCTCTCTCTCTCTCTCTCTATATATATATATATATATATATATATATATATATATATATATATATATATATATATGTGTGTGTGTGTGTGTGTGTGTGTGTTGTAGCTTTATTGAGACGTTATATACTGTAAAATTTATATAAATCATTTGAAGGTGCAAGAAACTTTGCCATTTAGATATCTACATTTGGTTTTGGGGCTTGTTTAGTTTTGTGAGAGCAACACTATTTTATTGAGTGTGTACATGTGCGCATGCATGTGTACATACCCTTCTTTCTATTTATGTCAAAACCTAATTTTCATTATTTTAAACAGTTGTTCCAATGGTTAAAAATTACCACAATGTTTTGATTTATTTAAATCCACATTTCCATCCTCCTCTCTTATTTTACACATTTATTTCACAAACGGTTGGGTTGTCAAAGAATTTCTATATTTATGTTAGAGCAACAAAATTTTACACATTGGATCAGATTTACAATGAGTTTAAATTAATGTGGTTGATTAATACATATACATTCATTATGTTTCAGGTGCAAATCCATGTTGCTATATATCCCTAAAAGCATTGGAAAGGCTTTGAATTTCTACCAACTCAGAATAATGTAAAGTGCAAACATATGGTACAAGAGAATTAGCGTGGAAGTAGATCTTCTATCACATCTGTTACATTCTTGTAATTGATGTGTTTTTTTAAATAAATTTAAATGTGTTGGGTGGGACAAATATCAAGTTTGCGCTTGGGTGTTTATATTCTATTATTATTTTGTTTATGTTATCCTTACATTGTGAACTATGGATATTTTGCAGATAACCTCTTAATCTAAAAATTCAGACAAAAAACCCTAAATTATTGAAATTTGATAGAAATTCAATAGTTTAAGGGATTAGTTGTTGAATTTTTAAAATTAAGTGTTATCTGCAAAATCGCTGTGGTTCAAAGCGCTTATTATAATTTACCTAAAAAAACTTAAATATGCACGAGGCATGTTGAATACCATTGGGAGTAATATTAAGGAAACTTTTTTCGTGACCCTTTTTTATTATCGTGTGTGGTGTTTTAAATGGACTCATATGAATTATAAAAACACCACCCAATATGTGTTTGACATATTAGCAGAGTCACAAAAAAATCACGTCTCCTTATTATTACTCATACTCAAAGAATTATAGAACTCAATAATTGATTTATCTATTTACACTCATTTTATATGTTTGAGAAAGAATACACAAATAATACCTCCAATGAAATACATTAAAAAAAAGAAAAAAAATTGAAGTGAATGTTCAAACATATACATATCCTAGAATATAAAACCAACGTAGATTTCTATATACATACCAAACCCCAATACCCCCCCCCCCCCCCCCCCCCCGAAAAAAAAACCACGGCACTCACCAAAACCATCTTCTCATTAGTTTCTCTCACAATTTTTTTTTGGTCACCCAAATTTCCCTCTCCTCGAGACTCAACCCCATGGACGTCTACGATGTGCTCCTAGAATACGGTTTCCCAAAGGGTCTTTTACCCAACAATGTTAAATCCTACTCCCTCTCCTCAGACGTGACATTTCACGTGGAGATCAACCGCTCTTGTTGTGTCCAGTTTGATGATAATATGGTTTACTATGATAGGAAGTTTAAGGGGAAGTTGAGTTACGGTACGGTTTCGGCTGTATCGAGTATTCAAGCTAAGAAGTTGGTTTTGTGGGTGTCGGTTTCGGGGATTAATGTGGATGACAAAAGGGGATGATTGAGTTTCATGTGGGGGCTTTCTCGGAGAAGTTGCCCGTTGACCAGTTTCAGAGTGTTCCTAGTTGTAAGAACAAGGGTTGTCAAGAACAAGAAGGGTTGACCCAATTACAATCAATCTGAGGTATATTTGTGATATTTATGTGTGGAAATAATGTTGTTTTTAAGTGGTTGGCGTTAACCCAAATTGATTGACATGGTTTTTGAGTCTAGATTTGAGTTTGATTTTGTTTTGACTTTTACTCAAAGTTTTACAAATAATCATGTTTAAATATAAATTTGGTTCTTAACGGGTGAAGTGCTAAGCATGCCTATGGACATCTCCAGTGGGATGCAACCAAAAGATGTAAATCTACATCTTTTCGCGTATATTTTTTGGTTTGGTTTTGTTGTGGGACAATGTAAATATGATGTGGCAACAGGAGGGGCCCATCCTGGAAGGTAAGACTTATGAGCCCAGGGGTTGGGCGTAAAACTCTTAGCCGTCCAACTCCTACCTAGTTTTTGTTTTTATTTTTGTTTTTTTATAATGGCTTCGGCGGACGATAGTCTACCGCCCACAGTCTGGGCGGGCAACACTTAGCCGCCCAACTGTGGGCCCCCCCGGTTACACATTGTGTATCAACGATGTATATTTGCATTATCTCTGCATTTCCTCTCTCTTAAATCTAAACTTTTTCATACCCACTGTGAAGCATAAATGTGCAAATGTGCAAATGTGCACATTTGCATTTCCCATTGGAGATGGCCTAATGACCAAAATATACCATGTTTAAATATAAATGTGGATTTGTTTATATACTCATACATTGTCTAGTTTTATGAATAAATAAAAAGAGTATGAAGGGGGAAGATTGATATTTCCACGCAAAAATAAACTTATAATATATTTTTGATATTTAAATGGGCTAAATGACTTGGGTTAGCGGGAGTGATAGATGGGTTATTTTGTCTTTGGTTAAATGGGTAGGATGGGGAGCCTATGGACTTGGCCATTACATTAACATTCTATTAATGACCCATTTAATAAAGGAGTTGGGTTAGGCTAAGCTCGCTTAGACTGGGATGATCTTAACAGGCCAAGCGGCCCACAAGCTTTTTTTAGTAAAATAGTTCAGCTTTGTGCAAAAACTAAAAAGTTTAGGGATTTCGGGATTTCTATTTTTTAAGTTAACTTCTCAGAGTATAGGTACGAAGTAGTGTTTGTTTTTTATAAAATCACACAAGTTTTCTTAATGATTAAGAGATAGAAATATTTCACAAATTAGATTAAATACATCAATTTAAAAAATTTATTTGTGCAATAACAAATTTATTTTTAAGAAGTCAAATTTCAACATTGATATTTAGATATTAAAAAAATTAGTGTTCTTTTACTCAACCCCCACTTTATAAGACCGTATTTGACATAACCCTTAGTTTCATAATCTATTAGACATAACCCCCAAAACTAACAGACTTAGAAATCTGTTAAAAATGCTAATGCGTTTATTAGATGTTACCCCCAACGTTATTTTCTGACCAAAATTCCCTCATCTCTTATAAATCCAAACTTATCTCCACCACACACTCTCTCTCCTCCATACCCATATACACCATACTCTCTCTCTCCCTCATGCCATTTCCACCTTCTCTCTCATCATCAGTTGACTTAACTATAGGACGGATGTGGGTTTACTCTTATGCATGGGAGTGAGAAATGAGTAAGAGGTACAATCGGGTTGTTGTAAGGACATAAATTTCTAATTAAGTCCCTGTATTGTTTTGACTTAATTCTGTGAACAAAACTGTGTTTGTAATATGTCATAGGGAGATATTTATTTTATCACGATCCCACCTGGTCTATGATGTATTGAAGAATTCGAAGACGTTGTGGCAAAGCTTCAAAGATTTAATCATGCCGATGTTTATTTGGTGCAAGTTTAATCGTCTTCAAAGTTAATTTCATTCCGAGATCACTCAGGTATGAATTCGTATAATTAATTGTGCTCGAAATTATTTTATAAAAGATAAGGGTGTAATTTTTATAAAGAAAAATGTTTTTAAATGTTTTAAAAGTGTTTTAATGGTTTAAACTTCGTTTTATGATGATAAGCTTAAAAGAAAGTTTGACTAATTTGAATCTCTTTGTTAAGAGACGTTTTTTTTTCGAAAGTCAAAGAAAGTCAAACTTTCGCAAGGTCACTCGAGCGACATTGGATCTCTTTTGAACGAGATACAATGCCGCGCGAACGACATGCTTAAGTCGTTCGAACGACACGTTTTTCAAGGCAGCGTTTAAATCGGATTCAAATAGTGTTTGCATCATAATATCGGTAGTGTGCTTTCTGAAAAAAAAGTTTTACGAACCAGAACCTTGTTTGCACATGTTTTCTAAGGTTTACAAAGCATAAACACATATCATTCTTATATGTTTATGTGATCTTGCTGCACGAAAGTTGTTTGTTCTACACATTGAACACAAAGGATTTTGCAGTGAAGAAGCGACGGACATCGTGTTCGACATCGTAGACGAATCAAAGCCATATCGGTGAACACCGAGACATACGTGGAGGCGTGTGTTGTGGGCAGAGATCGTGGAAGACGGAATTTCAGTGTGGGCACTAATGAAGAACGGTTGAAGATCAGAAGGAGCGTCAAGACCCGTGGGGATCGAGTCTTAGTGTCAGGCTAATCTATCTTTGTAAAACCATTGTTCATAGTGATTGTCTGGCTTGGGCCGTCCGAGGTTGTTTTTCCATTTTGAGTTTTTTCCTCGTACATCCGGCGTTGTGAGTATTCTTCACTTTACTTTACTTGTCTTAATCACTAGATGCATGTTTAGGATTAATCAAGATAAAATTGGTTTAAAGTGAGAATTGGGTTTTTCACAACTTGGTTTGGTGCATAATTAAAAGTTGAATCTTTTTCGGAGAAAAAATTGGTTTTGTTTAAAACACACATATTGGGCACTCTTCAAATTGGTATCAGAGCTAGAAAACATTTTTTATTTGTT
Source organism: Sambucus nigra (assembly GCA_949130495.1). Classification (NCBI taxonomy): domain Eukaryota; kingdom Viridiplantae; phylum Streptophyta; class Magnoliopsida; order Dipsacales; family Adoxaceae; genus Sambucus; species Sambucus nigra. Next base: position 35,883,246 of record OX422217.1, read on the forward strand.
TTGTGATCCCGTGTGTTTTCAAAGATGAATTCTGGATATAATGAATTTTCTCAAACTCCTGTTTTTAATGGCACTAATTACACTTATTGGAAGATGAGAATGAAATGTGCTTTAAAATCTATTGATGAGCGTGTTTGGTTTGCAGTTGAGAAAGGTTGGACACCCCCTGCCACTATTGTAGGTGAGGTCACTAGTTTAAAGCCTGTTGAGTCATGGATCGAAACTGAACAAAGACTTGCACAATATAATTCTAAGGGTCTGCACGTTATTTCTTCACATGTCACACAGGAAGAATATAATAGAATTTTGACTTGTGACACATCAAAAGAGGCTTGGGATATTTTGGCGTTCCCTCACGAGGGCACTAGCACGGTTAGGGCATCAAAACTTTAAAATCTCACTACACAGTTTGAGACCATTAGGATATTAGAGAGTGAGACCTTTGATGAGTTTTATGCTAGGTTGTCCAATATTGTCAACTCGTCATTTAACCTAGGTGAGAAAATTCCCGACAACCTTGTCATTAAGAAAATCCTTAGGTCGTTGCCTTGTAGGTTTGATGCGAAAGTGACCATTTTAAACTCCTTGGGAAGGTTAGAATCAATGAAACTAGAAGAGATTGTAGGTGACTTACAAACCTATGAAATCGACATGATTACCTCCAAGCAAGTGCCTAAGAAAGAAAAGGGTATTGCTTTGAAAACCCGAAAGGAGGAAATTAAAGTTTCAGATTCGGATTCGGATTCCGATTCCGATTCCGATTTTTAGGATGTTGCTTTGTTGGCAAAGAAATTTAAAAAATTTATTAAGTTTCAAAAGCAATCGAAAGATGCCAAGAAATTTTAAAAATTCAAGAACAACAAAGTAGATCCCACCTCTAAGGATAAGTTTGAGAAGCCTAAGAGAGATGAGTCGGATAAGTATTTTGGGTGTGAGGGGTACGATCACAAGGTTAAGGAGTGTCCCACTAGACTTAAGAAAGAGGGCAAGTAACCCGTTGTCTATAATGCCACCTTAAGTGATAGTGAACCGGAAGAGGGAGAAAGTTCCCCCATTGAGCGTAACTTTGTTGCGTTTATGGCATGTCATGTGAGCGACGACAATACTCATATGAATGGCACTTACGAGGAGGGTTTGAGCGAATCCCATGTTAGTGAGGGTGAAGAGAGTGACGAGGAGGAGATTGATGTGAAAGAATTGCAAAATGCGTTTAATGAGTTGTATGCCGAAACGGTGAAGGTGAAAAAGGCTAACTCAAAATTGCAATCTAAGTTGAATGAGTGTGCCATAGAAAACAGTGATAGTTTGATTGAGGATCTTAGGGCACGTGAGAAGAAGTTTAGGGAGAAACTAGAGTTTGTGGAGAAAGAGAGAGACAATCTCCGTGGTTTGATGGAGTCCTTGAAAAATGAGATTTTAGAGTTAGAGGAGTCTAGGCGTTTGTTCGAGTCTAGGATTCACGAGTTGGAGGAGAGATTGAGAGACTCGTCTAGAGTCAAGTTTGATTTGGAGGCTAGGTCGGAGAAGTTAGATAAGATCTTAGGCACCGTCCAAATTAAGCAAGATAGAGGAGATATAGGTTTTGGTGAGAGAGTTGTTCCCATTCCCCCCGTACGTGTGAGAAACACTAGGATGGTTAGAAAAGGTCCACATAAAGGTAATCATTCCCACCACTGCTACTCTTGCACGTTTTGTGGTAGGAAAGGTCACCTTAGGCGTTATTGTTACGACCTTAGACAAGCTCCTAAGAAGCTTAGGAATAAAGTTGCCCCGGTTCCCAAAACCCCCATGCGCCATTTTACACCTACTTGGGTTAGGAAATCGGATTTAGTAGCTTTAGGAATTAAACTTCATGATTCTCGTTTTGGTGCACTTGATTCTTCCCACGCTAAATCTAAAGGATGATAGTGTTGCCATGTTTTTCATATGCTAGTTTGCTTCATGATATATTCATTTCTAGTACTATGACATGTGTAACTTTTTGTATTTTTGTTTTCATTTGTTTGAGTCCTATTTGAAAAATACAAAAAGATTTTGTTTTTGAGAAACTCTTTTGAAAAATCCAAAAAGATTTTTCTTTTCTTTGAGTTAAAATATGTTTGAAAAGCCAAAAAGATTTTCAGTTTTTGTTTTTGAGTTTACATGTTTGATGTAGCATATTGGTGTGCTTGGACCCCCTCCCCCCCTTCGTTTCATTATCCATGTGGCTAGGACATTTGGTCATTATTATCGATGCTTAGAATGATCTTAAACATTGTTTATATGGGGTTGTTTCGAAGTTGATATGCATTTTGATTCGACTTTGTATATACACCAACATCGCACACATGCACGAGTTTATATGGATGTTTGACTTATCTTGCATATTTGAATTTGGTGAGGCGTTCTTATCTCAATCTTGTCATCTATGCGTAAGTAGACTTAAGGAGAAGTGTGCATGTAATAACCGTTTACCGTGAGGATTTAAAATTGATAAAAATGATGAGTGATTCACGGGAAAGGGCTGCGAGAGTTCAAAATTAACTTGTCGTGAAAGCCACCATTTAAAAGAGACCAAAAGAAAATGCAATATGCTAAGAAAAGGGTCAATAAGATTTTCTCTAAGTTGAGAATGCTAGAAACCTCAAAAGAACTTGAAAAAGTATATATATATATATGAGGGAGTTTGGTTGGAGAAAATTTTAAACGGGTTTGCACATCTAATCCTAATGTTGAAACATTGCAATTTGATGCTATTATTTGTAGAATCGTCAAAATTCTGGATTTGTGTGCATGTAGTATGTTTAGTTCATTAAGCTCACACTTTAATTGTCATATGGCTATGATAAAGTTTGATGATTTATCGCTATCAATTAGAGCTTCTTGATCGTTTCGATGTGTTGGAATTGTGACTCATTTGTTGTAGTTTCACGCCAATTCACTCCATGTCCATGTTTGAGCACATCGGTACTATGTTTGCATGTAACTCGCATTTTTAGTTTTTATGAGTTTCTGCATGTTGTGCGAAAGCCTACTGTTTTAGCACTGTTTCGCATCTGTCAAGCCCTTCCTGGAATTTTTTTGTGGAAATTTTTTCACTGGGCATTACTTTATAATATTTCTAGGAAACTGGGAAATTTTGGTAGGTCGGGCGAAGTCGTTCAAACGACATCTCATCTCGCGCGAACGACTTCTGTACTTCGTTCGAGCGACTTCCTCATCTCGTTTGAGCGAAGTCCCTGGCTCGTTCGAACGACAAATTGAAAAATGTCTTCTGATTGGTTTGCAGTCCTCAGGTTCAAATTGGTATATTTTTGGTGCTGCAGGAAGCATTTTTGGATTGTTTGGTTATATGCAGGTTCTTTTATCTTCCAATTTTTTTTTTGCATATGAGTCCGTTTATCACGCTTGATTTGATTGGTATACTCTATGTGTGATTTCTTGGTTTACTAGCTACTAAGTTGTTCTTGTTTGATCATTATTAGCTGGTTGTTTCATGATTATCTAGCGATTTTCGTATTTCAAAATTGGTATCAACTTGATTCTATTTGATATCATATTCTCATGCTATATATTTCAAATTGATTTATCTTTTCACCGGATTGTCTATTCGAGACAACAAGGAGGAGAGATGTATGTGATGTATGGGGAGTTTTGTTGAGCGCTTCTTTATGATATTTATTTCAAATTGGTAAAAAATTGGTATCCCATAATTGCTCACATGTTTCAAATGATATGTTCTTATTGAATATATAATTTGGTTTCATTTGTTCCTCCATACTTCACTTGGTATTTGTTTGTCTGTTTCATGTGTGTAGGTATGCTTCAGCGATTCGAGATTTCAAGTCTACATCACATTCAGATAGTTCATGCTTGCCGGTGCTACATATATTAGTCCGTGTCCTGTAATTTTTTATTTTGGGTTTATGGGATGGGATTTAGGCGTCATACGACTTGACGGACCGATTAGGCATTTTACTGGTTTAGTTTTGTCCCGGAATAGTCAGAGGGGGAGATTTGTAAGGACATAAATTTTCAATTAAGTCCCTGTATTGTTTTGACTTAATTCCGTGAACAAAACTGTGTTTGTAATATGTCATAGGGAGATGTTTATTTTATCACGATCCCACTCGGTCTATGATGTATTGAAGAATTTGAAGATATTGCAGCAAAGCTTCAAAGATTTAATCATGCCGATGTTTATTTGGTGCAAATTTAATCGTCTTCAAATTTAATTTCATTCCGAGATCACCCAGATATGAATTCGTGTAATTAATGGTGCTCGGAATTATTTTATAAAAGATAAGGGTGTAATTTTTATAAAGAAAAATGTTTTTAAATGTTTTAAAACTGTTTTAATGGTTTAAACTTCGTTTTATGATGATAAGCTCGAAAGAGAGTTTGACTAATTTGAATCTCTTTGTTAAGAGACGTTTTTTTTCCGAAAGTCAAAGAAAGTCAAACTTTCGCAAGGTCGCTCGAGCGACATGCTTAAGTCGTTCGAACGACACGTTTTTCGAGGCAGCGTTTAAATCCTATTTAAACAGTGTTTGCATCATAATTCCGGTAGTGTGCTTTCTGGAAAAAAGTTTTACGAACCAGAACCTTGTTTGCACATGTTTTCTAAGGTTTACAAAGCATAAACACATCCTTAGATTTTGCAAAGTTTCGAGTTATCATTCTTATATGTATACGTGATCTTGCTGCACGAAACTTGTTTGTTCTACACATTGAACACAAAGGGTTTTGCAGTGAAGAAGCGACGGACATCGTGTTCGACATCGTAGACGAATCAAAGCCATATCGGTGGACACCGAGACATACGTGGAGGCGTGTGTTGTGGACAGAGATCGTGGAAGACGAAATTTCTGAGTGGGCACTAATGAAGAACGGTTGAAGATCAGAAGGAGCATCAAGACCCGTGGGGATCGAGTCTTAGTGTAAGGCTAATCTGTCTTTTTAAAACCATTGTTCATAGTGATTGTCTGGCTTGGGCCGTCCGAGGTTGTTTTCTCATTTTGGATTTTTTCCTCGTAAATCCGGCGTTGTGAGTATTCTTCACTTTACTTTACTTGTCTTAATCACTAGATGCATGTTTAGGATTAATCAAGATAAAATTGGTTTAAAGTGAGAATTGGGTTTTTCACAACTTGGTTTGGTGCATAATTAAAAGTTGAATCTTTTTCGGAGAAAAAATTGGTTTTGTTTAAAACACACATATTGGGCACTCTTCAGTTGTGTTTGTTGAGTTTTGTTTCGGTTTTAGGATAAGTGATGACTTTATATGATATGTGTAGCAGAGAGGCAGTATGACATGGGTAGTTGGGAAGGTTGTTCTTGCTAGCTGGTGGTGGGTGAGTGAGGATGTTAGGTGGACAGGTCAATTGTACCAGTTGGTACAAACTAGAGGGAGAAAAACGGGAGCGTGGGTTTGTGTGTGTGTGTGTATTGGGGGGGGGGGGTGAGGTTTTAAGGGGTGTGTATGATTGGGCATCATAGAGATGGTAAAGAAGGAAATGGGTTAAGGGATACTGGGTTTAGGCGAGAAAATGAGTAGGAAAGAAGAGGAGAAAATCGGGTTGAGTGGTGGTTGGATGGATAGGTCTGGCTAGGTTGTGTGTGTTTTGGTGGTCCGTGAGAGTTCTACTTGCTGGGATGGTTACAAGGGTGAGGGAAATAAGATAAATGTGCATAGTGCGAACGTGGAGATGGCATTGAGAAGAGAGAGAGAGAGAGAGAGTGCGGTGGAGATGGGTATGGAGGAGGGAGCGAGAGAGTGTTTGGTGTTATAAGAGATGATGATATATTGGTCAAACAATAACATTAAGGGTTAAGTCTCATTAGCACATTTGCATTTTTAACAGCTTTCTAACTTTGTTAGTTTTTTGGTGGTTGTCTAAGAGATTATAAAACTGAGGGTTACGTCAAATACAATATTATAAAGTAGGAGTTAAATCACAAAAACTCGAAAAATAAAGTCAAACTTTAGCTTCCTTTTTTTTTATCATTTATTAAATTAGTGGTTGGTACTAGTATGATCAATATATACTTAAAAATGAGTGTGTTTGTAATTATGAGTCATAACTTATTACCAATTATGAGTATAATTCTTAGTAGTTAGGTTGGGTAGCCTACATTATAGTTGAATTATCATAGAGTAAATTTAAAACTAGTTTATGTTTATTTCATCTTTACCCTTCTTCTGTGTTCTACAATTGATTACATTAGATAGCCGTCTGTAATGCAATTTTCCCAAATTTGGGCCACAATCAACAAGACATTTCTCTATATGTGTGTGTGTGTGTGTGTGTGTGTGTGTGTGTGTGTGTGCGTGTGTGTATATGTGTGTGTGTGTGTGTGTGTCACACCCCAAACCCAAACCCAAAACCATTCTAATCATTTATTTTTAGAATAATTAAATCATAATCTTTAGCGCATTTGAAATATAATTCATTTATCAATATTTTCATGTATAATGTACATAATGAACATAATACTATTCTTGTACCATAACATAATTAACATCAGAGTCATAATCAGGGATTATACAATATTGTGATTAACTATGATTACTATTACAATCATCAGATCAACCCATGCTAACTCAATATATACATTGTGTGAATGTAGTAAAACTTTTAGTGTGACAATGACAAAATCCCCATAGCTAAATCCCAGCTCTTTCTAACGGTGCAACTCTCAAGGTTACCGATCATATGATATCATAGCTGGTAGTATACAAACCTGAAAATATAAAAATATAAACCGTAAGCATTAAGCTTAGTGAGGTACCCGTTCCCTCTAATGAAATAACAGTTTTATATCAAATGTGTGGATATAAAATTCAAATAATCCTGCTCGTTCGCAATAATAATAAAAAAACATAAGTCCCATCAAATCCTTGTCATCAGACAAATCAAATCACTAGATCTTTGTCCAATTCCAATCCTAGATCATAAGACCTAAACAATCCTGGATATTTGAATATCCAAACAAATCATGAATACCTAAGTATTCAAACCAATCCTGGATCATAAGACCCAAACAATCCTAGATATTTTAATATCCAAATAAATCTTGAATATCGAAGTATTCAAACCAATATTCTCTTAGAGCTATATTCGTATCCAACATATCATTTTCGTATCTATATATGAAACAATCATAAGTACACTCACCTTGGCAACTTATCCGCCTTTTTCTTTTCCTTTGTCCGTCACTTGTTTAACCAGTTCTTCTTCCCTCTCTATTATTCTTACAATATTAGTATCATCATAAGAATATCAACAATCCAAGGAATATCTCAAACGTAACTCAATTCATAAGCATCATATGATTCTATTCAAATCATTTATCATAATGAAGTTCCATCCAAATTCATGTAAAAATATTTAACATATCCAATTCATAGTCCAAACATAATTTAATTACCTCTTAGTAATCCAATCCTTATCATATTAGGTTTCCAATACAAAAGACGACACATCATTTCAAGTTTCCTAGAGCAAGATATGCCCATTTCTTTACTACATAGAAATTCTGCCATATCAGCTCCTCTATCGCTCAGTTAACTTCCAAAAATTTTCATAATTTTTCTACATCATAACTTTCTATGATATTCCACCCAATATCAATAAACATATTTAATAACACAAAATTAAAGTTTAATAATTTTTAGGGTTCATTCGCTATGTCAAGCAAAACATCAAACACCTGGTATGCATACCTACTATTTTGGGGAAGATTTTATACCAGAACATCAAACTATCACCAAAGATTCATTTCTTGGTAACATAATTCCCGGATATGATATACATATGTGGGTATAGTTTCATCTCCAACTAGAATTATTCATTTTCAGTAAGTATACAAAAATATATAAAAGTTTGAGTACACAAGGTTTCTAAATAAAGAAATTTTACAGGTTTACACGTTCAACTTTGCTTAAACTTGCATTTAACCATACATATACACCAAGGCATACAAATTTAGTAAATAAATGATGATTTCTATCATTTCAATAAATAATACCATAAATTAAACAAGATTTATGAATAGAATTACCTTAGGGACCTTTATGTAATTTCCTATTGATTTTTCTAAACTTTCCTGCTCACTTTCTTCTTCCCGAACATCTCACCTCCCTTTCCTCAAGCTAAACTCTTTCACGGATGAAATATTATGAAGGAGGAGGTTACTTCAAAGGTTTAAAGTTGTCCAAACCCACCTCCTTTTCCAACCAATCAAAACAAACTATTTGCTATACTAATAAGACAAAATACCACTTTGCGAATGGACAAATTTATCGTTGCTTCGTAATTTCAGCATAACTCCTTACTCGGACCTCTATTTTATACACTGTTTGTTGTGTTACAAACTTAACTCATATATTTACAACTATCTAGTTTTCATCTGAAGTCAATTATTATATTATAATGATCAAAACTAGTCTTCAATGTGAATATTCCTACCGAAAACTTCAAAATTTTGTGTTTGTAGCTAAGTCTATATTTCACGCGTTATTAAGGTAGGATTAGACTAAACATAATAGTCTAACATTATATATATATATATATATATATATATATATATATTAATAACACATTACCCATAACCCATAAGCTAAGCATGATTCAAAAACTAATTATCATAATTACATCCGGGTTGTCTCTCTCTCTCTCTAGAGAGAGAGATAATCTCCCGTATGTGAAAAAATTCAACAAACACCAGTGCATTTTTTTAGTACTTTTATTGAGATATTATATGTTGTAAAATTTATATAATTCATTTGAGGGTGTAAGAAACTTTGCCATTTACAATTCTACCTTTGGTTTCGGTTATGGGTTTGTTTAGTTTTGTGAGAGAAGCACTATTTTATTAAGTGCGCATGCACATATATGTACATACATTTCTGTCCATTTATGTCAAAAACCTATTTTCCTGTATTTCAAATAGTTGTTCCAATGGTTGAAAAATAAGCACAATGTTTCGATTCATTTAATTTCACAATTTTCTTAAACCCCCTCTCGTATTTTACACATTTATTTCACATACGGTTTTGTTAAAGACTTTCTATATTTATGTTAGAGTAATAAAATTTTACACATTAGATCCGATTTATAGTGAGTTTAAATTGATTTTGTTGATTAATACATATACCTTAATTATGTTTCAAGTGCAAATTCAACTTGCTACATATCCCCAACTAGGAATAATGTAAAGGGCAAACATATGGTATAAGAGAATTGGCGTTTAAGAAGATCTGTTATAACATCTGTTATAAATTTCATGGTGTTTTATATATATTCTATTTTCTATTGCTCTTTGACATTGATTATCAAAATTATCAATTTTATTGAAAATGTATGTATGCTACAATATGGTAAAATTTAAAGAGTGAAGCAAAAGAAAAAAGGTTAAAATGGTCAAAGTAGTGGTTGAATCTTTGATCATGGAAAAACGTAAGGCTGAAAATAATATTTACATTTTAAATGGAATGTTTCCCTTAATAAAAATAAAGCATTAGGATAAAGCTCCCCCTTCAGTGATTTAGCTAGCTGTTTATTTTTTTATTTTATTGATAAAATAGGCCTTTATCACTAAGAACACTCAATGCTTACTCAGGTTTTTGACTCATTTTTTAAGGTACACAAATGTGTTATGTCTACATTGGTTAGGCCATCTCCAATTGGCAGGTTTATTATGAATATTTGCATTGTTTCCTCCCACAATGAGTAGGAAACAATGCATATTTTGGAGAGAGAAAGGCTACAGGGTGTGTAAAAAAACATTGGCACTACACATTGTATAGTGGTGGAGCCCACAACTGCGTGGTTAATATATGTCCGCCCATACTATGGGCGGCTAACATATCACTCCCAGTCCCATTAATATATATATATATATATATATATATATATATATATATATATAGAGAGAGAGAGAGAGAGAGGTTCTAACGTGAACCTAAAAGTTGAACTTTTTAATGAACCTAATAAAATATTAAAAAAATAATTAATTTTAATGCGTTGTTGTAATTGGTCCGCGTAAGTGGAAATGAGCACACGTCTTTTTTAATACACCCCCTCACCCCCTCTCAGTCGGGTTTCAATCAGTGTTCAAATCTCAGTCGGGTTGGTTTCATAGAAACACAGGTATGAGGTTTTGATATTTTAATGCTTGTTGGATCTTCACAGAGCTTTTTATATTCTGGTGATACAAAATGAGGTCAATCATATTTCGAGCCTCAGATGTATCGGTGACAAATTTTGGCCTGACCAGGGCATGTTGGGACGATCGTGGTGGGTGCCAGTTTTTAACTCCTCCCTTATTTATTTATTTTTGTTGTTGGATTCCTCCCTATTTTTTTGACTTGGCAGGAGTGAATGGTTTTCTAGTGACCATGGATGGTTCATCGGAGCGCGGTCCATTGGGTTAATTTGTGACAAGGCAAATAACAACCACTAGATTTTTTTCAAAGAATCCAATTTAGTAACTGTGAAAGCATCGATTAAAGCAGCAAACAACAATCGGGACTGCACAACCGTCGCTTGCTGCTAGATTTATCTCATCACTGACACGCGTGTTTTCCTAGAGAGGGGTGGGGGTGCGGTGGGGTGGGGGTAAGAGGTCTCGTGTCTCATCATTTAGGATTAGAAGCATGTGTGGGTTTAAGTTGGGTGAGGGGGGGGGGGGGGGATGGGGGGGTAAGGGGGTGGTGCGTAAAAAAAATATTTGATCATATGACAATATAGGAATGGTCTCGGGTGCCACTGACGCGGACCAATTACAATATTATAATTAAAATTATTGAGTTATTTTTTAATGTGTTATTAGGTTCGTTAAAAAGTTCAATTTTTAGGTTCACTTTAGAACCCCCCCCCCTCTCTCTCTCTCTCTCTCTCTCTATATATATATATATATATATATATATATATATATATATATATATATATATATATATATATAAATATATATATATATTGGGCGAACGAGATTTACCCCGCCAAAGTGGGCCTTGCCCCTAGACGGTAGATATTTAATCATCCAACTAGTTTTTACATTGCCCCATTGTGAACATAACCCAAAAAATGTACCCCAATTCGTCTAAGTTTACATTATTTTAGCTTATCCCATTAGAGATGATCTTAGTGTTTTCATAGCGAAATTACGTCAAAAGTCATTGTCATGGCTAACCAAATTACTAAGTGAGACATTGAAATTGCGTTGTCCATGACATGATTTTTTTTATGTAATGACAATAAAATTATGAAATACAGTAATTATGTAATAAAATTCTGAAGTGCTGTATTTTTGAAAAAAAAATAGATTGGTTTTAAAAAAAAATGGATAAGTAGTTTTCATGTGGATTTTAATGATGTGATGCGTGCAAAGTCTTTTGAGTGTAACGAATAGGTTATTGGCACCATGATCTTTTAAATTTTAATTGTTACATAGTTGATGTGGGGGTTTTATAAATAAATACAAATATGGTGGGTGGGACAAATATCAAGTTTGCATTTGGGTGTTTATATCCTATTACTATTTTGTTTATGTTATCCTTACATTGTGAATCAACCAAAACAGATGGTTAAACAATCTTCTATCTGAGTCTTGAACATCTCTACAAATTGGAGATGTTGCAACAAACACAAGTCTATAACATTGAAACTACTTATTTATGTGGGTGGCTATGTCCCTTAGAGAATTCCTACATTTGGGAAATAAGAGGGTCGTTGGGGGTGGAAATGAGGTACCAGGTAGGAAAACTTTCCAACTCACATATGGTAAAAAAAACACTAAAACTATGAAACGACAACCTTTTTTTAATGTCTCCCACAGAATACTTTTTTCCATCTGAGACCAGCCTTAGCCATGTGTCACATACCCATTCAGTCCAAGTTTAACAAAATTACAAACTATCACCTCAGATTAATCACGGATTGCTCACTATTAATCTATGAATCTTATAAAATGCTTAACATGAGTTATATCTCCTATCAATTGGAGGATCCACGTGGCACTATCTATTTGAATGTTTAGTTGGCTGATTTATTTTACCAAGTGCATTAAAATGTTGTACCTACAGTGGTGTACAACAGTTTAATGCACTTGGTATATCACTTTTGGTGTAAAAACTTGGTACGCATATCATTGTCATATATATATATATATATATATGTGTGTGTGTGTGTGTGTGTGTGTGTGTGTGTGTGTGTGTGTGTGCGTTTGTGTGTGTGTGTGTGTGTGTGTGTTTGTGTGTGTGTATGTGTGTGTACAAAGATCAAGACCCCTGAAGAACCAACACAAGCAGATGCTTAGTCAAGCTTTTATACTACACCGATTTGTTTTTCAATCAAACAATTGAACAAAATTCTCCAAGGTTTTTGTTTGTTTGAATTTTGTATTATTTTTTTTTCATTTTGATTGTTGAAAATTTTAGTTTGATTTTTTCTGAAATTTGTATGAGTCGAGATACTACTCGAGAGTAGTTATGGCAGTCTATTTATTTCTCCTTAAATCTATTAATTTGGGTATCAAAATATGATGCATTTTTATTCCTTCATCCGTATCTGTATCCGTCATTTCCACTTTAATTCATCAATGGTTAAATCATGGTATGTCTATGTATTATTATGATTTCTCCTGATCTTTTCTGCACTTTTGTATGGCCTTCACTAATTAAATATAATGTTTTCGTATTATTGTTAGAGGTTTGAGTTGGTGGCAAATCAAGGTATTTTCTAATGGATAATTAGGATTTTTGTTTGTGGTGATGGTATTGTTTAGGGGTTCTGGATTGTTTTCTTCTAATTTACATTATTGTTCCCCAAGGACCCCCAATGGTTGATTTTATCAAAGATATTGTCATTGCAATTACAATGTCATTCTAAACATAGGCATATTAGTGTTTTGGGATTTTTTCAAATATTTTTAACATAGATTATGCTAAATTACTTTTAACAATTATACTCGCTGTACACTATTTTGATAATTTTATTTTATGCTTAATGAAGTCGAAAAAAAGAACACTAAAAAAAATAGAAATATTACAATTGGGATGTATATAAGTTTGGGTATGAGCATTTAGTAGGATGTTATATTTTATTGTTAATGTTTTTTTTTTAATTTTTTCGTCACCTTTCGATAGTAAGTGTTTCCTTGTCATTTTGGAACTAGCTAATCTAGATTTGATCTATGGTATGTAGCTTTAGATAGTTGTACACATCTCTTTTGTCTTGTCAGCACTAGCTTTGATGTTTGCAAACATTGATATATGATGTGTTTCTTTTCTTATATGAGATACAATCAAATAGTTGATTTGTAATCTAATTCGTATATGACCAATGGTCAAATAGTTCGTTTTGTAGAGGGCTATACTTACAGCTTTTTTGAAAATTTAGTCAGAATTTTTTTTTGTCAATGTTGAAACCCAAACACTGATACATTATGTGATTTGGGTGTATTAATTTAATATAAATGTTACTTTTGCATTAGGAAATGGGTATTAATATGTTAACTCATGTTGCCTATATTTTGAAATTCAAAGAAAATAAATATGTACTGAATCCAAGAATTTATAACAAATTCTTACTCTATCTCATTTTATCGATTATTTTTAACTATTTTTTTAGTTATTACTTTTTTTGTTGTTTTGCAAATTGTCTCCATTTGCTACTTTTTTAAAACATTCATTCATTACATTATTTGTAACAACAAAACCTGTACCTCCCTCTTCGCATTATAAACTACATCTCAATATCCATATTAAGAGAGATGATCCAAAGAGAAATTAAATCCTTACCTTAACATATGGAAATGGACTTCCTCCTGCATGTTAGATGAAAGTATCTCACAGTGTGGTACTCACTATGAATCCTTACCCTAAACTAATGGAAGTAGACTATGTGTCACACCATGCTATAATACTTCTCAATATTGTAAGGAATTTTCACAAAGTCGATCCTTATGAGGTCAGTATAACACCCTCCTTTGTCTTACAAAATTTACATTTATCTGCTCGATGTTTTCTTTCGAAAAAAATTTCACATTATATTCACATGTTCACTAATTTCATATAAATTGACATGCTTGTAAAGATGCATAAGAGTTTTTTGAGGTTGGTGCAGGTATAGATGAGCTTGAAAACTTTTGGTCACACATTGGACCAGGACTATTAGTAACCCCATTGTTTCGCATAATTAATACAGATGATATCAGACCCATTGGTTTACCTGAGTACATCCAGTTTCCAACACCTCCATTGGCCACGCCAGGCACATATAACATTGATTCATCGACTGGAGAAAGGGGGACATTAGTGTGGGAGGGACCTGTTATTAATATAGAGGGGGAGGATTATAAATTTTCATGTTCCACAAATATCTCCATCTAATCACCCACATTTGTCGGCACGCACTCCGAAATAATAGAGGGCATGGGACATCGAACATGATGAATACTCTAGAAGTGTTAATGCGGAGATGATTTGAAAAATAGGGTGCCTTCCCAGTTAGCCAAGGAAAACAGATATGATCCAATCATAAATAATAACGGGAATATGATATCTGAAGATATTAAACATAGTGACCAATCCATGGAGGGGGATTTTACATATACCGTATTAGAAAAACTAGTGAGCCTGGTGGTGGTGTTGATGGACTCCTCGATGCATTGTATTATCGACCTATTATGGATTATATTTCCTAATCTGAGCATGTTAATAGTGGGAAAAGATATGGATAGGCAGATTGATGGGGATCTTGATGATTGGTATACACCATTTATATAGAGGGTATATTATGTGAAAATATGATGGATGTTGGGAAATTTATGTTTGGATGTTTGTATTTTTTCTATAAGTTTAAGAATGCAAGTATATAAGTATTTTGTTCCAGACAGACAATTGTGTTCCATTTCTTGCAATTTAATTATTTCATGAGGACCATATGTGGCATTATTAAATGGGTTTATTCATACTAATATAAGTTTGCTTTAAACTCAGACAAACATACATGTTTTGTTTATTTCATATAAACTCATACAAATGAAAATTTCAATGCATAAACTGAAAAAAAATTATTTATAAATTTAAAAGGTATTTTTTCTGCATATTACTAGAATTCTGGCAATGGATAACATTGAAGAGTCGTTAATTCTCAACCACTGTCGGGTAAAGAGAGCTGCGAAGAAACATGTGGCTACCGTGCCATTTAAGCACATGGTTTAGTCAACTGCGTTGCGCAACTAGATATGTGATAGTGAGGAGGTGAAAATGAGGGAAACAATGAATAAGGTAAGGCAAGTTGGTCACCATCATCTCTGGGATGACTAGTTTACTACACAATCAATGTACAATGATAGGAATTTCATATGAACTTTTTGAATGCATCATAGCCTTTTCAATCGCATTCACGATGTTCTTGTTGTACACAACAACTACTTTGTCCAAAATCTAATGTTTTTGGATGTATTGGCTTGTCTTATCACATAAAATGAGTTGATATGTATCTTTGTATTGGTAGTTCTATTCCTTAAAAATCATTAATAAAGTTGTCAAAAGTGGTATTAGTAGTGTTTTCCCGTAAGTATACCACACCTCCAACCCCCTTGGTATTGCACACATTATCGAACAAAATGAAATCTAAGGTTTCCCGATGACAGTCGGGAGTATATATTTAATGTATTGAATGTGGAAGAATTTTCCAACGGAATGACATGGACAATATAAGGGACATAAGACCGGGGCTACAATTATACTTGAAGCGGTTGCATCTTATGATCTGTGGATTTGGCCATCCTTTATTGGAATGCCAAAAAATTATAATGACATAAATATATTGAGTAGTTTAACCATTTTTATGATGCTCTTCACGATCAAATTCATCCTCTTACTTTCAATGTTAACAATTCAAATTACAATATAGGGTATTACCTCTCCAATGAAATTTATTCTCATATGAGACACTTGTGCAAACCTTTATAATAAAGTAACCAAAACGTAAAATTATTTTCCCAACAACAAGAGGGTCAATTTGAGATAAAAAGGGTGAGAATGTTGGGGTTTTATTCTTAAAACCATGTAATGATGTTTATTTATTAATAAAGATGTGATAAGTTCATTTGAAATGCGAATCATCTTTATGAGAGTACCTTATATTTATATTTAAAATACATTGTACGTTAGGTCGTTCAATTGGACTTAGTAGTACTATACCAAAAAAGGCTGATGGTCATGGTTTTAGTCCATGACCAGGGCCTATGGGTCACAGTTTTGGACCATGACCATATTGAAGGTGACAAAATTGTGGTTCAGGGTCCAAAATGGTGACCCTATAATTGGGTCATGATCCAGTGGGTGACATCGGTGTTAATTGTATGGTCACAATTTCGGACCATTATCCAGTTGTCACGGCTCAGAACCGTGAACTAGTGTGTGACCATTAAAGGGGAGTTTATTTTGGGTCATGATCCAAAACCATGACACCGACAGTGTGACCATTTGAAATTATAAAGAACTAATTAAAACCATCAAATTATTCAACAAAAGTAATAATACAATGCATGCTTGCGTGAATATGATAATAACATCATAATATTGTAATATAATGTAGTGATTTTTTCCTTCTACGAAACAAGATTTTAAAATGTCCCTTCTTTAAGTAGGCGTTCAAATAAAACTTCAAAATGTTCCAAATGATAAGTAAAATAGTACTTGAATCCCAAAATAACTTCGGGACTCCTATGTAGCCAAAAATAGCATCAAACTCCATGTATTTTATAAGACGAACAAGGTTGGGGTCTAACCCATAATTCGAATCTAGGGTGTCTCTTTTGATTTATTAACATATGTGTGAAATGTTTTGAAAATGTAGAAAACTATGAGAACACTCTAAATTGGAAATTATGGTATAGGCTCCCTTTCTTGGGTTTTTTATTTATGAAAACATATGTGAATGTATATATGATAATGAAAAGAGTGGGATTAATGATATAAGCTAAAAATTGAATAATAACACGAAACAAAGTAAGATTAGTGATTGAAGAATATAAGAAAATCAAATTAATGTTACTAATAAGAGACTTTGATGCCTCGTGTCACAGTGAACATCACATAATAAAAACCACCAATTGAGGTAACCATGCAAATATTGAACATCAACAAATTCGGAATCATTTGTGTAGTTACCTCATATTGACAGTTTGTTATCAATGTCGCGTTCAAAACTTAAGAAGATATATAGAATGGTATTTTACAATATATGAGGGATGGTGAAGCGAAGTGTAAAAGAATTAAATATATGAGTAGAAGATACAAAAACATAAATTAATACAAGGGTTATTCCAATATATATGACACAAATAGGGTTGTCATACAAGACTTAACTAAATAAAAATAATATAATGTTTAAAAACTCAAACTTCGTCTCAATCAACTAAAAGAATAGTCAAATTAGGATTGTCATCAAGAGCATACTAGAACTATGTAGGGGACTTTAATGCATCTTCTTAAGAAGTCAAACCCTTAGGTTTATGCACTTCGAGTAGAATACCTTATTGACATTTTGAAACGATCAAGTGATATTTACTCTTCATCTTATATAAATCTACCATTACATGTTTTGAGGTAAGATCAACTTTACATCCATTCGTAGTGTCCTCCCCTTCACCCAATCATAATAAAAGACTATTTCTTTGAAGTTTAAGTAATCTAGTTCCACGATTCATTGGACAATCCAATAATAGGTAAGCACCGCGTCCTTTGAATTTTTATTGCTTTTCCTAGATACATAATAAGTTAAGGAAGAAATTGATATTCTGCTGTTTTGCGTCAATAGTTTTTCCTCGCACGGGTTTGAGATAAATCAAAACCATTGATGCCGAATTTTTTAAACTCCTTCACACGAAACTAGGACCTTTGGCTAGGCGTGCAAGACTTGAAGAGACATCACATTTATTTGAAATCTACATTTATTAATGAATTTGTATAAGGCCATGTTTTACAACACATACATAAATAACTACAATAGAAGAGGCGAGAATTACCTCTTTTGATACCCATGACCTAAAATCAGCTATCTTATGATTTCTGGCCATTTCGTGCTCATACTTCCTAAACATGTTCATGAAAATGTAGAGTTTAGATGGTAATACATTGAATACAAATAATAAAATGAAATTAAGTCATATACGTAGTTACTTAATCTCCTTAATCTTTAACATCATTTTGGGATTCGAAGACATAACGAGATGCTTGCTGATATTATAGATTGGCGAGTCTCACCTATTTAGGGTTCCCTAAAGGAAATTCATCCTCAAACTAGTCAATTTCCTCGATCACTCGTTCTGCACGAGGATTGATTTCCTAAGACCTTGTTCTGGCATATGTGATCGGGTGTATAAGGATGATTATGGTGTTATGTCTTCTTTTGTAATTGACCCTCTAATATACTGTATATTCTTAATGTAGTTTTAATGGTTTTCATCAATCACTCGAAAGAATACATCTAGAGATACCTGAAGGGTCAACACAACATAGCCTCATCGTATAAATGCACAAGAAGGTGGACACTGATGTCAAAGAAATGTAGAGGAAAATACTTTTCCAAGACATAAGTCACCTCGGATAAAGTAGCTTTTACAACCTTAATGTGCATCTTTTTTACAACTTTTGCACACAGTAAGGTCAAGTAAAAACTAATTTGCAAAATTGTCGTGCAGAGATCTTTGTGCTCAGAAAAGAAATACCTAAACAACAAAGGGATTAATTGTATGATGATGTGCCGATCGTGAAACTTGTAATGTATCAGGTCATTTGTTTGGTAGATTACAATCCTATGAAAATTAGCGAAATAACCCTTTGGAGTCTTCAAGTTGACCAACGTGTCTAGATGGATCTTTTTCTCACTAGTTTCAAAGTGAAAGCACCCACGGGAATTAAATTTATTCCAGTTATAGGATCAATTTTTAACCATAATTTTCTTTATCTCCTTTAAATCAGGGCACGCCTCTCTCCATATTTTGAATGAGATCCTCCCAGACATGTTCCTACCAGTTGTTTTGCAAAATTCCTCTTTGTGTGCATCGCATCAATTACATGCCTTATACAGTGCTCTTTCCAATACGACAAGTTAAAAAAGATTAATTGTCTGGACCATGCCTTTATTTTACTAGGATCTTATGGATCATCCCTATCTTTATGCTTCTAGCTGAAAAATTAAGGGTGTTTCCATACAAACTTATTCCCTGATGTCTCACCCTTTGCCTTCTCCTCGATTTGATAATCGAGAGGCCGAGAAGGTTCTATCTTATGCTTTTGATCTAGAGGTAAAAAGTTAGACTTGTCATTCCTAAAAGGGAGATTGCTTGGAAAAATTCTACGATGATTGACATAAGTCATCTTCCCAATATAATGTAGCCAATTGGATTTAGTTTCCTTCCCACAAATGGGAGATTCATAATAACCAAGAACATTGCAATCGAATAAGGACCTATAGGCAGGAAAGTTGTGGATCGCCCACATAACTATTACTTTAAGTGTGAACTTTTCACCCTTGTGAGCGTCAAATGCCCTCATGCCTTTATCCCATATTTTTTTAAGTTCTTCGATTAACGGGGCTAAGAAAATATTAATATAGTCGCTGGGAGACCTTGGCTCGAGTATCAATAACGACAATAATGTGGACTCTTTTCTTATACTGAGTGTTGAAGGGAGACTTAAAGGCACCATGAGACGAATGGACAATAACTTTGAATAGTGATTTAATTATTTAAAGGGTTAAACCCGTTGATTAATAATGTAAGATGAACATTGCGTGGTTATTTTGCAAATTTAGGGTGCCGTGTGTTTAAAAGCTGCCATATGTGTGAATCGACCGGATAGTGTATTAGATTCCCACCCAACTCGACTCGAGCATGGCATGTCATGGATTCTTCTATCCAAGATACATTATAAAATCTTTTTAACCATGGACCGATGGGAAAATACTTTAATACCTTATGTGGAACTTGCGAGAACTTGCTAAATTTTGTTATACCATCTTTTCCACTTTCACAAACCATATATATTGGCTTCTTGCATACAGGACATTCATCCTTCGGTTCGTGTTTGTTACGGTACAATATGCAATCATACTTGCATGCATGAGTATATTTTTACTTTAAATATAAACCTTTCAAGATATTTTTCATACTCTGATAAATATCTGGTAACGTGTTCTCTTTTAGGAGAAAGTCTTTAGCCCACATAATAATTTTAGTTACGCTATTGCTCGACAAACCAAATTGACTCTTCAAATTATGCAAACTGGTCATTACATACAATACTGAGTGATTTTCTTTGTAATTTTTATACAAAGGTCTAGCCACATCAACTTTTAATCGTATGTATTCATGATCTTTGAGTAATTCAACTTCAACTTATTCACTGACTTGGTCATAATGCTTATTATCCTAATCTATATGCTAGAAGTTTTGAAGATGGTGGACTCCATAAGAATCATCAATTAAATTGGTCAAATCACCACATGGTGGCAAATCGTTCACGACTTCCACCCGGTGGGTTCCATTATGCGATCCTGTACCATAATTTTTACGAAACATATGGTACACTTTTTCCCATGGAATGTCCATATGACTATTAGATACTCTATGGAGTCTCCCATACACTCTTTGTATTGTGGAAAATCCATCAAGTAGTCTTCAAAATTGAAGTCACCTTTATAAATTGGTTGAAAAGAAGGTCATATTAGATACAATAACTCTCATTTTATAATTCAAGAAAAATCATTCAACCCAAGAAAATTCATTTGACTCAATCATTCAGTAAATATGGAATAAAACCAAATAGATTTTCAATTTAATTAAAATATTACAAACTTGTTAAAAAAGAAAGCATTGTTCAATGCCTAGTCCTGTCCAATAAATGAATTGGCTAGGTAACAAAACAATTATGATAATTTTTTAACAGATACCCTTCCCCTTGGTCAAAGTGCACAAGTTTATCTTCGCAACCCTCGTATATTGTATCAACCAATATACGATCCTCACCCAAAACCAAAGGGGCGATTGTGGACAGGTGTTCCAAGGTTCATGGAAACGAGAGTGCATAAGCCAATGAACTTGTTATTGGACAAGTCCCTCATATAATACTACTTGTCATAGTCACCGTGCATGGATGATGATGATCTATGAAATATTGGAGTGGACATTTAGAGGTGAATGTTCAACGAGGAGGCATTTGGGATGGGAATCCTTGGGGTGTAGGATAGGCACTACAAAAAAAGGATCTATTGGGACTGATATATTAGGAACGGTTTTAAATAGCCGTCCCTAAAAATAATTATTTGGTATGACTATTATACACGTCCTACATAGATTTATATTAGGGACGCCTTGGGTCACTCGTCCCAAATAATACATAAGAAAATGGATTATATAGGATGGCTAGGGTCACCCATCTCAAATAACACATAAGAAAGGTATTATATAGGATGGTTTATTAGTTGTTCTTAAATGTTTGGTCCTTTAAACTTTTATGGGATGGTAATAATTTTCATTAGTTTGTATTCCCTTCCATTGCCAAATTTCATTTTCCTCTCATTTACACAAAACCCTTGTTCTGCCTTTTTAAAAACGCATTTTCTCCTAACAAGCATGAAACCCTCTCATTTTTCCCTTATTCAAGATCCATTTTCACTATCTTTTCCTTCACCCACAAGCGTCGATGGAACCTTATTTTTTATGGTTTGTGGTTTCAACCAAAATAAAATCCTTCTTTCTCTCGATTTCCCCCTACCAAATAAAAAATCCTTCTTTCTCTAGGTTTGCAATGTCGGTCGAAGATTTTTTTTCTCTCTCGGCTTACTGTGTTGGCGGGACCTTATCGTAAGATCTCTCTAACTTTTTGGCCTTGTTTTTTTGGTTTGGAATGTGTATTTTGTCCCTATCCTTTTGTTTTGGTTTTACCTTTGGGATGATCAAGTGCTACAACCATTGATTTTGGTCCTATTTAGTTATGTAATGGATTTATTTCTAAAATGAATTTTGATGTGAATAAACATGAATATTTAACATAATATCTTATTTGAATGAACCTTAAAGATTTATGGGTTTTTACTTCTTAGTTGTCGTTACCGAAAGATAGAATTTGCATTAAATTAATTTAAGATGATAAAATTTACGAGCATTCAAAGCACAACCTTAGTTGAGTTTAGGCACCAGATTATATTTTAGTTTAGTTCGTGATTATAGGGATTACTGTGCATGGAATTGCTTTTACTAGAAATTCCATTTTTCTGTTCTGTTTGTAACACCCCATATTTTTGAGTATTTGAAATCGAATTAATTGGAATAATTTAAATTACACGTGTAACGTAATTTAATGAAATAAAATATTATGTGGGGATTAAATTATTAATCGGAGAGAGAATGTTTGATATTATTGACTATAATTACTAAGTGAATAATTAATTATTTTTACGTCATAGAGAGTGACAGTGGTGTGACAATGGTATATCCCAACTGGGCGTAGGAATTTATTGTAGACTGACTCGGATGATAATTTTGCTGTCCCGGTTTATTTTGAAACGGTCAAAATAGTCGGAATCGTGTACCCAGGGGTAGTATTTAAGCCTCGGGGCAATTTTAGACCAAACTGGCACCACGAGAGGGCGTTTCGATCATTCGAAGATTTCTGGTAAAGGGAACTCCAAAAATTAAAAGATTATAACAGTCCATAAGAGTGTAGGGCTAGGGTTATATCAATCTTGAGAGAGAGAGGATACCATTAAAGAGGAAGCAAAGAGAGTTTAGGGGTGTAAAGTCTTGATTCAACCTCAATTGTTGCTGGATTCGTGATCGAAAGTAAGGGAGGAGCACTTGGATCACATTAGAAAAGAAATTAGGCCTGGAAATTGAAGGAAAGTGTTTATCTATCATGTTTTTGATTTAGTTATAATAACCATATAGTGTAGGGATTATAATGTCATGATGTTAACTGTGTTCTTGAGGTTTAAGTGTATAAAACTCATGAATTGGGATAAGATTTCATGTCGAATGGATCCACATATGTAGAGGACACCGAATCAAATTATACGTGACAATTAATATGGGAGAAATCTTGGTAAATAGATGATCTCGCATGAGGAACACTAAAACTAGGGTTTTTGGGAGAATATGGGATTAATCTAATCTTGAATGAAACTTGTATGGATCTGATACATGATTTACATTAGAAATCATCTCCACGTGTGTATATGATGTTTAGTTACGTTGGTTGGGAGTTTGGGATGGATATATGAGGATTGGGGATGTCAAACAATGAGAAAAACACAACTGGGATGAAGTTGTCAACCCATGTTTGATCGATCGACCCATGAATGTCGATCAACCGATGGATCGATCGATCAACCAAAACCATCAATCGATCAATGGCTGCTGAAATGCGGCACTAATTTTAGTTGTTAAGTTTTCTCCACCTCTATTTTCTCGAAACCTTTGTGATAATCTTTGGACTATAAGGGGACTTTGGAAAGGTCAGTAGACACGTAGTTGTGTGCGACTTTGTCTTAACGAGAGTAAGGTTTGAGACTTAGACAGACGAGAGTCCACCAACTATGTCACGTATCAAAAAATTATAAATCGGGATACAAGAAGGGTAAACGGTAATCTACGATATATATCATTAAGGTAGCGATGTATTAACTACCTATATTAATTAAGGGATACCTAGGATCCTTCAGGTAGAGAGATACTTGGGATAATATGGAAAGATGTTATAATTAGTACGTTGAGTATTCGAGAGTTTTATACTACGTATGGGTTACTATGACGAGTTGGGTGCATACATACTAAATAATATGCATACATAGGTTGTGTGAATATCTATGGTTATGATTCGATTTTGTGTGTGAACATACCTACGCTTCTTGCTATCAAGAGGTTTTTGCGCAGAGGGCGATCCCATCTTGACGATTCCAGTGAGGTTTGGATTTGTACCCCAGAACATTAAACTTAGAGAGTCTCACTATGTGACGTGTATTAGTGGGACCGACGTGTCATTTGGGTACGTTAGGTATGTGCGTACCCCAAAGGATTAGAACCATGTTCGCCTCCATTGTGCGTTGATTAATTTTGGGTTCGAGGATACATGTCGAACCATTAATCTTTGATTTGGGATGAGAGGTACATGGACTTGATAACAAAGTATAAAAACATTAGGAGGGTCCATTCCGAATATGCTATAATTGTATATATTATATTTTTGTTAAATATATACAAATGTGGTATATCTACGTATGTTTGAATGGTAGAACTAATAGATTGTGTACATCTAAAAGTATTTAAGTAGATAACAATACGTGAATGAAATTAATTATTGAGATCGTGGTGGTGTGTCATATGGGTAATATGAGTGACCTAGAATTATCGGGGTTAGTTAGATAGGTTATCTAGTTGGGATGGGTAGCATAGTTAGATAGGATACGTTAGGCGTGCACATTAGTGGATAGGTGAGGATCTAAAGAAAGTGTATGGGGAATTTACATGTGTAACAAATAACTAATTTAAACAGTGATTTAAACACTTGCAAAATATTTTCAAATTATTTTCTTGGGCTCTGACCCGTGTCAAAATATTTTCAAAACATTTTAGGTGTCCATCCATAAGGACTCCCAACTTGATGATTCTATCCAGGGATGCGTAGTTGCATCACTTGTGGAGGATTTTAGGAGTTTCTTTAGATGCTTCTGCTCATTCGCTTTTAGATATGATTATTTTAGTATTTCATTTGGGCGTGCTTCCCTCTCAGACTTTTTATTTCTTTAGTTTATTTATTAGACTGTATTTAGATTCAGTTTTAGTATGTGAGACTTATATTTGGATTTGAGTTGGGACCTGATGGTTTATTCGATCTTATTTATTTATATATATTTCATGTGATTGTTCAGATTATTATTGTGTGGATAGTTTAATTAAATTCGTTTATTCATTTATTTACGCATGTGGTGTAACACCCCGCCCACCCGGGGAGAGCGAACGGAGCGCTAATGCGATAAAATAAATCCAAATTCCCAAATAACAAGGTATAGAGAATCTAAATAAACCCACAATAATATAAATCCACTAATCTCAATTCTTCAAATACAACAAGTCTCTCGAATAAATACAACATCTAACTCGAAAAATAAATACAGATCTCCAAAGCTCTATACATCAAAATAATACAAATCTTCCAACTTGTATTAAAAATTATCCCCAATATAATCTACGCTAAAAATCATCCCAATTGGTTCATAGCGTCCCAAATCCACGCAACCTTCCAACTAAAAGAAAATATGGGGAAGTACATAATACGACAGGAACTATGCTCAACAAATACGGATTAGCAATGAATAAAACGTAACAACACGATTACGAATATTCAAATCAAAATGCAAATCTCAAAGCATTTATCAATATAATTTTTCAACAACACTTTAACCGGGTCACCAGGCCTCACCACATCCGTATATGCTTTATCAAGCCATAGCCCGGGAAACAGGAATTTTGGCGGGTGCCCAACATCCGTGCCATATTAAAATCTCATGACAACGTGCTTATCAACAAAAATATAATGGTACCACATGAATCAAAATAATTCAACAATTATTTTTCCAGATTTTCAGGAATTTATCAATTCAAATATGAGTTCAATTAATAAGAAATCAAGGAAATAAACTCTCGAGAGATTTAAAGGAGCATATTGTGTAAAACCCCATACCTCAAACCATGATAAGAAACCAACGATCACATCCTCAAGATCAACACAAAAGATCTACAAAATCTCCTCCAAGAACCTCCAACAAAATAGCCCCAAGATCACCTCTAATCTAAGGTTGGAACTCACAAATCTCAAGGGCCAATGTGTATATAAAAAGAAGAGGAATATAAAATATATTTACTGCCAAAATTTGTGCCAAAAGTATGTTAAAATGGTTGCCCACGACTTCCTTTTATAATGCAAAGAAATGAAGAGTTGGAATCCAAGAGACTCCTTTAAATAAGGCAAATAAATGAAGAGTTGGAAGTCAAAACAACTCCAAGAGTTAAAAACATTTAAAAATCATTTAAAAATCCGTTTTAACTCCGATTTCAAAACTGTTTGAAATTCTCGCCTTTAAAAATAATAACCAACATATTTGAGCAATAAAAATAATTTTATCAAAAACTTTATTTTCCTCCATTTTCCAAAAATTAATTAAAATAGTCCAAAATTACGCGGGTTGTTACACTTCCCCACTAACAATGGAATTTCGTCCTTGAAATTCGCCGAATGCCTAACTCAAAAAAATCAGGCCAACAATCTCCAAAAATAATTTCGTCTCCAAAAATAATTCCTCACCTCTAATCTCGAAACTTATCACGAATATCACCTAAAATTTGCTATCTCAAAAAATTGCTAACCACGCAATGAACCCAAAACCCAAGCCCCGAGGGTTGTCGTATACGTAAGATATGATACCATTTGTAGCACCCCGTCCGCCCGGGGAGAGCGAACGGAGCGCTAATGCGATAAAATAAATCCAAATCCACAAATAACAAGGTATAGAGCATCTAAATAAACCCATAATAATATAAATCCACTAATCTCAATTCTTCAAATACAACAAGTCTCTCGAATAAATACAACATCTAACTCGAAAAATAAATACAGATCTCCAAAGCTCTATACATCAAAATAATACAAATCTTCCAACTTGTATTAAAAATTATCCCCAATATAATCCACGCTAAAAATCATCCCAATTGGTCCATAGCGTCCCAAATCCACGCTAACCTGCCAACTAAAAGAAAATATGGGGAAGTACATAATACGACAGGAATTATGATCAACAAATACGGATTAGCAATGAATAAAACGTAACAACGCGAGTACGAATATTCAAATCAAAATGCAAATCTCAAAGCATTTATCAATATAATTTCTCAACAACACTTTAACCGGGTCACTAGGCCTCACCACATCCGTATATGCTTTATCAAGCCATAGCCCGGGAAACAGGAATTTTGGCGGGTGCCCAACATCCGTGCCATATTAAAATCTCATGACAACGTGCTCATCAACAAAAATATAATGGTACCACGTGAATCAAAATAATCCAGCAATTATTTTTCCATATTTTCAAGAATTTATCAATTCAAATATGAGTTCAATTAATAAGAAATCAACGAAATAAACTCTCGAGCGATTTAAAGGAGCATATTGTGTAAAATCCCATACCTCAAACCATGATGAGAAACCAACGATCACATACTCAAGATAAACACAAAAGATCTACAAAACTCCTCCAAGAACCTCCAACAAAATAGCCCCAAGGACACCTCTAATCTAAGGTTAGAACTCACAAATCTCAAGGGCCAATGTGTATATAAAATGAAGAGGAATATAAAATATATTTGCTGCCAAAATTTGTGCCAAAAGTATGTTAAAATGGTTGCCCATGACTTCCTTTTCTAATGCAAAGAAATGAAGAGTTGGAATCCAAGAGACTCCTTTAAATAAGGCAAATAAATGAAGAGTTGGAAGTCAAAACAACTCCAAGAGTTAAAAACATTTAAAAATCATTTTAAAATCCGTTTTAACTCCGATTTCTAAACCATTTGAAATTCTCGCCTTTAAAAATAATAACCAACATATTTGAGCAATAAAAATAATTTTATCAAAAACTTTATTTTCCTCCATTTTCCAAAAATTAAATAGCCCAAAATTACACGGGTTGTTACATGTGGTTGTAATAATGGAATATAAAATTTGGCACAACCTTAATTTAACATAGGTAGTTAGTAATTAAAAAGATATCGACAATGATGCTATGAATGGACTGATCACATGTGGTTAAAGTAGGCGGGGTGTCACAGATGGTATCAGAGCATCAACTTCTACTGTCCATAAGATCTGTGCGACTTACTACGATTTCAGCGTAGCGCTCTTTGTCACAAAGCCCTATTATTATGAATGTTTCATTCATGATTACGCATTTGAGATTATGCTATTCTTCTATTATATTTGTATTGACTGTGAACTCATACAATTCAATCTTTTTTCAAATGCCAGCCAAGAGAGGATGACCAGCGAGAGCAGTGGATAGAGCCGATGTGAGGGAGGCACAACAGGAGCCACACGCACCACAGTTAGTGCCACCACATGGGACAATTTTAGAAACAGAGGTGGCAGTGATAGTGGCGTAGGCAGTTAGTGTGGAGATGACTGCCATGGCACTCCATTTTCCACAGGCCCAATAACCACCGCTGTAAGGACAAATTTTTAATTGAGTCCATTTGTAGTATTGGCTAATTTCGTTGGACAAAAAATTTTGGGTCATTGTGTGTCAATCATTTATCATCGATAAATATTTCGAGCATCCAGGCTTTCATCTCTCACCAATCCAATTCCGAGTGCTCTTTTCCCAAGGTATATGACCCGGTTCTATTATAAGTGTTGGAGATAATTTTTAATATTTTTAAATTCCTTTTGATGGAATTTTATTATCTATTTTAAGTAACTTAAAATTAATTTTATTTTATAAAATTGCCCAGGTCATTTGAAGGACCATGTTCGAATGAACCTGTTCGAACGTGTTTGCTAACGAACTTCTTCACATTATGTTCTGAATTCTCGTTAGAAGTTCGTTCAATCATGTTGTTCAAACAAGACTGTTCAAACGAACATCCAATGACTTTCTTCGCATTTTGTTCTATATTTTCGTTAGAAGTTCATTCAAACATAGTCGTTCAAACGACCATGTTCGAACGACCTGCTAAGATTTTGATTTTTTTTAAATCTTTGGCAGTTTCATATCTGAACTGTTTTTGTCCAGTACCTTTTATTATGTAACTGCTTCTTGGACGAAATTGACAAGAGGAACACTTTGGGCTCAAAAATAAAAAATCTTATCCTTTTTGCAAAATAGTATCCAACCTTTATGTGATCTTTGGATGTTTTGAGAACCAAAAACTCCATACACATCCTATGAGTTATTCATCCATGCTGTGTGTAGTGGATATTTGCACGAGTGTTGATTGGAGATAACTTTTGGGTTTCGATGGATACGGAGACATGGGAAGTGTTATTCAATGCATTGGATCTTTGCGTACTATAGACGGAGGTGGAGAAGATGTCTTCAATGAGTCTTATTGTGTCAAGTCTGTAAGTCTTTCGAGTCTTTTTTGTAAAATCGTATTCGTAGTGGATTTGTCTAGGCCCAGCCGTCTGAGGTTTTTCCCATTTGGGTTTTCTTCATACATCGACGTGTAGTGGTTTTTCTTTCTTCTTTCATAATTAATAATCTTGCATGGTCACTTAGGACTTAGTAAGAAAGAAAAAATTTGGAAAGTATTAACTTTGTGGCCTAATCTATATTTGTGTTAGGAGTGTATTCTATGAAATTAAACTAAATCCATATAGCCATAAAACTTCAAATTGGTTTTCATCCCTGCTGTGTGCGGTGGATCTTCGCACGAGTGTTGATTAGAGATGACTTTTGGGTTTTGATGGATACCGAGACACGGGAAGTGTTATACAATGCGTTCGATATTCCGGTATTATGAACGCAGGTAGGGAATACGAGTTCAACAAGTCTTGTTGTGTCAAGTCTGTAAGTTTTTTGAGTCTTTTTGTAAAACCCTATTCGTAGTGTATTTGTCTAGGCCCAGTTGTCCGAGGTTTTTCGCATTTGGGTTTTCCTCGTACATCGGCGTGTGTTGGTTGTGCTTTCTTCTTGCATAAGTAACAATCCTGCATGCTCACTTAGGAATTAGTAAGAAAGCTAAATTTGGAAAGTATTAACTCTGTGGCCTAATCTATATTTATGGAAGGAGTGTATTCTATGAAATTAAACTAAATCCATATAACCATACAACTTCAAATTGGTATCAGAGAAAATCTCTAAAAGTCATTTAGATGAATCCTGAAGGTTATAGGGAAAGTTTTTCATCGAATAGACCACCTATGTTTGATGTAACTAACTGCACCTATTGGAAAGAATGTATGAAATCTGCATTAAAATCTATTGATGAACGTGTTTAGGTTGTTGTTGAAAAGGGTGGTCCCCTTCTGTTATTGTTGAAGGAGAAACCATTTTAAAACCCGTAGAGGAATGGAGTGAGGATGAATTTAAATTGTGTAACTTTAGTTCTAAGGGTTTGAATGCTTTGTTTTGTACTGTTACTCGCGAGAAATTTCGTCATATCATGACTTGTGAAACTTCAAAGGAGGCTTGGAATATTCTACAAGTAACACTTGAGGGGATGAGTGCGGTTAAAGCTTCTAAAATTCAAAATTTAACAACTCAATTTGAAACTATCACCATGAAAGAAAGTGAAACATTTGATGAATTCTATGCCCGCATTTATGATATTGTAAATTCATGTTTCAACTTAGCTGATAAAATCCCTAAAAGTCGAGTAGTTAAGAAGATTCTTAGATCTCTCCCTAGTCGGTTTATTTCGAAAGTCACGGTTTTTAGTTCCTTATGAGTGTTAGATTATCTAAAACGTGAGGATCTTGTAGGTGATATCCAAACATATGAATTAGACATGTTTCCTAAAGATAACAAAAAGAAAGATAAAGGAGTAGGTTTAAAAGTTGAGAAAGAAGAAATGTCCGAATCTGGAGAATCCGATATTGATCCTGATGATATTGCTTTATTTTCTAAAAAAATAAAAAAGCTTCTTAAGTTTAAAAGGCAGAACTCAAAATTTCAAAAACCTAAATTTGAGAAAAAATAAAAACAAGGGAAATATAAGTTTTAATAATCAGGATCAAAAGAAGTTTCAAAATGACAACTTTAAAAGAGATAACTATAAAAAGGATGATTCAGAGAGAAGTTTTAAGTGTGAAGGATGAGGTCATAGAGCTTATGAGTGGCCCACTAAGCTTAAGAGATAAGGCAAAGAAAAAGTCATTTATAACGCTACTCTTAGCGACAGTGAGATTGAGTCTGAGGATTCTGATGATTCCGTTCCTTCTGGAAACAACTTCATTGCCTTTATGGCAAGTCATGCTAGCGCTTCAAGTGAGTCACATCCTAGTGTTGACATTTTTTATCATGATCTTAAGGTTGTATCCACTCACTCAGTAGGTAGTGATCAAAAGGGAACTCAGAGTGATGTAGATGTAAGTGAATTGCAATATATTTATTTCGAGTTGTACACCGAGTATAAGCGAATTAAAAAGATTAATAAAAGGTTAACTTTTAAGGTTTTGACTTTAGAAAGGAGTTGAAAATCCTGAAGGAGAATAAGGCTTTAGTTAGTTAACTCGATGTGAATAAGATTTCTCTTTATGAGAAGCTTACTTTGGTAGGTAAAGAAAAATGTGATTTTACTGACTCTATAGCTCGTGTTAACAAAGATCTTCATGAATCTTTGGAGATTAGAAAAACACTTGAAGAAAAAATTATCAAACTTGAGAAAGATCTCGAGTCCTCTCGGGAAGTCAAAATCACACTTGAAGATAATTCAGGAAGAATGGGAAAGTTATTCCTAGGCTTAGTTTTGGGTTATAAGGAGAATGGTTACGAAGAGAGAAAGGGTATAGGATATGGAGACGAGGAGTTATCCAGTGTTAAATTTGAACTCGTATCTAAGTTTTTTACCAAAACAAACCATCCTAAACCTAACCTACCTAAAATAAGTCCACCAAAGCAATCTACAAAAGTGACTCCAAATCAACCCTATGTGTGTACTTATTAGGGGTCACCTTAGATATTTTTGTTACAAGATTGGGAAGAATTCTTATTTCACAACTCATAGGCCACGCTAGAGCTCCTTAGCTAACCTTAAAAACCAAGTTGAGTATCTAGTCAATACATACAAAGGTTTAATGTAATAGTTTCAAAGGTTCTCTATGGCCTAAGGAAATCATTCCAATAAAAAAACTAGAGTCAACAAAGGGAAGAATACAACTCAATCTTGGGTTAAGAAATATAACACCAATCAAGATTTTGTTGTTCATGTTGCACTTAAGGCTCAAAATAACTCTCAACAGTATTTTTATAGTGGATGTTCGAGACATATAATGGTGATAAATCTCTTTTTATTACTCTTGAAAACTATAAAGATGGTAAAGTCACCTTTAGTGATGGGAGTAAATCTCGAATCATGGGAATAGGCCCTATTGAAGTTTTTGGTTTTCCAAAACTATATAATGTTCTTTCTGTTTGTGGACTCAAAGATAATTTGATAAGCATTATCTAGTTATGCTACGACAAACTTGATGTTAAGTTTAGCCAATCGGAGTGCACCGTTTATAATAAATCGGGTGAGGCTATTTTACAAGGTGTGAGGGCTAGTGATAATTGTTATAGAATTGTTCTAAAGTCTTCTTTCATTTAGAATAGTGTCAAGGTCTCGTCTGCTGATATTTAGAATCAATGGTTAGGTTATGTAAACTTTTGAGATCTTGATTATCTAGTGAAGGAAGACCTATTTTGAGGCTTACCATCCTTAGGAAATCCAACCTCCTTAATTTGCGGACCTTATCAACTAGGAAAGCAAATTAAGAGCCCTCATTGGAAGTTGAACTCTATAACCACCTCTCATGTCTTAGAATTGATTCATAAGGACCTTATGGGTCCCACTCATACCGAGAGTATAGGAGGAAAGAGATATATCTTAGTGATGGTAGATGACTTTTTAAGATACTATATAGTAGGATTTATAAGAGAAAAGTCCGGTGCTATTGTATTTCTCACGGTTAAATGTCGAGTCCTTCAAAATCAACATGGTGTCACCATAAATAGGTTTAGAAGTGATAATGGAACTGAATTTAAGGAATTCAGTGCGAATGCTTTTTGTGATGAAGTTGGTATTAAGCATGAATTTTCGACCGTTCGAACTCCACAACAAAATGGTATAGTTGAGAGAAAGAATTGAACGATCCAAGAAATGAAATGATCTATGCTCCTTGGTAGGAATGTGCCTCGTGGGTTTTGGGCGTAGGTGGTTAGCACCACTTGTCACACCGTGAATATGGTATACTTGCGTCCCAATACTAATAAAACTCCATATGAATTGTGGACTAGTAAGAAACCAAATCTAGCATATTTTAGAGTCTTCGGAGTCCTTGTTACATCCTTAGGGATAAAGAGCTTCTAGGTAAATTTGACTCGAGGAGTGATGAAGGTATTTTCCTAGTATATTCTCAAAATAGTAGAGCTTTTAGAGTTTACAACTTAGTGAGTGCTAAAGTTATGGAATCAATAAATGTATTCATAAAAGATGATGCTCAAGTTACATTTGTTGATAATGAGGAAGATCTCTCTTGTGAGTGTGATGCACCTCCCGATCTTGAAAACATTGAGCGTCATAATGACTCAGTGGACCCCACAATTGAGACGAAGGATCCATCTCCATGGGTTCGTTAAAATCACGACCCTCGAAAATTATTGGGAATCTCGAATTAGGTGTCAAGACTAGGGCGCAATTAGAAAATGAGGTTACTTATTTGTGTTATACCTCTAAAATCAAACTTAAAAATTTCAAAGAAGCTCTAAAAGATGAATATTGGATTAATGCCATGCAAGAAGAGTTGTTTCAATTTAAGAAAAATGATGTTTGGGAATTGGTTCCTTGGCCTAGTTATAATAACGTCATTGGTACCAAATGGATTTTCAAAAATAAATTGGATGAAAATGATGTAATTGTTTGTAATAAAGCTAGGTTAGTATCTCAAGGATACACCTAAATATAAGGTGTTAACTTTGATGAGACTTTTGCTCTAGTTTCTAGGTTAGAGTCAGTTCATCTTTTACTAGCCATATCATGTCACCTTAAGTTCAAACTGTATCAAATGGATGTCAAAAGTGCATTTCTAAATGGGATTCTTCAGGAGGAATCTATGTTGAACATCCTAAAGGGTTTGAGGACCCTAAGTATCCTAATCATGTATTCTTTTTTAATAAATCTCTATATGGTTTGAAGCAAGCACCCTGTGCTTGGTATGAGAGGCTTACTTCTTATCTCCTTTCTCTCGGCTTTTTGAGAGGGGGAGTATATATGACATTATTTATTCATCGAGATGATAATGCAATCTTAGTTGCCCAATTGTATGTCAACGGCATTATTTTCGGATCTACATGTGATAAACATACTCAACTCTTTTAAAAAGAAATGCAAAATGAATTTGAGAAGAGTATGGTCGGTGAGCTCACTTTCTTTCTAGGTCTTAAAGTGCATCAACTCGAGAATGGGATATTTTTATCCCAAACTAAGTATGCAAAAGATTTTTTGAATAAATTTAATCTAGAATCTGCTATGCATGATCGTACTCTAATGAGTTCATCGGTTAAACTTGGTAAGGACACCGAAGGAAGGGATATAGAGCACACTCTCTTTAGGAGTCTGATAGGTAGTTTACTCTACTTAACCGCTAGTCGTCCGAATATTTCATTTAGTGTAGGAGTTTGTGCCCGCTATCAAACCTCCCCAAAAGATTCTCATTTACTTGCCATTATGTGTATCATTAAATATGTTGGTGGGACACTGTCTTTTGGGATTTGGTATTCCTTTGACACTAATGATTGTCTATCGGCATATTTGAATGCCGATTGGGCAGGAGATGTTAACGGATGAAAATGAACATCTTGTGGATGTTTCTATTTTGGTAGTGCACTTGTCTCTTAGATGAGAAAGAAATAAAATTCCATTTCTTTATCCACGGTGGAGGCTGAATACGTAGACTTAGGGAGTTGTTGTACTCAAATAATTTGGATGAAACAAATGTTGGAGGATTATGGTATTCCACAAGGAACAATGACTATTTATTGTGACAATATGAGTGCAATCCATATTTCTCAAAATCCCGTTCAACATTCTAGAACAAAGCGCAATAGTATTCGATAATACTTTATCCGAGAGTGAGTTGAAGAGAAATTCTTTTCCTTGAGCTTTGTAGGCACCGATCATCAATTAGCCGATATCTTTACCAAACCTCTAGATTCCCTTAGGTTTGAAAACCTTAGGAAATCCATTGGGATTTTCTCCATTGATTGAGTTCGAAGTCGTTCGTTTAGTATAGGTTGAGCATCTTGTCTTTCTTTATTCCTATGAACTAGATTATATTTTGTACATATATTTTTTTTAAAATCATAAAATATTTTCATTTTTTTAAATTAAAAAGGCCTTCATAAAACTTTTTCCCACATAGGTTAAGTGTGTGATGTTTTTGGATCACTATTTCATTTCATGTCCATGTGACTTTCAATGAGTAGCTAATCCGAAGTTCATCTTGCTTGTGCGCATTGAAGCTTGTTTATTATATATTCTTCTATGATTGCCACATATATTTTCCTTACTTACACACATTTCACGGAATCTTGAGGATGTCTATGTCACTTTGCATTCACTAGGTGAAGTACAATGTTGTCTTATCAATTTTGTCACCTCATTTTATAAGCAATCAATCTTATGTATGTAAAACCATTCCTCAGATTTGGAAAAATAAAAGAATATTCATTCGGTTTGTTTGTAATTTGCAATGGACTCGGGCTGCCAAAAAACGATTTTTTTTGCGTGAATAACCTCCATTTGCAAAAATAAAAAGAGCCAAAAAATGTGGCATTTAAAGAAAAATAGCCAATGCCAACATAATTTATCTTATTTAATCCTTTAAAAATAAAGAACTCTAAAGCATATTTGATATTTATGGGAGACATAGGTTGAAGATCAATGGGATTGCACAATCAATCGCGATATTGCTTATGTTTTGTGACGTTATTGTCCAGAGAATCATCAATGTTCTATGATTTTTTCTTTTCTGAAATAGTTTCCAATTGTATTCCTTTTTATTGACACAAGACATATGTGAGTGTATATTGTGTTGATTTATTGTTTGGCATTTTGCACTTGTGCATTATTTTAGGTCATGCTGTCACTCGCATTATTCACCCACATTCATTTTCGCTCCCACGATTCGGATATTTATACACCACCTAGGACAATTGAAAATCATTTTTTTGCAGGCTTATAACTTTCTCAGGCCTTATTCTATGTAATTTTTGTTTTTGTAATTTTTGGAAGTTTTTAAAAGTTCTGTATTTTCGTTAAAAATACTTATTCGAATGAGTTTTCTAACGACATTTTGACAAAATCTTATGATTTTTCATTCGAATGAAATCATTCGAACGAGAATTCTAACGACATTAAGCCACTTTTTTTTTATTTTGTCGTTGGTAAAATCCAGCATGTGGTTCGAACGAAGTCGTTCGAATGAAAATTCTAATTTTCGTTCAAATGACCTGCGTTTATTTTGGGCCGTTCGATCATTTTTTCTTCTCACCATTTCAACTCCACACTTCTTCTCTCTCTCTCTCTCTCTCTCTCTCTCTCTCTCTCTCTCTCTTATTTCTTCCCACGATCCCCTATCCTACATTTCCTACGATCCCTTAACTTCCTTTCTCCACTCTCCCTACTTTCCCTATCTTTTGAAACCTCTTCCCATTTCCTCACTTATATTTCCATCATTCCTCCATTTTTAAACCCCCCATTCTCAATTTTCTAGAGCTCCAATTTGGATCTTGTTCTCTCCTCTCTTTTTAGGTAACTGTTATCCTTACATTTCATTTACTTAGTATTGAGGGATATATGATTTGGGTTTTGTTTTAAACATTCCATTTTTTGGGTCAACCTTCTTACCCATTTCATATATACTCAATCCATATTTCTTGGGGCTATACTATCTGTGTATTTTCATCGTATAAATTTTTGTCGTCATAAAAATTTCTTCTTTTGCCCCCATTAAATGCTGATATCATGAATTCTTTTGATAATTTTTTTTTTCCGAAAACTCATTTTTTTTCTTGTCAAATATTTCATGACACAGCATTTAATTTTTTAAGCATTATAATTCTTATTGTTGATGGAGTTTGGCCATATGTTGTTGGTTTTGATGGTGGGGGCGGTTTGGTTGGAATTTTGTGGGGAGTAGGTTGTAGTTTCATTTTCTTTAGTTCCTATGCGTAACCGGGGTAGACGCAATCGTCGCATTGGTTCATCCGATGAGGAATGTTCATCCTCCTCAAATGAAGATGCATCTATTCTAAACCTTCATCTTTGTTGGAGGACCCTTGAAAACCATTCCCTATGCCACACCCCAGGTTTCGCGACTTGCTCTTTCATTCACGAGAAAATTATTAATATAACCTCCCTCTCAGGCACTATCGTGTATTCTTGGCTAGCTACCCTAGGTTAGGATCCTCTTTTTAGCCTTTATGACCCCATCTATCTAGACCTTATACGGGAAGTTTTCTTCGGTATTCATGTGCTTGATGCTGGTCTAGTCTCGACAGTTCGTGGTCGGGAAATCACTATCACTCCTGACTCTATTATGCGTCTAGTAGATTTACCTCGCGTCCCACACCCCACCTTTCCATTAAATAATGATACTAGACCCGAGACATGGATCATTACGAACATTGTTTGTTGTCTTTTCCAGGCCGGTACTATCACCATATTTCATAAACATCTGCATCCTGATTTTATGATCCTCAATTAGATTGTTTGTGCATGTCTTCTTCCCCATGCCAACACCACTCAAATCTCTAGGGAACACGTGGACTTATTGTATGCCATTAGTACTAAGACGTCTATTGACCTACCCAGTTTCATCTTTGGTGTACTTAAGGTCGTTCGTGTCAATCCTTCTGGTCCCGTTAGGCATGCTTTACCTTTTACCGTTATTATTACTCGCCATTACCTTGAGGTTGGTTGTCCCCTCCTTTCCTCGGATATTTTTGTCTCTCATTATTAGAAAATTGATAATTCCTTTACTCGTCGCTCTAGAGGTCACCTTCCTCGTGATATACCTCAGCTCACTCCTTCCCATTCCGAGTTATCCCATTTTGCCACCTCATCCAATCTAGCTCCATCTAGACGCTCTACTTCTCATCCTCACCCACCTACCGAGTAGGAGAATATTAGGTATGTGCATTCATAGGTTGAGCAAATTTATGAGGACTGTCGCCGGGATAGGGCACTTTTAAAGGAACTTTTACTCACTATGAGGAGGGACCAAGAGAGAGCTAAGGAGGCTCAGGCTCTTCGGGAGGAGGAGCAGGCTCGTCGCGATGAGGCATAGTCTAGGCAAGACTCAATTCTCATGGAACATTTTGAGGAGATTCACCGTTTAGAGATAGATCATGGTATGGGCTCTTCCGGTACCGGATCCATTCTTGATGACACTAACCATGATGCTCCAGCTCCTTGATGCTCTTTACTTTCAGTTTCTATTTATCTTATGTACCTGTGAGAGAGAGGATTTTATTTTCTTTATTTATTCATCTCACTTGTACCAGATATTTGTATTTCCCTCTTCATTTCTTATGTTTGGATATTGTTGCTTTTATATTGGAACATCTTGGCTTTTAAGCTTTAATGTTAATCATTGCTCATTTCTTCTTATGCTATATTAGTTGTTTGGATGATTTCCTTTAGATATATATGTTGTAAATATTAACTTTCTTCTATTTGCCATTTTATTGTCTATCTTTTACTCAAGATATATTCACTAATATCGCAGGTTAGTTCTATGCCTTTGTCTTTTTCGAAAAAAAAGGGGAGAACATGTTTAGGGGGAGCCTTTATTTAAATCTTTATTTCCCCATGCATATTATATATTTATTGCTTCATGTGTGTAGGCCAATTATTTATAGGTTCTTGCCTACTATCTACAATGCAACTTCTACTCTCTACAATGCAGCTTCATAGTCAGTCGAGTCAGTCTGGGCTTTTTTGGGTTTTGGGGGTAGGCTTTAGGATTGGCTTAGAAAAATTAGAGTCATTTTTTTTTGTATTTTTATTTATTTTATGTTTTGTCCCGGAATAGCCAAAATGGGAGATTTGTAAGGATAAATTTCCAATTGAGTTCATTTGTAGTATTGGCTAATTCCGTTAGACAAAACATTTTGGGTGATTGTGTGCCAATCATTTATCATCGATGAAGATTTCGTGCATCTGGGATTTCATCTCTCACCAATCCAATTTCTAATGCTCTTTTTCTAAAGGTATATGACCCGATTCTATTATATGTGTTAGAGAATTTTTTTAATATTTTTAAATTCCTTTTGATGGAATTTTAAAATCTATTTTAAGTCATTTAAAATTAATTTTATTTTGGAAAATTGCTCAAAATATTGAGCTTAAATCTTCCATTTGTAGTCTTCTTCGAGAGATAATTAAAAGACGTGTCTATAACGTCCGAGATGCCTTCGCACATCAGGCCCCACTGGCACTGCCGACATTAGAGGGTACGTTCTTATTCATGGGCATGAGGGTAGGATTCTATTTGATACTAGGGCATCACTTTCTTTTTAGCAACTACATTTGCACGAGCTGTCGTCCTATTACAGACATCTACCAGTTTGCTTATGTGTGTGGAGTCACCGTTGGGTAGTGGGTCTCTTATACACTCAATTTGTAGGGGTGTGGACATCGATGTGGGTATATTATGTTTAGCCATCGATCTTCTTTTGTTAGATATAGAGGGGTATAATGTCATTTTATGTATGGATTGGCTAGTTGGGTACCGGGCGATGGTGGATTATTTCGGGAGGACTATCGTGTTTTCAATTCCAGGGCATGAGATGTTCTTAGTGGATATGTCTCTTGTCATGGGGGTGTTGAGCACACATCTCTACTATATTGAGGAGGATACCTCATAGGAGGTGGTTGTTTAGTTAGACTCGATTCCAGTGGTAAGAGAGTTTGAGGACGTATTCCAGGATATACACCGACTGTCGCCTAGTCGGGAAATTGAGTTTGTTATTGACCTAGCACTGGGTACGAGGCCTATAGCCCGAGCGCCATATCAAAAAACCTCATATGAGATGAGGGAGTTAAGTGAGAAAATGTAGCAGCTCTTGGGGCAGAGTTTTTTCAGACGCAGTATATCACTGTGGGGTGTGCCAGTGTTGTTCGTAAAAAATAAGGATGGATCGATTCGATTGTGTATCGATTACAGTGAGTTGAATAAGGCCACAATCCAAAATAAGTATCCATTGCCTCAGATCGATG
Organism: Sambucus nigra; assembly: GCA_949130495.1. NCBI lineage: Eukaryota > Viridiplantae > Streptophyta > Magnoliopsida > Dipsacales > Adoxaceae > Sambucus > Sambucus nigra. Next base: position 35,923,272 of record OX422217.1, read on the forward strand.
ATCTATTCGACCAGCTGAGGGGAACATATTACTTCTCCAAGATAGATCTGAGGTCCGATTATCATCAGTTGTCGTTAGGGAGGAGGAAATTGCTAAGACTACTTTTTGAACACGGTATGAGTCTTACGATTTTAGGGTGATGCCATTCAGGCTCACCAATGGGCCAACAATATTCATGGATTTGATGAACCAGGTCTTTAGAGAGTTCCTTGACTAGTTTGTGATTGTGTTCATCGATGATATTCTGGTCTACTCTCGCTCTGAGGATGAACATGCTAAGCATTTACAGATTGTTTTACATACACCACGAGAGCACCAACTATATGTGAAATTTGAGAAATGTGGGTTTTATCTTCGGGAGGTGAAGTTTTTGGGCCATATTGTGTCTGAACAGGGTACAACCATTCATCCGAGTAAGGTATCAATGGTGAGGGAGTGGGGACAACCCACGACACTGACCGAGGTTCGTAGTTTTCTGGCGCTGGCTGGATATTATTGACTATTCATTCAGGGTTTCTCGAAGATTGTGGATCCGTTGATGAATCTGACTCACAAGGGGGTGACATTTGTTTGGGACGATCAACGTCAGTTATCCTTTGATGAGATAAAGGAGAAATTAACCTCAGAAACTGTACTTGCACTGCTTAGGGGAGGAGTAGAGTACCGTGTGTATACAGATGCATCCTTACAGGGACTTGGGGGTGTATTATAGCAGGAGGAGAGGGTTATATCTTATGCATCTCGCAACCTTAAGCCCCAAAAGAGTAATAACCCCATGCATGACTTGGAGTTAGTTGCAGTTGTATTTTCCTTGAGGATTTGTAGGCACTATCTATTGGTGGAGCAGTTTACCCTATTCACGGACCATAAATCTCTTAAGTATCTTTTCATGAAAAAATATATGAACATGAGGAAGAGGAGGTGGTTAGATTTCATGAAGGATTACTAGTTTGATATTCAGTATCATTTTAGTAAGGCTAATGTAATGGCAGGCGCATTAAGCCGACGACCCGACGACCTACGGGGGAGATAACGAAGGTTTGGAAGGCTAAGTGGAGATAGCTCTGATAAGATGATGAGATTGCAACGACTTGTATGTTCGTATTAATTATCACACCCGAGATTATTATGAGGGTAGTGAAAGCACATGCGGGGGATTAGTACTACCAGGACAGGGTTCGCCAGTTGTTAGCTGATGGGGTAGAGTCGTACTCGATCAGTTCAGAGGGTGGTTTGCATTTTAAAGGGAGGCTCATGGTTCCAGGGGATGAGGATTTGAGACATGAAATGATGTCAGAGGCTCACGGGTCCATATTTTCGGTACATCCCAGTATGGATAAGATGTACCAGGATATGTGTAGGCATTATAGGTGGTCGGGGATGAAGAGTAACATAGAAGAGTCTGTCTCAAAGTGTGCTACTTGCCAGTTAGTGAAGGTAGACCACCAGAGACCGATAGGGATATTGCAGCCACTCGAGATTCCTATGTAGAAGTGGGAGAGTATCTCCATGGATTTCATTACCACGCCACCGACATCACAGCGGGGTCACAATTACATTTCGGTGATAGTGGATCGATTGACTATGGTGGTCCACTTTATATTGGTTCGTATGGATTTTGAGATGAGACCATATGCGTAGTAATTCATTGCTGAGATTGTATGGTTACACGAGGTTTTGATTAATATTGTGTCTGATCGAGACAAGATCTTTGTGTCTCATTTCTAGTAGAGTTTTCAGGAGGCCATGGGCACGAATTTAAGGTCGATTACAACCTATCACCCACAGACAGATGGGAAGATAGAGAGAGTTAATCAGGTGCTAGAGGATATGTTACGGATGTGCACAATTGACTTCGAGGGAGGATGGGAGCAGTATCTCCCTTTGGTGGAGTTTGCGTACAACAACTCCTACCAGTTCACTATAGGCATGGCGCCATTTGAATCACTATACGGTTGGACTTTTTGTTTGCCCTCTTACTGGTTAGAGGTGGGGGAAAATAAGTTATTAGGGCCAGAGATGATTCAGGACACCACTTCCAAGATTGAGCTGATTTGAGGGCGCATCTGTATAGCTCAAGATAGGCCAAAGTATTACCCCGATGTAGATAGGAGGCACATAGAGCTTGAGGTTGGGGACCCGATATTGGTGCGAGTGTTTCCTATAAAGGGGTGATGAGATTCGACAAGAAAGGGAAGATAGCGCCAAGGTATGTGGGATCATTACCAATTATCGAGAGGGTTGGACCTTTGACATATATGCTGGGACTACCGAAGCACCTACAACGGATCCACGATGTGTTCCATGTGTCATTGCTGAAGAAATTCAAGAGGAGTGAGAGGGCCTTCTGGCATGTTCCATTAGAGGAGATCGACTTACAGCCTAATATCTCATACAAGGAAAGACCAGTGGTGATACTTGATCGTAGTAAGCGTAACCTGCGTTCTAAGGTGGTAACCTTGGTTAGAATTCAGCGGGGGCACCAACATATTGATGAGTTGACGTCAGAGCGGGAGGATGACATTCATGATCAGTATCCAGAGTTATTCACCGTAAGTACGTCCCAATTTCTAGGGAAAAATTCCTTTGTAGGGGGAAGTATGTAATACCCCATATTTTTGAGTATTTGAAATTGAATTAGTTGGGATAATATAAATTACACATGTAACGTAATTTAATGAAATAAAATATTATATGGTGATTAAGTTATTAGTCGGAGAGAAAATGATTAATATTATTGACTATAATTACTAAGTGAATAGTAATTAATTATTTTTACATCATAGAGAGTGACAACGACGTGACAATGGTATATCCCAGCCAAGAGTCATGTGTAGACTAATTGGGGTCGGGATATGACTTTATTGCAGAGTGACTTGGCTGGAAAGTTTCAGGTCACGGTAGATTTTAAAAGGGTCAAAATAGTCAGAATAGTGTTCCCGGGGATAGTATTTGGGCCCCAGGGCGATATTAGACCAAACTGACATCACGAGAGGGCATTTCGGTCATTTGAGAATTTGTGATAAAGGGAACTCAAAAAATTATAAGAGTATAACAGACCATAGGATTTTAGGGCTAGGGCTATATCAATCTTGAGAGAGAGAGGAGACGATTGGAGAGGTAGAAAAGAGAGTTTGGAGGCACAAAGTCTTGATTCAACCTCAATTGTTGTCGAAATCATGATCGGAAGCAAGGGTGGAGCACTTGCAACACATTAGAAACGAAATCAGACCTGTAAATTAAAGTCAAGTTTTTATCTTGCATATTTTTTTTTTAATTATAATACCCATGTAGTCTAGGGATTATAATATCTTGATTTTAGTTGTGTTCCTGAGGTTTAAGTGAATAAAACTCATGAATTGGGATAGGATTGCTTGTAGAATGGATCCACATATGTAGAGGACACAAAATCAGATTATATGTGACAATTAAAAAGGGAGAAATCTTGGTAAATAGATAATCTTGCATCAGGAACACTAAAACATGGTTTTTTGGTGGAATATGGGGTTAAACTACTCTTGAATGAAATTTTTATGGATTTGATACATGATTTACATTAAAATCATCCCCACATGTGTATATGATGTTTAGTTACTTTGGTTGGGAGTTTGGGATGGGTATATGAGGATTGGAGATGTCAAAAATTGAAAAAAATGTAATTGAAACAAAGTTGTCAACCCAGGTTCGATCGATCGACCCGTGAATGTCGATCGATCGATCGACCAAATCAGTCAATCGATCAATGGCTGTTGAATGGGGAACTTGTTTTAGTTGTTAAGTTTTCTCTACCTCGTTTTTCCTAAAACGTTAGTGATGATCTTTTGACTATATGGAAACTTAGGAATGGTCAGTAGGCATGTAGTTGAGGGTTGCTTAGTCTTAATGAGCATAAGGTTTGAGAATTAGATCGACGAGAGTCCACCAATAGTGTCACATATCAGAAAACTTTAAATCTGGTTACGGGAAGGGTAAACGGTAATCTAAGACACATACCAGTAGGATAGAGATCTATTAACTACTCATATTAATTAAGGGGTAACTAGGGCCCTTCGGGTAGAGAGAGATACTCGGGATCATACTAAAAGGGGTTATAATTACTACATTGAGTATTCGAGAGTAATATACTATGTATGGGTTACTATGATGGGTTGTGTGTATACTTATTGAATAATATGCATATATTGGTTGTGTGAATACCTTTGGTTGTGATTTGATTTTGTGTGTGAACATACTTATGCTGCTTGCTATCAGGAGGTTTATGCGTAGATGGCGATCCCACATTGACAATTCCAGTGAGGTCTGGATCTGTGACCCAGAACATGGAACTTAGGGCGGCTCACTATGTGATGTGTATTAATGGGACCGACGTGTCATTTGGGTTCGTTAGGTATGTGTGTATCCTAAAGTCTTAGAGCCATGTTCGCCTCCACTATGTGTTGATTGATTTTGGGTTCGAGGAGACATGCCGATTAGTCCTTAATTTGGACGAGAGGTACATGGACTTGATAGTAGAGTATGCCACCATCATGAGGGGCTATTCCGGAGATAATATTGTTGTATATATTGTAAGTGTGTTAAATATATACAAATACGATGTATCTACTTATGTGTAAATGGTAGAATTGATAGATTGTGTACATCTAAAAGTATTTAAGTAGAGAAACTTAATTAATTGACTCAATAATAATACGTGGATGAAATTAATTATTGAGACTGTGGTCGCGTGTCGCATGGGTAGTACAAGTGAGCTAGACTTATCGGGGTTATTTTGATATGTTATCTAGTTGGGATGGGTACCATAACTGATAGGATACGTTAGGCATGCACAATAGTGGAGATGTAAGGATCTCAAGAGAGCGTACGTGGAATTTACATGTGTAATGATAAGCACCACCCAAAAGTGTTATATTTAAACCCTAAATAGATACAATTTAACTGCTAGTTCTCGGTAAAATCGGACTTATGTTGGCGTTTATTTGTTTTGTAGGTCAATATGTAGTTGCGGTGTCAAGCAAACTTAATTCGAGTCAATTGCTATGAATAAGTGGTCAAGTACGTCAAATATGACAAATACGTGATTTATGGAGCTAATTCCCCTGTTCCGTATCAAACGCGAGCTTAAACTTATCCCAAACATTCACCCAAGCCCGTGTGTGTTTAGGATTTATTTTAGATTTATTTAGAATTTTCTAGAATTTATTTTCTATTTATTTTTATTAGTTTTTAATTTTTGTCTTTATTTTTAGGACTTTAGGTTTTAATTTTACTTTTGTAGTTTTTATTTTTATTATTTGAGTTTTATTTTTAATGGATTTTATTTATTTTTAGAGGACTTATGTTTAATTTTCGTGCGTCGAGTATTTGTTTTTTCCTTTATTTTTGTTTATTTTTAGTTTTTAGTTAGTTTATTATTAATTTTCGTTTTGTTTTGTTTTATTTTATTTTATTAATTTTTATTTGAGTCGTGTTTAGTTTTTAGAGTTTATATTGTGTGTGGTGTTATTTTTATTTTTTAGTGAGTTTTATTTTTAGTTGAGTTTTTAGTTTAGTTTAGTTTTTATTTTACTCGTTTTTATTTTATTAGATTTAATTTTATTTTTGGGATATAAATTAAAGACACACACACACACACAAAATACAACATAATCACTTAAACCCAATTCCCATACACCTAACAAATACACAAACACTCACCCTCACCCTCACTCTAACTAACCTATACCTCTCGAAAAATTAGCAAAAGAGTATTTTTGAACGATCTTGATTAAACCCCAATTAAGCCTTCAAAAACTTGTGCCAAAACTTGTGACAAAAACTTGATTTTGTTGAAGGTTGATGATTATGAGTGAGAGGAAAAATATTTGGAAGTGTTATCTGGTGAAAAACTGGAGAAAAAGTGATTATGAGAGGTCCCCCTACGGATTAACAAGGTTATATAGTGATTAGGAGTCCTAATCCTGCATAAACTGTAAAAATAGCTCACAATGCACGTTTTCTGGGAGGGTCGATCGATCTACCCCCAGGGATCGATCGATCGATCACCCCGAAAAACTGACAGTTTGCCTAAAAAATGCCTATAAGGCAAAATATTGTAAAATCAATATAAAATCCGTTTTAACTCCGATTTTAATTCCGCTTGAAGTTTTATTCTTCTAAAATCATAACCAACATATTTAGCCAATAAAAATTATTAAATTCAAAAATTTAATTTTCTCAAAAATTCTAATTAATTAATTAAAATAATAGTTAAAAAAATACGGGGTGTTACATACTTCCCCACTAGCAAAGAATTTCGTCCTCGAAATTAGACGAAGCATACACATAAAACACTTACATCTCGCAAAAAGAAAATAAGGCTCATATATGCCTACCCGTAGAATGCCATGATTGAGAGCCCATACACCCAATCCTACGCGCACTTCCCCACGAACAATAAAATAATATATATTGCCTATATGCATACTCATAACTATGAAAATAACGACGTACCACACGCTCACATGAATCCCCCACTCGATCCTATATCCGAAAGTCATCAAAATGTTAACTTCCTCAAATTAAATCTCAACATCAAAAATCGATATATAGGATACCTAACATCTGTACTAAAATCTCCAAAAATAATTATCATCTCCATAATCCATTCTAAGGATCCCCACATCAAGCTTACTAATTCTAAACTCAATCTCTACAATGCCCTTAACTCAAAACTTCACATCTCCAAGAAACACATCTAACACGTATGCTAGACTCTCTACCTTAAGAAGTACGAATCAACAAAGGGAATTAAAGATTTGCAACGCGAAAGCTAAACGGACTCATAACCTATGAGACCTAAGACCATGCTCTGATACCATTTGTCACACCCCGCCTAATTCTGGCGTCGGCCGCCACCAAAACTAAGCCGGGCGTGAACTAAATAAATACCATTCTTAGCATGAGACAGATATGAGACATACATAAATCAGTCCATAAGATAAACAATTGATTCAATCTCAAATGATCACAAATAACTAAGCGATAAAGGATCCATCACATGCTAACTCCAAAAATCCAATCTCCAATAATGATTAAATAAAATCTGAATAATCCCAACAGAAATCCTCTAAACAACTTTGGAACCAAATGACCCAATAAAACTCCAATGAAGTCTCATAATACGACTGGAAAAGAAAGTCTAACTAAACTATGCCATAAAGTAATAACTCCAGCTGCACCTCCAATGATAACTCCGATAAACTTATGCAGCTTCTCCAAATTAAATCCTAAAAAAGATTAGTCAACGCATGGGTCAGAGCCAAAGGCCTGAGCAAGAATACACACTACTCCGCTCAAATAGGATCCTTGAATCCAGACAGTAGCATTATACGCAATAAATATTACAATAAAATATTTTAAATTAAACGGGATAATTAAATGCGATAAATATAAATCACTAACTACCCGCAGAAATCCCCATTTATAAAGGCACACCAATATGATTTTAAATTCCCGAGTCCCACGATGTTAATTTCATTAAATTAACCAATTTTTATTATTGTTCTCGCTTTTTATTAAAGTGTCACACTTCCCCTTGTCAATCGTCCTCTGACCCATTTAAAATGTCGGCCCCGACACATGACAAGGTTTCACACACGACACGACATAAATCGTCCTCTGACCCATTTAAATTATCGGCCCCGACACATTATGTAGCCACAAATTTTAATACCCGTTTTTATCTTAGGCATTAATCCTCAATTTCTCAATTTATAATCACCTCACCCTTTTAATCGATGTGAGATCCTCAAAATACCCCTTAGTCGCATAACTAAGGGTTCCCAAGTTATCGATACGTCCTAACCTATGTATAGTAAGATTTTCTAACATAAATCATAACCTAGTCTCATACTTAGACTACCGTAATGACGATAAAGTAATAAAAATCGTCCCACCTTCAACACAATAAAACCGTGATAATTTTTCCTCACTAGTCCCATTCCTGGAAGGCATTCTAAAATATAGGGAGAACAATAATACCCAACAACCCGTCGTCACAATGATATTTAATAATACCAACAAGTCACACCAACAAGAATAATTAATCAATGTATAAAACAACGCATGGTAGTCCAATTCAATTAAATCTTTAATTTAATTATCACAACGTCAACAATACCCAAATAATCTCATTTAATTATTTTAAATTAAATATACCAAGTTTTCATCATATATTCATCAAAACCAAATTTTATTATCTCTACATGTATTACATGAGTTGTACGCACCCAAAAATCATTTATTTTTAAGCTAGGGTTTTTCTACATGCAACCTACATCAATAAAACCCAAAATCACTCATGAATCCTACGTACCCAAAGGGTTATGAATATTATTCAGATTAAAAGATTTTTATAAAAAAATAGCCCCATAATTAGTATCCATTTTTTCTAATTAAGTTACTAATTATTTTTAAGAAAACATGTAATTAAGTGTTTAGGCGACACTTAAAACGCATAATACTAAAGGAAAAGAATAGAGTATTCATGCCTGTAAAGATCGTGTTGAAAATCTAATTAGAAATCTGGATTCCTCTCGAAAAAGTAGCAAAAGAGTGTTCTGGAACGATCTTGATTAAACCACCCCAATTAAGACTTCAAAAACTTGTGCCAAAACTTGTGACAAAAACTTGATTTTGTTGAAGGTTGATGATTATGAGTGAGAGTAAAAATATTTGGAAGTGTTCTCTGTTGAAAAACTGGAGAAAAAGTGATTATGAGAGGCCCCCCTACGGATTAACAAGGTTATATAGTAATTAGGAGTCCTAATCCTACACAAACTATAAAAACAGCTCTCACATCGCACGTTTTCTGGGAGGGTCGATCGATCTACCCCCAGGGGTCGATCGATCGATCACCCCGAAAAACTGACAATTTGCCTAAAAAATGCCTATAAGGCAAAATATTGTAAAATCAATATAAAATCCGTTTTAACTCCGATTTTAATTCCGCTTGAAGTTTTATTCTTCTAAAATCATAACCAACATATTTAGCCAATAAAAATTATTAAATTCAAAAATTTATTTTTCTCTAAAATTCCAATTAATTAATTAAAATAATGGTTTAAAAAATACGGGGTGTTACAAGATAGGGAGGATTCACCACCACTGCCTTGAACTGTTGCAGAGTTTGCTAGCTGTTACAAAACTATGGTCTAAGGGGGAACTATGTATGAACCTAAAGGCATTCCGATCGTGGAACTAGATGCTGAGACAAAGGCTGACCATAAGTATTACCAGATCCATCGAAAGGTGGGTCATCCAACGATGACTTGCTTCACACTAAGAAAGATCATAAGTAAGCACATGAAGACTGGGACTCTGTAGATACCTCAGGAGAATGTCAACATTAACTCCCTACCACCACATGGATCTAATCTAGTAGTTGCTTATGATGAGGAGGATGAATCTAAAGCGAGAGAACTTGAGATCGAATAAGAAGTATTTAAGGACTCGTTGGAGGACTATATGAGTGGAATAACTAATGTGGTGATAGCTTATGATGAAGCTAGTTCCAGGGATATAGAAGGCGTGTACAATCTAAAAGGATAATAAATAGACCAAGGGATAGAGTACCAGGCTGTATCGCAGTGGACTAAGTTCTTATGGTTCTTTGACCAAGTGAGGATGCTAAAGGAGAGTCGGTTATAGATAACACAAGAAATTATAGACATGTCACAGAAGAACGTAGTGCCATCGCTGAGGTGGAAAGGGCCCATGGACAGGTTAGTAAGGAAGTTTTTATATGAAGTAACTTTTAGTGATGCTGACAGGGCTGTAAGGTTCTCACATAATAGGACCTTATATGTAACTGCTAGTATTAATGATGTGAGCTGCGTAAGAGCCTTGATGAATTGGGGAGCATCAATAAACACCATGTTAATTAGTTTGTTCTAGGCAGCCAACATTCTTAAGGCAAGGTTGATACCAATGCCTCTGGTAATTTCTGGTTACAATTACCAGTCACCCAAGTCAATTATTTATATGAACGTTGGGATTGTGATGGGGAATCTCGCTTTGCACATCAAATTCCACATGATTGAGAGTGATAATTCGCATAACCTTTTGATAGGAAGGGTGTGGATGCAGAACCATAGTTTGGTCCATTCTGTATATGACCAATATTCGAAGGCAAATGTGATAGGGACTGAGATAGTTAAACGTAAAATAAAGAAACCCTTTGCCATCGAAGAAGCTCACCTGGTGGATGCATCTTTCTACACAGAGCTGGAGGAAGATGCTAGGGTCTTAATAAGAAGAATAGAGGGGGTGGGAGTTCCCTCTATCTGAATGATCATAGTAGTGAAGGGGCATGAAAAAAGGCAGTAGCCGAGGAAGTTCACCATGCTGATCCCAAACTTTAGAATATTACAAAATAGCTCAGAGATAGAATGAGGTCCATGATGGATTCGATAGAACATGAGGCCCAACGAAAGAGTGTGTTGAGAAAGTTTTCTAGAAATAGACCAATAGAGGTTTCGAGAGAAAGGAAGAGGAACGCTGCTGTAGTAGCAGGTAAGTAATGCAAGAAGAAGATCATAGAGGGTGGAAGGGTTATTTGACTCCTTTGAAGGTGTGAGAGGGAGGTGAAATGAGCTATTCCAGAAGCCGATGAAGAGGCTAATCTGATGTATAAATGTTTCTTGATAGACCAAGAAGGGCAATGTATGGTCATAGATAATTATAATATCCAAGAGTTTATAGAAGAAGTGGGATAGGAGCAAGAAAACATGATAGACCGACCGAAGCCACATGTATAATAATTGAGCGAGGGAAAAAAATGGCATTGGTTGAGGTGATTCGGGAGTACATGGATGTTTTTTCGTGAAAGTGTATAGAAATGGAAGGGCTAGATGAAAACGTAAGTTACCATAAGCTTAACATTATGCCATCAGTCATACCGGTGAAGCAAGCCACAAGGAATTACAAATATGAACTGGACCTGAAGATCAAGAAAGAGGTGTAACGATTATTAGTGGAGGGGTTCATCAAGCCAATACAACACCCACTTTGGCTGTCAAGCATCGTCTCATTGGTGAAGAAGGATAAGAATCATATGAGAATCTATGTGGACTTCAGATATTTAAACAAAGCTTGCTCGATGGATGAGTTTCCTCTACACTCCATTAATAGCTTGATCGATGCAACAACTGGACATGAAATGTACAGCTTTATGAATGGGTATATAGGCTACAATCAGATCAAGATGGACCCAATAGATGCAGAGAAAATGACATTCAGGACCCTGTTAGGCAACTGAATGTACACAGTGATGCCTTTTAGGTTAAAGAATGCTAGACCAATGTATCAAATGAAGATGATGGCCATTTTCCATGACTTCTTTCATAGGTTTTTGGAATTTTATGTGGATGATTTGGTCATCAAGTCGAAGAAGGAGGAGTCCCATCTGGATGATCTGAAGAAGGTGTTCATTCGGTGAAAAATGTATAAGCTAAAGATGAACCCGCTGAAGTGTGCCTTGGGGGTTACAAGTGGAAAGTTCCCTGGCTTTGTGGTAGATTGGCGGTGCAGATGGATCAGGACAAACAATGAGAAATCCTAGAGATGCCATGTCCCAGAACGACAAAGGAGCTCAAGATTTTCCTCTCTAAAGTCTTCTACCTTAGGATATTTATTCCAGGGCTAGCCAAAAGAACTCACCCTCTGATAGGGCTATTGCGAAAGAGCACTAAGTTCAAATAGGAGGAAGCTCACCAAGAATATTTAACCAAGCTGAAGAAGATTCTCACTTCTCCACAAATGATGATTCCTCCCAGGGCAGGGATACCATTAAGACCCTACTTGACATCTACTACAAGGTTCGTTGGAGATCTTTTGGCACAGGAGATCGATGGGCAAGAGAGGTCAGTCTACTACCTGAGCAGGATAATACACAGACCAGAGGCAAGGTACAGTAGCATATGTAGCATAAAAACTTAGACATTACACGTTATCTTTTATAATTCACATTGTGATAAGATGTGACCCATTTAAGTTTTTATTGGCAAGAACTATTTTCATTCGAAGGGCAACTAGGTGGTCCCTTATCCTTTAAGAATATGACTTAAAATCTGTGGTCCCTCGCGCGATTAAGAGCCAGACATATGCAAACCTATTGGTGATTTTTCCATCTGGGGTATTTGAGACACCGCGAGAGAGCATTCCAGGGGATGATTTTCAGGAGAATTTTCTAGATGCCAACATTGAAGAATGGACAATGCAATTATATGGATCTTCGATAAAAAAGAAAGGAGGGGCAGGGGTTATCCTTTCAAAGGGGAAGGAAGAATTTTTCCTTTCCTACAAGTTAGATTTCCCTTGCTCCAACAATGAAGCAGAGTATGAAGCATTAGTATTGGGGTTGCTAAAGGCCCTCTAAAGGGGCCTCTGTTCACTATGCATCAAAGGTGATTTAAACTTGGTGGTTCAACAAGTGAACGGGGAATATATGTTAAAACACCTCAGTCTAGTGCCTTATAAAATGATCATCCAACGGTTGATCAACCAGTTCCACCAGGTCAAGACAAGAAGGCATCCCAGAACAATGAATAGACATGCTGATGCCTATGCCACCATTACTCAGAAGATGGCTACGAAAACTGACACAACTACTATGGTGATACAACGGAGAATAACCCCCTCGGTGGTACAATCGATCTTACCAATGGAAGACGGTCCAGATTGAAGGGGCGAGATTCAAAAGTAGTTGGAGTCCGGGGAAAGAAAGATGGAACTAAAAGAGCTAGCGTAGTACTTTACCAATTAGGGAAACCTCTACTTCAGGAACGTGGGAGGATATTTGTCAAGATGCACCGAGCCAGAAAAATAAGAACAGAGGTTAAAGAAGACATATGACGAACACTATGAAATAACTAAGATTTCTCTATACAGGAGAATTTAGAGGGAGGGATACTTCTCGCCGAATATGAAGAAGGATGCATCAGACTTATATTAGAGGTGCGATAAATGTCAATTTTTCTTTTAGGCAGCTAAATGCCACTTGATCGAGACTTAGACAGACTGGAGGCATCCTTACATTAATTTTATCAAAGACTAAGTTATTCCCATGGATAAAATAGATGTGATGGGACTCAAGCGAAGGGCCCCATAATTTTACATCCAGGATGATGAGCTCTATCACAGAGGATATTTCAAAAAACCATTGAGATGTATCACAAAGGAGAAGGCAACATAAGTTTTGAAACAAGTTCATGATCCAACTCACATTTGCGGAGCAAAGCTATATGACCAGTTAATGACCTTAGGTTATTACTGGTGAACTATGGAGAAGGATTCTGTCGAGTTTGTATGAAAATGCAAGGTGTGCCAACTACATGGAAACAAGATCCATGCTCCGTCGGTGGACTTGCACTCTTTAGCCACTCTTTACCCATTCCACACTTGGTTGTTTGACCTAGTAGGTGCAATACGCCCATCTTCAAATGGAAAGATCTGGATACTCGTGGCAACAAAATGTTTTACAAAGTGGGCTGAGGCGATACCACTCAGAAGATCAACCGCATGTGTGGTGGCTAATTTATCAAGAGTACATTATTTATAGGTTTGTGATTCCAAAATGTAACACCTCGCCTATTTTAATCACGTTTAACCAATCCTTTATCAAAATAAAAATAGGATTCTCATATGGTTCATTCTCAACATCACTGTTGAAAACCAATTAATTACTAATAACCTATTAGGCCCGGTGTCAAATTTTAAACTTTCTCATCTATTAACTTAAACACACTATAATCCATCCTCACAATTAATATACACATTAATTGAAAAAAATAAAAAAAATAACCGATCACTCTCGGTAAAACATTAATACAACCAGATCGAATAGGCACAAACGTAAATGCGAAAAATAAAATAAATGACAACAGTTGGGCAACATGCTCGAATATTTCAACAGTACCTCCTATCTAGATCAAAAGGATACAAACATATAAACAATCCTTTCTAGCATCCACAGCTGTAGCAGCATAGTCTGACTCGAAGGAATAATATAATCCAGGCATCCCTGTGTCTGGACACTTAATTTTTTTTTAAATATTTGCAAACGGGCCAGAGCCCAAAGAATTTTAAAAATATTTAGCAGGTGTTTAAAATACTTTAACATTTAAGATATGATATTCTCCATATTGAAACTGGTGTTGCACTCACATGAGATACCCCTCACCTCTCATCTAGCAGTGCACACCTAACACATGTTAATTAAACACCTTAGTTACGCTACCCATCCTAACTAGCATCTCTCAAAACTTCCAAGTAACCATATGCTATCTCATACCACGCGTATATAATATTCTAGACTTTCACACGAGCTTGTGCATCATAAATTCTCACTTATAATTTATCCATTCATTATGAATAAGTTTCACTAGTTATTACACTATTCACATTTTAGCGTTATTAGTCTCGTATATAATATTCTCATATTTATATACGTATATCACATTTTATTCATGATTTTATTTTCCTGGATGTAACAGTTTACTTCTCACTTCATTCTTTATTTTGTCCGTGTATATATATATATATATATATATATATATATATATATATATATATATATATATATATATATATCTTTTCACATCTTTATATATATAATAAAGGAGGAGTTTTTTTTATTTTTTTTTATTTTTTATCTAGGCCAACTGATGATTGAGATTAAATCTTAAAAGTTTGGTGTTTATCAACTGGCGGCTCAGATTTAATCTTGGGAGTTTGAATCTAATGGCTGCGAATGTTTTTACATGGAAAGTATTCTTTAGTCATTACGCTTTACATCACAAGGCTCGAGGTAACTCCATAAACTTGATTTCAATTTTCATTTCAAGCTTCTCCGTACTCAACTTTCTCTCTCTGGAAACCTCTCCTTTTTATTTGATTTCAGATCTGCGTAAACCTCCTGTGCACTACATATCTCAGGTATACGATCCACACGGTCTCAGGTAAACCTCCTTTTCATTTCTTTCATTTTTTTGTTCTACAAATATCAGGCACTACAAATCTCAGGTATACAGTCCACATGGTCTCCTTTTCATTTTTTTGTTCTATAAATCTCAAGTTTTTCTCTCTGGTGGCAAGATTTGAGGTACTTGCTCTCTCTCTCCACCGGTCCACAACTAGTGGTAAGATTTGAGGCACTTTCTTCTTCACCAGTACAACTGGTGGAACATATCTTTCATTTTATATTTTTTCATTTTATTTTTAGTTTTTAACAGTTTGTTTATCATGTTGGTTTTACAAATTTTGGTATCTAACTGTTTGTTTGTTTATATTTATGTTTGATTGAGATGAAGTGGGTCTTTATAATTTGAACGCAAATCTATCTCCGAAGAAGACCATCTCTACCTTTGTAAATGAGATCCGCCCATGGGGCTCGGGTTAGGTCAGCTCCCAACTACATAAAGAGCTTGGATTCAACTGTGGTTGACCTTATGATATTGCATCTAATTGTCTAATCAGTTTCATTATGTGTTGTATGCCTTTTTTAGCTTTTTAATGTTTAACCAATTGTATCATGCTGCCTTATGGGGTCGCTATATAAGATACCTCTTTCAGTTGACGATATCCTTCTTTTTCATGTACCGACCAGTCTGGAGAATTCTGGAAGCATATTCTTCAGTCAGTTTTCTTCTCCATTTTACCAGCCCAAGGATGTTGTTTTATTGGGTCAACTGTAAAAAATTGTGCATTGATTTGCAAAAATTCCCTATAAATTATACATTTTTTGCAAAACCCCTTTTATAGGGAATTTTACTATGCAAGAAAAGGTTTTTAGCTACACAAGGATTTCATACATTTTCTTGGTTTACAATTTTAATTGCAACAAACTAATAGCTAAATTATTATTATTATTATTATTATTGTTATTATTATTATTATTATTATTATTATTATTATTATTATTGTTGTTGTTGTTGTTGTTGTTGTTGCTGTTGTTGTTGTTGTTGTTGTTGTTGTTGTTGTTGTTGTTGTTGTTGTAGTTTTTATTATTATTATTATTATTATTCAAGAAGGGTAAAGCTCACTGTAAAAGCTAGTGCCATTGTGTAGGTCTTAACATTGATTTGTGAAAATTTCCTATAAATTATGGAACCAAAATCAAATCAAACTGATTAATGTCTTAACCCATTAATCCAACTGATTAATGGCACAAACAGGTATTCGACATAAATATAAACAGTTATTTTGCATTGTTTTTATTTTTTGGTTCAAATTATATACCAATTTTATTTGTTTACAATTATGTCCATTTTTGCCCCAGCTTTGAAGTAGCGTTCATTTAACTCATGCTTGCCTTTCATTTCCATTTTCTATTTTTTTTAGTTATGATGTTTTATTTTGTACAGATTATGGTAGTAAGAAAGTTTTTTGTTGACTTAGCAATCGAGAGTTGCGGCAAGATCAGACGTAATATGTTATCTTTCACCTCTCTCTCCACGCATACAACCATGGGATTCACTCTCAGTGTAAATTTTTTCTTTTAATTTCTATGTTTTTGACATTTGAAAACATGTTAATAAGTTCTGGATTATTGCTTTCGATTTCTATATTTCAAGAATGAGGGTTTGGGTTTATGATATTTTTAATCTTTGTATGTTTTTTATTCAGGATACAAGATGTTATTTGGTGTGTTATGCAATGATTGAGGTAATTGTTGTTTTCTCCTTTTTTTTTCCATTTTATGCTCGGAACTGTATATGATGATGAAATTATAGATCTACATATTTGAACTCATTTTTTGAGATTTTTATTTTATCATATTTTAATTTGTTGATGGACTGAGATATGGGTTTTGTGTAGCTTCCATTTCTTTCATTGGAGAAATACAAATCGAATGAGTTTACTCCTTTGGAAATTGTTGTTATCAATGTTGATAAAATTAATCCTATTATTTTTTGAATTGATTTTTTACTACTGTCATGGAATCGGCTACAAGCGTGGGCCCAAAGCAAGCCTAGAACTGAAATAGAAAATACCTAATAAAAAATATAAATAAGCATGTATGTATGGTGTAAGAGATACGATTTTGATAGTACAAGACGCGTGGCTTAAGGCTATAGCTAGATTACTTCAATCGTGGGGCCCTTAAGAAAGCTTTATATATAACTTATATGTATAAGAAAACTTTTTTACTGACCAAAAGAAAGAGTATAAAAAATATGTATAGTATCAAAAAAAATTTGGGCAAAAATTAGATTATATATAATATGATTTAACGTTGCATGGAAATATATATGTGTATATATATATATATATATATATAGTGGTAATGTATAGTTATGGTCGCTGAAAGTCTTGAGTGAAGACATACACGGAGTGCAATCCTGACACACAAGCCATGTCTATGATAAGACCAAAGATTTTGAATTATGGGGCCAAGAGTTCAAAGAAGCTGACAAAAGTTTTAACCAATTTTTATTTTACTACATTTAGTCAACACTAAGTCATTTCTTGAGTCGATAAGAAAAGTCTGGATACTCCAAATAATACATAACCAAATATGTATTTTGTCCTTGAAAAAGTACCCCACTTACCAATTCAATGGGAATCAATAATGATGGTGGATGACAAATATGATCTTAGATTTGACAAGTAAATAACATTCAATAGTACATAATCAAATATTCAAATGACTTCTTTTGCGGGAACAAAATATCACGGGAACAAATTTATCGTCATGTCATTGGCACGTGAACAATATCACGGGAACAAATTTATCGCCTATGCCATCGGATTGTTATTAATGATAATAAGAGTATAGATTGTACAAATAAAAGTATTATTAAGAAATATTTACATAAGACTCAAGGGATAATTGGTACTCGACACACCGAGCATGTAGTGAACATATCATCATTGTGTTTGATAGTCAAGTGAACTTGTAACTTTTTTTTCTTTTTACTGTTAATACTTTAGGTGTAGAATTTCATCATGAGAACAAAATATCAGGGAAACAAATTTATCACGGGAATAAATTTATCATCGTACCGTCGGCACGGGTACAAAATATCACAGGAAAAAATTTATCGCCGTTCCATCAGCACGAGTACACCATAGTGTATATATATATACACACACACACACACTATACTATACACATCAAGTATATCCATACTTATATATCACACACTATATAAGTATAATAACCATCCCTCAAAGCTATAACTCAATGGATGAAGTCTCTATAATGCTATCATCTTCCAAGGATTTCTCAGACATCATCCTAGGTACCAACGGTTGGAATCTCACACCGCCTTAGTAAAAATCCAAATCACAACATATGGGAAGCGGTCATAGTTACTCACTTGAAAGTGAGAACGAATCATACCCAAGACATCTCACCCTTGATAAAATCACAATATAAATAATGGACGCTATGACCTGGGGACTATACTCTCCCTGCTCCTCAAGCCAGAGGATTCACCCACATTACACAACTTTCCATGATAGCACTAGAGGGGTATGCTTCACATAAATTTACCATTCACACACATATATATTTATAATCATATCATGTATATTCTGTCTCTATACCCTTATATATATATATATATATATATCCCACAACACTAACTTGTAAATCCTGAATATACCAATTCGTATTAATTCACAAGTATACATAAACAAATGGTCACGCACATGTCACGGCTATGGTTCGTGACCCATAGTGGTCACCGACGTGGGCTATGACCACTTCAAGAGGATCCATGACCTTGTTGGGTCATGGAATGGTCATAACAAAGTTTGTTGTGGTCACGGCTTTTGGCCGTGACCCCTAGGCCGTGATCATGAGAGTGATTTGGTGTAGTGTTATATTTGTTAACACGCTTCCATACAACAAATTAGCATCAGAGCCAAGGTCCTCCGATCTAGGCATTCGGATTTTTTTTAGTGGAGAAATAACCATACATATAGTTTATTCATCTGATGCTATTCATACAATTACTATTTACAACCCTGAAAATTTTTGAATTTGAAATTTTTGAATTTGCATTTTTTGTGATTGTGATCGTTTGAGAAATGGCAACCGCAAAATTTGACGTCAAAAAATTTTGTAGGCAAAGAAACTTTGGCATGTGACAATGTGAAGTTATGGATGTCTTAGTCCAATAAGAGATGGAAATTTCTCCTGAAGATATGCCAAAAGACATGAAGGAGAGTGACTTGAACAAAATCAACTGCAAGGCTTGTGGTCATATTCTTCTTTATCTCGGCAAGGATAAAAAATATCCTTATATGGGGGAGACATCGACACAAATTTATGGAAACAACTGGAAAAATCAACTCTATTTGAAAAAAAAAACTCTTTTGGTTCTAATAAATATATGGTGTTTCTATGCCTGAGTATTTGGACAATTTTAGCAAAATTATTACTGATTTACAAAATTTGGATGTTGAAATTAACGACGAGGAGCACTATTAGTGTTAAATTATCTACCTGATTCATATGAACATCTCATTACCACGCTATTGTACAAAAAGGACGAAATAAAATATGTTGACTTCTACAATACCAGAATGAATAATGAGGTTTGTAAGAAGGATAAGGAGGTATATATAGACTCAACATATGAAGCATTGACAGTTCGTGGTAGAGAAAATGAAAGAAATTATAGTAGTCGTGAAAGATCTCAATATAAACCAGGAGGTGGATCATCAACATCACGTAGGAGAATTTCTACCAAAGATGAATGTGCTTTTGGTTACGATAAAGGGCATTGGAAGAAAGATTGTCCTAAACTACAGAAGGAAACAAAGAGCCCCATTGCAAACGTTGCGGCCAGTGACGATGAAGATTTTGAATTTTCTTTGTCTATTTTACCATTTGGATCTAGTTCCAAGGAATGGATTTCGGATTCAGGTTGTTCCTATCATATATGTCCCAATCGGGAGTGATTTTCTAGATTTAAGGATCTAGAAGGTGGAACCGTTTTAATGGGCAATGATCATTCCTATCAAATAAAATGGATAGGAAAAACCCGTATGAAGTTACATAGTGGAATAGTCGGAGTGCTGGAAGACATTCGGTATGTACCGAACCTGAAGAAAAATGTTATCTCACTTGTAGCTTTGGAAGCCAAAGGTTATGAGATCACGCTAAAAGGAGAAGGTCTGGAGGTCTCACATGGAACCCTAGTGTGATGAAGGGATCGCAGAAGAGTAAATGGTATTTTCTCCTTGGAAATATAATTTCAAGTGCAAAACCAGTCTCAAAAAGTTTAGAGGAGGTTGCATCTGATGCTACCATATTATGGCATGTGAGTTTGGGATATGCAAGAGAGAAGATGTGAAACCCTGCTTAATTAAATATCGGTGGATCAGTCATTTTTTAAATTAAAATAGGATTTAAATATGATTCATTCTTAGCATCACTGTCGAAAACCATATTAATTACTAAACACCTAGTTAATTAATTAAACTTGTGACAAATTTTATCTTTCATTAAACAGATATATAAACATGTGGAAATAAATAATAAATCCATACACACCATCACTGAGTCTGAACACAATACTGAATAAATAACAAAGAGGATGGTCGAATAAACCATCGACTATAAATCCAAATCCAACATTATAATCCAACTGATAAATAAATAATCCAAAAACTGAATCTTAAAGTAAACGGACTACACGCCCTAAATAGAACTGCAACTAAAATCAGATCCCTAATCTAGGAGTGAAGGAAATAAGATGCGTCTAATCCAACTACTGCATGCATACACATATGCTGAGGTTGCGTGTCCATGTGACAGGACACCTAAAAGGTTTTTAAAAATATTGGCAGCAAGGGTTGGAACCCATTTTTTTTTTAAAATACTTAGCAAGTGATTAAGTTTGCAGTAATTAAAATGCATTAAGGCTTTTCATATTTATGGTAGTATCGCACTCACTTGAGATTATACTCACCCCTCAACTATTCTGCACACGTATCGCTTTTCCTTATAACCCTCCTAACTATACTACCCTGTCCAATTAGCCCGACTATAACCATTGCATGAAACCTAACTCTAACCGAGTAACTTTACTAATGATTTATAAGCCATTTCTCGCATTAACTTAATTTATCATCTTTAGACAACTATATAACAGTCTTACTAGTTATATAAATAATACAATTTCATTTCACGTATTTTACCCGTATATAGATTTCTACACTATTATATACGCATTACTATATTGCGACATTTACACACATGTCGTATATATACTGGATTCTTTCTCTAAGAACTCACTGGATGCTTTATCTAAAATGCTATAATCTCAATTCTACTCATTCCACCCGGATACCCCGAGACGGTTAGCTCACCAAATTAGGAAATAAATAAAAGTGTAGTGGAGACGGTCATAGATCCCCGGTTGTGATATCGAATCATACTCAAACAGTCTCACCCCGAAAAGAATCTCAATATGTTATAATGGACGATACGACCTGGGGATTATACTCTCCCTCCTCCTCAATCCAGGGTATTCACCCACATCGCGTAACCTCCTGTGACAGTACTAGAGGGGTATGTATTTATAGAAATATCCTACACTGATATTTAAGGGGCACACACACACACACACACACACACACACACACACACACACACACACACACACATATATATATATATATATATATATATATATATATATAATAAGTTAGGGAAGTTTTTGAATTGTCCACACATTTTAACGGTCAAGATGTGTGCCACCTACTTACACATTTTTACACATTTTAAGGGTTCAGATCACCTCCCTTTCTTTTTTACCAACCTAACCCTTATTTTACTTTGATTTCCCCCTATTTTATACTCACCAAAATTACACTTTCATTAAAAAATAAGGGTATTTTTGTAACATTCTCTCACTCATACTCTTTCACACAGACACCCTCACCCGGCTCCCTCATTCTCTCTCCCCAAACCCCAAACCCACCCCCCGTCGATTTCACCTCTCTCCCTCATTCTCTAGCTCCAAGCCCTAGCCGCCGCCCTCCTCCGTTCCAGGTCGTCTCTCTCTCTCTCTCTCTCTCTCTCTCTCTCTATCACACGCACACTTACGCACATAAACACACATACGCACAAACGCACACACACACACTTGAACCATTTGTTTTAAAGTTTAGATGCATACACACGATTTTTGGTTCCTGTTTTTTTTTGCTATGTACAGAACTCACACATGTATACCTGATGATTACATATATACCTGATTTGTTGTTGTACGTTTTTGATTTACTACAAATATTGTGTTTATATTACTGATTTGGGGTTTGATGTAACTTTCATTGACAATTTGGTAGGGAATCAAGAATTGAAGATCGAATCAGGTATGCCTTCTTCACTCTTTCTCAGATTGAGATTTTTTAGGGCTTTTTTTTGTTCATTTAAAGTTTTTTTTGGACTTTGAACCATTTGTTTTAAAGTTTAGATACATTTTTTCACTTAATCCTACACATGATTTTTGGTTCAATTTTTTTTTTTGCTATGTACATACCTCACACGTGTATTGTGTTTATATTACTGATTCGGGGTTTGATGATTACATATATACCTGATTTGTTGTTGTATGTTTCTGATTTACAACAAATATTGTGTTTATATTACTGATTTGGGGTTTGATATAACTTTCATTGGCTATTTGGTAGGGAATCAAGAATTGAAGATCGAATCACATATGCCTTCTTCACTCTTTTTCAGATTAAGATTTTTTAGGGCTTTTTTTTTCATTTAAAGTTTTTTTGGACTTTGAACCATTTGTTTTAAAGTTTAGATGCATTTTTTTTCACTTAATCCTACACATGATTTTTGGTTCCGTTCTTTTTTCTATGTACATAACTCACACGTGTTTTTTATTACATATATACATAATTAAATTTTTTAGATCTATACATTATATATATTCTAATCTTTTAGACATGTACCTAAGAATATTAGTGTGAATAAGGGTTTTGTTTTTGGTATATAGGCTTGACCATGGTTGTAATTTGCAACTTTGTACTGGATTTTGTTTTGCCCCTGATTCTTATCTTTGATTCCCTTTTAGTTTAATGAGAGTGGGAGTGGGGTGTGTAATTATTTTGTGAATGGGAGGTATGAAGGGGATTGGGTGGATGGGATTGATGTGTATCTCCCCCCACCCCACCCCTCCCCACCCCACATCCTATATATTTATTTATAATGTCAAACAGGATGCATATATGCAGATGCATATATGCAGCAGCATATATGCAGGCTGCATATATTTACCAGCATATATGCATATGCATATATGTTGCTGCATATATGTGAACCGTCATCGTTTTTCTTTCGAAGGCGAATTTTTAGATGTACAAACCTTATTTAGGACTGAAGTAACTCCGTGGAAGTATGAGCTTTCCTTAAAGGGAAAATAAATTTTCTGAAGTAAGCAACTGTGTACTGGATTTTGTTTTGCCCCTGATTCTTATCTTTGATTTCCTTTTAGTTTAATGAGAATGGGAGTGGGGTGTGTAATTATTTTGTGAATGGGAGGTATGAAGGGGATTGGTCCTCTTAGCTCCCCCCTTTCCCACTCACACACGCCCACACAAACACACGCACGCACACACTCGCACTGCATATATGCACTACATATATGGAGATTGCATATATGCATATACATATATGCAGATATCATATATGCATACACGCACACACGCGCCCCCACCCGTCCCCTCCCCCCTTCCCCACTCACACACGTGCACACAAACACACACACAAACATGCACACACGCACACACGCTCCCCCTGCCCGTCCCCTCCCCCCTTCCCACTCACACACGCGCACACAAACACACACGTACGCACACTCTCGCACTACATATATGCAATGCATATATGGAGATTACATATATGGATATATGCAGACGGGCACACGTGCCCCCTGCACCGTTCCCTCCCCCCCTTCCCCACTCACACACGCACACACAAACATGCACACACGCGTCCCCCACCCGTCCCCTCCCCCACTCACACACGCACACGCGCGCACACACACAAACATGCACACGCGCGCACACACAAACATGCACACACGCGCCCCCCGCCCGTCCCCTCACCCTTTCCCACTCACACACGCGCACACAAACACGCACACACTCGCACTGCATATATGCATACACGTACACGCACACGCACACGCACACGCACACGTGCCCCTGCCCCGTCCCCTCCCCCCTTCCCCACTCACACGCGCACACGCGCAAACACAAACATGCACTGCATATATGCATACACGCAAACACGAGCACACGCACACAGACGCCCCCTGCCCCGCCCCCTCTCCTCTTCCCCACTCACACGCGCACACAAACACGTACACACCCTCACACGTTCACACACACAAACAGGCACACACGCACACACGTGCACTGCATATATGCATACACGCACACACGCGCCCCCTACCCCGTCCCGTCCCGTCCCCTCTTCCCCACTCACACGCGCACACGAACACACACACAAACCCGCACACACGCGACCCCTGCCCATCCCCTCCCCCTTCCCCGCTCACACATGCACACACGAGCACACACAAACACGCACAATAACAGTTGGGATTTGCTTAAAAAAAATAAAGGGTTGTGATGAAAAATAAGATTTCGTTATCCCGTTCAAACGTTTTCTCATCTCGCTAAAATCTATCACACTTCCAATAAAAACAATACACGAAACTACCTCACTTTTACTTTCAGGTGTTGAGTCAAATGCCATATTTTTGGTTAGCTGGTGGCCGCATCCACATATTCATTTTTCCAAGGTAGAAATTTGTAGTTATTATACTAAACCATTTGGGCTAAAATTCTATTTAGAAACTCACGTGACTTACTTTTTGAAAAGATTAATGATAATAACACATCTATGATATATGATAATAACACATAATTCAACTTCATATGGGCTAACATGTGTTCATTCTGGTAGATATTTCCTAGGGCCGATGAATGTTCACTTCCTCAATGTTCTGAACTACATTGGATGGATGAATGGTTAACGAGTTTTTTAAAGGTACGTCCTTGATTTGGAAAGAATTGCAGGTAAGAATTGCATGTTATTATGATTTGTGTGTTATTATGATTTTCGAATGTTATTGTGACTAATAGATACGCGGACCTGCAGAGCTGATTTTAGATCAAGAAGCAGTAAAGAGGCTGGGGTGTTCAACTAAAGTTACAAGGAAAAAAATAGATAAGGCATCATTCTTACTTGATGTCACACTCCGTCCTTAATATATGCAGCGGGTAAGTCTCAAAACTGAAAACACTCAAATGGATTTCTTAATATCTGCTACACCACCTGTCACCACGAATCACCACGACACCGAAACATTTCTCAAAACTAATTTTACCGGTGAGATGAGATTTCATGGGTAAGTTTTCCTTTTTATTCGTAATATTGGGTTTTGATTTTGGTGAAGTCAGTTATGTAGATGAGATTTCAAATGTATTATTGGAGAAGAGAAGTGTATCTCATAATAATTCAATGCTTTTACAATGGCATGCTTTGACTACAATTGTTAGTATACACTTTGCAACCTTCATATAGTCTCACAGAGGCTTAGAATGCAACATACATTGAGTCAACTTCACAGAGGGTCTGCATATAGTCTCACAGAGGCTTAGAATGCAACATATGTACATTTAGAATGCAACATCTTGGATTTCAATCTTAATAGTTGGAATTGGGGAATTGAATTCCAGTTCTATTGTTGGGTTACGAAATAAATGACTTGATTACACACATATCCACACATTTATACACACTCTGAAGGCACTAAAGAACATTTATATACATTACTCCAGCACACTGCACACACTGCAACACCAACTTGAAAAATATACATGGTCTGAATGTACATATACATGAATTCAGGTGCTATATTTTTAACAACCCGAATTCAGGTGCATATGGGCTTACCATTCCATCATTTTCTATTATTTCAAACATGGTCCAAGGTAATGCAGATTAGGGATGGGAGTAACAGATATCAGACTATTTGTGTTTAGAATCTTTATAACCCCATGCTTTGAAGACTTTATGCAATTGTTGGAGGATCTAAATTCTGACTTTTTAAAAACTGTCAGGAGGGTTATGTCTTCGTAAAGGAAAGTGGGACTAAAAAACCTATTATTGCTTTTATTGCCAGAGAATGGGACATGCTGGATCCATATTATCGAGTCCAGCAAAAACTGGACCTGCAATGCATAAGGTCTTCTCTTACTTTTGAGGTATGCCCTATCGAAACGGAACCCCAAAAAATCTCCATGACTAGATGGTATGTCTGCCTTTTTTTTTTAAATAGATTGGGATATAGGTGAAAAGTTCATTCAGAAGCACTTAAAACGTTTGCAAAAAATGTTGGAGCAGAATAACTTCGAGATAGCATACACAAACAATCAAGGATTTTCACATTGCTAAACAGGCCAACCACATTACATAGTTATTAATGCCATAAGAGTTCAAATATTTGAATCGAAAAATCCCAAATAAGCCCCCAGTATACGAGTTCAAGTTTGCTGATGGAAGTATAATGCCATAAAATCTCTAGAGTTTGTTGATGTGTCTATGTTCTTGCTGCATGATATTGTATAGAATTGATATCTTATTTATTTTTTCTATCTTATAGTTGATGATGCTGTATGGTTTTATTTATTTTAATTATTTAATTGAGCAAGCACTTACCAAGATGTCTAATTTGAATTGAGCAGGCATTTGTCGGAGGACACGGTAGTCACTCGAGAGTCTAAGTTTGTTGCACATATATGCATATGATGCATATATATGTGGTTGCATATATATGCACATGCTGCATATATATGCATATGCAACATATATGCATATGCTGCATATATATGCAGCATGTGCATATATATGCAGTTGCATATATATGCATCATATATATGGAGATTGCATATATATGAATATGCATATGTATGATGCATACATACGCATATGCATATATATGGTTTTTGCTTAAGTGGCCATACTGGGGAGTGGGAGTGGGAAGAGGGGTGCGAGAGCGCTAATTTTTAGCATAACGGGAACCCATATCGCCTCGAGCATAGCTTATATAAATAATCAAAATTTGTAAACCTTCGTAGTCCGATCATATCCCCAAATCCGATCATATCCCTCAAGAGCATAGCTTATATGAATGCATATGACCAATCCCAAATACGAAGGACTAGGCTTTGTTGAATTGTTCCAAAAACTAGGATTGACCAAGCATTTTCTTCTTATTATTTGTTTTGTGTGTATGATTAGTATTTTAATGCTAATGCCATGTACTTGATTAGTATTTTAATGCATTAGTATTTTAATGCTAATGCCATGTAAAGCTAATGCCATGTACTGGATTTCATATATATGCATATGCAAATATATTATTCATCACAATGAAATCGGTTTCTTTATCATGTTATGATTTGTTTTCAATTTTGGATGACATCCCATCTATTCCTATTAATCTGGTTACTACTTTTTCATTGTTGTTGTTTATTGCATTCGTAATGTTTTAACCCACCCCACCCCACCCCACTAAATCTTCAATTTTCATCTTATTCAATAGTTGTCAATAGTCTTAGCTGATACACGCATTAATATATACATTATACAAATAATATTGCATTTGATATATGACAACCCTGGATATAAATTGAGTCACAATATCATTTTTCTTACAGATTCCGGTAACCAGCAAACTTATATTGGAGAATTGGAGAAGTATATGTTGAAGTTCATATCGGTAAGTTCTCCTACTTTTTAGGTAGGTTCTTGAATTTTTTCCAGTTATGCATATGTTTTTGAAATTATTCATACCGACAGTGGTGCATACATCTTATGTTGATGTTTCATGTTTTAGGGTGTGGGTACGTGCAAAGCTTTGTGCACTTGACGGTGATGCGTGCCGCTCTTGACTCAACAAGTTACCTGGTCGACTCGATTCGGAGGCTCTTATCAATAGTGTTTTAGTATGTACATATATTTGGGGTTTATATTTGGGGTTTATATTTGATTATTGTTAAATTGATGAAGTGGTTGAAATGAGGTCCAATATGGACCTCGAGTATTGTAGTATTGCGGTTGTTGAGTATTTTTATTTTTTTAAACAGGGTGGATAGTCCTATAAATAAAGGAAATTCTGCCCAAATTTTTTAAAATTAGAACAAAAATATTGTACATTTATTTTGACTACCTTTTTTGTAATTTTAATGTAAACGAATATTGTTGCCATGGATTTGGGTTGTTTATTGATTATAGTGCCAACCGAGTATGAATATAGTAATTTGTACTGTGAGTTACTTGAGCAAAGTTGTATTATATGCTTTAGAAAATTTTGAATGACATTTTTTTTTTCACTTTGTTGTTGGGTAACAATTTTTTTTTTGCAATTACGTACTTTTTTGTTTTGCAATTAAACATGACATGACACGACATGAAATATTATTGTTTACCTATTTCAAACATGACCCAATATTTTTTAACAAAAAAACGAACTTTACCAAAATAAACACGACATGAGATTTTATTACCAATTGTGAACACTAACGTTTGGCAGGATAGTCCTATAAATATAGAATATTATAGCTAAATTTTTTAAAATTACACTTTGTTTTGTCGAGGAATGAAATTTGTGATTTTCTAATTACGCACTTCGAAATTTTTTGCGAATTTCTATTACATACTTTGAAAAATTGTCGCTGTTTCGCGATTACGTACTTTGGAAAATTTTCGTCGTGCCTTCAGGCACGGGCATACGCTAGTATATATATATATATATATATATATATATATATATATATATATATATATATATATATATATGTATATAAAATAAATTAACCCGACTAATCCCTGCCTAACTCCCGTAGCACTAGCCTAAGATATCGGAGTCAAATCCTCGACTCTTAATTTAATTTATTTAACAATAATTACTTTCAAGTAGTGTCACTCAACTACAATACTTGGACACATTCACTTGGCTCAGAATGTAATACATATGGATTTGGTTCCCAAAATTTATTCGTTTTGTGTCACATAATTTTCCAAACTCCTAATCCCAATTATAGTCATCTATATTTGATAGGAGATATGCCCCATATTTAATTTTAATCAATTAAATAAGTCCTAAACAAATCCCAATTCAAATCCCACATATTTAGAAACTGCTAGACTTCAGCTTAAAAACATGCCATCAGAGGGTGAGAACGTAAAACAACCACTAAATTGCCTGTGAGGGACACGACCGCCTCGCACGGAACCAATGTAATCCGCAGGAACCGACCGCGTAGTCACGGGACCCCCAGTTTGAGAGCATGACCATAATTTGCAAACTATTAGACTTAGGCTTAAAAACATGCCGTCAGAGGGTGAGAGTATAAAACATCCAATAGGCGACCCTGTGAGAGGCACGAACACCTCGCACATGATAATGTAACCTGCTGGAACCGATCGCGTAGTCACAGGATCCCCGATTTGAGAGAACGACCAAAATTTGCAAATTGTAGACTTAGGCTTAAAAACATATCATCAGTGGGTGACAATGAAAAATAGCCACTAGACGGCCCCATGGGAGGCATGAACACAATGCACAGGACCAATGTCACCCACATGAACTGACCGCGTAGTCACACCAAAATTTTGCAAATTGTTAGACTTTAGCTTAAAAATATGACGTCAGAGGGTGAGAAAATAAAACAACCGCTAGAAGTCTCCATGAGAGGCGTGAACATCTCACACGAGAAAAATATAATCCGCAGGAACTGACCGCGTAGTCACGGGGCCCCTGGTTTTAGAGCACGACCAAAATTTTCAACCTGTTCGATTTAGGCTTAAATATTTGCTGTCGGACAGTGAGAACATAAAACCGCCACTAAACGACCCCTTGAGAGGCATGAACACCTTGCACGGGACCAATATAACCCGCATGAACTGACCACGTAGTCACGGGACCCCCAGTTTGAGAGAACAATAAAAATATGCAAACTCCTAGACTTAGTCTTAAAAACATGCCGTCAGAAGGTGAGAATATAAAATATCCACTAAACGACACCCTGAGCTACAAGAACAACTCGCACGGGACCAATATGACCCACATAAACCGATCGCGTAGTAATGAGATCCCCTATTTGAGAGCACGACCAAAATTTTCACGCTGTTAGACTTTGGCTTAAAAACATGTTGTCAAAGAGTGAAAATATAAAATAGCCACTAGACAGCCCCATGAGAGGAACAAACACCTCGCGCGGGACCAATGTAACCCATAAGAACCGATCGCGTAGTCATGGGACCCACGGTTTGGGAGAATGACCAAAAATTGCAAACTATTAGACTTATGCTTAAAAACATGCCGTAGGAGGGTGAGAATGTAAAATAGACACTAAACGGTCCAATGAGAGGCATAAACACCTCGTATGGAACAATGTAAACAGCAGGAACTGACCGCATAGTCATGGGTCCCTCGGTTTGAGAGTACGACCAAAATTTGTAAATTGTTAGACTTAGACTTAAAAACATGCCGTCAGAGGGTGAGAACGTAAAATAGCCACTAGATGGCCCCATTAAAGGCACTAACATCTCGCACGAGACAAATGTAACCCGCAGAAACCGACCGCATAGTCACGGAACCCCTAGTTTGAGAGCGTGACCAAAATTTGGAAAATGTTAAGAGTTAGGTTTTAAAATATTCCCTCAAAGGGTGAGAATGTGAAACAACCACTAGACGGTCCTGTGAGAGGCACGAACACCTCCCATGGGACCAATGTAACACTCGAGAATTGCCCGCGTAAACAGGTGACCTCCATTTTGAGAGGACGACCAAAATTTGCAAACTGTTAGACTTAGGCTTAAAAACATGCCGTCAGAGGGTGAGAATATAAAACATCCACTAGACGACCCCGTGAGAGGCACGAACACCTCACACAGGATAATGTAACCTATAGGAACCGACCGTGTAGTCACGGGACCTCCAATTTGTGAGTACAACCAAAATTTACAAACTGCTAGACTTCAGTTTAAAAACATGCCGTCAGAGGGTGATAACGTAAAACAACCACTAAACGGCCCATGAGAGGCACAAACACCTTGCACAAGACCAATGTAATCCACATGAACCGACCACGTAGTCAAGGGACCCCAGTTTGAGAGCACGACCAGAATTTGCAAATTGTTAGACTTAGGCTTAAAAACATGCCGTCAGAGGGTAAGAATTTAAAACATCCACTAGACGGCCCCGTGAGAGGCACGAACATCTCATACGAGACTAATGTAACATGTAGGAATCGACCGCGTAGTCACGGGACTCCTTGTTTGAGAGCATGGACAATATTTACAAATTGTTAGACTTAGGCTTTGAAAAATGCCGTGAGAGGGTGAGAACGTAAAATAGCCACTAGATGACCTTGTGAGAGGCACGAACACATCGCATGGGACCGCTGCAATTCGAAGGAACCGATCGCGTAGTCACAGGACCCCCGGTTTGAGAGCACGACCAAAATTATTAAATTGTTAGACTTTGGCTTAAAAATATGCCGCCAAAGGGAGAGAATGTAAAAAAACCACTAAACGGCCCGTGAGAGGCACAGACACCTCCGATGGGACTAAGGTAATCCGCAGGAACTAACCGCATAGTCACCGGACTCCCGGTTTTAGAGTACAACCAAAATTTGCAAACTATTAAACTTAGGCTTAAAAATATGCCGTAAGAGGGTGAGAACGTAAAATACCCACTAGATAGCCCTGGGGGAGGCATGAAAACCTCGTACGTAGACACGGGACCCCCGATTTAAGAGCACGACTAAAATTTTCAAATTATTAGACTTAGGTTTAAAAACATTCCGTCAAATGGTGCAAACGTAAAACAGTCACTAGATGGCCCCGTGAGAGGCACGAAAACCTCGCACGAGACCAGTGAAACCCACAGGAACCGACTGTGTAGTCACAGGACCCTCGATTTTATAGCACGGACAAAATTTTCAAAAATGGTAGACTTTGGCTTAAAAACATGATGTCGAAGGGTGAGAACATAAAATTGCAACTAAACCGCCCTTTGAGAGGCACGCACACCTCGCACGGGACCAATATGACCCGTAGGAATCAATCGCGTAGTCATGGGACCCCCGATTTGAGAGCACGACCAAATTTTCACACAATTAGACTTAGGCTTAAAAGCAAGTCGTCAAAGGGTGAAAATATAAAACAACCACTATAAGGGCCTATGAGAGGCACAAACACCTCGGACGGGACCAATGTAACCCACAAGAACCGACCGCATAGTCATGTAACCCCCGGTTTGAGAGCAAGACCAAAATTTGTAAAATGTTAGACACAGGCTTAAAAATATACCGTCGGAGGGTGAGAACATAAAATAACCACTAGACGGTCCTGTGAGAGGCATCAACACCTTGCACGGGACCAATGTAACCCGCATGAACTGACCTCGTAGTCACGGGATCCCCAGTTTGAGAGAACAACCAAAATTTGCATACTTTTAGATTTAGGCTTAAAAACATGTGGTCTAAGGTTAGGAACATAAAACATCCACTAAACGGCCCCGTGAGAGGCACAAACACCTCGTACGGGACCAATGAATCCCGCAAGAATCGACCGCATACTCACGGGACCCCCAATTTTAGAGCATGACCAAAATTTGTAAACTATTGGAATTAGGTGTAAAAACATCTCGTCGGAGGGTAAGAATGTGAAACAACCACTGAGTGGTCCCGTGAGAGGCATGAACACCTCTTACGAGAACAATGTTACCGCAAGAACAGATCGCGTAGTCACGGGACCTCCGGTTTGAGAGTACAACAAAAATTTGCAAACTGCTAGACTTCAAATTAAAAATATGCTGTCAGAGGTTGTGAACATAAATTAACCACTAGACGACCCCATAAAATACACGAACACCTCGGGCGGGACCAATGTAACCCACAGGAACTGACCACGGTGTCACGAGATCCATAGTTTGGGAACACGACCAAAATTTCCAAACTCTTAGACTTAGGCTTAAAAACATGACATAATAGGGTGAGAACATAAAAAGCCATAAGATGGCCCCGTCAAAGGTACAAACAACACGGACAGGACCAATGTAACTCGCGGGAACTGCATGCCTAGTCACGAGACCCCTGATTTGAGAGCATGATCAAAATTTGTAAACTGTTAGACCTAGGTTAAAATATATTCCGTCAGAGGGTGAGAACAAAAAATGTCCACCAGATGGACCCGTGAGAGGCATGAACACCTCACACGAGACCAATGCAACCCGAAGGAACCAACCGCGTAGTCACGGGACTCCCGGTTTGAGGGGACAATCAAAATATTCAAACTCAGGCTTAAAAAGATTCCGTCAGAGGGTGAGATCATAAAAAAGCCACTAAACGGCCCCTTGAGAGGCACGAACACCTTGCACGGGACCAATACGACCCACAAGAACCGATCGCGTAGTCACGAGACCCCCGGTTTGAGAAATTTGCAAACTATTAGACTTGGGCTTAAAAACATGTCGTCAGAGGGTGAGAACGTAAAACATCCACTAGATAGCCCCATGAAAGGAACAAACACCTCGCACGGGATCAATGTAACCCATAGGACCCGACTACGTAGTCACGGGATCCCCAGTTTGAGAGCATGACCAAAATTTGGAAACTCATGTCGTCAAAGGGTGGAAATGCAAAACAGTCACTAGACGACCCTGGGAGAGGCACAAACACCTCGCACGGGACCAATGTAACCCCCAGGAATGGACCGCGTAGTCATGGGGCCCCCAATTTGAGAGCACGACCCAATTTTATAAACTGTTAAACTTAGGCTTAAAAAGATGTCATCAGAGGGTGAGAACGTAGAACAATCACTAAATGGTCCTTTGAGAGGCACGAACACCTCACACGGGACCAATGTAACCCATAGGAACCGACCGCATAGTCACGGGACCCCCAGTTTGAGAGTATGACTAAATTTTCTAAACTCTTAGACTTATGTTTAAAAATAAGTCTTCAAAGGGTGAGAACATAAAATAGCCACTAGACGGTCCTGTGCGAGGCACGAGCATCTCAAATGGGACCAATGTAACATGCAAGAATCACCCGCGTAGTCACGGGACCCCCGATTTGAGAGCATGCCCAAAATTTATAAGCTGTTAGACTTAGGCTTAAAAACATTCTGTCAGAGGGTGAAAACATAAAACTACCACTAGACAATCCCGTGAGAGGGACGAACACCTCACACATGATAATGTAACCCACAGGAACCGAATGCATAGTCAGGGGACCCCCCGTTTGAGAGCACGACCAAAATTTGGAAATTGTTAGACTTAGGCTTAAAAATATGCATGGGACCAATGTAAGCCACATGAACTGACCGCGTAGTTACGGGACCCCCGGATTGAGAGCACGATCAATATTGTAAACTGTTAGTCTTAGGTTTAAAAACATGCCGTTAGAGGCCGAGAATGTAAAACAACCACTTGACAGCCCCGTGAGAGGTACTAACACCACACAAGGGATATATGTAACTTACAGGAATCGATCGCGTAGTCACGAACCCCCAGTTTGAGAGCATGACCAAAATTTATAAACTGTTCGACTTAGGTATAAAAACATGCCGTCTGAGGGTGATAACGCAAAAAATCCACTAGACGATCCCATGAGAGACACGAACACCTCGCACGGGACCAATGTAACCCACAATATCAGACCTTGGAGTCACGGGATCTCTAGTTTAAGAGCACGATAAAAAATCACAAACTTTTAGACTTAGGCTTAAAAACATGCCGTCAGAGGGTGAGAACATAAAATAACCACAAGACGGTCCCGTGAGAGGCACGAATACCACAACGGGACCAATGTAACCCATGGGAACCGTACGCCTAGTCACGGGACCCTCGGTTTGAGAGAACGACCAAAATTTACAAATGGTTAGACTTAGGATTAAAAATATGTCGTTAGAGGGTAATAACGAAAAATGGCCACTAGACGGCCCCGTGAGAGACAGAACCACCTCGCACGGGACTAATGTAACCTCCAGAACCGACCATGTAGTCACGAGACCCCCACTTTCAAAGCACAAACAAAATTTTCAAACTGTTAGGCTTAGTCTTAAAAACATGTTGTCAGAGGGTGAGAACATAACACAGGCACTGGACGGCCCCGTAAGAGTCACAAATATCTTGTATGGTACCAATGCAACCGAAAGGAATCGACAGCGTTGTCACAGGACCGCCAATTTTAAAGCACGACTAAAATTTGGAAACTGGTACACTTAGGCATAAAAATATACCGTCGGAGGGTGAGAACGTAAAACCTCCACTAGACGACCCAGTGATAGGCTTGAACACCTCACACGGGACAAATGTAACCTGCAGGAAACGATCGTGAAGTCGCGGGACCCCTAGTTTGAGAGCACAACCAAAATTTTCAAAATGATAGACTTAGTCTTAAAAATATGCCGTCAAAGGGTGAGAATGTAAATACGTCACTAGGCGGCCCCGAGAGAGGCACGAACACCTCGCACAGGACCAATGAAATTGTAGGAACTAACCCCATAGTAACGGGACCCACGATTTTGGATCACAATAAATTTTTTTAAACTGTTAGACTTAGGCTTAAAAACATGCCGTCTGAGGGTGAGAGCATAAAATAGCTACTAAATGGCCCCTTGAGAGGCACAGACAACTCCCACGGGACTAATATGACCCATAGGAACCGATTGCATAGTCACGGGACCTCCATTTTGAGAGTAAGATCGAAATTTACAAACTGTTAGACTTAGGCTTAAAATGATGCCGTCAGAGGGTGAGAATGTAAAACCGCCACTAAACGGTCCCATGAGGTGTACGAACACCTCGCACAGGACTAATGTAACCCACAAGAATCAACCGGGTAGTGAAGGGACCCCCGATTTGATAGTACGTCCAAAATTTGCAAACTGATAGACTTGTGCTTAAAAATATGTCATCAGAGGGTAGAATGTAAAACATCCACTAAACAGCTCCATGAAAGGCACAAACACCTCGCACGAGACCATTGTAACCCAAAAGAACTGACTGCGTAGTCAGGGCACCCCCAATTTAAGAGCATGACCAAAATTTGGAAAATAATAGACTTATGTTTGAAAATATGTTGTCAAAGGGAGAAAGCATCAAACAACCACTAGACGGCCCTACTAGAGGCACAAACACCTCAGACGGGTCCAATGTAAAATGCAGGAATTTTTCGCATAGTCATGGGACCCCCGGTTTAAGAGCACGACCAAAATTAATAAACTGTTAGACATAGGCTTAAAACATGCCGTCAGAAGGTGAAAACATAAAACTGCCACTAGACGGTCCCGTGAGAGGCACAAACACCTCATAGAGGATAATGTAACCAGCAGGAACCGAACGCGTAGTCAGGGGACCCCTGATTTTAGAGCACGACCAAAATTTGCAAACTGTTAGACTTATGCTTAAAAACATGTCGTTAGAGGGTGAGAACATAAAATAGCAACTAGATGGCTCCATGAAAGGCATGAACACCTCGTACGAGACCAATATAACCCATAGGAACCGATCGCATAGTCACGGGACCACCAGATTGAGAGCACGACAAAAAATTACAAACTGTTAGACTTAGGCTTACATGAAGTTAGAGGGTGAGAACATAAAATAGCCATTAGATGGCCCCGTGAGAGGCACTAACACGTCGCACGGGACCAATGTAACTTTCAGGAACCGATCGCTTAGTCACGGGACCCTCGATTTGAGAGCATGACCAAAATTTACAAACTGTTAAACTAATGATTAAAAACATGCTGTCAGAGGGTGAGAAAATACAACAACCACTAGACGGCCCTGTGAGAGGAACAAACACGTCGCACGGGACCAATTTAATCCGCAGGAACTGATCGTTTAGCCATGGGAGCCCTGGTTTGAGAGCACGATAGAAATTTGCTAATTATTAGACTTAGGTTAAAAAATATGTGGTCAGAGGGTGAGAACATAAAACAACCACTAAATGACCCCGTGAGAGGTATGAACACCTCCCATGGGAACAATGTAACCCATTGGAACCGACCGCATAGTCACGGGACCCCCCAGTTTGAGAGCACGGTGAAAATTTGAAAATTTTTAGACTTAGGCTTAAAAACAGGCTGTCAAAAGGTGAGAACGTAAAATAATCACTAGCCATCCCCATGAGAGGCACTAACACCTCGCACAGGACCAATGTAACCTACAGGAACCGATCGCATATTCACGGGATCCAAGGTTTCAAAGCACGACCAAAATTTTCCAACTGTTAGACATGGGCTTAAAAACATTTCGTTAGAGGATGAGAACGTAAAACTACCACTAGACGGCCCTGTGAGAGGAACGAACACCTCGCATGGGATGAATGTAACCCGCAAGAACCGACCGTGTAGTCACGGGACCCCTGATATGAGAGCACGGCCAAAATTTGAAAACTATTAGACTTAGGCTTAAAAATATGTCGTAAGAGGGTGAGAACGTAAAATACCCACTACATGGCCTCGTGGGAGGCATGAAAACCTCACATGGGATGACGTAACTCGTAGAAACATACCGCGTAGTCACGGGACCACCGGTTTGAGAGTAAGACCAAAATTTACAAACTATTAAACTTAGGCTTAAAAAAATGCCGTCAGAGGGTGAGAACATAAAATAGAAACTAGCTGGCTCCGTGAAAGGCACGAACACCTCCCGCGAGACCAATGTAACCCATAGGAACCGATTGCGGAGTCACGGGACCCCAGATTGAGAGCACGGCCAAAAATTGCAAACTGTTAGACATAGGCTTAAAAATATGCCATTAGAGGGTGAGAACATAAAACAACCACTAGGCATCCCCGTGAGAGGCACTAATACCTCGCACGGGACCAATGAAACTTGTAAAAACCGACCGCATAGTCACCGGACCCCCGATTTTAGAGCACAACCAAAATTTACAAACTGTTAGACTTAGGCTTAAAAACATGTTGTCAGAGGGTGAGAGAGTACAACAACAATTAGACGGCCCTGTGAGACGCACGGACACCTCGCATGGGACCAATTTAACCTGCAGGAACCGACCGTGTAGTCATGGGACCCCCGATTTGAGAGCACAACCAAAATTTGCAAATTGTAACACTTTGGCTTAAAAGCAAGACGTCGAAGGGTGAGAACGTAAAATAGCGACAAAATATTCCCTTGAAAAGCACGAACACCTCGCACGGGACATATATGACCCGTAGGAATCATTCGTGTAGTCATGGGACGCCCGATTTGAGAGCACGACCAAATTTGCACACTGTTAGACTTAGGCTTAAAAGCATGTCT
Source organism: Sambucus nigra (assembly GCA_949130495.1). Classification (NCBI taxonomy): domain Eukaryota; kingdom Viridiplantae; phylum Streptophyta; class Magnoliopsida; order Dipsacales; family Adoxaceae; genus Sambucus; species Sambucus nigra. The sequence goes on from OX422217.1 coordinate 35,961,644, forward strand.
TCAAAGGAAGAAAACGTAAAACAACAACTAAATGGTCCCGTCAGAGTCACAAACACCTCGGACGAGACCAATGTAACCAGTAGGAACCGACTGTATAGTCATGGGACCCCCGATTTAAGAGCACGACCAAAATTTGTAACATTTTAGACTTAGACTTAAAACTTGTCGTCAGAGAGTGTGAACGTAAAATAGCCACTACACGGTCCCGTGAGAGGCACTAACACCTCTCATGGGACCCATGTAACCCGCAGGAACCGAGCTCATAGTCACGGGATCCCTCGTTTGAGAGCACGACCAAAATTTGCAAACTGTTAGACTTAGCCTTAAAACATGCGGTCCGAGGTTGAGAATGTAAAATAACCACTAGACGGCCCCATGAGAGGCACGAACACCTCGTATGGGACCAATGTAACTCGCAGGAACTGATCGTGTACTTAAGGGCCCCCAATTTTTTAGCATAACCAAAATTTGCAAACTGTAAGACTTAGGCATAAAAATAGGCCGTCAGAGTGTGAGAACGTAAAACAACCACTAGTCGGCTCCATGAAAGGCACAAACACCTCGTAGGGGATCAATGTAACCCACAGGAACCTGCTCGTAGTCACGAGATCCCTGGTATGAGAGCACGATTAAAAGTTGTGAACTTCTATACTTAGTCTTAAAACATGCGATCCGAGGTTGAGAACGTAAAACAGCCACTAGATGGCCCGTAAGAGGCACGAACACCTCGTATGGGACCAATGTAACCCGAAGGAATCGATCGCGTACTCACAGGACCCCCAGTTTTTTAGTATGACCAAAATTTGGAAATTGTTAGACTTAGGCTTAAAAATAGGCCGTTAGAGGGTGGGAACATAAAACAACCACTAGATGGCCCCATGAGAGGCAATAACACCTCACACGGGGACAATGTAACCCGCAGGAACCAATCGCGTAGTCACATGATTCACGATTTGAGAGCACGACCAAAATTTTCCAACCATTAAACATAGGCTTAAAAACATGCCGTTAGAGGGTGAGAATGTAAAATAACCACTAGACGGCCACGTGAGAGGCACGGACACCTCGTACGGGACCAATCTAACCCGCAAGAACTGACCGCGTAGTCACGTGACCCCCAATTTGAGAGTACGGCCAAAATTTGCAAACTATTAGACTTAGGCTTAAAAATATGCCGTAAGAGGGTGAGAATGTAAAATACCTACTGGATTGCCCCATGGGAGGCATGTAGACCACGCGCAGGAGGATGTAACTCGTAGGAACAGACTACGTAGTCACGGGACTCCCGATTTGAGAGCATGACCAAAATTCAAAAACCGTTAGTCTTAGGCTAAAAAACATGCCGCGAGAGGGTGAGAACCTAAAATAGCAACTAGATGGATCCATGAAAGGCACGAACACCTCTGACGGGATCAATGTAACCCATAGGAACCGACCGTGTAGTCACGGGACCCCCGAATTGTTAGCACGACCAAAAATTGCAAACTGTTAGACTTAGGTTTGAAAACATGCTGTTAGAGGGTGAGAACATAAAATAGCCTCTAGGGGGCGCCGTGAGAGGCACTAACACCTCGCACGAGAACAATGTAACTTGCAGGAACTGATCACGTAGTCACGGGGCCCTCAATTTAAGAACACAACCAAAAATTACAAACTATTAGACTTAGGTTTAAAAACATGCTATCAGGGGGTGAGAACGTACAATAGCCACTCGATGGCCCTATGAGAGACACGAACTCCTCGCACGGGACCAATTTAATCCACAGGAATCGACCGTGTAGTCATGGGACCCCCGATTTGAGAGCACGACAAAAATTTGCAAATTGTTAAACTTAGGCTAAAAAATATATAGTGAGAGGGTGAGAACGTAAAACAACCACTATCCGACCCCATGAGAGGAACTAACACCTCGCATGAAACCAATGCAACCCACAGAAACCAATCGCACAGTCATGGGATCCCCGATTTGATAGCATGACCAAAATTTTCAAATTGTTAGACTTTGTCTTAAAAACATGACGTCGAATGGTGAGAACATAAAATAGTGACCAAACTGCCCATTGAGAAGCACGAACACCTCTCACAGGATAAATATGAACCGTAGGAATCATTCACGTAGTCATGGGACCCCCGGTTTGTGAGCACGAATAAATTTCCACACTGGTAGATTTAGGCTTAAAAGCATATCTTCTAAGGGTTAAAACATAAAACAATAATTAGACGGCCCCGTGAGAGGCACATATACCTCGAACTGGACCAATGTAACTAACATGAACCGATCGCATATTCATGGGATTTTCTATAGACACCACATTCTAGGACCCCCTAAGTTTCTCCTTAAACTCCTAGCACTTCCCCTTTCCATCGTAAACCTATGTCGCACTTCGAGTACCGATCTAGAGACCATCGGGCGCTCCCGAGCCCCATTTGACTCTAGTCAACTCCGTTGTCAGAGTGAAAGCTATTTGAATCTTTGAAGGGCTCCAAATACCCTTTCCAATGATTTTCCCCGTGTGCGCATTGGCATAACGGTTCAGACGAACGGACTAGGTCACTACTGAAAATCGATCGAAAGGCTATCAGGCACTCCTGGGCCCCGAATTGACCCCAGTTAACTCCACCGTTAGAGCAAAATATCTTTTAATTTTTTAAGGACACTAAAACCCCTTTCCAACGGTTCACCCCATGCGTGAAATAGCATAATCGTTCGGACGAACGATTAGTTTTCCCCCAAAATCGATCCGGAAGCCACCGGGTGCTCTTGAACTCCGTTTGACCAAAATCAACTCTTCATCTATAACAAGACTGAATGAATCTCCGAAGGGAACTGAATAACCTTTCTACATGATCCGTGTCGAGCGCGATTCTGATCTACGGTACGGACGAATGATCCGTTTTACACTAAGAGGTCACCAGGCGCTTTTGGGCCCCGGTTGACCAAGGTCAACTTTTCTAACCTAGCGAAACTCTTTGGAATGTCAAATTACATATCCTAAAATTTCCAACGGTCTGCCTCGTGCATGATTCTGACTTACCATATTGACGAACGATCCATTTGCGTCCGCCAATCTCCCGTCCAAAGGACCAACATGCGCTTCCAAGTCCCATTTGACCCAAAGTAAACTCCCGGACCCGTGAACGTTCCCAAGGACTCTCTAAGGCCTCTGAAATAACTTTCTAAAGGTATGCCCCATGTGCAATTCAGATCAACGGTTTGTGCTCTATAGTCATTTTTCCAAGAAAGACCACACGAGATTGCCAATTTGGCATGCCCTAAACCCTGCCTATCGGCACAGTGTCAAGGGTGACCTACCGATAGGCACCCCCTGGGGTACGCCGATCTTCACCCCATGAACCTATAAATAAGTGCCATAACCTCAGTTCCAACAGAGCAAAAAAACCCACCTGCATCAGTGATCCCAGTAACATTCTCTCGAAGTCAGCGAAGTTCCATTTGAGAAATCCCATTCAAGCCTAAATACCCCTCCTTTTCACACCCAATTTGGAAAATATCATTCTCTCTCATCAACATCCATAAATATTCAAAGGAGTTCATCCAAGATCCAAGCTTAAGCGCTAGAGAAGGTCTAATTCCTTCCCCTCCTCTTTTAAACCTCTTGTTTTTGCATAAATTCCTTTAGATTCATAATCTAGTTTCATTTTAGTGCACACATATTAACACTACACTTTTATTAGTATATTTCACATACTTTATTTTTTTTATAAAACACCCAAAAGTAAATAAAAGAGGGTTACACCCGCAAATTTCGAACGGAATTATCCACCACACTTTTTCAAAACAAAAATACATTTTCTACACTCACACACCTAATAAAATTCCGTTTGAATCTATGGGATAAACCCCACCCCTATTCTATATTCAAACTATGTTGACTTTTGATGCCTTTATAGGCTACGTAGGCATCTCAGATTAAAATCCGAGACTCGAGTCCAATTTTCTAATTTTCCAATTTCTCTTATTTTTCATAACCCCAAAACCCCTCATTTTTATCATACATACACATATATCATGCTTGTTCGTGTCTCATCCAATATATATTATCGTTTCCCAATAACTATCAATATCTCAATGAACGCTCATATTCTATCTTCTACATTTATTACTATTTTGGGAATGTTCCTATGGCTGATCTCACCCTATATTTCCCATTGTATGGTTCGAATGATTCCAATCTCCATTATATAAACTTATGCACACACTTCACGGGGATAAAGGAAAATATTAACATTTGCCCATGAGAGACCGAAAGGGCGGGGTGGGTTCCTAATGCCTTACCATTCTGTAACTTAGCCTCCGGACCTTCGATTTATGGGTTTCACATGCAGCAGTTTGTCCTTGATGCCGCTCTCTCAAAGTGGCAACATATTCTTTTGCATGTTTTGAGCAAAATAGGCTAGCGACTCTATCTCTTTACATTCACCCCACACCGACGTTGGCCGAAGCACCTTTTTGAAGAGAAGGGTGCGAGACCACAATGCATTTCTTCCTCAGGGGGGATCCTCCTTCCTTCCCCCTTCGGAATGAATGCCGCGCCGACCGAGATGGCTATAGCGGCGACTCTGCTGGGGATTATTTTTAAGAGGGCTAGTCTCTGTTTACACGGGCGTTTTATTTTCTTGTATATACCCCCATTTTCATGTTCCCCTTTATTATTCATGTGTACCTCATGCTTATGCTACTATTTACATATTTCTAGAAGACGCTCTATGTACACTTCAGACCATGTGCATGTAGGATCACGTATATCGACATGTTGCACACATCACTTTGAAATACATGCTTAGGTGTCACTAGCTCACACCTCCACTTGTATATATCTATGATCACTTATCACATACTCACTTGTAGATAATTACACATCACTCACACATCACTTATCCATGCTCAGTATACTATTGGTACTTGTAGTTTGCTCCCTATTTGGCATGATCAAGAAAAAGATACTCTCACCATAAGATCGTAATAAGATAATCATGCATGATTCACACAACATCACCAAAGAGAATTGTTATTGACCAAATTTTATCCCATAACTGGAGAGTCACTTCGTGATGGGTGCTGGTTCGACAGGGTGCTGTTAGCCTAAGCGATATGACTCTCAACTGCCATTGGCCAAGTAACTTTGACGTATATCGAACGGTTCCCCCGCATCGTACCACTTGATCAAAGTCATAATGGGAGGTATATCGCAGTGAACTCGTTCACGTACGTCGAGTATATCAAATTCTCTCTCACGTCTACCATCCCCATGAGGTATATAGTGAGGCACTTTACGTACACTTAGGTATATCAAATGGCTTGTCCGTACGTACCAATTGCCCTCAAAAGTAAGACGTATATCGTGAAAGTCACGCCAAAGGGGGGAACCCTTTACAATACACCCAATCAAACTGCATACCCACATATAGGTGTCAATCCTAGGACACACATGTTAGATTGCCAATTTCGACTCGAAACTCTGCTAAAATTCCGAGTCAGCCTGCCGCCCAAATCTTTACTCAGTTTCAAAATAGGACCTTGCCCGTGAGCCTGGTTACAAGTCCAACCATAGCTTTACATATGTTGGAAACCTAATTTTTACATGCTCGGAACCTAATAAACATTATAATCATGCTGAGACTCGTCTCTAGTCTTTTCCTTTCTCTTTTTTCAAAAAGTGTCCAAAAATATTTTTCCCTATTTTATCAAAAATACCAAAACATCTTTGTCTTCATCTTCTCCAAAAATAAAAATATATTTTCCTCTTTTTCTAAAAATAACGAATTTCCCTTCTTCTTTTTCAAAAATAAATTCCAATTTTTCTATTTCTTAGGTCGATCACATACCCTTGGCCTGGCTCCCTACTGGCTTCAGTCTTCAGTCAAACCGCCCCGAAGTTCTGTCAGTCCCTTTACTTTCTCCGAGTTTGAGAGTCACCCGCCATCCATGGAGAATACGAATCAAGTGCCCAATGTACGGAGAGATTTATTGACTTTTCTGGCTCAGCTCACTGCCAAAATTGATAACCTTCAAACCGAGGTTCATGAGATGCAGAGAAACTGGATCCCTATCTCTGAAAATCCTGAGGTCATTTTCCATGGATCCATGTGTCCGCCTGCACCCGAGCCTATATGGGTTCCCAAAGAATACCATCATGCCATACGGTCTCCTCCGGTAATGGATCGTCACAAATCCAACTTCCTATGATAAACCTTGCTCCAACTGGGGCTAATTTACCCGTAACGGTTGATCCGAAAGAGGAAGAACTGAACAAGGTCAAGGATGACCTCAAGATGCTAACAAAGAAATTTGACTAAGTCAGAATCTCTAGGAACTACATGGACTACACCCACATGTCTTCCTATCCTAAATCCAGGTTAGAAGAAAAATTCAAGATGCCAAATATCGAGAAGTTTGTAGGCACTGGACCCCCCGATCGTTCATCTCCGTAGCTATCACCTTACTATGAATCTCCTAGGGGCTTCCGAAGAAATAATGTCTCAAATGTTCCAGTAGACTATGAAAGATAGCTCCCTCCATTGGTTCCTATCCCTTGAAGAATCTAGAATTCGCAATTGGGATGATGTTGCTCGTGAATTCATGTCACAGTATAAGTACAACGAGGAGCTAGAAGTTACCCTCCGTGACTTGGAGATACTTAAACATAATCCTATGGAATCAGTCAGCAGCTTCATAGCAAGATATAGAGAAAAAGAAGCTACCATGACCAATCGGCCCTCCGAAGAAAAACAAGTCAGCATTATGAAGAAGAACTTCCTACCCCATGTCCGAGCAACCATGGGAGGACAGTATTACCCTCACTTTCGAGCCCTCCGAGAAGAAGGAGTAGAAATCAAAGAAGGTCTTGTAAAAATAGAAGTTGTATCGAAGAAAATCTCTGGAGAGTTTGCTCCTAGAAAGTTTGAAAAATCGGCTAGTGTCGCAGTTTCTACTATCAACAACAGCTCTCAGCCTGCCGCTTCGTGGGCACCATAAAGTCGCCCAAACCCAATCTAAAAGGAATATACCAAGATTCATGGTCCTCTCTCCAAATTCTACCAGAGTCTCTTAAATCAAACCCTAATAAAAGACTTGGACCCTTATCTGTTACCAAATCCACTTATGAAGAGCTTCAAACCCGATGCCCATTGTGACTATCACCAACCTGCTGGCCATACCACCGACCAATATTTCCATCTCCATAACACAATCCAAAGCTTTATTAACCTGGGTATCATCACCCCACAAGATAATCCTAAACCAAACACTACCCATAATCCACTCTCGAATCATGCAAATGCCATCTTCCTGGAAGAAGACTCAAAACTCGACCCATCTACCCAAATCATGCCAAGTAAATCACCTGTCATACCCATATACTCTCCTAAACTTCTCCAAATATGCCCATATTTCCTCTTACACCCTACCAGCCTTGTCAATCAAACCTTATCACTCCTCACCAGAGCATGCATCGATATCTGTACCCGTTCTGAAGGTAAAGATATGAAATTGTCAGAAGTGCTGAACTAACTCCTAGAGTTCGGACTAAAATTGCCCTCTCTAATGAGTATCGACTGTTCGAGATTCAGTGGGTTGTTGTTAAAAGCTCAAAAATGGGCCCGAGAGTCAGACAACTGGGTAGTTCCAGCCGACGAAGTCAGTCTAGATGATCTTATATAGATCGTGGAAGATTTATTTCGACAGACTAGTGATATTTTTAGTATATTCGAGCTGCTCAATGCTTTGAAATTGTAAGGGCACCTGGTCCCCTCAGTCTTGAATTTCCCTGCCAAATGGGAGGAATTATACAAAGAGGCCATATAAGTTGTGAAGTGTATTGACTTTGCATGGAAAGGAAATATCGTTGCCACCGGATGGGGGGATGATTTCAAAGATTCAAATGAAGAGCCAGATTCAGGAAATACTAGCCTTATAGCCAACCTATGCAGAGTGATATCATTCAAGAAGCTGCTAGGAGAGATCAATCAGGTAGATGAACAACCCATTATCGATGAAGAAACATGGTTTTTATTTTTCCCCTCTTCTGTGAACCACATGACCAGGTCAGGGAGACATTACCAAAATCCGAACTTACAACCCCCAGCAAGAAAGGGAAAGGTGTTGAGAATCTCCCTATGCCAAAAATTACCCTTGAAGAAAGTAAGTTCCGTGATCAACTGAAGAAGACCCAAGATAACATAACCATATGGGGACTTTTTATGTCTTCCCAACTTCACCGAAAATCCCTAATCAAGCTACTCACAGGACCCACAGTTCCTTCCTCAACCACATCTGAAGAAGTAGTGAGCCTAGTAGGATCCCTGACCTCTACTCGAATGCTCTCCTTCTACGAAGAGGAAATCCCTAAGACTGGTTCCAACCACAATCATGAGCTTAATATCTATGTTAAAGTTATGGGGAAAACTATCCCCCTCTCACTCATCGAAAACAGATCAACTCTGAATGTTTTCCCCGTAAGAACGCTCAACTATTTGGGATTGAAAGTGAGCGACCTTGCTCCAACCTCTATTGCCGTGCCTGCCTATGACAACCCGTCGAGAAGTAATGGGATCTATCAAGCTTGTAATAGGGGCTAGCCCAATAAATTTTTTCTTGAATTCTAATTGATCGATATCCCATCCTATTTTAATTTACTGCTCGGACGATCGTGGCTCCACAGCATCAAAGGGGTGTCTTCTTCCCTTCATCCGAAATTGAAGTTTTTTGCTAATGGAAAAGTTATCACAATCTTGGGAGATAGTGACAACACTGAGAATGCAAGAATGAGTAATCCGACACTTGAGATACAACACAGAGTTAACGATATGTTGCTATCAGGCTTCCATATCGAACCACTCCTACTCCTAGCAGGGGATGACTTCAAAGACAGGGTTTATCCAGAATATGATCCTCATGGAAATGTCAATGTAGTCCAAATGTTCAAGAACATGCACTTCATATCCGAACTGGGGCTAGGGAAAAGTAAATAAGTGATAACTGAACCTATCGTGTTAAAGGAGGCCTTTCCTGCCTGTGGCTTGGGCTATCAAGCATCAGAAGAAGAACTCAGATTGACCCATTAGCCTTGATTAAAGAGAAAGTTAGAATCCGCCAGAACTATCTTGGGAGATTCCCTAAATGGAAGATTCATCAGAGAAGGTGAAGATTTCCCCTTCTATGGTTTCACTGAACCTTAGTATGTCCCTGTAGATAAGAGGATGAAACTAAGAATGGAGATATTTTTTCAAGACATCTACTCGGGGGTTTAGAGTTCCTAAAACTCTGTACAACCACTCACTGAAGAGACCATAGATGATACAAGGGATTCTGAGGATAGGAACTCCAAGGAGTCTTTCAACTTATAGATACAGGGGCTAGCACTCTGCATGGTCCACTCAGGGACTACATCATCTGATCCATCCTACCTCATCAAAGATGATGATATACCTCTTCTCAACTGGCATGCTACACTTGTGCCACCTGCTAATATCCAACCTAACCCCGATGTTTATTCCCTTTCCCCTTTAGTTGTTTCCTTTCACTCTAATGTAATCGAGACTTCCTTTGATGAGGTTCTCAATGCTGTTTTTCCTATCAATGAAATAAACAAAGATTTTGAGTATCTTGCTATGCCTTACATTAATTATCTTTATTCTAATCAAACTCTTGATGATGTTGACTTGCCAAATGAACAATTCTTAACTGATCTAAATAAGGTTAATTACAAACAACATAACCACGTTCAAGTTAATGAAGATGAAACTGTCGTTATTAATCTCGATTCTAGTAGCAAAATGCGCAAGATTAGGATAGGGGATAACCTTGATGAGCACGAGCGCACGCAACTCAAATAGATATTAAAGGAATTCATGGATGTCTTCACATGGTCCTACGATGATATGCTGACGTTGACCCTGAGATAGCGTAACACAAAATTCCAACGCTCCCCGAATGTAAACCAGTCAAATAGAAGTAGCGAAAGATATACATCGAATGGTCACTCAAGGATAAAGAAAAAGTAGTCAAGAAGTTGAATGTGGGTTTCATTAGAGTAATTGAATATCCTACATGGCTAGACATTATCGTACCCGTGTCGAAATTAGAAGGAAAAGTTCGCATGTGTGTCGACGACCAAGACTTGAACAAGGCCTCTCCGAAGGATGATTATCCTCTACCCAACATCGATATGATTATGGATAACATAGCCAATCACGCTCTCAAGTCATTCATTGACGATTTTATCAAATATAACCAGATCAAGATGCACCCTAATCATCAAGAAAAAAAATGCATTCATCACCCTTTGGGAAACCTTTTGCTATACTGTCATATCATTTGGTCTAAAAAACGTAGGGGCTACCTACCAAACGGCTGCCACAACCATTCTACATGATCTGACACACAAGGAAGTCTAGTTCTATGTGGATGACATGATTATCAAGTCCAAGACTAGAGAAGGTCATGTTCCCACTCTCTGGAAATTCTTTGAACGACTGTGACAGTACCAAATGCAGCTTAACCAACATAAATGTGACTTCGATGTTACTAAAGGAAAACTCTAAGTATTCATGGTAAGTGATAAATGGATAGAAGAAGATCCTTTTAAGATGAAATCCATAGTTGAGATACCACCTCCTCAACCGGAGAAAGAAGTTCGAGGATTCCTTGGGAATTTATAGTACATCAGTCGATTCATCAACCAATTGACTTCCATCTGTGAACCCATCTTCAAACTTATTTGAAAGGATTCAACCAAGGTCTGGAATGAATCTGGCCAAGAAGCCTTTGACCGAATTAAACAATACCTAACTCGACCTTCAATGCTCATGCCACCGCATTCTGGTCTTCCCTTACTCCAATACTTAACTGTGACCGATACTACAATAGGTGATTTGTTAACCCAATACCTTAAAGAAACCCGCAAAGAGAAACCCATCTACTATGATAGTTGGAAATTATCCAGTTATGAAGTTAACTACAATGCGTTGGAAAAAGCATGTATCACTCTTGTTTGGGCTACTCAAAAGTTACAGCACTACATTCTTACCTTCCCCATCAGACTCGTATCTCGGATGGATCCCATCAATTACCTACTTGAGAATCTTGCCCTATCCAGCCAAATGGCCCATTGGTTGGTGCTTCTACTCGAGTTTGATGTCGCTTATGTCACACAATGGAAGAGGCCAATGTTTGGATTTATGAATTCCCAGACGAAAATATCCCTTGCTCCTCCTATGAAGATCTTCGATGGAAAATGTTCTTTGATGCCACTGCCAACAAAAAAGGATATGGCATTGAGATGCTCTTAATTTCCCATGATGACTCCCACACTCCCATTGCCATCAAATTAGATTTCCCCTACACCAATAACATGACTGAATACGAGGCGTGCACGATAGGCCTCATAGTTTCCCTCAAGAAACGAATTTGATACCTCGATGTCTACGGGGATTCAATCCTTATCATCGGTCAAGTACTCAGGAAGTGGAAAGTCAAGGATGAGAAACTCTTACCCTTCCATGCCCACCTTAAAGAAAATCCATCCCAATTCTAAGAAATTACCTTCCACTACCTACTCCAAGCAAAGAATAACCTCGATGACACCCTTGATACCTTTGCCTCCATAATTGACATACCCGAAGGAATAACCATGGCCCCTTTCCTTGTACAGAAATAAGATAAACCAAGCCACTACTTCCACATCGATCTCTGCAGGGAGGAAGAACCCGAAATAGCCAACTGCTGGTACTGCGACATTTGGCACCTCCTTAAACACGGTAGGTATCCCCAAGGAGTCGATAAAAAGGACGAAGCAACTCCCCGTAGATTGGTCGCCCAGTACATTATTTGTGATAAAGCACTGTTTAAGAGAAACTTCGATGGAACCCATTTACACTGCATCGCAGTGGATGACATTGAAGAAATAATGCTGAAAATTCACAGCGGGGAATGCGAACCCCAGATAAACGGCCATATGCTCAACAAAAAGGTCATTAGACAGGGATATACTGGACTACCATGGTTCAGGACTGCATAGCCTACGTGCCAAGATGTCACAAATGCCAACAGTTCTCCAATATACAACATCTGCCTCCACGAGAACTGTACAACATGACTTCTCTCTGGCCGTTTTCCACACGGGGCACCAACATTATAGGTAAAGTCAAATTGAAGGCATCCAATGCGCATGAGTTCATCCTAGTTGCTATTGACTACCTCCCTAAATGGGTCGAAGTCGAGTCATACACTGTTCTGAATGCCAAGAAAGTGGCCAAATTTATCAAGAAAAACATCATCTACCGATATGGGGTCCCATGCGAGTTGGTAACAGACAATAGGCTACATTTTAAGGTGGAGGTTACAGAAGTGGCCGAAAAATATAGGATTCAAAGACATAAATCCTCTCCATACTAGCCTCAAACCAATGGAGTAGTCGAAGCAGCCAAAAAGAATCCTAAAGCCATCATCAGCAAGATGACCGAGAGTTATCGTGATTGGGCCGATACGATCCCTTAATTCCTCTAGGGCTACCGCATTTCAGTTCGAACCTCTACTGGGTCTATCCCTTACTCTCTAGTCTACTGCATGGAAGCAGTCCTACCCATGGATCTAGAAATACCCTCGTTGCACGTCATGATTGAAAACAAAGTCAATGAGGAATAATGGCACCGGAGTCGTCTTGACGAGATGTCCCTCTTGGAAAAAAGGAGACTGAAGGCTCTCTACCATATACAATGGTACCATCACCGTATAGCACAATCATTCAACAAGAGAGTCAAGGATTTCGGTTTCCGAGAAGGGGATTTATCCCTAAAAAAAATGGTAGCGCCTATCTGGGACCCCAAAGGGAAATTTAAGCCCAATTGGAGCGGCCCCTACATTGTGAATAAGATCCTATCGGGCGGCGCTGCTGTGCTCACCAATCTTAATAAAGAAGAAAAGGTGCGTCCAGTCAACCTAGAATATCTCCAGAAATTCTACCCCTAGTCCGAAATCTCGGCGCACTATGACTCTTCTCATCTCCCTTCTACTCTAAAAAACATCTCTTCTTTTCCCCCTACCCAGAACTATGTGGGCCTGATCCTTTAAAAACATTTTCAAAAAATTAATTTCAAAAATTTTCAAAACCCTCAGAGGTACGTAGGCATCTCGTTCGCTTCACATGAGTGCCCCCCCCCCCTTTTTCACAAAACACTATTCTTTTTTTATCCCCGAGAATGACAGTTTATTTTAACATATACATGAACAAAAGGATTATGTATGTCTTAACGATTGGTATAGATAATTCAAAATGAAAAAAAGTAATCAAAAGGCACAACTATATAATCAAGAACTTATTTATTTCATTATCTGAAATTTTGTTACGATTACATCGGTGTAAGGAGTCAAGAGACTTCCCTTGCCAACACCACACCTACTAAAAAAACCAGATAATAACAAGCCCCGCTAGTCCTGAAAATAACTCCAATTATTCCCACAAAACACACAGCAACACTTCACAAAACCCTACCCACAGCTGCCAGAGGAACCAGTGCCATCATCACCTGCATCTTGGGCTCCCCAAACCTCACCTGCCTGAATGGAGTATCGCAGACGCTCTATGGAGTGATAAGCCCGAACTAGCTTGGGGTAGACCACAATGCCTCCCTACAATGTGTCAGATATGGAAAACCACCTTTGACTAGTCTCCAAAGCCAACATCCTAGCCACCACCTTCTTCCCAAACCACTTTATGTAGTCCCCGGAGACATGTCAGACTCTCCCAGTAGACTAAGAGGGACGGGTCGACGGACGAATATTCTCCCACAGAGAACCAAGTTGCATGCGCATACGCTCTGTCAGATCCTCCATAGGAAAGAATTTTGGTGTTCGCAGAGGTACAATTTTCTCCTAACCATATTGGCGTAGTAGCCGCAGGGAAAGTAGAAAGAGGTCTTCCTAAAGCCAACCAGTCTGACGTACTCATACTCTCCAAGCTCCAGAATGGGTAGCAGCTCCCCCCACCAAGGCACAGACCAGCATAAGACTCGAACCCCATGCTCAACAAATCGGTTCCCCCAACTCTCAATGTCTAGGCCTGCGCTAATGGAATAGCGTGAGAAGAAGTTTGGAACTGTCGGCAAAGGATACTCAGGTGGGACTGCCATACGAAACCTCTTTGACAGCCACATGAACAACATTACATGGCTACCCAAAACAAAGTTAGAACGACCCTCCCGCCAGGCATCCAGGTCATTCAAGGTCTATGCCAATATCACCGTTGTAGGATTGCAACGGTACGACATCCAAGAAATAATAGCATCCAGTTAGGGGTCCACCAACGTCTCCTCAGTCACCAACAGAACTTTGGAAACAATACCTAACATGACATCTCGGCATATCCAGCATCACCCACGTCCTGCGAATGCATGGACTGTAACACCACTGGAAGGGAAATCATTCACCCCGTAACCAAGGGCCTTGTCACCGAAGGCGAAATATGAAGAAGCCCAGCCAGCATGTGAAAGGCGTCATAATCAACATTGTACGAACATAGTGTTTCCAAGGCTTTGAGGTAATTAGCGAACTCAATGCTACCTGGGAGATCCATCTTGCAAGACTAATAGATAGTAAGCAAGTAAGAATGTAGAAACGAAGGAAAGTGAAAGTGTGAGGAGGAAATCCCCATCCACACCCCCTTTTATACTGGGAAACTCTCAAGCCAAGACAAGGAACACTGTAGAAATTAAAGTAAAACTTGCCCCACCAAGTACCAAGTAATTGAAGAAAGTGAAATCAAAGCCATGGATTGATTGTACTGGACTGATATGCTGATAGGCAGGACATGGGTCATGCCGATCGGTAACCCCCTATTTTGGGAAAATTCCCTTTTTCCTCTTTTGTCAAAATAAAAAAACTCAAAAAATAATTGTTATCTTAAGGAAATTCTGAATTTCCTTTGTACTTTTACTAATCTGATTTTAATAAAATCATTTTCAAAATCAATCTTGAAAATTATTTTTACGATCTCAACAGCAAAGTAAAAAGAGCATGTTCATTAGTCACTAAACAAAGAAAATTAACAAAAAAAATCATTCTTCATTTGCATATATTTTATTGTGTTACATTAACTTCTTGTAGGAAAAGAAGAAAAAACAACAGGACTTAGCCCGAACCCAATCTCTCTCTCTCTCTCTCTCTCTCTCTCTCTCTCTTCTCTCTCTTTATTTCTTCTCTCTCTTCTCTATCTTTATTTCTTCTCTCTCTTCTCTCTCTCTAGGATCGTCCATCCCTACGGTGTGCCCTCTTTCCCCCGTGGCAAGACGATGTACCCCCACTTCCAGAACTTGATCCTTCCCCAGACTAGGTGGAAAGAACCAAGAAAGAAGGGATCGAAATTGCCTTAAAAATATGAGCAGTCGCCGAAGATATCTAGTCCCTGATGTACTTCATCCAAGTGGTCAAAACACTGATATGATTCAAGGAAGAATGGAAAAGATCAAATCAGTCAAGCATGAGAAAAAAAAGAAATTATAGTGTAGGAGGGTAGTGAGACTGGGGTCTATGAATAACTGGAAAGGGTGAGGCGTGACCCACTCCAATGGACGCTGCCTGTAAGGTCTTCAAGGTCTCCTGGTGCAACTTCTGAAGAAAACTTCTCCTTCTGGTAACAATGGAACTCAAGCTTCAACTCACTCCCTGCAAGAAGATGAACTTTCACAGCAAAAATAGCAATTTTCTCAAGGGAAACACCTGAGAGTGATGGCTGTCAGTGGGGAGTGAAGGAATAAGGCACTCAGCACTATGAGAATGAGCAGGGAGAGAATACTTAGGTAGGTCTGATGATATTTTGGCAGAGTAACAGTGCAACTTATATTCTGTCTATCTCTTGACCTTGCCCAGAGGTCTATTTATACATGGGCGTTAGGGGTGAGCTAGCATTTTTGGGCGCCAAAATTGAGAGAGTTGGTGGGGAACAATGTCTGAAGTGTACCATTTGTCCCTACCTGTAGGCAGCCTGCCTGTCCCCTCTGCAGGCGCCACCTGGCGCCGACCAAAACTCAAAAAGGACATATGTCCCCTAATGGAGACAAAATAGCAGATTTTGGTAGTTATCTTTTGAAACAGTAACTTGTGGTGCAATTTTGCAAATCCTGAGAGAGGAGACCTTAAGGACTCATCTCCTCTAAAAGTGTTATTTTTCTTGAGAGGGACCTCGAGGACCCCCTCTTCTGGAAAAGTCATTTTCTTGTAAAGAGTTTATTTCTTGTGAGTAGCCAGCTCTTTCGCTGCTCACTTCACTTGTGACCAAGTGTCCAGTGTGTGTAGTCTCGAGTGACTTCTGGGTCTTCCTACTAGTATTCTCTCAATACTATAGTGCTAAGTGGTTGAGCTTGCTCAACATACCTTGTTCCTCAGCCGCCAAGCCATAACTCCCAGGAGGTCCCAACGCGCCTGTTCGAGCCCTGCTTGCTTGACTAGGAAGCCTATACAAGAAAGTAAAGTGTTAGTGTTATTGTTCATTTAGAGACTGATGTTTCATGATGGGGGGTTGTTCGCGATAGTTACTCCCTCAATATGAGTTTCTGTCAAAAACCCCTGTAGCAGCACTTCTCGAATAACATTTCTGCAGTGACCCTTGTAGTGGCGCTGAGTCTTGCAGTGACGCCGACTCTCTCATCTGTCATTACTGTAGTGGCCCTTGAAGCGGCACTGGCACTTGAAATGGCGCCGACCATTGCGGCGGTGCGGACCCTTGCATCGGCGCTGGTATTTGAAGTGGCGCCGACACTTGCAGTGGCGTCGACACGTGAAGCGGTGCCGACGCTTGAAACGGCGCTGACGCTTGAAGTGGCGCTGACACTTGAAGTGGCGCTGACGCTTGAAGCAACGCTGGCACTTGAAACGACGTTGACGTTTGAAGCAGCGCTGACGCTTGAAGCGGTCGCTCATACCTGGGGCGGCGCCGACCCTTGTCACGGCGCCGACGCTCAAAGCGGTGTCGACGCTTGAAGTGGCGCTGATACTTGGGGTAGCGCTGACGCTTGAAGTGGCGCTGACGCTTGAAGTGGTCGCTGATACTTGAGGCGGCGCCGACCCTTGTCGCGGCGCCGACACTTGAAGCGGTGCTGACGCTTGAAGCGGCGCTGATGCTTGAAGCAGTCGCTGATGCTTGAGGCGGCGCCGACCCTTGTCGTGGCGCCGACACTTACAGCGGCGCTGACGCTTGAAGCGGTTGCTGATACCTGAGGCGGCGCCGACCCTTGTCGCGGCGCCGACGCTTGAAGCGGCGCTGACGCTTGAAGCGGTCGCTGATACCTGAGGTGGCGCCGACCCTTGTCGCGACGCTCACATTTAAAGCGGCGCTGACGCTTGAAGCGACGCTGACACGTGAGGCGGCGCCGACGCTCGAAGTGGCGCCGATGCTCGAAGTAGCACTGATGCTTGAAGTGGCGCTGACACTTGAAGTGGTCGATGATACCCGAGGCGACGCCGACCCTTATTGCGGCGCCGACACTTGAAGCGGCGCTGACGCTTGAGGCGGCACCGACCTTTGTCATGGCGTCGACGCTTGAAGCGGCGCCGACGCTCGAAGCGGAGCTGACGCTTGAAGTGGCGCTGATACTTGAGGTAGCACTGACACTTGAGGTAGCTCCGACCCCTGCGGTGGCGTAGAGACTTGCCGCGGCGCTGACACTTGCGGTGGCGCTGGCCCTTGCAGCGGCGTAGAGACTTGACGCGGCGTTGACACTTGCGATAGCGCTGGACCTTGCAGCGGCATAGAGACTTGCCGCAGCGCCGACACTTGCAGCGGTGCAGACACATGAAGCGATGCCGGCCCTTGCGGTGGCACTGACGCTTGCGGCGGCGCTGACCCTTGCGGTGGTGCGGCGCTGACACTTGCCGCGGCGCTGACACTTGCGATGGCGCAGGCACCTGCAGCGGCGCCGGCACTTGCGATGGCTTTTGGAATTCTGGGTGACCCTCGCGGGTACCTCTCGGATGTTATTAATAAAAAAGCATTTTTATTTTTCTTTTTTTTATTGATAAACACCCATCTACATTAGCCCCTCGTGCAAAGATTTTTTGGTCGGGTAGACTAAAAAAACTTTGTACGCTATAAATCTGATTTCAACAATTATGTACACATATATATATATTTTCTGAGGGACCCTTGGATCATTAACTGCGACGTCCCTTTATCCGAGGTTTTTAATTTTTTTGAGAACCCACGCGTCAGTATGGGAACTGTCATCTCATCATTTGGGAAAAAAAGGTCATCAACTTTTTGCCTTCCTGCACGTTTTCCCATTTTGGTGCAAAAAATATAAGCCCCTTTTCTTGGGCTCCTTCATCTTCTTCAATAAAAAAACATAAGGCACTTTTGGGTTTATAGTGAGAGAGAGTGAGAAAGGGATTTTTAAAACACCATAGCCACCCATCTCCTCATTTTTGCTCTAACTTTTCCAACTACCCTAGCCTCTCATCCATGGATTCTAAACCAAAGAATGCCTCTCCAAATTTAAGCAACTCTAAAACCCCCAAGATTCTAAGCTCTATACCTTCTTCATCAATCGTTTCCAATGATTCTATGGCCGAAACTGCTATCGTCGGCGATCCCTCGTCCCGTCCAACTAGCGGCGTCGGTGTTTCATCCGCTATACCTGCCTTCTCACATTTGGCGTCGAGAACCCTCGAGGGTTCCTCGCCCTCCGCGTCGGCGTACGCGACCTTCTGTTTGGGTTCCTCTGTGACGAGGGGTGTCTCGTCCGAGGCTTTGCAGGCGGCGGGGGATATCTCGACTGTAGATGGTATGCGCGAGGGACACGATGTCTCGACCGAGGCTTTACTGCCGGTAGGGGTGTCTCGACTATTCGGGTTCTGCGCGAGGGACACGGTGTCTCGCCCGATCTGGGCGCGAGTTTGAGTTTCTTGGTTCGGACGGCTGCCAGCAAGGGTTCTTCATCAGTAGGTCCCCCATCCGAGGGTGTCTCGCCCCGTTTAAGACCTCGCAATGCTGATATTTTTCGGCGAGACACGTCCTGCTCCATTCGAGACCAACGTGTTCGGGGCCAGCGCCTCAGATCTCCTCGCCTCCTATATCTGCGTATGAGGGCCTCTCGCCCATGACGAGCTTTTTTAGAAGTTCTCCCCGTGAGGGGGTCGCGATGAAGTTCGCCGATGTGTCCTCTGCAGGTATCTTAATGCGCCATAGCGCTGGCAGCGGTTCCTCGCGTGCTGGCGCAAATGTGGGGAATACTTCCTTATGTCCCGTAGCTGGGGGTCTCTCGTTCAATCCGTTGTTGGCGTCTGGGGGCATCTCGACCTTGGGTGTCTCGGCGCCCACGATCTTTTCGGAAGTTTATCCAGTTGGTTTGGATAAGGGTATCTCGGATTTTTCTGGCGCCAACAGTGGTTCCTCGCGCGTTGAGCTGGGCGCGGGGAGTTCTTTGTCTATTGAAGATGAGTTTGGAGGAAGGGGGGTCTCGACAGGTATTAGTGCTGACGCCAGCATTTCACCCTCGGGTGTCTCGATGCCTTTGACTGTTTCTGAAATGGGTATTTCAGCTTATGGCAGCATAGTGACCTCTCGTCAGTAGTCGGGGGCCTCGAGACTTGGCCTCGCGTACACGGGTCTCTCGTTCGTGGAAGGGGGTGTCTCGACATTTTGTCACCTCGGGGGTTCCGTGACCCAGGGTGTCTCGCCGACTATTGGTGTTACGGAGAGCATGCTACTGACCAGGGGCTCTTCACATGATTTCGCTGGGTTTCTGCCTCTACTTCTTTTTTTGCGACAGGGGACCCCGAGGGTCCCTCGCTCGGAGTCCCCACTAGGGTGAGTTCTTTTCTTGAGCCAATGGCTCTGGGTGGTTCATCAGCTACGCCAACTTCTTCTCAGGCATGGAAGGACTATATGCGCATTCATCAAGGGCGAGACTTTGGTATTTATCGTCTTGCTCCTTTTTTGGTCCTGCTAACAGTTTCATGATTTCACTTTCTGATTTTGGGGAAATAATTTCGGGTGCTGTTCTCGAACGTTCTCATGTGGGGTTAACTGAGTCTGCTGATCTTCCTACTATTTCTCCAGATTCCATTCTCCGAGTCCGAGTTGACCGCGGTGACTTTCCATATTCCAACGTTGAAGTTAAAACCCCGGGTGGACCCACATAGGAGTGGGCCAGCTGGGTCGATTATGTTCTGAGCGTTCCTGATTATGTGGTTATTCTTAGGGAGGTGGGACTCTTTACCGCCGTCAGTAGCCTGAAGTCCTGCACCATATTTAAACACGGTTCTTCGCTCAATCTCTTATTGTCTCGGTGGAGTATGGAGTCTCACACCTTTGTCACGGGCTGGGGGGAATTTACCATTACCCTAGAAGATATATGTGAGTTGTACGCACTTCCTTTCTTTGGGCAGCAGGTCTTTTCTGATGGCTGCGAGGACTCCCTAGAGCAGGAGCTGGTGGGGGAGTTACGGTCAGCTCTCGGAGAGTGCTCGAGGTATGTGGCCATAAATATAACTGGTCATTCCAAGCATTCCTTTTGCCAAATGGCAAAGATACTGGTTCAGAGACTTTGAGCAGTTGCAAAAGGGGGAGACTTCTCGTGCAGCCCCCAGATCCCAGGATGGTCCTAAGCTTCACTCTCCTGCACATTTAGCCGCTTTCCTCATTACTTTCCTGACTCGGTTCCTTCTACCAGGTAAGCCTGAAGTTTGTCCTCGCGAACTTCTTTTTAGATTGGCTGTACGATTGTCTCACGGTAGATCGGTACCCATGGCTGCCCTGACCTTGGGTTCTCTTTACACCTGGATAGACCGAGCACACATAGATGTAGAGAGGTCCTGCGGTCGGTATGATGTTGCGAATCATGTCAACGCCCCTCTCTTGATGGCCTTTTTGTTTGAGCATTTCCCCCACTTTACTTCAGGGGCTCACGCTTGTCATAGCGACGCTGTGAGACTTCTTCGGTGGCATAAGAAAACTCCTAAGCAGTCTCTGGGAATGTTGATTGATGATATCAAGGAGTTTCAGTTTCTGCCTTACACTAGGCGCCCTGGGGGTACTTTCAGCTGGCTTTCTTTCCCCGGCGACGGCAGGACCTTCTATTGCCCTTCAGCAGTGGGGTCAGTTTCCACGTGTCCTCATATTAATGTGGTGACGATGCTCTTACCGTGTCACCTTCCTTCTTGGACCGATTTAGGTCCGCGTGCTGAATCTTATCATTCCGAGAGGGGAAGACGACAATTTGGTTATGATCAGGGCGTTCACACTCCTCCTCTTCCTACCTACAGCAATCATTCTGAGGCATTCTCCGAGGCGTGTGCTAGCTTTACTCTTCAGGGATTATTCCGCAGAGTCAGTGGTTTGGGTGGTCTCTATGTGCCTCCCTGCGATTATCATCCTTCATTCACTTCATCTTGGTTCCTTCTTTGGCAGCAGCAGGTTCGTCTTATTCAAGAATGTGTAGTTGGCCCTCCTCATGAGACTAACCCCATTAAATATACCAGAGCTCAGTTTTTGGTCAGGTGGACGCAGAAAGATCCTTGGTTTCTCAGCACCACCTCTACGCCACCCTTGGAGCAGGCCATCCCTATTTTAGTGGAACCTCTCATTGACGAGTCACTTCCGCCTTCGTCGACTGAGCTTCCCCCTGTGAAGTCTAAAAGCCAACCAAAAAGCAAAGGGAAGGCGGGCACCTCTACTACCAGCAAAAGGAAACACCTTGACGCCGATGTCTCCAATTTTGTTCCTGCTACTACTGCTTCTCCTCCTTCTTCTCCTCTGAGGACCCGGGCTGGGAAGAAAAAGAAAGGAGATGGCGTTGGCCTAGCTTCTTCCTCTACGGTGGATCAAGAGTCCAATACTGGCAACTTTGGTGCAGGGGGAACTTCCCAAGTAGTGAAAGGGAAAGGTTACTCCTCGTCGAGCCTTACTTCCCAGGAGACGCGGGTCGCGTTTATTCCTACTACAGAAGGTACTATATCACAACATCCTTTACTTAGTGGAACCAGTTCTCACGGAGTTCCTTCATCTCCCTCCCCTTCATTGGAAGAGGAACTAGTTGATTATGGAAGCACCCCTTCCTATGACGACCATAGTTCTTCTTCGGGTGATATGGGCGGCCTGGGTTTCCATAGAGAAAGCACTACTGACACTTATGCTTTGTTATCAGTCTCCAGAGAGTCTTCTAGCGATGATGAGGCCTCCCGTTCTCCTGGGGGGGTCAGCCCCACCCATCTTCCTTATAGACAGACTACACGCCCTGTTACTGTAAGCGTTCTCCCTTTACTTGTCTATATATATTTTTTTGCATATGATTTTCTTTCTTCCCCTCATTATATATATATATATATATATATATATATATATTTTCATTCAAAGCATTCTGTTATATTTGTGCAGGCCATTTCCATAGAGGCAAGTAGTTCTCCTCTTCCCCCACTACGACCGACGCCTTTTCAGCGGGAGAGGAACTCCATGCTCATTTCCTCCCGAGGCCTGTTTAGAGAGGTTTGCTGTCTCCTTAATTCATTTATCATCTGTTGTAATTTATTCGTCTTCTAACTGCCTTTTGGTTGCGTACACTGTCATTTCCTCGCAGCTTTCGTCCGTGCACTTTACTGTCACCAGGACCACCCCTGTGGCTTCCCCTTCTCCTCAGGTATGCTTTGCTATTTTCAAAACTTTCATTGCGCCATTTTCTTTTTACTTCTTCCTTTTATTTACCCATTTATCATGCGTAGAGAGTTGTGTCTTCGGGCGTTGCCACACCATCTTCTCTTGTCTCGGCGGTGGGCACTTCTGCAATTGAGCCCCTGGGCTCCTCTTCATCTGAGGTACGTATATATTTTTTTTCTTTACCTTTGAATATTTGTTTCCTCTTAATAGGAGTCCTAATGGCTCTTGGACTTTCTTCTCAGGGAGGGGCTCCTCCCTTAGCTGGTGTTATCGCCCCGGGTTTATCCTCTTCGGGGAGAATTTCTATCCCTAGGGTCCGCGTATCTATGGACGGTAGACCTTTGGTTCAGGCGATTTCTCGTGGCCCAATATTTACCGTGGCCTCAACCAGTGAGCCCACACTTCAGGTCAGTCCTTTCTATTGAAGCAATGGGATCTCCTTTTCCTCGAACATGCGATAAACAACGTATTTTCATTCTTTGCAGGATATCAGTACAGCCCCTACTGCGCCGACCGTCTTTTTTCGCGCTTCCCCCTTGGATGGGGTTCAGGTATTCTTTTATTTTCTTAGTTTTATTTTCTTATCTGTCCAGCCTGTACTTATCGTAGCCCTCTTTTACTTTGTCGCAGTTATCCCTTGGCGCTGTTTCGAGTGCGGCTCCTGCCACTGCCGTTTCAGCAGCCCCTATACATGGGCTGGTTTGTCCTGTTCTTGCGCCTCTTCAGGTAGCTATCTCTACGGTGCCCTTTTGAGGAGCTTCCCTCACCCTCTTTTTAATTGAGGTACTTATCGTTCATGGAATAACTGATTTGTTACCTGTCGCCCTTTTTTGTCACTCGCAGCCTCACCTACCTCTCGCGGCCTCTGTCGCTGAGATTGTTCTTCCGGAGGTGTCTGAGGTTGAGTTAGCTTCTTCGGAAGCATTGGTCGCCGAGGCAACCCCTTCTGGAGCATCGATCAGTGTTGTTGCCCCTACGGGAGCCCCTGATCCTCCTTCTATGACCGTTACGGAGGGTGTTGTTCAGGTGCCGTGTATAAGAGTATCTACTTTCCTCCTTCTTGCGTATACTGTGCAAGCATTCTCATTTCACCCTTGTCTCATTGTTTCCAGGTGCATGAGAGTACTCCGACGACTATGGAGTCTAGCAGTGGGGCCGCTGCGAGAGAGGTATTAGACTGGCATACCTCCTCTATTCCCCTATTTTCTTCTTGCATATACTGTGCAAGCATTCTCATTTTACCCTTGTCTCATTGTTTCCAGGTGCATGAGAGTACTCTGATGACTGTGGAGTCTGGCAGTGGGGCAGCTGTGAGAGAGGTATTAGACTGGCATACCCCCTCTTTTTACTATTCCCCTATTTTATTCTTGCGTATACTGTGCAAGCATTCCCATTTCACCCTTGTCTCATTGTTTCCAGGTGCATGAGAGTACTCCGGTGACTGTGGAGTCTGGCAGTAGGGCAACTGCGAGAGAGGTATTAGACTGGCATACCCCTTTTTTTTACTATTCCCTTATTTTCTTCTTGCGTATACTGTGCAAGCATTCTCATTTTACCCTTGTCTCATTGTTTCTAGGTGTATGAGGATACTCCGATAACTGTGGAGACTGGTAGTGGGGAAACTGTGGAGGGAGATCACAGTTCTGAGTTCACTCCTTTAGTAGGTGATGCTGATTCTGGTGGGGAGTCTTCTTTTCTTCCTTCTGAGGTGGGGTCTCGCCGCTCCGAGGGCGATGATGAAGCCGAGGATGCTGCGACTATTTCTAGTAGGCTATGGCGTGAGGAGTTACCAGGCCGCTTCAGGGTACATGAGCATCAGCTCTTGGATCTCATCTTGGAGCACCATCCCGAGACGTTCACTTCTCAGAGTATACTCCAGGTTGACAGTCTTACGGCCTTCAACCTGAGGGCTCTTGCCAGCCATGTTCATGAGTTCTTGGCTACCTCCCCTGCTAAGCTGACTAGCTCTTCTATCTTGCTATTCTTGGATGCTCTCCGTGACTTATAGCAGTTCTATCATTTTCGTTTGGATTGGCTTGACGCAGGGGTTCGCCCCTTTCTGAGTGTTCCTTTTCGAAAGATAGTGAGGTTTCACACTTCCCGGCAGTCCAGGGTTGAGCAACGACACGCTGAGGCTACGAGGATCCGGAATCAGATCGCCCTACTGCAGGTGAAGCTTGCCAGACTCGAGTCTGGCGATGAGAAGGATGAGGCTAAATTCGTCAGGTTGGAGGAAGAGTTTTTGCGGGAGGCTGGTCCGTCATATGCTGGTGCCATCGCGCGTGATGATTAATTTTTTGTGGTTTCTAGCCGATAGGCTACTTCTTGCTTTGTTGTGCTCAGAATTCTATGTGTACATCACTTATCATTCCTCTATGAGACACTTTATTTCTTCTGCACTTTCTTTTTCTTTTGTTCTCCCTTTATGCTGTGGGTGTTCTTTTTATGTGACTTGCTCTAATTTTCTGTGAGCATTTAGTCTACTGGTGGCTACCCCATATATTGCGGGGTATTTCCATTAATATGAAAAGTTACGTATTATCATATTGTATATATTTTTGAAAATGCACCTCTTGTAGTTGTGAGGTGTTGGCATGTGACTTTCTTGGGTTGCCCCTCCTGTCTGTGGGGTAATTCCTGCACATTACTGCTTATAGTCGTAGAGGCTAGGTTGGAGAGGAGGGTGACTCCTTCCCCTTTCCGGAAGCCTGATTTTATTATAAAAAACTGTATTAATTTATGTCTGGGGGACTTTGCTCAGTATACTTTCTCTTAGGATGGACCTACCTCCCAAGTGTAGTGAGCAAAGTTCCTGATCTTTTTTTCTTGTACTCTCTTCTAACTTAATAGGGAGTGCATATGTATGTATAAATGAGCAAGCAGAGCAAATGTCAACAATGATCAAAAGTGTTGCTATTTCATTTCTTTACCTTTGTGTGCTGTTTACAGTGTAGTATTGCTCTAAAAAAATTTACAAAAAAACTTTTCTGGTATATGAGCAATCCTTGACATCCATTACAGACATGCAAAACACAAACAAAACTTGTTAGTTGTTACTAAGCATAGTACCTCTTCTGCCACTTGCAGTTGATGGACTGGAGGCAATCACTCTCTGGTTCTGATATTTGGCAGTAGCCCGACTTCCCCACTCCTCTGACAATAAAAGGGCCTTCCCAGTTAGGCTTGAATTTTGATGCCAACATGCCACGGAGATGGTGAGTTGATGCTCGCAGGACTAGATCTCCCACCTAGAATTCCCTAGGCTTAACCAAATTTTCGTAGGCCCTGGACAGTTGCTGAGTGTAGACTTTGAAATTCTCTCTCGCCTTGTCTCTTTGCTCGTCTAGCGCCTCCAGTTGCACATGCCTTGGGTCTGGGATGAGCCCACTGCTAAGAGAAATTCTGGCTGAAGGTACCGCCAGTTCCACTGGTATAACAACTTCGGTCCCATATACTAGAGAGAAGGGAGTGAACCCTGTTGGCTTTCTTTTCGAAGTACGGTAGGCCCATAACACCATAGGCAACTTCTCATCCCATGCTCCCGGCATGTCTTCTAGCAATTTCTTCAAAATATTTATCAGGGTCTTATTAGTAGCTTCTGCTTGGCCATTGCCCTTGGGGTAGGATATGGTTGAGCTATTATGCACAATCTTATACTTGTCCGTGAGGAGGGCCATCTCTTTGCATACAAATTGTTTCCCATTATCCGTTAGGATCACTTTGGGTATACCAAACCTACATAAAATATACTCCTTTATAAACTGGGTTACCACTTGGGCAGTGACTCTCCTTAAAGGAATGGCCTCCGCCCACTTGGTGTACAATTCTGTAGCCACAATGATAAAAGCCTTGCCGTGAGATGCTGGGGCGATCTTACCCACCAGGTCGAACGCCCATGTGTGGAAGGGATAGGGGGCTGCCAAGCTTTGTAGGCTGACGGAGGGAGCGTGCACCATGTTTCCATGCACCTGGCATGCTCTACACTTTTTCACATATCCAATGGAGTCAGCCTCCATGGTCGACCAGTAGTATCCCAGCGTCATCAGTTGATCATACAGCTTGGCGCCTCCCATGTGAGAGGGCTCATGAGCTTCTTTCAGTACCCTTTCCACTTCCTCTTTGGCTACGCACCTTAGCACTTTCTCATTGTACCCTTTCCTATATAACTCTCCTTTGACCAAGTAGAAACGTGCTATCCTTTTTCTAAGGTAAATTTCATCCGCTCTCTCGGCGGCCAGCTCCCCATATTTTAGATATGCTAGGTACGGCTGTCTCCAATCTTCGAAGGCTTCCACGAAGTTAGCCTCCGTCGGCTGGTCAAAATTAGCTTGGCACTTTAAACAACTTTATTGCAAGCAGGCTGCTTCTACGCTCATGGCGGGCCAAAAGTACCCGCTTCGCTGCAATCGTCTGTACAGGGGGATATCCGTATCTCCACAGTGCTTCTGGTGCATTTCTATTAACCACTCCTTGGCTTCTTGCTCCCCTACGCACCTTGCCAGGAACCCTCCGGGACTCTTGAAGTAGAGAGTTCCCTGCAGCACATAATAGTTGGCTAACTCTAATATTTTCATTGTCCCTTCCCTGGTTTCAAGTTGCTTCTCTACCAGACGCCTCCAATCTTCCGGCTCGTTTCTTGGGAATAAGGACCTTATGGTAGTAGGTACTGTTCTCCGCCTCACTGTGATGGTTTCTTCTGACTCCTCCATGTCCAACTTTTGGGCTATGGTGGCCAGCGCGTCAGGGTGCCTGTTCTTCGTTCGCGCCTGCCTCTCCACAGTTACTTCCAAGAACTGTCCCAGTAGTCGTTGGATGATGTGTCTATACGGTGCTAAGTTGGCATGTTTAAGGGAAAACTCTCCATTGACCTACCTTACGACCAGATTGGAGTCTCCTCGTATACACAGTACCCTGATCCCTCTTCTGAGTGCTTCCAACATCCCTAGAATGAGGGCTTCATACTCAGCTTCGTTATTTGAGCATTTAAAATCTAACTTGAAAGAGAGGGTAATCTTCTCCTTCCCATGTGACAGTATGACGTCGGCCCCACCTGTTCCTTGAGCACTGGAACCATCAAACTCCATAAACCACTTCTTCACCTCCTCCGCCATGCATGCTAGGAAACTTTCTCCGGGTAGCTCTTCACTAGGCGGTTCAAAAACCCCACTCGGGAAGTGGGCCAGCAGATCTTCTACCGCCTGGCTCTTAATGGCTTTAGGCACTACGCATTTCAGATCATATTCTGACAAGATCAAAAACCACCTTGCCGCTCGTCCCACGAGTATAGTCCGCGCGAGGAGGTACTTGATGGGATCACACTTGGTGACTATGTGAACGGTGAAGGCTAGAAGGTAGTGTCTCAACTTCTGGGCTACAAATACCAGTGCCAGGCAGTGCCTCTCAACGCTGGTGTATCTCGATTCTATTCCAGATATTACTCTTGACAGGTAGTAGATCGGCTTTTCCATTCCTTCCTTCTCTTGCGCCAAGAGGGCCCCTATCGACCTCTCTGTAGAAGTGAGGTAGAGCAGCAGCGACGCTCCGGCTTCGGGGGGAATCATCATGGACGGAGAGGCTAGGATTTCTTTAATCTTCTTGAACGCACTATCTTGCCTCTCTCCCCAAACCCACTTGGCTTTGTCTTTTAGTAGAGGTGCGAACGGATGAGTTACTTCTGCCAACGCAGGTATAAACCTCCTCAGGTAGGATACCTTTCCCAGGAAGCTCTTAAGTTGTCTCTGACTCTTGGGCGGTGGCATCATCACAATGGCTTTCATCTTCTCTGCATCCACTTGCACTCCTTGTCTATTTACCACAAAACCTAAGAATTTCCCTGCAGTAACCCCAAAGGCACACTTTGAGGGGTTCATTCTCATCTTATACCGACGACACCTCTCGAATACTCTCCTGAGATCCTGAATGTGCTTGTTTTCTTTCCTAGACTTCACCACCAAATCATCCACATAGAATTCTAGTATATCATGAAATAAGTCGTGAAAAATTGCCATCATGGTCCGCTGGTATGTGGCTCCAGCGTTCTTCAATCCGAAGGGCATGACTGTATAGTGAAAGTTCCCTAACGGTGTGCGGAAGGAAGTCTTCTCTGCGTCGACGGGGTCCATTTTAATCTGGTTATATCCAACATACCCGTCCATGAAGCTATACATCTCATGTCCTGCAGTGGAATCCACTAAGCTGTCTATGCTGGGTAGTGGGAATTCATCTTTAGGACATGCCCTGTTCAAGTCGCGAAAGTCTACACAGATTTTGATTTGGGTCTTATCTTTCTTTGCCACCGGCACTATGCTGGACAACCATATGGGGTGCTGAATAGGCTTGATGAACCCGGCCGCTAGCAACTTCTCCACCTCAGCTTTTATTTTCAAATCAAGGTCTGCTTTATATGTGCGTGTGGCTTGCCTTACCAGAAGGGCGTTGGGAAGGATGTTCAATCTATGAGAGATCACTTCTGCGTCTATTCCTGGCATCTCCGTGTACTTCCAAGCAAATACATCAGTGAACTCCTTAAGTAGCTCAATGAGCTCTTCCTTCTGCTTCAGTTCCAGGTACTTGGAAATTAGAATGGGTCTACTCTCGCCCTCTTCTAACCCCAACTTGATTTCCTCTAACTCCTGCAACTGCTCTCTGGGTCCATCTTGCATGCACTCCGGCGCCTCTTCTGGTTCTTCAACATGCTCAACAATATGGGATTCATCAATAATAAAACACTCGGGCGTCGGGTCGATGCTCTCGTCCCAGAACATTGCCCGCGCAGACCGTTATAAACGGTAGATGACTTTTCCATTGGGCAAAACCACTTTCTTGCAAGTTCGAGGAGGTCTAGCTACCTCCTCTACCTTCCTCTTGCCTTTTTCTATGTGGGGGATTATCCTTTCCCCTAGACGGTCATGAACGGATTTTTTCTACAGGACCCTTCCCTCAACTACCTTGATTCCCGTTAGCTTTCTTGTAGAGACCTTTCTTTCCTCGTCCAACTCGGTGTAAAAGGCCGCATCTACCAGGTAGGCCTCCTCAATGGCGAAGGGTCTCTGCGTGGCCTTGATCACTATCTCTGTACCTCTAATATTTGCCTTCGCGCACTGATGGTAGGTGGAAGGCACTACGCCATGAGTGTGCATCCATACCCTTCCAATGAGTAATTGGTAGCTGGTGTCAGCGTTAATAACATGAAATTTGATGTGGGAGGTGAAATTTCCCAGCTTAATTCCCACATTCACGTATCCAATTGACTGCATTCCGGTGTTGTCGAATTCGGAAATTACTAGCGGCACCGGAACCACCTTCTCCTGGTCAATTCCCGTTTCATATAATGTACTGATGGGCATGATGTTAAAGGATGCTCCTCCATCCATCAACGCCCTAGGAAATGAGACTCCATTAATTATGGCTGTGACATACAACGGGCGGTTGTGGAAGTAGGGCACCACCCTATCGGTTTCTGAAAACACCACTTCAGAGGTATACTTCTTAATCATCCTTCCGATTGGCCCCTGCCAATTTAGCGAAGGGTCTCCCTGCTGCTGCACCGCCTCCAAGACTTTCCTCGTGATCGACACCCTCGTGTCGTACTTCACCCCCATCTGGTCGAAAAACCACTCGAACTTGGGGCTCCTCGCTATGGCCTCACATTCAGAATCTAAGTCTACCTCGTACGTCTGGGCACTGCAAACATACTCTGCTTCAGAGGTCCCTCCCTCGTCTAGAGCGAGGATGACGTCTACCTCGCCTTCTAAGAGAGCGACTTCCTCAACTTCCCCTCTCCCACTTTCATGCTCCGGAGATAAGAACCACTCCTCTTGTTTTCTTTCTAGCCGAAGTCTGCTCAGTGACAGACTTTCTAACTCCTTGCATAACTGCTCGCCACTCTCCCGCTTCACAAGACTTCTCGCAGCTTCTTCGTCATAGGGTTCCAAAGTGATGCATAGGAAGTGGGTTCTCGTTAACGTCCACAGGGGGTATCTGCAAGGTACCGCTGGCCATCTGCTCACCAATGATCCTTCTCAAGTAGTAACAATCCTTGGTAGAGTGCTGCACTCGTTGGTGAAATTCGCAGTACTTCGGATTGGCCTTGTCAGCTGCAGTGGGGGTCTCTCCTTTTAGGTAGGGAGGTCCTGCTACGCCTTCTCGCACCAAGGTGCGGTAACAATCCATGGCCTCCGCTACGCTGCACGGTAGTGGCGGCGGGGCATCTTCCCCGAATTTTCTCTTGTTGCCGGGACTGTCAGTCTTGACCCCAGAGCCTCCCTTCTTCCCTTTGTTACTCCCGTCCACATAGTTAACCGCTTGCCTCTTCGCAACTTGAAACATCCCGGGAGTCAGTGGAGCTTGTGTCCTCCAACCCGGGGCTCTCGGTTTGATTATCATACCTATGTTGCCGGCGGCCCAGGTGAATTCTCTGAAAGTTCCATCTCTAGTTTCGTTGATCAAATGAAGCTTGTACTCTTCCAAGAGTCCTTCCACACATATCTGCAGCAACCTGGCCTCCGCCACGTCCTCGTGAACATCTAAGGCCCTCTCGCGAAATCGCTTGATGTAGTGCATCAACTCTTCTCCTGGCTTCTGGACCTCTTGCACCAGGTGCCTCAGTGTAAATTCATCCTCCGCTACAAAAAACTTCTGAAGGAACTGCCTGTGTATCTCTTCCCAAGTAGGGACGCTGTTAGGCGCCAAGTGGGAATACCATGTATAAGCTTTCCCCGTGAGAGTTTTAGAGAACTCCCTCAATCTCAGGTTCTTGTCGCCGGCGTGTACTCCCAAGTACTCGACGAACCTCTTCACGTGTTCTCTAGGGTTCTCCCCCCTACCGCCAAACTTGATAAATTTTGGTGGAATATACCCCTCAGGGTATGGCTTCTTACTTACTTCCTGTGGATAGGGGTCATGTAACTCCTTGTATAGGTGGGAACCCTCTATTTGAGAGGAGGAGAGGAGCTTCCTCACTTCTTCCATAGTAACAGTCTTAGAGGGTGATTCCTCCAAACATGTGCTTTTAGGAGCTGGAGAACCTGTTGGCGCCAGGACCTGCTCCGGCGCCGCCTTCCGAGATGGAATCGTCTCTGCCGGAATCGTAATAGGAGTGGTTACCCCTCCAGAAGGGGGGGCAGCAGGTGTCACACAACCTTGACCCAAGTTTGATAGATCTACGTTGTTTTGCTTTAAAAAGTCAAAAAACATTTCCATAAGGTTCATACCTGCCATTGAAGCCACTGCCGACGAACTGGTCTGACCTCCCTGAGGCGCTGGCGCCTTGGCTCCGATCACCACCACTTCTTCCTGAGTAGTCTGGTCACTGTGAGCTCCATTACCAGATGGAATGTCCTCAAAAACCAACTGCTTAGAGACATTGAAACCTTCTTTGTCCATGGAAATGAGGATACCTCCCCAGCAGAGTCGCCAAATGTAGGAGGGTAGTGAGACTGGGGTCTATGAATAACTGGAAAGGGTGAGGCGTGACCCACTCTAATGGACGCTGCCTGCAAGGTATTTAAGGTCTCTTGGTGTAACTTCTGAAGAAAACTTCTCCTTCTGGTAACAATGGAACTCCAGCTTCAACTCACTCCCTGCAAGAAGATGAACTTTCACAGCAAAAATAGCAATTTTCTCAAGGGAAACACCTGAGAGTGATGGCTGTCAGTGGGGAGTGAAGGAACAAGGCACTAAGCACTATGAGAATGAGCAAGGAGAGAATACTTAGGTAGGTCTGGTGATATTTTGGCAGAGTAACAGTGCAATTTCTATTCTGTCTATCTCTTGACCTTGCCCAGAGGTCTATTTATACATGGGCGTTAGGGGTGAGCTGGCATTTTTGGGCGCCAAAATTGAGAGAGTTGGTGGGGAACAATGTCTGAAGTGTACCATTTGTCCCTACCTATAGGCAGCCTGCCTGTCCCTTCTGCAGGCGCCACCTGGCGCCGACCAAAACTCAAAAAGCACATATGTCCCCTAATGGAGACAAAATAGCAGATTTTGGTAGTTATCTTTTGAAACGGTAACTTGTGGTGCAATTTTGCAAATCTTGAGAGAGGAGACCTTAAGGCCTCATCTCCTCTAAAAGTGTTATTTTTCTTGAGAGAGACCTCGAGGACCCCCTCTTCTGGAAAAGTCATTTTCTTGTAAAGAGTTTATTTCTTGTGAGTAGCCAGCTCTTTCGCTGCTCACTTCACTTGTGACCAAGTGTGCAGTGTGTGTAGTCTCGAGTGACTTCTGGGTCTTCCTACTAGTATTCTCTCAATCCTATAGTGTTAAGTGGTTGAGCTTGCTCAACATACCTTATTCCTCAGCCTCCAAGCCATAACTCCCAGGAGGTCCCAACGCGCCTGTTCGAGCCCTGCTTGCTTGACTAGGCAGCCTGTACAAGAAAGTAAAGTGTTAGTGTTGTTGTTCATTTAGAGACTGATGTTTCATGATGGGGGGTTGTTCGCGATAGTTACTCCCTCAATATGAGTTTCTGTCAAAAACCCCTGTAGCAGCACTTCTCGAATAACATTTCTGCAGTGACCCTTGCAGTGGCGCTGAGTCTTGCAGTGACGCCGACTCTCTCATCTGTCATTACTGTAGTGGCACTTGAAGCGGCGCTGGCACTTGAAACGGCGCCGACCCTTGCGGCGGTGCAGACCCTTGCATCGACGCTGGTATTTGAAGTGGCGCCGACACTTGCACTGGCGTCGACACGTGAAGCGGTGCCGACGCTTGAAACGGCGCTGACGCTTGAAGTGGCGCTGACACTTGAAGTTGCGCTGACGCTTGAAGCGGCGCTGGCACTTGAAACGACGTTGAGGTTTGAAGCAGCGCTGATGCTTGAAGCGGTCGCTCATACCTGGGGCGGCGCCGACCCTTATCACGGTGCCGACGCTCAAAGCGGCACCGACGCTTGAAGTGGCGCTGATACTTGGGGTAGCGCTGACGCTTGAAGTGGCGCTGACACTTGAAGCGGTCGCTGATACCTGAGGCGGCACCGACCCTTGTCGCGGCGCCTACACTTGAAGCGGTGCTGATGCTTGAAACGGCACTGACGCTTGAAGCAGTCGCTGATGCCTGAGGTGGCGCCGACCCTTGTCGTGGCGCCGACACTTACAGCGGCGCTGACGCTTGAAGCGGTCGCTGATACCTGAGGCGGCGCCGACCCTTGTCGCGGCGCCAACACTTAAAGCGGCGTCGACGCTTGAAGCGGCGCTGACGCTTGAAGCGGTCGCTGATACCTGAGGCGGCGCCGACCCTTGTTGCGACGCCGACATTTGAAGCGGCGCTGACGCTTAAAGAGGCGCTGACACGTGAGGCGGCGCCGACGCTCGAAGTGGCGTCGATGCTCGAAGTAGCGCGGATGCTTGATGTGGCGCTGACACTTGAAGCGGTCGCTGATACCCGAGACAGCGCCGACCCTTGTTGCGGCGTCGACACTTAAAGCGGCGCTGACGCTTGAAGCGGCGCTGACGCTTGAGGCGGCGCCGATCTTTGTCGTGGCGCCGACGCTCGAAGTGGTGCAGATACTTGAGGTAGCGCTGACACTTGAGGTAGCGCCGACCCTTGCGGTGGCGTAGAGACTTGCCGCGACGCTGACACTTGCGGTGGCGCTGGCCCTTGCAGCGGCGTAGAGACTTGACACGGCGCTGACACTTGCGGTGGCGCTGGACCTTGCAGCGGCATAGAGACTTGCCACGGCGCCGACACTTGCAGCGGTGCAGACACATGAAGCGATGCCGGCCCTTGCGGTGGCACTGACGCTTGCGGCGGCGTAGAGACTTTCCGAGGCGCTGACACTTGCGGTGGCGCAGGCACCTGCAGCGGCGTCGGCACTTGCGATGGCTTTTGGAATTCTGGGTGACCCTCGCGGGTACCTCTCGGATGTTATTAATAAAAAATCATTTTAATTTAGCTTTTTTTTTATTGATAAACACCCATCTACATATAGAAATAAAAAAAAGAAGTACCGCAGGTCGAATGACCTCCTCCGTCAGACCCAACTCCTCTGGGTCCATCACATGAGGGAGATGCGGTATACGCACCGATCCCCCATCAGCTCGTCGAAGGTTGTAACTAGGACAATTCATCGTACAAAAGAAGGCCCCGAAATCATCACCGCCACCACTAACGTAGCCGCACCACCTGCGCTATGAGAAGACCCCACCTGCCGACTGGATTCCTCCCTAAGGAGATGCATCACATCATAAATGATAGGGGGCACAACCAACTCGTGATGAAGTCTAGATAATCATCCATCACCGCTATGTCAGTATATAAGGAGTGTGGCTCTCCCATCATCACAGCCACCCGAGCATCATCAAACATCTCCCGCACGTACCTCATGAACATAGGTGGCCTCATTGGAGACATCACAACCTCATCCTCCATAATATGACGGACTACCTCTCCCCAAGATACCAGGAGTAGCTGAACTCATGCGCCCGTAGGCACCACATTTACGCATGTCCCCCAGTTACCCAGTGTGTTGAATAGCTGCCCCCCAGGGATAAAAGGTCACGTGAAAATCATTAACCAAAGCGAAGGATCAATATCAATAAAAGATCATCAAAGGAAAACAACAGTCTCAAGGACAAAATAATGCTTACCCACTCCCTCATCAGGCCATTCAAGACCTAACACACTGCCTCCAGAGAATGATTCTTCTTCGACTGCCAGTTGGACCTCCACCATCGAAACGTCCAGCAAAATTCCCCAACGGAGTCATCCTTTAAAGAAATCAGATGGGTGTTCAACCTAATAACCTCATAGAACCACATCTAAAAAGGATAAGGATCAGCATTCAAGAAATAAAAAAGAAATGCATGAATGGAAAATGTGAATGTTTAAAGGAAATGCATAAAATAAAGAATACCTCCAGAAGATACATGGCCCTAGTAAAAGTCGATCAACAACACCAACTTAATGAATCCAAAGAATAGTAAAGGGTCGCCAAAGTTAGGCTCCCCCAGTCATTGAAGCAGATGTTCAAAAACACGCTTAGAAATGGAAGAAACCACAAATGGATGACATCGCCACTCGTCGCCACTAGAAAACCCCGTTACACTAGCAAGATAAATAAGTAGGCATCTAACGCACCTGCTTCCCTTCGTTCTCATCAACCCTCCTCCACCTCAGCAAAAGCTCCCTCAAAGAAGACAAGCAGGGGGAATCTCCAGAAACTACCCTCCCCATATCACCAAGAGGCGTCGTCATCGTCTCCCGCGTCATCCTCAACGTCCTGTCCACCTTAATCTGGGTACCTCGCAGTCCAGCCCAAACAACTATTGAACATCAATGGGAGTCACCATCATCTCCCTGAAGCCAAAATGGAAGGTGTGGGTAGTGTCCCACTACCTCTCTCCCAAAGCACATATAACCTCATTGGAGCGGGGCGTCTCATCCAAAGTCAACGCAAGCCTCCCAAAACTCACAGAGGACACCATCCAATGCACCACAACAGGAAGATTCTCCCAAAAATCCTTAAGCCCGGTCATATCGCAGGCATTAATAGTCAACATAGAGACATCAGACTATTAAGAAACGAAGAAAACCCTTATCAGATTCAGAAAATAAAGAAATCTCATCAAGAAAAGAAGAAGGGAATTCAAAGAGTCATGCAAGACTTACATAGCCACCAGGGTTCATGACACGACTCAGAATGTGTCTCTAAAGTGTGTACTCTCTAGGCTCAAGTGCAAGCCTGTCGCTCAAGTAATAATCCGACAAGTCGGGTATCGATCCTCAGGGAAAAAGGACAATGGAGTTGTGACGGCATAAGATGGAGGAATCCTAACGATGACTATAAAAATAAAGGAAAATATTTGGTTTTGGGAATGATTAGACTAAATGCAATTATGAACTTATGATGACAAATGCAACTAACTAAAGTATCTGAACGAGGAATGAAGAATTGAATCAAAACTTTTTAAACTAAATAATGAGAAAACAGGATGGGACTACAATCCCCCAACCCTAGTGTAATGCAGTGACAACGTCAATCATAAATTTATCCGATAAATCAGACCCGGAATTTAGTACTCCCAAGCATTATGTATACGAGGTTCAAGCCCGCGTTATACCTAATCTGAGGATGAGTAAATCGGTATTGCGGTAATTGCACTCAAATTGTACTCTAAATCATCACGAGTACCCAAAGGTAAATGAGATATAAAGATCCACAACTATTATGTAATTACGCAATACGATCAAAATTTATCGTTAAATTCATTGGATTAACGTTATACACATGCACTAACACATCGGGTTGGGTTCATGCATCCCAACCTTTTAAACCTAGCCGGACATGTTAAATGGACTAGTGCATGAAATAATAACGTTGCATGTGTAAGACTTCATGATGAAACTAGATTAAAGCATGTAAATATGTATTATGAACGCTACAATAAGTTGAATCAAATACGGAAGCTAAGCATGCAAGAACAATGACAAGAATCTTAAATCTTAAATTAGAACTTGAAAAACAAACCCGTAACAATTGAATCTTGAAGAAATTTATTCCCTTGATGTTCCTAGATGTTCCTCTCTATTTTTCCCTATCAAAAACTGACTAAAACTATCCCTAATGGCTGTTCCTAAGCTGTTGCCTCCGTTCCCTACAATTTTTGAGAGTTTTTAACCTAATAAGACTCTTGGGAACCAATCAGAAAAAAGAACAAATTCGCACATCAGGGACCTCGAACCGGTTCGGCTTGTACCCCGAACAGGTTCGCCCCCCCCAAACCGGTTCGGCCTGGGGTTTGCGAATGTATGCTGGCTTGGAATGCTACACTTAGGATTTTTCTGACTTTTCTTTTTTTCTTTTCTTGGATTTTTCTTCAACTTCAATTGGGCATAACTCATCAACCGTAGCTCGGATTTGGATGCCGTTTCTTCCAGTGTTCTCGTTGTTTCGAGCTCTTCAACTTTCCAGTTGACTTCTCCTTCCGGATCTGGCTGCAAAATTACCAATTTGCCCTTGAACTTGCCTTCTTAGCTATTCTTGCTTCGTCTTGCTTCCTCTTTTGTATTGCTTGCATAATTTACCAGTAAAACCAATAAGAGAAGCACGAAACACGAAATACTTGCCAACGAAGGTTAGTAGCAAAAATGTGAATCAAATCCATATATGTTACATCACTCGGGTTCACAAAAGTACTGAAATTAGGGGGATAAATATACAATATTTATGCCCAATCAACCCCCCTAACTTAGAACTTTGCGCGTCCCGAGCAATGTAAAAGAATGAGAGTATGAGTTAAGGATCCATCAAAGACTTTATTGGGATAAAGCACCTCTTTCGCGGGCAATCGATTGCATTTAGCGCATGCAACAAGCCTTTAAACCTCTAGGTTACCCTTGTAGGACGAGTTGTGTCTCGTGAGGGTTTGCAGTGAATATACCCACAAAATTCGACTCAAAGAAAATTCAAAATACGCAAAAATTGAGCAATTCAAACATTTCCAGAAAATAGTCATCATCAAGTCATATTTACGAGTCTCAAACCGTAGTGTGTGTGTGCGAAGCCAGAAATATAACCGCCAATTTTCACTGATTGATCATTACGTTACTTATCCGAAAATTCGTTTTGATTTCAATTTCTCACGGAACGCTCTCAAAAATGAATCTCTCGGATTATGGCATTTCTCTCGGCATGCGTGACATAAAGTGTAAATGTAATGGAAGCAAGTTCACGCATACAAGTAGAAAGACGGAAACTTTATGGCGAAAGGATCTCATCAACGGATTACGATTTTAAAAACGGGAACATTGCCTTTATTTCGCGCACTTAGCCTCTTATATTATCTTTTGGTGTCTTAGCTCTCCACGCGGTAATCAATTTTTGCAATTTGGACTCGGTTAGGACTTTTTCGGGTTGAAGGTTGCATTGGGTAAAATGAAGGCGGTATGGAAGGTTGGAATTGGAAACGTCATTAATGATGTTCAATTGTGCTTTTTCCGGGCTATTGCTCATTTTTTTTTTCCTTTTTCTATTTTTTTCTATTTTTTTGTTGTTTTTGTTGAGCATACTATTTCGTTTCTTGCCCCTTTATATGCACTTTTTGGACTTGAAATTTGAATTTTTCAGTTTTCACAATTCCGGCTATTTTGGGTTTTTCGGGTTGTCAAACGAAAGGGAAAATTATTCGGCTCAATTTGGGTTGCAAAGGGTGATTTTTCGCTACTTTTTCTGGCCAAAATTTTGGGTGACAAACGAGGGCCTACTTCATTGCCCAAAATGCCAATTGCGTTACCATATGCGTTTCGAGGTGAATTTAAGTTTAGAGACTAATTTGGCACGTTTTTCAAGGCAATATTGCACACATTTTTCAAAACCGATCAAAATGAAAGGATTGAGATCCTTGACAACTTATTAAGCGCTAAAAAGAACTTTGAGTTAACATTTAACTCAGAATGATTTAAAAACTCGCAAAACGGGATAGGCTCGAATCTCACCGGGTTTGTTAATCTCCACATTTATTCGTTAAGTCGTCAATTTTCGCACAATTTCCATCTTTGGTCAATTTCGGCTTTGTGTATGTTGGATATTTACAATTTGAGACTCCAATTCGACTTTTAATGATATTTTTGAAAAATTTGAATTCCAATTTTTATTTATTTTGAACAAAAATATTTTTGGGTTTTTCAAAATTTTATGATTTTTTTGGAAATTTTTGGGCATTTTTGAAAATTTGTGAAGTTTTAGAAATACGCACTTGTGACCCCCCTAACTTAGACTTTTGCATTGTCCTCAAGCAAAAAGGACGAAAATCTAGCTCAAAGCAAATAATAAGTGCGGAAAAATAAAACAAACAAATTTGAAAAAAATGCAAGCTTGTATAATAACAATGAGAAACCTGTGTTAAATAGGAAATGGGAAAGCAACTGTGAAATTCTTACAACAACCGACATCCACACCAAAATATAAAAACAATCATATGTCATGGTGGAGGTGGGTGGGAGGTGCTGGGTGCATTTGGATCATACGGGTCATAAAAGAAGGGGGGAGGAGGACCGACGAAGTTGAGTTGGTGAAGGTGGACTTGGAGTTGGTACATCATCCGGGTGTCCCTTCGTTAAGCCGCTTGGTCTTGATTGTATTGGTTGATGAACCCGTCGAGACGGGACTCAACCACCGAAAGGCGACTATCGAAGTTTGCCCCCGGGGGCTCAAAATCGGAATCCTCCTCATCATCCTCAAATTCGTCCTCGTCGACGTCCATCATTGGGTCATCATGAGCTTCCTCGGCCACATCCTCTTAGAGAATGGGATGGTCGGGGTGAGCTACGCGCATTTGGCGTTCGCTGCGAGTGGTGGACGTGCTGCCAATGGGGCGAGGAAGTCGAATTTGTTGCCCGGTGTCATCCACTCCAGCTTCCATCAATAGCTCCGTAATAAAACGGGCGTAGGGGAGTGCAGTTTTGCCATATTCATCGTAGGCGTCATTGAGGATATCCGCGTAGAAGAGCTGGGCAAGGTTGATGGTGCTCTCGGGGTCCAAAAAGTAATAAAGGAAATTGGTGTGCCGTAACCGGACCACCGAGTCATTAGTGGATTGGTGGATGGCCCCACAAGCAATGAGGTGCGTGAAGTGCACCGTGGCGGCCAAACCACCAATAGGAAAGGATTCGCGCACCCATTCCACCCCGGGTGCCATGCGTGCAATGCATTCTTCTTTGGTATGGGGGTTACCATTGTTGGGGTATTGGAAGGGCACGGGGAGGATCACCCCTTTGGCACTCATTTTGCGTGCGACGATGGCCGTCGAGAAGGGAATAGTGATACCGTCAAGGTATGCCTCATGAAGCGTGGAGGATTTGCGAACCAAGGTCGCATAAAATTGGCAAATGGCGGCATCAAACACGTTAGTGCTCGTTGGGGCGAGGAAGGAGCACCAACCGCGGCGGTCGAATAGGGCGGTGACATCTCCCGAAAGTTGGCCCCAATCAACGAAGCGTTCGATGTGGATGGGTCGCGTGGCCGAGAAGTATTGCTCGGCCCAATGACGTTCTTGGACACATCGAAAGACCCTCTTACCCGGGTCATCAAGGATGGTGGTATCATCATATTTTTTGGGGCGGAGGTTGGTGCGGCGAGGGCGCGGCATTTTGAAGGAAAGAGAGAGGGAGAGGGAAAAAAATATGGGAGAGAAGAGAGTGAGGGAGAGTGTTTTGGTTTGAGAAATGGAGGAGGGGTGGTGGGGTATTTATAGGTGTGAAGGGGTGTGGTTTTGGTGGGAAATGTGAAGGGGTGGGAAGGAGAGGAGGGAGGGAGTGAATTGGGATGAATTTGGGAAGGAGGGAAAGAGTTGGAGGGAGTAAAAACGAATGGGGGGAAGAATGGAGGGAAGGGGAATGAATTTGGAATTGGGGGGGGTGAATCTGCCAGGTACCCCGAACCGATTCGGGGTGTATTGCAAACCGGTTCGCCCCCCCCGAACCGGTTCTGGATGGGGTTCGGGGTGACATGCTGGTCCGAACGCTGAAATTCACTCTTTTCTCCGCTTCAAGGTGCTCTCTCATCCTCTAACTTGTGCATAAGACCCCTAAAAACTTTCTAGACCCTCAGGGTTCCTAAAAATTCCTTGAATTCAACCTCGTAATGCATACTAACTCCCTCGAAGTGCGTGCTAACCGATCTCTTTTGCAACTCAGGATTCTGACTCCTAACTAACCTATTCACACACGATTACTATACACACAGATTCACCCCATACGCGTCGGGGGTGCGATCACCTTACTTTCTCAGCTCAATTGACCCCGTAAACGGGGTCCGACAACCAAATTATGTCGACCTCATACTCACACGCCTCTAGATATGGCTTTAGGCGTTGTCCATTTACTTTGAACGTGTTTTCCCCTTTTAAATCGTCTGGTTCAAAAGCTCCATGGGGAAAAACGTTCTTCACGATGAATGGGCCAGACCATCGTGACCGCAACTTGCCTTAAAAGCGGTGAAGCCGAGAGTTGTAGAGAAGAACTTTTTGGCCGGGATGAAACTCTTTTCGTCGAATGATGCTATCATGAGCAAGTTTCATCCTTTCTTTTGAAATTTTGGCGTTCTCATACGCATCATTGCGTAGTTCTTCTAGCTCATTCAATTGAAGCTTACGGGCTTCACCGGCTTTGTCCAAGGCATAGTTCAATTGCTTAATTGCCCAATACGCTTTGTGCTCGAGCTCAACAGGAAGATGGCAAGGTTTGCCATACACAAAAAGGAAAGGAGACATGCCAAGTTGATTCTTAAATGCGGTACGATAGGCCCATAGTGCATCGGTCAATCTAAGGGACCAATCTTTCCGGGTAGGATTGACGGTCTTTTCAAGAATGTTCTTGATCTCCCAATTCGCTAGCTCGGCCTTCCCATTCGTCTGTGGGTGATATGTCGTCCCAACCTTGTGGACGATGCCATACTTTCTCATGAGCTTCTCAAATGGCCTATTGCAAAAGTGCGTGCCATTATCGCTAATTATCGCTTTCGGTGCACCGAAGCGAGATAGTATGTGTTCCTGTAGGAACTTTATCACCACTTTTTTGTCATTAGTCTTAGTAGCTATAGCTTCCACCCATTTAGAAACGTAGTCTACCGCGACTAGGATGTATAGGAAACCAAAGGACGGGGGGAAGGGACCCATGAAGTCAATACCCCAACAATCAAATATCTCAATGATGAGTATGGGGGTAAGGGGCATCATGTCATGTCGAGAAATGGCTCCCATTCATTGGCACCTATTGCATGACTTGCAAGCGTCATTCGCATCCCGAAAGATTGTGGGCCAATAGAGGCCGCATTGCATAATTTTAGCGGCCGTCTTTTTCGTCGAGAAATGGCCTCCACATGCTTCCGAATGACAAAACTGGATGACCTTTGGGATCTCGTCATCCGGTACACATCGTCGGATGATTTGGTCGGCGCAATATTTAAAGAGGAAGGGATCATCATAAAAGAACATGCGCGACCAATGGAGGAACCTCTTCTTATCTTGCGGTGTCCAATCGGGAGGGACGACTCCCGTGACAAGATAGTTCACTATGTCCGCAAACTAGGGATACGAAGAAGTAGCAAATAGTTGCTCATCCGGAAAGTGCTC
Organism: Sambucus nigra; assembly: GCA_949130495.1. NCBI lineage: Eukaryota > Viridiplantae > Streptophyta > Magnoliopsida > Dipsacales > Adoxaceae > Sambucus > Sambucus nigra. The sequence goes on from OX422217.1 coordinate 36,004,374, forward strand.
GTCTATGGGTATGGGATCACTAGGTACGTCGGACGAAAGTCGAGATAAATGGTTGGCAACGACATTTTCTACTCCTTTCTTATCTTTGATGGAGAGATTGGACTCTTGTAGGAGTAGGATCCACCTTATGAGGCGCGGCTTGGCGTCTTTCTTCGCAAGTAAATACTTTAAAGTCGCGTGGTCGGTGAAAACAGTAATGGGAGAACCAATGAGATAGGAACGGAACTTATCGAGGGCAAAGACTACCGCTAGCAACTCCTTCTCCGTGGTAGAGTAGTTGAGTTGAGGTCCGGTAAGAGTCCGACTAGCGTAGTAGATGACATGAGCTTGCTAATCTTTACGTTGGCCCAAAACGGCCCCAATCGCGTAATCGCTTGCGTCACACATAAGTTCGAATGGTAAGGACCAATTCAAAACTTGCATGATGGGAGCGGACACGAGCATGTTTTTCAACTTATCAAAGGAGCTTTGGCATGCCTCTGTCCACTCAAACGAGTTGTCCTTCATGAGTAGGTTGCTTAAGGGCCTAGCGATGGCGCTAAAGTCCTTAATGAACCGTCGATAAAACCCCGCGTGGCCCAAGAAAGAGCGCACGTCTTTCAACGATTTCGGTGGGGGAAGATCAGCTATGACATCTATCTTAGCCCTATCAACCTCTATTCCGTTGGATGAAACAATGTGGCCAAGAACTATTCCCTCGGTGACCATGAAATGGCACTTCTCCCAATTTAGCACTAAGTTTTTGTCCACACATCGGGTAAGTACTTTTTCCAACTTGTCCAAACAATGATCGAAAGAGGTGCCAAAAATGCTGAAATCGTCCATGAACACTTCGAGTCCTCTCTCGACCATGTCGGTAAATAAGCTCAACATGCACCTTTGAAGAGTCGCGGGTGCATTACACAAGCCAAATGGCATACGTTTGTAGGCAAACGTACCAAAAGGGCAAGTGAAGGTCGTATTCTCTTGGTAAAGTACATCCACCTCAATTTGGTTATATCCGGAATAACCATCAAGGAAGCAATAATAAGGGTGGCCCACAACTCTCTCAATCATTTGATCAATGAATGGCAAGGGGAAATGGTCTTTCCTAGTTCCCGCATTGAGTTTCCGGTAGTCAATGAAAACGCGCCAACCAGTGGTGGTGCGTTGGGGAACAAGCTCTCCCTTAGCATTATCAATCACAGTCATACCTGACTTCTTCAGGACGACTTGAATAGGGCTCACCCATTTGCTATCCAAAATTGGGTAGATAATCCCGGCATCCAAAAATTTGATGATCTCGGTTCTCACAACTTCTTTCATGTTGGGGTTCAGTCTTCTTTGCATTTCTCTAGAGGGCTTGACATCCTCTTCGAGATGAATCTTGTGAGTGAAAATCAAAGGACTTATCCCCTTCAAATCAGCGATGCACCAACCAAAAGCACTTTGGTGCTTCCTAAGAATTCTCAATAATTTACCCTCTTGCCCTTCATCTAGGCTAGAGGAGATAACAACAAGAAATGTCTCATCCTTTCCTAGGTATGCATATTTAATATGTGAGGGGAGTTTCTTTAATTCGAGGGTTGGAAATTTTTCACTGGAGGGAGCCATGTGTGTATCCCTCGGAGGTAATTCCTCGAATCTAGAAACCCAATTAACCTCTCTCACGTCCTCGTCCGACGTACTCTCATCGAGTAATTTTCTCAACCTTCCAACCTCCCTCTCGAAGTGGGTATATGTCCCCTCACACTCATATCTCGTCGCTAAACAGGACTCTAAAGCGTCGCCAGAGAAATTTTCCTCAAAGTACTCTTCTACTACCTCATCTATGAGGCTCACCGCGTGAAGATCATCTTCCTCCCCTGCATTTTGGGCTATGTGGAAGATGTTAGTATCCAAGGTCATGTTCCCAAAAGTGAGTTGCATTCGCCCATTTCTTGTATTGGTGATTGCATTAGCCGTAGCCAAGAAAGGGCACCCAAGGATGATGGGAACATGATTGCTCGAGTTGAAGGAGGGCTCCGTGTCCCAAATGAAAAAATCTACCGGGAAGTAGAAAGTGTCGACTTGGATGATCACGTCCTCGACTATGCCTCGTGGAATCTTCACTGATCGATCCGCTAATTGGAGAGTGACCTTTGTGGGCTTGAGGGCGCCCAAATCAAGTTTCCTATAAATGGAGTAAGGGAGTATGTTTACACTTTCCCCCAAGTCAAGTAAGGCTTTCTCAATTCTATTTTCTCCAATGATGCAGGATATAGTGGGTGCACCGGGATCTTTGAATTTAGGCGGGAGATCATTTAGTAGAATGGAGCTCACGTTCTGGGCTAGTAAGACGTTCTTTTTTACCTTCATCTTCCTTTTTACCGTCAATAAATCTTTGATAACTTTTGCCATAAGCTGGAATTTGTTTGATGGCATCAAGAAAGGGTAAATTCAACTTTACTTGCTTAAGTACTTCTAGCACTTCATCACGTGGATTCCCTTTTTGAGCGGGAATCAACCTTCGAGGAAATGGTGCTGCGGAGGGTGGTTTCACTACCACCTCGGGCTCACTAGTGTCTTCCTTGTCACTCTCATTCAAGGGTACATCTTCGGCCTCTTTCGTGCCGGGCGAAATCTCCTTGTCTTTTGTTGTGTCGTGTGGAGGAGGTGATAAATCAACGACTCTTCCACTACGAAGAGTGTTCACTGCTTGACATTGCTCCTGATGTTCAGTGGATGTGGATCTAACACTAGTTTAACCTTGGGGAGGTCGTTGGCCATGGGCAGTAAACTTGACCTTCTCTTGGACACTCAATGAGGATTGTATCTTTGACAGATTTGCATTTATGTCGCCGATCAGACGATCATATTTGGCATTGGTTGCAGTCTGGCTTGCAATGCATTGATTCATGGTATCCTCGAGAGTTCTCCGCTGTGGCGGGATATAATTTCCATGAGGTGGTGGTGCTTGCACATGTCCTTGCATGTGTGGAGCTTGTTGGAATTGTTGTTGTGGAGGAGGGGCAACATGCGAAGGAGGGTTCATTGCGGCATATTGTTGCCCGTAGCTAAAATCGGGATGGTTTTTCCACGAAGGGTTGTATGAATTCCCGTGCGGGGCACCGAAATTACCTTTAAAGCCTCCTATACCACTAACTTGCTCCTGCAACATTACTTTGTAGGCGGGTATCGTCGGGCATTCCTCAGTTAAATGTCCCGCCTCACAAATCGCACACACCTTCACGATAGGGTTCGGAATGGGTCCAGCTGGTCCTTTTCCATATAAATCGCATAGGTCTCGCAATCCTTTCTCAATGGTGTCCAATCGATAATCCTTCATAGAATTCTTATCTACGTGGAATAGGCCGGACGCCGATGGAGCAGTGGTGGGTTGTCGATTTCGATTTTGAGCGTTCGGTTCAGAGGTATCCCAGGATTGGGTAGTCTCGGCGACATACCTCATGTGAAGATCAGCATCGTGGGCATCGAGATCGACAAATGGATCGCTTCCCATAGTTTCAACAAGTTGTTTAGAGTTAAGATTTAGCCCATTATAGATAAAGGAGATGATTTGCGATGGATCAAATCCATGATGGGGGCATGAAGCCACTACCTCGTTGAAACGTTCATAACATCGATGGAATGGCTCATTTTCATGTTGCCTAAATGCTTGAATTTGAGCCTTGATAGAGATTGTTCGATTAGGTGGGAAGAATTTCTTGAGAAATTTTGACTGGAGCTCATTCCAGGATGGAATCGAGCTTGGAGGTAAAGACCATAGCCAGGCTTTGGCTTTATCTTTAAGCAAGAAGGGGAAGAGTTTGAGGCAGATTACCTCTTGTGTGCAGGTTTGATCGTTGAGAGTATCACACACGTCCTCAAATTCCCTTATATGGAGGTATGGCTTTTCAGAATCCATACCATGGTAATGTGGTAGCATCTGGATCATTCCATTTTTGAAACGAAATTGCCTGGCATTATACGGGAGTATAATGCATCCCGGAGTGACAGTGCGCTCAGGATATAGGAATTCTCTCAACGGGCGGTACGGAAGCTCGTCCTCACCCGTAGGTGCATTACTATGTTGCGACATCTCTCTCTCACTCGACGACTCGGCGCTCTCACTAGGCATGCTCAAAGTGTATCCTACGAATGAGAATGGAGTGTTACTAGAGACTGAGTGCGACGGTGTGGGCGGTGGGATCCAAAACTGTGGGGCGTTCGGAGTGTGGGGGCTATCAGGGTTATACTCAACAAGTGGATTTTCGTGAATGCTGGTTGGAGTATTATGGGGTGTGGGAGTGGTTTCAGAATTTTGCATTAAAGTTTAGGAGAGATGAGGGTGAAATTTTGAATTTTTTTTTTATTTTTTTTTATTTTTTTAAATTATTGGTCAAAGCTTTGGATTGGCTCGATCTAATCCTAAGTCTACCTAAATCCCCGGCAACGGCGCCAAAAACTTGACACGACTAAGAATGTGTCTTTAAAGTTTGTACTCTCTAGGCTCAAGTGCAAGCCTGTCGCTCAAGTAATAATCCGACAAGTCGGGTATCGATCCTCAGGGAAAAAGGACAACGGAGTTGTGACGATGGGATAAGACGAAGGAATCCTAACGATGACTCTAAAAATAAAGGAAAATATTTGGTTTTGGGAATGATTAGACTAAATGAAATTATGAACTTATGATGACAAATGCAACTAACTAAAGTATCTGAACGAGGAATGAAAAATTGAATCAAAACTTTTTAAACTAAATGATGAGAAAACAGGATGGGACTACAATCCCCCAACCCTAGTGTAATGCAGTGACAACGTCAATCATAAATTTATCCGATAAATCAGACCCGGAATTTAGTACTCCCAAGCATTATGTATACGAGGTTCAAGCCCGCGTCATACCTAATCTGAGGATGAGTAAATCGGTATTGCGGTAATTGCACTCAAATTGTACTCTAAATCATCACGAGTACCCAAAGGTAAACGAGATATAAAGATCCACAACTATTATGTAATTACGCAATACGATCAAAATTTATCGTTAAATTCATTGGATTAACGTTATACACATGCACTAACACATCGGGTTGGGTTCATGCATCCCAACCTTTTAAACCTAGCCGGACATGTTAAATGGACTAGTGCATGAAATAATAATGTTGCATGTGTAAGACTTCATGATGAAACTAGATTAAAGCATGTAAATATGTATTATGAACGCTACAATAAGTTGAATCAAATACGGAAGCTAAGCATGAAAGAACAATGACAAGAAGCTTGAATCTTAAATTAAAACTTGAAAAACAAACCCGTAACAATTGAATCTTGAAGCAATTTATTCCCTTGATGTTCCTAGATGTTCCTCTCTATTTTTCCCTATCAAAAACTGACTAAAACTATCCCTAATGGCTGTTCCTAAGCTGCTGCCTCCGTTCCCTACAATTTTTGAGAGTTTTTAACCTAATAGGACTCTTGGGAACCAATCAGAAAAAAGAGCAAATTCGCGCATCAGGGACCCCGAACCGGTTCGGCCTGTACCCCGAACCGGTTCGCCCCCCCAAACCGGTTCGGCCTGGGGTTCGCGAATGTATGCTGGCTTGGAATGCTACACTTAGGATTTCACTGACTTTTCTTGGATTTTTCTTCAACTTCAATTGGGCATAAATCATCAACCGTAGCTCGGATTTGGGTGCCGTTTCTTCCAGTGTTCTCGTTGTTCCGAGCTCTTAAACTTTCCAGTTGACTTCTCCTTCCGGATCTGGCTGAAAATTTACCAATTTGCCCTTGAACTTGTCTTCTTAGCTTTTCTTCCTTCGTCTTGCTTCCTCTTTTGTATTGCTTGCATAATTTACCTGTAAAACCAATAAGAGAAGCACGAAACATGAAATACTTGCCAACGAAGGTTAGTAGCAAAAATGTGAATCAAATCCATATATGTTACATCACTCGGGTTCACAAAAGTACTGAAATTAGGGGGATAAATATACAATATTTATGCCCAATCAGTTCACCACCCTTAAAGAGCGATGACACGAAGGCTCGTGAAGAAGAGTCTGATCATCTGCTAATGTCTCAAACGATTCGAAATAATTCTCGCTACCCAATGCGAGGGGCACCCTAGACCTCCACTCCAACCCTGCCAAATCATCAGCATTGAGCCATGCCGTATGGGTCGCACTGCTTGAGAAGTCAAGCTTTTAGAACATTAGGACTATTTGCAGAGGTTTATAGCAGAAGAAAAGAAGTTAGAAAGCGGTGCAAAATGAGGAGAACTCACCCACTTTTAATAGGAGGCTAAGGGCCATGCCGATCGGTAGTCCCCTCCACCTACCGATCCGCACTGAGCCTTTCACCTACTCGAGGCACCCCAAAAGTCCATGCTAATGCTGATTGGTAAAACCCCATCCATGCCGGTCATCACACCCCTTAAAATTTCGTACAAAAAGTCTGAAAAAATGCCAAAAAATCCCCAGCGATTCCCGAAAATTCCAAATCCATTATAACTCCTTGTTCACCAAGGATTTTTTTTTTTACAACACCAGCGGAATTCCAGAGAATCATTCTCCCTAGCAACGTCTCCGAAGGACGCTCCAAAATTTTCCCAACTGCAAAATCCTCGGATCATTCACTATTCCCCAGCGAAACCTATAATCTAATCCTCATCTTGGTGTAATCCCCAAATTTCCTAAAGGAAAAGTACACCCCTCTTAGGTCAGAATTGACCTCAGTCCTCGTTCGTCACCTCTTTTAGGTCAGAATTGACCTCGGTCTTCGGTCGTCACCTCTCCTAGGTCAGAATTGACCTCGGTCTTGTACCGTCACCTTAGTTAGGTCAAAATTGACCTCAGTCCTTGGTCATCACCTTCTTAGGTAATAATTGACCTCGATATTGGATTGTTACCCTAGTTAGGTCCGAATTGACCTCGGTTCTCAATCTCACCTTTTTTAGGTCAGAATTAACCTTAGTATAGGATCGTCACCTTAGTTAGGACAGAATTGATCTCGGTCCTCGGTCGTCATCTCTTTTAGGTAAGAATTGATCTCGATCTTGGATCGTCACCTTAGTTAGGTCATAATTGACCTCGGTCCTTGGTCGTCACCTTTTTTTAGGTTAGAATTGACCTCGATCTTGGATTCTCACCTTAGTTAGGTCAGAATTGACCTTAGTCCTCGATCGTCACCTCTCTTAGGTTAGAATTGATCTCGATCTTATATCATCACCTTATTTAGGTCAGAATTGACCTTGGTCCTCGATCATCACCTCTCTTAGGTTAGAATTGACCTCGGTCTTGGATTGTCCCCTTGGTTAGGTTAGAATTGACCTCGGTCCTCAGTCGTCACCTCTTTTAGGTCAGAATTTACCTCGATCTTGGATCGTCACCTCAGTTAGGTTAGAATTAACCTCGGTCCTTGGTCGTCATCTCTCTTAGGTCAGAATTGACCTCGGTCTTGGATTGTCACCCTAATTATGTCAGAATTGACCTCAGTTCTTGGTCGTCGCCTCTCTTACGTTAGAATTAACCCCAGTCTTGGATTACCGCCTTAATTAGGTTGGAATTGACCTCGGTCCTTGGCCTTCACCGATTCTAGGTCAGAATTGACCTCGATCTTAGATAATCACCTTAGTTAAGTCAGAATTAACCTCGGTCCTCGGTCGTCACCTTTTTAGGTCAGAATTGACCTCAGTCTTGGATCATCATCTTAGTTAGGTTAGAATTGACCTTGGCCCTCGGTCATCACCTCTTTTAGGTCAAAATTGACCTCAATCTTGGATCATCACCTTAGTTAGGTTAGAATTGACCTCGATCATCGGTCATCACCTTTTTTAGGTCATAATTGAACTTAGTCTTGGATCGTCACTTTAGTTAGGTCAGAATTGACCTCAATCTTGGATCGTCACCTCAGTTAGGTTAGAATTGACCCTGGTCCTTGGTCATCACCTTTTTAGGCCAAAATTGACCCCGACCCTCTGAGTTGGTAATCTACATACCTTAGGTCCACAAAACTGACCTCCCTCCATCATGAGTTGTATATTCGATGACCATCACTTGTTCCAAGCTCAACCATCGAGGGGTTCTATAGACACCACTTTCTAGGACCCCCTAAGTCTCTCCTTAGACTCTTAGCACTTTCCCTTTCTACCGCAAACCTAAGTCGCACTCCGAGTAACGATCTAGAGACCATCGGGCGCCCTCGGGCCCAATTTGACTCCGATTAACTCTATCGTCAGAGAAAAATCTCCTTGAATATTTGAAGGGATCCTAATAACCTTTCTAATGGTCCGCCCAGTGCATGAATCAACATGTCAATTCGGACGAACGGACCATATCACTATCGAAAACCGATCTAGAGGCTATCAGGGGATCTTGTGCCACGATTTGACCCCAATCAACTCCACCGTCAGAGAAAAAGCTCTTTGAATCTTCGAAAGTAACTGAAAACCCTTTCCAATGGTCTACCCCATGTACAAAATAGCGGAATCGATCCGACGAACGATTAGTTTTCTTTTGAAAATTAATTTGGAGGCCATCGAGAGCTCCCGAACTCCGTTTTACCAAAGTCGACTCTTCAGCTCGAACGAGAGTGAATGAATATCCTAAGGGCACTAAATACCCTTTCTAAACGATCCACCCCATGTGCAGTTCTGCCATACGATACAGACGAACGATCCATTTTACTCTAAGAGGTCATCGAGTGCTTCTAAGCCCGAGTTGACCAAGGTCAAGTTTCCAAACCGAGCGAAACTCCTTGGAATGTCTAAGTACATCTCCTAACCTTTCCAATGATCCACCCTATGCGTAATTCTAACTTACCATATGGACGAACGATCCGTTTGCGTCCGACAATCTCTTGTCCAAAGGACCAACGTGCGCTTCTGAGCCACATTTGACCCAAAGTCAACTCTCGAACCGGGGAGCGATCCAAAGACTCTCGAAGGCCTTAAAAATACCTTTCTAACGGTATTGCCTGTGCACTATTTGGATTAAAAGTTTGTTCTCTACAGTCATTTTTCCAAGAAAGTCCACACGAGACTGCCAATTGGCAGGCCCTGAACCTTGCCTATCGGCACAGTGTTAAGGGTGACATGTCGATAGGAAACCCTTGGGGTACACCGATCTCCACCCCCTGACCCTATAAATAAGGTCTATGACCTCACTCCCAACACAGTAAACAAACCCATCAGCATCAGTGATTTCAGCAACATTCTCTCGAAGTCAGCAAAGTTTCATATGAGAAATCACATTCAAGCCTAAATACCCATCATTTTCACACCCAATTTGGAAAAAATCCTTCTCTCTCATCAACATCTATTCACATTCAAAGGTGTTCATCCAATATCCAAGGTAAAGTGCCAAAGAAGGTCCAATTCCTTCCCCTCCTCTTTTAAATCTCTTATTTTTGCATAAATTCCTTTAGATTCACAATATAGTTTCATTTTAGTGCATACATATTAACATCTATGCTTTTATTAGTATATTGCACATACTTTATTTTTTATAAAAGAAACCCAAAAACAAATAAAAGAGGGTTACACCGTAAATTCCGAACGAAATTATCCAACACATTTTTTCAAAACCAAAAATACGTTTTCTACACGCTCATGCCTACTAATATTCTGTTCGAATCTATGGTATAAACCCCACTCCATGGAGACCGAAAGGGCGGGATGGGTTCCTAACACCTTTCCATTCCATAACTTATCCCCCGGACCTTCGATCTATTGGTTTCGCATGCATCAGTTTGTCCTTGATACCGCTCTCTCGAAGTGGCAACATGTTCTTTTGCCTGTTTTAAGCAAAATAGGCTGGTCACTCTATCTCTTCAAATTCACACCACACCAATGACGTCCCAAGAACCTTTTTGTCGAGAAGGGTGGGAGACCGCAACACAGTTCTTCCTTAGGGGGGATCCTCCTTCCTTCCCCTCCGGAACGTACGTTGCCCCGATGTTGAGAATGTAAAATAGCCACTAGATAGCCCCGTGAGAGGCACGAACAGCTCGTATGGGACCAATGTAACCCGCACGAATTGAATGCGTACTCATGGGATCCCCAGTTTTTTAGCACGACCAAAATTTGTAAACTGTTAGACTTAGGCTTAAAAACAGGTTGTGAGAGGGTGATAACGTAAAATAACCACTAGCCGGCCCCATGAGAAGCACTAACACCTCGCATGGGATGAATGTAACCCATAAGAACCAATCGCTTAGTCACGGGATCCCTGGTTTGAGAGCATGGCCACAATTTTCCAACTGTTAGGCATAGGCTTAAAAACATGACGTTAGAGGGTGAGAACGTAAAAAAACCACTAGACGGCCCTGTGAGAGGCACGAACACCTCACACGGGACCAATATAACCCCCAACAACCCACCGCGTAGTCACGGGACCCCAGATTTGAGAGCACGACCAAAATTTGCAAATTATTTGATTTAGGCTTAAAAATATGCTCTAAGAGGGTGATAACGTATAATACCCACTAGATGGCCCCGTGGGAGGCATGAAAACCTCTCACGGGACGATGTAACTGACAAGAACAAAACACATAGTCACGGGACCCCCGATTTAAAAGCACAAAAAAATTTACAAATTATTAGACTTAGGTTTAAAAAAATGCCGTCAAAGGTTGAGAACATAAAATAGCAACTAAATGGCTCCATGAAAGTCACGAACATCTCGCACGGGACCAACGTAACCCATAGGAATCAACTGCGTTGTCATGGGACCCCCGAATTGAGAGCACGACCACAAATTGCAAATTGCTAGACTTAACTTCAAATCGTGCTATTAGAGGGTGAGAACATAAAACATCCACTATGCAACCACGTGAGTGTCACTAACACTTAGCACGGGACCAATGTAACTTGCAAGAACCAACCACGTTGTTACGGGACCCCCGATTTGAGAGCACAACCAAAATTTACAAACTGTTAGACTTAGGTTGAAAAACATGCTCGCAGGGGGTGAGAACGTACAACAACCACTAGACGGACCTATGAGAGGGACAAACACCTCGTAAAGGACCATTTTAAATTCGTAAGAACCGACCGTGTAGTCATGGGACCTCGGGTTTGAGAGCACGACCAAAATTCGCAAATTGTTAGAATTTTGCTAAAAAATATGTCGTCAGAGGGTGAGAACCTAAAACAACCACTAGTCAGCCCCATGAGAGGCACTAACACCTCGCACGGGACCAATGTAACCCCCAGGAACCAATGTCATAGTCATACGATCCTCGATTTGATATCACGACCAAAATTTGCAAACTGTTAGACTTACGCTTAAAAACATGCTGTCAGAGGGTGAGAACGTACAACAGCCACTAGACGGCCCTATGAGAGGCACGGACATCTTGCACGGGACCAAGTTAATTCACAGGAACCGACCGTGTAGTCACAGGATTCCCGGTTTGAGAGCACAACCAAAATTTGCAAATTGTTAGACTTAGGGTTAGAAACATGTCGTGAGAGGGTAAAAACGTAAAACAACCACTAGCTGGCCCCATGAGATGAACTAACACCACGCACGGGACCAATGTAACCCGTAGTAGATCTCAGTTTGAAAGGGACATGTGGTTCTCGGCTTGGTAAAAAATGGCAGTGGTCATGGGATTTTGTGGCCTAGGTATTTTTTGGGACATGGCTTGGGCATTTTACGCATACGGGTCTTAGACCATTGACGCAGTTGGGTCTCCAAGGCTTGAAGAAAATTGCAGGTCTCGTGGTTATGGTGCTATAACAGGTTTGCGAGGTGGTTTTCTTGTATTGGAATTTGGAATTGCAGAATGGGAAGAATTCGAAAGTATCAGGTGTGAATCAATTCGCACCTTGGGCGAATCGATTTTTTACAAGGAATTGCTCAAGTCTCCCCTTTGAGAATCGATTCGCACCTTTACGAATTGATTCGCACCTTTATGAATCGATTCGTACATTTGCGAATCGATTCGGTCCTCTATTTTTCCGACTCTATTCTCGTGCTAACCCTTTTTCTAATTTAGTTTTCTTGTCCTTTTATTTCCTTAATCAATAATTATCCCCTTTTTCTTTCTTTTGCTCTTTTCTTTTATCTCTTATTGTAGCTTACTATAAATACAACCCTTAGTGTATTTTTGTAAAAACATTAGCTTTTATCTCATTTTTAGATCTTTAATTAGTTTAGAACTTAGGGTTAAAACATTAGGGGATATTTTTTGTGGAGCTCAATCCCTCTCCCCCATTTTGGGTGTATACCCATTTGTTTGTAATTATAGTTTTGTTTACTATTCATTATCTCCTACATATTGTGTTATGATTTATTTCCATGCTTAGTTATTATTTCCATGCCTAGTTAAATTAGTTAAATTTATTTATTTCTTGTTTTAATTATTAATTAGTTGTTTAATTAGTTTAATCATGTTGTGTGAGTAGTTAAATAGGGTTTGGATTGTGTGCCCACCATTGATGGGAGTCGAGCTCCGAAAATTAGGTTTTAGGTAAAATCACATTAAATTGAAACCGCGTGTATTAAAATGGAATTATAATGCATTTAACTTTCTTTGTCACTCAACGTTAGTGTTTATAGCGATAATTCAATTTTAAGACGTATGTGACCATTTTGAATTAAATGCTTTATCTCACAACTTTGAGTTAAATTTCTTCTTGCGTGATGTTTATGATTAATTAAAAATGCTTGGTGAAATATTTTCGAACCAAAATTTTAATTATTAATTGTTCATCCTATGGCAGGGATGCGATCCCGACTCTCGTTTTATTAATAGTTGTTTAGTATTAAGTTCTTATGTTTTTCCTTTTCTTTCTTTAAAACCATATCACCTTTTACACTTTTATTCTTGAAATAATAAATCAGTTAAAATCTATATGAAACTCCTTGTGGATTCGATCCCTACTTCCCGCTACACTTCCTTTAGGGTACAAACTTCTGGTATTGGTTTTGTATAGGGTGCAAACACCCAACGACGTGTTTTAAATTCAAAGTTCATGCCTCATCGAAAATGGCGCCGTTTCTGGGGAGTGTGTTTTAGATTGTAATTGTTTTATTATTTCGTAGTATTTTTTTCTTTTGTATTTGTATTCTTCATTTTATCTTTTCTTTTTTACTTGTGCTAGATTGTTTCGAGAAATTAATATTTTGGCGCTTATCGCTTAATTGAATTAGCTTATTATGAAATGTCTCTCTATAACTCTTTATATAACCTTAATTCTTTTGAGAATATCTTTCCAAGTTCCACTCCCAATACTATGCAAGAATGCCTATAAATTCTTGAGGATGAACACATTGTGCGTGAAAATCAAGAATTTGTAAGTGATCCCTCATCACCATGTGATCTAACTTTGCATTGTGGGAATAAGGAAATGAATGACTAGGTTGCAATTTTTGATGCTTGGACAAATGAAAAAGTCCAACTCGATGAGATCATTTCTTCTTCAAAAACTCGGGTTGAGGTTGAAACTTGCGTTTCACCTACACCCCTTTTGAGGAAGAAATAATTGAGAGTGATCAAAGAACTTTCGCATTTCAACCTCTTATTAATTCTTTTGATTGTATTGAGGTTGATCATCCTTTATTTCCTTTATTCCCTACTATTCTCGAACCGTTAAATTTATCACAAGAATTCGTTGAAAGTCTTGAGGACTTTGACCCGATTCTTAAACGAAAATATTGTTTTGAGATGGTTCATCTCATGGGATATTCACTTTCATTAGCCCCACCTCCCCTTCCAATTGAAGAACCATGGTGATGTGATTTCAATTTTCCCAAGATCAATTTGGTTTTGTCCCCATTAAAATCCAAACCCCCCCATCGTCCCCTAAAAATTTCAAATTGGCGATGGTTCACTTTTCCACCACACACATGCTTTCCGTTATTCAAACGAAATTTTTATTTTTTGGGAGGCATGCTTTCATGGGAGGGTCCACCGTTGATCTTCCAAAGTCAAATTATTGTTTGGGTGCATCCTCAATTATTTAGACTTCTATAGTTAGTGTGAAGTCCAAATAGTAGGTTGTAAATAGTTAGCTTTTATTCTTTCTTTCTTTAATTATTATTTTCTTTTAATTTAGTCTAGTGTAATTAGTTAACTTTTTGTTATTTTTTCTTGTTATCCTTGATACTAAATTGTTTGTTAGATTATTTGGACTCGTTCTTATCGAGGATCGCTCCAATTTTGGGTAATATCATTCTTTTCCTATCTTTGTGTCGTGTTCTTAATGTGCATTGAGCATAATGCAATATTTAAGTTAGGGGGTGCAGGATATTATATTCATTTCATGTCCAGTCCATGGATTTGATCACATTTTATTACAAAGCATGCCTTTTGTTAAAAATTGAAAATTTTCAAAAATATTTTGTTTCTTTTTTCTTTGTTGTACATTTTGCCCTTATTTTCGATGAGAAATTTCAATAATTTCCCAATCCAATTGATAAATCAATTATTCATGTTCTCAATTTTAGAAGTTGTTAGAATTTAGTCCTCAGATCATTGATATTATGAATAACTTCATGAATTAAATTTTAATCCCATGAGCACATGTGCTTTCCTTGTTTTATTGATTTGGTTTAAGATTTTTATAACTCGATAATCTTTTGTTGCATTATATATACTTACACCGTGTGAGCTTTGGGCTTTCTTTCATTTATGAGTGTTATACACTACTCTTTCCTCTTTGAGAATGTTGAATTCGTCGATAATCTCTCTATTCTTTCATTGATCGTTCATTAATTGAGTTTATATCTTAAAATGTGTTACTTGAGCATGATTTTCAAAAAAAATTTGACTCAAGAATTGCATAAAATTTATGAAATGATCATAGGCCATCTTTATTATATCACCCATATTAGCCTTAACCTCACCTTATATGTTTTCCGTAGTCAACCCCTTTGAGACTAAATATTAGCCTTTCATTTCATTTCCCAAAATCCCAAAACTATCTCCTAATTAGAGTTTTAAACCTTACATATTACCTTCCATGCCTTTGTTTGGAATGTTTCTTGGGATTTAATGATGTTGTGTAGTGTTGTTGCAATTTAAGCATATGAAAAGAGTGAGAAGAGTGAAGAAAAACAGTTTAGTGAAAAAGCAAGAAAAAAATCCAAAACAAAAGAAAATAAGAAAAAGTTAGAAAAAGAAGAAAAGAAAAGAAAAGAGAAAGTTTTATATGTTGTATATTGTGTTCAATAATCTTTGATTTCTCTCATATTGTCATATTTAATGCTTGTTATGGAAATAATTTTCCAATTTTGAAATTGCCCGTAATCTCCCATTATCCCAAATTTTCATCCCCGAACACTTTGAATCCGTATATATTTCTTTTATTTTGTACCTTAACCCAAAACCTACATTACAACACCATACAAGTCCTATGTGATGTTAGGGTGAATTTAATTTAAAAGTCATAACAGTTTTGATAATATGTGAAAATAAATTTTGCCTCCTTTAATGAGCGGTATCTTTCATTGAGCTTAAATGTTTTTCTTTCTTATATAGCGTTCTTCATTAGTGACATGTCTGCGGACTACTTTCCATTTACGCTTACTCTTTATGCCTGCATGTCCTGTGTATTACCTCCCTTTTCATAGTGATTTAATTTTACGATTGTAATATCTAGTGAGGTTTGATATATGCATGCTCTAACGCTTATCCGAATTATTTAAGTTTTCTCCAAATCATACTATGCATGTGCTCGCCTCCCTCCCACTTTAAGGTTTCAATTCTATGAAGTTCGTTCCATAATGTTAATAACTACGGACTTTTGAATGAATTCATTCACTTTTCTAATAACGTGTTTGAAATCTTTTTCGTTATTGTTGAAACCGCGTGTATTAGGTTTTAGGTAAAATCACATTAAATTAGGTTTTAGGTTTTAGGTAAAATCACTCAACGTGTTTGAAATCTAATAACGTGTTTGAAAATTAGGTTTTAGGTAAAATCACATTAAATTGAAACCGCGTGTATTAAAATGGAATTATAATGCATTTAACTTTCTTTGTCACTCAACGTTAGTGTTTATAGCGATAATTCAATTTTAAGACGTATGTGACCATTTTGAATTAAATGCTTTATCTCACAACTTTGAGTTAAATTTCTTCTTGCGTGATGTTTATGATTAATTAAAAATGCTTGGTGAAATATTTTCGAACCAAAATTTTAATTATTAATTGTTCATCCTATGGCAGGGATGCGATCCCGACTCTCGTTTTATTATTTTTTGTTTTGTGTTAACTTCTTAATTTTTTCCTTTTCTTTCTTTTAAAACTTATCACCTTTTGCACTTTTATTCTTAAAATAATAAATCAATTAAAATATATACAACACTCCTTGTGGATTCAATCCCTACTTGCCGCTACACTTTCACTAGTGTACCAAGTTGTGGTATTTATTTTGTATAGGGCGTAAACACCCAACGACGTGTTTTGAATTCAAAGTTCACGCCTCATTCTGCTGGGTGACTCAACAAACCATCAACTATTCTATCATTTGCAAGCCATGTTAAAGACTTAGCAATCTCTGAAGATTGAAACCACCTTTTAAATCTTGGAATGGGTGGAAAGTACCATAATACTTTCACAGGAACACCTTGTTTCCCATCGTACCTCTTTTGTTCCAGAAAATTCTTCTTCACCTTATACCTTGATGTTCCTCAAGTGGGGCATTCAATGACATCTTCATACTCATTTCTGTAGAGTATACAATCATTAGGTCAAGTATGTGTAATACCCCGTATTTCCGCATATTTGAGATATAATTAATTCGATAATTAAATTATTTTATTTTAAATTACGCGAGAGAAGTAATTTAATTTAATTAAATAATAATGTAATTATTCAATATTAATCGAGAGTGAAATAATGATTAATATTATGAATTATTGTTGATACCAGAAATTATCCATCCACGTGGACCAAATCAGAAATGGATAAGTTCCTCCTTATGTGGCAAAAGTCCTAGTCAGTAAATAGTAAGTCGGCAGACAGGCCGACCAACATTAAGAATGCCGACCAACAAAGGATATGAAAAGCCACCATGCTGGTAGAACTATTGAAGATTCGTTTAACGTGGTCAATAAATTAATCATCACATTCATTATGTATGGGTGTAAATGCGTGAACATATAAATTCATTCCAACCCTTGATTCGTATAAATACCATATATCCCTTTCATTAAGGGGCATGATCAGATCCATTAAGAGAAGACATATCAAACTCTACGGACTTCTTCTTGATAAGAATACCTAGATTTCTATGATCACTGAGATCAATTACATAGTAGTGGACATAGGCTTTATCACATACACGAACCACTTTAAAACCTGGTGTTTCTTTGTCATTATCTCGTCATAATTTATATATTTTATCTGTGATTAAGAAATTAGATCCAGTCTAGTTTTTTACATCAACAAATTGGCACCGTCTGTGGGAACGAGTGACTAATTATCGTTCTCAAATCTCTTATCTTTGTTTAACGTAGGAAAAATGATTGATCCTGATTCTAGCACCAAGAATGAAGGCAATCGAATTGCTCCATCTGCTCCGCTTGCGACAAATGACATAACTGGAATCCTACCCAGTTTGGCAAGAGGATAAGAGGCCATACAGGAAACTGTCAGGCAATTGGGCTTATCATTACAAACAAGATCTCCAGCCCCTTCTAGAAAACCAATGGTTCCTTCTCCGAGAAGAGACATGCCTTCTCTTCCTCCCAGACTTAGTCGTCATAGTTATTCTAAATCCTCACAAGATAGGACTTACCATCCTAGATTCCGCTCGTCAATAAGAGACACAAAATTATATGACGGCCAATCCTCATCTCCTGAAAGGCCAAGTGCTATGGAGAGGTTAAATAAAGAATTTTTTTTTATCTACTAGGGCTTCGAGCATGCAGGAATCAACCTAGAGAGTTGTGTAGAAACACTGCACAACCAGCCGACCACCGTGAAGCCTCCATCCGGTCAAGATCCAATGTTCGATGATTTGTATATGTCGAGCAAACCTCTCAGGGGGGAAACTCATCATGGACACATGGCTGAGAAGATTCGCGGAGGACTAATGTAACTAATCCTTCTTGGAAAGAGTTACTCTAGCGGTTAGAAGATCGACTGGGAAAAATGGTGAAAGTAAGGAGTCCTTTGCAGATAAGTTTTATTAAAGCATTCCACTTTGTTAAGGAAATTGTGGATTTTCCAACTCCATCTAAATTTAAAGATCCTATGGTAAATCCTAAGTATGATGGGAAAATTGATCCAGTATTGCATATAGAGCAGTATCAAGTTGTTGCTGACATTTATTCAATCCCTTTATGAGATGCGGTGTAGAGCATTCTCAAGTACCATTATAGGTTCCGCCCAAATATGGTACAATAATTTGCCCTAAGGACAGATTAAAGACTTTAACCAGCTTACCGAGATATTTATTAGCAATTTCTATTTTGGAACCAAGTCGGTAAAAATAGTAGCACACCTATTGAGTGTCAGGAAGCGCGTGGGAGAAACAAGCAGGGAATACATCACTCGTTTTAATAACGAGAAATTAAAAGTTGTGGACTATGAGGAGAAGACAACTATTACAGCTCTTCTGAGTGGACTTCTCCCCGAGAAACCCTATTATCCTCTAGCAAAAGATCCTCCCAAAACCATGACTGAGCTTATGGCTAAGGCAGGAAAAATTATGAACGCCAAAGAAGAAATGGCTGCCAAGAAAGGTTTAGCCTCCAAGTATGAGAGCAAGGATACTAAGGAGAATAAGGGGTTAAAGGATCAGAAAACCAAGAACAAGGAAGAAAAACTCAAGAAATTTGGAGCTTATACTCACTTTATTGTTGTCATATGCCATATCCCGGAAGAGATCGCACACAATAAGGATTTGTGTTAGCCAGAAATATTAGGGTCACCTCCTAACAAGAGGGACAAGTCAAAGTGTTGTGAATTACACAGGGGCCATGGCCATAAAACAAATGATTGTATCCTTTTGAAGAACGAGATAGAGCCCCTTATTCGCTGAGGGAAACTAGACAAGTTTGTTGCTCGGTGAAGAGATCGAGAATCTAGAGGAAGATCAAATTCTCCATGTAAGACAAAAAATGATAAGAATCATGAAGATGATAATGAAGATAATCATGACTTACTAAAGAAATCCAGGCATCCAGAACATGAGGTAGCCTTGATTAGTTTTGGTTCATTTATTTGTAATGTCATTACAGGTGGTAATGCAGCAGGAGGAGATCATTCCGCTAAAAGAAAAACTTATCTCAATGGAGCACAAGCTTGCTCTTTTATACAAAGAGTCATTTAAAATGAAGATGATTGGACTACGAAGGTCAACAAAGATAAATTGGTGATTGAGTTTTTAAAGAATGATATTTTTGTAGTACTTTATCCACATGATGACCCATTAGTTGTTAAATTCAGAACTCAGGACGTAATTGTCGCCAGGATCTTGGGTTATAATGGGAGTTCAGCCGACATAATGTTTTTCCCCTGCTTTAAAAGTCTAAACCTGAAACCTAGCTAGATGGATCCTTATCATAGGCCATTAATAAGCTTCTCGAGGTAGAAAGTATACCCCTAGGAACTATCAAGTTGGAAGTGTTATTTGGCACTTGTTCGACAAGTCGCATAGAGAAGATACCCTTTTTAGTAATGGATATAAATGTTGAATCTACCTACAGTGTGATCCTTGGTAGGGTGGGATTGAAGAAGATTGGGGTACTGCCTTCAACAGTCCACCAATGCATGAAGTTTCCAACTCATTTTAGAGTGGACATTGTGAAAGGAAACCAAAAAATAGCAAGGGAGTGTTACTACTCTTCTGCCGAGAAATAAGATTTAGTTACTTAAAGAAGAAATACACGACTTATGAAGTAGACACCCCTGAGCCCAATAAAGAGTCTGAAGTTGAAACTTTAGATCCATGAGATGAGGCAGAGTTGGTCAAGGGACAGATTGTGGAGACCACTAAAAGAATTCTTCTAGATGATGAGAGTTTAGAAAGTACTACGAAAATTGGCTTAACACTAGATCTAGATCTCAAGAAGGAGTTGATTATGTTTCTCAAACAGATGAAGAATGTATTTTTTTGGAATCATGAAGACATGCATGGGATTGATCCCAATTTCCTCTGCCATGAACTTAATATCAAGAAGGATTATAAGTCGATCAAGTAGAGGTGGACAGTCTTTAGCCCCAAGAAGAATCAAGATACACAAGAAGAATTAGAAAAACTTCAAAAATCTTAATTCATAGAAGATGTCAAGTATCCTGACTGGTTGGCCAATGTAGTGATGGTCAAGAAAAAGAATGATAAATGGAGGATGTGTGTGTTCTTTACTGATTTGAACAAGGCGTGTCCAAAAGACCATTTCCCCTTTCCTAAAATTAATCAATTGGTGGATGCTAATTTGGGGATTGAGCTCTTAAGTTTCATAGATGCTTATTCAGGATTCAATAAGATAAAGATGAAGCCTGAAGATAGGAAAAGCACAACTTTTATCACCAACCGAGGAACTAATTGCTACAACGTGATGCCCTTTGGGCTAAAAAATGCTGGGGCAACATACCAGAGGTTAGTGAATAAAGTATTTGAAGACCAGATAGGCAAGGATATGGAGGTATATGTGGATGACATGTTAACGAAAAGCAAGAAGGCTTTTGGCAATATCAGCGATCTTAGTCAAACTTTTAACCAGCTGGAGAAGAATTAGATGAAGTTGAATCCGATCAATTACGTGTTCGTAGTTTAAGAAGGACTGTTCCTCGACTATATAGTCAATAAAAGAGGAATTGAAGACAATTCGACAAAGATAAAAGACTTAATAGAAATGCCATCGTCGAGTAACAAAAAGTAAGTTCAAATAATCACAGGTAAAGTAGCAGCCGCAAACATATTTGTCTCCCAAGTAACATATAGATGCTTACCTTTCTTCAAGGTATTAGGAAAAGCTTTTGAGTGGAATTCAGAATGTGAAGAAGCATTCCAAGAGTTAAATAAGTACCCGGGATCACCACCTTTGCTTTCCTGACCAGTTCGGGGAAAAAATGTACTTGTACTTGGTTATTTCTGAATCGATAGTAAGTTTGGCTGTGGTTAGAGTGGATAATGGAGTACAAAAAACAATTTATTAAACTATTAAGGCGTTCAGAGGAGCTGAAGTTCGGTACCCACACTTTGAAATTTTTTCCTTAGCACTTAGTGAAGCTTCTCGGCACATGAAGCCTTATTTCCAAGAATACACAATCATTATGTACACTGATTTAGCTCTTCGTCAGGCACTCCATAAGATAAAAAATATGAAAGATTGATGTACTAGGCGACAGAATTAGGACAGTGTGTCATTATTTATAAACTAAGGACTTCATTGAAAGGATACTCTTTGGCAGATTTCATAGCATAATTTACTTATCCAGAACGCTTGCCTACCAAGCAAGCTTTTGTCGAAGGAAGATCAACACAAAAGCAAGATGACATACCCTATTCTGTTCAACAACACTTGCCTTCTGGGAAAACTTCTAAAGAAGGAAGCTCAGCTCAAAAGCAAGCCAAAGTGCCAGCCAATCAACTTGAATCTTCTAAGATTCAAGAGATGGCTCAAAATTATGCTGAAGAAGTAAGGAAGTATTTCACTATGGAGTTTTGACTGAAGAAATATTTTGTGATGACGTCCCTGTATGGAACTTATATGTGTATGGATCCTCATGTGTAACTGGCAGTGGAACAGTTATTATACTCAATACTCCTGATAATATTGGTGTTAAATATGCACTCAGGTTCCAATTCAAAGCATCCAACAATGAGGCGGAATATGAGGCCTTAGTAGTGGGACTAGATTTGGCTCATTCATTAGGCGATGAACAAGTAGTGGCACACAGATAATCACAAAATGTTGTCAACCAAGTACTTCATTTGTATGGAGTGGAAGGGGAATTGATGACTAGGTGCCTCGCCAAAACCAGGGATGCTATTTCAAGGTTCCTAGCTATACAAATGAATGGGATTCCAAGAACAACTAACGTCGAGCAAATGCCCTTGCTCAGTTAGCTTCAACGACCAAAATTGAACTCCAAAGAACCATTCCCATAGAACTTCTGGCTAACAAGAGCATTGATGAGGACTTAATGATTAATTTTGTTACTGTGGGTACCCAAAATTAAGATCATGGGCCTGGACGAGTAGCCCAATTCTGGCGGCCCAAAGTCTAGGCCCCCTATCTCTTATTTGATTACCCGTTCTCTTCCCACGTTCCCATGAAGGGAGGTTATAGGGAGAGATGGAAGACGTGGGGGAATCCAACACCCCCACTTACCTAAATGTGCATGTATATATTGAACCCTACGTACGGGGCAAAAGGAAAAGTTGTATTCTCTGTAATCACTCCCCGGAGTATATAGAAATAACACCGACTGCACCACCGTGGACGTAGGAACATCTTTGCTGAACCACGTACATCTTTTGTTGTGTGATTGTCATTTTACATTCCATATTCTTGCTTGGTGATTGCTTTTTTCTTATCTATTTGTGTTGCATAATAATTGTCACCACAATTGGCCCCGTCTGTGGGAAGCATTCATCTTTCCCTGAGAAGATCCCACACCAAGAAAGGAGTTTAAAATGTCTGGTCACAGCAGCAATGCCCCCCAGGCAGGGGATATTCAAGAACCACCTGCTCCTCGCAGGATTAGGTTTGAAGCTCGATGTTAAGATCAAAGGGCTTGCTTAGAAAGGCTAGCCACAGAAGAAAGCTAAGGACCAGCGAGGTCCACGCAGATATCCAGACTGATTGATGCATATGAGGCAAGGTTCCACGAGTAAAGGGAGTCTTCTCGCAAACACGAGGCTGAGAATGCTCGCTTAAAGGAAGACTGGAAAGACTGGAGAGAGAGCTTCATCCTGATAACAGAAGACGCCCATATCGCACTCCTAGCCCTCAGGCGAGCAAGTCTCGCAGCCGAGGAAGGAGCCCTAGGCAAGGATCTCAAAAGGTTGAAGGAGGAGAATCAGACGACGACCTCCGCGAGCAGCTGTGAAGAGCTCGCTGTTATCAGAGCCCTGATCGCAGCGACGAGAACATACGAAATCTGGTTCGCAGGGAGATAGACCAACATCTTGCCCACCACAGTACCAGATCAACCAGAGAACTCGCTAGGCGAGCACTAAAAACTCAGATGAAGTCACCCTTCAAGCGGGAAATTGAAGAAAAAGAAGCCCCCAAGAAATTTTCCATTCCAAGGTTCAAGATTTATGACGGTAAGACTGATCCCATCGATCACGTCAGGCAGTACTGACAGGCCATGACCCTCTGGAATCACCGGGATGCACTGATGTGCCGTATTTTCCCCTCGAGCCTGCATGATGTGGCATAAAAATGGTTCGAAAGACTCCCCCATTGGTCCATTAGAAGTTTCAAATCCTTGGTCGAGGTCTTTTCGGCCCACTACATTACTAGCAGCTCCCATCCCAAAAGGATGGATGCTTTGCTGACAATGAAGAAGACGCCTCAGGAGACCCTCCGAGACTACGCAAAAAGGTACTGGGAGTTATTCAATGAGGTCGAGGATTGATCGGAGCAAGTGTCAGTGGCCTCTTTTCAAATTGGGCTACCCATCTCTTCCCTTCTATACCAGTCCCTAATGAAGAAGGAAGCCATAACCATCGATGACCTAATGGCTCGCATCGAGAAGTATGCCAAGGTGGAAGATGTGACCCGCCTCAGCACAGGTGAAAACGATCGAACCAAGCTCGTTGCCAAGAGCAGTGACAAAATTAAGATCCAAAAGAAAGGAGGAAAGAATGGGGGCAAGAATGTCTCCAAAAACGGAGGTGGTAATGATGTGGAGAAAGCATTTCAGGCAGTTAACACCGTTTTCAGAGAGCTAATTTACAAGATTCTCATAAAAATCAAAGACGAGCCATTCATCAAGTGGCCCAGGAAAATGGGAGAAGATCCCTCGAAGAGGAACAATGCGCTGAGATATGCTTTTCATAAAGAGGGAGGACATAAGACTGAGCATTGCAAAGCTCTCAAGTCTCACCTCGAGGAACTGGCCCAGTGTGGGCATTTGAACCAGTTTTTGGAAAAAAGGCAGAGAAGGTAGTTGCCAATAGAGAAGAAAGACCTGACAACGTACTCGAAGATGATGATGGACAGGAGTTTGCAGTAATTCATGGGGCATCTGATGCCAAGTAGATCCAAGGAAATTCAGCTCGAATGGAGATGAAGAAACTTACAGCGGTAATGCAGTTGTAGGTAGATAGTAATCCACAAAATAATCATAAATCTATTGAAGAAATTCTGAAAACCATTGATGTGTTCTTGAAGATATTATGTTGATAATTTTTTGGAAAAAGAGGATAAAAACATGCTTTTAATTGATCTTGATGATTCTAGGATGTTTAGATCATTAGAAATCATTCACATATGTTGCTATGTCATGTAGTAAGGATTATAATTCATTTGGGTTGTTAATATGAAGGTTTGAATGATAAAAAAATGATGAAACCCGTAGTAGAAGAAATGCAAAAAAACTGGGCTGTTACCTGGGCGATCGATCAATCGACCCCCTGCCTTCGATCGATCGACCTCCCCAGAATCCTTGAAGTTGTTTCTTTTTAATGTTGATTCTTATCCCAAACCTTTTGTAGATCTTTGGTGATTGTTAATGAAATATTATGGGACTTAGAGAAGATCAGTAAGCCCTAGATAAGATTTGAATTGATTTGATTGGGATTTAATTGATTGCAATTATGTTAGTTAAATTGGAAGAAATTTCGGTTGCTAGATTCATGTGTTGGATTCTAATTTGTATGCTTGAGGATTAAGGATAGGTCCAGTATGGGAGATTTGATATAATACCTGGGTAGCCTTAGGGTTACAATTTGAACATCAAGGACTGAGTTTAAGCTCATTATTGAGAACTGAGTGTAGTACCAGCGCTTAGTGGGATGGCTCTTGGATAGAGATGGGAATTCGGACCACATTTGGTTGAAAGAGGGGATGAGGTTATTTCGGTTGCATATTTGAAGTTGACGGACCTCCACGATCGACAAAGTTAAGTAGTAGTGTATTGGAGGGGTTCCTTGTTTGGATTTCGCTTTGAGGGACGTTCCACGCATGAACCTTAACCACATCGGGAGTGGAGAGATATTATAGGATACGAGGATGTTGGTTTTGTTAACAAGTCTTATAGTGTGAATGAAACACTATAGACTATGAGTCAGGTGATGATGGTATTCAATCCTAGTTGATAGAAGATGTGTTTATAAGAGATTAGAAACAATCGGTTATAACCCTAATCAAGGGAGAGTTTAATTCGTGGTAATTCGGGAGACATGATGTTATGGAACAGTAGGATTCTAGTGATTTCTTACTGAATTTATGTTAAGGAAAAACCTATTTGAACCTTGGGAAATGAGTGAGACTCGGGGATAATTAAATTAAAGATGAAAAGTCATATTATTTTATACGTAGGATTTAAAGAGATATAATGCTATGTATGGGAATTATCTTAGGGTAATGTGAGTACCTTGTTGATATTATATTATAGGTATGATAATGCCTATTTGATTGATTGATGATTATGTGTATGACATACCTAGCTTACTTGCTATCGACGGGAGGTTTGCGCGTGAGGGCAGTCATATCCTGATGAATCCATGGGATCTTTGATTTGTCTCTCAAGAACATAGGGCTATAAAAGACTTATCGGGGAGTTGATAAGTCCGCTGACTGTGGGAACCTAGGTATGTGCGTGACCCGTGGATACGATAACTATGTTCGCCTCCAATGTTTGTGTTGTTGTTTATGGTTCGAGGAATCCTTACCGAACCTTTAGTCCCCTATTCGGCGACCAGCGATGATGGGACATGATAGCAGAGTAATGCATTGCACCGCAGCTGTGACTCGGGGTTCCATATTATATATGTATATATATATATATATATATATATATAATGAATTAAATGAATGCTTGGATATATTGTGGTTAAATCATCTACTGTGTGATAATTGTAGATAACGATGAGTTCAGAAAAAGAATTGAAATAAGTTAATGAATATTTATTGAAAAGCTTACTTCATATTAATGATAATCGAAGCATGTTAATGGGAAACATATGAGAATAATTATCTGACGTATGGTATGGGACATACGGGGTTATGATATAGGATGGAATCATAGAATGGAAACTAGTGAGGAGGAACCATTAACTAGGAGGTTAATAGGAAATGTTAAGTGTGCACTCTAGATGAGAGGTGAGAATAGCAAGTAAGAGTTGGATACTAACATGTACAAAATAAATTCTTTATTGAACTTGTTAAATACTTGTTGTTTTCAAAAATCATTTTCACATCGGGCTATGACCCGTTTCCTTGCATATTTTCTTTTCTATTGTACCTTCTATATCAGGTGTCCAGTAACAAGGATGCCAACCTTAGAGGATTATGACGATCTATGGAGCTATGGAGTATTGATTAAACGCCTATCTTCATTTGATTCACAGTATTCTCTGAGTTAGGGCATGTCGTCCAAAGGAACTCAATTGTCTCTTTTCTATCTGAGTCATATACTCTTGTATTCTTGTCATTTTAATACATTTAATATTGTTGGGATTTCTATATTGGATTATTATTTGGGAATGTTTATTCCAATTGAATTTAAATTCTTTTGTGTTATCTGTTTGGTTATTAGTGTTGTAGAATAATATGTGTTGTGTTATTCGTAAACTAAAAATGGATTTTGTTGAATTAAAATTTGGAAAGTTTTTAACACCAGCTTAATTGGGTATTTGGTGAGTTGTAAATGTTTTCGACAGTGATGCTAAGAATGAGCCAACTGTATATTCTGTTTTAATTTGGTATGGGACTAGCCACCCGGTATTTAATTAGGCGGAGTGTTACATTACTAACCACCTAATGATTAATTAAGTCGGTGTCAAAATTTTATCTTTCGAATTAACCGAAACAATAAGTATAACAAGAAACCAAATATAACAATCACAATATAAATGAGTCTAAATATTTTACAAGTATCTAAATAAAGTGTTAGCAGAATAAACATCGACTAAGAACAAACCAACATAAATTCGATACATGGAAAATATAGCTGATACAATCTGAACTGAAATAAAATGTACAACTACGATGATCAACATGCTCGAAAGTACAACTGAGATACCATCCCTAGATAGAAGTGAATAAAAGAGGCGTCTAGTACAACTCCTGCAACACCCCCATATGTCGCAACTGCGAAACCCTGGAATAGAATCAAGTCTGGCATCCATGTGGTCGGATACCTAAAAGGTTTTTGAAAATATTTGATATCAAGGGTTAGAACCCAAAACATTTGAAAATATTTAGAAATTAAATTAAATTATAGTAAATTAAAATGCATGAATGCTCCTCATATATAAGCCAGTGTCGCACTCTCTTGAGGACCGACTCATCCATCAACTATTGTGCACACCTAGCATTTTTCTATATAATCCACCTAGTCCTCTATCCCGTGACTAGTTCTCGGTAATAACCTTTCAGACGTACTAATCCATCCCGAGTATGTTCAATATATGATTTATAAGTTATTTAGCGCATTAACTTGACAAGTCATTTCTCAGTTGGAACCATATAACATTCTCAATTGTTATATATAAATAATACAATTCACATCATGTATTTTACCCGTATATAATTATATGGACCATATATACGTATCATCATATTACCAAATTCACACACGGCATAAATATATCACCATCCTCCCAAGTAGACACTCACCGGATGTTCTCTACATTGCCATCAATCCAGGTATACTCATCCACCCGGACATCCTGACACAGTTAGATCCTGGAATCAGTGAAACAAAATAAACGTAGCGGAGGCGGTCATAGTTCCCTCCGGAAATGAGACCGAGTTATACCCAAGACGTCTCACCCCTAACTACAGACGCTATGAGCTGGGGACTATACTCACCCTGATCCTGAAGCCAGGGGATTAACCCACATCGCGCAACCTCATATGATAGCACTAAAGGGGTATGCTTTTACCAAATATCTATTCATCAATATTTGAGATCACACAATATATATATATATATATATATATATATATATATATATATATATATATATACACACTATCACACTTTCGTATATATGTACATTAAATTTAATCCCAGCTATACCGTGCACAAAATCCGTAGCACTAGCCCAAATTATACTTGAGGCGATATCCCGACTTAAATTTAATTAATCATGCATTAATTAATTTATTGTCTCGGTGTTGCCCAACTAATATACCCGGACTCACTCATTTGGCCCGAAAATACAATATTCACAATTTATTAATAAAAATTCTCCTTAATAAGCTTGACACCCATATTAATAATGTTCGTTAATGTTCATTATCCCATATTAAGTTTAAACCTGACACTGTCGTGTTCCATAATAACCTCAAATAATACCAAGCTAACAACTTACTGCCCATCTGTAAACATTTATATCCCATCTCAAAGTGTACTGCCCAGTTGTAACCATTTTCAATCCATCCCAATCCAAACCGTTGGAGGAGGAAATATGGACGAAATTATCACATCGTTCAAATGAGCATTCTGTCGTTCGAATGACATTAGTTATCGCTCGAACCAGATCCATGTCATTTGAACGACCCTGGCTTATCTCTTTACCTTCTTCCACCAGTTCTGTTCCGCCATTAATGAACTTAAAAACCCTTTTTACCCATATTCATTCATCTGTAACCCTTAAGAATTTATCCAGCCTAAAAATCTTAAGTTCCCCAATCTTAACACAAATATCTACACGGATTCGGAGCTTAATCAATCAAAATCCCAAATATTTTACCGTTCATAAATCAAAATTATTTGAAACTCAATTTAGATCTCAACCTAACCCAAAACCACTTGTTCTTATCACACCCACAATGATATGAATAGGAATCTGCAATTAATTTAAAAGAAAGTTTAACAACTTGTCTTATGGTTCGTAGGGTCTGAATCCTTTGGTGTAGATGACGATTTGATGAAGATCTCCCACACTTTTTCTTGATTTTAGAATCCCAGGGTTTTCTCTAATTGCTCCCTCTTTTGTCCTCTACTTGATTAGGTTTTCTTAAATGAGTTATGGATCTCACACCCTCTCACTTTTAGGGTTTTTTAGGTCAATCCCATTTTTAGACTTGTGGACTTTAGTAAAAGGGCCCAAACACTCCTATGTGGGCTTGGTTATGCCTAAAAATACCCTGAGACCCATTTACTACTCGTGGGCACCCTTTTTCGACTATTTCGACCCATCCAGACTCAATTATACTCTAAGAATTTCCATCCGAATTATT
Source organism: Sambucus nigra (assembly GCA_949130495.1). Lineage (NCBI taxonomy): Eukaryota > Viridiplantae > Streptophyta > Magnoliopsida > Dipsacales > Adoxaceae > Sambucus > Sambucus nigra. The sequence goes on from OX422217.1 coordinate 36,033,661, forward strand.
TTACTAGAAGTTTTTATCTCGACCCCAATACAGTTTATTCCAAACTCATGGTTGAGATTAGGGGTGTGTTTCGGTCGGATCGGATCAGAAAAGCATGTTTTAGAAAATTTTCCGAAAAAATCGGCGTGCCAAAGCCGAATCTGATTTTTTTTGGAAATGTTTTTTTTTTCGAATTCGGAATTTTCGGCAAAATTCAAAAAATTCGGCAATTTTCCAGAAACATAAATCGGAAAATACTTCGAAAAATATTTTGGAAAATTTTTCGTGGAAAAACTGGAATATACTTTGAAAAATATTTCGGAAAGACAATCGAAAAATAGTTCGAAAAATAATTCGGATAATATTTTGAAAAATAATTTGAAAATTCAGTTCGGAAACAAATTTCGAAAATTCAGATCGGTAAAAATCGGAAATTCAAAATATAATAAAATTCCGATTTTCGATCCGATTTTTTTTCGAAAAAATTGAAAATCGAAAAATCAAAAATCGACAATAAACAAATCTTTCCAAAATTCGAAAAAAATCGGATCGAAATTTAGAAAAATCAAAAAATCAAAAAAAAAAACACACAGCCCTAGTTGAGATGAACAAATGCCACATCACTATCACTCATTTTGACATAATTAAACTAGTAAATTTTTATAAATCCCTTAAATATTAATCATGTGCTCACGTGTTTAATATTTAAATAATATTAGTAATAATTAATTCAATTAAATTATGAGACACAATAATTTTAAAAATTAGCCAAGTTAATTAATTAATAAATGTCGAATAATTACGAGGTGTTAGATTCATCCCTATGTCGCATGGTGTGCACCCAAACTCGTCTGGAGAAGTCATCTGTAAAAGATATAAAATAATTCTCACCTCCCAAAGATGCAACATTGGTAGGTCCTCGGACATTCATGTGAACATAATCAAGAGTCCCCTTTGTACGATGTACTGATGTGCCAAACTTGGCATTTGTCTTCTTGTCCAGAACACAATGTTTACAAAATACAATCTTATATGTCTTAGGACATTTTAATAAACCTTGATTTACTAATCCCCATAAAACCTTCTCTCTTGCATATCCCAAACACACATGCCATAATCTAGTAGCATCATATGCACCTTTTGAGACTGTTATTGCACATGTAACTTTATTTCCAAGGAGAAAATACAAGTTACTCTTCTTCGATAACTTCATCAGAACTAGGGCTCCATGTGAGACCTCCAGACCATCGCCCTTCAACGTGATCTCATAACCCTTACCCGCCAAAGCGCTAAGTGAGATAAGATTTTTCTCAAGTTTCGGTACATACTGACGCGACTTTAAATGTGTCTCTAGTGCGTGCTTATATCAGCTCAAGTGTAAGTCGGTCGTGTAAGTAATAATCTGAGAAAGTCGGGTATCGAACATAGGGAATAGGACGTAAGACGTGACGACGAATAGGAAAGACGCGTAACCCTACAAATGACACAGATAAGAAAGAAGAGATGGTGGTTTTGGGATTATACCTATCAACTACTACAATACGAAGTAAAGTAAGAACTAACTGAGCATGCGACATGAACTAACCGAGACTGTAACTTTATGAAAGAAACTGGAGTTAGGGTACACTCCCCCGCACCGTTGGTGTTCACATAGAACATAAAAGATTCAAAAACGTTATACTTCATTCAAAGAGACATCAAATACTAAGCATTTGACATATGAGGACGAAATTCCACACAATATCAAATCAAAAATTATATTTGACTAAGATGATAAGTTATCAAAACATCAATTGCACCCTTAAACATTTCGGTTACATAGGGTAAACGAAATTAAAAGGCCTACCATATTTATCTTGATAAAGTTAAATCTTTGAATAAAAGATTACTTTTTATTCACTTTTAAATCCATATGTGTCACCTAGGTTGTGTTCATGTACCTCAACCCGCTAAAAACTTAGCCGTACATGGTGTAATGATGACAAAACACGTTAACTACTTTTCATGAAATCATTCCAACGTAAAAATTATGATTAAACATGAAGATGAGGTTTTTAACTATGAAATTATCAATCACAAACCAAAAACATAAGAGAAAATGAAATTAATTGAAGAACTATACTTGTATTGAATAAAAACCTTGAATTTAATGCCAATAATTGTTGAAAAAAATGAATCCTAAGGTTCTTACCTCCAAGAATCCCCCAAAACTATGTAAATACCTCCTCTCTAATGTCTGGTGATACAATAAGATATAACCCTCATGTTTTATTAAGTATTTGAACCATGCACGATTCTAATTTTTAGAATAAAAAATAGAAATTATGTTGCGCCGAACCGATCCGATTTTGACTTCTTTAAAGTGGTGAACCGGTCCCTTAATCCAGTGTGACGGATCCATCTAGATTATCTTTCATTGGTTTGGTTTGCACATTACAGTGAGGGGGACTGTCTCACTTCATGGTCTATCGACTCGGTTCTATTTTTCTTCCTTCCTCTTGTGATTTCTTCTCAACTTTGAAGCTTCATAACTTCGCAACAGTGACTCGAATTTGGGTGTCATTTCTTCTAACGTGTTTGTGGACTTGAGGTTTTCAACTTTGCTTAGGTTTTGTGTCTGAATTCTTGGTGTAAAGTTACTCTTTTGCCTTTTACTTTCCTTCACTTGTTTCTTTCTTCATTTTGAGTTTTCTCTTTTCTTCGCTTGTATAAAATACCTGCAAAATGTAAGAGAAATACCCTAAACTCAATGCACTCAATGGAAGATGTCAGCATCAATTTTATGAGATAAATGAACATAATTTACATCGCACTAAGTGATAAAAGCCTCTTAATTACGGGGATAAATATGTTGAATTTATGCCTAATCAAACTCCCTAACTTAGAACTTTTATTGTCCCGAGCAATGTAAAAGAACAAAGCAAGGTCAATACATTTAGCAAACATGTTATTAGGATATAATACCTCTTTCGCGGGCAAGCGATTCTATTTAGAGTATGCAATAAGCCTTTAAACCCCTACGTTACCCTTGTAGGACGAGTTGTGTCTCGTGAGGGTTTGCAGTGAATATACCCACTGTTGATACCAAATTTAGTTGGCTGACATGAACCAATAAAGTGAAGACACGTGGCAACAACAAACACTTCCGAGGAACTCACACGCTCTGAGGAACCATACTACAACGAGGAACGCTGATTCCCTGAGGAACTCGTACGCTCCGAGGAACAAGAACTCTCCGAGGAACCCTTGAGTACCGAGAAGCTTAGGCGGTCCGAGCAACTCAAGTGGTCCGAGCTGCACCTCGAACAAAGCATTAATAGCAGGATAACCAACAGTTTGACTGTTCATTAAATTCTTATCATTCAGACGCACACGCTTAAGGGGCATTGAATGTATTACCCTTTCATATGTACATCATTTAATGTATTACCCTTTCACATTACAGCCCCATGGCTATAAATACATTGTACAATCCTCATTATAAGGGGACCGAAATTTCTTGAGATAACTTGTAATCGAGAATTCCCATACAATCAGCAATACCGTAACAGTGGACGTAGGCCATTCTTATAAGGCTGAACCACTTTAAGAATTCTTTATCTCATTTATTTATCTGTGATTGAATAATTAGATATGATCTAATTTTTTACATCAACAGATTGGCGCCGTCTGTGGGAAACGATTGGTAATATCGTTTTCCATAAAAAACAATCCATCACAAATGGATGATATTCCAGAATCTAGCAATTAAAACGCTGGAAGCCCTCCAAATCCATCTACTCCGCCAAGTATTCCAGATCTGGCTAGAATAATGACAAATCTGGCTCAGGGCCAGATCGCCATGCAAGAAACTATGCGTCAACTCATACAAACCCTCCATGGCGGTGCATCAACCCATTTAAGACCACGAAGTATTCAAAGAAATACCCGTACATCTTCTTCGCGTACTAGGCGTACCAATTCATATCGCAAAGAGGAGTCTGAAGATTTTTCTTATCAACCTGGACGAACTTCGTCATTGCGAGCCACAGATACTGAACAACGTATCACTCTCTCCCCAGAAAGGACCAGTGTGCTAGAAAGATTAAGCAGAGTATCACCTTTCGATCTATTAGGTCCTAGGAGGAGCAAAAGTCCTCCTAGAGCCCCATCAAGGAGTTTCCGACTACCATCAGACTTAAGGGAAGGATCTGCCCAGTCGCGACCAGCTGCTCGTCAAGAGAGATCCCAGGAAGCCACATCAACGCGATCAGTTGCTCGAACCAATAGGCCCGAGGAAGGAAATGATTCATGGAAAGGCTCTATTTAAAGGCTGGAGGATAGATTGGGGGAAATGGTTAAAGCTAAGAACCCCCTACAACGAACCTTTGTTCGAGGAACACCTTTTGTCCAGTTCATTGTAGATTTTCCAACACCATCAAAATTCAAAGCACCTGTTGTGACCCCCAAATATGATGGAAAGACTGACCCTGTCCTTCATATCGAACAATACCAGGCTGTAGCTGACATCTATGATGTTTCAGATGAGATGAGATGCAGAGCATTCTCGGGAACTCTTACCGGATCTGCTCAAATATGGTATAATAATCTTCCTCGGGGTAAGATTTCAACCTTTCTTCAACTGGCCGAGTTATTCATTGGGAATTTCTATTTTGGGGCAAAGCCAGTTAAACGAGTAGCACATTTGTTAAGTGTTAGACAAAAGCCTGGTGAAAGTACCAGAGATTATATAACTCGTTTTAATAACAAGAAACTCGAAGTCATTGATTATGAGGAGAAGACAACGATTATCGCCTTGATGAGTGGACTACTGCCCAACAAGTTGTACTATACTTTGGCCAAAGATCCACCTAGAACCATGTCAGACCTGATGGGAAAAGCGTCCAAGATTATGAATGCCGAGGAGGCTATGGCTGCGAAGAAGAATATGGATGCCAAAGAAACCAAGGTGGGAAGGCGATAAAACTAAGAAGAAAGAGCATAAGAACAATGGTAATGACAAACATTCAAAAAACAGGTCGGTGTGGGACGTGATGAAGAAATATGATAATTATACTCCTTTGAAGAATGATATCAACCATGTTCTGGAGGAAATCAAGAACAATGAGGAACTAAACTGGCCAGAGAAAATGAAGGAAGACCCTGACAAGAGGAATAAGGCGAAGTATTGCGAGTTTCATAAAGATTATGGCCATATGACTAAAAATTGCATAGCTCTTCAGAATGAGATTGAAACACTCATCAGACGAGGAAAGCTATCAAAGTATGTTGATCGTGGAAACGAAAGAAGGAACAACGACCGAACAAGAGAGAGGTCTAGATCTCCTTGTCGAGCAGAGGAGAATAAGAAAAGAAACCATGAAGTTGATCCCGAAGATGACCCTGATCTTTCCAAGAGACCAAGGCAGCCAGAACGCGAGGTATTTTCAATACGCTTTGGGTCATTTGACTGTAATGTTATAACAGGTGGAGATGCAGGAGGAGGAGACCTTACTGCCAAGAGAAAAGCTTACCTCTGTGAGGCTCAAGCTTGCTCATACATTCAACGAATAAATCTAACTGAGGAGGATCGCCCGAGAAAGGTGAATAAAGAGAAATTGGTCATTGGTTTCTCAAAGAATGACCTTACAGGTGTTCTATATCCTCATGATGACCCATTGGTGATCAAGATGAGAATGAAGGAGGTAATGATTTCAAAAGTACTGGTAGACAATGGTAGCTCGGTAGACATCATGTTCTACTCGTGCTTCGATAGTTTAAATCTAAAGCTATCTCAACTGGAGCCTTATCATAGACACCTCCTCGGTTTCGCTGGGGAGAAAGTATTTCCACTTGGGATGATCAAGTTGTATATATTCATTGGTACGTGGCCTGCTTATCGAACATAAAGAATACACTTCTTCGTGATGGATAAGAATGTTCAGTCATCATACAATATCATCATGGGAAGAGTAGGATTGAAGAAGTTCGAGGCTGTACCATCTACGGTGCCTCAATGCCTGAAATTTCCAATAAATTTTGGAGTAGGAGTTGTTAAAGGTGATCAGAAAGTAGCTCGGGAATGCTATTATTCATCCGCCGAGCAAGAATAAATGTAGGAATCAAGGAAAAAGACTACTACCTATCAACTTGATGAAGGTGCCAAAATTGAAACATTGGATCCTAGAGATGAGTCGCAACTCGTGAAGGGTCAAGTGGTGGAATCTACTGAAAACATCATTCTGGACGACGAGCACCCTGAGCGAATTACTCAAGTAGGTTCATCGTTGGAAGCCTCACTAAAACAGGAATTGATAACTTTCCTAAGAAGCAGAAAACAAACTTTTGCGTGGAGTCATGAGGATATGCCTGGGATATACCCAAATTTCTTATGTCGCGAACTCAATGTGAATAAGGAGATTAACCCTGTGAAGCAGAGAAGAAGAGTATTCAGTCCCGAGAAGAATCAAGCTATACAGGAGGAAGTCGAGAAGCTCCAGAAGGCTTGTTTTATTGAAGATGTTAAATATCCAGACTGGTTAGCCAATGTGGTGATGGTAAAGAAGAAGAACAACAAATGGAGAATGTGTGTAGACTTCATCGACCTCAACAAAGCATGCCCAAAGGATCACTTTCCACTACCCCGAATTGATCAACTAGTCGATGCTACCTCGGGACACGAGCTGCTGAGTTTCATGGATGCTTATTCTGGCTACAATCAGATTAAAATGAAACCTGAAAACAGGGAGAGTACTTCTTTCATTACCCCTAGGGGAACTTATTGTTATAATGTTATGACTTTTAGTTTAAAAAATGCAGGTGCGACATATCAGAGGCTGATGAACAAAGTCTTTGCTGAACAAATCAGTTGCAATATGGAAGTCTATGATGACGATATGCTGACGAAGAGCAAAGGAGCTGCTGATCATCTAGTTGACTTAAGTCAGACTTTTGATCAACTAGATAAATATCAAATGAAGCTGAACCCGACGAAGTGCATATTTGGAGTACGAGAAGGCATGTTTCTCGGATACATTATCAACCAACGAGGCATTGAAGAAAATCCTGAAAAGATCAAAGCTCTATTAGGGATGAGAACTCCAACGACGAAGAAAGAGGTGCAAAGTCTTACAGGACGAGTAGCAGCACTCAACAGATTTGTATCACGAGCAAATGATCGATGTCTCCCATTCTTCAAGACACTCCGAAAGACTTTTGAGTGGAATGATGAATGTGAGAATGCTTTTCAAGACTTGAAGAAATACTTGGGATCACCTCCACTGTTGTCCAGGCCGGTGATGGGAGAAAAATTGTACTTGTACCTAGCGGTATCGGAGAATGTAATTAGCTCCGCGTTGATAAGAGTGGATAATGGAGTACAAAAACCAATCTATTACACAAGTAAGGCCTTCCTAGGAGCAGAGATCAGATATCCAAGGCTGGAAAAGTTAGCACTGGCGCTGATTGAGGTGAGTAGAAGAATGAGGCCATATTTCCAGGCTCATACTATAGTCGTATATACTGATATGCCGTTGAGGCAAGCCCTTCATAAACCAAAAAAATCAGGGAGATTGATGTACTGGGCAATAGAGCTAGGTGAATACGATATAGTCTATGAACCCAGATCATCGCTAAAAGGGCAAGCTGTAGCAAATTTTATACCAGAGTTCACTTATCCTGATACCCCCGAGGAGCAAAAGTTGCTCACTGATCAACCTATGGATGTTACAGGATCAACAAACACAAGCTCAGACCAACTCCGATTGGTAAAAGAGCAAGTGGATGTTACGGGATCATCAAATTCAAGTTCAGACCAACTCCGGTTGGTAAAGGGGCAAGAAAAGATGATCGACCAAGAGTGAGAAATATCAGGGGAAGATGAAAGGAAGCAACAAATATTTCGCCGAGGAACTTTGTCAGATCAGAAGTTTGAAGACGAGTTACTTATATGGAGGTTATATGTAGATGGCTCATCTTGTACAACAGGCAGTGGGGCAGGGATAGTTTTGAGCACTCTGGACGAGGTCGACATGGAGTACGCCCTACGTTTCCAATTCAAAGCTTCCAATAATGATTCTGAGTATGAGGCCATAATTGCAGGTCTTAATTTGGTAAAAATTATGGAGGCGCAGCAAATTATTGTCTTCAGTGATTCTCAATTAATTGTAAATCAAATGTTGGGAATATATGCAGCCAAAGGGGAACTAATGATCAAATATCATGCAAAGGTGATGGAGTTGGTATCAGAATTTGCTGCAATTCAGCTGGTCAGAATACCAAGAATGGAGAATGCAAGAGCAGATGCCTTAGCTCGATTAGCATCAGCAACTCGTACCGAGCTACGAAGAACAATCCCAATTGAAGTTTTGGATGGTCGGAGTATAGATGAAGATTTGGCGATGAACTTTATCACCCTTGATTTAGGACCATCTTGGATGGATCCTATCAAGGCATATATTGAGGAGGGAGAATTACCAATTGATAAGCTCGCAGCCAAGAAATTGAATTTTAAAGCTGCTCGGTATGTATTAACTAACGGTATTTTATATAGACGAGGAATTATGACAGGTTTGCAAAGATTTGTACATCCCTCCGAGGTGAAAGAATTGATTGAAGAGATCCATGAAGGATCTTATGGAGCCCATGTAGCAGGTCGGTGTAACAACCCGCGTAATTTTGGGCTATTTTAATTAATTTTGGAAAATGGAGGAAAATAAAGTTTTTCATAAAATTATTTTTATTGTTCAAATATGTTGGTTATTATTTTTAAAGGCGAGAATTTCAAACGGTTTCGAAAACGGAGTTAAAGCGGATTTTAAAATTATTTTTAAATGTTTTTAACTCTTGGAGTTGCTTTGACTTCCAACTCTTCATTTCCTTGCCTTATTTAAAGTAGTCTTTTGGATTCCAACTCTTCATTTCTTTGCATTATAAAAGGGAGTCGTGGGCAACCCTTTTAACCTACTTTTGGCACAAATTTTGGTAGCAAATATATATTTTATATTCCTCTTCTTTTTATATACACATTGGCCCTTGAGATTTGTGAGTTCCAACCTTAGATTAGAGGTTCTCTTGGGGCTATTTTGTTGGAGGTTCTTGGAGAAGCTTTTGTAGATCTTTTGTGTTGATCTTGAGGATGTGATCATTGGTTTCTCATCATGGTTTGAGGTATGGGGTTTTACATAATATGCTCCTTAAATCTCGCGAGTGTCATTCTCTTTGAATTCTTGTTTAATTGAACTCATATTTGAATTGATAAATTCATTGAAATTTGGAAAATAATTGTTGAAATTTGGAAAATAATTGTTGAAATTATTTTGATTCATGTGGTATCATTATATTGTTGACGAGCACGTTGTCATGAGATTTTAATATGGCACGGATGTTAGGCACCCGCCAAAATTCCTGTTTCCCGGGCTATGGCTTGATAAAGCATATACGGATGTGGTGAGGCCTGGTGACCCGTTAAAGTGTTGTTGAGAAATTATATTGATAAAATGCTATTTAGATTTGCATTTGATTTGAATATTCGTACTCGTGTTGTTACGTTTTATTCATCGCTAACATATATTTGTTGAGCATCTTTCTTGTCGTATTGTGTACTTCCCCATATTTTCTTTTAGTGGCAGGTTAGCGCAGATTTTGGGGAGCTATGGAGATTGATGTTAGCGAGGATTGTTTGGGAAAGATTTGTATTATTTTGATGAATAGAGCTTTGGAGATTTGTATTTTATTTTTGAGTTAGTTGTTGTATGTAATTTGAGAGATTTGGTATTTAATTTGAAGAGATTGAGATTAGTGGATTTATATTATTGTGGGTTTATTTAGATGCTCTATACTTTGTCACTTGTGGATTTGGATTTATTTTATCGCATTAGCGCTCCGTTCGCTCTCCACGTGCGGGTGGGGTGTTACAGTCGGACGCTTTTGCAAAGGATAATGACGCAGGGATATTACTGGCCGACGATGAGGGCTGATTGTGTAGCCTATGCCAAGAAATGTGACAAGTGCCAGCGCTTTTCCTCCATCCGAAGAACTCCACAAGCATTATTAACACCCATCACTTCCCCTTGGCCATTTGCCATGTGGGGAATAGATTTGGTTGGACCACTACCAACGACTAGAGGAAGGTTCAAATACCTCGTCGTCGCAGTGGATTATTTTACTAAATGGGTGGAAGTTGAGCCTCTCATTGATATGACGTACGAGAAAGTGTACCAATTTATTTGGAAGAACATCATTTGTCGATATGGTCTTCCTCATGCTTTCATCACAGACCATGGAACACAATTTGATAACGAGGAGTTCGTTGCCTATTGTCATCAATCAAATGTGTTGAAGATCCACTCAGCACCAGGCCATCCTCAAAGCAATGGACAAACTGAAGTGACAAATAGAACACTGCTGAATGGTTTGAAGAAAAGACTGGACGATGCGAAATTAAATTGGATCCACGAGTTACAGTCAGTACTGTGGGCTTACCAAATAAATCCCCGAGTAGCAACTGGAGAATCTCCATATATGCTAGCGTTTGGAAGTGAAGCTGTTATACCTGCCGAGTTGGGCCTCCCAACACACAGAGTACTGAATTTCAATTCTCCTGTCAGCGACTTAATGAGAAGATTGGATTTAAACATGATCGAGGAAGTTAGAGAAGAAGAAGTCATTAGAAATGCTGCTTACCAGCAGCGAACAGCTTTGTTCTACAACAAGAGGGTGAAGAAGTGCGATCTGAAAGAAGGAGACTATGTGCTGAAGAAAGTAATTCAAAAGAATAATAAACCGGAGGCAAACTGGCATGGACCATACCGAGTTACAGAAGTTGTTCGACCAGGAACATACCGAATAGCAACTTTAGAAGGGGAGGAGTTCAAGAATGCATGGAACGCAGAGCACCTATGCAAGTATTATCAGTGATGAATAAAATGAAGATATTCTGCCGAATTGTTTCTTTTTATTTAAAGTTTTTCGGGGAATACTAGTGCTATTCACTACTCGGCAAAGCTCAGGCTACTCAATTTTTTTCTCGAAAATACCAACTGAGGTTGGTCGAGAAACCTATATTCCTCCGGGAAGTAAAGCTACCAATATTCCTCCGGGAAGTAAAGCTACCAATATTCCTCCGGGAAGTAAAGCTACCAATATTCCTCCGGGAAGTAAAGCAACCTGTATTCCTCCGGGAAGTAAAGCTACTTGTATTCCTCCGGGAAGTAAAATTTGTATTCCTAAGGGAAATAAAACTATATGTTTCTCGGGAAATAAAAGTATTCCTAAAAATGCCAACTTATGTCGATTAGGAAGTAAATATATTCTCAAAAATGCCAACTTGAGTTGGTCGGGAGGTAAAATTATTTCAAAAAGACTAACTATGGTTGGTCGGGGATAGAAACCCACCAACTGTAGTTGGTCGATAAGGAAAATTTACTGACCTTGGTTGGTCGGAAACATTTAAGAGAAAAATCTACCAACTATGGCTGGTCGGGGATAAAAACCCACTAACTGTAGTTGGTCGACAAGTAAAATTTAAAGTGATCGAGCAACATTTTTGATACTCGTAACTTTTTAATTATTACTAAGTTGGTTGAGAAACAAAATATTATTTTTGCCAAATGACTACCACAAGTTCCAACTACTCGACAATAAGTTGATCGACAAACTACACAATATTGTTATCTTTTTATGAGATACATATGCACAAATATAAAGTGTTTTACAAGACAATAGCAATTAAGATTGCGAACATAAATGAAAGTCTTTCATTAAATCCAAAAACAAATTACATTGATAATGAAATGAAAATTACATTGATATTAAAATGTATACTAACTATTACATCAAAATTCCTACTCTACTGGTCTTTTCCCCTCTGCTTTTGACATAGGTTCCTTGCCAGCAGGCAGGTCATTTAAAGCCAGGGGAGAATTTATGAAGTTAAGATCCTTTAACATCCTGATATTCATCACGGATGGTTGATCTAAGAGGTGCTTGGGACGAGATACCTCGGCATTTGAATGGAGATTGTAGTCACCGAGATATTTGGAAATCAAGCATCGAGGAATGGCCCGAGCAGGGATCCAACTCATATCCAATTTGTATGGTGGCACAGGTAGGTCGAGCAGCCCAGGATCATGATAGTCCCACAGGTAATGACCCTGTTCGAGTTGCAGCACACCTAAGGCATTCAACCAGCCTTGCTTGTAGCCCTTATTATTGGCATTCTGGATACGATCGTCCAAGTGATAGAGAGCTTCGTTGTATCCAGCCATCCAGAACTCCCTGGGCTATTTGTGGAATTGATATTTTAGTCTCTCTAGCTTCTCGTGGAGATTTTTGATGAAGATCTCTTTATTTTCCAAGGTAGACTTCTGCATGGAAAGCTGCTCTTCGAAGTCCCTGATCTTCTTTGACATTTCAGCCAATGCCTGGTTCTTCGCCATCAGTTGGAAGGCCTAGTTTTCTAATGTAGATTGAGTCCTTTGTTCCTCGACAGGGATCCGAGCTGCTCTTTCTCTTCCTTGAGGATCTCTTGCTCGTCCCCAAGAAGAAGAAGAAGAGCCATCCCTTTTCAAGGTTTCCAACTCGTCCCTCAACTTGGCGTTCTCGACCTCTAAGAACGAGAATCCCTCATCAGTCACTGGGATCAAGGCTTTTGAAGTGGAAGATGCAAACTTCAACTTTGATAACTCCTTTTGCAGGTTGTTGTTCTCTTGCTCTAATAATTCGGCAATTTGTCTGCACTGCTCAACCTCACCCCTCAGAGTTCTCTCCCTCACACCATACCCAGCAAAAATCTTCTCGTATCCTTTGTCGGCAATGATCTGCTGGTATTTCTTCTCGTAACCTTCATGCAACAGGGCAGTGGACTCTTTGTATTATTGCTGAAGATCTTCAAGGGTGCCTTGGAGATCCTCGATCATATCATAATAGGCCACATTATTGGCCACTTCTCCATCAAGTAGACACTTAAGATATTGATATGCTTCAACTGCCTGTTCTGAAGCATCTTGGCCGAGGATGTCGATGACTTGTGTTGCACCCAGGTCTGTGTGACCAGCCTTAAAGTATTTATTACATTGTCGCAACAGCTTTGTATCATGGGCAGATAATAATTCCATCCTGGCCAGAAACTAGCAAAGGAAGAAAAGCAATAATCAATAAGAATTAAGACAGAGTATGAAGAAGAGACAACAGTATGCAAGAACAAAAATTCAAATTTTATTATATCAAGGATCAGGGTTACGTATTCATGGTTACAATTGACAAAAGAAAAATATAAAGAGAAACCCGAACAACTCTACACCTTTTCCTTGTCTCCCAAAACCTTTTCGGGAGGCTGGGACGAGGAAGTAGGTTGCTCGGAGGGAATAGAAAGTTGCTCGAGGAGCGCCAGCAGTTGCTCGGAAGAAGTAATGATTTGCTGAGGTTGCTCGGGAGTAGGCTGGATGGCTGGGGGATGATCTCCCATCACCATAGAAGACTCTTCGGAGGCAGCTTCGTCCTCTTCTTCTTCTTCAAGAGTTGGAGGGGGACCAGGGATGTGTTACTGAAAGAGTTCGGAATTTTCATCCACTTTCATCTCCTGTAGAGCAGCAACCCATCCATCCCTAAAGTACTTAAGGCTGTCATATTCTACTTGAGACATCATGGCAGCCAACCCCTTGCTCCACCCTTTGTCCCAGCCAGCGCTGGAGGACTTCTTCACATCCATTTCTCTCTTCAACTTCTCCGAGGAAATCTTCTCGGATAGCAGGTTTTCAGCAGTCTTCAATTTATTTTCAACCTCTTCCTTCTGCCGACTTACTTCCTGAAGCTGGCTCAATTTTTCCTCAGCAACCTTAAGCTTATCTTCAAGCTCCCCAGCAGTTTTGAGTTTCTCTTCAAGCTCTTTATTTTTCTTCTCCAAAGCATTCACTTTTTTCTCCAACCCTTGGGAGACTTCAGCAACTTGAGCTTTCTCCTGCTCGGTGGAGGCAATCTTGTTCTCCCAGATTGCCTTGTCAGTAGCATATGTCTGGCGAGAATCTTCCAAAGACTTAATAGCTTCCTTCAGAGCTTCCTCCACACTAGATGAGGAGCATGAAGCTTTAATCGCCTCATCTTTATTTAAAATTATATTAAAGCAGCTTGCCAACTGTGAAAAGAAAATGAAAGCAAGTCAGAGATATAACAAAGGAAAGATGAAAAGTTCAAAGCAACAAGACTTACAGAAGCAATATGGCGAGCAGCCAATGATGTAACCATATCCTGAGAAAGGTTCTCTTTGAGACCTTGGATCTCAGGAATGATCCAAGTCTTCACCGAGCTCATGGCAGAACTCGGGGGAACAAAGGTAGGAATACCAGTTCCAGTAGTTGGGGGTTAAGAGATGGTGTCAGCCAAATTAACCGATGAGCTTTTCTTCAGCTTCCTCGGGGGAGCAGGAATAGATTCAACCAAGGAGGAACTCTTAGTCGGTGATATTACAATCACCTCTCCTGGAGCAGCAGACTTGCTCGGAGCCACTGGGGGCTTCTCGACAACCTTCACAACAGTAGCAGCCGAGGAAGGCGCATTAGTTTTCTTTATCCCCTCCCCTGGGACATCAACCTTACTTCTTTTTGCCTCTCCAGCACCAGAGGCAGGTTTCTCGAAAAGGGTGGGAGGTCTTCTCTTCTTCATCCTTTCGTTTAAAGGGACGTGAGATTCAGGCGAAGAACTGGTGGAAGCTGGTACTAGCTCTGATTCACTTATTACTGGACGAGCAGTAAAAGAGGTGGTATAGCTCTTGTATTACAGCATATATGAGGTCGACCTAATATGCTTATCGGCAACAAATTGATGCAGACTCCAGATAAGTTTCAAATGTCTTATATTAACATCTGCTTCCTTTGGACACTTTCTTTTGCTATCAACTGCAAATAAATCAAAATTAAAATATCAGTGACACATTTTATCAAACACAAAAGAAGAATAATTTCAAAATAAAATAAAATAAAAGAAAAACAACATATCCCATTGCCATAGGGAGGGCATCTGGGACCCTGATACACTTCATCTCCTGATAAAGGAGCATGTTGCCAATTTTTTATGACAACCCCGTGCTCAAAATAATCCCTATTAGCATCCGGGAGATTGACTACTAAGGCCCTATTCAAAAATCTAGTTTTTAAATAAAAGGTGTTATCACCAACTGCCCATCTATACCAAAACATGATTTCTGGAATCCCTATGGAGTTCCATGGATTTGATTTAACCTATGCACCCCATTAACTATTCTCCATGTATTGGGGGCTATTCTTGCAGGAACAACGTCAAAGTATTGACAAAATTCCAGACATAAGGGATTGGGTGGAAAAGAAAATCCACACTCAGCAATAAAGAGACTGGGGAACCAATGTCCCTCAGCCAAGCGGAAATAATCAGAAGGCTCAAAAAGCTCTTCCAGAACAACCCAGGGGGAATAGAAAAATCAGAGCGAAAATTATCAAGAGATTCAATAGGGTAAACCATGATGAATAAAAGAAATAAAGAAGAAGAAAGAAAATCTTACAGAAAAAGAGTGGATCTGATGACAACGAACGATGGAAGAGATGAATACGCAGGAGAAAAAGAGACGACGGAAAACTCGAAGATACAAATTTGAAAAGGTAGAAGACGATGGAAGTGTCTGTGAAGTTTAAATACTCTGCCTTGGGAAATGGTAAAGTAATGATTACAAAAAGAAACAATTAAGCTACCAGCGGCTAGAGGAACAAAAAGGGCGCGACAATCGAAGCGAGAAGAAGCGATTACGCTACCAGCGGCTAAAAGGACAAGAAGTACGCAGAGATCGAGGCGGTTATGAAAATTCAAAAAAGCTTGATTCTACAAATTTGGAAAGAGAAATAAATACAAGGGAAACACTCCTAAAAATCAAGAGGACTATTTAAAGCTATCATATTCCGAGAAAGAATGTTCCACACTCCTCAAATTTTGAACTATGAAACATTGGGGGCTTCTGTTGATACCAAATTTAGTCTGCTAACATGGATCAATAAAGTGAAGACACGTGGCAGTCTACGTGGCAACAACAAACACTTCTGAGGAACTCACACGCTCCGAGGAACCATACTACAATAAGGAACACTGATTCCCTGAGGAACTCGTACGCTTCGAGGAACAAGAACTCTCCGAGGAACCCTTGAGCACCGAGAAGCTTAGGCGGTCCGAACAACTCAGGCGATCCGAGCTGCACCTCGAACAAAGCATTAATAGCGGGATAACCAACAGTTTTACTGTTTATTAAATGCTTATCATTCTGACGCACAAGCTTAAGGGGCATTGAATGTATTACCCTTTCATATGTACATCATTTAATGTATTACCCTTTCACATTACAGCCCCATGGCTATAAATACATTGTACAATCCTCATTGTAAGGGGACCGAAATTTCTTGAGATAACTTGTAATCGAGCATTCCCATACAATCAGCAATACCATAACAGTGTACGTAGGCCATTCTTATAAGGCTGAACCACTTTAAAAATTCTTTGTCTCATTTATTTATCTGTGATTGAATAATTAGATATGATCTAATTTTTTACATCAACACCCACAAAATTCATTTTCGACTCAAAGAAAATTCAAAATACTTAAAAACTGTACAATTTAAACTCCCCAAAAATAGTCACCGTAAATAAGTCTCAATTCGTCGTGTGTGTGTCTGTGTGAAGCAAAATTAACTGCGAAGCAAAATTAACCGTTGATTTCCACCGATTGGTCATTGCGTTACTTTTTTGAAAGTTCATTTTGATTCAAATTCTCACGGGATACTCTCTCAAAGGAATCTCTTGAATTTTGGCTAATTCTCTCGGTATGTGTTATATAAAGAGTAAATATAGTGGACACAAGGTCACGCATACAAATTTGAAAAGACGGACTTTTCACGTTGAAAAGATCTCATCATCGGAATATGATCATTGGAAAATGAGAAACATCACATATTATTCACAATAAATGGTCTTTCTTATTATATTTGCGTGTCTTAGCTCTCCATGTGGTAGTTAATTTCGCATTTCAGACTCGGCTAGGACTTTATCTGGTTTAAGGTGCATTGGTTAAAATGGGAATGGTTGTAAAGTTTGGAATTGGAAAATTTATTTATATTATCTGTTACTGCTTCTTCGGGCTTTTGTTCATTTCCTCTTTATCGTTTTCTATTTTTTCTATTGTTTTTCACATTTTTCTATTTTTTTTTACTATTTTTGTTGCGCATTTTTCTTTCTTGCCCCATTTTATGCACTTTTTGGAATTTATTGATGAATGTTCAACTTTCACAACTCCGGGTTAATTTGGTTTATTGGGGTTATCAAATGCAAAGGGAAAATTCTATTAGGCTCAAATTGGGTTGCAAAGGGATAATTTTTCACAACTTTTTATGGATAATATTTCGATTAACAAACGAGGGCCTACTTAATTGTCCAAACTACTAATTACTTTACCATATGCATCTCAAGATTACTTTAGTTGAGAGATATTTTATCCTGTTTTCACGACAACTTCTCACACGTTTCCCGTAACCGATCAAAACAATGGTATATACAACCTTAACAACTTATTAAATTAAAATTGAACTTTCAGTTAATTTGAACTCGGAATGATTTAAATACTCATAAAGGCTCAAAATCTCACCGGGTTAATTAATCTCCACACTTATTTATCAAGTCGTCAATTTTCGCACAATTTCCATCTTTGGTCAATTTTGGCATAGTGTATTTGAAATTTGTAGAATTTGAGACTTCAAACAAAGCTTTGTGACATTTTCGAAGCTTTTAAATTCCAATTTTTATTTATTTTAAAGAAAAATATTTTTGGTTTTTTCAAAATTTTCAAATATTTTGATAATTTTTGAAATTTTCTATTTTTTTGGGCATTTTGAAAATTTTGAAATGCACATGTACCCCCCTAACTTAGACTTTTGCAATGTCCTCATACAAACAAGTACTAAAATCCAAACAAAATAAGAGTTCGTAAAAAAAACAAAGGACAAAATGTAGTTTTTTTGTATTAATAACCAAGGATTACAAGAGATAAAGAGAGAGTACATAGTTCGTTGTAACAAGATAAGACAATAAAGAGCCAAAAATACAACGAACTACAAAAGGAATATCAACACAACCAAAACACCAAAACAGGGGCTATTGTGGGGGTTGATGAGAGGGCTCGGGCGCACTAGGATCATAAGCGTCATAGAAGTAAGTCGGGAGTGGCACATCCTGACTCGAATGCAATTTGTACATTTTGACTGGAAGTCGAATCATCATTCTAGTGTATCTCACATAGTTGCACTCGAAGTTCTCAAAACGATTTTCCAATGAGTCAATATGTTGGGAAATTACTATGGTGTTGTAATGGGCTTCATCAAACTCCCCCTCCGTCTCATAATCCACATCTTCCCCTTGCTCCTCTTCATCCTCCTCCTCCCCCATATTGACATCCTCATCTACCGCGGTGTGTACCACACCCCTTTGCCACTCACTCCTTGAGTAGGATTATAGTGAAATGGGCTTTGGAAGGAGGGGAAAGGCATTGAGGGGGGTTAATACCGGCATCGGTGAGGATGGAAGTGATGAGTCGGGGATAGGGGAGGGGAGCCTTTCCTTTGGGATCCATAGCGGCGTGAAAGATGCCGGCGTAGAAAATGCGTGCAAGATGGATAGTGGCTCGGGGATCGAAAAGGTGGAATAGAAGATTGGCTTGGCGAGGGCGCATAGCCGTGTCGTTTATTATTTGGAGAATGTTGGCATAGACAATATGGAAGGCGATGCTGGCTTTTTCATCAAGTCTCACCATGGGAAAGGTCTATCTATCCCACTCATGCCCGGGAGCAAGGCGGAAGAGGAACCCACCTTTCAAAATTGGAATGGCATTAGTGGGATAATCACACCAATTTAGGCTTGGGACCCCTATGGCTCATAACTTTTGGATTATGGCATCGAGCGATAAGGGAATTTGTGTCTCATCTACATATGACTCATCCTTGAACTCGCTTGTGCGGACGAGGGTTCCATAGAATAATCACACTTCATCCTTTGAAACAACCGGATGCGGCTCCTCTAAGTAGCGACACCACCCCCTTGGGCGAAAAATATCAGTGACTGAAGGAGGGAGTTGAGCCCATATAACTTATCCCTTGATATGCATTTTTCGGATTGAGTTGAAAAATCGTTAGCACCATATGTGCTCTTGGAGTGAGCGAATATCCTTATTTCCATCAGGAAGGATGTTGGTGCAGTCGTATTTTGTGGGAAGCGCTCTAGTTTCTCTAACAGCCATGGGAAGAGTATTGGGAATTCTAGAAATATAGAGTATGATATTAGGAAGAAGAATTTGGAGGTGTAGAGTGAAATACAAGATGGGAGGTGAATTTTTAGGTGAGGATGTGGTGTGGGGGCTTGGAATTTGGAGTGAAATGAAATGGAGGGAAAAGTTGGTGGGAAATAGAAGCAAAACGGATTTGGAGGGAAGAATGTGGGGGGAAATAGTTGGAGGGAGAATGGGGATGCACATTGGGAAATGGAGAACTAATGTAAATGTTCAAACCGGTTGGGGTTCTGGGGTGAACTAGTCCGGTTCCTTTTTTATTTTATTCGTTCTCAGTAGCGAACCGAACCGATGGCCATGGAGCCAAACCGGTCTGGCGTTCTGTAAAGTGCCACCTCTTTTCTTCTCCTAAACAACTAAGTGCAGCTTCTTCCTTACTCGATTTTTTGGACACATTAAAAAATGTCCCTACGCATGATTTAGCTCCGAAATACACAACAACTCCCCTCAAAACACTCTGCGCTCTCTCGTGCTACTCCTCGGCGTTCATCTCTCTACGAGCTTGCTTCCTACTACCTCTAATGACCCTAACCTACAACAAACTAATATATACAAAAATCACCCATACGCGTCGAGGGTGCGACGATTTCTCTCTCTCCCCTAAGACTTATCCGACCCCATGAACGGGGTCTAATGCTCTCCTCATCTCCCCCGTCCTAACATCGTAAACCAATGATCAGAACAAGTTGGGACCAGTCCCATAGGTAAGAGGGACACCTTGACTTTCGTGATGACCGAAGTGAATGGTATTCTCTTTATCCCCACTAGATTCGCAACATAAGTGTCCCGACTTGGAAACAATAGCTCGATAAAAATTGGAAAGATGGGCTAAACCTATATCTCTCATAACTTTGGGAATGCATGGGTAGGGCTCTAAATTAGATGAGACTCGAGTCCTCTCATCGATCGCATTCGATGACTCAAATGGTAAGGGTGGATGGTCATGAAGAAGGAATTCATCTATCCTATCTTTCCATTCGCTCTCTTCTAAGTGACTACATGAGTCCAATAAAGATTGGACTTCTACAGTAAGGCTTTCATCCGCCAACCCGAATTCTTTCTCAAAGTCCTCTAGGCTCATATCTCCTAACTCCCTTTCTCACTCACCCTCGGAATACTCTCTAACACTTTCATCTAAACTCTCTCTCCCGCTAATGACTACACATTCTCTTTCTCTCTCAATGGCGGTCACTAAACGTGCCTCCTTCACCTCACGATTAATGTCAGGAATATCACTCTCGCTTGATGTAATAAGACATACCCCTATCGGCTCTTTAGTGTGATTCCTCTCGTGCTTGTGCACTGTCTCTTCCTTCAGATCCATCTCTCGCACTTCGCCCTCATCACCGTCGTGCTTGGTGATGTTGAAGATATTTGTTTCGAGAGTTATATTCTCGAGCATGAGTTGCATTTTCCCATTGCGCGTATTAATCAATGTGTTAGCCGTAGCTAAGAATGGGCAGCCAAGGATGATGGGAACATGATTACTCGAGGTGATGGAGGGATCCGTGTCCCAAATGAAAAAATATACCGGGAAGTAGAAAGTGTCCACTTGGACTATCACATCCTCAATAATCCCTCAAAGTATCTTCGCGGTATGATGCACGAGTTGGAGAGTGATCTTGGTGTGCTTGAGATCCCACATATCTAATTGCCTATATATGGAGTAAGGGAGAATGTTAACACTCACCCCTAAATATATCAAGGCCTTATTTGTACGGTTCTCTTCATGATGCATGAAATGGTAGGTGCACTCGGATCTTTAAACTTTGGTGGGAGATCATTTAGTAGAACGGAGCTCACATTTTGTGCTAGGACAACATTCTTTTTCACCCTTAGTCTTTGTTTCACCGTCAATAAACCCTTAAGGACTTTAGCATAGGCGGGAATTTTCTTTATAGCATCAAGAAAAGATAAATTAAGATTGAATTTCTTACATACATCTAGCACATCTTCACGGGAGGTACCTTTTTAAGGTGGAACCAACTGTTATGGGAAAGGTTCATCAGTGGATGGTTTCACTTTGACTCTGGGCTCACTAGTGTTCTCCTCATTGTCACTCTCATTTGAGGGGGCATCTTCAGCTTCTTTCGTACCGAGGGAAACCCCATAATATTTAGGTTTATCGTGCGGGGGAGGTGATAACTCAACGAGTCTTCCACTACATAGAGTGGTAATTGCACTACATTGCTCTTGATGTTCATTGGAAGTAGAGATTACACTAGGTTGACCTTGGGGAGCTGTTTGTCCTTGAGCCGAAAACTTACCCTTCTCTTAGATACTTAAAGAAGCTTGCAACTTTTAAATGTTCGCATTTATTTCGGTAAACATTTTGGTGTTTTGAGCATTGGTCACTTGTTGTGCCTGTAGGAATTGATTGATGTTATCCTCGAAAGTTCACCTCGGTGGGGTGATATATGGCGCGGGGGTTGGTTCTTGCATATGTTGAGCTTGTTGGAAATGCCTAGGAGGTGGTGGAGGAGGGGAAAAGTGTGAATCAGGATTCAACGCGGCATTTTGTTACCCGTAACTAAACCCAGGATGGTTCCTCCACGAAGGGTTGTAAGAATTCCCATGAGGGGCATTCAAATTTCCCTTAAAGCCTCTGACAGTCCCTAGTTTCTCTTGAAGTATGATTTTGTAGGCGGGTATCATTGGGCATTCCTCTGTTAAATGTTCCACCTCACAAATTGTACACACCTTCTCTCTTATTGATTGATTGGATCCAGGTGTTTCTCTTGCCCGTAATTTGACTACGTCTTTCAATTGTTTATAAAGTTGGTTTATTTGAAGTTTCATCTCGGCTTCCTTATCCAAATGATAAAGTTCGAACGCAGAAGGAATGGTGGACGTTTGTCGAACTTGGGTTTGGGAATTAAGATTGAATGTGTCCCACACTTGGGTAGTCTCTGCATTAAACTTAAGGCGGGCCTTTGCATCATTATCATCTGATCCCCAAAATGGTCCCTCACACATTGTCTCAACGAGTTGTTTAGAAGATACACTTAGCCCTTGGTGGAAGAAAGATATGAGATGATACTTTTCAAAACCATGATTTGGGCCTATATTAACTAACTCGTTGAAACGTTCATAACATCGATCAAATGGATCGTCTTCTTGTTATCTGAATGTTTGAATTTGAGCTTTGATGCAATTTGTTCGATGTTGGGGAAATAAATTTAAGAGAAACTCAGCTTGCATGTCCCTCTATGACCCGATTGAGTTCGGTGATAAAGGCCAAAGCCAAGTATTACCTTTATCCTTTAAGCAAAATGGAAAAAGTTTTAGGCAAACGATGTATTGAGTGTACGCTTGATCGCTAAACATGTCGCATGCCTCTTCGAACTCACGGATGTGGAGGTATGGTTTCTCCGAATTCGAACCGGGAAAGGTGGGAAGAATCTAGATCATCCTATTTCGAAAGTGAAATTTTCCCCCATTATACGGAAGTAGAGTGCATCCCAGAGTGACAGCTCGCTCGGGATATAAGAGGTCTCTCATGGGACAATACGACACCTCACCCGCACTCGTACCATAACTAGCGTGTTTCGACATGGATCTCTCTCCAACTAACTCGATATCCTCACTCGGTGTCTGAGAAGTGTGACTCAAAGTGTCACTTGTGATAGAGTTAGGCGGTGTAGGAGGTGGGACCCAAAATTATGGAACGCGAGGAGTGTGTGGACTATCGGGGTTGTACTCAACGATGGGATGCTCGTGAATTCTAGTCGGAGTAGATTGAGGAGTTTGTTGCGGGTTTTACATGAAAGGACTTTGTTTTAGATATGCTCTATTTTTTTGCCTTTTATTTTTTTGATTTTTTTGATTTTTTATTTTCTTGGCTTTTTAAGAATTTAAGTCAATTTTTGGATTAAATCGACCCAACCTAAAGGTATACCTAGTCCCCGAAAATGGCGCCAAAAACTTGACGCGACTTTAAATGTGTCTCTTGTGCGTGCTTATATCATCTCAAGTGTAAGTCGGTCGCGTAAGTAATAATCCGAGCAAGTTGGGTATCGAACATAGGGAAAAGGATGTAAGACGTGACGGCGAATAGGAAAGAGACGTAACCCTATGAATGACTAAGAGAATAAATAAAAGATGATATTTTTTGGATTATAACTATCTACTAATACAACATAAAGTAAAGTGAGAACTAACTAAGCATGCGGTATGAACTAACTGAGACTGTAACTTGATGGAAAAAACTAAAGTTAGGGTACACTCCCCCGCAACGTCGGTGTTTACATTAAACATTAAAGTTTTAAAAAGGTAATTCTTCATTCAAAGATAAGACAAACACTCTCTAAGCATTTGACATATGAGGACAAAATGCCGCACAATATCAAATCAAAAATTATATTTTACTAAGATGGTAAGTTATCAAAACGCCAATTGCACCCTTAAACATTCTGGTTACCTAGGGCAAACTAAATTAAAAGGCCTAAAATCTTTATCTTGATAAAGTTCAAATCTTTGAATAAAGTATTACTTTTTATTCACTTTTAAATCCATATATGCCATCTAGGTTGGGTTCATGTACCCCAACCCGCTAAAAACTTAGTCGGACATGGTGTAATAATGACAAAGCACATTAACTAGTTTTAATGAAACCGATCCTACTTAAAAATTGTGATCAGACATGAAGGTGTGGTTTCTAACTATGAAATAATAAACCACAAACCAATAACATAAGAGAAACTGAAAGCAATTGAAGAACTATACTTGTATTAAAGAAAAAACTTAAATTTAATGCCAATAACTGTTGAACAAGGTGAATCCTAAGGTTTTTTACTCCAAGAATCCCCCAAAAATATGTAAACACCACCTCTCTAATGTTTGGTGATACAATAAGATATAACCCTCAAGTTTTATTAAGTGTTTGAACTATGCACGACTATAATTTTTTAAAATAAAAAATAAAAATTCCGTCGGGCCGAACCGGTCCGATTTTTGCTTCTTTAAAGTGGCGAAGCGGTTCGCTTAATGAAATGTGATGGATCCATTCAGATTATACTTCATCGATTACGTTTGCACATTACAGTGAGGGGGGCGGTTTGCTTCATGGGCTATTGGTTCAGTTCTTTTGGCATTTTTCTTCCTTCCTCTTGTGATTTCTTCTCAACTTTTAACCTTCATCACTTCACAGCCATGACTCGAATTTGGGTGTCGTTTCTTCCTACGTGCTTGTGGACTTAAGGTCTTCAACTTTCCTTTTGGTTCTGCGTTCGAATTCCTTGTGTAAATTTACTATTTTTCCCTTGAATTTCCTTCACTTGTTTCTTTCTTGATTTTGAATTTTCTCTTTTCTTCACTTGTATAAAATACCTGCAAAATGTAAGAGAAATACCTGAAACTCGATGCACTCGATGGAAGATGTCAGTAACAAGTATATGAGATAAATTTACATAATTTACGTTGCACGAAGTGATAAAAGCCTCTAAATTACGGGGATAAATATGAAAAATTTATGCTTAATCACATACCTAACGTCTTCTAGCACTCCGACTATTCCACTATGCAACTTCATACGGATTTTCCCTATCCCTTTTGTTTGACAAGCATGATCATTTCCCATCAAAATATCTCCATCTTCTACATCTTTGAAGCTTGAAAACTACTCCCTATTGGGACACATGTGATAGGAACGACCCAAATCCAAAATCTATTCCTGGGAACTTAATCCAAGTAGTGAAATAGACAAAGAAAATTCAAAATCTTCATCGTCACTAGCAACAACATTTGTAGTGGGGCTCTTAGCTTCCTTCTTTAGTTTAGGATAATCATTTTTCCAATGCCCATTCTGGTGAAAAAAGGCACATTTATCTTTGGCAGAAATTTTCGTACATGATGTTGATGCTCCACCTCTCGATTTAAATCGAGATCTTCCACAACTACCATAATTTCTTTCATTTTCTCTTCCACAAACTCTTAACGCTTCACATTTTGAATCCATATATACCTATGTGTCCTACTGATGAACCTCATTATTCATTAAGGTATTGGAGAAGTAAACATATTTAATTTCCTCCTTTCCATACAATAGCGTGGTAATGAGATGTTCACACAATTCGGGTAGAGAATTTAACAATATCCTCATCATCAATTTCAATATCCAAATTTGGCAAATCAGTAATAATTTTGTTAAAATTGTCCAAATGCTTAGACATAGAAATACCTTTTGTGTACTGAAACCAGAAGAGTTACTTTTTCGAATAGAGTTAATTTTTCCAGATGTTTGCATAATTTATTTTCTAAGGTCTCGCACATATACGGATATTTTTTATCCTTACCGAGATAAAGACGAAAATGACCACAAGCCTTGTGGTTGATTTTGTTCCAGTAACCCTCCTTCATGTCTTCTGGAATATCTCCAGGAGAAATTTTGAACTTTTATTGGGCTAAGACATCCATAACTACACATTGTAACATGTTGAAGTTTCTTTGCCCATCGAATTTTTCTACGTCAAATTTTGTGGTTGTCATTTTTCAAATGATCACAGTCACAAAAGAATGCAGATGAAAAAATTTCAAATCTAGAAAAATTTTCTGGTTGCGAATAATAAGTGTATGAATAGTATCAAACGAACAGTACTATATGTATGGTTGTCTCTCCACCAAAAAATCCAAGTTCTTAGATCAGAGTACCTTGTCTCTGATACCAATTTGTTGTGCGGAAGCGTGTCAACAAATATAATTTGACGGTGGCCCCAAATAATAATATAATATACACAATGTATATGGGTAAAAAACACACAATCAAGAAGATAAAATATTTAAGTGGTTCACCAATTTGGCTGCGTCCACTAATCTGCTGATCAATTCAATATTGCAAAATAGTTATAAAAGAGACTCTCACAAATACACTCCAAATGAAAAATACAATGAGTATTTTTCTATACAAATGTGTATACTCTGAATGAGTCTCACTTGGTTTCTCTCCACTCTTTTCTTTTCTGCTATGTTTTTCTCTACTGATTAGTGTGCTCATATCATCTTAATGCCTCCGCTTATGCTTGAGGTAGACAAAAGGAAAAGACATAGAGAAAAAGGTGGACTAAAAATCGGATAAAAAAGAGCTCTATGTTTTGAGGATTCCTTTTTGACAATGCATGAGATAAAGGGAGGGAATTATGGAGGTGGGTCTTTCTTGAAAATATGCAGGGGAGCCGAAAACATGTAAAGAATTATAATTTATAGAAAGTATTCCCGACCATAACTTCATGGGAATTTTATCCTCAATCTCAGTCGCAAGTAACCTATTAATAAGGTGGCATGCATATGTAACAGCTTCATCCCAAAACATCATGCCTAAACCAACATTGGACAACATGCTTCGTACCTTTTCTAGAAAAGTTTGAATCATATATTTGGCCACTCCATTTTATTGTGGTATGTCTCTGATTAAGAAGTGTTTCACGTTCCCCGCGTCCTGGCATACTTGAAAGAATTTCTCTGACTTATATTCTTCTCGATTGTCTGACCATAGTCTTCTAATTTTTCTTCCAGTCTAGGTGTTTATCATCTTTTTCCACTTCAAGAAAATTTTCTAGCCTTCATCCTTATGTCGCATGGTGTATACCCAAACTTGTCTAGAGAATTCATCCAGAAAAGACACAAAATAATACTTACATCCCAAATATGAAACTTTAGTAGGTCCCTAAACATCCAAGTGAGAATAATCAAGAGTCCCCTTCGTACGTTGTACTGATGTACCAAACGTGACTCTTATCTACTTGTCCAAAACACATCGTTCACAAAATACAAGCTTGCGGGTCTTGTCACCTTTCAATAAACCTTGATTTACTAATCCCTTCAAAGCCTTATCTCCTGTATATCCCAAATGCACAAGACATAATCTGGTAGGATCAAATGCAACCTCCTCTGAACTTTTGAATATTGTTATTGCATATGTAACTATATTTTCAAAGAGAAAATACAAGTTATGCTTCTTCGATCCCTTCATTATAACTAGGGCTCCATCTGAGACCTCTAGACCATCGCCTTTCAGCGTGATCTCATAACCCTTAGCTCCCAAATCACCAAGTGAGATAATATTTTTCTCCACATCCGGTACATACCAAACCTCTTCTAGCACTACGACTATTCCACTGTGCAACTTTGTGCGAATTTTTCCTATCCCTTTTATTTGACAAGCATGATCGTTTCCCTAAAAAACAACTCCACCTTCTAGCTCCTTAAAGCTAGAAAGCCATTCCCTATTGGGACACATATGATAGGAATGAACCAAATCCAAAATCTATTCCTGTGAATTGGATCCAAATAGTGAAATAGACAAAGAAAATTCAGAATCTTCATCGTCATTAGCAACAATGTTTGCAGTGGGGTTCTTCGTGTCCTTCATTAGTTTAGGACAATATTTCTTCCAATGAACTTTTTGGTGACAAAAGGAACATTAATATTTGGCAAAAATTCTCCTACGTGAAGTTGATGATCCACCTCTCGATTTAGATCGAGATCTTCCACGATTACCAATATTTCTTTCATTTTCTCCACCACAAACTGTCAACGCTTCAGATATTGAGTATCTATATACCTCCTTATCCTTCTTCCGAACCTCATTATTCATTAAGGTATTGGAGAAGTCAACATATTTTATTTCCTCATTTTCGTACAATAGCATGGTGATGAGATGTTCATACGAATCAGATAGAGAATTTAGAAATAATAGTGCTTTATCCTCATCGTCAATTTCAACATCCAAATTTTACAAATTAGAAATAATTTTGTTAAAATTGTCCTAATGATTAGACATAGAAATATCTTTTGCATACTGGAACCGAAAGAGTTTCTTTTCCAAATAGTGTCAATTTTTTTACTTGTTTCCATAATTTTTGTGTCGAGGTCTCGCGCATATAAGGATATTTTTTATCCTTGCTGAGATAAAGACGAATTTGACCACAAGCCTTGTGGTTGATTTTGTTCTAGACATCCTCCTTCATGTATTTTGACATATCTCCAAGAGCGATTTCTAGCTCTTATTCAACTAAGACATCCATAACTTCACATTGTCACATGCTGAAGTTTTTTTGCCCGTAGAATTTTTCTACGTCAAATTTTGTGGTTGCCAGTTTTCAAATGATCACAGTCATAAAAAAATGCAGATAAAAAACTTCCAAATTTAGAAAAAATTGCAGGTCGTGAATAGTAATCGTATGAATAGTAACAAATGAATAGTACTATACCTATGTTTATTTCACCAATTTGGCAACGTACACTAACACTCGGATCAATTCATTATTTCAAATGAGCTATAAAAGAGGCTCTCACAAACTCTGAATGAAAAATACAATGTGTATTTTTCTCTATAAATGTGTATACTTCAAATGAGTCTCACTTGTTTTCTCTCTACTCTTTTCTTTTCTGCTATGTTTTTCTCTGTTGATTGGTGTGTTCATACCATCTCAATGCCTCCCCTTATATACATGTTTGAGTTAGACAAAAGGAGAAGACATGGAGCAAAAGGTGGAGTAAAAATCGAATAAAAAAGAGCTCCATGTTTTGAGGATTCCTTTTGACAAAGACAAATCATGAGACAAGGGGGGAATAAAGGAGGGGGGGTCTTCCATCCACTTTCATATTCAACACGTGGCTCATGGGTTGTGGTGGGTCAGGCTTGACGGACATTTGTTTCTTAACGAGTCGAGCCTTCACATACCACAAAAGGCTAAATGCGCGTAACGAGCCGGACCTAATGGAAAAAATATATTATTAAACAACTTGGGCTAGCGAGATTTATAAATGGATCGGTTCACCCTCGAGCTAAATAAGTAGAATATGGAGCCCATGGCCTTGTCCATTTCGGTAACATGATATTAATGGACCATTTAATAAATGATCTGGGTCAAGCTAAGCCCTCTTAGATCGAGATGGTCTTAACAGACTCAGAGGCCCACAGGCTTTTTTCATTAAAATAGTTCAAAGGGCTTTGTGCAAAGGCAAAAAAGTTCAGGGGGTTTTATTTTTTAAGTTGACTTCTCAGAGTATAGGTATGAAATAGTGTTTCTATTTTATAAAATCCCACAATTCTTCTTAATGATTAAGAGCTATAAATATTTCACAAATTAGATTAAATACATAAATTTAAAAAAATTATTTATGCAAAAATAAAATTATTTTTGATATTCAAATTTCAACGTTGGTATTTACATACTAAAACAATTTAACTCAACCTTTAACCTTTTTTATCCTTTATTTAATTAGTGGTTGGTATCAAGATTAATATATACTGAAAAATGTTTGTGTTTGTAATTATGAGTCATAACTTATTACTAATTACGAATCAAATTCTTAGTAGTTAGGTTAGGTAGCCTATATTATAGTTGACTTCTCAAAGCGGAAATTTAGAACTAGTTTATGTTCATTCCATCCATGCCCTTCTTGTGTGTTCTACAATTGATTACATTAAAGTCGCTTCTACAAGACTTTCTTTTTGTTTATCATATTTTTCTCCTTCCACGTATTTCTAAAATTAATTATAGATCATGTAATCCATAATTTTTTTGACACTTTATAATTAAAACATTAAATTTTATAATTCTTTAAAAGCATGATAAAATTTTAAATTAGATAAATACAAAGACTTCTCTCTCTCTCTCTCTCTCTCTCTCTCTCTCTCTCTATATATATATATATATATATATATATATATATATATATATATATATATATATATATATATATATATATATATATATATATATATATATATATATATATATATACAGAGAGTCTCCAGTATATGAAAAATTCCACAAAAACCATGTGTTTATTTTACCTTTATTGAGATATCATATATTGTAAAATTTATATAAATCATTTGAAGGTGTCAGAAACTTTTCCATTTACATATCTACATTTGGTTCCAGTTAAGGGTTTGTTTAGTTTTGTGAGAGAAACATTAGTTTATTGAGTGCATACTATGTGTGCATGCATGTGTACATACACTTGTTTCTATTTATGTCAAAAGCCTATTTTTCATTATTTTAAACAGTTGTTCCAATGGTTAAAAAATAACAACAATATTTCAATTCATTTAAATTCATAATTTTTTGTAACCTCCTCTTGTATTTTACACATTTATTTCACATATGGTTGAGTTGTCAAAGATTTTCTATATTTATGTTAGAGTGCCAAAATTTTACACATTTGGTTAGATTTACAATGAGTTTAAATTAGTGTTGTTGATTAATACATATACCTTCATTATGTTTCAGGTGAAAATCAAACTTGCTACATATCCTCAAAAGCATCGGAAAGGCATTAAATTGTTTGAATTTCTACCAACTTGGAATAATGTAAAGAGCAAGATATGGTTTAAGAATATTAGGGTGGATGTAGATCGGTTATCACATCTGTTATAAATTTCGTGGTGTTTTATATAAATTTCTATTTTTCTATTGATCTTTAACAGTGATTATCAAAATTATTAATTTTATTGAAAAAGTATGAATGCTCTAATTGAAAGATATAATGTGGTAAAATTTAAAGAGTGAAACAAGAGCAAAATGGTCAAAGTAGTATTTGAATTTGTTGACATTTTCAAAATATATTATTTATTAATATTGTGTAAGTGACTTTTTATTTTGGGAATATAATTGAGTATTAATGTTGCATGATTTTTTATTTTGAGAATTTTATATTGGGACTTCTTACAGAGAGAGAAAGCTAAAGAAAATGAGTGTAAATGAGGTGAGTGTGGCTTCAAAGCCCCACATAGAAACTTTACAAGAAAATGAAAGTGCATATAACTAAAAGACAAAAGGTGACTATTAGTCATATAGTCAAAGAGGCTATGATATTGTGCTTTGCGGTGGTACAAGGAACCACCAATCGCGACACACGACGTGCGTTCATGTGATATGTGAAAGGGAGATTGGGCTCTTCAATAGTGCACTTGGCACTTCGCTAGGAGCGTGGGGGCTTAAAGTTTTATCAAAGTCAACCAGATCAACGATTGTGGTTAATCGATATAATCAAAGGATGTTATAACCCAAGCAAGTTGATCTGAATCTTTGGATTTGACTCGTGGCTATTCGTTTAGGGTGCATCCATTCACTTATGATGAGACGTCGAATCTATATCAGTCCATTGAAAGGATTCCGAACAAACATGGTCTAACGGAAGTTGAGTCGTGCACCTGAAAGGATGTAACTGTTCATAAACAACCACTAAAATGACTATAAAAAGAGTTCCAATCCTTTGTTCTCCTCTCTTCATCCTCTACCTCTTAACATTATCAGGTTTATATTCCAGAGTCATATTGGTTTGATCAAATCGTACATCAAGTAAGTAACACCACTACATTGTATCCTGAAGTCAAATTTCTACTACAAACTTCGTTGGGTACTCACAACTTTCATTCGAAATGGGAGAAATATTGCCTAAAAGACAACATTCCTAGAACGTGCCTGGTAGTAACTTGGATTTAATTTTTTTATTCCTTTCATAACTTTTGAACAGTTTTAAACAATAGTCATCTGAAAATAAATATGGAAGGAATGGTGGCATAATCTATCCAAGTTATGAGTCAATATTTGGTTCGAATAGATCGTTTTGATGGCAAAAATTTCACCCGTTGGGAAGAAAAAATCATGTTCTTTCTCACATCTCTCAAACTTGTGTATCTTCTCGATGATGGACTAGAACCTCATCTCGAACCCACACTCGAAGATACTGAAGATAGCAAGAAAAAATATGTGAAGAGGACAGAAGATGAATTTATGTATCGACTTTCACATCGGATGATTTCTACGGCAAAGGAATTGTAGAAGGCATTGGAGAATAAATATCAAAACGAGAAAGCGAGCAACCATAAGTTTTTTATTTCTTACTATATGAATTGTAAAATTTCTAGTAACGTTGCACAAGGCCGTGAACTCCACTAAATAATTGGTGATCTTAAATCCTCTGTAATAAATCTTCAGGATGAATTTCAAGTGGGGTGGATGTTTCCAAACTTCCTTCATCTTAGAATGGCTTTAAGAAGAAAATTAATCATGATGAAAAGACATACACAGTTGAATCCCTTCTTTGCCATCTTGATAGTTAAGAAGATTCTCCTATTCGGGAGAAGAAGGAACATCAAGGTGATAATCATCCCATGGCAAATATGGTGGAGGATAAAAAATTCAAGAATACCAAAGATTCCAAACTTAAAGAAAGAAATGATTCAAATTTTAAGAAGTGGGGTGCAAATTAAAAAAAAAGGTACATACTGCTTTTGTTACAAACGTGTCATTTTACTCGAGAATATTATAAGGACATAGATTTCCAGTTGAGTCCTTTGTAGTTCTGGCTCAATTCCGAACAAAAACATTTGAGTCATAGGATAGGGTTATTGACTATCCTTCAGTCCTATGACATTTTAAAGTTGAAGACGTAGCGGCCAAGTTTAAAACTTCATCAAAATGCCGAGTTTATTGTGCCTTATTTCTACGTCAACAACAATTGTTCCGTTTACTCCTAAGGTATGAATGCATTACTTATTTATATAGGAGCTTGGAACAATTAATATTGGGTGTAAGTTTTTGTTTAAACTGTTGTTTATTTTCAAAAAGTATCTTTAAAACTTTAAAATAAAGTTTCTGGGCTAAAACTGAATTTTTATACATTCTGGAAAGTCGTTCGAAATTGTCGTTCGAATGAGTTTTTCATTCGAACAAGAATTTCATTTGAACGAGGTTTACCAACGATTTTGTCACTGGAACTTCGTTCGATATTGCCGTTCGAACGAGTTGGTTTGTTCTAACGAGAATGTCATTCGAACGAGTTTGGCAACGAGATTTCCAATCAGGCCAATGGAACTTCATTAGAAGGGTCGTTCGAATGAGACTTCGTTCGAACGAGATTTCTGACGGGAAATTAAAATGGCAGTTTTGGGCAGTTTTTGACAGTTTTTCCCACTACTTTCCCCACTAACTTTTGACAGACTTATCAAGTGCGGGAACCAACTATTTTGAGTTATCTTTTTCACATCCTTCCATCTTCAAGAGAGAGTTTGAGAGCAAAATTGCAAAAGGAAAAAGTTCATGTTTGAGTGTTCATTTTTCAAAGAAAAATCTTTAAAACACTTATGTTTTACACCCATATTGTTTATTCCAAGTTTCAACATATAAATATCTTTCTTGGAGTGTTTGTCACCGGTTTATCTCTACACCATAAAGAAGAGAAGTTTGGGTTTACGTCTAAATCCCTCAAAGAATAAGAAGTTTATTTTGCTGCGGCATTCTCACATGGTGAAAGGCACCATGTGTGGTTAACGGTGTACCTAAGGTCTCATTGGTGAATTCCAAGATTCCGGTGGAGCTCCAGGGTTATCAACTAGGCGGAGGTGTTTACAAGATGACGCGTCAAGGCTTGAAAGGGGTCGTGTCAAGAAAGTAAGCCATATGTCTTGTAATTGTAAAACCATACTTAGTGGACTTAAGGCTAGGGTCGTCCGAGGTTTTTTCCCGTTGTGGGTTTTTCCTCGTACATCGCTGCGTAGTGGTTATTTATTTTATTTTATCTTTTTAAAATCTCATCTAGAACGCATGCTTAGGTAAAAAGATCAAATTGGTTTAAATCACTACTTCTTTAATTTGGTGCAGATTTAATTTGGGTGAATGTTAATGAATTTGTTAGGACTCGTGAGAGAGCTCTTCGTGTGAAGATTGAATATTTAGAAGGCGAGAGAGATAGCCTTAAGGGTTTAATGGAATCCTTAAAAAAGTAACTTCTCACATTTGAAGATCTCAATATATTATTAGATTCTAACATTTTAGAATTAAAAAATAAATTAAAAGACTCTAGTAAAGTCAAATTTGATTTGGAGTGTAGGTCTAAAAAACTAGATAAAATATTAGGTACGGTCCAAATAAAAAATGACACTTGTGGTTTAGGCTTTGATACTTGTAATGAATCTACTCATAAAGCCAAAACCCATGTTTTAGGAGAATCACCTAGGAAAGCCTTTATAGATCAATCCTTAGGTACCAACTTGTGACACCCCGCCTAATTAAATACCGGGCGATCACTCATTTATTAAATTAAATCAAGGTAAACAGTTGGTTCATTCTCAGCATCACTGTCGATAAAAATAAATTTTCCAATTTAACACCCTAAATAATTAAGCTAAGTGTCAAAACCATTTTCATACATAACTTTCCAAATTTTATTTAAAGAGAAAGATTTATTTATTTATTAACAACATTCAATAAGTAAGAATCACACCACATTAAATTCTGCAACATAAACCAATTAATAGTATACATTCGTCAATCGAATGTCAGCATACGAATCTAAAATCACATAACTAAACTGAATAAATCCATAGTAACAATACTGGAAATAACTGAAATACAAATGTCCCAATAACAATGAAATAATGGAAAGAGCTACACATGCCCAACTAAATGAAAGTACTAAGAGTGGATCCGAATGAACGAAGTCGTCTAATCAAGAGACCTGCAACTCCCACCTAAGCTGCAGCACGTTCCTTTCAAGATATCCTAAGCAAGACGTCCCTGTGGCTGGGCACCTATAATACATACATATATATATACAAGAGAGAGAGAGAGAGAGAGAGAGAGAAATAGGTCAGAGCCCGAAAGTGTGTTTGATTTAAAATACGTTTAGCAAGTATTTAAATTGATACAGGCCAATGCAACAACATATTAGAGCGACACTCTCTTGAGAAATTCTCACCTCTCTTATAATGTGCTCGCCTATCGTACTAACCTTCCCAACGGGTTATCTTATCATTTTATCATACTAACCTTCCCCATAATTTAGCTTATCTTAACTTACTCATAAGATTTCAAAACCGAACATTATCATTGTTTAAAAAGAATACTTCCAATTAGAAGCACAACTCTCGTTTTAGCTTTATTAATTTATAAAGTTTCCCAGTGTCATATTATACTTACTCAAAATAAGTATTTACAATTTGAGTCATCAACCATATCCTACATATCAATTCACAGTAGGTAGTTCCAAATTTCAGAATTTCATATATATATTAACTACTCGTATAATATATATATTATAACAGCACCCCAAATAAACTATGGTGCGGGCATACTCTACTATCCAAAACCCCATATCACTCACATTAAGGGGAATACAATCGGAATCACTCTCGAATTGTATTAACACATACACAAACAAAATTGAGGCGAAGAATAGATTCCAAGTCTCTAAGAGGATGGCACATGCCTGCGTCTCTTAGGACCGTCTGAACTATCGCATCGATAGCCTGTACCAAGGACATCTATCTCCTAGGGTACAAGTCAATATCCCCCATAAAGGTCCCATCGAGATAAGACTGTCCCAGCGCGGTAACCTCAGGGATAGCAAGTAGCGTGGGCATGATTTTCACATGTATATAATATATGTACACACAATCATATAAATCTACCAATTTTATCATATTAATGTAGGTTCCTCTCGTCACCCATAATTACAACATTTATCCTTAATTTCATATTATTAGTATTACGTATAAGGTTTCATCTCTAACCTTAACTCGAAGGGTTTTCTCACTTATTACGTGAAACTCGTGGACTCTATCCTTCCAAGTAGAAAATTCCGTAGGTACACCTCTATTCACTATCGCGGCTAATCGCCGTAATCTCTCACTTGAAATACGTAGTTTCATCGTTCATTATATAATTATCCCAAAAGCAAACTTCTCGTCTTATAATAAAGTTCTCAACACTTATTCATGTGTTCTACTGGTCTTTCCTATATCCCAAAACATTTTTATGAAGAACGCCCAAGAATTATTTCACGATAAATTTAATTTAACTAATTAAAAAAGGGAAATAGGAGTCTGCCAAGAGGGGTCGATCGATCGAGGTCTGGGGCTCGATCGATCGAACCTACGATCGATCGAAGGTCTAGGCTCGATCGATCGATCAAGCAGGTATTTCGATTCCTGCAGAATTGCAGTTACAGGTTCTACCAATTTTCTTCATCCAAAACCATGTTTTTTCCATTCTAAACGTCCCAAAAATCCTACTACTAACATTATATCAATATACCAGATGTTTTCAACGTAAAGCATGTGTATATCTAACATTAAACATGGATAATTAACCCAAAATCTCATCTAATCATCAAGAACCCTAGAGTTTTTCTTAATCATGGTTCTAATCTGTTTTTACCAGAATTTCCTTCTAATATATCATCAAAATTTCGTGGGTTATATTCCTCTACATGGCAAGGATTCCAGAATTTTCATATAAATCAATACTACATGCATTTTCCTAACACAAATTGGGTTTTCTTCCATATTTTTCCTCTCTAATCATTCCTAAACTAATATGAAGATTGCACTAACGAAAATACACAAGATAAATACTTGTCTGGGATTTCCGACGTTCTGATTCGCAGATGATTTTGGTGTAGTTGCGTAGCCCGTTGCGCGATCTACACGGTGGTGGTGGTTGTGGTGCAAACGGATGACTTTTGGGGCCTTGGATTGCCTTG
This sequence comes from Sambucus nigra, assembly GCA_949130495.1. Classification (NCBI taxonomy): domain Eukaryota; kingdom Viridiplantae; phylum Streptophyta; class Magnoliopsida; order Dipsacales; family Adoxaceae; genus Sambucus; species Sambucus nigra. The sequence goes on from OX422217.1 coordinate 36,070,454, forward strand.
GAGCTTTCTCCTTCCCTCTCCTATGGCCGTCACTTGTGTTTTTGTTTTCTAACCTTAGCTGACTAACCTAAATGGATGATATAGGTTGCTGAATTTCGTGGGTTTAATTACCCAAAAAGGTGAAATGACCAAATTGCCCTCCCGGGGTACCAATTAGGCCTAAAAATGCCCCGAGACCCAAACTAAATCCCTGGGTACACTTTTCTGACTATCTCGACTCTTCCAGACGCGTTGGTACACTCCAAACGACCATACGGACAACTTATAAAATATTCACTTTTTATTTAACAAAATTAGTCCCGACGTGACACGGGCACGTCCCGACTTAAATTTCTGAAATTGTCATTTAATTCACTCATGACATTCGATATAACCAATATAATATATTACTTTGCTCATTAGTAATATTCAACAAATTTCCCATAATTACTAACTCTCGTCACGTTAATAATTATAACATAATTAATTTCCGAATTTTTATTAAATAATTCACTCACATTAAATTTAATAAATCCCTAAATTAATATAGCATAAAAATACGGGGTATTACATACTTCCCCCCTACTAACGGAATTTCGTCCGGAAATTCGGAAAATAAGGCGTACCTGGTAAAAATAACTCTGGATATCTCTCGCGTATATCTGCCTCAAGCTCCCAAGTGGATTCCTCCACATTATGATGCTCCCACTGGACCCGCACAAGTGGAACTATCTTCGACCTCAATCTCCTCTCACTATAGTCTAGGATAGCCACCGATATCTCCTCGTAAGAGCTATCAGACTATAAGTCGATCTCATCTATCGCAATGTGAGTATGGTCCATATCATCCCTAAGGTATTGTCTCAACGACGAGATGTGGAATACATCGTGGATGCGATGTAAATGTTCTGGCAGTCCCAACCTGTATGCAACCGACCCAATCCTCTCGATGATGGAAAATGGTCCCACATACCTCGGAGTCAACTTCCCCTTCTTCCCGAACCTCATCACTCCCTTCATAGGAGATACACGCAATAACATTTTGTCCCCCACACTAAACTCCCAAAAGAACCGTTTTGCATCGGCGTAGCTCTTCTGCCCGTCCTGGCTATCCGAATGCGACTCCTGATTATCTCAATCCTCGCGGAGGTCTCCTGAATCACCTCTGGTCCTAGAAACTTGTTATCTCCCACTTCGATCCAACAAGCTGGGGAACGACAAGGCCTGCCGTACAAAGCCTCAAATGGAGCCATGCCAATCGTGAACTGATAAGAGTTATTATAAGAAAACTCTACCAGTGGAAGATGTGGCTCCCAACCTCCTCCAAAATCGAGAACACACATGCGTAGCATATCCTCCAACATCTGATTAGTACGCTCTGTCTGTCCATCTGTCTGTGGGTGGTAAGCTGAACTCAACTTCAACTCAGTACCCATAGCCTCCTGAAAGCTTTCCCAAAAACGTGACACGAAAATCTTGTCCCTATCTGACACAATATTCAGGGGCATCCCGTGTAATCTAACAATCTCAGCGATGAACAACTGAGCATACTGACCCGTGGTGTAATCTGTCCGCACTGGCAGAAAATGAGCCACTTTGGTCAAACGGTCTACAATCACCCAGATAGAATCGTGGCCCCGTTGTGATGTAGGCAACCCTGTAATAAAATCCATGAAAATACTCTCCCACTTCCACGCGGGTACTTCCAATGGCTGAAGCAATGCTGATGGTTTCTGATGGTCCACCTTCACCAGCTGGCAGGTAGAACACTTGGACACGAACTCAGCAATGTCCTTCTTCATCCCACTACACTAGTATTGTCGCCTCATATCCTGGTACATCTTATCGCCTCCCGGATGTACTGCAAATCGGGACCCATGATAATGAGTCATCACTGCATGACGTAATTCTTCTCCTTCTGGAACCACCAATCTCCCATTAAATCGTAAACCTTCATCAGAACTAACAGAATAGGACTCAGCACCCTCGGCTAGAAGTCGCACAATCTTCTCCTGGCAAAACGGGTCTGTGGTCTATGCCTGTATCACCCTCATAACAATCTCGGGTGTGACTGACATCACGGATATGAAAGAACGGGCTACTGCGTCCTAGTGGCCTAACTCCTTCCACTTTGCTTTCCAGACGTCTGCTATTTCGTCTACCGGTCTATGACTCAACGCATCAGCAACTACGTTGGCCTTTCCCGGATGATACTGTATGTCGAACTGGTAGTCCTTCACAAACTCTAGCCATCTGCGCTGACGCATATTCATCTCTCGCCGAGTGAACAGGTACTGCAACGACTTGTGGTCTGTGAACAAACGAAATTTCTCTCCCAACAAATAGTGCCTCCAAATCCTCAATGCAAAGACGACCGCTGCTAACTCCAGGTCGTGGGTGGGGTAATTCTTCTCATGCATCTTAAGCTTGTGGGAGGCAAAAGCTATAGCCTTCTCTTCTTGCTGAAGTACTCCCCCAAGTCCCCGTAAGGACGCATCGGTGTAAACCAGGTACTCCTCACCCGGCTGCGGTAACGCAAGGACTGGCGCTGAAGTAAGCTTATCTTTCAGCTCGTCGAAAGCCAACTGACAAGCGTCATCCCAAACATATGGTACTCCCTTGCGAGTCAGATTGGTCAATGGACCCGCTATTTTGGAGAATCCCCGAATGAATCTCCTGTAGTAACCAGCTAACCCCAGGAAACTACACACTTCCGTCGGTGTCGTGGGCTGTCCCCACTCCCTCACCGCTGATACTTTACTCGGGTCAACTGCTATCCCCTGCTCAGAAACAACATGGCCCAAGAACTGTACTTATCGCAACCAGAATCCGCACTTCTTGTAATTAGCATACAACTGATGCTCTTGTAGAGTCTGAAGAACCTACCTCAAGTGCTCGGCATGCTCCTCCTCGGAGTGTGAATATATCAAGATGTCATCTATGAAGACTATGACAAACTGATCCAAGAACTCTCTGAATACTCGGTTCATTAAGTCCATGAAAATGGCTGGAGCATTTGTGAGTCCGAACGTCATCACCCTAAACTCATAGGACCCATATCTCGTCAATAAAGCAGTCTTCGAAACATCCTGCTCCCTAATATGTAGCTGATGGTATCTCGACCTCAGATCTATCTTCGAAAAGAAAGTTGCTCCTCTCAGCTGGTCGAACAGATCATCAATTCGAGGCAACGGATACTTATTCCGTATCGTGACCTTGTTCAGTTCCCTGTAGTCCACACACAATCTTAGTGAACCATCTCTCTTCTTCACAAACAAAACTGGAGCGCCCCAAGGTGAGGTACTCCTACGAATGAAGTCCTAACCTAACAGCTGCTCTATCTGATCTCGTAGCTCTCGCATCTCTGCCGGAGCCATACGGTATGGTGCGCGTGCTATAGGTCTCGTATATGGCAATAAATCTATGACAAAGTCTATCTCACGACTGGGGGGTAGGCCTGGTAGTTCCTGAAACACATCAGAATACTCCCTGACAACTGGGATCGAATCTAAGGGAATCACAACCTCCTTAGAGGTATCCTCCTCTATGTAATACAAATGAGCGGTCGAGCCTCCCTCTGGGCGAGGCATCGCCACTACAAACATCTCTTGCCCCGGAATGGCTAAAAACAATGCTCCCACCGAAGCAATCAAGCGAGTCAATCCATACCAATAATCACATCATGCTCGTGCATGTCTAAAACTAACATGTCTGCAGGTAATACCAAGCTACCAATCTCTACCCCTACTCCCCGGCATATAAAGAAAAGTGTACCATTCCCCAGTGGTGAGTCTACCTACGTTACAGTGCTCTCTACTGTGGTTAATAAACCTAAGGTCTTCGCATAATATGTAGCTATAAAACAATGCGCTGTCCCAGTAACAAACAAAATTGGACCAAAAGTTTCATGGATAGAAAACATACCCCAAATCGTGGGTGGTTCTTGTGGGGCGGCTGCCTGGTGGACATCATAGATATATCTATACTGTAACTGCTCCTGCTACACTGGAGCTACTGGAAAGGTTGGCAGGCCTAGTACCTGAGTTGGTGCTGGGAGAGCGATTGGAAAAAGTGGCCCCTGTGGATCATTACGGGCACCCTGATGTTGTGGGTCCCTAACGCTCTCTGGGCAATCCTGGCGTTTATGGCCATGTGTTCCACACACAAAACATCGGCCTCAGAAATTTCTCCCCCTCTGACCCTGCTGCTGTCGGTGTCGGCCTTGCTGACTTGGAACTTTATTCCTCTTTCAAAACTGCTTCATTTTACCACGTTGTTGACTAGAACTGACTTGGTCTTGGGTAGTTTGTTGTCGCAATTTCGGTGTCTTCACACATTTGTTAGCTTTAGTCACATGCATTTGGTTAACCTCTCTAGGTCTTTTGCCTCCTTTAAGTTGTAGGCTGCGTTCTTGGTATTGTAGAACTGCAGTGGTAACTGCTTGTGCCACGATACCTGCTAACTCGGCGGTTGATATTCTCCCTGGGGATACCTGACGTGTGAGTCGATCGGGCTCGTTGACTCCCTTAACCGTCTTAGCTAGTTCTTCCTGACGATCCATCTGAAAATTTAAGTAAATTTGGATGAGTTCATCATTCAAATAAACAAATTGCAGAAGCACGAATTCCCAATGTATAGAGATGAATACAACATTCCTAGTATTTAGGGCTCTATATCAAAGAAAGCAACGCTGAAAGCATAATAGGCCACACAAATCCTAAAGGACACTAGAACCTGATGCTGTGATACCACCTGTGACACCCCGCCTAATTAAATACCGTGCGATCACTCCTTTATTAAATTAAATCAAGGTAAACAGTAGGTTCATTCTCAGCATCACTGTCGATAAAAATAAATTTTCCAATTTAACACCCTAAATAATTAAGCTAAGTGTCAAAACCATTTTCATACATAACTTTCCAAATTTTATTTAAATAAAAAGATTTATTTATTTATAAACAACATTCAATAAGTAAGAATCACACCACATTAAATTCTGCAACATAAACCAATTAATAGTATACATTCGTCAATCGAATGTCAGCATACGAATCTAAAATCACATAACTAAACTGAATAAATCCATAGTAACAATATTGGAAATAACTGAAATACAAATGTCCCAATAACAATGAAATAATGGAAAGAGCTACACATGGTCAACTAAATCAAAGTACTAAGAGTGGATCCGAATGAACGAAATCGTCTAATCAAGAGACCTGCAACTCCCACCTAAGCTGCAGCGCGTTCCTTTCAAGATATATTAAGCAAGACGTCCCTGTGGCTGGGAACCTATAATACATACATATATATATATATATATATATATATACAAGAGAGAGAGAGAGAGAGAGAGAGAGAGAGAGAGAGAGAGAAATAGGTCAGAGCCCGAAAGTGTGTTTCATTTAAAATACGTTTAGCAAGTATTTAAATTGATACAGGCCAATGCAACAACATATTAGAGCGACACTCTCTTGAGAAATTCTCACCTCTCTTCTAATGTGCACGCCTATCGTACTAACCTTCCCAACGGGTTATCTTATCATTTTATCATACTAACCTTCCCCATAATTTAGCTTATCTTAACTTACTCATAAGATTTCAAAACCGAACATTATCATTGTTTAAAAAGAATACTTCCAATTAGAAGCACAACTCTCGTTTTAGCTTTATTAATTTATAAAGTTTCCCAGTGTCATATTATACTTACTCAAAATAAGTATTTACAATTTGAGTCATCAACCATATCCTACATATCAATTCACAGTAGGTAGTTCCAAATTTCAGAATTTCATATATATATTAACTACTCGTATAATATATATATTATAACAGCACCCCAAATAAACTATGGTGCGGGCATACTCTACTATCCAAAACCCCATATCACTCACATTAAGGGGAATACAATCGGAATCGCTCTCGAATTGTATTAACACATACACAAACAAAATTGAGGCGAAGAATAGATTCCAAGTCTCTAAGAGGATGGCACATGCCTGCGTCTCTTAGGACCGTCTGAACTATCGCATCGATAGCCTGTACCAAGGACATCTATCTCCTAGGGTACAAGTCAATATCCCCCATAAAGGTCCCATCGAGATAAGACTGTCCCAGCGCGGTAACCTCAGGGATAGCAAGTAGCGTGGGCATGATTTTCACATGTATATAATATATGTACACACAATCATATAAATATACCACTTTTATCATATTAATGTAGGTTCCTCTCGTCACCCATAATTACAACATTTATCCTTAATTTCATATTATTAGTATTACGTATAAGGTTTCATCTCTAACCTTAACTCGAAGGGTTTTCTCACTTATTACGTGAAACTCGTGGACTCTATCCTTCCAAGTAGAAAATTCCGTAGGTACACCTCTATTCACTATCGCGGCTAATCGCCGTAATCTCTCACTTGAAATACGTAGTTTCATCGTTCATTATATAATTATCCCAAAAGCAAACTTCTCGTCTTATAATAAAGTTCCCAACACTTATTCATGTGTTCTACTGGTCTTTCCTATATCCCAAAACATTTTTATGAAGAACGCCCAAGAATTATTTCACGATAAATTTAATTTAACTAATTAAAAAAGGGAAATAGGAGTCAGCCAGGAGGGGTCGATCGATCGAGGTCTGGGGCTCGATCGATCGAAACCAAGAATTATTTCACGATAAATTTAATTTAACTAATTAAAAAAGGGAAATAGGAGTCAGCCAGGAGGGGTCGATCGATCGAGGTCTGGGGCTCGATCGATCGAACCTTCGATCGATCGAAGCTCTAGGCTCGATCGATCGATCAAGCAGGTATTTCGATTCCTGCAGAATTGCAGTTACGGGTTCTAACAATTTTCTTCATCCAAAACCATGTTTTTTCCATTCTAAACATCCCAAAAATCCTACTACTAACATTATATCAATATACCAGATGTTTTCAACGTAAAGCATGAGTATATCTAACATTAAACATGGATAATTAACCCAAAATCTCATCTAATCATCAAGAACCCTAGAGTTTTTCTTAATCATGGTTCTAATCTGTTTTTACCAGAATTTCCTTCTAATATATCATCAAAATTTCGTGGGTTATATTCCTCTACATGGCCATGATTCCAGAATTTTCATATAAATCAATACTACATGCATTTTCCTAACAAAAATTGGGTTTTCTTCCATATTTTTCCTCTCTAATCATTCCTAAACTAATATGAAGATTGCACTAACGAAAATACGCAAGATAAATACATGCCTGGGATTTCCGACGTTCTGATTCGCAGATGATTTTGGTGTGGTTGCGTAGCCCTTTGCGCGATCTACGCGGTGGTGGTGGTTGTGGTGCAAACGGATGACTTTTGGGGCCTTGGATTGCCTTGGAGCTTTCTCCTTCCCTCTCCTATGGCCGTCACTTGTGTTTTTGTTTTCTAACCCTAGCTGACTAACCTAAATGGCTGATATAGGTTGCTGAATTTCGTGGGATTAATTACCCAAAAAGGTGAAATGACCAAATTTCCCTCCCGGGGTACCAATTAGGCCTAAAAACGCCCCGAGACCCAAACTAAACCCCCAGGTACACTTTTCTGACTATCTCGACCCTTCCGGATGCGTTGGCGCACTCCAAATGACCATACGAACAACTTATAAAATATTCGCTTTTAATTTAACAAAATTAGTCCCGACGTGACACGGGCACGTCCCGACTTAAATTTCCGAAATTGTCATTTAATTCACTCATGACATTCAATATAACCAATATAATATATTACTTTGCTCATTAGTAATATTCAATAAATTTCCCGTAATTACTAACTCTCGTCACGTTAATAATTATAACATAATTAATTTCCGGATTTTTATTAAATAATTCACTCACATTAAATTTAATAAATCCCCAAATTAATATAGCATAAAAATACGGGGTGTTACACAACTTTCGACGTGTTTTTACTCGTGCACATTGTGGTAAAAAAGGTCATCTTAGGAAATTTTGTTTTGATCTTAAACGAGATCCTAGAAAATCCTTACGTAAGGCAACCGAGTTAGCCAAGATTCCTACTTTCCATGATCGTCATTCATCATTAATTTGGGTTAGGACATCCGACTTGGTAGCTTTACAAGATAGGGTTTTTGATTCTCATTTACTTTCGCATGCTTCCTCCCTTGTAAAATCTAAAGTTTTAATGTGTTAGTTTTATTTGCATACTTTAGCTTTTGTACAACATGTTATATTATCATGCTAATTGTATGCTTCTTAGTCATTTTCTAGTTTATGCTCCATGTTTAATCACATGCTAGAATTATGATTTTTGTTTATCTTTTGAATTATATTTCTTTCATTCTATTTTGCATTAAATGAAAAAATACAAAAAGATTTTTGTTTATCATTTATGTTTTATTTTTTTGTAATTTTAGATTAATGAAAAATAAAAATGATTTTTGGTTTGTCTTTTAAGTACATATTTTTATTTTTGGTTAAAAATTTTCAAAAAATCAAAAAGATTTTTGTTGTGTGTATTTTAGTTTGACACACTCTATGTGGCATATACTTGTGTTTGAATTCCATCTTTTTTGTTCCCATGAGGTTAGAACTTTTGGTTTAGATTGTCAATTCTTATAATGTTCTTTACCATGCTTACATGGAGTAGTTGGATTTTGTGTTGCTTAAATGGATTCTATTTTTATATGCGTCTATTCACACATGCACGAGCTCTTTTGAAATTTAATCGGCACACGATATATTTGAGCTTTGTGAGGTGTACTCCTACCAATCTTATCATCTACATATTTTTGACCGAGGAGGACTAGTGCATGTCAAAATCAACTGCACGTGAGATTTGTGAGAAATAAAAATATTATATATAAATGTTCACGGGGAAGGGCTCCGAAAGGATTTATTATCCTTTGCGAATAGTAAGCCACCAGTTGGTTTGGACCTAAAAGAAATACGTGGTCCAAAGGCCTAAAAATAGAATAATGGCATTAACTGAAAAATATTTGCCAAGGTCTATTTTTGTTTGATATATTCACTCAAATATATATGCTTATTGAGGGAGATTGGATGGTATATCAATGGTTTGCACAATGTCCATTTATCCTAGTTGTACTTTCAATGTCACTCTATTGGTTTGTAGAATCACCAAGAGTCTTGGTTTGTATGCATTGTGTATGCTTGTTCATTGGGTTCAATCTATATTGTCACATGAGGTTATATTCAAATGTGATGAAGCTTGCAATCAATTGAGAACTCCGTGAACATGTTTTAAGTGATTGGATCTAAATTTAATTGTTGCTAGTTCACACCCCAACACTTCCGTTTCCATATGACATATTTTTTCCATACGAGTGTGAAAAACTTATCTTATTTTGTGTCATTTGTATGTTTATATCTATATATATATGTGCGTGTGCATCCTTGGTATATCTAGAGTATGTATATATATGATATTTTATTTGGTCTTTGCTTTTCTTTCTAGTCCATCTTTGCTTCTACTTCATAATTGGTATCTATCTTGTTGCATTCTTTGTTGATATCACATGCTTGATACTTTATTTATCATATTGGTATCATTTTCTTTCATCTTAGTTGGTATCCGTTATTATTAGTTAGATTAGTCATGCTTTTGTTGTCTATATGCTTTCATTCTCTTATCACTCTAAGCATCATGTTTAAATTAGTTTGTTATCCTTTGTATATTCCTGAACAAAAAAGGGGAGAACGATAGGGGGAGAAATGGTATCTAATCCTATTGTAATCGTATATTAGTTTAGGAGATTTAACTTTGGGGTAGAGCGCTATATTGCTATCTTCTTAGGTTGATCATAGTTAGATAAAGGGGAGAATTAATTTAAGGGAGTATTTATTTTATGCATTTAATATTCTTGATATTTCCTATGCGTTTGATAGTTTGTTTAAGTGTGCAGGAAGAATTCTTCTAAATGGCAACATTCATCATCAGGCAAAGATATTGATCCTTGGGTTGTTTTGAGTCAAGCTATTGTAATTTTATTTTGGGTGGGACATTTTTATTAGTCTGGTAGAGCTTGACGGCCCTTTTAGGATTTCTGTTTAGTTTTTGTCCCGGAATAGCCAAAGGAGGAGATTTGTAAGGACACAAATTTCCAATTGAGTCCTTTGTAGTATTCGCTCGATTTCGAAATAGCCAAAGGGGGAGATTTTTAAAGTTGAAGACGTAGCGGCCAAGTTTAAAGCTTCATCAAAATGCCGAGTTTATTGTGCCTCGTTTCTACGTCAACAACAATTGTTCCGTTTAATCCTAAGGTATGAATGCATTACATATTTATATAGGAGCTTGGAATAATTTATATTGGGTGTAAGTTTTTGTTTAAACTGTTGTTTATTTTCAGAAAGTATCTTTAAAACTTTAAAATAAAGTTTATGGGCTAAAACTGAATTTTTATACATTCTGGAAAGTCGTTCGAAATTGTCATTCGAACGAGTTTTTCGTTCGAACAAGAATTTCGTTCGAACAAGAATTTCGTTCGAGCGAGGTTTGCCAACGATTTTACCACTGGAACTTCGTTCGATATTGTCGTTCGAAGGAGTTGGTTTGTTCTAATGAGAATGTCATTCGAACGAGTTTGGCAACGAGATTTCCCATCAGGCCACTGGAACTTCGTTAGAAGGGTCATTCTAAAGAGACTTCATTCGAACTAAAATCTCGTTCGAAAGAGATTTTTGGGGGGAAATTAAAATGGCAGTTTTCGACAGTTTTTGACAGTTTTTCCCACTACTTTCCCCACTAACTTTTGACAGACTTATCAAGTGTGGGAACCAACTATTTTGAGTTAACTTTTTCACGTCCTTACATCTTCAAGAGAGAGTTTGAGAGAAAAATTCCAAAAGGAAAAAGTTCATGTTTGAGTGTTCATTTTTCAAAGAAAAATCTTTAAAACACTTATGTTTTACACCCATACTGTTTATTCCAAGTTTTAACATATATATATCTTGCTTGGAGTGTTTGGCAATGGTTTATCTCTACACCTTGAAGAAGAGAAGTTTGGGTTTACTTATAAATCCCTCAAAGAAGAAGAATTTTGTTTTGCAGCGGAATTCTCACATGGTGAAAGGCACCATGTGTGGTTGACGGTGTACCTATTGTCTCATTGGTGAATTCCAAGATTCTGGTGGAGCTCTGGGGCTGTCAAGTAGGTGGAGGTGTTTACAAGAAGATACGTCAAGGCTTGAAAGGGGTCGATTCAAGGAAGTAAGTCATCCGTCTTGTAATTGTAAAACCATACTTAGTGGACTTAAGTCTAGGGCAATCTGAGGTTTTTTCCCATTGTGGGTTTTTCCTCGTACATCGCGGCGGAGTAGTTATTTGTTTATTTTATCTTTTGTAAATCTCACCTAGAACGCATGCTTAGGCAAAAAGATAAAATTGGTTTAAATAACTACTTCTTTAATTTGGTGCATATTTAATTTGGGTGAATGTTAATGTAATTCAAGTCATCAATTAATTTGTTAAAATTGGTTTGGCCTAATTTGATAATATTGAAAATATAACTTAGGAAAATTTCTAGGACTTGGGTTAAATTGGTTTAAGTGAAAAATGTATTTTCGTTTAATCTAATTTCACTTTGTTGAATTTTAATTTTGAAAGAAGTTAAAATTAGTTAATGTTTTTAATTGAACCATCTCGCTTCCGCGTCATAAAAGGAAATTACTTTTTGTGGTAAGATTATTTAAAATTGGGGGTCTCGTGTTCCAACAAATATCAACTTAAGAAGAAGATATTTAAGGGAAAACAACTGGCAAAGAAAACTAACAATGTTGAAGATCTTATTGCAATAGCGTGCGAAGAAAATTTAGTGGATAAGGAAAGTGGATGGTGGTTAGATACCAGCGTAACTATTGATATATGCAAAGATCGTTATCTTTTCAAAACGTATCAAGAGATCGATGGAACAGAAGTAAAAATGGAAAATAAACTCCACACCAAACTAATTGGAAAGGGCACAGTGGAATTGAAGTGAGGTCTAAGAAGGTTCTTACCTTAATTGATGTACTTTATGTACCGAAAATATGTAAAAACATTGTGTCTAGAGACCATCTCAATAAGATATGTTTCAAACTTGTGTATGAGTCGAATAAGCTTGTCCTATCCAAGAGCGGTCAGTTTATTGGTAAAGGGTACTGTTGTAATGGCATTATCAATGAGAGTGCTCTTTTTGTTCAACCGGAGAAACAAATTTAATTAAATCTAATTTTTAAATAACCAAATTTAAACACACACCAATGTCATGCATCTAAAGGTGATTGATTCAACATTCAACATATTCACATCATGCAAAGATCAATCATACACAACAAAATATGAAAAATCCCCCAAAGGGGCAAAACCTTTTTATTTCAATATGTTTTGTAAACACTTACATACATAGAGAAAAATAGTTTGACAAGCAAAGACCCTCAGACACCGGTTCGTTTTTGTCAGCAAGAGATCCCTTAAGATGCTCCAAGTTTAGTAGTGTATAGAACCCTCTTCTTAACATAGGATTCTCCATGAATGGGTATTTAAGGTTCAGATTGATCAACAGATATGATTCTGAGTGTTTGTGAATCTCAAAGTATTTGGGATTGAAAACAAACTGTGAAGACTTGACGTATTAGGTCGTGGAAGAGATACCTTAAAGTCTTAAACAAAACAAACTCCAAAGTAGGAATTTATAGAAGAGAACAAAATTTGATGCACCAGATTTTTCTGAGCCCTTCGGACCGATTCGAAAAGGATCACTAGATCGATCCGGGCAGATGACTACTCATGTATAAAATATATAACCGAATCGATTTGTTTTTCTTTAACTCCGGTTGGTCCGATCAGAAGGCATTTTCTGTATAAAAAGCTACCCGGATCAATTCAATTATTTCTAGATCCGAATCGATTCGGTATGCCAAATTATGCAGATTTTCAAAGGTCATTGAATCGGTTCGATTTTGGGAAAAATTGGATCGGTCTGATCTTCCAATCTTTTCAGAATCCTGTATACCATGACACGAAGAATACCACTATGCGCGATGTTGAATATGATGACCGTGACGCACGATGTTGATGAAGATGTGTGCGTGAAACAATGTCGAATTCGGATTGAGGCCTTCGAAATATGATCGTGCTGAGACGAGCCGACGTAGAGGTATGCGACATATATGCTATATTATAGGATAAATCTGTAATGCCTAGATACTAACCCGTACATTTATAAAACATGTCCTTAAAAATCCCCCTATATCTATGACGATACATACATAAAAATGCGAATTATGTTCCCAAAAAAACAAATGTCATACAATGTAATATTCCCATTAAACCCAAAAAATGGAAATACTAAATGAATGGCATGTCTTCAATCATCTTCAAATCTTTAAAACTCTTAAACTTTCATTGTCGTCATCAGGGTGCGCAAACAGAATCCTCAATTTGGTACCTACACACACGAGACAAGATACAGATACCCGTGATGTGCAACAGTTTGATATATAATGATAAGAAAAATAAAATATCAAATTAAGCTCAAATCACTAGAAAATTTGAAATATCTCCCCCATAATTCGTTCTCTCCCTTTTTATGATGTCCCCAAATAGACAAAAAGAAGAACAAGAATAAATGCAAATGGAGACTGACATAAGAAGAATCACTTTCTCTTTTTGAATTTTCAAAATTTTGCTTACAAAATATACAGCAAAGAATCACACCAAGATAAAATACTAAAAAATTAAGTCGATGATAGTGGAAATATAGGGTTGTGAGCATATTCGATAGGAAAATCAATACATACAACCATAACCCATGTGCATGATGAATATTAGATATTCCTAACAAATGAATTCAACATCTTCCTTAGGTGTAAAAATTATGGAATTAGAAGAAAGTAACTCAATCAAATCAGCAAATCAAAGCTCAAAGTGATTTCCAAACCAATAATGTCCAAAACATTTGAAACACTTTTTGAAGACTTTCAAGGACCTGCAAACCCGTTTTTCATTTCTTCCCATCCAAAATCCCTCAGAAATAATTAAACATTATATTTTTCTTTTGAGGTGATGAAACTAAAACCTATTAGCCCATTTGATTTGGAATGTTTTTCTTTTTATTGCCACTTAATTTTTTTCGGGCTCTTTTTCAAACGGTGGCTTTACAACGAGTAAATTTTGAACTCTCAGAGCCCTTTTTCGTGATTCACTCATCATATTTTGTTGCAATTAAATCCTCACGGTAAATTGTGTTTACATGCACTACTATCTTGTCAAGTTTTGACGCATTTTGGTCATTGTATAGACATAATTGAGATGGGAACACTTAAGACAATATGTGAAAGACAAGTACAATATTCAAATAATTCTGTGCATTTTTGCAGTAAAGGATATAAGGAGCCAAACATGTAGAAAATATCACTAATCACGTCTGAAAGGCTCCAAACAATGTAAAGTACATGAATGAAATGATGCAGCATCTCAAATCAGTGTCAAACAGTCATGTGGAATATGAAATGAAGTTGTGACTATGGCTATCTTAAATGTTCATCCACAAATGGTGTAAACAAAATACAAAACTCTTTTTGTAATTTTCAACAAATTTATAAAACGAATTTTTTTCAGGCTTTTTCAAAAGATTTCAAAAATTAAAATCTTTTCGAATTTTTCAAAAAAAAAAATCAAACAAATAAATATACACATGATACAATCTGGAGATAGGAATCGGAGGATATGAACATGAAAAATGCATCCTACTCTAGACATGGTGACCACCCCAGAGTCAACTATGCAAATACCTAAAGATTTCCTAAGACTCTCGAATCTAAGTTCATCTAAAGGCTTTGTGAAAATATTGATTAACTGAAGGTGGGTGGATACAAAACAAAAGGATACGACCTTTTCCTCTATAAGTTCACCGATAAAGTGCTCGCATATCCTAATGTGTTTTGTGAGCGAGTGCTGGATAGGATTGCAGGACATGTGTATCGCGCTCGTGTTATCACCGGAAATGGTCATAGTGTCCTGGGATATCCCATAATCCTCCAGCATCTCCTTCATCCACATAAGTTGCATGCAACAACTCCCAGTGTCTACGTACTCATCCTACTTAGTGGAAAAGGAGATAGAGTTTTGCTTCTTGCTCAACCAAGAGACAAGATCAGAACAAAAGAAGAAACACCCACCAGAAGTGCTTCTACATCCATCTATATCCCCGGCTAAATCGGCATCCGAATAGGCGGTCAGTCGGTCATTGGTATCAAAGGAATACCAAATGCCGTTGGAAAGAGTCCCACTCACGTACTTTATAATACGTTTTAGAGCGAGTAAGTGTGACTCTTTGGGGGACGCCTGATATCGCACACAGGAACACTAAAGGCGATGTCAGGACGACTAGCAGTCAAATAGAGAAGACTACCTATCATAATCCGATACAAGGTTTGCTCAATGTCCTTGCCTGAAGTATCCTTACTAAGGTTTGTAGATGTACTCATAGGTGTACGTGCATGCTTAACCGAGTCCAAACCAAATTTCTTCATGAGCTCTCTAGCATACTTGGATTGGGATATGAACATCCCATCCTCTAGATGATGAACCTAGAGACTAGGGAAGAATGTAATCTCCCCAACCATGATCATCTTAAACTCACTCTTCATCTCCTCCTCAAATCTGTGAGCATGTTAGGAACACGTAGATCCAAAGACTATGTCATCCACATAGACCCAGGCAACCAAAATAACATTGTCATCTCTCCTAGCAAACAACGTCTGATCAACTCCCCCTTTCTTGAAGCCACGGGCTAAGAGATAGAAAGTAAGCCTCTCGTACCAAGCACAGTGTGCTTGCTTCAAACCATACAAGAATTTTCTCATATAATAGAAGTGTCCTGAATGCTTAGGATATTCAAACCCTTTTGGTTGTTCCACGTAAACTTCCAACTGTAGAATACCATTAAGAAAGGCACTTTTGACATCCATCTGATATAATTTGAAGCTTATATGACATGCGATGGAGAGTAATAAGTGAACGGACTCAAGCCTCGCAACAGGAGAAAATTTCTCTTCAAAGTCTATACCCTCAATCTGTGTGTAGCCCTGAGAGACCAACCTAGCCTTGTTATGGATAATCGTACCATTTTCATCCATTTTATTCTTGAAAATCCACTTGGTACCAATCACGTTAGTTTCACTAGGTCGGGGGACAAGTTCCCAGATATCGTTCTTTCTAAACTAAAGCAACTCATCCTACATAGTAGATATGTAGTGTTCATCCTTGAGTGATTCTTTATAGGTTTTGGGCATAACTTTGGATGTGTAGTAGACACGGATGAAAACGTTTTCTAGCTGAGCATGAGTCTTAACTTCTAGAGTGGAATCTCCTGGAATAGCAGTAGGATCATGACTCTTGTGAACCCAAGCAGGTGTGTCCCCTAAGATAGGAGTAGGGTCCACCCTAGGTGTGCGAGGGACAAGGGGATCATTACCAGAAAGGTCTTCATCCTCACAAAAATGGTTGGGGTCAACTAACATCGAAGGTTCGTCATCTTGCATGGTGACGTTAATTGACTCCATAACCTTAGAGCTTCTCAGGGTAAACACCCGGTATGCTCTATTATTCGATGAATATCCTAACAATATTCCTTCGTCACTCCAAATTCAAACTTTCCTAATTGCTCTCTATCCCGTAAGGTGTAGCATTTACTCCTAAAAACACAAAAGTATGCCAAGTTAGGCTTCTTTCCAATCCACAATTCATAAGGCATCTGCAGTGTGTGTGGGTGCAAGTAAACCCTATTCACCGTATGGCATGAGGTAGACATCGCCTCTGCCCAAAATCTCCTAGAAACTTTACGACCAAGAAGCATATATCTAGCTATCTCCTGAATCATCCGATTCTTCCTCTCAATGATCCTATTTTGCTGACACTATTTAAGCTCCGTAAATTCAGTGTCGTTGTCACTACGCATTCTATGAATAGTGACACTATATAGGTTTTACAGGACACAACACTTGGTCTCTAGGAACTCTATAGCATCTGATTTCTCACTCTAAAAACCTACGATGGAGTATCTAAAAAAATCATCCACCGTCAAGAGGATATTGTAATACCCCGTATTTTTATGCTATAATTAATTTGGGGATTTATTTAATAAAAAAAATCCAGAAATTTATTATGTTATAATTATTAACGTGACTAGAGTTAGTAATTATGGGAAACTTGTTGAATATTACTAATGAGCATAGTAATATATTATATTGGTTATATTGAATGTCATAAGTGAATTAAATGACTATTTCGGAAAATTAAGTCGGGACGTGCTCGTGTCACGTCGGGACTAATTATGTTAATTAAAAAGTGAATATTTTATAAGTTGTTCGTATGGTCATTTTGAGTGCGGCAACGCGTCCGGAAGGGTCGAGATAGTCAGAAAAGTGTACCCGGGGGTTTAGTTTGGGTCTCGGGATGTTTTTAGGCTTAATTAGTGACCCGGGAGGGCGTTTTGGTCATTTTACATATTAGGGTAATTAAACCCACGATTTTCAGCCATCCTTAGCAGCCATTTAAGTCAGCCTTTTAGGGTTAGATCATTCAGAACCCTAAGACGGCTAGTGGAGAAGAGAGGAGAGACCTTGCTAGGTGATTCAAGGCCAAAAACACCACCTTTTGCACCACCGTCACCACCAACGCGTAGATTGCGAGGAGGAGAACGCAGCCACACCAATATTAGCAGGAAACCAGACCTCTGAAATCCCAGGCAAGTGTTTAACTTGCGTATTTTCGTTGGTGCAATGATCATGTTAGTGTAGGAATGATTAGGAGTAAAATTTATGGAAGAAAACCCCACTATGTGATAGGAATTTGCATGTAGAAAAGATTAAAACCATATTCTGGAAATCTTATGTAATGTAGATGATAAACCCATGAATTTGTGATGTTATTATAGAAGAAAATTCTGGAGAAAACTGATTAGAACAGAAGATTAAGAAAACTTAGGGTTCCTGATGATTAGATGAGATTTTAGGTTGTTTAATCATGTTTAATGATGGTTATATGCATGCTTAACGTTAGGAACACCTGGAAATATATTACCATGATTGTAGTATGAGTTTTGGGATGATTAGTGTTGAAAATTATGGATTTGAATGAAGAATATTAGTTAAACCCGTAACTGCACTTCTGCAGAAATCGAAATACCTGTTCGATCGATCGATCGACCCTATAGCGTCGATCGATCGAAGGTTCGATCGGTCGACCCCCTGACGTCGATCGATCGACAATTCCTGGCAGCCTATTATTTCCCTTGTGTAATTAGTTGAATTAATTTATCGTGGAATAAACCTTGGGCTTTCTAAATAAAATGATTTGGGAGATATTGAGGACCAGTAGGGTATATGGACCTATGTTAAAAACCTTTAATTTTCAACGAGGAGGGTAATTATGGGATATTTACTTTAGGTTGTTAGATTTATGAAACTTAAGTGTGTGGTGCGTAAGAGAGTTACGTTGGAATTAAATAAAGTTATTTACTGAATTTTTGTTTTGTAAGGTTATAACCCATGAGTATTAGGTAATGAGTGAGAAAACTCTTCGAGTTAAGGTTAGAGACGAAACCTTATACGTAATCATAATGATGGGAAATTAAAGATAAAAGTTATGACTATTGGGTTACGAGAGAAACCTATAATAATATAATGGAATGGGTATCTTTATATATTGTGTGTACATATATTATATTCATGTGAAAAACGTACCCGCGCTACTTGCTATCCCTGAGGTTACCGCGCTGGGGCGATCGTATCCGGTGTTGCTTTTTGGGGGATACTGATTCGTACCCTAGAAGATAGAGATCCTAGGTACGGGCTATTAGATTGATAGTCGGACGGTCCTAAGAGACGTGTGGGTATGTACTGACCTCTTTGACTTGGAATCTATGCTTCGCCTCAACGTTGTTTTGTTTATGTTAATACAGTTCGAGAGCGATTCCGAACTTGTATTCCCTTTGTGTGAGCGATACAGGGATTGGATAGCAGAGTATGCCCGCACCATAGATTAGTTGGGGTGCTGTTGTATATATATGTTATTCGAGCATTTACTATATATATATGGTTATAAACTTTAACATGCCTACTATAATGTGTTAAGTGGGACTTAGTTGTTGACGCAATTATAAATACTTATTTTGTGAAAGTATGAGAAGACATTGGGAGACCTTATAATTTAATGAAGCTAAAACGAGAGGAGTACAACAGTTTGAAAGTTATATTTTTGTAAAACATTGTCATCGTCCGGTTTTGTAAACATATGAATAAGCTATGATAAACGAACCATTGGGAAGGTTAGTACGATAGGAGTGCACATTAGAAGAGAGGTGAGTATTTCTTAAGAGAGAGTCGAACTAATATGATGTTGCATTGGCCTGTATCAATTTAAATACTTGCTTAACGTATTTTTAAAATCAAACACACTTTCGGGCCCTGACCCGTATCCTTTTCTCTCTCTCTCTTGTGTATATATATGTATATTTTCAGGTGCCCAGCCACAGGGGCGTCTTGCATAGGATTCTTTGTGAAGAACGAGCTGCAGCTTAGGTGGGAGTTGCAGGTCCCTTGAGTAGACGGCTTCTGTCATTGACTCCACTCTTATTACTCTCATTTATGGGGCACGTGTCGCCCTTTTTATCATTTCATTTATTGTTGGGGATTTTTATATTTCAGTTATTCCAGTATTGTTTATGGGATTTGTTTCAGGATGGTTTATTATTTTAGTTTTATTTATTGACATTTGTTTGGTGAATGTATGGTTTTATTTAAATTTTCGTGGTGTGATTCTTTACCGTAGAAATGTTGTTTTGAATTAATAAAATCTTTTCTTTAAATAAAATTTGGAAGTTCGTATGAAATTTTTTTTTGACACTTAGCTTAATTATTTAGGGTGTTAAATTGGAAAAATTATTTTTATCGACAGTGATGCTGAGAATGAACCAACTGTTTACCTTGATTTAATTTAATAAAGGAGTGATCGCCCGGTATTTAATTAGGCGGGGTGTCACAGATATACCTCTTATCACCTAGACTTTCTATACGAGTAGGACCCATAAGATCCATGTGAATTAACTCAAGTACCCTGGAGGTAGTAATGGAATTCAACTTCCTATGGGGGCAACAAATTTGCTTCCCCAACTGACAGGGTCCACAAACTGTGGAAGTTGGTCTTCTAAGAGATGGTAAGCCACGTACTAGGTCCTTTTTTACTAATAGATATAAATTTCTAACGTTCACGTGACCTAGACGTTGATGCCACGGATCCATAGGAGTGATCGTGGAGCTACTGCAGACAAATGAGGACTTAGTCATTATCCCATATCAATTATCTTTTGTCCTCACCCCTTGTAATACAAGTTTAACGGCTTGATAAAAAACATTACAAGTATCCGGGTCAAACTTAACTGCAAAGTCAACATCGCACAGCTGGCTGATGCTGAGAAGGTTTTCCTTCAAACCTTTTAAGTAAAAAAAACTCTCTAGCTTAGGAAATCCTGGTATCTCTATAGTACCTCATCCTATAAAGCTAGACCTGCTCCCATCACCAGAAGTGACTTTACCTTCCTTTCAATCCACTAAGGAGGTAAATAATGAGACGTCACCAGTCATGTGTCTAGAACACCCACTGTCAAAATATAATTTTGAGGTATTCTGAGCTTTCAGAGAAACATGAGAAATAAGAGCTTTGTTGTCATTTTTAGGTACCTAAGTGGAGGTAACCTTTTGTTTGCCCTTGTTGCTGGTGGTTCTAGTCGCAAAGTTGGTAGTATCCACAGACGGTCCAGATAACCGTTGGAATTCTCCCATTAAACTCTGAGAAGTCACAACTAAAAACTCAACTTGTTCTCTTAGTATTTTGAGATTACTCGTGGGGTGTGATGGAGCATAAGTACGTCATGTTCGACCCAAACTAAATCTCTCAGGTGGCCTTTCCTCTTACAATAATTACAGAAGTACACAGTTTGAGGACTACCTCGATTTATTTTTCTTAGCCGAACAACTTTCTTGGCTTTTGGTGGATGACCATAAGGATTTATCATAAACTTAGGGACTGGTATAGGTGCAATTTGTGAAGTGGATTCACCATCAAAACCAATTCCAGGCCTCTCACCAAATCCTAATGCGGGAGCGAGGATCATCTTTCCCATCTTTCTAGATTTATCCTCAATTTGAACCTTGGCTTCCTGTGCTTTTTCAAGATTGTGAGTGAGCTGGGAAACAAGGGCTTCCAGAATCTTATGAGTGTTTTGGTCTCTTGTCAGATTAGCCACTTGGTTTGTCAAGTCCCCTTTAACTTTCTCAAAACACTTCTCTTTCTCTCCAAATAAACTCTCTCTCTCCAAACAGTCTCTCTCTCTCTCCACAAACATACTCTTTTTCTCTCATAGCGGAGTACAAGGAGGGCTCACTCTCTCTCATCTCTCCTAAATCTTTCTCTAATGCTGCAATCCTAAGAACTAAACCTTTATTACGCCTTTTGGTTTTAAATGAATTAGCATATAAATCATCGTAATCACGAAGAAGGTCATTCTCACTTTCACTCCCTACATCATCTCTCTCACTCTCAGTGTCAAGGCCTCCATGCGAAGAGGAATCCTCATCGTCATGAGGTGCATCAAAATCTCTCACGTGTCTAGCCATGAATGTGGTGCAGTTGAACTCATGCGGTGATTCCTCTCCTGAATCCACTGACTCGACCTCACTTTCTTCACTTAGGGTAGCATTACGAACAACTTTTCCCTTTTCTTTGGCTAGTCTGTTCAGCCTTATAGCACACTCAAAAGCTCTATGACCCTTATTGTCACACTCATAGCATCTCTCTCATTTCTCTTGGGTCTGTCTTTCTTTTCTTTTTCAAAATTCTTGACATTTTTATTTTTCTCAAATTTCTTTTTATCATTAACCTGGCCACTAATTTTAACTTGAGAAATTTCTTAAAATTCTTTGCAAACAAAGGCAAATCATTTAAATCAAAATTTGACGTATTTTCCTCACTCCGTTTATACGATTCTACCCTCCTCCTAGCTGACTCTAAATTCTTTTTGGCTTGGGCTTTAAGAGTTATCCCTTTATCTTTTGCATTAACATCTTTAGGAAACATATCTATTTCATAGGTTTGAAGATCACCTATTAATTCTTCTAATTTAAGAGTGTTCATATTTCCTAAAGAATTTAACACTGTGACTTTGGGGATAAATCGCTTGGGTAAAGAAAGCATAATTTTCTTAACTACACATGAATTAGGAATGTGCTCACCAAGGTTGAAACTAGTGTTCACTATATCAGACAATTGTGCATAGAATTCATTAAAACATTCAGTCTCAAACATAGTTATAGCCTCAAACTGTGCAGTTAGGTTTCGCAGTTTTGATTCTTTAACAGTGTTCGTGCCTTCATGGGTAAGTTGAAGAATATACCATGATTTTTTAGATGTGGGCAGTGTAGAGAACCCTCTTCTCAACACAAGATGCTCCACGAATGGGTATTTAGTGTTTAGATTGATCCACACATATGATTTTGAGTGTTTGTGAATCTCAAAGTGTATGGGATTGAAAAAAAACTGTGAAGACTTGACGTATTAGGTCGTGGAAGAGATCCCTCAAAGTCTTAAACAAAACAAACTCCGAAGTGGGAATTTATAGAAGAGAATAAAATCTAATGCGTCAGATTTTTCTGAGACCGTCGGACCGAACCGAAAAGGATCACCGGATCGGTTCGGACAAATGAATATTCTTGTATAAAATAACTAATCAGATCGGTTTCTTTTTCTTCAGCTCTGGATCGGTCCGGTCAGAAGGTATTTTCTGTATAAAAAAGCTACCCGGATCGGTTCGATTATTTCCACATCCTGATCGATTTGGTCTGCCAAATTATGCAGAGATTCAAAGGTCATCGGATCGGTTCGATTTTAGGAAAAACTGGATCGGTCCAGTCTTCCAATCTTTTCAGAATCCTGTATACCATGACACGATGAATAACACTATTCACGATGTTGATGAAGATGGGTGCGTGAAACAATGCCGAATTCGAATTAAGGTCGTCGAAATATGATCGTGCTAAGACAAGCCGACTGTAGCGCTATACGACATATATTCTAGAATCTAGGATAAATCTGAAATGCCTAGATACTAACCTGGACATTTATAAAACATGACCTTACAATCAAATTTAATATTATAAATTATATTAGTTTCATTTGTATGGCTCATTTTATTTCTCTATGGCATAATAGATTATGTCATGTTAATTATAGAAGTATTAAAAATATGACTAATCTAGGATTAACTTTTGATTGTAAAATTCAAAATTACATAAATGTGAAATTTTTGCTCAATCTAAGATAACTATAAAGTCATTTAAATCGGTTGAGAGGACATCCGAAATTCTTGATCTTATACATAGTGATATATGTGATGTGAAGATTAATGTCAATCATGGAGGAAATAAATATTTTTTAACTTCAATCGATGATTACTCTAAATATTCATATACATATTTACTTAAATGTAATGATCAAGTATTCAAGAAATTTTTTATTTTTAAAACAGAAGTTGAAACTCAACAAAATGAGAAAAATTAAAGTCCTATGATCCAATAGATGTGGTGAATACTACCCAAATTAGTTTATTCAATTTTTTAATACTCATGAAATAATCCATCAAGTTACGGTACCATACCCACCGCAACAAAATGGAACATTGGAAAGGAAAAATAGGACTTTTGTCGAAATGATAAACGCAATGTTAATCAGTTTCGGGTTGCCTTTGTCTATATGGGGTGAAGCAGTTTTATTTTAATATTATATTTTAAATATAGTTACGTTGAAAAACAAGGATATTACACCATATGATTCATAGTTTAATTATAAACCTAATCTTAAACATCTCAAAGTTTAGGGATGTCTTGGTTATGCAAGAAAACTCGAACCTAAGAGACCCAAGTTAGGAAATAGGATTTACAAATATGTTTTTATTGGATACTCTAATAATTGTATGACTTATAGATTTCTGAATCTCGAAACTCAAGATACTATTGAGTTCGTGGATGTGAAATTTTTTTAATATCAAACAAAGTCAAGTACTTGAATCAAGGATTGGAAAATAATAATTAGACTATTGGTGCCTCACATTTTAATGTTTCAACAAAACCAATATCACCTTTGGAATCAACAAATGACATTAAACTAAGAAGAAGTAAGATACAACAGAATTGAGAAGATATTTGGATCTGACTTTGTAATTTATCTTATTAAGGGAGATGTGAATGAAACTAAAAACAAAACCAAATTTGTTCTTAATGTGGAAGATGAACCAATTACATTTCATGAAGCACTAACATCCAGGGATGATATCTGATTAAAAGAAGCAACCATTGATGAAATGAGCTCAATTTTGTCAAATCAAACTTGGGTTATTATAGATCTCCCCCTGGAGCAAAACTAATTGGATGTAAATGGATATTTAAAAGGAAATTAAATCCGTATGGTTCAATAAATAAATCAAAATCGAGATTAATTGATAAAGGTTATAAACATAAACATGGAATTGATTATTTTGGCACATATGCACCTGTTGTACGTATAACTTCCATTGGGCTTTTAATATCTCTTTCTTATATTCACAATATAGCGATTCATCAAACGAATATAAAAATGAATTTTCTAAATGATGATTTAGAATAAGAGATTTATATGGAATTACTTGAAGGGTTTGTTTTGCCTGGCTAAGAAAAGAAAGTGTGTAAACTAGTTAAATCTCTTTATGGGCTTAAACAAGCTCCTATGCAATGGCACAAAAAGTCTTATAAGATAATAAGATCACATGGTTTTAAAGTAAATGATATCGATAAATGTATCTATTGTAACTTTGACAATGTTGTTGGTGTCATCATTTTCTTATATGTGACTGACATGCTTATATTTGGGTTAAGTCTCAAATATATGAAAGAAACTAAGTATCACCAAACTTTGATATGAAGGATCTTGGGGAAGGTGATGTGATTATAGGAATCAAAATAATTAGAAAAGATAATACATTAGCATTATCTCGATCTCACTGTATTGAAAAGGTTCTTAAGAAATATAATCATTTTGAACTTAAGCCAGCAACCACACGAGTTGATCCTAGTATCAACTTGATGAAAAATACTGGATGGCTTATAGATTAACCTAAATATGCCAGTGTCATTGAAAGTCTTATGTATGCAATGGATTGCACTAGACCAAACAATGCTTATGCAATAGGTATACTATTTAGATTTACAAGTAATCTAGAATTAGAACATTGGAACGCAATTTCTTCATTACTTAGATACCTGAAGAGGACTATGGTTTACGACTTACATTATTTAAGGTATCCATCTGTATTATAAGGATATAATGATTCTAATAGAAATTGCCTCGAATCAAAATCCAAGTCCATGGATGGTTGGATATATATGCTAGGAGGAGAGGCTACTTCTTAGGGATCTGAGAAACAAACGTGTGTGTCTAATTTAATAATGCAATCAGAATTCATGGCCATAACAGATGCAAGTAAAAAGGCGGATATGGGTTAAAACTTATTATTTGATATTTTTTATGGAAAAAACCATCTCCTGCTATTGTGATTAATTATGATAAATAGATTACAATATACAAGGTTTCAAGAAAAAATTATAATGAAAAATCTAGACACATTAGTCTAAGACATCTGATTTTGAGATAATTGCACAAAGAAGATGTATTTACAGTTGACTATGTTGAAACGAACAAGAATTTAGCAGATCTCGTTACTAAAGGTCTTATTAGGGAGATGATTTATATCACCTCAAAAGTAATGGGACTAAGGTCTATAAAATAAATCGACTATATTTAATGGGAACCCAACTTATATCTTGAAAATATAGACAAATTTCAATGTGGTATTATTAATTTAAATGATAGTTATGGAACACTAGGAACTTATTTGTAAAAGTCCATTCGTATGTCCGTAGTGTTGGTATTTCGCATGATAGAGGATGAAGGTTACTTCTTAATAAATCATATAAATGTGACTCCTAGAATCACTGAAGTTGATTTACCTATATGAGTGATGGAAGTTTGTCCATTTTCTATTTAACTAAGACCGATCCTAAAACACTCATGAAATCAGGATAAGCACAAGGCCATAAATGTGCGTGCTAACATAACACTCTTCAGCATAGAGATTTGTATGTGTAATGGTTCCAACTCTTATCAAAGAGTTCTTGGTTCTAGACACGTTCACCATGGCACCTTGATAAAGCTTTGAATTATTTTCACTAAGTGAAGTTCAAGTTCGAAAGACATTTCTCATTTATGTACTAGATTTTAGTGATAATACTAAAAGTCTTGTTATTGTCCTTATACTATTGTGCTAGACACTTATCATTTATGTTCTTAATTAGGTGAACTTTGAAATGGTGGGGCATTGTTGGAATTTTTAAAATATCTTGTTTATTAATATCGTGTAAGAGTTCATATTTTTGGAATAAAATTGGGTATTAATATTGTGTAAGTGAGTTTTTATTTTGGGGATTTTATATTGGGTCTTCTTGTAGAGAGAGCTTAAGAAAATGGGTGTAAATGAGGTGAGTGTGGTTTCAAAGTCCCACCTAGAAACTTTAAAAGAAAGTGAAAGGGTATATAACTGAAAGATAAAATATGACTATTAGTCTTATAGTCAAAGAGGCTATGATATGGTGATTTGCAGTGGTGCAAAGCACCACCAATCGTGACACGCGGGAAAAGATCGCGCATTTGCACGACATGCGAAAAGGTGATTGGGCGCTTTGCTAGCACACTTCACTCAGAGCGTGGGAGCCTTAAATTTTGTCAAAGTCAACCAGATCAACACTAGTAAATCGATCTAATCAAAGGATGTTAAAACCTAAACGGGTTTATTTAAATCTTTGGATTGACTCGTGGCGATTCGTATAGGGTGCATCCATTCGCTTACGATGAGACACCGAATTTAGATCACGCGATCGAAAGGATTTTGAACATACACGATCCAATGGATCTTGATGTCGCGTACCTAAAAGGAGGTGAACGTTTATGAACAACCACTAAAATGGCTATAAAAAAAGAGTTCCTGACCTTCGTTTTGAAAATAAAAAATTATTTTGTTCTCCTCCATCCGTCCTCTACCTCTTAGCATTATCAGGTAGATATTCTATAGTGTTCTTTATTTTATAAAATCATACATAGTTTTCATCAAACAAGTAACATCACTGCATTGTATCCTAAAGGAAAATTTCTACTACAAACTCCGCTATATACTCGCGACTTTCATCCGAAAGGGGAGACATATTGCCTAAAATACAATGTTCCTAGAACGTGCCTCGCATTAACTTGGATTCAGTTTTTCTTACTCCTTTCGGAAATTTCCTACAGTTTTAGGCAATAGTCTTTTGAAAATAAATACGGAAGGAACGATCACACAATCTATACAAGTTATGAGTCAAGATTTGGATCGAATAGATCATTTTGATGGAAAAAATTCCACCCGTTGGTAAGAAAAAATCATGTTATTTCTCACATCTCTCAAACTGGCGTATATTATTGATGACGGACTTGAACCTCTTCTTGAACCCACACCCGAAGATACTGAGGATATCAAGTAAAAACACGTGAAGAGATAAGAAAATGAAATTATGGGTCAAGGACACATTTTTATTGTGTTATCTAAAACTATATATTGTGCACATCGGGTGATTCCTACGGAAAGGGAATTATGGAAGGCATTGGAGAATACATATCAAAATGAGGAAGCGAGTAACCGTAAGTTTCTTATTTCTAACTATATGAATTAAAAAAAATGTCTAATGATAAATTTGTCATTGCACAAGCCCATGAACTCCAATAAGTACTTGTTGATCTTAAAGCCACTGGAATAAATCTTCAAGATAAAATTTCAAGTAGAGGTGGTTGTTTCTAAACTTCCTTCAATTTCAAAAGGCTTTAAGAAGAAAATCAATCATTATAAAAATACATACACAGTTTAATCCTTTCTTCGCCATCTTAGTATTGAATGAGATTCTCATATTCGGGAGAAAAAAGAAGATCAAAGTGATAATCATTCCAAGGCAAAAATGCCTGAGGATAAAAAAAATCCAAGATTACTAAAGATTCCAAACTTGAAGCATGGAATGATTCAAATTTTAGGAACTAGAGTGAAAATAAAAAGAAGAAGGGTAAATGCAACTTCTGCAAAAAATTGAGTCATTTTGCTCGAGAATGTCGACATAAAAAGAAGACATTTAAAGGTAAAAAGTGATGGAGGAAACCAACAGTGTTGAAGATCTTATTGCAAAGGTGTGCGAAGAAAATTCCATGGATAATGAAAGCGGATGGTGGTTAGATACCGGCGCAATCATTCATATCTGTAAAAATCGTTCTCTTATCAAAACATATCAAGAAATCGATGGAAAATATGTAAAAATGGTAACTAACGTCCGCACACAAGTAATTGGAAAGGGCATAGTTGAATTAAAATTAAAGTCTTGGAAGGTTCTTAACTTGATTGATGTACTTCATGTACCAAAAATGTATAAAAATCTTGTGTCTCGAGACCATCTCTATAAGAGTGGTTTCAAACTTGTGTATGAGCCAGATAAGCTTGTCCTATGCAAGAATGACTAGTTTATTGGCAAAGGGTATTCTTATAACGGCATGATCAAATTTAATATCATAAATTATATTGGTTCCATTTATATGGTTGATTTTATTTCTTTATGGCATAATAGATTGGGTCATGTTAACTATATAAGCATTAAAAATATGGCTAATCTAGGATTAATTTCTAATTGTAAAATTGACCATCCCGATAAATGTGAAATTTGTGTTCAATCAAAGATAACTAGAAAATCATTAAAATCGGTTAAGAAGACATCCAAAATGCTTGATATTATACTTAGTGATATATGTGATATGAAGAGTAGTGTCACTCCTCGAGGAAATAAATATTTTTTTCACTTTGGTAGATGATTACTCCAAATATGCATGTACATATTTACTTAAAAATAAAGATGAAGTATTCGAGAAATTTTTTATTTTTAAAGCAAAATTTGAAACTCAACAAAATCGAAAAATCAAAGTCCTATGATCCGATAGAAGTGGTGAATACTAACTAAATGAGTTTATTCTATTTTTTAATACTCATGGAATAAACCATCAAGTTGCGACACCATACACACCACAACAACATGGAAGAGTGTAAAGGAATAATAGGACTGGTTGAAATGATAAATGCAATGTTAATCAATTATGGGATCCCTTTGTCTATGTGGGGTGAATTAGTTTAATCTGCATGTTATATTCTTAATAAAATTTCTTGTTAAAAACCAGGATATTACACCAGATGAATTATGGTTTAATTGTAAACCTAAGATTAAACGTCTCAAAGTATGGGGATGCCTTACTTATATAAGACAACCTGAACCTAAGAGACCCAAGTTAAGAAATAGGTCTTACAAATGTGTTTTTATCGAATACTCTAACAATAGTACGACTTATAAATTTTTGAATCTTGAAACTCAAGAAACTATTGAGTCAGTGGACTTGCAATTTTTTGAATATCTAACAATGTCGGGTACTTTTAATTAATGATTGGAAACTAATAATTTGACTATTGATGCCTCCCCTTCTAATGTTTCATAATGACCAATATCCCTTTTGGAATCAATGGGTGACATAGAAATAAGGAGAAGTGAGAGACATAGAATTGAGAAGACATTTGGACCTGACTTTATAATTTATTTTATTGAGGGAGATGTGAGTGAAACTAAGAAGAAAACCAAATTTGTTCTTAATGTGAAAGATGAACCGACTACATTTCATGAAGCGGTAACATCTAGAAACTTATAATTGGGTATTAAAATTCCGTAAGTGAGTTTTTATTTTGAGGGTTTTATATTGGGTCTTGTTGTAGAGATAACTAAAGAAAATGGTTTTAAATGAGGTGAGTTCTGTTTTGAATTCCCGCATAGAAACTTTACTAGAAAGTCAAAAGGTATATACTAAAAGAGAAAAGATGACTAGTAGTCTTATAGCCAAAGAGGTTATAATATAGTGTTTGCGATGGTACAAAGAACCACCAAGCGCGACACACGGCGTACGACATGTGATAGGGTGATTGGGCACTTTGATGGCGCATTTGACACTTCGCTCGGAGCATGGGAGCCTAAAGTTTTGTCAAAGTCATCCAGATTGATGATTGTGGTTAATCGATCTAATCAAAGGATGTTATAACCCAAGAAGGTTGATTTGAACTTTTGGACTGACTCGTGGCAATTTGTATAGGGTGCATCCATTCGCTTACGATGAGACGCCAAATATGGATAGTGCGATCAAAAGGATCTGAACAGACGTGATCCAATGACTAATGAGTCACGCACCTAAAAGAACGTGATTGTTCATGGACAACCACTAAAGCGGTAATAAAAAAGAGTTTCAGGCCTCTATTTTGGAAATCAATAATTACTCTATACTCCTCTCTCTATCCTCTACCTTTTGGAATTATCAAGTTAACAATCCAGAGTGTTATTGGTTTGATCAAACCCTACATAGTTTTCATAAAACAAGTAACATCTACATTGTATCTTGAAGGCAAATTTCTAGCACAAACTCCGTTATGCACTCGAGGCTTTCATCCAGATGGGGAGAAATATTGCTAAAAAGACAGTGTTTCGAGAATGTGCCCTCTAGTAACTTGGATTCAATTTTTTTTATTCCTTTCATAAATTTCCAACAAAAACTTTGATCAAGGAAAATCGTATGAATGAAAACTAACATTTACATTTTCAATGGCATGTTTCCTTTAATAAAAATAAAGTATTAGGCTAAAGCTCCCCCCTTCAGTAATTTAGCTATGTGCTTCTTTTTATTTTCTAAAAAATAAGCCTGTATCACTAAGAGCACTCGATGCTTACTCTGGTTTTTGACTCATTTTGTAAGGAACACATATGTGTTATGTCTACATTAATTAATGTTTTGATTACGAAATTACATCAAAAGTCATTTTCATGGCCAACCAAATTACTAAGTGACACCTTGAAATTTTGTTTCCCACAACAATTATTTTTTAATCTAATTTTGTTGGTGACAACAAACTTACAAAGTGCAGTAATTTTGTAATAAAGTTTAGAAGTGTCGTATTTTTGTAAAAAAATATTTTGAGTGAATTTAAAAAAAAAACTTTGGATAAGTAGTTTTCAAGTGGATTTTAATGATTTGATTTTTGCAAACTCTTTTGAGTGTAACCAATTGGTTGTTGGCACCATGATCGTTAAAATTCTAATTGTTACATTCACATAGTTGATGTGTGGGCTTTATAAATAAATACAAATCTAGTGATTGGGACAGATATCAAGTTTGTGTTTGGATATTGATATCTCATTACTGTTTTGTTTTTTTTATCCTTACGTTGTGAATCAACCCAAAAAGATGGTTAAACTATTGTATATCTATGTCTTGAACATCTTTGCACATTGGAGATGCTCTAACAAACATATGTCTACAACATTGAAACTACTTATTTGTGTGGATGGATATATCCCTTAGATAATTCTTGCGCTTGGGAAATAAGAGGGTTGGTAGGGTAAAAATTAGGTACCACCTAGTAAAAATGTCCAACTCATGTAGGTAAAAAACACAGGAACGGTAGCATTTTGCATCAAAATCTCACATGGAATACTCTTTTCCATTTAAGATTTTGATGCACCTATGAAATGACAACATTTTTTTAATGTCTCCCACATAATACTCTTTTTCTTTCGAGACCATCCTTAGCCACGTGTCACATCCCCATTCAATCCGAGTTTGAAAAAATTACAAACTATCACCTCTCATTAATCACGAATTTCTTACTATTGAATCTGCATATAATACAACAAATACCCCTGAAGATTCCTACCCAACCTCTTATATTGTCAAGTCCCATCCTTATATTTTTTTTCTACATGTAATTACAAAATAATGCAACAACATTTAATGTTTATAATTCCTATAAAAAAAACCATCTAAATTCAATTCAATATCACATTGTTTAGCCTCGAAAGCTACATACCTCTCCAAAACTCATTGTGAATTTATGATTTCATCCTTCCAAAAACTCCTTAAAACTCTATCAAACATAAAGTCCATTTTTTTATCTACGATATATCTCAAATATAGGTGGTAGTATTTCATCCTCCCTATCCCATACATTAATTAAATAATGTACAAAATATTTAGCTGAATTTGACACTCGTATGACAAAAACAACGCTAGGCCAAACGTTCTCGTGCATCTGCACCTCCTTCTGCATATAAAAGTTAGACCAATATTAGTCCCCTAAAATATGATGCACTGAGGTTAAGAAACGAGGGATAAAAGAAGATAAAGCCCTATAGGAATATGAATTTGGTCAATGAGATAAATGTCTAAATTTGTAAAATTGAAGAAGTTAAATAATTATTTGGCACTACTGGACGGGCACCTCTATTTAGTTTGTCTTTGGATAACTCCAACATATCAATTCTTCAAGCGACAATAGAGTGTTGGTCGTCAGTGACCCACACGCTTCAACTCCCAACGTGTGAGTTGGGACTTATGCCTTACGAGTTTTTGTGCTTACATGTATTATTTATGAGTATATATTTTTTGTAATATTTTCTTGAAATTTTGTTTCCCATGACAATTATTTTTTAATCTAATTTTGTTGGTGACAACAAACTTACAAAGTGCAGTAATTTTGTAATAAAGTTTAGAAGTGTCGCATTTTTGTAAAAAAATATTTTGAGTGAATTTTTTTAAAAAAAACTTTGGATAAGTAGTTTTCAAGTGGATTTTAATGATTTGATTTTTGCAAACTCTTTTGAGTGTAACCAATTGGTTGTTGGCACCATGATCGTTAAAATTCTAATTGTTACATTCACATAGTTGATGTGTGGGCTTTATAAATAAATACAAATCTAGTGATTGGGACAAATATCAAGTTTGTGTTTGGGTGTTGATATCTCATTGCTATTTTGTTTTCGTTATCCTTACATTGGGAATCAACCCAAAAAGATGGTTAAACTATTGTATATCTATGTCTTGAACATCTTTGCACATTGGAGATGCTCTAACAAACATATGTCTACAATATTGAAACTACTTATTTGTGTGGATGGATATATCCCTTCGATAATTCTTGTGCTTGGGAAATAAGAGGGTTGGTAGGGTAAAAATTAGGTACATGTATTATTTATAAGTATATATTTTTTGTAATATTTTTCTCGCTCGTAATTTACTCTCAATAAATGTATGTTCCAAGAATTTCCATTGGGATAAGTAATAATTTACCAACATATAATAATGTCGACTTGACTAACCATAATCAAACTACAACCGAATATTTTCCTAGGTTAAAACATACTTGTTGCCTTTTTGGAGGTCTTCCATGCAGTATTTTAAATAAGTTCCTCAAATATGTTTTTGATTCAGATTTATCATCAAAAATAGTTGCAAGAGCATTTTTCTTCTATGTATTGGGTTTTTATTTTTACCCAATGAAGAAGATTATTATAGCATCGGGTATCTCTTGATGGTTAAATTTTTTGATGAAATACATACGTATGATTGGGATTCAACCATTTTGGCATTTGTTTATTTTGCATTAGATTTGTACGATAATTTAAGTAAAATGGCAGTTGACTATTTTGGGCAAGTGAAATTTTGTTATATATTATGGTTAAGTATTTGGCAAGATTTGATGTTAATTCACCAGACTACTAATTATGTAGCTTTCTCTTTGCTTTATCTTGCATATTAGTACTTGAAATCATTTACATCGGCGTTAATGACCAATAGGGTAGATGTTTGTCCATAAATTCACTTGTGGGAAAGTTCTTATCGAGTGACAATAATGACAGGAGTTCAAAAGGTTTAACATAACAACTCACCAAAAATTGGATATGCGGACACAATAATCTATTACCTAGAAATGGTATTTTTTATATAATGTATATGTCAATCCCATTATGGAAACATCACAGTCGTTGTCACTCACTAGATAAGTTCTTATTTATGCCCTACAAGGAGGTTTTCGTTATTTAGGGATTGTGGTTAAAGACCTATAACTGGGAGAAGTGACAATAACACATAACCGTTCGTTGGACATGAAAATATCAAGTCTATCATCATCGGAGTTGTTCCTAGTAGAAGCATTATAAGTGTTTGTTAATGTCGATGTGAGTCAAGATGAGTTTGACAGTTACTAGTCACACATTGGACCAGGATTATTATTACCCCCATTGTTTCTTATTATTAATACATATTATATCGGACTCGTTAGTTTACCTGAGTGCATCCGGTTGCCAATACCTCCATTAGCCATGCCAGGCACATATAACATCGATTCATCGGCTTGAGAAAGAAGACCATTAGTGTGTGAGCCACCTATTGTTAATATAGAGGGGGAGTACTATAAATGATCATGTTCTACAACTACCTCCATCTAATCACCACCCTATGTCGGTAGGCACCCCAAAATAATAAAGGGCATGGGGCATCGAATGTGATGAATACTCTAGAAGTGTTAATGAGGTGATGATTTGAGAAATTGGGTTGCTTTTCTAGTTAGCTAAGGAAAATAAGCACGTGCCGATCATGAGAAAAATGAGAATATGATGCCTGAAGATGTGAAATATAGTGACCAATCCATGAAGGGGGATTTTACATAGACCATGCTAGAACAACTTATGGGCCTGATGATAGTGTTGTTATACTTGATAATGCATTATATTATCGACCTATTATGGATTATATTTCCTAGTGAGATCATGTTGACGGTGGGGAAGATATGGATAGGCAGATTCATGGGGGTTATGATGATTGGTGGACACCATTTATATGGAGAGAATATTTTTTGAAAATGTTATGGATCACTACACCAAATCTGCCCATTTGTCAAGGTCATTGACCTTGACAAATTCACCTTGTCAAGGTCAATGACCGTGACATTTCGAGGCGAGACAACTTTTTTTGTCACGGTCGTGTCAAGGTCAATGACCGTGACACGTTTGTCACGGTTATAAACCGTGACAAAGCCGTGACCCTTTTTAAAAAAATTGTCACGGTCAATGACCGTGACAATTCTGGGCAGAATTTAAAAAAAATCTGCTGGGCAGTATGGCCACCGCCACTGCCCAGCAGTATATTTGTACCTGTTATAGCAACGTTGTACCTGTTCCAAACATCATATATCCAACACAAACTAAAGATAATGCAAATATATATTCATGACAGTATAATCCAAATCTTCAAAGTAAAAATAATATACATGACGATATAATCCAAATATAATTAAAATGGACAAACTTAAAAATAATGTTACTACATGTCTTAGATAAAACTGAGGAGGTGAGTAGGCCACACGACATACAAATTGACGCACCCACTAATATACGTCGTGCCGCATTGTTCGCGCAACCACAATATGGAGTTCTCCTTCCCGGGTATGACATGCGTGACGAGCACCCTAGACTCCATCTCTTGAAGCACACGTCCATGGACTAGTCCACCCTCGACGATGTTCGGGTCCCTCAATCCCCGCCCTATCCGCTGGCCATCAAATATGTCCAATATGAACACGCTCGGCCAACCAATTGTTGATAATGGTCTGTTGGAGGGCGTCAAATAGGGAAGTGGATCGTCGAAGTACGAACGTGTCGGTGATGAAGCAGCGAGGTCCACATCCTCGTCATCCTGCGCCTCGTCCTCCCGCACCTCCTCGTCCTCCCGCACCTCCTCCTCCACCGCCTTCTCCTTCCCTTTCCCTTTCTCTTTACGGTCTCCACCCAACGTACGCTTCATGAATGCGTACATATCTTGGACCGTCGCCTCCAAACGGGACAGCTTCGCGTCGTGTGAATCCACCGTTCGAGCCAACCCGGTGTCGCTCGTCTCCAATCCGATGATCCTAGATTTGGCCACCCGCGAGCTCACTCCCCTTGTCCTCCCCTTGCGATCAGAGCCAAGCACTTGGCTAAGTGCGTCTGTGGACAAAGATGCCTTGTCGGCATCAGACTGCGACTCATGCACTTCCTTAAGCTTTGCCTGAAACGACAAAAAGCACATGATTAGTAAAATAAGTAAACTAAAAAATTATAACGTAATTAACAATAATTAAACTGTCGGATTACTTACAATCGTGGCCGCGACGCTCGGGGACACCTCCTTGTCCTTCCCCTTCTTCGTCCGAAGAGCCACATAAGTATCGAGTCTATGTGGCTTACCCCCTGGCCCACTCCCTACCCCCTGAAATAAAATAAAGTAAAGTAAAATTAGTATCGGCCCCGCAAAGTAAAATAATATCCAATAATATATTTCTGTAGTTATAGATAAATTAAATATTACCTTCATCCTATGCTCCACCTCAGCGTAAGAGGTCCGGCCGGAGTAGTGCACGTCCGTCTTTTTAGCCCGATTTTCCCTCCCCGATTGGCGAGATGCCAATTGTCGATCCTCGATCTCATTGTCAATGAACTTTTGCCATTGTGCCAATGAGATCGGCTCCTTGGGCGGGACGGATCCGCGCCATTGTAAAATGGTCTCTCGTGTTTTTCCAAAGTACCGTGTCCGCATATTTTTTTTCCACGTCTTGTGTTGCTCCCTCAACTGCTCGAAGACGGAATCGCGTAGCTTTGGATCCAAGTTGAATTGTTCCTGTCCAACAAATACAATGTTAGTTGCGAATAAATATAAATATAAATATAAATATAAATATAAATATAAATATAAATTGAAATTGAAATTGAAATATTCATATAAATATTACCTGTAGTGCCGCCCAAACAGCTAACTTGAGCTCATACGACACCTCCTTCCAACTCATAAACCCCGGGCCGATGACCGTCTTTAGCAGCTCGAGGGATCTCGCTAAAAGCTCCGACTTGTTTTCGACGGTAATCCCAAATTTTCCATATTTGGGGAGCCTAGGGGCGGAGGAGCCCTCGTCGCCTCCGCTACCACCGAACCCAGACGACGACATCATCATAAACAGCATCATCATCTTCGCCCTAACATCTGAAGGAGACATTTTTGCTGTAAAAAAAATGTTATTAGTACAGATAGAAAAAATGTTATTAGTACAGATAAAAAAATGTTTCGTCTATATTATAACGTATGTGTAAGTTCCGTCAATACCACCCCCGCCACACGCACACACACACACACACACACACACACACACACACCACCCCTACCCACCCCACCCCACCCCCGCCACACGCACACACACACACACACACACACATATTTTGAATGAAAATATCAATTATTTATAAAATTGATGTCTACTTTTAGTGTTGTGTATATATGTTAGTCTACTTTTGCTTTTTTTTTTTAAATAATCAATTAACCAAATTTCATAATAGTGAATAAGGGTTAATCCTAGCCATTGATTAAGTGTATTATTAGTAAGTACAAAAAATAAATATGGACTCTTAATCTAGGATATAAGGAGTATTTGTTAGTGAAATAATAATTTAGTGATAAAAACACACTCGAACACTACCAAGTTTTGATGACACGGGTCTCTAGAAAGAAAAACAAGCATTTCCAAATTACACGTCGAAATAATACAAGTGCATGCTTTGCAATCAAAGGTATTTATCTTTAGGGGTTTGTAAATTTAGGATTTATTGTAATATGTATTTTGAAAATAGGACAACAAACATTTTATTTATGATTTTAGTCCCTATTTTTTAATAAAACCGCTGGCGCGGACCCATATTCATAAAACGTTAACCAATCATAACATGCCACGTGTCCCTTTAATTTGAAAATAGGGACAAAAAATGGAAACAAAATGTTTGTTGTCCTATATCCATAATCAATATTATTTTAAGTCCTAAAATTACATAATCTATTATCTTTATAAGGATAAAATTATCTTAAAATGATTGGTAGGGAATGTCTATGAGGTGGATGATAATTTATTTGATATTTTATTTTATTTCTTTTGGTTAGGTTATTAAGACTTTATTTGAATTGATATCTTAGTAATTATTATTTAATATTTATTTTGAGCAATTATCTTATAGTAGGATTATTATCCTAGAAACAATTCTATCAATTCAAATAAATAGATATCAATTCAAATACATGTCTTGGATATCAATTCCCACTAGGGGTGGCAATTCGTGTGCGTCGTGTCGTGTTCGGGTCGTGTCATGTCGGGTTCGTGTTAAGTATTAGTCAACCCTAACCCGACCCATTTAACTAATCGTGTCAGATGAGCAAACACTAACCCGACCTATTTATTATCGTGTCGTGTTCGGGTTGACCCGCATAACCCATTAAGTAAAATATAAAATAATTTTTTTCTTCTCTCTTAACCAATCATAGCACTCATACGCCTACAATAACTTAATTTAATTAATTTCAAATTCTTGCAACACATAAATAATTTATCATCCGAGTTCGTGTCGAGTTCGTGTCGGGTATCGTGTCGTGTCAAAAATTGCCACCCCACCCCACCCCTGCCCCCCTCCACCACCACACACCACCACACACACACACACACACACACACCCCACCCCCCCCCCACCCCACCCCACCCCCTCCCCCACCACACACCACCACACACCCCACCCCTAACCACCCCCTGCCCCACCCCTCCACCACCCCCTCCCCCACCACACACCACCACACACACACACACACACACCACCCCACCCCACACCACCCCTCCCCCACCACACACCACCACACACACACACACACACACACACCCCACCCCACCCTCCACCACCCCCTCCCCCACCCTGCCCCACCCCCTGCCCCCCTCCACCGTCCCCACCCCCTCCCCCACCCCGCCCCACCCCCCACCCCCTGCCCCCCTCCACGCACACACATACACACATATATATATATACACATACACACAAATATACACACAAATATATATATAAATGAAAGAGAGAGAGAGAGAGAGAGAAAATGGACCTGAAAGTAGAGAGAGAGAGAGAGAACAGCGTCGAGAGAGAGAGAGAGAGAAATGGAGGGAACGGCGCGGGAGGGAAAAAAGAAGGGGGGGTAGGGTTTTTGCTGAGAATATTGTCACGGTCGTGTCAAGGTCTTTGACCGTGACAAGAATTTAAATAATTGTCACGGTCAATGACCGTGACAAGTCCGTGACAAGTAAATTTGTCACGGGCTTGTCACGGTCATTGACCGTGACAATTCGTTGTCACGGTCGTGTCAAGGTCAATGACCGTGACATAAAACACGTGTTTTTTTGTCACGGTCAATGACCTTGACAAGGCTGGCCGGCTGAAAGGTGACAATTTGCCCATTTTGGTGTAGTGGATGTTGGGAACTTTATGTTTGTATGTTTAAATCTTTTCTAGAATTTTAATAAATTAATTATATAAGTATTTCATTTCAGACAAACAATTGTGTTTTATTTCTTTTATTATAATTATTTAATGAGGACCATATGTGGGATTATTATATAGGTTTATTTACACTAATATAAGTTTGCTTTAAACTCGAATGGACACAAATGTTTTGTCTGTTTCATTTTAACTCAGACGAACAAAACTTTTTTTTGTTTGTTTAATATATGAAGCACCCTATATCTTTGACTAACTTGAGTCTATATATAGGAGCTTGTCTAGTTTGGAAATAGTGAAAAATTTTGAGTTATATCCTAGTCTACCAAAGAGCCTCAGACACTACATATCAATTCCTCTAATAGTCTCAAAGGTATACTACCAACACTGCACCTAGGATTACATTTATATGTTGCATTCATATCAATTTAGGTATGTGAGTATTAATTCCCATTAAAGTGATTTTTTAATAATTTTTGGAATTTTCTAAATATTTTTTAGGAATTTATAAAACATTTTTAAAAAATTAAAAATTGGTTTTAAAATGTTGTGGGTTTTTTGTAATACCAATTGTTCCTAAAAACTATGGTTGGGTAGAATCCGAAAGCGATAGATACTATGGTAGAAAATGAGATTTTTAAAACTTCAAAACACGCATTTGAAGGGCGATCCTTGCCTTACACGTGTTGACCAGAGAACAATTGGATTTGTGTTTGTTACCTCTCACAACCATAAGATTTAATCATGTCCCTTGGGTCATTAGTTATCGATGGACTGCATGTCTTTGTAACACTTGATAGAACCAATCAGAGCACGTTTAAATGCGGTCCATCCTCAGCCATAAGATTTGCATTAAGCTTAATCGAAGCAATCTCAACCGTTGATTTCATTCTTCCAGATCCTTCTGTGAGTAGTTTAAATAGAAACCAAGTGGGGAACGTTTTCAGTTTTTGTCTCATTTAAGATTTGAGAGTAAAAATGAGAGAAGAGAGAGAGAGAGAGAGAGAGAGAGAGAGAAAGAGAAAATAAAGAGAGCGAATTCAAAACCCTAAACCAAACTCGTATAATTTTTCTTCAAAAAAACCTTGTGAGTTTCAGAAGTGAGTTCATTTGTGTGAAAATCCATCCTCTCTGGTCTTTAATCTCTTATCCAACCTAGTCACGAAGTCGAGATTTCATTTTCTTTCCTAGAAAACTGAGATCTAAGTTGTGTGACACATATCACGTAGAAATTTCTTAGTTTGATTTCTTTTTTCAATAAATCATCATTTGTTGGTTGTTTTTACTCTTATAAGTTTTTTTCAGAACCAAAACCAACAAAACTAGACTTAGATATAATTAAGATCTTGATTGGGGATTTACACTTTCGTGTATTTCATAATTTTCAAATAAAGAAAGTGTTTAGGATCTTGGATATTTCTAATAGTAAGATTCCCTCTTGATCCGTGGATATAAATAAAGATCAGTAGTCTGATATTTTCAAACAAACTGAGATCGAAAATATTTTTTCCATTTAGAAAGAAATTTTGTAATTTATTAATCATTTTGTCTGTATAAATGTGTGTGGGTTGCATGCATGTGTTTATGCACTTCACCATTTACACTATTCACACTACAACACTAAACACATGTTGGTAGAGAGATTATTGACTTTAGAGTCGACTGAAAGCTAAAAAGGAGAAGAGTAACAAAGCTTCAACATCATAGCCTTCAGAGAAGCCAGAATTACCTAATGGATTTGGTAAAAATTCTTGACTTAGAATAGGTCCGATTGTGCATTTAGTTTGTTACATAGCTTGTAACTTATATTCTTTTTAATGGATTTTGTTTTTGAGGTGTAGAGACCTCCATGGATGTTTCCCCAATTGAGCGGAGTTTTACCACGTTAAAATCTTGTGTTCTTGCATGTTTACTCTTCCTCTCATCATCTTCTTGAGCTTATGTTTATTTAGATCTCAAATTAGTTTTGTTTTTCAAAACTAGGACACCTATACCTTAAATAACTCATTCATAAATATTTTATATACATCTTGTTTTAACTGTTTGTCTTGATTAAAAAATTTCTTCAAAAAACTAATCGGAGCCATTTAGGCTCTTTAATGTTGTATTAAACAACTTAAGTGATATGTTTTTCAATTGGTATCAGATCAAGGTTTTAAAAATTATTTTTAGATCCTGAGTTTCTAAAATTGTTTTTCAAACCAAACAATGGACGAGAAATTTGAAAGATTAGATAACCTATCCAGAACCCCACTCTTTTATGGAACCAACTTCCCTTAATGGAAAGTGAGGATGGTTGCTTTCATCCAAGGTACATTAGGAGGTGATGTTTGGCATGCTATTGAAAATGGTTACACTTTCCCTACTAAACCAATCGCAGAAGGAAGTACTGTGAGGATTAGGAAACTGCTAAGTAAATTCACCAAAGAAGAGAAACAGACCACCCTTAAGAATAATAATGGCAAAAATTCTTTATTCATATCTATCAATGAACACGAATTCAACAGGATATCTTTCTGTACTACCTCTAAGGAAGAATGGTACACTCTAGTGACTTCACATGAAGGAGACATATGTGTTAAAGCTGCCAAAACCTAAATGTTAATCCAGTAGTACAACACTTTAGTCATGACTGAGACTAAGTCATTTGATGACTTTTACATTAGGTTGACAGGCATAGTGACTAAGCTGCATGATAATGGTATAATTTATGATAGGAAGGAAATTGTTTAAAAAATTCTAAGGTCACTTCCACAAAAAATTGATAATAGCGCTATGTCATTGAGGAGATGGACGATCCAAATTTAATGCCTGAACCCCTCAGTATAAAGCTAAGGACAGTGGAAATGGAATTAGAGTTTAAGAAGCAATTAACTCAAACCCAAAAGTAACATCCCACTTCTAATCTTTTCTTCACCTCTAAGTTGACCAAACCTGAGTTTAATTTGCCTAAAATTGACTTAGACTCTGATGAGCACTATAACTTAGACAGTTTGGATAATCACATTGCCTTAATTTCTAAACAATTAAAGAAAACTGTGAAATTTTGAAATAAAATTTCAAGTAGACAAGTCAAACCTAATTATCCAAAGTACTCTAACAATAGGCCTCATGAGAAAAGACAGGACAAACACCGGATTGATAACCAAAACAAGCCTGGAAAAAACCTCAAAAATGTCGAGTGTTTTAGATGTGGGAAATTAGGACATATGGCAAATGACTGTAGAATCAATTTGAATAAAAACAAAAATAATAGGGCTAATTTGTGCAAGACCTGAGATGACTCAAGTGAATCAGAAACTGATGAGCCTGAGTCATCTAATTCTTTTGACCCATGTATGGCTTTCTTTTCTAAAATCATTTATACTGATGAGCCTATGATTAGTAATGAACCTGATAGTAGTATCTCTAACCATGCTATGTTGAATGATATTGTTCCTAATGGTTTATCTGCTTTGTTACTGGAGAATACTACTAGTAATTCTAATGCCATGTGTGCGAGTCAAAGGGAACGTTATATTGATGATGAAAATGTGTGTGTGAGTCCTAAAAATGAATCGCTAAGGGACACTGCACACTATACACTTAGTGACTCTGATAGTGAGGACCTCCCAGATATTCACATACTATACACGAAAACCCTCAAGAAGAGTACTAAACTCGAAAAAGTAGTCAAGGACCTTACCCAAAAAATAGAAGCACTAAGCCAAATGATCAAAATAGAAGGCTGAAGCGTACACCTCTCAATGTCTAGATCATGAGAATGAAACTAAGGTTTTTGCTAAAAAAATCAAGGAACTGTCTGACTCAAATGAAATTCTAGAAAAGAAATATAAAGGGACATTGTTAGAATTGGAACAAACTAAAGAAAAGACATCAACAGTCTTCAAAAAAATTGTAAAATTTCAAAATAACTCAAACTGTTTTGAAGACTTTGTTGCTGAAAGTAAAACCAATTCTGATGACAGAACTGGAATAGAATTTTTCCCCAGTACTAACAAACAAACGAAAAATCTTGAAACTATCAAGTTTGTGTCCGGTGGTAAAAGACCTATCGAAACCTGTCCAGATTTTCATGCCTTGAAAATAACTTTCATTTGAAATAACAAAAGATAGATATTAGTGAGGTCAGTACCTCTAAGCTTAATGCTGAATATAAGGCTAAATACGTCAGCCCTCCTATTAGGAAATATGATTCATCTTTTCAACCTGTACCTTCTAGGAATAAGGCTAGAGTTCAATTTTTAGACAAACCTTTGTCTGATAATTTTCCTAAGAATACGCCTCCTATGAGCCACCTTTATTGCTCATACTGCGATGTCTTTGGACATTCTATTAATGGATGTTTTTCTAGAGGTCTATACCAACCTATCTTTTGTTCACCTGTCCATCATAATTTCAACTATTCTAGGAAAGGTAGAAATAACTATATTCTTCCTAGGCAACCAAATAAGAACTTTAACTAACGTAAAAGGAAGAAAAGATCTAACACTAAAAGATCATCAATAAGAGGAAATCCTAAATTCATACCTAAACCATATGCTCAGAAATTTGATAAAAATGAATTTGCGCAATTTATTTTAAAGAAAAGGCTAATGCTCGCAAATTTTACCTTATTCGAGATAATCAGCGCAAAGTTTTAAAACTAGAGCAATTTGGGTTGGGAAGGATGAACTAAGACCTCAGATGAAATGTAATATTGTGATCATTGCTTTAAAAGTTGAGCACTCTGGATGGTATTTAGATTCAGGATGTTCTAAACATATGACCAGGGATGAAGCCAAACTTTTAAATAAAACTAACTTCTCCGGAGGTAAAGTTTTGTTTGGAGATGGGGTATCATCCCAGATCATTGGTAAAGGGACTCTCCATGAACAGGGGATACCTTTCTTAGAAGATGTTCTTCTAGTAAAAGGTCTTAAAGCAAATTTATTAAGTATATCAAAATTTTGTGACTCCAACCATACTGTTACATTTTCAAAGAATAATTGCAAAATTTTAAATGATAACGGTGACTGCATTACTATAGGCCTTCGTACCCTAGATAACTATTATATAGTTAATCCAAATAACGAGGTTTGTAACATTGGGAGAATGGATGACAATGAGATTTGGCATAATAGGTTGGGTCACATAAATTTTGATAGCCTTGGTAAATTTTGTTCTCAAGAAATAGTTAGAGGTCTTTCTAAGATAAAATCTATATCAAAAATTGTTTGTGAACCTTGTCAAGAAGGAAAAATGGTTAAGACTGCCCATAGGAAAGTTAAAGACATTTTGACTATTAAACCTCTAGAACTTATCCATATGGACCTAATGGGTCATGCTAGAACAGTTAGTTTATGTGGCAATATCTACATCTTAGTGATGGTCGATGATTTTACTCCCTTTACTTGGATAGCTTTTCTTAAACAAAAGTCCGACACCTTTCAAGAGTTTCTAAAAATTCTTCTATGTATTCAGAATGAAAAGGATAGTCAAGTAAATCGTATCTGTAATGATCGTGGGGGAGAGTTTAAAGGCTTAGGAGTAACGTAATATTGTACCTATAATGGAGATCAACACGAATTTAGTGCTCTTAACCCTCAGC
Source organism: Sambucus nigra (assembly GCA_949130495.1). Taxonomy (NCBI): domain Eukaryota; kingdom Viridiplantae; phylum Streptophyta; class Magnoliopsida; order Dipsacales; family Adoxaceae; genus Sambucus; species Sambucus nigra. The sequence goes on from OX422217.1 coordinate 36,115,418, forward strand.
AAAATGGTCTAGCTGAAAGAAAGAATAGGGCTATTCAAGAAATGTCACGAGTTATGATTCATGCCGAAAGCCTTATTTAGTATTTTTAGGTAGAAGCTGTCAGGACAGCCTGCCACATCATAAATCGTGTCTATCTTAGAAAAGATACGAAACATACACCTTACGAATTATGGCACGGCAAGAAACCCAACCTAAAATATTTTAAAACCTTTGGCAGTGCTTGCTATGTGTGTAAGGACAGAAAAAATTTGGCCAAATTCCAAACCAGAGGTGATAAAGCCATCTTCTTAGGTTACTCTCCAAATAGTAAAGATACTACACCAAAACAGTCAATTAGTAACACTACTTTAGTGTTACTACAATAATTACTAACACTAAAAAAGCATTAGAAAAAAGGTGTGGAAAAACAAATTACTAACATTTTTTTACCGTTACTAAAGTCTGTGTTACTAACACTATTTTACTGTTACTAAAGCGTTACTGAATTTTGTGTTAATAACACTTTTCTACCGTCACTAAAGTGTTACTCATTTCGTATCACATTTCTAACACAATTTTTGTAACACATTTAGTAACGGTATAAGTCCGTTACTACTATAAAAATAAAAAATAAAAAAAATAAGATTTATGTATATATTTATTTATATATATATATATACACACACACACACACACACACACTAGGGTACACAATATTCAAAAACGCTAACATAATGACAACAAAATAACTTGTGATCAGATTTAATTTCAATACAAATAAGTTAAATTTAAAAAAAATGGAAAAAATCTCTTTTATTTATATTATTATCCACCTGTTCAAGGTATAAAAAAAAGAGTACAACATTACAAATAATCCAGAACAACAAAACTAATACACATCCAAACAATAACCTTAATAAAAATTAATAGCCCAAATTTCATTAATAGAAAATTCATCTCCATACATATGAAATTCATCTCAATACACGATGTGATGAGCAAAAGCTCATAGCACCCATCTAAGTTACATTTAGGTGAAGTTTGGGTGTGTGGAGAGCGAGTAAAGTGGCAAGGGCATCATTATTTAACCCTAGAATCAGGACATAAAAACAAAATACCCCTCAAAGACTGAAGCTGGTTTCGGCACAATTGTGGAACTGTATGTATTGCACCATGAACCATACAATAACAATTCTTCAAATACTCGCAGTACACTTCGATTTGCTTCAGCTTTGTCCTATAAATTAAACAACAATAACGATCAGTCAATTATTTCACATGTTGTAAACAGATCATTACTGCATGTGTAAAGCTAAAAAGCAACTAAATAGGATAGATATATAAGTTTACGTGTATAAAAATTTTTAGTGGTTAATATTAAATATATGAATGTTCTAGAGATTTACAAAGAAACTGAATACGGAAGTAAGTTTAAGGATATAAAATGACTTTTTTGTAACAAAAATAGGTAAAATCATATATACTATGTGGATAGGTTGTATGGTAAGAGTTATAATAATATTCTACAGGGAAGAATAGTTTGCAAGTATTCTTCAAGGTTCAACTATGCCTGTTGATTGGTACTAATTTTTAGTTAGTGTATATGGAACAAAAAAGGATGGGGCGAGCCTATTATCAAGTTAATTCAAGAAAACTAAGTAGCAGATAGAGTTCGATAGTACGTACTTGATTCGTATCTCCTTTAATGTCAACAAAAATGATCGAGCATCCGAAATACCTCATGTTCGTGTTTGAATGGTGCATTGAATCCTCTGGGACTCCGAGAGAATATATTCCCTGCATGTCTAAAAAAGAGAGAATTATATGATGAACTCAGTATTGGGAAAAAAGATTTATAAGGGAACCCACAACAGTAAGTATGGCACAATTAACTATACATACGTCAAGTGAACCAGAGGAATAAATGTGCAATTGCAGAAACATGTTCCACCAATGAGAAAAATTAACTTTAAAAAGATAAAGCACACAAAGGAGGACCAAAAATTCTTTAAAGCTACTTAAACAAACATATATGTATACACCCATCCATGTGTGTGTGTGTGTGTTGGGAAACATAGATATACATACATACATATATATATATATATATATATATATATATATATATATATATATATATATACTTCTCAGGTCTCACCATGCTAATTTTTTAAGCCTCGAATAAATTTATTATATATTAGTTCATTTTTCAAAAGGGTGGGGGGACTAAAGAAATCTCAGTGAGTCATGTTGCAATTATTGCGAGTGTGTTTAGCGATATGAATTTTCTAGTAATTGTGACCTAAGTATTGGAATAGTCCATGCATTAGTTCAAAGCTCCCACATCCAATCCCGAAAGCCCCTACTTAATGCTTCCAAAATTCCAAATGCAGCATAAGTTCTGGGCTTTCTGATATTCTTTAGATTATATGTATTGGCATAGTTTTATAGTGTGATAATTTCCCGATTTCTTTTATTTGAGAAAAATGGGCTCAATAAGTTTCCCAATTTATGAGGGACATATTAGGCCTCCGATGTCATCCATATATCATCAACTAGCCCAATACGATTGAAAATATGCTTCAAATTTTACACTAACATGAAATGCACGCCATAATTATGAAGCTACAATCCATGTAACAGAGCCAATTTCAATCACAAGTATGATGCAATTCTACACATGCAATTGGACTCATAAATGAGAGTTGACACCAATATAAAATATTAACTTTGTGAAAAATCATCAGATCTAACATATTAACTTCACCTCTGGCTGGTTGTGACATTACAATATAAACAAGTAAACAAAAATGCAAAGTATTCTTACAAGTCAAATTCAAAGAGAGAAAATGTACTCACAACATCCATCTCAATTTACACATAATACTATTATTCTCTTGAAGAAATCTGTGAAAGTAGATGAAAATTCTAGTGGAAACAATATAATGTCAATATAATGAGGACAAACATTCATATATGGAAAATTAAACATAGATTTGGGAACATTTCCATTTGAATAAAACAAAATATAGCATAAGCTTGGTAAATATTACAAATCACGCATAATATATAGGTAGAGGGAGATTACGATACCTTTGTCCCATAGATGTTTCAAGTCAACTATATTCATAATAAAATCAGTATGTGTAATGCAATCCTTGCTACTTCATGTACCGTAGTGATACGATAACCTGAGAAACACGCCATTAATTAGTCAAAATATATGAAATGAGCAGAAACTACAAACTACAATATGGTTTCCACCACAAACATGAGTCAATATTTGTTGACACGCACTTAAAATGATTGAAATAACCCCCGCATCATATACCATTGGTAAAAAAAAAGACATGTACTTATTCATTAGTTCTTTGATGTGAAGGTCATTATAAATCCAATTCGCCATACACTGATTTCTTAGCATTGGAGTGAAAAAAGCTATGACAAATAGTAGTAGTGCAGTTACCAAGAAGGTGAAGATAAGGATAGCATAAAAGTTCATTTAGCCTGGGATGTATTGCCAATTGTAATAATATTGAGGGTGTATCTAAAAAGCATATCATAAACGTAGAGGTTAAACACACAATAACCCTTATTTTTTAACAAGTCTCGCTACAAACTAGCATTCAATTTTGTTACATCTCAACTTTTCAATCTAAGAGAACAAGTGTGTTGAATGTTAATCAATTAACTATTACAATCTACAACAGTCAGCTAAAGAAAAAATAAAAGTAACACTATATTTATAGGAAGAAAAAATATATAGATAATAAGCTACACCCAAAATTCCTACTGCCATATCTATGCCCCTGTTCCAATGAATTCAACTACAAACTATGCACATTTACGCGTACCATTTATTTCAAAAATAAAAATAACTAGACTGAATCATCAAAGAGTGCAAAAGAGCATTTAGGGGAGCCATCTAAAACCATGTTTCGTGTGGGAGGCAATGGTAATTGAACTGATAAAACCGTCTTCACGTCATTATCTCTGGGTCTGTTTAAGGTTGTATTAATGTTTTATGTTGTTTATTATTCGAACATATCTTTATAATTAGGAACATAGCTTCAAGGGTTTGGATCTTACAAGGGTTCATTATTCTAGTGGCTACGCGCTGGTGAAAAAGGCATCTCGGTAATTCTTTGCGAGCTTAGTCCGATACTCATATGATGGCACTAATGGAAATCAAAAAATAAAAAGGGTATTTAAAGATATGTCAATGAATGCTTCCTTGTTTTATTTGTAAGTTTATATAGACAGCAGGGATTATTTGGCAGGTTTTTCGAGTACGTTTTTATTATATTGGTGCTAGAAGTCACTAAGAGTAGCTTACCTGTCATTTAAAAACGCAACTATCAGAGCTGTCAATAAAGCAGCAATTACAGCAAGCGGCCTCCTGATAAATCCCAACCCTGCCGTTAACAATACAAATGTCACACATCCAATTGAAGAAATGAAACACTCACTCCAAATGTATTTGTGTTTCCTTATCAAGAATTAACACAATCATGATGAAGTAATTCGTCATATAACTGCCAAAACAACATATGTAAAATAATATAATATTGAGCAGTGAGTGACTGATGAAAAGAATATAATGGAACAGTAAAGAAAGACTGCACAATCGTACTACCAGAGATTACACTTGAAGTGGCTGTTCCATTTAGAGTAAGATTTGGGGATGGTGAATCTAGAGAAAATTAATTTTGATTTAATAACACTGAATTACTATTAGTAATTGTAATAGTATAATAATGTTAGTAATCAATTAATTTTTGTGTTACTAAAACTGCATTTTGGTGTAGTGAGCCTATCGTATCTATAACCTTCAAACCAAAACCCTCATGGAATCCATCAATGTGATTGTTAGTGACACTAATGTTGAGAGTAAACCCACAGGACCAACTATCATGGAAGAGTCTGAAAATATTTTTAACTATGACTCTCTAGAGATAGATGATCCTTTACCAACTGAGATGCCCGACGTACCTAACTGGGTTTTTAAAGATCACCCCTTAGACAACATGGTTGGTAATCTTACTGAGCCTGTTCGTACAAGATCACAGCTATGTAATTTTTCTCATTATGCATGCTTTGTGTCTTTTATATACCCAAATAATTTAAATGAGCCCTAAGTGACTCCTTGTGGATAAGCGCTATGCAGGAGGAACTTCTTCAATTTGTCGCTCATGACGTATGGTATCTTGTACCCAGGCCAGAAAATAAAAAGGTTATTGGTACACCCTGGGTTTTCAAAAATAAAACAAATGATAGTGGGATGGTCATTAGAAATAAGGCTAGATTTGTTGCCCAAGGCAACTCCTAGATTAAAAGAATAGATTTTGAGGAAGCATTTGCCCCAGTAACTCGCCTTGAATTTGTTCATCTCCTCTTAGCAATAGCTTGTCATTTCCAATTCACTCTCTACCAAATGGATGTGAAATCTGCGTTCCTTAATGGTATTCTAACTAGGGAAGTCTATGTAGGATAACCAAAAGGATTCATTGACCCTCATCATCCAAATCATGTATTTCATCTATAAAAGGCCTTGTATGGTTTAAAAAAAGCACCTCGTGCTTGGTATGAATGGTTGTCAATGTTTTTATTAAATCATAATTTTAGAAGAGGCGGCAATGATCCAATGTTATTTGTCAAACATTTTGACAAAACTGTTGTTATAGCCCAAGTCTACGTAGTTGATATCATTCTTGGATCAACATCCTTAACCGAAGTTGAAAATTTCTCCAAAGTTATGCATGGAGAATTTCAAATGTCTTTTATGGGGGAGTTATAATTCTTTCTAGGTCTTCAGGTTAAATAAAATTCAGATGGATTATTTATCTCGCAATCCAAATATGCCTGAGAAATTGTTAAAAAATTTGGCCTAGAAAATGTAAAATATGCTAGGACACATATGAGTACCTCCATCAAATTTTCTAAGGATGAACATGGAAAATCCATTGATCGCAGCATGATAGGAAGCTTACTCTACCTCACTACTTCACACCCTAACATTATGTATGCGATGTGTGTCTGCACTAAATATCAAATGCACCTAAAGAGAGTCATTTATCCTGTGTTAAGAGAATTATTCAATATGTTAAAGGAACTCTCAATTTAGGACTTTGGTACACCAATGACACATCCACCACTATAATTGGTTACACCGATGCTGATTGGGCAAGGTGTTCTGATGACAATAAGAGTACGTCGGGAGCTTGTTATTATATAGGAAATAATTTGGTAGGATGGTCTAGTAAAAAAATATAATTGTACATTGTTATCCTTTGGTGAATCTGAGTACCTTGTAGTTGGAAGTTTTTGTTCGCAATTACTTTGGATAAAGCAGATGTTAAAAGACTATGGCATACTTGAAGATAAATTACACATCTATTGTGATAATCAAAGTGTAATTAATATTTCCAAAAATCCTGTGCAACACTCTCGTACAAAACACATTAAGATTCGATATCACTTTATCTGTGAATTAGTAGAATCTAAGGAAATGGAAATTATGTATTTACCTACTGATCTTCAAATAGCTGATTTGTTCACAAAGCCTTTAGGTAATATCAGATTTGAGTCTTTATGGAAATCTATTGGCATGATATTTCTTAAATAACTGTTTGTCATCTCATAAAATATCATCCAGTCATATTCACGCTCATAATTGACCTTTGAGGATTGTTGATACCAAATTTAGTCTGTTGACATGGCTCAATTGGGTGAAGACACGTGGCAATCTGCGAGGAACTCGACTTCCCCGACCCACTCAGATACTCCGAGCAATAGAGGCTCTCCGAGGAACCATACTGCAACGAGGAACTCTGCTTCCCCGATCAACCCAGACGCTCCGACCAACAAAAGTTCTCCGAGGAACTTTAATACACCGAGCAACCTATGAGTACCGCGCTACATAGGCGTTTCGAGCTGCACCTCGAACAGAGCATTAATAGAAGGTTAACCAATAGATTGACTGCGCATTAAATGATTATTATTATCATACAGATGTATACGCCTAATAGACAGCTATTTATTACCCCTTCACATGTACAGCCTGAGGGCTATAAATACATTGTATCATCCTCATTGTAAAGGGATCGAAATTTCTTGATAAAACTTGTAATCAAGAATTCACAAACAGTCAGCAATAACAGAATCAGTGGACGTAGGCCATTCTTATAAGGCTGAACCACTTTAAAATTTCTTTGTCTCACTTTATTTTATCTGTGATTAAATAATTAGATATAATCTAATTTTTTACATCAACAGATTGGCGCCGTCTGTGGGAAGCGACTGGTAATATCATTTTTCATCAAAAATAATTCATTACAAATGGCTGATAATCCAGAACCCAGCAATCGAAATGCTGGAAGCCCTCCAAATCCATCTGCTCCGTCAAACATTCCAGATCTGGCTGGAATAATGACAAATCTGGCCCAGGGCCAGACAGCCATACAAGAAACTATGCGACAACTCATACAAACCTTTCATGGCGGAGTATCGACCCATTCATGACATCGAAGTGTTCAAAGAAATACCCGTTTACTTTCTTCGCATACTAGGCATACCGATTCATATCGTACTGAGGAGTCTGAAGATTTTTCTTATCAACCTGGACGAACTTTGTCAGTACGAGCCACAGATACTTAACAACGTATCACTCTCTCTCCAGATGGACTAGTGCGCTAGAAAGGTTAAGCAGGGTATCTCCTTTTGATCGATTAGGTCCTAGGAGGAACAAAAGTCCTCCTAAGGCTGTGTCCAGGAGCTTTCGACGACCATCAGACTTAAGGGAAGGATCTGTCCAATCGCAACCATCTGCTCGTCAAGATAGATCCCAGGAAGCCACATCAACGCGATCAGTTGCTCGAACCAACAGGCCCGAGGAAGGAAGCGTTACGTGGAAAGGCTCTATTCAGAGGCTGGAGGATAGATTAGGGGAAATGGCTAAAGCCAAGAACCCTCTACAACGAACTTTTGTTCAAGGAACACCTTTTTGTCCAGGCCATTGTAGATTTTCTCACACCATCAAAGTTCAAAGCACCTGTTGTGACCCCCAAATATGATGGAAAGACCGACCCTGTCCTTCATATAGAACAATACCAAGCTGCAGCCGACATCTATGATGTTCTAGATGTGATGAGATGCGGAGCATTCTCGGGAACTCTTACCGGATCTGCTCAAATATGGTATAATAATCTTCCTCGGGGAAAGATCTCAACTTTCTTTCAACTGGCCGAATTATTCATTGGGAATTTCTGTTTTGGGGCAAAGCCAGTTAAACGAGTAGCGCATTTGTTAAGTGTTAGACAAAAAGCTGGTGAGAGTACCAGAGATTATATAACTCGTTTTAATAACGAGAAGCTCGAAGTCATTGATTATGAGGAAAAGACAGCGATTACCGCCTTGATGAGTGGACTACTACCCAACAAGTTGTACTACACTTTGGCCAAAGATCCACCTAGAACCATGTCAGAACTGATGGGAAAAGCGGCCAAGATTATGAATGTCGAGGAGGCTATGGCTGCGAAGAAGAATATGGATGCCAAAGAAACCAAGGTGGAAAGTGATAAATCTAAGAAGAAAGAGCATAAGAACAATGGTAGTGACAAACACTCAAAAACAAGGTCGTCATGGGAAGTATTGAAGAAATTTGATAATTATACTCCTTTGAAGAAAGACATCAACCATGTTCTAGAAGAAATCAAGAACAACGAGGAATTAAACTGGCCAGAGAAAATGAAGGCAGACCCTGATAGGAGGAATAAGGCAAAATATTGCGAGTTTCACAACGATCATGGCCATATGACCAAAAATTGCATAACTCTTCAAAATGAGATTGAAACACTCATCAGACGAGGAAAACTGGCAAAGTATGTCGATCATACAAATGAAAGAAAAAACAGCGACTGAACAAGAGAGAGGTCTAGATCTCCTCGTCGAGCAGAGGGGAACAAGAAAACAGACCATGAAGTTGATCCAGAAGACAACCCCGATCTTCCCAAGAGACCAAGGCAGCCAGAACGTGAGGTATTTTCGATACGCTTTGGGTCATTTGATTGTAATGTTATTACGGGTGGAGATGCAGGAGGAGGAGACCTTACTGCAGAGAGAAAAGCTTACCTCTGTGAGGCTCAATAATCGTGATAAAAAATGAGTATTTTTTTTATCACGGTCATTGATCGTGACAAGGGTGGCTGATTGAAAGGTGACAATTTGACCTTTTTGGTGTAGTGTCTATTTAATTACTAGGTGGTTAGTAACTTTAAAAATATTTTCGTCAGTGATGCTAAGAATGAGTCATGTGAGACCAACGTTTTATTTTGATAAAGGGTTGGTCATCTGATATTTTAATAAGCGGGATCTCATAGAAAACCTACTATAAATAAGACTTCGGAAAGACAGTCTCATGAGAGACTTTTTCATAACCTTAGAGTCATAAAACTCTTCCAAAAATCTCTTTAAAGGTTTTGATCTTCTATGCTCATATTTTTCAACTAAAATCCAAATCTACACCCAATTGTTTAAAGATCCAAGAATGGATATATTTTATTCTTTGAGATCTTATTTGTGGGCACTAATAAGATATATACTCTACATCTTGTGAGTGTGTGTTTCTTGCGATGGATTATATGTTTGGTTCGTTTTCATATGGTGGACTCCATGTGTGACGATTCTTTAGCATGTTCGGTGGATACCGAGGCGTGTGTGAACTCACACGTTGTAGCAGTTACGCAGGTGGACTACTGCGTGCTGCTGTGGTGGAGAGGTCGAAGATCGAAGATGGGGTCAAGACTTGCAAGGGAGCCAAGTCATTGTGCAAATCATCTATCGACTTTTTATAATTCCTTATCATACTGAATTTATGTAGTTGGGTCGTTCGAGATTTTTTCCATTTGGGTTCTTCTCGTACATTGGGCGTTGGGGTTCGATTTACTTATTTTATCTTACAATCACTTAAATGCACGATGTTAGGTCAAGATAAAATTTGTTAATCTATTTATCACAACAATAATTTAAAATCGGCGCTTAGTTTACTAGGTTAATGAAATTATTGAGTAAACTACTCCATAGGTCCCTTACCTTCCATTTATTTCAATTTCATCCCCAACCTTTTAATTTGTCTTAATTTCGTCCCTGTCCGTTTTTTTGTTTCAATTTCGTCCTCAACTTCTCATTTTTCTCAATTTAGTCCTTTTGTTAACTATTTTGGATACAATTAACAATTTTACCCCTCTTTATTCAAAAAAAATAAAATGGATGTTATAAATTTGAAAAATAAACTATTTTATTATTTTTTGGGGATAAAAAATAGTTTTTTATTCGAGAATAATAATAAAAGAATTTTTTATTTTTATTTTATTCCAGTTGTTTTAATTTAAAAAAAAACTGGAATAATAATTTAATAGTCAACATTATTTTTTTTATTTAATAAAAAAATTCTTTTTTAATTTTAATTATCTTAAATTCACGGTTGGTTAGTGCCGCTGCGCGTGACCCTACATCACAGGATAATTTTTATTTATCAATTATACTACATGGATGGGGGGAAAATAATGTTTTAGATTCACGATTGGTTAGTTCGCTGGGTCGGACCCTCACTCATTATGTGGGTCCGCGCCAACACGAATCCTAAGACATCAAATTAAACATTATTAATTAAAATTAAGAAAAATAGTTTTTTAATAAATAGAAAAACTATGTTGACTATCCATTTTTAAAAATAAATAAATAAATAAACAATTGGGATAAAATAAAAATAAAAACTATTTTTTTCTTATTATTCTCGGATAATTTTTTTTAACCCAAAATAATAATAAAATAGTTTATTTTTCAAATTTTATAACATCCATTTTACTATTTTTCAATAAAAGGAGTAAAATAGTCAATTGTATTCAAAATAGTTAGCAAATGAAATAATTTAAGACAAATTGAAAGGTTGAGTAAGAAATTGAAACAAAAAAAAAAAGACAACCAAAAAATTGAGATAAAATGAAAGATAGATACAAAAAAAAAAAAGGAAAGGAACGAAATTTAAATAAGTGAAAATGTAAGGAACCTACTGGGTAATTTACTCTGAATTGCTTAATTTGAAAAGGGTTAAAAATTAATTTATCTGCTTTTGACCATCTCCTTATTAGATTTTTGACATATAGGACTTTCAGATTTTTTATTATCACAAATTAGATTAAGTGTCACATCATGAATTATAAAATAACAATGTTAAATAGTTGTGACAAAATGAAAGTCTTGTATCATATCTTTCAAGAAAAAGTTCAATTGAATAAATACATAATGAAAAATATGGCACATGTTTTGAGTTTCAAAATAGTAAGTATTGATGGTGCATATGAGTATATGTTCCCCATTAAATGTAGGGAAATGTTTTGTGTTCCAAACAACTCTCCAAATCCTCCCTCAAATAACATTAAGTGTTATATCTTATGGTATGGGTCCCGTCAGGGTACAACTCATTAATACTATTTATTGGAGATTTGAAAATTTTGTTTGGTATCCATAGCACCACTATTAAATGTATGTTGAAATTTTGTCCCTACTTTTTAGAATTTTAATATGTGTCATTTGAACACATGTTATCAGAATCCATACATAATTAACCGCATATTTAACAATCAATATAATATATTCCCACATTCATATTCAAATTAAAATGAGCTAAGAATAAGTTTGTTATTAAACTAAATAAATGCATTTACAATTACATTGTTTTTAGATATCAGAACCTAACAACTTAGACAGTGATTGAGGTGCAAGTAGCAAATTAAGCACTTGAATTAATAGCCTTGAATTAAGCACTCCTCAATTAAATGATTTTGTTAATCATCTACGTGGAGATATTGAATAATAAAGCTAAAATTGAGTAAGGATTAAGTAGATTAGATTGCTAAAATCTTGGATCTGTTGTTTGGGCTGGATTGTTTTGGGTTTCTGGGCCTCTCTATTTGGGCCTTGTTAGTTTGGTTTGGACTGTTTATTTTGGTCCAGTCTTTTTTTTTTTGGTTTTGGTTTTGCCCATTGGGCTGATCTGTTGTTGTATGTTTTGAGCTTTTCCCTTTTATTTAATTTAATCACATTTCACACACACACACAAAAAAAAGCTTTATCACACCTCAAGAATTAAAGCTGTTGGTCTCTAAGTGGGGTCATTGTGTTGGTGACCCAATACATTAGTCAAGGAATTACAAAGTAGTCAGAGGATAAGAGGCATGTAAACGGACCGGATTCGGATCCGATTATCCGTTTATGCTAAATTTGATTTGCAACATTTTTATTTGCAATTCTTATTTCATAAATTTATTTTGCAAGTGTTCCAAAAAAACAGATGATAAAATAAAGAACTGTTATAATATATATTTAAAATGTTATTAAATAAAATATATATTAATTAAAAATATTAATCGGGTCGGATTATTAACGGATCATAGTATATGAATCCAAATCCGCCTCATTTAATAAACGGGTAATCGCGTAATCGGATAATCGAATTTTAGGCATGATCCATATCCGCTTAAATGGATATAATTCGGATTCGGATTTGGATAAAATCCGATCCATTGACAGGCTAGAGGATTGTGTATGATTACAAACATGTATCAATGATTGTTGTTAAACTCGTGAGAGTTACTACTATTGAACGTATAAGCATATATTGTTCATTACACAAGCTTGTTCTTTCTAGTCAACTCAATTCCTCATCTACCGGTCCAATTAAAAAAAAAAGAAACACATATTTTTTTTTAATATTTTGATATTTGTTATGGACCACATCAAGACAATACGCATTATTGAATCGTAATGTCAGTTCTCATGAACATAAGCTGCGAAAAAATCTTAATTTTTCACAGTTTGATATGTGATAATATAATGAAATTATCGCTTTTAGTTCATTCCGGGAGGCATTTTTCGCGTCTTTAGTTTGTGACAAATTTATTAACATATCTATGTCATAGCGCCCTTTAAACCTCTACCGGGCACATATAGTGTGTTGCAAGCACGCGACAATGTCATAAACGCAATGTACATGTCCATCATAAACACAAATTTATCGGAATATAATTATATTTGTGCTGTAGTGACCGGGTATAATTAACTAACATATATAGATATATCCAAGTTGGGTATTGAAGATGGAATAGTATCCTAGGTACAATTATAAGTAGACAGAATGTGAGCGTGTTCATTTTTAATGTCAAAGATTGTTTAAAAAGTGAAACACCATAGTGATGAAAAGTCCCCAAGCCATCTCAACTCCCAAACATTTCTTTCCCCTTCCACTATCACTTGTTATTTCAGCACTCCTGCCATTGCTAGCTCCATTCCCTTTACCTGTGTATGTGTTTGAGAGAGAGTGAGAGAGATCCAACTCATAATAGAAAGTCTAGTACATACATAAGCAACCCCCCCCCCCCCCCCCCCCCCCCCCCAAAAAAAAAAAAATTGTAGTGCATAAATTAATGAAACCATGTTACCATTAGTAGCTGGGGAAGTAATGATCCCTTTGGTACTGTTAGCGAACTCCTCAAATACTTTAGCATCCGGTGAGTTAGGTGGCAAGTGTAGTAGAGCTGGATCAATCATGTGAATCAATTATGTGAGTCTAATATAGCTCCATTCTTTTGTCTCTTTACAAATTTAAGCACATGAACAAATACGCGCGCACAGACAAATACACTACTTTTATGTGTTTACACGAGAGCGCGTACACACACACACACAGATGATAATCGGAACCATACCTATAACGGCAATAGTGTTTTATCGTTATTTGGATCCTAAATTTTCAAACCATACGTATAACGACATGACTAGTGAAAGATAAGGCGGAAAAAGGGGAAAAAATGAAATTTTGATATATTATTGTATTTTTTGCCTTATATATTATATGGCCGCATTTCGTCCGTACCCTTAAATTTTTCGGTTCTTTATCCTTGACATTCCAAATGCTAAATTTTTCTGACATTTTATAAATTATTTTGGGGGCACTTTGCTTGACTATTTGCGCCCTTAAAGGCTAATTTAGGGTTAAATGATAAGATAAGAAAATTTTGAGAACCTAGTTAAATCAACACAAATAAATAGAAGCTAGCACTAGTGTCAAAATAACCCGAATTTGAACAATTAAATTGGAGGGTGATTCTGTATTTTGAAAAAATGTATGGCTATCAAGGAGGTACCGGCTAGCTGTTGGGATCTCGTTTACATGTTTATGCAATGTTTAATACGTAGTAAGTGTTTTAATTTTGGATTTTTTTTAGACTTTATCCTTCATAATATACACAAATTTAGACTTACTCACATGTCAGGAATTTTTATTAATTAATACGTCGCTCATTCATAACTAATTAGACTTAAAGAAACATAAAATACTAAAAAAGCAGAAACCAGAAAACAATAGGCGAAAATATAAAGAAAACTAGGAGTAACAAATTTTAAAGGTAACGTGACCACTAAGTCTAGGCAGAAATTAACAAAGAAAAGTACTAGGATCAATTAAAATTAAAAGGATTAATTATACTTTGACCCCTTAAATTTTGTTTCCATTTTTACTACACCTCCCTTATTTACATTTTTTACATTAAACCCCTTGGACTTTTTAAAAATCCTAACGGTGTTATATTTTGGACAAAAAATTGGTCATGCCACAACACATGGAGGTATGTTCGTAAAAATACTCCCATGTGCCTTACACATGAATAATTTTGCATCCAAAAATATAATACCGATAGAATTTTGGGGTAAAATGATATGTTTTTAAATGTTGGAAGGACTCTTGAAAATGAAACTATGTGGTGAAGTGATAACCGAGATAAAGTTAGATGGATTGTAATGAAATTGATTTAAACTAATATCATCTACTAAAAAGGTATAACGGAGATAAAGTTAGACGGATTGTAATGAATTTGATTCAAATTAATATCATCTACCAAAAAAGCAAAAAAACTCTATTAGAACAACCCCCCACCCCCCACCCTGTATATGAAATAATACAAGTATAAGGGTCCAAAATAAGAGTAAGATTATATATACCATCAAATGAGACATTCAAATCAAACTGGGTTAATTACACATAGAAACACCGAACTTTGAGCCCTCCTACACTTCACCATCTCAACTTTTAATTCTCTACATAACCCTCCAAACTTTGAAAACGGCTATAAGTAACCTCTGCCATCCAACTCCGTTAATTTTGGACGGAAAACGTTAAACATGTGAGTGGCACGTGATGTAAAGTAAGAGCATGTGTCACTCGCATGCCTAACGTTTCCCGTAGAAATTAACGGATTTGGATGGCACGAGGACTTTTTAACCGTTTTAAAAGTGTGGAGGGTTAAGTGGAGAAATTGAAAATTGAGGTGGTAAAGTGCAAGGGTTCAATGTTCGGAAGTCCTAAATGTAATTAACCAAATCAACCATTGATGACGCGTCAAAAATATATTGGTTGGTTGTAATATGCACGCGGAGTGTACCCAAAACACCAACCAATGGTTATTAACTTATTATCGCATCGGAGTTTGATTTACGGTACACCTAATATTACTCTTAAAATAAATATTTAAAACATAACATTCTTTAAATACTTGTGCATGTGTGTGTACTTACAAGGGCAGTCGGATACATTAGCGGGTGAATGACAAAAATCCGGTAGAGATAAAGCAAGACTAGCGTTAATCTTAAAGCCAAGATTGGGATCATTTCTATCCTTAACCAATATGCATAAACATAATTTGTTCTTCTGCAAAATAAGTTTGAGGCCAGTACAACAATCTGGTGTTGGAGCTTTTGCCTGACCCTGGACGTAAGGGAGACACGTGGCAAGCCCCACTAGCTGATCTGCACATTGGTCTTTGTCCTTAGCGAAGTCTGCTTTTGCAGAGCCAAACAGCACCAACAATATTAACATGATCATGCATGGGAGTTGTCCCATAGCTACAAGATTTGGCTCCATTACAATAAGGGGGAGAGAGAGGGTGTGTGGTAGTGTAGAGATGATCCATACCTTTTATGAAGGTAGATTGTGTAATTGCTTTTTTTTTTGTTGGTGATGTTGAAAATGAAAGGTTTGGCAAAGGTTGCAATTCTGTTAGGGGACATTTAATTCGATGAGTGGATATGTAGAGACCTCACAGGTAGATTTATGTATGTATGTATGGTATATACGGAGGAAAGGTCACCGACGTTATAATGTATATATATCACACTTAATTTTACGTTCCAAGCAATTTTTTTTTTCAAATTTTTTATTTTTTCTCTTGAAATTAACCTTTCAATAAATCTATATTAAAAAAATTAGGTCAAAATATATTTTTTAGCTATTTTAAAAACTCACAAAAAAATTGTTGGCACAGACCCATATAAATAAGGTATTTTGGACAATTTTTTGTGAATTTTTTAAAAGTAGTTACAAAATATATTTTGACATAATTTTTTGGACATGAGTTTATTGAAAGGTTAATTTCAAAAGAAAAATAAAAAATTTAGAAAACAAAAAGTTTTTTAAGGCGTATAACTAGGTGTGATGTATGAATGATGTATAAAACATGATTTAGGTGAGAATTCTCCTGTATATATGCGTATGTATGCGTTTATTTGCGTGGGTACATGTGCAACGCTAATCTCGGAGGGAAGAATATTTGATGTCTTAGATTCGCGATTAATTAGTGTCACTTGAGTGGACATGCATCATTTAATGAATGTGGGTCTGCGCCGAAAAATTAACCAATCGCGTTTCTAAGACATCAAAAAAATTTCCACCTGGGAGTGGGATTGAGACGAAATGAATTTATATATAATATGCAATTACCATATGTTTCACATATTTTAAAGAATTTATATATAATATGGAATTACTATAGGTTTCACATATTTTAATGAATAGATTTAGCAATTAAGTGCAGGTGTCATTGCAACTCTAATAAATTTGAAATTTAATTTTAATGCGGTAATAGTTGCATAAATGGTCGTGTTGACTCCAAATAACCCATAGTGGTGGTGAATTGCATTTTTGAAATTGTTGCTTAATTAAAATTTACACATGGTTTTTATTTATGAAAAAAGAAGAGAAATTAGTACATATAAGAGTAATATAAGCTTACCGTGAGACCCATGAAGACACAGTAAAATAAAAAAATATGCAAAGTCAGGAGTTTTATATGCTTCTCCTCTATCCTGCCATTTAGGGTCAGGTCAGTAACAGAAAGTGTTGTTATCCCCAGTGGCAGAGGGAGAGTATTAGTGTGTGTGTGTGTGTGGGGGGGGGGGGGGGGGGGGGGGGGGGTGCACTTGCTCCCCTCCGGGTTTATAAAAAAAATTATTCTAAGCCTGGTACGAAATACCCCAGCATATGTTATACAGCCTGTCTTGTCCCCATTCTAATTACTTTTTTCCCAACCCACTCAAACCCTTTCCCCCTAACCAAGCAACTGTTCGTCCCCATTCTAAACCTAATACGAAGTATAATACCCTGTTCGTCTGCCGCCCAGCCCCACCGCACGCACCCCCTGTTCTGTCCCGCCACTTACCACTTGCATCCCCTGATGAAGGTACAAGAGTTTATACCCTAACTGTTATACCCTATTTTTCATTTTGTGATCTGAGCGAGCGAGATGCTCCTAAATGTTTATTACTTTAATTTTCATTTTAGTGCAAGAGACATCCTGTTAGAGATGGTTATGGGTTATTTGATGAGGATCTCACATTTATTTACCATTATTTTAGTCTATGATTTACTTTATTTTATTTTGCCCAATATTTTAGTCTATGATTTATTTACCCATATTTGTCCATGAACCATGATTTATGTTGATAATTTTAAATATTTTAGTAAATAATTTTAAATAATAGCTCTGATGGCATTTTTGTGAATTGCAAGATGCTTTGGGGAGTGAAACGTCGTTCCTTAGTAGATTTAGGCGGCAGATTCACTTCATTCTTCGTGTGTCATCATTGAGAGGGTTTAAATTTGTTTGAAGAGACCATTTCTAACGCCGCTTAAAAAATCTTCGCACTCTCAAGATTTCTCCAGCTCCTCATTGCGTTTTCTCACTTCCAGGTCTCTTCTTTCGTCTTCGAGCTCTTTGTTGTCTTTCCATCTTCCTTGCTTGTGGCCTTACATCGTCTCAAGCTGATTTTCACTTCGTAAGTTTTCCAAACTTCTTTTATGTTGAAATTTTTTCTTTATCACTACTAGGGTTTTTTCTTCTGATGGCAAGAATAGGTAATAGGTCAATAGTTGAGTTTAGGGAGTTTTACAACATCCCAAACTGGGTGGACATTGAATGTGCCCCTGTCCTTCGCAGTGTCCGAGACATTGAGGACGGGCATCGGATTCATGTTATTCTGTTGTCCCAGGGGGGTTTGACCTTTTCCCCCAAGTCGCTTATTTTTGCATTTCTTTAGTTATTTCTATATAGTTCCTGCCCAATGTTCTCCAAACGTTTGAAAAATTATGAATGGTGTACATAGGATCAATCAGCTCTATGGCACCAATTTAGGTCTTTCTAAAATTTGCTATTGCTATACCTTCTCTCGAACAAGCTCTGGTCTCCTCTATCTGAAAGCTAGGAGTCCTGACAAGGTGTTGGTAGTCAATCCACCTGATTCCCACAAGGACTATCGACAGGAAGGGTTTATTGCCAGGAACTGGAAGTTCCCTCCTCAAACTAAGGGAGCGAAGTACAGGGGACCTATGATTCCCTTTTACGGGGAGGAGTACATAGGTAGACATAGCTCTTGTTCTGCTCATTTATTTTTTGTTAGTGTACTGTATTTCTTATGCTTTCCTTTTTTCTTTTTTCAGCAAGGATAAAGAACTTAGAACCTGCACTCCACGAAATTCGAGTTGCTGAGCTAATCAAAGCTTGGAAGATCAGGGAATACTTAGCTAACGACGAGCATCCACGATCAACTACATTTCTTTTAGAGTATAAGAACATTGGGTCTAGCTTCATCACCCGACCTGTTGATATTATTCCTCACCTGGATATCATAGAAGAGGTTGCAGCTGAACCAATCCAGTTGGACAAAGATGAGAGAAGCTCTGGTGAAGACAACGTGGGGGCTGCCAGAGGTGGAGTTGAAAGTGACTCTAGTGAAGAGAGTTTAAGTGGTGAAGGATTATCCAGTTCGAAGGAGGGTTCATAGGGTTCAAAGAGTTTAGAGGATTCAGATAGCTCCAACGAATAGACTATGGCCCCTCCAAGGAATTTTTTTATCTAGGATGATGATGAAGACAATATGGCACTTGCTCACAGGTTGAAGAAGCATAAGTCTATGAGTGGGGATACTGCCACTGGCTCCCAGACTGTAGCTTATGAGCATGAGAGGAAGAAGAAAGAGGAGGCATTGGTGAGAGAGAGAGATAGAAAGAGGAAGAATGAGGAATAGAGGAAGAAAAAGGAGATAGAGGAAGAAAGGAGAAGAGAAGAAGTGAGGACCAAGATGGGACAGTCTCTGGTGCTCATATCTACCCTAACTGAGGGGGCTTATGTTGCTCTTTCCCCTCAGCCGGCTCCGACGGTGCTTGGGAGAGCAGTCTTGCCAGTTGATCGCCAGAGGTCGTCAAGTATAGGGATTGACCAGTTAGTCCTAAAGGTAAGTCAAGGGCTAGCCTTGATAATTCTATTCTTACTTCTCTACTCTTGCAGTTCTTTTCAATACCTTCTTCGCTAAATGTTTTCTTTCTCTCTGCAGTTTGTATCTGGTTTCACCATCCTCTATTGCAGCCGTAATAAGTTGGCGAGGAAAAATGTTGAGTTGGAGGCGAGACTGAAGGCTGCCAGTACTGCTCAGAAGTCTTCCAATCTTGCCTTGGCAAAAGCTAACAAAGCAAAAGAGGAAACGCCCAAGGAGATGGAGGAGCTGAGGCCGTCTTACGACTTGGTCTGTACGAGCAAGCTAGTAGTGGTTGAGGAGAATAAAGAAATTATCGAGAAGATGAAGAAGCTAGAATCTGAGGCTACCACCCTCAATGAGAGCTCGTACAATGTTGGGTGACTCGTAGCATACGAGGATGCTGAGGCTCAAATCGGATACATCAGCCGTCTCAACTTCAAGAAGGGTTGGGATACAACTTTGATCACTGCCGAGGTGGATGTTGATTCCCCCTCTTTGACGAGCAAGACCCTAACCCCAAGCCTATTATGGATGGTGTGCCTTCTTTTGCTGCCAATGAAGGTGTCCCAGCTGTCCCGACCACTACTGCTGATGCTGCCCTTGATTAGGGAATGGTGATTACTCCATCTAAGGGAGGTGCACCTGGGGCCGCCACGAATAAGGGAAAGCAACCAACATCCTCATAACAGACTGAGGTCGCTAGATAGTCTTATTAGGGAGCCTTTGTATTTTTATTTCTTCTTGTTGATGTACAAGAACTGTTTTTGTTTTAATGAAGTGAAGTTTTGTTCCTCTTCATATACTAATTTATTTATTCTTGATTCTTATATAATTTGTAACTTATCGATATTGAGGAATATATTCCTGCTACCCCTCACTTAGGAAAAATTCTTGGTCCTGATGTGAGCAACCGAGTTCGTCACGCCTTTGTAAAAATCTGCAAGTCTCTTTGATCGAGGAATCAAGATTATAAAGACCAGCCATAGCTTGTTGACAAGCTGAAAGATAGGCTTGAGAAGATGGAGGAGGTCGACGCTTCTATTCAAGAAGAAGTGGATGTACGGAAGGCTAAGCTTCTGGATGCTTCTGAGATCAATTAAGTTAGAGAGGTCCTTCAACAGGAGAATGATTCTCTGAGGAGGAAAGTCTCGCGTCTTAGGGAGAATGCGTCGAGCAATGCCCCTCTAGTTTTACGTGGTTCCTCTTCATCGACTGGGCGACGATCTGGTACTGATGGCTGTGGTTCAGCTAGGGAGATTACCGAACTACGAGGTTACGTTCGCAGGGCGTATATGATAGACATTGGTCTTCAAAGTGATGTTACCTTATTGAGGCACCTGTTCAAGAAAGACCCTCGATAGGTGTGGGCTGATGGCTACGAACAGGGTTGGACTAATGCCCCAACGAAGTTGAAGGAGGTTGAGGAGTTAGCTTTCATAAAAGGGTGTTTGAGTGCCCTTAGGGAGCTGCAAGTCCCTAGGAACTTTGTTCTATGGTATCGATATGAGATCTCTCCCTCAAATTTGATGACGAACCCATTCAGAAGGGATGATTGATGGGTTCCCATAGATGCGATCCTAAGAAAGTTCATGGAACCAAATTCAGACGAAGTCGAGGAGTAATTAGCTTCTCACCCAGATGATGGAAGAAGAGTGCGAGTGGCTGGCTACCTTGCTCATCAACCTAGTTATCATTAGGATTTGATTTACTTAGCATATGTAACTCTTTGTATATGTAATGATGTAATAAAATAGTTATATTTTGGGCGATTTGCCGACTAAGCATGTGTTGTGTTATTTTTTTTACTTCATTGATCTCCTATTTAGTTATCTTAGGCTCTTCCAGTCGACTAGATTTTATTTAGGCAGGGTTAGTTGTTTAATGAATATCCTTCCAGTCCAGTATGCTTTTAGTGTACCATTCTTCCTTACTTTACCTTTTAGGTTGTGTTGTCACACTTTCTCAGGCCTAAGTGAGGCAATGGCGAGGATACACGTGGTATTGGATGTTCTATCCGAGCAGGATTTCTGAGCTAAAAAATATTGGCGACCAACTTGGGTTGGCCATATTGCCTAAGGGTCCCCTGTAGGGCTTCATATATTACCTGGGGCAAGCTAGGAGGTCATTCGTGTTTGTTGACGAATGCCTGAGGAGGGTCATTACACATTGAACCTACTTAATAAGTTTCTCGTGATCTTAGTTTTGTATGTTAAGAGGGGAGTCTGAAACTTGGAAAAGGTGCATGAATTATAATGTAGTTGAGAAAAATCAACACTCCATAAAATGCCACTGCCAAACAAATCTCATTAATCAGAAATGAATTAAAAATTCAACACTGAGTTCAAAAAGAAAAAATAAAACTAAAAGTAGAATTTCTTCAAATTGATTGTATTCCAAGCTCTAGGTATTTCCCTGCCCTCCATCGTTTCTAAGTGATAGGCTCCTTGCAAGTTATCTTTTATCACCTTCAATGGCCCCTCCCAGTTTGGTCCTAGCTTACCATCCGATGGTTTTACGACATGGCCAAGAACTTTCCTCAAGACATAGTCGCCAACCTGGAATGCTCTTGGATTGACCTTTTTGTTGTAGCGCTTTGCTAATTGTTGCTGGTAGGCTGCTAGTTTCACTAGAGCCAACACCTTCGTTCTTCAACTAGGTCAAGTTCAGCGAGAAATATTGCATTGCTCTGGCCTTGGTCGACCAAAATGGACCTCATGGTGGGGAGGCCAGCTTCCAATGGGATAATTACCTCCATCCAATACGTTAGTGCGAATGGTGTCTCTCCAGTTTCTCGCCCTGGGGTAGTGTAGTAAGCCCATAGGATGTGGGGTAGTTTGTTTACCCATGCTCCCTTGGGTCACTCCAAACACTTTTTTAATCCATCAATCACTGTTTTGTTGGAAGTCTCATCCTATCCGTTACTCTGAGGGTATGCCACAGAACTGAAGTAGTGCTTGATCCTGTAGTCGCTGTTGAAATCCTAGAATAGGCCACTCTCAAACTATGTTCCGTTGTCAGTGATGATAGACTTGGGGATCCCAAAACAAGTGACAATGTTCCTCCATATGAATCTTATTATGTTCGTGTACCTAATATTTTCCAGTGGATCTCCTTCTATCCATTTAGTTAAGTAGTCTGTTGTGACCAACATATACTTACGATTATCGACTGCGCTAGGTAGAAGGCCCACGATGTCCATACTCCATTGGGCAAAAGGCCATGGGCTAGTAAGTGACTTCAAGTTTCTAGTTGGTAGGTGAACTATAGGTGCTTGAAGTTGGCACTTTTTTTATTTTTGAGCGTAGATTTCAGTGTCTTTCTTCATGTACGACCACCAATAGCCTTATTTCATTGCTCGAAAAGCTAGCGACCTGCCCCCAACGTGACTCCTACAGATTCCCTCATGGAGTTCATGTAGGACTTGCTCAACGTCCTTTGTATGAACACATTGGAGGTAAGGTCCAGTGAAAGATCTCTTGTACAGCTTTCCTTCAGAAGATAAGTGGAAGCGAGCATCGTCGACTCTTATCTGATGAGGGGTCTTCTTATCTGCTGGTAGCGCATGATCCTTCAAATAATCCCTTAAGGGGTTCATCCAACTAAGAGATGTCTCAATCTCGTGAACATGGCCCACGCTCGGCGGCTCATCGATCTGGTTGATACTTAGTTGGTCAAGGAAATCAATCTGAAATATCCTCTTCAAGTCGGAGTTAATCGCTGAGCTTAAGGCTGCTAGGGCATCAATATGGCTGTTTTGTCCTCTAGGATACTGTTGAACGCTGACTTGTTTAAATTTGGCCATCAATTATTTCACAGTGGCGAGATAGGCTGCCATCCTCTCATCTCTAGCGTTAAAATCACCACTTATCTAGTTGGAGACCAACTGTGAGTCACCGAACACTTGGAGTCGCTTTGCTTCGAGCATTCGTGCTTTTTGTAGGCTCGCGATTAGGGCTTCATATTCTGCTTCATTGTTAGAGGCTTCAAATTTAATCCTGATTCCTTGCTTGAGTATTGCTTCTTCAGGGGTAATTAGCATGATGCCTACTCCTACCCCTTTGGAAATGGAGGCTCCATCAATGAATAGTCTCCAGATGCCTGATGCTGGGGGAACTTCATTCTGATTAATAGTTTGGGATTAGTCGCAAGGATTCTCTCCTATAAACTCTGTAATGAAATCAGCGAGGACCTGTCCTTTGATGGCATTCCTCTGCTGGAGCTGAATGTCAAATCTCCCAAGCTCGACTGACCACTTTGATAGTCTTCCGAAAAGGTCTACTTTTCTCAGGATAGCTTTAAGAGGGTGGGATGTAAGTAAGATGAAGGAGTGGGCTTCTAAGTAGTGTTTTAATTTCCTTGAGGCTACCACTAGTGCAAATGCGAGTTTTTCTAGGGGTAGGTATCACTGTTGGGCGTCCAAAATAGTCTTGCTTGCATAATAGACTGGGTGTTGGATCCCTATTTTCTCGCATACCAGTGAAGAACTTACAACATGACTGGATACTATAAGGTAAATGTATAAAGAATCATTCTCTTGAGGGATTACGAGCAAGGGCGATTTTTTAAGGTAAGCTTTGATCCCCTCTAATGCCCTTAAGCAATCATTGTTCCACTCCACATCTTTGCTCTTCTTCAATAACTGGAAGAATGGATGGCACCTTTCGGATGACTTTAAAATGAATCGATTTAGGGCGGCGAGCATCCTTGTGAGCTTATTCACATCTCTTTTCGTACAGGAGCTGAACCCTGTTAATGGTATCAATTTGGTCTGGGTTGGCCTTAATACCTCTCTTGCTGAGTAAGTACCCAAGGAATTTTCCAAACTGGACATTAAAGGAACACTTACTTGCATTGATCTTCATTCGAAACTTCCTTAGGATTTCGAAGGTCCTTGATAGGTCAGGGAGGTGGTCTTCTTTGAGCTTGCACTTAACGAGCATATCATCGATGTAAACTTCCATAGTTCTTCGCATCTGGTCTTTGAACATCTTGGTGACCAACCGCTGGTAAGTTGCTCCTATATTTTTTAGCTCAAAGGGCATAACCTTATAACAATATAACCCGACTGTGGTTATAAATGCTATTTTGTCTTGATTTGGCTCGTACAGAGGGATCTGGTGATACCTGGAGTATGCGTCTAGGAAGCTCATACTTTCATGTGCTGCAGTGTCATCCACCAGCTAATCAATCTTTGGGAGGGGGAAACTGTCTTTAGGGCATGCCTTGTTGAGATTGATGAAATCGATGGAAACCCTCCACTTTCCGTTGCTCTTAGGGACAACAACTGGGTTGGATAGCCATTTAGGGAACTGGACTTCCTGTATGGATCTTGTGTCCAGTAGTTTTTCAACTTCCTTCTCCACTGCCTTGGCTTTTTCCGGAGCAGTTCGATGAGCTTTATGTGCTATTGGTTTGAAAGATGGATCGATGTGCAGGCAATGACTAGTGATGTTTGGATCAATCCGGGGCAGCTCGTAAGGCTCCCATGCAAATACATCTAGGTTACTTCGGAGTAGGGTGACAAATTCCCTCTTTTCCTGGTCGGTGAGTGAGGTTCCAATCAAGAACTTTCTTACATTTGAACTGCTACTGGCTGTGACTTCCTCCAAGTCCTCGATGACTCTTTCAGAGGGGAGGAACCTATCCTCCTCCACTCTTGGTCTCCCATATCTTAGTCGCTATTTGGAGGGCATTAGCCTCTCCTGCTCTTCGTTCTTTCTTTTAACTTCCCCAACCTTCTTCTCTATCTTGGGGCGGATGGCTACTATAAAGCACTTTCTCGCCATCTCCTAATCTCCATGGATCTCCACCACTCCTCGTTCAGTCACACAGTTGTTCTTATAATGGTAGGTAGAGGGGACGATCTTCATCGCGTGCAGCGATGCTCTGTCGAGGATCGCATGGTAGGGAGAATCAATATCGACCACGAGAAATTTGATCATTTTCGAGACGTTTCCTGCCCTTACTGGCAAGAAAATCTTTCCCAAGAGGATGGTTATTTTTCCAGCGAAGCCAACTAGAGGAGTGGTGGCTTCCTTTAGGTTGGGGATACTAAACTTCAACTTCTTGAACAAGTTGAGGTACATTACTTCTGACGAGCTGCCTTGGTCGATGAGTAACCTTTCGATGTCATCGTTAGCTATCCAGAGTGTAATGATTAATGCATCATGATGTGGGGTTCTTACTCCCACTAGGTCCTCATCTTTGAACATAATGTGCTTGCTGTAGTCGACATCCTCTGCTCGCCGACGCTTCCCTGCTTGCATTTTGGTTGGGTTAATTTGAAAAGCTTGAATTACTACTGTAAGCTTTTTGACTTCCATCTGAGCCGTGTTTCCTTGAATCTGTTTGAGGTCAAACGCTCTATGAATTACTATAAACTCATGGCCAACGTATTCCTCGAGCACGTTATCGGGCCTTTGATCTCCATTGGTAGCTACCTTTTATGTCTTCTTTTCCACAAATTCGCTCAGGTGTCCAACTTGAGCTAACTCTTTAAGGTGAGACTTGAGGGCTTTCCAGTGCTCGGTTTTGTGCCCGTCCACTATGTGGAAAGAACATCTCAGTGCGTTGTTCCTCTTTGAAGGGTTTCCACCCATCTTCCTGGGTCACTTAATGAATGGTTCGTCCTTGATCTTCTCCAGAATCTTGTAGATCGGTTCTCTGAAAACTATGTTGACTGCTTGACATGACTTCGAGGCATCATTCTTATCCCCATTCTTAGGTCCTCTTTTTCCCCCATTCTTACTCCCTTTCTTTTGACTCTCAGTTTTGTCGCTTCTCTTATCGAAAAACTTAGCACGACCATTTTCCCCTGCACTGGGGTGGGTCACATCTTCAACTTTGGAGTATTTTTCAATACGATCCATCATGTCATCGATAACTATGGCCTCCTTTTTAATGAGGGACCGGTGTAAGAGGCATGAACTGGATAAGCCAATCTTAAAGGATGAAATGACGACCTACTCCGAGCAGTCCTCGACCTCATTAAACAACTCCCAATACCTCTTCGCGTAGTCTTTGAGGCTCTCCTGGGCCTTTTTCTTCATAGTCAATAAAGCGTCCATCCTTTTCGGATGGGAGCTGCTAGTAATAAAGCGAGTTATGAAGAGCTCTGCTAGGGAATCGAAGTTCCTGATGGATCTGTGGGGGAGTTTCTCGAACCACTTTTGAGCCATGTCGTGCAAGCTCAAAGGGAAAATTTGGCACATCAGTTCATCTTTGTGGCTCCAAAGGGTTATGGCCTGCCTGTACTGTCTGACATGATCAATGGGGTCAGTCTTACCATCTTAGATCTTAAATCTGGGCATGGGAAACTTTTTGGGGGCTTCTTTTTCCTCTATTTCCTTTGAAAAGGGGGATTTCATCTGGGTCCTGAGAGCTCGCCTGGCTAGCTCTTTGGTCGATCTGGCACCCCGATGTGCTGGGTGTTAGTCTATCTCTCTTCGGATCAAATTTTATATGTTATCGCTCCCTCAAGTTGGGCTCCTGTAACGGAGAGTTGATTATTGTTGTTCGGACCAGTCGTTATTTGACCTGCATCCCTCAATTCTTTGAGATCCATATCTTGGGCTCCTTCCTCAGCTACGAGATCTGCTCACCTGAGGGCTAGGAGTCCGATAACGACGTTGCCTTGTATTGCGATGGAGTTCTCTCTCTATTTTCTCCAGTCTCCTTTTGAGGCGAGCATTTTTGGCTTCCTTCTTACGAGTGGCCTCCTCTTGCTCTTGGAGCCTGGCCTCATAGGCATCAATTAGCCTGGAGACTTGAGTGGACCTAGCTGGTCCCTGGCTTTCTGCTAAGGCTTGTCATTCTGGGCAAGGCCTTGGGTTTGAGCGTCAAAATTCAGATCTAACCCTATAAGGGATAGGTTTTTATTAAATATCCCCTGCTTGAGGGGCATTTCTGCTATGACCTGACATTCTAGGTTCTGGTTGGTGAAGGCTTTCTTAAAGGAAGAATAATTGTTTCCCCCAAAAGGTGCCAATTGTGGTGACAACAAATCTCAACACAAATTATGAGCAAATGCGATCACCAGAAAAAGTAAAGAACAAATATTAGAATAGCTGCAATCACACACGACACAAGATATACGTGGTTCAAAAAATTTCCTACGTCCACGGTGGTGTTCTCTGCGTTTGTATTTCTTTTTTCTCCAGTGGAGTGTTTACAATTACATACCCTTTGCCTCGGGCCAGGGGTACAATATATACATGTGAACTTCGAAGAGTGGGGGTGTTGGGTACCTCGATGTTGGAACATAATCCTAGAATATCTCCTGAGAGATTTTAGGGGTTGAATGGCTCGCTGCTAATTTAGTCATCTGTGAGACTTTGGATTTTGGGCCGGACTACCCCTATTTTTGACAGGGCTTAGTCCGGCTACTTCTCTGGGCCAAAACAAATAGACAAGGTACCCACACTAACCTCTTGATAAATATTTTTGTAAAAGAACCTGCGTAGAAGTCTCTTCAACCAACAATGTCACACCGCTTCTAACCAAAATTGTCCAAGAGGGACCTTCAAGAATATATCAAACTTGCATTGAGCTTGTACAACTCTCCAACCAACAGAGGTTCGGTTTGTTCTATTTTATTACTATTAATGTGTCAATATTTATCTTTTCTTATATATTTGAATAATCCAAAAAAATAAATTTCGGGGGCTACCACCACCGAACCCCCATCACTTTTTATTATTCTTCTTCACCCATTTCAAAATCCTGTCTTCGCCACCGGTTA
Source organism: Sambucus nigra (assembly GCA_949130495.1). Classification (NCBI taxonomy): domain Eukaryota; kingdom Viridiplantae; phylum Streptophyta; class Magnoliopsida; order Dipsacales; family Adoxaceae; genus Sambucus; species Sambucus nigra. Next base: position 36,143,775 of record OX422217.1, read on the forward strand.
TCCCATCAACTTTTTCCTTAAGATCAGAACATGATACTTAAGAAATCACTCCCAAGGTTATACCTGCCTTCAAATTTACGGCCAATGACTTTAATCGTCTTGAAATGAAAACCTCGAGGCTTTTCCTTCCTTGTAATAGAACCTCAAGGCTTTATTAACCCTGAATTTAAACATTAAGGATTTGTTTTAAAAGACGAGGAAAAAGAGATTTGAGTTTTGGTCCCCATTAGTTATACACATTTCAGTATTAACCTTAAATTAAAAACTATCATAGGAATAACCCCTATTTTCACTTATAGCGACTTTTTTTGAAAATTTTTAAATATTTTTAGTAACACTAAAAGTGAAAAAATGAGGTTAATACTGAAATTACTCCATTTTTAATGGCTTAATTTTGAGACAAATATTTTTTGGTATCCCTTTATGATAGTGCATTTAGTTTTGTTTATAATTTTTTTTATATATTTTTAAAACCCTAATTAAAATTTGCATAATTTATTTTAATATTGAAACTATTTTTGTTAAAATATTTTAATATGTATTTTTATCTTAAATATTTTTACATCATAAACTATGAGCTTTGTTTTATTTCCATAAATATTATTTTGTATTTTTCTATATTGTTTCTGGATATTTATTTGATGAAAATAACATCTAATTAAATATTTTTTATTGTTTAATTAAACATTTTTATTAGATATCAAACGACAACGTTTTGTGTTTTATGGGGTCGTTGATTATTCGATCCGTGTGATCGTTTGTTGGCCAATGAGATGAGAGCGTGCAACACACGCGATTTGACCACGCCTGAGCTGACACGTCTGCTGCAGCGTCGACCATTGTGTTCCCCCTCGGTTTACCATTTTGTCGTTACTGTTTCCCTAGAAAATTACGCATATAGCCTTAGTTTTGCTTTTCCATTTAAGCCCTCAACTGCCCTTGGTCTTTTACTCTTATACCCTTCATTGTTTGTGGTATTAAGTGTTTTACTTGGGTCGCCAAATAAAACTCTTTGGGTGTTTAGAAAATTAGAGATTTCATTTGTAAAATCGACCAAAACGCTGCCAAAATTTTCTCTCAAAATTTCTTCTCAATTTTCTCTCTCTAAAAACTCATGTGGGTTCATACATTTGAGAGATTTATGTTTAGATCTTTACCTCCAAACACTTCACCAATACTATCATTGTAGGTCCCGAATTTTAACTTGAACAAAAACTTTTGCTTGAGCTAAACTAAGTTAAGGATGAATACAAACCAACTTTTTCTTTTTGAAAAACTCTTTTCAATTTTCTAAACCACACTAAGATGTGACGCAAATTAATTTAACATGATTTTATCCTGTCTAGCCCTAAGCATGAAACTAGTGATTAAAGAAAGTAAAAGAAAGTAAAATAAAGTAAAGCAATACTCCCAACACTGATGTACGAGGAAAACCATAAAAGGGAAAAAGCTCGGACAACCCAGGCCAAACAATCACTATGAAAATGGTTTTACAAAGTCAGACGGTAGTCTTATACAATGACTCGATCCACCCACGAGACTTGATGCTCCTCTAATCTTCTACCAATCTTCACAGTGCCCACACAGAAAGTAACCTTCTTCTATGATGCTCGTCCACAACAGTCGCCTCCACGAATGTCTCGGTATCCACCGATACGGCCTTATGTCGTCTACAATGTAGAACACAAAAGTAACCTTCTTCATTTCTCCACCGCAAAACCAGCAATGTTCAAGTGTTGAACAAACCCAACTTGGTGAAACAAAGATCACATAAACATATGGTAATAATAACTCAGATCTTTGTAAACTCTAAGGATGTTTTTAAGCTTTAAAAACTTTAGAAAACTTTATGTAACAACCTCTTTGGTTGGAAACTTCTTTTCGAATTGCATACACTTCAAGAAAACTGGAACGACCTATTTCTAATTACTTTATAGCGGCGGCATCTCTCGTTTGAGCGAGATACTACGTCATTCTAACGACAACACCTCTCGTTCAAACGACATCGTATGTCGTTTGAACGACGGTGCCCAGATTAGAGTCTAAACAAAATTAATCTCTGATGTGTCCTTATCTTGTCTAAATGAAGTTTAACCAAATAAAATACTTTTAAAAACATTTTCTATAAAAAATAACATCCTTATTTTTATATACATAAATTTTGAGTTTCATTAAGATTATGCATTCACACCTGAGTGATCTCGGAATGCAATTAAACTTTGAAGATGAGAATTTCCCACCAATTAAACTTCGGAATAATTAATTCCTTCAAGCTTTGCAGCAACGTCTTCAATTGAACTTCTTCATGTCATAGTTTGTGTGGGTTTGGACAATAAAAATCTACATATGACTCAAACGTGTTTTGTTCTGGGAATAAGTCAAAACTACATTAAGACTCAATTGGAAATTTGGTCCTTATAAATCCCCCTTTAACTAATCTGGGATAAAACCAACAGTGAAATGCCTAAACCGGGTCGTTAAGCCGTAAGATGACTAAATCCCATCCCATAAAATCTAAAAATAAAATTACATCATCAGAAAAGGATAAGACCCATAAACAATGGACCGACAAGCATGAAATTGTCTCTGAATGTCTAAATGTGATGTAGAGTTGAAATCTCATACTCTTTAAGCGTACCTGCACACATAAAACTGACAAATACCCAGTGAAGTATATAGGGACAAATGATATAAATTAATATGAAAACTCAAATCATAATCATTTGTTATGTGAGTAAATATAAAACCACATTGTGTAAACATGATACCAATATGTGAAATTTTAAAAAAAAAATAGGTCAGGATATCAACTTTAACACGCCAAAAACTCACAAAACTCCCCCTACATCACAGACATCTCTCCGCCTTTTTGTCTCGAATAGACAATTCGGTGAAAAGATAAACACAGCTAGCACAAAATAATATCAATTTGATTAAATCATCTTGAAGAATAGATAGATAAACATAAAACAAATGAGCTAAATATGATCAATCAATGTCAGATCAGTAGCTAGAAAATAGAGAATCCACACAAAAAAATATCAAATCCAAGAAGGTGTGTTTAAACTAATTAATGCAGTAAAAGATTAAATCTCTAAAAGAAGACTGCATAAATAGAATGTCCAGAAGAAACCCAGTACGAAAATATAAATCAATATCCCGCAGGGTACTAAAATAGAAAAGGTTGAAAAAACCAAACGTCGCTTGCACGAGCCAGGGATGTCGTTTGAATGATACCAGACATCGCTTGAACGATAAACTATGTCGTTAAAATGACAGTTTTTCATGACAATGAATCTCGCTCAAACGATCAGATCAAACTTTCACAGTTTCCTAGAAATATCTTATATTTTAGCCCTGTGAATTAAAAAAAAATATACTAGAAGGGACTTAAAACTGCAAAATAATGTTAAAATAGTAGGTAAACTCAAAACAAACAAATATGAGTAACATGCTAACATAGTACCATTGTGCCTAAACATGAACATGAATGTATGGGCGTGAACTACAACAAATAAATCACAGTTCCAACACATTGAAATGATCAAGAATCTCTAATTGATAGCAATCTATCATCAACCTTTATCTAAGCCAAATTTGACAATTAAATTGTGAGCTTAATGAACTAAATAAACATCATCCACACGAATATGACATTTTGACGATTCTACAAACAATAGCGTCATGACACGATTTTCAACGTTAGGATTCTTTATGCAAATCCGTTTAGATTTTTAATCCATCCAAACTCCTTCAAATATATCATATTTTTCTTTTTAATGAATTAAACTAATTTGGTCTATTTTGGCATATGGTTCTTTTTATTTCCTAATAATTTTTTTGGGCTCTTTTAAACGGTGGCTTTCACGACGAGTCAATTTTACACTCTCGTGGCCCTTTCCTGTGAACACTCATTATGTTTCAATTTAATCCTCACGGTAAATGGTTATTCCACGCACACCTCTTCCTTAAGTCTACTTACGCATAGATGACAAGATTGAGATAATAAATTCTCACCAAACTCAAATATGCAAGAGTATTCAAACATCCATATAAACTTATGCATGTGTGAAGTCATGGCATATTAAAAAAGTCGAATCAAAACTCATATCAACGTCAAAACAACCCCAAAATACAATGGTTAAGATCATTCTAAGCATCGATAATAATTACCAAATCTCCTAGCCACGTGAATAATGGACGGAAGGGGGTCCAAGCACACCAATATGCCACATCAAACATGTTAACTCATGACATAAAAACAAATCAAAAATCTTTTTGGATTTTCCAAAATATTTTGACTCAAATAAAAGAAAAATATTTTTGTGTTTTTCTCAAAAAATTTCAAAACCAAAAATCTTTTTGTATTTTTCAAATAAGATGCAATAAATGAAAAATATAATACAAAATGATAAACATGTAATAATACTAGAAAAGTATATATCATGAATGCAAAGACTAGCATATGACAAACATGGTAGCACTCTCATCCTTTAGGTTTAGCATGAGAAGAATGAAGTGCAACCAAATGAGAACCATGAAGTTTTAGACCTAAAGCCTCTAAGTCCGATTTCGTAACCCAAGTAGGTGTAACATGATGGGCATTACTAAACTTCCTAGGAGTATTCCTAAGGTCATAGCAAAAACGTCTAAGGTGACCTTTCCTACCACAATGGGAACAAGTGTAAAGATGGTGGGAAGGATTGCCAAAATATCGACCTCTCCTCATTTTTCTAGTGGGCTCTCTCACACGATTGGTATTAGCTTTGGGGATGGGAACAACTCTCTCGTCGTAGCCTATACCAAACTTATCGCTCTTGAATTGTACGGTGCCTAACATCCTATCCAATTTTTCCAACCTAGATTCCAAGTCAAACTTAATTCTAGACGAGTCTCTCAAACTCTCCCCCAACTCCTTAATCCTAGACCTAAGTAGACGCCTAGACTCCTCAAACTCTAGCAACTCCTTTTTCAAAGCATCCATCAAACCTTTAAGGATCTCTCTCTCTCTTTCTCGACGTACTCTAGCTTCTCCCTAAACTTCTTTTCTCGTGCCCTAAGATCCTCAATCAACGCATTATTAGTTTCTACGGCACACTCATTCAACTTAGCTTATAATTTAGAGTTAGCCTTTTTCACTTTCACCGTCTCCTCAAACAACTCTCAAAATGCAACATGTAACTCATCTATGTCGATCTCCTCATTCTCGCTCTCATCACCCTCACGCTCTCAGGAAGAACTCTCAATAGCCTCAGAAGTGTCATGTATATGAGTATCCTTAGGGGGAAATATATCGTCATCACTCACATGACATTCCATAAATGCAACAAAGTTACTCTCAATGGGGGAACTCTCTCCATCTTTCGGTTCACTATCACTTAAGGTGGCGTTGTATGCTATCAATTTCTTTCCCATTTTCTTAAGTCTAGTGGGACACTCAGCTACTTTGTGACCATACCCCTCACACCCAAAACACCTATCAGACTCATCTCTCTTAGGTTTCTTAAAATTATCCCTAAGGGTGGAGTCTCCCTTGTTCTTGAATTTCTCAAAATTTTTAGTATCTTTCGATTGTTTTTAAAATTGAAGAAGCTTTTTAATTTTTTTTTCCAATAAGACATCCTCAAAGTCAGTATCGGAATCGAAGTTGTCATTTGAAACTTTAGTTTCCTCCTTCAGGTCTTTTAAAGCAACGTCCTTTTCTTTCTTTGGCACTTTCTTGGAGGTAAACATATCTAGTTTATAGGTTTGAAGGTATATTATGATCTCTTCTAGTTTTGACGAGTTAAGCAAACCAAGGGAATTCATAACGGTCACTTTCGCATCAAACCTACTCGACAACGATCTCAAAATTTTCTTAATCACTCGATTATCAGGAATCTTCTCACCTAGGTTAAATGATGCATTAACAATAGTGGACAAGATAGTGTAAAACTCATCAAAGGTCTCACTCTTTAACATCTTAATCGTCTCAAACTGTATAGTGAGATTTTATAACTTAGACGCCCTAACCGTGCTCGTGACCTTGTGAGAGAGTGCAAGTGTATCCCAAGCTTCTTTCGATGTTTCAGAAGTCATGTTTATATTATACTGTTTAGGTGTGACATGTGAGGAATTAATGTCCAGACCTTTAGAGTTATGCAGTGCAAGCCTATGTTCAGTCTCACTCTATGACTCAACAACTTTCGAACTAGTGACCTCATCCTCTCGTGTGATAGATGTTGTCCAACCTTTTTTCAACTTCTAACCAAAAACGATCATCAATATATTTTAAAGCACTTCTCATTCGTATTTTCCAATAAGCATAATTAGTGCCATATAAATAGGAGTGCGAAAACTATCATAATTTCCAAAATTCATCTTTACAAGCAAAAAGGGATCAAACACAATAAAAACATTTTTTTTCTCTGATACAAATCTGTAGGTCCTCAATTTTAACTTGAACAAAAACTTTTTGCTTAAGAGGAATTAAGTTAAGGATGAATACAAACCAACTTTTTCTTTTTGAAAAATTCTTTTCAATTTTCTAAACCACACCAAGATGTGATACAAATTAACTTAACAAAATTTTATCTTGTTTAACCCTAAGCATGCAACTAGTGATTAAAGTAAGTAAAATAAAGTACAGAAATACTCACAACGCCGATCTACGAGAAAAACCACAAACGGGAAAAACCTCGACGACCCAGGCTAGACAATCACTATGACAATGGTTTTATAAAGTCAAACGATAGTCTTATACAACGACTCGATCCACCCACGAGACTTGATGACACTCTGATGTTCTACCAATCTTCACACTGCCCACGCAGAAAGTAACCTTCTTCTATGATGCTTGTCAACAATAGTCGCCTCTACGAATGCCTCGGTATCCACCGATATGACCTTATGTCATCTACGATGTAGACCACGAAAGTAACCTTCTTCGCTTCTCCTCGACAAAACCAACACTGTTCAAGTGTTGAATAAACCCAACTTGGTGCAACAAAGATCACATAAACATATGGAATGATAACTCAGATCTTTGTAAACTCTAAGGATGTTTTTAAGCTTTAAAAACCTTAGAAAACTTTGTGCAGAAAAATCTATGGTTATAAACTGATTTTCTTACTACACACACTTTGATAAAACTAGAACAACTTATTTATAATTATTTTATGGCGGCGGCATCTCTCGTTTGAGCGAGAAACTGCGTCGTTCTAATGACAACAACTCTAGTTCGAACGACATCGTATGTCGTTTGAACAACGCTGCCCATATTAGAGTCCAAACAAAATTAATCTCTAATCCGTCCTTAGGAGCTCTAAACGAAGTGTAACCAAATAAAACACTTTTAAAATGTTTTTAAAAACATTTTCTATAAAAAATAACATCCTTATTTTTATAAATATAAATTATGAGTTTCATTAACTTTATGCATTCATACCCGAATGATCTCGAAATGCAATTAAACTTTGAAGATGAGAAATTCACACCAATTAAACTTCGGCATAATTAATTCTTTGAAGCTTTGTCGTAATGTGTTTAATTAAACTTCGACACGTCATAATCTGTGTGGGATCGGACAATAAAAATCTACATATGACTCAAACGTGTTTTGTTCCGGGAATAATTCAAAACTACATTAATAATCAATTGGAAATTTGGTTCTTACAATCATATATATATATATATATATATATATATATATATATATATATATATATATATATCAGTTTTGAGGAGTTTTGTTTCTACTAGTTGGATATTTTGATTTACACATCTTTAAAGTTTCATTTGAAATTATTTGAACTTGAAAGGAGTTTTTCACTGATGGTTTGGATTGTTTGAACTGATTGGAACTCAGATTTATCCCATTCTCTTTTGGATCTAATTTCTGGGACATCTTTAGTTGGTATTTTTTCAATCTTCTTTTTCTTTTGAGTTATACCTCTCTCTCTCTCTTTATATATATATATATATGTACTTTGGTCTATTTTATTTGAACCTGTGCATGTGTCTCTATTCCATAGATTTCTTTAGCAAAACAAACACTGTTTAAGATCTCTACTTTTGAATGTTTATTTATTAAAAAAAGCTTATGTGATTTCTAGACTAAACTAATATTTTGATCTTGTTGTTAAACTTGTTTTGAGAATTTTTTAGACCATCTTATGACCTGGATGTTTTATTTAAGTCCACGACGTAGCTTTAAACAAATATGTTTTGATTCTAAAATTTTTGGGTTAACTTTTTCGTTTAAACAAGTTCTAAACTTTTATGAGCCAAATTCTATACATTTATCTTTTGCTCATTTTATTCGGTTTGGTTATGTAGTTACTTGACATCTTTTTAATAATTTATTATTCTAAGACTGGTGTTAGTTCAAATTTATTTTCAATAGTGTAAAACACAATTTTTAAAATTTTCTTTCCTGATTTGTGTGTGGACATTTACAATTGACTGATTTGTATTTATGATTAATCTTTACTGTTGATAATTTATTACTAGAAAGGATATTGCTTGTGTTTGATGTTTTAGTAATTCATAATCTTTTTATGTACTTATTAAATCAAAACACTTCTTATTAATTTATTTTTGTTGTTGGCAACTTCACTGGTATTCTAGTGTTGAGTGTGTAGTTGTGTATCTGTTCTCAAGTTGTCATTATCTTGGTGTGTTTATTACTGTCTTAGATAGTCTGTTTTTTTTAGGTTAGCCTTAGTATACTTGTTTGTATTGGCTTAACTTGTTCATTTACACTTGTAATCTGTACTTAAACATTGGAATTAGTGGACTTGGGTGTGTGTGGTCCTCGTACTAATGGGCCCAGGATTTTTTCACTACTTTGGTTTTCTCGTAATCAAATATTGTGTTTCTCGATTTTTCCTCATCCCATTCTTTAGGATATTTACTTAAATCATCACAAGTTCTTTTTTACTTATATGTGTGAGTGATTTTAATTTATTAACTACCAAAGGTTTTTATCAAAGAGTTAAAAGAGTTTTCATAACTACTGTCTTTAGTGAATTACGTTTTTTAAATAGTATTAGAGCATCGGGATTCACTCTTTAAAAGTTTTTATTCGTAAAGATCCTAAACTCTTCTTTTAAAACTATTTTAAATAGGAGACCAAAGTGGTAGTTCCGTACATCCTCCTACATTTGATAGGGACAACTTTGATTACTAGAAGGTAAGAATGGATGCCCACCTTATTGGGAGATGAGGTAGGGAAAATGGTTGAAACGGGTTTTTATGCCCTTACGAAACCTAGTGATGTTGATGCTGAAAGTTTTCTTAGAAAATCCCTTTCGAAATGGACTAAGGAGGAAAAGATAAATTCATAATATAATAATAAAGGCATAAATTCCTTTTATCAAGCGATGGGTACAAATGAATTTAAAAGAATTTCACTACATCTAAAGAGGCTTGAGATATTTTAATGACAACTCTCATAAAGGAGATTCTAGGGTTAAAATGGCTAAGTCACAAATGCTAGTTAAACTTTATAATTCCTTATATATGAAAGATAATGAAAATTTTGATTATTTGTACCTTAAATTGCGAGACATTATTAATCAATCACATTCTAATGATATTGTGTAGGCTGATTCTAAAATTCGTAACAAAATCATTAGGTCTCTTCCTAAGAGTTTTGATTTAATCATTCATTCTATGGGTGAAAATATTGATAGTAGTTGTACCTCTCATCTTTTGCGTAGTAAACTTAAAACTTTTGAACTACAAAACACTCTAAGAGATGAATAAATAGGCAAAGCATATGCACACACTGAAACGTAAAATGTACTGAATTTTAGGTCTAGTGAAAATAGTCTAGACTTTGTATCTTCTTGTCTAATTTAGATCACTACACCAAATCCTGCGAATGGTCACGCCCAGGTGGTCACGGCCCAAGTCCTTGACCAGCTGGTCATGAACTTGGGTCGTGATCATCTTAATTTTTAGCATGACCATATTTATTACCACACTCAGTCATGGATGCTCTGAAGGTGGTCACAGACAAAATTCCTGACCACTGGGGGTCACGACCCAAATCCGTGACTAGGGTGTGACGAACTTGGCACCAAATTCGCGCCAAAATTCCCTCCAAGCTTGGTCGCAGATGGGTCACGGACTTAAACCGTGACCATAGGTATGACGAATCACAAAATATACACAAATTGGCTCACGACTGGGGGCCGTGACCATTTCTTGGTCTGGGTCACGGCTATGGCAGTGACCATCCTTCATTCCAGCAGTGGTTTTGATGGAGAAATTGTCGTGCATGGTGTGTCATGCCCTAGAGCCGTGACCAGGTTCAATCCATCAAGGTTACCCCCTTATTTATTGGTCGTACGTGGTGGGTCACGGCTCTAGGTCGTAACCAGGTTTAGAACTTAAAAAAAGACCCGTCCAAAATCATTTATGTCGAACGAATTCTCTCTCAAGGCTTGTGAGATTTTGTTTTGATTTGTGCGATTTCACAACATCAGGTGCGATTTCATTTCGATTTCATCTCATTTTATCTAAAGCCCTAATTTCTGTGCATGTGTGTATATGTGTGTGTATAGATTTATGTTTTTGTGTGTGTGTGTGTGTGTGTGTGTGTGTAGATTTATGTTTATATGTGTGTGTATGCATAGATTTATGTGTATATATGTGTTTATGTGTGTTTAACTATGAACAAATAAATTGTTTTTAAGTCAATAAACCCTAGATTTTATGTATGTGTATGAATAGATTGTATGTGTGTGTATGTATAGATTTATGTCAAAAAAATATTGGGGTTTATATAAACCCTAGATTGTATGTGTGTGTATGTATAAATTATGTCAATAAACCCTAGATTATATGTGTGTGTATTTTTTTTGACAAAATATTATTCAAAACCCAAGACATTATATTTTCTTTTGACAAAATATTATTAAATGCATTCTTAATAAGTAAAAAAAATTACATCTACCTTGTCATGATTTTATTGAGGGTTATATGTGTGCCATCATATTATGATGGGGGTTATATGCATGTCGTGATTTTTTGCACTACAATATGTGTGTAAGTACTACAATATGTGATTTTTTACATCTACCTTATGCAGTAATGTTTATGCATTGGTTGTTTGTTTGCACTACCATATGTGTGTAAGTTCAATGTGTGTTTTTATTGATTCTGCAGTTTGTATGTTTATTGAATAGATAATATACGTACACTTTTAAACTCTCTCGTAATAAACCCTAACAAAATGTGTTATAAACAATTACGGCGGGTTGTTGTTGGGATTTCACATATACTTTTAAACTCTCTCATAACTTTCAAACCCTAACCTTAATTGTAGGACTCGTATTCACGCCCTCGAATACTTTTCTCAGGAAATATGAGGAATAATGATAATTACTATCATCAAGAGTGTGAGAGGTTGCAATTAGACCGCACACATAACTCTTTTGTTAGTGTGCGCCATATAGAGTGTACTCATATTTATAAGTATGAAAATGAAAAGATCGAAGAATTTAACTACCTTGTAAATCGTGGAGTTGATCTTCAACAAGATTACTTTTTCGACCGTATTCTATTTTGTCTACCAAAAAATTGGGATGACATTATACAAAATATATTTCACACACATAATCATGACATAGCCCTGACCTTGGTTACGTTGTTGGAGAAGGCGAAAAAGAAAATCCACCCGTTATGGATACAACTGCGTACAAAGAGCATTGACATAGACTGTGATGTCTCACGCCACAAGCACATAAAATTGAATATTTCCAACAAGTTCAGAAATATGGAATTCCGAGTTCATGTCACGAGTATATACATATCAATCACGGATACCCTTCCTCCTAATTGGCCACGTGGAAAAATTCATAGGTTCTTAAAAACTAATACCGAATGTATGGAGATCAGACACGTTAAACTTATTCTAAAGTCGTACTCTGAAAAGGTATCTATCTATCTATCTATCTATATATATATATATATATATATATATATATATATATATATATATATATATATAAGCTTGATTAAATAGTTATAATTTCATATTATTATAATTATTTAGTCACTTATAGTTTTTCATATTTGTAGATAATGTCAAGAGGAAGCAACCCAATGGTACCAAGTGTCGAGGTGACACCACAACAAGGTTCCCCATCTCGTGCAGAACCCGAATTCTCAACACCAATGGCTGAGAAATTCACAACTCCATGTAACACCCCGCCCGCCCGGGGAGAGCGAACGGAGCGCTAATGCGATAAAATAAATCCAAATCCACAAATGACAAGGTAAAGAGCATCTAAGTCCCATAACAACAAAAGAGAAACTACAAATCTCAATCTCTTCAAATTAAATACCAAATCTCTCGAATTACATACAACAACTAACTCAAAAATAAAATACAAATCTCCAAAGCTCTATACATCAAAATAATAAAAATCTTTCCCAAATAATCCTCGCTCAAATCAATCTCCATAGCGCCCCAAAATCCGCGCTAACCTGCCACTAAAAAAAATATGGGGAAGTACACAATACGACAGGAAAGATGCTTAACAAATATATTAGCAATAAGGAGTAACAAGACGAGTACGAATATTCAATTCAAAATTCAAATCTCAAAGCATTTATCAATATAATTTCTCAACAACACATCAATGGGTAACCGGGCCTCACCCCATTCGCATATGCTTTATCAAGCCATAGCTCGAGAATAGGTATTTTGGCGGGTTCACAACATCCGTACCATATTAAGATCTCATGACAACGTGCTCAATAACAATATAATGATACCACATGACTCAAAATAATTTCAACAATTATTTTCCAGATTTCAATGAATTTATCAATTCAAATATGAGTTCAATTAACAAGAATTCAAAGAGAATGACATTCGCGAGATTTAAGGAGCATATTGTGTAAAACCCCATACCTCAAACCATGATGAGAAACCAATGATCACATCCTAAAGATCAACTCAAAAGATGTACAAAAGCTCCTCTAAGAACCTCCAATAAAATAGCCCCAAGAACACCTCTAATCTAAGGTTGGAACTCATAAATCTCAAGGGCCAATGTGTATATAAAAAGAAGAGGAATATAAAATATATTTGCTGCCAAATTTTTTGCCAAAAGTAGGTTAAAAGGGTTGCCCACGACTTTCTTTTATAATGCAAAGAAATGAAGGGTTGGAATCCAAAAGACTCCTTTAAATAAGGCAAAGAAATGAAGACTTGGAAGTCAAAACAACTCTTGAAAATTACTTGTTGTTCACGAAATCTGTTTTAACTCCGTTTTTGAAACCATTTGAAATTCTCGCCTTTAAAAATAATAACCAACATATTTGAGCAATAAAAATAATTTTATCAAAAACTTTATTTTCCTCCATTTTCCAGAGATTAATTAAAATAGCTCAAAATTATGGTGGTTATTACACTTCCCCACTAACAATGGAATTTCGCCCTTGAAATTCGCCGAATGCCTAACTCTAAAAAATCAGGCTAACAATCTCCAAAAATAAATCACGTCTCCCAAAAATAATTCATCACCTCTATTCTCGAAACCTAACACGAATATCACCTAAAATTTTCTATCTCCAAAAATTGCAAACCACGCAATGAATCAAAAACCCAAGCCACGAGGGTTGTCGTATACCTAAGCTTTGATACCATTTGTAACACCCTGCTCGCCCGGGAAGAGGGAACGGAGTGCTAATGCGATAAAATAAATCCAAATCCACAAATGACAAGGTATAGAGCATCTAAGTCCCACAACAACAAAAGACAAACTACAAATCTCAATCTCTTCAAATTAAATACCAAATCTCTCGAATTACATACAACAACTAACTCGAAAATAAAATACAAATCTTCAAATCTCTATTCATCAAAATAATACAAATCTTTCCCAAATAATCCTCGCTAAAATCAATCTCCATAGCGCCCCAAAATCAGCGCTAACCTGCGACTAAAAAAAATATGGGGAAGTACACAATACGACAGTAAAGATGCTCAAAAAATATATTAGCAATAAGGCGTAACAACACGAGTACGAATATTCAATTAAAAATTCAAATCTCAAACCATTTATCAATATAATTTCTCAACAACATATCAATGGGTAACCAGGCCTCACCCCATTCGCATATGCTTTATCAAGCCATAGCCCAGGAATAGGTATTTTGGCGGGTTCACAACATTCGTGCCATATTAAAATCTCATGACAACGTGCTCAATAACAATATAATGATACCACAAGAATCAAAATAATTTCAACAATTATTTTCCAGATTTCAATGAATTTATCAATTCAAATATGAGTTCAATTAACAAGAATTCAAAGAGAATGACACTCGCGAGATTTAAGGAGCATATTGTGTAAAACCCCATACCTCAAATCATGATGATAAACCAATGATCACATCCTCAATATCAACTCAAAAGATCTACAAAACCTCCTCCAACAAAATAGCCCCAAGAACACCTATAATCTAAGGTTGGAACTCACAAATCTCAAGGGTCAATGTGTATATAAAAAGAAGAGGAATATAAAATATATTTGCTGCCAAAATTTGTGCCAAAAGTAGGTTAAAAGGGTTGCCCACGACTTCCTTTTATAATGCAAAGAAATGAAGGGTTGGAATCCAAAAGACTCCTTTAAATAAGGCAAAGAAATGAAGAGTTGGAAGTCAAAACAACTCTTGAAAATTACTTGTTGTTCACCAAATCTGTTTTAACTCCGTTTTTGAAACCGTTTGAAATTCTCGCCTTTAAAAATAATAACCATCATATTTGAGCAATAAAAATAATTTTATCAAAAACTTTATTTCCCTCCATTTTTCAGAAATTAATTAAAATAGCCCAAAATTACGGTGGTTATTACACGCCACCAATGGTTCACTCCTCACCAAGTCTAACTCCAAGTGCTCCTACGCCCCAATCTAGTACTCCCGTTGCTCCAACGCCTCCATCCAGCACTCTTGATGCCTCCCGCTCAAATGAAAAAAAGCCCATTGGGTTATACCTTCTGGAAATAACCCGACGGGTGATAGGAATGGCGTACTGAACTTTAAAGCCCAGTGTTTGTCGCTGGGAAAAATGAACGTGGGAGTCGGTGAACCAGACAATTGGAACCTTGTTGATTAAGCTATCAAATATGACCTACATGATCAACTCTGCAGGCATTTCTGATTTCCTGACCGTTCCAAGAAACGGGTTCCATATCTAGTTGTTGAAGGATTGAGGACATACATGAGAAACCTTCGGAAGAAACATTTCCCGAAAGAGGCAGCGAGCTCAGATATTTTGGCTTTGAAAGAGAGTGTGACTCCTAATGTTGAAATTCCATTGGAGCAGTGGAATAATTTTTTGGAGATTGATGCAAAGGAGAAAAAGTTGGTCGAGAGATATCAAAACAAAAAAAATATGGCACAAAAAACTGATATCTATAGGCTGGGATCCAAATCATATGAGGATTTGAAGAATGAATGGGAGAGTAGGACAAAGGATGGTCCAGATGCCGATAAAAACCCAAATCGGTCCAACTTATTCGTTCATGCTCGAAGGGACAAAGATAATAAACTCTCGCCGCACTTGGCTAAGACACTGGAATCAATAGAGGCCATCAGCAGTCAATCCGATTCGAGCCCTACAAATGACTTTGACCTTGAAACTAATGCCCTGACCGAGACCTTTGGAAAGGACAGGGGAGTACAAGAGGTGTTGGCTCACATATGCCAAAAAAAAACCTCAACACGCTGCTCCTCTTGTGGACGAGCTTTCTTAGGTCAAGAATTGCATCTCATTGCAAAAGGATCACCAGTTGAAGACCAATGGGGATGTCAATGAGATTAAAAATACCCTTAGATTATTAACGAATCAAATTGGGAAACTCACGAACTTTTTTGAAAGTTATAGGCCCCCAATGCCTCCTTAAGGTTACCCTTTCCCTACTCCTACTCAAGGTTTCACATATCCTTCCCCTCTAACATTCCCCTCCCAAATGCCTCCTCCTCTAACATTGCCTCTCAAATGCCTCATCCTCCAACATTTCCCTCCCAAGCGCCTCTACCGGTCATGGGAGTTGGATCATCGTCAACAACTCACGGTGACTATGGAAAAGAGTACTATATCAAGGACATGAGCAATTCGAGCTTTGTTGGCATATAGACACTCATCTCCATAGTTGTCGGAACTCCAGTACACGACCAACCTTTGGAGAAGGGTGAGGCTCAAATAATGGTCGATGAAATATACAACGACTGCGGAGATGTACATGTGTACGTTAACAATGAGGAATGGATGGAATTGAGGAATTATGAAAAATCTTTTATTGCTTGGCCAATTTATCTGTTGGCCAAGGTGTAATAATATTTTCTTTTGTTTCAATTCTAATATTTTTTTTTATTTTAGTTGTAAGAATATTGGTTTTTCCTCAGTTGCAATGATATTTTTTTGTTTCAGTTGTAAGAATATTGGCTTTGTTTCAGTTGTAATGATATTTTTTTTATTTCACTCGTAAGAATATTCTTTTTGTTTCAGTTGTAATAATATTTTTAAGGGCATATAATAAATAGTCCCTCAAACTTTTTTTAATACACGTTTAGTCCAAGATTTTTTATTTTTAACCAAAAAGTCCTTCACCATGGGAAAAGGGCTTTACCATGCCGCTAGCACGGACCTTCAAAGATAAGAGAATAAGGGACTTTTTGGTACAAAATAAAAGTCTTGGACTAAATGTGTATTAAAAAATGTTTGGGGGAATTTTTTTGTATTTCATCATATTTTTTAAACTATTACGACAGGACTAGAATTTGAAGATTATTACATGGATTTCCCACATTACAAAGAGTGGATGGGAGAGACTAACCGGATATCAAATAATCATGTAAAGGGCATTTATGAATTTGTTAAATACGCTTCCAAAAATCTTAAAAGTGACAAGATTCCGTGTCTGTATGCTCATTGTATTAGCGGAAAATATAAGTCATTGGAAGATGTTAAGTTGCATTTACTAAAGTGGGGAATCTGTCAAGACTATAAATTATGGACATACCATGGTGAAAACGTTATGCCTTATGTTCCGGAAGAATTACCGGCACCCGATCACATAACGGAACCCCAACGAGTAGAAGTGGTACATGATTCACCAACACATCGTCCATTGACTGACTTAATTGATGATGCTTACGGACTCCAAACCAATCAAAACCACCAACCTATGGATACAAATAATGCGCATTATAACCAAGTAAATGAAAAAATTAATGCTGAACTACTAGGAGATCGGGAATACATACGGTTGAAAGCTGATCCGTCTAGATCATTGTATAAAGATTGCGATGAAGATCACTCCTTATTATATGTAATGATTGGTTTGCATATTTTGAAGAGTCAATTTGGTTTTTCTGGGAACAGAGTTATCGGAATTCTTAAGCGGGTTAAAGAAATTCTCCCAAAAGAGAATACATTACTACACAATTATCCTACCATGAAGAAGAGTTTGAAGGCTTTAGGCTTGAAATACAAATCTATTGATGCTTGCAAGTATGATTACATATTGTATCGAAACGAGCACAAAGTGAAGGATGAATGTCTTGTATGAAGTGAGACAAGATATGTGGTTTGTGAGAATGGAAAGGACAAATTTGCAAAAAATTGCAAGTGCTCGCAAGTCCTACAAAAGGTTTTGAAGTTATTTCCACTTGGGCCACGATTAAAATAATTTTTTACTGTACCGTGGATAGCGGAGGCCATGACATGGCATGCTCGATGCGAGGTCGGTGGGAATTTGATGCGTCATCCAGTTGATTCACTCATCTGGCAAATTTCAAATGCACAACACCACGAATTTTCAAAGGAACCGTGCAACTTTCTTCTTGCAATCTGAGTCGATGGGTTTAACCTTTTTGATAATTTAAGTACTAGTCAGAGTTACTGGTCAGTTCTCATGGCGCCTTTGAGTCTCGCTCCGACATTATGCATGAAAAAGGAATTCACATTATTATCTATGTTGATACCTAGGCCGAAGGCTCCCAGTGATGACATTGATATATTGTTAGCACCATTAATCTAAGAACTTAAAGAGTTATGGGATAAAGGCATGATGGCATTCGATTCTCATAAGGGTGAAGAGTTCACACTTAAAGTAATAGTGATTTGGGCGATCCTGACCTTCCTACTTATGGGACCTTGTCCGGTTGTAATGTACATGGTTATTATGGATGTCCCATATGTGGGGAGGAAACTAAAGCCTGTTGGTTAAAACATAGTGGTAAGATGAGTTGTACGGGTCATCGTAGATTTCTGTCGACCATTCACCCTTTTAGGAATGACAAGTCTAACTTTTTGCCTGTCGGTGACGAGCACAGAACGGCACTTGTTCGACTTTCTGGTCAGCAAATTAAGGATAATGCGGTGGATACGACTGCGGGGAATAGGTATGTAGGAAAACTAGCCCAGTTTGTAAATTCGAAGAGTAAAGCTAGGGGGGATCCGAACGACCCAAGTAAAGTGAAGCCATGGTCTAGGCGATCAATATTTTTTATTTGTCGTATAATTTCATCATGTAAGGCATATAATTGATGTGATGCACACAGAGAAGAATGTTGCAGAATATTTGATAGGAACATGTCTGGGTGTATCTCATTCCAAATATGGAGAGAGGGCCCACCGAGATCTAGAGGATATGAAAATAAAGAAGAAACTGTGGTTAAAAAGTAATCCTACGATAGGAAGAATTTCCATCCCCCCGACTGCTTTCACTTTGACTACTAGTGAGAAGAAGATAATCTTAGACACGTTGTTCAACTTGAAGACTCCAACTGATTATTCTGGTACTTTACAAAGGGTAGTAAGCTACCAAGAAAATGACTTGAAACAGTGCAAGTCTCACGACTGGCACGTAGTCATCCAATTAATCCCTCTATTATTTCGGCATTGCTTTTCTGAACACAAAGATCTCTGTCGAGAAATTATGAAAATCAGTTTGTGTTTTACCCTACTTTGTGCAAAAGTGGTAAACAAAAGTCACATTAAATATGCGAAATCAACTTTAGCCTATGCAGTTTGTGTATTAGAGAAATATTTTCCTCCTTCATTCTTCGATATCATCATCCACCTGCATGTGCATTTATGTAATGAGGCTTTATTATGTGGTCCCATTAGGTATCATTGGATGTATCCTTTTGAGAGCTTGATTAAAACCTTCAAATATTATGTAAAGAGTACACGGTATATTGGAGGGTCGATTGCTGAAGAATACGTAATGGTGGAATCATCGCTATACGCCAGGGAACATATGCCAGAACAAGAGGTGAGTAGGTTTAATCCTCGTGAAGAACAAGTGATAGAGAAACCTGATGAGTTTGAGGACGAATTATCGTTTGGGAACCCTAAAGAGGTGAAACTCACAAAGATACAATACGAGCAAGAATCTCATTATGTCTTCGAATCGCAAGATGAAGTCGAAGACTGGAGAGAGTGAGTATCTACTGAATTCTTCTTCTTTGATTATATGTATTTTATATTTTACGATCTAAACTCTACAATTTTTTGGTAGGAAGTACGAGAAAAAAATTACCCAAACTTAAAGGAGAAATTGCATGACAACTGATTTTAGGACATGGTGTCAAAAGAGATAATTTTCACATTTTATGTGTGCGGTTATTTATTCACGTGTGAAAAAAACATGCCCTAATAAAAATTCATTAATAAAAAGAGGTGACATCTCTTCCAGACTTGCACGCCTAGCAAAAGGTCCTAGTTTTCGTGCGAAAGAGTATAAGAAATTCCGCACCCACGATTTCGATTTCATTTTATATCCATATGAGGAAAAGCTTTTGACACAAAATAGTGAAATATCAATTTCTTCCTTGACCACCTGCATCGTTAGCAAAAGTGATAAAAATCCAAAGAATATGGTGCTAACCTATTATGGGATAATTCTACAAATCCTAGAACTTGATTACTTGAATTTCACATAAACTGTACTCTATTATGATTGGGTAAAGGTGGAGGATACAACGAATGCTTGCAAAGTTGATCCCGACTCCAAATTTATTATGGTAGATTTATAAAAGATGAAGACTAAAAATCGCATAGTCGACGAGCCTTTCAGAACGTAAAGAAGGTATTCTACTCGAAGTGCATAAATGATGGCAATTGGTCTATTATTGTGCATGCACCAAAGGTTATGACTACTGAAGTAGACGCATTAAAGGTTCCAGAAGAGTTCTAGTCAACTCTTGATGACAACCCTAATTTGAAGGATCTTTTAGTTAATTTAGAGGAAGATTGACTATCCAAATATTATTTTATCCTCGTCAATCTTATTTGTATCCTATTAAGATATGGACATTGTATTAGAACTGTACTTTAATGTATGATTGTTTAGTTACTTTAACGAATGTTTATCCTTGTTATTCTTATTTCTTATGAACGTAGTTTTAGGCTATCTATTTTGCACAATATTATCTACTTTTAAGTGTAATGTCCTTCTATTTGTGCAAATGGTAGATTACCTCGATCGGTTATTTTGTTTAGAATAGTTATATTTTCATTTATTTCTATTACTATTACACTTGGCTTACTGATTTGTATGATATCGACACGAGAAGTAGAAAACATAAAAATTTCTGCTCATGTTAGTAGTGATGGGTGAAGAAGCCAAGCATGTGTTTATACATATTACATGTAAACTTACTCCTAAACGCAAGGGGGAAAACCCAAAAAAAACCCCAAACATCCCCGTGAGAGGCACCAACACCTCGCACAAGACCAATGTAACTCGTAGGAACTGACTCCGTGGTCACGGGGCTCCCGGTTTGATAATACGACAATAACTTGAAAATATGTAGACTTAGGCTTAAAAACTTGGCATCATAGTGCGAAAACCCAAAACATCCTCCAAACGACCCCGTGATAGGCATCGACACCTCGTATGGGACCAATGTAACTTGTAGGAACTAATCGCGTGGTCACAGGAATCCTGGTTTGAGAATACGACGATAATTTGAAAATATCTAGACTTAGGCTTAAAAACATGGTGCTAGAGGAGGAACCCCGAAACAACTCCCAAACATCCCCGAGAGAGGCAACGACACCTCGCACGGGACAATGTAACTCGTAGGAACTGATCGCCTGGTCATTGAACTCTCGATTTCAGAATACGATGATAATTTTAAAATAATAGACTTAGGCTTAAAAAATGGCGCAACAAGGGTGAACCCCGAAATAGCTCCCAAACAGCCCCAAAAAAGACACCGACACCTCGCAAGGGACCACTTTAACACGTAGGAACTAACCAGTGGTCACGGGACTCCCGTTTTAAGAATATGACGATAATTTGAAAATAGGTAGACTTAGGCTTAAAAACTTGGCGTCAGAGTTTGAAAACCCGAAACAGCCTCCAAACGGCCCCGTAGGAGGTACCAACACCTCATACGGGACCAATATAACTCGTAAGAACTAACCGCTTCATCACGGGACTCTCGGTTTGAGAATACGATGATAATTTGAATATATCTAGACTTAGGCTTAAAAACATGGCGTTAGAGGGCGAAATCCCGAAACGACCCCCTAACGGCCCCGTGAGAGGTACTGACACCTCGCACGGGACCAATGTAACTCATAAAAACTAATCGCGCGATCACGGGACTCTCGATTTGAGAATACGATGATAATTTGAAAATTTCTAGACTTAGGCTTAAAAACATGGCGGCCGAGGGTGAAAACATAAAACAGCCCCTGAACGGCCCTATGACAGGCACCAACACCTCACACGGGACCAATGAAACTCGTAGGAACTGACCACGTGATCATGATACTCCCAGTTTGATAATATGATGATAATTTAAAAATATCTATACTTAGGCTTAAAAACATGGCGTCAGAGGGCGAAAACCTGAAACAGCCCCTGAACGGCGCCGTGAGAGGCACCAACACCTCGCACGGGACCAATGTAACTAGTAGGAACTGATCATGCGATCACGGTTCTCCCAGTTTGAGAATACGATGATAATTTAAAAATATCAAGACTTAGGCTTAAAAATATGGCGTCAGAGAGAGAAAATTTGAAACAACCCCGGAACGACCCCGCGAGAGGCAGCAACACCTCGCACGGTACCAATGTAACTCGTGGGAATTAACTGCGTGATCACGGTACTCCCAATTTGAGAATACGATGATAATTTAAAAATATCTAGACTTAGTCTTAAAAAGATGGCGTCAGAGAACGAAAACCCGAAACAGCCCCGTGAGAGGCACCAACACCTCGTACAGGACCAATGTAACTCATAGGAACTGACAGCACGATCACGGTACTCCTAGTTTGAGAATATGATGATAATTTTAAAATATCTTGACTTAGGCTTAAAACTTGGCGTCAGAGTGCGAAAACTCAAAATAGCCCCCAAATGACCCTATGAGAGGCACCGACACCTTGCACGAGAAAAATGTAACTCGTAGGAACTAACAGTCTGGTAACGGGGCTTTCGGTTTAAGAGTAAGATGATAATTTGAAAATTTCTAGACTTAGGCTTAAAAACATGGTGTCGGAGGTAGAAAATGTGAAATAGCCCCAAAACGGCCTCTTGAGAGGCACCAACACCTCGCAGAGGACAATTGTAAGTCGTAGGAACTGATCGCGTGATCACGGTACACCCGATTTGAGAATATGATGATAATTTAAAAATATCAAGACTTAGGCCTAAAAATATGGCGTCAGAGGGCGAAAATCCAAAATAGCCCTAGAACGACCCCGCGAGAGGCAGCAACACCTCGCACGGGACCAATGTAACTCGTAGGAACTAACCGCGTGATCACGGTACTCCTGGTTTGAGAATATGATGATAATTTAAAAACATCTAGACTTAGGCTTAAAAACATGGCGTCAGAGGGCGAAAACCCGAAATAGCCCCGAACGGCCCCGTGAGAGGCACTAACACCTTGCACGGGACCAATGTAACTCGTAGGAACTGATCGCATAATCACGGTACTCCCGGATTGAGAATAATATTAAAATTTTCAAAATATCTAGACTTAGGCTTAAAAACATGGCGTGAGAGGGCGAAAACCTGAAACAACCCTCGAACGTTCCCGTGAGAGGCACCAATACCTCGCACGGCACCAATGTAACTCTTAAAAACTGACTGCATGATCACGGTACTCCCGATTTGAGAATACAACAATAATTTGAAAATATCTAAACTTAGGCTTAAAACTTATCGTCGGAGTACGAAAACTCGAAATAGCCCCTTGGCAGCCCCGTGAGAGAGACCAACACCTCGCACGGGATCCATGTAACTCATAGGAACTGACCACGCAATCACAGTACTCTCGGTTTGAGAATACGATGATAATTTGAAAATATGTAGACTTAGGCTTAAAAATTGGCGTCAGAGTGCAAAAACTCGTAACAGTCCCCAAACGGCCCCGTGATAGGCACCAACACCTCGCACTGGACAGATGTAACTCGTACGAACTTACCACATGATCACGGGACTCTCGGTTTAATAATATGACAATAATTTGAATATATCTTGACTTAGGCTTAAAAACGTTGTGTTAGATGGGGAAAGACCGAAACAAACCCCTAATTGCCCCGTGAGAGGTACCGACACCTCGCACGGGACCAATGTAACTCGTAGGAACTAATTGCGTGATCACGGTACTCCCTATTTGAGAATATGATGATAATTTGAAAATTTCTAGACTTAGGTTTAAAAACATGGTGTCAGAGGGAAAAAACACAAAATAACCCTCGAACGGCCCTATGAGAAGCACTAACACCTCGCACTGGACCAATGTAACTCGTAGGAACTGATAACACGATCACGATATTCTCGATTTGATAATACGAGGATAATTTTAAAAAATCTAGAGTTAGGCTAAAAAATATGGCGTGAGAGGGAAACAACCTGAAACAGGCCCCGAACGGCCCCGTGAGAGGCACCAACACCTCGCACGAGACCAATGTAACTCGTAGGAACTGATCGTGCGATCATGATACTCCCAATTTGATAATATGACGCTAATTTAAAAATATCTATACTTAGGCTTAAAAGCATTGCGTCAGAGGGAGAAAACCCGAAAAAGCCCCTGAACGGCCCCGTGAAAGGCACCAACACATCGCATGAGACCAATGTAACTCGTAGGAACTAATCGTGTGATCACGGTTCTCCCAGTTTGAGAATATGTTTTTGATTTAAAAATATCAAGACTTAGGCTTAAAAATATGGCGTCAGAGGGAGAAAATTCGAAACAGCCCCGAAACGACCCCGCAAGAGGCAACAACACCTCGCACGGGACCAATGTAACTCGTAGGAACTGACATCATGATCACGGTACTCCCGGTTTGAGAATATGATGATAATTTAAAAATATCTAGACTTAGGCTTAAAAACATGGTGTCGGAGGGCAAAAACCCGAAACATCCAAAATGGCCCCGTGAGAGGTACCAACACCTCGAACGGGACCAATGTAACTCGTAGAAACTGACCAAGCGATCACAGTACTCCCAGTTTGAGAATACGATGATAATTTAAAAATATCTAGACTTAGTCTTAAAAACATGGCATCAGAGAACGAAAACTCGAAATAGCCCGTTAACAGCCTCGTGAGAGGCACCAACACGTCGCACGGGACCAATGTAACTTATACGAACTAACTACGTGATCACGGTGCTCCCGGTTTAAGAATATGATGATAATTTGAAAATATCTTGACTTAGGCTTAAAACATGGCGTCAGAGTGCGAAAACTCGAAACAACCCCCAAGCGGCCCTGTGAGCGGCACCGACTCCTCGCATGAGAAAAATGTAACTCGTATGAATTAACAGCCTGGTAATGGGGCTTTTAGTTTGAGAATACGATGATAATTTGAAAATTTCTAGACTTAGGCTTAAAAACATGGTGTCAGAGGGCGAAAACCCGAAACAGCACCTGAACGGCCCCTTTAGAGGCACCAACACCTCGCACGGGACCAATGTAACTCATAAGAACTGATCGTGCGATTATGGTACTCCCGGTTTGAGAATACGATGATAATTTAAAAATATCAAGACTTAGGCTTAAAAATATGGCGTCAGAGGGAGAAAACCCGAAACAGCCCCAAAAATGGCCCCGCGAGAGGCAGCAATACCTCCCACGGGACCAATGTAACTCGTAGGAATGGACCGCACAATCACGGTACTCCTGGTTTTATAATATGATGATAATTTAAAAATATCTAAACTTAGGCTTAAAAATATGGCATCTGAGGGCGAAAACCCGAAACAGCGTCAAATAGCCCCGTGACGGGCACCAACACCTCGCACGAGATAAATGTAACTCGGAGAAAATGACTGCGCGATCACGGTAGTCCTGGATTGAGAATAATATTAAAAAAAATTTAATATCTACACTTAGGCTTAAAAATATGGCGTCGGCGGGCAAAAACCCAAAACAGCCCTCGAACGTCCCTGTGAGAGGCACCAACACATCGCGCGGGACCAATGTAACTCGTAGGAACTGATCACATAATCACGGTACTCTCGATTTGAGAATACGATGATAATTTGAAAATATCTAGAATTAGGCTTAAAACTTATCGTCAGAGTGCGAAAACTCGAAATAGCCCCTAGGCGGCCCCGTGAGAGGGACCAACACCTCACATGGGACCAATGTATCTCATAGGAACTGACCACACAATCACAGTACTCCCAATTTGATAATACAATAATAATTTGAAAATATATAGACTTAGGCTTAAAACTTGGCGTCAGAGTGCGAAAACTAGAAATAGCCCCCAAGCAGCCCCGTGAGAGGCACCATCACCTCGCACTACACCAATGTAACTCGTACGAACTTACCACGTGATCACGGGACTCCTGGTTTAATAATATGACAATAATTTGAATATACCTTGACTTAGGCTTAAAAACTTGGCGTTAGAGGGGGAAAGCTCGAAACAACCCCCTAACGGCCCCGTGAGAGGTACCGACACCTCGCACGGGACCAATGTAACTCGTAGGAACTGATCGCATGATCACGGTACTCCCAGTTTGAGAATATGATGATAATTTGAAAATTTCTAGATTTAGGCTTAAAAACATGGCGTCAGAGGGATAAAATCCAAAATAAACCTCGAACGGCCCTGTGAGAGGCACCAACACCTCGCACTGGACCAATGTAACTCGTAGGAACTGACTGCACGATCACGGTACTATCTGTTTGATAATACGAGGATAATTTAAAAATATTTAGTGTTAGGCTTAAAAACATGGCGTGAGAGGGCGAAAACCCGAAACAGCCCCCGCATGGCCCCATGAAAGGAACCAACACCTCGCACGGGACCAATGTAACTCGTAGGAATTGATTGCATGATTATGGTACTACAAGTTTTACAATACGATGATAATTGAAAAATATCTAGACTTAGGCTTAAAAATATGGCGTCAAAGGGTGAAAACCAGAAACAACCCCTAAACGGCCCTATGAGAGCCACCAACACCTCGCACGGAACCAATGTAACTCATAGGAACTGACCGCATGATCACGGTACTCCTGATTTCAAAATACGATGATAATTTAAAAATATCTAGACTTAGGCTTAAAAACATGGCGTCAGTGGGCGAAAAACCGAAACAGCCGCCGAACGGCCTCGTGAGAGGCACCAACACCTCGCATAGGACCAATGTAACTCGTAGGAACTGACCGCGCGATCATGGTACACTCGATTTGATATTTCAATGATAATTTGGAAATATCTATACTTAGGCTTAAAATTTGGCGTCAGAGTGCGAAAACTCGAAACAGCCCCTAGGCGGCTCCATAAGAGGCACCAACACCTCGCAGTGGACCAATGTAACTCGTAGGAATCGATCGCACAATCACAATACTTCCGTTTTGAGAAGATGACGATAATTTGAAAATATCTAGACTTAGGCTTAAAACTTGGTGTCAGATTGCGAAAACTTGAAACAGCCTCCAAGCATCCCTATGAGAGGAACCAACACCTCGCATTGGACCAATGTAACTCGTAGGAACAATTTGTGTGGTCACGGGACTCCTGATTTCATAATATGATGATAATTGTAATATATCTAGACTTACAATTAAAAATGTGGCTTTAGAGGGGCAAATCCTGAAACAACGCCCAAACGGCCCCGTGAGAGGTATCGACACCTTGAATGGGACCAATGTAACTCGTAGGAACTGATCGCATGATCACGGTACTCGCGGTTTGATAATATGATGATAATTTGAAATTTTCTAGACTTAGGCCTAAAAACATGGTGTCAGAGGGCGAAAACCGAAAACAGCCCCCGAACGGCCGTGTTAGAGGCACCAACACCTCGCACGGGACCAATGTAACTCGTAGGAACTGATCGCACAATCACGGTAGTCCCGGTTTGAGAATACGATGATAATTTAAAAATATCTAGAGTTAGGCTTAAAAACATGGCGTTAGAGGGCAAAAATCGAAAACAGCCCCCGAACGGCCCTGTGAGAGGCAGCAACACCTCTCACGGAACTAATGTAACTTATAAGAACTAATCGCGTGATCACGGTACTACCAATTTGAGAATACGATAATAATTTAAAAACATCTAGAGTTAGGCTTGAAAACGTGATGTCAGAGGGCGAAAACCCGAAATAGCCCTCGAACGGCCCTGTGAGAGGCACACAAGACCTCGCATGGGACCAATGTAAGTCATAGGAACTGAACGCACGATCTCGATTTTATAATAAAATGATAATTTATGATATCTAGACTTAGGCTTAAAAACATGACGTCAGAGTGCGAAAACCCAAAACATCCCCTAAACGGCCCCGTGAGAGGCACCAACACCTCCCACGTTACTAATGTAACTCGTAGGAACCGACCGCACAATGACAGTACTCCTGATTTGAGAATATGATGATAATTTAAAAACATCTAGACATAGGCTTAAAAACATGGTGTCAGAGGGAGAAAACCCGAAACAGGCCCCGAACGTCCCGGTGAGAGGCACCAGCACCTCGTACGAGACCAATGTAACTCGGAGGAACTAACCACGTGATCACGATACTCCCACTTTGACAATTTGATGATAATTTGAAAATATCTAGACTTAGGCTAGAAACTTGGTGTCAGAGTACGAAAACTTAAAACAGCTCCTAGGCAGCCCCGTGGGAGGTACCAACAGCTTGCACGGGGCTAATGTAACTCGTCGGAACTGACCGCACGATCACGGTACTCCCTGCTTGAGAATACGATGATAATTTGAAAATATCGAGACTTAGGCTTAAAAGTTGGTAGACTTGTCAACGGGTCGGTTTGGGTCGTGTACGGGTTACGGGTCAAAACAGCCTAACCCATACACGACCCGTTAAGCCTAACGGGTCTAATAACAATACCCAAACACGACCCGTTAATATTAATGGGTACACGACCCAAACCGTTAACACCCGTTAATATTAACGAATCATTTTGGATCGAAATGGGTAACGGGTTGGGTGACCCTATAATACCCGTTAGTCTTTAATACTTTAATAATAATGGGTTTTAATTGTAATTTTTATTGGGTATAGATTGGGTGACCCTATAGCACCCGTTAGTCTTTAAAGATTTAGAAATAATGGGTTTTAATGGTTATTGTTATTGGGTACGGGTTGGGTGACCCTATAGTACCCGTTAGTGTTAACGGGTGTTAACGGGTAGAAACTGATTAAAACGGGTACAGGTAAATTTCCAAACCCGAACCGTTAGTGTTAACGGGTCTACCGTGTCAACCCGTTAATGACCCAAACCCAATAAGGGTAAACCCATTAACTTATAATTTTGTGTCGGGTCGTGTCGTGTTAACGGGTTATCGTGTATTTTGACAGGTCTAAAAGTTGGCATTAGAGTGTGAAAACTTGAAACAGCCCCCAAGCGGCCCCCGTGAGAGGCACCAACACCTCGCATGTGACCTATGTAACTCGTAGGAAATGATCGCGTGATCACGGTACTCGAGGTTTGAGAATATGGTGACAATTTAAAAATATCTAGACTTAAACTTAAAAACATGGCCTCATAGGGCGAAAACCCGAAATAGCCCCCGAACTACTCAAGAATCTACAAACTATGTTTGATTTTTCAATTTTTCCACACAAAACATTTACAAAAATTACACTATGAATGACATTAAAATGACCAAATCGTGGAAGCGGAATGAATGTGTGTGAACAAATTCAATAGGCAAATCAACTCAATCAAGCATATGTGCACGATGCATAAGTGTACGCCTATCGAATGAATATAAAAAATATCCTTAGGTGTAAAATTGTTGAATTTAGATGATATCGTTTAAATCAAATCAACAAATCAAAGCCTAAGTGATTTTCACACCAATAACGTCCAAAATTATTTAGTGCCGTTTTGAGAATTTTTCAAAGAACGTGCAAACCTATTGATACATTTCAACTAAAATCCCTTATATATAATAATGCAATTTTTTTTATATCTAAAGAGGTACTAAATTCTCAACTTAGAGAAAACCTATTGGCCCAAATTTTGGCACAAATCATCCTTTTATTGCCTTAATTTTTGTGCGGGCTCTTTTCAAACGGTGGCTTTCGCGACGTGATTATTATTGACTCGTAGACCTTTCCCGTGTCACTTATCGATTTTTTTTTAATTTAAACAAATTCCTCGCGAGCAATGGTTTTTACATGTACTACTTTTATTACTCTCGTATTATTGCACGTGGTTCATTTTAAGGACATGATTTAGATGAAAACACTCGACCAACATGTGATAGACAAGTTCAATAATCAAACAAATCCGTGCACGTATAATAAAGGAAATAAGGAATCAAACATGTAGGGTGTATTAACTAATAACATCTCAATGACTCCGAACATTGTAAAGCACATGGATGACATGACATATTGTCTCAAAACACTATCAAATAGTCACATGGATAAATGGAATGAAATTGTGACTCGGTCATCATAAGTATCGATCCATAAACGGTGTAAAACAGAATACAAAACTCTTTTTGTCTTTTTCAATTTTTCAAAAAAAAGAAAATCTTTTTGTATTTTTCCAAAAAATTTCAAAAATAAAAACAATAAGTACAAGCATGGTACACACTAACAATATGCATAATATCAGCATGAGCAACATCCTATGCTAGAAAACGGTAATCACATAAATGAATCAATAATCTAAGCAGGCGTGATTAAAATGAGAAATGCACTATTAGTAATTTAAGCATAAGTACCAAAAATGACTGCATATAAACTGTTCCAAAGGCAACCAGCAGTACCAAAAACCTGAGCAGATGAACACAGGGTACTATAAACAGAAAAATGCAAAAAAAACAAACATGTCATTCAAACGAAGTATATTGTCGTTCGAACGAGAATGCTTGTCGTTCGCTCGAACGAGAAAACAACAAATTCACAATTTTTCCAAGAATAATAAACAGTGTTGCCCAATGTAAAAATTTCCCTAAAACAGTACCAGGAAGAGCCTGATAGATCTAATACATTGTCAAAACAGTAGCGAAATAGAAAACTCAATAAATAAGTCATAACACTAGCAAAGTTATATCAAGACGCACAACTAGTGTATGACAAAATCCAATGGGATCAACCAAAGCTCCTAACATGGTGTGAATCACGTGCAAGCAAACAGGAGTTGTGAACATTTAGATCATAAGCCTCTAAATCCGATTTCCTCACCCAAATTGATGTGTAATGAGGTGTGGAGATTTGAGGAATCGAATTTACTTTTCTATTAAACTTCCTAGGTCCTTTTAAAAGCTTATAACAGAAACGCCTACGATGACCTTGCTTACCGCAATGTGTGGAAGTGTAAACCGGGCGGTGAATGTTACCTAAAGTTGGTCCTCTCTTCAAATTCATAGGTGCCTCTCGTACGATGTTCCTATGTGGTTCTCACTTGACAACCCTAGGTGTCTCTCTCTTAACAACCGTATGAGGCTTTCTCCTAACGACTTTAGGAGGCTCTCTCACACGTGTGGGGTTGGCTTTAAGAATGGGTACAACATTCTCATCGAACCCTATACCACCCCTATCCTCCTTAATTTGGAAAGTCCCTAAAATTTTATCTATCTTTTCTAACCGAGACTCCTAATCAAATTTTACCTTGCTTCATTCTCTCAAACTCTTCCCAAGCTCACCTATCCTCGACTCGAGTAAATGTCTAGAATCCTCAAACTCTAAAGTTCCTTTTTCATAGACTCCATTACCCCTCAAAGACTATCTCTCTCACCCTCGACATATCCTAGCTTCTCTTCAAAAAATTTCTCATGTGCCCTAAGTTCTTCAACTAAAACATCATTATCATTTTTCAAGGCACACTCTTTCAATTGAGCTTTCAGTTTCAAAGTTTCTTTCTTTATTTTCAAAGCTTTAGCATTAAGTTCATTGAAAACCGTTTGCAAGTCACACTCAAATACACTTCCATTATCACTCTCATCACCCTCATTATCATCACTAATCACACGGGTGGGAAGCTCTCACCTAGAAGCATAAAAAATTTCTTCTTTCGAATCACTATCACTAAGGGTAGAAACATGAGATGTAGGTTTTTTCAATTTCTTCCTTAAATTTATAGGACACTCATCTATAGTGTGACCAACACCCTCACATACCAAACACACTATAGAAGTGAGTAGTCAAATAACTTCAATTTTAAGAAAAATAGGATCAAACACAATAACTTAGTGTAACATGCTCCGATACCAATTTGACGACGTGAGTAGTCAAATTGTATAAAAAAAATCCTCGAAGAATCAGGATCACACGATAAGTTAGCGTAAGCCGATCTACTACCAATTTGAGAGTGCTATAGCGGAATAAATGCGACTTCTCAAATAAAATCAATTTTAATTGTCTGTCAACCAAATTTTAGTTAAACCCAGGTTTTAATTTAGTCCTGCCACATGCATCTAGGTGATATGAAATCATAAAGCAATAAGCATGCATGCAAAGGAAACCAAATTACACGATATTCACAATCTGAGGAAAAATTCCCCATAGGGACAAAACCTTTTATTCCACTATAATTGTAAATTACAACTTACACGGTTATAATGAAATAAATTTTTACACGCAAATACCCGTAGGTGTCGATCGGTGTCATCATCTAAGGATCAAACACAGCTACTCCTTAAGAACACGCAGTTTTGTTTTCAGCAAAGATCCACACGCATCAAACCTTAAAGACCATAGTCATATCTTCAGCCCAGGAATACCGAAACACTCCCTAATTTGACCTCGGTCCAGTGTAGATTTATCCTCTATACAAAAAGTTGAACAGTATCAAAGTTCTGTTCTTGGGTTCCAAAATAATTCACATAAGATTGGGACGGTTTTGTGAATTGAAAACAAGGTGTTTAAACCTTAAAGGAAGAAGCCAAAAGCTTTCTATCGATTTTCAGTGTTTGCAGAATGGAAAAAAACTTCTTATGAAAAACGGAATTGGAAAGAACCTTTTATAAAAAAAAAATGAAGGTGGTGGATCATTCAAGCGAGACATCATGTCATTTGATCGATATACACTGTCATTTGATCGACAGGTACACATGGTGCGACACATTGTCGTTTGAATGACATACGGTGTCATTCGAACGAGATTATTAAAAAAAATAAAACCTTTTCTTATCTTTTCCTCATTAAATGTATCGCCTCAAAAACTCCTAAAATTATATATTTTTGATAAAAACATTTTTAAAGCTCCGCTCCAACACTTAGAAAATATTTTATGAAAAATATCCCAAAATGAAAGTGAATAATTGTAGAATAAAAACATAATATTTACCATATTCATCTTGTAGAGTCTTGATTGTTGAAGAAATTGATATTCGGATCCGTATCGATGAATATTTGATCTTTAACGTTCTTCGACGGTGTATCGATATACTACATACTAAATTGATAACCGACATTTATAAAATCATGTCCTTACAAATCTCCCCTATATCTTTGCCGGTACAAAATAAAAATAATCCGAATTATCAAATTAAACTGCCTATACAAATCTAATACCCTCCCATGAACCCAAAAATGAAAAAGTTCTTGAAATGCAAGTCTTTCAATTTTTCTTCAAAAGTCTTCAACATCAAAACTTCAAATCTTTAAGCTTTTCTCATAAGGGTGTGAAATCTAGTAATCATCACTAATTCTTCGTACCTACACACATGAGACAAAGCAAATACCTTCGTGATGCATCGAGTTTAAAATGATATAAGAATCAATCAATCAATATAATAAAATCTCCCCTATAATGAAAAACTCCCCCATAATTCGTTCTCTCCCTTTTTATTTGTCCGAAATAGACAAAGAAAAGAATAAACACTCAAAACATGGAGTGTCACGACGAGCAAATCAAACATGGATCAAACTACGCGCATTTAAAGGAAATACTCAAGAATCAACAAACTGTGTTTGATTTTTCAAGTTTTTCACAATTTTTTTTTACTAAGACTACACTATGAATGGTATTAAAATGACCAAATCGTGGAAACGGAATGAATGTGTGTGAACAAATTCAATAGGTAAATCAACTCAATCAAGCATATGTGCATGATGCATAAGTGTACATCTATCGACTGAACATAAAAAGATCCTTAGGTGTAAAATTGTTGAATTTAGATGATATCTATTAAATCAATCAACAAATTAAAGCCTAAGTGATTTTTACACCAATAACGTCCAAAACTAGTTACTGTCGTTTTGAGAATTTTTCAAAGGATGTGCAAACCCATTAATACATATCCAACCAAACTCCCTTATATATAATAATGCAAATTTTTATATCTAAATAGGTACTAAATCCTTATGTTGGAGAAAACCTATTGGCCCAAATTTTGGCATATGTCATCTTTTTATGGCCTTAATTTTTGTGCGAGCTCTTTTGAAACGGTGGCTTTCATGACGTGATTGTTATTCACTCGCAGTCCTTTCTCGTTCCACTCATCATTTTTTAAAATTTAAACAAATTCCTCTCGAGCAATGGTTTTTACATGTACTACTTTTATTACTCTCATATTATTGCACTTGGTTCGTTTTAAGGATATGATTGAGATGAAAACACTCGACCAATATGTGATAGACAAGTACAATAATCAAACAAATCCGTGCACGTGTATAATAATGGACATAATGAGTCAAACATGTTGGAAGTATCAAACAATAACATCTCAATGACTCCAAACATTCTAAAGCACATGGATGACATGACATATGGTCTCAAAACACTATCAAATAGTTACATGGATAAATGGAATGAAATTGTGACTCGATCATCCTAAGTGTCGATCCATAAACGGTGTAAAATAAAATACAAAACGCTTTTCTCTCATATTTTACCAAATTTTAGTCTTTAGATGTTCCCACACATAAAGCTTACTTTGGAGGGATCATAAACTAAAAGATTCAATGAATTTCAAGAATGCTAGTAGGGGTTTAGAGGATAAAGAAAAGTAGACCCATCAACCTCTTCATTAAACATTTCTCCTAATTCAGATTTACTACAAGATCCGTAAAAGTAACGTGATCAGAACCCTAAATTCTTTATTTGAATATATTTATTTTTGTTTGGTTTCTTAATTATGATAAATAAAAGTTCATAAGGCATCAAAGTGTTTTACAAGGCCAATCCTCAAAACCTGCGTGATGTTGACCATCCGTTGATGATGCTAGAAATAGCACCACCCTTCAAGGTGTTTATGAGCTTATTTTAATGTTAACAATGGCAGCATGAGGGTATACTGTATGTATATATATATATATATATATATATATATATATATATATATATATATATATATATATATATATATACATATATAAGAGATTGTGATGTGGAGAAGAGGATGAACACAGTTATGTAAGTGGTTTAGCCAATTTGGCCTACGTTTACTGTGCAAGTATATGAAGTGTATCGCTATATGGGGGCTCTAATGGCCATGGATACAATCTCTCCAGCTCTCTCTCTCTATTGTGTATTTGAACAGATTTTTTGCTAGGGTTTCTCTCCCTATTGCAAGGTAGAGGATGACCTCTATATATAGTACCTGGGGGGGGGGGGGGTGTAATATACCCCCTATGCATGCAACATGCACACGTGTGTTAGCCTCACCTATAGGAGTGATCCACCTGTCACAGTCACATGTATGGAATGATGATGAAATATTCTCCTCACATGTGGAGAATAATCTTGTTACAACTGATTTGTGCCCACGTGTCCTTATCCAATATGTCAACAGGTACTCGGTTGCCACGTTGGTGCATGACCTCGTCCTGGGAGAGGCCGAGCTGTAAAGGCTTGATATTTGTTCAATTCGAGATGTACCATAGGGAGTCTCGGCCTGACATCAGCCGAGACAATATACTGGGGTAGGCCTCAGTCGAGGTTGCCCTGATTCTATGTTGAAGTTTATTAAATCTTCTTGTCAGCTCGGCCTCAACTCGGCCGAGATTGTCATACCCAAGTATATAGGGATGCTGTTGATGCCCGTGATGCGCGTAGTGTCCATTGGAGATGTAGGTAATAGTGTCGGCCTGGGCTGACCCTACTAAGGCCGAGGGCTGATATCGTGGGCCCATAGCTTATTCAGGGTCGATCAACATCTCGGCTGTCACCTCGGCCGAGGTTGGTGTCTCTAGGCCGAGGTCACACTTGGGGTCTATCAATCACCCCCAGCCCCTAGTCACATATGAGGGAAGGTGACTAGGGGATTAGTACGCATTCGGGGCCTGTCTTCTTTCGAACCTGTACTTGCTTGACACTTGTCCAATGTTGGAGCATGCTTACTTGGTAGGCATGTGCTGTCAATTGCCTTTTGGGGTTCCAAAGGCAATCATGGGCCTTGGGAAACGGGCCTATGTATTTAAGGGTTTTTGAACCCTTTTTCCCTCCTTCTTCTTCATTTCTTCTCTTTCTTGGAAAAAACCAGTTCCTGCGACTCTCTATCTAGAAATATTTCTGCCCGAGCTTTTGGGAGGTCTCTTCTCACGCCTTCTTATCTTCTCCTTACTGTTTCCTCTTCAGGTAACCTCTGCCATACTTTTCCCTGCAAGTTTTCTTATTTTCGCATTTTTCTGTGAGTTTTGTAGTTTTCCGGTGAGGTTACCATTATTTCAGGCGAACTTATCCTTGTCAGCTTTAAGTAGTTTAATCTTTAGATATTTTTTTCTTTACAAGCCAATCTTGTTTGTAGTTTTTAGGAAGTTTCCCAAAGTTTAGGGTCGGCCTCTGATGCTCAGACCTTTATACCAGCTTCTTGAGGACTTCCCCTCTCTTAGAGAGAAGACCCTAGAAAAGATTAGGCAAATAGAAAAGGCCCAAGAAGAGGCTCGTAGGTTACAAGAATTTCCCACTAGACCTATATTTCCACCACCTCTGAAGGTGATATATCCTGATCCCCCGGAGAATTTCTATCAGACAGAGGTCCCTGCTGACCCTATACCGATGTCTGAGTCTGAATCTTCTACCTCAGACCCTATGTCTGTGGACTCATTTCAAGAAGCCATGGATTTCACAACTCGGCCTGGTCAGGCCCCTGATCAGGCCGAGGTCTCCAGCCGAGCCTCATCTCATAATGGCTCAAGCACCTCAGCCTCTTCTTCAGAGGTTGAAATAGTTGAGCCGAGTGTGGCTGTGCCACCCATTCTCGACGCCATCCCCCTATCTGCCGTCACAGGGGCAGAGTTTTCTCGGAGATTCGCTAGTAACCCATCTACATCTGCTCCGACCGACATTGAGCTTGATGATGATGAAGATGTTGAAAGCGATGTCGACATCTCTGAGGCGGCAGAATTCGAGAGCACGGTAACTGAGGTGGATCTTCTCTGCTTCAGATATTCGTACTCCATTGGCCCTTCCATAAAATTAAGGAGACCTCTGAGGGAGGAGAGGGCCTATCATGGCCGGGATGGAGAAATCTTCCTGTACAAGCAGATGTTTAAGTTAGGGTTTCGCCTACCCATTCACCCCATCATCAAATCCATAATCTCCTATATCAATTTGGCTCCCTCACAGCTGTCCCCCAACGCCTGGAGGGTCATCATAGGAGCCATTATCTTATGGAGGGCAGTCCACCACTCTGAACTCCCAGTTCAGGTCTTCGTTGGTTGTTATGTCCCCACTTAGGCCAAAAACTATCCGAGCTATTATCATTTTATGGCTCGGAGGCCTGAGAAGAAAATGCTCCAGGTGACTCAGACCTCAAACCATAATTGGAAGCCCCGCTATTTTTTTGCCTCTGGACCATGGGAATTTGGCCCATGCGTTCCCTCTTCCATACTCGAGCCGAGGATACCCCTCAAATGGGGTAAGGTCTCCATGTTTGCCAGGGCCGACCCTGGACTAAGTCCTCAGAATATCCAGAAGGTTAAAGCCCTACAAGACCAAGGGGCACATGGTCTTTTTGTTAAGTTTGAACATTTGCAGACCCCCCATTATCTCTCGGGGACGGGCCTAGGTGGAAGTCCCCTTGTTGACTTTGGTAAGGATTTTTATTTTAAGTTTAACCTCTGAACTCATTCATATTTGATCTCTAACCCATATCTTTTAACTTTGCAGAGCGACCACAAGGCATTTCAGACGAACTATGGGAGATGGATGCACCGAGCTTAGCGAGACTTGCCTAAAAAACCGGTCTGAACGCTCCTCCCCCAGCTCCCTCTACATCAAAATCTCAAGCCTCAAAGAAGAGGTCCCCAGAAGCCCATACCTCTGAGGATCAGAGGTCGACCTCGAGACAGAAGAAGGCCTTTGATGTTGCAATTCCAATCTCTTCGGCTGATGCCCTGTCGGCCCGCCTGGACCAGCTGAAGCTATCTGACAACATTATCGGCCATAGTCTGCAGGCCCTTGATGCCATCGGATCTGCAATGACCGAGGCTGACAAGAACTTTTTCAGGTCTCTAGATACATAATTATTGGTTGAGTTCGGCCTTCACAGACCCGTTTAGGTACGTCTTGATCTCTCTTCAAAATTCTTTCGAGTGCAACATCTGACTTTTCTCCAGCTTGACCTCTTCATTAAATGTGCAGGGAGTGGCTTCCATGCACCACCTATCGAACTGGACTCTGAGGAAATTTCCCCTCATCCAGAAAGGGCAAGAGGTCGAGAAGGTTCAGAGCGCCCTAAATGCTGAGGTCGATCGTCTGAAATCAGAGTTGAAGAACTCTGAAAATAAGGTTAAGGGATTGGAGAAGGACATTTCTCTGCTCGTCAAAGATCATGCCAAAGCCCTGAAGGCCAAAGACGACGTTCTGCAGCAGAAGATCGGCTCGGCTGTCAAGGCTGCCCTTGAAGATGCCTCGTCCAAAATAATTTTTGACTACAAAGCCTCGGACGAGTTCATGGGTTTTAGCTTTGAATATCTCGAAAGAGGCATCAAGGATACTACCAAATGGGCTGAAGTCGGGGAGAAGGAGGTCGGTAATTTAAAGGCCTCTGACTTTGTAGGTCTCGGCTTTGCTGACCCCCAGTTTGCACAAGCTCTTCAAGAGGTAGAGGACAAGGCTGCTGCTCCTGCTGAGACTGCCACTCTGGGAGGGACCAAGGTCGGAGGTGAAGACCATGCTGTTGACGTGGTCGAGGTGACTAATGCTGATCAAGCCAACCAGGTCGATACTGTTAATGTCCCCCCCCCCCCCCCCAAACCTTTAGGATTTGTAACTTGTAACTTGTAACACCATAACACTTTTGTAATTGCTGAATATTTGTTACTTCTTCATATATTAACCTCTGAGGGGGGGCTGTCTTCACTTAATTATGCTGAATGTCATGTGATCTCTTCTATTTTTTTATTGTGATATCTTGTTTATACTCAATCAATAATCTTAACCCCAAACCTCGTTACCACCGAGTGATGTTATGAAGGTCTAAGGTCATCACCTAAGATGTTATCCTCGTAATTGATTCTCACCAAACTAATGATGTTAAGAGTCTGAGGTAATCTAACTACGGTGTCTGAGCTCAGACCTCGTCACCACCGAGTGATGTTATGAAGGTCTGAGGTCATCACCTAAGATGTTATCCTCATAATTGATTCTCACCAAATTAATGATGTTAAGAGTCTGAGGTCATCTAACTAAGGTGTCTGAGCTCAGACCTCGTCACCACAGAGTGATGTTATGAAGGTCTGAGGTCATCACCTAAGATATTATCCTCATAATTGATTCTCACCAAACTAATGATGTTAAGAGTCTGAGGTCATCTAACTAAGGTGTCTGAGCTCAGACCTCGTCACCACCGAGTGATGTTATGAAGGTCTGAGGTCATCACCTAAGATGTTATCCTCATAATTGATTCTCACCAAATTAATGATGTTAAGAGTCTGAGGTCATCTAACTAAGGTGTCTGAGCTCAGACCTCGTCACCACAGAGTGATGTTATGAAGGTCTGAGGTCATCACCTAAGATATTATCCTCATAATTGATTCTCACCAAACTAATGATGTTAAGAGTCTGAGGTCATCTAACTAAGGTGTCTGAGCTCAGACCTCGTCACCACAGAGTGATGTTATGAAGGTCTGAGGTCATCACCTAAGATGTTATCCTCATAATTGATTCTCACCAAATTAATGATGTTAAGAGTCTGAGGTCATCTAACTAAGGTGTCTGAGCTCAGACCTCGTCACCATCGAGTGATGTTATGAAGGTCTGAGGTCATCACCTAAGATGTTATCCTCATAATTAATTCTCACCAAAATAATGATGTTAAGGGTCTGAGGTCATCTACTAAGGTGTCTGAGCTCAGACCTCATCACCACCGAGTGATGTTATGGAGGTCTGAGGTCATCACCTAAGATGTTGTCCTCATAATTAATCTCACTAAATTAATGATGTTAAGAGTCTGAGGTCATGTAACTAAGGTGTCTGAGCTCAGACCTCGTCACCATCGAGTGATGTTATGAAGGTCTGAGGTCATCACCTAAGATATTATCCTCATAATTGATTCTCACCAAATTAATGATGTTAAGGGTCTGAGGTTATCTACTAAGGTGTCTGAGCTCAAACCTCGTCACCACCGAGTGATGTTATGAAGGTCTGAGGTCATCACCTAAGATATTATCCTCATAATTGATTCTCACCAAACTAATGATGTTAAGATGGAATAAGATCTGTCATAGGAACTGATCTTTTATTAATATCCTCTTTTCAACAAGATGGTACATATATAAACTTTATGCTATATCATATGAAATATTTCTTTAGGTGATCAGCATTCCATGGGTTAGCAAAGGATTCTCCTTCTAGGTTTTCTAGCCTGTAGGTGCCAGGCACAACCTCTTATGTCACTTTGTAGGGTCCATGCCAGTTTGGATGAAGCTTGTTTGCCTTTTGTAGGGTCTTTTTCAGCACTAGGTCTCCCACTGCAATGGGTCTTGACTTCACCCTCTGGTTGTAGAATTTTGCTGCCCTTTGTTGGTAGGATGCTTGTCTGATCTCAGCATCTTCTCTTATCTCTTCAATCAGATCTAGGTCTAGCCTCCTTTCTTCCCCATTTTTATCAGGGTCGTAGGTCTGTACCCTATGAGTTGGGATTCCTACTTTCGTAGGTATGACAGCCTCTGAACCATATGCTAGCATGAATGGTGTTTCTCCTGTAGGAGTCCTATCCTTCGTTCTGTAGGCCCATAGCACAGCGTAGACCTCTTCAGTCCATCTTCCCTTCGCATCTTCCAACCTCTTCTTGACCCCATCAAGGATTGTTCTATTCGTAACCTCGGTCTGACCGTTCGCCTGAGGCCGGCCAGGAGATGAGAAGAACTACTTTATCCCCACTCTTAGGCAGTACTTTTCTAGAGAGGAGTTCTTGAACTGAGTCCCGTTGTCTGAGATGAGTGTGTTTGGGAGGTAGTATCTTCATATGATGTTCCTCCAGATGAACTGGAAGGTTTTCTGCTTTGTGATCGTTATCATCGGCTCCGCCTCCACCCATTTTGAGAAATAATCGATAACAACTATCAAGAATCTATAATTGTTAGCAGATCTTGGTAGGGGTCCTACTAAGTCAATCCCCCATACCGCAAATGGCCATGGAGAGGTGATTGACGTCATAGGCTGATGAGGTTGGTGAGGAATGGTTGCGAATCTTTGACATTTATCACATATCTTCACGTAGGCTGCAACGTCTTTGGACAAAGTTGGCCACCAGTACCCCTGTGTGATGATTGTTTTGGCCAAGGGTCTTCCTCTTATGTGGCTGGAGCAAGAACCCTTATGAACCTCCTGTAGGACCCGAGGAACTTCCGCGGGATGTACACATCTGAGAAGGGGTAAAAGAAATCCCTTTTTGTATAAGACGTCTCCTATCACTGTGAACTTGGCAGCCCTATACCTCAATCTTTTCCTCTCCAACTTGGACTCGAGTAGCTCTCCCTCTCTAATATATCTAACGAGAGGGTCCATCCATGAGTCCCCAGGGTTCAAATTGTGACAAGGGTTGCACACCGCTTCTTCTTCGATGGTTGCCTTTCCCAACACCTCGATCGGAACAGTCCTTCTAACATCTGTCTTCGTTGCCGAGGCCAGCCTTGCCAATGCATCTGCGTGACTGTTATTCTGTCGAGGCACTCTCTTCAATTTTACCTCTTTAAAATGTTCCAACATCTTTCTCACTCTCTTCAAGTACTTCGCCATCCTTTCATGTTTTGCCTCATAGACTCCCAGTACTTGATTAACAACTAACCTTGAGTCGCTGTGGAGTAGGACTCACTTTACGCGAAGAGTTTTTGCCAATAAGAGACCTGCTATCATGGCCTCATATTCGGACTCATTGTTTGAGCCCTGGAAGTTGAATCTTAGGGTATATTCAATGTTGGCACCATCTGGAGCCGAAAGTATCAACCCCGCACCACTTCCGCTGTCGCAGGAAGAGCCGTCAACGAAGAGGCTCCAGATGTCTGTATCTGACGTGAAGGCCCCTTCTGCCATGACTCCTTTTTTGAAAAGGTACCGATCCTCTTCGTTTTCTTCCACTCTGCCCTGACTCTCACCTGAGGTGACCTCTTCCTGATCTCGGAAGACGTTCGGTGTCGTCTCTTCCAAATTTCGGAAGACACCGTTGTTTGTCTCTTCTTCTTCCACCAGGCCTTTCTCTGCTTTGGCCTCTTCCCAGGTGAATTCTGTAACAAAGTCCGCGAGGGCTTGCCCTTTGATGGCTGCCCTAGGTTGGTAGGTAAGATCGTACTCCCCCAGCTCAATGGCCCAGGTCATTAATCTCCCAGACTTCTCTGGTTTATGCAGGCCCTGCCTTAGTGGGGAGTCGGTAAGGACTACCATGGAGTGATCTTGAAAGTAAGGCTTCATTTTCCTTGAGGCGTGTATCAGAGAATAGGCCAACTTTTCCATGCGTGGATAATTTTTCCCAGCCCCTTGAAGGGCCTTACTGTTGAAATACACAGGCCTTCGGATCCCATCGTCTTCCCTTATTATAGCCGCGCTGATGGCTGACCCAGAGACTGCCAAGTATACATACAGCTTCCCTCCTGCGATTGGTCGAGATAACAATAAAGGTGACCCCAAGTAAGACTTGAGTTGGTTGAAGGCCTTCTCACACTCTTCGTCCCACTGGAAGGCCTTTCTTAGAACTTTAAAGAATGGAAGACACTTATCTGTTGCCCTAGAGACAAATCTGTTAAGCGCAGCCACTCTCCCTGTGAGTCTTTGGACATCCTTGATACTCCTAGGAGTCTTCATATCAAGCAATGCCTTGATCTTATCAGGGTTCGCTTCGATCCCCCTTTGGTTGACGATAAATCCTAGGAATTTCCCAGCTCCTACTCTGAAAACACATTTCGCCGGATTGAGCTTCATCCTGTATGAGTCTATAACATCGAAGGTCTTATCAAGGTCTGCTACATGGGTGCAAGATTTCAAAATTTTTGTTAGCATATCATCTACATACACCTCCATAGTCTTGCCTATTTGCTCTTCAAACATCTTATTTACAAGACGTTGGTAAGTTGCCCCTGCATTTTTCAGACCGAAGGGTCTCTTGGATCAAGAGTATCAATGCTATAAGTGGTGGTTGACCTCTTATGGGCCTCTCTCTCTTCGGCCGAGTTGAATTAACATTCTCGAGCTATGGTCTCGTCACCTCGCACTTCCTCTACCCCATAGGGGGTCGGGAATTTTAGCATCTGATGAACCGTTGATGGCACAACCTCGAACTCCTTAAGGGCCACCCTTCCTAAAATGAGGTTATAGGCCGAGAAGACATTCTCATCCATCATGAAGAAATTAATCTTCCTGGTTAACCTCTTAGCCCACTCATCACCCATCCGTACATCCATCTCATACATGCCCAAGGGGTGAACCTTTTCCCCACTGAAGCCTATCAGGGGGTAGTGATAGGGTACTAGTCTTGATCTACTAAGACCCAAGCTTCGGAAGCATGGCCAGAACATCACATCTGCGGAACTTCCCCCATCTACGAGGATCCTTTGTACCTCACATCCATGCACCCTTGTCGTTATGACCAAGGGGTCATCATTGGGGGCCAAGATGTCTCTGAAGTCGAGTCTAGAGAACCCGACCACGAGGGTGTTCATATCCACCTTCTTCCTCTTCTTCACTGTGTCGGAAGACGTTAGATTCATAACCTCAAACCTGGTCACATATTTGGCCTCTACCACATGGGCCTTCCTATCAGCTACCTCAGATCCACCACCTGCCAATCCTCCGCATATTGTGACAATGCCGAAAGAAATCATACCAACCCTCTTCACCGGGGTGTTATCATCCTTCGGTGGAAGATCCGGATCGTCTTCACCATCACGTTCTGAGTCATCGTCCCTTCGCGCTGGGGCGTCATGACATCTGTCTTTTCTCCTTTTCTTGGGGTCATCTCTTCCACCCCTTGGAGCCTTACCATCCACGTATTTCCTCAGTTTTCCAGATTTTAGCATCTTTTCAATATCATCTTTTAAAGCGAAGCATCTATCTGTGACGTGACCATGATCTTGATGAAACTCACACCATAGGTTTTTGTTCCTTTTGTGTGGTGGGGCCTTCAGATTTTCTATCCACCTCAGGGTTCTGTCATTCTTAATCTCATTGAGGATGTGTTCACAGCTCACAGTCAAAGGAGTATAGTGGGCAAACTTGTCATCGCCC
Organism: Sambucus nigra; assembly: GCA_949130495.1. Taxonomy (NCBI): domain Eukaryota; kingdom Viridiplantae; phylum Streptophyta; class Magnoliopsida; order Dipsacales; family Adoxaceae; genus Sambucus; species Sambucus nigra. Next base: position 36,187,861 of record OX422217.1, read on the forward strand.
GATCTCTTCCTCCCATCTTTTTTCTTCTGTGACTTTCCACTACTATCGCGATTCTCATCCTCATATTTGGCGGGCATTGCCTCTTCCACATTCATTACTTTCCCCGCGGTTTCTAGGAGTTTCGCCATTGAGCTTGGAGGGTCTTTCGCTAGCTTCCATAGCCGCTTCCCTTTCTGTAGACCTCCTATGAGGGCGGTCATGTCTATGTTCTCTTCATAGTCTTTAACCTCCAACTTCTCTTTGTTGAACCTGGCTATATAGTCCCTCAAGCTCTCATCCTTGCCCTGCTTGACGTACAGCAGGTGAGTAGTCTTTTTTTGTGGTCTCATCCCAAAGCAGAAGTTATGGATGAACCGTTCAGCTAAGCCCTTGAAATTCTCAATAGAGTTTTTTGTAAGGGAGGTAAACCAGCTGTGCGCTGCCCCTGTCAGGGTCCCCGAGAAGGCTCTGCACTTCATCTCATCATGAATGGAGTAGATATCTACTGCCGACTGATACATCTCTATGTGGTGTACTGGGTTGGTGCTGCCATCATACTTGGGAGACACCACTGGAGGCTTGAACTTAGCTGGGGTTGGGAAGCCTACTATCCTAGCCACAAACGGTGAGCCCTCTGAATAACCCCTTTGCAATGGGTCCCTACTTTTGATGAGGTCTCCTATCTTCTCCTCGAGGCGCTGGATGGAGTCGTTCCATGGTCTTCCTCCCTCGACCTGGACGAGGTTGTCCCCAGCCACTTCGATGGGATGAACCGAGGGTTCCCCCGCTGCGATGCAGCGTCGGCTATTGACCTCTTCCTGCTCCTTGCCTCTCCTGTCACAAGGTCGGCCTTGGTCAGGCCGACCTGGTCTGTCCCCTCTCTGCGAGCCGGCAGCACTCCTGGACCTGGATAATCTGTGTCTTAGGTCATTCACTGGACCCAACCTTTCAAAGGCCGATCCTCTACTCAGCCGCTCGAAATCTGACCCTCTCTTTTGAGCCTCTTCATCTCTTTGGCCGACACATCTTTGACTCTGCCGAAGAGGTCGTACTGTGTTATTCGATACCTCATACGGCTCCTAACAGTATTTCGGGGCCTCATCAGCCTCTATATTGTCATACTTATCCTCCGGGCAAGGGTTTTCTTGCCTCCCCAGGCGTAAGCGCCTGGGGTCAGCAATATCCCTTCTCCGCTGGGGCACAGGCTGATCCTTCATGGGCGCCTGGGGTGGTCCCCTAGCATTTGGATGGGGCTGCACAGCCGCCGGAGTGATCATATCCGGTGAGACTCCTGGTGGCCTCATCATAGTCTGGCTGAGTTGTTCGAATTGCTCCTTCATTGCCCGCTACGTAGCAGCCAAAGATTTTAAGGCTGCAGCCACTTCCGCCATTTCGGACTGTGGCGGTGCCTGGCTGGAACTAGGCCCTCCTCCTGGCGGCGGAAGAGGCGATGGTAATTCGGGTGCCATGTGTTAATAATAAAGAGCTTGGGGTGATGAGTGAGCTTAGTACCTTACAGGACCTCTTTCAATGGTGAAATAGATCCACACAATGGGTGATGCCTGGTTCACCACCAGAATCTCCGGCGAGTTTAAAGTGATGAGGAGGGAGGGATAGCTTCTCGTTCCCACAGACGGCGCCAAAATGATGATGCTGGAAATAGCACCACCCTTCAAGGTGTTTATGAGCTTATTTTAATGTTAACAATGGCGGTATACTGTATGTGTATATATATATATATATATGTATATACATATATAAGATATTGTGATGAGGAGAAGAGGATGAACACAGTTATGTAAATGGTTCAGCCAATTTGGCCTACGTCCACTGTGCAAGTATATGAAGTGTATCGCTATATGGGAGCTCTAATGGCCATGGATATAATCTCTCCAGCTCTCTCTCTCTATTGTGTATTTGAACAGAGTTTTTGCTAGGGTTTCTCTCCCTATTGCAAGGTAGAGGATGACCTCTATATATAGTACCTGGGGGGGGTGGGGTGTAATGTACCCCCTATGCATGCAACATGCACACGTGTGTTAGCCTCACCAATAGGAGTGAGCCACCTGTCACTGTCACATGTATGGAATAATGATGAAATATTCTCCTCACATGTGGAGAATAATCTTGTTACAACTGATTTGTGCCCACGTGTCCTTATCCAATATGTCAACAGGTACTCGGTTGCCACGTTGGTGCATGACCTCGGCCTGGGAGAGGCCGAGCTATAAAGGCTTGATATTTGTTCAATCCGAGATGTACCATAGGGAGTCTCGGCCTGACATCAACCGAGACAGTATGTTGGGGTCGGCCTCAGCCAAGGTTTCCCTGATTCCATGTTGAAGTTTATTAAAGCTTCTTATCATCTCGGCCTCAACTTGGCCGAGGTTGTCATACCCAGGTATATAGGGATGCTGTTGATGCCCGTGATGCGCGTAGTGTCCATTGGAGATGTAGGTGATAGTGTCGGCCTGGGCCAACCCTACTAAGGCCGAGGGCTGATATCGTGGGCCCATAGCTTATTCAGGGTCGGCCAACATCTCGGCTGTCACCTCGGCCGAGGTTGGTGTCTCTAGGCCGAGGTCACACTTGGGGTCTATCATCCGTGTTGCATGAGAGAGACATATGAGGCTAGATCTTTTCATGTAATGTGGTATGTGTTACAAGATTAGTGTGTTGTCATATCGATTTCCCCTTTTTTGTGTGCTTTAAACCACAAGGAGTAGGATCTCTTATGGATCAAGTGATTAAAGTTAAAAGAGGTCCCCAAATGATAGATCCTTCATGTTATCCTTATATTAGGTAACTAGTCCAATGATGGGCTTATTTTACTTGTGTATTGCGTAGTATAGTAGTTACTCCAGTAATGGAATAAGTTACTTGAAAATTGGGTAGTATAGTAGCTAGGGAAATCATGGTGCAAATTACATGGATATTATATAGTATATAAGATATTTTAGCAGGGTTATGGTTTACCAAGATATTTTGTAGTACCATTGTTCGTCAAGTTATGGTAGATCTTACACAGATACTATTTAATAAAGTAGCTTGTATGTGTTTAAGGGCTGAAGTTATTTTATAATTCTGTAGTATAAGGGTACTATGTGTATGTATCGTCTTTAATATATAAGAAATTAATAGCTAACTCTACTATAGTGCAAAACATGAGTTAGTAGCTGAATTTATGATCAATCCACCAGAGGGTGTTCACCATGAGCTGAAGCAAAAAAGAATTATTTATTGATGTCTTGGTGAATTTGTGTATTTTGATTATGCGCGAGTGTGCGATGCAAGATTATGGTCTAGCCAAACAATTGATTATCTTAGCCTTGCAAATACTTCGAGTAAAAAGACTTGTTCTGCCCATTTAGAAGACTTCGTATTTATTACTAAATAAGTTTAATCAACTACAGTCTACAATATAAATAAGATGTAGAGTTAAGAAATAAATATGAAAAGAAGTTTCGAATTAAGTAAAGTAATAAAGTAATATAAGCAAAATAAAAGAAAATAATTACACTAAGGAATGTTAAGCAAGTGACACTAGGAAATGTAAAAACAGTTTAAATGTAACCACTAAGGAACTTTTCATAAATTTTAACGATAATTACAGTAAATCTACCTCACAAAATACTTCGAAGAATAGAAAAACTGTAAAGAGATAAAAAGAAAAGAAAATAAAATGAAAGGAAAAATAGTTAAAACGAGTAAGTTTTTTTTTTTTTTTACTGAGGGATCCATCTCTTCTTTCATCCTTTGAATGCTTATTCATAGAGTTCCTTGTCATGTTATTTCCTTCGTAACTACTGGTTAGTTACCCAATTGAATATTCCCACTTAGGTACACTCACGCCTTTAACATTGTCACTTAATTGTTCATCCCATGTTCAAAGTTTTGACAAGTGTCAATTTCGTGTGTGTCCATTAGTATTAAACAGGCCCATTACGTTTTGGGCAGTAATTGTCGGTTTGTATTTTTACATGGATACACTCTATTGGCTGATAATAATATAGTGTGAACATTCCCCTCAAAATAATTAATTTTTGAGAAAAATTAATTTGTGGATTGTTAAGCTTCACACGACATCACCCCATGTTTAGTAATCATTACTCAGAGGTAAATAAATATCTTTTGATAGTGAAAGGATCTTCATAACCATTCATCTGTCTTTTGGTCTTTTAATTGAGCTTCTTATCTCCTCATCCTCATCTTCTTCTTCTTCTTCTTCTTCTTCTTCTTCTTCTTCTTCTTCTTCTTCTTCTTCTTCTTCTTCTTCTTCTTCTTCTTCTTCTTCTTCTTCTTCTTCTTTCTCCTCCAGGAAAGACTATTAGTTTGATATAGGCTAACATTGTAGTAGACACGTTGAGCTGAAGGACTACTTTAGAATTAACATCATTGTGGAAAGCTAAGTGGGGTGAGATTTTTCAGGTTGATTCAGTTGCCAGGCCCTGTACGGCAGTGTTGATCATCACACCTAAGATTATGATGAGGGATGTGAAAGTTCAAACCTGGGATAAATTTTTCTAGGATAGGGTGAAACAACTTTTGACGGACGGAGCTAAATCCTACTCAATCAGTTATGAGGGAGGGTTACGCTTTAATGCGACACTTGTGTTCCCATCTTATTAAAATAACAGGTGGCCATCCCTCTACTAAAATAAAATAGGAATCTCATTGCTTCATTCTTAGCATCACTATCGAATTAATTAATTACCTACCACCTATTATTAAATTAAGTCATGTGTTAATTTTAATCTTTATTAACATGAAATAAAAACATAACAAAAACCCACACCTCATCTAAACAATTGAATAAAATCCACAACATAAACAAATCTGAAATATAAATTTATTACACGCCAAGTTGTTCTGAATAAACTATCGAAAAAACCTCCATATAATAATACCAAGATGAAATAATATATAAACTTAAAAAAACCATTAGACTTACGGAACACACTTGAATATTGAAAGATTCATGAACTAGAACACAAGAATAGAAACAACTAAACAAAACTCCGCAACATCCCATAGTTGTCGCAACTCCGGTACCTGGAAGGGTGATCACACTTGGCATCCTAGTGACTGGACACCTAAAAGGTTTTGAAAAATAAATTTGACACGGGTCAGAGGTCAAATCATTTTGAAAATATGTTATAAGTAATTAAAATGTATAAATATATATATACAGAAAGTCTCCTATAAGGACTCCTTATGGTGCAGCCTCGGTACATACCATTTTTTTTAAATAATAAAAAATGATTTTTTTGATGAAACTTTATGGATATGATCTCCACGATGAGAAGATCATCTCCAATTTTTTTCGTCAAAAAATTCAATAAAAAAACCATTAAGATAAGGTGATATGTAAAAAATTTACATAAATATGCATTTTCAACCGTTAAAATGTTGGGTCGGCACCCGCCGCTTTATTGATTGAATTTTTTTATGAAACTTCATGGATATGATCTTCTCACTATTAAGATCATATCCATGAAGTTTCATCAAAAAATTCAATCAATAAGTGAGTGAGATGATCGCCAACATTTCAACGGTCGAAAATGCATATTTATACCATTTTTTTACATATCACCTCATCTCAATGGTTTTTTTATTGAATTTTTGAATGAAAAAATTTTGAGATGATCTTCTCATCGTGGAGATCATATCCATTAAGTTTCATCAAAAAATTCATTTTTTTACTATTTTAAAAAAAATGGTATGTACTGGGGTCTGCAACATAATTGTCCTTACAGGAGAGGGTCTCTCTCTCTCTCTCTCTCTCTCTCTCTATATATATATATATATATATATTCATTTGCTCCTATTTAAATTGGTACCGCACTCTCTCATGAGACAATACTCACCTCTCATCTAAAATGCGCACCTAACATATGCATTTTAATCACCTACTTATACTCCCCACCTAACTAGTTCCCAAGTATCCTTAAATTCCATACACTATCTCATCTTGCTTATATTATATATTTTAGTTTTCACATCCGTTAACAATTATAATTTATTATTTTATTTCTAAAAACTTTCAATAGTTATTAATATTCACATTTTAGTTCATCATGTCCATATGTATTTCTCTGCACATATATATACATATTTTATTATCACATCATGCATGCATATATATATATATATATATATATATATATATATATATATATATATATATATATATATATGTATAATTGTCATCCCATATAACAACAATAATATTTTACCGGATCCGGGTCTCTATGATGCTATCAAAACCCTGGGAATATTCACATCATCCTGGCTACTGCATCGAGATCTCACATCGAACTACGATAGGAAAATAACAACTTTGGAGGATATCATAGGTTCCAGATAGTGAGCCATAACCATACGTATAAATGCCTTACTTTGAACTTCAACCTCAAAAGGGCACATGCGTGGCGCTATGACCTGGGGACTATACTTTCACTTTTTTTGCTCACTAGGGAAGATCACCCACATCGTGAAACCTTCGATGATAGAACTAGATGGGTATGTTATTATATTCATATAATTACACACAGACACACACACACACACACACACATAATCTCTACACTTGCATATATATTCTTCCAATAATTTATTTAATCATGCCTATCATTAATGTTACCAGCACATTATCTTCCAAAGATCCATTTTATACTCAATTAGTTATTTATTCATTTAATTAGTTAATTGATGTTTAAATTGCAAATTTGGACACGTAACTAATATCACTCAGCTCTTATTCCAATTTTTGAATTCCCATCACATTTATTCACCTTCATTTATATTCCTTAAATATTCTAAATTCATAAACCGAATAAGGTCCTCTTTAGACCAAGGATCAAATACCAAAATTATTCAAATTCCATAAATATAAAATGTCAACCATGGATTTCTAACATCATCACTTATTTAATTTGTGTCCAAATAAATAAAATTCACACAACTATCTAATTCTAGTTGTCCCATATCGATTTGACTTCTTGGCCCGAAACGATTAGTTGCCCGAATCGATTCACCAAGAGGGACGAATCGATTCGATTCTGGGCAAAATCCTAGTTTTGAGCAATAAACAAATTTTCATCAAATTCCATAACTTTCTCAATATATATATATATATAACAACCCAAATTCCTTTATAACAATTGATTACGATCCTATACATGCTCCTAATCACTTTTAAACAATAATTCACATTTTTAATTTCAAATTCATGGGATTCATAATTATAATCAAGAATTTCACTATTCTAATAACCAAATCCTATAATTATTCTAATATACCATTCTTCCTATAAACATCAATTCTTAAATATCTGAATTCTCAATCAATATTAATTCCAAATATAAATCATTTCCTAAAAATCCCATAGTTTATGTGTGAAACCACTCCAAAAAATATATTTTTCCAACTATGATATGATTGAAATTGAACACACAATTTAAGTAGTAAGTTAATTACTTGCCTTAATGTTTGTAGGGTCTGAATTTGGTAAAGATGTCGATAATCCTCCATGAATTTCTTTTCAATCCTTCAACCTTAAAATATTCTTCTGTTGTTCTTCAATCGCTCACTTGGACTCTTGAATTTTTCTTCTTGCCATATAATACTGGTATAAGTCTTGGGTTCACTCATTCTCTATAGAACCCATTATAATTCTCGTGAATTATTAAGTTTTATATTATGACCAATAGGCCCTAGCCTTGATTCCCCCATTTTGGCAAATTCCTAGTCCCTACCATTGGTCTACTGGAATTTATTACGTCCTCCACTATAGTTTAAAAAAATGAATAAGGTCCCCCAATTAGTTCTATCTAGAGGTACTACATAAATAACCAAATTTAATAAAACTGGGCAGCCGAATCGATTAGGTATAAGATTGGAATCGATTCGCCCTCCCAAATCAGTTTGGTCCTGGAGATGAATTGATTCACGCCTGACAATTCGTCTTCTTTGTTGCTATAACGAGTTTTCACTATTTATATCAACCCCAAACTCCATGGATCGTACCCAAAATCCTATATAAATTAACCTATCATTGAATATATGTATATGGACAGTTTTGAACTAATCTCCATCACTAAATCATCATTAAATCAATGCTTTAACAAGATTAAATAATTAATTTGTTCATGCAAACCCTAGTTTCACTTTTCATGCTTGTTCTTCATAAAACCCAGAATTTAATCCCTTATAAATTTCCAAAAGTCAGATTTCATATTTTAAAACTCACAAATCAAATCTCTAATATTAATCCCAATTTTTAACATGAATCAGACTCATTATATTGCCTCAAAATCATGTATTATGCTAGATTACATCTAATCCACCATGAGTATTATAATTATTCAAGAATATGAAAGTTAAAACAATTTCCTCTTATGAAGGTGCTTTGATTTTCATTGATAGATGATAGAGATGTCATTTTCTTGCTTCAATCTTGATTTCGACGACTTCATTGGTGAAAAACGGTGTAAATTGGCTAAAGGACTCTTATCCCGCCCTCTCTTATGGCATATCTTCTCTCTCAAGTTTGCAACCCTAGCCTCTACACCCAAAAGGCTGATATAAAACTCTAAAATTTAGGGCTTTCACAATCCTAAACTATCAAATGACCAAAATTCCCTTACGTGATTGGTCTAAAAATGTCTTAGGACACAATTAGTACACCCGGGTACTCTATTTTGCCTATTTTGGCCCATTCAAACTCAACCGTGACCTTGAAATCTCCATCCAAGTCAATTTACATCAATTTCCTATCTTAACCTTAACATAGCCTACACGTGATTTCTGGTTGAGATATAACATAAACCCGTCAATATTTACTCACTACGACGTATTATAATTACCACTTGTTATTTACTACATACTTAGTAAATTTATTCCATATATATTAATCATTGTCTCTCTCGATTAATATTTAATATGTGCATAATATTCTATTTAATTTAATTACTGCACACGTCTAATTAAAATACCCGAATTAATTTAATTCTTCATTATCCAAAAATATGAGGTGTTACATCATCTTAATAGACATCGAAAATGATCCATTCGTCATTTCTAGTGCCATTCAATTTTGGAATCCGATATTCAATTACTTTAAATTCATTTTTGGGATAGTTGGCCCCACATGTTGGAAATTTTCCAATTAACTAGTTTTAAGTCCATTAGGAAAGATTTATCCTCACATGCATCCCCAAAATGCCCCATATCTTTGAAGAAAGAGAATATCCTTATATCCTACTCTTACTTTATGAGGAATCATATGAAGACTAAGGGAGGTGTGGCTGATGGAGAATATTATTGTTTTCTAATGTTTTGGATGTCAAGGAACGTCTTCTTTATAAATCTCAGCGGGTCTACTAAAGTATTATTTCTTACCACATGTTCTTGTGAAAGTAAGTGAGAGAGCCTATGACCCTTGCTTCTTAGGCTCTCTTTATTAAACTTACTCTGAGTTTCAAAGTGACCCATTTGATAATAATCAAGTTGGAGCCATCGTGGGTCCTTCAAATGTAGTTGAATGCTTATTTTTTTTAGATTGAACATCATAAAACTAGCCCTGACTTTATCCATTGTATTGCCTTTGAAGCTCTTATCGATATGTTTAAATGTCTAAAATGTGATTGACCAAGGGTTAATCTATAATTCTTGTTGGTAGCTACTCTAGCCCTCATTGTCTTATTTCATATCTGAAGAAGACCTCTATAATTAAGGAAATAAACTTTTTTTTGTGGGTGGGGTGTCTGATTCGCCAAAACTTATTCTATAGCACTTCACCCCCCCCTCCCCCCCCCCACACACACAAATGATCTTAATCCCAAATCTTATGGGCATCTTTATTTCTTACCCAGTTTTCAAGGTAATTTGGCTTATACCAATCCATTCCGATTCCTAAGTTAAGTGGTGCCAATACTTCTCCATTTTCTAGATCTTCACATATCCCTAAAATAACTATTTTGGCAAGGATTGCAAGATATGTTGAAGTTCAAAGAACTTTTACCATAGTTGGTGCTCAGTTTATTGCTGGAGTGATTGAGTTTTTTAAAAAGTGGTGGTCCTCCCACACTAGGTTTCATTAAAATTCACAATATTCAATCTCAAACCCTTCAAAGACATCTTCCTTTGGTAAGTCTCCTTTCAATATTCATAATCTATCTTTATCTTTTGGCCTTTGCTTAGCCATTTTGTATTGTAAGTGCCCTTCCTCTTATTGCTTATGTCTCTTCTCGAAAGAGGAAAATTATTTTCAAAGAAGAGTATCCAATAGAAGAAGTAGAAGAAGAAGAAGAAGAAGAAGAAGAAGAAGAAGAAGAAGAAGAAGAAGAAGAAGAAGAAGAAGAAGAAAAAGAAGAGGAAAAAGAAGAAGAATATTTTGTTCCTTTTATTTGATAATCAAGAAAGAAACCTTCTTATGAGATTCCAGTTAATACTTCATCAAGAACTCCTGATCCTGTTGAGACCGCAATATTAGTTATGTCCAATATCCCAAGGAAGATAAACATGAAGTTAATATCTAGGAAACCTTTTCATAAAGTCAAGTCGATAGGCATGTCCTTTAAAGGTGTCTTTTGTGTTTTGGCATTATCATACCAATAATTCTAACTTTGAGCTATTTTTCTTCTTTTTATAGTTATAGTTGAGACTTCAGCTCAGGTAAGGGAAACATTACTAGTTGAGGAACTTAAGACTCCTCATTCCGCCTCTCAAATAATTATGCTAATTAACACTCTTGTCCATGAATTTACTCCACCTTCAACCCTAAGTCCTAGGATGGAATCATCTCCCATAAATATTGATTCTCTTGATTATACTTTTATCTTTAAAGTTAAGTTTTCTAGCACTTGCTATTTTGTGGCGGAGGAGCCCAGTAAAGAGAACCTTCCTAATTTCACTCAAAATAACATGTTATGAGAAATCTCATGAGGTTTCTCTAGAGCTAAAAATATCACCTTTGAGTGAAACTCCTCCACCAGATAAGGTTGCTCCACTAACCATTGATATTCCATGGTTAATGATCCTGAAGAAGTTAGTGATTTCTAAGAAAAGCTTCAACAAATAATGTCGCAAGCCCCTATTTATCATTAAATATTTTAATTATTAGTGTATATCAATTATAAAAAACCTCCTCCAAACTCGGCCAACTACTTCATATTAGCAGTTATAGGCCTCCCAATCTTTGATGCTACTTCGAAGCTTTGTTAGAGTCCCTTTTGAAGAACTGACTAACTCCTCCATCTTTATTGGGATAGAAGAAACTTATTCTCGTCTCTCCTTTTTTGGTGGTTTTTAGGGAGTTATTCTTTAAGAGCTGAAAATTAATATCACTTCTCTCACTGATTCTTTATGGAGATGATGGCCAATGTGGAAGTATAAGAAAGTGATCCATCTGCTATATAGGCCCAATATTCTCCCAATATTCTCAATAAAAAAACTAAGGCAGTAGGAGGCCTAAAGGAGCTAAGGACTATCCAAACTAGGAGGTTTGCTCTTTTCGTAGATAAAGACTAACAAGAGAGTAGGTTAGAGTAGTACGCCATACTTTTATGAATATTTAATCTCCACGTGTGCATGGATTTATTAATTTCTTGGAGAAATTAAATGGATTTTGGTAAATATTATTTAGTGAGTTAGGGATTAATTATTATTATTATTATTATTATTATTATTATTATTATTATTTACTTGCGCGTGATAAATAAAAAAATATGTGTTTTTATCATATGTTGGTCATGAGTGAAAAGCGATGGTTTATTAAGTTATGTCGATAGAGAATTACACCGACGGATTTATATATTTTATATGAAACATGTATTGTACGCACGTGTCGGGCCCACTTAATGAGGTGTTAGTATATTTGTGGTCGGGTAACTCGGATGGCCTTTTTTAGTACACTTTTGATCCACTATGGGTCAAAATAGTCCAGAATAAGTACCAAGTGGTTATGATTAAATTTCGGGGGCCTTTTAAACATAGGATGACTCGTATAATGTTATAGTGGTATATTTAAACCTAGGGTACAATGGAAAAAATGGGATTAAGGTGTAATCAAGATGAATTTTAAGGGTTAAGGAGGTGGATGACAATCCACTTTTCAATCTCCATATAATTGTGACTAATAGAGAGTTTAAGATAAGAGAAAAAGAGAAGAAAAGGAGAAAATAACCGTGGAGAAGAGAGGAGGAGGGGATCTCCAAATTTATAATCATCCCTATATATATATATATATATATATATATATATATATATATATATATATATATATATATATATATATATATATATATATATATATATATATAGAGAGAGAGAGAGAGAGAGAGAGAGAGAGAGACTTTGGATTCATATCCAAAATTAAAGTATTTACTTTCTATAGATTGAAATTATGTAGTTAATTATATTCATGAGTAATTGGAAAACAAATTCAAGATTTAAAAGATATAAACTTTGATAATCCATTGAAAAGGTTTACTTGTCTTTCATCTCTAAGTTTTAATTAAGAATGATTGATGATGAATATATGCGAAATTCGCAGCATAATTATGAGTTTATGAGAATGAAAATGAGAATATTGTTAGGTTGTTAGAATTCAATAAATTTCAAGATTATATTAATTTTGAGTTGTTAGAATTGAATCATGATTACGAATCCTTGTATTTAAATAATGGATTCGGGTTTAGTTTGATGTTGGAATAATTCTAGTTGATAATGTATTGATGCATGGTATCAATTTAATGTTTTTGCAGGCTTGGGATCTCCATTGGATGATTTTAGAGGTGAGCCCCCATGAAGGAAGACGATTAGCAGCCCAACAAACCAAACAATTCACTGGGGGAGTGAATCGATTCCTTCTTGTGAACTGGTTTAGTCTGCTAAGAAAACTAGTTCAGTTTACTGGTCTACCCCAATTTTTTTAACGCGATGTTTGGACTAGTTAGAGTTTGGGGAATGAGCGTAGGAGCTCCCGATGTAAAATAGGACTATTGGGAATACTTCTAGGGTTTTGTACATGTGTTAAGACAACAAATAGATGGGTTCGGGTGAGATAAACCATGAACTCAAGTGAGTTAACACTTATCTATAAAAATTGAGAAGTCATTTTGAACTTGGGGAATGGTAGACAAGTAAGCTATGGGATTTTTGTACGAGGTTAGTACTTTATATATATAGATATTGGGATGACTTGTATATATATATATATATATATATATATATGTGTGTGTGTGTGTGTGTGTGTATGTGTGTGTGTGTGTGTGTGTGTGTGTGTGCTATCGTTACTTGTTTATATTTAACATAAATACTCGGTAGTGCTACTGATAGGAGGTTAAGCGTAACAGGTAGTCCACCCTAGAATTGACCATCAAGTGTTGGATTGATTCCCCAGGTCATAGTACTATTGCATGGACACTATCCTTGTGTGATGATAGGTGTTTCTTTGGATACTGGTGAGATGCACTGTGGTATGGTTATGATCACCCAGACGTATGTTTATAACCTCCTCCATTGTTTGTGTACGTGTTGGGTTTGGTGGTAAGATTCCAATCGGTGGCTCATTATGATGCTTTATATGCCTGGAGCCTGATAGCACACAAGGTATGCATCCACGATTCTCAGCTCTGGGGATGCAATTATAAATATATAACAAGTGATATATATGCATGTGTAGGGTATGTGATATGTATATCTATGTATAGCACATGTGTGTTATGCATGAATATCTATTTATAACAAGAGTCTAGCTATGTTATTATAACATGAGTACTTCTGTTTATAGCAAGTGTGTAGCTATGATATGGTTTATGAAAGTATACCTAGTGAGGGTAGCATATGGTTAGCTAATGGTGATTATTAGCGAGACGGGATTTGATAGAGATTATTGTCCTAGTTAAACTGGGTAGCATAATTAGGATAATAAAATGAACGCGTTAGGTGTGCATTGCATATATGAGGTAAGGATAAGTCTCATGTGAGTGCATACAATAAATTAATTGTGAAAGTAATATGACACGTGTTTTATTTATTTAAAGCATTTGAATACTTGCAAAGTATTTTCAAACGTTTTCAGGCATTTATCCACGAGCAAATTTATTTACTTGTTTTTCTTTTAAAACCCTAGGTTTGCAGTAGCAACAAGGACAATAGGGGTAGATCCTTCATGACGTTGTGAGTAGTAGTTGTGAATGCTATGAGTTTGTTTTATTTGACCCAGTTAGATTCTATCTGTATAGGATGCAGTGTCATTTCAGCCTTTTCTTTTGGGCGTGTTGCCCATAGTTGGATAGGATCTTGTTTATGTCAGACTCGATTTATCTATCCATTGTTATTTACATTTTATGGTTATTTATAGTGGATGATGGTAAATTCGGTTCGCATTAATTCTTTATGCATATCAGTTTATTCTAATTGTTCAGTTGTATGTATGGTTTTATTCTTTATTATATTTTATTACTTGTTACGACAATATTGTTGAGAACGAAATTATAATCGATTCTTGTTTTATTTTAATAATGGGTTGATCACTAGATATTTGAATAGGCAGGATCTCAGAGTTGGTATTAGAGTATCCGGTTCTAGTGTCCTTTTGAATCTGTACAAACTTGCTACATTGTCAGCATTGAGTTTCTTTAGTGTAGAGCCCTATGATTAAGACTGTTGTTTCATATTGCACATTTATGTTATTTTACTCTTGTATATGTTTGAAGTGAATCTCCTAAATTTTGATTTGATTTCAGATGCCAAACATCATAAGAGGTAGATCAACTTATGCAGTGAGGAGAGCCGTGGAAAAGGAGGTTCAATTGGAGTCGCAAGGCACTCAGAGGACTATGACCACAACAGAGGTTGCAGAACATGAAGTTAATGCCGCTACTATTTCCATGGCACATCACTTTTCCCAGGTATAGCCAAAACCGCCAGTGGTATCACTAGTACAGACTCACCCAGTGTTTTCCGTATGGGAGGGAGTCAGGGAGGCCTTTTAGGGCTAGAGTTTTAGGTTAGGGTGGATGTATTAAAAGTAAGACGATGGAAGAAGGACATCCATAGGGATCTTCATATGGTTGAGTGAAACAATATTCAGTAGAAGGTACTAGCTACATTTAAGCTAGCTGGGGCAACTCTACGTTAGTGGGAGTCAACTACCACGCTAGAGGAGAGATATGTTATGATTATTAAGGAGTTCTGAGTGCAGTTTGACCACAAGTTCTTTGCAATAACTGTTCAAATTGCGACGAGGAAGTGATTTTTGGATCTCACATAAGAGGGTTGGACAGTGGCCTAGTATGAGGAAGAGTTCACTCGTGGTGAACTTTTTTCCAGATGAGGTGATCACCAATGAGAAAAGGATTCTCAAGTTAAGGATGAGCTTAGTTAGAGGAACTTCTAGCATTTGTTGGGGAACTCGGCATTGAGTAATTATACTAATGTCATTAATGTTGCATTGCTTCACTTCCAAGATCATTGCTTTCATCTGGGGGGGGGGGGGGGGGAGCGAAGAAGACAGAAGAGTCGTGCTAGTAGGGTAAGACTGGGAGCAATGGTGCCAATAGGGCAGCACAATAGTAGGGTAGGATGCATGAGCGGGGTTTCCATCATGGGGATTTGGCTAGGAGATTTAGGCCTAGTAATGGTAATTATAAGCAGGGCTAGCAGGTCCAAAAAAAACAAACTAGAGGCCACAAGGCCATCTTATTTGGGCCTAGAATGGGGGTAGCCTCATTAGGGACTGCACTGTCAGAGACGGGTGGATTTTATAGGGATATGCTTCATATGTGGGGAGCAAGGCCACGTGCAACAAGCATGCCGGAATATGGCTAGGGGTTAACGGAATGGTGCCCAACCGGTGCAATAGCTACCATAGCTTTGAACCCCCACTAGCTGTTCTAGCATTTCTTCCTCTACAGGGGCAGTTATAGTTTGGGGATGTGTATAACATCCATGGACCAATTTTACCACCAATGCCACTAGAGATTGAGGGTGTGTTTTCTATTTGTGGGCATATGGGGCGGGTATTATTTGACAGAGGTTCATCACATTCTTTTGTTAACACTAGATTCGCGTGTAAAATATGTTTAGTGGACACAATGTTAGATATTATTATGACCATAGATTCACTGTTGGGTAGCGGGGCTTTCATTCGTTTCAACTGTAGGGGAGTAGGTGTGGATATTAGGAGGTTATGCTCAGTAGCAGATCTAATCATTTTAGATATGTACAAGTACAATGTTATCCTGGGTATGGACTGCTTAGCAATGTGTAAAGCGATGGTGGATAGTTATAGTAAGACTATCATGTTTGTTATTCCAGGGCAGGATATGTTTCTTAAGGCGGTGCCTTGTTCGGAGGTAGGGTTGATCACGCATTCGTATTATATCGAGAAGGATATTTTAGTGAGTATAATTGTCTCGTAAGATTTGATCCTCGTGGTTAGGGACTTTGCTAATGTGTATTAAGAGATACTGGGATTACCGTCAAGTTGAAGATTTAATTTATGATCGACATAGAACCGGGGACTAGGCTGAGGGTGCATGCATTTTACCGTATGGCTCCTTTAGAGATGCGGGAGTTGATAGGTCAGATTTAGCAACTTTTGGGGTAGGGTTTTATCCATATGAGTACATCACCTTAGGGTGCCCCAATATTTTGTCTTGGGCTAGTGGATCTCGATAACTGATTGATCTAAGCAATAGTGTATCGGGAGGGTTCCTTGTTTGGATTTCACTTGCGAGACATCCAACGCATGAGTCTTAATATGTATCGGGAGTGGAGAGACATTTGGGCTCTAGGACATTGGTTTAATATGTTAGACATTTCCTCTGTGAAGATGTACCACATTTAACCCTGAGTTATTATATGATTTAAGGCCTGTAGAGCAAAGAAGTGCAACGCTGAGAGCACTTGGGGATGTTTGCACCGAAGGTTGTAAGTGGGGCATACTTTAGATAATTGAGTCACAATTAGTAGAGTAATTGAGTATAACTTTATTGTATGGTTTTATATGGTATGTATGGATGATTTTTAGATGTTTGTGGGTTGCATAAGTGATAATTGTGCATGTGTGCGCATGGTATAGGGTGTATGGGTAACCTAGTCAGCTTATGAGGATAAGGTAGTTAGGGCCTATATAACAGTGATGACCGTCATAATCGAGATCATTTTGAGGATTGTGAAAGAACAGTCATGGGATCCCTCTTATGAGGAGGGGATTGATAAGTTATTGGCAAGTGAAGCAGAGTCTTATTTAGTCAATACTGAGGCTTTCTTACGCTTCCATGGGAGGACGATTGTCCCAGACAATAAGGACCTAAATCACTCAGTTACGGAGAAGGTGAATGGGTCATGATTCTCAGTGTAGCACGGAGACAATAAGATGTAACAGGATATGAGAAGGCGATTATGGTGGGCTATCATGAATCAGGACATAACAGAGTTTGTCTCTAGGTTGACCACTTATCAGATGGTGAAGGTTAATCATTTGAGATTACAATCTATAAATGGAAGAGTATGTTGCTAGAATTCATTACGGGGTTACCGACATCGCAGAGGGGATTCCATCTGGGCTATTGGATATCGATTGACCAAGGTGGCTCATTTTTCACCAGTTCGGATGGATTACACAGCAAGGCAGCATGACCAACTTTTCATTGTAGAGATAGTGAGACTGCATAGGGTGCCACTTAACATTTTTTAGATCGGGTTAAGATATTTATGTCCCATTTCTGGAAGAGTTTTCAGGATACAATGGGGACGAAGTTGGGTTTGAGAGCATGACATATCACCCACAGATCGATGTGCAGATGGAGAGGGTGGCTCAAATATTGGAGGATACGTTGAGGATGCATTTTATGGATTTTAAGTGTAGTTAGGAGCAGTATTTAACTTTGGTCGAGTTGTCATGTAACAACTTATACCAATTTACTATTAACATGTAACAAACTATATTTTTAATCATTTTTAAATAATGGTTTAATTAAATTAAATATGGGAAATTAACGATAATTAATCCGGATTAAAATAAATATTAACTAGCGAGACAAGGGTTAGTATTTCTTGATGTGAATTATATTGAATATTACTAAGGGAGTAAAGTAATATGTGATTAGGAATTTATTACAATTATCGCGAGTAAAAAGTACGACAGTCACAATAATTAAGTCAGGATGCGCATGTTAGTCATGTCGGGACTCAATTTAATGAGATAAAAATTAATTTATTTTTAAGTCATCCAAATGGTCATTTCGAGTGTACCAAAATGTCGGAAGGGTCGAGATAGTTTGAAAAGTATACATGGAGGTTTAATTTGGGCTCAAGTTAATTTTGGACCAAACCGGTATCTCGGAAGGGCATTTTAGTCATTTGTATTTTTGGAGTAATAATACCTACGAATTTTGTAAGTGAAATATATATGATAACAGAAGGGATTTAGGGTGAGAGATGTGAGAAACAAAGAGAAGTCACAGAGAGTCCATATGAGGAAGAGGAGAGGAGTCCAAGGCTAGAACCACCATAGTTTCACCCCTTGCATCACAAACACCATCGTCATGTATATCGAAGAAAGAGGAACGCACCTATACCCATCATCTTCAAAGGATCAGACCTTAATATTAAGGCAAGTGTTTAATCTTACTAAATTTTGAGCATGTATGATATTCATGATAGTAGAGGATGATTAAAACCACGAATATGTAGAGTTTTGATAAATTTTTAGGAATAAAGATTGAGGTTCTTGATTTAGATTCATGTTAGGTTCAATACCTTGATGTACATAAAATGAAATTGATGAATTGGGATTATCCAAATGTGAAGAAATTTGGGTTATATAATGGTTCTTTAATAAACGTGATGAACTAGGGTTCTTGAGAATTTAATTGGAATTAATTTGATTAATTGGTGAATCTTGACAATTTAATGATCCTTATACGTTAGAAATCATTTATATGAGTTGGTATAACGTTTAGTATAATTTTTTGGGGGTTTGGGAATGATTCAAGAACATTTTAGAGGTTAAAAATGGAGGAAACCCGTAACTGTGCAATGGAGAAAAGGAGATATGTAGGTCGATTAGAGCCGAATCGATTTGGCTGCCCAATTTTGGTCACTTTTTCCCTTTTTGTTTAAAATATTTGGAAATCATTCGTGACTCATTTATGGGATTAAATTTTAAATATAAAGGGGATTATATTGAAACACCAGTTGGCCTAGGTTAGGTTTTAGGCGTGTCCCTGTGAGGAAAGTTTAAGGGCTAAATTAGTTAGTCTTAATCGAGAGGAAAAACCTAAATTGAAGGATAATTCGAGTCATGAGAATTCGAGAGGAACGGTGATGTATACCAGTAGGATAAAAGTGAGTTACCTACTGATATTATTTATAGAGAAATGGACACACTTCAAGTGGCGAGGCATTCTAAAAAATGTGTGACAATTAGTAAAATGAATAATTAGTTATACGTTAGATATTCGGGATATAAAAATATATTACGTACGGGATGTATAATATAGGTCGGGGATTATACCTATACTGACGATATAAATATATAGGTTGTGTGTAATAACTAATGCATGATTTATTATGTCTATGGAACACCTACGCCGCTTGCTATCACGGGAGGTTTCTGCATCGAGACAGACATATCCTGATGAGCTTTCAGGGGGATCTTTGACTTATACCTCAGAATATAGAACCTAGGAAAGGCCTATGTGTGAGAACGATAAGCTGAAGGTCATATGGATGTGTGGGTATCTGCGTATCCCATAGGCTTGGAACTATATTCGCATCCACTACGTGTGATTTGTATTTATGTTTCGAGAGAGATACTGAATCAACAATCCTTTATAGAGTGCGTGATGTACCAGGACATGATAGAAGAGTATGCATGCACCGCAGGTCTCAACCTAGGGCTGCTATAATAGTATATATGTAATTAGGGTGTTATATATATATATATATATATATATATATATATATATACATGATTTAATCCTACTGTGTGTTCTTAGTAGATGGGAAAGATATTAATATCTAAATGTATGTAAGTGTTGGACGAATTAATATTATATGAGAAATTATAAATGTCTAATAGATATAGAAAATAAATTATTTTATGGGTAACACTGGCGAGCGCCAAAAGTTAGTAGATGAAGGAATATATTTAATTCTAATTAGTTAGGCGGGGTAGCATAACTAAGACGGGTTAGGAGTATACATTAGGCGTGAACACTAGTTGAGGGGTAAAGACCTCAAGTGAGAGTCCTGATCCTAATAAGCATATAATATTAACAAATTATGCAATTTTAAATACATGATGGATTTTTTAAATGTTCTTACTCGGGCTCTAACCCATTTCTCCAAAATCTTTTTTTTTTTTTTTGTAAAAACTATTTTTAGGTGCCCAGCCACAGGGAAGCCCTTCTTAGGAGTTCATTATCATTGCCATTGTTGCAGTTGATATGGCCAATTACAGGAGTTATTTGGTAGATGTATCATTTCCTTTCAAATTCGATGCCTCCTTCTTTTACCTCAGTTGGGCATGTTGCCCCTCTTCTGTTTAGCACTTAATTCAGAGACATCGTACTTTTTATTGTTGATTACTGTATTAGGGTTTCAGACTGGGGTGTTTACTACCTTCTTGTTTTATTTAATTCCGTATGTCATTATTGTGGTGTTGATTAATTTAGTATGGTGAATGTAATGTCCAATTGTTTAATTGTTTTAAATCTTTTCATGTTAATTAAAAGATAAAATTTTGACACCAGCTTTTTCAAATATCAGGTGGTTAGTAAATATTAATAAGTTTTCGTCAAGTGATGCTAAGAATGAACCAATCTTAATATTCTAGTTTAATTTAATAAAGTCCTGATCACTTGGTATTTAATTAAGCGCGGTGTCACAGATGGTATCAAAGCATCAGGTTCTAATGTCTTTCGAATCTATGCGGCTTATTATATTTCCAACGTAGCGTTCTTTGATGTAGAGGCCTATGTTTAGGACTGTTGTATTCTTATTTGCGCATTTACATCTTCGGATATTTTTAAGTCACATTGAATTGTGAACTGATAGAAAATTCTTTCTCCTTTCAGATGCCACCTCGACGCGCCACACGAGCCACACCATAGGCATACCTAGAGCCTCAACCATCCCCAGCTCTGGGTTCAATGAATGCTACGGAGGTTGCAACCATTGTCGCTTAGGTAGTTAATACGTCATTGGCCACCGTTACAAAGCATTCCCCACCGCAGGCACATGTGGTGGAACCTGTTGAGATGCAGGCACTCCCTTCTACTTGGGAACGAGTTGGGGATGCCTTTCAGAAGGCACATCCCCCATAGTTCTCGAGGAGTTAAAATGTGGTGGTGGCGAGCCAATGGAAGAAAGACATATAGAGGGACCTAAGGATGTACGAGTGTACAGATGTTCAGAGGCAGATCCTATCTACTTTCGAAGATATATAGAATGGTGATATAGGAGTTCTGGATGCGATTTGACTGCAAATATTTTCCACCCTCCATCCAGACTGAGATGCCTAGGAAATTGTTGGATTTCTACCAGCAGGGGAAGATAGTTACAGAGTATAAGGAGGAGTTTACGAGGTTGATTAACCTAGTTCTAGGGGAGGTACCTATTGAAGAGAAGAAGATTCAGATGTTTGTGGATGGCTTGACTTGGAGGATTCGATAGCACCTATTGGGTAATCTTTCTTTGAGGACGTACACCGAGGTGTTAATTACTGCCTTATTATATTGACAATACCACCTCTTCCATCTTAAGGGAAGCATTCGAGAAGGAGAGTCTAGCCATCAGGGCAGGACCGGGGGTGACAGTGCCAGTAGGGCACCATTATCTCAAAGTCAGCTTAGATAGGGTGAGCAGAGTTCCCACTAGGGGAACCCTACTAAGAGATTCAAATTCAGTGATTCTAGGAAGGTATAAGGAGGTTTTCGACAGGGTCATCAGGGTCAATAGAGTCAACCAGGGCAGCAGGGTCAGTTGCGAGGACAACAGGGCCATTAGTGGGGTGGTAACGGCAGTAGGGGACAACAGGGACAGCGGGGAGGAAACTTTAGGGTTAAGTGCTTTACTTGTGGCAAGATTGGCCACAAGATCTAGGAGTGTACTGAGAGGGGTAGGGACCCACAGCAGCAACAGGGTACCATCCAGGAGCCATAGAGGTCTATCTTCCCAATCGCTCATCCAGTACAGATGCCAGCATTACCTCCCATTCTAGCCGCTCCAGTAACCCCACCTCAGTAGGGGTAGTTACAATATGGGCTCGTGTACCACATCCATCTGGCTACAACACTATATTATCCACCCACTATTGAGGGTATGTTTTTCATCCATGTCATTTTTGGGCGCATTTTATTTGACACGGGGGCTTCACACTCATTCATAGTCAT
This sequence comes from Sambucus nigra, assembly GCA_949130495.1. NCBI lineage: Eukaryota > Viridiplantae > Streptophyta > Magnoliopsida > Dipsacales > Adoxaceae > Sambucus > Sambucus nigra. The sequence continues at coordinate 36,210,252 of OX422217.1, forward strand.
TAGATTTTCACGGTCCGTAAGGTTGTTAGACAATGTTAATAGTACAGTTACATGTGTAGATTCATCGTTGGGTAATGGGACATTGATTTTCTTTATCTGTTGGGGTGTGGGTATAAAAATTGGGATATTACTTTTTCCCACCAACAAGCTTGTGTTATATATGTCATAGTACGATGCCATTATAGACATGGATTGGCTAGTCACTTATAAGGATATGATTGACTGCTATAGTAGGAGTATATTGTTTGCTATATCGGGTCGGGAGATTTTTTTAGTGGAAATGCCTCGCCCTGAGGGAGGATCGTCCACCCATTTATACTATATTGAGGAGGAGATCTCTCGGGAGGTAGTGATTTCACTAGATTCGATCCCCGTTGTTCGAGAGTTTACCGGTGTGTTCCAGGAGATGTCGGGATTACCACCTAGTAAGGAGATAGAGTTTGTGATAGACTTAGCACTGGGTACTTGGACAATAGCACGTGCACCTTACCGTATGGGTCCTACGGAGATGAGGGTGCTACGGGATCAGATAGAGCAGCTGTTGGGTCAGGGGTTTATATGTCATAGTACGTCACCATAGGGTTCCCGTGTGTTATTTGTGAAGAAGAGAGATGGATCATTGCGACTGTATATTTATTACCAGGAACAAAATAAAGTCACAGTATGGAATAAGTATCCATTGCCCCGAATCGATGACTTATTTGATTAGTTGAGAGGAGCTCCTTACTTCTCAAAGATAGACTTGAGATCCGGGTACCATAAATTACAAATCCGGGAGCAGGATGTGTCTAAGACGACCTTCTTAATGAGATATGGATCCTACGAGTTTAGGGTTATGGCATTCGGGCTAACCAATGCATCTTTCGTATTCATGGACTCAGTGAACAGGGTGTTCAGACAGTTCTTATATCAGTTTGTTATCGCCTTCATTGATGACATTCTTATTTATTCCAGGACTGAAGAGGAGTACGCCGAGCATTTATATCGGGTACTACAGACACTACGTGAGCATCAACTGTATCCAAAGTTTGAAAAATGTGGGTTATATGAGGTTTAGTTTTTAGGGCATATTGTTTCGGAAAGGGGTATATCACTAAAACTGAGTAAAGTGTCAGCGGTGAGGGAGTGGGGACAACCCATGACACCGACAGAGGTGCACAGTTTCTTGGGATTTGTGGGATATTACATGCGGGTTATCTAAGGGTTGTTAAAGATTATGGGTCCATTGACTAATTTGACTCGCAAAGGTATGCCGTATGTTTGGGATGACTTCCAATATGCTTTCGATGAGCTAAATGACAAGTTGACTTCAGTACCAATTCTCGATCTACCCAGGCTAGGAGTGGAGTACTTAGTTTATATTGATGTGTCCTTACAAAGACTTGGGGGAGTACCTCAGTAGGAGAATTATGCTATAGATTTTGACTCCTGCAATCTTAAGCCTCACAAGAGGAATTACCCCACACATAACTTGGAGCTAACAGCAGTCATGTTTGCCCTTCAGATTTGGTAACATTACTTGTTGGGAGAGAAATTCTGCCTATTCACAGATCAAAAGTCACTACAGTATTTGTTCACTAAGCGAGAGTTGAATATGTGTCAGTGCAGGTGGCTTGAATTTGTGAAAGACTATCAGTTTGAAATCCAGTATCACTCGGGGAAGGCTAACGTAGTAGTTTATGCATTGAGTTGTAGGCTAGTGGGATTTGTGGCTGAGGTGTGGAATGCAAAATAAATGAGCTAGGTCATCAAAATGCAGTTTTCAGATCATTCATGTCAGTTATGACCGTTACACTCCAGATTTTCATGAGAGTGGTACAAGCACAGGCGATATATTATTATTTTTAGGAGTGGATTGGGAAGATATTAGTTGGGGGAGCCGAGTTATACTCCATTAGTTTAGGGGGAGGTTTGTCATTCAACAATAGTTGATAGTTCCTGAGGGGGAGGATTTACGTCACGCTGTGATGGTAGAGGCGTACGAGTCTCGATTTGCAGTACATTCTGGAGGGGATAAGATTTGCCAAGACATGAGACGACAATACTTATAGAGTGGGATGAAGAAAGACATCATTGAGTTTGTCTCCATGTGTACCACTTGTCATCGAGTAAAGGTGGACCACCAGAGATTGACAAGAGTCCTATAGTCGTTGGAGATTAATATGTGGAAATGAGAGAGTATTTCCATGGACTTTATTATCGGGTTACCTACTTCACAGAGGGGTCACGATTCCATATGGGTGATCATGGATCGTTTAACTGAGGTAGCTGACTTCCTACCAATTTGGACTGATTACACTACGGGACAGTACGCCCATATTTTTATTGCTGAGATGGTGAGGTTGCATGGGTACCGTTAGACATTGTGTCCGACAGGGACAAGATTTTTGTATTTCGATTTTGGAAGATTTTCCAGAGGCTATGGGTACCGAGTTGATATTAAGCACGAATTATCACCCTCAGACGGACAGACAGACGAAGAGGTCTAATCAGATGTTGGAAGATATGTTACGAATGTGTACCCTAGACTTCAGGGGAGGTTGGGAGCAGTATCTTCCACTGGTGGAGTTTTCCTATAATAACTCCAACCAGTTTACTATTAGCATATCCCCATTCGAGGCACTGTATGGGAGACTGTGGCATTCGCTAACTTGTTGGTTAGAGGTAGGAGATGATATGCTACTTGGGTCGAAGTTGATTCAGGATACTTCATATAGGATAGAGATGATTTGGATCCATATACGGATAGCTCAGGACATACATAATACTTATGTCTATGCTAAGCGGTCCTTTCTGGAGTTTGATATTAGGGATCAGGCGCTACTGCGTGTGTCTCTTACGAAGGGGATAGTGAGATTTGGGAAGAAGGGGAAATTGGCGCCAATGTATGTTGGTCCATTTCCTATTATCGAGCGGATTGGGACAATGGAGTATAGACTCAGGTTGCCAGAGCACTTGCACCGTATTCATGACGTGTTCTATATTTCATCATTACAACGATATTTACGGGATGAGTTGTCTTACACCCATATTGCACTTGAGGAGATAGATTTATAGCCTGATATTTCGTACGAGGGGAGACCATTTTCTATCTTAGACCATAGTGAGAGGATATTGAGGTTAAAGGTAGAGCCACATGTACGTGTTCTGTGGGGGCATCATAATGCAGATGAGTCTACTGGGAGCACGAGGATGATATGCACGAGAGATATCCAAAGCTATTCTTACACGGTATACTTTTATTTTATCGAATTTTGGGATAAAATTCCGTTATTAGGGGGGAAGTATGTAAAACCCACGTATTTTTAATGAATTTTAAATAAGGGATTAATTAAATTAAATATGGGAAATTAATTGATAATTAATCCGGATTAAAATAAATATTAACTAGTGAGACAAGGGTTAGTATTTATTGATGTGAATTATATTGAATATTACTTAGGGAGTAACGTAATATGTGATTAGGAATTTATTACAATTATCGCGAGTAAAAAGTACGACAGTCACAATAATTAAGTCAGGATGCGCATATTAGTCATGTCGGGACTCAATCTAATGAGATAAAAATTAATTTATTGTTAATCCATTGACGCGACTCAGAAAGTGTCTCTAATGTGCATTCTCTTCTAGGCTCAAGTGCAAGCCTGTCGCGTTAGTAATAAAATCGGTAAGTCGGGATCGTATCCACAGGGAAATAGGACAACAAAGTTGTAACGACGTTGGATAGATAAGGAAATCCTAACTCTGACTCTAAAGGAAAAAGAAAAAGTGATTTGATTTGTGGAATAACAACACTAGATGCAATTATGAAAGAGTGCAACTATTCTAAATTACCTAAAATACCGATGAAGAATGATTTGAAACTTTAAACTTTATGATGAAGAAAACAGGACGGCAATACAATCTCCTAACCCTAGTGTATTGCAGGTATAATACTAATCGTAAATTTAAATGGTTAATTAGACCCAGAGTTTAGTCCTCCCAAGCATTACGTATATGAGGTTCAAGCCCACACCATACTTAATCAGAGGATAAGTAAATCGATATTGCGATAGTTACACTCAAATTGCATTCTAAAGCATCTCGATTACCCTGAAGCAAACGAGATCCAAAGATCTAAAATTATCGCATTTCTACGCAATACGATCGTAATAAATAACTAAATTAAGAGGATTAATTTTACACACATTCAACTACCACATCAGGTTGAGTTCATGTATCCCCGCATTAGAAAATCTAGCCTAACATGCTGAAACTAATGAAAACAATTTTTGAATTGCAGGAAATCATGATTAATTAAGGAAGAATTGTAGAATGATGTAGAAAGAAGATTGGAGAGAATAAATTAACTACTAATCTTACCAATGCACTAAAAAGATCAATGAAAAATACTTGTAATCACATAAATCTGAACAATCTTCAATCTTGGAACGAAAATTGTAATCAGTCTTCAAACTAGGGTTTTTACAGAAAGAATGGAAAATTAGAAAAATTCTCTGTGCTTAAAAATGATAATAACTGGGGTTTAAATACCCTACAAAACTCCAAGAGTTTTAGCTGAACTAGGACTCTCCATTAGAGAAAGATAAAAAATAAAAACTCGACAGTCGGACTAGTCCGGTCCTCCCTCGGTTCGGTCTGGCTGGAGTATGGATCGGTTCTTTTATTTCCTGAGCGGATCGATCCGGTGCGGATCGGTTTGTTTATTTCTTTCATCTTAGATCCGTCTTCGGTCCGAGGTTCTCTGGAATTTGGCATTGTGGATCGGTTCGGCCCGGATCGGTCCGAGTTTCCTTTGACTTTTTTTTCAAACTTTGACTATCATAACTTTCACACCGAAATTCCGATTGAGGTGTCGGTTCTTCCTATGTACTCATAATTTAAGGCTCTTCAACTTTTCTTCAGATGCCTCATCCGAATTCTGGGTAAAAATTACACTTTTGCCTTTTTGACTTTTCCTTCTTTTCTTTATTGGTTCTTTTGGTTTCTTTCTTTCTTTATTGGCATTAAATACCTGCAAAATTAGTACGAAATTCCAAAAACTCGGTGTACTCGTTAGAATAAATCAGTAGCAAGATTATGAGATAAAATTAAATCGATTACGTTGTTCGAGGTGCTAAAAGTAACTAAATTAAAGGGATAATTTTGGAAGAATTTATGCCTAATCAAATCCCCCTAACTTAGAACTTTGCGCGTCCCGAGCAATGTAAAAGAATCCTATCAAGGCTCAACTCTTGAAAATCATTTTATTGGGATAGAATACCTTTTTTGCGGGCAAACGAGTGCATTTAGCATATGCAACAAGCCTTTAAACCCATAGGTCACCCTAGTAGGACGAGTTGTGTCTCGTGAGGGTTTGCAGAGAATATACCCACAAAATTCGACTCAAATAAAATTGAAAATACGCAAAAATTGTATAATTCAAATTTTTTCAGAAAATAGTCATCATCAAGTCATATTTACAAGTCTCAAATCGTAGTGCGTGTGGGCAAAGCCAAAAATTTAACCGCGGATTTCCACCATTGACCATTACGTTACTTATCCGAAAATTCGTTTTGATTTCAAATTCTCACGGAATGCTCTCTCAAACGAATCACTCAGAATGTGGCTATTCTCTCGGTATGCGTGATTTAAAGAGTAAATATAATGGATGCAAAGTCATGCACACAAGTAAAAATACATAAATTTTATAGTGATAGAATCTCATCAACGGATTACGGTTTTAAAAACGGGAACATTGCCCCTTATTCACGCATTATCTCTTTTATTATCTTTTGATGTATTAGCTCTCCACGCGGTAACCAATTTTACAATTCTGACCCGGTTAGGACTTTTTCGGGTTATATGGTGTGTTGGGTAAAATTGGAAAAGGCTAAGAGTTTCAAAATTGAAAAAGTCATTTATGATGTCCCTTAGTGCTTTTTTTGGGCTTTTGCTCATTTTCTATTATTTTTCTCTATTTTTTTCTGTTTTTCACTTCATTTCTTTTCCTGCTATTTTTGTTGAGCATAACAATTTTTTTCTTTCCCCTTCTTACGCACTTTTCGGACTTAAATTTTGAATTTTTCCATTTTTCACAAATCCGAACCAATTGGGGTTTTTCGGGTTGTCAAACGAAAGGGAAGAGTTTATTTGGCTTAATCTGGGTTACAAAAGGGTGATTTTTCGCTACTTTTTCTGGCTAATATTTTGGGTTGACAAATGAGGGCCTACTTTATTGTCCGAAATACTTATTAAATTACCATATGCATCTCGAGATTAATTCAATTTAGAGATTTGTAGCGCGCTTTTTAAGGCAATACCACACACGTTTTTCATAACCGATCAAAATGAAAGGATTGATATCCTCGACGATTTTTTAGGTGCTGAAAAGAACTTTGAGTTAACAATTAACTCGGATTGATTTATAAATTTCACAAAGATGTAAGGCTCTAATCTCACCGGGTTTGTTAATCTCCACACTTATTCGTTAGGTCGTCAATTTTCGCTCAATTTTCATCTTTTGTCAATTTCGGCTTTATGTATGTTGAATTTTACAACTTGAGACTTCAATCCGACTTTTAATGCTATTTTTATTAATTTTGAATTTTAATTTTAATTTATTTTGAACAAAAATATATTTTTGGGTTTTTCAAAATTTTATGATTTTTTTGAAATTTCTGGGCATTTTTGAAAATTTGTGAAGTTTTAGAAATACGCACTTGTGACCCCCCCCCTAACTTAGACTTTTGCATTGTCCTCAAGAAAAAAGGACTAAAATCTAACTCAAAGAGAATTAAAAGTGCGGAAAAATAAAACAAAAAAATTAGAACATAAATGCAGCATGACACTAACTGACACTCATACATGACTCAAAACTATTAAAAAAAATTCAAATCACCCCATATGCGTCGGGGGTGCGAAGACCTCTCATCTCTCCACGGACTCACCCGACCCCACTCACGGGTTTCGATGCTCTCCTTGTCTCTCCCGTCCAACGATTATAAACCAACAATCGGAATAAGTTGGGACCTCGCCCATAAATAAAGGAAAAGCCGAGAGGCTCGTCGTGACTAATCGGAAAGGGATCCTCATGATGTTGACTCAAAGCGTGGTCTGTGTGCGCTGACTTGGAGGGAACACCTAGGTTTCTTTCAATTTTTAAGATGCATGGGCCAAGCTCTAAGTCGAACAAAACATAACTTTTCTCGCCAATCGGTTCTGGGACCTCAAGTGGTATGGGTGGATGGTCACAACGAAGAAACTCATCAATTTTATTTTTCCACCCTCTCTCTCCTAAATAACTACATGAGTCCAATAGAGATTGAACTTCATCATTAAGGCTCTCATCCACCTGCCCGAATTCTCTCTTAAAGTCCGCTAGGCTCAACTCCTCAAGATCGCTCACCTGCTTTGTTTCCACATCCTTCCTTCCTCGTTCCAATTTAGTATATACCTCCTCACTCTCATGGATCAATACTAAGCAGGTCCCTAGTGCATCTCCACAATCATTTTCGTCAAAGTACTCCTCTACGATCTCATCTATGAAGCTCACCGTGTGAAGATCATCTTCTTCCCCCGTATGTTGGGCAACATGGAAGATGTTCGTCTCTAAAGTCATGTTCCCAAAAGTGAGTTACATTTGCCCATTTAGAGTATTGATGATTGTGTTAGCCATAGCTAAGAATGGTCTCCCAAGAATGATGGAAACATATTTGCTCGAGGAGAAGGAGGGCTCCGTGTCCCAAATGACAAAGTCTACCGGGAAGTAGAAAGTGTCCACTTGGACGATCACGTCCTCAACTATACCTCTTGGGATCTTTACGGTTCGATCCGCTAATTGGAGAGTGATCTTTGTGGGCTTCATGTTGCCCAGATCAAGTTGCCTATAGATGGAGTAAGGGAGGATATTCACACTTGCTCCTAAGTAAAGTAAGGATTTTTCAATTTTATTTTCTCCAATGATGCAGGAAATGGTGGGTGCACCAGGATCTTTGAATTTTGGCGGGAGATCATTAAGTAGGATGGAGCTCACGTTCTGTGCTAGAAAGACGTTTTTCTTTACCTTTATCTTCCTCTTCACTGTTAATAAGTCTTTGATGACTTTTTCATAAGCTGAAATTTGCTTAATGGCGTTGAGGAAAGGTAAATTTAGCTTTAATTGCTTTAGCATGTCTAGCAGTTCATCACGGCGGTTTCCTTTGTGGGAAGGAATCAACCTTTGAGGAAATGGTGCTGCGGTGGGTGGTTTCACTACTACCTACGGCTCACTAGTGCCTTCTTTATCACTCTCATTCAAGGGGACATCTTCGGCCTCTTTCGTGTCGGGCGAAATCTCCTTATCTTTGGTTGCGTCGTGTGGGGGAGGTGATAAATCAATGACTCTCCCACTACGAAGAGTATTAATTGCGTTTCATTTCTCCGGATGGTCATGGGATGTGGAGCTAACACTAGTTTGACCTTGGGGAGGTCTTTGGACATGGGCAGGAAACTTTCCCTTCTCTTGGATACTAAATGAGGATTGCATCTTTGACAGATTTTCATTTATGTCGCTAATCAGATGATCATATCTATCATTGGTTACAGTCTGGTTATTGATAAATTAATTCATCGTATCCTCGAGAGTTCACCGCGGTGGAGGGGTGTATGCTCCTTGAGGTGGTGGTGCTTGCACATGTCCTTGCATGTGTGGAGCTGGTTGAAAGTGTTGTGGTAGATGTGGGGTAACATGTGAAGTAGGATTCATCGCAGCATGTTGTTGCCCATATCTAAAACCGGGGTAGTTTTTCCATGAAGGGTTGTAAAAATTCTCGTGCGGTGCACCGAAATTACCCTTGAATCCTCCTATACCACTGACTTACTCTTGAAGCATCACTTTGTAGGCGGGTATAGTCGGGCATTCCTCAGTTGAGTGATCCGCCTCACAAATCTCACACACCTTCTCGACGGGGTTTGGGATGGATCCAGTTGGTCCTCTTCCATATACTTCACATAGGTCTCGCAATTCTTTCTCAAGTATATCTAGTCGATTGTCCGTCATAGAATTCTTATCTACATGAAATAGGTCGGACGCCGTTGGAGTGGTGGTCACTTGACGACTTCAATTTTGAGCATTAGGGTCAGATGTATCCTAGGATTGGGTAGTCTAGGCAACATACGTCAGGTGAAGCTTAGCATCATGGGCGTCTAGTTCGACAAACAGACTAGTACCCATGGTTTCAAGGAGTTGCTTGGAATTAAGATTCAGCCCATTATAGAGAAAGGAAATGATTTGCGCTGTATCAAACCCATGATGGGGGCACGAAGTAATTAACTCATTGAAATGCTTGTAACATCGATGAAACGACTCATTTTCCAATTGTCTGAAATCTTGAATTTGAGCCTTTATGGAGATTTTTCGATGTGGTGGAAATAATTTCTTGAGAAATTTAGATTGCAACTCGTTCCAAGATGTAATCGATCTTGTAGGTAAAGACCATAGCCAGGTCTTAGCCTTATCTTTTAGTGAGAATGAGAAGAGTTTGAGGCGGATCACCTCTTGTGTGCAAGTTTGATCATTGAGAGTTTCACACACATCCTCAAATTCCCTGATGTGGAGATATAGATTTTCAGAATCCAAACCATGGTAATGGGGTAACATCTGGATCATCCCATTTTTAAAATGAAATTGCCCGGCATTATACAGGAGTATAATGCATCCCGGAGTGACATGCGTTCGGGATATAAGATTTATCTCATTGGGCGGTATGGGGCCTCTTCCTCACCAGCGGTTGCACTACCCTGTTGCGACATGTCTCTCTCGCTTAACGACTCGGTGTCCTCACTTGATATGCTCGGAGCGTGCTCTGAAGTGTGTCCTAATAAAGGAAATGGAGTGTTATTTGAGATTGAGTGTGACGGTGTGGGAGGTGGAACCCAAAATTATGGGCCGTCAGGAATGTGAGGGCTATCAGGGTCGTACTCAACAATTGGATTTTCGTGAATATGGGTTGGAGAATTATGGGGAGTGGGAGTGAGTTCAGAATTTTGCATTAACAGCTTATGAGAGATGATGATGAATCTTTTTGTGCTTTTTGAATTTTTTTATGTTTTTGGATTTTTGGAAATTTTTGGTCAAAGTTTTAGATTGACTCGATCTAATCCAAAGTCTACCTAATTCCCCGACAACTGCTCCAAAAACTTGACGCGACTCGAAAAGTGTCTCTAATGTGAGTTCTCTTCTAGACTCAAGTGCAAGCCTGTCACGTTAGTAATAAACCCAGTAAGTCGGGATCGTATCCACAGGGAAATAGGACAACAGAGTTGTAACGACGTTGGATAGATAAGGAAATCTTAACTCTGACTCCAAAGGAAAAAGAAAAAGTGATTTGATTTGTGGAATAACCACACTAGATGCAATTATGAAATTATGAAAGAGTGCAACTATTCTAAATTACCTAAAATACTGATGAAGAATGATTTGAAACTTTAAACTATATGATGAAGAAAACAGGACGGGAATACAATCCCCCAAGCCTAGTGTATTGCAGGTATAATACTAATCGTAAATTTATATGATTAATTAGACCCAAAATTTACTACTCCCAAGCATTATGTATATGAGGTTCAAGCCCGCACCATACTTAATCAAAGGATGAGTAAATCAGTATTGCGATAGTTACACTCAAATTGCATTCTAAAGCATCCCGATTACCCTGAAGCAACAAGATCCAAATATCTACAATTGTCGCATTTCTACGCAATACGGTCATAATAAATCACTAAATTCAAAGGATTAATTTTTTACTCATGCAACTACCACATCAGGTTGAGTTCATGTATCCCGACCTTAGAAAATCTAGCCTAACATGCTGAAACTAATGAAAATAATTTTTGAATTGCAGGAAATCATGATTAAACTATGGAAGAATTGTAGAATGATGTAGAAAGAAGATTGTAGAGAATAAATTAACTACTAATCTTACCAAAGCACTAAAAGTATCAATGAAAAATACTTGTAATCACAGAAATCTAAACAATCTTCAATCTTGGAACTAAAATTGTAATCAATCTTCAAACTAGGGTTTTTACAGAAAGAATGGAAAATTAGACAAATTCTCCTTGCTTAAAAATGATAATAACTGGGGCTTAAATACCCTGCAAAACTCCAAGAGTTTTAGTTGAACTAGGACTCTCCATTAGAGAAAGATAAAAAATAAAAACTCGACAGTCGGACCGGTCGGTCCTTCCTTGGACCGGTCTAGCTGGAGTCCAGATCGGTTCTTTTATTTCTTGGGCGGATCGATCTGGTGCGGATTTGTTCATTTATTTTCTTTCAGCTTCGATCCGTCTTCGGTCCGGGGTTCTCTAGAATTTGGCATTGCTGATCGGTCCGGCCCGGATCGGTCCGAGTTTCCTTTTACTTTTTCTTCAAACTTTGACTTCTCATAACTTTCACACCAGAATTCCGATTTAGGTGCGTTTCTTCCTATGTACTCGTAATTGAAGGGTTTTCGTTTTTTCTTTAGATGCCTTATCCGAATTCCAGGTAAAAATTACACTTTTTCCCTTTTAATTTTTCCTTCTTTTCTTTCTTGATTCTTCCTGTTTCTTTCTTTCTTTATTGACATTAAATACCAGCAAAATTAGTTCAAAATATTTGAAACTCGGTGTACTCGTTAGAATAAGTCAGTAGCAAGATTATGAGATAAAATCAAATCGATTACGTTGTTCGAGGTGCTAAAAGTAACTAGATTATTGGGATAATTTTGGAAGAATTTATTCCTAATCATCCATCCAAATGGCCACTTCAAGTGCGCCAAAGTGTTCGAAAGGGTCGAGATAGTCCAAAACTTCTATCAGAGGTATTAATTTGTGGTTCGAGTCAATTTTGGAGCAAACCGACATCCCGAGAGGGCATTTTGGTCATTTGTATTTTTGAAGTAATAATACCTACAAATTTTCTAAGTGAAATATATTTGATAAGAGAAGGGAGTTAGGGTGAGAAATGTGAGAAACAAAAAGAAGTCACAGAGAGGCCATAGTACTAGAACCACCATAGTTACACCCCTTGCACCACAAATACCACCATCGCATAGATTGTAGGAAGAAGAACGTACCTATACCCATCATCTTCAAAGGATCAGATCTTCATATTAAGGCAAGTGTTTAATATTGCTAAATTCTGAGCATGTGTGATATTCATGTTAGTAGAGGATGATTAAACCCAAGAATATATAGAGTTTTGATAAATTTTTAGGAATAAATATTGAGGTTCTTGATTCAGATTCGTGTTAGGTTTAACTCCTTGATTTAGATAAAAGAAAATGATGAATTGGGATTATCCCAATGTGAAGAGATATGGGTTGTATAATGGTTTTTGTATAAAAATGATGAACTAGGCTTCTTGAGAATTTAATTGGAATTAATTTGATTAATCGATGAGTATTGACGATTTAATGATCCTTGTACGATAGAAATCATTTATATGAGTTGGTATAACGTTTAGTATAATTGTTTTGGAGTTTGGGAATGATTCATGAAGGTTTTAAAGGTTAAAAATTGAGGAAACCCGTAATAGTGCAGTGGAGAAGACGAGACCCGTAGGGGAAAATCGATTCGATTACTGACCGAATCTATTCGGCGAGGCGTATCAATCTGCATTAGAGTCGAATCGATTCTGCGACCTAGTTTTGGCCACTTTTCCCCTTTTGTTTAGAATCTTTGGAAATCGTTCGGGAGTCATTTTTGGGATTAAATTTTAAATATAAAGGGGAATATGTTAAAACACCAATAGGCCTAGGTTGGGTTTTAGGCGTGGCCCTATGAGGGAAGTTTAAGAGCTAAATTAAATAGGTTTAAAAGATAGGAAAAATCTAAATTGAAGGATAATTCGAGTCACGAGAATTCGAGAGAAATGATGACATAGATCACTATGATAGGAGTGAGTTACCTACTGATATTATATATATAGAAATGGACACACTTCGAGTGGCGACACATTCTCGGAAGTGTGCGGCAATTAGTAAAATAAATAATTAGTCATATGTGAGATAAAAATATATTACGTATGGGATGTGTAATATAGGCCGGGGAGTATACCTATACTGATGATATAAATATATAGGTTGTGTGTACTACCTAATGCATGCTTTCTTATGTGTATGACATACCTACGTTGCTTGTTATCACAACAGGTTTTCATGTCGGGACAGTCATATCCTAATGAGCATTGGGGGGATCTTTGACATGTACCTTAGAATATAGAAGCTAAGAAAGGCATATATAAATGAGAACGATAAGCTGACGGTCATATGGGTGCGTAGGTATGTGCGTATCCCATAGGCTTTGAACTATATTCGCCTTCACTAGGTGTGATTTGTATTTATGGTTCGAGAGAGATACCGAACCAACAGTCCTTTATACAGTACGTGATGTACTAGGACATGATAGCAGAGTATGCATGCACCGAAGGTGTCAGTCTAGGGTTGCTATAGTAGTATATATATATAATTAGGTGGACATATATATGTACTTATGATTTAATCCTATTGTTTGTGCTTAGTAGATGAGAAAGATATTGATATCGGAATGTATATAAGTGTGCGAGGATTTAATAGTAAATGAGAAATTTTAAATGTCTAATAGACATAGAAAATAAATTATTTTATGGGTAACACTGGTGAGCACCAAAAGTTAGCAGATGAAATAATATATTTAATTCGAACTAGTTAGGAGGGATAACATAACTAGGGTGGGTTAAGAGTATACGTTAGGCGTGTACACTAGTTAACGGGTGAGGACCTCAAGTGAGAATTGTGAACCTAACAATCATATAATATCTGCTAATTATGCAGTTTTAAATACTTGCTCGATTTTTTAAATGTCTTTACATGGGCTCTGACCCGTTTCTCCCAAATCTTTTTTTTGTAAAAACCATTTTTAGGTGCCCAACCATAGGGAAGCCCTACTTAGGAGTTCACTATCATTTCCGTTGTTAAAGTTTTTCTGGTCGATTGTAGGACTTATTTGGTAGACGTCTCATTTCCTTTCTGATTTGATGCCTCCTTATTTTATCTCAATCGGGCACGTTGCCTATCTTCTGTTTAGCAGTTATTTTAGAGACATTGTACTTATTTTATTTCAGTTGTTGGATGTAGACTTTTGATTATGGATTATTGTATTAGAGTTTCAGACTGGGGTGTTTACTACCAGCTTGTTTTATTTAATTCCGTATTTTATTATTGTGGTGTTGATTAATTTAGTATGGTGAAAGTAATGCCTAATTGTTTAATTGTTTTAAATCTTTGTGTGTTAATTAAAAGATAAAGTTTTGACACAAGCTTTTCAAATACTAGGTGGTTGATAAGTATTAAAAAGTTTTCAACAAGTGATGCTAAGAATGAACTAATCTGGATATTCTGTTTTAATTTATTAAAAGCCTGATCACCTGGTATTTAATTAAGCGGTGTGTCACATAACATGGTGCCTTTTGAGACTTTGTATGGGAGATCTTGTTGTTCATCCTCTTATTGATTAGAGCTGGGGGACAACAAGCTTCTCGATATGGAAGAGATTCGAGATACGTTGGCAAGGATTGAATTAATCAGGAATCATATTCTGGTGGCTCAAAACCAACAAAAGAGTTACGCCAATGAGAATTGGAGATTATTAAAGTTTGACATGGGTGATCTAGGGTTTCTGCGGGTATCTCCCATAATAAGAATGATGCGGTTTCGAAAGAAGGGGAAGTGGGTGCCTAGGCATGGGGGTCTGGTTCCATCATCGAGAGGGTAGGTCCGGTTGCATATACCCTCACCTTACCGGAGCATTTGCAACAGATTCATAAGCTGAATCACATGTTTTTCATTGAGGAGGTATCTTAGGGATGACGTGGCTTATCGGCATATTACATTGGAGGAGACTGTTTATAGCTTGATATTTCCTATGAGGAGATACCTATTGCCACTTTAGGCCATAGCGAGCAGAATCTTTGGTCAAAGGTGGTACCATTAATGCGTGTACATTGGGGACACCACAACGTTGCCAAATCGACATGGGAGCACAAAGATGACATGTGAAAAAAGTATCCAGAGGTCTTTGTGGAAGTTACGTTCGAATTTCGAGGAATAAATTCCGTTATTAGGGGGAGAATATAATGCCCCGTACTTTTATGAATATGTAATTTCCACATATGTATGGATTTATTAATTTAATAAGAGAAATTGAATGGATTTTGATAAATATAAATTAGCGAGTTAAGGATTAATATTTATTTTTATTTCTATTATTATTATTATTATTATTATTGTTGTTGTTGTTGTTGTTGTTGTTGTTGTTGTTGTTGTTGTTGTTGTTGTTGTTGTTATTATTATTATTATTATTATTATTATTATTATTATTATTATTATTATTATTATTATTATTTGTGTGTGATAAGAAAATAGAGATGCGTTATATCATATGAAGTTCATGAGTGAAAAGCAACGATTTATTATGTTATAACGATAAAGAGTTACATCGACGGATTTATATATTATATGAACTACGTTTACTGTATGCACGTGTCGGGCCTAATTAATGAGATGTTTGTATATTTTTAGTTGAGTGACTCAGATGACCCTTTTGAGTGCATTGGTGATCCGAAATGGGTCAAAATAGTCCAGAATAGGTATCTAGGGGTTATGATTGGGTTTTAGGGCCTTTTTAATCATAACATGACCCATATAAGGGTATAGTGGTCCTTTTACACCTATAGTTTAATGTAAAATGGGATTAGGTTGTAATAATGAGGTATTCAAGGGTTGAGGAGGTGGATGACAACCAACTTTTCAATATTTGCATAATTGTGATTAAGAGAGAGTTTAAGAGAAGAGAAAAATAGAAGAAAGGGAGAGAAGGACCATGGAGAAGAGAGGAGGAAAACATCTCCAAAATTAGAATCATCCCTATGTAGAGAGAGAGAGAGAGAGAGAGAGAGAGACTTTGGATTCATATACAAAAGGCAAGTATTTACTTACTTTAGATTGCAATTACGTAGTTAATTACATTCATGAGTAATTAGGAATAAAATTCGAGATTTAAAAGATATAGACTTTGATAATCCAGGTTTAATTGTGTTTCATCTCTGAGTTTTAATTGAGAATGATTAATGATGAATAGATAGGAAATTGGTAACATAATTTCTGGGTTTATAAGAATTAACATGAAAATATTGATAGATTGTTAAAAATCAATAAATTTCAAGATTAGTGATTAGGCACATATTCTTCACCTTTATCCCCTTAATTTCGGTATTTTTATGATCCCATGCAGTGTAAATAGCTTGGATTTGTCTTGTATTTATGCTACTAACCTCTTTTGGCAAGTATTTCGTGTTTTGTGTATTTCTCATGTGCTTTATAGGTATTTCATGCAAGTTAGTGCGAAGGAGAACTCAAAATAGTGAAAGAAAGCAAGAAATGTGAAGTTCAAGGGCATTTTCGTAATTTTTAAGCCTTAGTCCAGAGGTGGATCCAATTGAAAATTTGAAGATCTATAAATTACAACAACACTGGAAAAAACGGTACCTCAATCTGAGCTACGGTGAAGAAGTTACGAGGTTTTGAAGTTGCAAGATAATAAAGAGTCATTTTCAAAACTGAAGAGTCACAACTCTTGAAATTTCTTGTTTAATTCATTTTTATTAGTTGTAAAACATGGGGAGGCAAGGGAAGAGTCAAATTTAGGTATTATAAAAGGGCAAACCCTATTAGTAAGTGGGAGGAGTTGTTTTATCAAGTTGTAGGAGGCTAGTAGTTAGGGTTTCTTTTTAGTTAGTTTTTAAAGGATTCTTATATCCAAGAACCCTAGTTTTGAAGTTTGGATCCTATTCAAAATTCAAATATCTATTCAAGGTTCATAATTCATCCATTGCAAGTAATTTTAATTTATTGTTTTTATTGCTTTCATAGTTAGTTTAATTAATTGTTTCTCTCTTGTTTTCCAATCCGAATTCAAGTCATGTTCTTAATTTTCTAGATTTAGTTATGAATTCCTAAACTTTCAATTTTAAGTTTTCTTTTATTTTAATAATGTTAAGCTAAGTTTTTAAGGGTGGGGATGCATGAACCCAACCCGATGTGGTATGCATAGATATAAAATTTGTCCTCTAAATTAAATAAGTGATTTGATCGTGTTGTATAGTTTCACAACCATTGTAGACCTTTTGACCTTGTTTGCCCTAGGTAACCGAGGTGTTTAAGGACGCAAAGGGCATGAACTATTGCGACACTGATTTACAAATTCTTTGATTATGTATGATGCGGGCTTGAACCTCATATATGTAATGCTTTGGAGTACTAAAGACTGGGTCTGATCAATTATCTAATTTATGACTAATTTTGTACTGGCATACACACTAGGGTTTGGGGGACTGTATTCTTAACCCATTTCTTCATTCATATTAATTCCTTCTTAGTTAGTTAATTTTGCATGCTTAGGTTAAGTTAATTGAATTTAGTTAATTCATAGATAAAATCCAAAAGTCACTCATCTTTTTCTTTTCTTTTCTTTTAACGTCAACTTTAGGATTAAACTCCCTTACCTTTGTCATCATGTTCACACATCCTCACTCCCAGTGGATTCGATACCCAGACTCGCCACTGTAATCCTTAAGAGTGTAGTTACAGGTTTAGTTTTTTTATGTATTGAGATTGGAAGCCGATAACAACGACTAGTGTATTACACGGACGCTCGATTTTTCCACTCGATCAAAATGGCGCCGTTGCCGGGGACTATTTGTTATAGATTATAATTGACTTACTATTTCGAAAAAAAATACACAAAAAAAATATATTTGTTTCACGTTTTTGAATTTCCCACTTTGAAATGTCTTATTTTAACTCTTTTGGTGGCTTTAATTGTTATGCTAATAGTGAGGAGGAGAATGAACTCACGATTTATGAACATTAGATCAATATCACTAAAGATGAGTCTCATATATGCAAGCCCAGTGCTAAGGCCATCAAAATTTATGAAAATGAAAGGCTCCAAGAAGAAAGGCGTGAAAAAGAATATAAGGAAAAAAATCGTTGTTGGGAGCAAGAGTTGGATGCATTATTCGAATCCAATGACGATTTTTCTTTCGATATTTTTTAGACTAAATAATATTTTCAACCAAATGAGGAATCAAATGAAGAATCACTTGAGCTTGAATTTATGTCCTCACCATTCTAATTCACTGTTATCGAACCATTAAATCCATCACAAGAACAGGATGAATGTCTTGAGGATGTTGATCCGATTCTTGTATTGTAATGTTTTTTTGAGATGCTTCATCTTACGGGCCATACACTTAGACATGTCACTCCACCAGATCCAACTGAAAATTTTGGCGGAGAAGATTTTGAGGACAAGGACTCAATGCTTAAATTACTTTACGTGATGGACTCTTTTTGTTTGTGTGATCCGCTTCCTATACTACTTGAAAATATTTTAGAATGTGATTCTATTTTTCTTGGATCCCAAATGTACTTTTCCCCCTATGCACCCAAATCCTTCATTATTCCCCTAAATTTTTTAATTGGTGATGGTTCATTTCTTCTGCTTTTCACATGCCTTCCGTTTTCCCAACGAAATTCTTATTTTTCGGGCGGCATGCTTTCTAGTGAGGGCACACCATTAATCCCACAAAGTCATATTGTATTTTAGGTGGACTCTCAAATTTTTCGACTTCTAGTTTATAACTTATTAGAAGTTAAAATCGTAGGTTGTACATAATTAGCCTTTTCTTTTTCTTTTTCTTTCTTTTTTGATTAATTAGTTAAAGTTTTTGTTATTCTTTTTGTTATGCTTGGTTCTAACATGTTTTATAGATTCAATGGACTCGCACTCATTGGGGATCGCTCCATTTGGGTAATATCTTTCTTTTCCTCTCTTTGTGTTGTGTTCTTGATTCGCATTGAGGACAATGCAACATTTAAGTTAGGGGGTGTGGGATATTCTTCCTGTTTATTGTTTAGATTCATTGATTCGATCACATGTTCTTTCCAAGTGTGTTTTTTTTTAGAAAATTTCAAAAATTAAAAAAAAATTGAAAAATTTTGAAGAAGGCAAAAATATTTTTTTTCAAAATAAATAAAAATTGGAATTTAAATTTTTCAAAAATATCACATTTATTCTATTTAAAGTATCAAATTGTTAAATTTCAATTGCACTAAGCCAAAATTGACCGAAGATGGAAATTGTGCGAAAATTGACGACTTAACGAATAAGTGTGGAGATTGATCAAACCCGGTGAGATTTTGAGCCTTTCAATTTTTTATGAGTTTTTAAATCAATCCGAGTTTATGATTAACTCAAAGTTCTTTTCAGCGTTTTAATAAGACGTTGATGATCTCAATCCTTTGTTTTGATCGGTTACGGGAAATGTGTGAAATATTGTCTCGAAATTCATGCTAAATATATCTCTAAACTTAATTAATCTCGAGATGTATATGGTAATGTAATTAGCAATTTGGACAATGAAGTAGGCCCTCATTTGTTTAACCCAAAAATATTAGCCATAAAAAAAAGTTGGACAAATTATCCCTTTGCAACCCAAGTTGAGCCTAACAAATATTTCCCTTTCGTTTGATATCCCGAAAAACCCAAATAGACTGGAATTGTGAAAATTGAGAAAATTCATCAAGTAAGTCCAAATTGTGTAATAAAAAGGGGCAAGAGAAAAGCAGAACAAAAGTGCTCAACAAAAAATAGCAAGAGAAAAAAAATGAAAATAGAAAAAGAAAGAGAAAAATGAGAAAATGCCCGAAAAAGCACTAATGGACGTCATAAGGACATTTTCTAATTTCGAACATTCCGTCCATTCCCATTTTTACCCTTTATACTTTTTAACCCGAAAAGTCCTAACCGAGTTCGAATTGCGAAATTAATTATCGCGTGGAGAGCTGAGATACAAAAAGATAATATGAGAAATTAAATGGTGTGATTAAGAGATGATGTTTCCCGTTTCCTAATAACTGTATTCCGATGATGAGATCTTTGCGCCATATATTTCCTTCTTTTCAATTTTGTATGCATGAATTTTTGTCCATTATATTTACTCTTTATATCATGCATACCGAGAGAAAATAACCACAATCCGAGTGATTCGTTTGTGAGTGCATCCGTAAGAATTTGAATCAAAATAAATTTTTGAAAAGTAACGTAATGCTCAATCGGAGGAAATTAGAGGTTTAATTTTTGGCTTTGCACACACACACTATGGTTTGAGACATTTGAATAAGAATTTATAGTGATTAGTTTTCAAAAAGTTTCAATTGTACAATTTTTAAGTATTTTGATATATATTTGAGTTAATAAAGAATTTTGTGGGTGTATTCACTGCAAACCCTCACAAGACAAAACTCGTCCTATTAGGGTAACCTAGAGGTTTAAAGCCTTATTGCATATGCTCAATGCAATCACTTGCCTGCGAAAGTGGAATTATATTTTAATAAAGGAATTTTCAGGAGAAGAATTTTGTTAGATTTATTTACATTGCTCGGGACGCGCAAAGTTTTAAGTTAGGGGGTGTGATTAGGCACATATTCTTCCCATTTATCCTCTTAATTTCGATATTTTTATGATCCCATGCAGTGTAAATAGCTTGAATTTGTCTCGTATTTATGCTACTAACCTCTTTTGGCAATTATTTCATATTTTGTGTATTTCTCATGTGCTTTATAGGTATTTCATGCAAGTTAGTGAGAAGGAGAACTCAAAACAGTGAAAGAAAGCAAGAAATGTGAAGTTCAAGGGTATTTTCGTAATTTTTAAACCTTAGGCCGGAGTTGGATCCAATTGAAAAGTTGAAGATCTCTAAATTATAAGAACACTGGAAAAAACGACACCTCAATCTGAGCTACGGTGAAGAAGTTACGAGGTTTTGAAGTTGCAAGATAATGAAGAGTCATTTTCAGAACTAAAGAGTCACAACTCTTGAAATTTCTTGTTTAATTCATTTTTATTAGTTGTAAAATGTGGGGAGGCAAGGGAAGAGTCAAATTTAGGTATTATAAAAGGGCAAACCCTATTAGGAAGTGGGAGGAGTAGTTTTATCAAGTTGTAGGAGGCTAGTAATTAGGGTTTCTTTGTAGTTAGTTTTTTAAAGGATTCTTGTATCCAAGAACCTTAGTTTTGAAGTTTGGCTCCTATTCAAAATTCAAATATCTATTCAACATTCACATTCATCCATTTAATGTAATTTTAATTTATTGTTTTTACTGCTTTCATAGTTAGTTTAATTAATTGTTGCTCTCTAGTTTTCCAATCCCAATTCAAGTCATGTTCTTAATTTTCTAGATTTAGTTATGAATTCCTGCACTTTTAATTTTAAGTTTTCTTTTATTTTAATCATGTTAAGCTAAGTTTTTAAGGGTGGGTATGCATGAACCCAACCCGATGTGGTATGCATAGATATAAAATTTGTGTGTTGTATAGTTTCACAACCATTGTAGACCTTTTGACCTTGTTTGCCCTAGGTAACCGGGGTGTTTAAGGATGCAAAGTGCATGAACTATTGCGACACTGCTTTACACATTCTTTGATTATGTATGATGCGGGCTTGAACCTCATATATCTAATACTTTGGAGTACTAAAGACTGGGTCTGATCAATTATCTAATTTATGACTAATTTTGTACTGGCATACACACTAGGGTTTGGGGGACTGTATTCTTAACCCATTTCTTCATTCATATTAATTACTTCTTAGTTAGTTAATTTTTCATGCTTAGGTCAAGTTAATTGAATTTAGTTAATTCATAGATAAAATCCAAAAGTCAATCATCTTTTTCTTTTCTTTTCTTTTAACGTCAACTTTAGGATTAAACTACCTTACCTTTGTCGTCACGTTCACACGTCCTAACTCCTTGTGGATTCGATACCCAGACTCGCCACTGTACTCCTTAAGAGTGTAATTACAAGTTTAGTCTTTTTTTTTTATTGAGATTGGAAGCCGACAACAACGACTAGCGTATTACACAGACGCTCGATTTTTCCACTCGATCAATTAGATTAATATTGAGCTGTTAAAATTGAATAATGATCAGGAATTCTTGTGTTTAGATAATGGATTTGTGTTTAATTTGATGTTGGAATACTTCTGGTTGATAATATATTGATGTGGGAAATCAATATTAGGTTTTGGTAGGCTTGGGACCTCCGTTATAGAATTTTAGAGGTGAAAACCCGAGGAAGAAGATGATTGGAAACCCAACAAATCAAACAAGTTCGCTGGGGGAGGGAATCGATTTGACCTAGTATACTGGTTCAGTCTGCTAAGTGAACCGATTCAATTTGCTGACGGGCCCGAATTTTATTTACATACTGTTTGGACTCGTTAGAGCTTGGGGAATGAATGTAGGATCTTACGTGGTAGAGTGTGACAACTTTGTAATACTTCAAGGATTTTGTCCACGGATATATGGGTTTAGGTGAGATAAACTGGGAATTGAAGTGAGTGAACACTTTTCTATAAAAATAAAAAGTCATTTCAGAATTCAGGATTTGTAAAATTGTACGTTGTGGGATTTTCATACGAGGTTAGTACTTTATACATATACATATTGAGGTTACTTGTATATATATGTTTGATTGTTACTTGTTTGTATTGAACATACCTACTTAGTAGTTATATCGGTAGGAGGTTGTGTATAGTTGGCAGTCCACCTTCGCATTGACCAACAGGTGTTGGATTGATTCCCTAAGTCATAGTATTGTTACATAGCCACTATCAATGTGTGAGGATAGATGTTGGTTTGGAGATCAGTAGGGTGAAAAGTGGTATGATTGAGATCCCCCGCAAGTATGTTTATGATTACCTCCATTGTTTGTGTGCATGTTGTGTTCAGTGGTGAGATTACAACTCGGTGGCTCAGTGTGCTTCGTGATATGTCTGGAGCCTGACAGCTCATGAGGGATGCATCTGTGAGGCCTCAGCTCTGAGAATACAATTATACGTATGTAGAAATTGAGATATATGTATGTGTACGGGATATGATATGTATATCAATTTATAACACGGGTGTAGCTATGTTTGAATATCTATTTATAGTACGAGTCAATATATGTTATTATATCGTGAGTACTTCTATTTATAGCAAGTGTGTAGCTATGCTATTGTTTATGAAAGTACACCTCGTGAGGGTAGAATATGCTTATGTAATGGTGATTACTAGGGTATGGGCTTTTATAGATATTATTGTCCTAGTTAGACTACGTAGCATAATTATGATAATAAAAAGAATGCGTTTGGTATGCACTATGGATAAGAGGTGAGCATAAATATCATGTGAGTGAGATCAATAAATTAATTGTGAAAGTAATACACTATATGTTTTATTGATTAAGAATTGAAATACTTGCAAAATATTTTCTAACTTTCTTGGCATTGATCCCCGGACAAATTTGTTTTCTTATTTTTATTTAGCAGTAATAGGGACAACAGGGGTATATCTTTCATGCCATTGCGAGAAATTGTTGTGGATGTTATGAGTTTGTTTTATGCACCTCAGTTCGATTCTATCTAGATATGATGCAGTGTCATTTCAACCTTTTCTTTAGGTCCTGTTGCTTGTAGTTGGATAGAATTTTATTTATATCCGACTCAATTTATTTATTACTTATTATTTACACCAGATGGTTATTTTTAGTGGCCGATGATTTATTCGGTTAACATTGTTTATTTATGCATATCAGTTTATTCTATCTATTTAGTCACATGTATGGTTTTATTCCATTTTATATTTTATTTCTTGTTATGATAGTGATGTTGAGAATAAAATCATACTTGATTCCTATTTTATTTTAATAAAGGATTGATCAACCGGTATTAAAATAGGTGGGATGTCACAGTTGTCTCGTGTTATTAATGAGATGGAAGGGTATGCTATTGAGGAGGTTGACTTCCCATTGAGGCTGAACGAGTTCATTTGAGAAATTTTGGTGTCTACAATAAATGCTACTTTATTTAAGGAAAGGATTATACACATTAAAATCAAAAGAACTATGTACTGAACTTTTAGACCTTTTTAGGTCCCTTATAAACAGACATTTTAACAACACCTAATTACCAATATATTTCATTATGTTTTTTAATCTCTTTATTGTCTTGCTTCCAATATGGCTGGGTAATATGCTTGTCAAAATCTAGATTTTGTGTTTCGTATGTGTATATGACGATTACTATCCTTGAAATGGTATAATACACCTTTGAAATCTCTATAATTTTGAAAAGGTCATTCCCATTTTGGGGACCACTTTACATCAGCTGGATCTTTTAATCCTATTGGTAAAATGGTCTTCCAAATAAAATATTCTTCATTAAAAGTCCTCTTTTCACCCTTTTGTTATAGTTGTCATTTATTTTCTTCCTTTAGACTAATATGTTATTCAAGGCTTTGACTCTATCATTATAAATATTTTCTAATTCTACGTGCATAGCTTGATCATAGCCTTCTACATTCAGCTTACTTTAGACTATCACCTTTAACAAATTTGGAGTGATTTCAACTAGTTGGACATATCATGACCACAAGTCAAAGGATACGAAGCTTCCTATACTTAACATTTTCGAAGTCTTATCAGCCCATAATACTTTTGAAACAAAATTGTGCCAATCCTTTGGATTGTTATATACCATTTTGCTCAGGTTGTTTTTAATTACGTTCTTTATAGATTCTTCCTGACCATTTAATTCAGCATAATAAGGTATTGCCCTTATCAAAATTAATCCTAACCTTGAATTAAATTCCAACACCATTTTTGAATAAAAAAATGTTTGAATTGTTTGAGGTTATAATCTTTATAATCCCAAACCTATAAACAATATCTTGCAAGAAGTCTACTTTTATTTTGGATAAGTGACTTTAAAGCCTTGGCTTCCATCATTTTGGTAAAATAATCTATTACAAGAATTAAAAATTATGCATCTTAGAATACGGAGGATAGATTTTACTAATGGCATCAATAGATCATCCTCTAAATGGCCAAGGGTTCACTACATATTGTAAATAAATCGTAAGCGTATATTTTAGGGGACCATGTTGCTAGAATTTTAGGCATCCTTTAGGAAAGTCTATGCAATCTTTTAAAATGGAAGGCCAATAAAAATCACTCCTTATTAACAACCACTTCATTTGAGGACCAACTTGATGAGCTCCACAAATGCCTTACTGGACTTGGGCAATGGTTACTAAACCTTCATCTTAGGAATTTAGGATTATTCCATCAACACCTCTTTCGAATATATTTTCAGAATACGTAATATACTTGGTTGCTCTTAACCTGACAACATTATCAGTATTAACATTTGGAACAATTAGATATTCAATTAATTTCATTCTCCAATCCTCATCAACATGTATATTTTTAATTACAACTAAAGGCCATCTATTATGCCATAGTGGTAAGAGTCCATTAATGGAACTTAATTTTAGTTTTTACTAGAATCTATCATCAAGCTTAAACGCCAAAGCCTTTTTGAGGCATTTAGCTGACCTTTTCATTTAAAAATCTGGGAATATAGTTTAACATGACTTCATCAAATTTAGACAGTAAATTCAAGGCCACCAGGTTATATAAAGTCAAACCATCAATAATACATCAATAGTCATCAGTTAACTGTATAATGACCAATTGAGAATCCCCATAGATTTTTATTACGGAATAATTACAGCTTTCAAAGATATTTAGGCCCATTATAATAGCTTCATTTTCCACTATATTATTGGAACATTTGTTTTATTCCAATTTATAAAAATAATTTCTTTAATATGTTCAGGGGACTCAATAAATAACCCATATTACTGATCTTATTTCAGTCTTTGAACCATAAAACCATAACTTTCAGTGATTTAAGAAAATGTATACTTTCATATCCACCTCTCGACTCATCTTCACATGGATGATCTGCCAAAAAGTCAGCCAATGCATGACCTTTTGCTAATATTTAAGGTACATAGTGTTCAAAACTCTGAAAGAGCTAACACCCATTTTCCAATCATATTTCATAAAATAGGTATTGTCAACATATATCTAATTAAATCAATCTTTGAAATTACATACACCTCTCCATGCAATAAGTAGTACCTTAATTTCATTGTTGTAAAATACTAAAAAAAATATAATTTTTCCATTACATAATATCAACATTCGTAATAATTTAGATACTACTTAAATAGTAAACAATAAAACTCGTGCCGATAGCACTCCATTTAAAGCATTAGAGGTGGAAACATAAAACTTTAGTGGATTATCCTCTTTTGCAGGTGCCAAAAAATAGCATCTTAACTAAGTATTTCTTAAGAATCTATAAATTTAACTCATGATCTTCCTTCCAATCCATCTATTCTTGATCTTCAGCTTTAAAAAATGAGAAAATCCTTTAGTTTTTCACGTGGAATTAGATATAAATCTGCAATGAAAATTAACTTGTCCTAAAAAACTTTGTAGTTCTTTTTTGTTTTTAGGGATGTGCTTTCCATTGTGGTCTTACCCTTGTTCTTATCAACTTATATTCCCTTTTAATTGACTAATTATTATAGGAAATTTTATTCATAAACTCAGAAGGCACATTTTAAAGGATTCATTTTAAATTGATAGAGCCTTATTCTTTCGAATGATTTCTATAGGTGCGTTATGTGATCATTCTTTAGTTCTTATTTATATTATATCATAAATTTAACACCCCAAAAGGTGATACCCATGTCATGGAAAATGGTATCCATTATCACTACACTGAATTAGGCGTATAGTCAGAACATAGTGGTTACGGATTTGGTCCGTGACCAGCTGGTGGCGGTGTAAAGCCATAACCATAGCTAATAAAGGTGTGACTAGTTCCATGAACCAAAAATGTCATGGAACTAGCTAGATATGGTCACGTGCTTTAGACCTAACCATGTGGGTCACGACCCTTGTAAGAGACCAAGGGGTGACGATTATGGCGACAAATTCGTGCCAAAATTCCCTCCAACTGTGGTCACGGACTAAGGCTATGACCATGTCCATGACAATGCCAAAATTCCATCCAATAAGGTCACGGCTTTAGGTCGTGACCAATTCAAAATGGTCACGGGGTTATTTTAATGCCATGGTCACGGCTGTTGACATGGAAAAAAAATATGGTCACGGCATTAGGTCATAGCTTTGGGCTGTGACCAATGTCTTTATATTAAAACGCCCAATTGTTTTTTCATTTACACCCAAAATTTCTCTCTCTCTCAAAACTCTTGCTCTTCTTAAATTTTTATGTGTTTATTTTAACCCTAGTTAAAATTGTATATGTCAATGTGTATTTATTTTAACCATAGTTAAAATGGAAATCCTAATCTTCAAGTATATGTCAATGTACATTTATTTTATCCCTAGTTAAAATTGAAACCCTAATATTCATGTATATGTTTATATTTATTTATTTTAACCATAATTAAATTTGAAACCCTAATCTTCATGTATATGTTTAATGAGAAATGACTCTACATTAGTGAGATATTGTGATTATTGTTATGTGTTTTATAACATAAATGATATAAGGAGTACGTGATTATTATTGGTTTTTAGTTTGGTTGTTGGATAGTATAGTGGATTTCTTGGATTGATAATACACATATACTTTTAAACTATCTCATAATAAACCCTAACAAAATGTATCTTAGCACTAGCGGTGGGTTGTTGTTTGGATTTCACCTCCGTGAGATTTGTAGGACTCATATTCATACGTTTGTATATTTTTCTCTAGAAAAACGAGGTACGGTGATAATCACTAGCAACAAGAGTAAGAGAGGTTGAAATTAGACCACACATATACCATTTTTATTACTGTGATCCATTTAGAGGGTAATCCTATTTATAGGTATGAGAATAGGAAGATCGAGAAATTTAACTACCTTGCAAATGGGGGAGTTGATCTCCAGCAAGAGTATTTAATCGATCATATTCTATTTTCGCTACCAAAAATATGGGATGACGCTATAGAGAATATATTCCACCCACATAATCCCGATATATCCCTAACCTTGCTTACATTGTTAGAGAAAGATGAAAAAAATTAACCCATTATGCATACTACTGCATACAGAGACCATTGATATAGACTGTGATGTCTCGCGTCATATGCATGTAAAATTGATTTTTTCCAACAATTTGAAAAGGATGGGATTCCAAGTTCATGTCACAGATATCTATACATTAATCATAGATACTCTTCCTCCTTGTTGGCCACGTGCAAAAATCCATAGGTTTTTTAAAACAAATACCGAATGGATGGAGATCAGACAATTGAACATATTCTAAAGTCTTACTCTGAAAAGGTTATATATATATATATAAACTTGATTATTTAGTAATAATTTCATATTATTATAATTATTTAGTCGCTTATGGTTTTTCATTTATGTAGATAAGGTCCGGAGTCAATGTCCAAAATGTACCTAGTGATGAGGTGATACCCCAACGAGGATCTTTATCTCATGCACACCAAAAAGAATTCTCATCACCATTCCCTAAGAAATTTACAACTCCACCTTTGGTTCATTCCCCTACTTTAAGTACGACTCCAAGTATAAGTAGGAAAAATTGTTACTCCAATGCCCCCATCTAGTGCTCTCGATACCTCTAGATCAATTGAAAAGAAGTCCATTGGGTTCTCCATTCTCAGGAAAAACCCCATGGGTGATAAAAATGACCCGTTGAGATTTGAAGCCCATTGTTTGTCGCTAGGAAACATGAACGTGGGAGTCGGAGGAGCAGACAATTGGAACCTTATTTATCAAGGAATCAAAGATAACATCTACGATCAACTCAGTAAGCCATTTACATTTTTTTACCTTTCGAAGCATAAGGTTCTTTCTCAGGTTTTTGAATAATTGAGGACATATTGGACAAACCATCAACAAAGACATTTCTTGAAGCATGCATCGAGCTCCGATATTTTGGCTCTAAAAGACAGAGTGCCTCCCATGTTTAAATGCCGATGGAGAAGTGGAATGATTTTTTGGATAATGAGTCAAAGGATAAGAACCTGGTCCAAAGGGAGAAGAATAAATAAAATAGAAACAAAATTAATGTCCACATGCTAGGCTCCAAAATTTTTGAAGTTTTAAAGAATAAATGGTCAATTAGGACAATGTATGGTCCAGATGACAGTAAACAACCAAATCGGGCCAAGTTATGCGCTTATGCTCGACAAGGTAAAGATAATCAATTCCGGTCGCACTTGGCTAAAACTCTGGAATCAATAATGGTCATTAGTAGTTAGTCAAGTTTGGAAAGGACAAAATGGGGAGGATGAAAGGTGTTGGTCATATATGTTAAAAATAAAATTAAAACACACCGCACCTTTCGTGGATGAACTTTCTTCGATTAGGAATCATATCTCGACCCAAGAGGAATAATAGTCGAGGATCGATGGGGATGTTGAGGATATTAAAAAAAAATAGGACTCTTAACGAATCAAATTGGAAAACTTGTGACTCTTTTTACTGAAGGTTATCAGCCCCTAATGCCTCCTTAAGTTTTCCCTTTGCCCTCCTTCTCAATGTTTCCCCTTTCATGTATCTGGAAGTTTTTCGTCCCAAATGCTTCCTCCTTAAACATTCCCCTTCCCAGTGCCTCCACATATCACAGGTTCTGTATCATCGTCAACCATTCACTATGACTATGAAAAATAGTTACATTTCAAGGACCTGGAAAATAATAGGATTTTTGACATGTGCACACTCATCTACATAGTTGTAAAACTAAAGTACACGACCGACCTTTGCAGAAGGGTGAGGCTTAAGTAATGGTTGATGAAATATACAACAACTGGGAAGATGTACCCGAGTATTTTGATAGTGGGGAAGGCAGAGAATTGAGGCATTATGCAAATTCTTTTACTACTTGGCCAGTTTATCTCTTACTCAAGTTCTTTAATATTTTGTTTTATTTCAGTTGTAATAGCAATTTTTTTTGTTTCAATTATTTTTGTTTGAGTTTTAATAATATTTTTCTTATTTCACTTGTAGTAATATCACTTGGAAAATTTATTTAATTTAGAGTTTAAATTGTGACATTTACAGAACCATATTAATTTTTTGCATGCAACATGACATTTGTTTTAAACTAGTAACACATGACTGAAATTTGAAGATTATTAAATGGATTTATCACTACGAGTGGAACGAACACATCGAGTATGTCAAACATAACACATAACAAATGACCATGTAGTCGCGGGACTCCCGATTTGAGAATATTACCCAAATTTAAAAATAGGCACACTTACGCTAAAAACGTGTCGTGAGTGGGAGGACACCACCAATGGCCCCTAAATGGGAACATGATTGGAATGAACACCTCATGTGTGTCCAACGTAACATGTATCAATGGTCATGTAGTCGCAGGACTCTCAGTTTGAGAATAGGATCCAAATTTAAAAATAGGCACACTTAGACTTAAAAATGCATCGCGAGTGGGCGTACACCACCAACAGATCCCAAAAGGAACTGCGAGTGGCACAAACACCTTGAACATTTTCAACTTAACACATAGCAACTAACCTCATTGTCGTAGGACTCCCGGTTTGAGAATAGGACCCGAATTTTAAAATAGGCACACGTAGGCTTTAAAATATGTCGCGGGTGGGAGACCACCACCAAAGGCCCCAAAATGGCACCGTGAGTGGCACAAACACCTCATGTATGTCAAACATAACATGTATAAATCAGACACATAGTCGCAAGACTCCCCGTTTGAGAATAGGACCTGAATTTTAAAATAGGCACACTTAGGCTTGAAAAATGTGCCATGGGCGGGCGAACACCACCAACGGCCCCCAAACGGCACCAAAAATGTCACCTCATGTGTGTTAAACGTAATACGTAGTAACCGATCACATAGTCACTGGACTCCTAGGTCGATAATAGGACCCAATTTTGAAAATAGGCAAACTTAGCCTTAAAAATTTGTCGCGAGTGGGAGGATACTACAAATGTCCCCCAAATGATACCGTGATGGGCACGACCACCTTGTACATTTCTAACATAACACGTAGCAACCTTCCTCATAGTCAAGGGACTCCGAGTTTGAGAATAGGACCCAAATTTTGAAATAGGCACACTTAGGCTTGAAAATGTGCTACTAGGGGATGGACACTGCCAACGGCCCCAAATGGTCCCGTGAGTGGCATGAACCACTTGACGACGTAATCGCTGGACTCCCGTATTGAGAATAGGACACAAATTTGAAAATAGGCACACTTATGCTTGAAAATGTGTCGCGAGTGGGAGTACACCACCACCAATGGCCCCTCAAACAACACTGAGAGTGGCATGAAACCTCGTACGTGTCAAACATATCAAGTAGCAATCGATCGCGTAGTAGCGGGCCCCCCAATTTGACAATATGACCCAAAATATCCCTTTATTTTTTTTGCCAGTAAAATATGGTCATGTCTCTGTTCCGTGACGATGTTTATTATTTTTTTCTTGATATGTATTTATCGCGGTTCTGGACCGTGACCAGGCTAAAAAAGGTGTAAAGGTTGGTCACGACTGTTGGTCGTGACCGAGTGGAAAATGGGGTAATGTTTGGTCCTTTAGACCGTGAAAATTTTTGGACAACTATAAAGCGAAGTCACAAATTTGGGTCGTAACCAAAGTGTAATGTTGGTCATGGGTAAGTCATGGATTTGGTCCATGACTAGTTGGTGATGACCCTTCTCCTCGACCATGCACCCTTACGTCATGTTCTGTGACCATGACTTTTTTTACTCACAACTATTTTGATCATGGCCCAAATTTATGACCCATGGTCCAGTCACGACCCAAATTCGTGATTGTCTGTAGTGTCCCTTTTAGTAAGTGCTCATGTGTTAATTAAACCAAATTCCATTTTAATCCATTAAAAAGTTCCCAAATTTCGAAGACATCTAAAGGAAATCTTATGATCGTCTTCTTTAGATATGGATATTTGGTTGCATCCTGAGTGACCATTCATCATAGACATGATAGAAATAACAACCGATCTATCAACTAGTAATCCTACCACCATCATTAGCTATGCAACCTTTAGAGTGCATGCATTTAAGTACTTAAAATCAATGCACACTCTTATCTTGCTATTTTTCTTGATGGTTGGCATTATATTAGAGAGCCATTCCACAAACCTAATGGTTCGAATGGACCCATTCTTCAAGAGTCTTTCAATTTCTTCATTTATTTTTATTGTAACTTATAGAGTCATTTTGTGTGGTAACTGCTTCATAATTTCCATCCTTGTTTATTTAGCATTCTATCTTCCACTAATTTCCATCTTAAATGAGAAAAATCATCGTATTTTCAAGAAAAATTAATCCTTATACTTACGTTGAAGATCTATAACCAATTTTTAGTATTCCTTTCTAAGAATTCCACTAATATATGTCCCCATTTTATTTTATTTTGTCCCCAAGTTCACTCCTATTAAATGATTCGACTGATTTACCATGATTTTTTCATATTCTATTGGTGAACTTTCTAACTCACCATTGTGCTGAGGTTCTTCCCATTCTTTTTATCTTTTTTCGAACACATAGTTAGCTCAATTAATGATGATTTATTCACTGAGTTTCGTATTTAGGTGTAACTCTCTAAAATTTATACAAGATAATGCCCCCAATTTCGTTGGCATTTTCAAGTTCAATATATGTGCTACCCATTAATCAACTATTATGCATTTTCTTATTGGTCCCATCAAACCAAAAGCTAGTTCTTCCCGAGCTTTATCTGAGTCTTCTCTTTTTTATTCCTTCGGTATCAACATATCCACTTTTACAATCCCCATATTTTCTTGTCAAAACTTAGTCTCAACAGAGTTAAAGCTGGTGTTAAAAGGTAAGGGATTTTCTTCCACCTCCTCCACATTTTTTTCATCCTTCATCAATAATGTTTTGAGTTAATTCTGAAAAGGATACATTTGTTAGAATGAATTCAATCTCTACCAAGTGAAGCATTGAATCTTGGTTTACCATCGATGATAAAGAAAGAAACTTTAGATCTCTTATGCCTACTTTAAAATCCATTGGTATTAGACCTTTGGTCATCTTTTTATCTCCAAAAATTTTAGTATCTGCCAATTTAACAATTTGTTTATTTATTTAAGATAGTATGGAGTATGTCATTATGTTAATGATATCACTGTCATCGACTACTATATTATTGACTAGTACTCCTTTCACCCAAGACTTTATAAACAAAGGCTTAATGTGATTAGTCATATACCTAGTAGGCTTTTCAAATCCATATATTAAATCCAAAGTAAACATAAATAATTCAAGGTTGTCTACATCTGATTAATTGTCTTCATCCAACTCTATTTTTGGACCCTCATGTCCCTTTTTAGCTTTGAACCTTTTCTAGAGGATCAAAGCCACGTTGATTGGCACTTTATTTAGTTGGGATGAAAATTGGAGGAGTTTCTATTGAGTAGGTCACGTTGCATCCACAATTATAATTTCTTATTTCTCATTTTCACCGAATGAACTATCTCTAGTTATGTTACCCTCATCTACACTTATAGCCTTTTACAATTCTGTAATCATCTCGACCGACTTATCAATTGATTCCCTTCTTATTTTCTATTGAACCTTGGATTTGGTTTCAAAATCAAAGATGCGATAGCTTCTAATCCACTCGGAAGCTAAAATTTGGAGGCCTCATGTCAAGCCCTATAATTTCTTTTAATTTGACTTTTTTGGTTGTGAGGGATCATAATATCTAGATCTCTTTTATTCAACCTTAGTGGATGCACTAGATGCCACATCCCCAGAGCTACTTACTGAAGCTTTATAGTTTTTGGCCTCCTAGGCATCTCATTGAACTGTTGGACAATATTTTATTCTTGAACCACAGACCTTTCAGGAACCTATTTCACTATAGGAAATGATTTTAGAATCCTCACGGGACCTAAAATTTCCATGCATTATGAAATTTTGCCTCATTGGAACATGACCTGATATATTGGTAATTCCTTAGTGTTTTCATATTTTCTCAAGGATGATAAGGGAAAATGAATATCCTCATTTCCCTTGCGATTTCTCTTATAAATCCTCTTAATTTAGGAACCTTTTTGGGTTTTTCAAGTGTATCCACCATTTATATTTTCCTTGATATTTTGTTGTTGCTTCCCTTTCATGGTAATAAATTCAGTATACTGCAAGTGTCTCACACATTTCAATATACTTCTCTCTACACCTAATACATAGGTGTTTCATAACTTTCTAATCTGGATCAATAATTGCTTCAAGCTTTGAAGCCTTCAACTCAAACTATGTCTTAATTTTAAACTTAACACGCCCCTCATTTTGAGGTAGCAAAATGGATTACATGTTTGTCCTTATTTCTTTCACACTAGATAATGGGTCTTCATCAACCCCCATATAGTTTCCCTCTTTTCCAATCAATTTAATCTTTCATTTTCTAATCAACTCTTGCATCCTACCATGAAAAATAGAAAAAATATTAATTGGATAATAGAAGACATTATGCTATTTGCCATAACTTTTTCCTTTTATTTCATTTATGACTACAGTTTTCAAATCATCAGAAAATTTTAACATTTTGACTTTTAGGAGATAATAAATTTTTGTATTCAACTTAGAGATGTCAAAGGAATATTTTTTAATCATCCCATTTTATTTTAGGGCTTAAGATTTTGTTGGTTTGTTCTTTTGATCTAGGGGTTTACAAACTATGGGCTTAGTTCCAATAATTTTAGCAGCATATATCTCTAAGTTTATGTCATTATAATATTTTTTTTTAAAGAAAAAGTGTTTCTTTCCTGCTCTTCCTCTAAAATAGACTCATATATGTACACATTGGCGGTTAATTACACCGGGTTTCTGAATTTAATTGCATCGATCTTCTTTTAAAGCTTCAATTCTATCCGATTTTGGGCCAATTCGACAAATTCGGACTCATGTAAGACTATTTTGCACTGGTTCCTAGATTTTTTAAATCGGTTTATAAATCTAGTTGATTTTTTATCTAGATTTTGACTTATCCTAAACAAGTCAACCATCAATTCTTTTGGTTCAATTTTGAAGAATTATGCATGAAACATATCTTCCATTTTATTCTAAGTCCTAACAATGTTAGGTGGCAGACTTATGAACCAAGAGAGCATTGTATCAATGAGGAACTCGAAAAAAATGCAGTAATTAGTGCCTGCATCGACACACTATCTAGTGAAACTTGTTATATATTGAACTGTATATTGACTCACACCCTCTGAGAAAAAGGAGAATGTTGGGAACTTAAAACCCTTAGAAAGGTCAATCTTATATTCCCATTCAGGTTATAACTTCCTATTGACTGGAGTCTGCACCCTCGAGCCCTTAGTCCACAAATATGATGTATAAGATCCATAATTATATTCCTCCCAACTTCCCAGGTAACTTTATATTTGGTGGGACAGTGATTTGGTTAATCAAGGGTGTTGGTAAACCAAATGGAAATGGGATTCGTGGAGGAACATTTGTTCGGTTTGGAAAGACATTGCTCGAGATACCTGAGGAACTTCGTCATCTTCCCTTTAGAGGGGTTCACTATCAAATATCGTGTTGTTTTTTAACCCACCCGAGTTCATATTCTACGTAGAATTATTTACTACTCCATAGTTCAAAGTCCTTAAAAAACAAAAATTGGTTTAATTGTAATATAGCCTAGTCCTTCCAATTTTTAGGACGGGCATTCTTCCTATTATATTATTAAAATCCACATGTTGGTAAGAGACAAATGTTTCTAAATCCTCTAGTAGATTATTCAAATCTACCCATAGCGTTTGTGTACGTTCTCATCCTTAGGCTTGTCTAAAAATTGGTTTCACCATTATTGGGACTATAATAGACAAGTGAAAAGGGCTGGGTTGTGTGGTCTTTTTTTACACCAATACCAACTTACGGTGTATATACCTGACCATTAGATACTGAAACAATAGGATGAGACAACCTAATAGTTACTATTATGATCATTGCACTAATATTTTTCATTATATTTCTAAGATGATTAAGTATTGGGTTTAGATGGCATATTTATTGATCTTAGGTGTTTGTGGATACACATACATCAAGTGTTGCAGTTGGATTCTCGGCCCTTGGAGCCATTTTCATATTCAACTCTTGGTTTTGAGTAATTGGTCTCAACTCTTGGGTTGTTCAACCACTGTTTACTCTGTTGGGGTAATATATTGGCTAGTTGAACAAATTTTACCAATGCTCTTAGTACCATCTTCGCTTCTTCTTGTTCTATCCATGGTTAATAATTATATAACACCCTTGTTCCATAGAGCATGCAAAATATATGTTTGTCGCTGGCTTGGTGAATTTGTGTGTTTTGGTTGTGTGTGAGCACTTCCTGAAAAGATTATGATCTTGCCAACCAATTGATTATCTTAGCCTTGAGATAATCAGGCAATTATATATCGTTCGACGCTTTAACTAATAAGACGTGTGCTTCCCTTCGGGAAGAATTTACAGTAAGTGCTAACTAAGGTTAATTAACAAGAATAAAAAGAAGAATATATAAAGTACATTAATAAAGATGAAAAGAAGGCTTGAGCTAAGTAAAACAGTAGAGTAAGATAAGAAAAAAAGAAAACAATTACAATAAAGAATATAAAGCAAGTCACACTAGGAAATCAAAACAGTTTAAAAGTAGAGGCAAAGAAACATTTCATAAAATGTAGAGAATTACAGTAAATTTATCCTACAAACTCCTTCGAAGAAGTGAAAAATCATAAAGAAATGAAAATAAAATAAAAGGAAACAAAAGGAAAAAGAGCTCAAATGAGTAAATGTACTTTTTTTTTATTGGGGGAGTCCTTTGTTCCTCCATCCTTTGGCTGTTTATTTATAAAGTTACTTGTCATGTCACTGTCTCTATGATTGTTGGGTGGTTACCCAATTGAATATTCCCTTCTAGGTTCACTCACACTCCTGAAATCATCACTTAAGTGTTCATCCCACGTTTAAGGTCTTAACAAGTGTCAATCGTTTGTGTAGCCATTTATACTGTACTAGCCCATTATGTTCTCAATTGTAATTATCGTCTCATATTATCACGTGTCTACACTTCGTTGGACAGTAATAATATGGTGTAAACAATCACATGTCATACATTATTCCTTCATTATTTAGATAAGATATTAAATCCTTTTAGGAAGAACTATGATATTCATAGGAACAAATACTTCCATATTTAATAATTTCTTCAAGAAAGGATCCAGTTGCTTCATGAGAAGTTATAGGAGGGTGGTGTAACTAGAGTCTATGAATAACTGGAATGGGTGAAGTATGAACCACTCCAATAAACTCTCTCTTCAAGGTCTTCAAAGTCTCAAAGCAACTGTATGAGTAAACCTTCTATTTTTGATAAAAATAGAGTAAATGTTATGACCTCTTCCTGAAAGAATAAGAACTTCACAAATAATAATGGTTACCTGGAGAGAACGATGTCCTAAGAAAAATGGATGTAACGATGGGAGTGAAGAGACAAGCACTTAGTACTTAAAGAGAGATCAATGGGAGAATACTAGGTCTGATGCAATTTTGGCAGAGTAGCGATTTATCTTGAATTTATGTTCTGACTTGACCTTACCTAAGTGTCCTATTTATAGGTGAATACTAGGATTGATTTGGGCATTTTTGGGTGCCAAAAATGAGAGGGAATATTAGGCATAAGGTATGAAATATACCTTTTATCCCTATCTGTCTGTAGCCACCTGTCCCTTATGATAAATGAGACTTAGTGAAAATTAAAGTTAAAAAACAAATGTCTTCTAATGGAGACAAAATATGTGATTTGGTAAATATCACTTCAAACGGTAACTTGCTGTATAAACTTTGTAAAACTTGAGAGTGACCTTGAGGTCCTCCCTCTTTAAAACAATTTTGTAAAAAGTTCATTCATTTGTGAGCAGACCTTTGGCTACTCACTCCTTTTATAACTAAGTGTAGGATGTGTAAGTTCTTAAGTGACTCCTTGGGGGTCTCTCTACTATTGTTGTCTCTATCTTAAAGTATTAAATGGTTGACCTTTCACAACAAACCTTATCTCTTAGCCACCAAACCAAAACTCTTAGAAAATCCCAACTAGTCAGCTTGATCCCTGCTTGCTCAACTAGGTTACCCGTGTGAGAAAATAAAAATTAGCACTTTATTTCTTAAGAAGTAAATAATTCTTTAGACGAGGGGTCACTTGTGGTGGACCCCCTTATCTTAAGTCATTTCCCTTTTTAATATTTCTTTCTAGGAAGAGGGGTCACTCAAGGTGAGTCCCCTCTCCTTAACTCATTTTTTCCTTGCTTCATAGTTTGAGTAGTGAGGGGGACCACTATTAGTGGACCCTCTCATTTTTGTGTCTATCTTTGGTAGAGGAGTCACTTGTCTTGGACTCCCTCACCATAAATTCCTTTAATATTAATTATGGCCGAAGGGTCAGTCGTAGTGCAGCCTTTTGAGACCAACTGTAGTTGTTTACATTGAT
Source organism: Sambucus nigra (assembly GCA_949130495.1). Lineage (NCBI taxonomy): Eukaryota > Viridiplantae > Streptophyta > Magnoliopsida > Dipsacales > Adoxaceae > Sambucus > Sambucus nigra. The sequence goes on from OX422217.1 coordinate 36,248,735, forward strand.
CTTGGTCGAAGGGCCACTCGTGGTTGAATCCCTCGTCATAAAACCATTAACTCTGAATATCTTAGCTGAGGAGCCATTTGTGGTGGACCCACTCGACCTCAAGTTGATATTGGCAGAGGGGCCACTCTAAGTGGACCCCCTTACCATAAACTACCTCTTTCATTAAGTTTAGCAGAAGGGGCCACTCGTGATGGACCCCCTCGTGCTTGAGGTGTTGGTTCTTGCGGTTGGAGATGCCCCTCTACAATAGTCCCCTCGTGCAAAGTTCTTTTTATTGGGTAAACCAAAGGGCTTTGTACGAAATCCTTTTTTCTTGGAATTTGAAACGTTCTTACAACCCTTTCATCATTACTTCTTGGGTTATTACATGCTTCTACCATTTTTATCCTAAATTTGTGGTCTCAAGGAGACACGTGTCATCTTGGTAGCTAGCGTCCCATCATTTGGGCAATGATTTGCCTGTTTTTGTCCTCCTAAACGAGTGCGCCCTTTCTACTATAAAAGTCCCCATTTAACTTCATTTCAATTTATCCTTATCATCTTCATATTTTCACTGAGCCTTTTAGAGAAAGAAAAATTTCTTTACAGAAACTATCATCATTCTAAGTCTTTCTAGTTTTTTCAAACCCATTTATTCAGGGCTTTTTCGTCCCACTAGAACTCTGCTGATGGGTTCCCTTTCCATTTCTATCACCATTTTAATAGTTATAGCCACTGGTGCCACCACCATAGCCACTACGGTTTCGAACTCCACTTCCACCACCATGGGCGGTTCAAATTCTGGGATAGTTGTGGCTGGTGGTTCCTTGACCACTACCATTTAATCAAAATCACAAAAGGAGTATTTAGAAAATCATTTGAAGAGGGAGTTTGGGTCATACCGCCTTGCTCCCTATTTTGGACCCGAAGACACTTTCATGACATCCCTCTCCAACATTTGAGGAGGAGTTTTAGCCAAGATTGTTGAGCAACCGCAAATGGGTTTAGGTGAGTCTACTGACCTTCCACATTTTTGTGCCTATTAGTATTCTTAGGGTGAGAGTGGACAGGGGTTATTTTTGCCATTATAATATTGAGATCAAGGTTCATGGAGGTCCTCCTAATGAGTGGGCCCTCTGGGTGGATCACATCCTTGCCACCCCCTCGTACAAGGTTGTTGTCGAGGGGCTTGGACTTGTCAAAACTATTGATATCTTGAAGACTTACACAATTGCAACGTATGCCACTTGTAATACTCTCAAGCCTATGAAGTGTTTGTTGAAGACGTAGCGGCAAAGAGTATAAAGCTTCATCAAATATGCCGGTTTGCATGCCTCGTTTCTATGTCATCAACTATGGTTCCATGCTCCCAAGGTATGAATGCAAGTATATTTATATAGGAGCTTGGAACAAGTTTATTGGGTGTTAGGTTAAATAAAAACTGTGTTTTATTTTCAGAAAGAATTAATTAGAACTTTAATTTAAAGTATATAAAAGTTTCTGGGCCAAAATCAAATTAAATAAAATTTTTGGAAGTCGTTCGATATGTCGTTCGAACGAGTTTTTTCGTTCTAACGAGATGTCGTTCGAACGAGCTTGCCAACGAGTTCTCACCAAGCTATACTGGTCCATCGTTAGAAATGTCGTCCAAACGAGATTGTTCGTTCTAACGAGATTTCCAACGAGATTCTAACGAGTCCATACTGGAGCGTCGTTAGAATACTCGTTCGAACGAGATTTCATTCGAACGAAATGTCGTTCGAACGAGAGGCCAGGCGGGAACAGTTTTTGGCAGTTTTTTGGCAGTTTTTACCCATTTTCCCACTAGTTTACCCCACTATCTTTTTGCTGAATATGTATGTACGGGAAACCTTTTTTCTAATCCATCTTTTTCATATAATACAAACTCTTAGAGAGTGTTTTTGAGAGAAAAAACAAAAAGAGAAAAAGATCATATTTTGAATGCTAATTTTCAAAGACAAATTCATATACCACTCTAGTGTTTACACCCAAATATTGTTTATCCAAGTTCTTCTACATAAATATCAATTGCTTGGAGTTTGTTGGCACCGGTTTTATCTACACCGAATTAAAGAGAAGTTTTGGGTTTTGCTTCTACCTCCCACAAAGAAAGAAGAAGTGTTTTATGTTGTTTTACCCGCTTGAAGAAAGGCTTCATGTACGGGTGACGGTGACCATAGAAAGTCCTATCGGTGGATTCCGAGACCGCGGTGGAGCTCCGTGGTTGTCCGCTAGGAAGAGGTGTCTACAAGAAGAAGCATCAAGGCTTGAGAGGGTTCGAGTTGAGGAAGTAAGTCTTTTGTCTTGTATTTGTAAAATCCATATCTAGTGATTGGTTTATTTTATCTTGCATTATAACTTAGAACGCATGCTTAGGATAATTCAAGAAAAAATTCGGTTTAAATTGTCACACTCATTTTAATTTGGACTTAAATTAAATATTGGGTAAATTTAGTTTATTCAAGTCCTTTGCTAAAATTGGTTTGGCCTAACTTTGTTGAAATTGAAAATATGACTTAGGCAAATTCTAGGACTTGAGTTGAAGTAACCGGTTTAAGTGAAATTAACGATTGTGTGTGTTTAAGTTTATTTCACTTTATTTTAATTTTAAGAAAATTAAAACTTGGGATTTGTTTGTTTTGTGAACCATCTTACGCTTCCGCATCGTGTTTGTTTCTATATAAAAGGAAATTATTAATTGGTTTTGTTTTAATTGAGAAAACTAAAAACCCTGGGATCCAACTCCTTCAAATTGGTATCAGAGCTTTGATTAAGAAAAGCTTTGCATTTTCAAATTGGTATCAGAGCCAAAAACGATAAATTATTTCGTTAAGATCCTTTAAATTTTTGGCTAAAATGGAATTTTCCCCATTTTCAAAATTTCCTATTTTTGATGGTTCAAACTATGCGTATTGGAAAGCGTGAATGAAATCGGCACTAAAATCTATCGACGAGAGAGTTTGGATGTCTGTTGTTAACGGGTGGTCCCCACCAACTCATTTAGTTGAAAATGAACGTGTTCCCAAACCCGCCGATAGATGGACCGAAAATGAGTTTAAACTTGCTAATTTCAATTCCCGTGGTTTAAATGCCTTGTTTAGCGCTGTCACACCGGATGAATTCTGACGTATTATGACGTGTGAAACCGCTAAAGAAGCTTAGGATATTTTACGATTAACTCATGAAGGGACTACTGTCGTTAAAGCTTCAAAACTCCAAAACCTCACCACTCAATTTGAAACTATCAAAATGAATGAAAAATAAACGTTTGATGAATTTTATGCTAGACTTTCTGATATTGTTAATTCATCTTTTAACTTGGGAGAGAAAATACCTGACGACCGTGTTGTAAAGAAAATTTTAAGGTCCCTACCCGATAGATTTATTCCTAAGGTGACCGTGTTAAATTTTTTACCCACTTTAGCCTCTACGAAATTAGAAGAGCTTGTAGGTGATTTACAAACCTATGAACTGGATATGTTTCCCTCTAAAACTGAAAAGAAAATCGAAAAGGGCGTTGCTTTAAAAGCCCGAAAAGAGGTCAAACAAGTGGTAGAGAGCGAGAGTGATAGTGACTCGGAAGACATGGCTTTGTTTGCACGTAAATTTAGAAAATTTCTTGAAATTAAAAAAGATAAATTTAAAAATGATTTTAAGAAATTTGAATCTTCTAAGCATGAAAAAGGCGAGAAGATTCCTAAAGCCGAGAAGATCCCTAAACCTAGTAATGAAAATTTAGATAGGGACGAGTCTAACAAGTGTTTTGGTTGTGAAGGTTATGGCCATAGGGCTTTTGAGTGCCCCACTAAACTAAGGAAAGAGGGTAAGCGACCCATTTCATATAATGCGACCCTTAGTGATAGTGATACGGAAGAGAAGCCCGATTCCCCCACTAAGAAAAATTTTGTGGCTTTTATGGCTAGTCATGTGAGTGATAGTGAGAACTCATCGATTGATGAAACCTTAACACATGACACTTTCAAGGTCAAAGTTTTTGATTCCCTTATTTTTGATGATAGTGAGAGTGGAGAAGAAAGAGAGAGTGAAAATGAAGAAGAGGTTAATGTGAGTGAACTTCAAAATGCTTTTCAAGAACTTTATAAAGAATCTATTAAATTGAAAAGAGCTAATTTGAAGTTAGAAGCGAGTTTAAGAGAGAGTGTCAAGGTCGTTGATGATAATGCTTTAATAGAAGACCTTAGGACACGTGAGAGGACTCTTCGAGAGAAGCTTGATTATGTAGAAGGCGAGAGAGATAGCTTTAGGGGTTTAATGGAATCCTTGAAAAATGAGCTTCTTGGTTTTGAAGAGCGAAATGTTTTACTATAATCTAACATTTTAGAATTGGAAAATAAATTAAAAGATTCTAGTAATGTCAAATTTGATTTGGAGTGTCGTTCAGAAAAACTAGATAAAATGTTAGGAACGATCCAAATTAAAAATGACACTTGTGGTTTAGGCTTCAATACCTGTAATGAATCTACTCATAAAGCCAAGATCACTGTTTTAGGAGAATCTACTAGGAATGCTTTTAAAGATCACAAAAATGGTATCTAATCCTATTATTATCGTATCTTAGTTTGGGGGAGATTTATCTTAGGGGGAGACGTCTTTCTAAGTAGGTCATGTGTTTGATAAAGGGGAGAATTAACTTAGGGGGAGTAATTTAATTAATTGCATTTTATATTCCCTATGCATTTGATGAGTTTGCTTAAGTGTGCAGGTATTCTATTAAAGCGGCATCCTTCAATGGCAAAGTGTTTAATCCTTGGGTTGAGTCAAGTTTGGGTGGGTTATGTTATGTTTTGAGTCTAGTAGAGCTTGACGGCCCTTTAGGATTTTTGTTTTGGTTTTTGTCCCGGAATAGCCAAAGGGGGAGATTTGTAAGGATACAAATTTCAAATTGAGTCCATGTATTGTGTTGGCTCAATTCCGGATAAAAACATTTATTCATAGGATAGTATGTAATTGTAATACTCTCAAGCCTATGAAGTGTTTGTTGAAGACGTAGCGGCAAAGAGTATAAAGCTTCATCAAATATGCCGGTTTGCATGCCTCGTTTCTACGTCATCAACTATGGTTCCATGCTCCTAAGGTATGAATGCAAGTATATTTATATAGGAGCTTGGAACAAGTTTATTGGGTGTTAGGTTAAATAAAAACTGTGTTTTATTTTCAGAAAGAATTAATTAGAACTTTAATTTAAAGTATATAAAAGTTTCTGGGCCAAAATCGAATTAAATAAAATTTCTGGAAGTCGTTCGAACGAGTTTTTTCGTTCTAACGAGATGTCGTTCGAACGAGCTTGCCAACGAGTTCTCACCAAGCTATACTGGTCCGTCATTAGAAATGTCGTTCGAACGAGATTGTTCGTTCTAACGAGATTTCCAACGATCTTCTAACGAGTCCATACTGGAGCGTCGTTAGAAGACTCGTTCGAACGAGATTTCGTTCGAACGAAATGTCGTTCGAACGAGAGGCCAGGCGGGAACAGTTTTTGGCACTTTTTTGGTAGTTTTTACCCATTTTCCCACTAGTTTACCCCACTATCTTTTTGCTGAATATGTATGTGCGGGAAACCTTTTTTCTAATCCATCTTTTTCATATCATACAAACTCTTAGAGAGTGTTTTTGAGAGCAAAAACAAAAAGAGAAAAAGATCATATTTTGACTGCTAATTTTCAAAGACAAATTCATATACCACTCTAGTGTTTACACCCAAATATTGTTTATCCAAGTTCTTTTACATAAATATCAATTACTTGGAGTTTGTTGGCACCGGTTTTCTCTACACTGAATTGAAGAGAAGTTTTGGGTTTTGTTTCTACCTCCCACAAAGAAAGAAGAAGTGTTTTATGTTGTTTTACCCGCTTGAAGAAAGGCTTCGTGTACGGGTGACGGTGACCATAGAAAGTCCTATCGGTGGATTCCGAGACCGCGGTGGAGCTCCGTGGTTGTCCGCTAGGAAGAGGTGTCTACAAGAAGAAGCATCAAGGCTTGAGAGGGTTCGAGTTGAGGAAGTAAGTCTTTTGTCTTGTATTTGTAAAATCCATATCTAGTGGACTTGTGGCTAGGGCCGTCCGAGGTTTTTTCCCGTCTTGGGTTTTTCCTCGTACATTGCGGCGTAGTGTGATTGGTTTATTTTATCTTGCATTATAACTTAGAACGCATGCTTAGGATAATTCAAGAAAAAATTCTATTTAAATTGTCACACTCATTTTAATTTGGACTTAAATTAAATATTGGGTAAATTTAGTTTATTCAAGTCCTTTGCTAAAATTGGTTTGGCCTAACTTTGTTGAAATTAAAAATATGACTTAGGCAAATTCTAGGACTTGAGTTGAAGTAACCGGTTTAAGTGAAATTAACGATTGTGTGTGTTTAAGTTTATTTCACTTTATTTTAATTTTAAGAAAATTAAAACTTGGGATTTGTTTGTTTTGTGAACCATCTTACGCTTCCGCATCGTGTTTGTTTCTATATAAAAGGAAATTATTAATTGGTTTTGTTTTAATTGAGAAAACTAAAAACCCTGGGATCCAACTCCTTCAAATTGGTATCAGAGCTTTGATTAAGAAAATCTTTGCATTTTCATATATGACTTACCATTTCCATGTTTCTTATTTTTAGGATCCTATTAGTGAGACTGCCAAGGCAACTAATGAGGAAGAGCAGAGTTCTGAGGCCACTCAATCAGACGGTGTTAGTAGTTTCGAAGAGGATTCGTCTCTTCCTATTTTCGAGCTTGAATCCAGGAACAAAGATTATGATGATATTGAGGAAGAAACTCCCGAGGCCTTTATGAGTGCTTTATGGCATAAGGATATGCCTTCGAGGTCTTGGACCCACAAGTAAGAAGTGTTGGAGATGATCATTGAGCATCATACTCAGACTTTAACGTCCCAAAATATGCTCAACATTGACAGTCTTACGGTCATATCCATTGTTTCTTGTCCACTCACCCCGCTGACCTGATCAACACTAGGACTTCGTTGTTTCTCCAGGCTCTTCATGATCTATAGAGAGTTTCGTTTTCAGTTGGACTAGCTCAACACTATTTTTTGTCATTCTTTTAGTATTCCATTTAGGAAGATGATTAGACTTCATATGTCAAGGCAGTCTAAGGTTTAGCAGCGCCATATTGAGGCTATATGGATTTGGGTTCAGATTCAGCTGCTTCAGTCCAAGTTGTCCAAGATCGAGGCTGGTTAGACTGAGGATGATGCCAGGATCGCCAAGTTGGAGAAGTCGTTTGTTAAGGAGGCAGGTCTATACTATGGAAACATGCACTCATGGGAGGATCTGTTTTTTTTTCATCTAACTGACAAGTTTTTTTTATAGGTAGACTTTGTCTTGTATTTTTTTGATTTCTTCTAACATATATAAAGGCTTGTAGAAGGGTGTTATAAACAGAAAAAAAAGCAAAATAAAATAAATATGCTTTTTTTATTAAATAACATCCGAGAGGTACCCGCGAGGTCACCCAGAAGTTCAAAAGCCACCGCAAGTGTCAGCGCCGCGGCGAGTCCCTACGCCACCGCAAGGGTCAGCGCTACCTCAGGCGTCAGCGCCACTTCGGGCGTCAGCGCTACTTCAAGCGTCGGCGCCCCGACAAGAGTCGGTGCCACCTCACATGTCAGCGCCGGTACAAGCATCAGCGCTACCTCAGGCGTCAGCACCACTTCAAGCGTCGGCGCCACTTCGAGCGTCGGCGCCCCGCAACAAGGGTCGGCACCGCCTCACGTGTCAGCGTCGGTTCAAGCATCAGCGCTACCACAGGCGTCAGCGCCACTTCGAGCATCGGCGCCACTTCGAGCGTCGGCACCACAACAAGGGTCGGCGCCACTTCGAGCGTCGGCGCCGCAACAAGGGTCGGCGTCGCCTCACCTGTCAGCGCCGATTCAAGCCTCAGCGCTACCTCAGGCGTCGGCGCCACTTCGAGCATCGGCGTTGCAACAAGGGTCGGCGCCGCCTCACCTATCAGCGCCGATTCAAGCCTCAGCGCTACATCAGGCGTCAGCGCCACTTCGAGCGTCGGCTCCACTTCGAGCGTCGGCGTCGCAACAAGGGTCGGCGCCGCCTCACCTATCAGCGCCGGTTCAAGCATCAGCGCTACCTCAAGCGTCAGCGCCATTTCGAGCGTCGGCGCCATTTCGAGCATCGGCGCCAGGACAAGGGTCGGCGCCGCCCCACGCGTCAGCGCCACTTCGAGCGTCGGCGCCGCCTCACCTGTCAGCGCCGGTTCAAGCATCAGCGCTACCTCAGGCGTCAGCGCCACTTCGAGCGTCGGCGCCACTTCGAGCGTCGGCGTCGGGACAAGGGTCGGCGCCGCCTTACATGTCAGCGCCGGTTCAAGCATCAGCGCTACCTCAGGCGTCAGCGCCACTTCGAGCGTCGGCGCCACTTCGAGCGTCGGCGCCGGGACAAGGGTCGGCGCCGCCTCACCTGTCAGCGCCAGTTCAAGCACCAGCGCTACCTCAAGCGTCAGCGCCACTTCAAGCGTCAACGCCGCTTCGAGCGTCGGCGCCGCAACAAGGGTCGGCGCCGCCTCACAGCATCAGCGCCACTCCGAGCAACGACGACAGGACAAGGGTCGGCGCCGCTTCAAGCGTTAGCGCCACTGCAGTTGTACTGCAGAAATGTTATTCGAGAAGCGCTGCTACAGGAGTTTTCATCATGAAACAGCAGGCACTAAATGAACAACAGCACTAACACTTTACTTTCTTGCACAGGTTGCCTAGTCGAGCAAGCAGGGCTCGAACAGGCGCGTCGGGACCTCCTGGGAGTTTTGGCTTGGCGGCTGAGGGACAAGGTATGTTGAGCAAGCTCAACCACTTAGCACTATAGGATTGAGAGAATACTAGTAGGAAGACCCAGAAGCCACTCGAGGCTACGCACACTGCACACTTAGTCATAAATGAAGGGAGTGGCCAAAGAGTTGGCTACTCACAAGAAATAAACTCTTTACAAGAAAAATGACTTTTCCAGAAGAGGGGGTCCTCGAGGTCCCTCTCAAGAAAAATAACACTTTTTAGAGGGAGTGAGGCCTTAAGGTCTCCTCTCTCAAAGATTTGCAAAATTGCACCACAAGTTACCGTTTCAAAAGATAACTACCAAATCTGCTATTTTGTCTCCATTAGGGGACATATGTGCTTTTTGAGTTTTGGTCGGCGCCAGGTGGCGCCTGCAGAGGGGACAGGCAGCTGCCTGCAGGTAGGGACAAATGGTACACTTCAGACATTGTTCCCCACCAACTCTCTCAATTTTGGCGCCCAAAATCGCCAGCTCACCCCTTACGCCCATGTATAAATAGACCCCTGAGCAAGGTCAAAAGATGGATAGAGAAGAAAAATTGCACTGTTACTCTGCTAAAATATCACCAGACCTACCTAGTATTCTCTCCCTGCTCATTCTCTTAGTGCTGAGTGCCTTGTTCCTTCACTCCCCACTGACAGCCATCACTCTCAGGTGTTTCCCTTGAGAAAATTACTATTTTTGCTGTGAAAGTTCATCTTCTTGCAGGGAGTGAGTTGAAGCTTGAGTTCCATTGTTACCAGAAGGAGAAGTTTTCTTCAGAAGTTGCACCAGGAGACCTTGAAGACTTGCAGACAGTGTCCATTGGAGTGGGTCACGCCTCACCCTTTCCAGTTATTCATAGACCCCAGTCTCACTACCCTCCTACATTTGGCGACTCTGCTGGGGAGGTATCCTCACTTCCATGGACAAAGAAGGTTTCAATGTCTCCAAGCAGTTGGTTTTTGAGGACATTCCATCTGGTAATGGAGCTCACAGTGACCAGACTACTCAGGAAGAAGTGGTGGTGATCGGAGCCAAGGCGCCAGCGCCTCAGGGAGGCCAGACCAGTTCGCCGGCAGGGGCTCCAATGGCAGGTATGAACCTTATGGCAATGTTTTTTGACTTTTTAAAGCAAAACAACGTGGATCTATCAAACTTGGGTCAAGGTTGTGTGACACCTGCTGCTGCCCCTTCTGGAGGGGTAGCCACTCCTATTACGATTCCGGCAGAGATGATTCCGTCTCGGAAGGCGGCGCCGGAGCATGTCCTGGCGCCAACAGGTTCTCCAGTTCCTAAAACCACGTGTTTGGAGGAATCACCCTCCAAGGCTGTTACTATGGAAGAAGTGAGCAAGCTCCTCTACTCCTCTCAAAGAGAGGGTTCCTACCTATACGAGGAGTTACAAGACCCCTATCCACAGGAAGTAAGTGAGAAGCCATACCCTGAGGGGTATATTCCACCAAAATTTATCAAGTTTGGCGGTAGGGGGGAGAACCCTCGAGAACACGTGAAGAGGTTCGTCGAGTACCTGGGAGTACACGCTGGCGACAAGAGCCTGAGATTGAGAGAGTTCTCTAAAACTCTCACTGGGAAAGCCTATACATGGTATTCCCACTTGGCGCCTAACAGCGTCCCTAGTTGGGAAGAGATGCACAGGCAGTTTCTCCAGAAGTTTTTTGTAGCGGAGGATGAATTTACACTGAGGCACCTGGCGCAAGAGGTCCAGAAGCCAGGAGAGGAATTGATGCACTACATCAAGCGATTTCGCGAGAGGGCCTTAGATGTTCACGAGGACGTGGCGGAGGCCAGGTTGCTAAAAATATGTGTGGAAGGACTCTCGGAAGAGTACAAGCTGCATTTGATCAACGAAACTAGAGATGGGACTTTCAGAGAATTCACCAGGGCTGCCAGCAACATCGCTATGATAATCAAACCGAGAACCCCGGGTTGGAGGACACAAGTTCCCCCGACTTCCGGGAGGTTTCAAGTTACGAGGAGGCAGGCGATTAACTATGTGGACGGGAGTAACAAAGGAAAGAAGGGAGGTCCCGGGGCCAGTACTGACAGTCCCGGCAACAAGAGAAAGTTCGGGGAGGATGTCCCGCCGCCACTACCGTGCAGCGTAGCGGAGGCCATGGATTGTTACCGCACCCTGGTGCGAGAAGGCGTAACAGGACCCCCCAACCTAAAAGTAGAGATCCCCACCGCAGCTGACAAGGCCAACCCGAAGTACTGCGAATTGCACCAACGAGTGCAGCACTCTACCAAGGATTGTTACTACTTGAGAAGGATCATTGGTGAGCAGATGGCCAGAGGTACCTTGCAGATACCCCCCGTGGACGTCAACGAGAACCCCCTCCCTACGCATCATTTTGGAACTGCCAACATGGTAGTTGCCTATGACGAAGAAGCTGCGATAAGTCTTGTGAAACGGGAGGACGGCGAGCAGTTATGCGAGGAGTTAGAAAATCTGTCACTAAGCAGACTTCAGCTGGAAAGAAAGCAAGAGGAGTGGTTCTTCACTCCGGAGTATGAAAGCGGGAGCGGGGAAGCTGAGGAAGTCGGTCTCTCAGAAGGCGAGGTAGACGTCATCCTCGCTCTAGACGAGGGAGGGACCTCCGAAGCGGAGTATGTTTGCAGTGCCCAGACGTACGAGGTAGACTTAGATTCTGAATGTGAGGCCATAGCAAGGAGCCCCAAGTTCAAGTGGTTTTTCGACCAGATAGGGGTGAAGTACGACACGAGGGTGTCCATCACGAGGAAAGTCTTGGAGGCGGTGCAGCAGCATGGAGACCCTTCGCTAAATTGGCAGGGGCCAATGGGAAGGATGATTAAGAAGTATACCTCTGAAGTGGTGTTTTCAGAAGCGGATAGGGCAGTGCCTTACTTACACAATCGCCCGTTATACGTCACAGCCATAATTAATGGAGTCTTGTTTCCTAGGGCGTTGATGGATGGAGGAGCATCCATTAACATTATGCCCATCAGTACGTTATATGAAACGGGAATTGACCAGGAGAAGGTGGTCCCGGTACCGCTAGTAATCTCCGGATTCGACAACGCCGGAATGCAGTCAATCGGATATGTGAATGTGGGAATTAGGTTGGGAAATTTCACCTCCCACATCAAATTTCATGTTATTAACGCTGACACCAGCTACCAATTACTCATTGGAAGGGTGTGGATGCACACTCATGGCGTAGTGCCTTCCACCTACCATCACTGCGCGAAGGCAAATATTAGAGGTGCAGAGATAGTGATCAAGTCCACGCAGAGACCCTTCGCAGTTGAGGAGGCCCACCTGGTAGATGCCGCCTTTTACACCGAGTTGGACGAGGAAAGAAAGGTCTCTACGAGAAAGCTAGCAGGAAGCGAGATAGCTGAGGGAAGGGTCTCGCAGAAAAAATCCGTTCATGATCGTCTAGGGGAAAGAATAATTCCCCACATAGAAAAAGGCAAGAGGAAGGTAGAGGAGGTAGCTAGGCCTCCTCGAACTTGCAAGAAAGTGGTTTTGCCCAATGGAAAAGTCATCTACCGTTTATAACGGTCTGCGCGGGCGATGTTCTGGGACGAGAGCATCGACCCGGCGCCCGAGTGTTTTATTGTTGATGAATCCCATATTGTTGAGCATGTGGAAGAACCAGAAGAGGCGCCGGAGTGCATGCAAGACGGACCCAGAGAGCAGCTGCAGGAGTTAGAGGAAATCAAGTTGGGGTCGGAAGAGGGCGAGAGTAGACCCATCCTAATTTCCAAGTGCCTGGAACCGAAGCGGAGGGAAGAGCTCATTGAGCTACTTAAGGAGTTCACTGATGTATTTGCTTGGAAGTACACGGAGATGCCGGGAATAGACACAGAAGTGAGCTCTCATAGATTGAACATCCTTACCAACGCCCTTCCGGTAAGGCAAGCCACACGCACATATAAAGCAGACCTTGATTTAAAAATAAAGGCTGAGGTGGAGAAATTGTTAGCGGCAGGGTTCATCAAGCCTATTCAGCACCCCATATGGCTGTCCAGCATAGTGCCAGTGGCAAAGAAAGACAAGACCCAAATCAGAATCTGTGTAGACTTTCGCGACTTGAATAGGGCGTGTCCTAAGGATGAATTCCCACTACCCAGCATAGACAGCTTAGTGGATTCCACCGCGGGACATGAGATGTATAGCTTCATGGACGGGTATATTGGATATAACCAGATTAAGATGGACCCCGCCGACGCAGAGAAGACTGCCTTCCGCACGCCGTTAGGGAACTTTCACTATACAGTCATGCCCTTCGGATTGAAGAACGCTGGGGCCACATACCAGCGGACCATGATGGCAATCTTTCACGACTTATTTCATGACATACTAGAATTCTATGTGGATGATTTGGTGGTGAAGTCTAGGAAAGAAAGCAAGCACATTCAAGATCTCAGGAGAGTATTCGAGAGGTGTCGTCGGTATAAGATGAGAATGAACCCCTCAAAGTGTGCCTTTGGGGTTACTGCAGGGAAATTCTTAGGTTTTGTGGTAAATAGACAAGGGGTGTAAGTGGATGCAGAGAAGATGAAAGCCATTGTGATGATGCCACCGCCCAAGAGTCAGAGACAACTTAAGAGCTTCCTGGGAAAGGTATCTTACCTGCGGAGGTTTATACCTGCGTTGGCAGAAGTAACTCATCCGTTCGCGCCTCTACTAAAAGACAAAGCCAAGTGGGTTTGGGGAGAGAGGCAAGAGAGTGCGTTCAAAAAGATTAAAGAAATCCTAGCCTCTCCGTCCACAATGATTCCCCCCGAAGCCGGAGCGCCACTGCTGCTCTACCTCACTTCTACAGAGAGGTCGATAGGGGCCCTCTTGGCGCAAGAGAAGGAAGGAATGGAAAGGCCGGTTTACTACCTATCAAGAGTAATATCCGGGACAGAATCGAGATACACCAGCGTTGAGAGGCACTGCCTGGCGCTGGTGTTTGTAGCCCAGAAGTTGAGACACTACCTTTTAGCCTTCACCATTCACATAATTACTAAGTGTGATCCCATCAAGTACCTCCTCGCGCGGACTATACTCGTGGGACGAACAGCAAGGTGGTTTTTGATTTTGTCAGAGTATGATCTAAAGTGCGTAGTACCTAAAGCCATCAAGAGCCAGGCGGTAGCAGATCTGCTGGCCCACTTCCCGAGTGGGGCTTTCGAACCACCTAGTGAAGAGCTACCCGGAGAAAGTTTCCAAGCATGCATGGCGGAGGAGGTGAAGAAGTGGTTTATGGAATTTGATGGTTCTAGTGCACAAGGAACAGGTGGGGCTGGCGTCATACTGTCAGATGGGAAGGAGAAGATTACCCTCTCTTTCAAGTTAGATTTTAAATGCTCAAATAATGAAGCTGAGTACGAAGCCCTCATTCTAGGGATGTTGGAATCACTCAGAAGAGGGATCAGGGTACTGTGTATACGAGGAGACTCCAATCTGGTAGTAAGGCAGGTCAATGGAGAGTTTTCCCTTAAACATGCCAACTTAGCGCCGTACAGACACATCATCCAACGACTGCTGAGACAATTCTTGGAAGTAACTGTGGAGAGGCAGGCGCGAACGATGAACAGGCACCCTGACGCGCTCGCCACCATAGCACAAAAGTTGGACATGGAGGAGTCATAAGTAACCATCACCGTTAGGCGGAGAACAGTGCCTACTACCGTAAAGTCCCTATTCCCAAGTGACGAGCCGAAAGACTGGAGGCGTTTGGTGGAGAGGCAACTGGAAACCAGAGAAGGGGCAATGAAAATTTTGGAGTTAGCCGACTATCATGTGCTGCAGGGAACTCTCTATTTCAAGAGTCCCGGAGGGTTTCTGGCACGGTGCATAGGGGAGCAGGAAGCCAAAGAGAGGTTAATAGAAATGCACCAGAGGCACTGTGGAGATACAGATATCCCCCTTTACAGAAGACTGCAGCGAAGCGGGTATTTTTGGCCCTCCATGAGCGTAGAAGCGGCCCGCTTGCAACAAAGCTGTCTAAAGTGCCAAGCTAATTTTGATCAGCCGACGGAAGCTAACTTCGTGGAAGCCTTCGAAGATTGGAGACAGCCGTACCTAGCGTATCTGAAGAATGGGGAGCTGCCCGCCGAGAGAGCGGATGAAATCTACCTTAGAAAAAGGGTAGCACGTTTTTACTTGGTCAAAGGAGAGCTGTATAGGAAAGGGTATAATGAGAAGGCGTTAAGGTGCGTAGCCAAAGAGGAAGTGGAAAGGGTGCTGAAAGAAGCTCATGAGCCCTCCCACATGGGAGGCGCCAAGCTGTATGATCAGCTGATGACGTTGGGATACTACTGGCCGACCATGGAGGCTGACTCCATTGGATACGTGAAAAAGTGTAGAGCATGCCAGGTGCACGGAAACATGGTGCACGCTCCCTCCGTCAGCCTACAAAGCTTGGCAACCCCCTATCCCTTCCACACATGGGCGTTCGACCTGGTGGGTAAGATCGCCCCAGCATCTCATGGAAAGACCTTTATCATTGTGGCTACAGAATTGTATACCAAATGGGCGGAGGCCATCCCTTTAAGGAGGGTCACTGCCCAAGTGGTAACCCAGTTTATAAAAGAGTATATCATATGTAGGTTTGGTATACCCAAAGTGATCCTAACGGATAATGGGAAGCAATTTGTATGCAAAGAGATGGCCCTCCTCACGGACAAGTATAAGATTGTGCATAATAGCTCAACCATATCCTACCCCAAGGGCAACGGCCAGGCGGAAGCTACTAATAAGACCCTGATAAATATTCTGAAAAAGATGCTAGAAGACATGCCGGGGGCATGGGATGAGAAGCTACCTATGGTGTTATGGGCCTATCGTACTTCGAAGAGAAAGCCAACAGGTTTCACTCCCTTCTCTCTAGTGTATGGGACCGAAGTTGTCCTACCAGTGGAACTGGCGGTACCTTCGGCCAGAATTTCTCTTAGCAATGGGCTCATTCCAGATCCTAGGCATGTGCAGCTGGAGGCACTAGATGAGCACAGGGACAAGGCGAGAGAGAATTTCAAAGTCTACACTCAGCAACTGTCCAGAGCCTATGAAAATTTGGTTAAGCCTAGGGAATTCTAGGTGGGAGATCTAGTCCTACGAGCATCAACCCACCATCTCCGTAGCATGTCGGCGTCCAAATTCAAACCTAACTGGGAAGGCCCTTTTGTTGTCAGAGGAGTGGGGAAGTCGGGCTACTGCCAGATATCAGAACCTGAGAGTGATTGCCTCCAGTCCATCAACTGCAAGTGGCTGAAGAGGTACTATGCTTAGTAGCAACTAAAAAGTTTTGTTTGTATTTTGCATGTCGGCAACGGATGTCAAGGATTGCTCCTACACCAGAAAAGTTTTTTTGTTTTTTTGAAGCAATACTACACTGTAAACGATAGACAAAAGTAAAAGAAATGAAATAGCAATGTTTTTGGTCATTTTGACGTTTATTTCGCTTACTTATTTATACATACATATACGCTCCCTATTAAGTTAGAAGAGAGTAAAAAAAAAAAAGAGGTCGGGAACTTTGCTCACTACACTTGGGAGGTAAGTCCATCCTAAGAGAAAGTATACTGAGCAAAGTCCCCCAGGCATAAATTAATATAGTTTTATGATAAAATCAGGCTTCCAGAAAGGGGAGGGGGTCACCCTCCTCCCCAACCCAGCCTCTATGACTATAAGCAGTAATATGTAGGAATACCCCCACAGACAGAGGGGCAACCCAAGAAAGTCACATGCCAACACCTCACAGTTATAAGAGGTGCATTAAAAAAAAATGTGTACAAAATGATAATACATAACTTTTCATATCAATGAAAATACCCCGTAGTAAATGGGGTAGCCACCAGTAGACTAAAGGCTCACAGAAATTAGAGCAAGTCATGTACAACAAACACCCACAGCATAAAGGGAGAACAAAAGAAAAAGAAAGTGCAGAAGAAACAAAGTGCCTCATACATGAATGATAAGTGATGTACATATAGAATTCTGAGCACTACAAAGCAAGAAGTAGCCTATCGGCTAGAAACCACAAAAAATAAATCATCGCGCGCGATGGCGCCAGCTTATGACGGACCAGCCTCCCGTAGAAACTCTTCCTCCAACCGGACGGATTTAGCATCATCCTCCTCATCGCCAGACTCAAGTCTGGCAAGCTTCACCTGCAGTAGGGCGATCTGATTCCGGATCCTCGTAGCCTCAGCGTGTCGTTGCTCAACCCTGGACTGCCGGGACGTGTGAAACCTCACTATCTTCCGGAAAGGAACACTCAGGAAGGGGCGAACCCCTGCGTCAAGCCAATCCAAACGAAAATGATAGAACTGCTGTAAGTCGCGGAGAGCATCCAAGAATAGCAAGATAGAAGAGCTAGTCAGCTTAGCAGGGGAGGTAGCCAAGAACTCATGAACATGGCTGGCAAGAGCCCTCAGGTTGAAGGCCGTAAGACTGTCAACCTGGAGTATACTCTGAGAAGTGAACGTCTCGGGGTGGTGCTCCAAGATGAGATCCAAGAGCTGACGCTCATGTACCCTGAAGCGGCCTGGTAACTCCTCACGCCATAGCCTACTAGAAATAGTCGCAGCGTCCTCTGTTTCATCATCGCCCACGGAGTGGTGAGATCCCGCCTCAGAGGGAAGAAAAGAAGACTCCCCACCAGAATCAGCATCACCGACTAAAGGAGTGAACTCAGAACTGTGATCTCCCTCCGCGGTTGCCCCACTACCAGTCTCCACAGTTACCGGAGTATCCTCATACACCTGGAAACAATGAGACAAGGGTGTTATAGGAATTCTTGCACAGTATACGCAAGAAGAAAAGAAAAGGGGAATAGTAAAAAGAGGGGGTACGCCAGTCTAGTACCTCTCTCACAGCTGCCCCGCTGCCAGACTCCACAGTCACCGGAGTATCCTCATACACCTGGAAACAATGAGACAAGGGTGTTATAGGAATGCTTGCACAGTATACGCAAGAAGAAAAGAAAAGGGGAATAGTAAAAAGAGGGGGTACGCCAGTCTAGTACCTCTCTCACAGCTGCCCCGCTGCCAGACTCCACAGTCATCGGAGTATCCTCACACACCTGGAAACAATGAGACAAGGGTGTTATACGAATGCTTGCACAGTATACGCAAGAAGAAAAGAAAAGGGGAATAGTAAAAAGAGGGGGTACGCCAGTCTAGTACCTCTCTCACAGCTGCCCCGCTGCCAGACTCCACAGTCATCGGAGTATCCTCACACACCTAGAAACAATGAGACAAGGGTGTTATACGAATGCTTGCACAGTATACGCAAGAAGAAAAGAAAAGGGGAATAGTAAAAAGAGGGGGTACGCCAGTCTAGTACCTCTCTCACAGCTGCCCCGCTGCCAGACTCCACAGTCATCGGAGTATCCTCACACACCTGGAAACAATGAGACAAGGGTGTTATACGAATGCTTGCACAGTATACGCAAGAAGAAAAGAAAAGGGGAATAGTAAAAAGAGGGGGTACGCCAGTCTAGTACCTCTCTCACAGCTGCCCCGCTGCCAGACTCCACAGTCACCGGAGTATCCTCACACACCTGGAAACAATGAGACAAGGGTGTTATAGGAATGCTTGCACAGTATACGCAAGAAGAAAAGAAAAGGGGAATAGTAAAAAGAGGGGGTACGCCAGTCTAGTACCTCTCTCACAGCTGCCCCGCTGCCAGACTCCACAGTCACCGGAGTATCCTCACACACCTAGAAACAATGAGACAAGGGTATTATAGGAATGCTTGCACAGTATACGCAAGAAGAAAAGAAAAAGGGAATAGTAAAAAGAGGGGGTATGCCAGTCTTATACACGGTACCTGAACAATGCCCTCCGCAACGGTCATAGAAGGAGGAGCAGGGGCCCCCGTAGGGGCAACAACACTGATTGATGCTCCAGAAGAGGTTGCCTCGGTAACCAATACTTCCGAAGAAGCTACCTCAACCTCAGGCACCGTAGGGATAGCTACCTGAAGAGGCGCAACGACAGGACAAACCAGCCCTTGTATAGGGGCTGCTGAAACGGTAGTGGCAGGAGCCGCACTCGAAACAGCGCCAAGGGATAACTGCAACAAAGTAAAAGAGGGCTACGATAAGCACAGACTGGGCAGATAAGAAAATAGAACTAAGAAAATAAAAGAATACCTGAACCCCATCTAAGGGGGAAGCGCGGAAAAAGACGGTCTGCGCAGTAGGGGCTGTACTGATGGCCTGCAAAGAATGAAAATGCGTTGTTTACTGCATGTTCGAGGAAAAGGAGATCCCATTGCTTCAACAGAAAGGACTGACCTGAAGTGTGGGCTCACTGGTGGAGGCCACGGTAAATATTGGGCCACGAGAAATCGCCTGAACCAAAGATCTACCATCCATAGATACGCGGACCCTAGGGATAGAAATTCTCCCCGAAGAGGACAAACCCGGGGCGATAACGCCAGCTAAAGGAGGAGCCCCTTCCTGAGAAGAAAATCCAAGAGTCATTAAGACTCCTGCTGAGAGGAGACAAATATTCAAAAAAAAAATAAGTACTACCTCAGATGAAGAGGCCTCCAGGGGCTCAGCTGCAGAAGTACCCGCCGCCGAGACAAGAGAGGACGATGTGGCAACGCCCGAAGGCACAGCTCTCTACGCATGATAAATGGGTAAATAAAAAAAAAGAAGGAATACAAAAGGAAATGACGCAATGAAAGTTTTGAAAATAACGAGGCATACCTGAGGAGAAGGGGAAGCCACAGGAGTGGTCCGAGTGACGGTAAAATGCACGGACGAAAGCTGCGAGGAAGCGACAGTATACGCAACCAAAAGGCAGTTAGGAGATGAATAAATTACAACAGATGTTAAATGAACTGAGGAAACAGCAAACCTCTCTAAACAGTCCCCGGGAGGAAATGAGCATGGAGTTCCTCTCCCGCTGAAAGGGCGTCGGTCGTAGTGGGGGAAGAGGAGAACCACCTGCCTCGATGGAAGTGGCCTGCACAAAATGAAAATATATACATATATATGATGAAGGGAAGAAAGAAAATCGTATGCAAAAAATATATATAGACAAGTGAAGGGAGAACGCTTACAGTAACGGGGCGCGTAGTCTGGCTATAAGGGAGATGGGTGGGGCTGACCCCCCCAGGAGAACGGGAGGCCTCATCATCGCTAGAAGACTCTCTGGAGACTGATAACAAAGTATAAGTGTCAGTAGTGCTTTCGCTATGGAAACCCAGGCCGCCCATATCACCCGAAGAAGAACTATGGTCGTCATAGGAAGGGGTGCTTCCATAATCAACTAGTTCCTCTTCCAATGAAGGGGAGGGAGATGAAAGAACTCCGCGAGAACTGGTTCCCCTAAGTAAAGGAGGCTGTGATATAGTACCTTCTGCAATAGGAATGGACGCGACCCGCATCTCCTGAGAAGTAAGGCTCGGTGAGGAGTAACCTTGGTCCACCGTAGAGGAAGCAGCTATGCCAGCGCCACTTCCTTTCTTTTTCTTCGCAGCCCGGGTCTTCACAGGGGAGGAAGGAGGAGAAGCAGTAGTAGCAGGAACAAAATTGGAAACATCGGTGTCAGGATGCTTCCTTTTGCTAGCAGTAGAGGTGCCCGCCTTCCCTTTGTTTTTTGGTTGGCTTTTAGACTTCACAGGGGGAAGCTCAGTCGACGGAGGCGGAAGTGACTCGTCAAAGAGAGGTTTCACTAAAATAGGGATGGCCTGCTCCAAGGGTGGCGTAGAGGTGGTACTGAGAAACCAAGGCTCTTTCTGCGTCCGCCTGACCAAAAACTGAGCTCTGGTATATTTAATGGGGTTAGTCTCATAAGGAGGGCCAACTACACATTCTTGAATAAGACGAACCTGCTGCTGCCAAAGAAGGAATCAGGATGAAGTGAATGAAGGCTGATAATCACTGGTAGGCACATAGAGACCACCCAAACCACTGACCCTGCGGAATAACCCCTGAAGAGTAAAGCTCGCGCACGCCTCGGAGAATGCCTCGGAATGACTGCTGTAGGTAGGAAGAGGAGGAGTGTGGACACCCTGATCATAACCAAACTGTCGTCTTGCCCTCTCGGAATGGTAAAATTCAGCACGGGGACCTAACTCGGTCCAAGAAGGAAGGTGACAGGGTAAGAGCATCGTCATCACATTAATATGGGGACACGTGGAAACTGACCCCACTGCGGAAGGACAATAGAAGGTTCCGCCATCACCAGGGAAAGAAAGCCAGCTGAAAGTACCCCCAGGGCGCTTGGTATAAGGCCGAAACTGAAACTCCTCGATATCATCAATCAACATTCCCAAAGACTGCTTGGGAGTTTTCTTATGCCACCGAAGAAGCCTCGCAGCGTCGCTATGACAAGCGTGAGCCCCTGAAGTAAAGTGGGGGAAATGCTCAAACAAAAAGGCCATCAAGAGAGGGGCGTTGACATGGTTAGCAACATCATACCGACCGCATGACCTCTCTACATCTATGTGTGCTCGGTCTATCCAGGTGTAAAGATAACCCAAGGTCAGAGCAGCTATAGGTACTGGTCTACCGCGAGACAATCGCACAGCCAACCTAAAAAGAAGTTCGCGGGGACAGTCTTCAGGCTTACCTGGAAGAAGGAACCGAGTCAGGAACGTAACAAGGAAAGCGGCTAAATGTGCAGGAGAGTGAAGATTAGGACCATCCTGGGATCTGGGCGCTGCACGAGAAGTCTCCCCCGTTGGCAACTGCTCAAAGTCTCTGAACCAATATCTTTGCCATTTGGCAAAGGAATGCTTGGAATGACCCGTTACATTTATGGCCACATATCTCGAGCACTCCCCGAGAGATGACCGTAACTCCCCCACTAACTCCTGCTCTAGGGAGTCCTCGCAGTCATCAGTGAAGACCTGTTGCCCAAAAAAAGGAAGGGCGTACAACTCACATATATCCTCGAGAGTAACAGTAAATTCCCCCCATCCCGTGACAAAGGTGTGAGACTCCATACTCCACCGGGACAATAAGAGATTGAGCGAAGAACCGTGTTTAAAGAGGGTGCAGGACTTCAGACTGCTGACGGCGGTGAAGAGCCCCACCTCCCTGAGAATAGCCGCGTAATCAGGGACGCTCAGAACATAGTCAACCCAACTGGCCCACTCCTCTGTAGGTCCACCGGGGGTTTTAACCTCAACGTTGGAATAAGGAAAGTCGCCTCGGTCAACTCGGACTCGGAGAATGGAATCCGGAGAAATAGTAGGAAGATCAGCAGACTCGGTTAACCCCACGTGAGACCGATCGAGAACAGCACTCGAAAATTTTTCCCCAAAACCAGAAAGCGAAACCATGAAACTGTCAGCAGGGCCGAAAAAGGGAGTACGACGATAAATACCGAAGTCCCGCCCTTGACGAATGTGCATATAATCCTTCCATGCCTGAGAGGAAGTTGGCGTAGCTGATGAACCACCCAGAGCCATTGGCTCAAGAAAAGAACTCACCCTAGTAGGGACTCCGAGCGAGAGGCCCCTGGGGTCCCCTGTCGCAAAAAAAAGAAGTAGAGGCAGAAACCCCAGCAATATCAGGCGAAGAGCCCCTGGTCAGTAGCCTGCCCTCCGTAACACCAACAGTCAACGAGACACCCGGGGTCACGGAACCCCCGTGGTGACGAAATGTCGAGACAACCCCTTCCACGAATGAGAGACCCGTAGACGCGAGGCCAGGTCGCGAGACCCCCAACTGCTGACAAGAGGTCACTATACCATCATGGGGCGAGACCCCTTCTTCAGAAAAAAATAATAAGGGCGTCGAAACATCCAAGGTCGAGATACCCCCACTGACAGAATCGACGTGTGTCGAGACCCCCAAGGTCAAGACGCCACCAGACGCCAACGGCGGAATGCGCGAAGAGACGCTGCCAACGTGGTGATGCGTCGAGATAACCATAGAAGGCGAGAGACCTTCATAAACAGAAATAGCAGGCGAGGAGGTCTGAGGAGCGGACTTTGAACACGCAAAGTCTTGAATGGTGCAAGACGTATCTCGCCGAAGGACATTAATGCCGCAAGGTGTTGAACGGGGCGAGAGACCCCCGGATGAGGGAGCTACTAACGAGGAACCATTGTTCATATCCGCGCCCAGATGGGGCAAGACCCTCTGTCCCTCGCGCAGATCAGACGAGACCCCTTGCTCAACCAAGAAATTCAAACCCGCCCCCAAATTGGGCGAGACCCTCTGTTCCTCGCGCAGATCGGACGAGACCCCCTGTTCAACCAAGAAATTCAGACCCGCTCCCAAATAAGGCGAGACCCTTTGCTCCTCGCGCAGATCGGACGAGAACCTTTGCTCCTCGCGCAGATCGGATGAAACCCTTTGTACCCTTTGTCCCTCGCGCAGATTGCAAACAGTCGAGACCCCTTGTCCTCCGCGCGCGTCGCAAACCATCGAGATATCCCCCGCCTTCAGCAAAGCTTCAGTCGAGATATCCCTCAACTCGGACGAACCCAAATAAAAGATCGCACACGCCGGCTGAGAGGGCGAGGAACCCGCAAGGGTTCTCGGCTCAGAGTCCGAGGAAGCAGATGAAACTTCAACGCCAACAGTCGAGACCCCTTGTCCTCCGCGCGCATCACAAGCCGTCGAGATATCCCCCGCCTTCAGCAAAGCTTCAGTCGAGATATCCCTCAACTCGGATGAACCCAAATGAAAAATCGCACATGCCGGCTGAGAGGGAGAGGAACCCGCGAGGGTTCTCGGCTCAAAATCCGAGGAAGCAGATGAAACATTGACGCCATCAGCTGGACGGGGACAAGGGTCGCCGGCGATAAAGCTATCGGCCATAGAAATGGTCGAAATGGATGATGGAAAAGGAATGGAGTTTAGAGCTTTGGGTACATTAGAGTTGCTTACATTTGGAGAAACCTTCGTTGGTTTAGGATCCATGGATGAGAGGGTATGATATTTGGGAAGGTTAGAGAAAATAGGAGATGGGTGGCTATGGGGTTTTAAAAGAATCCCTCTCTCACTTTCTCTCACTACAAACCCAAAGATGCCTATGTTTTGGTTGAAGAAGATGAAAGACCCCAAGATAAGGGGCTTATGTTTTTTCACCAAAATGGAAAACCGTGCAGGAAGGCAAAAAAGTTGATGATTTTTTTTTCCCAAATGATGAGATGACAGTTCCCACACTGACGCGTGGGTTCTCAAAAAATTAAATACCTCGGATAAAGGGCCACAGAATTTAATGATCCTAGGATCCCTCAGAAAATATATATATATATAAATATATATATAATTGTTGAAACCAAATTTATAGCGTACAAAGTTTTTTTTGGTCTACCCAACAAAAAAATCTTTGCACGAGGGGCTAATGTAGAAGGGTGTTATAAACAGAAAAAAAGAAAAATAAAATAAATATGCTTTTTTTATTAAATAACATCCGAGAGGTACCCGCGAGGTCACCCAGAAGTTCAAAAGCCACCGCAAGTGTCAGCGCCGCGGCGAGTCCCTACGCCATCGCAAGGGTCAGCGCTACCTCAGGCGTCAGCGCCACTTCGGGCGTCAGCGCTACTTCAAGCGTCGGCGCCCCGACAAGGGTCGGTGCCGCCTCACATGTCAGCGCCGGTACAAGCATCAGCGCTACCTCAGGCGTCAGCACCACTTCAAGCGTCGGCGCCACTTCGAGCGTCGGCGCCCCGCAACAAGGGTCGGCACCGCCTCACGTGTCAGCGCCGGTTCAAGCATCAGCGCTACCTCAGGCGTCAGCGCCACTTCGAGCGTCGGCGCCACAACAAGGGTCGGCGCCACTTCGAGCGTCGGCGCCGCAACAAGGGTCGGCGCCGCCTCACCTGTCAGCGCCGATTCAAGCCTCAGCACTACCTCAGGCGCCGGCGCCACTTCGAGCATCGGCGTTGCAACAAGGGTCGGCGCCGCCTCACCTATCAGCGCCGATTCAAGCCTCAGCGCTACCTCAGGCGTCAGCGCCACTTCGAGCGTCGGCTCCACTTCGAGCGTCGGCGCCGCAACAAGGGTCGGCGCCGCCTCACCTATCAGCGCCGGTTCAAGCATCAGCGCTACCTCAAGCGTCAGCGCCATTTCGAGCGTCGGCGCCATTTCGAGCATCGGCGCCAGGACAAGGGTCGGCGCCGCCCCACGCGTCAGCGCCACTTCGAGCGTCGGCGCCGCCTCACCTGTCAGCGCCGGTTCAAGCATCAGCGCTACCTCAGGCGTCAGCGCCACTTCGAGCGTCGGCGCCACTTAGAGCGTCGGCGTCGGGACAAGGGTCGGCGCCGCCTTACATGTCAGCGCCGGTTCAAGCATCAGCGCTACCTCAGGCGTCAGCGCCACTTCGAGCGTCGGCGCCACTTCGAGCGTCGGCGCCGGGACAAGGGTCGGCGCCGCCTCACCTGTCAGCGCCAGTTCAAGCACCAGCGCTACCTCAAGCGTCAGCGCCACTTCAAGCGTCAACGCCGCTTCGAGCGTCGGCGCCGCAACAAGGGTCGGCGCCGCCTCACAGCATCAGCGCCACTCCGAGCAACGGCGACAGGATAAGGGTCGGCGCCGCTTCAAGCGTTAGCGCCACTGCAATTGTACTGCAGAAATGTTATTCGAGAAACGCTGCTACAGGAGTTTTCATCATGAAACAGCAGGCACTAAATGAACAACAACACTAACACTTTACTTTCTTGCACAGGTTGCCTAGTGAAGCAAGCAGGGCTCGAACAGGCGCGTCGGGACCTCCTGGGAGTTTTGGCTTGGCGGCTGAGGGACAAGGTATGTTGAGCAAGCTCAACCACTTAGCACTATAGGATTGAGAAAATACTAGTAGGAAGACCCAGAAGCCACTCGAGGCTACGCACACTGCACACTTAGTCATAAATGAAGGGAGTGGCCAAAGAGTTGGCTACTCACAAGAAATAAACTCTTTACAAGAAAAATGACTTTTCCAGAAGAGGGGGTCCTCGAGGTCCCTCTCAAGAAAAATAACACTTTTTAGAGGGAGTGAGGCCTTAAGGTCTCCTCTCTCAAAGATTTGCAAAATTGCACCACAAGTTACCGTTTCAAAAGATAACTACCAAATCTGCTATTTTGTCTCCATTAGGGGACATATGTGCTTTTTGAGTTTTGGTCGGCGCCAGGTGGCGCCTGCAGAGGGGACAGGCAGCTGCCTGCAGGTAGGGACAAATGGTACACTTCAGACATTGTTCCCCACCAACTCTCTCAATTTTGGCGCCCAAAATCGCCAGCTCACCCCTTACGCCCATGTATAAATAGACCCCTGGGCAAGGTCAAAAGATGGATAGAGAAGAAAAATTGCACTATTACTCTGCTAAAATATCACCAGACCTACCTAGTATTCTCTCCCTGCTCATTCTCTTAGTGCTGAGTGCCTTGTTCCTTCACTCCCCACTGACAGCCATCACTCTCAGGTGTTTCCCTTGAGAAAATTACTATTTTTGCTGTGAAAGTTCATCTTCTTGCAGGGAGTGAGTTGAAGCTTGAGTTCCATTGTTACCAGAAGGAGAAGTTTTCTTCAGAAGTTGCACCAGGAGACCTTGAAGACTTGCAGACAGTGTCCATTGGAGTGGGTCACGCCTCACCCTTTCCAGTTATTCATAGACCCCAGTCTCACTACCCTCCTACAAGGCTATATATTAATGAAAGCGATCATTTTTCCTTCAGTTACTTCTCTTCCATTATCTCTAGCTTATTTTGGCATCTATTTAATGTGAGTTTCTCTATTTTCTTAAAGAACTTAAAAATTGAATTTCCATGTAGTATGTGGGGTACTTTCCTATGATCTAAGCAAGTTATCATTTTATAGCTGCCCCTCTATCTGGTGGGGTATTTGGATGTATAAACATTTTTAGGGAACAACTTGGAGTAGGGTGACCGCCTTCTCCTTCCCAAATACATAAAGGATAATAATAAAAATGAACTAAGAAAAGAGAATAACTCTTTCTTTATATTGAAACTACCCCTGGTCTGCAGGGTCCTTGTTCCAAACTTTAACTTGGTAACTTTTACCTTTTTTTTAAAAAAATCTCCATCTTAGAGAGGGGGTAGACCCACTTCTTACATTTTCATATAAACTAGCAAGTAGAACTTACTTTCTTGAGAATGGAGGATATAACTTGTTCTCCTAGTCATAAATCTGCAGTTAAATAAATAAAAAATTTGCTTTTTATTTGGAGGACAATCACCTACTGGTCATTGAAAATAGTTAAAATGTTATGTCTGTTGGGATTTTGCTCAATATACTTTACCTTTGGGATAGATGCACCCCCAACTATAATGAGGAAATTTCTTTTTGTCATGGATTCTCTTCTAAATTAGTAGAGAGTTTTACTATTCTTATTTTATGAAAGATAAAACATCAATTTGGTGTACCCACCTCATAAAGCAGGTAGATAAATAATGCCTAAATTATCTAGTAATGATAAAAAAAGACTAGTACTCATTTCTTGTGTATTGTATATTGTTTACAAAACTCTACACAAGACTATTGTTAAAAAAACATTTATGTATTGGAGCAGTCTATTCAAACTTTCAAAATAAATGAAACATGGAAAGAACTAGGCATAGTACTTCTTCAACCACTTGCAGTTAATGGACTGGTGGCATTCACTTTCAAGTTCAGATATATGGCAATAATCTGACTTACCTACCCCTCGTACCATGAAGGGTCCTTCCCAATTAGGTTTGAATTTAAATGATGTCAGGCTTCGAAGATGGTGAGTGGATGCACGTAAAACCAATTCCCTAGTTGAAACTCGCTAGGCTTGACCAAATTTTCATAAGCCGTAGACAGTTGTTGGGAGTAGACTTTGAAATTTTCTATGGCCTTATCGCTATGCTAACCTAATACCTCCAACTGCACATGCCGAGGATCCCTTATGAGGCCATTACTTAGAGAAACCTTAGATGGGGCTAATTCTAACTCCACTGGTAGGACAACTTCAGTCCCATACACCAATGAGAATGGATTAAACCCCGTTCGTTTTCTCTTTGAAGTCCCATAGGACCATTAGTAGCTCCTCACCCCAAGCTCTCGTCATGTCCTCAAGCATCTTCCTCGAAATGTTAATTAATTTCTTGTTTGTATCCCCCACCGGGAAATTTCCCGTTGGGTATGAGATGGTTGAATTATTGTGCACAATTTTATATTTATCAATCAGGAGCCCCATCTCCTTGCATACAAAATGCTTACCTTTATCTTTTATGATCACCTTAGGGATACCAAACCTGCATATGATATATTCCCTGATGAATTAGGTTACCACTTGAGTAGACAATCCCCTTAAAGGGATTGCTTTTACCCTCTTGGTGTACAACTCTATAGAAATAATGATGAAGGCCTTGCAATGGGAGGATTGGCTGATTTTTTCCATAGGTCAAATGCCCAAATATAAAAGGGATAAGGAGCTGTTAGGCTTTATAGACTTACTGGGGGGGGTCATGCACCATGTTACCATGAACTTGGCATTCCTTTCACTTCTTTACGTAGCTGATAGATTCAACATCCATCCTTGGCCAGTAATAACCCATCGTTATCAGTTAACCATATAACTTGGCACCTCCAACATGAGAGGGATCATGGGCCTTCTTCAACACTCTTTATATGTCTCCCTTAGCCACACACTTTAGTTCCTTCTAATTATACCCTTTTCTGTAGATCTCCCCTTCTACCAAGTAAAAGGGGGCCACTCTCTTCTTGAGGTAAATCCCATTTGCTCTTTCTGTTCGTAATTCTCCATCTTTCAGATATTCTATGTAGGGTATCCTCCAATCTTCAAAAACTTCAATAAAATTGGCCTTAACTGGTTGGTCAAACTAGGTGAGGCACATCAAGTAACCTTATTGCAGACGAGCGGCCTCCGCGCTCGTGGTGGGATAATAATATCCCCCCCCCCCCCCCCCGCTACAACCGACAGTAAAGGGAGATATTTATATTCCTTCAATGCTTTTCATGCATTGCGACCAACCTTTCTTTGGCCTCTTCCTCTCCTACACATTTGGAAAAAATCCTCCAGGGCTCTTGAAATATAGCGCCCCTCGGAGTAGATTATAGTTTACCAACTCTTGAAATTTTCATTATTCCTTCACTACTTTCCAGTTGTTTAATTATCGGGAACCTCCAATCCTTCGGTTCTTCACATGGAAACAAAGACTTCACTGTAGTAGGAAGTTTTCTTCATCGTATCATTATGATCACTTTCGACTCGTCCGTTTCTAAATTCTAGGCTATAGTGGCTACAACATTTGGGTATATGTTCATCGTTCGGGCATGTCTCTCAATGGTAATCTTTAAAAATTGACTCAATAATTTCTGGAGGACGGACCTGTATGGTGTTAAGTTGGTATGCTTGAGGGTGGACTCCCCACTAACTTATTGCATTACCAAGTTGGAGTCCCCTCATATGCACGACACTCTAATTCCTTTTCTTAGTGCCTCTAATAATCCTATAATGAGGGATTCATACTCACACTCGTTGTTTGAACATTTAAAGTAAATCATGAAGGAGAGGGTGATCTTTTCCTTCCCATTCGAGTGGATAATACCTACTCGGCATGTCCCTTGGACATATGAATTGGCCAACTCCATCTTCCATTCTTCCATTCTTCCATTTCCTTAGTTAAGCGGGCTTAGAAGTTCTCTCTTGGAAATTCTTCGTTGGGAGGCTCGAAATTCTCGCTTGGGAAGTAAGATGACAAATCTTCTACCTCTTGACTCTTGATAGATTTTGGATCCACCCACTTTAAATCGTACTCAGATAGGATAAAAAACCACCTCGCTAATCTTCCTTCCAAGATCGTTTGTGCCAGAATTTACTTGATAGGATCGCACTTGGTGCTGATATGTACTATGAAAGCCAGTAGGTAATGCCTATAAATACCAAAGCTAGGTAGTGCCTCTCCATGCTAGTGTATCTAGATTCGGTGCTCGAAATTACACGCATCAAATAGTAGACATATCTCTCTACCCCTTCTCTTTCTTGGGCAAGTAAGGCTCATATGAACCTCTCCGTTGAAGTCAAGTAGAGCAGCAACAGTGAGCCCGCTTTTGGCGGTACCATAGTTGAGGGTGATGCTAATATCTTCTTGATTTTCTCAAAGGCCTTCTTCTGTGCATCTCCCTAAACCCATTTGGATTTTTCCTTCATTAGTGGAGTGAATGAGTGGGTCACCTCTACTAGTGATGGTATAAATCTCCTTATGTAAGAAACCCTCCCTAAGAAACTTTTAAGATATCTTCGGCTCTTTGGCGGTGGCATCAATATGATTGCCTTCTTCTTTTCCTCATCCACCTGAACCCATTGTAGATCTACTACAAAACTCATGAACTTTTTGGTTATTAGCCCCAAACCACATTTTGAAGGATTCATTTTCATCTGATATTTTTGGAACCTTTCAATTACCCGCCTCAGGCCTTGGATGTGCTTACCCTCCTTCTTTTAATTCACCACTAGGTCATCCATATATAATTCCAATATGTCATGAAACAAATCATGAAATATTGCCATTATAGTATGTTGATATGTGTCACCTGCATTCTTTAGCCCAAATGGCATGACAGTATAATGGAAGTCCCCCACTGGGGTACGAAAAGCAGTATTTTTTGCATCAACCGGATCCATTCTAATCTGGTTATGGCCTACATACCCATCCATGAAACTATACATTTCATGAACGGTAATGGCATCCACTAAGATATCAATATTGGGCACTAGAAACTCATCCTTGGGGCAGGCTCAATTCAGATCTTGAAAATCTACACAAAGTCTTATTTGGTTCTTGTCCTTTTTGGTTATATGTACAATCCTGGAGAGCTATATTCACTACACTAAAAACAGCATTTTGGCACACCCTGATATAAAAAAATCTGGCACAGTTTTAAACTGTGCCAGATTTTGGCACGGTTTAATAGAAATTTGGCACACTTTAAAACACTGCCAAAATTTGGCACTATTTTTTAGTGTGCCAAAATTGAGTACACTTTACTAAAATATAAATACTAAAAATTATATCACATTTCCTTCGGAGCCATCTAAATTTTCATCCCCTTCTCTTTCCCGCTTACACAAAAAGACTACACGGAATGGCAAAATGAAAACCCATTCACCGACCTCCTCCCGTCCTCCGCCATTCTCCCCTCCTTGGCAGATCTGTGTAGCGTTTACCCCTTCGCGACCTCCTCCCATCCTCCGCCATCCTCCCCTCCTCGCAGCTCTCGCAACAAAACAGAGCTCATCCACCGTCACAAGCAAAAGCAAGATACGGTACAACCCTCCGGCAGAGCGAAATTCCCATTGTTTTACGTCTTCTTTGAGGTAACTATAATTTTATCACTATTTACATTCATTATATATTTCATTACTTATTTATAGAATCGATTTCCAGGAGCAATGGTAACAAAACTAAACTACATAGAAATTTTATAGTTAAAATTTCTTCCAATTTCTTTAAAATCCCTTCTTGATGGAAGATGGCCATAGTTTAAAAAAAAGTGAATGGGTTAATGTAAAGGGGATGTGTGGTGTGGACTACGATTGCACACACAATAACTGGAGTAATAGGCTCTGGAGTCCTGTCACTAACATGGAGTGTGGCTCAACTAGGATAGATTGTAGATATTTTGTTTCCGAGTGTTATGGATCACCTAACCCTAAATTAGGACCCATCAGAAATCCATCTTGCAAAGATGTTGCTAACTCCTATTTAGGTGAGGACCATTTCAATAAATATTTCTTATCACATGATTTACTTTTTTCCCTTTTTTTATTAATATAAACCCACCACTAACTCCACGATTCATAATCAAGTATTATATTGTGTCCTATATGAGATTTTTTCTTCTTCTTCTTCATATAATTTCTTGACTAGGCATTATATGTTAAATTTTCGAGACAAAAAACGAAGGGGAATTAGATAATTTGTAATATGTTGAATACCATAATTTGTAATGGACAGTTCATGTAAAAAATTTATTTTTGTATATTGTATAATTTATCTGTGTGGGTGTATATTTATAATATTAAAATGACACCAAATAGTTTAACATTATGGGAAGCTCATATAAAATTTTATTTTTAATTTTTCTATAATGTATAATTTATCAGTGTGGGTGTATATATATAAAAGTTTAAACCGACACCAAATAGATTACTATTATACTTAATCGCTCATTTTAAATTAAAATTATAAGCTTTTATCACTTATAATTTTAACATACTATTTTTTTCCACATTTTTTCTTGGACAGTCTTCTCAATTTTTGGTGGCGAGCTCAACATCATTGTAAGTAATCCCCTTACTGTATTGTATTATATTATATGTACTAATTTCTATTTATCCATCTCTTAATTTACCAGCCTCCAATGCTCATTCTTTTTTTCTGTTTGGTTGCTTGAATTGCGAGCAACACACCTTGAACTCACCCAAATCAGTTCATTATGTTAATCGGTTAGTCTCTCATCTTCATATTTTTCATAACGGATTTTAATTATTACTTAATTTTTTTTCAATGGCTTTTTTTTGGTAGGTAATTATTATTCTTATTTTTGGGTTCTCATTTATTTTGCTGTTTTGATGTGGTGATGCGTTCTTGAAAAAATTGATGTGGGTTTGTTATTGGAGTGAAGTTTTGTTCCTGGAGTGAGGTTCAATTTGTTTCTACTATTACTATATGTTCATAATTTTTTCCTTCATAACTTGGTACTCACCTATAACCCCTCCCTATATCTCTCTCTTCCTCTTTCTGATGCGTATATGGATATATCCCATTTTGGGCTGGAAGTAGTGTTTTTATTTTTTGATTTCAGGCATCTCACCCATGGATTAAGCTATCAACACGGTGGATTTGCGTTAGGTTGTGTACTCTTCTTATGAGGGTATTTGTTTAATTTTAATTAACTTACACCTTCAGCTGATTATTCAAAAATTATCTTCATAATCATACTCGTGTCTAATATTGCAGTTGATTATTACTTGTTCATGCGATAATCCAGTACCTAATCCCCCTAAACGGAAAAAAAATATTTTCATTGATATCCACTTTTGAGTTCCCCCCTGATATAGCAATCTCAGGTGCCTCTCTTATACTGAATTGTTTGCATATGGCTTGTGTACCCTATTAAGATGTTATATTGCCCTATTTTTAAAAGCATAGTACTACTGAACATTATGGATTTGCATGGAGTATCAATGACATGCAAGTTGTGTCCTTGTTTTGTTATTGTTACAAGTCATGATATTTGCCAACTCCTTATCTCATTCAAAGAAGACATTTATAAATTTATAAATGAAGACGCAACATGTATAATTTTCTGGTCGTAATTACATATTTTCTTTATCTTTATTGTATTTTCCTTGTCAGTGGAAGATTTTAGAATTTGTAGACATTGTTGGACCAAATGGGATACTTTCGAGAAGTTATATCTCGAAGAGTTCATCGCGTGGCTATCAAAATACAAATGAAATATAGTTAGTCTCAAATTCTCTTTAAATGTTGCAGCATTAAATAAAATTATGGCCTGAAATAGCGGCAACAAGTAGCAAAACGTAAAATGACTTACTTTATGAGCTTATTTAGTTAAATTGGTGGAAGGGATTTGCTGGTTGTTTGGTTTTGAAATTTGCGGCTGCTGTTGAGTTTATTTTACATGTTAAAACATGTTGGATTTAACTAATAAACAAATGAAACTATGTCAAAATTTTCTAAAATCAATAAACGTTCTAAATTGATTAAAAACATATCGTTATAGGATGAAAACCCAAAACAACCTCCAAACAAGCCCAAAGAGGCATGAACATCTCATACGGGATCAATGTAACACATAGGAACTGACCGCCTAGTCACGATTTGAGAATTTTGAGAATATGACGATAATTTGAAAACATCCATATTAGTCTTACAAACAAGTCGTTAAAGGGTGAAAACCTAAACCAACCCCCAAACGTCATCGTAAGAGGCACGAACACCTCGTACGGTACCAATGTAACTTGTAGGAACTGATCGCATAGTCACGGGTCTCCCGATTTGAGAATATGATGATAATTTGCAAAATTCAACACTTAGACTTAAAAACAGGCCGTTAAAGGGTGAAAACCTAAACCAGACCCCAAACGACCCCGTAAGAGGCATGAACACCTCACACGGGACCAATGTAACTTGAAGGAACTAATCGCGTAGTTTCGGGTCTCTCGGTTTGAGAATACGATGACAATTTACAAAAATAACACTTATACTTAAAAATATGCCATTAAAGGGTGAAAACCCAAGCCATCCACCAAACGACTCTGTAAGAGGCACGAACACCTCGCACGGGATCAATGTAACATGTAGGAACTGATCGTGTAGTCTCGGGTCTCCCGATTTAAGAATATGATGATAATTTACAAAAATTAACACTTAGGCTTAAAAACAGGCCATTAAAGGGTGAAAACCTAAACCAGACCCCAAACGACCCCGTAAGAGGAGCGAACACCTCGCACGGGACCAATGTAACTTGAAGGAACTGACCGCGTAGTCCCGAGTCTCCCAGTTTGAGAACACGACGATAATTTGCAAAAATAACACTCAGACTTAAAAACATGCCGTTAAAGGGTGAAAACCTGAACCAGCCACCAAATGACCCCGTAAGAGGCCCGAACACCTCGCACGGGACCAATGTAACTTGTACGAACTGATCGCGTAGTCTCGAGTCTCCCAGTTTGAGAATACGATGATAATTTGCAAAAATAATACTTAGACTTAAAAATAGGCCGTTAAAGGGTAAAAACCTAAACCAGCCACCAAATGACCTCGTAAGAGGCTCGAACACCTCGCACGAGACCAATGTAACTTGTAGGAACTGACCGTGTAGTCTCGGGTCTCCCGGTTTGAGAATATGATGATAATTTGCAAAAATTAACACTTAGACTTAAAAAGAATCCGTTAAAGGGTGAAAACCCAAACCAGCCACCAAACGACCTCGTAAGAGGTACGAACACCTCGTACGGGACAAATGTAACTTGTAGGAACTGACCACGTAGTCTTGGGTCTCTCGGTTTGAGAATATGACGATAATTTGCAAAAAGTAACACTTAGACTTAAAAACATGCCGTTAAAGGGTGAAAAAATAAACTAGCCCCCAAACAACCCCGTAAGAGGCACGAACACCTCACACGGGACCAATGTAACTTGAAGGAACTGACCGCGTAGTCCTGGGTCTCCCAGTTTGAGAATATTACGATAATTTGCAAAAATAACACTTAGACTTAAAAACGGGTCGTTAAAGGGTGAAAACCTAAACCAGCCACCAAATGATCCCGTAAGAGGCACGAACACCTCGCACGGGACCAATGTAACTTGTACGAACTGACCGCGTAGTCCAGGGTCTTCCGGTTTGAGAATACGACGATAATTTGCAAAAATTACACTTAGACTTAAAAACAGGCCGTTAAAGGGTGAAAACATAAACCATCCACCAAATGACCTTGTAAGAGGCTCGAATACCTCGCACGGGACCAATGTAACTTATAGGAACTGATCGCGTAGTCCCGGGTATCCCGGTTTGAGAATATGATGATAATTTGCAAAAATCAACACTTAGACTAAAAATGAATCCATTAAAGGGTGAAAACCCAAAACAGCATCCAAACGACCCCATAAGAGGCACGGACACCTCTCACGAGACCAATGTAACTTGTAGGAACTGACCGCGTAGTCCCGGGTCTCCCGGTTTGAGAATATGACGATAATTTGCAAAAATAACACTTAGACTTAAAAACTGGCTGTTAAAGGGTGAAAACCCAAACCAGCACCCAAACGACCCCGTAAGAGGCACGCACACCTCGTACGGGACCAATGTAACTTGTAGGAACTGATCGCGTAGTCCCGGGACTACCGATTTGAGAATATGACGATAATTTGCAAAAATAACACTTAGACTTAAAAACAGGCCGTCAAAGGGTGAAAACTCAAACCAGCCCCCAAACATCCCCGTAAGAGGCACGAACACCTCGCACGGGATCAATGTAACTTGTAGGAACTAACCGCGTAGTCCCAGGTCTCCCGGTTTGAAAATATGATGATAATTTGCAAAAATCAACACTTAGACATAAAAACAGGCCGTTAAAGGGTGAAAACCCAAACCAACCCCCAAATGACCCCTAAGAGGAACGAACACCTCGCAGGGGACCAATGTAGCTTGTATGATTTGACCGCATAGTCCCGGGTCTCCCGGTTTGAGAATATGTCAATAATTTGCAAAAATCAACACTTAAACTTAAAAACAAGCCATTAAAGGGTGAAAACCTAAATCAGCCCCCAAACGGACCCGTAAGAGGCACGAACACCTCGTACGGGACCTATGTAACTTGTAGGAACTGATCGCGTAGTCTCGGGTCTCCCGATTTGAGAATATGACGATAATTTCCACTCTTATATGTAATTTTTTAGTTTGAGTAAGTTTTTTTTGTAAATTACTGGGTTACTAATATCGTATCTTTTTTGTATCCTATTTTGTTTTTGCAGGATAAGATTTTATCGTTGGCATTTATTCACGTGGAATACACAGAGAACTCAATGGTTTACAACAAGGGGTTTATTCATGATTTCATTTTTTTGTGTTATGGTCGTGCGAGCTTTTGTAGTTTTATTAACTTGTATGGACGTGCGGGCTTTTGTAAGTTAATTGTTATATTTTGTGTCCGTGCGGGCTTTTGTAAGTTAATTGTTATATTTTGTGGTCGTACGGGATTTATGTTAGGCAGGTTTTGTATTAGCAGGCTTTGGAGTGTCCAGAAAATAGAGGAAACTCTTCCCAATTTTTTTGGCCTGTGAACTATTAAAGACTTGTAATATTTTGAAGTTTGTATGTACATTAGTTTATCAACAACGTGCAATATTTTTAATTTGTGAATTTTTGTGCTTTCAAATAATTAATTTTTTTTATTTTTATAAAAAAATTGGCACAGTTCAAAACCGTGGCAAAAGTGTATCATATTTTGGCACGATTTTGAACTGTGCCAAATTTTTTTAAACAGTGCTGAATCTGGCACAGTTGAAAACTGTGCCAAAAGTGTGCCAAAAATATCAAATTCTGGCACGGTTTAAAAATGTGTCAGAAGTGTTCTTGTTTGGCCAAATCTGGCACACTTTTGAGCCGTGCCAGAAAAAAATGATCATTTTGGAACACCTGATTCTAGCACAGTTCAAAACCTTGCCAGATTTGATCTGGCACAGTTTTAAACCGTGCCAAATTCCTGTTTCTGGTGTAGTGACTGGATACTGGATGGTTTTGATGAACTCCATTGCTAACAACGTTTCCACCTCATCCTTAATCTTGAGGTCTAGCTCTGCTTTGTACGTGCGAGTGGCTTGCCTTACTGGTGGAGCATTGGCAAGAATATTAAATTTGTGGGAGCCCACCTCCAGATCTATCCCAGACATTTTTATGTACTTTAGGCAAACATATTCGTGAATTCTTTGAGGAGGCTGATGATCTCTTATATTTTCTTGCGTCGAACCCCTTATAAATTAGAATGGGTCTACCTTCTTCCCATTCTAAACCCAAGTTTATTTCTTTCAGCTCTTATAGTTGTTCCCTTAGACCATCTTGCATGTATTCAGGCGCTTCCTCAGATTACTCCACATGTTCTATCATATGTGAATCATATACCACAAAATATTCTGGTGTAAGGTCGATGCTCTCATCCCATAATTCTGCCCACACAGATCGTTATAAATGGTATATAACTTTTTCATTCGTGAGGATGACCTTCTTTCATGTTCGAGGCGGTTTGGCTACCACTTCCACCTTCTTTTTTCTTTCTTTTATTTGGGGGATCACTCTTTGACCTAAGCGGTCATGAACAAGCGTTCTTGGTTGGGTATCTCCTTCGTCCCTTTTAATTTCTTACTGAGCTCCTTCTCTCTTCACTAATCTCAGTATAGAATTCTGCATCTTCCATATGGCTTCGTTAATAAAAAGGGTTTTTGAGTTTTTTTTATTACGATCTCGGTACCTCGAATGTTGGCTTTGGCACACTGATGATATGTGGAGGTCACTATCCCATGAGTTTTCATCACCCTATGAGAAGTTAGTAACTTGTATTAGCGTTGATGACATTAAATTTAATATGGAGAGTGATGTTCCCTAACTTGATTCCCATATTCACATTGCCAAGTGATTGCATGCCTTTACTATCAAAACCTTAAATCACCAATGGTACAAAAACATGTCTTATATAGCATGCTAATGGGCACAATATTGATGGACGCTCCTCCATCCATTAATGCCCTGGGAAAAATAATTCCATTAATCAAACCTGTCACATAGAGTGGGAAGTGGTGAAAATATGGTATTTGTCTATATGCTTCAAAAAAGACCACCTCTGAAGTATATCTTTTGATCAATCTCCCAATGGGTCCCTACCAATTCAAAAAGGGATCCCCTCGCTGTTGTACTGATTCCAAAAGCTTTGTTTTAATAACCACCCAGGTGCCATACTTCACCCCTATATGGTCGAAAAACCATCTGAACTTGGGACTCTTTACTATGGATTCGCACTCAAAGTTCAACTCCACTTCATAAGTTTGAGTATTGCAGACATACTCTGCCTCAAATGTTCCTCCTTCATCTAGATCAAGGACTATATCTGCTCTATGTTCTGGGGGGTTCACTTTTTCAACTCCCTCATGTTCAACTTCTTCTTGATTAAGGCTGAAAAACCATTCTTCACACATCCTCTCATTGCTCCCCCACTCTTCTACTTCTAGCGCCTTTTCTTCTTTATTATATTCCACTACCATATTGGCAGTGCCATAATGATGTGCTGGGAGAGGGTTTTCATTAATATTTATATATGGTATCTGTAATGTAACATTGGCCACTTACTCACCAATGATCCTCCGTAGGTAGAAACAATCTTTGGTGGTGTGCTACACTCTTTAATTTGGCACCATCCTTGTTTACTGCTGTTGGTATTTGCCTGTCAGAGTGGGGCGGAGCTATTACCCCATCTCTCACCAAAGTGAGATAACAATCCATGGCTTCCATCACACTACAAGGTAGTGGTGGTGGGATGTGATCTCCAAACATCCTTTTGTTTACCAAGCTTCCTTTTTTGAACCTTGAGCCTCCCTTCTTGTCCTTTGAGTTCCCATCTACATAGTTAACAACTTGTCTTCTAGAGAACTGGAACCTCCTTGAGGTCATAGGCACCCGTGTCCTCTAATTTGACTGTCTGGGTTTTATGTTGATGGAAAAGTTAGTAGCTAATCAAGTGAATTCTTTGAATGTTCCTTCTCTAGTCTCATTGAATATATGAAGTTTTTACTCCTCTAGGAGCCCCTCAACACATATCTACAATAACCTCATTTTATCCACGCCTTTGTTAACATTCAACGCCCTCTCGTGGAAATGTTTGATGTACTCCATTAGTTTTCATTAGGCTTTTGCACTTCTTGGGCGAGGTGCCTCAACGTGAATTCATCTTCCACCATGAAAAACTTTTGGAGGAACTTCTTGTGAATTTCTTCCCACATAAGAATGCTATTGGGTGCATGGTGGTGATACCATGTATACAACTTTTCGGTAAGAGTCTTAGAGAACTCTTGCAGCATCAAGTCCTTGTGACTTCCATGCACACCCAAATTTTCCACAAACCTCTTTACATGCTCTCTATGATTTTTTCCTTTGCCATTGAACTTTATAAACTTTGGTGGAATATAACCCTCAGGGTAGGGCTTCTCATTAATGCTTTTTGGGTAGGGATTTCATAGCTCCTCATATAAGTGAGAAGATTCCCTTTAAGAGGAAAGTAACATCTTTACTTCCTCTATAGTGACAAATTTGGAGGGAGAATCCTCCAAGATAATTTTCTTTACTACTGGTGAACTCACTGGTGTTGCTACTTGCTTCGGTACCACCTTTTGTGGTGGAGTCGTTACTACGGTTGCTATTGTTGTAGCGGTTACTCCTCCAGCATGGGCTACCACCGGTGTCATGCATGATTGGCTCACACTTGCCAAATCAACATTATTTTTCTTCAGAAACTCAAAAAACATACTCATCAAGTTCATACATGCCAACAAAATTATTGTTGTTGCGCTAGTCTGTCCTACTTGAGGAGTAAGTGTTCCAATTCCTATCACCACCACCTCTTCCTACATGGTCTGGTCGCTCTGAACTCCATTCCCAGTAGGAGTATCTTAAAAAACTAGCTGCTTAGAAACATTTTAACCTGGTTTGTCCATAGCAATGAGGACACCTCCCCAAGAGAGTAGCCAAATGTGGGAGGGTGGTGTCACTAAGGTCTATGAAGAACTGGAACACGTGAGGCATGACCTATTCCAATGGACTCTGTCTTTTATAGTCTTCAATGTCTCAAGAGAAGCTGTATGAGTAAACCTTCTATTTTTGGTAAAAATGGAGTAAATGCTATGACCTCTTCCTACAAGAAGAGAAAATTCACAAATCATAATCGTAACCTGGAGAGAAAGAGCTCCTAAGAATGATGGATGTAACGACGGAAGTGAAGAGAGAATCACTTAACACTTAGAGAGAGAACAATGAGAGAATACTAGGCATGGTGCAATTTTGATAGAGTAATAATTTAACTTTATTTTTTGTTCTGACTTGACCTTACCGAAGGGTTCTATTTATAGGTGAATACTAGCGCTAATTTGGGCCTTTTGGGGGCAAAAAATGAGAGGGAATATTAGGGACACGATATGTAATGTACCGTTTATCCCTATATGTCTGTAGCCGCCTGTCCCCTTTGACAGGCGACACCTGGTGCAAACTAAAGTCAAAAAGAAAATATATCTCCTAATGGTGACAAAATATGTAATTTGGTAAATATTATTTCAAACGCTAACTCACTGTACAGTCTTTGTAAACCTTGAGAGTGGCCTTGAGGGCCACCCTCTCTAAAACATTTTATAAAACGTGATTTCATTTGTGAGTATCCCTTTGGCTACTCACTCCTTTTATAACTAAGTGTAGTCTGTGTAATTACTTGAGTGACTTTTAGGAGTCTCTCTACTAGTATTCTCTCTATCTTAAAGTGACAAGTGGTTGAGCTTGCTTAAAAAATCTTATCTCTCAGCCACCAAACCAAAACTCCCAGGAGATCCCAATTGGCATGCTTGAGCCCTGCTTGCTCAACTAGACTACATGTGCGAGAAAAAAATATTAGTACTTTATTTCTTAAAAAGTAAATAATTCTTGGGATGAGGGGATACTCATGGTGGTCCCCATCATCCTCAGTCATTTCCCTTTGTAATATTGCCTTTTAAGCAAAGTGGTCACTCAGGTGAGTCCCCTCGCCCTAACTCCTTTTTTTCTTTTCTTCATAGCTTGTACAATAAAGAAAAGCCACTGGAGCTGGACCCTCTCGTTCGTGTGTCTATCTTTGGCAGAGGATTCGCTTGTCTTGGACTCCCTCACCGTAAATCCCTTTAATATTAATTGTGGCTGAGGAGTTACTCGTGATGCACCCTCTTGCCACCAACTATTGCTATTTACATTGCTCTTGGTCGAGGGGCCACTCCTTGTGGACTCTCTCGCCAGAAAAACCATTGACTTTGAATATCTTAGCTGAGGGGCCATCTGTGGTGGAACCCCTCGCCCTCAAGCTTTCTTTTATGCTGGTCGTGGCAGAGGAGCTACTCAAAGTGTACCCCCTCACCACAAACTACCTCATGTACTAAGTTTGATAGAAGGGGCCACTCGTGGTGAACCCCCTTGCCCTTGAGGTGTTGGTTTTTACTTCTTGTGATGCCCCTCTACAGAAGTCCTAACCATAATTTTTGGGCATTGAAAAATTATTGAATGAACAAAAAGAGTACCTTTAGATGAGGAAGGACATTTAGTGTCTTCCAAATATTCATAAGACACAAGTTCTAGTGCATCATATACTTGATATATTACTACATCATATGTTTCATCCACTTTAGCACAGTCAATATATTAACTTTATTATTGGATGCAACCTTCCTTGGTGGTCTGATTCAACGACCTTTTCTAGCTAGCCCTAGATAAAATGAGAGAGTTTTGGGGATGCGCTTGCGAGGAAAAAAGACTTAGAGATTGATTTTTTTTTTACACTATCATTTGTATTTTTTATTTTATCTTTTCATTTGACAATTTCCTCCTTAAGCACTAGTTTCTTGAAGGAATCCACTTATTTGCGAATGAGCTTCACAGTGACTTGTATAATGACTAAATATCTAGCCTCCCACCTTATTATAATGCCACGTATTCTTTGGATTTCTTTGACCCAGTGATATAATTGGTAGAAGAATTCTCTCTCGCTAAGCCTCATGAGTAACAGTAGGGATAAAGTATTTTATCTTGGAATTTAATGCTGCTAGTGAGTGAACCACTTAACACTAACTTTGGGGATACTTTCTTACTCAATGATCTAAAATTTCCTTATTCGAGAATACCTTTGAATACCCCCTCTTAAATTAAATTGCATAAGGAGATATAGAGACATTGAAAGTTGTTAGAGGCATGTAATTCATTCAATGTAGCTCTAAATCATAGGCAAACTGTGTTACCACCCGCTCAATGTGATAACACTGATCAACGCCTTGACTAAATTTTGATAAAGGGGGAAGCGTGTAAGGAAATAAAAGGAACTGTTACCACAGAGTGGGAGTTTTTAACTCCCTCGATAATAAATAGAAGGATACATGATTATGGAATGGTTGGGAAAGAATAATGTAAATAAAAAACGTTATGGAGACTTTTTCATTCCATCTCGTGATGTGAGAGGCATCATCCACTACCGAATATACTTCTGGATCCTAACTCGGAATTTATCAAAGAAAAATCCCACTAAAATGAAGGTGTCAGAATAATTAACAACATCATACTTCTCATGATATCATTCCATATCATTATGCATATAATTAAACCAAATATATAGTGTAATTAATGTCAGAGAAGCGAGGGGGAGGGGGGGACTTACTTCGTGATAATTTAAAAGCCAAACGAACAATCAATTCACGAGGGGAGTTATTAGGTCTCCTAGGTAGTAAAAATCAATAAATGAAGGTCAGGAGTGAGAAAACGGAAATTACCTTGTACACTTAACCTAAGTCTATCATCAAATTTTTATTTCATAATGCGAGCATCTTCCACAAATGAATTATTGTTAGTCAGTTCATAATTATCTTTTAGGGTGATTTAAAATTTTCCCCAAGTTGTGATAAATTTATGAGTGTCAGTGCTATAGAGAGACTAGAGTTTGGTGTCAAATTGTGTTTTTATTAATAGTGAATGATTTAAGGTGCTGATAGTCCTTTGTAAGCCAACTTGCTTGAGAATTTGATAACAAGAAGGAAAATGAAATATATAACTCACCACATGTCAAATTCCTTAGCAACCCTATTACAAGCCTTAAAATTAATGTTCGACAACGGGAAATCACCCCTACCCACACCCAAGCACATAATGCTATCATGAATAACTAAAGGGGCATCGAGAGGCTCCTTTAGTTTAGGTTAACTAATGTTGGCCTTATATGCGACAATCTAAGAACTTTTGGGGGCAAAATGTTCAAGGGGATTCATAAAGTTATCCTTATCATAACGATAAGGGGTACACTAATCGATTGACCAGTTCTTATTTTCTAGTTGATCAACAACAGACTTTTGGTTATTAGAATTAGATTGTGAGACCTCACTAGTTACACTTGTTTATGAAAACGGGCATTTAGGGCAGTGATAGTGACGGTAATCTTGGTGGTGGTTGTAGCAGATGAGTAACCAATAATAGAAAACATAGTAGGAAAAGGATGTGGAATAATACCCACCAATCATAGTGTGATGGAAATGGGCTAGACTACAGAAAATATGAAGAATATGCCATTGTTCTTGACTAATAATGGGAAAGGAAACAAAGAAGTTAAAAAAATGGAGGAGGGATCACAAAAATATTAAATAATGACTCTTTACAATTACCTTTTATCTCTTAAAGATTATGAACAGTAAAGTTTCAATTATTAAAGAAGATGGATATTTATACGGAGAGACGTGAAAAGGCTTTGGAATTTGAATAAGCGTAATTATCGATTAGGAGCTTCACCCCTTGCCCATAGAGAAATGTGGCACTTGGGGAATAAAATATCGTACAATAAAATAAAGTGACCTGTAAGAATTTAATATTCCACATCAATGTAATAAGTATAAAAAATATTTATAAACAATTGTACTTTTCGTACATGAATATCTCACTAGAAGCGTGAGACTTTTGTATGAATGAGATACTATTAGGGGTCCTCAAACAACGTGTGTTATTTACAAATTAATTGTGTTTTGATGGAATGTTATACTAGGGGTTACTTTGGTCGAGGAAGCTAGGCTCGAGGAGCAGTTGATCCACTAAAACAACACATGGGATCCTTGACGGTTTTGTCTTAGAGGATGAGGAGTAAGACTTGTCGAGTAACCTAAATCCTCAACCGCTTTAATAGTAATGAGACGGAGGGAGCTACAAATGAGGAGTATGACTCCATTGAAGGCTCCATTCACACATCACAAATAGTATAAGACCAAATAGGTCACTCACACTATTGCATATCATAAAAAGTGAGGAATCAAATAGGTCCCTCGTATAATAACTTATAGTTACCAACCTATGGGGTGTTCAAGTCCCTCAAAGAACACCAACCAGTACACAATAAACATAGACAATGAGTAACGAACCCAGTCCCTCACACATGATTATGAATACACTTGCACAACCTGTATTAAATAAACATCGTGATTTATGCACATAATTTTTTAGTATAAAGGTACATAGTACAACCCATACAGTAATAAGTCAAAGAGAGACGAGTAGCCAACAT
The DNA here is from genome assembly GCA_949130495.1 of Sambucus nigra. Lineage (NCBI taxonomy): Eukaryota > Viridiplantae > Streptophyta > Magnoliopsida > Dipsacales > Adoxaceae > Sambucus > Sambucus nigra. Next base: position 36,293,311 of record OX422217.1, read on the forward strand.
TCCATTCCTATCACTTTCATAAAAGATATTAACGCACTCACACTGGTGGTAGTTTGACCACAAGTAGTAGTGGGGGACAAAGTGCCCCAAGGTATTTAGGACAACCTCAGATCATTGAATGCGCCTAGAAATAGTAGACTCCATTTATACATGCAAAAGACGAAGCATAACCTAGAGTTGTTATGCCACATAATTGAATACACAAACAATTTAGGCATTCAATCACCGTTAACACAATCAGAGTGCTCTTACCATGCCTTTATATTTTTATTAATGTACTTAATTCTTCACACTCTAAGCCACAACATTAAAGCTGTCAACGGGTCGTGTTAACGGGTTAACGGGTCGTGTTAACGGATTAACAGGTGAAAATACCCTTAACCAGTATACGACCTGTTAAAACTAACGGGGTCAAATGATAATACCCAAACACGAATCGTTAATATTAACGGGTACACGACCCGAACCGTTAACATCCGTGAATATTAACGGGTCTAAACGGGTAACGGGTTGGGTGACCCGTTAGTACCCGTTAATACCCGTTAGCACCCGTTAATACCCGTTAATACCCGTTAGTACCCGTTAATACCCATTAGTACCCGTGTAATAATGGTTCGGGTCACACGACCCAATAAAACCTGGTACCACTAACGGGTGATAATGGGTATAAACAGGTTTAATCGTGTAAGAGTACAAACCCAAACACGACCCGTTATGATAACGGATTTACCGTGTTGACCCGTTAATGACCCAAACCCGATAAGACTAAACCCATTAACTTATAATTTCGTGTCGTGTCGTATCGTGTCGTGTTATCGTGTCGTGCCTCATTTTGCCAGCTCTACCCAACATAAAGGATGTCATTGTAACTTGCGGTAACGAAAATTTATTATAGTATTTGTTTACCATTTTTTTATAATCAGTGCCTTGCCTCCGAGATTATCAAAATATTCATAGCCCCCTCTCGGCTACACTCCTTCAAACACCTATTATTAATTATAGCTATAAGTTTGTATGTATTCCTATCATGCACACTAATAACATCTAGATAACTAAATGTTTTAAATCTCCATATTACTATTATTATTTTTATTATTATTATTATTATTATTATTATTATTATTATTATTAAGTTTCATCTAAAGGCACCTCAATAACACTACACCACGTATTTTTAAAATTATGCAATTATTTTTATTGATTGTGTATATCCAGAAATTTTATTGGTGCCCCCAAATCTAGTTGAGCTACTTTAAATTGCAGCTTTGGGAACGTGGTAGCATGTGAATCACAGAATGCTTTCTCACACACTGTCAATAAGGTTTTATATATTAAATGAAACGGGTACGATAATTACCGATAACAAATTTGATGTGATTGTCATAAAGTCCTTGCATCTCTTCATATGAACACTCCTACTGCGAAAGATTAAACTGTTCGATTCAATAAAGACTTGGGAAAGAAAAATATATAGCATTCTAAATAATTTCATAGGGTCATACTAGTCCGACAATGGGAAAATATTAATTTGTTCGTACACCAGTTGTGTATTGTGTAAATTTGGTAAACTTTAGCTATGTATGTATGTACACGTTTTACCCTTCAAATAACTAATTTTGTGTGTGTTTAATTGCTTTTTCCTAAATCTTGTGACTTTTTCTTAGACCTCCGAATTCAACTTATACTAAAATCATACCATTTTTTTTCGATATGTCAGGTTTTGAAAGTTGTGGTGTTTAAACATTTACCAACACCAAAACGTTGGTATTTGTTTTTGGTAACTTTTTCCTTTCGTAATTTGGGGTTTTCCGGTATTTTTAGTTTCTATTTTCATATATATTTCCATCATTCTTCTTTGACTTTTTTTTTTCTCATTTTTGATTTTTTAATATTTTTAATTTTGAAATGCAATATTCTAACTAACACCCTAACTATGAAATAAACTACTATTGTTTTTATAAACCATGCACAAAAAAAATAATCAATGAACTGGAGTCGACCCATATTCCTCACCAAAGAATTGAATACAATTATTGATTTATATTAACATATTCAATATAAGTTAGTTATTTTAGCTATATTAAATTGGTATATTGGGACAATAGTTTTGGATAATGATTTTACACGGTAATTTCAGTATATCGATTTTCTAAGTGTATAAACCAAAATCAATCTCAGTATTTTTTTTGGTTGTCCAGTAATAAAAAGTTGTGCATCAAAATCATATTTTTTTTCGTAACAAAACAATACCCTTCTTGAAAAGTTCTTTCATAATAAAATATTATTTTTCCCCATCTCGAGGGGTCATAATTATGTGATTTTCTAGGTCTAACGTAGAATGTTTTCGGACGAATTGCTATTTATTTATTATGATGTATATACTCAAGAAATATTTATTTTTAAGTAATTAATAAGTTAAATCTTAAAAAAAAATCATTTCTAGTATGAATTTTGTACTGAAAAATATTGCACCATAATTACGACTTCTTGTGTGTTTGGGAGAGAGAGAATTTAAGGTAGGATTAATGTATATATATTAAATTATTGTTAACTAATTGAAACATATTATAAATCTTAATGACGGTACAACATTATATTAAATGATAAATTCTAGCGCATTTCCGTACTAAAAACAATAAGTACACGCCCTCATTAATCTCTAGTCCCGACATTGATGACTAGTGTTTGGTAGGGTCAAATAATGACCTAGTCTGATGTGCGAAAGCTTGTTGGAGAATACCAATTTGGACATAACAAAAAAAATTGACACTTTTTCTTAGATGAAAAAGATTTTATACATCTAGGTTATTTAGTGGGCGTAGCTACCATAAATACATACTAAAACACATTATATGCATTAATTTTCCGGTGAGATGAGAGTTTGAATAATCCTAATTAAGTCTCTATCCAGAAAGGGTTATAGATCCCTTGAACTTACATCCCACTGTCCCATTCCATCTTTATCATTAGGTTAACTTCAATAAGTATATTCTCAGGCACATCTTAAATATCAACACGTATTAGCGTAATTAATTAGCCGGTGTAATGAGATACCAGATCACCGTCTAGTTTTTATCAAATGCACGCCTAATAAACATTTATAAGGAATTTATATTTAGGACATATAATATATCTTTTTTGACATATGACAGTCGACTTTTTCTACTTTTACTCTTCTAAAAATAGTAATTATATCCTTATATTTGAAAAATAGTATTAAACCTCCTGCCAGAACTCCCCGCCACTGGACCTCTGTATTTGTAATCATCGAATTGGAGGCCCTTCGATTATTCGCACTTCGACTGATGGACTATAAATTTGAATTTGCAATGTCAAAAATAAAAAAATAAACATAGTTTGATGATTTCAATAGTACTATTGTCAGAGCACCGTTCGGCATCCTAAACCTCACACCAAAATAAAATTTTCAATTTTATCACTCGAAAAGTGAATTTGTATAGTCAACATAAAACAAGGAAAACAAAGGTCAATACAAAAACGAGACACAAAAGTGCAACACAATTGACGTGTCACAAACTTATGCCTAGGTTCCATTGTTGTTGAGTTCGGACAAGAGCCACTGTGGATGTGACATGTCAAATGTGTAGCGCTTTTGTGTCGCGTTTTTATGCCGGTGTAGCGTTACTCAAAATTTGAAGTTTTATGTTGCAAATTTGAATTTGCTGCATAAATAATCTCGGCTTAAAAGATAACTCATTATAAATTTTGAAGAAATTTTAGAAGCTTTATATTTGAAAGGATGTCACACTTAAAAAAAAATATTTGTAATGATTCCATATATAGAATGGGACCAAGTGTTGTGTAATTCTTTCAATATACTTACGTATCTAAAAATTAAAACTTTTACCGATGCAAAGAATATAGTTTATTCCGCAATGACTAATCCCCTTCCAAGCTTCAAGAAGAAATTCCTGAAGAGTTTGAAGACATTCTTAAAGAAGTTCTATTATTTCTTCATACTTAGAAACAAAGTGAATATACATTTATACACCTTTTGGTCTAACCAATGCGCCAATGTTTACTGACTTGATGAATAGGGTGTCTAGGGACTTCTTGGATTAGTTTGTCATAATGTTCATATACGACATATTGATTTATTATCGGACCGTAGAAGAGCATGCTCAACATTTGCGGATGGTCTTACAGAAATTACGAGACAATCAGTTATATGCTAAGTTCAAGAAGTGCAGATTTTGGTTGAGGGAGATTCAGTTCTTAGCAACGTCGTGTCTGATATGCGGATATTAATGGATCCGGGGAAAGTTTCAGTAATGATGGATTAGGGACAACCCACAACACCTACATACGTGCGCATTTTTCTGTATTTGGGTGGGTACTACCGTCGATTCATTCAAGGGTTCTCGAAGGATTTCCTGGCCTCTCATGAATTAAATGATCCGATTTTTTATATGATGAAGGCCAAGTTGACTTCAGCTCCGGTTCTGTCTTTACCTCATGGGGGTTAGACTATAAGGTTTTTATTGATGCATCCTTGTGGAGACTTGGGAGTGTATAGATGCAGGAGGAGAGGAAGGTAGCTTCTGATTCTCGAAATCTTAAACCTTACAAAGGAAATTACCCCACCATTGATCTGGAGTTAGCACCCGTAGTGTTTGCACTACATATTTGGAGACATTATATTTTGGGAGAGAAAATCGATTTGTTTACGAACCATAAATGTTTGCAAGACTTGTTAATACAGAAGGAGTTGAACATGAGGTTGCGTAGACGGCTTGCGTTCATGAAGGATTATAAGTTTGATAGTCAGTATCACCCGGGCAAGGCGAATGTAATGAACGATGCCTTGAGTCGTAAATCAACAGTTGAGTTAACATCTATATGGAAGGAGAAATGAAGCTCTCTTCACACAGATGATGAGTTTCCATATGCATTTATGGAAGTTCTTTGGGTCATATACGCGTGGGCGGAGGATTATTTTTATCAAGAGGAGATGAGATAGTTATTAACAGAGGGATCTAATGGAGGCTTACGGTTCCACATTAGGTTAATAGCTCCTGAGGACGAGAAGTTACCACGAATAGTTATGACTTCGGCACATGGACTGCGTCTTTCGGCACATCCTTGTGGGGATAAGATGTACTAGGATATGAGGCGCCAATATTTGTGGGAATGCATGAAGAAGGACGTCTCCATTTTTATGTTCAAGTGTGCCACATGCCAATTGGTCAAAGTAGACCATCAGAGACGAGAAGTTATTTTTCAACCTCTATAAATTCTGACATTGAATTGGAAGATCATTTCCATGGATTTCATCATAGGGTTACTTATATCACAGTGGGGACACGATAACATCTGGGTAGTCGTAGATCGTTTCATAAAGATGGCTCACTTTTTGCTAGTTCGTACATATTATACTTCAAAGCAATACACCAATCTCTTCCTTATAAATAATGTGAATTTGAATGGTGTACCACTTAAAATTATGTCGGATAGGGACAAGAAGTTTAGGTTCCACTTTTGAAGGGTTTCCATATTGCATTAGAAGCAGAGTTGAAGTTGAGTATCTCATATCACCCACAGATAGAGAAGGTGAATCAAATGTTAGCGAACAGGTTACGAATGTGTATCTTAGACTTCAAAGGTAATTGAGAGTAGTAATTACCATTGATAGAGTTCACTTACAAGAACAATTACCAATTAACTATTGGCAAGGGACCATTTGAGGCATTTTATGCGTGACTTGTTTCCCGCCATTATGTTGATTAAAGATGTGGGATAACAAGCTTTTCTGACGGGAGTTCATCCAAGACACCTCGGAGAAGGTGAAAATGATCAGGAGTAGGATTCAAATTTCCTAATATCGAGAAAAGAGTTACATAGATGTGGAGAGGATGAATTTAGATTTTGAGGGTGGGGATCAGGTGTTACTCAGGGTGTCTCTCATGAATTGAATGATGCGATTTGGAAATAAAGGGAAGTTGGCACCCGAGTATGTAAGACCATTCCCTATTATTGAGAGATTTCGACCAGTAACGTATTTGTTATCCTTGCCATATCACTTGCAAGGGATCCATGATATTTTCCATATTTTAACATTACATAGATTCCTTAGACATGACGTAGCTTACCAGTTTATATATATTAATGATGTAGAGCTTCAGACCGATGCGAGTTACAAGTAGAATCATGTCTATATTGGATCGTAGGGAGCTTAAACTTCATTACAAGGTAGTTCCTTTAGCGCGTGTCCAGTGCAGACACCACAATGAGGATGAGTCCACATGAGAAATGGAGGATGACTTGTGAGAGAAGTTTTAACAACTCTTCTAGACAGTTACGTGCTAAATTTTGAGGATGGAATTCTTTATTGGGGGACGGGGTGGGAGGGGGGAATGTAATACCCCGTACTTTTATATCATTTATTTTAGTAAAAAGAAATAAATGAGAATTAATAGATACTTGGGATATTGGGTAATTTACATTATGCATGATTATGTAATTCGTTTATACTGCATGCTTTGCATATTTAGATCACAATTAAGTGTGCATGTTATATGAATTGTTTATACTACACGTTATTTTGATTAATAAGTGTAACTAACAAAATGGAATATAGGTAGTTAATGCGTAAAATAATTGATTTTGTCATTTTATTTTATACCGGGAGGTTTTACCATGCGATTTGAGGTATACTTATTATGAGTGGACTCTACGATGATATGGATGCCCGTTTATATGTTTTACATATCTTAAGTTAGATCCTGGGGGTAAGTAGACCCTTAGAGAGATTTTGGGATATTCCAGGTAGCATTCTGGGAACTTTTAAGGGCCCAAAATCAAGCCTCATTAAGAGGTGTGAGAATTAGAGTTTTTAAAAGGATATGACTCTTTTTTATATGTTATATTACCAACTAAAATAAACCCTAGCAGCCAAAAGTATATGGGAGAATTAGAAAAATCCGGAAGAAGAGAAAACAAAAGGATTCAAGAGGGAATTGTTCAATATTTAAACCAAAGGCAAGAATTTTCTTGCAACATCATTAAATAATATGTGCTTAATTTATAATCATGTTCTTCCCATAACGATTTCAAGTTTTGGATTATATTTGGATATTTAATTCCTATTTTCTAAATTATGTTATTGTTGGGACTAATTATGATTAGTTATTAATTAATCTTATGTTGAAAGTTGATATTTTAGTGATAAAACCTGAAATTCATATAGTATAGTAATTGTAAATCATGTTAGAATCTTTGTCCTAAGATCCATTAACGGTTTTTAATTGAATCCATGTATTAACTTGAATGTTTATTATGAAATTCAAAGAGAAATTGTAAACCGTTGATGTTTTAGGCAAATGTGTGACCTTTATTAATTAACCCTTGAAATGGATGAATTAATCTGTTTATAATGATTAGGAATCAATAGAAATTTGTTCTCATGTTTAAAACTAATTCTAGTATTGTTGATTTAAGGGTTAGGAGCTTTAGAACTCGTCAATGGATGTTGGGTAAGATAACCATTCATCTTTTAGGCAAATTTGGTCCCTAAGTCAAATCGGGTCGAGTTTGGAAAATGGACGGTAGAGTTATTTCAACTTGATTCGAGTATACGAGAGGTTATCCATTTGAGGGATGATTGATATAATTAATAAGTGGGTATTTTTAAAATGAACCTAAAGACATAAATTATTATAATTGTAGTAGAAAGTTTATGATTGAAAATAGTTCCTTATAACAAAATCCGACATGATGGGAATTAGGCTAGATTGGATGGACTCGTGAGATGTATGATATCTTATGGGGTAGTTACATATATTGTTATATATATATATATATATATATATACATACACACACACACTAGGGTGTACCCGTGTCGTTGGCACAATAATAAATTTGTTCATGTGTGGCCAATATTGCGAATGTAAATATGGTTGGTCATCCCATGGTACACTTGCGGCATGATTACGATTTTAATACGGTGCATTTGTGTTTCAGGAACATCTAGTTTAGATTTGCAATTAGTATTTTTATTATAACATTTCACACTTTACTGAATCAAATTTTATAAACTTTACTCACATTGCGCGTTGCCATTGTAATCTGATAACATAGGCGGATTATAAAAATAACACATTCACTTCCAAAGGGTCCCGCGCGTGTAAATCCTATTCTTAAAACAATTCAATGCCTTGGACATATATATGTAAGTCTTCTTCTATTTTCTCCTTTGGCCTCTTACACGCCTATGTACTACATATACCATATAAACATAATTTTTTTTATAAATACAATTTGTATTGTAATCCTTGGGCAAAATTGTTATACTTGATAGTTATTTCTTTTTAAAAACTCAGACACAGCTGGTAGACATTAGGCTATGATGATTTCCTTTTACCTCGAGCTACGTAAAGGGTAACTATCCCTTCGTCTATCACAATAATGCCACAAAAAATCCTTATTATCTGATGTGATAAAGCATCATTGGGCCCCGCATCTTTTATGTATAAAAAATCTTATAAAATATTGTACATTTTTTAAATGAAAACGATTTTTTCTTAAATGACTTGCAAATTTGTTTTGTTATGGAATTTAAAAAACAATGTTATAAAATATAAATTGTACGTTATTTTATTTAGTTTTTTTTAATGTACTCTTTTAAGTTTTTTTTAACTATAGAGTTTAAAACTGTTTTAATTTTAAAGAAAATCTTACCGTTTTAATTATCGTATACAAAAAAGTGTAGTATGTAAAAAAATGTTAAATACCTGTGCCAATGGCTCCTAATTAAAAAAAGTATTGCTCTTAATTAAAAAAACATTGTTCGAGTGAAGGAATAACACTTAAAACTACTTTAAAATTCGAAAATTACAAATATGTGCACATTAATACTTTCAAACTCCAAAATATTATTAAGAATATGAATAAAATATTTAGCTTTTTTAAAATATTAATATTAGGAATATAAAATACTAATGTTGAGAATATAAATTTATACTTTAAAACTATAATATCAGGAATAAATTAAAAAAAAATACATAATATTGGTAATACAAAGCACTAATAATCTGCAAATTTTTTTTTTTTTTTTTAAAGTAATATTCTGAAAAATTAGTGCAAAGGTTTATTGAAGATCATACATAATATTGTTTTGTACCTTTTAATACGTTTATTATATATCTGGATGGATGAGTTTTGGTAACATAAACTTTCCTCGAGCAGTGGGCATTTTTTTACACTCATTGGGCCCCGTGTTTGTTGTGTTGACATCCTTGAAAGCTAAGCATGTGAGCTGCATTGCTTAATAGTAGCTTAAGGATTACAACTTTGACAAGTCTCTTCACCTAAGAAGTGCATTATTATACTGTTAAAACAGACGAAACCCTTTAAATACTTCAAACTTTTGTATAATGAGCGGACTGAAACAAAATCCAGATTATTGGGTTTCAGATACCTTCATGTATAATGAGAGAGGGAGATTTGGGTAACTCGACAGAATAAAAAATAATCATTCTTGATTAAAATTAAAAAGGATACAATAATCAATAAATAAATAAAAACAAAACTCTAATCAAATATGACCGAAATAACCATTTATCCCAAACATCAATATATGGATACTAAAATTGTTTTTCTTTATTTCTACAATATTGCCAACATTATAAGAAAATCTAAGACAAAAGGAAATAATATATATTCCCTTATCAAAGCACTACAAATATTTCAAACCAAATATTCCCTCATTCGAACCCACATTCATAATAAAGATGCACAATATGAGCCAATAGTTGAAGGAATTTCTATGTCAACACAACAAAGATGCATAGTAATAATTTTTTTTAAAGTATCACTCGTAAGTATTTCTTGTTAAACGTATGTATTTAAAAAAAATTTAATAACTTTTTAATTTCTAGCTAAAGATCTTACCATCTGTTTGAGTGGATGAGTTGTGAACAAACCTTCTTTTGTTTATTTTCTTTATGAGTAGATGATCTATAACCAAACCAAATAAATGCAATGGAGACAAAATGCATGATGGTGATGAATCCGAACTTAGATAGAGGTCACACATCCATATGTCAACATGGATTATGTTGAAGTTGTGATCCATGTTGAAGTTGTGTACGCATGTATACAGTAGCTTGGTTTAACTAGGTCTGCCTTTAATTCCTATAACAATAAAGATATGTGTACCCCATCCATATCCTATGCTTTAAATGCTTATACCTTATTGTTGTGGGTCCCGTCAGGACATAGAGTACAACTTGCTATTGCGTTGTCTTATTAGAGGGTACAAAACGGGGTACAAAACGGGGTACAAAATGGGGGTCACTGTAGTAATACCCTTCCTATAAATGGGTTTCGGAAAAAAACGATGTACACAATAACATAAAAACAAAGTAAATGAGTACACAATGATCAAAACTAAGTAAATGAATACATTTTATAGTAGCTTGGTTTCGACTTTTAGAAATTACATTACTGAATTTTTAAGAGAGAGAGAGAAAGAGAGAGAGAGAGAGAGAGAGAGAGAGAGAGAGAGAGAGAGAGAGAGAGTTAATGAACAACAAGTCTAAACCGTTAATTGCAGTCTTGATATTTAGTATTCTTTCTTAAACCAATAGGAGAATATTAAAAGAGGAAACATAAAAACTGAATATAGCTAATGGCAATGCTTCAGTAACAATATAATCAAAAACCAATGCTTCAGTAATAATATAACCACAAATTAAATCCATTTAATGGCAAAAAAACTCATGAAGAACCCAGTTAATGGCAAACTCAGTTTATAAAACACAAACCCAGTTAATAAAAAAACTGAACGCAGTTAAAAAAATACAACCAAACTCATGAAGTGTAAAAAAAACTCAAGCAGCTTCAGTAAAATGACTAAATAATCATTTTTTGAAAATAATTCACAAAATATGACGAAACACTTTCATGTAGTGGCACGCTTGTTAACTGCGTTCAGTTCATGACTTACAAACCCACGCACATGAATCTATAACCCGCACGTTCAGTTTTATTAAGTGGGTTTTAATTTTTTTAAAATATATAACCATATGTATGTATAGAGTTTTGTAAATGAGCTTTGTAGAGAAGTTCATATAACGGTTCAAAACATAACAGGACATAAATCTCACAACCCAAAGAAAGAAAGAAACAGTCGTGTGAATCTATAAATCTCACAACCCTAAGAAAAAAAGAAACATTCTTCAAAAGCATAATAGGACATATCAGGTGTGTGGTTGAGCAGTTCAACCCATTAGTTTCTCTCAAATGAGTTTGAGCAGAAGTTGGCATATGGTTTGAGAAGTTTGGAAGGGGCCAAAAATTGTGTACTTTAGATTTAGCAGTCATGTACTTTAGATTTAGCAGGACACATCCTAAGTTGTCATAGGCTGAGTACCTTCATCCACTCTACATACGCTAATTTTTTTTGGTCACAAAAAGGAAAATGAAAAAACAACAGAAATGGGACTAGATCACGGGGTTATCAAAATCGGCACAATCGAGCATCATGAGCAGTCGCTCCAGGGTATGCTCATACTCTAAATAAAGATCCTAGGAGTCTTTCACAATTCTGGCCATGCAATCCGCTTGGATGTTCTTCTCTCTCGGGATATGGATAAACTACAAACGCTAATGAAAAAGCTATGTATCAAAGGTTTTTCAAGGGGTCAAAAGTTGTGTAAAACACTCCAATCATTTAAAGGTGTTTGGAGGAATCTAAGCCATTGGATACAAACCTTAGCTAATAAAAAAAAGCTCTCACTACACCAAATCTGCACTATTGTGACGGTCATTGACCTTGACAAGTTGGACTTGTCAAGGTCAAAGACCGTGACAATTCGGGGCGAGACAACTTTTTTTGTCACGGACGTGTCACGGTCATTGACCGTGACAAGTTCGTTAGAATTGTCACGGTCGTGTCACGGGCCATGACCGTGACACGTTTAGTCACGGTTAATAACCGTGACAAAACCTTGACCCTTTTTAAAAAAAATCATGGTCATTGACCATGACACGCTCATGATAACTTTTGTCACGGGCTTGTCACGATCAATGACCGTGACAATTCTGGGCAGAATTGAAAAAAAATCTGTTGGACAGTATGGCCACTGCCACTGCCCAACAGTATATTTGTAGTTGTTATATCAATGTTGTACCTATTCAAATATCATATATCCAAATAAACTAGAGATAACGCAAATATACATTCAAAATAGAAACTATTTAAGAAGAAACAACATCACCATCAATTGTCTCAAATCTACAAACTATTTAGCTGGAAAAGAGATTTTGTACCGCGACACTCGGGGACACCTCCTTATCCTTCCCTTCTCATCCGAATAGCCACATACGTATCGAGCATATGTGGCCTACCCTCAGGGCCACTCCCTATCCCCTGAAATAAAATAAAGTAAAATTAGTATCCAACCCACAAATGTAGATAAATATAAATCGAAATTGAAATCGAAATCGAAATTGACATATAAATATAAATACATTACATGTAGTGTCACCCATACAGCTAACTTGAGCTCATATGGCACCTTCTTCTAACTAATGTACCTCGGAAAATCATGTCAAATATAATTCCCTTCATATCTGAACACTAAGAAATGCTATAATCCTATGGAGTTATGCGCTGCAAATTCCTTCCAACCGTTGTGTAGCCAAAAATCAGCAGTTGAAGTTGTCAATTCCACCTTTCAATGGTCTCCCATGTTTTGCTAGAGGTTCCAAGTGGTGGGGTATGGAAAGTGGAATTGACAACTTCAACTGGTGATGTTTGGCTACATAACGGTTGTGAGGAATTTGCAGAGCATAACTCCATAGGATTATGGCATTTCTTAGTGTTCGGATAGACGAAGAGATTCAGTCTCCTCTCCGTAAATAGCACACCCCAAATAACTATGTACTAATCACCTATTAAAGGTAAGAAGCATATATTCATGGATTAGTATAAACAAAACTTAGATGTAGTTGGAATATTTATGTATTAATCTCCTCTCCACACACGCATACTACACAAGAGTGAAAATGATAAAGTGCAGATCAATTAAAAGCATTAAAAATGGATGTTTCGGTACAAATTGAAATATTTATTACAAATTGAAAAATTATTTCAAATTCGGGTTATTATAAAAAATGGATTGATATTCGGTAGGAGCAGCCAAGTCCTCTACACTACTATTTAGACGCCTTGGAGCGTGTTGGACAATTGATCACGACTCGTTGTTGATATAATCCGAATAAAACACTTGTTTAACCTTTTGAAATGCACAAACAAATGGCTCATCGCTCACGTGGTCATTGCTCTTCAACTTGGACAAGTCAACCATGATCAAATTGGTGACAGGATCAACTTTACAAGCATTTTTATCCTCAACTCTTACCCAGTAATAGTAAAATATAACCTCTTTGAAGCTTATATAATCCAATTCAAATATATTTTGGATTACACCATAGTAAATCATTTCAGCTTCAACGAGGTTTTTATCTTTTGCGCTCGCTCGAAAGATAGTAAGAGCTTTATATGAAATTCTCGAGTTCTGTACATTTGTACTTTCCTCGTACACTTTAGCGCCGAAAATGTTACCGTTCAATTGATAGCACGAACAAGGGTCCAGTGGCTAGACGAGTAAGCCTTGATGTCGCATCACCCGTCTTTAGGAGCTGAGAATACAGATAAATTAATTATATTAGTGGTAAAATTTGAGTGTAATGTAACGTTATATAACGACTATTTTCATTATAATTACCTCTTGTGTCAACCACAACCTAAATTCACTGTCTGATTGTACCATTATTTTTTGTCTTTTATTGTTCTCACATGCTCCATATTTTCTGCATATTACAAAATTAATCATGTATAAAATAATATAAAATAATGTTAAACATTATAATAATCGAAACTTACTTTTTCTCCGTTCTTTGACATCTTCATGTGTGTCAAATAGATAACGAGCTACTTGTTCATGTTGCAAAATCATTAATTTCACTCGTTTTCCCGTCACATGACCACCATCATCGACGAATTTATCAGTGTCATCAACGCTGGTCGAGTCAGGCATATATTCCCGAGTATATATTGATGACTCCACGGTGATGTATTCCTCTGCAATTGATCCTGCAATGTATCGCGTATTCTTGACGTAATCTTTAAAAACTTTCTTCAATCTTTCAAACAGATACATCCACCGATATCTAACTGGACCACAAAGAAGTGCCTCGTCACATAGGTGTACTAACAAGTTAACACTTATGTCAAAGAACGCTGGGGGAAATTACTTCTCTAATACATAAATTGCTTCGATCACAGCCAATTTTGCGGCCACTATGTGTTCTCGATTCACCAACTTCGCACACAAGAGGGAGAAGGTAATACTAATTTGCATAATAGCCCTACGCAAATCCTTGTGCTTGGAGAAACAGTTCTTAAACAATAGAGGAACCAATTGCATGATCACATGCCAAGCGTGGGACTTACACTTATGTAAATCATGAGTAGCATAATTCACAATCCTTTGCAAGTTGGATGAAAAAGTAAATGGGCCTTCAAATTATATATTGTGTCTAGAAGCACATTCCTTTCCCCACTCGTCGAAGTAAACGCACCAGGGGGAATTATTGTCCTTCCCCTACTATCTTATTTCAACCATAGTTGTGGATTATGTTTTAACGATTTAAGGTCTTTTCGTGTATTTTCTCCATCCTTAGAATGACTCCCCCAAGGTAAGTACCCATAATATGTTCAGCGAAGTTCTTCTCTGCATGCATCACATCCAATACATGGCGCATCGGGTTATTCTTCCAATAAGGCAAGTCAAATAAAATTAACCTCCGAGACCATGCCTTTCTCATCTCAGTTTCATTCCCAATTGGGGTCTTCTTATGCTTGACATTCTTAAATTTAGGATTCTTACCTACATATTAGTGCCACATTTAGAAGATTTACTTTCAATTTCTGAACCCGAAAGTTGTCTCGGCAGTAGCCTATGTTCAACTCTGCCACCCAAAAAATTAGAACCTTTCTCAGATCTGAAACTATGAGTTGGGGGTAAAAACCTCATGTGGCGATGGTATAAATTTTTTAAACTAGAGGATAGACGAAGAGATTCAGTCTCCTCTCCACAAATAGGACAACCCAAATAACCATGTACTACACAACCGGATAATGTCCCATAAGCTAGAAAATCATGAATTGCCCACATCAACATAGTTTTCAGTGTAAACTATACTTTTCTAAAAGAGTTAAATGATTGCATACCCTCTTCCCATAACTCATTTAATTCTTCTACCAAAGGAGCCAGGTAGACGTGAATGTCATCACTTGGTGCCTCTGTCCCAGGTATCAACAAAGCCATCATCGAAAATTCAGGTCTCATAGACTGTGAAGGAGGGAGGTTGAGTGGGGCTAGGATCACTGGCTATACACTATGATTGGTTCTTATATTTCCAAATGAATTGAAACCATCTGTTGATATAACCAAACGAATGTTGCGTTGTTCTCGAGCAAAATCGGGATACTCAAAATTCATCTTCCGCCAGGCAGTAGAATCAATAGGATGATGAATGATATTACCCCCTACTTCTTCCCTAGCATGCCAAGTCATTGCCTCTGCAATCCATGGTAGTGTGAAAAATTTCTTTAATCTAGGCCCAACGGGAAAATATTTGAATACTTTTTGAGTCACTTTTGAACTTGTGCCTTCCTTACTAGTAGATTGGACATATCTAGGTTCATCGCATACCGGACAACAGTCGAGATTTTCATACTCCTTTCGGTATAGTATACAGTCATACCCACAAGCATGAATCGATTTATACTTCATTCCCAAACCTTTCAAACTGTTCTGCATAACAGGATAGCTATTTGGAAGTGTATTCACCTTGGGTAATAAGCCCTTCACCCATTTCAGAATTCCCGTTACGCTATTGCCAGACAAACCGTATTGCGTCTTCAAACTGTACATACCAACCATGGCATGTAAAGTTGTTTGATCTTTCTCACAGCCAGAGTATAACAGTTGGGTCGCCTTAAATTTTAAACTTTGGTAGTCATCATCAAGTTTTATCGTGTTATCTTCATGAGAACTTGAATCTTCTACATCATCAGTAACCTCATTCTCCTCTGCTTCATAAACTCCGTACGCATCGTCAACTAAATCCTCTAACATATTATGATCTACGTCGTCCCCTTCTACATCTATTCTACTTATTGAAGGTTGTTGTGAAGGTTGGTCTGGGATAAAAGGAACTTTCAATTCACCGTGAAAACTCAAAAATCTATAACTACCTTGCATACCCGATCTTAACAAATGTAGTTCAGTTATTTTCCACTCAAACACCTTACCATTCTTACACCTAGCACACGGACACATAAACTCTTCATCATTATGACATCTCTTTGCATATTTTACAAATTCGATAGCACCTCTGCGAAACACATCCCCCATTCTATTAGTCTGACCCATCCACTCTTTGTATTTTGGATATCCCATCACAGCTACCACAACTAAACACCTATTAAAGGTAAACAAAACTTAGATTTATAGTATGTTTTATTTAATTACCCATCATTTAATTATCCTATTAAAGGGTGAGTGGTCTTATCCCATTCAAGACCACATTTTTCTGTAATATACTTAGCAGCTCATGCACATTGTTATGATTTGAAAAAAATTCGACAGCATATCCCCGTAGTTCTCCAAGTACACGACATAAATTGACAGATGTGAGTGTTATTTCAATTGATCAATTGAAATAACACTCACACTTGTCAATCTAGTATGTACCCAGAGAACATTAAGATACGACTGCAGAACTTCCTCCAAAAGTAACAACTTTAAGGCAATAAGAATATTATACAGAAATTATACCGTCTCAAACTGTCCAAACGGGACAATTCGAGAGATCTCATTATAGGGGTAATGACTCTCGAACGGGTCTAAGGGCTATTGAATGCGTACGCATAAGAACTAGAAGTCTAGTATCTATGCGCACTATATTTAATTTCAAGTATGTTTCATTTAATTATCATACTATATATATATATTTTTCAATATACAAAGTAATTTTCAAAAAAAGTTGAAAAATCCCACCCCCATATGGACAATACTCCAGTGGTCATGCCACTTTTAAAACTAACCAACTAAACATTTACTAAACAAAATAATCCAACAGCAATGTCAACAACAAATGTGTATCCCGTACTCCTTCTAATTCATCTACTTAATTAATTCATTTCATCAATTAAACTAACAATGAACGTATACAATTATTAATTTACTAATTTACATTGAGGAGCAATCCTACTTTCATATGAAATGGGCACTAATTATTAATTTACTTTCATCTAAAACTGTTTCATTTATTAATTATATTTTAGTGGATGTAATTATAGAATCTATGGATGGATTCAATTTAATCTTAATATGTGAATGTTTTTATCTACAATGAGTTAACCTTAAAAACAATATATATTATCTCATAGAATCATCAAAACACGACATTAAGAGAATTACAATGGTACCTTGCCTTACCCCCCCTCCCCAAACAAATTGACAAATTCATGGGTTAGTTCCAACATATAAACATCAAATACACCTAACAAACATACACAAACATATATTCATGAGTTTCAACAAAAGTGCAAAAAATTCAAGAACCCATATATATACAAATACAAAAATAAATAACTCGTGAATTTGTCAATTTTTTTGACAAATTCATGGGTTAATTCAAATACAAAAATAAATAAATACAAATTCATGGGTTAATTCAAATACAAAAATAAATTGACAAATTTATGAGTTATTTCCAACATATAAACATCATATAAAGATAAAAAAAACACCACACATATACAAATAACTCGTGAATATACCCCCTACCCACACCCTGCCCCACCCCCCACACACGCACACACACACACGCACATATACACACACACACACATATATACACACAAACATATATATAAATGGAAGAGAGAGAGAGAAATAAACCTAAAAGTAAAGAGAGAGAGAGAGAGAGAGAGAGAGAGAGAGAGAGAGAGAGCAGCGTAGAGAGAGAGATGTGGAAAAAGGAGGGAGGGAACGGTGGGGGGGGGGGGAGGAAGAAGGGGTAAGGGTTTTTGCTGTAGAAGTTGTCACGATCGTGTCAATGTCCTTGATCGTGACAATTCTTTGTCACGGTCGTGTCAAGGTCAATAACCGTGACACAAAACGCGTGTTTTTTGTCGCGGCCAATGACCTTGACAAGGGTGGATGGCTGAAAGGTGACAATTTTGTCATTTTGGTGTAGTGCCTCTTTGTTTATATATATTTGTGTGTATGTGTGTGTGTGTTATATAATTATGTGAACATAGCTTTACTTGTGGTGAATATATCAGTTGGGGTGTTTGTGTTTGATACCGAGAACCAATACCACGCGCTGGTTAAGATGTGTTGGATGTAGTTGAGGTCATTATTTTATATCATCTTTGTGGTGAGAGAAGAAGCATGACTTGATCGACATGGTCTGGGTATGGGTTGTTCATGGTGTTACCGCATGGTGATCACCCAATTATTTATTTGTGTATTTTTGCTTAAGCTCGTTAGGTGATGGACTCCTACGGACTTACCGATATAGGCACAAGATAGACACTGAAGGTAGTGGCCTTCGTGTGAAGTAATAATTATTGATAAGGAAGTAATATAGTCTAGATATAGACAATTGATAATCAACCCCATGTTACATAAAGTACACCATATGCTTTATTTATATCTTTTGGGGTGATATTGTGGGGGTTAGTATCGGGGTTGTATTCATACACGCATAGGTAGTTACATCCATGTTATGTGATAGATAGTTGTAATTAATTTCTTTATAATGGTATGTATACTAGTTATTAGAATATGACTTGGGTGCGTAGTATTGAACTTAAAGGAAGGGTAAGATACTTATTACATGTAAGAGCCAATGGGTGACATGTATTGTAAATCAGTCGCATGATTATTTCTTTATATTGATGTTAATTCTTGCAAGTTTAGGTTTATGATCCAAAATCATAAAAAATATTTTCTAGGTTTACTTAGGCAGGATCAATAGGGTTGACAAAAGATCAGACACGCAACTCCACTTTCCATAGTAGATTTCAGTCTTTTGGTTTTAGCATATGCCATTATTTATTTAGTTTCACTTGATTCCGTTTTTGAATTTCGTATTGGAATAAGATCAAATTTCTTATTCAGTTATTTTTTAATTCAGAGTCATGATGAATAGATATTTCATATGTCAGTTTGGTTGAAACATATTTATTTATAAGATTATGTCATTTTAGTTCCATTTCACGTGTTTGGATGGTTAATTATAGTTTTTCCTTTATGGTTTGATGTTGAGAAAGATATAGATTGTTCCATAATCCCCATCTCCGAGTTATTATCTTGGTCGACTGTTACGTGGAAAATGGGTTTTTTCACACATGCCATGGTTGGTTTCCGTAGTTTGAAGAGTTATTTTAGTTTGTCTCGCAATAGCGTGACTGTAATTTTGAATTGGGTGAAAGGTTTAATCCCCAAAGAAAAAATGGTTCCAAATAACTATATGAGTACGAAGAGCTGTTTGAAAGGTTTGGGAATGAAATATAAATCAATTCATACTTGCAAGTATGATTGCATACTATACTGAAAGGAATACAAAAATCTTAATCATTGTCGGTATAGAGGGGCCTAAAAATGTGCCAGAGCATGGTTATAATAATAACAGAGGCTCACTTTTAAAAGTGCCTAAAAAAGTATTGAAATATTTATCCACTTGTCATAGGTTGAAGAAAATTTTCACAATACCATAGATAGAGGAGGCAATGACTTAGCATGTTAGGGCAGAAGTAGAGGATAATCTCATTCGTCATCCTATTGACTCAATTATTTTGAAGAGCATATATTTTAATTACATAGATTTTTCCAATGAATACCATAATATTCATCTAGTAATATCAACAAACGGGTTCAATCCATTTGGAAATATACTCACTAATAAAATTTTATGGTCAGTGATCTTACCACCCTAAAATCCCCCACCTTCATTGCGTATGAGACCAAAATTTTAGATGTTCTCTGTTGATACATAGGCCAACGGAACCAAGTAATGACATTGATGTCTATTTGGCACTGTTGGTAGAATAATTGAATGAGTCGTGACGAGCGGGTGTGAAAGTATTTGACTCTAGAAGAGATTAATAATTCACATTAAAATCTATGTTGATATATTCAATTCATGATTTCCTAGATTATGGGATTTCATCGAGCTATTAGAGTGTCCTATTCTTTGAGAGGAAATTGGATCTCAACATATCAAGGAGAGTGATAAAATTATATATCATTCCCATAAAATATTCTTGCCTATCGACCACATGTTTAGATTTGATAAATGTTCTAATTTTTTAATCAGGTGGGGTCAAAAATACGCTACCTCTGTGAAAGTTTCTGGTTTAGAAATTAAAAGGATTTCTTACAAATGTGGATCTAATGTGCCGGGAAATAATCCTAAATTCAAGAATGTCAAGCATAAAAAAATCCATAGTGAGAATGGAACTGAGAAAAGGAAGGCGTGGTCTAGGAGGTCAATATTAATTTCCTTAACGTGATGGAAGGTTAAACTAGTTCCCCAATTATTATAAGTCATGCATGTCAAGAATAACATAATAAAACATCTTGTGAGCACATGCCTAGGTGTAAGTCATTCGAAGGATAGAGAAAATTCATGGTGTGATCTTAAAGTGTTGAAAATTAAGATGCAATTATTGTTGAAAGAAGACACTAGCGGGAGAAATATAATTCACCCTAGGGTATATACTTTGACGAGCGAGGAAAGAAAGGTTCTTTTAGAGACACTGCATAATTTCAAATTTCCATTTAATTTTTTTTATCAAATTTGTAGAGGATCGTAAGCTATAACCTGATTTGTAAAAGTGCAAGTCTCTCGATTGACATGTATTATGCAATTGATACCTTTGTTGTTTAAGCACTATTTATCTAAGCGTAAGTATATACAGAGGGCCATTGTACATATTATTCTTTGCTTCCCAATTTTGTGCGCGAAAGTAGTCAATCGAAATCACATCATGGATATAAATGAAACTCTGGCTGATGCGACCTTTGTGTTTGAGAAGTAATTCCCCCAACATTCTTAGATATAAATATTCACTTGTTAGTATACTTATGTGATGAATATATTCTTTACAACCCCTTAAGATATTGAAGGATGTACCCTATTAAAAGGTTGATGAAAATTTACAAAGAGTATGTTAAGAATATGAGGTACATTTAAGAATCCATCGCAGAGGAATACATTATTATGTAGGCATCCCTGTTCGCTAGAGAATATATGTCTGACCCTAACATTGTAGATGATGGAGATGCGTTCGCTGATAAGGATGGTCAAGTTAGGGGCAAATGAGTTAAACTGAAAAGTTTACAATAAGATCAAGTGACTCATTATATGTTTGAAACCCATGAAGATGTCGACGAATGGAGAGAGTAAGATCGTGATGTAATTTTACTCCATGTTATTTTCTTATATGCTTGATTACCTTCTTGATAAATTGTGTCCTTTAATGTAGAAAATATATTACATTCAGTCACAACAAAAAATGTAGGACGATTCATATTCAGAAAGTCAATTTAGACTTTGGGTGTTAGATGATGTAATTATTACGTCAAACGTCCCTCGTCAAATTATAAATAATTGCAAACTTTAAAACTTATGTAAATAAGTTATGTAATATATTGTTTTATTTGTTAAAGATGTGTGATGCTACATCAAGGCTTGTTCATCTCGCTACTAGACCCAATTTTGCGGCACACGAGTATAAGAAGTATTAGCTGGAGGGTTATGTATTGCCATCAAGGTTGTATGAGAAAAACATGTTATTACAAAACACCCACATTTTATATAAGGATCTTACCTATTTTAAGGCGTGTGCCAAAGACAAAAATCTCGTTGAAGCATAAATGACTTACTATGGTGTAATTCAAAACATTATATATATATATATATATATATATATATATATATATATATATATATATATTTCAAAGAGGTTTTATTTTACTATGATTGGGTAAGAGTTGAGGACAAAAATGCTTACAAAGTTGATTGGGGTACCAATTTGATAATGGTGGACTTGTACAAGATGGAGATCAAGGATCATATGAATGATGAGCCATTTTTTGTGCATTTGAAAAGATTAAGAAAGTGTTTTACTCATATTATATCAACAAAGAAATGTGATCAGTCATCTTACACGCGCCAAAATGTCTAGCCAATAGAATGGATGATTTGGCTGCTCCTACCGAATATCATTCCATTTTGGATGACAACCCGAACTTAAAAAAATTTCTAGATACATTATATGAGTAGAGTTAATTTTATATGTAAATTGTATTGAGTATTCCAATTTGTAATTTTTAACATGTAAGTTGTAATATGTAGTTTAAAACAATCTCAAACATTAATTTATTGTTCGTTAACCCTAATGTTGATTCTTATATTAAAATAATGATGCGATTATTTTCATTTTATTCTTATATCTCGAACTTGAGTATTTTTATTTGATTTATGCTATGTATTATGAAAACAATAAGCCCATCAATATTGACAAGTATTGGGGCATAGTTGAAGACAAGATTAGTCTTCAGATGATGTCGTTAGAGTTTTTGAAATTAGTAATTGGTTCCAGGTACGATGATTGGAGGAACATGACCGTGCAACTAAAGATGGATATTTGGAAGGCCTTAGAGGTATGAAAATATCAATATTTATATTAAATATTTGATTTTCATATAAAATTTTATTATTATATTTTCAATGTTAGTTCCCTAACTTTCTTATACTATATATTTGTTGAACATCAATAATTCAACTCTTCCCCAGAAGCGCGGGATAGTGTATTAGCAGGCGAATCCGAGCAATGGAAGACATGGAAGAAGAACCTGTGCACGCGATATTTTGGGAAGGAGAGAGAGTCCCTATTGTGGTGTAGGGACATCATCCCGAAGAAGGGGCTATGCACTTTAGCCAACTGACAGAGGTTTGTGTTTGTGGCTCGGGGAAGACTTGTTAGTCAAAGAATGTGGATGTGCACTACTCCAGGCGAACATCTTAAGAGAAGGTGGAATATAGGATGGTAAGTAAATTGGTTTAAATTAAATTTTGTTTGGTGGTACTTAAATTTTAATTCTGGTCTCATTTTGCAGGAGTCTAAGAGTGGCCTGGGGGGAAAACCAGATAAGATCGACTCCTATGTAAAGATTCGAAGGAAGAAGGGTGAGCATAATAATTTGCAGGTCGTCGATACCATCATAAGTTATAATTGAAATTAGATTGTCAATTTTATACTATTTATTAATATTCCTTTTCAAAGTTAATAACATTATTTTATAATGCCTCGAGAGAGGATAAAGGCGATATACAACACCCAAAGTGACGTCGGCAACGCATCTCTAAGTACGTATGCACTGAGATAAGTGTTGGGCCGAGATATAATATATTGTAGTTAGGGGGTAAGCTCCCAGATAGTAAAGTCAAAGTTAATTAGTGTTTCTTGTAGTAATAACAGGTTGTCCTCCAAGTTCGACATGTGCAAATCAGACACGGACTCGAGATTGGAATGTTTCTTAAAAATAATGAACCACATATTCGAATTAGTGAAACGTCCAATCATCGACTAATCAATGGGTAGTGATTGGACGTAAAGGCAAAGGTGAAGGAAAAATGAAAGGATAGTGAAAAGGTGACTGAGGGGATAACTACTCCATCCCTCTCACCGAATATCATCGACTAATCATCCCTATAAGACATGTAATATACCCTCAACTCAACTATACCAATTCCATTTGAGCCAGTTGAGTAAATAGTATATATCCTTAACATATTCAGAGGTGACCGAATTCCTAAGGGAGTTACAAACATGAGCATCATAACGGGTACCATGGTGCACAATTGTACACTACAACATTTAGAATCCTGGGTCAATATTATTCATATTTTAATTAGGAAAGAGGATTAGGTATTGTAGTTGAACCATCAAGCCGATGTCTAACATAATGACGAAACGTTGGGGGCATACATCATTTGGCCTAATTTTCTTTTCCATCCTTATTAAGCTTTTATAGCATGTTACATTTGATAAAACATGGTTGATGTCATTAAACTTTTGATGTTTTGATGTGATTTACATGAAACATATTTAATTTATTTGTATATGGAATTGGTGTATTTTGGTTTTTATTTCACTTCTATGTCGTATTATATTTTTTATCGTGTTGATGTTGGTTTGGACAAAAGCATGACATTTTTGTAAGCATGTTTACTCTTGGGCAGTAATACTACCTAGCTAAAATAATTTTGTGTTCTATATTTTTTTCACGGTCAAGTACCATGACCAAACCATGACAACAAAAGGGGTAAGTGCACACGTAGGTCTCAAATTTCAACACTTAATGACATCGCACGCACGAAAAAATGACCCGTGTGAATGGAAAAGTTTGAACTTTTCATGGTCATGAACCATGATAAGGATTCCCTTGTCACGGTTGATGATCATGACAAGACCATAACAAATCAAGTATTGTCACGGTCATGAATCATGACAAGGCTAAGGCACCCCATGATCCATGATAAGGATTCCCTTGTGTGTTTCCTTAGTGTAAAAAGGGCCGTGATAAAGGGGTGTGGTTACGGATCTTGTCCGTGATACAATTTGTTGTCTCGCCCAGAACACAGTCCTTGATCATGACAACTCTCATTTGTCATGGTCAATGACCATGACAATCGAATTTAAATGGTGTAGTAAGTATATGAATAGGTGTGTTAGGTCCAAAATAGAGAATTTTGTTTAGAAGGTTGAACCGTTTTGGTATCTTAGTGAAATGCAGTTTGCATTAAGAGATGTTAAGTGTCTCTTGGTATATTTTAATTACTCAGAAATTCACACGAATCCCACTTGAATACAGATGAAATAATATATTATCAAACCTTACCTAGAACTTTGGAAATTTGTCTGATATGGATATGATTAGAAATCATAGGTCTAATGAATTAAATAATACACGCTTTGAGACTATGAGCACCTATCAGAGTTTTTTTTATACCAAACCTATGTTAGTTATTATTGTAAGTTATATAGTTGTTGCATTGGGGAAGTTTTGTTAATAAATTCTAGATCTATGTAGCTGATTGAATTATTAAGGAATGTTGTGTATTATAGCAATGATAATTATATTAAGAAGTAAAATGATTGAATATATTGTGTCGTTGAATGATTGGGTGGATGTGAGATATGCCATATGTGAAATTATTGATTTGATAGGTGATATATATGGGTTTATCCTGATGGTCATTAGTGATAAAAACTAAATAGAATAATGGTGTTGTGACAATATGTATGATATTGATGGTGATAATGTAGTCACTAAATAACAATGAGATTAGATATAGGTATATTATTGATTATATGATATAAACTTATGGTATTTACCTTTGGGAGTCATGATAATTGAAATTGGTCAATGGTGCATTTGGAGTTATTCGTATAAGGGTTATGTATATATGAGGTTTGGATAGTTACCTGAGTGAGGAAATGATAGTGTCGTACGATACTTGGGATGTTGCATTGGTGCATTTGAATTTCCAATATAAATGTTATGTACATGTGAGGTGTGAATAAATGTTGTGTTAAGGACAATTATATTAACATGAAATATTGACTTGAGACTTTACAACAATATTCATCATCTAGAAATGATCGATTTGCATTAACGAGAATATGGGTTAGCAGTGAACGAGGATTTTAAGAGTAAACTAGAAAATTTGGGAATGTGACAAATTGTTTAAGTTAGAATCCATGTGGGTTAAGTTCTCCACAGTAAATAGTTTTAAAGTCAAAAGATGTATAAAAGGTAAAATTAAGTTATCGATTAAATGATGACTATTTATGACATGATTATAGAGTCTAACAATTGTTCAACCTAGACATAACTGCATAGGGGGATACTTATTTGGATTTCATTTATGAGACATCCCACACATGGAGTATATGAAAGATAGGGAGTTGAGAGTTTTGGATATATTTTCGGTTTAAAAGTAATTTTAATCTAATACGATAAAACGAGTTGAGAATGAATACTAATGAGTATTAAATACACGTTGGTGTGATGAGGATGAACATTCTATTCATTTATGCATAAAATGATTCAATATGGTGATTTTTCTATACTATATTTGTTCCATGTCTCTATTAAGTATCATGGTATTTTATATTATTTATTTTGTGGAGGTGGGCAAAAGGGTGTGTCGGTTATGGAATGAGGACAAAGGGGTGTGCCGATTTATTTATTCGTGCAGGATAAAAAGCGATGGATTTGATTTCTATTTTATGGAGGTTAGAGGAGTGTTCCACTTATGGAGTTAAGGTAGAGAGGTGCACTGATTTATTTTATATGTGATAGCTAAAAAGGACAGACTTATGTGTTAATGACCTGGTATATAGGGGCTAGTCACGAGTTATTTGGTGTATTAGTGACCTCTCAATATATATATATATATATATATATATATATATAATAATAATAATAATAATAATAATAATAATAATAATAATAATAATAATAATAATAATAATAATAATAATAATAAAGTAGGATGGTGTTTTTACTATTCATAAATTGGGGACATACTTCATGGTGAGGATTAAAGCCAACAAGGCACTAGATGGAGGGTGGAGATTAAAAGATTTTCTTTTCCTTTTTTGTCCCTTTATTAATTTCTTTCCCCCTCTTTTCTAACACTTAATTCCCTTTCCCCATCTTACTCTAAATTCAAAAATATGGTTAAAATAGTAAATTACACATTTCACTTTTCGGAGAGGGGTGTTTTAGTCTCGTTTCCTCATTCATTCAGTTACCCCCATAACCCCCATTTCCTCAAAATTTCATCTCCCCCCTCCTTACTTTTTCTGCCCATGGCAACCTTCATCTCCACCGTTGCCTTACTTCGTCTCCACCACCGCCTCAGATTTTGAGGGGTTAGGGTTTCATGCGATTTTTTTATATTGTACAACTATATTTTTATGCGATTGTTTTTACACACACGTCTGATGGGCTTCTGAATGTGTTAGATCTGGGAATTTTTTTCAACTTGAGTTTTTTGAAGTTCCAACAATGGTGTTCTGATTGTTGTTAGATCTGTAAATTTCAATAATGGTGTTATGAATGTTTTTAACTCGAGATTTGATCATTTTTTTTTGTTTTGCAGATCTAAATCTAAGGATTCACATGGACATGAATTCTCCCAGGTATACATGTTTATTTTTGGTGTATATGTTTATTTTTGGTGTTTACATTCTCTTATTGATTTATTTACATTTTCTGTATTTATGAGTTTTTTTGTCTTTTTATTGTGAATACATATGATTTAGTATGTTTTGGTGTAACGTATTGAATCAAACATTAGTCTTTCCCCTAGGTTTCCGATTTCGACACACTCAGATTGCTTGACAAGTTGGGTTTCGTCGGTTTTGGGTTTCTTGGCTCAGGTATTCCCGTGTTGCAAACTCATATCTTATTTAAAGCACATGTCTTGACAATGTTATATATCAGCATTGGGTTTCAAATTTTAATAGAATCATTTTTTTGCGTATTTAACTTATTTCTGAATACATATGGTTTAGTATGTTTTGGTGTAATGTATTGAATCAAACATTAGTTCTTCCCTTAGGTTTTCGATTTCGACACACACAGATTTCTTGACAAGTTGGGTTTCGTCAGTTTTGGGTTTCTTGGCTCAAGTATTCCCGGGTTGCAAACTCATATCTTATTTAAAGCACATTTCTTGATAATGTTATATATCAACATTAGGTTTCTAATTTTAATAGGATAGTTTTTTTTGCGTATTTAACTTATGTGTTATCTACTCACTAATTTCTATTTTTAGATATTTTCTATTTTGGTATTGCTATAATAAACTTGCATTCATTTTGATATGTCAGTGGGGGTGTATATTTCCATGACATATATTATTCTTTTTCAGCTTATGATTCATGTACTAATACATGTTTGTTGTTCTTCAATGAGATGTTCATAAATATTCATATATATTTTCCTCGAGGCATGCCAATACTTCCCAGTTGTTTGATTAATAAATCTTCATATTTTCCTTGAGGCATGCCAATACTTCCTTGCATTTTCCTCGAGACACGCCAATATATTTTCCTCGAGTCACCCCAATCTTCATAAATCTTCATATATATATATATATATATATATATATATATATATATATATATGTATATATATATATATAAACTATTTACATTGTTTGATTTATTATTTGAGTACATGTTTTATATGTGATTGTTTGCAAGAAGAATCTCGGCTGAGTTTACATAACGTTGATTCATGGATCCACTATTCTGTATACAAATTCTTCTTTAGCTTTTTAGGCTTTTTTCGATTTTAGTTTTTGCTTTTATGTTTTGCAGATCTAAATTGTAGGTTTAAAATGGAGATCTAAATTAGGGGTTTTTATTTTTAGTTTCATATTTTGCGATTTATTTTTATTTTATCATCTAATTTATTTTGTGTTTTCAGATCTAAGCACAACAACAACTGTCCTCTCTTATTGGTAATTTGGATACGTGGTTCTTAGATCAGGTATACACACTCTCTTTGCTTCAAGATTTATATTTGGAGCTTTTTGTTTTTAAATTTAGGATTTTTTTCGGAATTATTATGCTCTTATTGAGGTGAAGTTTTTACTCGATTTGTTGGACATGTATATATAACTCTTCTGTATTCAAATTCTTCTTTAGCTTTTTAGGGATTTTTTCGATTTTAGTTTTTGCTTTTGTGTTTTGCAGATCTAAGCACAACAACTGTTCTCTTATTGGTAATTTGGATATGTGGTTCTTAGATCAGGTATACACACTCTCTTTGCTTCAAGATTTATATTTGGAGATTTTTTTTTTTTAAATTTAGGATTTTTCTGGAATGATTATGCTCTTGTTGAGGTGAAGTTTGTACTTGATTTGTAGAACATGTATATATAACTATTCTCTTTGTTTTTTGTACTTTGTTGTGCTAATACATTGCTATTTTGATTTCTTATCATCGGTGAAATGTTTTGAAATATGTTTATTTGGTTTAGTGTATGAATTAATTTTGATTTCTTATTTGTTGTGCTAATATGAGTAATTTACTGATATTCACGATGTTGGTTACAATGGTAGCATCTGTAATGTTTGAGTGGAAACTTAATTTTCTTTTTAAATGTCAGAGTGGGGTTCATATTTTTTAGTTCAAGAATAAGAAAATAAATATTATCGAAAGCATATACTATGGATTATTACAAATGAGTTTTGAAAATAAATATTTTGAGTTTTGAAATCGACTCAATAAGTCAATAATGAGATCATATAAATGCACATTAACATCAATATTTGATGGCTTACAACAGTACTCTTTGTACTATTTTGCCTTTCTCCAAGTAGCTATTTATTCTGTGATATTTGATTACTAATTTCATAGCTCATTTTGGAAATATTCTCATATATAGGAATTGGAATCATGAATGAGATCATATAAATGCACATTAACTTGAATATTTGATTGCTTACAACAGTACTCTTTGTACCATTTTTCCTTTCCTCGAGTAGCTATTTATTCTGTGATATTTGATTAATAAATTCATAGCTCATTTTGGAAATTATTCTCATATATAGGAATTGGATGTATTTTAGTGTTATAAAGAACACTGATTTGGATGCTCAATCTCAACCAATTGCCTCTCATCCTTCCGGCCCCTCACCTGCAGTAAGTCATTAACCTTTCTATAATGTCCTTAATAAGTTTACATATCCAAATCAACATTCATATATATATTTTTTTTGGTTTGTGTGACTAATTTTGTTGTAGAGAACACTGATTTGGATGCTCAATCTCAACTAGAGTCATGGTCCTACAGCTAAGGCCAGCGACATCTTAAAGCAATACTCTGTTTTGACAATAGATACAAAGTGGTATACTTCCCTACTCCTATTAGAGGCATTTTTCTTTTTATTTGGAAAAACTAAAGATGTGCTAATGTTAATTTCTGTTATAACTTATATTGGATTTATTGTTATGTGGAGGGAAATTTGATTTTATAGTCATGGTTTGTCTCATGTATACCGTTTTGGCGTATACCATAATCATTGATATTGAGAACAATCCATTCAGTTTTGAAGTCGGTTTGTACACAGACACAATTTAAATGAATTCAGGTATTTTTTTCATATGAATCGTGTATTACACGTACCATTAATCTTCACGGATTCAACTCCAACCATTAATTCAAATGGGCATATAGTTTACCATTTACTATGCTCTCTTCATGATCCTCTTCTTGGACCTGCATTATAATCTTTATGACAATTGGACACATTTTGGATCTCCATTATTATCTTTGGAATTATTTGAATTGAATCTTCGCTGAACCGATTCTTTTATAGCTTTTTTCTTAGTTGGGATTTCTTCCACAGGATTATAACTTTTATACTGCATAACTTCTATACTTCATTCAAATTAAATTAAATTAATGCATTCTAAGAAGTTATGTGCTACATACTACATAACATATATAACATACAACATTAATTTCTCCGTAGAAGTTATCTAACTGTATGCAGTTATGTAACTTCTATACTGCATACTACATAACTTCAATACTGCACACTGCATTAATTTATGTAGCTATGATAGAAGTATGAAGTTATATTCAATATGCATTCTGCATTCTGCAGTTATATTCAGTATGTATTCTGCAGTATGCAGTTATATTCATCTATACAGTGTTTTTTCGGGGGTTTCCAGAGTAAGACCGTTACTTTCTCGACATCATATTCTTCGATCCATTACTGTTATAACAACCTCTATTTTTTCGGGAACCATAGTTTTTATATGGATTATTGGGAGTCCACTTAATAGTTTTTTGAAGTGTTTTTTTATTTGATGGGGTAACGCAATCTGAACCACTTATGGTGATGTCTCTTTTTCTTGCTCTTTTTCTATTCTGTTTCATACACATTGGGTTTGTGGTTTTAAAAAAATTTAAACACTAATTTTGTTGAATAATTTGTTCTTTGATATGAATGCTAACAAGCTTCTGCCTAAAACCTCCATTACTCCCATTTCAATTTCCCCAAATTACCTGATATTGACTTATGTTAGTAATCTGAAAGACTTGCTAATATTGTTAGAGCATGAAAATATGAAGGTATTGATTTAGTTCCGTTGCTAATCTTAGCTATGAATGCTAACAAGTTTATGCCTCAAAATTCCATTACTCCTGTTGTTAATCTTGCTAATATTGATTTAGTTCCTTCTTCACCAATTTCCACAACGAGGCTCCGATACCATTGAAGATGAAGGTACTATCTCATATTCCTTTATATACTACTCAATTTATCTTCTAATTTTATAATTTTTTGTAGTTATTATTACAGTTATTTCCTTCTTATTTTGTAGATGTAATAGTATTTCATCACTGTTTAAATTCAACACCACATCCACGGTTGTGTAATTTTCGGGTACATTTTTTTTGTCAATACATGAATCCTTTTGGTTCGAAATATTTTGTCAATACATGAAGCCTGCCAAAAAATTTATGAACCACAATTGTATACTTACACTTTAGTTTATATTGTGGGTGATTTTGTGCAGACTGGGTGTGCGTGTGACACCTGGTGCATAGTACACTCGCTCGATGTCCCCTCCCCCATTATCTATGTGATATATATGTCTACATCTACGTGTGGGGTTCGAAAATCGGGTTTCTAAAATTAAGTGTTCCAAGTTATTTTTGTCATTATTATTGCAGCAGAACAGTCCTCATCTATTTAATATGTTTTCGGTTAGGATAGTAATCTTGGAAATGGAAATACCAAGCGTAAGAGCCATTGAGGGATTAAATTTATCAAGCATACCAAGCAGCTCTCAGGCAATACCAAGTGTAATCTTGCAATGAATTTTAATTTATCAGCTGCAGCAACTCTCAGGCATCTGTATTTCCTATTGGGTGGTAACCAAGCAGCCGTAATTCTCTCAAAATTTAGCTTATCCAAGTAAGGGAGTTTCTTGGGAATGTGAGTACAATATTTTCTCCTTCTCTCACAAATTTGATATCTAACTACGTTTATAATCGACTTTCAAAATCTGATTTTTTAAATTATACAAGTTAGGTGACTATAAAACTTTTTTTTGTCGACTTTCCGAACCAACTTCTCATAGTTCAAGTTTTCATATTTTGTCCAATCCGTGTATTGCGGCACCGGGGTGCATTTGGACATTTTATCATGGTTCATATAGCTTCAATTTATTGTTATCTAACCTAAAAGGTCTGATTGAATTGTGTTGTCAATGTATTAGGCTTTGTTCTATATTCTTAAAATGCTATTAGTGTATTACTCTTATGTTTTCAGTTTTAGGATGTTTAGTATTAGTCTAATGTTATTAGTGTATTAGTCTCATTTATATTAGTATAATCTAAAAGGTCTAATTGAATTGGGATAAGTTAGTTTTGGGATGTTTAGTATTGAATATCTTAATACATGTTTTACATCTTAATACCTGTTGTACTGTTTAATCAGTCTTAATACATGTTGTACTGTTTAATCTGTGTTCTTAAACGGGAAAAATTGGTCTATAAAAGTTTATATATGTGTTCTTAAACGGAGCAGTTGATATCTGTGTTCTATAATAGTATAGTCAATACTCAATTTTATACATTAAATAGCATTACTTGCTTTAGTACTGGATTCTACTAAAGCAGTACTTGATATTAGTTATAAAATTTCTCCTCTTATTTGGCAGATATAACAATATGTGGCTGATGAGAAGATTATGTTTTCATTTGAATTATAGAAACTTTTTATAGTGACTGTTCAAAATCAAAGACAGAAGGAGCTTCGCAAGTAGGCTACTCATTGATCACATGGAGACTCACATCAATGGGTGATTCGGTGCCTCCTCAGCGGAGATGCATTTGAATGCATAAAAAATGGAGGTATCAACATATGTCTACATTTTTTTTAAAATGGACGTATCAACATATTAACATAGTGTCAAAAATCGAGTACTCTATACTCACTGATGTTAAAAATATATTTTCTTAATAAAATGTGTCTTTTTGGTTCAGTAGTACTCTATACTTATATGACTACATAATGCATGTGGTATATGGATTGTTGGAGAATGAAGTACATAGAGAAATTTTGAGCATAGGATGAGAGGAATACAGATGCCCAAACACATGAAAAATAATAGCTTTCCAGAATTTTTCCATTTTTTATAGATTAATATCAAGATAAGAGAAGAAAGAGAGAAATTTAAGTTGATTGATTTTAAGTAGCCAAAAGTGTAAGAAAAGCACTAGACTTAAACTTTTCTTTACGAATAATTTCAGCCGGATGTATTACCAGTTGCCTAACTAGATTAATTATTTTTTCCTTATGCTCAACACAAGAGCAATGTTGCCAGCAACCGAAATACAAGCAACATTGCATCTGCTTTATAATCATGAAAAGTAAGTTGAATATCCTTAGTGTTAGACTTGAAAAGGGGAAGATTCAACCTGTTGCACATCATTTTCTTGATGCTCTGCTTTCCCCCGTTGTCTTTTTAATGACATTGTCTTTCTAATTGAATGCTCAAGACATTTTTATTCAACCTGCTGCACATCATTTGTCTTGATTCAATTTCTTGAATATCGACCCTTATGATTATTTGTAATATCTTATATTTTGATACGAATCTTCAATCATTGTTGCTTAATTCACCTAAGGCTTGCTATGTACACATAAATTGCAGATTGTTGAAATCAACATGATATTTTTTACAACTATCCTTCTTTGGCAGATATATAAGGTATATTATTTCCTTCAAGGTATATGCAGATGTGCAAGCTATATTCTTTGGCAGATATGCAAGGTATATTATTTCCTTCTTTGGCAGATATGCAGATCCATCAAGTACTCTGATCATTCTCCTGTGTTCTCCTCTACAATAAATAACTATTATAGTTACATAAACTCCACGAAAAAATCAAATTATTGGGCACATCAGGTGTTGTAACCTAACTGTTAAAGAAGATCATGTATTTCTTTATTCATCACACACGCACACGCACACACACACACACGCACCACCGCTACTCCACTGAAACCTTAATCGCCTAGATTTTAATTAACCAATCCTTGAAGGGTTTTGATGAACCGATCCTTGAAGTTTTTAGCTGCTATACCAGTAGCTTCTATAGATACTATACGAGGGTTCAATGTTGTAGCTTCTATATTAACTGTTATAGCTGCTATATTAGCTGCTATAACTGCTATAGTTTTTCATATAGGGAATATAGGGGCTCTTTTTTCATATATTTTCTAGCATAGCTTCTATAGCTTCTATAGTTTTTCATATAGGGGCTATAGGGGATCTTTTTTCATATAGTTTCTATATTAGCTTCTATAGTTTTTCATATAGTTTCTATAGCTGCTGTATAGCTGCTATAGGGGCTCTTTTTTCATTTAGTATGCTCATAGTTTTTCTTATGCTTATTGATCGATATATTATATTTACATGATCGAATGCAAAATAGATTTAAAATTTTTGATGTTGTATATGAATAATTTTGAAGTTTTTATCCTCACATTCGGCTTTATTATAGTTAAAATCTAGGATCTGCATTTCTTAATTTGCATTTCTTTCTTTGTAGGTATTTCTATTTTTCTTGGATGAAGGAATGCCCAAGTATAGTCATCAGTTATGCCCAAGATATAGTCATCGGTTATGCCCAATTTTTATTTTAGTTTCTTTGTTTCTTATTTTAGTTCTATTAATGGTTCAATTGTCATATATGCAGGTCAGTCGTGTCGATTAGAGGCATAGAGGATTCAAATCCACTCGATTATTGGTTTCATTCAAGGAAGATATATTTTTGGTATATTCATTTTATAACGATGAATGAGACAAGCGTGACGTGGGAGATATAGGTGGCATTGTGTAATATGTTGTGGTTGTAAAAAGATTATTTATCGTCTTACCGTGAAAATTTGGCATAATTAGTGGAGGTAAATAGAATTTTTTTCAAAATTTTTTATTGTCTATTGTGATACGTGTTTTTTTTCCAGAGTTGGATAGGTGATGATATATACGAGGTCTAAGATGGACTATTTTTATTATTGTTATAGTATTTTGTATTGTCTAAATAACGTGGATAGTCGTATAAACAAAGGAAATTTTGTCCAATTTTTATAAATATTTCTATTATGAATGGAACTTGATCAAAGTTTATCATACCCAACATGATACTTTAGAAATTTGACCACAATTGATAATTTGACCACAAGTGATACTTTGAATTTTTTTGTCGTTTCATGATTACGTTCGTTCAAAAAAATTTGTCGTTTCACAATTACGTACTTCGAAAAAATTTCGTCATGCCTTCAGGCACGAGCATACCCTAGTGTGTGTGTGTGTGTATATATATATATCACATTTAATTTATTGCATGGTTATTTGGGATACATCCTGGTTATGACCTCTTGCATTTCGTGTACTAATTGTCACTTCTCTTATGGGGACTATTAGGATATTATATATTCTACTTGAACACAAAATTTAAATAAATTCAAATAAAAGTACTCAGGTAAAGTTAGGGAAGGTTATACATTTATTTGGGTAAATATCAATTATGATATTATTGTCATTGCATATATTACTTAACTCTCCATTAATGGGAATTAGTGGGTAATTGTAGATGTTCGTTGAAAACATATCTTCTAAATGAAATAACGCCGGTAAAGGTGGAGTAACAATTAACATAATAAACTGTAAATTCTTGGAATGAATGGTTATGTCAAATATGGACTCGTTATTTATATGGATGATTGATTCTTATTCTCATAGGAATGGACCATGATGAGTCGTTTATTATAGGATATGTTTTACTCGTATAAATCTTGCTCTGCTTGTATCTATGTACGTATGTCTAATTAAAAGACTTTGTTGTTGTATTCAATGCCTCTTGTAGTTATGATTAGGTTCTTATATCATAATTGGGGTCACCTAGCTGGTGTACTTGTGGGATTTTAACCTTCTCTTCATTGACTAACATTTCAAGATGAGTTATTATTAGATTGCCTTTATGGAGCGACATTGGATTTGAGATGTATGGAAAGTATAGAGGGGTGTTGTTATGCTCAGACATTTGGGGATTTATTATCCTTAGTTTTCTTTTCAGTCATTGTATACGAGACATGGTTCTTGGGTTTAGTTTTTTTGTATTTATATATTATACTAAATGTAATTGAGGTATGTTTCAATGAATAGAAAATTTGTATTTTTGTTATCGCTTATAAGTGGTATACTAATTATTTTAGCTAAAATATACTAGTTACCAACAAATAACAAATAAGAGGTGAATATACTAAAATACTAACACTAGACTGGAGTAGAGAGACGAGAGAAAGAGAATAAAAACAATATTTATGTGGTTCGGCCCAAATTAGTGCCTGTGTCCACAGGTGCAGTGTAATTTGTATTGATTACTGGGAAAAATCCATTGACAAGTACATCAATAAAGCTCTCAAGTCATCTATACAGTTTGGAAACACTATAGCATGGACAATCTCATAAGTCACCCACATGTGGGTGGTGTGTGCTATTTATATGTTGTCAGTGGAGAGAAAAAAGTTAGGGAAACATGGCTTTTCTTTATAGGTTAGTTGAGTATATGATTTAGATACACAGTTAGAGAGCAATCATAAGTTAGTTATTGTCACATGGGGAGAATATTTGCATAACTTTTCCATGTGCACGTGCATACAAGTTGTTCATGCCAGCCACCCATGCAATACATGCTTGTTGTAATGATGTTAGCTAATAGTGTTAACTAACATGGTAATTGATCTGTCAAGTATGGCCGACCATAATAATAACCGACCAAGCTTTCTGTTGGGTCCAACCACATTTCATGATGGTGTTCAATTCTAGGTGTCCTATTATGGATGGCCCATTAGTCATATTTTATTTTTGTCAATATAGTGTTGTTTCTCATTGATTATTCTTATTAAGAAAAGTTTCAAGTTATCTCATATTTCTATCACATGTGAGAATGCTATTTTATTTGTTTCACTTTTGAGTATTTATTAGTTAATCATGGACACCTTAATTAATATTATTTTGGGTATTAAAAGTTTTTTTTTAAGTTAACACAATCCAAACAACCTAAATATAGCATGAAAGTCTGATTCCAATCCTAAGTGAACCCAACAATATATAATTATAAATATTTCTCATTTATTTATAATTTAAGAATTACATAATTATGGTCTCGTATAGACATATCTAGTATAATGCCAGTAAGGAAAACCAATCACAAAACTCCAGTATCCAAGTGAGCATGTCCCTACTCGCATCCAAATAGATGGGCTATGCACAAGCCTGCACATAAGTTATGAATGACTATCCAATTTCGTCCAGGGATCACTTGTGCATGCTTGGTATAATTATAACATTTCCCATACCTATAACGTTAAAGAAAAAACAAGTCATAATCACTACGCATTCCCTCCATATCGCACGACCTCCATACCTAAGGATATGCGATAAAACTCCCCCGTTTATTCCCCCCTTGAGACACGGGTACATCAATTATTGGATATGGGTATAAGGAACAATCTAAGTCCATCTTTATCACTGGGGTATTAGTGCAGTCAACGTCGTATGAATCCCTTCAAAAATTCCACCTAGTACATCCCCCACGAGTACTCACACAATGGTATGCTTGGACATAAAATCAAAATACAACAATCTAATTGACTCTAAAATTATTAAAATAGTACCTTAATTATCCTATTAATTACTTCAAATTAATTAAAGGTTTATTACCAATTTTGATGAAGAGTTGTTCTAACAAGCTAACTAAGATGTTCTAATGAAATAACATGTGACATTGAAACGACATCCCAAAGTTATTCAGATGAAAACACCAATGTCGTTGTAATCACTTCAATGTTCATTATAAAAAGATCCTTTATCTCATTCAAAGGGGGTTCTAATCTCATTCTCATAAGACGGACATTGTACTCATCTTCTCCAAATGCCAAAAATGGCCATTATCAACCCAATACCTAAATTCGAAGCCTATAATCAGAACTAATCCCATTATCCTCAAGATATAAATATACAACAACAATAATAACTTAATTCCACAAGTTTTGAGTACTTAAATCAAGGTTTTACAAAACAACAAAAAAAATAATTAAAAAAAATCAAGGTTTTACATATAAAATTCATATTACGAGTTTAAAAACCCTAAGTTCAAGATTGTAACAAATTCAACTCAATTTTTTTCTAATTTCATATTAAACATGGGGGATTTTATATAAATCACCACAATGATTTATAATATAACATATTCATTCACATTACCAAGTTAATTCATATGATTTAACATCAAATTATCCTAATTCATTGACATGAGATTGGGGATTAATTTACCAATTAAACTAATTTTGAAAATTAGGTTATAGATGATTAAAATAATATTATAAAGAGTTAATCCATATTCCAATGAAATATAAAAGTCACTGGTGGAACACTTAGACATGAAGTTAATAATGTCTTTCTTCATCCCGGACCACCAAGACTGTCTCCTTATGTCACCGTACATCTTGTCACCCCCAAGATTCACTATCAACTATGAACCATGTGCCTTGGCCAATATTTCCCTCCGTAGCTTAGGAGCCTCCGTCAATTCCAAATGCCCCTAAAATCTCAATCCTCCATCTGAACCGATCGAGTAAAAGAGAGACCCTCTATATAAGATCTCTCTCACCTTATCCTAGCAAAATTAGTCAAATTGTTTGGCCTAAATCACCCATAATATAATGCCATGTGTAATTACCATAACTACCAAAAATGCATTTGACAAATCCATTGTATGTAAGGTAATCCAATTATATACCCACAAATCGGGTAACTCATCCCCATACTCTACCCACAAAGCTTCATAGTAACGGTCGGTCTACAGCTCAAATCATATGCTACTACATTTGCCTTACCTTGATAATATTGAATCGAGAAGTGGTAGTCATTAAAAAACTCCAACTATCGTCTTTGTTGCATATTCAACTCACGTTGAGTATACATATTGAGGACTATTATGACTAGAATGAAATATAAACCTCTCACCCAATAGATAATGTCTCCAGATATGAAGGAAAAAGACTACCGCCATCAACTCCAAATCATTGGGGAGAGGGGGTGTTTCCATCATGATGCTTAAACTTACATAACGTGTAATCTATGTGCCTCTCCTCCCATATAAGAACTCATCTAAGCCCCTAAAGTGATGCATCAGTATAAACAATGTACTCTACTCCACCCCATGGTAAAGTAAGTACTAGTGCGGTAATGAGTCTCTCCTTAAACTCCTTGAATGCTCTTTGATAATTCATGCTCCAAACAAATGGTACCCAGTTCCGGGTGAGGTGAGTTAGTGGCCTAACAATCTTTAAGAACCCCTTAATGAATAACTTATAATACATTGACAAAACCAATAAAATCCTAACCTTCATAGGAAATGTGAGATTCCCCCTGTAATAACCTGCCCCAAATAGACATTTAGTCCATCCAAAGTTTAAAATTCCAAAGAAACTCTAAGAATTTGTTAAAATTACTAAAATACTCCTAAATAGAGAGTCATGTTTTTATTCACTTTCCTATACCAATTAAACTCCAATTTTGACCTAAAGCTTTACGAAAATAACTTATATTTTATAGGAATATCATGGACCAACTCAAATGTTTATATGAATATCACGGACCTAAAGTTTTACCAAAATAACTTACATTTATCCTCTAAGTTTGAGAGATTTCACATAAGCCCCTAAAATGTTTAAAAACTAACTTATAAGCCCTAAACTCTAAACCAAAAGCACCTAAGGACCAAACTAAAAATCTAAATTATTTCCACTTAACTCCCTGTTGATGTGGGACTAGCTGCACTGCCAACATGTCATGTACCACATTGAGTAAATAAGGTATACATTTAACCCCACATGTACCTTGGTTGAAACTTGTACAAAATGAGGTTAAAACCCACCTCCAATTCCACAAACAAACTCTCCCCCACGAACCCTATAAAAGGCCCCATTTACCCCTACAAAATTCACTTCATCTCAACACACTTTCAAAGTAAAAGTTTGAGTTTTTATGCATCTTTGTCATTATATGTGTGGATGTTGTTTTCTTTCATTTGGTTATGTTTATGCACTTATATTAAGTAAATTATGTCTTTACATGTGAATGTTAGCAAGTGAATGCACTGTATAAGAATCATAGCTTTCAATCACTTATCCTCATATCAAAATTTTGCCATTTTTACAGTAAATCAATAGCTCAAACTAACTCACCAAAATCTTGAAGCCAATATGGTTGGATTCCTCTTAAAAAATTACACAACTTTCATTCAAGAACCAACTCAAATGGATTTATAAAATGTCTCAAATTTGAGGTCAAAGTTTTGAAACCCTGAATTCAAACTATTGAAGGTTGAAGGTGAAGTGGATTACACGAGCGCGAGAAGGTCAAACCAGGCGCGTGTGATGTTTGACTGAGCGCGTGAGAGTGCGTCTCCAATAAAAAAACTGATTTTGTTTCCAAATTTTTTATTTTTAAATTATGAATAAAATGGTATGTAACATCACCCAATTTAGATCCCTTGCAAGAATAATCTCGAGAAAATCAGTTTTAATTTTAAAAGCTCAACTTTCATTTTAGACATAACCCTTGGTCAATTTTGCAAGTATTTCAAAACATTCCGAAACTTTTTCATAATATATTTCGGTTAAATAAAGTTATTTTTTCTCTTTTCGCTAAACCCAAATCCTAATGGAAACCAAGAAAAATATGACCTTTTGAACTTTTTAAAATTCCATATTATACCCTGTTCTACAATGTATTTCAAATTTTCACTCTACTGCACCACATAAGAATTAATTTTAACCTATACTACCTACTTATACTCTCCCTGATTTCATACTATCAAGTCAACCACCGTGACATAGATACACCAAACTACAATTTGTATTTTCAAAGTCGGTGATTCTATTTTTAATATTAAACAATTGAACTTATGCCTTTATCCGTAACTCTGTTGTTGTATCACTATGTGATAATTTGAACTCATACCCTTATTACAAACTCTTTTGTG
Source organism: Sambucus nigra (assembly GCA_949130495.1). NCBI lineage: Eukaryota > Viridiplantae > Streptophyta > Magnoliopsida > Dipsacales > Adoxaceae > Sambucus > Sambucus nigra. The sequence goes on from OX422217.1 coordinate 36,334,593, forward strand.
TAGTCCATATTTATTGTGAATATTTATTTTATTAATATCTCAATTATTCCTGAAACCTGATACACCGCTACAACCTATAAATTCAGTACACCACTGAGTTGCTTTTAACCCTTAATTGTTGTATAACTTCGCATCCTATTTGGCTTAATTGTAATAAACCATGAAATTTGTACCTTTTAGTAGTGAAACCCCTAGTAGCATACCCTACAATTTAGGTATTAGACTCCGATACACCACGACAGTTCTAATTGTCCTATTGGACTCATATGTTGAGTGCCTAATTTTATTTGCTACATACGTATGAGTGCCACCCTATATAAGTGTGCGAAGCCATTTTATTATTCCCCAATTATTTGGGATTTCCCATCCAAAGGTTTTTGACGATATTGTAATGGTATGACTACGCAGTTCCAACCCCTATAACAAATACTTTATGGGTTATCAGCTTATAATCTGAACCCTTATCATTATAAATTAATATAATCAGTTGTAATTCACCATATTATTCTTTTACATGTCAATAGACTTCAGTATACCCCTGTTAGTTCTATGATATTTCATTTTGTTTATATTTATAACATCTACATAATTTGAATCTGGTTATATTCTGACAATATGTGCTACTCACATCTTATATATAAATAAAATTATTTACTTGTCATATTTACATAATTTTTCCCTTCCATATGGACACTGATCCCGAAAAGACGAAATTCCACATGCACCTATGAACTTTGACTCTGTTTTACCCCCAAAAACTATTTCGTTATCATATGTGTGGGCGGTACAAGAAAAGGATGGTAGTCGTTGTTGGAATGTCTATACTACAACTTATTAGCTCTTATGATTCCCTTATGTTTTCTATAAGTTCTCTTATTACGTGTAGCATATATGAATAAAGATTTATTTTCACTTATTTTAGACGCATGATGTAATTAGATGCCTAGCACTCCCTATAGTAAAATCATTTCAATTCCTCTTTCCTTCAATTATTTATTTTATATTAGTACCCCCTTGTTACCATTAAAGCATAAAATTATGGATACGCACCCCCACTCGATAACGATCGATACTTTGGCAGGATCCACTGAAATCTTAGTCTCCGACATTGATATGCCCAAAAAATTACGTTTCCCTTAACTAGAATCTGCACTTAGGGAACTTAACAAATAACTTATGCTCCTAAAGAATATGCAAAATAATACTAAAATTTTGTGTGTGCTCCTTCTCAACTCAATAATAATCCAAAATATTGTCAATGAAAACTATGACAAAGTGATCCAGAAAGAGGAAAAACACCATATTTATCAAGTCCATAAACACACCGGCACATTGGTCAACCCAAAGTTCCTTGATCTAAAACTCATAAGATCCATACCACATCAGAAAATCCATCTTTGGAACATCCTTTTACCCTGAACGCGAGTCAATCTTTGAAAGTAATGGCCTTCCCCTCAATTGAGCGAACAAATTATCCATCATGGCAACGGATAATTGTTTTGTATCGTGACCTTGTTTAACTCCTGATAATCCACACATAACCTAGAAAACTATCCTTCTTCTTCATAAACATAACAGGAGCCCCCCATTGAGATGTTCTCCTTTATATGAATCCCTAACTCAAAATATGGTTAATATCCTCTAGGATCACTCTCATCTCCAACGGAGCCATTCACTATAGAGCCCTCACTATGGGCTTGCTACTCGATACTAAATCTTTAACAAAGTCAATCTCTCGTGCATGCGGTAACCCCTATACCTAATGAAACACGTTTTTAAACTCCTGAATAATTGGTATTGACTTTAATGATACGACGAACTCCTCCAATGTAGTTACATCAACGTAATATAAGTGAGTATTAGTCCCTCCCTATAATAACCCCCATTTTCTCACGTAAAGGTTGGCCAGACACGATATGCTGAAGATGGGACTTGCTTATCAATTTATATCATTCTTAACATCAAACTATATAAAATATTTATTTTCAATCCATATTCGAATGAGAACTAATTTAAATTAATAACCAAGACATTTATAAGTCTAACATCCATATAATATAAATGAAAACAAAACATAGGTATAAGTGTCTCAAACCAACTGAAATAAAATAGACTTCGGGTTTATGCTAATAAAATAACTCGAAAGTAATAATACTGAAATAGAGAAGAAACCTAATCTCGAATCAATAATTTGAACTCCAATAAGCAAAGTGATACTATAAAGTTTATCTCTTCATAGTCATGCTATCCCTTTCTAGGATCACCGGCGGGAGAAAATATTTATAATTGGGTCAGTGCCCTAGAGTTGAAAGAATTAACTTACTGAATTTAAAGTCTAATGATACAGTTAATTCAATGTAAGCATTCCCCAATCGGTACGTTAAATATCTCACCCCTCACCTAAATGCAACATAATACGTATAACCACCCAAGTCCCAAGATAATAATTGATAATTGTACCAAGTTAATATAAGATGTATCGAGCATAACCATCGTACTAAATTGTAATCCTCAACATTCAAATTACCACTTCCTAAAGTATCCCAGTCATACTACGTAGTATTAGTGACATAACATCCCTTATGTATACTACGTAGTATTAATTCTGTAATTTATAATCTATATCATTAGAAAATGGAGTAATCTTATTCATTTTATATGATTATACATGCCTTTATATATATGCGACACTAAAGGCATCTAACCAGTAGCGTCTCATTCGTGCTCTATCGATAAGTTAGAAGGAGTCCTTTATCTAAACCGGACCTCACAAAACACACACAAGTGAGATGGTCCCTACGCAGTATACTATACTATGTCCCATACCTAATAGCCATAATGGATCCCATCATCTAAACATATCTTTCATAAGTGGTGTTACTTCGTACTATAAAAAAATATGACCAACACAATGCCTGGCCCACCAGTGCCAATGTGTGCTACAGTCCCGAACACGCATAACCCCAACCGATAGGACTGGCCAAAAACATAGGTATGTTTACACACATACATATAAATACATATTATTCTCATTCAATATGTATAGGTAATTACTCTATAATTACCCCTAAATGTCCCGTATTATCATTCATAAGTAATCCCACATTAATAAATGACCAACTAGTTAATTATTAATTTTTTTCTTCCTATTTATATGAATGTTTAACCATCCTTTTAAATATAAGTCACCATTTAATATTTGTGCCACAAAAGCCTTTTTAATAAATTTCCCATTTATTCGAACACCGTCTCACCAACTCGTATAGGTCCCTAAAAATTCGTCGAATCCATCCTTGGTCCCAGCTCAACCTGTCTCAGGGGCCGAATCGGTTTTCCTTTTGAGGCCGAATCAGTCTGCTCGATTGGATTGATTTGCCTTCAGGGGCTGAATCGATTCGGATCTGGTTGATAACCTTGATCTTCTATGGTTTCTTAATACGCAAATCTTTAATTTAATCCCAAACTCCATTCTAGTGGTTTATACATTTGCAATAACTTAAGAACAGGTACCCATGGCTTAGTCTTTATTTTTAGGATAGTTAATTATATAAATTAATTAACATCAAATTTCATTCCCCAAATCCAAGAATTAACTTAAATTGTCATATATATAAAAATCAATTTTTTCACATTTTAACCCCATTATATTCTAATCATATACAAGGATCATACTTCTCACAAGTTCTAGATCTTAACACATGAGTTCTAAGCCTCTACATGTATACCAAGATTTTCAATTTATTTAGGATTCCTTGGGTATGAATTCTACCATCCAATTTAAGATTATAATAATCCTAAATTTCTTGATTTATGCCACCTAATTTTAAATTTGTCTTCTCTACATGCCTGAGATTAAATCCTACCATTAAATCACCAATTTCATACTACATCCTAGAAATTATTTGGGCTTACTATAATGAATAAAGAAATACATTGAACATTTAAATTAAGCAAGGAAATTCTTGCATGAATAGAGTGATTGAGTGTTCTTTAATTGGATTCTTAGCATCCTCTTTGAGTATTTCCCCTTGGATCTTTAGCATCCCCTCCCCGTTAGCCTTGGGTATCCTTTAACTACTAAGTTTAGATTTTGCTAAATGTGGGGAGTTTCTTAATATCCATTTTTAACTTATAATAATCCAATACTCAAATTAGGCCTAAAGTCCCATTCTTGGAAGCTTAATTGTGCTCGAACCCATAACTAAAATAGACTAATAACCACCCAACTCATATTTCTATACCCCATGACCATTTCTAAAGGTCCAAAACACCTAAACGAGTTCATAAGACCTCCAAAAACGTGTCCTAATTGTTTTTATTCAACGTGTATATTTTTCAATTGTGTCACAGACCATATATCAATTATTCAATACACATGCAATTATTTTCTACAAAAATTATTTAACACGCAAAGTCAATCTCATATAACATGAAATAATTAATTAATTTATTCACAATTTAATTAATTAAATTCACCGATTTAATTTAGTTTTTACAAATTTTATTATTTATTCTAGATTTAATTTTATTCTAAAAAAAATATGGGGTATTACACTCCTCGGAGCCTAGGCATGGGTATAAGAAACATCTCTTATCCAAAAAATGGAAAAAAAATGATCACCCTCCTACTATAGTCGATATCAGAATGATACCGAACTAACCAATCCATTTCCAAATGACATCCTAAGTCCACATGTCTAAATTCAATAAGTCTATCTAAAAATACAAATGACAAAATATCCACTTCCACATGAACAAAAACATCGGTAAAACTATCTAATAACCCTGAAGTCTCTACAAAATCATAACTAATAAAATAATGTTATGTTCATGTGTCAAATAAAATGAATGCATAAATACCATCTAAGTTCATTCCCCAACCCCCAAAATTTGCATCAATTGCCATCTTTATGAAAATCAAAATTTCCAGCTCTTAACCCCATTAGATTCTAATCTTATACAAGTATCATAATTCTAATAAATTCCAGATCCTAACACATGAGTTATAATCCTTTACATGTATGTAAATCTTTCCAATTTATTCAAGAGTCCTAAAGCATGAATTATATCATCAAATTCAAGATTATAATCATCCTAAATTTTTTGAGTTTAAGCCACCGAATTCCAGATTAGTCTTCTATACATGTATGAAACTAAATCCTACCATTCAATCACCAATTTCCTACTAGAAACCATAAATTATACGGGGTTTACTACAATCAATTAAGAAATACGTTGAGTATTTAAATTACGCAAGAAAATTCTTTCCTGAATAAACTGATTCGGTGCTCGTCATTGGATTCTTAGCCTCCTCTTTGAATATTTCCCCCTGGAGCTTTAGCCTCCTCTCCCCTTTAGCCTTTGGTATCCTTTGTTTGCTAGGTTTATATTTCGTTAAGTGTGGGGAGTTTCTTAATCACCCTTTTTAACTTATACTCTTTTAATTTCTGAGTTAGGCATAAAGTCCTTTTTTTGGGTCCCCAAATGGGTTCGAACATATAACTAAAATAGCCTCCCAACTTATATACCTATACTTGGAGACCATTTCTAAAGGTCTAAAACATCTAAACAAATTCATAAAACCTCCTGAAATGTGTCCCATTTTTTTATTCAGCTAAGATATATTTCAATTCTGTCACATATCATACATTAATTATTCAATACACATACAATTATTTTGTACCGAAATTATTTAACATGCAAAGTCAATCACACACAATATTAAATAATAATTAATTTATTTATATCCAACATAACTAATTAAATTCATGGATTTAATTTTATTCCTACAAATTTTATTTTGTTATTCTAGATTTTATTTTATTCTAAAAAATACGGGGTATTACATATTCCCCCCTGATAACAGAATTCCACCATCGGAATTTGAAACGTACCAGACTATAAAAGTTTCGAATATTTCTCTCACATGTTGATGAGACTAAATAATTTTGTCTTTAGCGCGTGTAATTACAGCTCAAGTGCAAGCCGGTCGCTCAACTAATAATCTGGTAATTCGGGTGTCGAAATCAGGGGATAGGATGCAGAACGTGATAACTAGGACGAAAGACGATTAACCCTAAGGTTGACTCAAAGAAAGAAGAAAAAGATGATAGTTTATGAAACTTTCTATCGACTAAACGAATTAATTAAACGAGTAAATAAACTACGTATGTGAGAATAACTAAGTGAGTATTAAATCAATGTGGGAAAATGGAGTTAGGGTACACTCCCCCGACCGTCAGTGATTACGTGGAACATAAAAAGTTCAAAAAACTAATTTTCAATTCAAAGAAACATCAAATTCTTTCTAAGCATTCGACATATGCAGATTTTACTCCACACAATATCAAATCCAAAAATTGTATTTGATGAGAATGATAAATAACCAAAATGCTAGTTGCACCCTTAAGCAACCCAGTTACCTGGGGAAAATGGAATTAAAAGACCTACAACCATTAATTTTATAAAAATCAAACCTTTGAATTTTAATTACATTTTATTCACTTTTAAATCCATTCATAACACCTAGGTTTGGTTCATGTCCCTCGACTTAGCCAAACATAGATACATGGGAAATAGCCAAAATTCTAGCATTACATGCGTTGAAAATCATGATGAAACTATTTCTAAAAATGCATGGGAGTCTTAGGATCCCGGAAAAATAAACAAAAACATGAAAAAATGGAGAATAGGCACGAACAAGATAGAGAAGTCAAACTTAATATTAAAATCTTGAAAATTGATCCACGATAATGTAGCTTTAGTGCATGAATTAAAACTAGGTTTCTTGCCTCTCTCCTCTCTAATTCTAAGGTAAAAACTAACTAAAAGATATCTAGAATAATGAATGAATAATAATACCACGTTTTTCAAAGAGCTTAAATCTTGTAAAACTCTAATTTTTAAGTGGGGAAATAATATTCCGTTCAGATGCCATAGAACCGATTCGGTATGTGAAGGGGGTCGGAATAAAGACCAAACGCACGGTGTTTGATATTGAAATAAAAATTATTCGCAAGTTTCCAATTAAACCATATGTAATTAGAGTCTATTTTTGAACGAAATAAATACAGCCCCTAACCATGCGTTCAAATTAAGAAGATATTTAATTAAACACAGTTTTTCAACTAAATCCTAAAACATGCGTCTAAATGATTTATCAAATAACATAAAGCATGTGACACAACATATCAGGAAAAATCCCCGCAGGGCAAAAGCATATTATTTTCACTATAATTTGTAAAGAATGGTTACGCGGATTATAATGAAAATAAGTGTGACATACGAAATACCCGCAGGTGTCGGTTCCAATGTCGTCAGCTGAATTCTCCCGTAAGAATTCCAGATGGGCAGCAATGAAGAAGATACCGACTTCTCCACAAAATACTCCTAAATGAGTAAAATAAATCCTTTCAAGGTTTATGTTGTGCATTAAATGAATTGGAAGAAGTTTCCTTTTATAAAGAGGCATAATAGCCTAAAAACCAATTCTATCAAAAGATGGCAGATTTTGGGCTGGTATTTGCTCAACATGTTGCAAAATTATTTTGACCACTAAGAAGTGGTGACAGCATTTGGCAAAAAAATTGAGGTCGGAGGGATTGTTCGAACGACATGGGATGTCGCTCGAACGAGGACACGTGTCGTTCGAACGACATCGAATGTCGCTCGAACGAGGAGATGTGTCGTTCGAACGACATCGTGCGAGATGTCTATGTCGTTCGAACGAAAGTTTCACCTCATTTGAACGAGCACGCCTTCCAAAAAAAGTCCGATTCAGCTTAGAAAAAGTTCTGCATTTGATAAAAAATAATTTTAGACTTTAAAAAATATTTTCAAAAAAAATCCCAAATATTTATGCAAATATAAATAGCTCCAATTAATCATTTTACTGATCATGTGTCATGGAGTTTGTGGGAGACGATTGAGTAGTACGTAGCATGTAGCTTGATGCATGAGTGAAGATGATGGATGCATAGATTCGAATTAAGGCCATCAAGGATGATCGTGATGACGTGCCGAATGTAGCGGTATCAAACATACAAACTGGGATCTAGGGAAGACAGAAAATTCATAGATTCTACCTGGACATTTAAAAAATTATGTCCTTATAGTATGGCTTTTGTAAATGGGAAAACCGGTTAAGAATTCCAATAGCGAGGCCAAATTTAGGAACAAAAGAAAATCGGTTGGCTTAAGAACCAAACCGGTTCGACCCTTGAAAATCATTCGGTATGCATGATATAAAAATTAAATACAATGAAACACGAATTCACACATACAACTTGAAAGACGAAATTTATTTAGGTAGAAGGATCTCAACATCGGATTACAGTTACTGGAAAATAGGAAATATCATCTTTTATCCACACTAATTAATCTCTCTTTTTATCTTTTCGTGTCTTAAACACTCCACGCGATAATTAATTTCCTTATTTGGACTCGGTTAGGACTTTCTTCGGTTACAAGGTGTATTGGGTAAAATGGAAATGGTCGGAAAATTTGGGGTTGGAAAAGTTAGCTTACTATGATGTCTGTTGGCACCATTTCGGGCATATGCTTTTTTTCTTTCTTTTCCTACATTTTTTTTCATTGATTTTCTCATTTTTCTATTTTTTTCCTTCTTTTTATTTTCTTTTTTCCATTTTTTGTTGAGCATTTTATTTTTTCTTGCCCCTTTTTATTTCACCATTTGGACTTGCTTAATGAGTTTTTCGAATTTCACAACTCCGGGATAAATGGGCTTTACGCGTTAATCAAACGATTTTGGAAAATTTAATTGGGCTCAAATTATTTTACAAAAGGGTTACTTTTTGACAACTTTTTATTGGCTTATATTTTTAGGTAACAAACAATAGCCTAACTTTATTTATCTAAATTACTCATTATTTTACCATATACGTCTCGAGAATATATTTAATTTAAAGATATTTTAGTGCATGTTCAAGACAACATCTCACTCGTTTTTCGTAACCAATCAAATAAAGGAATAAATATTTTCAATGAATTTTTTAAACATTGAAACTAATGTTGAGTTAACCACTAACTCGTATTTATTTAATTACTCACAAAAATGAAAGGCTCAAAATCTCACCCGCTTAATTAATCTCGAGACTTATTTGTAAAGTCGTTAATTTTCATTAAATTTTCGTTTTTGGTCAATTTCGGCTTTATGCATTTAATTTTGAAAATTCGAGATTTTAAACACAATTTTAGTGATATTTTTGAAAATTTTAAATTTAAATTTTCATTTATTTTGAATAAAAATATTTTTGTCTTTTTCGAAAATTTCAATTTTTTTCTTTTTTGGGCATTTTGAAATTTGTGATTTTTTGTAAAACACACGTGCCCCCTCCCCCCCCCCCCCCCCCCCCCCAACCAACTTAGACTTTTGCAATGTCATGATGCAAAAAGGACTAAAATCTAAACAAAAAGAAGAGTGCGTGGAAAAATAGACAAATGACAAAATACATAGTTCTTGTATTAATAAAACGACCAATTACAAGCGATAAGATATGATGGAGATTTACATAGTTCTTTGACTAAAAATCAACAACAAGGACCCAAAAAGAACTACATAAATGATAAACAAAACAAATATCAAATACCAGATACGAGATACGAGAGCTACTGGGGAGGTGGGTTGGATGCTCTGGGCCTACTCGGATCATAAGTATCGTAAAAATAGGTTAGGAATGAAATCTTTGGGCCATTTGTCTACGGTACATCTCCATTTGGAACCGAAAGAGCATGCTCTTGTCCCGCTCATAGTTTCTCGTTAAAGTGTCAAAACGAGTCTTTAAAGATTCAATGCGGCTCTCGCCCGGTACATAATTTGGATCCACCTCCTCATCAAACTCCGGCTCCTCTTCCCCCATTTCGACATCTTTCGTCGCCGGAGGAGATGGGCGGGCTAATTCCATTTGGTGGATGCTCCTTGTTGATACCAAAATTAATATGCTGATATAGACGAATCATAAGAAGACACGTGTCAATCTACGTGGCACAATAGCAACGAGGAAGTTTATTTCCCCGACCAGGTCATACACGCTCCGAGCAACAAGTGTACTCCGAGGAACTCCAACACTCCGAGGAACTCCTGAACGACGAGATACTAAAGGCGGTCCGAGCTGCATCTCGGCCACAACATTAATTACCAGATAATCAACAGTTCAACTATTCATTGAATGTTTATCATACAGACGTATACTCTTAAAGGGCATTAATTGTTTACCCTTTCATATGTACAGCCTAAGGGCTATAAATACATTGTATCGCCCTCATTCAAGGGGACCGGATTTTCTTGATAGAATTACATATCAAGAACTCCAAAACACTTGGAAATAATAGAAATAGTGGACGTAGGCCATTCTTATAAGGCTGAACCACTTTAAAATTCTTTGTCTCATTTATATTTATATGTGATTAAATAATTAGAAGCAATCGAATTTTTTACATCAACAGATTGGTGCCGTCTGTGGGAAACGACTGTTGTTATCGTTTTTCACCAAAAATCATTCATCATCAATGGTAGATAATCCGAAATCAAGTAATTAAAACGATGGAAATGCTAAAAATCTTCCAAATCCCTCTGCACCTCCAGATCTGGCTGGAATTATCACGAATCTGGCTCAAGGACAAACTGCCATGCAAGAAACAATGCGGCAACTCATACAAACCCTTCATGGCGGAGTACCTGCACATTCAGGACAGAGAAGTGGTCAGAGGCAAACCTATTTACTTTCTTCACGATCCAGGCGTACTGAGTCATATCGTAATGAGGAATCTGATGATTTCTCTTATCAACCTGGGCGAACTTCATCGATACGGGCCACAGATACTGATCAACGTATTACTCTCTCTCCAGAGAGGACTAGTACCTTGGAAAGACTGAGCAGGGTGTCTCCTTTCAGTCGATTAGGCCCTAGGAGGAATAGGAGTCCACCTAAGACCATGTCGAGGAGTTTTCGACAACCATCAGATCTAAGAGAAGGATCATCACAATCACGACCAGTTGCTCGTCAAGATAGATCTCAGGAGGCCACGTCAGATCAATCAATTGTTCGAACTAATAATCCCGAGGAAGGAAATGATGCGTGGAAAGGTTCCATTCAGCGGTTGGAGGATATATTGGGAGAAATGGCTAAAGCGAAGAATCCCCTACAATGAACTTTTGTTCAAGGAACACCTTTTGTCCAGGACATTGTGGATTTTCCTACACCGTCGAAATTTAAAGCACCTATGGTGACCCCCAAATATGATGGAAAGACAGATCCTGTTCTTCACATAGAGCAATATCAAGCTGTTGTCGACATCTACGTTGTCCCCGACGAGATGAGATGCAGAGCATTCTCAGGAACTCTTACTGGATCTGCCCAGATATGGTACAACAATCTTCCTCGGGGTAAGATTTCAACTTTCTTTTAATTGGCCGAGTTGTTCATTGGCAATTTCTGCTTTGGAGCAAAGCCAGTAAAATGAGTAGCACACTTGTTAAGTGTTAGACAAAAATTTGGTGAGAGTACTAGAGATTACATAATTCGTTTCAATAACGAGAAGCTGGAAGTCATAGATTATGAAGAAAAGACAGCAATCACCTCCTTGATGAGTGGGTTGTTGCCTAACAAGTTGTATTACACTTTGGCCAAAGATCCACCTAAAACTATGTCAGAGTTGATGGCAAAAGCAGCCAAAATCATGAACGCCGAGGAGGCTATGGCTGCGAAGAAGAATATGGATAAAGACACCAAGGTGGAAATCGACAAATCTAAGAAGAAAGAGCATAAGAGCAACGGTGGTGAGAAGCATTCCAAAAATAATAAGTCGTCATGGGAAGTCCTAAAGAAATTTGATAATTATACTCCATTGAAAATGGGTATTAATCATGTCTTGGAAGAAATCAAGAATAACGAGGAAGTAAGGTGACCAAAGAAACTGAGGTCAGACCCTGAGAAAAGAAATAGAGATAAATATTGCGAGTTTCATAAGGATCATGGCCATATGACTAAAAATTGCATAGCCCTCTAGAATGAGATTGAAACGCTCATTAGACGAGGAAAGTTGTCAAAGTATGTTGATCGTCAAAATCAAAGAGGAAATGAAGACCGAGCAAGAGAGAGGTCTAGATCTCCTCGTCGGGCAGAAGAAAATAGGAAAATGGATCATGAAGATGATACAGAGGATGACCCCGATCTTCCCAAAAGGCCAAGGCAACCAGAATGTGAGGTATTTTCAATACGTTTTGGAACATTTGATTGTAATGTTATTACAGGTGGAAATGCAGGAGGAGGAGATCTTACTGCAGAAAGAAAATCTTACCTCGGTGAGGCTCAGGCTTGCTCATACATTCAATGGATAAACTTGGCTGAGGAGGATCGCCCGAGGAAGGTAAACAAAGAGAAGCTGGTCATTAGTTTTTCAAAAAATGACCTTGCAGGTGTTCTTTACCCTCACGATGATCCTTTGGTGATCAAAATGAGGATGAAAGAAGTAGTGATTTCAAGGGTTCTGGTAGATAATGGTAGTTCGGCAGACATCATGTTCTACTCATGCTTTGACAGTTTAAATTTAAAATTATCCCAATTGGAGCCTTATCACAGACCTCTCCTGGGTTTTGCTGGCGAGAAAGTTTTTCCACTTGGGACGATCAAGTTGGATATATTCATTGGAACTTGGCCTGCTTGTCGAATAGAAAGAATACGCTTCTTTGTGATAAATAAGAATGTACAATCAGCTTACAACATCATCATGGTAAGAGTTGGTTTGAAGAAATTCGAAGCAGTTCCATCTACAGTACATCAGTGCTTAAAATTCCCAACAAATTTTAGAGTAGGATTTGTGAAGGGTGATCAAAAAGTAGCTCGGGAATGCTATTATTCATCTGCCGAGGAAGAGGAGCTTGAAGAGTCGAGGAAAAAGACTACTACCTACCAGGTGGATGAAGGTACAGAAATTGAGACACTGGATCCCAGAGATGAATCTCAACTTGTAAAAGGACAGGTGGTGGAATCTATAGAAAATGTTATTCTGGACGATGAGCACCCTGAACGAACAACTCAGATAGGTTCATCGTTGGATGCGTCAATAAAATAGGAGTTGATAACTTTCTTGAGAAATAGAAAGAAAACTTTTGCATGGAGTCATAAAGACATGCCAAGAATAGATCCAAATTTCTTATGTCATGAGCTCAATGCGAATAAGGAGATCAAGCCTGTAAAGCAGAGAAGAAGAGTATTTAGTCCCCAAAAGAATCAAGCTATACAAGAGGAGGTCGAGAAGCTACAGAAAGCTCGATTCATTGAAGATGTGAAATATCCTGACTGGTTAGCAAATGTGGTGATGGTAAAGAATAATAATAATAAATGGAGAATGTGTGTTTATTTTACTAATCTCAACAAGGCATGCCCAAAAGATCACTTTCCATTACCCAGAATTGACCAGCTCGTGGATGCAACCTCGGGGCACGAACTGCTCAGCTTCATGGATGCTTACTCTAGCTACAACCAGATTAAAATGAAACCTGAAGACAGGGAAAGTACTTCTTTTATTACCCCAAGGGGAACTTATTGTTATAATGTTATGCCTTTTGGTTTGAAAAATGCAGGTGCGACATACCAGCGGCTGATGAACAAGGTTTTTGCCGAACAAATCAGTTGCAATATGGAAGTCTATGTCGATGATATGCTGACAAAGAGCAATAGAGCTGCTGATCATCTAGTTGACTTAGGTCAGACCTTTGATCAACTGAATAAATACCAAATGAAGCTCAACCCGATGAAGTGCACATTTGGAGTACGAGAAGGAATGTTCCTCGGGTACATCGTCAACCAGCGAGGCATTGAGGTGAATCTAGAAAAGATCAAAGCTCTTTTAGGGTTGCGATCTCTAACGACGAAGAAAGAAGTGCAGAGTCTTACATAACGAGTTGCAGCGCTCAACAGATTTGTATCCTGGGCAACTAATAGATGCCTCCCATTCTTCAAAACACTTCGAAAAACTTTTTAGTGGAATGATGAATGTGAGAAGGCCCTTTAAGACTTGAAGAAGTATTGGGGAGCACCTCCACTATTGTCCAGGCCAGTAATGGGAGAAAAGTTGTACTTGTACCTGGCAGTATCAGAGAATGCAGTCATCTCGGCATTGATCAGAATGGATAATGGAGAATGGAGTCCAGAAGCCAATTTATTACACAAGTAAGGCTTTTCGAGGTGCAGAGATCCGGTACCCAAAGATGGAAAAGTTAGCATTGGCATTAATTGAGGCAAGCAGAAGAATGAGGCCATATTTCCAGGACCATACCATCGTTGTGTATACCGACATGCCATTGAGACAAGCCCTTCATAACCCAGAAAAATCAGGGAGGCTGATGTACTGGGCAATAGAGCTAGGTGAATATGATATTGTGTATGAACCCAGATCGTCACTAAAAGGGTAGGCTGTAGCAGACTTTATAGAAGAGTTTACATATCCTGATACCCCAGAGGAACCAAAGTTGCTCGCTGATCAACCTGTGGATGTTACAGGATCAACAGGCATAAGCTGAGACCAACTCCGGTTGGTAAAAGGGCTTGTGGATGTAGAAGGATCATAAAATTCGAGCTTAGACCAACTCTGGTTGGTAACAGTGCGAGAAAATATGGTCGATGAACAACGAGAAATACCAGGGGAGGATGAAAGGAAGCAGCAAATATTTCACCGAGGAACTCTGTCAGATAAGAAATTTGAAGATGAGTTACCTACATAGAGATTATATGTAGATGGGTCATCTTGCACAACAGGTTGTGGAGAGGGAATCGCTTTGAACACCCCCGATGATATTGACATGGAATATGCCCTGCGATTACAATTCAAAGCCTCCAATAATGAGGCTGAGTATGAGGCCATGATAGCAGGTCTTAATTTAGAAAAGATTATGGAAGCGCAACAAGTGATGGTATTCAGTGATTCTCAATTAATTGTGAATTAGATGATGGGAACATATGCAGTTAAAGGAGAATTAATTGTTAAGTATCATGCAAAGGTGATGGAGTTGTTGGCAGAATTTGATGTCATTCAATTGATCAGAATACCAAGAATGGAGAATGCACGAGCAGACGCACTGGCCCGACTAGCATCAGCTACTCATACCGAGCTGGGAAGAACGATACCAATTGAAGTATTAGAAAGTCGGAGCATAGATGAAGACTTGACGATGAATATTATTACCCATGATTTAGGAACATCTTGGATGGATCCCATCAGGGCATACATTGAGGAGGGAGAATTATCGGAGGATAAGCTCGCTGCCAAGAAATTGAAGTATAAAGCTGCTCGGTATGTACTAACTAATGGTGTTTTGTATAGACGAGGAATTATGCCAGGTTTGCAAAGATGTGTACATCCCTACGAGGTGAAAGAATTGATTGAAGAGATCCATGAAGGGTCTTTTGGATCCCATGTAGCAGGTCGGACACTTTTGCAAAAGGTGATGATGCAGGGATACTACTGGCCGACGATGAGGGCTGATTGTATAGCCTATGCTAAGAGATGTGATAAATGCCAACGTTTCTCCTCCATCCGATGAACTCCACAAGCATTATTGACACCCATAACTTTCCCTTGGCCATTTTCCATGTGGGGAATTAATTTGGTTGGACCACTACCAACGACCCGAGGAAGATTCAAGTACCTCGTCGTCGCAGTGGATTATTTTACTAAGTGGATAGAAGATGAGCCTCTAATTGATATGACATACGAGAAGGTGTACCAATTCGTTTGGAAGAACATCATCTGCCGATATGGTCTCCCTCATGCCTTCATCACAGACTATCGAACACAATTTGATAACGAGGAGTTTGCCGCCTATTGTCATCAGTCAAACATTTTGAAGGTTCATTCAGCACCAGGACATCCTCAAAGCAATGGACAGACTGAAGTGACGAACAGAACATTACTGAATGGTTTGCAGAAGATTCTAAGTGAGGCTAAAGCTAATTGGATTAATGAGCTACAGTCAGTATTATGGGCTTACCGAACAACTCCCCGAGCAGCAACTGGAGAATCACCATATATGGTAGCGTTTGGAAGTGAGGCTGTAATACCTGCCGAGTTGGGTCTTCCAACACACAGAGTGCTGAATTTCAATTCTCCAGTCAGCGACTTAATGAGAAGATTAGATTTGAACATGCTCGAGGTGGTTAGAGAAGAGGCAGCCATTAGGAATGCTGCTTACCAACAACGAACAACTCTGTTCTACAGCAAGAGGGTGAAGAAATGCGACCTAAAATAAGGAGATTACGTGCTAAAGAAGGTCATTCAGAAGTACAATAAGTTGGAAGCAAACTGGCATGGACCTTACCGAGTTACAGAAGTTGTTCGACCAGGAACTTACCGAATAGCAACTCTAGAAGGAGAGGAATTCAAGAATGCATGGAATGCTGAACACCTACGCAAGTATTATCAGTGATGTAAAATGTAAAGCAGTTCCATCAATATGAATAAAACGATGATATTTCTCCATCTTCTCTCCTTTTATTGAAAGTTTTTCGGGGAATACTAGTGTTACAGACTACAAACTATGATAGTTCAAGCTCAGACCAACTCCGGTTGGTAAAACAGCGAGGACACGATAGTTCAAGCTCAGACCAACTCCGGTTGGTAAAAGGGCGAGAACAAACATACTCCTTTGGTTAGGAGGCATACACTAGCTCAGATCAACTCCGGTTGGTAAAAGGGTGAGTGGACATGATAGTTCGAACTCAGACCAATTACGGTTGGTAAAAGGATGAGAACACGACATTCCTAAAAATACCATCTCCGGTTGGTTAGGAAACCATACTCCTTTGGTTAGGAGGCTGACACTGGCTCAGACCAATTTGACATGATAGTTCCAACTCAGACCAATTTCAGTTGGTAAAAGGGTGAGAACACGACATTCCTAAAAATACCAGCTCCGGTTGGTTAGGAAACCATACTCCTTTGGTTAGGAGGCTGACACTGGCTCAGAACAATTTCGGTAAAAGGGCAAGTGGACATGATAGTTCGAACTCAGACCAACTCCGGTTGGTAAAAGAGCGAAAACAACATTCCTAAAAATGCCAACGTGTTTAGCAAGGAAACAAGATATGCTCTCAAATGCCAACTTATGTTGGTAGGGAGGTAAGATTATTATAGAAAATACAAAAGTTCCTTGAAGAACAAAATATTCCAAACTGAACAAAGTATGGTTGGTCGGGGATAAAAACCCACTAACTGTAGTTGGTCGACGAGGAGAAAGTATTCCAAATAGTACCAAGTATAGCTGGTCGGGGATAAAAACCAACTAACTGTAGTTGGTCGACAAGCACAATTAAACAACCTTAGTTGGTTGGAAAAATTTTCAACATTTTTATACTCATTACTTTATTATTAAGTGATCGAGCAACATTACTGATACTTGCAATTTTTTATAACTAAGATGGTCGATGAACCACACAATATTGTTATGCAAGCACAAATATAAAGTGTTTGACAAGTATAAGACAATAGCAATACAGATTTGCAAACAAAATTGAAAGTCTTTCATTAAATTCCAAATAAGTTACAAAAAATTATTACATTGATATCAAATTGTGTACTAACTATTACATCAGAATTTCCTATTCTATTGGTTTTTTCCCTTCTGCTTTTGAAATAGGCTCCTCGCCAGCAGGAGGATCTTCCAGGCAAATGGGAGAATTAATGAAGTTAAGATCTCATAGCATTATGATGTTCATTATTGAAGGTGTATCCAGTAAATGCTCCGGACGAGATAATTCAACCTGCGAATGAAGGGCATAGTCACCAAGATACTTGGAGATCAAACAACGAGGAATGGCCCGAGCAGGTATCCAGCTCATATCAAGCTTGAATGGCGGATTTGGTAGATCGAGCAACCCAGGAGCATGGTAATCCCATAAATAATGGCCTTTCTCTAGTTTCAGTACACCCAGGGGGTTCAACCACCCCTGTTTATAGCCTTCATTATTAGCATTTTCAATGCGATCATCCAAGTAACAGAGGGCCTCATTGTAGCCTGCCATCCAGAACTCACGAGGTTGTTTATGGAATTGGAAAGTTATCCTTTCTAGCTGCTCATGAAGGTTTCTGTCAAAAATATCCTTATTATCTAAAGCAGACTTCGTCGCAGTAAGTTGATCCTCCAGAGTTTTGACTTTCTTGGACAGTTCAGACAAGGCTCGATCTTTTGCCACCAATTGGAATGCCTGGTTTTCCAATGCTGATTGAGTACGAGCTTCTTCAATAGTAGGACGAAGAACTCTTGGTCATCCCTGAGAAGGTTGAGTACCTTGTTCCTCGACAGTAGTTTTTCCTCGTCCCCGAGAACCTCTTCCTCGTCCCCTAGCAGCTGTAGAAGGGCCAGCTCTTCTCAAAGCTTCTAATTATTCTCGCAACTTGGCATTCTCAACTTCTAAAAAGGAGAATCCCTCGTCGGTGACAGGTACTAAAGCAGAGGAGGATGAAGAAGTAGACCTCAACTGAGCTAATTCTTTTTGTAGATTGTTGTTCTCTTGTTCCAGTATCTCAGCTATTTGCCGGTGTTCTTCAACCTCTGTTTTCAACGTTCTCTCTCTCACTTCATAGCCAGCAATCATCTTATCATAGCCTTTTTCAGCACTAAGTTGTTTGATTTTCTTCTCATACCCTTCATGCAAAAGCGCTGAAGACTCTTTATACTGCTGCTGAAGTTCATCGACAGTACCTTGCAGGTCTTCAATCATTTCGTAATAAGCCACATTGTTGGCTACAACACGATCAAGAAGACATTTCAAGTACTGATATGCCTCCACTGCTTGGTCTGAAGCATCTCGACCTAGAATATCGACAATCTGGGATTTGTCCAAGTCAGTGTGGCCAGCCTTAAAATATTCATTACATTGATGAAGCAGAGTTGTGTCATGGGCAGACATCAATTCCATTCTAGCTATAAACTAGTAAAGAAGAGAAGGCAAGAGTTAATAAAAAGCAGACAAAACATCAACAAAGGAACAAAAAAGGTGATTTTTATTACATCATCGAAAGGAGTACAACGTTCAGAATACAGAGTACAAGTGATAAAAGAAAATAAAATAATTACCGAACAACTTCACACCTTTTCCTTATCTCCCAAGACTTTATCGGGAGGCTGGGATGAGGAGCTCGGTTGCTCGGTGGGAACAATGAGTTGGTCGGCTAGAGTTGGAACTTATTCAGGAGGAGCAGGCAGAGATGAAAGCTCCTCGTCAGTAGGCTGAGTAAGGATGGGATCACCCACTTCCATTGAAGATTCTACGGAGGCAGCTTCGTCCTCTTCTTCATCTTCAATGTTTGGGGGAGGACCAGGGAGATGCTGTTGAAACAGTTCTGAGTCCTCATTAACTTTCAATTCTTGCAGGGCAACCACCCAACCATCTCAGAAGTATTTTAAACTCCCATACTGCACCTGAGTCATCATTGCTGCTACTCCCCTGTCCCATCCTTTGTCCCAACCAGTACGGAAAGATTTTTTCACCAACACTTTTCTTTTCATTTTCTCCGAGGAGAGCTTCTCGGACAGAAGATCCTCGGTGGCTTTCAACCTAGCTTCCACCTCTTCCTTCTGGTGGTTCACTTCTCGTAGAAGGGACAATTCTTCTTCTGCCATTTTCATCTTGTCTTCAAGCTCCCCGAAGCTCTTGAGCTTCTCGTCATACTTCTTTTTCTCTCCCTCCAAATCTTTCACTTTATTTTGCAACTGAACCTTCTTTGCCTCAACTTAGGCCAACTTTTTCTCCCATTCAGGCTTATCCTCATCATACTTTTGACGGGACTCCTTCAAAGATTTGCTCAAACCTAACAAAGCCTCCTCCATTTCAGACGAGGAGCCAGAAGCCTTGATTTCTTCATCCTTCTTCGTAATGGTGTTAAAACAACTCACAAGCTGAAAAAAGAAGATAATGATAAGTCATCACAGAGATACATGTATTGATGGAAAGAAAGAAAGTTCAGAATAAGAGAAGCTTACTGAAGCAATGTGATGAGTAGCCAGGGATGTAAGCATATCCCTGGACATATTCTCCTCAATTCCTTGGACCTCAGGAATAATCCAAGTCTTTACCGACCTCATAGCAGAGCTCGGGGGAATAATAGTTGGGACACCAGCTCCACTAACTTGCAGCTGGGGAATGGTTTCAGCCAAATTAATCGAGGAGGATTTCTTCAGTCCTCTCGGTGACATTTCAACAGTTTCAACCAAAGAAGAGCTTTTGGTTGGGGAGATGGTTATCACTTCCACAGGTGTATCCTTCTTAGGAGCCAATGGGGGCTTCTCGGCAACCTTATGAGGAGCAACAGAAGGGGCAGCATCTATCTTCTTTGTCCCCTTTTGGACATCAGTTTTATTTCTTTTCCCATCCCCAGCAGAGGTAGTCTCCTCAAAGAGAGCAGGAACTCTTCTCTTGCCCTTTTTCTAACTCAAAGGAATATGAGAGTCTGGTGAAGAATCCTCAGGAGCTGGTGCTGGTTCACCAGTGCTGATTACAGGGAGAGCAGTGAAAGAAGTTGTATAACTCCTATATTGCAACAAATATGAAGCAGACCTAATGTGCTCGTCTATAACTTTCTGATGCAAACTCCAGATAAGTTTCAAATGCTTGATATTAACGTCAGCTTCTTTTGGAGTTTTTCTCTTATTGTCAACTGCAAACAAATACGTAGTGAAATATCAATCACACATTTTATCAAACAAAATGAAATCGTAATTTCAGAAATAAAATAAAAGGAAAATAACCTATCCCATTGCCATATGGAGGGCATCTGGGACCTTGGTATACTTCATCTCCAATCAAAGGGGAATGTTGCCAGTTTTTTATAAATACCCCGTGTTAAAAATAATCCCTATTGGCATCAGGGAGGCTGACTACTAAAGCCCTATTCAAAAATCTAGTTTTTAAATAAAAAACATTGTCTAGAACAGCCCATCTATAATAGTACATAATCTCAGGAGTTCCTATATGAGTTCCATGAGTTTGATTTAACCTTACACCCCATTAACTATTCTCCATGTGTTGGGGGCTATTTTTGCAGGAACAACATCGAAATAATGACATAACTCTAAGCATAAAGGGTTTGGTGGAAAAGAAAATCCATATTCAGCAATAAAGAGGCTGGGGAACCAATGTCCCTCAGCCAGACGAAAATAATCTGAAGGCTCAGAAAGATCCTCCAGAATTACCCAGGATGGAATAGAAAAATCAGAACGGAATTTCTCAAGAGATTCAATAACATAAACTATGGTGAATAAAAGAAATGAAGAAGAAGGAAGAAGATCTTATAGGAAAAAGGAGATCTTTTGACAATGAACGAAGAAAGAGATGAACGCACAAAAGAGAGAAAGACTATGGAAAACTCGAAAGCATAAATTGGAAAAGGTAGAAGACGGTGGATTTGCCTATGAAGCTTAAATACTTTGCCTTGGGAAACGGTAAAAGAAATAGTTGCAAAAAAGAAACTATTACGCTACCGGCGGCTAAAAGGACAAAAAGTGCATGAAGATCGAAGCGTTTATAAAAATTCAAAAAGGCGGATTCTGCGAATTTGGAAATGCTCCTAAAAACCAGTAAGGTCACTTAATATTGCCATATACCGAGAAAGAATGTTCCATACTCCTCAAATTTTGAAATATGAAACATTGGGGGCTTCTGTTGATACCAAAATTAATATGCTGATATAGACGAATCATAAGAAGACACGTGTTAATCTACGTGGCACAATAGTAACGAGGAATTTTATTTCCCCGAGCAGGTCATACACGCTCCGAGCAACAAGTGTACTCTGAGGAACTCCAACACTCCGAGGAACTCCTGAACGACGAGATACTAAAGGCGGTCCGAGCTGCATCTCAGCCACAACATTAATTACCAGATAATCAACAGTTCAACTATTCATTGAATGTTTATCATACAGACGTATACTCTTAAAGGGCATTAATTGTTTACCCTTTCACATGTACAGCCTAAGGGCTATAAATACATTGTATCGCCCTCATTCAAGGGGATCGGATTTTCTTGATAGAATTACATATCGAGAACTCCAAAACACTTGGCAATAACAGAAATAGTGGACGTAGGCCATTCTTATAAGGCTGAACCACTTTAAAATTCTTTGTCTCATTTATATTTATCAGTGATTAAATAATTAGAAGCAATATAATTTTTTACATCAACACTCCTAGTGAGGGATTCTTGCCCAATGGCCTTGGGGAGACGGTGTTGCATTTGGGGTTCTTGAAGCCCGACGTCTTTTACGAGGGAGGTTATGAAATGGGCATATGGAAGGGAATTTGTGCCTCTTATATCCATGGCGGCATGTATGATTTCCCGGTAAAAGGTATTGGTGAGGTGAATTGGGATAGCATTGGCAAGAAGATGGTTAAGAAAATTTTTGTGGCGAATGCGGATTGTCGAGTTGCATGAAGCTTGTAGTATGGATCAATAAACGATAAAAAATACAAGAGGCATCGTATCATTGAGATTACCCACAGGAAAGGTATTACGCTCCAAACGTGATTGGGTGCGATTCATTTGATGAATTGGTGCCTTGGGATTGGGTTCCCCATAGTGGGGAAATAGAATCTTGGGGGGTTAGGGACCTGCTTGGCCCTCATTGTTTGGATGATGATCTTAATTGAAAGAGGGATACACGTCTCATCCACATAGGATTAAAATGTATCATTATTAGTTTTAATGAGTGTGTCGTAAAATGTGCACACTTTATCTAGCCACGCATCGTCATCGAGATCCGCAAGTAATTGGCACAATCTTTGTCGATAGAATATAATGAATACGGATTGAGGTAGCTCATCCCAATTGACTTCTCATTCAATGTGCATGGTGCGGGTGGGAGAGAAGAAATTTTCGCACGATATTCGCTCCTTGATAGAGAGGTATGTGTGATCACCGCCGTGGAGGATTTCTGTCGAATCATACTTCTCAGGAATTCCATCGTTTACCATTTGGAAATAAAATTCGAAATTGATTTGAGAAAATAAAGGGTGGGGAGAGATGGACGAGGTGGGATGGAGGTATTTACAGGTGGAGGGGTGGTGGAAGTGGATGGAAAGGTTGGAGGGAAGAATGGTGAGGGAATTTTTGGAGTTTGAGGAAGAGGTAAATGAATGTGTGATAGTGGAGAGGGGGGGGGGGGGGGGGAGGAGGAGGGGGGAGAATGGGAGCGAAAGGAATTTTTCACCTTCTTGGAGCGAACTGGTTTGGCCTCGAGCAAATCGGTTCGGCATTTTAATTTTTTATTCATCCAGCGATGCGAACCGATTCGGTTCTGATAGTGAAGACAGGGTGAACCGGTTCGAAATTCTATTATGGACCTCCAAATTTCATCTTAAAAAACTAAGTCTTGAAAGCACCCAAAACTCACTTTTTCGATAAACTTCCAAAACACTCTCACATTTTAGCTGGAGAGACCTTGAAAACTCACCTCAAAACGCCCTATGCTCTCATGTGCTGTGCATTTGTGCTCCTATACTTTCTCGACTCCTAATCTACGGACCTTTAACTAACATAACCTATACGAGTCACTATGATACACAAGAATTACCCCATACGTACCGAGGGTGAGATGACCTCTCTTTTTAAGTTCATTTCCAAGAACCAAATTGTGTTGCCTTCCTCAACGTACTCCTCGAGATATGGATTTAGGTGTTTTCCATTCACCTTGAACTTGTCTCCCCATTAGGATCTTCTAATTCGACATCTCCATAGGTAAACACCTCTCTCACAACGAACAGGTCGGTCCATCGCGAACGTAAATAGTAGAGAAATAAATGTAAAAATGAGTTGTATAGAAGCACTTTTTTACCCGAATGAAACTCCTTTTGATGGATAATTTTCTCATGTACGAGTCTCATTCTTTCTTTGGATATTTTTGCACGCTCATAGATATCATTTCGTATTTCTTCCAACTCATTCAATTGAAGCTTGTGTGATTAACCGACTTGATCCATGTTGTACTTTATCCTCTTGATTGCCAAATATGCCTTATGTTGTATCTCCATGGGGAGATGGCAAGTCTTACCATACAAAAATCAAAAAGAGGACATCCCTAGGGAGTTCTTATACGCGTTTCGATAATCCCATAGCCCATCATTCAAATGGAGAGACCAATCCTCTCGATTTGGATCAACGACCTTTTTTAGAATCTGATTAATCTTACGATTGGCTAATTCGGCTTTCCCGTTTGTTTGGGGGTGATAAGTCGTCCCAACCTTGTGAACCACCCCATACTTTCTCATGATTTTTTTAAATGACCTATTGCAAAAGTGTTTGCCATTATCACTAATGATTGCCTTTGGTGATCCGAAGTGAGAAAGTATGTGTTCTTGTAAAAACTTTATCACCACCTTATTGTCATTTATCTTAGTAGCTATGGGCTCAACCCATTTTGACACAGAATCTACCATGACAAGGATGTATAAGAAACCAATGGAGGGAGGAAAGGTACCCATGAAGTCAATGCCCCAATAATCAAATATCTCAATGATGAGTATAGGGGTCAACGACATATGTCGCTTCGAGTGATGGGTACCATCCTTTAACATCTATAGCAAGATTTGCAAAAAGCATTAACATCCTGAAAAATCATGAGACAATAGAGATCACTTTGAAGAATCTTAGTGGATGTCTTGTTCATCGAAAAGTGGCCTCCATAAGCATTCATATGACAAAAATGAATGACGCTAGGCATCTCGTCATCTGGTAAATATCTTTCGATGATTTGGTCCGCGAAATATTTGAACAAATAGGGATCGTCATAGAAGAACATGCGCGACCAAATTAGGAACTTCTTTCGCTCTTGTAGTGTCAAATTGGAGGGAACGACCCCCATGACAAGGTAATTCTCTATATCTGAAAACTAGGGGAGAGAATAAATGGAAAATAATGGATCATCTCGAAAATATTTGTTTATGGGTAGGGGATCACTGGGTGAGTCAAATGAAAGCCAGGATAAACGGTCGGTTATGACAGTTTTTACTCATTTCTTGTCTTTTATGAAGAGATTGAACTCTTGTAGGAGTAGGATCCACCTTATGTGGCGCGGTTTAACATACTTTTTAGAAAGGAGATACTTAAGATCCGCATGGTCGGTAAAGTTTATAATATGCGAACCAATGAGATAAGAATGGAATTTGTCTAGGGAGAAAACTACGGCTAAAAATTCTTTCTCCGTGGTGGAGTAATTGAGTTGTGGTTAGATTAATGTATGACTAGCATAATATATGACGTGAGCCTTGTTATCTTTTCTTTGTCCCAAAATAGACCCTATAGCATAATCCAGAGCTTGCATTATGGGAGTGGGCACGAGCATGCTTTTTAATTTTTCAAAAGAACTTTGGCATGCTTCATTCCACTAAAAAGGGGCATCTTTCAGAAGTAGGTTACTCAAGGGCCTAGCGATGGCACTAAAGTCCTTAATAAACCTTCGATAGAAATCCGCATGGACCAAGAAAGAGTGCACATCCTTTAGTGACTTAGGTGGGGGAAGATTGGCTAAGACATCTACTTTTGCCCTATCTACCTCAATACCTTTGGACGATAATATCTGGGTAAGAGAAATTCCTTCGATAACCATAAAATGGTACTTCTCCCAATTTAGCACCAAGTTATTTTCAACACAACGGACTAGAACTTTTTCAATATTAGTGAGGCAAAGGTCAAAAGAAAGTATGAAGATACTAAAGTCATCATTGAAAATCTCAAAGCCCCTTTCGACCATATCGCTAAAAAGACTAAGCATGCATCTTTGAAAAGTTGCAGTGCATTACACAATCCAAAGGGCATAAACGTGCCAAAAGGACATGTGAATGTCGTCTTCTCTTGATCTAGAAAATCTAACTCAATTTGATTATATTCGAAATAACCGTCAAGAAATCAATAGAATGGGTGTCCCGATA
Source organism: Sambucus nigra (assembly GCA_949130495.1). Taxonomy (NCBI): domain Eukaryota; kingdom Viridiplantae; phylum Streptophyta; class Magnoliopsida; order Dipsacales; family Adoxaceae; genus Sambucus; species Sambucus nigra. Next base: position 36,360,532 of record OX422217.1, read on the forward strand.
CTCACTCTATAATTTGGTCAATAAATGATAAGGGGAAATGATATTTCCTCATTCCGGCATTGAGTTTCTTGTAGTCAATGCAAATGCGCCACCCGGTGGTGGTGTGTTATGGAATCACCTCACCCTTGGAATTTTTTACCATGGTCATTCCCAACTTCTTCGGGACGACTAGGATAGGACTCTCCCATTTTCTATTCAAAATAGGGTAAATGATGCTCGCATCCAATATCTTAATAATCTTCTCTCTCACGACATCTTTCATCGCAAATTATGGAACTTAGACCCTTCTAATCCGCAATGCTCCAACCAAAAGCACTACGGTGCTTCCTCAAAATCGCTAATAGTTTTCCATCTTGCTCTTTATTTAGGCTCGAGGAGAAAACAACGGGAAATGTCTCATCCTCTCCCAAATAAGCATATTTTATGTTTGAGGATATTTTCTTTAATTCGAGGGTGGGAAATTTCTCATCGGAGGAAACCATGCATGACTCTCTCGGTGGTAATTCCTCAAATGTAGAAACCCAATTAATATCTCTCATGTCCCCATCCGACGCTCTCTTGTCTAAGATCTCTCTCAACTCTATTACCTCCCTCTTGAATTTGGTGTACGTCCCGCCACTCTCACTACTTGAAATAAGACACCCTCTAATGAATCCACACTAATATGTCCCTCAGTGTGCTCATCTACTACCTCATTGATAAGATCTACTGCATGAAACTCGTCATAATCACCCACTTGCTTTGTGATGTTGAAGATATTTGTCTCAAGAGTCATATTCCCAAATGTGAGTTTCATTTTCCCATTTTGAGTATTAATTAATGCATTATCTATAGCTAAGAATAGGAGGCCAAGGATGAAGGAAATATGATTACTTGAGGGGATGGAGGGCTTTGTGTCCCAAATAACAAAATCTACCGGGAAGTGGAAAGTGTACACATAGACAATCACGTCGTCTACAATCTATCAAGGTATCTTCATGGTATGGTCCACGAGTTAGAGAGTAATCTTAGCGGGCTTGAGGTCCCCCAAATCTAATTTCCTAAGATGGATTAAAGGAGAATGTTAAAACTCGCCCCAAAATCTAATAGGGCTCTGTCAATACGGTTATCTCCAATGATGCACAAAATGGTAGGTGCACCCGGATCATTAAACTTTTGTGGGAGGTCACTTAGTGGAACTGAGCTCACATTTTGTTCTAGAAAAATGTTCTTTTTAACCTTTAGTCTATGTTTTACGGTCACTAAGTCCTTAAGGAATTATTCTCCTGTACCGTAACTAGTGGTGTCTGACATCTCTTCCTCTCCAAATGGCCCAATATCCTCACTCGACGCCCTACAAGTGTGACTCAAAGTGTGACTTGTGATGGAGTTAGGCGGTGTAGGAGGTGAAACCCAAAATTGTGAAACATGAAGAGTATGTGGGATATCGAGATTGTACTCTTCTATAGGATTTTCGTGGATTCTGGTAGGAGTAGGCTGGGGGGTTGGTTGAGGATTTTGCATGTAATGATTTGAGAGATTCTATTTTTTTCTTTCTCATTTTCTTTTTCTTTTTCTATTTTTTTATTTTAAGATTTTTTTTAGTTTTTAAGAATTAGAGTCAAATTTTGGATTAATTTGACCTAACCTAAATGTCTACCTAATTCCCTAGCAACGACGCCAAAAACTTGACATGACTAAATAATTGTGTCTCTAATGCGTGTTATTACAGCTCAAGTGCAAGCCGGTCGCTCAAGTAATAATATAGTAAACTCGGTGTCAAGCTCAAAGAATAGGACGAAGAACATAACGGCGAGTAGGAAAGACAATTAACCCTATGATTGACTCATAGAAATAAGGAAAGATGATGGTATCTGAAACTTCCTACCAACTAAAGAGATTTAATTAAACTAGTAAATGAACTATGTATGTGAGAATAACTAAGTGAGTGTTAAATCCATGTGGGAAAATGTAGTTAAGGTACACTCCCCCGAACCGTCGGTGATTACGTAGAGCATAAAAAGTTTTAAAACCTAATTCTCAATTCAAAGAAATATCAAATAATTTCTAAGCATCCTACATATGTAGATTTTACTCCTCGCAATATCAAATCAAAAAATTATATTTGACGAAAATGATAAATTACCAAAACACCAATTGAACCCTTAAACATTCCTATTACCTAGGGAAAACGTAATTAAAAGACCTAAAATCATTATTTTGATAAAAAATTAAACATTTTTATTGCTAATTACATTTTATTCACTTTTAAACCCATTCATAAACACTCAGCCTACATAGCTACGTGGAAAATAACCAAAATTCTAATGTTGCATGCATTGAAAATCATGATGACACTATTGCTAAATGTGAATGAGAGTCTTAGAATCTCAGAAAAATAAATGCAAAGACAGAGAATATGCAATAATAAGATAGAGAAGACAAACTTGATATTGAAATCCTTAAAATTGATCCACAATAATGTAGCTTTAGTTCATGAAATAAAACTAGGATTTTTGCCTCCTCTCCTCATAGTTAGCGTTAGGATGGATCTCTATCTCATCAATATCGATATGTTCGTAAGAAATATCATCCTAAGGAACCTCTACAATGCAAAAATATGGAAGATGTTCTGCATCCGCTGCAAGTGGTCTTGTAGCCCCAACCAATACGCTACGGGACCAATCCTCTCAATGATAGGGAGTGGTCCTGCATATTGGGGTGCCAACTTCCATTTTCCCCAAATCTCCCCATGACCTTTGTAGAAGAAACTTTGATCAACACTTTATCCCCAATATAAAAATCTATGTACCTCCGGTCCGCATCCACACAACTCTTTTACCTATCCTGGGCAATTTGAATCCTGGGCCGAACCACCTCCACCTTCTTTGAGGTGTTAATAATGAACTCTGGCTTGAGTAATTTGTTTTCCCCCACCTCTAACCAATATGAGGGTGAATAGTAGGGTCTCCCATATAATGCCTCAAATGGTGTCATCCCAATCATGAACTAATAGCTATTATTATGCACAAATCCATTTAAGGGAAAGTACTGATCCTAACTCCATTTAGAATCTAAGGTGTACATCCGTAGCGTGTCTTCCAGCATCAAGTTCGCCCTCTTTGTCTATCCATCGGTCTGTGGGTTCCATGAGGTACTCAACCTCAACTCTGCCCCTAAGGTCTGCTGAAAGCGCCTTTAAAAGTGTAATACAAATGTATTTTCCATATTCGACATAATATTGAGCAGTACCACATGCAATTTCACAATCTTAGCAAGGAAAATCCTAGCGCACTGCTCTGACGTGTAGTCTATTCGGACTGGCGAATAGAATTGTTCCCCCACTGTAACGTAGGTAACCCAGTGATGAAATCCATGAAAATGCTCTCCCACTTCCACATCAGAATGTCAAGAGGCTATAGTAAACCTGCGAGATGCTGATGGTCCACCTTCCTTAACTGGAACATGGCACATTTGGATACAAAGATTGATATGTCCTTATTTATTCCGACCCACCAATACTAACGTCACATATCTTAGGACATCTTTTCCCCACCGAGATGTACCGTAAATCATAAATTATGATCCTCTATCATAATGGTTCGCCTCAACTCCTCATCATCTGGGATAACCAATCGGCCCTAAAATCTCAATCTTCCATCTAGCCCAATCGAGTAGTGCTCTACCCCCTCAGCTAAGAATTACTTTACCCTCTCCGGGAAAATTTAGTCTCCTACTTATGTCCTCACATACCGAATGATGATCTCAGGTGTGGTGGTGAGAACTACCATAAAAGCACGGGTCAACTCATCATCACCACGAAGTAATTTCCACATAGCCTTCCACACTGCTGCTCTCTCATGTGTCTCAAAGCGTACGCCACCATATTTTCTTTCCCAGGGTGATAGTGAATGTCGAACTGGTAATCTTTCACAAACTCTATCCATCTCCTCTACCTCATGTTAAAATCTCTTTGCGTGAACAAGTACTGTAGGCTCTTATGGTCTGTGAATAACTGGAATTTCTCCCCAAGGAGGTAATGTCTCCATATATGTAAAGCAAATACCATGGATGTTATCTCTAAGTTATGGGTGGGATAATGTCGCTCACGAGGCTTTAGCTTTTGTTAAGCATAATCCACCGGTCTCTCTTCCTGCATTAACACCCATTTAAATCCCCGTAAGGACGCCTCTATAAAAACCTTATAGTGTATCCCTGACCAAGGTAAACCATGTACTGGTGCTGTAGTCAATCGAGCCTTCAACTCATCAAATGTATGTTAACATGCATTATCCGATATGAATGACACATTCTTCCTTATAAAGTTCGTGAGGGGGGGGGGGGGGGGGGGGGGGGAGGGGGGGGGAGGGCTATCTTCGAGAACACCTGAATGAACTAACACTTATACTTGGCTAGTCCCGAAAAACTACCCACCTTTGTGGATGTAATGAGTTATCCCCACTCCATCACTATAGACTATAGTCTATAAAGAGTAATAATTTAACTAAATATGGACTATAGTAGTAATAATTCATCTTCATCACGACTTTTAGTTTATTTCAAGTTAACCTAACCCAAACAACCTATTAGCATGCAAGTCTAATTCCAATCCCAAGTGTAACCAACAGTATACAATTATAAATCTTCTCAATATTCAAGGTCTTGTATATATATATGTATATATATATATATATATATATATATATATATATATATATATATATATATATATATATATATATATATATATATATATATATATATAATCTCAGTAAGAATAAACAAACACATAACTCCAATATCCAAGTGAACATGCCCATACTCACATTGAAATAGATGGTCTATGCACAACCCTATGCATAAGGTATGAAGGCCTATCCCTATTGACTCCGGTGATGACTCCTGTGTACTAGGTAAAGCAATAGCTCTCCGATTACATATAACCTCAAAGTAATAATAAGGGACAATCATTACGCATTCCCATCATATCGTACAACCTCCATACTTAAGGCTATATAATAAAACTCCCCCATTTATTCACCCTCGGGACAAAGGTATGAAAATTATAGTATTGGGATAAAATGCCAAAGCTAAGATTACTAGTGTGGTCAAAGCCATATGCGCCCTAATAAAATACCCCCTAGTACATCCCTCACGAGTACACACACACACACCATGGTGTTCTTGCACATAAAGTCAAAATACAACAATCCTATATAGTCACATATTACTAAAATGATACCTTAATTATCCCATTAATTACTTAAAATGAACTAAAGGTTGTTTATCAATTCTGATTAAAAGTCATTGTAACGAGCTTAAAAGTCGTTCAAACAACATAACACATGTTTTTTGAACGATATCACAAAATATTTCGAATCAAAACACCAAGGTCATTCTTACCACTCCCTAATCCATTTTAATGAGATCTTATATGTTGCTCAAACAAGGTTCTGATCTCATTCTAACGATATGAACGTTGTGCTCATCTTCTCCAAATGTAAAAAACAAACATTATCAATCCAATACCAAAATTTGAAGCCTTTAATCGATTATAATCCAATCGGTTATGAGATATATAACAATAATACTAACTTGATTCCACAAGTTTTAAGTGATTAAATCAATATTTTACATAACAAATTAAAATTATGAGTTTAAGAACCCTAAGTTCAAAATTCTAACCAATTGAACTCATTTGTGTTTCAAATTCCTATTAAATATGATGGATTCTATATGAATTAATACAATGATTTAGAATATGATTTAACATCAAACTATCCTAATTTATTAACAAATAAGTTTTAGATGATTAAAACAAATAATGAAAGTGTTAATTCATATTTCAATGAATTATCACTACCCTAATACAAATTTAAATCAAATTTTTGATTGATGTATAATTTCCTTGGACCCATTAGTGAATTAAAGTTCCAAAATTCTTCAATTCCTCTTCAATTCTTGGTGTCTATTCTCTCAAGCTCTTACTGTTTTCTCAAATGTATAAGGAGTGTTTTAGGTTTCCTTAATTTTCCTAATAAGAGTGCTTCCGATGAAATTAACTTTATTCCCATTATAAGCCTCAGCCCAATGAGCCAAGAAGATATTTCAAACGACCCAAAACTCTACCCGAGCCATATACTAACCTAACGGAGTTAAACATTACTATTTTAAGTAAAAAAAGACATTCTAAATGTCCAAAAAATAACACAATATATGAAAAATTCTAATAAATTAATAACTCAATAAGTTAACTTATAAACCTGTAAGAGTCAATTAAGTTAAAAGTTAATTACAAATTATTACGTTTAACTCGATACTAAGAGAAGCTAATACCCAGTGTCGAGGGCATAATCCAAACAAGGAAAGTATGGACACAAAATCCTTGACCATTCCATAGTCATTCATAGTACTAAGCCCCTTAAAATATTTAATTAACATATTGTTATGTATTCCGTCACTTTCTCAAAGGATGTTAATTTGCATAACACAATTACAAATTATGCGACAACATATATAAGGATATAATAAGTGACATATCACATGTCACAACAGAAAAATAAATAATTAATTATTATAACTAAATAATGGACAGAAAATACAGGGTAACATAAGAGCATCGGGAACAACAGATCGGGTTAGGCCCAACGTAACAAGCTACACACTCAAGTAATAAAACAAGAAATCATGCGTATAAAAAATAAATCTATATATATTAATTTAACTGTTATACCCCACCCTTACCGGTGTTATTTCATTAGAATGTGTGCTTTATGAATGTATAAAATCCTCCATTATTTCCCGTAGATGAAGAGATAACTACTATATACCATATCCATAATACTATGATAAGGATTTACCTTAACGAATTATATATTATAATTATAACAATATATAAATTGGAATTATCCCCAATTTATTATAGAGTCACTACGACACCAAATAACCAGTGACTAATACCCATTTATTACGAGATCACTAACATGTAAGTCCGTAATTTTTTAGGGGTCACACACAAAATAAATTGATACACCCCTTTACCCACCTCCATAAACCAACATACCCCTCTACCCGTCTCCAAGTACAACAAACACACCCTTCTTCCCACTTCCATATAAATAATCAATACAGTAAACCAATAACTCTAACCCCAACCATGCAAAATAGTAAAGTATCCATACTCAACCCATAATATTAGCCTAAATGGAGGTTAGATTTCCTTAATCATTGTATCTTCTTAATACAGTTAAGGGCCATAACACGTGTAATATAAATGGAGGTTAAGTTCAACATCTATCTTTGTATTCTAATATTTTAAAAGTTATGTTCCATGAGGTGATTGTCCTTTATATGAAATCCCATGTTTAGAAACTATAATTGTTGGGTAAAACTTCAACAAATGGTAATTGTATAGTGCGTTCGATCAAACGTGTTTGAATAACATTCAATGTAGGTAATAAATGGGAATAAATATTACAATTTAGTATACCATAAAATTTATTTGTCTATTGGATTACATGTTTTATATGAAATCACATTGTGTGTATGCTCATGGGTGACTTATTAGGAGGGATTTTATGGGGATCATACAAAGTTGACCGTGCGTGGTATTCCTATTAAGAGAGACGAGCTATACCCAGGTCCTATTTACCCCGATCCTACGTGATGACCTACCCGTCTTTCGAATGGGACAACGAGGGGATCCTTTCATATACCTTTGGGTACGGGGATGTACGACTAATGGGATGGCATACTGATTTCCCTTTATTAATACTTTGAGTTTATATGGTCAGGGTGTCCAATAACTATACATGGGATGCACGAGTGATCCGTGAAGACGTTAGGGATAGGCTTTCGCACTTTTATTTGTAGGCTTGAGTATATCTCATTTGATTTTTGTATGAGTGGAGCATAATTACTTGGTTATTTTATAATGTGGTCCTTTTCATTACTTTCGTGATTATACTAGAGATGTATATTTGTGATTTTAGCTTTTGAAAACTATCTAAATACTGAACACTTAAGAAAAATTATAATTATGTAACATAGGTTTCACCTGGGATTGACGTTAAACGTGCATGATTTATATAGATTGTTTGATGTTGGGATAACTTAAAAATAACTAAAATACAGGACACAGATGTATTATTATTATTATTATTATTATTATTATTATTATTATTATTATTATTATTATTATTATTATTATTATTATTATTATTATTATTATTATTATTATTATTATTATTATTATTATTATTATTATTATTATTATTATGGCCTAAATGTAGTTATATTCTTATTTGCAATATATTTTCTAGGTTTAATCCAATTTGCGAAACGATTTTTAAGTTCTAGGGAACAATAGTCACCTCACCCCTAATTTTTCATTGTTAGAGATCCATCCAGCTTTTAGTTTCAGTTCTAGCATTCCATTCTTAGGATGTAGGTGTTGATCTGATAGCTCACTTTTATATTTATGCATTTTCTTTCAGTATTCAGTTGAGTCGGACTATTGTACCTAGATATTATTTATCTTGGAGATAATTTTATTTATTCAGAGTTATGATGTCGAATTCATTTGAGACATTTATATTCCAATACGGGGTTATTATTTCACTATAATTAATATTGATATAATATATGTGTCATGGATTTATTTATCATTCTATTTCAGTATTTGAAAACTTATTATTTATTTTCGTTCAGTCATACTCAGGATGATTCTAATTGTTTTTACTCTTGTATTATATATGTTTTATACTGATCAAAATCTATGTATGGGTTGTGTTCGAATTGGTATCAGATCATTCCAGGTTTTAATGCCCTAGGGTCTTTAGTGAATCCATCATTTTTTACCATGTATTCCTATATGGTACATTAGTGGTACACCTTTTGTTTATCACCTTTCATATGGTGAACACGAGGATATGAGAAACACATTATATATAGATCGTCACTGTTGAGTCTGAGGCATTACAACTCCAGACACATCCTCATGTGCATTCAACATCCCTAAATGCCAACATATTTGTCTTCCATTATATCAAATACATAGCTTCCACTATGGTTTCCATCTGTCATGATCATCCACCACCGCCACCACTCGTGGCTATAACTACCTCATATAACACATCAACCTTGGAGAATGCAAAGAGTGCCTTTAGCAAGGAAAATCTGCTAAAGTTGGCTAGTTATATAGATAATATATTCTCACAACATTCGAGGAGATACATCGAGAAACACCGATGTATCGTAGAGTACTCAGACATACAAAAGCAGATGATGTCCAATTTTAAGCTAAAGGGTGATGCTTTACAGTGGTGGGAATCAATCACCACCGTTGTAGAGAGGTCATAAATAACCATCAAGCAGTTCGGGTTAAATTTAAGAAAAAATAGTTTCCACTAGATGTTCAAGTGAGTGTGAGCACTGATTGTTTGAGATTACCAGAAGGTGACTGCACCATGGCGAAGTACGAGCGGGAGTTCAGTCTTCTTTCATACTCTGCCTCAGATGTGGTTGACGTGAAGGAAAATAAGATGAACTAATTTATCATGTGCCTCACTCTGAGGATCAAACATACATTGCGTGGTAACTTGCTCTTCATTATTTACACTCTAGTGGTGAATGTCACCTTTCTTTATTGACAGGATACCGATGACTTCCTATAAGACAGGGTTCCTAAGAAAGGTAAGGCTGGGATCGAACAAAGGATGAAGATATGTGAAAGTAGAGACCTGTCCTCGAATTAGGCAGGTTCACAACCATAAAGAGGACCACCATAGGGTCAGTATCCAAGTTTAGAAGTTCAGATGATCATCACCATTAGGGGAGTCACAACAGAGTTCACATAGCCATTATGAGCAAGGATACTTTGGCCAGTAGGGCCATATTTAGAGAGTAGAGGGCCGATAGTGTCAAGGTAAGGAGGACCGACCCTAGTAGCAGGGACAATATGGTCGCTATAAAGAATGTCCCTTCAGATGACTACTAAACATACAGAGTAGTGGGATATATTACACATAGTGGATGCAATAGAGGCATATTTAGCATTTTTTTACTGTTACACTCGACATTGTATCACGGGTGATTGAGGCCTAGGCTTTGGACTCCTTTTATCAGGTGATGGTGAAGTAACTATTATCTAGGGTATTTATTTTCCTTTTATTAGCACAGTGTAACACCCCATATTTTTGAATAATTATTTAATAAATATTTCTAGTATCTTAAATTACATGTGTGTCGTAATTTAATTAAAACAAGAAATGTTGCTTATTTTATAAATATTAATTTGTAAGAATAAGACTTACATATATGAGGTAAATTTACTAAGTGTGCTGATAGCAAATAAAATTCGGTCAATTATTATTACGTCATAGTGGGTAACAACGATGGGAATTTGACGGTATCTTAACCACGCCTTGCGATTAGACCATTTTAAGATTGAGATAGAAAATCAATGCATTGTGACTCGAATGGTGATTTTGAAATCACAGTTGATCCCGAATAGGCTAAAATAGTCAGAATTAATTACCTAGGGTAGTAATTGAGTTTCAGATGCTTTTTAGACTAGTCTGAACTCACGTAGGGGTATTTGGATCATTTTAAATTATCATAATATTCTAATTTTTGGATTAGGCATACGAAACCAGAGGGTTAGTGTGGAGAGACAACCACTTATTTTTTTTAAAACCCCAAGAGAGGAGGAAGAGAGGAAAGATAAGAGAAACCAAGAGAGAGACCCAAAGGAGACCAAATTGGGAGGATATTCAATGACTCCTAGTGTTAGTCCATTACAGATGAGGACGATTCAGACCCTATGAAAAATTTAAGGCAAGTGTAAAAACTTGCTATCTTGAATACGTGTTACATAATATTCATATCAAAATTGGTAGAGAATGATATAATTTTGGGGTGGGATTTGTATAAAATGGGTATTTTTTGAAAATGAATAAAATGGTGTTCTTATAATCTTGTGAATGGAAAAATCCTGCATGAAACATATTATGGATTAGAGAACACCATGAATAAATGTTGTATATATTGATTTGGATGGAATGTCACTATCTTGAATTGAAAATATGAAACCTTGATTGGGAATTTACGATTTTCATTAGAAATTGTGATATAATTGATGTTGCACAAAGAATGATCAAAATCCCATGATATAATTTAGTTTTAATGATCGGAGACAATCAAATATATGTATTTATGTTAATAACTGATGGGGAGGCATTATATAACTTTGGGATGAAGTTTCAATTCATTTCAGTACACCAAAAATAATAAATTGGCACACCATGATATTAAAAATTTGGCAGAGTTTAAAACTGTGCCAAATTCTGGCACGGTTTAATGAAAATCTGGCACACTTTAAAATAGTGCCAAAATTTGGCACTGTTTTAAACTGTGCCAAAACTGAGTACAGTTAACTAAAATATAAAAGCCCTAAAAACATTCACTATACTCCTCTTTTGTTGTTTCCCGCTCAATCTTCCCTCTCCTCGTTCAACTTTTCCTCTTCCCCCGAAACCCTCAACAGCACCCTTTCTCTTCAGTCCAGTGTCGTTCCTCCTATATCAGTCCGGCGCCGCTCTCCTCCGCACTCAAGGTTTGTTCTTTTTATTTTTTCCATTGTTTGATGTCACCGAAATGTTAGAAATTTGTTAGTTTTTGATGCCGACAAAAACCAACCTGAGATGGGTAGCCTGGTGCTCCGTAGAGACCTGATCGAGACGTGTCCACTGGGTAGCGGGGTGACACAAGGATCCCGTGTCTCCTTGGCTGCCATTTTGTCCCACAAGGACGAACCTCACACTCTCCACTACTATAGCCCCGCCAATCTCCATTCCATGCGCAAGGTTTATTACAGAAAACTTAATCTATACTCTGATGAACAAATAGTGATTTCTAAGATGATAAAAAAAAGATGGGTAGAATGAAGAAAAAGAAATCAAGGAGTTGAGCTTGAACTTTCTCAAAATTGATTAAATTGAACTTTGATCGATAAGAGATACACCTGAGATGGGTATATAATAGATTCATTATGAAATGTTTGTCAAAATGCCCAAATCAGTTTTTTTTCATGGGTCATGTAATAGTTTTCACGCTTTAATATTTGGGTGGGTGAGAAATTTTCATGTTTATTGTACTTTGATAACAATTTTGTAGTTTGATTGAGTTTTGAATATGTTATGTTTTTTTTTGGTGAATGTTGCTGAAGATGTGAATAGTGAAGCACTTGCGACACTTATACTTAATAAACATCGTGTTGGATATCTGTCAACTGTGGACGATGTAGGTTTCTTCCCAATTTATTGGATTGGCTTGGTATGCGGGATAAATTTAAAAAAAATAAGAAATTTTATGTCAATGTGTCCAAGTAATATGATATCCCTCCCTTTCTCTTCATTGTTTTCACAAAGATGGTGAAATTTTTGTGTTTCTCTATATGTATTGTGGGTACCCAATTTACATGTTTACTTTGAAATGCCATTTTTATGAAGTTTGCATTTTTATTGTAGTTCTAGTCGTAAGAAAGAAAGGGATACTGATGCTTTGTAACATTTGAAAAAATTTTCCTTACTTTTTTGAAACATTTTGCAGGCAAAAGAATTGAAATGAAAAAAAATCATCTGACCCCTGGTGCATCAAAACATCTAACAATGATCACTGGAGGTAAAATGTTAGCTTTCATGTCTTTGTTCATAAAATTATTTCATGTATACCATTAATGAATGTTGTGATATCAAATTATAGGTTCATATCTTGAATATTACGAGGATGGGAAATTACTCACAAATGTAAGTTACCATAAGGACTAGACTATGAATAATTTATTTAGTTATTCATTTTCTTATTTAATGTGTATAGGGTCATGGACATTGAACTGTGACTTGGGCACAACACCGGATATGTAGCAATTTCCCAAAGAATTCAACTAAGGTCAGGTCTCAGGTAAACTAACAAGTTTTCATAAGTTAGGTGAGATACAAAATTAAAAAAAGAAAATGGTAAACAAAACATAACTTATAATGGCTTACCATGGACTCTTTCAGTGCAAAAAGTAATAATCCTTCAAATATTCAATATTAATGCCAATTTTAAATGTAAAGGGCTAAATCAATTCTCCTCTTCCAACTGGTTATCAGAGTTAGGGAAATATGTAACTCCATATGCTCACAACGAAATCATGTCCCAATGACTTGTACATTGAAGAGGAATTAACAGAGTTATTGATTGAAAATCTGGCCAACTTTTGTGCTCCACTTGTTCCACAACTAACCAAAACAAGGGAAGTTTATTCGAGGTTTGTAATATATAATGAACTTCTAGTAATAATGTAATTTTTATATCCAGTTGATTTTGTTTACCACAAATGTGGACCTTGTATTTCCATTCGAATAATGATAACGAGAATGGTATTTGACTTTCTTTTATGAATACTTTCAGATTGATGCTCATGTTGGTAGTTTTAGTGATTTTGCTTTCTTTTACCTAAAAAAAACAACTATGCAACATCATAACTTGTGGAGAAGACAAGTCTATTAAGGTCTGGGATGCTGTCAACGGTTCTAAGCAATACACATTTGAGGATCATAAGGTAGCTATTTATTCTGTATGCCCACATTACAAGAAAAACATCCAGGTATTTATTTTCTAAACACTTGGTTTTAAAAGAAATTTTAATATGGTATATTTGTATTGCCTTCTAAAAAAGGTTCATGTGTTCTCTATCAGTTTATGTTTTCAACGACAATAGATGGGAAGATTACGGCGTGGCTATATGATAATATGGTTTCAAGAGTTGATTATGATGAACGTGGATATTTTTGTACAACAATGGCCTATAGTGCTGAAGGATCAAGGTATAATACATTATTTACTATTTGAAATAGATCTTAGTTTCCCTTTTCTCACCTAAATGGTCAAATTAACTGTTTTGTTCTTATCGTCTTCCTTAATTGTAGGCTATTTTTAGGTGGGACAAGTAAGAATGGAGAATCATATATTGTGGAATGAAATTAAAGTGAAGGAGTTGTTAAGCGAACATACAATGGTATTTGGAAGACATGATCACCATTTGAGTTGTGTGGTTAATCCTTGCATATGGGTGCTTTCAGTAACTACAACTGTAAGAGTTTTCCCACATTGAAGAAAAGTAGTGGTAGCACCTGCTGAAGCAGAGAAACTTTTATCCCCATGCCAAAGCAGAGCAGCGACAACCCCTGTCCTCTCTTCTCTCCCTCACACGAAAACTCAACCCCTTACTGGCGTAGAGCAGAGGCATCACGCAACCCTCTTTTCATCCTCGAAGCAATGCAGTGGCAGCACCTTTGAGTATGTTTTTTTCAATATTAGTTACTTTTTTTCAATAGATCTAATCAGCATGCTAAAGTTTTGAGTTGTTAATTTTTTTCAATAGATTAGTTAATTAATTTTTTTGTTATTTAATTAGTTAATTAATTATTGGCCTTCAATCTTAAACTTGAAGGTTAAATTGATTAGTTAATTAGTTTAGTTGTTAGTATGCTGAGTCTTTAACTTGAAAGTTTTTGGCTAATCTATCCGAGGTAGTCTACAAAGTGTATTTGTCTTCGTTAGTATATGTTTCACCAAAAAGTCTATATACAACTATTATATATAACTGTTATATATAACAGTTATATATACCAACTGTTATATATAACTGTTATATATAATAGTTGTGTGTTATATATAACTGTTATATATAAGTTGTCACCAATGAACACCAAACTTAAGAACACAAATTCAAATCTATAAACAAAGTTATAGATTCACAAACTTAAATCAAAATTAAAACGTAATAAATAACGGCGTAGTCGTGGGCCTCCCGATTTGAGATAATGACGATGATTTCAAAATATGTAGATTAGGCTTGAAAATAATCCGTTTGAGGGTGAAAACCCAAACTAGCCCCCAAATGGCCCCGTAAGAGGCATGAACACCTTGCACGGGACAAATGTAACTTGTACGAACTGACTGCGTAGTCGCGGGCCTCCTGGTTTTAGATAATGATGATAATTTCATAATATGTAGATTAGACTTGAAAATAAGCTGTTTGAGGGTGAAAACCCAAACCATCCCCCAAACGGCCTCGTTAGAGGCACGAACACCTCGCACGCGACCAATGTAACTTATACGAACTGAACGCGTAGTCGCGGGTCTCCCTATTTGAGAATTAGACGATAATTTCAAAAATGTAGATTATGCTTGAAAACAAGCCGTTTGAGGGTGAAAACCCAAACCAGCTCCCAAACGGCCCTATAAGATGCACGAACACCTCGCACGTGACCAATTTAACTTGTACGAACTGATCGTGTAGTCGCGGGTCTCTCGATTTGAGAATATGACGATAATGTGATAATATATTGATTAGGCTTAGAAACAAGCCATTGGAATGTGTAAACCCAAACCAGCCCCCAAACGATCCCGTAAGAAGCACGAACACCTCGCACGGGACCAATGTAACTTGTACGTATTGATCACATAGTCGCGGGTCTTCTGATTTGAGATAATGACAATAATTTCAAATTATGTAGATTAGACTGGAAAATAAGCCGTTTGAGGGTGAAAACCCAAACCAGCCACCAAACGACGCCGTAAGAGGTACGAACACCTCGCACGGGATCAATGTAACTTGTACGAATTGACCACATAGTCGCAGGCCTTCCAGTTTTAGATAATGATGATACTTTTATAATATGTAGATTAATCTTGAAAATAAGCGGTTTGAGGGTAAAAACCCAAATCCTCCCCCCAAACGGCCTCGTTAGAGGCACGAACACCTCGCACGGGACCAATTTAACTTATATGAACTGCCCCCGTATTCATGGGTCTCAAGATTTGAGAATATGAAGATAATTTGAAAATATATTGATTAAGCTTAAAAAAAGGCCTTAAAGGGTGAAAACCTAAACCAGCCCCCAAACGGTCCCGTAAGAGGCATAGACACCTCGCACGGGACCAATGTAACTTGTACGAACTGATCGTGTAGTCGCAGGGCTCCCGGTTTGAGAGTATGATGATAATTTCAAAATATATATATTAAGCTTGAAAACGAGCCGTTTGAGGGTGAAAACCCAAACCAGTCCCCAATTGGCCCCGTAAGATACACGAACACCTCGCACGGGACCAATGTAACTTGTATCAATTGATCGCGTAGTTGCGGGTCTCTCAATTTGAGAATATGGAGATAATTTGATAATATATGGACTAGGCTTAGAAACAAGCCGTTGAAGGGCGAAAACCCAAACCAGCCCCCAAACGATCCCATAAGAAGCGCGAACACCTCGCATGGGACCAATGTAACTTGTACGAACTGATCACGTAGCCACGGGTCTCCCGGTTTGAGATAATAATAATAATTTCAAAATATATAGATTAGCCTTAAAAACAAGCCATTTGAGGGTGAAAATCAAAATCAGCCCCCAAATGGCCCCATAAGAGGCACGAACACCTCGCAGGGGACCAATATAACTTGTATGAACTGACCACGTAGTTGCGCACCTCCCGATTTAAGTTAATGACAATAATTTCAAAATATGTAGATTATGCTTGAAAATAAGCCGTTTGAGGGTGAAAACCCAAACCAACCCCCAAACGGTCCTATAAGAGGCACGAACACCTCACACGTAACCATTGTAACTTTTACGAACTGACTGCATAGTCGTGGGACTCCCAATTTGAGATAATGATGATAATTTCAAAATATGAAGATTAGGCTTGAAAACAAGCCGTTTGAGGGTGAAAACCCAAACCAGATCCCAAATGGCCTCATAAGAGGCACGAACACCTCGCACGGGACTAATATAACTTGTACAAACTTACCCCGTAGTCACGGGTCTGCTGATTTGAGAATATGATGATAATTTAAAAATAGATCGATTAAGCTTAAAAAATCCCTTAAAGGGTGAAAACCCAAACAATCCCCCAAACGGCTCCGTAAGAGGCACGAACACCTCGCAAGGGACCAATGTAACTTGTATGAACTGACCGCATAGTCGCGGGTCTCCCAGTTTGAGAATATGATGATAATTTCAAAATATGTAGATTAAGCTTTAAAATAAGCCGTTTGAGGGTGAAAACCCAAACGAACCCACAAACGGCCCCGTAAGAGGCACAAACATCTCGCACGGGACCAATGTAACTTGTACGAACTGATCGCATAGTCGCGGGTCTCCAAGTTTGAGAATATGATGATAATTTGATAATATATGGATTAGTCTTAGAAACAAGCCGTTAAAGGGTGAAACCCCAAACCAACCCCCAAACGATCCCGTAAGAAGCACGAACGCCTCATACGGGAGAAATGTAACTTATATGAACTGATCACGTAGTTACGGATCTCTCGATTTGAGAATATGAAGATAATTTGAAAATATATGGATTAATCTTAAAAAAAAAACCTTAAAGGGTGAAAACCCAAACCAGCCCCCAAATGGCCCCGTAAGAGGCACAAACACCACGCATGGGACCAATGTAACTTGTATGAACTGACCGCGTAGTCACGGATCTTTCGGTTTGAGAATATGAAGATAATTTCAAAATATTTAGATTGGGCTTGAAAATAAACCATTTGAGGGTAAAAACCCAAACAAGCTTCCAAACGGCCCCGTAAGAGGTACGCACAGCTCGCACGGGACTAATGTAACTTGTATGAACTGATCGCATAGTCACGGGCCTCTCGATTTGAGAATAAGACAATAATTTGATAATATATGGATTAGGCTTAAAAACAAGCTGTTGATAGGTCAAAACCCAAACCAACCTCCAAACGATCCTGCAAGAAGCACTAACACCTAACACGAGACCAATGTAACTCGTAGGAACTGATCAGGTAGTCATAGCTTGCGTAAGAATTTTAGTTTTAGAATGTAATAATAATTGCACATCCTATTGTTTTTGCCGGATAACATTTTATCGTTTGCATTTATTCACGTGGAACACACGAAGAACTCAATCATTTACAACAATGGGTTTATTCATGATTCTGTTTTTTTTGTTATGGCCGTGAGGGCTTTTGTAGTTTTATTATTAACTTTTATGGCCGTGCAGACTTTTGTAAGTTTATTGTTATATTTTGTGACTGTGCGAGATTTATGTTACGCAAGTTTTATACTAGTAGGTTTTAGAATGTCTAGAAATAGAGGAAACTCTACCAAATTTGTTTGGTCTGTGAACTACTAAAGACTTCTAATATTTTGAAGTTTGTATATACATTAGTTTATCAACAACGTACAAGATTTGCAATTTGTGAATTTTCTTGTTTTCAAATTTTTTTTTTCTTTTTTCCAAAAATTTGGCACAGTTCAAAACCGTGCCAAAAGTGTATCAAAATTTGGCACGATTTTGAGTTGTGCCGAAAGTTTATCAAAATGTGCTCAATGTGGCACAATTCAAAACTGTGCCAAAAGTGTGCCAAAAATATCAAATTCTGGCACGGTTTAAAAGTGTGCCAGAAGTGTTCTTGTTTGGTCAAATCTGGCACACTTTTAAACCGTGCCAAAAAAATGGCCATTTTGGAACACCTGATTCTGGCACAGTTCAAAATCGTGTTAGATTTGATCTGGCACAGTTTTAAACCGTGCCAGATTTCAATTTTTGGTGTAGTGTTTTGGGGTGGAAATTTGGGTAAAGTCATGTTAAAATCATATCAAGTTAGTGTTACAGAATTCGAGGGGTGAATCGGTTCACACCCTGGCCAAACCTGTTTAGTGCCCCATCTTAGCCATGTCGAGGATTTGTATATCTTTTCAA
The DNA here is from genome assembly GCA_949130495.1 of Sambucus nigra. Classification (NCBI taxonomy): domain Eukaryota; kingdom Viridiplantae; phylum Streptophyta; class Magnoliopsida; order Dipsacales; family Adoxaceae; genus Sambucus; species Sambucus nigra. The sequence goes on from OX422217.1 coordinate 36,379,294, forward strand.
TATGAACCTATGGCCATTAGTTTCATAGTTTTTTTTTTGAATTAGTTATGAATTTTATACGAGCGTGGGTTACAGGACCGAAATCTTTAGTTGGTAATCTGGGGATGGATTTTATCTTAGACATGATTATGTTTTGGATGATTACAAAACCGTGTGGATATATTCCCTTAGTTAAGATGAATTCATAGTTGATGATATTAGGTTATTTTAATCATTTTTAATACTTTTGGATATTATGTTCAGTAAGGGAAATTTCAGGTAGACGAGAGTTAGCTCGATATACTTGTACTTAAGGTATTTATGGAATAATAATACTCAGGGCATAGGAGATTGTACGGATAGAGTGATTTCCCGTTTATGCATTTATGACTAGTTGAGAGAGTCTGGGAGAATTCAGCAATGAGAAACATGTTATATTATTTAATTAAGAGAATAATTTAATTAAATAAGAGTCGGTAATGCTTTGCGTGAAAGTCATAGATAAACAGAGAGTAGCTGACCAGCCTAGCGTGCTCATTAGACTACCTGACCCAAATCAGTTATCCATTAAGACTCTTGTATTTAACATGCACTTAAATGAATAGGGATATGATCAAATCAGTTACTACAATCTCATAGGAGATATTCGGGGACACCACGAGTTACCCACGAGCTAATTGAGTTACTTATACAACTAAATCTCTTATCTTCTAAATCTATAAATTGTAAACCCTAGCCCGGGACAATTAGATGCAACCTTGAGCATTGAGAGACACTAATAAGAACATATTAAACTCTCTGTGAACATAGGCAAGTTTTCTAACCACATACATATGTTGTTCTGTGTGTGATTAATTTCTTTCATCTTGATATTGCTTTCTTGATCATTCATTGTGATCATTCTTGCACTTATAATATATATATATATATATATATATATATACACACTAGGGTATGCCCGTGCCTGAAGGCACGACGATAATTTTTCAAAATATCAATCGTGGTCAAGTCAGAAAAGTTTTGTGTCACAGTATCAATCGTGGTCAATTCTGTTGACGGTACAACGAATACTTCCAATCTATTGAATTGACTAAATTGTTTTGTAAAATATTTAATATTATAATAAACAAATGCACACAATTTTTCAAATTTTGGGTAGATATTCATTTGTTTATATGACATTCACCTGTTTTAAGCACCAAAAATTAACCCAACAGCACTACGAAAAGTCCATCCGTGACATAATATAAACAAAATCGTAGATTAAACATATTTTTCACATCATATAAACAAATCCCTATAAGTAGAAAATATATCCCTATAAGTAAAAAAAAACACATAATGCATTTGAGACTACAACATTCACCCAATAAATTGCAACATTGTGCATTATTCTCATACTTCTTGCGAGATTAACCATTCTAGTAGATTGATCCACACAATTGAATCACAAATTTACAGAACACATTTTTTCAAATCCAAGATTCTCATCGCCATTATGCATATATACATTGCGCAACAGCTAATCGATGCGATATAACGAACATAGTTTGAAAAACAACTCCATCTAACTACATTTAACAATGAAAAATGAATTTTCGAAATCATTTAATGATATTCCCTTCGTTTGATGCTCTTCGTAATGTCATAGTTATGACAACATAAAGCCATTAATTGGAAATACATCAGAGAATAAATAAGTAACAATGGAAGACTACAACATATTATAGTTGAAACTAAAGGCATGGAGATACTTTTCTTTAAGTATTGACACATGCATAATGTAAGTCAAAAATATTTTTTATATAGCATAAATTATTTTAAATAGTTTAAAAAAATTTAGACAGAATTTTATCTATTTATAAGTCTATTAACCATATTTAAAAAGTAAAAAACATCAACATAGATGAATTACATGTATTAGAAAGATAGGAAAACATTAAAATACAAACTCGATAAAATGTAAAATGTGTTATACTAAAGGCTTTACAATGAACATTGATAAAGTAAATGAACCTTTAGTAGTCATTAATGATTTAATGAAAATGCACATTCAATCCTCTATTAAGATATGGCACATTAAAATGGTCATAAATAAAGAACTAATAAATATAAGTCAAATATCAGAAATTCCTTTAAAAAAAGATTGTGCCAGACTTGGCACAATAAAAGCAGTCATAAATAAAAAAACTAATAAAATATAAGTCAAATATCAGAAATTCCTCACTGACGGGAAATAAATTGGCATTCTTTATCGTGTGTGTCGAAAATTTTCTAATACTAAATCATGTCAATATTATCGTGATGAGTTATGTTATTCATCTTTTTACTTGTGTTATTCATGTTTTGTGATGTTATTCGTGTTGTTTCTTGTTTTGTCGTGTACCGTCACATGTAATTATGTGTAAAAATTATTAATTAGTCATGTCGTGATTTCAAGGGCTCATATTTGTTTTAGCTAAGAAACACGATTTTATGTCGTGTTCATGTCTATATGCTAAGATGACCTTATTTATCTACTCTTCTTCTTTCAGATCCATTAATTTCTTCCCCTGCTACAGCTACGTGTAATTAGATGTAAACAAATAAAAATAGTACAAATACCCCATCATCAAATGATCGAACTAACAAAAACCGAACGATATCATGTCCTTAAGCTCAATTGATTGATCTATTACCTATCGTGAAAAGGATCATATATATTAGGTACTGTAAAATATAGCCAAACTAAATAGACAAAACATTGTTTATACTGCAATTCCATTACATGATTTAAATTCATAATTGAAACACGATTTAATACGTATCCCATGTTGCACAACTTGAAGGATCTGAGCCTTATAGTGGGAATCATATTACTCTATTTACATTAGATTCAACTCCATTTGTAACTCATTATGTAGGGTTCACACATAGTACTACAGTTATATCAACGCAGCCATTTGCATTCTTCCAACAGCTATATCCTCGTAACTACTTCACCCACGTTTATTGGCTCCAAATGACTACCAATTGTTAGGCCACAATGGATTCCCTCAGAAACCTTCAATTGAGAATGTATATCAACCACTAGCTACAGCTATAGGAGGTGTTAAATATTTAATCATCGTAGAATCCGGGAATAAATGCAATAAACTCAATAAATTTTTGGATCCAATCCGAGAACCAATTCCTTTTACAACATTTGTGAACTCTTTAAATATAAAGATTAAGTGTGGAACCTATTACGCTGCCTTGAATCAGACGCTAGAGACACCAATTTCTTGGTTTTTTATCCGAGCATTCGCTCTCATTTTGTGGGTCCTTCGATCTGCTGCATCTGTATAGAATCTGATGTGAGCATTCACTCCCATACATTGCATATAATTGGGGCACACACTGCATATAATTGGGCTGAATATAATCGAGGAATACTGTATATACAATGTATCTACTTCGTCTTTTGGCATGCTGCATAAAATCAAGAAAAGAAGGACAAAGTTAGGTAAAAAAATTAAGATTTAAGTGGCAGGTGGTTGTTTAGCATAATAACATTGGGGCACACTATCGAAGCACTATCAAAAAAAGCAAATTTACAATAAACGCATCTGTGTATGGGGGGTTAAGGGGGAATTTATGCAAGCACTTTACAAAAATATGCGTATTGCTTTGGGCTCGACTGGAAATGTGTTGCTTTGGGTTCAATTTCTTAAATATGCGCGCCAAATACAGTATAGATTTTAACTGGAAACATGTTGTAGTACACCAAATACAGTATATATTTCATTTCTTCATACACCTCTTCTCTTTTTATGATGGACAGTACACCTATTATTTTAAGAAGTGCTGTTAGAATTAATTTTTGTATACCTTGATAATTCAGCCATTAATTAGAACAAAACTGGCCTGGGCTTACTTCATCGTATAAGAGTTCCCGAGTGGGCATACTTCATCGTCCTTCTCTGTCCTGGGCTTTTTGTCGCTGTATTTATCGGTAAAGATAAAAGTGTTTGACCGTAGTGGACATGTTGCAAAACTAGGCAGTGTTTTACTCTTTGTATCACTTGTTGGCATTTCTTGAGTGGATGACTATCGGCACCACTGGAAAGGTGTCTTTGTTGGAGGTCTCTTAGTTCTTTTCAGGTATGATAGTCTCCGCATTTTGCTGTCTGCAGTTTTTCCCACCCCCATATCATGCTGAAGGATGGGGTCCTTATGCGTATTTTCAAGTGTCGACGGAGTTATGCACAAATTGATCAGCACCTGATGTTCCTCTCAATGGGAAGGACATGGGGATTCAAGTTGAGAAGGTCGGTCAGGGGTTTTGTAATGTTTCCACATCATAGCAGCATTTATACTTCTTGGCTGAGAAGACTGTTTCCACATCGGAATTCATGAAGCAATCTGTGATCTGAAACAAAATGAAAATATTAAACTATCAACTGTTGGTGAACTTTTTCTTATTTTTATAAAAAATTCTAATAAGGTCAGCTGTTGTAAAAAAATGAATGAGAATGGTAATAGAGGTTCATGTTTCACCAAATTCATGAAGTCATATCAAACATATGGATTAGAAACCAATAATAGTAATATAAGATTTTAATTTCACTTTATAGAAAAGGAATGAATTAAATTATTTCAATATAATATAATAGTAAAGTATCTTATCAATGACACCAAAGTCTTTACTACAAATTATCCATCACCAATCCAAAAACAATGAGAAACATTGTATAGGCCTGCGTAAACATAATGCTTAGATTTCAACCCCTCCAACGGCTGCTTCCAGTTGAGCTTGAAATTTCTCCAAGTCTAGCTCTTTGGAATAAAGTTTTCTCCTTAAGCTCTAACCGTATTATCTCCTGTGTAAGAAAATGAAGCATCAAAACCCCAGTTGGAATGAAAAAAAAAATATAATTGAGTAAATATACCAGTTTGAAAGATATTATTAAGTACTAATATCATAACAAATTACCACTGAGATATGATCATTCAGCTGGCCAGACCCATCGCCCAAGCTATGTGATGGAGATTCCAAATAGGACTTCGGTTGAAACACCATGGATATATACCGTAAACTTCTGGTTATCAAAGCTCCTGGGAGAAGTCTTCTTCCTAACTTCCTAACTAAGTTCTTCATGCAATCCATCAACTGACTTCTTTTATTCTCTGCAGGTCCTTTGCAATCGAGTAATAGAGGAGACATCCCTTTGGAGTGAAATATTCTCCTCCGCGAGCTTGTTGTCCTTGAGTGCTCTTATATCTAGTATTTTTCAAGATTGAAAAATCACTCGTTTGATCTTCTATACAACTCACTGTCCAATGACAACTGCAACCCATCCTTCTCTGTCTCCAGCCTCTGGGCTCATGCGTCAAGTTCATCCTTTGCTTGCCTTACTGGAATACATGTGACTTTATTTCAGTGTCGTCATAATGCAAGTAACCCATATGCCTATAGCATAACAATCCCTAGTTAGTTCTTAAACTGTTGGGGGTGTAAGTACAACAAATCGCATGATTAAGCTAAAGCCCTTATGGAGATCCATTATTTATGAGGAAACATGGCCTTTGTTTTACTCTTGAGCTCCCAGAAATATCAGTTTATCTTAGAATTATTAGAAATATCAGTTTACCAGAAATATAACAAAACAATATCATCTTTTTCTTTCACCAAACATATAATCAACACGCACACACACATACTCATATTAAAATATGTACATATATATACCCATTGTAGTCCTCAAAGGTTGGTACATTATTTGATAAATGTAATGAAAGAATTTAAACCAATATGAAACATAAGAAAAATTAAATTCCAAATTGTAGTCTTTCAAAACAATAAAGCTACCCATTTTGATCATTAAATAGAGAGATGTGTATGAAAAAGGAAATATTTTCAATCAAACACCCCATATATAAAAGGGAAAAACTATATATAACCCTAGGATTAAAAAAATCCAAATTGGAGTTTTTCAAAACAAATAAAGCTACCTATTTAGGTCATTAATTAGTAGACAGATATGTATGAAAAGGAAAGATTTCTAATCAAACAACCCGGATATAAAGGGGAACAAACTCATTATAGCCCAAGAATTCATATAAGAGAATGTAATTGATTTTTCAAAATAGAATTGTGAGAGAACAAAGAATATACCTGAGAGAAGCACAATCGTTAAACATATATTATGCCTGCAAAATAGAAGAAAACAAAACTAATGACAACAAATTAACCATTTTCAAACCAATAGAAAAAACTAAACATAATACAACAAAACAAAAAGAATCTAAAGACAAATCGTATGACAAAGGGTCAATAGAAAATAGGAAGGATACCTGCAAATCCATCAAATTAGAATGAACTAACCTTTTAAGAAATTAGTAGCAGAAATTAGAAGAATTTTGAACAAAACCCAAATCAAACTGCAAAAGAATATTTCATAAAAAAATCAAATCAAATCCCCCAAACCTCTAAATTATACCCATACATCAAACTCAAATGAGGTACCAAATTAGTACCTAAAAAACAAAACAAACTAACAAATGAGGCGCCTAAAATTTGAATCGAAAATAATTAAAACCGATTTAAACTCCAAATATCCCCCAAAAAAGAAAATTACGGATATATTTATCTGAGGCCAAGCCAAAAAAATTAAACATTGGTGCCAAATTTGGAACAAAGAACCGTGTAAAAAACTTTGTGAACTCAAAAACCCCCAAAAATTTGTAAGATCTAAAAAATAGCCCTAAAAAAAGATCTAAAAATACCTAGTGGTTGCTAGCACTAGTTGGAGAGTTGAAGATCTTGGTTAAATACCTCTTAATCCACGATCAAACCTAGAAAATCAAAGAAAAAAAACCTCGCTTGAAAACTAATTCCAAGACGTAGAAAAAAAAATTCAAAGCGCGGAAGGAGAGAGAGAGGGAGAGAATACCTTTAGGAACCTAATGTGGGAGGTTTTTTGTTCCGGCTGCATTGGATCGTAGTGTGGGAAGGATGAGGGCTTGGGAGGGTGGTTATGTTGAAGTTGAAGAGAGAGTAGAGAGTGTCGTGGGAAAAAGTGAGATGAGAAAGTGAGAGGATATGCTGAAAGTAAGAAAAATGAAAGCAAAACGGTATAATACTATTATACCCTTGTTTTTGAAGAGGTGGGGAAAATAAATTAGTGTGTGTCAAAAGAGTGGGAAACCAAATAATTGAGGGGCAAAATAGTTATTACATAAACTAATTCATCTCATGACATCATAGTTGTATCTTATGACATACATAAGTTTTCTACTTTATTATATATATATATATATATATATATATATACACGGATATGAGAAATATATATATGTGTATTATGATATTTTTATGTAATATATTATGGGGAACATACCCTTCTAGTGCCATCAGAGGAGGTTGAGTGACATAGGTGATCTTCCTTAGCGAATCTCAGTAGACAAAGTATCACCCCATGTAACTGTGCCATGTTTGTGTTTATGTGATTTATATTCGCAGTGATTTAATCGTGGGTATGCTTATAACTCACTATCGGAGGACTACGACCGCCTCCAAGACATTTACAATTTTACCAAGTCAGTGTGAAAGTCCAACCTTCGATAACCCGGTTGAGGTGAGTATACCATGGAAAATGATAGCATTTTAGTGACTTGCATCTAATTAGTTATTACTCGAGGGATGGAGGATTTAATGAGTTATTACTCAGGGGATGATTACTATATGCAACATATGTTTGTTTGTTGTAGTATATCATCACGTATTACACTACACCAAAAACTGTCGGATTGTCACGGTTATTGACCATGACAAGTTAAACTTGTCAAGGTCAATGACCGTCACAAGTATGGGGGTGACAACTTCTTTGTCACAGACTTGTCACGGTCATCGACCATGACAAGTTCACTAGATTATCATGGTCCTATCACGGTCTTTGACCGTGACAAATCCAAAAAAAAATTTCACGATCAAAGCCCGTGATAAGTTTACTTGTCAAGGACTTGTCACGATCTTTGACACTGATAATTCAGGGTAGAATTTAAAAAAAAAATTGTTGGGCAGTATGGCCACTATCACTGCCCAACAATATATGTGTACCTGTTATAACAAAATTGTACTTGTTCAAACAACATATATCCAAATAAAATACAAATCATATACTAAATAAAGAAATTTATAATCCATATCCAAATAAAATAGAAAATCAAATATCCATCATATCCAAACCAAATTGTACCAAAATCAAAAGAATATAAATACAATCCAATTTTTAAAATAAAAGGAGATAGAAATAATGTCAATATTTAGAAGGCCGGAGGAGGAAGGAAGGCCACACAACATATGAATTGACACATCCCCACAATATGCTGAACGCCACATTATTTGCGCAACCATATAGGTGAGTTCTCCTTTCCCTCCACCGTATGTGTGATGCGCACTCTGGCATCAATGTCTTGGAGGGGACGTTCATGAACCGGCTTACCTGGGAGGAAGATTGAATCCCTCAACCCCCTCACTATCAGTAGCCCACAATATATGTCGAGTAGATTCATGCTCAACCAACTAAGTGTTGACATAGGACGCTCGGCAGGGGCCACGATGGGAAATGGATTATCATGTGGCATCGAGTATGTGCTTATCGACGATGAAGCAATGTCATCGACGTCGGCATCCTCATCCTCCTCTACCACCTTCTCTTTCCCCTTACTCAACTGATGCTTCATGAAGGCGTACATAAATAGGACTGTTGCCTCCAACCTTGATAACTTATCGTCATGGGAGTCCACCTTATGGTCCAACTCGCCATTGCTCGTCTCCATGCCGATGATCTTGGACTTTCCAACCCACGAGCTCACCCCCTAGTCCTCCCCTTGCAATCCGTCTCGAGCACTTGGTTGAGTGCGTCCGTAGCCAAAGATTATTTGTTGGCATCAGACTGTGACTCATGCACTTCCTTAAGCTTTTCCTAAAAAAACAAAAATACACGATTACTCAATTGAGTAAATAAACAAATTATAACATAATTGAAAAAATTAAACATTTATAATTTACAATGGTCACTGTGACGCTCGGGGCAACCTCCTTGTCCTTCCCCTTTTTCGTCTGAATTGCCACATAGGCATCGAGCCTATATGGCCTACCCCCAGGGACAGTCTCCGTCTCCCGAAAAAAAATTATACATAATTAGTAAGTAACGAAAATTAATGCTAAATTATACTAACTAAAATTAAAGAAAATTAAAAACTTATCATCCTGTGCTCCACCTCGGCGTAAGACGTTCGCTTGAAGTAGTACACATCCAATTCGCTCATTTTCCCCTCCCCGATTAGCGAGATGCCAATTTTCATTCATTGGTCTCATTTTAGATAAATTTCTGCCACTATGCCAATGAGATTGGCTCCTTGGGGTGGGGGGGGGGGGGGGTCATAGAGTCTCAGAATGGACTCTAGGGTCTTCCTAAAGTATCGTGCCCGTAAATTCTTCTTCCACGCTTTATATTGATCCCTCAATTTCTCCAATGTGGGGTCGTGGAGATACGCAGGCAGGACGAATTGTTCCTATCAAATAAATACAAACCATCCTCTAAGTAATTATTATAGTTATAAATATAAGTATTAAATACACAACCTGCAGTGCCCCCATATGTTTATCTTGAGATCAATAGGTACGGCCCTCAAATAAGTGTACCCAGGGCTGACGATCACCTTCAACAACTCTAGCGCTCTAGCTAATAAGTTCGTCTTATTTTTTACGTCGGCCCTTAATTTGCCCCATTTTGAGGGCCTACTATCCGAGGAGCCCTGATCGCCTCCGCTATTGCGTCCTGATGAAGTCATTTTCTACAAAGATGTATATGAACTTTAAATTAATGCTGAAATTCGATAATAAGAATACATACCATACCAATACCAATACCCATATCAATTATTACCAATATCAATTCATACCAATATCAATTTATAATAATTTAAATTTATACCAATACTAATACCAATACCAATACGAATTTATACCAATTTATACTAATTTTAATTTATACCAATACCAATTTCAATTTATACCAATACCAATTGCAATTTACACACACACTCTCAGGTCATGGACTTTGAATTAATGCTTAAATTGATGAAAATTCTAATTAACATATTCACTTGGTTATTACAAGCATTAAAAGGATCAAGTAAAAATAAATAAATAAATATTAAATTATCGTCCGATAATAATATAGCCACTGGTCATTACAAATACTATGAGTACTTATTATAAAACATAAAATTGTCTCAAATTCGGGTTATCATAAAAAATGGATTGATATTCTGTAGGTACAGCCAAGTTATCCACACTATTGTTTAGATGCCTTGGCACATGTAGGACGATTGACCACAGATCGTTATTGATATACTCCGAGTAAAACACTCGCTTGACCTTTTAATAAGAACAAACAAATGGCTAACGGCTCATCGCTCACGTGGTCGTTGTTCTTCAACTTGGACAAGTCAACCACGATAAAATTGGTGCCAGGATCAACTTTACAAGTATTTTTATCCTCAACTCTTACCCAATCACAGTAAAATACAACCTTTTTGAAGTTTACCTGGTCCAATTCAAATATATTTTGAATTATACCATAGTAATCCATTTCAACTTCAACGAGGTTTCTATCTTTCGCGCTCGGTGGAAAAAGTAAGGGCCTTATAAGAGATGCCTGAGTTCTGTACATTTTTATTTTCATTATCACCTCTGTGAAACACATCCCCTAATATATTTGTCTCACCCATCCACTCTTTGTATTTAGGATATTGTAATACCCCGTATTTTCTGTGATATTTATTTTTGGGGATTAATTGAATTAAATGTTTATTAATTGGAAATTAATCCGGATAAAAAAATATTAACGAGATGTGAGTTAGTATTTTATTATAATGTGCATACTTGGCATTATATGAATTTTGGTAATATTGAAATTGTCGTGGGATTTAAATACGGAAATTTGGGAATTTTGTTTGACGCATGTGACCACCACGTCATGGTGTTTTATTACTTTAAATTAAAAAGTGAATTTTAGTTCCATTAACCGTATGGTCATTTTGAGTGCGCCAACGCATCCGGAACGGTCGAGATAGTCAGAAAACACTAGCCGGAAGTTTAGTTTGGGTCCCGGGGTATTTTTGGGCCATACCGGCATCATAAAGGGTATTTTGGTAATTTGTATTTTTGGGAATTAAAAAGTGACGAAAATTGGAATTACAATCTAACTATTTCTTTAACCCACTTAACCCACTGACTACACTATGTGACAATATGGGCTACGGGAGAAGTTGATATACCATTCTAACTTACCAAAAACCATAACACACCTCCATATCTCCATTGTCTTCAACCTTGGGAAGAGCTTGAGAGAGAGAGAGAAGGAAAGAATTCTGCAGAAAGAGAGAGAGAGGACAGAATTAACTACAAGATTCATCACCAAATTCAAAGTTAAATTAAGCAAGTGATTTAAACTCATTTGATTCAAGACATGCTTTCATTTTTAGGAATTTTCAAAATTTATCTTGGGAGATGATTTAGACCCATTATTTGGAAGTTAAAAGCTTGGAAATATGTTAGGAATTGCATGTAGTAATATTCTGGACGAAATTTATGTTCTAAACAGAACTAATGATGATCTAAAGATGGAATTTAGAAGAAGTTAAAGATGTTCTTGAATGGAAGAATTCTGGAAATTATTTTGATGTTGTTTTGATCTAAACTAAGCCTTAAAATGATGAATTATGGGATTTATAATGTTAATACTGTTGTAGGATGATAGTATGATGTTACGGTAACCTTATCTTGGAGTTTCATGCTTAAAAATGGAGTTTTGGGTCGAAATTGTAACCGAAAAATGAAGCAGTCCGTAACAGACCTGGTGCGTTCGATCGATCGATGTTCTTCAGTCGATCGATCGACCACCATCGATCGATCGAAGGTAAAGGTCGATCGATCGACCTTCCCAGAATGAGTAAATTTTTCTTTAATTTAATTTTAATGGTGTTAACCCTTGATTAATATTATTGGAGACTTTGTGAATACCCTTTACCTTAAGGAACACCAGTAGACATGATTATGAGATTGGACTTCAATTGGAATTTAATTTGAGGAATTATTCTAATTTAATGAAATTCGTTATGTGAGATAATATTTGGGTAACTATTGCAATTTGATTAAATTGATGGAATAAGGTTTGGGGCAGAAGTAAAGACCTTAGGTATAAAGATGTTATATGTGGGAATAATGGGGACTTAATAGTCTATTTGAGATAGGTTTTAAGTTTAAGAAATTACGACGTGAGATGTGTCGACTATTTAATTTATATTATCGGGGGACTTGAAATATATGAACTTGGAATGATGGTATATAGATGTCGAGAATACCTTTATTAATATTGAGATATCTAAGATGTGTGAATGCTTAGTATATAATCTTATGTGTATGACATACCTACCATACTTGCGATCACGGGAGGTTTACGTTCACTTAGGGCCTTCTTATCCTTGTGTTGCCCGGATTTAGATTGGTTACCTCGATGAACACAGATCATAGAAGGACTTATTGTGATATTAATAAGTCTGTTGATCGTGGGAGCGTAGGTATGTGAGTAACCCATGTGAGGGTGACTGTGTTCGCCTCCACTATTTGTGATGTTGTTATCTGAACGATTCCTGAGAGATTCGGAATGCGTGATCCTTATGTACGTGATGTACCGGGATGGATAGCAGAGTATGTGTGCACCGCAACTTAGCCCTTGGGTGCTTGTATTGTATATTTATGATGTGAAAATATACGGTTATATGAGAAGGAATTTACTATGTTAAATTGTGAGTATAATTATGGTAATGTTTTGAAAAGATAAAAAGGGAACTTTTATCAATAAATGGTTTTGTTAATAATTGGGAATCCGGGATTTAAAGTAGAACTCTCTATTTAATTGCTAAGGTTGGGAATTAAAACGTGAACAGAGTAGGAGTGTTAGAAACTCTTTAGATAGTTATGAGTTAACATATGAATGGGTATAGGAACGTTAGGAGTGCACAGTTAGATGAGAGGTGAGTATATCATGTGAGAGCACGGCCTAACATGTACTTTTCATATACTGTTTTAAATGTTTTTAAAGCACTTGCAGGTTTTTAAAATATCTCCACATTCGGGCTCTGACCCGTTTGCTTTCAAATTTATCTTTTTGTAAAACAATTTTAGGTGCCCAGCCACAAGGTCACCATGCATAGGATTCTCATTCTGATGACGAGCTATAGCTGCTTGTGGAAGCTAAAGGGATTTGCTTTTAGACGCTTATATCATTTGGATTCCTTATTCAGTATTCCTCAGTTGTAGGGCATGTTGTCCGAGTTCTATTAGATACATTTCCATTTCAGTTTTTCAGACTTTGGCATGTATTCATTCAGTATTCAGTATTTCGTTATTTACTTCAGTTGTGGTATTATGTTATGAGGAGTTTTTCCTCCAGATTTATTTATATCATGTGACGGTTATTCTATTTACTTCTTTATGGTGAATGGTGTTATTATTCTTCTTTACACTTATTGCATGTTAATCAGACTTTAATTAAAAATTTGGCAACTTACTTTTTAAATACTAGGTGGTTAGTAATAATAAAATTTTTTCGACAGTGATGCTATTAACTGAGCCAACTTGCCGTTTTGATTTAATTTAATAAAGGAGTAGCTACCCGGTATTTAATTAGTCGGGGTGTCACAGGTGGTATCAGAGCATCAGGTTCTAGTGTCCTTTAGGATCTGAACGGCTTATTATGTTTCCGCTGAGCTTTCTTTAATATAGAGCCCTATATTTTAGGACTGTTGTATTCATTTGTATATTCTACGTTCTTCAGCTATTTTAAGGTTTATAACTACGAACTTATAAGACCTTACTCTTATTTCAGAGATGCCTCCATAAAGGGGCACCACAGATTCCTAGGAATGTTGTGTTTATCTCTATACATTGGGAATTCGTACTTCCGCGATTTGTTTATTTGAATGATGAACTCATCATAATTTACTTAAATTTTCAGATGGGTCGTCATGGAGAATTGGCTAAAACGGTTAGGGGAACCAGCGAGCAAGATCGACTCACACCTCCGGTATCCCCAGAGAGAATGTCAACCTCTGAGTTAGCAGGTATCATGGCACAAGAAGTCACCACTGCAGTTTTACAATACCTAGAACGCAACATACAACTTAGAGGAGGCAAAAGACCTAGAGAGGTTAGCCATATACAAGTGACTAAAGCTGACAAATGTGCGAAGACCCCGAAATTGCGACAACAAACTACCCAAGACATAGTCAGTTCTAGCCAACAACGTGGTGAAATGAAGCAGTTTCGAAAGAGGAATAAAGTCCCGAGTAACTTCAAAGGCCGATGTTTTGTGTGTGGCAAGCATGTCCATAAACGCCAGGATTGTCCTGATAAGGGCAAGGCCCCACAGCAGCAGCAGCTGGGTGCCCGTAATGATCCTCAGGGGCCACTTTTTACAGTCGCTCTCCTAACACTAGCTCAGGTACCAGCCCTACCAATCTTTCCAGTAACTCCAGTGCAGCAGGGGCAGTTACAGTTCAGTCATATCTATAATGTTCGCCAGGCAGCCGCCCCACAGGCGCCACCCACTATTTGGGGTATGTTTTCTTATCCCTGAGACTTTAGGTCGAATTTTGTTTGTTACTGGATCAGCGCATTGTTTTATAACTACTTATTATGCGAAGACCTTAGGGCTATTAATCACAGTAATTGAGTACTATACACGGGTAGATTAACCACGGGAAATTGTTCTTTTCTTTTTATGCCGGGGAGTGGGGGTAGAGATTAGAAGTTTGGTATTACCTGCAGATATGTTAGTACTAGAGATGACCGAGTATGATGCCATTATTTGTATGGATTGGCTTGTCGCGTACCGAGCCATGATTGACTGTTTCATTAGGAGTATTATCTTTGCCATTCCCGGGCAAGAGATGTTTTTGGTGGCGATACCTTGTTCTGAGGGAGGATCGTCCACTCATTTGTACTAGATAGAGGAGGAGACCTCTAAGGAGGTGGTGATACCACTTGATTCGATTACGGCTGTTAGAGAGTTTGCCAATGTATTTCAGGATACCAGGTCTACCCCCAGTCGAGAGATAGACTTCGTTATAGACTTGTTACCAGATACGAGACCTATAGCACGAGCACCGTACCATATGGCTCCAGCTTAGATGAAGGAGTTACAGGATCAGATGGAGCAGTTGTTAGGTCAGGGGTTTATTCGGAGGAGTACTTCACCGTGGGGTGCCCCTGTGTTGTTCATGAAGAAGAGAGATGGTTCACTGAGATTATATGTGGACTACCGGGAGTTAAACAAGGTCACTATACGGAATAAGTATCCGTTGCCTTGAATCGATGACCTATTCGACCAGTTGAGAGGAGCTTCTTGCTTCTCAAAGATTGATTTGCGATCTGGATACCATCAGTTGCATATCAGGGAGGAGGACGTCTCGAAGACTGTGTTTTATCGAGATATGGCTCTTACGAGTTTCGGGTTATGCCATTTGGTTTGACCAACGCTCCAGCAGCATTTATGGACTTGATGAATAGGGTGTTCAGTGATTTCTTAGATCAGTTGGTCATTGTCTTCATCGATGACATTTTGGTTGACTCTCAGACAGAGGAGGAGCACGCCGAGAACTTGAGGCTAGTTTTGCAGACACTGCGCCAGAATGAGTTGTATGCAAAATATGAGAAGTGCGGGTTTTGGCTGAAGGAGGTTCAGTTTTTGGGGCATGTTTTTTCCGACCGGGGAATATCGATTGATCCGGGGAAGGTATCCGCAGTAAGGGAGTGGGGACAGCCCACGACACCGACTGAGATCCGTAGTTTCTTGGGCTTAGCAGGATACTACAGGAGGTTTATTCGGGGTTTCTCCATGATAGCGGGTCCCATGACACACCTAACCCGTAAAGGTGTGCCGTTCATTTGGAGTGATTCCTGTCATTTGGCATTTGATGAGTTGAAGGACAAGTTAACCTCAGCACCTGTGTTAGCATTGTCGAGACCGGGAGTTGAGTATCTTGTTTACACCGATGCGTCCTTACAAGGACTTGGAGGTGTACTGCAGCAGGAGAGTCAGGCCATAGCCTATGCTTCCCGTAAGCTTAAGCCTCACGAGAAGAATTACCCTACCCATGAATTGGAGTTAGCGGCAGTGGTATTTGCCCTTCGTATTAGGAGACATTACCTTTTGGGGGAGAAGTTTTGATTGTTCACGGATCACAAGTCCCTACAGTACCTATTCACACAGAAGGAGTTGAATATGCGGCAACGGAGGTGGCTTGAATTCGTGAAAGATTATCAGTTCGATATCCAGTATCACCCGGGGAAGGCTAACGTGGTGGCATACGCGTTGAGCCGTAGGCCGGTAGATGAGGTGGCAGATGTGTGGAAGGAAAAGTGGAAAGAATTGGGACACCAGGATGCAGTGGCCCGATCATTCATGTCTGTGATGACTGTTACACCGCAGATTGTCACGAAAGTAGTGAGGCCACAGGCAAACGACTCGTTCTGTCAGGAGCAGATTGTTCGATTATTGGCTGAGAGAGGCAAATCCTATACCGTTAGCTCAGACGGGGGATTACGCTTCAATGGGAGATTGGTGGTTCCAGAAGGGGAGGAATTGCGGCATGAGGTGATGGCAGAGTCGCATGGCTCATGGTTCGCGGTACATCCCGGAGGGGACAAAATGTACCAAGACA
The DNA here is from genome assembly GCA_949130495.1 of Sambucus nigra. Taxonomy (NCBI): domain Eukaryota; kingdom Viridiplantae; phylum Streptophyta; class Magnoliopsida; order Dipsacales; family Adoxaceae; genus Sambucus; species Sambucus nigra. The sequence continues at coordinate 36,396,031 of OX422217.1, forward strand.
TGAGACGTCAGTATTGGTGGAGCGGGATGAAGAGAGATATTGCCGAGTTTGTTTCAAAATGCGCCACTTGCCAGCTTGTAAAAGTGGATCATCAGAGACCGGCAGGACTACTACAGCCGTTAGAGGTCCCGATGTGGATGTGGGAGAGCATCTCTATGGACTTTATCACGGGGTTGCCTACGTCACAGAGGGGTCACGACTCCATTTGGGTAATTGTGGACAGGTTGACAAAAGTCGCTCATTTTCTACCCGTAAGGACAGACTACACTGCGGGACAGTATGCCCAGCTCTTCATTGCATAGATAGTGAGACTTCACGGTGTGCCCTTAAATATCGTGTCTGACCGAGACAAGATATTTATTTCACGGTTTTGGGAGAGTTTTCAGTAGGCCATGGGCACGAAGTTGCGGTTGAGTACGGCGTACCACCCGCAGACCGATGGGCAGACGGAGCGCACAAATCAGATGTTGGAGGACATGCTACGTATGTGCACCATTGATTTTGAGGGTGACTGGGAGAAGTATCTTCCACTGGTGGAGTTTGATTACAACAACTCCTACCAGTTCACCATTGGCATGGCTCCATTTGAGGCGTTGTACGATAGACCTTGTCGTTCCCCAGCATGTTGGTTGGAGGTGGGGGACAACAAACTACTTGGGCCGGAAGTGATTCAGGATACTTCGGCAAGGATAGAATTGATTCGGAGTCGCATTCGGGTGGCTCAGGACAGGCAGCAGAGTTATGCTGATGCGAAGAGATTCTTCAGAGAGTTCCAAGTGGGGGACCAGGTTTTGCTCAGAGTATCTCCTATGAAGGGGATTATGCGTTTTGGGAAGAAAGGGAAGTTGGCACCGAGATATGTGGGACCATTTCCTATTATTGAGCGGATTGGGCCGGTTGCGTATAGACTTGGGTTACCGGAGCATTTGCATCGGATTCACGATGTGTTTCATATTTCCTCGCTTAGGAAATACCTTAGAGATAATTTGGCTCATTCTCTCATTGCTGTGGAGGACATTGATCTCCAGCCAGATAGCTCCTACGAGGAGGGGCCGATTGCTATATTGGACCGAAGTGAGCGGAAACTGCGGTCTAAGATAGTTCCGTTAGTGCGTGTTCAGTGGCGACATCATAATGTCGAGGAGTCCACATGGGAGCGCGAGGATGAGATGCGCGAACGTTATCCAGAGTTATTTTACCAGGTACTTTCTAGTTCCGAATTTCGGGACGAAATTCAGTTATTAGGAGGGAAGTATGTAATACCCCGTATTTTCTGTGATATTTATTTTTGGGGATTAATTGAATTAAATGTTTATTAATTGGAAATTAATCCGGATAAAAAAATATTAACGAGATGTGAGTTAGTATTTTATTATAATGTGCATACTTGACATTATATGAATTTTGGTAATATTGAAATTGTCGTGAGATTTAAATACGACAATTTGGGAATTTTGTTTGACGCATGTGACCGCCACATCATGGTATTTTATTATTTTCAATTAAAAAGTGAATTTTAGTTCCATTAACCGTATGGTCATTTTGAGTGCGCCAACGCGTCCGGAAGGGTCGAGATAGTCAGAAAACACTTGGGTCCCGGGGTATTTTTGGGCCATACCGGCATCATAAAGGGTATTTTGGTAATTTGTATTTTTGGGAATTAAAAAGTGACGAAAACTGGAATTACAATCTGACTATTTCTTTAAACCACTTAACCCACTAACTACAGTATGTGACAATATGGGCTACGGGAGAAGTTGATATACCATTCTAACTTACCAAAAACCATAACACACCTCCATATATCCATTGTCTTCAACCTTGGGAAGAGCTTGAGAGAGAGAGAGAAGGAAAGAATTCTGCAGAAAGAGAGAGAGAGGACAGACTTAACTTCAAGATTCATCACCAAATTCAGAGTTAAATTAAGGCAAGTGATTTAAACTCATTTGATTCAAGACATGTTTTCATGTTTAGGAATTTTCGAAATTTATCTTGGGAGATGATTTAGACCCATTATTTGGAAGTTAAAAGCTTGGAAATATGTTAGGAATTTCATTTAGTAATATTCTGGACGAAATTTATGTTCTAAACAGAACTAATGATGATCTAAAGATGGAATTTATAAGTAGTTAAAGATGTTCTTGAATGGAAGAATTCTGGAAATTATTTTGATGTTGTTTTGATCTAAACTAAGCCTTAAAATGATGAATTATGGGATTTAGAATGTTAATACTGTTGTAGGATGATAGTATGATGTTACGGTAACCTTATCTTGGAGTTTCATGCTTAAAAATGGAGTTTTGGGTCGAAATTGTAACTGCAAAACGAAGCAGTCCGTAAGAGACCTGGTGCGTTCGATCGATCGATGTTCTTCAGTCGATCGATCGACCACCATCGATCGATCGAAGGTAAAGGTCGATCAATCGACCTTCCCAGAATGAGTAAATTTTTCTTTAATTGAATTTTAATGGTGTTAACCCTTGATTAATATTATTGGAGACTTTGTGAATACCCTTTACCTTAAGGAAGACCAGTAGACATGATTATGAGATTGGACTTCAATTGGAATTTAATTTGAGGAATTATTCTAATTTAATGAAATTCGTTATGTGAGATAATATTTGGGTATCTAGTGCAATTTGATTAAATTTATGGAATAAGGTTTGGGGCAGAAGTAAAGACCTTAGGTATAAAGATGTTATATGTGGGAATAATGGGGACTTAATAGTCTATTTGAGATAGGTTTTAAGTTTAAGAAATTGCGACGTGAGACGTGTCGACTATTTAATTTATATTATCGGGATACTTGAAATATATGAACTTGGAATGATGGTATATAGATGTTGAGAATACCTTTATTAATATTGAGATATCTAAGATGTGTGAATGCTTAGTATATAATCTTATGTGTATGACATACCTACCATACTTGCTATCACGGGAGGTTTACGTTCGCTTAGGGCCTTCTTATCCTTGTGTTGCCCGGATTTAGATTGGTTACCTCGATGAACACAGATCATAGAAGGACTTATTGTGATATTAATAAGTCTGCTGATCGTGGGAGCGTAGCTATGTGCGTGACCCATGTGAGGGTGACTGTGTTCGCCTCCACTATTTGTGATGTTGTTATCTGAACGATTCCTGAGAGATTCGGAATGCGTGATCCTTATGTACGTGATGTACCGGGATGGATAGCAGAGTATGTGTGCACCGCAGCTTAGCCCTTGGGTGCTTGTATTGTATATTTATGATGTGAAAATATACGGTTATATGAGAAGGAATTTACTATGTTAAATTGTGAGTATAATTATGGTAATGTTTTGAAAAGATACAAAGGGAACTTTTATCAATAAATGGTTTTGTTAATAATTGGGAATCCGGGATTTAAAGTAGAACTCTCTATTTAATTGCTAAGGTTGGGAATTAAAACGTGAACAGAGTAGGAGTGTTAGAAACTCTTTGGACAGTTATGAGTTAACATATGAATGGGTATAGGAACGTTAGGAGTGCACAGTTAGACGAGAGGTGAGTATATCATGTGAGAGCACGTCCTTACATGTACTTTGCATATACTGTTTTAAATGTTTTTAAAGCACTTGCAGGTTTTTAAAATATCTCCACATTCGGGCTCTGACCCGTTTGCTTTCAAATTTATCTTTTTGTAAAACCATTTTAGGTGCCCAGCCACAAGGTCACCATGCATAGGATTCTCATTCTGATGACGAGCTGTAGCTGCTTGTGGAAGCTACAGGTATTTGCTTTTAGACGCTTATATCATTTGGATTCCTTATTCAGTATTCCTCAGTTGTAGGGCATGTTGCCCAAGTTCTATTAGATACATTTCCATTTCAGTTTTTCAGACTTTGGCATGTATTCATTAAGTATTCAGTATTTCGTTATTTACTTCAGTTGTGGGATTATGTTATGAGGAGTTTTTCCTCCAGATTTATTTATATCATGTGATGGTTATTCTATTTACTTCTTTATGGTGAATAGTGTTATTATTCTTCTTTACACTTATTGCATGTTAATTAGACTTTAATTAAAAATTTGGCAACTTACTTTTTAAATACTAGGTGGTTAGTAATAATATAATGTTTTCGACAGTGATGCTATTAACTGAGTCAACTTGGCGTTTTGATTTAATTTAATAAATGAGTAGCTACCCGGTATTTAATTAGTCGGGGTGTCACAGGTATCCCATCACAACTACTACAAATAATAACCTATTATGGGTAAAATAGTATAAACAAAGGTGTGAATATTTAATTCCGACTATTGTAAACAATTACCTATTGAATGAGTACGCATAAAAATTAGAAGGCTAGGTTCGATAGGTAAATTTATTTTTGCATTCAAATTCAAATTCAATTTTAATTTGAAGTTGAAATTAAAATTCAATTTCTAATATGAATTCCTATTTCCTCCATCTACTATAAAGCGTGAGTGCTCCTATACCATTCAAGACTGCATACTTCTGTAATATACTTAATAGTCATGCACATTGTTCCAATTTGAGGAAAATTCGGCAGCATATCCCCATAGTTCTCCAAGTACACGACATAGATTCGCAAGAGTGAGTGTTATTTCAATTTATCAATTGAAATAACACTTAACACCACCCCATTTAGTATGTACCCAGAGAACATATAGATATGATTGCACAACTTCCCCCAAAAGTAATAAGTTTAAGCCATGAAGAAATTTATTATATAGAAACTATGCAGTCCCAAACTGTCCAAACAGGACAATTCGAGACATCTCATTACAGGGGTAATGACTCTCGAACGGATCTAAGGGCTATTGAACGTGTACACAAAAGAACTAGAAGTCCAGTATCTATGTGCACTATAAGTAATTTAAAGTATATTTCATTTAATTATGTCTTGTCACAATTGGAGAGATTTCATTTAATTATGTAATTTAAAGTATGTTACATTAAAATTAAAGTACGCATAAGAACTAAAACTTATACCAATTTAAATACATACGATATCAATTTCAATTTTTAATAATACCAATTTATATCAATTTTAATATTTTTTTATTTCTAGGAATTATACACATATTAATTTCACAAACACACAAAGACCTAAATTCTATTTTAATTTCACAATAATATGTCCAACCAATTTCAATTTCCTATTTACACAACAAAGCATTCCAATATTTACACAACAAAGGGGTCCAATATTTACACAACAAAGCGGTCCAATATTTACAAAATAAAGCAGTCCAATATTTAAACAACAAATCGTTTCAATATTTAAATAACAAAGTGGTCCAATATTCACACAATAAAGAAGTCCAATATTTACACAACAAATGGGTCCAGTATTTACACAACAAAGCGGTCCAATATTTACACAACAAAGGGATATAATTTTATATTTACACAACAAAGGGGTCCAATTCGGATTTATGCCCAATTAATCACACACACACACACGCATACCCTGCCTCATCCCCCCCAACTTCCCCCCACCCCACACCCACACACCAACACACACACACGCCTACCCCACCCTCACTACCCCCACCCCCACACCTATACACACCCCACTGCCACTCCCCCCCCCCCACACACACACGCAGCACACTCACACACAACAAACCACACATACACACATATTCATCTACACAAAAGGGAGAGAGAGAGAAAGAGAGAGAGAGAGAGAGAGAGAGGGAGATTATCGCCGTTTAGAGAGAAGAGATATAAATTGGGGGGAAACAAAATGGTGGGAAAAAATTAGTTGTCACGGACTTGTCAAGGTCTTTGACCATGAAAACTACTTGTCACAATCACTGACCATGACAAGGCTGGCTGACTCAAAGGTAACAAGTTGGCCTTTTTGGTGTATTATTAATTGTATACGAGCTAATAAATTAAGTGTAAATGTTTATAAATAACTGGAGTAAAGTAATAAGAATAAAAAATGATGAAATAATAACGTATATAAAGATGAGAATAATTATATACCGGTGTGGACAAATAAATGTGCATGTGGAAATAAATAACGGGTGTAAAGTTATGTTTTAATTATGATAATTTCACGAGATATTGATTAAGCAATTGTGAAAGATAATAAATAAACCAAGGGTACATATTATACTCGGTCTACGATAGTATAGTATTTATGTTAATGGCATGGCTAGTTAGGTGGGATAGAGGAACTAGGCGGGTAAAAATGTATATGTTGGGGGAGCACGTTAGATGAGGGGTGAGAAGTGACTCACAAGAGTGCATTATCGGGTTATATATATGAAAACTGACTGTATATTTTCATTTATGAAATTTATACACTTGATAAATATTTTTCAATGGTTTTGGGATCTAACCCATATCAAATCTATTTTAAAAAGTTTTAGATGTCCAGCCACAAGGACACCAAGAATGATTCATCATCTAGGGATTACATAGTTGCACCTGATGTGGAGGCTCGCGGGATTTTTGAGTAGCCGATTCTATTATTGATATTCTAGATTATGTTCTTTATTTTGTATTGGTCGGTCGTGTTGCCCTTTTTTTATTTAGATTTACATATTTTAGATTATTTTAGTTAGATGGATTGGATGTATTTGATTTTTATCCGATGGTTTATTTGGGGACTTTATTTATTTATCTCTACTTCAGACTTTACTTTGTGATTTCATTTATATTGGTTACTGTATATGGGATTATTGTGGCTTGATTAATATTTTTGTATGTTAATGGAATATAATATTTGACACCGACTTATTTAATTAATAGATGGTTAGTAATTTAAAATCTTTTCAACGTTCCTTTTCTTTGATATATATCCCTATGTTTAGGATTATCGATTCATATGGCGACTTATGTTCTCTTTCTATTGAGTATAGTTGATGCGAATCATATACGATTTCCGTTCGGATTTGTATACCAAACATTATAGTATGACCAACGAGGGTCGTTAAAAGGATTGCATTAGGAGAGGCTTAGCTGGAGACACAGAGTATTCTGGGAACGATGACCATCGTAGAAGTCACCACTATTATTGTTCATGTAGTTGATGCTGTGATAATCGGTAGGGTGTATTAGTTTCTCCAAGTACGACCATAGCAGAGGGTGGAAAAAATTAAGACTCATCCAGTGCAATCGGTAAGGGAGAGAGTCATAGGGGCCTTTCAGAAGGGCCATACGCAAGAGTTTTAGGAAAGTTCAGAAATGTGATTAGACAATTGAAGGAGATATTCCTAAGGAAATTTTGCATGGTGAAGTACAGTGACACTCATTATTAAATTTTGGAATTTTTCTTAACTCATAGGAGCAGTGTTTTAGTGATCGGAGTAATTTACCACATCCAAGGACAAATACCATGAATATCGATGGATTTTGTGTACGGTTCGATCGCAAATCCTTTCATCAGCTTTTTAAACAGAGATATGAAGGAAATTTTAGTATTTATTACAAGAGGGCCGGACACTAGCCGAACATGATGGAGAATTTGCCTATTTAGCGAACTTCATACCCAGCGAGGTGGATACCGAAAAAATGGGTCTTTAAGTTGATGATGGACTCATGGGTATAATACACCAACATTGAGGAAGAAATTCGGCTTGGATAACTTATGACGATGTCATCAATGTTGTACTTTTACAAGGTCAAAATTAATGCTACCATGTGAAGGGAGATAAGATATTGGTGAGTCTAGTTATTAGGGTAAGAGTAAATGTAATCGATGATAGTGAGGCACCACTTGGGAGAATAACCAAGAGATGGACCCATTTAAGAGATTTAGATCAAGGGAATTCTGACCGAGTGAATGGAAATTTTGGCAGGTCCACCAGGTCTAGAGATAGGGAGATTTTTTGGCTGTTGTTTCACTTGTGGGGAGACAGGACACAGGACGTGGGATTTCCCAAAGCGAGGTAGGGAACAACTACATGATGGTATCCTAGAGGTACAACCATTACAAAAATTCTCAGGTTAGTTCCGACACGAGAATCACATTTAGGAAACCATTGACCAGGCAAGGTAGTTAGCAATTAAGTGTCAAATATATGTTTTATCCTTAGGAGTATATGGTAAGTTTCGGGTGATATGGGTGCCTTAAAATATATGATTATTATCACTAAGATTCGTGGGTGAGTCAAGTTTAGTGGATGCAAAGGCAATATTAGCCTTATTATTTGGCTTATATTTACCGTTGGGTAGCGGGACTCTTTAGTGCTGCCCGCAGAGGAGCGGGTAGGAAAACTAAGAGAATGTTTATATTGTGTGTTCGTGTTTCTCCTTTTCAGATTTATTAGGACAGAGAACATTATTATCTTAGGTATTGATTGGTTATCAAATATTTTAATGATGGTGGACTATTATAGTAAGAATATCGTATTCGCTGTTACAGGGTAAGATGTATTGTTTTGCAAGGTATCACTTGAAAGAGGGTCGAGCCTGTATATATATTATATATTGTAAGAGAGACTTAGGGAAGTATAGATGTCTCGTCATTTTCATTCCTGGTGTAGAGATTTTACCGATGTGATTCATAGGATATCGGGTTTACCATCGAGCAAAGAGGTTTAGCTCGTTATTGATTTTGTATGGAGGACCTAGTGATAGTAAGAACGTCATATTATATGGCTCCTTGAGTGATGCGGGAATGCATTATGAGAATTATGTGTTGGGGAATAGGACTTCAGGTGTCCTTATTATATGCTTTGGGCTTACAGATCTCAATGACTCACAATGCTAGGTAGTAGTATATCAAGGGGTTCATTATTTGGATTTCATTTGTGAGATGTACCATGCATGAACCTTAGTGAGCATCCAATGTTGGGAGACATTTTGTCAGTATGGAATGGAATTAGTACTATGATTACTGCACATGTACGTGGATAGTATTTTGAGCAAATAAATCTTTTGATTTAAGGACAGTGAGGCCGAGTAGTGCTGTGTGGGGAACACTAGGTAACATTTATACAACTAGTGGATAGTTGGGGGTAACATCGAGGATACTAAATTGCTATTGGTAGGGTAATTGAGTACACCCTTTATATATAGTCATGCCGAGTATACAGGGTCTAGCTAGAAACAAATATGTTGCATATGGTATAATTGTGCAGAGAAGCACAAGATATGCACGGGATATAGGGTGTATGGATGCCCTGGTTAGTTGAATTTTTAGTATCGTCCGCAAATACAGAGACTTCCAAAGTGTTCTGTTTTGGAGTGATGCATATGTCACGGTTTGAGTATACCCCAAGAAAGGGAGTAAGATCTGCCACTAAGATTGGGAAGTTAATTATATGCGTTGGTGTGTAGTGTTACATGGCGAAGTTATCCCTAGGTGCACCACTCATTAGAGGAAAAAGGTTGGTCTTAGGTCATAAACTAGCGTTTTGAAGTACGTGGTAATTCCAGTAATGGAATGGTTAAAATAGATTGATGAAGTTCATTGTAGGGTCACCAACATCACGAGAGGTTTAAAATTTAATTTGAGTTGGTCGAATAAGCTGACCAAGATGGTGAAAATATTATTAATTTGGTGAGTTACACTATTGGGCATTGTGCCCAATATTTCACGAAAGAAAGGAAATGAGCCGGCACAAGGTTCCCCACAACATTGTTGTGGTTCAAGATAAGAACTTTGTGTCCTGCCTCTAGTTGGGTTATCAAAAAATAGAAGGTACGGAGTTGTGTTTGAGCAGATATAACACTCGTAGACCAATGAGTAAACGGGGGTGGGGGTGACTAAGATGTTAGAGGATACACAAAAAATGTGGATCTAGGGTAATTGGGAGTAGTTATTACCACTGGTACAATTAAGTGTGATAACTCATAGAAGTTTATTATTCGTATGGCGCCTTCTGAGGCTTCATACCGAGATCTTGTCATCATACCATTGGTTGGTTAAAAGTGGGAAATAACAAGCTTCTCGGACCCAATGTAAGTTAATCTACGCCATTTTAGTATAGTTCAGGAACATAGTGAGGGTTACATTGTCAGGAATCAAAGTTTAAAGTCTGACATGAGTGGTCAGGGGTTGTTGCGGTTGCCACCCGTGAAGGGAGTTACGTGATTTGGTAATAAGGAAAATTGGCACCTATTGAAGTTTGGCCTTTTCCAACATAGAGATAATAGAGACACTGGAGTATAGGCTCCTCTTTTTGAAGTATTGTTAGAGGATTCACGATTGTTTTGGCATCATTGCATAAGTGAGACTTTAAGAATTAGGATATATATCGATATGTAAGACTTTGCATGGACGGGTTGTTAATCTTGGGTTGTAATGAGTAGACTTTCAGTCAGAATGGTACCACTAGCGAGTTTATAGTGGAAGCATCAAAATATAATCACAATTTAACTTTGAATTCGTTTGGGTCCAGTGCGTGTTGGGATCTGAATTTTTAGTCCCAGACATATCTGAATTTCGGGAACGAAATTCCTTTGCAAGGGAGAAGTATGTAACACCCCGTATTTTTGAATAATTATTTCTAGTGTTATAAATTACACATGTGTTGTAATTTAAATAAAATAAGAAATGTTTTGCACTTTACAAATATTAATTTGTGAGAATAAGATTAATATTTATGTGATAAATTTACGAAGTTTGATTACAGTAAATAAAAGTTGATCAATTGTTAGTACATCGTAGTGGGTGACAATGATGAAAATTTGATGGTATCTTAACCGAGGCTTGTGACTAGACTATCTTAAGGTAGAGATAGGAAATTAATGTATAGTGACTCGGATGACGATTTTCAGTGTACGGTTGATCCCGAATAGGCTAAAATAGTCAGAATTAAGTACCCAGCGGTAGTAATTGGGTTCCAGAGACTTTTTAGACTTGACCAAACTCACGTAGGGGTATTTGGGTCATTTTAAATTAGCATATGTGCAGTTTAATATTAATATCAAAATTGGTAGAGAATGATACAATTTTGGGGTGGGATTTATATGAAAAAGGAATTTTTAGAAGTCGTATAAAATGGTGTTCTCATGATCTTATGAAAGGAAAATTCATGCATAAAACTTGTTATTGATTAGAGAAAATCTTGAATAAATGTTGTATATATTGATTTGGAAGAACACTATCATGAATTAAAAAGATGAAACCTTGATTGGGAATTTACGATTTCATTATAAATTGTTATATAATTGATGCTGGACAAACAATGATGAAAAACCTAAAATTTAATTTAATTTTTAATGATTAAAGACAACCAAATATATGTATTCATGGGGTGACATTATATAACTTTGGGATGAAGTTTTGATGCATTTTGGGATAGAAATTTGGAGAAACTCGTGTTAAATTCCTATTAAGTCAATGCTAAAGAATTCCAGGGGCAGAGCGGTTCACCCCTTCCCCGAACCGGTTCGGTTACCAACTTAGCCATGTCAAGGATTTGTAGATCTTTTCAATACGAAAGCGTGGCCACCAGTTTTGTATTTTTTTTGAATTAGTTATGAATTTTATATGGAAGGGTGTACAAGACCAAAATCTTTAGTTGGTAATCTAGGGATGGATTTTATCTTTGGCGTGATTATGTTTTGGATGATTACAAAACCATATGGATATATTCCCTTAATTAATATGAATTCATAGTTGATGATATTAAGGTTAAGTTATTGATTTTTAATACTTATGGGGATGGAGACTATATATAAAATATGTGTGTTTGTTATATAATATCATTATGTATATAATAGCGTAGTTAATTATATACGGGCTTAATACATTAAGCATGAATGTTTATAAATAACTAGAGTAAAGTCATAAGAATAATATATGAGGAAATAATTACCTATCTAAAGATGAGAATAATTATATATAGGTGTGGACACATAAATGTGCCTGTAGACATAAATAACTCGAGTAAAGTTATGTTTTAATTGTGATAATTTCACGAAATATTGATTAAGAAGTTGTCAAAGCTTCATGAACCAAGGGTAGATATTACAATTGAGCCAGGGTAGTATTGTACTGATGTCAGTGGCAAGGCTAGTTAGGAGAGGTAGCATAACTAGGGGTAAAATGCATACGTTAAGTGCGCACGTTAGATGAGGGGTGATGGGTGACTCATGAGAGGGCGCTACCAGTTTATATATATGAAAATTGACGGTATACTTTCATTTATTCATTTTATACACTTGCTACATATTTTTCAAAGATTTTGTGCTTCAACTCGTATCAATTGTTTTTTCAAAACTTTTAGGTGTCCAGCCACAGGGATGCCAATGATAATTCATCTTTCGGGGATTACATTACAGCAGTGGATGTGGAGGCTCACAGGATATTCGATTAGAAAATTATATTATTGACATTCTAGATTAGATTATCTATTAAAGTATCAGTTGGGTTTGTTGCCCCCTTTTTATTCAGACTTATGTATTTCAGATTATTTTAGTCAGATGGATTGGATGTATTGGATTTTTATCCGATGGTTTATTCGGAGACTTTATTTATTTATCTCTAGTTCAAACTTTACTTTATGATTTCATTTATATTGGTTACTATGTATGGGATTATTATGGAATGATTAATATTTTTGTACATTAATGAATGATAAAATTTGGCATCAACTTATTTAATTAAAAGGTGGTTAGTAATTTGATTTTTTTTTTACAGTGATGCTAAGAATGAACTAGATAAGATTTTTGTTTTATTTTAGTAGATGACTGGTCACCCGTTATTGAAATAGGTGGTGTGTCACATGCAGATGGGGGATTGATATTTCAGGGATGACTAGTTGTGCTAGAGGGTCTATTGTAGCGAAAAGCGGTATTGGTCGAGGTACATAGTTTGTTGTTCACTGGGCATCCTTGGGGTTACAAGATGTGACATGACATGAGGACCTAGTACTAATGGGAGGGTTTTAATAGAGATGTTGTATATTTCATTTCTAAGTGTACCACTTGTCAGTTACTGACGGTAAAACACCAGAGACAAGATAAAGAATTACATCAATTAGAGATCCCAGTATGGAAGTGGGAGAGTATATCCTTGGACTTTACTGTTTGTTTTCTTATATCCCAAATTGTAAATGATATTGTTTGGATCTTTGTCGGTAAATTGACCAAAATGACTCTTTTTCGTCCAGTGCGAATAGACTACACAACAATATAATATGCTTTTCTCTTTATTTCAGAGATTTTACATCTTTAAAGTGTAACGCTCAACATTTTGTCTAATGGGGACCACACCTTTGAATCACATCTCTGAGGGAGTTTTTAGGAGGTTATTGGTATGGTAACCTTAGAGGTTTTCTATGGTCGATTGTGTCGTTATCTGACTTATTAGATAGGGATGGGGGATAGCAGATATTTTGGGATAAAATATGTTCTAGTCACCTCAGAGAAGGACACACTATCTGAGAGAGTATGAATACCCCCGAGAGTATGTAGAAGAGTTACACAAATAGGATCAAATATAAACTAGAGTTTCAGGTGGGAGATGAAGTTCTTCTGAAGGTCTCACAGATGAATGGAGTTATGATATTTGGGTCCAATGGGAAGTTAACACCCTGATACATAGGTGATTTCATGATCTTAGATATCGTAAGTTCAATAGCATGTCATTTGGTCTTTCCCGATCATCTTCAGCATGTACACGATGTCTTCCATGTGTCCACATTGAGGAAGTTCCTACGGAATAAGTTTTCTTATCAGGTCATCGATCTCTACATGATTGAGTTACAGTTAGACACGACTTATGAGGAGAAATCAAAATATACCTCGTACGGAGAGAGAAAAATTTATGATGGAAGGCCATTTTTTGAGTTTGTTTCCAATATCGACATCAAAACAAGGCTTAGTATATTTAGGAGAGAGAGAGTATGACATGCTGGTGAGAAATCCTAATATCTTCGAGTCAAGTATATAAGAGTTCAATTTCGAAGATGAAATTCATTATTTAAGGGTGGGGGAATATAATGCCTCATAATTTATTTGCATTTAATTAATGATCTATTTAATTGTTTAATTACCTGTTACGACATGTAATATATCTTTTGGTATATCTACATGTTTTGTCGATGTAGTAAATGTTACGTGATTTTTATGTATGATGTGTGAATTCATGTCATTTTAAAATCGACGAAACCACTATATTTCACTATGGAATGGTCAGGGACTATACATTGGGGGGTTCCATATTTGGATTATTTCCTCGGTATTGGGTCTCACCCACCGTGAAGTGGTTTCTGATAATACCAAACCACACCTAACTAATTAATAATTAGAATTTAAACTTAAGTTACGCGTATCGCTTTATGACATAAGTTCGTGAGATGATTAACTTATAGAATGGCTTTCCTGTCGGTTTGGTTATTGAAGGTTTAGAAGGTTTGTTTTCAATTTAGAATTGTGTAATTTAAGTCCACTGGATTAGTATATGAGTTGGGCCATGTGGAGCATGTTTTGGTCTTATTCAGTTAATGACATTTTATAGCCTAAGCCTAATGTCATAATTAGTGTATTTTATTGCCAAATTAGGTAAACCTAAGATCTAAAAACCAAATTCAAAAATATTGCTAGAAACTGAGGAGAAAAAGGGAGCAATAAGACTTAAGAATTGTAGTTTTTTTTTTTTTATTTGAACAATCGATCCAAGGCAAGTCTATTTTGATTGAAAATATGATTATGTTTGTATTAGAATTATGGTTATATATTGGAATATGTAATTAAACTCACACAACCTTATTTGTAATAATAATTTAACCTAATTTTATAATTAGATTTACTACATGTTAATCCCATGTTTATATTATAAAGAACTAGTGTAGTTTTTATATTGATACATCAAATTCAATCATGAATCTAAGTAATGAGAGCCTATAATCTATGACACCCCTACTAATTAAATACCGGGTAACTACTCCTTTATTCAAATTAATACAAAATGTCAAGTTGGTTCAGTTCATAGCATCACTGTCAAAAAATGTTTTAACAATTACTAGCCACATAATATTTAAAAGTAAGTGTCAATTTTAATTAAATCCGATTAACATGAAATAAGTATTAAATTAAGAAATAATGATATCACAACCACATTACAGTCACATTACAATGATAAAGGAATAAATAAATCTGGAGGAACACTCCTCGAAAATAATCCAAAATACGGAATAAAACTGAATACAAAGTCTGAATCACTAAATAACTACAACCCAAAATCTGACATAAAACTGAGTAAGTAAGATGTCTCTAAAATAAAAGGGGTGACATGCCCTACAGATGAGTAAATCTGAAATAGAGTCAAGATAGAAAGTGGAGGCATCTGCTATCAAGATCCGGTAACTTCCACAGTAGTTACAGCACATCGCCGGAATATAACTCCTATGCTTGGTGTCCTTGTGGCTAGGCACCTAAAAGGTTTTTACAGGAAAATAGATTTGAAAGCAAACGGGTCAGAGCCCGATTGTGAAAAAAGTTTAAAATACATCAAGTGTTTAGTATCATTAAAAAGTGAACATAAAAAACATGATAGTGCATGCACTCACATGAGTTCCTCACCTCTCAACTAATTGTGCACACCTATCGTACCCGTACCCGTACCCGTACCCATTCTGGTTATTCTACTATCAAACTAGTCCAATCCATAACCTGACATTACTTTACAATTCAAAGTTCGCTTCCCAACATCTTAATATAAACTGGGAGTCTTACTATTTTTACTCAGAATTAGTTATAATAATTTATAAGAATTTCTCCATTTTTAACTCAACTAAAAATGTTATAATCATTCACACTTATACTTTAATAAACGATTCATCTCAATTATCAGTATATTAATCTCATCACAAATAGACAATAATGGCACCCCTAGGCTAAGCTGCAGTGCTCACATACTCTGCTATCAAATCCCGGTACATCAGGTACATAAGGATCACGTATTCCGAATCTCTCAGGAACCGTTTCGACAAGTAACACACGCACACACATAATGGAGGCGAACATAGTTCCATCACATGGATCACACACATACCGACGCTCCCATGATCAGCAGACTTATTAACTCCTCAATAAGTCATTCTCTGACCTATGTCCTCGAGGTACCAATCTAAATACCCCCGTAGGGACACAAAGATTAGATGGCCCAGATCGAACGCCGACCTCCCGTGATAGCAAGTATGGTAGGTATGTTATACACAGATAACCACATATACTAATCATTCACACATCTTAGATATCGTATAATATCAATAGAGGTATATTTTAAATTCCTATACCGTCATTAAATGTTGCACGTTTACAAATCTCCGAATAATATACATTAAAAGTTGTCAACCCTTCTCACGTCGTAATTTTATGTACTTATTTCCTAACCCATAGATGTCATCCGGTTTACTAAAAAATTATAAGTTTTAATCCTCAACATACTCCACTAGTCAACAAGGGAAGGTTAACACTCAATTAAATAAGTCTACTAGAAGTTTGAAATAAAATCAAAAAAAAATAGGCCATTCTGTCAACTCGTTAGAAATATCGTTCGAACGAGGTAGTTCGAATGAGTGTCGTTCGAAAAAAGTCTTCAAACGAACTCTTTAGAAGGGATACTGCCATCTCGTTATAATCTCGTTCGAACGAGGTGGTTCGAACGACCTGGGGAGGTCTTCTAACGAGATGGCAGTAAACGCCCAGAAATTTCCCAACTCGTTTTTCTTCATTTTTCTCTTCTCTAAATCCATCTTAAGATCATCCAAATTACGTTTTAATGTTTGTAAACTATTTTAAGTAACCCTAGGTCACTCCTTAACATATTTTTGGGGTCAAATCTTACTAATCAACATGCCCAAATCATAAATCCCCAATTCTTGCCCTAAACCCTATGAACATGAACTCAGAATTTAATTGACTACCAAGACTGTTATTAATCCATTTTTAAATCATCCAAAGTTACATATTTTCTTCTTCAATTCATCCATAATCATTCTACATGCAAATCCCTACCCAAAATCACGAGTTTCACAATAATTCCATTGGGGTTTTCATCAAAATTTCGAAGACAAAAACAGTTTCTACACTAAACATGGAGGAAATATTCATTGCAATTAATGACATAAAATCACTTGACTTAAATCCGATGTTCTGGCTCGTTGTTGATGATCAAGGTTGTCTCTCTCTCTTCTTTCTGGTCACAAATCATTTCAAATTTCTGGTGATGGGAGATGGTTTGGTTTGGAACCTCTTTCACCCTCTTTCTAACTTCTGTCAAAACCTCCGTAGCCCACTCTCTTATCTTTTGCTGGTAATGGCCTTATTGGCCTCTCAAATAATATATAATTAACCTCTAAAGTTCGTGGATTTTAATTCCTCAATTTTTAAAATTACCAAAATACCCTTCTAGGTTGTCGGTTTGGCCTAAAAATGCACCGGGACCCAAACTAAACCTCCGACTAGTGTTTTCTGACTATTTTGACCCTTTCGGATGCGTTGGCGCACTCAAAATGATCATTCGTTTGATAAAAATATAATTTAATTTTTTTAATTTAAATAATTTCATTCCTGACGCGACTGACACGCGCGTCCTAACTAAATTTCCCAAATTGTCGTATTTATGCCTCGTGACAATTTTAATATTTTCAATACTCATATAGTACCATATATACTCAGAAATATTCAATTTTAACATCATAATCAAATGCCAACTCACGTCTCGCTAGTATTTACATCCGGATTAATTCTCATTTAATTCAATTAATCCCTTAAATAAAAATCAATAAAATTAGAGGGTATTACATACTTCCCCCCTAGTAACAGAATTTCATCCCGAAATTTGGAACTAAAGAATACCTGGTAAAAATAGCTCTGGATAACGTTCGCGTATCTCATTCTCGCGCTCCCACGTGGACTCCTCGGCATTATGATGCTGCCACTGCACGCGTACTAATAGTACTATCTTCGACCTCAGTTTCCTCTCGTTGTGGTCCAGAATAGCAATCGGCCCCTCCTCGTAGGAACTATCGGGAAGCAGATCGATGTCCTCTAAAACAATCTGAGTATGGGCCAAATCGTCCCTAAGATATTTCCTTAGCGAGGAAATATGGAACACATCATGAATCCTATGCAAGTGCTCCGGTAACCTAAGTCTATACGCAACTGGCCCAATCCTCTCGATGATAGGAAATGGCCCCACATATCTTGGTGACAATTTCCCATTCTTTCCAAAACGCATAATCCTTTCATAGGAGATACTCTGAGTAGCACTTGGTCCCCTACCTGGAATTCTCTAAAGAACCTTTTGGCTTCAGCATAGCTCTTCTCCCAGTCCTGAGCTACCCGAATATGGCTCCGTATCATCTCTATCCTTGCCAAAGTGTCATGAATCACTTCCGGCCCAAGGAGTTTGTTATCCCCCACCTCTAACCAACATGCTGGGGAACGAAAATGTATACCATACAACTCCTCGAATGGAGCCATGCTAATGGTGAACTGGTAGGAGTTATTATATGAAAACTCCACCAGTGGAAGGTACTTCTCCCAACCACCTCTAAAGTCTAGGATGCACATACGCAACATGTCTTCCAACATCTGATATGTCCGCTCTGGTTGCCCATCAGTCTACGGGTGATACGTCGTACTCAGCCGAATTTCGTACCCATGGCCTCCTGGAAACTCTCCCAAAATCGTGAAAGAAATATCTTGTCTCGGTTAGACACGATATTTAGAGGAACCCTGTGAAGCCTTACTATCTCTACAATGAAAATCTTGGCATACTATCTCGTAGTATAGTCTATCCTCAAGAGAAAAAAATGAGCAACTTTGGTCAACCTATCCAAAATTACCCATATGGTGTCGTGAACCCTCTGTGGAGTAGGTAACCCCATGATAAAGTCCATGGATATGCCCTCCCATTTCCACATCGGAACCTCTAGCGGTTGTACAAGTCCTGTCAGTTTCTTATGGTCCACCTTTACTAGCTGGTAAGTGGCGCATTTTAAAATGAACACGACAATATCTTTCTTCATCCCACTCCACCAGTACTGTCGTCTCATGTCTTCGTACATCTTATACCCACCAGGGAGTACCGCGAACCATGAGCCGTGTGACTCTTTCATTACCTCGTGTCACAAGTTTTCCCCTTCTGGAACGACCAGTCTCCCATTGAAGCGTAATCCCCCGTCTGAACTAATGGTATAGGACTCGGCTCCCTCTGCTAGTAATCGAACTATCTGCTCCTGACATAACGAGTCTTTTGCCTAGGCCTTTATCACTCTCGTAATAATCTGAGGTGTAACAGTCATCACAGACATGAATAATCGGGCCACTGCATCCTGATTTCCCAACTTCTTCCACTTAGCTTTCCACACCTCGGCCACCTCATCTACTGGCCTACGGCTCAATGTGTCTGCTACCATATTAACCTTCCCTGGGTGATATTGGATATCAAACTGATAATCCTTTACAAACTCAAGCCACCGACTATTGATACCAAAATTAATATGCTGATATAGACGAATAATACGAAGACATGTGTCAATCTATGTGGCACAATAGCAACGAGGAAGTTCATTTCCCCGACCAACTCATGTTCACTCTGAGAAACAAGGATACACCGAGAAACTTTAGCACTCCGAGGTACTCCAGCACTCCGAGTAACTCATAAGCAACGAGCAACTAAGGCGGTCCGAGATGTATCTCGGCCCTAGCATTAATTGTCGGATAATCAACAGTTCAACTATTCATTGAATTCTTATTATCTTAACACACACTCTACATTAAATGTATCACCCTTTCATATGTATATCATTTAATGTAACACCCTTTCATGTACAGCCTAAGGGCTATAAATACCTTGTACCACCCTCATTCAAAGAGGACGGGAATTTCTTGATAGAGCTTGTAATCGAGAATTCCCAAAACACTCAGCAATAACAAAACAGTGGACGTAGGCCATTCTTATAAGGCTGAACCACTTTAAAAATCTTTGTCTCATTTTATTTATCTGCGATTGAATAATTAGAGCGATCTAATTTTTTACATCAACAGATTGGCGCCGTCTGTGGGAACCGATTGTTACTATCGTTTTTCACCAAAAATCGTTCATCATCAATGGCGGATAATCCAGAATCTAGCAATCGAAACGCTGGAAATACTGGAAATCCTCCAAATCCCTCTGCACCTCCAGATCTAGCCGGGATTATGACGAATCTGGCTCAAGGACAAACCGCCATGCAAGAAACAATGAGGAAACTAATACAAACCCTTCATGGCGGTGCACCTGCACGTTCAGGACATCGAAGTGGTCAGAGGCAAACTTATTTACTTTCTTCACGATCCAGGCGTACTGAGTCATATCGTAATGAGGAGTCTGATGATTTCTCTTATCAACCTGGGCGAACTTCGTCAATAAGGGCTACGATACTGATCAACGTATCACTCTCTCTCTAGAAAGACCCAGTGCCCTAGAAAGACTGAGTAGGGTGTCTCCTTTCAGTCGATTAGGCCCTAGGAGGAATAGGAGTCCACCTAAGACCATGTCGAGGAGTTTTCGACAACCATCAGATCTAAGAGAAGGATCAGCACAATCACGACCAGCTGCTCGTCAAGATAGATCTCAAGAAGCTACCTCAGAATGATCAATTGCTCGAACCAATAGGCCCGAGGAAGGAAATGAAGCGTGGAAAGGATCTCTCCAACGGTTGGAGGATAAATTAGGAGAAATGGCCAAGGCAAAGAACCCCCTACAATGAACTTTTGTTCGAGGAACACCTTTTGTACAGGCCATTGTGAATTTTCCTACACCGTCAAAGTTTAAAGCACCAGTAGTGACCCCTAAATATGATGGAAAGACAGATCCTGTTCTTCATATAGAGCAATATCAAGCTGCCGCCGACATCTATGCTGTCCCTGACGAGAGATGAGATGCATAGCATTCTCGGGAACCCTTATTGGATCTGCCCAGATATGGTACAATAATCTTCCTCAGGGTAAGATTTCAACTTTCTTTCAGTTGGCCGAGTTGTTCATTGACAATTTCTGTTTTGGAGCAAAGCTAGTAAAACGAGGAGCGCATTTGTTAAGGGTTAGTAAAAAATCTGGTGAAAGTACTAGGGATTACATAACTCGTTTCAATAACGAGAAGCTGGAAGTCATAGATTATGAAGAAAAGACAGCAATCATCGCCTTGATGAGTGGGTTGTTGCCTAACAAGTTGTACTAGACTTTGGCCAAAGACCCTCCTCGAACCATGTCAGACCTAATGAGAAAAGCGTCCAAGATTATGAATGCCGAGGAGGCCATGTCTGCGAAGAAGAATATGGACACCAAAGAAACCAAAGTGGAAGATGATACAACGAAGAAGAAGATTATCCAGCCCCGAGAAAAATCAAGCTGTATAAGAGGAAATGAAGACCGAGCAAGAGAGAGATCTAGATCTCCTCGTCGGGCAGAAGAAAAACAATAAATGAAGAATGTGTGTTAATTTCACCAATCTCAACAAGGCAATGGATGCTACTTCGGGACACGAGCTACTCATGGATACTTACTCTGGCTACCACCAGATCAAAATGAAACCTGAAGACAAGGAACGACATACCAGCAGCTGATGAACAAGGTTTTAGCTGAAAAAATCAGTTTCAGTATGGAAGCCTATGTCGACGATATGCTGACAAAAAGCAAGAAAGCTGCTGATCATCTAGTTGACTTAGATCAGACCTCTGATCAACTGGATAAATTATCAAATGAAACTCAACCCGACGAAGTGAACATTTGGAGTACGAGAAGGAATGTTCCTCGGGCACATCATCAACCAGCGAGACATTGAAGAAAATCCAGACAAGATCAAAGCCCTTTTAGGGTTGCGATCTCCAACGACGAAGGAAGAGGTGCAGAGATCAGATACCCAAAGCTGGAAAAATTGGCATTGGCATTAATTAAGGCAAGTAAAAGAATGAGTCCATGTTTCCAGGCCCATACCATGCATACCGATATGCCATTAAGACAAGTTGTAGCAGAGTTTACTGATCTTAATACTCCCGAGAAACAAAAGTTGCTCGCTGATCAACCTGTGGATGTTACAGGATCAACAAATTATACTCCTTTGGTTAGGAGGTGTACACTTGCGTGATCAACTTCGGTTGGTAAAAGAGCTTGTGGACAAGATAGTTCAAAAGAACCTGATAGTTCGAGCGTGATCAACTTCGGTTGGTAAAAGAGCTTGTGGACAAGATAGTTCGAAAGAACCTGATAGTTCAAGCGTGATCAACTTCGGTTGGTAAAATAGCGAGAACAAATTATACTCCTTTGGTTAGGAGGCGTACACTTGCGTGATCAAATTCGGTTGGTAAAAGAGCTTGTGTACAAGATAGTTCGAAAGAACCTAATAGTTCGAGCATGATCAACTTCGGTTGGTAAAATAGCGAGAACAAATTATACTCCTTTTGTTAGGAGGCGTACACTTGCGTGATCAACTTCGATTGGTAAAAGAGCTTATGGACAAGATAGTTCGAAAGAACCTAACAGTTCAAACCCACGATCAACTTTGGTTGGTAAAAGGGCAAGAACAACATTCTTATAATGCCAATCTCGGTTGGTTTGAAAACAAAATATGCTCTCAAATGCCAACTTATGTTGGTCGGGAGGTAATACTATTACAAAAGTTCCTCAAAGAACAAAATATTCCAAACTGAACCAAGTATTGTTAGTCGGGGATAAAAACCCACTAACTGTATTTGATCGACAAGGAGAAAATATTTCAAATAGAACCAAGTATGGCTGGTCGGGGATAAAAACCCACCAACTGTAGTTGGTCGACAAGTACAATTTAACAACCTTGGGTGATTGGAAAAATTTTAAACATTTTTATACTCATTACTTTATTATTAAGTGATTGAGCAACATTGATACTTATAACTTTTTTGGTCAATGAACCATACAATATTGTTATGCAAACACAAATATAAAGTGTTTGACAAATACAAGACAATAGCAATACAAATTTGCGAACAAAATTCAAAATGAATTACACAAATTTATTACATTGATATTATATTGTGTACTAACTATTGTATTGAGATTCCTACTCTATTGGTTTCTCTCCCTCTGCTTTTGAAACAGGTTCCTCGCCATCAGGAGGATCATCCAAAGCATAAGGGGAGTTTATGAAATTAAGATCTTTCAGCATTCTGATATTCATCACAGATGGTCTTTCCGAGAAGCTCTTGCTCTTTCCCGAACAGGAAGTTGCTCTTCAAGACTCATGATCTTCTCGGACATCTCAGCCAAGGCTTGGTTCTTTGCCATTAGTTGGAAGGCTTGATTCTCCAAAGTAGATTGAGTTCTCTGTTCCTCGACAGTTACCCGAGCAGCTCTTGCTCGTCCCCGAGAACCTTTTGCTCATTACCGAGCAGAGGTAGAAGTCAAAATCAGCATCTACAACACTGAGATCTTTTGCTACTACTATCTTGACCAATAATGAAGAAGAAGTTGTATGAAAATGTTTCGAAGTCCATCACTAGCTTGGTACTAACAAGATTGAAGAGTTGGGTTCAAAAGCTAGTATGCCACTCGACAAAGTATTCAAAGGAGCATAAATCAGAAAAATCAATCAAGTGAAGTTAGCACTCAGTTACTCGGCACAGGAGGCAGTTGGTCGGCTAGGAAACCAATCAACATACTTGAAGATTATGATAAGCTACAAGCAGCATCATATGTCGTCCAGGAGATAATGCACTTTATGTTAAACAAATCAAGAAAGTAGATCAAGAATTTCACGAGCACCGACCAACACTGCAAAATAAAGTACTCCATCCTTTCAAGTAAACCATCAAGCATGAAGCATTGGGGGCTTTTGTTGATACCAAAATTAATATGCTGATATGGACGAATAATATGAAGACATGTGTCAATCTATGTGGCACAATAGTAATGAGGAAGTTCATTTCCCCGACCAACTCATGTTCTCTCCGAGCAACAAGGATACACCGAGAAACTTTAGCACTCCGAGGTACTCCAGCGCTCCGAGGAACTCATAAGCAACGAGCAACTAAGGCGGTCCGAGCTGCATCTCGGACTTAGAATTAATTGTCGGATAATCAATAGTTCAACTATTCATTAAATGCTTATTATCTTGACGCACACTCTACATTAAATGTATTACCCTTTCATATGTGTATCATTTAATGTAACACCCTTTCATGTACAGCCTAAGGGCTATAAATACCTTGTACCACCCTCATTCAAAGAGGACGGGAATTTCTTGATAGAGATTGTAATCGAGAATTCCCAAAACACTCAGCAATAACATAACAGTGGACGTAGGCCATTCTTATAAGGCTGAACCACTTTAAAAATATTTGTCTCATTTTATTTATCTGCGATTGAATAATTAGAGCGATCTAATTTTTTACATCAACACCGACGTTGATGCATATTCAGTTCCTTCTGCGTGAAAAGGTATTTTAGAGACTTATGGTCCATGAACAAATAGAATTTCTCCACCATGAGTTAGTGTATCCAAATTCGAAGAGCGAATACGACTGCCTCTAACTCCAAGTCGTGGGTGGGGTAATTCTTCTCATGAGGCTTAAGCTTACGAGAAGCATATGCTATGGCCTGACTCTCCTGTTGCAGTACACCTCCAAGTCCTTATAAGGACGCATCGGTGTAGACTAGATACTCAACTCCCGGTTTGGGCAATGCTAACACAGGCACTGAGGTCAACTTGTCCTTCAACTCATCGAATGCCAACTGACAGGAATCGTTCCAGATAAATGGCACACCTTTGCGAGTCAGATGTGATAAAGGACCCGCTATCTTTGAGAAACCCCGAAATAAACCTCATATGGTATCATGCTAGGACCAAGAAACTATGGATCTCAGTCGGTGTTGTGGGTTGTCCACACTCCCTCACCGCGGATACCTTCCCCGGATCAACAGATATTCCCCGGTCTGAAATGATATGCCCCAAAAACTGAACCTCCTTCAGCCAAAATCCATATTTCTCGTACTTTGCATAAAGTTCATTTTGATGCAGCGTCTGCAAAACCCACCTCAAATGCTCAGCATGTTCCTCCTCTGCCTGGGAGTAAACTATAATGTCATCAATAAATACAACGACGAACTGGTCTAGGAACTCTCGGAATACCCTATTCATCAAGTCCATAAACACGGCTGGGGCATTGGTCAAGCCAAAAGGCATAACTTAAAACTCGTAGGAACCATATCTCGTCAAGCAAGAAGTCTTCGAGACGTCCTATTTCCTGATACGCAACTGATGGTATCCCGATCGCAAGTCAATCTTAGAGAAGAAGGAAACTCCTTTCAGCTGGTCGAATAAGTCATCGATTCAGGGCAACGAATACTTATTCCGTATCGTGACTTTATTCAACTCCCGGTAATCTACACACAACCTCAATGATCCATCCCTCTTCTTTACAAACAATACAGGGGCACCCCATGGTAAAGTACTCCTTCGGATAAACCCCTGACCCAACAACTGCTCTATCTGATCCCTTAGCTCTCTCATTTCTGCTGGAACCATACGGTAAGGGGCGCGGGTAATTGGCCGAGTGCCCGACATCAAATCGATCACAAAGTCTATCTCCCTACTAGGAGGTAATCCAGGTATATTGTGAAATACATCATCAAACTCCCTAACAACTGGAATCGAATCGAGTGGTAATACCACTTCCTTAGAGGTCTCCTCCTCTATATAGTACAAGTGAGTAGATGATCCTCCCCCAGGGCGAGGTATCGCCACTAAAAACATCTCCTGCCCGAGTATGGAGAAAATGATACTCTTACTGAAAGAATTAATCATGGCTCGGTACGCAACTAGCCAATCCATACCAACAATCTCATCGTACTCAGTTATCTCTAATACTAACATATCAGAACATAAAGTAAATCTCCCGATCTCTATACCCACACCTCTACAAATAAGAGAAATCACAGAACCCCTACTCAACGGTGAATCTATGCAAGTAATCGTTCTCTATGTAGTGTCTAATAACCCCAAAGTGAGTGAAAATCTCATGGAAATGAAACAGTGTGTGGCCCCCTTATCAAATAAAATACGCCTCATAGTCCCCTGAATAGAGAACATACCCTCAATAGCAGGTGGATCCTGTGGTACTGCAGCCTGCTGGAGCTGATAAACTCACCCGTACTGAAGTTGTCCCTACTGGACTGTGACTGCGGAAATAGGTTCTAAGGCTGGCATCTGCAGTGGTGTTGGGAGTGCGACGAGAAACATAGGTCTCTGGGGCTTATGTTGAGCACCCTACTACTGCTGCTGTGGGGCCCTTCCCCTGTCAGGACACTCCTGGTGCTTGTGGACAATTTTTGCCACAACTGAAACATTTTCCCGGAAAACTCCCACCTTTCGGACCCTGCTGCCCACGGCCCTGGTGGCCGTTGCCATTCCTCCCCTGGTCGTGCTGGCCCTGGTGAAACTACTGTTGTTGGCCATGCTAGCCGTACTGTCCCTGCTGGCCCTGACGAAAACCTCCCTGACCATTTCTGAAACTCCCAGATCTAAACCTCTTAAAATCCCCCTATTGGGAACCCTGATCACTTTGCCTGTGCTGACCCTGAACAGATTGTGCCCCGCTGGCACCATTTCCCCCTGTCCCGCCCTGATGGCTGGACTCTCCTGATCGCTTACCCTTTGACAAGTGAAAGCGATGGTCCTGGCAGTAAAGCAGTGCTACGTTAACCACATCAGAATAAGTGGCCAACGAGATATTACCCAACAAGTGCTGACGGATCCTCCAAGTCAACCCATCCATGAACTTCTGAATCTTTTTCTCGGTCGAAATCTCATCGGGAACGATGTTCAAGAGATTAGTTAACTCAGCCTCATACTCTGCCACGGTCTTCCCCTCCTTCTTGAGGTTCATTAACTTCCTCCTCATTTTGGTGTGAACGGATGTGTGACACCCCGCCTAATCAAATACCGGGCGATCACTCCTTTATTAAATTAAAATCAAGGTGAACAGTTGGTTCATTCTTAGCATCACTGTCGTAAAAATAACTTTTCCAATTTAAACAACCTAATTAATTAAGCTAAGTGTCAAAACCATTTTTAAACATTACTTTCCAAATTTTATTTTTTTAAAAACAAAGATTTAATTATCTACAACAATTCAAAATTTAAGAATCACACCACAAAAATCCTGGAACATATAATCCAAACAATTTAAACATTCAACAACTAAATCCCAACATTAAAACTTAAAGTAAACCATCCAAATAGTAATAAATCCCAAAGTGACAATACTAGAAATATCTGAATCACAATGTCCAAATAAACAACTGAATAATGGAAAGGGCGACACATGCCCCACTAAATGAGTATGCTAGGAGTGGAATCAAATAAATGATGTCGTCTAAGAAAGTGGCCTGCAACTCCCACCTAAGCGGCAACGCGGTCCTTCCAAAGGATCCTATGTAAGACGCCCCTATGGCTGGGCACCTGTAATATATATATATATATATATATATATATATATATATATATATATATATATATATATATATATATATATATATATATATATATATATACAAGAGAGAAAAAGAAATAGAAACGGGTCAGAGCCCGATAGTGTAGAAGATTTAAAATTCGTTTAGCAAGTATTTAAATTGCTTACAGGCCAATGCAACAACATATTAGTGCGACACTCTCTTGAGAAATTTTCAACTCTCATCTAATGTGCACACCTATCGCACTAACCTTCTCCAACGGTTTATCTTATCTTATATCGCACTAATCTTACCAATGATTTAACTTATCTTAGGTTACTCGTAAGATTTAAAACTGAACAACATAATTGTTTAAGAGGATAATTTCATTTAGTAACAAAGCTCTCATTTTAACTTTATTTATTAATAAAGTTTCCCAGTATCATATTATACTTTTCAAAACAAGTATTTCCAATTTGAGTCATTATACATGTCTTACTTACCATAACACAGTAGGCAGTTCCAAATTTCAGAATTTCATATATATATTAAATACTCGTATAATATATATATTCTAACGGCACCCCACATAAATATTATGGTGCGGGCATACTCTGCTATCCAATCCCCGTATCACTCGTACTAAGGGAAATACAAGTTTGGAATCACTCTCGAATTGTATTAACACATACGCAAATAATATTGAGGCGAAGCATAGTTTCCAAGTCCAAGAGGTCAGTACATACCCTCACGTCTCTTAGGAACGTCCGACTATCGATCCGATAGCCCGTACCTAAGATTCCTATCTTCTAGGGTATGAGTCAATATCCCCCCATAAAGGCCCATTCGAGATAAGACTGTCCCAGCGCGGGCATGATTTTCACATGTATATAATATATGTATACACACAGTCATATAAATATACTACTTTTATCATATCAATTTAGGTTCATCCCATAACCCATAATCACGACATTTATTCTGATTTTTCCATTATTAGTTATTACTCATAATGATTCGTCTCAAACTTAAATCCGAGGGATTCTTCCCACTTACTACGTAGCACTCATGGACTCTATCCTCTCAAGTGTGAAATTTCAGTAGGTATTCATTTATGTTCCGATGTAACTATATTACACGTCTCTCTCTTTAATACAAAATTCCATCGTCCCTTTTATAAACACCCTAAAATATGGATTTCGCCTTAAATTAAAGGTCTCTTAATCATTCATAAATCCTACTGGTCATCATCATCTCCCAAATTATTTTATTAAGTATGTTTAAGGAGTATCTTTCATTCCGAATCAATTTAACAATTTAAAAGGGAAATTTAAGTCTACCAGGAGGGGTCTATCGATCGAGGTCAGGGGCTCGATCGATCAAACCTTCGATCAATTGAAGCTCTTGGCTCGATCGATCGATCAACTAGGTATGGCGAAATCTGCAGTTAACCAATTACGGGTTCTAACACACAATTTCATCCAAATTCAGATTTCACATTCCCAATCGCCCAAAAATTTGTACTACTAAGTGTATAAACCTGTATCATATATCTCCTACGTAAAGCATGCGAATTTCCATTAATACCCATGGATTAACAAGCCAAAATTCATGTAAATCTCAAGAACCCTAGAAATCTCTTTAATATGATTCTAATCTGTCTTTCCCAGAATTTTATTCTCTTAAAACATCAAAATTTCGTGGTTTAATCCTCTACATGTGAAGGGGTTTCCAGAATAACATATAAATCACTACTACATGCGAATTCCTATCTCAATTTTGGGTTTTCTTCCATAAAACTCATCCTAATCATTCCTAGACTAACATGAGTGATGCATTAACGGAAATAAGCAAGATAAACACTTTCCTGGGATTTTTGACGTTCTGGTTTGATGACGAATTTGGTGTGGTTGCGTCCCCGTCGCACGATCTACGCGTTGGCGGTGGTGGTTGTGCAACCGGGTGAATCGTTGGCCTTGGATTGCTTGGAAAAACCTCTCATTCCCTCTCCTATGGTCGTCACTTGTCTTTGGTTGTTCTAACCCTAGAAGACAACCTTAGACATCTGATATATCCCTTGAATTTTCGTTGGTTTAATTACCCAAAAATGTAAAATGTCCAAAATGCCCTCCCGGGGTACTAATTAAGCCTAAAAACGCCCCGAGACCCAAACTAAACCCCCGGGTACACTTTTCTAACTATCTCGACCCTTTCGGACACTTTGGCTCACTCAAAATGACCATACGAGCGACTTATAATATAATTACTTTTATTCATCAATAGTTAGTCCCGACGCGACACGGGCGCGTCCCGACTCAATTTTCCAAAATTGTCATTTTATTCACTCATGACATTTAATATAACCAATATTATATATTACTTTGCTCATTAGTAATATTCATCAAATTTCCCATAATTACTAACTCTCATCAAGTTAATAATTATAACATAATTAATTTTCGAATTTATATTAAATAATTAATTCACATTAAATTTAATAAATCCCCAAATTAATATAGCATAAAAATACGGGGTATTACAGGCTGATGGAAAATACTTGTGGTCGAATCGCACCTAGAACTCCTGAATAGAAAGGAAAGGATGTCTCTCTCCTCCGTGGTGGTAATGGACTCCCACCACTGCAATGCTGATCCTACTAGCTTAAAAGTAGCCAGTATCTTCTTCTGTACATCCGTGCACTCATACATCCTCAAGTGTCTTTGGATGTCCTTCTTCCACTGACTGGACACAACGACGCCGGAGCTACCTGCAAACTCCGGAGGGTGTGCTTTCGAAAAAGAATCACGAACATGTTCCCAAGCAGATAAGAATGCATGAGCTTGTACTGGCGCGACTATCAGCGCCTGAGGCGGTGTCTGCTGCACAACTGCTAGGGCGACATTTATTGCTTGGGCTACGATAGCGGTAACCTCTGTGGCATTCATGGCGCCCTGAACTGGTGCAGGCTGTGCCTCGGGCTGAGCATCCCTGGGAACTCGCTGTGCACGTCGTGGAGGCATCTGAAATGAGAGTAAAGTCTTATAAGTTTGCAGTTATTATCTCAAAATAGATGAAGAACGAAACATACACAAAAGAATACAACAATCCTAAAATATAGGGCTCTATATCAAAGAAAGCTATGCAGAATCATAAAAAGTCATACAGATCCAAAGGACACTAGAACCTGATGCTCTGATACCACCTGTGACACACCTACTAATTAAATACCGGGTAGCTACTCCTTTATTCAAATTAATATAAAATGTCAAGTTGATTCAGTTCATAGCATCACTGTCGAAAAACGTTTTAACAATCACTAGCCACCTAATATTTAAAAGTAAGTGTCAATTTTAATTAAATCCGATTAACATGAAATAAGAATTAAATTAAGAAATAATGATATAACAACCACATTACAGTCACATTACAATGATAAAGGAATAAATAAATCTGGAGGAACACTCCTCGAAAATAAATCGAAATACTGAATAAAACTGAATACAAAGTTTGAATCACTAAATAACTACAACCCAAAATCTGAAATAAAACTGAGTAAGATGTCTCTAAAATAAAAGGGGTGACATGCCCTACAGATGAGTAAATTTGAAATAGAGTTAAGATATAAAGTGGAGGCGTCTGCTATCGAGGTCCTGTAACTTCCACAGCAGCTACAACACGTCACCGAAATGGAACTCCTATGCTTGGTGTCCTTGTGGCTGAGCACCTAAAAGGTTTTTGCAGGAAAATAGATTTGAAAGAAAACGGGTCAGAGCCCGATTGTGAAAATAGTTTAAAATACAGCAAGTGTTTAGTATCATTAAACAGTGAATATAAAATACGTGATAGTGCGTGCACTCACATGAGTTCCTCACCTCTCGACTAATTGTGCACACCTATCGTACCTGTACCCATTCTGGTTATTCTACTATCAAACTAGTCCAATCCGTAACCTGACATTACTTTACAATTAAAAGTTCGCTTCCCAACATCTTAATATAAATTGGGAGTCTTATTGTTTTTACTCAGAATTAGTTATAATAATTTATAAGAATTTCTCCATCTTTAACTTTACTAAAAATGTTACAATTATTCACACTTATACTTTAATAAACGATTCATCTCAATTATCAATATATTAATCTCATAAAAAATATACAATAATGGCACTCCTAGGCTAAGTTGCGGTGCTCACATACTCTGCTATCAAATCTCGGTACATCACATACATAAGGATCACGTATTCCGAATCTCTCAGGAACCGTTTTGACAAGTAATACACACACATAATGGAGGCGAACATAGTTCACATCACATGGGTCATGCACAAACCTACGCTCCTATGATCAGCAGACTTATTGACTCTTCAATAAGTCATTCTCTGACCTATGTCCTCGAGGTACCAATCTAAATACCCCGTAGGCACACAAAGATTAGATGACCCTGATCGAACACCGACCTCCCGTGATAGAAAGTATGGTAGGTATGTTATACACAGATAACCACATATACTAAGCATTCACACATTTTAGATATCGTATAATATCAATAAAGGTATATTTTACATTCCTATACCATCATTAAATGTTTCACGTTTACAAATCCCCGAATAATATACATTAACAGTTGTCAACCCTTCTCACGTCGTAATTTTAAGTACTTATTTCCTAACCCATAGATGTCATCCGGCTTACTAAAAAATTCTAAGTTTTAATCCTCAACATACTCCAATCTCACAACTATACCCACTAGTCAACAAGGGAAGGTTAACACTCCATTAAATAAGTCTACTGGAAGTTTGAAATAAAATCAGGCCTAAAAAGGCCATTTTGTCAATTCGCTAGAAATCTCGTTCGAACGAGGTAGTTCGAACGAGTGTCATTCGAATGAAGTCTTTGAATGAACTCGTTAGAAGGGATACTGTCATCTCGTTAGAAGCTCGTTCCAACGAGCCCGTTCGAACGACCTGGGCAGGTCTTCTAACGAGATGGCAGTAAACTCCCAGAAATTTCCCAACTCGTTTTTCTTCATTTTTCTCTTCTCTAAATCAATCCTAAGATCATCCAAATTATGTTTTAATGTTTTTAAACTATTCTAAGTCACCCTAGGTCACTCCTTAACATATTTTTGGGGTTAAATCTTACTAATCAACATGCCCAAATCATAAATCCCCAATTCTTGCCCCCAACCCCATGACCATGAACTCAGAAATTCATTGACTACCAAGACTCTTATTAATCCATTTTTAAATCATCCAAATTTACATTTTTGCATATTGAATTCGTCCATAATCATTCTAAATGCAAATCCCTACCCAAAATCACGAGTTTCATAATAATTCCATTAGGTTTTTCATCAAAACTTCCAAGACAAAAACAGTTTCAACACTAAACATGGAGGAAATATTCATTGGAATTAATGACATCAAATCACTTGCCTTAAATCCGATGTTCTAACTCGTTGTTGATGATCAAGGTTGGCTCTCTCTCTTCTTTTCGGTCACAAATCCTTTCAAATTTCTAGTGATGGGGGATGGTTTGGAACCTCTTTCACCCTCTTTCTAACTTCTCTCAAAACCTCCGTAGCCCACTCTCTTATCTTTTGCTAGTAATGGCCTTAGTGGCATCTCAAATAATATATAATTAACCTCTAAAATTAGTTGGTTTTAATTCTTCAATTTTTAAAATTACCAAAATACCCTTCTAGGTTACCGGTTTGGCCTAAAAATGCCTCGGGACCCAAACTAAACCCCCCGCTAGTGTTTTCTGACTATTTCGACCCTTGCGGGCGTGTTGGCGTACTCAAAATGATCATTCGGTTGATAAAAATTTACTTTAATTTTTTTTAATTTAAATAATTTCATTCCTGACGCGACTGACACGCGCGTCCCAACTAAATTTTCCAGATTGTTGTATTTCTGCGTCGTGACAATTTTAATATTTTCAATACTTATATATTACCATATATACTCAGAAATATTCAATTTTAACATCATACTCAAATACCAACTCACGTCTTGCTAGTATTTACGTCCGGATTAATTCTCATTTAATTCTCATTTAATTCAATTAATCCCTTAAATAAAAATCAATAAAATTACGGGGTATTACATAATCATTGGATTTTAATATTAATGATCTTAATCTGTAAAACCCCTAACTTTCCATTGATTATTTAAATTAATCCATGAGATAATTTGACTTATTTTGTTTAGATCATGAACTTAAGGTTAATTTCTCAATTTCTGTAATCAAAATCATTAAACGAGGTTGTAATTAACTAAAACTTATTAAGACCTGTTAATAAAACTTTTATGAGGGCTTATTACGAAGAAGAAGGGACAATTTCGAATGTTAAAGGCTCTAGGTTAAAATAATTTTTCGCTATGGTCATTGGGAACAAAGGAAGAAGGAGACCATATGCCTACACCCGACCCAAGCCCACACTGTACATGACTCGGATTGGCCCTTGGATTTTACCCCATCTCGATTGGGTTGGTGGTTGTATAGTGTGATCACTCCAAGTTTTGTTAGGGGATCGGTTTGTTAATGCTATCTCACTGATTACTAATAAGTTTAGATTGTGAAATTATATGTTTAAAAACCCAAAATGTTTGGGTTAAACTTACATAAATAGTTAATATGTAATGAGGGTAATAATGGAAAAACACACATAATTGAGTAACGTTTAATGTAGGTAATAATATGGAATGAATGTTATTGTTTAGTAGAGCTTAACATTTATTTATTGGATTACATGTTTTATGTGTAATCATATCCACGGTGTGTGCGTGTTTATGGGTTTCATATAAGGAGGGATTTGATGGGGCGCTTATGACGTTGACTGTACCTAGTATTCCTAGTGACATGGATTTAATGTCTTGCTAGGAGGTATTTATGGGGCTCGTTCTAGGTCATATTTATCCTGATATTATGTATTAATGTACTTGTCTCCCAAGTGGGACAGCGTAAGGATTGTTAAATAGTCTTGAATATGGGATAGTACGGCTTGTATAATGGAGTAATGATTTCCCTTTGTTGATACTTTGATGTTATAGGGTCGAGATGTTCTATAACTATACCTAGTATGCACGAGTGATCCTCGATGGACTTAGGAATAGACCTTCGTACTTTTATATTTGAGGGAATATGCATAACCCATCCTAATTTCATCCTAGTGGGCCATACTCACTTAATTATTGTATTTCATTGCACTTGTGGTTACATTAGAGACATATAGTTGTAATTCTAGCTATTGAAAACCATGTATATGCTTAACACTTGAGAAAATATATAATTATGAAACATGGATTTTATTTGGAATTAGGATTAAACCAGGGTGCTCTATTTATCTTGTTTGGGGTTTGAACTACTTGAAAACAACTAAAATATGGAAGGAAAATGTATTATTTTTATTGTTTTTAGTGTTAGAATTTCTAGATTTAATCTTTTTGCGGAACTGTTTTTAAGGCCATAAGCAGTAACAACCTCCTCACCCCTTGTCTTTCTTTGTTGGAGATTCATCCAACTTCCATTTTGAGTTTCATATTTCCATTCTCTTCTACTTTCAGTATTCTATTATGTTGGACTTTTTAACTTGTAGATTACTTATGTTGGAAAAGTTGTTATTTGTTGGGAGTTATGATGTTCAATTCATTCGAGACATTTATATTTTAGGTGAAATTATAATTTGAATATGGTTTGTTTTCGTATGAGAGTTACGTCGTGAATTGATTTATCATTCTATTTTAATATTGTAATACTTAATATTTTATTTTGGTTCACTCATGGTTATATTGATTCGAATTGTTTTGCCTCTCGTATTTATATTTAAAACTAATTAATATATTTATACATTTTACGGGTGCCACATTTCCAATCTCCCACACAAACACAACATATGTGTGTATAAGTTCAAAATATTTGATAGATTGTGACTCTTGTACCTTCCAAATATTGATACAAATGTCAAAATCAATCGAATCTCAATACTTAATAGAAAAGGTTACATCGTAGGAACACTACCACCATCAAAATCATAGAGTCCCCACCGTTCTCTCCAACTCACTGTGATATAGGTATTCTCTCTACTCTATCTATGGCTTTAAGTATGTCCCCAACTTACCTCTTTATATATTATTATTCAATGGTTTCATTTTAGAACTCGTGTGTTTCTGTTGGTTTTTTAAATTGAATGACGTCCACAACCTTCACAAAAAAGGGTATTGATTTTTTTTCTAATATGATTTGAAATACTTGTTTTTGTCATTCTTTTCCCTATTTATTGAAATTAGTTTTCCAAACCCAATTTTTTATTTCATCAAGTTGGGATTAAATTTCTCTCCTATGTACTACAATTTAATTTAAGATGATTTTTATTTTCATTTTTTTGTAAATCGTTATTTTTGGTTATAGCTTATTTGTTGTTTACTTGTATACATCATTCTTAGCGTAAGTATGAAAATAAATCTATTTAAAATGTGCAATACATTATATATATATATATATATATATATATATATATATATATATATATAAGAGTAACTCTTGGAATCGGATTTTCAATAACAGAGTAACCCATTAAAAAATCAGTTATAACTAATTCGGAGGTCACTTACTGTTACTCTGTTATTCCCATTTAAAAATCAGAGTAACTGTTGCAGAGAGAGTGCAACAGAGTAACTGTTACTCCCATCATGTAAGTTGAGGTCAGTTCCTCATTTTTGTGGAATTTCTTGCTAACGCTCCGGTGAACCCATACATCTGCCGGACTATAGAAGGCAAAATCCTGTCATAATGAATTCCGAAATTCTCTTTCTCTCTATTATTTCTTCTTAACAATTTCATAGAGTGTTCTGGGTTATTATTCAATTTTGCTACTTGAATAAACCCGTGGATTTGTTGTATCTTGGAGGTAATTTGCCTAGACCCGTTAGCAAACTCTGTACCAGTGGGGGCAAATAACACCTTAAGGACAGTAGTTTATTACGCCTCAAATCCGAACATCTGTTCATATTTTCTGCATAATTAAAAAAATTCCTCAATAATCTTAAGGTGTTATTTATGGAGGCAGAAAAGAATATGAATATGTTTCTGAATCCCAATGTGCATTTGGACCGCTTTGATGGAACAAATTTCACTCGCTGGAAAGGAAAATTATTCTTCCTTCTCACAGTTTTGAAAATTGCATATGTTCTGGATCCTAAACTAGAAGCAATTCCAGAACCAAAAGAAGACGATAATGAAATTGTCAAAGAACAAAGGAAGAAATGTGAAGAAGATGAATTGGTGTGTCGTGGGCATATTCTGAATACACTGTCTGATCGATTATATGATCTTTACAACTCTATGCAGTCTCCGCGGGAAATCTGGAATGCTCTTGAATATAAATACAAAACAGAGAAAGAAGGTACGGATAAATTCTTAATTTTGAAATATTTCGAATTCAAAATAAGTGATAACCAAACTATTTTAGACCAAGTACATGAGTTGCAAATCCTTGTCACGAAGCTTCGTGAATTAAAGGTGGAAATTTCTGAATCGTTTCAAGTTGGTGCAATTATTGCAAAATTACCACCAAGTTGGAATGATTGTCGTAAGAAACTCCTACATAGGAAAGATGATATAAGTTTGGAGGAATTACAGAAACATTTAAGAATTGAAGAAGAAACCAGATCCCATGATCAAACAAATGTTTCTCATAATTCAACCAAAGTAAACTTTGTTGAAGGAAAGAAATATCATAAGAACTTCAAACCTAATGGTAAGAAGTTCAAGAAAAATAATTCCAATAAGAAATAGTCCAATGGGGCTTGTTTCAATTGTGGCAAAAATGGCCACTATGCCCGTGATTGCAGAAACAAGAAACGAAAGATAGATGCTACTGAATCCAATAATACAAACAATGCAAATATAGTGGAAAATAAGATCGAGGATCTTGTAGCAATGGTATCGGACATGCAAATTGGTATGATTACCGAACTAAACATGGCAGAAATAACGAAGTCTTCTGACTGGTGGCTCGATTCTGGGGCTACCATACATGTCTGCAACGATAAATCATTGTATTCTGCAAATGAAAAAGTAGAGGACGGTCAAGAGGTTCTAATGGGGAATCATAATTCTGCCAAAGTTCTGGGAAAAGGAAACGTTGAACTACAATTCACATCTGGAAAGAAGTTGACGTTGACAAATGTTCTGCATGTACCAGAAATTTGAAAAAATCTAGTGTCTGCAAGTTTGACTTGTAAAAGCGGCATTAAAGCCGTCTTTGAGTCTGATAAGTTAATTCTGTCTAAGAATGGGGCATTTGTTGGGAAAGGGTATGCTTGTGATGGAATGTTCAAACTCAGTATTTTGATTAATAATATGAATAATTTTGCTTATATTGTTGAGTCTTTTGATGTTTGGCATGCTAGATTAGCGCATTTAAATTTTAGATCATTGAAATACATGTCTAAACATAAATTAATAACTTGTGATAGTACTTCTCATGAAAAATGTGAAATCTGTATTCAAGCAAAATTAACAAAAAGGCCTTTTCCTAAAGTCGAACAAAGTGCTGAATTATTAGAATTAGTTCATTCTGATATATGTGAATATAATGGTATTTTAACTAGAGGCGAAAAAAGATGTTTTATTACATTCATTGATGATTGTTCAAAATTCACATATGTATATTTGATAAGACATAAGGATGAAGCTTTTTCAATGTTTAAACGTTATAAAGCAGAAGTTGAAAATCAAAAGGAAAAGAAAATTAAAATTCTTCGTAGTGATAGAGGGGGAGAGTATTTTCCAAATGAATTTGACTCATTTTGTGAAGAACGTGGAATAATACATCAAAGAACTTCCCCTTATACTCCCCAACAAAATGGTTTGGCTGAAAGAAAGAATAGGACTCTTACTAATATGATCAATTTTATGTCGATTAATTCAAACTTACCAAACAATTTGTGGGGAGAAGCTTTACTCACCGCTTGTCATTTACACAATAGAATTCCATCAATGAAAACACATGTTTCTCCATACGAGGTATGGAAGAATCGAAAACCAAATCTGGACTACCTAAGGGTCTGGGGTTGTTTGGCTTTCTATAGAATTCATGACCCGAAAATTTCAAAGTTGGGTGCAAGAGGAATTAAAAGTGTTTTCATAGGATACGCGGAAAATTCTAAGGCATATATGTTGTTGGACTTAAATTCTAATGTTGTAATTGAATCAAGGGATGTTGAATTTATTGAAAATAAATTTTATAAAGATTCATGTGTCGAATTATATGCCAATCATGATACATCCACTAGGTTGATTCCTAGACCATCAATTAATAATAAGAGGAATGAACCCGAAATAGAAATAGAACCTAGAGAAAAGAAAAATCTTTTGGCCTTGATTTTATTTCATCTCAAGCCTTAGCCATTTTGGTTGAAGGAGATAGAAATAATATTCTTAATAAAATGCCTATTTTACTTAACGTAGAAGAAGATCCTAAAACCTTTAACGAAGCAATGACTTCAAGAGATGCTTATTTTTGGAAAGAAGCTATTGATGATGAGATGGATTCAATTCTATCAAATCAGACATGGGTTTTAGTGGACTTGCCACAAGGATCACAACCTATTAGTAGTAAATGGGTATTTAGAATAAAATACAATACCGATGAATCTATTCAAACCTTTAAGGCTAGATTGGTAGCAAAAGGTTTTAAACAAAGAAAAGGGATTG
Organism: Sambucus nigra; assembly: GCA_949130495.1. Classification (NCBI taxonomy): domain Eukaryota; kingdom Viridiplantae; phylum Streptophyta; class Magnoliopsida; order Dipsacales; family Adoxaceae; genus Sambucus; species Sambucus nigra. The sequence continues at coordinate 36,435,124 of OX422217.1, forward strand.
ACTATTTCGATACTTATGCACCTGTTGCTAGAATTACATCCATACGTGTTTTTTATGGAAATTGCATCAATTTATAATCTGTTTGTGCATCAAATGGATGTTAAAACAACATTTTTGAATGGTGACCTAGATGAAGAGGTATATATGGAACAACCCGAAGGGTTTGTTTTGCCCGAAAATGAACATAAAGTTTGTAAATTAATTAAGTCACTTTATGGGTTGAAACAAGCACCAAAGCAGTGGCATGAAAAGTTTGATACAATCATTCTTTCCAATGGTTTTAAACATAACAACGCTGATAAGTGCATTTATTCTAAATTCACCGATGACTATGGTGTAATTATTTGTTTATATGTTGATGACTTATTAATTTTTGGTACAAACATGAGAGGTATATATGAAACTAAGAAGTATCTTAGTTCACAATTTAAGATGAAAGATCTTAATGAAGTGAATACCATCTTGGGTATTAAGGTTAAGAAACATAGTGGGGGTTATGCATTATGACAATCTCATTACATTGACAAAGTTATTAACAAATTTAATCACTTGAAAATAAAAGAAGCAAATACCCTATATGATTCTAGTATAAAATTATTAGAAAATTCTGGCAGAGCAGTTGCACAACTTGAATATGCTAGTGCAATTGGAAGTTTAATGTATGCGATGCATTGTATAAGGCCAGATATTGCATTTGCAGTGGGTAAAATGTCAAGACACACTAATAATACAAGTGTGGATCATTGGAAAGCAATTGGGAGGATTTTTGGTTACCTCAAGAAGACCAAAGAATTAGGTCTATTTTATTATGACTTTCCTGCAGTTCTTGAAGGATACTCTGATGCTAGTTGGATAACTAGTGCAAGTGATAATAAATCCACATCTGGATGGATATTCACCTTAGTGGGTGGGGCGGTATCTTGGGCATCCAAGAAACAAACTTGCATTACACATTCAACAATGGAATCTGAGTTTATAGCACTGGCAGCAGCCGGAAAAGAAGCAGACTGGCTAAGAAAGTTATTATTGGACATAAAGTTATGGACAAAACCAATGCCATCTCTTTCTTTATATTGTGATAGTGAAGCTACATTGTCTAAAGTGTATAACAAAGTATATAATGGAAAATCTAGACACATAAGTTGAAGGCATGAATATGTCAAACAATTAATAACTTATGGAGTTATTAATATTATATATGTTCGAACAAATAAGAATCTAGCTGACCCTCTTACCAAAGGACTTTCGAGAGATTTGGTAAAGGACACATCTAGTGGAATGGGACTAAAACCATTTTTTCAATAGTCACCGGTAATGGTAACCCAACTATGTAATAGCATTACCACTATTCCAAAGTTTAATGGGTAATAACAAGTTACTGATAAGTGATTAGTTTTGCACTGAAATTTATTCAATTTCATGTCCCTTCTAGGATGTTCAGTGCATATTGCTATGTCAAGAGGATGAGTTTAACTCTTAATGAAGTTCGTTGTCTAAAGTAGCAAAGACATGAAAGAGAACTTCACCTATATGAATATAGGAAGTGGTGCCGCTTCTAGCAAGATTTTGGGTTTATTCTTGTAAATATTCATGAATCCAAGATAGTGCACATGGCCATAATAGTGCTAAAAACATATTGAACATCTCGTAGAGATTGGGATATCTCATGTGTGATATATATCCGGTTCTAAATAATAAGACAAGGTTTAATGCATGGCACACCATTGTCTTATTAGAACTTTGATATATATTCACTAACTGAAGGTTTAAATAGAAAGATACCTCCTTGTATGCATGAGCATATCATAAGAAGAAATTCCATTAATATTAAAATCTAGTGGGGGATTGTTAGATGATTTTAATATTAATGGGTATTAATGGTTAGAGAAAATGAAAGGTTAAAACCATCAATTAATTGGAATAAGAAAAGACAAAGGGAAGTGGGAAAACAAAAGTCCCACATTGGAAAAGTGTGAAAAAGTTAGTGGGTTAATAAATGCTTTTGTGTCATAAGAGATTACTTGTGTACATTGAAGTGTATGCTACTAGTGTACACCTTAGGTCCAAGGATGGTGCTTTGCACCATCCGCACACGCGCGCGTGTGCGGAAGTGCGATTGGGCGTTTAGGGCGCTTTGGGCGCTTTAGAGGCGCACTTTGCACTTCGCACGTACGCATCATCGCGAGGAGCAGTAGGATCCTTTGATTTTCGACAACGTCAAAAGATCAAACGGTTTAGATTAAATCCATAATAAATGACACATAATTATGGCGCGGAATCGTCGGATTTTGGCGCCACTTCGTTAAGTATTAATCCGTACAGTTGCACCTTTTTAGTTCAAATCTGGAACGTTCAAAATATAGTTATATATCCAAGGGCCGTGATTAAATGACCTTTGGATGTGGTGTCTCTTCATGAACAGACACCACAAGAGGCTATATATAGAAGGCAAAATCCTGTCATAATGAATTCCGAAAATTCTCTTTCTCTCTATTATTTCTTCTTACCAATTTCATAGAGTGTTCTGGGTTATTATTCAAGTTTGCTACTTGAATAAACCCGTGGATTTGTTGTATCTTGGAGGTAATTTGCCTAGATCCGTTAGCAAACTCTGTACGAGTGGGGGCAAATAACACCTTAAGGACAGTAGTTTATTACGCCTCAAATCCAAACATCTGTTCATATTTTCTGCATAATTAAAAAAATTCCTCAACACGGACTGCGTTGTCAGTGCTTTTGTAAATTTTGGGAACCCATCTATTATAATGATTTTACATTATATATTATAATGATCGACCTCTTTATTTTTGCTTTCATACTTTTAGTTCTATATTTCTAACTAATTTGCAATAGTTTTTTCACAAGATTTGCAATGAGGTTTATTTGCAACTGATTTTTCAATAGCTTCAGTTCACAACATGTTTGATTTGCAATGATTTATAGGAGGGTTTGATTTGAAACTAACTGTTTGTAGTAGGTGTTGAGTCTGATTGTTGATTGTTTGTTGTAGGTGTTGCATCTGATTCCTACGACCATGAGCCCATGTTGTGTTGAGAGTTAAAACAATATCTACTCTTTAATGAACAAAAAGCATGCTAAAAACCTACTAACCATAGACAAAGATTCTTTTGATTAATATTACCAGGGCTCTAATTTTCATTTTACTTTTGCGCAGGGTTTTGCACAACGTTGCAGGAAAGAACGATTGTTGGATTTGTAAGGTAGTTGATGATTATGATTTATAAAGTAGTTGACCTATCTAATTTTCAATTATTGGTGTGCCTCAACCATGTACATTGTATTAACAATGACATAACATGTATTACGTTAGCATGGGTATTAACAACGACAGAACATGTATTATGTATTAAATATAACAATTGAGTGTTGTGAATAGGTACTAGGGTGCTGTGAACAAGTACTATGTATTAACTATGGGTGCAGTGAATAGGTACTACGTATATGAATAATGCGAATCAACGTTTATGATGTTTAAGGACACAAATTTCCAATTGAGTCCATATATAGTTTTGGCTCAATTCCGGACAAAAACATTTATTCATAGGATTTTATTTAATTGTAATATTCAAGACCTATGAAGTGTTTGTTGAAGACGTAGCCCCAAAGAGTATAAAGCATCATCAACATGCCGTAGTTTATGTGCCTCGTTTGTACGCCATCAACTTAGCTCCATGCTCCCAAGGTATGAATGTAATTATATGTATATAGGAGTTTGGAACAATATGTATTGGGTGTTAGGTTAATAAAAACTTCATTTTATTTTTCAGAAAGAATCAATTAGAAACTTAAAAATAAGTATATAAAAGTTTATAAAAGTTTCTGGGCCAAAATTGAACTTTTCAATCTTTCTGGCTGTTCGTTTGAAATGTCGTTCGAATGAGTTTTTTCGTTCGAACCAGATTTCGTTCGAACGAGTTTTGTCGTTCGAACCAGGTTCGTTCGAACGAGTTTTGCCAACGACCCTAACTGGACAGTCGTTCGATATGTCGTTCGAACGAATGTTCGTTCTAACGAGATATCTAACGAACGTCTAACGAGCCCAGGCTGGTCACTCGTTAGAAGTCTCGTTCGAACGAGAATCAAGTTCGTTCGAACGAACTTCCAGCGGGAACAGTTATTTAGCAGTTTTTGACAGTTTTTTCCCCACTTCTCTACTTGGTTTTCAACCAATTTTTTCATGCTTAATTATGTGCGGGAAACACATTTTCCAAGATAACTTTTCCAACTTAGTTTATCTCCTAGAGAGAGTTTGAGAGCAAAAATATTTTTAGGAAAATTTTCATGTTTTGAGTGTAATTCTTTCAAGAAAAATTTCATACACACTCTAGTTTACACCCAATTGTTTATCCAAGCTTCTATATAAATATCAATTGCTTGGAGATTGTTTTGGCACCGATTTTCTCTGCACCGAATTGAAGAGAAGTTTGTTTCATTTCTACCCATTTGGAGAAAGGCTCCATGTTAGGGTGACGGTGTGCCTAATTGCCCGATCGATGAATTTCGAGACCACGGTGGAGCTCCATTGGTTATCCGCTATTTGGAGGTTGATACAAGAAGGAGCATCACGGCTTGAGAGGGCTCGAGTTTAGGAAGTAAGTCTTTTGTCGTGTATTTTGTAATACCATTTTTAGTGGATTTGAGGCTAGGGCCGTCCCGAGGTTTTTTCCCGTTAGTGGGTTTTTCCTCGTACATCGCGGTGTTGTGTGACTTTGTTTATTTTATCTTGCTCATCATTTAGAACGCATGCTTTAGGTTTAATTCAAGATAAAATTGGGTTTAATTATCACACTCATTTAATTTGGGACTTAAATTAAATATTGGGTAAAATTGGTTTATTCAAGTCTCTTGCATTAATTTGGTTTCGCCTAATTTTGGATATAATTGTTAATCATGACTTAGGCAAATTTCTAGGACTTGAATTATGTTTTAATTTGTTTTGTGAAATTAAAACTTGTTGTTTTGTTTGAAAGTTGAACCATCATCTCCTTTATAACGCTTCCGCATCGATTTATATAAAAGGAAATTATATATATTTTAATTGGGACAAAACTGCGCTTATAAATTGGTATCAGAGCCAAAAACGATAAATTATTTCGTTAAAGATCCTTTACTTTTTGGCTAAATATTGATTTTCCCCATTTTCAAAATTTCCTATTTTTGATGGTTCTAACTACGCGTATTGGAAAGCGCGAATGAAATTGGCACTTAAATCTATCGATGAACGTCTTTGGATGTCTGTTGTTAACGGTTGGACCCCACCAACACATTTAATTGAAAATGTACATGTTCCCATACCCGTTGATAGATGGACTGAAAATGAGTTTAAACTTGCAAATTTTAATTCCCGCGGTTTAAATGCCTTATTTAGCGCTGTCGCACCGGATGAATTCCGACGTATTATGACGTGTGAAACCGCTAAAGAAGCTTGGGATATTTTACAATTAACTCATGAAGGAACGAGTGTCGTTAAAGCTTCTAAACTCCAAAACCTCACCACTCAATTTGAAACTATCAAAATGGATGAAAAAGAAACTTTTGATAAATTTTATGCTAGACTTTCTGATATTGTCAATTCATCCTTTAACTTAGGAGAGAAAATACTTGACGACCGTGTAGTAAAAAAATTTTTAAGGTCCCTACCCGATAGATTTATTCCAAAGGTAACCGTTTTAAATTCTTTACCCACTTTAGCCTCTACGAAATTAGAAGAGCTTGTAGGTGATTTACAAACCTATGAACTAGATATGTTTCCCTCTAAAACTGAAAAGAAAATTGAAAAGGGCGTTGCTTTAAAAGCCCGCAAAGAGGTTAAACAAGTAGTAGAGAGCGATAGTGATAGTGACACGGAAGATATGGTTTTGTTTGCTCGTAAATTTAGAAAATTTCTTAAATTTAACAAAGATAAAGTTAAAAATGATTTTAAGAAATTTGAATCTTCTAAACATGATAAAAACGAGAAGATTTCTAAAGCCGATGAGATACCTAAACCTAGTAATGAAAATATTGATAAGGACGAGTCTAATAAATGTTTTGGTTGTGAAGGTTATGGCCATAGGGCTTTTGAGTGCCCCACTAAACTAAGGAAAGAGGGTAAACGACCCATTTCATATAATGCGACCCTTAGTGATAGTGATAAGGAAGAGAAGCCCGAATCCCCCACTAAGAAAAACTTTGTGGCTTTTATGGCACATGTGAGTGATAATGAGAACTCATCGGATGATGAAATTATAGCACATGCCACTTCCAAGGTCATTGTACATGATTCTCTTATTTTTTATGATAGTGAGAGTGAAGAAGAAGAAGAGAGTGAAAATGAAGAAGAGGTTGATATGAGTGAACTTCAAAATGCTTTTCATGAATTATATAAAGAATCTATTAAATTGAAAAGAGCTAATTTGAAGTTAGAAGCGAGTTTAAGAGAGAGTGTCAAGGTCATTGATGAAAGTGCCTTAATATAAGACCTTAGGACACATGAGAGGACTCTTCAAGATAAGCTTAACTATGTAGAAGGCGAGAGAGATAGCCTTAGGGGTTTAATGGAATCCTTGAAAAAGGAACTTCTTGGTTTTGAAGAGCGAAATGTTTTACTAGAATCTAAAATTTTAGAATTGGAAAATAAATTAAAAGATTCTAGTAATGTCAAATTTGATTTGGAGTGTCGTTCGGAAAAACTAGATAAAATGTTAGGAACGGTTCAAATTAAAAATGACACTTTTGGTTTAGGCTTCAATTCTTGTAATGATTTTAACCCTAAAGTCAAAACCAATGTTTTAGGAGAATCTTCTAGGAATGCATTTAATGATCACTCCTTAGATAAATCTTTTCGACATGTTCTCACTTGTACACATTGTGGTCGACAAGGTCATCTTAGGAAATTTTGTTTAGATCTTAAACGAATTCCTAGAAAATCCCATAGTAAAGTAACCACGATAGCTAACGTTTCTACACCCCAAGATAGTAATTCTTCATTAATTTGGGTTAGGAAATCCGACTTGGTTGCCTCACAAAATAGGAATTTTGATTCTCATTTACTTACACATGCCTCCTCCCTTGCTAAATCTAAAGGATAAATGTGTTAGTGTTTGCATACTTTAGCGTTTGTATTTCATGCTATATTCATATGCTAAATGTATGCTTGTTTAGTCATTTTCTAGTCATTGCCTTATTTCATATCACATGCTAGAAATTATGACTTGTTTATCTTTTTGTATTATATCTTATGTTTGAATCGACTGCATAATATAAAAAGATTTTTGTTTATCATTTGTGTTTTATTTATTTCATTTAAGCTTAATAAAAATACAAATGATTTTTGTTTGTCCTTTTGAGTAAATATTTATTTTTGATTAAAAATGTTAAAAACTCAAAAAGATTTTGTTTTGTGTAAATTTTGGTTTGACACACTTTAAGTGGCATATACTCGTGTTTGAATCCTATCGTTTAGGCTTCCATGTGGCTAGAACTTTTGGTTTAGACTTTCAATCCTTAAAATGTTCTTTACCATGCTTTATATGGAGTAGTTGGATTTTGTATTGATTAAATGGATTCCATTTTCATATGCCTCTATTCACACATGCACGAGCTCTTCTGAAATCTTAAATGTCACATGTTATATTTGAGCTTTTTGAGGTGTTCTCCTATCAATCTAGTCATCTACATATCTATGACCTAGGAGGACTAGTGCATGTCAAAATCCGTTGCATGTGAGATTTGTGCGAAAAATGAAAACATGATAAATTTAAATGTGCACGGGGAAGGGCTCCGAAAGGACTAAGTGATCCTTTGCGAATAGTAAGCCACCGTTAATTGGATCTAAAAGAAATACGTGATCCAAAGGCCTAAAAACAGAATATATGGCATTCAAAGAAAGCAATTGCCAAGGCCTATGTTTGTTTGATATATTCATTCAAATGCAAAAGAATATATATGCTCATTGAGGGAGAATTGGATGGTATATCAACGGTTTGCACAATGTCCGTTTATCCTAGTTGTCTTTAATGTCATGACTCTATTTGGTTTGTAGAATCATCATCATGCTAGGCTTGTATGCATTGTGTATGTTTGTCCATTGAGTTCAATCTTTATATTGTCACATGAGGTTATATTTAACTGTGATGAAGTTTGCAATCAAATGAGAACTCCGTGAACGTTTCTTAAGTGTTTGGGCCTAAATTTAATTGTTGCTAGTTCACACCCCTACACTTCCGTTTCCATATGACACATTTTTGCCATACGAGTGTGCAAACTTATTGTATTTTGTGTCATGTGTGTGTTTATATCTATATATATATGAAAGTGCTTCATTGATATATTTCTAGTATATATATATATGATATTTGTTTGTCTTTTCCTTGCTTTTATTGCCCATATGCTTTCACGTCATATCACCTTAAGCTTTCACATGCTGTTTATTAGTTCTTTATCCTTTGCCTATTCCCGAACAAAAAAGGGGGAGAATGATGATAGGGGGAGAAATGGTATCTAATCCTATTATTATCGTATCTTCGTTTGAGGGAGATTTATCTTAGGGGGAGACGTCTTTCTAAGTAGGTCATGTGTTTAAAGGGAGAATTAATTTAGGGGGAGTAATTAATTAATTGCATTTAATACCTTGATATTCCCTATGCATTTGATGAGTTTGCTTAAGTGTGCAGGAATTATTCTAAAGCGGCATCTTTCTATGGCAAAGCGTTTTGATCCCTGGGTTGTGTCAAGATTGGGCGGGTTATGTTTTGAGTCTAGTAGAGCTTGACGGCCCTTTAGGATTTTTTTTGTTTGGTTTTTGTCCCGGAATAGCCAAAGGGGGAGATTTGTAAGGACACAAATTTCCAATTGAGTCCATATATAGTTTTGGCTCAATTCCGTACAAAAACATTTATTCATAGGATTTTATTTAATTGTAATATTCAAGACCTATGAAGTGTTTGTTGAAGACGTAGCGGCTAAGAGTATAAAGCATCATCAACATGCCGTAGTTTATGTGCCTCGTTTGTACGTCATCAACTTAGTTCCATGCTCCCAAGGTATGAATGTAATTATATGTATATAGGAGTTTGGAACAATATGTATTGGGTGTTAGGTTAATAAAAACTGCATTTTATTTTTCAGAAAGAATCAATTAGAAACTTAAAAATAAGTATATAAAAGTTTATAAAAGTTTCTGGGCCAAAATTGAATTTTTCAATCTTTCTGGCTGTTCGTTTGAAATGTCGTTCGAACGAGTTTTTTCGTTCAAACCAGATTTCGTTCGAACGAGTTTTGTCGTTCGAACCAGGTTCGTTCGAACGAGTTTTGCCAACGACCCTAACTGGACAGTCGTTCGATATGTCGTTCAAACGAATGTTCGTTCTAACGAGATATCTAACGAACTTCTAACGAGCCCAGGCTGGTCACTCGTTAGAAGTCTCGTTCGAACGAGAATCAAGTTCGTTCGAACGAACTTCCAGCGGGAACAGTTATTTAGTAGTTTTTGACAGTTTTTTCCCCACTTCTCTACCTGGTTTTCAACCAATTTTTTCATGCTTAATTATGTGTGGGAAACACATTTTCCAAGATAACTTTTCCAACTTAGTTTATCTCCTAGAGAGAGTTTGAGAGCAAAAATATTTTTAGGAAAATGTTCATGTTTTGAGTGTAATTCTTTCAAGAAAAATTTCATACACACTCTAGTTTACACCCAATTTTTTATCCAAGCTTCTATATAAATATCAATTGCTTGGAAATTGTTTTGGCACCGGTTTTTCTCTACACCGAATTGAAGAGAAGTTTGTTTCATTTCTACCCATTTGGAGAAAGGCTCCATGTTAGGGTGACGGTGTGCCTAATTGCCCGATCGATGAATTTCGAGACCACGGTGGAGCTCCGTTTGTTATCCGCTAATTGGAGGTTGATACAAGAAGGATCATCACGGCTTGAGAGGGTTCGAGTTTAGGAAGTAAGTCTTTTGTCTTGTATTTTGTAATACCATTTTTAGTGGATTTGAGGCTAGGGCCGTCCCGAGGTTTTTTCCCGTTAATGGGTTTTTCCTCGTACATCGCGGTGTTGTGTGACTTTGTTTATTTTATCTTGCTCATCATTTAGAACGCATGCTTTTGGTTTAATTCAAGATAAAATTGGGTTTAATTATCACACTCATTTAATTTGGGACTTAAATTAAATATTGGGTAAAATTGGTTTATTCAAGTCTCTTGCATTAATTTGGTTTCGCCTAATTTTGGATATAATTGTTAATCATGACTTAGGCAAATTTCTAGGAATTGAATTATGTTTTAATTTGTTTTGTGAAATTAAAACTTGTTGTTTTGTTTGAAAGTTGAACCATCATCTCCTTTATAACGCTTCCGCATCGATTTATATAAAAGGAAATTATATATATTTTAATAGGGACAAAACTGCGCTTACATGATGATTGATTATTTGTTATTGGTTGATAAGAGTTAATTGATAGGCAGCAGCAAACAACCACTGACAAGCAGTAGCAAGCAACAAACAGTCCTTTTTGATGAGATCTGGAAGAGTGAGTTTTGCTACATTGTACACCACTTCTATTTTCTTTATATCCTTTTTAATTTATTTTTAATTTTGAAACCATATCCATTATGTGGTTAAAAACATTTAAGTGTACCACGTGATTAATAATTAGAGAGAAGTTAAGTTACATGAAAAACAATGCAGGGGGTGTTTGTTGATGCAGAGCGTGTAATGTGCTTTGCGCTTGGATGAGTTGCAATCCGATATTTGTTACATTAACTCAGTATGTGTTGTTATTATATTCATTTGGTTATGTGTGTTCTTATTAAAATAGTTGGAGCAAGCCGTAGTTGAAGTGCCTTAATATTATTCCGTTTGAAGTTAAAATAGTATGTTTTGGAAAAATGCCATAACTTTTTAATAGTAAATCGGATTTAGGCGATTCTGGCACCATTGGATTCGTATCGTTCGTGCCTAGCTAAAAACGTTTTGAGCTATTTTTGGCACTGTTCAAGGGGTCAAAATTGACTTTAAAGTCGGCAATTCCATTTTTCCTCTGTCAGATTTGGTTCGTGTAAGGGTTTTTCGTCAAATTTTTTACCTATTCTAATTGCGTCCTTGGATATTTCTTAAAAAAATTTCACATTTAGTGGAAGTCTTACGAATTCTGTGAAAATAAAGGACATGAATCATCATAGTGTAAATTAAAATTAGACCAAGAAAAGAAACTCATTAGTCTTAGAACTGAAGATAAAATTAAGCCTCTAGAAAAAGAATCGTGTTTTGTTAAGTAACATTATATGGTTTAAATTTCATTGTAGGTTTCGAAGTTAAATTGTTTTATTGTCACAACTTTTGAAGAATGGTGTTAAATTTTAACTTGCAACGTGTATTCACTATTTTCAAGTGTTTTTTTAGTATGCCTTCTTCCCTGTTTGTCTAACACAGGACTCAATCAGGTATCTATTTTGCTCAAGATGGTCATTTCTCACTTTCTCGACAGGTATTTTCTCCCTTGTTTTATTCTTAATGAAGAAAAGGATGTTTGGTGTTTTTTCGATGAGTTCCAATATATTTAGTAAAATTTGAATTGTCGACAAGTCTCTTAATCTACTGAAAATCTATCTACTATAATACATTTTGAATGACCCATCATTCTATGGTTAATGATAATCTGAATGTTTGTGGCGGTTGAAATTTATGCAACATGGTGTGAAATTAAGTAATCTATAGACTATAGTATAGTAAGAACGAAAACCTATCACAAATTTTGTTCTTCCTCTAGAAGATCATGACAGAGTTGAGGCAGAACAAACAGCTACATGTTAACATCCTCAATCACGAATTAAAAACCACACCTATATATTTGAAGTTATAAATGAAATAAAGAGATTGCACAAAAATGTTTTCTATCCTGATTTTGTTCAGCCTTAAATTGATTTTGCACAATTGGCTTTTTCAACAGGTCATATTGTTTGTGGTGGGGAGGGGTGTGCAAAATTAGGGACATGGAGTGGTAGCGGTAGGGGTGTGCAAAATTATCGACCACCCAAAGCTTTAGCTCCTGATCTCTATCATTATCACAAATGAGGTTAGACGTTTGTACTAATCTCAATTTAGTTTTTGTTCATGTTTTGTTCTAAAATTATTCAGGGTGCACATAATATATGGCTATCAAGAGAAATAGATCAAGAGCACTCATAACATCAGGTACTCCCTCTCAAGAGCAAACTTTATATGCCCAACTCCCTCTCAAGAGCAAACTCCCTCTCATAATACATGGCATTCGTGTTAAATCCTTGCTATTATATTTAAGGAGATTCTTCTTTTTGTTCATTTTTAGTTTGTCCAATTGCGTATGCCCAACTCTCATTGTTATTGCTTGCAATTGGAATCACATTTACACTACTATTTTCAAATTTCAAGTACATTTTTCCTATATCTTGCAGTGCGTTTGGATAAAAATTCTGGTACATGTGTTTAGTTGTATACGTGTAGTGAAAAGTGTGGCATGGGAATGTCCGAAATGGCATTCGTTATGCTGAAAAAGTTCAAGTACTTTAATATGACTTTTGTTTTTTTTTCACTGTTCTCTATACTGAATATTCTCTCATATAGGTATGCATGGATGCCCTGTTCCCAGATCTAATTTCTATGTTCAAGATTACAGTTGAAGATGGATTCATTATCACACAATTACGAACAAACACAAATATGGTGATTGTATATTTAGTTATGTGATTGTATCTTTGTTCAAAAAACTGATTATTTATGTTTATTGTTTGTCAAATCATACCGAAAACCGAGAGGGAGAGAGTGATAATGGCGAGAGGTGGGAAGAAGGATGGGAAGACATCAGTAGTAGCACCTAATCTAGAAGCAAATGAGTGCAAAAAGACTTAAAAGAATTGCAATTTTCAAAAATATGCTCTCCGGTGCTCCCGCAAAGGCCTTCTTAGTTTCTCTCACCCCAGCCAAGATGGTGGTCAAACACCACGGCAGAGACATTTTTAAGAAGTCCCATAGAAAGAATAAGTTCATATTGTCCTTTCCCGGCCTTCTATCTCCCATCTCTGAATTTGGTATTTTTTTTTATATTTTTGGATTTGTTGTTACCCCTTAAATAGGGTGGATAGTCCAATAAACAAAGGAGACTATGTCCAATTTTTTTAAAAAATCGACACTTTATTTTTTTGAGATACAGTAAATTTGATTGATGAATATTGTATATTTCATTTTATATGTGAATTTTTTTGATGAATTTAAATAATTTGGATGTTGGAATATTTTTTATTTGTTAAGCAGGGTGATTAGTTCCATAAACAAAGGAGACTGTGCCCAATTTTTTTTTTAAATTTGACATTTTTTTTTATTGTGACACAATGTGAATTCGATGGATGAATATTGTATATTTCATATTATATGTGAATTTATTTGATGAATTTAGACTATTTGAATGTTGTTGGACAATTTGTTTTTCGTTAAGCATGGTGAACAGTCCTATAAATAAAGGATATTATGGCCAATTTTTTTAAAAGTACACTTCGAAATTTTTGCGTTTCGCTATTACGTACTTTGAAAAATTATCGCCGTTTCACGATTACGTACTTTGATAAATTTCGTCGTGCCTTCAGGCACGGGCATACGCTAGTGTGTGTGTGTGTGTGTGTGTGTGTGTGTGTGTGTGTGTTGAGGGTAACATGTGTTTTCCATTATAATAAAAAAAATTATGAGTCAATTTTTTTATGTTTAAATATTGCTACTAAATTGTCTTATGGGGTGTGTCTATGGTGATTTAGGAATATTGTAATGATATAGATATCAATATTTATTTCCTTCACAATTGTAGATTAGAAAATATCACTACTTGATAATATTTCTATATTTTAGTACAAAATAGTTTCAGTCAACAAATTATATCATTTGTTTATTCACATTACTTCTTAAGCTTCGATTTATTTGATGAGATTGAATTTTCATTGAAGTATGGAGTAAAATAAAGTAGAATCTCTATTAATTTATGATATGTTTTTATTTTCGAGTTGAAATATTTTGAGATAGTTTACATTTTCATATTGATACTAATTGTTTGAAGCAATGAACATTTGACCTTCCTAATATTTTATGTTGTTGACCAAATTTTTTTATACATGGTCATATAATTTCTTTTCTCATAAGACCATTTCCATTGAAAACCAATTATTATTAGAACTTTGAGGAGGAGGGGAAAAATCTCATTCCACTGGCTATATCTAAATCGATCGAATTATTGACAAGTCAGAAAATGTTTTCAAAACTGAAACAAATGTTGTTATTGTAGTTTTCATTGGATTGTGACTGCCAACCCATTTTAGTGCAAATAATGCTATACCACAAGAATACTTCAAAGTGTGACAAATATCCATTTAGTATCTATTTTTCATTTATGACAAGTTGATTTCTTTAAATGTCATTTAAACTTGTTGATGAAATATGTTGTTTAGAGTCATTATTGTAGTTTAATGGGTTACCTTAATTTATCTAATTTATGAAATTGATTAAATAATAAGTAATAATAAGAAAATTATAAAATAAAAATAGAAGAAAAAATATAAACAAAAATTAACATTTGTTTAGATTAACTTAAAAAGCACTAACACCAAAATATTTTTCCTAAAAAAAATACAAGATCCATTTGAAAACTTAAAATCCTATTCTTGCGTTCGCTTCACTAGTTTGGCACACAGCTCAGCCTCCCATTTGTCGAAAATGGACGAATTTTGCTCCTCCAAATATGCACATTTAGAGTGGTCCATAATGGTTGACTACATCATTTTTAACATTAATTTATATTTCCTTCAATTTTTAAATGATATTTGAAAATTCGTCCACAACAAGTCTTGCTTCGAGTTAGCCTAAACTTTTCTTGGTGTAAATCAATTGAATACAAGCATGTGATTATGTCCATGACATCTTCAAGAATAGGGGAGGTAAGTGATGAATTGAATTTCTTCTTCTCTTTTGTGTATCTCTATTGATGGGCAAGCCACCTTAGATAAATATAAATGGTGCAAAGTGTACTCATGTCCTTGATAATTTTGCGAAAAGGTATTATCAAGGCATACCTTTTGGTGGTAACTCCATATGTTTGATAAATTATGTCATGAAGGTTCCCCAGATAATTTTTACAGGATGGGAAAATACGTCCGATGGACTCATGTCCTTGATAATAGTTCTCTATATTAAAAATGTAGGTAAAAATTTTCACAAGTCCACTTTTTGATTCACCCTATTAATGAATCCATCGGATGTATTTTCCCACGCTGTAAAAATTATGGCATCATCATCCCCTGAAATATTTTTCTTTAGGTGGTTCCTTTTATTTATTTTACTATCGGGGGTTTCTTGTGTTTCTTGGAATTTTCTATCTTAGTATTTATTTTGTTAGTAGGCATATATATTTTATACTATAAGTTGAGTATAAGTTGAGAAGATGTTGAAAGTGTTTCTAAAGGTTAGAACTCGATTGAAAATTAAATTAACGACGGAAAATGTCAAATTTGAGGGGTATTAATGCAACTTCGTGGTACGGTAAAAATTCGCATCGTACCGTTTTGTACCAAAAAATTGGTAATGGTTTACATTTTTATTTATTGATAATTGAAACTACAGAAATCGAAATTACTGATTTTTTTATGATTGGTTTTGGTTTAAACATTTTAAAAACCTATTTACCGAAATTACAGCTTATAAATTACTAAAACATAATTTTTCAAATTTACCCAACTAATATACGTAAATTATAAACTAGATATACGAAATATTTTTTTATGTAATATAATTAACTTATTAATTTCTCTTTGAAACTTTCATGATTAAAAGAACCAAAATATTGAGAGGAAAAATAAATAAATAAGCATAACTAAAGCAAAAGGTATTAATGAAACAAAATTGTTCAGCAAGTAAAGGTCCAAAATGCTTGTTAAATTCCGAAGAAATGCTTAGTTAAATGGAAATGAAGTGTAAGCAGGTAAATGGACAAAATGTTTGTCTAGTACATTTCTTTAAACTCCCACATCGGTTGAGTTTTGAAGCTTCTTCCTATTGCTTTCCTTTAACTAGACTTTTTGGTGTACATCTTAAAAGAAGGTAGTTAGTTAGCTGTAAGAAGTGAACCGACTCCCAGTTCAAAGATTTGGTGTCCCTTCTTAGTTTAGTTTTAAAAAATTAACTAAATATAAAACAATGTTAAGCATACTTTTTTTAGTTTAATTTTTATTGAAATATTATTTATTTTTTCTTTAAAAGATTTCGGTATTTACTTAAAAAACTGATTTTATCGATGAACCGCACAGTTCGGTTTTCGTTTAGTCACAAGTGTACTAACTAGTAAAATTGATAATTTCAGTTTAGTGAATTTAGATAAGTTTTGGTTTTGGTATACTCTTTTTATTGACCAAAATAACCGATACCAGCCCTAAACATGACTGTCTAGAGCTACTTTCACCTTTTGCATTCAACCCAAACAACATTCTGGGATAAATTTCCCCCTATGGTAGTTGAGATTGAAGTATTTTTTTATAAGTAAAGGTATCAATAAAAGACCCGCCTAAGGGGGAAGAAACCCGTATACTAGAAGTATACCAGAAACATAAAAATGGATAGGAATAAAAAATGCCGAGAACTAAACAACAAAATACTACTCGATACTATCAAGTGCCTCCACAAAATCCATAAAAAAAAGAGATGATGTTGGCTCCCTCTTGTGCCAGCTAAGCAATGTACTTAGGAACACGTAATGCATTATAAAAGGGCCTAATTCCTTACCTTCAAAGCACCTCATGTTTCTCTCTAACCATAATGTCCAAAAGATACAATCTAGGACCATCTGCCATATGTTCATCTCTCCCTTCCACCCCCTAGGAACCCGCCAAATTGCTATTAAATCCTGCACCATCTCTACTAACACTCATTGCACCTAAAAAATAGATTAAAAGTGACCCTTAGAGCTTTATACATGCAAAAAAGCAAAAGAAGGTGATTAGTTGTCTCCTTCGTCACCTTACATAACCAACATTGATTAGTTAATCTACTCCTTTGTAGGTCACCGACATAAATATTTCCTATTTAACTATTATCCATGTGAAGAAAGTAACTTCAGAAGACGCCTTCGATCTCCACACTTTTATCTATGGAAATGGTAAAGACACCCCTCCCAATTAAATCCTGGGTGATCAGTCCATTACTAAATTAAACATGTATCATTATTCTCATTTAATTTAATAAATGACTGATCACGTGGTATTTAATTGATTGGGGTGTCATAATGGCTCTCTCACCGCCTAACTAAAAATTAAGTAGTACTTTTAATCGAAAATCCACCTTCCTTACATCTAGACCATATCAAATTATCTTCTGCTCCATTCGGAATCAGATCCATTTCAAACAAATCAAAGAATTCTTCAGCTTCCTTTAACTCACAAACGCGAAGCCTCCTTCTAAATTTTGGATTCCAGGTCATCCGATCTCTAGCCACATCTATTGCTCAAGCACCCATCCTTACTAATCCCTTCTTAAACGGAATATCTAGAGGAAAATACACTTTAAGGTTCTATCCTTCCCCTATTGATCTCTTCCAAATCTAACTCTTCTCCCGCCCCTAAGATAGAATGACATATTCTTCTACGTCCTTGGCAATGTGCTTCCACAAACCTACTGATTAGTCATAAATTCTTCATATTTATCCCCTTAATTTTGGTATTTTTTTGTTCCCGTGCATTGTAAATAGCTTGCATTCATCTCATATTTATGCTACTAACCCTTTTTGGCAAGTATTTCATGTTTTGTGTATCTCTTATGTGTTTTACAGGTATTTCATGCAAGAAAGATGGAAAAGAGAACTCAAAAGAGTGAAAGAAACTCAGAAATGGGATGTTCAAGTGAATTTTTGTAATTTTGAAGTTTTATTCCGGAGGTGGGTCCAATAGGAAAGTTGTAGAGCTTTCAATTACAAGAACACTGAAAAAAGGGACCTCAATCCGAGCTATAGTGAATAAGTTATGGTCATTCGATGTTGAGGAGATAATGAAGAGAAGTTGATTCTATGAACATGATCGATCCGTTTTCCAAAATAAAAGGATCGATTCGGAAATAGGGTCATTTCGATTGGAATTTAAAAAGGATAGATCCGGACCCCAAAGTTCATTGCATCAGGCATATTTAGAGGATCGATCCAATTGAAATAAAAAAACGATCGATCGGGTCATCAGGAAGATTGATCCAAAATTATTTGGCAGATCAATCTGGGGTTCGAGATTTGTGATTATCCTGTTCAAGATAGATTCTTGCATGACTCCAACTCTTATATTTTTCGTAGTGTATATATTCAATGTCCTTCGAGACATTAAGGGGGGATTCTACTCAGTTTTTAGAGGAGTTGTTTAATTAGTTTTGATGAGAGAACAATAAAAAAAAAAACTTGTTTTCATTTAAAGAGTTTGCTGTAAGGATTTGATTCAAGCTTCTGCAATTCAAGTAAATTCATTCCATTCTTGCGTTCATAATTTCTTTAATTAATTGATTATTTAATAATTTCATTCTTCTTAATTCTAAGTTACTAGTTAAGATGTTTTCTTTTATTAAAATTATGCTTTCTTCTTGTTTTAATATGTCCGGTCAATTTTCTAAGGGTTGGGATGCATGAATCCCACCCGATGTTCTTGATTAATGCGTAAAATTTGATTTTGAATTAAATAACTGATTTAATCGTGTTATATGGTTATCACAATCATTGTAGGACTTTTGATCTCGTTTGCCCTAGGTAATCGGGATGCTTAAAAGTGAAATGCGCGTGTAGCTAATATGACACAACTTTACTCATCTATTGATTATATATGATGCGGGGTAAGATCCCTCATATATGTAATGCTTGGGAGTACTAAAGAGTATTTTTACTCAGATATTTCAATTCCGAATTAAGTTTTAACATTGATAAATGAACTAGTGTTGGTGGAGTGTATCCTGACTCATTTTTCTCACTTGCACTTTTCATTACAATTTTTAATTTTCTTAAGTAGGTCAAAAAGCTTTTAATTTATTTCTAAATTCTATAGGTAATTTTCTTATTATTTCTGCTTATATTTATTCCATCTCCCAAAATCACCTTTTCGTTCTTTTTATAGTCGATTTAGGGTTCACAATCTTTCCAACGTCGTTACGACTTCGTTCGTCCTTTTTCCCTTTGAAGAAGATCTCGACTTACCGGATTTATTACTAATTCAATAGGCTTTCACTTGAGCCTATGTCAGCACGAACACTAGATACACATTTGTGGTCACGTTAAGTTTTTGACACCGTTACCGGGGAATTAGGTAGACTTTAGGTTAGGTTGGTTAATCCCAAATTTCACCTTAAAATAAAAAAAACAAATTCAGAAAATTAAAATAAAATTCCAAAAATATGGGTATCACGTTTGTGAATTGCCCAATTTGAAATGTCTTACTTTAACTCTTTTGGTGGCTTTAATTGTTATGATAATAGTGAGGAGGAGGCACTCAAGATTTATGAACATTGGATCAATATCGCTAAAAATGAGTCTCATAAATACAAGCCCAGTGCTATGTCCATCCAAATTTATCAAAATGAAAGGCTTGAAGATGAAAGTCTTGAAAAAGAGTATCGGGAAAAAATCGTTATAGGGAGCAAGAGTTGGATGCATTTTTTGAACCCAATGAGGATTTTTCTTACGATATTTTTGAAGTTGAAGAATATTTTCAACCAAATGAGGAATCCGAGGTTCTAGAGCCAAGGAAGCATACTTTGAAAGAACTCTTACTTATTAGCAAAAATCATTTGGATGACGGAGTTAAAAATTAGAGCAACTAGCAAGGAGATTAATTCTTATCTAGAAAGATTAAGGGAGGCTGATACTTGCGTTTCACCTAAAAAATTTAAGGGCGAAAGCATCGAGAGTGATCCAAGTACTTTTGAATTTCAACCTCTTTTAAATATTTCAAAATCTATTGAGGTTGAAGATCCTTTGTTTCCTTGTGTCCCCACTATTATCGAACCATTAAAGCTATCTCGGGAGTTAGATGAAAGTCTTGAGGACGTTGACCCAATTCTTGAACGAGAATGTGTGTTTAAGATGCTTCATCTTGTGGGCTATTCACTTACACGCCTCCAATTGAAAATTTTTTAGGAGAGGATTTTGAGGACAAGGGCCCTTTACTTAAATTGTTTTCGAAGATGGAATCTTCCTTTTTGTGTGACCCACTTACCATACTACTTGAAAAATCTTTGGGAGGGGATTATATTTTTCATGGATCCCAATTGTACTTGTCGCCCTTGACATCCAAATCCCTCACCATCCCTTTAAAAATTTTAATTGGTAATGGTACATTTCTTCTACTTTACACATACCTTCCGTTGTACAAATGAAATTCTTATCTTCCAGGAGGCGTAAATGAAAATTATGGTACAACGATTATCCCTCAAAGTCAAATCGTGTTTTGGGTGGACCCTCAATTTTTTTGACTTCTAGTGTATGAGTTATTATAATTTCAAATCGTAGGTTGTAAAATAGTTAGCTTATTTCTTTTTTTTCTTTAGTTTAGAGTTTTTTTTATTCTTTTTTCTATGCTTGGTTCTAATATGTCTTGTAGATTCAACAGACTCGTAATTATCGAGGATCACTCCATTTTTGGTAATATCTTTATTTTCCTCTCTTTATGTTGTGTTCTTGATTCGCATTGAGTACAATGCAACATTTAAGTTAGGAGGTGTGGGATATTCTTCCCGTTTATTGTTTAGATTCATTGATTTGATCACATGTTCTTTCCAAGTGTGTTTTTTTGATAGAAAATTTCCAAAAAAAATTGAAGAAGTTTGAAAAATCCAAAAATATTCTTCTTCAAAATAAATAAAAATTGGAATATAAAAGCTTCAAAAATATCACAAATATTTTGTCTTAAGTTGTAAAAATCAAGAGCACAAAGCCGAAATTGACCAAATATGAAAGTTGAAAGAAAATTGACGACTTAACGAATAAGTGGAGAGATTAACAAACCCGGTGAGATTTCGAGCTTATCATTTTTCGTGAGTTTTTAAATCAATCCGAGTTAACGTTTTACTCAAAGTTGTTTTCAGCATGTTGAAAAGTCGTTGATGATCTAAATCCTTTATTTTGATCGGTTACGGGAAATGTGTGGGATGTTGTGTTTAAAAATGCGCTAACATATCTCTAAATTAAATTAATCTCGAGATGCATATGGTAAAACAACTCGCATTTGGACAATGAAGTAGGCCATCATTTGTTACCCAAAAAGATTATCCATAAAAAGTCATGAAATTTTTTCCCTTTTCTACCCAATTTGAGCCTAATAATTTTTTTCATTTTTGTTTGATAACCCGAAAAACCCACATTGACCCGGAATTGTGAAAGTTGAAAATCCAAGAAATTAAGTCCGAAAAGTGCATAAAAAGAGGCAAGGAAAAAATAGAAAAATGCTCAACAAAAATAACAAGAAAAGAAAAACATGAAAAGATAGAAAAATGAAAAAAAATTAGCAAAAGCCCAAAAAGAGCAGTAACAGATGACATAAGAACACTCCCCAATTCCGAAATTCACATTCCCATTTTACCCAATTACACCTAAAAACCCAAGAAAGTCCTAACCGAGTTCGAATTGCGAAATTGTCTATCGCGTGGAGAGCTAAGGCACAAAAGATAATAAAAGAGATTACATGGCGTGAAAAAGATATGCTGTTTCCCATTTCCCTATGACCGTATTCCGATGAAGAGATCTTTTCACCATAAAATTTTCGTATTTCAAAATGATCTGCATGAATTTGTGTCCATCATATTTACTCCTTTTATCATGCACACCGAGAGAATGGCCACACTTTCGAGAGATTCATTTGTGAGTGTATCCAGTGAGATTATGAAATTAAAGCGAACTTTCAAAAAGTAACGTAATGATCAATCGGAGGAAATTAGCGGTTCGATTTTTGGCTTCGCACACACACACTATGGCTTGAAACTAGTGAATATGATTTTATAGTGAACAGTTTTTTGGGAGTTTAAATTGTACAATTTTTAAATATTTTGATTTTTCTTTGATTCAATAACGAATTTCTTGGGTATATTCACTACAAACCCTCATGACACATCACTCATCCTACTAGGGTAACCTAGAGGTTTAAAGGTCTGTTTCATACGCTAAATGCAATCGCTCGCCCACAAAAGAGTTATTCTATCCCATTTTAGAGTTGGACCATGTTTGATTCTTTTACATTGCTCGGGACGCACAAAGTTCTATGTTAGGGGGGTTTGATTAGGCATAAATTCATCACATTAATCCCCTAAAATTCGGTTTTTTTATGTTCTCGTGCATTGTAAATATCTTGGATTTATCTCATATTTATGATAATAACCCTTTTTGGCAAGTCTTTCATGTTTAGTATATTTTTTATGTGTTTTACAAGTATTTCATGCAAGAAACACGGAAAAGAGAACTGAAAAGAGTGAAAGAAACTAAGAAATGGGAAGTTCAAGGGAATTTTCGTAAATTTTAAGCTTTAGTCCAGAGGTGGGGCCAACTGGAAAGTTGTAGATATTTCAATTACAAGAACATTGGAAAAAATGACACCTCAATCCGAGCTACAATGAAGAAGTTATGGTCATTCGAAGTTGAGGAGATAATGAAGAGAAGTTGAGTCTGTCAACCAGATCAATCCGTTTTCCAAAATAAAAGGATCGATCCGAAAATAGAATCGATCTGGCTGGAATTTAAAAAGGATCGATCCTTTCCCCAAAGTTAACTGCATCAAGCATATTTAGAGGATCGATCCGGTTGAAATAAAAAAAGGATTGATCGGGTTATCAGGCAAATCGATCCAAAATTATTAGGCAGATCGATCCGGGGTTCGAGATTTGTGATTATCATGCTCAAGATAGAGTCTTGCATGACTCCAGCTCTTATATTTTTAGTAGTGTACATATTTCAAAGTCTTCCCAGACATTAAGGGGGCTTCAACTCAGTTTTTAGAGGAGCTATTTAATTAGTTTTGAGGAGAGAAAAATAAAAAACCCTAGTTTTCATTTAAAGAGTTTGCTATAAGGATTTGATTCAAGCTTCTACAATTCAAGTAAATTCATTCCATTCTTTCATTCATAATTTCCTTAGTAATTTGATTATTTAATAATTTCATTATTCTTAATTATAAGTTACTAGTTTAGATGTTTTCTTTTATTAAAATTATGGTTTCTTCTTGTTTTACTATGTCCGGCTAATTTTCTAAGGGTTGGGATGCATGAATCCAACCCGATGTTCTTGATTAATGCGTAAAATTTGATTTTGAATTAAATAACTGAGTTAATTGTGTTGTATGGTGATCACAATCGTTGTAGGACTTTTGATCTCATTTGCCCTAGGTAATCGAGATGCTTAATAGTGCAACGCGTGTGTAGCTAATGCGACACAGCTTTACTCATCACTTGATGCGGGATACGATCCCTCATATATGTAATTCTCGGTAGTACAAAAGACTGCGCTTACACAGATATTTCAATTCCGAATTATGTTTTGACATTGATAATTGAACTAGGGTTGGAGGAGTGTATCCAGACTCATTTTTCTCACTTGCACTTTTCATTATAGTTTTTAATTTTCTTAAGCAGGTCAAAAAGCTTTTAATTTATTTCTAAATTCTATAGGTAATTTTCTTATTATTTTTGCTTATAGTTATTCCATCTCCCATAGTCACCTTTTCGTTCTTTTTAGAGTCAAGTTAAGGTTCTCAATCTTTCTAATGTCGTTACGACTTCGTTCGTCCTTTTCCTGGTGGAGACGATCCCGACTTACCGGGTTTATTACTAACGCAAGAGGCTTACACTTGAGCATATATCATCACGAGCACTAGATTCACTTTTGTGGTCGCGTCACCTACTCTGTGGGCATATCTCCTCACACCCAGATCCCACCCACAACGAGTGAGGCCTCCCCATGCTACTACCTCTTTCCTACAAAATGATTCCCATCCCTCGAAAATGTCTACAACCACTTTCCTAACAACATATTATTAAAGTGATCTAAACTTTTCACTCCCGCACCCCCGCCTCAATCAGTTTACAAACATCATCCCATCTTACAAAAAATGTTTGAACCCATATGCATTTCCATACCGAAGACATACCTCGTCATCATTTCTATGCTCATCAGAAAAAAATCGGCAATGGAAAAATAGACGTGAAATAGGTCAACAGGCTCAAAAGTGTGCTTTTGATCAAAGTCAACTTCACCCTTTAGAGACATATCCATTATTCCAACCTGCCAATATTTTTCTAACCCTATCGAGAATTGGATCATACATATCCTTCGACTTCAGCTGCGCTCCCAAAGGTAACCCCAGATAAGTTGAGGGCAGGGAGCTCACCCTACACCCTACCACCTCTGCCAAACAACCAACATTATAACCCCTCCTAAACATAATCATTTTACATTTCTTGATGTTAATGTGTAACCCCGACACAACCTCAAAAAACATCAATAATAGCCTCAACGCTCTCACCTGATCTTCTTTTGCATAACAAAAAATAATAGTGTCATCCACAAGTAGGAGATGCAAAATCTTTACACTTTAAACATTGGGGTTTCCAATCTGAAATTTGGTAATCAACCCAGTAGCCACCACGGTACTTGCTATCCTACTAAGATCCTCCATCACAAGGATGAAGAGGAAATGAGATAACGGGTCCCCCGATCGGAGCCCCTTAGAACTCGGGAAAAAACCTTATGGAGTCCCGTTGATAAGCACCCTTCTATCCGTCAGCGCCACTTCAAAAGTAAAAATTGATAAACTACTTCTTTGATTATTTTTCATGTTTTAAAATAAATGAAAATTCAATATAAAAAAAATCAAGGATTTTTATGTGTTTTTTTATGTGTCGTGTGTTGAGCTCACCATTTTTAAAGATAGTATTTTGAACATGATAATGTTATAGAAATTTTTATTATTTTATTTTTGATAATTGAATATGATAACTAGTTTTATTTATGTAGGTCGCATTTTCTATGAAGAATGAAAAATATCTAAGAAATAATGGGTTTCAAATGTATGTGATACTACAAAGTCACAATTAACTAGTATCAAGGTTTTAAAAAATGCGGGGCGTGACCAAGGCGTGGAAGCCAAGCCTTAAGTCGTATGCCTAGGCGGGCCTGAGGTGTAAGAAGGCCTGAAAAGGCATTTAGGTATTTTTTTAAATATATTTTAATATTTTTTAACCATAACAAGGTTATTAAAAATACTAAAATTGTACATGCCTTAATAATATATCTAAATATTTGTAAATTAAAATATATTTTTTAAATACTAAAGAAAAACGCGGATTGTTTCACGCCTTACCCCAAAAAATATTGACCATCATTGATCGCGCCTTAATACAGGCCTTGGGCCAAAACTTGGCGTTTGTAAAAAGTCCTGTCTAGATGCATTTTTTAGAACACCGATCAATATTAATAATCATTCAATAATCGATAATTAGTAATCAATACAAAATGATTCAATATAAGAACTGTATTTTGTACCTTTTGAATGAAATGTATAAACTATTGGTCAAAAGTCGTTCGACAATGT
Organism: Sambucus nigra; assembly: GCA_949130495.1. Classification (NCBI taxonomy): domain Eukaryota; kingdom Viridiplantae; phylum Streptophyta; class Magnoliopsida; order Dipsacales; family Adoxaceae; genus Sambucus; species Sambucus nigra. The sequence continues at coordinate 36,460,731 of OX422217.1, forward strand.
TAGGTTTTTATTTGGACGAGAGGCAGAGAGGATTGGGATAATATTTGTCTTTTGATTGTTTTGGATGAGATAATTGTCCGATTTGTAAAAATGTCTTTAAAAGGAGATATCGTTTCACTAAAGCATTTTTGTTTTTTTTAAAAAAAGGTGTGCTTTAAGGCTTTTACCAAGAATAAGACATAAACTTATTAAGGCGGGGCGTTTCTCCCAAGCCTCAAGCCTCAAGCCTAGGAGCCTTTTAGAACAATGGTGTATTACATACTTACACATTTGAAATAATTTCCAACCACGCCATCATCATGGGTTTCACCTATGTCTATACTAATATATAGAGATAAATAATGAACTAAGTAGACCAATCTTTATACATTGACAATAAAATCCAAATCATACACACATTATAACGCTCGTAATAATGATCTATCCATTGATTTCAAACTTTAACACCTTGTATGTCACCGCTATGACTCAATTCCACATCAGTCACTACTCAATGAACTAGTCACACGAGGATTGATGCCTTATTATACTTATAGCATCCAAAAACCCTCTATATTAATAAATACTTTTATGACTGCTAAATCCATCTCAACTATTTCTAACTAGCACCCCCTATTGAAAAAAATAATACTTTTCACTATTCACCCAAAGACAAGTTAAAATATTGTAATCAGTACTTCACATCTTATCCAAATAATTTTGTTAAACAATACACTAACCATCACTAAATGTCTCCCATTGGAAAACAAACAACATATGCACAATCATTGTTACATGATTCAACCAAACACTCGATTTTTTGAGTGTCACATACTCGTTTCTCTTAAACTAAGGGTTGACAATCCAATTATAATAATGATGTTTCCTTGAATGTTAATAGTAATGCTTAGTTATCATCCTCATGGAACTAATTTCAATGTTAATTTTCTTTATTATGATGATTTTACCCTAATAATGGATAATATATTTATAGGTATGTATAAAGCTAAACTTCTAGAGTTGTACCACAAGTACTCATGGGATTTGCCAAAGTACACAGTGGTAAAAGATTGTTAGGATCACAACCCTCATTATAAGGCCGCAATAACTATCAATGGAGTTTCCTTTCAAACCCCGATTAATCAATTCAATTCCTCCAAATAATCTCAAAACTAGTAGAAATGAATTTTTTGGATAGAAAATGAGCATCTTTGAGCTCATTTTATTATGGGACCAACATTCCGATTACGTCAAGACCATGCTGAAATACATTGTCCTCCGTGAGGAGTATAACGTAGTATATTTATTTGTCTAAAATCATTAAGTAATGAATGAAAAATTTGAGCACAAAGTGACCCATTATGCAATGACGCTTAAAGAATTTGGGTGTGTATTACTCTTGTCCCACATAGGAAGAATAGTGAAAATTTGAAACGTTAATTAAACCACAAATGTGATATAAGTCTTGTATTCCTTCGGGGTATCGAAACTCTTTTAAGGAGAGACGACCTACACTATGCAAGTGTCGGGCTTAAGCCAAAAGCTCACGCCCGTCATTTGACTGACTCGACTAGGCTTTTTGGGTCGGATTTTAACCCACATTAAAACCTATTTGGGTAGTTGATTGGCCTAACTATTGACTGTCTGAACAGTCAACCAAAAACCTATATATACATTATCCCTCTTCATTTATTAAAAACGATTTCATTTGTTCATGTTGTCATGTTCATTGATGATGCTGGAAATAGCACCATCAGGTCAAAGTGAAGAATAAGCTCACACCAATATAATAATGGCAGAAATGTAATAGAAGTATAGCAATGTAACAATAGAGAGAGATGAGGAGAAGAGGAAGAACACCAGAATTTAGGTGGTTTGGCCGGAGTCTACGTCCACTCTGTGTGTGTGAGTGAAATCCACTAACAAATATGGCTCTAATGGCATGGGTTTCAACACTCAAGGTTTCTCTCTCTTCTAGACACAAATGAGAAGAGTGTTTCTAGGGTTTCTATTAATCCAACCTTTATAATGAAGAAGATGAAATTTATTTATAGTGCCTTGGGGGTGTATTGCACCCACAATCATGCAATAAGAATGTGCAGAATGTTCCTAGCTAATGAGGAGGGGCCAACTATCTTCATCACATGTATGTGATGATGATATAAAATTCTCTCACGTGAGAGAATGATATGGGTATAACAGTTTTAGTTCATGTGTGTCACACATCCATGCACATATCTCTGCGCTCCTCCCAATGCACGCACTCTGTTAGTAATATGACCCGGGTTGACCACATTGGTCGATGTTAGACTTGTAGATCCATAAACCACTTAAGAGTTAACACTTGTGATGTTGATTGGTCTCGTCCTGGGTGAGGACGAGGATGAGGGTGCTCAATCTTTGAGAACAATGCAGGTAACTCATATTGGCTAGTTACTGAAGGCTGAGGCCGAGGCATCCTGAGCTACTCCATGGGCTGAGTTAGTATTGGTCGAGCCCGATCAGACCGAGTTATAACGTCCCACGTCTGGATGGTTGGTGAGGGTCAGCTACGGTCGAGGTTGTATGATCATGAAGACGAGGTCACAATTGGCATATCAATAATACCTAGCCCTTAGACTCTGATATGTGGATGAGGCTGAGGGTTAATGGTGTTATGTCATCTATTGACACCGATTGTAGTGGTTGAGAAGACACATGGCAGCTATCAAGTGAGTGGAAACTGTTTATGACAAGTGTCACAGTTCCCATAGGGCTTTATCCAATTGAGGCATAATTGACGGCTTAAACGCTTAGGGTTCTGTGCTTGACATGATGAGGCATATGGGAAACTGTGTGCCGCTTTTTTAGAACCTGCACAAATCATTACTAATATTTAAATGGATTTTTCAAAACTATTTTCTCTTTCCTTGATTCATACCTTGTGCACGCCTCTCTCTATAGAACCAGAGCTCTTGCCTCCTGTCTTTTTTCTAGTAAGCATCTCTCCAGGACATTCTTGCTTCCTCGTTCTCCTATTCCCTCTAGGTAATCCCCTTCTGCCAATTCTTTTAAGTTTTTTTTAGTTTTCATCTTTTTATAAGGTTTCCAATATTTTCGACGATTTCATTTAATACTTCGGAAACTATATTGGGTGCTTAGGGTTCGTTTCCAAGTAGTTCCTGGTGGTTTTGGGCTTATTTGTGCTTTATTAGGATTTTTAATTTACTCGACGATATTACTATCATCTTCCTAGACGAACCTTCAAACCTTTCTTGATTATTTATTCAAAAAATGATTTATTTCCACCTTTTGATCCTGGGTCAAGGTTAGTCAAACCCTTAAGTTGTTTGTTCCTTTCACGCTTTTGTCAAGTGTTGCCTCGGCTCTTGGATGTTGCAAGAGATTTATAAGTTATCTGAAGAATTTCAATCACTTAGGGATAAGTGCTTATAGGAGATTCATAGGGTAGAAGAATAAAAGTACGAGGCAAAGCGCAAAGCCGATCCTATTTGGGTATGACCCATTTTCCCTATCTCCTTGAAAACCATATACTCCTCTCCCTCTGAGTCTAATAGGGCTAAGATGATTGGATCATCATCTCCACCGTCCGATAGGAGGGACTCATTCGAGGAGGCCATGAGTATGTCCCCATCTTATGTTGTTGACCTTGAGGTGGCCGAGACCTCAACTCATGCCACATCATCAAGACAAGCCAAGTTTTTCGGTCGAGATGACTCTTCTTTCCAAATCATAGACGACGATGCTTCTAGTGGTTCCTAAGTCTAGGTCGTATCTGAATCTGCCGAGCCGACTATAAACGTTGACCTTTCACCGTTTGTCGTCCCTCTGAGTTCCATGATAGGTGATAAATTTCAAGAGAGGTTTCCATATGGACTTCCTCCCTCTGAGGCCGAAGTAGCGAATAAGACCGAGGTAAGAGATGAGGATGAAATTATTGAAGGCAATATCTCTGAGGAAGAGGTCGCTCTTGACTGTACTTTCGCCGAGCGATTTCCCTCTTCAGTTGAAAACGCTATGCTCCCTAATTTTAAAATCTCCTTTTAAATTATTAATTTCCTTTAGTGAGGAATTGGATGGTTCGAATATAAAACAACCTACAACAAATTTTAATTTCTTTCTAATTAAAATTAAACGAAACTAAAAGTGAAATTAAATTAATCTAATATAAATTTTCAATTAAACAACTTAATTAAACCCAAGTCCTAATATTTTCCTAACAAGATTGATTCATTTTTCTATTTATGACAGACCAAATTTTATCAAATTACACTTAGTCGACTTGAATTAAATTAATTTAAGTTTCACCCAAACTAATTTTTACAACCAAATAACACTAGTGTGAGATTTAAACCAATTTTATCTTGAATTATCCTAAGCATGCGTTCTAAGTGATTTTTGCAAGATAAAAAATAAAATCAATCACATTACATGCTGATGTACGAGGAAACCCCAAATGGAAAAAACCTCGGACGACCCTGGTCTGACAAATCGACTAAGTATGGAATTAAAGTTACCAGACAATATACTTACACCAACAACTTGACTCCTTCCAATCCTTGACATTCCTTCTTGTAAACATCTCCACCTAGTAGATAACCATGGACTCCTCCACGCTCTCAGAATCCACCGATGGGTCTCTTTGTCACCGTCACCCTCACGCGAAGCCTTTCTATGAGTGGGAGCACCGCAGCATGCAAAACGAACTCATTTAGGGGTGGAGAAGGATCCAAACTCTCTTCTTTGATGGTGTTTAGATGAACCAATGGTGCCAAACACTCCAAGCAACAAATATATATATGAAGATACTTGGATTAAAAATAAATTATGGGTGTAAAAGATGTTTTCAAAGATTTTAATCCATAAATATCAAACACACAAACATGAACTTTTTACGTAAACATTTTTTCTCTCTAGAGAAAGGAAAATCTCCAGAAGTTAAAAAGAAAACTCTTGTTCCCGCCCATAATATGGCTGGAAAAAGAAAGTGGGACAAGTAGGAAACATGGGAAGTTAAAGACAAAACTGCTAAAAAATAAGTTTTCCCGCGCATGGTCGTTCGAATGATATTTTAAGGGATAATAGTCCAAAATCTCGTTGGAAAAACTCGTTTGAACAAGTTCGTTAGAACGAAACTTCTAAAGAAAAGTCAGGAAATATTTTGGCAATCTCGTTCGAACGACACTTCGAACCAAAAAACAGAAATTTAAAAAATTTCATTTTAAGTCCAAAACTTGTATACAAAGTTCTAAAATTAATTTCTGAAAATAAAAAGTCATTTTAGATTAAACTTACACCCATAAAATATTCCCAAGTCTCCAACATATATTAAATTCCATTCATACCTTTTGGAGACTATGGATCCTCATGTTGATGACGAGAAATGTGGCACTAGACTAGACATTGATGAAGCTTTAAATTCTGGGCTGCTACATCTTCAACACAAACTCGTCATAGGCTTGGATGGATACAACTTGACACTCTATCCTATGACTCAAATTTTTTTGTCTGGGATTAAATCAATACTACAAATTGACTCGGTTGAAAATTTTTCCTTACAAATCTCCCCCTTTGGCTATTCTGAAACAAAATCAAACCAAAAATCCTAAACGACCATCAAGCTTGTCTAGACACACATCCCACCCAAAAATAAAAAATAAAAATGCTATTGACACGACCCAAGGATGTGATTTTCTGCTTTAAATAAATTCCTCTAACATAATAAATAAATTTATGCACACTTAAGTAAACCTTTGAACGCATAGGGAATATCCAGGTATTAAATGCAATTTAAATAAATACTCCCCCTATATATATTACTCCCTTTATATAACATTGACCTACTTAAAATTTGACGTCTCCTCGTAAGTTAGATCTCCTACTAAAGGTTTATATACCATTTCTCCCCTCTTTTTGTTCAGGAATAAACAAAGGAACATTAATCATTTCTCCCCCAATTAAAGCACATACTATTTCTCACCCTTAAAACTACACAAGGGATATAAAATATGGGAAAACAAGTCAACCATGATGGTGTATAACATAATAAGAACATTAAAGCATATGGGAAATAATGATGCACAACTAATCCATACTCAAGATTAAGGGATATCAATAATGATGCGATGACAAAAAAAATGATACCAACTACAATGTATTCAACATAAGGGTGGGATATCAACCAAAATCCGCAAAATTTGCAACAAGATAGATACCAATTATGAATTAAAATCATAAATGGACTAGCTAGCAAGGTAAAGACTCAAAACAAACAAAATATCATACAAATATATATATATATATATATATATATATATATATATATATATATATATATATATATATATATATATATATATATATATATATATATAATATGCACAAGCACACATATATAGATATAAACACACAAGTGACACAAAATTAAATAACATAAGTTTTCTACATTCTTATGGCATAAATGTGTCCAAAAACATATGGTAAACGAAAGTGTGGGGTGTGAACTAGTAAGAATTAAATTTCGATCCAATCACTTAAAATATGTTCACAGAGTTCTCATTTGATTGCAAAATTTTATCACATTTACATATAGCCTCATGTGACAATATAAATTGAACTTAATAAACAAACATACACAATGCACACAAGCCTAAAATTTTGATGATTCTACAAACCAATAACGTCATGATAATAAATGCTTGACTAGGATACAAAGTCATTATGCAAACCCGTTAATACATCCAACCAAACTCTTAATAATTTTTCTTTTTCTTTAGAACATATTAACTGAATTATTTTTGGGCTTGGCAAATATTCTTTTTAATGCCACATTTTTTCAGGCCTAATATTCAATGGTGGCTTTTCACGCAAAGTAATTTTGTCTTTCGCATCCCGATTCCATTGATAAACAACTGCACTGGATAAATATATTTTTCTATTTTTTAAAATTTGAGAAACGGTTATTACATGCACGAATCCTCCATAGTAATAGCAAAATGTAGATGGCTAAATTGATAGGATAACATCTCACTTAGCTCAAATATACATGTGACGTTTAAATTTCAAATGAGCTCGTGCATGTGTGAATAAAGGCATATAAAAATAAAATCCATTAAGCAACAAAAAATCCAACTAATCTATGCATGGATGACAAAGAACATTTTAAGGATTGACAATTTTAATCAAAATTTCTAGCCACATGGAAGCGGAAAGGAAAAGGATTCAAGCACAGGTATATGCCACATAAAATGTGTCAAACTAAAATACACAAAAAAAATCCTTTTGAGTTTTTTTTTAAAAAAATTCAACAAACAAAAATTAAACTCAAAACAAAAACAAGGAAAAAATCTTTTTGTACTTTTCTCAATAAGACACAAACAAATAAAAGGAAATACAAAAGATGTACAGAAATCATAATTCTAGCATGTGATTAATCATGGAGTATATACTCGAAAATGACAAACATAACATACAACTAAAAAAAAATATATCATGATGCACATAAGCTAGAGTATGAAAATAAAACTAACACATTCAACCTTTTGATTTAGCATGGGAGGTTTCACGTGATAGAAAATGAGAATCAAAAATCCTATTTTGTAAGGCTACCAAGTTGGATCTCCTAACCCAAACTAATGAAGATTGACAATCTCGAGATTTGGGAATCTTGGCTACCTCGGTTATCTTACTCTTAGATTTCCTAAAAATTCTTTTAAGATCAAAATAAAATTTCCTAAGATGACCTTTTCGACCACAATGTGAGCAAGTAAAGACACGTCGAAAAGTAGTACTTAAGGATTGACCTTTAGAAGTGTTAGTAAGTGATTCTCTCAAAATATTGGTTTTGGATTTATTAGTGGAATCATTACAAGAATCGAAGCCTAAACCACAAGTGGTATTTTTAACTTGGATGGTTCCTAATATTTTATCTAATTTAGCGGACCTACATTCCAAATCAAATTTGACCTCACTAGAGTCTCTCATTTTTCTTCTAATTCTAAAATCTTAGACTCTAATAAACCATTCATCTCTTCAAACACAAGAAGATCCTTTTTCGTTGACTTCATCAAACCTCTAAGGCTATCTATCTCACCTTCTACATATTCAAGCTTCTCTCTAAGATCGCTCTCACGTGTCCTAAGATCTTCCACTAAGTCACTCTCATCAACGACCTTGGCACGCTCTCTTAAACTATCTTCTAACTTCAAATTTGCTCTTTTTAATTTAATAGATTCTTCATATAATTCTCTAAATGAAATTTGAAGTTCACTCTCATTAACATCTTCATCAATTTCACTCTCTATCTCTTCTCCACTCTCACTACCATAATCTTTTTGATATTCACAAATAAAGGCCTTGGAAGTGTCATGATTTAAGATATCACTATCGGACAATTTCCCACTATCACTTACATGACTAGCCATGAACGCGGTAAAGTTGCTCTCAATGGGGGAATCAGGTCCCGCTTCCTTTTCACTATCATTAAGGGTGGCATTGTATGATATAGGTTGCTTACCCTCTCTCCTTAGTTTAGTGGGGCACTCTCTCGCCTTGTGGACATAACCCTACCATTGCACCTATTTGACTCGTTCCTATTTAGATTTTCATTATATGATTTAGGGATCTTTTCGGAATTTTTAAAATTTCTTATAATCATTTTTAAGCTTCTCTTTATTAAATTTAAGAAGATTTTGAAATTTCCTAGCAAACATAGCAATATCCTCCGAGTCACTATCACTCTCATCAATCACAACTTATTTTTCCTCCTTTCGGGATTTCAATGCGATGCCCTTATTTATTTATTTTTCATTTTTGGAGGAAAACATATCTAGTTCATAGGTTTGAAAATAACCTACTAACTCCTCAAGTTTGGTAGAGTGCAAGGTGGGTAAAGAATTTTAAATGGTCAGTTTAGGGATAAATCTATCAGGTAGGGACCTTAAAATTTTCTTTACTACTCAGTCGTCGGGTATTTTCTCTCCCAAATAAAATGATGAATTAAAAATATTAGAAAGTCTAGCATAAAATTCATCAAAGGTTTTATTTTTTAGCATTTTGATGGTTTCAAATTGAGTAGTGAGGTTTTGGGGTTTCGAAGCCTTGACGACACTAGTTCCCTTGTGAGTGAGTTGTAATATATCCCAAGCTTCCATAGCGGTTTCACAAGTCATGATACGAAGGAATTCATCCAGTGTAACCGCACTAAACAAGGCATTCATTCCTTGAGAATTAAAGTTAGCTAATTTTAGTTCATTCTCACTCCAATGCTCAACGAGTTTTGGAACACACTCATTTTCTATCAAAGATGTGGGTGGGGACCACCCGGTAACGACTGACTACCCAATCATCTCGTCTATGGACTTAAGTACCGATTTCATACGCGCTTTCCAATATGCATAATTGGAATCATCGAAGACAAGAAATTTTAAAAATGTCAAAAATTCCATTTTTTAAAACAAAACGCAATAAAGGACCTTAACACAATAAATTAGCGCTCCCGCTCTGATACCAATTTAAAAAATCTATACTCCCTAATTTTAAAATCTCCTTTTAAATTATTAATTTCCTTAAGTGAGAAATTGGATGGTTCGAATATAAAATAACCTACAAATTCTAACTTCAAATTTTAATTTCTTTCAAATTAAAATTAAACTAAACTAAAAGTGAAATTAAATTACTCTAATATAAATTTTTACTTAAATAACTTAATTCAACCCAAGTCCTAAAATTTGCCTAACAAGATTAATTCATTTTTCTATTTAGGCCAAACCAAATTTTATCATATTACACTTATTCAACTTGAATTAAATTAACCTAAGATTCACCCAAACTAATTTTTACCACCAAATAATACTAGTGTGAGATTTAAACCAATTTTATCTTGAATTATACTAATAATGTGTTCTAAGTGATTTTTGCAAGATAAAAAATAAAATCAATCACACAATGCACCGAGGTACGAGGAAAACTCAAATGGGAAAAACCTAGGATGACCCTGGCATAACAAATCCACTAAGTATGGAATTACAGTTACAAGACAGTAGATTTACTCCAATAACTTGACTCCATCCAAGCCTTGACGCTCCTTCTTGTAAACACCTCCGCCTAGTATATAACCATGGTCTCCTCCACGATCTCAAAATCAACTGATGGGGCTCTTGGTCACCGTCACCCTCATGCGAAGCCTTTCTTTGAGTTGGAACAACACAGCATGAAAATTGAACTCCTTTAGGGGTGGAGAAGGACCCAAATTCTCTTCTTTAATGGTGCAGACATGAACCAATGGTGCCAAACACTCCAAGCAACAACAATATACATGAAGATACTTGGATTAAAAACAAACTATAGGTGTAAGAGATGTTTTCAAAGATTTCAAACCATAAATATCAAACACTCAAACATGAACTTTTTGGGTAAACATTTTTCCTCTCTAGATAAAGAAATATCTCAAAAAGTTAAAAAAACTCTTATTCCCACACATAATATGGATGGTAAAAGATAATAAGACAAGTGGGAAACATGGGAAGTTAAAAACAAAACTTCCAAAAAATAAGTTTTCTCGTGCATGGTCGTTCGGACGACTTTCCCAGGTCGTTCAAACGACATCATTCGAATGATATTGCAAAGAGGAAATATGCCAAAATCTCGTTGGAAAAACTCGTTCGAACGAGGTTGTTAGAACTAAACATCTAACGAAAAGTGAGGCAATATTTTGGCAAACTCGTTCGACTTCTCGTTCGAATGACACTTCGAACAAAAAAATAGAAATTTCAAAATTTTCATTTTAAGTACAAAACTTGTATACAAAGTTCTAAAAGTAATTTCTAAAAATAAAAAGTCATTTTAGATCAAAATTACACCTATAAAATATTCCAAGTCTCCTATATATGTAAAAGTACTTTTATACCTTTTGGAGACTAGGGAATCCTCATGTTGATGACGTGAAACGTGGCACTCGGCTTGGCAATGATGAAGCTTTAAATTCTGGGCCGCTACATATTTAACACAAGATCTTCATAGGGTTGGATGGATACAACTTGACACTTTATCCTATGACTTAAATTATTTTGTTCGAAATTAAGCCAATATTACAAATTGACTCGATTGCAAATTTGTCCTTACATCAGTTAAAGATTCTCACCTCCTCCTCTAGAGACACCTCTATGGAATTATGTCTGACATAATTATTTGCGGATTGGCCGAGGAAGGGAGGGTATATGGTTGACGTGAAGGAGAGATCAATTTTTACGAGCAAATGTTTAAAATCGGCTTCAGGTTACCCTTTCACCCTGTTGTACGAGCCATTATTTCCAAATTGGAGCTTGCTCAGACCCAACTAGCGCCTAACTCTTGGTGGTTTATCCTCGGGTACATCACATTATGGCTGAACAACAACACGGACGAACTTTCCACAAATATCTTCAAAGCCTACTACCACACATCGTCTTCTAAGACCCAAGCAGACTATTACCATCCGGGGGCAAGGAAGCCTGACAAGAAGATAATACAGGTCACCCAAAGTTCTAACCACTTCGGGAAACCATGGTTATTTTTCATCTCCAAGGCCTGGGACTTCTCGGACGATGACGATCTATCAAAGGACGATTCGAGAGTTCCTCGTACCTAGGCTAACCCTTTAAGGTGGGCCAAACTGAACCCCATCCTGAGCATACCAAATCGAGAGAGGGTGACATACTTGCAAAGTTTGGGTAAAGAAGGTCTTATTCCCAAGTCTGAAGAAATAGTGACTCCTACTCTTTTGGAGAAGGTCGGCCTATGGGTTGATTGATTAGGCATAAATTCTTCACATTTATCCCCTTAATTTCGATATTTTTATGATCCCGTGAGGTGTAAATAGCTTGGATTTGTCTCATATTTATTATACTAACCCTTTTTTACTATTATTTCTTATTTTTTCTATGTCTTAATTGTTTTACAGGTATTTCATGCAAGAAAGATGCAAAAGAGAACTCAAAATAGTGAAAGAAACCAAGAATCGGGGAGTTGAAGGGCATTTTCGTAATTTTGCAGCTTTTGTCCGGAGGTGGGTCCAATTGTAAAGTTGAAGATCCTTCAATTATAAGAACACTGAAAAAAACGTCACCTCAATCCGAGCTACGGTGAAGAAGTTATGCCCATTTGAAGTTGAGAAAGAAATCCTAGGGCTGTGTTTCGGCCGGATCGGATCGAAAAATGCCTCTTCGGAAAAAATTCCGATTTTTTCGAAAAATTAAAAAAAATTCCGAATTCGAAAAAATCGGAAAATCGGCAAAAATCGAAAATTCACAAAATATATTAAAAATCCAGAAATTTCAAAAATTCCAAAATTTCAAAAAAATAAATTATGGATTTTCGATTACTCGAAATTCTCATTTTAAAGAAACAAAAAGAATGCCTTAACCCAACATTTAAATACATGAGGATTTGCCCATTGTTTCATTTGTGTAGAAGTTAGGGGGATGCTATCCTTTTATAGAGCATATTTTAGAGCCTTCTCCCTCTCCCAACCGATGTGGGATATGGAAAACTTTCAAAAAATCGGAAAAAAAATTGGAAAAATCGGAAATCGGAAAATAATTCCGAAAAAATCGAAAATAATTTGAAAAAAATCGGGAAAATCGGATCAGCATAGTTTCGGAAAAATCGGATCGGAAAAATCGAAAAACAAAAATTTCATTCCGAATTCGGAAAAAATCGGATCGGAAATCGGAAAAATCGGAAAGTTCGGAAAAAAAACACAGCCCTAAGAAATCCGAGAAAATATTGTTAAGACAGAACCGAACCGACGCTGAGAAAAAAGAACCGATCCGCCCGTTTGTCACGCACCAGATCCGTTACGAAATTAGTCACGCTCCAGATCCGTTACAAAATTAGTCACGCTTTCTAAGTGTGAAAAATTGGCAGATACACTAGGGTTGGGGGATTATGTCTCTACCTTAATTTTCCAATAAGTTGTAGTTAACTTCTTTATTTTTCACTCTTTCCTTTCTCACTCAATCATCATCTTTTACACTTTATTTTTTGAAGTAATAAATCAATTAAAATCTATCAAACATTCCCTATGGATTCGATACCCGGACTCGCCACTATACTCCGCAAGAGTGTAGTTAAAGTTTAGTTTTTTTTTGTATTGTGGTCGAAAGCCGATAACAACGACTAGCGTATTTACACGGACGCTCTGTTTCCAACACTATCAAAATGGCACCGTTGCCGGGGAGTGTTTTGTTATAGATTATAATTGATTTACTATTTCGCAAGATACTTTTTCTTTTCTTTTAATTTTTTTTGCAGGCTTGCACAATTGAGCGCCAAGAAACGTTGAATCCTTAACCTCACTCCTCTTTACGTGGAGTGTCCGTTTACAAACTATTCGGTAATCATGTCTTTTTATAGTGAGTTCGGTAATTATAATGGTTCATATGGGAATAGTTTTCAATATTTTTATTTTCAAGAATCTCCGCCTCGACCTATTAAAATAGGTGAGTGGATTTTAATTCATGAATATGAAAGACTTGAAAACAAATATCGGGAAAAAAATCGTTTTGGGGAGCAAGAGTTGGATACATTATTCGAATCCGATGACGACTTTTCTTCCGAGGTTATAGAGCAAGGAATCCTACTTTGGAAGGAAGAATGTTTTTTCTAATTAAACAAGTACTCGATTTTCTTTCCACCCAAAGTGCGATGGATATTGGTCTTGTTACGAAAATGATCTCACTTTGATGCGTTCTATTTTGGAAAAAAAAGAGGAGGTTGAGACTTGTGTGCCACATCAAATTTTTGAAGAACATCTCATTGAAAGTGAGTCTTGCTCCCTTGAAATTCAATCTCCAAGTGATGATGAATCACTTGAGATTGAGTTTATTTCATCACCATTTTCGTTCACCGTTATTGAACCATTAGAAGTACCGCAAGATTCCTATGAGTCGGTTGATAATTCTGAAACGTTTACACCTTTTACCGACAAAGACACTTCGCTAGAATTTTTTTCTAATATGGACTCTTCCTTTTTTTGTGCCCCTATCCCCATACTTCTTGAAAAATCTTTGGTGGGTGATTATATTTTTCTTGGATCTCAATTGTACTTGTCCCACCTAGCATCCAAACCCCCTATCATTCCATTAAAAATTTTAATTGGTGATGGTTCATTTTTTTCCATCTCACACATGCCTTCCGTTGGTCAAACGGAATTATTATTTTTTAGGAGGCATGCATCCTAGTGAGGGTACACCATTAATCCCTCAAAGTCATATTGTATTTTGGGTGGACCCTCAAATTTTTCGACTTCTAGTGTATGACTTATTAGAATTTGAAAATCGCAGGTTGTACAATAGTTAGCTTATTTTTTTTAGTTTAGAGTTTTTGTTATTATTTTTTCTATAGTTGGTTCTAATATGTTTTGTAGATTCAAAGGACTCGTACTTTTTGGGGATCGCTCCATTTTGGGTAATATCTTTCTTGTCCTCTCTTTATGTTGTGTTCTTGATTTGTATTGAGGACAATGCAACATTTAAGTTAGGGGGTGTGGGATATTATTCCCGTTTGTTGTTTAGATTCATTGATTCGATCACATGTTCTTTCCAGTAGTGTTTTTTTTAGAAAATAAAAAAAAATTAAAAAATTTTGAAAAAATCCAAAAATATTTTTCTACAAAATAAATAAAGATTGAAATTTAAAATCTTAAAAAAAGTCACAAATATTTTGTCTCAAGTTGGAAAAATCAAATGCCCAAAGCCGAAATTGACCAAAGATGGAAATTGTGCGAAAATTGACGACTTAACGAATAAGTGTGGAGATTAACAAAACCCAGTGAGATTTCGAGCCTTGCGATCTGTTTGAGTTTTTAAATCAATCTGAGTTAATGGTTAACTCATAGTTCTAATTTAGCATTTTACAAAAGTCGTTGATGATCTCTATTTTATTATTTTGATCGATTATGGAAAAGAGAATGTTGTCTCGAAACGCGCGCTACAAATCTCTAAATTAAATTAATCTCGAGACGCATATGTTAAGTTAATAAGTAATTCGGACAATGAAGTAGGCCCTCGTTTGTTACCCAAAAATATTTGCCATAAAATGATGTGAAAAATTACCCCTTTGATAACCCAATTGAACCGAATAAAATTTATCCTTTTCGTTTGGTAACCTGAAAAATCCAAGTAGTCCGAAATTACGAAAATGGAATATTCATTAAAGTCCGAAAAGTGCATAAGAAGGGGCAAGAAAAAGAATAGAAATGCTCAACAAAATAGCAAAAAAAAAAAAAAAGTGAAAAACAAAAAAAATAGAGAAAAGGAATAGAAAATGAGCAAAAGGCCGAAAAAGCACTAAGGGACATCATAAGAAAAAATTTCCAATTCCGAATTTCCCAACCATTTCCATGTTACCCAATTACACCTTAAACTCGAAAAAGTCATAACCGAGTCCGAATTGCGAAATTACTTACCGCGTGGAGAGCTAAGGCACAAAAGATAATATAAGAGATTAAATGTGTGAAAAAGAGACGATGTTCCCATTTTCCAATGACCTTATTCTGATGATGAGATCTTTTCACCCATATATTTTCGTCTTTCAATTTGTGTGCGTGACTTTGTGTCCATTATATTTTCTCTTTATATCTTGCGCACCGAGAGAATAGACACAATCTGAGAGATTTATTTGAGAGTGCATCCCGTGAGAAATTGAATCAAAACGAATTTTTGGAAAGTAACGTAATCATCAATCGGTGGAACTTAGCGGTTCGATTTTTGGCTTCGCACACACACACTATGACTTGAGACTTGTAAGTATGACTTTAAGGTGACTGTTTTTGAGGAGTTTAAATGTACAATTTTTAAGTATTTTGATTTTTCTTTGAGTCAATAAAGAATTTTGTGGGTATATTCACTGGAAATCCTCACAAGACAACACTCGTCCTACTAGGGTAACCTAGGGGTTTAAAGGCTTGTTGCATACGCTAAATGTAATTGCTTGCCCGCGAAAAAGGTATTCTATCCTAATAAATTTTTGAAGGGTCCTTAACTCATACTCTTTTGCTTTTGCATTGCTCGGGACGCGTAAAGTTCTAAGTTAGGGGGGTTTGATTAGGCATAAATTCTTCACATTTATCCCCTTAATTTCGATATTTTTATGATCCCGTGTGGTGTAAATAGCTTGAATTTGTCTCATATTTATGCTACTAACCCTTTTTGACAAGTATTTCTTATTTTGTGTATCTCTTATTTGTTTTACAGGTATTTCATGCAAGAAAGATGCAAAAGAGAACTCAAAATAGTGAAAGAAACCAAAAATCGAGGAGTTGAAGGGCATTTTCATAATTTTTCAGCTTTAGCCAGGAGGTTGGGCCAACTGGAGAGTTGAAGATCTTTCAATTACAAGAACACTGAAAAAAATGGCACCTCAATCCGAGCTACGGTAAAGAAGTTATGCCCATTTGAAGTTGAGAAAGAAATCCAAGAAAGAATTATTAAAGACAGAATCGAATCGAAGCTGAGAAAAAAGAACCGATCCGTTCACGCACCAGATCCGTTACAAAATTAGTCACGCTCCAGATTCGTTACAAAATTAGTCACGCTTTCTAAGTGTGACAAATTGACAGATACGAGATTTTTATTTTGTGCTTATCTTTTAGCCAAAAAAGTTTTATATTTTAGGGACTCTTCTAAACGACCTCTAGCCTATATATTAAGTCATTAGGACTCTTTTTATTAAGATTTCATTAATGAAAATCTCCATAACAAGTAGGAACATCTAGGAGAAGAATTTACATACTTTGCATCATTAATTCAAGAGCTTTTTTGGTTTTTCTTCAATCTTTGATTTCTTCTTGCATGTTCTTGTTCTTCAATCTTGGTAACTTTTATTTCCAACACTTTTATTATTATTCACCATGTTAGGCTAGACTTTTCAAGGTTGGGATGCATGAACCCAACCTGATGTGGTAGTTGTATGTACATAAAATTAATTCTTTAGATTTAATGGTTTGATTACGACCGTATTGCATAGAAATATGACAATTATAGCTCTTTAGATCTCGTTTGCTTCCGAGTAACCGGGATGATTTAGAATACAATTCAAGTGTAACTATTGAAATACCGATTTACTCGTCCTCAGATTAAGTATGACGCGGGCTTGAACCTCATATATGTAATGCTTGGGAGTACTAAATTCTGGGTCTAATTAATCATTCAAATGTACGATTAGTTTTATATCATAAATACACTAGGGTTGGAGGATTGTGTCTCTACCTTAATTTTCCAATAAGTTGTAGTTAACTTCTTTATTTTTCACTCTTTCCTTTCTCACTCAATCGTCATCTTTTACACTTTATTTTTTGAAGTAATAAATCAATTAAAATCTATCAAACATTCCCTATGGATTCGATACCCAGACTCGCCACTATACTCCGCAAGAGTGTAGTTAAAGTTTAGTTTTTTTTTGTATTATGGTCGAAAGTCGATAACAACGACTAGCGTATTTACACGGAAGCTATGTTTCCAACACGATCATTGACCCCCTAGCTGAGCCATGTGAGTGATCTTTATTTTTTATTATTTCAAGTGTTTTGTCGGCTCTAACTTTTATTATTACTGATCGCTTCTTCTTCCAAACTACAGAGCGTCCGCCACATATTGCAGACGCTCTCTGGAATATGACTCCCCCAAGTTTGAAGAACATTTTGAAGAAGGCTGGAAATAAGACTGTTGCTAGTGGGTCAACCCATTCTGAGGTCGACCAAATATGAAAGGCACCCCCTCCCCCAGCCAATACGCGTTTGGACAGTTAGAGAGGCCTAGGATAATTCCACCATCCACTCATTAATAGAATTTTCCTTCATCCTCGACCCACAACTCATCATATCGAGGTACCTTTGATTATTATTGGGTGGATAACATCTCTCAACTGAGGGCTACTCCTGGTACGATCTTTCCATCATCATCAAGGTCTAAGAGGGCCATGCTGCAAGCCCCTACAAAGGAATATTATGAGTTCTTGTCTAAATTCTCAGCTCCCTAAGTCATTAACTTTATCCTGCACTCTTTAGCTCAGGTATTGGAATTTCCTTGACAAACTTTTGTCTCATCTCTGACAAGTACATTCTGACTTTTTTAATCATTTTACAGGTTGTGTGTGGTGTCGCCTCGTCATACAAATGGATGGCTGAGAGCTATCCCAAGGATCACGAGGATGACAGGGCCTTGAGGTCTTAAGAGGAGATGAATGTAAAGCTTAAGGACATTTCACGTTACTATCAGAATGCTCTTGACACTCTGAAGGAAAGGGACACGTATTTATAGGCGAAGGATGACCTTCTAAAGACCTAGGGCGAGCTCTTTTTAAAAAAGGATGAAGAATTTTCGTCTTTGACTGCCTAACATGCCAAAGATCTTGAATCAACCATTTCCGAGGACAAGGTCGAGGATTAATCCATTGAGTCTCTACAAAAGATAAGGGACGAAGCCATTGAGGCTTACAAGTCCAGTGAAGAGTTTAGGGGTTTCATCATGGAGTACTTTGAGAGGAGACTTAAGACAGCCTGCAGGTGGGTCACTACCAAGTTTGCAGATGTAGTCTCCTCTATACGCTCTGAATTGGAATCTCCTAACACGGAGGACTCTTTTATGGATGATGCCCTCGAATTCGTTGAGGCTTCGAAGGCTTTCGAGGCTGATAAAGTGACACCCGACCCCCTCTTGTGGATACCAATGCATCAGTCATCCCTACTCAGGCCGAGGGGACTGTCAGTGGGTCAACCATGGTAATTGAGCAAGCCTTTGCTGATAAGAGAGTTAAAAATACAGATCTAACTTCATAGGGTGGTCGTCTGTGACCCATACCCTCTTATCTGTAACAACTTAGTTTACTTTGACAAACTCTTATTTCTTCTCGTTTCATTTTTTAACATGCCTGATCATGGATTATATTTGAGTGATTATATAATGTTTCTTCTCTCATATTATTTGATTTATATTTGTCAACTAACCATAACCATAATAAAGTGATGTTTAATAATGATGTTTAATAATGAACCACAACTAAGTGATTTGTAATTTGCATCCACAAAATTATGGTTTTTAAGCGTAAGTCCCCTCTCGTCATTTTGAGAGTGTATGGATGAGTCTCGTGTCGTCTACGCACTGTCATCTCAGCCGAGAGAGTAAAATCCACCAAGTTAACGATGTTTAATAATGAACAATAACTAAGTGATTTTTAATTTTCACCCACCAAATTATGGTGTCTAAGTGTAAGTCCCATCTCATCATTTTGAGAGTGTATGGATGAGTGTCGTCTCTTCCATGCACTGTCATCTTGGCCGAGCGATAATTTCCACCAAGTTAATGTGTTTAATAATTAACCATAACTAAGTGATTTTTAATTTGCATCCACCAAATTATGGTGTCTAAGCTTAAGTCCACTCTCGTCGTTTTGACAGTGTATGGATGAGTGTCGTCTCGTCCATGCACTGTTGTCTTGGCCAAGAGAGAATTTATACCAAGTTAATGATATTTAATAATGAACCACAACTAAGTGATTTTTAATTTGCATCCACCAAATTATGGTGTCTAAGCGTAAGTCCCATTTCATCATTTTGAGAGTATGGATGACTATCGTCTCGTTCATGCACGTTTGTCTCGGCCGAAAGAGTAAAATACACCAAATTAATGATTTTTAATAATAAGTGTCTTTTGATGTTATTGATAGTCAATGAACGAGGTTGACCCCATATGGACTGTCGTATCACCAAGGGCAACTTAAGGCTACTTCACCAAAAATGATGTTTTATAGCTTAAGATGAGTTGATACAAGCAAACAACAAATATTTTAGCAAATATACAACGTATAAGAGAACACTTGAGATTTTTATTGAACTTCATTCATATTTCTTTCACTGTGTGAGCCTCATATACATCTATTACAAAACCGAAATGTTACTAGAAAGAAACTAGGAAGACTAAAATTTTATGGGTAATACTTTTTGAGGTGGTCGGCATTCCATGGGTTGGAGAATGTATCTCCTTCTAGAATCTCCAATCTATATATCCCCAATACTATCTCTTCAACCACTCTGTATGGAACATGCCAATTTGGATAGAGCTTGTTAGGCTTCTTCCATGTCTTCTTCAACAGTAGGTCTCCTACCTTCAGTGGGCATTCTTTTACTCCCTTATTGTAGAACTTTATTATCCTTTGCTGGTAGGCATCTTGCCTAACCTCGGCATCTTCTCTACTGTCTTCCACTAGGTCTAAATCAAGTCTCCGTTCAACAATGTTCCCCTCTGGGTAATAGTTCTTAACCCTATGGGTGGGGCGACCTCCTCTGTTAGAACTACTACCTCTAAACCATATGCCAACATAAATGGAGTTTCCCCAGTAGGAGTCCTCTTCGTCGTCTTGTATGCCCAGAGGAAAGCATATACTTCTTCAACCCACCTACCTTTGGCATCTTCCAACCTCTTCTTGATTCCATAAAGAATCATCCAGTTTGTTACTTATGTCTATCCATTAGCCTGTGATTGGCTAGGAGCAGAGAAGAACTGCTTAATGCCGACCCGTTCAAAATGTTTTTCCAAATATATGTTCTTAAATTGTGTTCCATTATCAGAATCAGAGTGTTGGGTAGGCCGTACCTGCAGATGATATTTTTCCATATAAACTGGAAGGCTTTCTTTTCCGTGATTGTTATCATTAGCTCGACCTCTACCCATTTTAAAAAATAATCGATCGCCACAATTAATTAGCGATAGTGTTCACAGCTCTTGGTAGTGGTCCAACCAGGTCAATCCCCCAAACCACAAAAGGCCAAGGAGATGCAATGGAGGTAAGAGGTTAATGTGGTTGGTGGGGTATTGTGGCAAACTCTAGTACTTGTCGCACTTGTTGACGTATGTCACTACATCTTTGGCCAACGTCGTCCACTAATATCCCTAGATAATGATCATCTTAGCCAACGGTCATCCTACAATGTAGCTGGAACACGATCCTTAATGCACATCTTTTAAGATATACTCCACCTCAAATGGATGGACACATCTGAGGAGAGGAAACTGGAACCCTTTCTTGTAAAGGATGTCTCCTATAATGGAGAACTTGGCAACTTTATACCTCAACTTCTTTTTCTCTGCCTTGGACTCAGAAAGCTCCCCAAATCTAATGTAACGGACGATAGGATCCATCCAGGAAGCTCCCATACTCATATTGAAACAAAATTCCGGGGTACTTTCTTCCCCCTCGATCATCATTCAATGGAGAATCTACATCAATACTATTTTTGTAATATTAGTTCTGGTAGCTGAAGCTAACCTTGCCAAAGAATTAGATCGCTCGTTATCCATCCATGGTATCCTCTTCAATTTCACCGCGGCAAACTTATTTAATGTTGTCCTAACCCTTCCCAGATACTTTTCCGTACTATTATTTTTAGCCTTGTATGCCCCTAAAATTTGATTGATAACCAACCTGGAATCACTATGAATAAGGAGTTGGCCAACATTCAGTGCCTGGGCAAGGAAGAGACGTGCTAGGAGAGCCTCATACTCAAATTTGTTATTAGAATCTTTGAAGTTGAATCATAATGCGTACTCAATATCGGTCCCATTTGTATCCAACACTATCAATAATGCCGGACTTCTATTCTCATATGAAGACCCATCAATAAAGAGGATCGACATAGTACCATTTGGTGAAAACTCCCCTCTTTTAAGGATAAATTCTTGAAAAGATACCTTTCTTCCTCATTCTAAGACACTTTGTTTCTTATCGAATTCATCTTGGCCTCGGTCGAGGGAGGACAAACTTTGCCTAATTTCCCATAAACTGTAGCTTCAAGGTCGTCCTTGTGCCAAATGAACTCGGACACAAAGTCAGCTAGGACCTTCCTATTAATAGCCGTTAGCGGCAAGTAGATGATGTCAAACTCCCCCAACTTGATTGCCCAAGCCATTAGTCTTCCTGACTTCTCAGGCTTGTGAATTACTTGTCTGAGGGGTGAGTCTGTGAGGACCACCATGGTATGTGCCTGAAAGTAGGGCTTCATCTTCCTCGAGGCGTGGATCAGTGCATAGTATAACTTCTCCATCTTGGGGTAACTCTGCTCATCCCCTTGGAGTGCCTTACTATTGAAATACATTATTTTTTTAACTCCATCCTCTTCTCTTACAATAGCGGCACTGATGGCTGACTCGGATACTACCAAATAAAGATATAGCTTCATCCCTTGAACTGGTCTAGATAATAGGAGTGAAGAGTCAAGGTAGGACTTCAAATCCTTAAAGGCTCTATCACACTCTTCGTTCCATTCAAAATCATTTCTCAATAATTCAAATAAAGGAAGGCATTTATCAGTGGATTTGGACACAAACATGCTTAATGCTGCCACTCTCTCGGTGAACCTCTGCACATCATTTATCATCATAGGATTCTTCATCTCCAACAACGCCTTGATCTTCTCAGGATTGGCTTCGATCCCTCTCTGATTCACAATAAATCCTAAAAACTTGCATGCTCCTACACCGAAGACACACTTGGGAGTTGACCTTCATCCGGTACTTGTCCATCGTGTCAAAGGTGCGCTCAAGGTAAGTCACATGAGTATCGGCCTTGAGTCTCTTCATCAATATATGGTCAACGTACACTTCCATTGTATTACAGATCTTGTCCTCAAACATTTTTTTACTAGCCTCTAATACATTGCCCTAGTATTCTTCAACCCAAAGGGCATGACCTTGTAGAAATGAGTTCCCTTATCGGTTATAAAGGTTGTCTTATCTTCATCGGTTGGGTTCATGAATATCTAATTGTAGCCAGACTAGGAATTCATGAAGCTCATTAATTCATGGCCACCTGTAGTGTCTACCATCTGATCAATCCTTGGCAAGGGGAAGTTATCTTTTAGTAACACTTTATTAAGAACTGTGAAGTCAATGTACATCCTCCATCTGTTACTGTTCTTAAGAATAATGACCGCGTTTTCCAACCAGTTAGGGTAGTTGACTTCTTGAATGAAGTCAACCTTCTCTAATCTCTCAACTTCCTCTCTTATAATGTCATACTTCTCTCTTGAGTATACTTTTCTTCCTTGTCATATCGGCTTTGCATCATCGACCACATTGATCTTATGACATAAGACTTATGGGTCAACACCGGGCATATCTTCGTGGATCCAAGAAAAAACACTCCTCCTCTAATTCAACATCTTAATTATCTCATCCTTGACCTCTTTATTTAGGGCTTTTCCAACTTGGATGGTTTTTTTGGCTCGTCCTCACTGAAGGCAATGGATTCTACCTCTTCTACGGCTTCTCCCTTTCTTTAATTCCGTCTCGTCTCTAGGGTACATCGTATCAATGTTTTTTGTTGTGGTGGTCTTCTTATGGGCTTCCCACCACACCAAAACTATCATATTGCCACAGTCATTGACCGTGAAAAATCTGAGGGTGACAACTATTTTTGTCACAGACTTTTCATGGCCAAAGACTGTGATATGTTCATTAAACTTATCACGATCCTATCATGATCTTTGACCATGATAAGTTTTTTCACGATTAAAGACCATGACAACCCCATAATAAACCCTAAAATAATTGTCACGGTCAATGATTGTGACAATGCTGGGTATAATTTAAAAAAAAATATACTGGCTAGTACGACCACTGCCACTAACCAACAGTAGATTTGTACCTATTAAAGAAAACTTGTACTTGTTCAAACTACATATATCCAAATAAAATATAAAGAATGCACTAAATCATTGATCGTGACGATTATACTTATCACGGATAATGAACGTGACAAGGCTGGCTAGCTAAAAGGTGTTAATTTGGCCTTTTTAGTGTAGCATCCCTCTCCTCAGCTGAGTTGAAATAGAATTCACGTGCCAACACTTGATCACCTTGTACTTCCCCTACCCCATAAGGAGTTGGGAATTGTAATACCCCGTATTTTTATGCAATATTAATTTGGGGATTTATATAATTTAATGTGAATTAATTATTTAATATAAATTCGGAAATTAATTATGTTATAATTATTAACGCGATGAGAGTTAGTAATTATGGGAAAATTGTTGAATATTACTAATGAGAAAAGTAATACATAATATTGGTTATATTGAATGTCACGAGTGATTAAATTGACAATTTCGAAAATTTGAGTCGGGACGCGCCCGTTAGGCGTCGGGACTAAATAGTGATAAATAAAAGTAAATATTTTATAAGTTGTTCGTATGATCGTTTTGAGTGTGCCAACGCGTCCGGAAGGGTCGAGATAGTCAGAAAAGTGTACCCGGCCTAATTAGTAACCCGGAAGGGCATTTTAGTCATTTTGCATTTTTGGGTAATTAAACCCACGAAAATTAAAGGGGTTATATCAGATATCTGGGTTATCATTTAGGGTTAGAATACTCCAAACCCTAGAACGGGAATTGGAGAAGAGAGGAGAGAGCTCTCAAGGAATTCCAAGGCTCAAAACTCAACCGTTTGCGCCGCCGCCACCACCAACGCGTAGATCGCGAGACGGGGAACGCAACCATACTGAATTCGGCACCAAACCAGACTTCTGAGATTCCCAGGAAAGAGTTTATCTTTCTTATTGCGTTGATGCATATTTCATATTAGTTTAGGAGTAATTAGAATAAGTTTTTATGGAAGAAAACCAAAGATATGAGATAGGAATCGCATGTAGTGATGGATAAATTGTTATTCTGGAAATACCTTAATATGTGGAGGATTAAACCATGAATTTATGAGGTTGTAGATGAAGGAAATTCTGGAAAAGATGAATTAGAACCATATCAATGAAATTTTAGGGTTCTTGAGGTTTATATGAAATTGGGGCTTGTTAATCAATGTTTAATGTTAGAAATCCACATGCTTTACGTTGGAAATATCTGGTATAATGATATAATGTTAGTAGTAGAATTTTTGGGACGTTTGGAATAGAAAAATATGGATTTGGATGAAGATAGGTGTTAGAACCCGTAACTGCAAATCTGCAGAAATCGAAATACCTGCTTGATCGATCGATCGAGCCCAGAGCCTCGATCGATCGAGCCCCAAACCTCGATCGATCGACCCCTCCTGGCAGACTCCTATTTCCCTTTTTAAATGAGTTAAATTCAATTTATTGTGAAATAATTTTTGGACATCCTTAATAAAATGTTTTGGGAGATATGGAAGACCAGTAGGAGATATGAATAATTTTGGGACTCTTAATATGAGACGAGAATTGTATTTTTGGGATAATTACTTAAGGGTCGATGAATTTATGAATTAGAGGGAGAGTTGCATAAAGTGAGTTACGTTGGAACAATAAGGACATCTACTGAATTTCATACTTGGGAGGATAGAGTCCATGAGAGTTACGTAATAAGTTAGAGGAATCCTTCGAATTAAGGTTAGAGACGAACCCTTATACGCGATATTAATAATGTGAAAACAAAGATAAATGTCGTAATCATGGAAGTTAAGATATACCTAATATTGATATGGTAATATTTGTATAGTTATATGATCATGTATGCATATACTATTTATGTGTGAAAATCATACCCACGCTACTTGATATCCCTGAGGTTACCGCGCTGGGACGATCTTATCCTGTGTTGCTTTCGGGGGGATATTGATTCGTACCCTAGGAGATAGATATCCTTGGTACAGGCTATCGAATGGATAGTTCAGACGGTCCTAAGAGAAGCAGGTATGTTCCATCCTCTTAGAGACTTGGAATCTATGCTTCGCCTCAATATTGTTTGTGTATGTGTTAATACAATTCGAGAGTGATTCCGAATTTGTATTCCCCTTAATATGAGTGATACAGGGTTTGGATAGTAGAGTGTGCCCGCACCATAGTTTTTATATGGGTGTTGTTATGATATATATATATTATACGAGTAGTTATTATATATATATATATATATATATATATATATATATATATATATATATATATATATATATATATATATATATATATATATATATATATATATATATATATATATATGAAATTTGGAACTGCCTACTATGATTTGATAAGTAGGACATGGTTGATAATTCAAATAGTAAATACTTGTTCGGAGAAAGTATAATATAACACTGGGAGACTTTGTTAATTAATAAAGTTAAAAATGAGAACTTTGGTTACTAATTGAAATATTCTTTTTTTAAAGAATTGTTTTAAATCTTATGAGTGACCTAAAATTTGTTAAGTAAGTGGAAAGGTTAGAGTGATATATGACGAGATAAACCATTGGGAAGGTTAGTAAGATAGGCGTGCACATTAGAAGAGAGGTGAGAATTTCTCAAGAGAGTGTCGCACTAATATGTTGTTGCATTGGCCTGTATCAATTTAAATACTTGCTAAACGAATTTTAAATCAAACACACTATCGGGCTCTGACCCCTTTCTATTTCTCTTTCTCTCTTGTATATATATGTATATATTACATGTGCCTAGCCACAGGGGCATCTTGCTTAGGATCCCTTGGAAGGAACGTGCTGTAGCTTAGGTGTGAGTTGCAGGCCTTTGATTAGACGACTTCATCCTTTTAATCCACTCGAAGCACATTTCTTTAGTTGGGCATGTGTAGCCCTTTCCATTATTCATTTGTTATTTGGACATTTGTATTTCGGTTATTTCTGGTACTGCTACTGTGGGATTTATTCAGTGTGGATGTTTTACTTTCAGTTTTAATTATTGGGATTCGATTGTTGAATGTTTTAATTAATTGGTTATGTTGCTGAATTATTGTGGTGTGATTCTTAATTATTGAATGTTGTTAATAAATAAATAAATTTTTTCTTTAAATAAAATTTGGAAAGTAATGCTTAAATATGGTTTTGACACTTAGCTTAATTAATTAGGGTGTTAAATTGGAAAATTTATTTTTACGACAGTGATGCTAAGAATGAACCAACTGTTCACTTTGATTTAATTTAATAAAGGAGTGATCGCCCGATATTTAATTAGGTGGGGTGTCACAGGAATTTCACCATTTGGTGTACAGTGGAGGGCACGACCTCAAACTCTTTGAGGGCCACTCTTCCCATGATAATATTATAAGTCGAGTATACACTTTCATCCATTATAAAGAAATTGACCATATTTATAAGCCTTTTTCGCCAAACTTCTCCCATCTTAACGTCCATCTCATATATTCCCAATGGATGGACTTTCTCACCACTGAATCCAATCAAGGGGTGATGGTAAAGCACAGGCCTCTTTTTGCTGAGTCCCAGGCCTTTGAAGCAAGGCCAGAACATAATATCAATCGAGCTTCCTCCATCGACCAGTATTCTCATCACATCATACCCATGAACTCTCATTGTAATCACCAGAGGGTCGTCTTGGGGATCTACGACACATTTGAAGTCGTGTCTTGAAAAACCCACAATCAAAGTATCTATATCCACCTTCTTCCTTTTCTCTGCCTTAGCGCTTACTACAGCCGAGTTAATTGCTTCAACTTTGGGAAGAGCTTTGACCTCTTCAACGTGTGCCTTTCTGTCCACCACCTCTGAGCCTCCTCCTCCTAGGCCCCAAAAATCATCTTTACATCAAACGAGATCATATGAAGGCGACCTTTGTGACCATCATCCTTCGGTGGCAGGTCTGGATCGTCCCCATAATTATCGTCTGAGGCATCATCCTTTTTCCCAAGAGAATGTCTTTGTATTTATAAACTCTTATTTTTCTTGAGCCTTCTCGGCCTCCTCTTGGACTATCACTAATTACATATTTTCTCTACTTTCAAACCATAAGCATCTTCTCAATCTCATCCTTCAGAGCGAAACATTTTTCGGTCAGGTGCCCGTGGTCCTGGTGAAATTCACACCATTTGTTTTTGTTCCTCTTATGAGGGGTAACTTTTATCTTTTCGAGACATCTCAAGGACCAATCATTCTTGATCTCAATCAAGATATGCTCGTAGCTACTCGTGATGGTACTGTAGTCGTCAAACTTATCATCTAGTGATTTCTTTTTTCCATCTTTACTCTTCTTTTGGAACTTTCCCCCACAGCTCGTCCCCATTTCATCCTCATACTTCCCTTCCATAGCTTCCTTGGTTTTCATGACCTTAATGTCCATCGCCAATAGCTCAGACATAGACTTCGGTGGGTCTTCAGTAAGCTTCTAGAGCAATTTCCCTTTTTACAGACCTCCTATCAGTGCTGTCATCATAACACTTTCTTCATAATACTCAATTTCTAACTTTTTTTATTAAACCTTGTTATGTACTCCCCGAGACTCTCATTATTTCCCTAATTGACATATAGCAGGTGAGTAATCTTATTTTGGGGTCTTACCCCAAAACATGAATTGTGTACGAATCTCTCTATGAGTTGCCTAAAGTTATTAATTGAACTCTTTGGGAGTGAATTGAACCATACATGAGTGGCTCCAGTCAAAGTGCTTAAAAAGGTAAGACACCTCATCTCATCTGTGACTGAATAAATGTCTGCAGCCAACTAGTACATCTCAACATGGTGAACTGAATTAGTGCTCCCATCATACTTGGGCGTAACCACTAAAGGATCGAATTTGGATGGAGTTGGATAACTTACTATCCTGGACACAAAGGTTGAGCATTCAATATATCCCCTCTTCAAGGGGTCTCGGCTCTTCAAGATGTCACTTATTTTATCTTCCAACCCTTGTATGGAGTCATTCCAAGGACTGTCAGCCACCACAACCTAGGCCACATTCTCTCCGGCTGCCTCTCTGTCATTTGGACAAACAGAAGCTTCTCTGGGATCCACTCTCTATCGGTAGTTTACCTCTCTTTGCTCCTCATATTTTCCTCCTAGGGCCTGACGACCGTCGCCCCCATTGTTCCTTCGAGAACCAGTTATACTTCTTGATCTGGAAAGACAGTTTCTTAGATCGTCTAGTGTTGGGCCGAGCCTATCAACGGTCGATCCCCTGCTCAACTTGCCTAGGTATGATTCCCTTGTCCTACACTCTTAGCTAATCCTTCCATTATGGACTCATATTGGTTGAATCGATCTTACAGTGCTGCCTGTGATCTGGTAGGGATCCCAAAAGCTTCTATCATCATCCCCTCGCACTCTTGCTCCTCATTATTAGGGCACCACTGACCTGGACTCCCCAGACGTAAACACCTAGGGCCAGCCATGTCTCTGTGCCTCTACTGATGAGGGAGATCCTTGTGTGGGGCCTAGGGTGGTCCCTTGGACACTAATTCTTGGCATTCTTCCCTTGCTTTCGAAGTTATCATATTGTCTCTATCGGGCCAGATCACTTTTTGGCTACGGGTAGAGAACTACTGTTGCATCGACTGTTGGTTGGCCACTAGCGAGCAGAGAGACACCACTACTTTAGCCATTTCTGACTGAGGAGGCTAGCTGGTACTGGGTCCACCACCCCCTCGTGGTGGTGGTTGAAATTATGATGTCATGTTTCAAACCAGATAGATGAGCTTGATGCGACCCCAAATGTGTCTAGTGTGCGTGCTATAGAGGCTCAAGTGCCAGCCTTCCTCTCAAGTAATAATCTCGGTAAGTCAAGTATCGATCCTCAGGGAAACATAACGAACTAAGTTATGACGACGTTGGAAAGATAAGGAAATCCTAGCTTTGACTCTAAAAAGAAGAAAAGGTGATTAGGGATACGGAACAACTGTGACTAGATGCAATTTTTAAAATGAATAACTAATATAACTACAAGTTAATAAAATGCAACTATGCTATTTAAACAAAAAGTTAAGGATAAGTGGTTTCAAAGTTTAACTATGAGATGAGACAAATAGGTCGGGTTACAATCCCCCACACCCTAACAATTCACTTTGTAGGATACTGGATTCAAAATTTAAACTTTAAATAAGTCCGGCCTTTAGTACACCCAAGTATTACACATATGTGAGATCATAGCCCGTACAGTATGTAAGCAAAGAACGAGTAAAGTGGTGTCGCATTAACCAATAATTTTATCCTACTCTTAAGCATCCCGGTTACCTAGGGCAAACGAGATCAAAAGTCCTACGACGGTTGCACCAGTTATACAACACGATTCATCTAAGATTTTATTCAAAATTCTATTTCCACTATGGTGAATTACATCGGTTGGGGTTCATGCACAATTAACTTAGAGAAAGACATGTTTTTAAGAAAGAAAACATGAAATCTAAAGAAACTAAATGAAAAGAGAATTTAAAATTCAGAACTAGCAATTAAAACTAATGAGCAATGAAAAATAAAAGAAAGGTATTATTTGAATTGCAGAAAACCAAAACTTGAATCCTTACAACAAAGCTTCTTATTGAAAACTAGGGTTTTTAATACAAAAACCACTACTCCTACTTAGCTAACCTAAAAATTGAACTCCTTTGTCTAACAATAACTAGAGGATATATACATCACGAAAAATCTAGAGTTGTAAATGAATCAAACTCTAAAATTGGAACAAGAAAATCAAGTTTATCCTAGGCGGACCGGTCCGTGCGTCTAGGAGCGGATCGATCCAGGTCCAGATACGGACCATTCCTTGCATCCAAGAGCAGATCGGTCCAGGTCCAAATTTGTACAAGTCTTTTTTTTTGGAAATAGGATCAGTCCTCTTTGTAAAATTTTCCAGTGTGTAATAGAAATCCTGATCGGTCCTTTTTTCTAGAAATAGGATCGGTCCGCAATGTGATTTTGGCCAGTGAGTTTCAAGGGTTTGGATAGATCCCTTCTTGTTCTAAATAGGATCGGTCCGGTCTTTAAAATGAATTTATCTTTAATTTCTACTTATTTTCTCTTCATTATCTCTCATCTTTAGAACCTCATAACTTCTGCTCCGGAACTCGAATTTGGATGCGATTTCTTCTTACGCGCTTGCGGACTCGAGGTCTTTAACCCATTTTGGATTCTCGTCCAGATTCCAAATGGAAATTATGCTTTAGCCCTTTTTACCTTTCTTCTTTGATTCATTCTTTTGCTTTTGCTTTTTCCTTTCTTCACTTAACAATAAATACCTGTAAATATCATGAAAAGGCACAAAAATCGAGATACTATGTAGAAAGATCAGTAGCATAGAAATGAGATAAATCAAGATGAATTACATTATCTGAGGCAATAAGAATCCCTAAATTAAGGGGATAAATTCATAAGAATTTACGCTTAATAAAACCCCTCCTAACTTAGAACTCTGCGCGTCCTGAGCAATGTAAAAGAATCCAACTGTGGCTCAACTCGTGAGATTTGTTTTATTAGGATAAAGTACCACTTTTGTGGCCAAGAGATTTCCTTTAGTGTATGAAACAAGCCTTTAAAACCCTAGGATACCCTAGTAGAACGAGTGGTGTCTCGTGAGGGTTTATAGTGAATATACCCCCAAAATTCATTTTTTTAGACTCAAAGAAATTCAAAATACTTAAAAATTATTCAATTTAAATTTCCTGGAAAAAATTCATCCTATATTTGTATTCGTAAGTCTCAATTTGTCTTGTGTGTGTGCGAAGCCAGAAATCAAACTGCAGATATCCACCGATTGATCATTGTGTTACTTTCCAAAAATTCGCTTTGATTCAATTTCTCACGGGATACTCTCACAAACGAATCACTCGGAATGTGGCTATTTTCTCTCGGTGTGCGTTATTTATAAGAGTAAATGTAATGGAACACAAGTTCACGAACACCATCATGAAAGATGGACTATTTGGGGTGGAAGGATCTCCTCATCAGAGTACGATTATAGGGAAACCGAAAACATTATCCCTAATTCACACATTCAATCACTTTTATCATCTTTTGTGCTTTAACTCTCCACACGGTAACAATTTTATAATTCGGACTCGATTTTGACCTTTTCAGGTTATAAGGTATATTAGGTAAGATTTGAAATGGTTGGGAATTTTGGAATTGGAAAATTTTCTTGTGATGTCCATTAGTGCTTTTTCGGGTTGTTGCTCATTTTTTCTTCTCTTTTTTTTTCTATTTTTCACACTTTTCTTTTCTTGCTATTTTCGTTGAGCATTGTCTATTTTTGTTGCCCCTTTGTATCGCACCATTTGGACTAACTTTCTGAATTTTAAATTTTCACAATTCCGGGCTAAATTTGGGGTTTTCGGGCTTTCAAATGAAAGGAAAATTTTATTCGACTCAATTTGGATTGCAAAAAGGTTAATTTGGGTGACAAACGAGGTCCTACTTCATTGTCCAAATTGCTAATTACATTACCATATGCCTCTCGAGATTAATTAAGTTTAGAGATATTTTCAGCGCATTTTTCAAGACAACATTCTATTTTCCATAACCGATCAAAGTTAAAGAATTGAGATCTCCGATGAATTATTTAAATGCTAAAGCGAACTTGGAGTTAGTCATTAACTCGGATTGGTTTTAAAAACTCAGAAAAGTGGATAGGGTCGACATCTCACGAGGTTAATAATCTCCACATTTATTCGTTAAGCGTCAATTCACGCTCAATTTCCATATTTAGTCAATTTTGGCTTTGTGTGTTTGGATTGTTGCGAATTTGAGACTTTAAATAAAATTTCGGCGATATTTTTGAAAAATTTAAATTCTAATTTTTATTTATTTTAAAGAAAGAAAAAGAAGAAAATAAAATATTTTTCTGCTTTTCTGAACTTTTTTCAATTTTTTTTGAAAATTTTGGGCATTTTGTAAATTTGTGAAGTTTTAGAAATACGCACTTATCACCCGCCCAACTTAAACTTTTGCATTATCCTCAATCAAAAGGACTAAAAATCTAAAGAAGATAAAATAACAAGTGTGACAAATAAAACAAGCAAATATTTCAAATGCAAAATGACACTAACACATGACTCAATAATACAACAAAAATCACCCCATATGCGTCGGGGGTGCGGCAACCTCTCATCTCTCAACAAACTCACCTGACCCCATGAACAGGGTCCAATGCTCTCCTCGTATCTCCCATCTTCATATCGTACACCAATAATCGGAACAGGTTGACCTCGCCCATAGATAAAGGAAAGACCTGGAGACTCATCGTGACTAATCGAAAAGGGATCCTCGTGATGCTTACTCAAAGCGTGGCCTGCGTGCATAAACTTGAAGGGAATACCTAAGTTTCTTTTAATTTTTAGAACACATGGGTCGGGCTCTAAGTCGGACAAAACATAAATTTTCTCCTCAATCGCCTCCGGGACATTAAGTTGTATAGGTGGATGGTCACAAAGAAGGAATTCATCGATTTTATATTTCCACTCTCTTTATTCTAAGTGTCTATAAGAGCCCAATAAGGATTGGACTTAAATTATAAGGCTCTCATCCACCGGCCCGAATTATTTTTCAAAGTCTTCAAGACTTATATCTCCTTATTCCCTCTCTCGAGAATGTTTAGAACATTCTCTTTCTCTCTCTTCTGAAGACTTATGTGATGTGGAGGGATGGTCATTACCAAGGAATTCATCTATTGTATCTTGACATTCTCTCTCATCCAAGTAACTAAACGAGTCCAAAATGGGTTGGATTTATACATTCAGGCTCTCATCCACATGCCCAAATTCTTTTTCAAAATCTTACATGCTCACGTCCCCTAACTTTATCTCTCTAGTAGTGCCTACATCCTCGCTTACTCGCCCGATCTCTAACTCCATTATTTTTCTCTCCTCTAACCACTCTCTCTCGCTCTCAATCGCGATTAATACACACAACTCCCCCACTTTTCTCGCATCGTCAAACTACCACTCTCACTTGATGAATGAAGGCACCCCACTAATGGCTCTTGCTTATGGGACCTCTCATTATCATGTATCTTCTCTTCCATGAGATTTACATCTCGTGATTCTCCCTCATCACCCTCGAGATTGGTGATGTTGAAGATGTTTGTTCCGAAGATCATATTCCCAAACGTGAGTTGCATTCGCCCATTTCAAGTGTTAATCAAGGCGTTAGCAGTAGCTAAGAATGGGCGTCTTAAAATGACAGGGACATGATTACTCGCAACAACGGAGGGATCCTCATCCCAAATGAAAATATCCATCGGGAAGTAGAATATGTCAACTAGGATGATCGTGTCCTCAACGATTCCTCGAGGTATCTTGAGGGAACTATCTGAGAGTCGAAAATTCAGTTTTGTGGTCTTAAGGTCCACCAACCATAATTTCTTATAGATTGAATAAGG
Organism: Sambucus nigra; assembly: GCA_949130495.1. NCBI lineage: Eukaryota > Viridiplantae > Streptophyta > Magnoliopsida > Dipsacales > Adoxaceae > Sambucus > Sambucus nigra. Next base: position 36,494,816 of record OX422217.1, read on the forward strand.
GAGCATGTTGACACTTGGCCCTAAATCTATTAGCGCTCTCTCAATTCGATTCCCCTCCATGATGCACGAAATAGTTGGCGCACCCGAATCTTTGAATTTGGGTGGAAGGTCACTTGATAGTATTGAGAAGACGTTCTGTGCTAGGAACACATTTTTCTTTACCTTTATCTTGCGTTTCACCATAAGTAAGTTCTTAAGAAACTTAGCGTATGTGGAAATTTTCTTTATGGTGTCGAGAAAAGGTAAATTATTTTTTACTTGCTTAAGAACGTCTAACACATATTCACTAGAGGACTCTTTGTTGTGAGATACTAAACGTTGGGGAAACGGAGCGGCTATGGGGGGTTTCACTACGACTTCGGTCTCACTAGTGTTCTCGTTATCACTCTCGTTCAAGGAGGCATCTTCGGCCTCTTTCATACCGGGCGAAACCTCCTTGCCTTTAGGTGTGTCATGCGGGAAAGGAGATAAATTAACAACTTTCCCACTACGTAGAGTGGTTATCGCGCAACATTGATCTTGAGTTGCATTAGAAATAGAGCTTACACTAGTTAGACCTTGGGGAGGTCTTTGGCCTTGAGCCGAAAACTTACCCTTTTCTTGGACACTCAACGAAGATTGTAACTGCGAAATGTTCGCATTTATGTTGGAGAACATGCGCTCATTTCTAGCAGTGGTTGAACTTTGGGAGTTTATGAATTGGTGTATCGTGTCCACAAGAGTTCTCCATGGTGGAGTGATATATGGAGTTGTAGGAGGTTGTGCTTGCTAAAATTCAGGAGGGGGTGGAGGTGGGACAACCTGTGAATGGGGGTTCATCGCAGCTTGTGGTTGTCCGTTGTTAAAACTAGGGTGGTTTATCCACAGAGGGTTGTACGAGTTCTCATGTGGGGCGTTAAAATTTTCCTTGAATCCTCCTATAACATCCACTTGCTCGGTGAGCATGGCCTTGTAGGTGGAAATCGTCGGGCATGCCTTTACGGAATGACCTATCTTACAAATAGCACACACCTTTTCTTTCGCGACACGGATGGATCCGGAGATATCTCTCAATCGGTTATCAAGCCAATTTTTCATATTTCCTATAAACTGATCGAATTGACGGTCCATTAAGGTATTAATATCAAGATGGTATAAATCAGATGTAGTTGGAGAGATAGATGTTTGTTTAGGCCGAACTTGAGTATTAGGATTAGATGTGTCCCATTCTTAAGTAGTCTCTGCGACATACTTAAGATGGGCCTCATCATCGCTGGAGTCTAAGTCCCAAAAAGGTCTTTCACACATTATTTGCACAAGTTGTTTGGAAGACACTGTCAACCCATTATGGAAGAGAGAGATCAAAAGGTGTTTGTCAAAACCATGATGGGGGCATGCGCTTACCAACTCTTGAAATTGTTCCCAACATTTGTCAAAAGGCTCATTATCTTTTTGTTCGAAAGCTTGGATTTGAGTCTTGACAGAGTTGGTCTTTTACTATCGGTAGAAGTTTAAGCTGAACTTGGATTGCATATCCCACCAGGAAATAATAGAGTTCGGGGGTAGAGACCATAGCCAGGTCTTAGCTTTATCCTTTAAGGAAAAAGGGAAAATATTTTGGCGAACGACATCCTACGTTCAAGTTTGGTCATTAAATGTGTCGCACGCCTCCTCGAACTCGCGAATATGATGGTATGGATTCACCGAATCCATGCCGTCAAACATAGGGAGAATCCATATCATCACATTGTGAAAGTTGAACTGACCGGCATTATACGAAAGTAAAATGCAATAAGGGGTGACAGTTCGCTCAGGAAAGTGTAAATCTTTCATGGGACAATAGGGTGGATTTCCCTCTCTAGTGCTAAAACTTCCTACGTCAGACATCGCGCTCGCGCTCTCTTCAAATGACTCGGAATTCTCACTCGGTGTCCTAGAAGTGTGACTCTAGGGTTGACTCAGTGTGTAACTACCAATAGAATGCTCAGGAGTAGGTAGTGGAACACAAAATTATGGAACGTAAGGTGTGTGGGGGTTGTGAGAGTTATAATCAACAATCAGATTTTCGTGGATTCTGGTTGGAGTATTTAAAGGAGTCAACACATGTTCAGGATTTTGCATTAAAGGCTTTTGAGAGATCATGAATTTTTTTAATTTATTTTTTTTATTGATTTCTGGTCAAAGTTCTAGATTGACTCGATCTAACCTATGTCTACCTAGCTCCCCAGCAACGGCGCCAAAAACTTGACGCGACCACAAATGTGTCTAGTGTGCGTGCTATGTAGGATCAAGTGCATGCCTTTCGCTCAAGTAATAATACCAGTAAGTCGGGTATTGATCCTCAGGGAAACAGGACGAACTAAGTTGTGACGACGTTGGAAAGATGAGTAAATCCTAGTTTTGACTCTAAAAAGAAGAAAATGTGATTAGGGATATGAAACAACTATGACTAGATGCAATTTTAAAATGATTAACTAAAATAACTACGAGTTAATAAAATGCAACTATGCTATTTAAACGAAAAGTTCAGGACAAGTGGTTCAAAAGTTTAACTATGAGATGTGACAAATAGGTAGGGTTAAAATCCTCCACACCCTAGCAATTCACTTTGTGGTGTACTAGATTCGGAATTAGAACTTTAAATGAACTCGGTCATTAGTACTCCTAAGAATTACACATAGGAGTGATCGTGGTTCGCACAGTATGTAAGAAAAGGACGAGTAAAATTGTGTCACATTAACCAATACTCGTGTCGCACTCTTAAGCAACCCCATTACCTAGGGCAAACGAGATCAAAAGTCCTACGACGGTTGCACCAGTTATACAACACGATTCATCTAAGATTTTAATTCAAAATTCTATTTCCACTATTGTGAATTACATCGGGTGGGGTTCATGCACCCCAACCCTTAGAAAATTAGCTAGACATAATTAACTTAGAGAAAGACATGGTTTTTAAGAAAGAAAATAAGAAATCTAAAGAAACTAAATGAAAAGAGAATTTCAAGTTCATAACCAGTAATTAAAACTAATGAGCAATTAAAAACTAAAGAAAGGTATTACTTCAATGGCAAAAAACCAAAACTTGAATCCTTACAGCAAAGCCTCTTATTGAAAACTAGGGTTTTGGACTACAAACACCCTCTACTCCTACTTAGCTAACCTAAAACTTAAACTCCTTTGTCTAATAATAACTGTAGGTTAAATACATCATGAAAAATACACAGTTTTAGCTAAATAAAACTCTAAAATCGGAACAAGAAAATCAATTTTAACCTTGACGGACTGATCCGTGCGTCCAAGAGCGGATCGGTCCTGGTCCAAATCCCGACCAGTCTGTAATACCCCATGATTTTTGGGCTGATAATTTAATTCTTTTTGGGAGAAATAATATTTATTTAAATTGGAGAATTTTAAATTTGGCAATTGAGGTCAAAATTTGAGGATGTTAGAAAGTATTTCGAATGCCGATTCTGAATGTGCAGTTGATCCCGGAAGGATTGATATAGTGGAAATGACTTTACTTGGGTCTTATTTGGGTTCCGAAATATTTTAAGTTCGTTTGACTCGTATTAAAGTAACCGAGTTTTTTAAAGTGTGTATTATCATTTAAAGTTGGGTATTTTGGAGTTGAGACTTAAAAAGCCTATGGGAGATAACAATCTCATTTTGTGAGAAGAGAAATCCCTAGAGAGAGAGAGAAGAGGAAAGGAAGAAGAGAAAGAAGAAAAGCTTGGGGATTCCGGCTAATCCGCGATTTTGAGAAAGATTCATACTCTACAACTTTGAGGCAAGTTATTAAACTTGCTAAATAATTCATGTTATTTCATGATTTGTGGATAAAATTATGGATTTTGGGTTAAAGTTGTTAAAACCTAGATTTTGGGTAAAACATGCATTTGAGGTGTTTATATATGAATTTGAGATTGTAAATTAGTGGGGTTAAGTTATTTGATGATTTCTAATGTTAAGAATATGATTGGGTTAAAGATTGTGGGTTAGAAGTTGGTATTTTGAGGTTTTTGGAATGTTGGAGTTCTTCCAAAATGAGGAATGGCCGAGATAACTGCTATGGTTGGTCGACCACGGCCAGGGGCCCGATAAATCACGCCTCAAAAGAAAATCCTACTACCTTCTTTTCTAGGAAAAGTTTGAAACCGCAGTCGACCGGGGGTCAGGGGCCGGTCGACCGGTCCTCTATTTTTTGTCCAAGTTTGGGATTTTATTTTCACCCATTATCCTTTGGGTTTGAAACTTAGGAACCATAATACATGTTATAAGAAGTATGTTTTTTGATATTTTAGTTAGGTTTACCTAAGATCAAATTTTGGGGTCGTATTGAGTTATTGCGAGAGAGCGCGAGTTTGAGTTATCGTATTGATTTAGTGGGGAATCCTCCTATCATCGAGATTTATATTTGGGGGAAAATGATTGTTGATCGGTGTGTATTCGGATATAGAGGGTATCCTTAATGATTGTTGAATTGGGAGACTTTTCATACTCATAGGTGTGAGGGATGAGTAAGTTTTAAGCGAGGGGTCGGCATACGATAATGGGAAGGCATGCGAGTTAGCAATGGTTAGTATATCGAGAGTTATATACTTAAATATGAATTTACTTCTTTCATACATACGGACGTAAGAGTGTATGTATACCTATATGTCGTGCTATAGATACCTTGTGTGATTGTTTGCATTTATATGATGTGATTGTATATATATATATATATATATATATATATATATATATATATATATATATCTAGTGAGAATGATATATGTATACTTATTGTGTATGCATACCCTCCATTGCTATCATGAGAAGTTGCGTGATGTGGGTGAGGCCCCTGGCTTGAGCAGCTGGGTGTCCCCATGTCATCGTCGTCCTTTATTTATTTTGTGATTATATTCGGGGTGAGAAGTGTTAATTATGATTCGTTCTAACTTCTGGTTCGGAACAATGACCGCTTCCTGTACGCTGTGATTTGTTTTATTACCATGGCGGTGTTATAATAATCCGATATATGGTAACCCAAGATAAAGTGAGTAATTCCTGGAAGATGATAGCATTGTGAAGTATTTTTATATCCATAAGTGATGGGATTTTGGTTATTTATATGTACGTAAAGCGTGTTATATGTACTAAATTGTTGTGATTGAATGATTGTGCTTGGTAACTAGAGTAATGTTATAGACCATAAATGGTTCAAAGCATTGCCTTATTTATGTGATTAGAGATTATTGCTCCTCGTAAGTAGTTGTTTTTTGTGTGGGGTAGCGAGGGGATAATGGACCTCAACGACCAACATTGTCAAGGAGTAGTGTATCGGGGGAGTTTCTTATTTGGATTTCTCTTGCGAGACGTCCCACGCACAAAACGCAGTGCAATATTGGGAGTGGGGATAAGTTTAGTCCTTAGTACTCAGATTTATATGTTTTAGTGAAACAAGGTTTTATGAGAATAAACCGGATTAATATATAAATGAGTAGTTGAGGTTACATGCGTCGTGCATTGAGGGCATAATGAATCTTGAAAATAAAAATTGTCAAGGAGTAGTGTATCGGGGGGGTTCCTTATTTGCATTTCTCTTTGCGAGACGTCCCATGCACGAAATGCAGTGCAATGTTGAGAGTAGTTTAGTCCTTAGCATTTAGATGCTAATAACTCGTGGTAGTTAATAACTAGAATCCGCTAAATTATAGTAGTATGTATGTATATGTATATATATATATATATATATATATATATATCTGTGTGTATGTGTGTGTGTGTGTGTGTGTGTGTGTGTGTGTGTGTGTGTGTATATTTATAAGTTAAAATAAGTTTAGACGCATATTTGGGTTATAGTAGAATCAGAAGTTGATGGTTATGTTTTAGGTGAAGGTTTACGCGAGTGTGAATTTGGGCGTAGGTTAGATTGAATTGTATTGGGTAGTTATTTTGGGGATCATGTGCATGCGCTTAGGTAAGCACTCTAGTTGAGAGGTGAGTTGGATTTTCTGGAGAGTGCGACTCCATTTCAATCATGTTATAATGCATTTAAAAATTATTATGCATTTTAATTCACTTGCTAAAATATTTTCACACCTCAGGCTCTGACACATTTATACTTTTCTCTTGCTATATATATTGTATTATTTTAGGTGTCCTTCCGCAAGGACGCCAGTGATGTTTTTTATCCAGTGTATTCGGGGAGCTGTGGCAGTAATGGACTGTCGCGGGATTTTGATATAGCCATTTCATATCTTTTGTATATCTAGATTATAATTCAGTTTATATATCGGATTTACACACAAGAGTTTTAGTTATAGCATTTTATTTATATTTCTTTTCTCAGACTATTGTATTGTCTGTGACCCGTTTGCATATTGGGTATTTCCTTTTGTGTATTTTTGGTGTGCTATAGAACTATTTTCTTTTATCTTAGCATGTATGCGTTCATTAACATGTTCACTAGTTATTATATTGTTGGTTGGTTAATTTATTGTATGTTTTAAAAAAAATTGGCACCTTATTTTTGTAGTATTGGGTGGTTAGCTATGTTTATTTTGGTATCGTACGTAGATGCTGAGAATGATCCACTTGAGATTCTTGATTAATTATAGTATAGGGCTGGCCACCCGTTATTATTTTAAGTGGGGTGTCACAGGTGGTATCAGTGCATCAGGTTCTTGTGTCCTTAGGATCTGTGCGGGTCTTCTGCGCTCTTACTTAAGCGTTCTTAATGTACAACGCTATTATTGGGACTGTTATGTTCACACGTCTTTATTTTCTTCTGTAATGAGTAATCATTGAACGGCATTCTGATGCAATTGTTCTTGTTTCAGATGACACCGAAGAGAGGTCGTCCAGGAAGGGCAAATAGAGAGGCGGAGAATATGGAAGCCCAAATGCCTCAAGGGACTGTGACTGCAGTCGAAGTTGGCAATATTATGGCACAAGCCGTAACTGCTGCCATTTTTGCGATGGCACATCAACATGTAGTTCAAGAAGCCCAAGACCACCCAAAGATATCTACGTGGGAAAGAGTATGGGAAGATTTTAGAAAGGGACAACCTCTAGAATTTTTAGGGGGAGTTGATGCGATGGTTGCAAGTCATTAGAAGAAGAGTATGCAAAGGCACCTTCAAATGGTTGAATGCAGTGAGGTACATAAGCAATTTATTTACACCTTTAAATTAATGGGAGCAGCTCTCCAATGGTGGGAGTTAATCACCGCATCAGAGAAGAGAGATGCATTGCCCATAGCAAATTTTTAGGAACTCTTTGACCGAAAGTATTTTCCTTCCGCGATCTAGAAGGAAATTTGGAGGAGATTGTTGGATGTGTTTTAAGGTGATCGAACGGTGGCCGAGTATGAAGAAGAATTTACTCGATTGGCGAATTTAGTGCCCGATGAGGTAAATACAGAGGAAAAGAGAAGAGAGAAGTTTGTGGGAGGTTTAGAATGGCAAATTTGGTAGCATTTGTTAGGGAACCCATCATTATTGACTTTTGCCGAGGTAGTGAATGCGACATTGTTACAGTGTCAGGAATATCATCTTCGTTTGCAAGGGGGCAAGAACTTTAGAGAGTCGGGTTCATCTAGTAAGTCTGGAGAAGAGAATGTCACTAAAGCAAGATGTTATAAACAGGATTATCAAGGGTTGCAACATCATTTTGTTCCTCATGATGGGAAGGGAGGATTTGATGGTAGATGTTTCTTTTGCAAAGAAATAGGCCATAGGAAGGGGGATTGTCCTGAAAGAGGTAGACGAAGACTTTTTGATGAGGTTTTGGATGAGCAACCCCTACAGCAGGTCCAAAGCCATTTTTGGTAGGAGGACTATGAACAGGAACCCATAGATGAAGCGATGCAGTCAGACTAGAGAGGTATGATGTGAATTATATTTTCCATTGTGGTTAGGATTATGATTTGAGGGGCATTGGGAGTAGCGCATGTAAGATTTTGATTAGTGGTTAGTTGTTATAACCCAATTTTGTATGGAACTTGGAAGAGAGGAGTGAGCAAGTGAGGATCTTAGACGATGTCTTTTGGGAGAATAGATTGACTTGTGATGTGCTAGTAGAGAGTTACGACTTTGTTTTAGTCATAGGAATCGTTGAAACGCGTTGTGCAGTAACAATAAAGTTATCATTTTGTAGTCGTGCTAGACTTATGTATTTGTAATGTTCCAGTTATGGAAGGGCCTAGTGTATGGCAATGTTTTGTTATGACGTAAAGGATTCTTGTTACTAAAGAGATTCAGGGTACAGTGAGTTATTTTGAGCTCATGGTTGTGTTAGTTTTGAGAACTAAGTGTTGGTAAGAGTATTGTAGTTGTTCGCGCCTTGTGTCTTAGGCATAAGGTATTTGATTTGGATGTCAAAAGACATAAATTGTTTTTGAAATAAAATTGTTTTATATGCCTTCGGGCAACATCAAAAGGAGTTCAAAAATATTTCTTTTAAACTTAAGTCCCTATCTAACTGATCTCAATCCCCGACAAAGATACATAATAGTGTATTGGGAGGGTTCCTTGTTTGTATTTCGCTTACGAGACCTCCTCCGCATGAAAGTAGCGAATGTCAGGAATTGAGAAGAGTTAAATCTTTGAATATTACAGAATTTTTATGTAATTAGTATGCTATTATAGATTAATTTGTTTTGAGTTATTTTACGCTCTGAGGCTAAGTGAAGTCGGGTTATGTTTTTACAAGTCGAGATTGGGTATAGGGTGTATGGGCGGCCTGGTTAGTTGATCTGGTCTTTAATTAAAATTCTTCATCGCGAGAAGTGGGAGGAATAGATTTAGTGATCGTGAGGATAGGTGTTGTGGGAGCTAGTTGAGATTTAGAGTACCTATCTTAACTTAATTTCGAGGATGAAATTCTTGTAAGGGGGAAAGTCTGTAATACCCCGTGATTTTTGGGCTGATAATTTAATTATTTTTGGGAGACATAATATTTATTTAAATTGGAGAATTTTAAATTTGGCAATTGAGGTCAAAATTTGAGGATGTTAAAAAGTATTTCAAATGACGATTATGAATGTGTGGTTGATCCCGGAAGGGTCGAGATAGTTGAAATGACTGTACTTGGGTCTTATTTGGGTTCCAAAATATTTTAAGTTCTTTTGACTCGTATTAAAGTAACTGAGTTATTTAAAGTGTGTATTATCATTTAAAGTTGGGTATTTTGGAGTTAAGACTTAAAAAGCCTACGGGAGATAACAATCTCATTTTGTTAGAAGAGAAATCCCTAGAGAGAGAGAGAAGAGGAAAGGAAGAATAAAAAGAAGAAAAGCTTGGGGATTCCGACTAATACGCGATTTTGAGAAAGATTCATACTCTACAAATTTGAGGCAAGTTATTAAACTTGCTAAATAATTCGTGTGTGTAATTTATTTTATGATTTGTGGATAAAATTATGGATTTTGGGTTAAAGTTGTTAAAATCTAGATTTTGGGTAAAACATGCATTTGAGGTGTTTATATATGAATTTGAGATTATAAATTAGTGGGCTTAAGTTATTTGATGAGTTCTAATGTTAAGAATATGATTGGGTTGAAGATTGGTGGTTAGAAGTTGGTATTTCGAGGTTTTTGGAATGTTGGAGTTCTTCCAAAATGAAGAATGGCTGAGATAACTGCTATGGCCGGTCGACCATGGCCAAGGGGCCAGTCGAACGCACCTCAAAAGAAAAGACTACTACCTTCTTTTCTAGGAAAATTTTAAAACCATGGTCGACCGGGGGTCAGGGGCCGATCGATCGGTCCTCTGTTTTTTGTCCAAGTTTGGGATTTTGTTTTCACCCCTTTTCCTTTGGGTTTGAAACTTAGGAACCTTAATACATGTTATGAGAAGTATGTTTTTAGAAATTTTAGGGAGGTTTACCTAATATCAAATGTTAGGGTCGTATTGGGTCATTGCGAGAGAGCGCGAGTTTGAGTTATCGTATCGATTTAGTGGGGCATCCTCCTATCATCGAGATTTATATTTGGGGGAAAATGATTATTGATCGGTGTGTATACGGATATAGAGGGTATCCTTAATGTTTGTTGAATTGAGAGACTTTTCATACTCATAGGTGTGAGGGGTGAGTAAGTTTTAAGCGAGGGGTCGGCGTACGATAATGGGAAGGCATGCGAGTTAGCAATGGTTAGTATATCGAGAGTTATATATTTAAATATGAATTTACTTCTTTCATACATACGGACGTAAGAGTGTATGTATACCTATAGGTCGTTCTGTAGATACCTTGTGTGATGGTTTGCATTTATATGATGTGATTGTATATATATATATCTAGTGTGAATGATATATGTATACTTATTGTGTGAGCATACCCTCCATTGCTATCATGAGAGGTTTCGCGATGTGGGTGAGGCCCCTGGATTGAGGAGCTGGGTGCGTATAGTCCCCAGGTCATAGTCGTCCTTTATTTATTGTGTGATTATATTCGGGGTGAGAAGTCTTGGGTATCATTCGTTCTCAATTTTGGTTCGAAACTATGGCCGCTTCCTATACGTTGTGATTTTTTTTATTACCATGGCGGTGTGATAATAATTCGATATATGGTAACCCAGGATATAGTGAGTAATTCCTGGAAGATGATAGCATTGTGAAGTATTTTTATATCCATAAGTGATGGGATTTCGTATATTTATATGTATGCTAAGAGTGTTATGTGTAATAAATTGTTGGGATTGAATGATTGTGCTTGGTAACTAGAGTAATGTTATAGACCCTAACTGGTTCAGATCATTATTTTGTTTATGTGATTAGAGATTATTGTTGCCTGTAAGTAGTTGATGTTTGTGTGGGGTACCGAGGGCATAATAGACCTCAACGACCAACATTGTTAAGGAGTTGTGTATCGGGGGGTTCCTTATTTGGATTTCTCTTGCGAGACATCCAACGCACGAAATGCAGTGCAATGTTGGGAGTGGGGATATGTTTAGTCCTTAGTACTCAAATTTATATGTTTTAATGAAACAGGGTTTTATGAGAATAAACTGGAGTAATATCTAAATTAGTAGTTGAGGTTATATGTATTGTTCATTGAGGGCATAATGAATCTCAACAATCAACATTGTCAAGGAGTAGTGTATTGGGGGGTTCCTTGTTTGGATTTCGCTTTGCGAGACGTCCCACGCACGAAATGCATTGCAATGTTGAGAGTTGAGAGAAGTTTAGTCCTTAGCATTTAGATGTTAATAACTCGTGGTAGTTAATAACTAGAATCAGCTAAATTCTAGTAGTATATATATATATATATATATATATATATATAAGTTAAAATAAGTTTAGACGCATATTTGGGTCATAGTAGAATCGGAAGTTGATGGTTATGTTTTAGATGAAGGTTTAAGCTAGTGTGAATTTGGGCGTAGGTTAGATTGAATTGTCCCTAGAGAGTGTTGGGAAGTTATTTTGAGGATCATGTGCATACGCTTAGGTGCGTGCTCTAGTTTAGAGGTGAGTTGGATTTTCTAGAGAGTGCGACTCCACTTTAATCATTTTATAATGCATTTAAAAATTATGATGCATTTTAATGAACTTGCTAAAATGTTTTCACACCTCGGGCTCTGACCCATTTATATTTTCCTCTTTCTATATATATTGTATTATTTTAGGTGTCGCTCCACAAAGACATTGGTGATGTTTTCTATCCAGTGTATTTGGGGAGCTGTGGCAGTAGCGGACTGTCGCGGGATTTTGATATAGCCATTTCCTATCTTTTGTATATCTAGATTAGGATTCAATTTGTATATCGGGTTTACACCCAACATTTGTAGTTTTAGCATTTTATTTATATTTCTTTTCTCAGACTGTTGTATTGTCTGTTACCTGACAGCATATTCGGGTATTTCCTTTTATTTTTTATTTTTGGTGTACTATGGAACTATTTTCTTTTATCTTAGCATGTGTGCATTCATTACCATGTTCAGTAGTTATTATATTGTTGGTTGGTTATTGTATTGTATTGTATGTTTTAAAAACAAAATTGGCACCCTCTTTTTATAGTATTGGGTGGTTAGCTATGTTTATTTTGGTATCGTCAGTAGATGTTGAGAATGATCCACTTGAGATTCCTGATTAATTATAGTACAGGTCTAGCCACCCATTACTATTTTAAGCAGGGTGTCACACAGTCCTTACATCCAGGAGCAGATTGGTCCAGGTCCAAATCCGGACCAGTCCTTTTTTTCTTGAAAAAGGATCGGTCCGCTTTGCAAATATTTCCAGTGAGTGATAGAAATCCGGATAAGTCCTTTTTTCTAGAAATAGGATTAGTCCGCTATGTGATTTTGGCCAGTGAGTTTCAAGGGTTAGGATCAGTACCTTTTTGTTCTAAATAGTATTGATCCGGTCTTTAAAATCAATTTCTCCTGATTTTCTCTTCATTGTCTCTCATCTTTAGAACCTCGTAACTTTTGCTCTGGAACTCGGATTTGGACGCCGTTTCTTCCTACGCGCTTGCAGACTCGAGGTCTTTAACTCATTTTGGGTTCTTGTCCAGATTCCTTATGGAAATTATGCTTTAGACCTTTTGACTTTTCTTCCTTAATTCATTCTTTTTCTTTTGCTTTTTCCTTTCTTCACTTAGCAATAAATACCTATAAATATCATGAAAAAGGCACAAAAATGGAGATACTATGCACAAAGGTCAGTAGCATATAAATGAGATAAATCAAGATGAATTACATTATTAGAGGCGATAAGAATCCCTAAATTAAGGGATAAATTCGAAAGAATTTACGCCTAATCAAACCCCTTAACATAGAACTTTGCGCGTCCCGAGCAATTTAAAAGAATCCAACTATGGCTCAACTCATGAGATTCGTTTTATTAGGATAGAGTACCACTTTCGTGGGCAATCAATTTCCTTTAGCGTAAGCAACAAGCCTTTAAAACCCTAGGTTACCCTAGTAGGATGAGTGGTGTCTCGTGAGGGTTTGCAGTGAATATACCCACAAAATTCATTTTCCTAGACTCAAAGAAATTCAAAATACTTGAAAATTATTCAATTTAAATTTCTCGGAAAATAATCACCCTATATTTGTATTTATAAGTCTCAATTTTCCGTGCGTGTTTGCGAAGACAAAAAGCAAACTGCAAATATCCACCGATCGGTCATTGCGTTACTTTTAGAAAATTCGCTTTGATTCAATTTCTCACAGGATACTCTCGTAAAAGAATCGCTAGAAATGTAGCTATTCTGTCTCGATGTGCGTGATTTATAAGAGTAAATATAATGGAACACAATTTCACGCACACCATCATGAAATACGGACTATTTGGGGTGGAAGGATCTTGTCATCAGAGTACGATTATAAGGAAACCAGAAACATTATCTCTAATTCACACATTCAATCTCTTTTATCATCTTTTGTGCTTTAACTCTCCACGCAGTAACCAATTTCGCAATTTGGACTCGGTTAGGACTTTTTTAGGTTATAAGGTGTATTCGGTAAGATTTGAAATGGTTGGGAATTTTAGAATTGGAAAATTTTCTTGTAATGTCCATTAGTGCTTTTTCAGGCTGTTGCTCATTTTTTTTTCCTTTTTTTCTATTTTTCACTTTTTCTTTTCTTTCTATTTTTTGTTGAGCGTTGTCTATTTTTCTTGCCCCTTTGTATCGCACCATTTGTACTAACTTTCTAAATTTTAAATTTTTACAATTACGGGCTTAATATGGGATTTTTCAGGCTCTCAAACGAAAGGAAAAAATTTATTCGGCTCAATATGGGTTGAAAAAGGGTTAATTTTTCACGATTTTTCTTGCCAATATTTTTGGGTGACAAATGAGGGCCTACTTCATTTTCGAAATTACTAATTACATTACCATATGCATCTCGAGATTAATTAAGTTTAGAGATATTTTTAGCTCATTTTTCAAGACAACATTCTATTTCCCATAACCGATCAAAGTTAAAGAATTGAGATCTCCAACGACATATTTAAATGCTAAAGCGAACTTGGAGTTAGTCATTAACTCGGATTGATTTAAAAAACTTAGAAAAGAGGATAGGCTCGACATCTCACTGGGTTAATAGTCTCCACACTTATTCATTAAGTCGTCAATTCACGCTCAATTTCCATCTTTAGTCAATTTTGGCTTTGTTTATTTGGATTGTTGTGAATTTGAGACTTTCAATAAAATTTCGGTGATAGCTTCAAAAAATTTAAATTCTAATTTCTATTTATTTTGAAGAAAGAAAAAAAAGAAAACAAAATATTTTTTTCATTTTCTGAACTTTTTTCAAATTTTTTGAAATTTTTGGGCATTTTGATCGAAGTGGAAACCAAGCATCCATGTAAATACGTTAATCATTGTTATCGGGTTCCAACCGCAATACAAAAACCTAAACTTTAACTACACTCTCGTTGTAATATAGTGGTAAGAATTCCCTCCTGTCACGCGGGTAACCCGGGTTCGATCCCCGGTAACGGTGCTAAAAACTTTACGTGACCACAAATGTGTATCTGAATGCGTGCTATCTAGGTTCAAGTGCAAGACTGTCGCTCATGTAATAATTCTGATAAGTTGGGTATCAATCCCCAGGAAACAGGACGAACTGAGTCGTGACGGCATTAGAAAGATGAGGAGATCCTAGCTTTGACTCTAAAAAGAAGAAAAGGTGATTAGGGATACGAAACAACTATGACTAGATGCAATTTTGAAAACGATTAACTAAATTAACTACGAATTAATAAAATGCAACTATGCTATTTAAATGAAAAGTTGAGGACAAGTGGTTTAAAATTTTAACTATGAGATGAGACAAATAGGTCGGGTTACAATCCCCCACACACTAGCAATTTACTTTGTAGGATACTAGATTCGGAATTAGAACGTTAAACGAACTCGGTCTTTATTACTCCCAAGTATTACACATATGAGGGATCGTATCTTGCACAGTATGTAAGCAAAGTACGAGTAAAGCAGTGTCACATTCACCAATACTCGCATCGTACTCTTAAGCATCCCGATTACCTAGGGCAAACGAGATCAACAGTCATACGATGGTTGCACCAGTTATACAATACGATTCATCTAAGATTTTAATTCAAAAGTCTATTTCCACTATTATGAATTACATCGGGTGGGGTTCATGCACCCCAACCCTTAGAAAATTAGCTAGACATAATTAACTTAGAGAAAGATATGGTTTTTAAGAAAGAAAACATGAAATCTGAAGAAACTAAATGAAAAGTGAATTTCAAATTCAGAACCCGCAATTAAAACTAAAGAGAAATTAAAAATTACATAAAGGTATTACTTGAATTGAAGAAAACCAAAACTTGAGTCCTTTTACATTTCTCGGTACGCGTAAAGTTCTAAGTTAGGTGGTTCGATTAGGCAGTAATTCTTCCAACATTACTCCCTAATTTAGTACCCTTTAGCATCCTGAGTAATGCAATTGCTCTTGAATTATTTCATTTATATGCTAATGACCTTTCTACGTAGTATCTCGAGCTAATATTCCAGAGGAAAGGTTAGTCCCCGTGCCTTTAGTAATCTCAGGTTATGACAACCAGTCTTCCAAATCCATTGGTTATGTGAACTTTGGGATCGTGATGGGAAATCTGAGTTCCCACATCAAATTACATGTAATAGATAGTGCAACTTCCTACCATCTTTTGATAGGGAGAGTGTGGATTCATAACTAAGGGTTAGTTCCTTCGACGTATCACCAATGTGCCAAGGCTAATATAAAAGGAACGGAGATCACTATAAGATCTACAAAGAGGCCCTTCACGGTCGAAGAAGATCACCTGATAGACGCAGGGTTTCACACAGAATTAGAGGACAATGTTATAGTCCTAAAGAGAAGAATGGGGGGATCGTGGGTTCCCTATATCATAGAAGAATGGGGCCTATAAATCGGTAGAATAATGAAGTTGCAAGCAGTAAAGGAGTGATGGAAGAAGAAGCCCACCAGGTGGTCCCTCATCCTCAAAACATCTCGAAGCAGCGCAAACACATAATGAGTCTCAGAATGGATCTAATGGAGCATGAGGTCGAACAAAAAAGTGTACTAAGTCAATTTTTAAGAGAAAGAGTTACTGGTGCTTTTAGAGAAAAGAAGAGGAAGGCAGTTTAAACTGCCAGCAGACAATGCAAGAAGGTTGTTACCAAAGAAGGAAAGGTGGTGTATCGATTATAATAGTTTCAATGAGCGACCGAAGAAGCTGATAATGAGGCTGACCTGATGTATGAGTATTTTCTAGTGGATCAACGGGGGAAATGTATAGTGATAAACAACTCCAACATATAGGAGTTTGTGGAAGATGTTGCTAAAGAACTAGACTACATGACAGATCAACCAAAGCCATAGGCACAAGAGTTGGAGCAGTTGAATCTTGTGAAAGAAGGAGAGGATCTAAGGCCCATATTCACCTCGAAGGATATCAATGAGGAGAAACGAGAGGCCTTGGTTGAGTTGATTCGGGAGTTCATAGACTTTTTTTGCGTGGAAGTGCATAGAGATGGAAGGTCTGGATGAGGAAGTGAGCTGCCACAAGTTGAACGTGATTCCTTCAGCCATTCTGGTGAAGCAAGAAACGAGGACTTATAAGCCTGAGCTGGACTTGAAGATCAAGGAAGAGGTCCAATGCTTGTTGGCAACAGGGTTCATCAAACCGATACAACACCCACTCTGTCTATCTAGAATTGTCCCAGTGGGAAAGAAAGAAAAAAATCAAATAAGGATCTGTGTGGATTTTAGAGACTTGAATAGGGCTTGCCCCAAGGATAAGTTCCCTTTAACCTCCATCAATAGCTTGATAGATGCAATGGATGGTCATGAGATGTACAGCTTCATTAACGGGTATGTAGGGTATAACCAAATAAAGATGGACCCAACTGATGTAGAGAAGATGACATTTAGAACCCCATTGGGCAACTTCATGTACAAAGTAATGTCATTTGGACTCAAGAATGCTGGGGCTACTTATCAAAGAACAATGATGACAATTTTCCACAACTTCTTTCACAAATTTGTGGAATTTTATATGAATGATTTGGTCATCAAATCGAGGAAGGAGGAGTTCCATCGGAGCGATTTGAGGAAGGTGTTTGCTCGATACAGGAAGTATAAGCTAAAGATGAACCCACTGAAGTGTGTCTTCAGAGTAACTAGTGGAAAGTTTCTAGGTTTTGTGGTTGATCGACAGGGGGTGTAGAGGGACCAGGAAAAACAGCGAGCGATCTTGGAGATGACAAGTCTAAGAACGACGAAGGATCTGAAGAGTTTCATCGATAAAGTTTCCTACCTTAGGAGATTTGTGGCTGGATTGGCTGAAATAACACACCCATTAATGCAGCTTCTGCGAAAGAATACAAAATTCAAGTGGGAGGAAGTTCACCAGGAGTCTCATGAGGGGAGTGAAAGTGGCTTTATTAGAAGTACCTATGCACCTTCGGAATATACGATCCAACTCAAAACGACTAGAAGCTTCTTCAACATCCAGTGCTTCATTGAAATAAGGCATGTCTCCTGTGGTCTCAAGACCTAGAAGTTCACAAATATCTTTCATTGTCACGAAAAACTCGCCCCACGCAACCATAAAGGTATGAGTCGTAACGTTCCAACGAGAAACTAGGACAGAAAGAGTAGCATTGTTTTTTGATAAGGTGAAATCTCCAAACAATTTAGCCCGATAAAACCCTACCTTTGTGAGAGTCATGGCGTGGGAACTCTATATATGCGCATTCTAAGCAGCGAAATTGGCAGGGGAGCCTCCAGGCCCCTTGAAATAAATATGGGACAAAGGGAAGTCACCTCATTAGAAATGAAAATGCAGAGTTCTCTATGAGGGTAGGAATCCCCATTCAGCTGAATCCTCATCCTCACCACCAAGAAGCAAAGTATCATACTTAGCACTGAAAGTGAGGGTCTTGAAGAAATCATAGAAGTCATTACCCGTGCCAATGATAGGATATGGACGGTAAAAATTTAGTTGCTCTTGATGAGCAACATCCAAGGAAGTTGCGCTAAGGGTGGCAACGATAGCAGAGGTGGAAGAGGTGGAGCTTGGCTGAACAGTGGTGGTGGTATCCTTAGAGACACTTGAAGAAGACATAATAAGTTTCGATGAAAGAAACAACATGGTAAGGAAGGGCTATAGGAGAAAATGAAGGAGTAAAGGCACAAGTGGTGGTGTAAGAGATGATGGGAAGATAAAAACCAGGTAAAATCTTAGTAACAATGACGCTCTGAGGGTTCTCTCTCTAAGAATGCTGGGAGGTGAAGACGACGAAGGCAAAGTAAGGGGAAAATGTTTAAGTGTTTGAATAATAGTCGTTTGAAATTTTTGGGTTCGCCTTTTGAGTTTCCCATCGCCACACGTGCAAAGCCGCCTATAATCATTTCAAACAGACACGTGGCACTTCGAGAAGTGTCCTAACAGTTGAAAAGACAACACCACGTCATTAATGAAGTGACACATGGAGAATAGAAAGGGTTTTCTTCCTAGGCAAGTTTGAGTTTTGGCACCAGATTTTTTGTCATACATATCCAATATCTCCCAACGAAGAAGCTATCCTAACGGTTCAAAAAAAGCTATGATGTTCCCTCGCCACAAGTCCAAACGCTGTTTAGTTATGACTCAGCTACATCGGGGATAATTTTTCAAACGAAACGACGACGCAATAATGCCCAAACAAAGTAGTACCTTCAAATAGAGGGAATTTCCTAGGAAGACATTTACACGGGAGAATTTTACTTACTAAGAGTCAAAATGGGTATTTAAGAAAGTCAGGAGGTCTATCAAGAGAATTTCAAATAGTCATGTCAAAATATTTGCAGCTCAGTAACAGGAAAAAGTTATAATGTCCCTTTGCTAAAGCGTTGATAAGCCGCAACGATTTGACGCAGGTACATTGGGGAGAATTTTCCTTTTTTCTGGAGTCATTAATTGTAGTAGATGTAATGAAGGAAAATATGCCAGAGTTTTTTCACACAGAGAAGGTTCATCGAAACGAGAAGTTTTCGTGCAGATATTTCTTATTTCCACAATAAATTTCTACACGAAGGGGAAAATGTATGGGGGGCTTGAAGGTAATCTGGAGATTAGAGATAATCCCTCCATTAACAACAGTGTTTGGTATTAAGGCTGTGATGCAGCTCAATAAGGAAGCGATGTAGCCCAAAGCAATGCAGATCAACAAGGCAGCTCAAGCAAGGTAGTTCAGCGTGGTAGCCCAGAGGGACCTTCCAACGAAGAAGCTGACCGAGAGAGCTCACCTTTTATACCTCTTTGCTTTAACTAAGTCTTGTTGCATCTCTTTATTTATATTAACTATGAGTTGTAACAATTATAATGAATTTTATTATAAGGTCGAACGGTACTCGAGAGAGACCAGGCTTGGCAGGGCCTATGAGAGCTTTCATGCTCTATCGAACGACCTCGTAGTGTGAACTTTAGAGGGACTTGGTTTGGAGGATTGAGAAGTGAGGCACCGTTGGGGCTTATCCCGACCATCTTAGATACACATGGTAAAATATCAAAAGACCTTAATCGTGGAACCTCGGGCGAAGCAGCCTTGAGTTCCATCGGGCGTTGAGTTGTGAACCAAATAACCCTCTATTTAATGTCACATCTACTTTATGTGATGTCACTAATTAACTAGGCAATGTCAAATCTTCACTTGAATAAACCACTGTGGTATTTAGGGTTGTCATATGATTGGTAAGCCACCTCTGTGATGACATCCCCCTGGCACACAGTGGTTAGGAAAAAGGTATGCCTTGGAATTTAATGTTTATAACGTGGAGATAACTACTGCACCACGCATTTAATGTTTGTGACATAAAGATTGAGGGATGTCATTCATAGTTATTAATGACTGACTTTCCTCGAGAGTGGTGTGGTGGCTTTTTAAGAGCTCCAACCACCTCTGAGGAAGGGATGTTCTTTTTTGAGAGTTCAGAAGTTATTACTACAAAGAACATACATCAAAGAGAGATTTATTACAAACCAGAGAGTTTAATCACCCACCATTGTCATTTATTATGAAGCTTTAATACTTGATAGAGATCTTAGAGGGTGGCTAGGGTGTTCGGCTGCCTGCCAAGGTGTATATAGGGTGATTATTTCTCTCTCCCTCTAAGTGAGTTACTTCTCAGTTCGTTATTATCTTCTGAGTTATACACGAGAGATTTGTGAGTTCAAACTGATTTTATCTTCGCTAAAATGTGATTGCGTGTCCTGTAGTTATTCAATAGCGTGATTAGTTAACTTATCATTACTGTAATCAAAAGGGGTTACGCCTCCATCTAATCTAAACTACCCTCTTACGCATAGTATGTCATACATCAAGATGGAAGAAATTTTTGGGTGAGTCTGATGATGAAGAATCTAGGGGTCGAAAAATTCCTCCAAAGGTCGTTAGGTACTTTCCATTGAAACCAAGGCTTCAGATATTTTCCATTGAAAACATCCTCCCTAATGAGATGGAATGTGATGACGAGGGCATATTAAGACAGCCGGGTGATTCTACAATATGGTAAAGTGGCTCTAATATAAAAAATGGTGTAGAACAGTTATGAAGAAACCTATCCTACACTAAATTGATTGAAATAAAATAATATCTATAAATAAGAGAGCACAGATTACTGAAGCAAAGAAGGAATTACATCTAATCTATCAACTAAAAACTATTTTTAAGTGGGTTGGTGACAGTACTTTGAACACAACACCAATTATACACAATGCTTAGGACAGTACTTTTGTTAGCATGGGTTGGTCTTAGGTAGGGGGAAAAATAGGGTCGACTATTGAGTGGGCTATGGTTTGAAAAAATAAAGTTTGAGAAAATTAGTTGGCCTCGAGTATTGAGTGGGGCATGGTTAGAGAAGACCAGTTTTTCTTTTGCATGCTTATTTTACTATCATTACTTGTGTTTTCTATATCTTTTCTCTTTCCCTTGCATATATTAAGGTTCCCATACTGAATTTATAAAATTTATCTAAAGAGTATTCTAATCATGAATTATTTGAATATCACTAATGGTGGTGATATTAAGCTTTTAAATTTATGCGAACCGATCACTGATTTTTCCTTTGGTTTACCACCTAGTATATATATATTCACTATTTCTGCAATATGTGTTCATCACTTACACTGAAAAGTATATTTTGGAATCATAAGGTGATCTTATATATTATGAGGCTTATATTATTATTTTTTATTCAGGTGTTGTAGCTGGAGCTAGAGAAATCATGTTGGAAGCTAGAATGTGACTTTAACAATTGAATAACGATCTTAAAGTAACTGAGCGATTACATAATTTGAGCTGCGACTATAAGTTTCACTCAGTTTTTCTGTTAATTATGCGTAATTTCCTTACTTTATGATGGGATATTTATTTATTAATCAGTACATGTGTAGATTTTATAAGTGTTTACTCCCCAAAATTCACAATTGGTTTTTGTGGACATAAGTTAGTCACAAAAAATTCACAATTGGTTTTCCTTACTTTGTATGGGTATAGCTTTTGTCTTGTAAAATTTAGCTCGTAACGTCTCGCTAATGAATTGGTAATTTCATCCAAGATATGTTTCTTAAGCTTATCAACAACAGACTTCTGACTTTTCTTAAATTTTTGTAATTTTGACAGCAATTATGAAATCTTAACACTGTATCGCTTGCATGGTTTTCACTAGTAACTGCAAAAGCTCGATTATGCCCTCGTCCAAGATTTCCTTTCCCACTAAACAGCCCCATACCAAAGTCCACAACACTAGTTGATGCTCGGGGAATCCTTTTTTTTTTTAAATTAAACAAGTCGATATATTTATATCGATCATAATACAACAACAACAAGCCTACATAAACCCAAAAATACAGTCCTGTCCATTACTAAGAGGAAATGCATGAAATTGATACAACATAATTTATAGTTTAGGTTTGGGGAGTTTGGTGCATTTGAGCGGTGAGTTCAAATGGTTGTTTGTTTTGTCACGGGCCACCATAGATACTCTGAAATACGAATAGTGCTCTGTACATGTTAGAGGCAAAATATTGGCTTTCCTAACTGTTGATACCAAATTTAACCTACTGACGTGGATTAATCATATGAAGACACATGTCAGTTTACATGGAACCTACGAGCATTTTTTACAATCACCTTAACATCGAGGAACTCAACCTCCCCGATCAACTCAGACGCTCCGACCAACAAGAGTTCTTCGAGGAACTTTACTGCACAGAGCAACTTATGAGTACCGAGCTACTTAGGCGGTCCGAGCTGAACCTCGAACAGAGCATTAATAGCAAGATAACCAACAGATTGATTGCGCATTAAATGCTTATTATTATCATACAGATGCATAAGCCTAAGGGACAACTATGTATTACCCTTTCACATGTACAGCCTCATGGCTATAAATACATTGTATCATCCTCATTGTGAGGGGACTCAGAATTTCTTGATTAAACTTGTATTCGAGAATTCCTAAACAGTCAGCAATAACAAAAACAGTGGACGTAGGCCATTCTTATAAGGCTGAACCACTTTAAAATTCTTTGTTATATTTATTTTTTATCTGTGATTGAATAATTAGAGATAATCTAATTTTTTACATCAACAGATTGGCACCGTCTGTGGGAAACGACTGCAATTTTGTTTTTCACCAAAAATAACTCATCACCAATGGCTGATAATCCTAAATCCAGCAATCGAAACGCCGAAAACCCCCCAAATCCATCTGCTCCGCCAAACGTCCAAGATCTGGCCAGAATAATGACAAATCTGGCCTAGGGCCAGACATCCATGCAAGAAACTATGCGACAACTAATACAAACTATCCAGGGTGCAGTACCAACCCATTCAGGACAACGAAGTGTTCAAAGAAACACTCGTTTACTTTCTTCGCGTACTAGGCATACCGATTCATATCGTACTGAGAGATCTGATGATTTTTCTTATCAACCAGGAAGAACTTCGTCGGTACGAACCATAGAGACTAAACAAAAGGTCACTCTCTCTCCAAAAAGGACTAGTGCATTGGAGAGATTAAGTAGGGTTTCTCATTTTGATCGATTGGGCCCTAGGAGGAACAAAAGTCCTCCTAAGGCTGTGTCAAGGAGCTTTCGACGACCATCAGACATAAGGGAAGGATCTTCCCAGTCGCGACTAGCTGCTCGTCACGATAGATCCCAGGAAGCCACATCAACGCGATCAGTTGCTCAAACCAACAGGCCCGAGGAAGGAAATGATGTGTGGAAAGGCTCTATTCAAAGGCTGGAGGATAGATTAGGGGAAATGGCTAAGGTCAAAAACCCTCTACAACGAACTTTTGTTTAAGGGACAACTTTTATGACTCCCAAATATGATGGAAAAACTGACCCTGTCCTTTATATAGAACAATACCAAGCGGCAGCCAACATCTATGTTGTTCCAGATGAGATGAGATGAGATGCAGGGCATTTTCGGTAACTCATACCGGATCTGCTCAAATATGGTACAATAATCTTCCTCGGGGTAAGATCTCAACTTTCTTTCAACTGGACGAGCTATTCATTGGAAATTTCTATTTTGGGGTAATGCCAGTTAAACGAGTAGCACACTTGTTAAGTGTTAGACAAAAGGCAGGTGAGAGCACCAGGGAGTATATAACTCGTTTCAATAACGAGAAACTCCAAGTTATTGATTATGAGGAAAAGACGGCGATTACTACTCTGATGAGTGGGTTGTTTCCCAACAAGTTGTACTACACTTTGGCCAAAGATCCACCCAGAACCATGTCAGAACTGATGGCAAAAGAGGCTAAGATCATGAGTGTCGAGGAGGCTATGGCTGCGAAGAAGAATATGGATACCAAAGAAACCAAGGTGGAGGTTGATAAAGCTAAAAAGAAAGAGCATAAGCACAATGGTGGTGACAAGCACTCAAAAATAAACCCATCATGGGAGGTATTAAAGAAATTTGAAAATTATACTCCTTTGAAGGTAGACATCAACCACGTTCTAGAAGAAATCAAGAACAGCGAGGAGTTAAATTGGCCAGAGAAAATGAAGACAGACCCTGATAAGAGGAATAAAGCCAAATATTGCGAGTTTCAAAAAGATCATGGTCACATGACCAAAAATTTCATAGCTCTTCAGAATGAGATCGAAGCACTCATTAGACGAGGAAAACTGGCAAAGTATGTTGATCGTGGAAATGAAAGAAGAAACAGCGACCAAGCAAGAGAGAGGTCTAGATATCCTCGTCGAACAGAGGAGAACAAGAAAAAAGACCATGAAGATGATCCAGAAGATGACCCCGATCTTCCTAAAAGACCAAGGCAGCTAGAACATGAGGTATTTTCAATACGTTTTGGGTCATTTGATTGTAATGTTATTACAGGTGGAGCTGCAGGAGGAGGAAACCTTACTGCAGAGAGAAAATCTTACCTCAACAAGGCTCAAGCTTGCTCATACATTCAACGAATAAATATAGCTGAGGATGATCGCCCGAGAAAGGTAAACAAAGAGAAATTGGTCATTAGTTTCTCAAAGAACGGCCTCGCAGGTGTCCTATATCCTCATGATGACCCATTGGTGATCAAAATAAGGATGAAGGAAGTGATGATTTCAAGAGTACTAGTAGATAATGGTAGCTCGGTAGACATCATGTTCTACTCGTGCTTCGATAGTTTAAATCTAAAGCTATCTCAATTGGAGCCTTATCACAGACCCCTCCTCGATTTTGCTGGCGAGAATGTTTTTCCACTTGGGACAAACAAGTTGGATATGTTCATTAGTACATGGCCTGCTTATCGAACAGAAAGAGTACGCTTCTTCGTGATGGATAAGAATGTTCAACTAGCCTATAATATCATCACGGGAAGAGTAGGATTGAAGAAGTTCGAAGCAGTACCATCTACGGTACATCAATGCCTAAAATTTCCAACCAATTTTGGAGTAAGAATTGTGAAGGGTGATAAAAAAGTAGCTTGATAATGCTACTATTCATCTACCGAGCAGGAGGAACTGGAGGAATCTAGGAAAAAGACTACTACCTATCAGGTGAATGAAGGTGCAGAAATTGAAACATTGGATCCTAGAGATGAGTCGCAACTCGTGAAAGGACAGGTGGTGGAAGCTACTGAAAACATCATCCTGGACGATGAGCACCCTGAACGAACAACTCAAATAGGTTCGTCGTTGGATGCCTCACTAAAACCGGAATTGATAACTTTCCTAAGAAGAAGAAAGAAAACTTTTACATGGAGTCATGAGGATATGCCTGGAATAGACCCAAATTATTATGTCACGAGCTCAAAGTGAATAAGGAGATCAAGCCAGTGAAGTAGAGAAGAAGAGTATTCAGTCTCGAGAAGAATCAAGATATACAGGAGGAGGTCGAGAAGCTCCAGAAAGCTTGCTTTATCGAAGATGTTAAATATTCGGACTGGTTAGCAAATGTAGTGATGGTGAAAAAGAAGAACAACAAATGGAGGATGTGTGTATACTTCACCGACCTCAACAAAGCATGTCCAAAGGATCATTTTCCCTTGCCCCGAATTGATCAACTAGTGGATGCTACCTCAGGACACGAGCTACTGAGCTTTATGGATGCTTATTCTGGTTATAACTAGATTAAAATGAAACCTGAAGACAAGGAGAGTACTTCTTTCATTACCCCTAGGGGAACTTATTGTTATAATGTTATGCCTTTTGGTTTGAAAAATGCAGGTGCGACATATCAGCGGATGATGAAAAAGGTGTTTGCAAAGAAAATCAGTTGCAATATGGAAGTCTATGTTGATGATATGCTGACAAAAAGAAAGAAAGCTGCTGACCATCTAGTTGACTTAGTCCAGACCTTTGATCAATTGGATAAATATCAAATGAAGTTGAACCCGACCAAGTGCATATTTGGAGTACGAGAAGGCATGTTTCTTGGGTATATTGTCAATCAACGAGGCATTGAAGCAAACCCTGAAAAGATTAAAGCTCTGTTAGGGCTGCGATCTCCAACGACGAAAAAAGAAGTGCAAAGTCTTACAGGGCGAGTAGCAGCACGTAACAGTTTTGTATCGCGAGCAACTGATAGATGCCTCCCATTCTTCAAAATGCTCCAAAAGACTTTTGAATGGAATGAAGAAGTGCGACCTGAAAGAAGGAGACTATGTGATAAAGAAAGTGATTCAAAAGCACAACAAACTGAAGTGAACTGGTATGGACCTTACCGAGTTATAGAAGTTGTTCAACCAGAAACCTAAAGAATAGAAACTTTAGAGGGGGAGGAGTTTAAGAATGCATGGAATGCAGAACACCTGCGCAAATATTATCAGTAATCTAAACTCTCATGTAATGCAGTTTCATCAGTGTGAATAAAGTGAGAATATTCTACCCAATTCTCTCTTTTTATTAAATTTTTTTGTGGAATACTAGTGCTACACACACACTACTCAGGAAAATCCACCAACTCCGGTTGGTGAGGAAGAAAAAATATTTCCCAAAAGTGCCAACTCCGGTTGGTTGGTAAGAAAATCCACCAACTCCAGTTGGTCGGGAAGAAAAAATATCTCCCAAAAGTGCCAACTAAGGTTGGTTGGGAAGAAAAAATATTTCCCAAAAGTGCCAACTAAGGTTGTTTGGGAAGGAAAAATATCCAAAAGTTCCAACTAAGGTTGGTTGGAAAGAAAAAATATTTCCCAAAAGTGCCAACTCCGGTTGGTTGGGAAGAAAAAATATTTCCCCAAAGTGCCAACTAAGGTTGGTTGGGAAGAAAAAATATTTCCCAAAAGTACCCACTAAGGTTGGTTGGGAAGAAAAAATATTTCCCAAAAGTGCCAACTAAGGTTGGTTGGGAAGAAAAAATATTTCCCAAAAGTACCAACTAAGGTTGATTGGGAAGGAAAAATATTTTCCAAAAATACCAACTAAGGTTGGCTGTGAAGAAAAAAAAATATTTCCAAAAATACCAACTAAGGTTGGTTGGGAAGAAAAAATCCACCAACTCAGGTTGGTCGGGAATAAGAAGCTGTCAACTACAGTTGGTCGGGAACATTTTTTATTAAACAAAGTATGAGTATGTGATAAAAGTCAGCTAATGGCTTAGAATTAAAAAGTAATCAAGCAAAATTTTAATACTTGTAACATTTCAAATTACTACCAAGTTGGTCGAGTAACAAAACATCATCAATTTTGGCAAGTCGTCAAATCATTACCACAAATTCAGGATAGTCGACAATACTTTTTAACCAGCTTTAGTTGATCAACAAATAACACAATGTTGTTATCTTTTTAACAGATATACATACACATATGTAAAGTGTTTTACAAAATATCTACAAGATAATGGCAATCAAGATTGCAAAGAAAAATAAAAGTCTTTCATTAAATCTAGAGCAAAATACATCGAGAATGAAATACATATTAATTATTACATCAAGATTCCTATTCTATTGGTTTCTTCCCCTCTTCCTTTGAAACAAGTTCTTCACCAGCAGGAGGATCGTCTAAGGCATAAGGGGAGTTAATGAAGTTCAAATATTTAAGCATCGTGATGTTTATAACTGATGGCCGATCAAGGATGTGCTTGGGGCGAGATATCTCAAAGTTAGAGTGAAGACTGTAGTCGCCGAGATACTTTGAAATTAGGAATTGTGGAATGGCCCGAGTAGGAATCCAGCTCATATCAAGCTTGAGAGGAGGCACTGGTAGGTCGAGCAACCCAGGATTGTGGTAAACCCACAAGTAATGACCTTGTTCCAACTTCAGCACGCCCAAAGCATTTAGCCACCCTTGCTTATAACCCACATTATTTGCATTCTGGATCCGATCATCTAGATGGTAAAGGGCTTCATTATAACCAGCCATCCATAACTCCCTAGGCTGTTTGTGGAACTGATAGGTTAATCTTTCTAAATGCTCATGGAGATTATTCACCAAATTCGTTTTATTCTCTAAGGCAGAATGTTGGGTAGCTAGTTGCTCGTCTAAAGTTTGAATTTTCTTATACATCTTAGCCAATGCCTGATTCTTTGCCACTAACTGGAATTCTTGATTCTCCGAGGTTGCCTGCATTCTAGATTTTTCAATAGTAAGTCGAGGAGCTCTTGCTCGTCCTCGAGAAGCCCTTGCTCATCCATGAGCAGAGGTAGAAGGACCAGCTCTCTTCAAGGCTTCTAACTCATCTCTTAGATTGGCATTTTCAACTTCTAGGAATGAGAACCCTTCGTCGTTCATAGGGACCAAGGCGTTTGAGGTAGAGGCTGCAAACTTCAACTTAGATACCTCTCTTTGCAGGTTATTGTTTTCCTGCTCCAATAATTCAGTTATCTTCCTGTGCTCTTCGACCACAGCCTTCAAAGTTCTTTCCCTCATATCATAAGCAATAAACAACTTATCATACCCCTTATTAGCACTGAGTTGCTGATACTTCTTCTCGTATCCCTCGTGCAAAAGGGATGTAGATTCCTTATATTGTTGTTGAAGCTCTTCAAGAGTGCCTTGGAGGTATTCAATCATTTCATAATATGCTACATTATTAGCCACTGCACGGTCGAGAAAGCACTTTAAATACTAGTAGGCTTCAACTGCTCGTTCTGAAGCATTTAGACCAAGTATATCAATGATTTGAGCATCAGTCAAATATGCATGGCCATCCTTAAAATATTCGTTGCACTGTTTCATTAATTTTGTATCATGATCCGATAGCTATTCCATCCTGGCCATAAACTAGAAAATGAATAGAAAGCAAGAATCAATAAGAGTGCAAACAGAGCAAGAAGAAGAGAATCTACAGTATGTATAATCAAAATTTGAAATTTTATTACATCATAAAAGAGAAGTACATAGTTCAGAGTTACAATTGAAAAAAATAAATAGAGAGAAAAACCCGAACAACTCTACACCTTCTCCTTGTCTCCTAAAACTTTCTCGAGAGGCTGGGATAAGGAGGTAGGTTGCTCGGATGGCACAGATGGTGCTCGATGAGTGCTAGAAGTTGCTCGGTTGAAATAAGGGATGGTTGAAGTTGCTCGCCAGAGGACTGGATAACTGGGGGAAGAGAAATTTGATCCCCCATCATTATGGAGGATTCTTCAGAGGCATCTTCGTCCTCTTCTTCTTCTTCAGGAGTTGGAGGGGGGCCAGGGATGTGTCGCTAAAACAGGTCGGAATTTCATCAACCTTCATCTCTTGCAGAGCAGCGACCCAGCCATCGCTAAAGTACTTGAGTCTACTATATTCCACTTGTGACATCATAGCAGCCAGACCCTTATTCCACTCCTTATCCCATCCAGCACTAAAGGACTTTTTCACAGCCAACTTCCTTTTCGCCTTCTCCGAGGAAAGCTTCTCGGAAAGAAGTTCCTCGAAAGCCTTCAATTTATTCTCCACTTCTTCCTTCTGATGACCTACTTCACGAAGCTTGTTTAGCTCCTTCTCAGCAGACTTGAGCTTACTTTCAAGCTCTCCAGCATTTTGGAGCTTCCCCTCGAGCTCTTTATTCTTCTCCTCCAAGTCTTTTATTTTCTTCTCCAATCCCTTGGAGACTTCAACAGCTTGATTCCTCTCGTGCTCGGAGGAATTAAGTTTCTTCTCCCAAGCAGCTTTATCATCAACATACTTCTGACGAGAATCCTTCAGATACTGCGTCAAACCCACCAAAGCTTCCTCTACACCTGACGAGGAGTTTGAAGCTTTAATAGCTTCATCCTTCTTCAAAATTGTATTCAAACAAGTTACCAAGTGAGAAAAGAAAATAATAGCAAGTCAGTGCAAAAATATAACAGTGGAAAAATGAAAGTTTAGGGCAATAATACTTACAAAAGCAATATGACGAGCAGCCAATGTGGTAACCATATCCCGAGAAAAAAATTTCTTCAATACCTTGGATCTCGGGGATGATCCAAGATTTCACTGAGGTTATAGCAGAGCTCGGAGCAACGAAAATGGGAACACCACTTCCAGTAGTTGGAGGCTGAGAGATGGATTCAGCCAAATTGACCTAGGAGCTCTTCTTCAGCTTCCTAGGGGGAGAAGGAACGGTCTCGACCAAGGATGTAGTCTTAGTCGGGGATATGACTATAACATCGCTTGGAGCAGTAGCCTTGCTTGGAGCCACTGGGGGATTCTCGGCAACCTTTATAGTAGCAGTCGGAGGAGGTGCATCAATTTTTCTTATCCCTTATTTTGGGACATCGTGCTTGCTTTTCTTTGCCTCTCCAACAACAGAGGCAGATTTCTCGAAGAGGGCAGGAGCTCTTCTTTTCTTCATCCTTTCACTTAGAGGAATATGTGACTCAGGTGAAGAACTTGTAGAAGCTGGTACTGGTTCTACGTCACTTATCACTGGACGAGTTGTAAAAGACGAGGTGTAACTTTTATACTATAGCAAATATGAAGTTGATCTGATATGCTCGTCGGTAATAGTCTGAGGCAAACCCGAGATAAGTTTTAGATGTTTTAAGTTAACTTCTATCTCTTTTGGAGATCTTCTTTTGCTGTCAACTGAAAATAAATGAAAATTAAAATATCAGTGACACATTTTATCAAACACAAAGAAAGCATAATTTCAAAAATAAAGTAAAATAAAAACAACCTATCCCATTGCCATAGGGAGGGAATCTTGGACCCTGATACACATCATCTGTAGTTAGTGGAGCATGTTGCCAATTTTTCATAACAACACCATGCTCGAAATAATCCCTATTGGCATCTGGGAGATTGACCACTAAAGCTCTATTTAAAAATCTAATTTTCAAGTAAAAAGTACTGTCGCTTACAGCCCATCTATAGCAAAACATAATTTCTGGAATTCCTATACGAGTTTCATGAATCTGATTTAATCTATGAACTCCATTAACTATTTTCCATGTATTGGGGGCTATTTTTGCAGGAACCACGTCAAAATATTGACAGAATTCCAAACATAAGGGGTTTGGAGGAAAAGAGAAGCCACATTCGGCCACAAAGAGACTGGGGAACCAATGTCCCTCAGCCAAACGAAAATAATCTGAAGTCTCAGAATGTTCCTCCAAAACAACCCATGAAGGAATAGAGAAATCAGAACGAAACTTATCAAGAGACTCAACAAGGTAAACCATGGTGAATAAAGGAAATAAAAGAGAAGGAAGAAGATCTTACAGAAAAAGGATGGATCTGTTGACAATGAACGATGAAAAGGATGAACGCACAAGAGAAAGAGAAAATGGAAAACTCAAAGATACAGATTTGAAAAAGTAAAAGATGATGGGATTTTCTGCAACGCTCAAATACCTTACCTTGGGAAGGAGTAAAGATAATGATTACAAAAAGAGACGATTACGTTACCGATGGCTAAAAGGGCAAAAAAAGGCACGGGGACCGAGGTGATTATAAAAATTCAAAAAGTCCAATTCTACGAATTTGGAAGGAAAAATAAATACAAAGAAAACACTCCTAAATTTCAGGATGACCATTTAAAACCGCCATATTTCGAGAAGAATGTTCCACACTCCTCAAACCTCGAACTGTGAAATATTGGGGGCTTATGTTGATACCAAATTTAACCTGCTGATGTGGATTAATCATATGAAGACACGTGTCAGTCTACGTGGCACCTACGAGAATTTTTTACAATCACCTTAACATCGAGGAACTCAACCTCCTTGATCAACTCAGATGCTCCGACCAACAAGAGTTCTCCGAGGAACTTTACTGTACCGAGAAACTTATGAGTACCGAGCTACTTTGGAGGTCCGAGATGCACCTCGAACAGAGCATTAATAGCAGGATAACCAACAGATTGATTTCATATTAAATGCTTATTATTATTATCATACAGATGCATATGCCTAAGGGACAACTATGTATTACCCTTTCACATGTACAGCCTCATGGCTATAAATACATTGTATCATCCTCATTGTGAGGGGACTCGGAATTTCTTGATTAAACTTGTATTCGAGAATTCCTAAACAGTCAGCAATAACAAAAACAGTGGACGTGGGTCATTCTTATAAGGCTGAACCACTTTAAAATTCTTTGTTATATTTATTTTTTATCTGTGATTGAATAATTAGAGATAATCTAATTTCTTACATCAACACTAATGTAATACCCCGTGATTTTAATGACTTTTAAAATGGGTTATATTTTAAATTAATGGATTAATTAGATTTTATTATTAATTAATTCATTTGGGTTTTATCCGAATTGTGGATATTAAAATGGATGATTCTGAATATTACTTAAATATATTTAGGTAATATATGAATGTGATGTCATTGATATGACGGTATGATATAAATTCGGTAATTTGAATTTTTAGTCAGACGCGGTATGGGACGTGTCGGGACTAATTTATTAAATTAAAAAGGAAATTTATTTTCTATTGACCTTATAGTCATTTCGACTGCGTCATTGCGTCCGGAAGGTTCGAAATAGTCAGAAAAGTCTATTTGGATGTTAATTTTGAGTCTCGGGTCATTTGGAAATGAAAAGACAACCCAAAAGGGAATTTTGGTTATTTTTACAAGGGGGATGAATAGTGATTTCGGGTTTTGTCTTATTATAAGTATTTGGAGATTAGTGTATGTAGGTTCATTTCATCTCTTCTACGCAAAATTTAAAAGTCATCTTCTTAGAGAGAGTGGAAGGTTGCTTGGAAAGAAAAAGAAGTTTGCTTGGGAAGGAGGAGAACCAAAGGTCAAAGGTCACCACCACCATCACCACCTGTGTTATTCAACTCCAAAGGATTAGATCTTCATTAGAGGCAAGTGTTTGATATTTGCAATTTAAGTTCGTATATTGTCCATGTTAGGATAGTTATAAAAAAAGATGATTTTCATGCTTGGAAGATGAAAGGATATAGTTGTTAATGGATTTTTGGAATCTAAAAATATATAGGAATTAAACTCATGTTGTAGGTAGTTAGTAATCCAATAAATATTCATCAATCTGTGGAAGAAATTCTGAAAATAATTTAGTGTTCTTGGAGATAATATGTTGTTAATTTTTTGGAAAAAGAGGCAAAAATGAGTGGAATGAGAAGAGCCAATTTGGAAGGTTTAGATCTTCTTTTTGAGTGCATTTGGATGAGATTTAAGAAAAACTCAAAACACATACCTGACTCAATTTTTCGTGTAGAATCCAAATCTGAAGTCAGATTGATGATTCGAATAATTTTTGGATCTAATTTTTCTGAGTATTTAAAATATGAGAATTCATGATGTTGTTTCTTTTTAATGTTGGTCCTTATCCCAAAACTTTTGTGGATCCTTGGTGATTATTAATTGGATATTATGGGACTTAGAAAATATCAGTAAACCCCTTATAAGATTTGAATTAATTTTATTTGGATTCAAGTGATTAAAATGACGAAAATTATATTGAATGGAATTTCGGTTGCTAGATTCATTTGTTAAATTCCAAATGGGGATATATGAGGATTTAAGATAGGACCAGTAGGGGTGATTTAATATAACACCTGGATATCCTTAAGTTTACAAGAGGGTTTAATCCTAAGTGAAAGAAGATGTGTTTAGAATAGATTTGAAACTATCGGTTTTAACCTTAATTAAAAGGAGAACTAAACTCGTAGTAGTTCGGGAGAAATAATGTTATGGACCAGTAGGATATTAGTGACTTCTTACTGAATACAAGTTGAGGAAAAACCTATTTGAATCTTGTGTATTGAGTGAGGGTAGCCTTAGGGTTACAATTTGAATATGAAGGACTGAGTTTGGTACAAGCGCTTAGTGGTACGACTCCTGGATAGAGATGGGAGTTTAGAACACATTTGGTTGAAAGAGGGTATGAGGTTATCCCGATCGCGTATTTGAAGTTGATGGACCTCCTTGATCGACAAAGTTAAGTAGTAGTGTATTGGAGGGGTTCCTTGTTTGGATTTCTCTTTGCGAGACGCTCCGCGCATGAACCTTAACGACGTCGGGAGTGGAGAGATGTTATAGGATGCGAGGATAATTAAATAATGAAGTAAAGATATGACATTTTAATACGTGGGATTTAAAGAGATATAATTATACGTAAGGTAATAATCTAAGGTTAATGTGAGTACCTTGTTGTTAGTATACTATAGGTATGATAATACCTATTTCATTGATTGATGATTTATGTGTATGACATACCTAGCTTACTTGCTATCGGTGGGAGGTTTGCGCGTGAGGACAGTCATATCCTGATGAATCCACGGGATCTTTGATATGTCGCTCGAGAAAATAGGTCTATGAAAGACTTATCGGGGAGTTGATAAGTCCGCTGACTATGGGTACGTAGGTATGTGCGTGACCTATGGGTATGAAAACTATGTTCGCCTCCAATGATTGTGTTGTTGTTTGTGGTTCGAGGAATCTTAACGAACCTTTAGTCCCTTATTCGGCGACAAGAGATATTGGGACATGATAGCAGAGTAATGCATTGCACCGCAACTGTGACTCGGGGTGTCGTATTATATATATATATATATATATATATATATATATATATATAATGGATTAAATGAATGATTGGATTTATTGTGGTTAAATCATCTACTGTATGATAATTGTAGATAACGGTGAATAGAGAAAGATAATTGAATTAAGTTAATGAATGTTTATTGAAAAACTTGATTCATGTTAATGAGAAACGATGAGAAATGTAAATGAATAATAATGTGACGTATGGTATGGGACATACGGGGATTATGATATGGGAATAGAATTATAATATGGAGACTAGAAAAGAGGAACCATTAACTAGGAGGTTAATAGGAAACGTTAAGTGTGCACTCTAGTTGAGAGGTGAGAATGGCAATTGAGAGTTGGGTCTAACATGTACATAATAAAAGATTTATTGCACTTGTTAAATACTTGCTGTTTTAAAAATCATTTACACATTCGGGCTCTGACCCGTTTCCTTGCATATTTTCTTTTCTATTATATCTTCTATATCAGGTGTCCAGCAACAGGGACGCCAACCTTAGCGGATTATGATAGGCTATGGATTTATGGAGTTTTTCTTAGACGCCTATCATCATTTGATTCACAGTATTCTCTTAGTAGGGCATGTCGCCCAAAGGATTCAGTTATCTTCTTCTATCGGGGTCAAATACTATTGTGTTCGTGTCATTTTAATACATTTAATATTATTGGGATTACTGTAATGGATTAATATTATTTGGGAATGTTTATTCCAATTGTATCTAAATTCTTTTGTGTTATCTATTTGGTTATCAGTGTGGTAGAATAAAATGTGTTGTGTTATTCTTAAACTAGAAATGGATTTTGTTAAATTAAAATTTGGAAAGTTTTTAACACCGACTTAATTGAATATTGGGTGAGTTGTAAATGTTTTCGACAGTGATGCTAAGAATGAGCCAAATGTATATTTTGTTTTAATTTGCTATGGGACTGGCCACCCGGTATTTAATTAGGCGGGGTGTTACAACTAACAGCTTCAACGGCCATTTAATGTAAGGTTAATACAAGACAGTTAATATGTTGTACTTACTTAAGCGAATTCTTGTGTTGTTAGTGAATTCCATTTCCATTCCACCTCTTTGACTGTACTATAGGGGGAATCTGGGTTGTCTTTATTGGATATACATCCCAGTGGTAGTCATCAGAAAAAAGTTTTGGAAACCTTTCCCTGATTTTGATCCCAAGATGATACATCTCATCTTCTCCTTTCCTAATCAATTCTTCGCACTTAAGTTTCACTTTCTAGGGAGATGTCCACCCCCACAACCAGGAAGAACCTTTCTGTCCTTTCGCATCCTTTAGAAGGATTTCAATGCGAACAGATAAACCTTATAACTCTTTCATCCTTTTCTTGGTAGGGGCACGAGTTCCATGCCTCGACACAAGATTCAAATGGATAGGAAAACTTTGATCTGAGATTTTGGAAGGTAAAAAAAAATTGTTAGAGATGTCATGTTGAGCCTTTGAATAATTTCTATTCTGTTCAAATTAAGTTAGAACTTAGTAGGGCGTCCGACCCTAAAATTCATTAAGCATTGTGTATAATTGGTGTTGTGTTCAAATTGTGTATTTCCTATAATAACCAAGTTCGTGTGGATATGGTCAAGCCAATGACGCATATTTACATTAGCATCTCTGATGAGAACTTGTAAGAACATAAATTTCATCTGATATTGCTGCCAAGAGTTAATCTTCCACATATATATATGTTAAAATTTATGTGAAAGATTTGAAGAAATTATCAATGTTAGTTAAGGTCTCTAAACCTCCCAAACAACCTGTTGTCTGGATTTGGCCTCCTATTGAAATTCAGAGTGGGGAAGTAGGAAGAAAAATCAGTAATGTGGAGGAAAGGGAGGAGCCATGAATTTGTAATGGGGTGGGATGTTATTTTTCAGCCGGGCTGTTATTTTTCAGTCACTTTAACTATTAATAATTACAATTAGCCACGTCATTGTTTAAGTAATGTTATATGTACCGAGATTTTTGTTTTTATCAAGTTTGTATCCCAAATTCATTAAATGATTTTACATATACTTAGAGTGCAATATTTTAATGTGGTTAGGATACACATTTGATAAAAAAAAAACTTGGTACATATAGACATTTTCCCATTTTTATAAGATAATGAGATTGAATCTGGAAACTTATATTTGTTGTGTCGCATAAATAGATTGTAAACTGATCCTTTGTTTAGTTTAGTTTTTTTCTTATGTATGTGCCACGGGAGAGGCTCTTTCTCCTTTTATCTATTTATGTGTAGGGGATTAAGTATAGAATGTAGGGGGATTACCAATCAGTTGTGCCATTTAAAATAAGGTAGACTTCTTTAATAAGTGCACTAATTAAATAAGCTAAAAACTCTCCACAAATGCTCAAAAATAAATTTTAGAACATCTTGGTTTAGATAAACATTACCCTTGTAAACTCGGTGGTGAATTTTTATTATTTCATGTTGCTATGACATCACAGAGGCAAAGTAAATCCCTCTCACATGCACATTATCGTTCACAGTCTCGCTTGCACTCACAATCCAATCTCCAACCACAATCTCAGCCCAGTTCTCATTCCCTTTCAGATTCTATCTCGACCAAATGATCAAACTTAAGTGAGTGTGAAAGCGATAGTAGCTCGACAGAGAGTGAGCCGTTACATAGCCAAGACGCTTATTCACATGAAGAAGGTAATCAAAGTTATTTGATTTATATGTTCTTATTTAAATGTGTAGATTGAAGTTAACATATTTTTTCAATTTTGACGGTTCAGTTTTAGCACAATATGCCACTAAACGTAGAGGCATTGCAAAGTTGGGTGAATTATGGGGTATGGGAAAACGCTTAGAGCTTCACTTCAATGATTTCTATTAGCCAGTCGGAGATACCGCAGATAGACTATCTACCCATTTAGGCCTTTTGGTTCGTGATGGGAACATGTAAAGTTTCTTTTGTAAATTTTCATATAACACAACTCTTATTAGAATACTCTTTGCAATACTCTATGTTATCTATTGACAATTTACAGATGATTATTTAATCGATGTAAAAGGTTACCAATATATTATTATATTGATGCTGAACATGTTACCATTGGCTTTCAGAGATTGGCAATACAAGGAATTATACCCATACAAGGAACATGTTTGGCGAGAGGTGAAGGTAAAATCAAAAGATACCATAATTTGTGGCAAATGAATTGAAAATTTTGAATTCTTTAGGTAAAAGTCAACTATGAATGGGTTGTCTTGTCAATCACAACAAAGTCAATAATAGATAAAATCATAACTTTGAAAATGATAAAACATAATATAAGCTAAACTCATGTGTAGTAGATGATTTTATTTTCTATACATTGTAATTAAATAGGAGAACACTGATGCCCCTAAAGAATTCAAAAAAATGTGCATGAAGAAGGTTGGAAAGATATGGAATAATTGGAAAGCATAGGTGAAGAAATATTATCGTGCCTTTGATACTGACGAAGATAGATTGAAATATTGTCCACCTAGAGTAAAGCTAGAGCAGTGGTCACAACTCATTAAGTATAGGGGAACTCGTGAGGCCAGGGCATGAATGTATTACTACCAGTAAAGTTTTATAAATTCAAGTTAAACATATATTTTAAATATATTTTTGTAACAGAAAACGAATCGAAGAAATCGTCAAACTCGTAAGAAGCAAAGAACACCACATACTTCCGAAAGAAAGAGTCATGCAAATGTTTCTCATAAGGTGTTTTATAAAAGATTTTGATTGTGAATATTATTTTACATTATCAAACATATTTATGTAACGACTTACGATTCATTGGGTTTATGCAAATGGAGGCTGGTCAAGGGAAAATGGTTTCGTTGGTTGATGTTTACATCAAAACACACGAGAGGAGCGATGGCTCAACCATCGATAAGGATTTCGTTGAAGCAATGGTACAAAAATATCATCCATGTTCCTACCCTTATTTCTTAGAAAATATCAACGACATCATTTTATCTATTAATCAAAATTCTTATTCTGTTTATCAACTATTATAAGAGGCAACATGCAGGAGATTGTGTCATATCGTTAAAAGCATAATATATATCATACACGGATGAGGGTTAAATTAATAATTAAATAAGTTTATTATAAATGAATGTTAAAATTATACATGAAATTATTATGTGAAACATTTAAAATTAGTGGTGGGGAGATACTAGGATCCTTATTATGTTTTGGTTTTGTGAATGAATGGTTATAATTTTTCTTCTATATAATAAGAATCATTTCATTTCAGTCAAAAATAAGGCAAAAAGTATATTAACTTCTGTCAGATTGTAATGAATCCGTCAGTCGTAAAGACGAGATATTCTTTTACCACAATCAAATCACCATTTAGTCGCATCTTAACATGCAAGTAGATAACTACTTTTTAAAATCATAGTTTATGACTATATGTTTTCATGACTGAAATAATTCATTTTTTGCAGATTGCAAATTCTCAACACTTGGATGTCCCAGAGACTGCGGCTCGTGTTAGTGAGCAAACAAATGCTACTTCAATTCAGGTATGCTACTAATTTAAAGGATTTTAAAGGGCACAATATATCTGCGCTTTCTTGGGGAGTTTATATATACTTGACATTGAGTTGTTGGCATATTTGGTTGTATATAGTCCTAAAATTTTTGGAATGTCATAAAAACAAATAAAACTATGATGCTTTTTTCCAAAAATATATGGTTGATGACATATTCATCTTGTTTGTGGAAACAACCATCAAAGAATAAGAAGAAGCACCATTAACCATGACAAAGGGTCTCAAATAATGCACTTCCTAAAATATTACTTCCAGACTTCCTAAAGCGGTTGGGCACGTAGATTCATTGTGAGCAAGGACCTTTTAACAAAAGTAGGGGGTACGCCAATGGGTGAAGAGTTTTGGGAAGTATATATTGAGAAAACATTTGTAACAAGTGAACCATTGCCTAGACCTTATGGAAACATGTCCACAATTGGAGATGCACATCATTCAACTGTAGTGTGGCATATTACTAATGTACTAATTTTTAATTTTTATTTTTTAATTAAAACACTAAAGAATAAGTATCAATGACTAACAATTAATTTTTTTATTTGTAGGTCGAAGAGGATGTTTGACATTGATGAAGAAGGGTCATACATTATATAAAATTTAGTTTCCCTTCATGTTTCCTCACTTTTTCTTATTGAACAAGTGATACATTTTATTTTGTGAATGGCTAATTGTTCCAAGCACAATTACATTTATTTACGATCAACATTATTGGTTTTAATTTGATTACTGCCCTCTTAATTTAATGTTATGGTAATCTATTTGCACATAAATACTATACTTCTTATATTTGATTTTTTATAACACTTGTTGCCAGCCATATATTACAAAATAATGTCAACATTTTGTTTAATGCCGCTGTTGATGTAAAAAACTAGATTTGTATCTAATTAATCAATCACAGATAAAAATAAAATAAATAAGACAAAATATTTTTAAAGTGGTTCAGCCTTATGAAAATGGCCTACATCCACTGTTTTGTATTGCTGACTGTTTGTCGTGAATCTTGATAATCAGGTTTACCAAGAAATTTTCGAGTCCCCTTTCATGAGGATATTACAATGTATTTATAGCCTTGAGGCTGTACATATGAAAGGACAATGCGATGTTATCTAGCATCCATATACATCTATACAGTAATAATACACATTTAATGCACAGTTGTCCTTCGGTTTTCTTGATGCGTACGCCACACGTATTTGAGTTGCTCGGACCACTTAAGTGGTTCAGACCTCTTGAGTAGCTCAGACCATTTAGGTAGCTCGGCACGCTAAGTATGTTGCTCGTCGAAAGTCTTAATATTTACCATATAAGTTGACACGTGTATTTATATGATTGCTCCATGTCAGCAGATTAAATTTGGTATCAACAGAAGCCCCCAATGTTTCATAGTTTGAGTTTGAGGAAGAGTATGGAACATTTTGCTAGAAAATTTCTTGAATTACTGTCCTTCATAAATTTTTGGAGAATACTTTAACTTCTATTTAGTGAACAGTATCAAACTTCATAAATATTTTGAATTTCCACGATCACTTTGATATTTGTACCCTTTTCCTCTTTTAGCCGCCGGTGACGCAAGCATCTTTCCTGGTAATCATTGCTTTTCTCTATTCCCGAGGTAAAGTATTTAAGTGTGACAGAAATCCTATCGTCTTTCACTTTTTTCAAATCTGTATCTTTGAACTCTTCATCTTCTCTCTATCTTGTGCCTTAGTTCTTTCCATCATTTATTGACAACTGATCTCTATTTCCTCTGTAAGATTTTCTCCCTTCTTCTTTAATTTCTTTATTCGTCATGGTTTATCCTGTTGAGTCGTTGGATAAATTTTGATCTGAGTTTTCAATCCCTTCATGGGTTATTTTGGAAGAACTTTTTGGTCCTTCTGATTTATTTTCTTTGGCGGAGGGACACTGGTTCCCAAGTATCTTTGTAGTCGAATGTGGCTTTTCTTTCCCGCCCAATCCCCTGTGTTTGGAGTTTTGCAATATTTTGATATTGTACCTGCAAGAGTAGCTCCAAATACATGGAGTGTAGTTAATGGCGTATATAGATTGAATCAACTTCATGGAACTCATTTGGGAATCCCAAAAATTATGTATTGCTATAGATGCGTCACTAACAACAGTACTTTTTATTTAAAAACTAGATTTTTGAATAGAACTTTAGTTATCAATCTTCCCGATACTAATAAAGACTATTTTGATCATGGGGTAGTGATGAAAAATTGGCAAAACCCCCCACTTGAGGGAAGTGATGTGTACCAAGGTCCCAAGTGTCCTCCTTATGGTAATGGGATAGGTTGTTTTTATTTTTAAAATCTTGTTTTCTTTGTATTTGATAAAATGCATCACTCACATTTGTTTTTATTTGTTACAGTTGACAGTAAAAGGAATCCCCTGAAAGATATTGATGTTAACATAAAAGACTTAAAACTTATCTGGGGTTTGCATCAATCTATTGCTGGGGAGCATATTAGGTCTGCCTCTTATTTGCTGCGATACAGAACTTCCAGCTCATCTTTCATTGCTCGTCCTATGGCGGTTAATCTTGATCAGGTTCCAATTCCTGAAACTAGTGCGAGAGGTTCTTCTCCTAACTTAGATATTCTTATTACTGACATGATAAAGAAGAGGAAAGCCCCTCCATTATTTGATAAGTCTTCCTTTGCCACTAAAGAGGCAAATAAAAGTAAACAAGATGTCCCAGATGAAGGGACGAAGAATATTGATATATCCCCTTCTATTGCTGCCAAGGAGGCTGGTAAGAAGACCCATGTGCCTCCGAGTAAGACTGTTGTCATTTCACCTTTGAGTGAAACTGTTGTCATTTCACCAACAGAGTCAGCTCCTGCTCCTATGAGGAGATTAAAAAGAAGTTCTTCTAAGAGACATATTGAATTTATCTCTCAACCTTTTAAAGTTGAAGTGAGTGTTCTAGCTCTTATTGCTCCAAGCTTTGCTATTGGCTTGATAAAATCTTGGACTGTTCCAGAAACCCAAGGTGTCGAAGACACCTTTTCTCATGAGAAACTTACTACATTGTTTGCTCAACACATTAGTTCGTTAAGTATCATTAATCTGATTCTTCTATTTTCTAGTACCATATTCACATATTGACTCAAAATTCTTCCTTGTTTCATCTTGTGTCTTGTTTCAATAGTATTTAAAGAAGGATGAAGCCATCAGGGCTTTTAGCTCCTCGGATGGGGTATAAGAAGCTTTTGCTGGACTAACCCAGTCCTTGACTGAATCTCGTCAGAAGTATGAGGAAGATAAAAAATCTTGGGAGACACAGTTCAAGTCTGTTTAACTAGAAAAGGATAAAGATGTGACAGCCTCCAAAGAATTGGAGAAGAAATTAAAAGAGTCTGCTCAGAATAACAAGGATCTTGAAGCCAAACTTAAATCTGTTGGGGAAAATATTTCCAAGATTCAAGACATTGAGAAACATAAGACAGAGGTAGAAGAAAAGATGAAGTCTGCCGAGGAGCTTCTTAGGGAAAGGACCTCCTCAGAGAGAACAAAAAGGAAAGATGCAGTCAAAACATCTTTCAGTGCTGGTTAGGATAAAGGTTGGAACAAGGTTCAGGTCGTCATGACCTCCCAGATGGAGTATGCCAGTGTTAAATACTTTAAGGATGAATGAGTAGCAGCTTTAAAGAAGTTGAAAGTTGCTGAAGATTCTAAGTTGTTCCAGGAGCATACTTATGGCCCTCCTCCCTCTCCTGGAGAAGAATAAGATGAGGTTGCATCAGATGAGTCTTTCGTGATAGGAGAACAAGTCCCTATTATTGTTGTCATTCAACCAATCGAGTAAGTGGAATGAACAAGTGCACCTGTGGAGCAGCAACCATCGTTGTTCGAGCAACCAACCTCTTTCTCCAAATCGTCTAAAGATATCATAGGAAATAAAGAGAAGGTTTAATGTTGCTTGGGTCTTTTATTTTGTTATTTTCTTGGATGTAATTCTGAACAATGTTTCCCGTTATCATAATGAATAGAAAATGAACTTTTATGGTTTGACTGGCATTTCTCTCTTACTTACTCTGTTCATATGATTGTTGATTTTTCTTTTCATCTTCTTTTTGCTAGTTTGTAGCCAGGATGGAACTTTTATCAGCCAATGATACAGAATTAATGAAGAAGTGTAATGAATATTTTAAAGTTGGTCATGCCAACCTGACTAAGGCCTAGATAATTGACATCCTTGGATCGGACGCTTCTGAACGAGCAACTGATGCTTATCAACCCTTGAAGTGCTTACTTGATCGTGCAGTAGCTAACAATGTGGCCTACTACAAAATGATTGAAGATATCCAAGGAACTATCGAGGAACTCCAACAACATTACAAAGAATCCACCACACTTCTGCATCAAGGCTATGAGAAAAAGTACCAACAATTGTGTGCTGATAAGGGGTATGACAAGTTCATTTTTGCTTATGAGAAAAAGGAGAGCAAGCTGAGGCTTGAAGTTGAAGAACATAGACAAATCGCCAAGCTGTTGGAGAAGGAGAACATTATTTTACAGGAGGAAATAAAATAACTCAAATCTGCTGCTTCTTCCTCAGGAGCTTTGGTCCCCTTTAATGATGAAGGTTTTTCCGTTTTGGAGGTAGAAAATGCTAATTTACGTGATGAGTTAGAAACGTTG
Source organism: Sambucus nigra (assembly GCA_949130495.1). Lineage (NCBI taxonomy): Eukaryota > Viridiplantae > Streptophyta > Magnoliopsida > Dipsacales > Adoxaceae > Sambucus > Sambucus nigra. The sequence goes on from OX422217.1 coordinate 36,538,411, forward strand.
AAACGAGTTGGACCTTCTATATCTGCTCGTGGAAGAGTAAGATCTTCTTCTCATGGATGAGCAAGGGCTGGTCAGATCACCATTGAGGAAGCGAGAACTCAATCGGCTTTAGAGAATCAAGCAGTTCAATTGATGGAAAAGAACCAAGGCTTGGCCGAAATGTCTAAAAAACTTCTGAATTTCTCCGAACAACTCTCTAATCAAAGTTCTTCTCTGGAGAGTAAAGAAATTCTGGTGAAGAAACTCAACGAGCAACTTGAGAGGTTAACTTATCAATTCCACAAGCAGCCCAGGGAGTTTTGGATGGCTGGGTATAATGAAGCACTTTGTCATCTTGATGCTCATTTAGAACAGTCGAACAATAAAGGGTATAAACAGAGATGGTTGAATTCTCTTTGTGTTCTAAAATTGGAGAGATGTAATTTCTTGTGGGATTACTATGATCCTGGAGTTCTTGATTTACCTATGCCTCCCTTCAAATTTAACCTTAATTGGATTCCATCCCGAGCCATTCCTCGTGTTTTGATCTCCAAGTATCTTGATGATTACAATCTTCATTCAGACTTTGAAATATCTCATCCAGAGCACCTGCTTGATCGTCCATCCATAATGAACGTCACAATATTGCGAGATCTAAACTTTATAAATTCCTCCTATAGCCTTGATGATCCTCCAACTGGGGTAGACCCTGTGTCAAAAGCAGAGGGAAAGAAACCCGTAGAATAGGATTTTTTTATGTAATGAACCCAATTCATATCATATGTAATCTACAATTTATATCATATGTAATTTGTTTTGGTTTTAATGAAGAAATTTTTAGTCTTTTTTGCAATTATCTTAGAAATGTTTTGTAAAATATCTCTTTTATTCATTGATGAATATGTATATATATTTGTAAAAAGACGAAATGTCCTATTTGGTTATTAAATTTTTGACCAACCGGAGTTGGTGGTTATTAAATTACCGACCTTTCGGAATTGGTGGTTACTAAATTGCCGACCAATCGGAGTTGGTGGTTATTAAATTGCCGACCAACCGGAGTTGGTGGTTATAGTGACTTGTCACTTTTTGGGCCTAAGCAATGGAATGATTTTCATCCCATGTTCCTGATTAGTTGTAGTAATCTTGTTAAGATTACCTTTTTGCCCAGACAGTGGATGCCCCGGGAGGTTATCCAGCTTCTTGCCTAGTTTGGTACCAACCAATCGAAGTTGGTTGTATTGAGTTCCCGACCAACTGGAGTTGGTGGTAATTTAATTCCCGACCAACCGGAGTTGGTGGTGTAAAGTTCCCGACCAACCGGAGTTGGTGGTAATTGATTTGCCGACCAACCGAAGTTGGTGGTGTAAAGTTCCTGACCAACCGGAGTTGGTGGTAATTGATTTTCCGACCAATCGGAGTTGGTGGTTATTAAATTACCGACCAACCAGAGTTGGTGGTTATTAAATTGCTGACCAACCGGAGTTGGTGGTTATTAAATTTTCGAGCAATCGGAGTTGGTTGTTATAGTGACTTGTCACTCTTTGCACCTAAGCAATGGAATGATTTTCATCCCATGTTCCTGCTTAGTTGTAGTAATTCCGTTAAGATTACCTTGTTGCCTAGACAGTGGATGCCCTGGGAGGTCATCTAGCTTCTTGACTACTTTGGTACCAACCAATCGAAGTTGGTTGTATTGAGTTCTCGACCAACCAGAGTTGGTGGTAATTGAATTACCGACCAATTGAAGTTGGTGGTGTAAAGTTCTCGACCAACCGAAGTTGGTGGTAATTGATTTGCCGACCAACCGGAGTTGGTGGTGTAAAGTTCCCGACCAACCGAAGTTAGTGGTAATTGATTTGCGACCAACCGAAGTTGGTGGTGTATAGTTCCTGACCAACTGGAGTTGGTGGTAATTGATTTGTCGACCAACCGGAGTTGGTGGTATAGAGCTCTGAATCTAGATTTGTGTAGTGTGTAGCACTAATATTTTGAAAAAATTTTAACAAAGAAAGAAAATGTGGGGAAACATCACTTTATTCATATTGAAGAAACTATATTACATAGGAATTTCAATTACTGATAATATTTTTGCAGATGCTATGCATTCCATGCATTCTTCAATTCTTCTCCTTCCAAGGTTTCAATCATGTATGTCCCTGGACGAACAACTTATGTTACTCTATAGGGTCTGTGCCAGTTGGCTTCCAGTTTATTATGCTTTTGGATCACTTTCTTCAGCACATAATCCCCTTCCTTCAAATCACACTTCTTCACTCTTTTATTGTAGAACAAAGTTGTTCATTGTTGATACGCTGCAAACCTGATTGCTGCTTCTTCCCTAAGTTCTTCAAGCATAACCAGGTTTAACCTTCTCATCAAGTCACTGACAGGAGATTGAAATTAAGCACCCTATGCGTAGGTAGTCCTAATTCATCAGGTATGACAGCTTCACTACCAAATGTCAACATGTATGGAGAATCCCCTGTTGCTGTTCGTGGTGTAGTACAATAAGCCCACAACACAGAGTGTAGCTCGTTAATCCAATTTCCTTTCGTATCATTGAGCCGCTTTTTCAAACCGTTTAGTAGTGTTCTGTTTTCTACTTAAGTTTTCCCATTTCTCTGGGGATGGCCTGGCGCGGAGTGGATCTTCCGTATATTGGATTGATAACAATAAGCAGTAAATTCCTCGTTGTCAAATTGAGTTCCGTGGTCAGTGATGAAGGCATGTGAGAGACCATGTCTTCAAATGATACTTTTCCAAATAAACTGATAGACTTCGTCATATGTCATATCAATAAGGGGTTCAACTTCCACATTTAGTAAAATAATCAACAGCAACCACGAGGTATTTGAATCTTCCCTTGGTCGTTAGAAGTGGCCCTACCAAGTCTATTCCCCACATTACGAATGGCCAAGGGGATGTGATGGGTGTTAACAATGCTTGAGGAGTTCTTCGGATGGAGGAGAAACATTGGCACTTATCGCACTTCTTAGCATAAGCTGCACAATAAACTCACATTATTGTCCAGTAGTACCCCTGCGTTGTTATTCTTTGCAAAAGCGTCCGACCTGCTACATAGGCTCCCCAAGACCCTTCGTGAACCTCTTCGATCAAATCTTTCACTTCGGAGGGATGGACACATCTTTGTAGCCTTGCTATAATTCCTCTTCTGTACAAAATGCCATCATTCAATACGTAATGATCAGTTTTAAACTTCAACTTCTTAGCTGGAAGTTTATCGGATGTCAAAATCCCTTCTTCAATATAGGCCCTGATAGGGTCCATCCAAGAGGGTCCCAAGTCTAGAGCAATGAAATTAATTATTAATTCTTCATCTATGCTCCGATTTACCATGATCTCTATTGGGATTGTTCTTCGTAGCTCGGTACATATTGCTGATGCCAGACGAGCTAGGGCATCTGCTCTTGCATTCTCCAATCTTAGTATCCTGATCAACTGAACTGCGGTGAACATTGAGATAATTTCCATAGCTTTTGCATGATATTTGTCCATTAGCTCTACCTTTGCTGTATACACCCATAGGATTTGATTCACGATTAATTGTGAATCACTAAATACTACGACCTGTTCTGCTTTCATGGATTTGGCCAGACTTAGACCCACGATCATGGCCTCATATTCAGCCTCATTATTAGATGATTTAAATTGAAAACGGAGAGCATACTCTATATCAATCTCATCAGGACTGTTTAATACTATTCCTGCTCCACTGCCTACGGTACACAAAGAACCATCCACATATAAGTTCCATACAAGTATTTCATTATCAAATTATTGGTCAGAAAGAGTTCCTTGATGGAATATCTGATGTTTCCTTTGATCTTACTCCACCACTTCCTGTTTCTCGTTGATAATCTTTTCTTGTTCTTCCTCTTGCGAAAGTTGGTCGGGTCTTATCTTTGACCATCCTGTAATGTCCACGGGTTGGTCGGTATTAATCTCCTGCTATTCGGATGTGCCAGAGTGAGTGGACTCTGCTATAAAATCCTCTACTGCCTGCCCCTTTAGTGATGACCTAGGCTCATAAACTATATCATATTCACCAAGCTCTACTGCCCAGTACATCACTCTTCCTGATTTCTTCGGTTTATGCAGAGCCTGTCATAATGGCATATCAGTATACACCACTATAATATGGGCTTGGAAGTATGGTCTCATTCTTATGCTCGCTTCGATTAGTGCCAGCGCTAATTTCTTCAGTCTTAGATATCTGATCTCTGCTCCTCGGAAGTCCTCGTTAGTGTAGTAGACTAGTTTATGCACTCCATTCTCCATTCTTATCAACGTCGAGCTAACTGTGTTCTCTAAAACTGCCAGATACAAGTATAATCTTTCTCCGATCACTGGTCTAGATAACAACGGAGGTGTTCCCAAATATTTCTTCAATTCTTAAAAAGCATTCTCACATTCGTCATTCCACTCAAAAGTTTTTCGAAGTGTTTTGAAGAAAGGGAGGCATCTATCTGTTGCTCGTGACACAAATCTGTTAAGTGATGTAACTCGCCCTGTGAGACTTTGCACCTCCTTCTTCGTGGTTGGGGATCTTAGATCTAATAAGACCTTGATCTTTTCAGGATTTTCTTCGATACCACGTTGGTTGACAATATAACCGAGGAACATACCTTCTCGTACTCCGAATATGCATTTGGTGGGAATTAACTTCATTTGATATTTTTCTAGTTGATCAAAGGTCTGACCCAAGTCAACTTAATGATTCGCAACTTTCTTGCTTTTCATCAGCATGTCGTCAACATAAACCTCCATGTTGTGACCGATTTTCTCTATAAACACCTTATTCAATAGTCGCTGATATGTTGCACCTACATTTTTAAGACCGAAAGGCATACCATTATAGCAATAAGTTCCTCTTGGGGTGATGAAAGAAGTACTTTCTCTGTCCCCTGGCTTCATTTTGATCTGGTTATAACCAGAGTAAGCATCCATGAAACTTAACAATTCATTCCCCAAAGTACCATCCACGAGCTGATCGATGTGAGGTAAAGGAAAATGATCATTTGGGCAGGCTTTATTAAGATTAGTGAAGTCAACACACATCCTTCACTTGTTGTTCTTCTTCTTTACTATCACCTTATTTCCTAGGCAATCTGGATATCTAACGTCCTCAATAAAAAGGCTTTCTAAAGTTTCTCGACCTCTTCTTGTATAGCTTGGTTCTTTTCAGGTCTGAACACTCTTCTTCACTACTTCACTGGCTTGATTTCTTTGTACACGTTGAGTTCGTGACACAGGAAAGCTGGGTCTATCACTGACATGTCTTCGTGACTCCATGCAAAAGTTTATTTTCTGCTCCTTAGGAAAGCTATCAATTCCTGTTTTAGTAAGGCATCCAATGACGCGCCAATTTGAGTTGTTCATTCTGGACGTTCATCGTCCAGAATGATATTTTCGGTAGCTTCCACCACCTGGCCCTTTATGATCTGCGACTCGTCTCTAGGGTCTAATGTTTCATTTCTGCACCTTCATCCACTTTATAGGTAGTAGTCTTTTTCGTGGATTCTTCTAGTTCTTCCTGTTCGATAGATGAATAGTATCATTCTCGAGCTACTTTCTGATCGCCATTTACAACTCCCACTCCAAAGTTGGTTGGGAACTTTAAACATTGATGTACAGTATATGGTACTGCTTCGAACTTCTTCAGACCTACCCTTCCTAGGATGATGTTGTAAGCTGATTAGAAATTTTTATCCATTACAAAAAAGAATACTTTCTCTGTTCAACAAGCAAGCCATGTACCAATAAGCATATCCAACCTGATCGTCCCAAGTGGAAAAAAAATTTCTTCTGTAAATTCGAGGAGTGGCCTGTGATATGGATCCAATTGAGCTAACTTTAGATTCAAACTATCAAAACATGGGTAGAATATGATATCTGTCGAGCTACCATTATCAACCAATACCCGTGAAATCATAACTTCTTTCATTCTCATCTTGATCACCAATGGGTCATCATGAGGATATAGTACTCCTGCCAGGTCATTTTTAGAAAAACCAATGACTAGTTTATCTTTATTCACTTTCCTCGGGCGATCATCTTCGGCCAAATTTATTCGCGATATGTAAGAGCAACCTTGGGCCTCATTGAGGTAAGGTTTTCTCTCTGCAGTTAGATCTCATCCTCCTGCATCGGCACCTGTAATGACATTTTATTCAAATGATCCAAAGTGGATTGAAAATACCTTACGTTCTAGCTGTCTTGGTCTTTTGGGGAGATCGGGGTCATCTTCTGGATCATCTTCATGATCTCTCTTCTTATCTTCTTTTGGTCGAAGAGGAGATTTAGACCTTTGCCTTCCTTGTTCGCTGGTCTTTCCATCACTTTGACGAACAACATACTCAGTCAATTTTCCTCTCCTGATGAGTGCTTCAATTTCATTCTTTAGATCTATGCAATGTTTGGTCGTGTGACTATGATCTTTGTGGAATTCGCAATATTTGAACTTATCCCTTTTATCAGGATCTATCTTTATTTTCCTTGGCCAGGCTAGCTCCTCGCTGTTCTTGATCTCCTCCAAAATGTGGTTTATATCTACCTTCAAGTGAGTATAATTTCCATATTTCTTCATCTGCTCCAATTCTTGCTTACCCTTCGATTGTCTATCACCACCATTGTTCCTCGGTTCCTTCTTCTCAATTTTACCAACCTCAACCTTAATCTCCTTATTGTCTGAGTTCTTCTTCGCATCCATGGCTTCCTCAGCATTCATGATTTTAGCTGCTTTTGCCATCAGTTCTACCATGGTTCTAGGTGGGTCTTTGGCCAAAGTAGAATATAACTTGTTTGGTAATAGGCCACTCATCAGAGCAGTAATTGATGTCTTCTCTTCGTAATTAATTACTTCAAGCTTCTCGTTATTGAAACGAGTAATATATTCTCTGGTGCTTTCCCCTATCTTCTGTCTAACACTCAGTAAATGTGTTACTCATTTAACCGGTTTCGCTCCAAAATAGAAATTTCCTATGAAGATCTCTGTCAGTTGAAGGAAAGTTGCAATCTTCCCTCGGGGAAGGTTATTGTACCATATTTGGGCTGACCCGGTGAGAGTTCCTAAAAACGTCCTGCATCCCATCTCATCTGGAACTGCATATATATCGGAAGCAGCTTGGTATTGTTCTATATGGAGGACAGGATCGGTTTTTTCATCATATTTAGATGTCACCATAGGAGCTCTAAATTTTGATGGTGTGGGAAATTCCACAATTGCCTATACGAATGGTGTCCCTTGGATAAAAGTTCGTTGTAGAGGGTTCTTGGCCTTAGCCATCTCCCATAATCGGTCCTCCAACCTTTAAATTGAACCTTTCCATGCTTCATTTCCCATCTCAGATCTATTTGTTCGAGCGACTAATCGTATTGAGTTTTCTTCTTGGGATCTTTCATTGCAAGCTATTGGTCGTGATTGGGCAGAGCCTTCCCATAGGTCTGATTGTCTTTGAGAATTCCTCGTCACAGTCTCAGGAGGATTTATATTCCTTCTAGGGCCCAAACGATCAAAAGGAGAGGCCCTACTCAACCTTTCTAGACCACTAGTCCTTTTTGGAGTTAGAGTGACGTTCCGTTAAGAGTTTATAGCTCAGACTGATGAGGTCTGGCCAGGCTGATACGAAGGATCATTAGATCCCTCGGTACGATATGAGTCAGTACGTCTAGATTGAGAGACGTCTAGGAATAGCGTTCGTCTAGTTCTTGAAGATGGCAGGTGGGTATTCCTCTGAGCATTTTTGTCCTGAATGAGTCGGTACTCCTCCTTGAACAGTTTGTATAAGTTGATGCATGGTTTCTTGCATGGTCATTTGCCCTTGGGCCAAATTAGCCATTATCCTAGCCAGATCTTGAATATTTCGTGGTGTAGAGGGGATTGGAGGGACCCCAGTATTTCGATTGTTGGATTCTGGATTAGCCATAGATGATGAGTTTATTGATGAAAAACGCTAATTGTAATCGTTTCCCACAAACGGTGCCAGTCTGTTGATGTAAAAAACTAGATTTGTATATAATTAATCAATCACAGATAGAAATGAAAAAAATAAGATAAAAGATTTTTAAAGTGGTTCAGCCTTATGAAAATGACCTACGTCCACTATTTTGTATTGCTTACTGTTTGCCGTGAATCTTGATAATCAGGTTTACCAAGAAATTTTTTAGTCCCCTTTCATGAGGGGATTATAATGTATTTACAGCCTTGAGGCTGTACATATGAAAGGAAAATGCGTTGTTATCTAGCAGCCATATACATTTGTACAGTAATAATACACATTTAATTCACAGTTGTCTTTCGGTTTTCTTGAAGCGTACGCCACACGTATTTTAGTTGCTCGGACCGCTTAAGTGGTTCTGACATCTTGAGTAGCTCGGACCATTTAGGTAGCTCGGCACGCTAAGTATGTTGCTCGTTGAAAGTCTTCATATTTACCATATAAGTTGACACGTGTATTTATATGATTGGTCCATGTCAGCAGATTAAATTTGGTATCAACAGCCGCTATATTTATTCTCGGCATTTTTTTAGTGTCACCAAAAGTGTGTTAAACATTTAATAGGTGTTATAAAATATTATTATCAACATTTTTTAATGTCGTCAAAAGGTTATTACCAGCATTAATATAAGTGCTTAAAAGTGCGGCTAACTTTTTGTGGCATTTTTTAAATTGTCGTTGTTCTTTTACCACATTGGATACCGCACTTGTGGAAATGTCGCCATAAGTGCCGCTAACTTTTCATGGCATTTTTTAAAATGTCGTTGTTCTTTTACCATATTGGCTATTACTGCACTTGAAGAAATTCCGCAAAAAGTGCCGCGAAATTTGTTATCGACTTTTTTAGTGCTTTTTCGGCATTTAATTTATGTCAGGAAAAATCAATATTCCTGTAATGTATTCTTTGGACTCCATTGACTATCTTCCAAACATTTGGGGCATAATGAGTAGGTATAATGTTAAAGTTTTAAAGAATCTAAGAAAAACTCGTTTGGGGGAAATGTTAAACTCCCCTAAGTTATATAAGGGTGTGAATCTTGTGACCCCCTCAATATCATGGACATTCCGTGGGAGAAGGTCACAGTCGATAACTACCCAGTCAGGAATATGGTATTAGCCCCTAAATTCTTCTACTGGTTTATTATCCAGCATTTCCATGATTAAACAAGGAAGAAAAACCCTAATTACAACTACGAAATAAGTTCGAAGGAAAAATCTTAGAGAAGGAAATGCTTAACTTATAAGAATCAGTGGAGCTTTGGAGATGAGGAACGACTTAAATTTTGAAGAAGAAAGCAAGAAAGGCATCTTAGAGACAAAGTATGTGCAAGGACGACCAGGATCAATGAACTGATGATTGAGTTTGCACTTGAACTGGTTTTAAAAATCTAAAATGATGAGACACACTTCCCTAGGAAGATTTTAGCACTTTGACTTCTCCAAGATGACCAACGTACCCTTCAGCTCTCAGAGAATCACAAGTATGCCACCCCAGTTTTGAGTATCACCTTAGGCCTTAGACATAATAGCCCAAAGATATTAAGGACAATTTTTGGAGCCCATCTAATATAATTAGCGAGAGTAGCAGACCAGCCCATAAGGATCAATACGTTGCCCGACCCAAATCAAGAATTAGTTAATGCTCGAGTATTTTAGATACATTAGAACACTCACAGATATGGTCAAATCACATACCAACAATCTTAGAGGAGATATTTAGGTATTCCTTGGCCTATACACATGTTATCTTGGGTTCCTTATACAACTCAAACTCTATAAATAAACACCTATGAATTGTACCCCCTTGAGCCTGGGCAAAGGGATTTTAACTTGAGACTTTGAGAGGCACTTAATAAGAATAATAACCTCTCCGTGGATGTAGGCAAGTTATCGAACCACGTACATACTTGTGTTGTGATCTTTTACTTTATGTCTTTGTGATTGTTTTCATGGATTCCTGTATTGTGATATTTTCTATAATCACATACACAATAACATAACCTTTAGTAAACTAAAAACATTTATCAAAATAACAAAAATTAGCATATTGAAAAAAGGATCAAACTATAATGCTAGAAACTAAATATCACAAAAAAATAATTTTTGAAAAACATCATACTTCTAAAATTATCAACACTATCTCCCCAATTAACAAAACATATTGCAAACAACATAAACCACCTCAACAATGCACAAGAGGCTTTCCTTAGCACCTGGTACACAAACATCAACATATACACAAAATAAAACGCATTTTTTTTTATAAAATTCTAAATAATTACTAAATCTGTAACTTCTATTGACATAAAAACATGTATCTCAAAAAATTAAACATATCAAATCGATGAAGAAAAAAATAAACCTCATCCGCTTTAAGTTGAACTCATTATACTAAGAAAACACATTCTACCCGATTTTTTTTATGTGAGTTTACACTAAGCTCTATTCTTCTTCTCCTTACGATTTTCTCTTGATTTCTCAACCTTGTATTAATTTCATTCATGATCAACTAGTATTTGGGTCATTTTCATACCTTATCCCCTAGATAGTCTTCTTCTTCTCTAGCCTTAGTTAGAAGAAAAAGAAGGGTTGGGGGTCGTGGGTTTTGAAGAGGGGGAATTTGTGCAACTTATTTAGCATGAAAGATGAAATAAGGGGTGTGTAGAGAAGAATACAAAGAGAGATGCCATTCAATTTCAGTTTCTAAATATAAAAAGAATGCCGGAGTTGAATCTGAAGGGTCATGTTAACAACCTTCTGTGTCTTAAACTATTCAAATACTATTAAACGTTTAAGCGGTAGTTGAGTTTTTAAAAAAGAAGAAATAAGTGAACGTAAAGGCAAAATATTGAGAGGCTTTAATGCATTAAATCTCACACACTTGGGAAAACCACATTTAGGGACACCATTTTTATATTATTATGTTAGATTGAGTTCCATCTGCAATCTTTTAACTTTTTGGACTTTAATCCAAAAGAATCATTAATAAAGATATGGTATCCTACCACATTCCATATTATATATGTTGTTATTTTTTCTTATTTGGTTCATATCACATCCCGTACCCTTTCAGTTGTAATGATGATTGAAATTGGAAAAGTGGGATAAAAAGAAAGATTCCTTTAAAATGATGTATTTAGTTTGAAGAATATTATCATCAAGATTTCACAACATAAATTTTCATTTTTAGGTCATGAAAGACAAAACCATACAACTCTTGAACCGCAACAAAACATCAGAGCTGAAGCTATAAAAACAAGTCAGAAGGAACAAAATGTACAAGATAAATGTGATTTGTTTTTAACTTTTTAACTCTTTGCCACTACAAAAAAAATTCTTACTGAGATGGTGCTCCAGCCGTCTCAAAAGTTCCTCTAGTCCTCTCAAAATCCCTTTGGGACGCCATTTAGGAAGACAAAGGGGGGTCACATTATCCCTCGTTTTAAAATCTTTTTGATACGAAAATAATCACTCAAAAGGGCTTTCGAGATGGGAAAGAAGTCGTCTTAAAAGCTCATCATTTTTGGGACAATTTTGAGACAATGAAAAAGCTGTCTTTACACTTACGTTTTAAGACTTCAATAGCCGTCCCAAAAGGGTTTGTTGAGACGACTTCTAAACTGTCTCAAAAGCTAATCTTCTATGGGATCCTTTTGAGATGGCAAGAAATTCATCTTTAATAATTTTGATGCCAAAATTAAAATTACATCCATTCTAACATAAAATGCATTAAAAAATAAAAATATTTCCATGCATCACATCCATTTAATTATATATTTTATATAGTCATAAATAAAACATGTTAAAAATAATATATAACATCTTTGACATCAATTTCAACATATAACATACATTTTTTTCATTCAACTATAATTAGAGTTTATACAAGTAAAATTTCTTAATACAATCAACAATTCCAATATCGTGTCCACCAGCCTAAATCAAAGTTGTTTCAATCAAAACATTAATGGTAATAATAATTTTTCAAACATTTCACCCATATCACTAGGAAAAATACATAAAAACCCATCTACTCCTTACATAAAATAATGTCAACCATGTAAACCCATGATCTTTAAGCGTACAACCTCCAACATAATAACTTCAATGATTTTCCTTGTCCATAAAAAATTTTACATGCAATAAGGTTATTTAGTGTCAATTACCTTAAACAAAGAAGATTTTTTTTAATTGTTCCTATAAATGACAATCTTTAAAAACATTATCAAATTTGTATATCTCGACATTAATTACCTTTAAAAACACTTAATATTTTTTTTAAATCGACAGATTCTCCTTTGTTTATTCATGAAAACCAATATGTTTAAACATAAAAATTAACTAAAAAAAACTCCAATAGCCACTACACTCTAAAAAAGTAACTTGGACTCTCCCCTCACTATTGTCTGATATAATCATAAGATCTTTATGTAATTATTATATATGTAAATACATATATACATGCATTAATACGATTCAAAATGAAACAAAATAATCAACTTCCTCTCATTTTTAAGCTCATTTTTTCATTAATAGGATGTTCAACTTCCTCTCATTCAAAATAGCAAAACTATTAGGCAGGTTGGATGCTATGATGGACACCTCTTGAAAACATAAGTAATATCTTTACAAACATGTGTGAAGAAAAAAATTCACCTTTTTGTTGGCAGAATAGCATGAGGTAGTTGATTAACCATCATATGCATCTTGGTGAGCTCAGTATAAGCCAACCCTAAACATTCTTGGTGAATTCCGTATAATCTTGAATTAAAAACATTGGGTACCACAAAAAATAAATCACAATTTAAATCGAGAATACAACAAATACCCATAAAAGCATATTGGCTGCAATATTAAGACACTTATATGCATATGAGAAAGGGATGATCGCATTTATGTATCCTTATGGAGTATGGGTTATATATTTGTCAAAGGCACAAACAAAGTACATTTTTCTATATTTTGTAAATGAAAAATATTAAAATTATAATCATAAAAATATAAAGTCGGTCTAAATTGAAAACCATAAACATGTTTTCTCACAAACACAAGCAATAGTCTTCCTCTTTGGTTTGGCAATTAAATGATCCAAATCCCAGTAAGTATAAGAGTTAATATACGTAAGATTTTAGACAACGTGACTAATATTGTAATGTGGCATTGGTGTTTGGGCCTGTGCGGGGTCCTCTACATACTAACTAATGAACATTTCACATCACATTGGAACTCAATTTGCAACCCAAAATTGTGTTGTTGTAATGTTACTTGTAGGTTAAAATATCACTGTGAGCTAATATCTTGTTTAAATCATGTCCATGGACTTTAAATTGGAACATAGATTCTGGATGTGTTAATGTTTATTAATCAGACTTTCTTAGCATTATAGTAGAAAATAACGTGTAAATGTAAGGAGTTATTTCCTGTATGAGATTGATCTTGCACATTCTCTTTTAATATCCTTGTTTATATTGTTTCATAATATATATACCTATACTTAACGTGACAGTGGTAAGATTTTGCTCAATACATTGGTCTGCTACTAGCATGTAATAAAAACTTGAATGAGTCATACCAAAAATATTTTGCTAGAAATTTATAACTCTTCCTCATCAACAACAATAGGCTTCACATTGTTTAAAAAAACCGGCCTCATAATTTTAATATGGCCTTCCTATCTGGAACAAATAAATGCAAAATTAGTGGGTTTAAAGTTTTCATTAATGGGGTTTAGTTATTAACACATTTATTTTCTAGACTTGTTCATCCAACTATACATACACCGTGGTACTAAAATATCCTCACATAATATCAGTCAGCGGTTATAAGAGGCTATAAAAAACACTTCATATAGGCCTAGGGAACTATGACAACCAAGTTAGGGCACTAATAACTAATAAACAAATGATGAAAATGGCCTTGTGTACTTTAATTAACTCCAAACGTACATATAAAATGGAAGAAATCTGTTTCCCATGTCCATATTCAATCCAAGTGTACTGGTAAAAATCATTTTCAAACTCAATATGAGTCCAGACATGCATTTACAAATATGGGCTTCGGGGAAATAATACCTATTGTCCCAGGTATATTCATTTTCTTTTTTCCTAAGATATCACTTAATCAAATTTACACATTTCGTTGGTGTAACTACTGTATCAGAATCTACAATGTGAGAATTCATAAACAATGTGCACAACAATTTACATCATCAATGCATATACATTGAATTGCCAACCACAAAGGAATAGGCATGCTGAAAATTCAAAATTTTGCATCAACAACAATTTACTTTCAAGGTAAATAAAAAACATTCAAAGAAATCACAAACTGGACATAAAAGGATAGGCAAATTGGACATGAATCAACTTAAAAACTGAGTGTTGATGTAAAAAATTAGATCACTCTAATTATTTAATCACAAATAAATAAATAAGACAAAGAATTTTAAAGTGGTTCAGCCTTATAGGAATGGCCTACGTCCACTATTATGTTATTGCTGAGTGTTTCAGGAATTCTCGATTACAAGTTCTATCAAGAAATTCCGGTCCCTTTGAATGAGGGTGATACAAGGTATTTATAGCCCTTAGGCTGTACATTAAAGGGTGATACATTAAATGATATATATATGAAAGGGTAATACATTCAATGCCCTTTAAGCGTGTGCGCCAAATGATAAACATTCAATGAATAGTTGAACTGTTGATTATCTAGCAATAAATGCTATGGCCGAGGTGCAGCTGTTGTGGCCGAGATGCAGCTCGGACCGCCTTAGTTGCTCGTCGTTCGTGAGTTCCTCGGAGTGTTGGAGTTCCTCAGAGTATCTTTGTTGCTCGAAGAGAACATGACTTGGTCGGGGAAATGAACTCCCTCGTTGTTATTGTGCCATGTAGATTGACATGTGTCTTCTTATTATTCGTCCATATCAGCATACTGATTTTGGTATCAACAGAAGCCCCCAATGTTTCATATTTCGAACTTTGAGGAGTATGGAACATTCTTTCTCGGTATATGGCAATATTAAATGACCTTCCTGGGTTTTAGGATCATTTTCTTTGTTTTTGAATTTCCTTCCAAATTCGCAGAATCCGCCTTTTTGTATTTTTATAAGCGCTTCGATCTTCGTGCACTTTTTGTCCTTTTAGCCGCCGGTAGCGTAATAGTTTCCTTTTTTCATCATTTCTTTCGCCGTTTCCCAAGGCAAAGTATTTAAACTTCATATATAATATCACCGTCTTCTACCTTTTCCAATTTATGCTTTCGAGTTTTCCGTAGTCTTTCTCTCTCTCTTGTGCGTTCATCTTTCGTTTGTTGTCAACAGATCTCCCTTCTTCATGTAAGATCTTCTTCCTTATTCTTCATTTCTTTCTTTTATTCATCATGGTTTACTTTATTGAATCTCTTGAAAAATTCCGCTCTGATTTTTCTATTCCATCCTGGGTAATTCTGGAGGATCTGTCTAAACCTTCAGATGACTTTCGTTTGGCTGAGGGACATTGGTTTCCCAGCCTTTTTATTGCTGAGTGTGGATTTTCTTTTCCACCAAACCCTTTATGCTTAGAGTTCTGTCGATACTTCAATGTTGTTCCTGCCAAAATAGCCCCAAACACATGGAGAATAGTTAATGGGGTATATAGTATAAATCAAACTCATGGAACCCGTATAGGAATTCCTGAGATTATGTACTGCTATAGATGGGTTGTTTTAGATAATGTCAATTATTTAAAAACTAGATTTTTGAATAGGGCTTTAGTAGTCAATCTCCCTGATGCTAACAGGGATTATTTTAAACATGGGGTAGTTATAAAAAATTGGCAACATGCCCCTTTAGTTGGAGACGAAGTATATGAAGGCCCAAGATGTCCCCCATATGGCAATGGGATAGGTTATTTTCATTTTATTCTATTTTTGAAATTATGAATTCATTATTCTTGATAAAATGTGTGATTGATATTTCACTATGTATTTGTTTGCAGTTGATAGCAAGAGAAAAACTCCAAAAGAAGCTGACGTAAATATAAAACATTTGAAACATATCTGGAGTTTGCATCAGAAAATTGCAGACGAGCACGTCAGGTCTGCTTCATACTTGCTGCAGTATAGAAGCTACACATCCTCATTTACAACTCGTCCTGTGGTTAGCATTAGTGAACCATTGCCAGCTTCTGAAGATTCTTCACCAGATTCTCACATTCCTCTAAGTTAGAAGATGGGCAAAAGAAGAGTTCCTGCTATCTTCGAGGAGACTTCCTCTGCTGGTGATGGGAAAAGAAACAAAGATGAGGTCCCAAAGGGGACAAAGAAAGTGGATGCTTCCCCTTCTGTTGCTTCCCAGAAGGCTGCTGAGAAGCCCCAGTGGTTCCTGTGCAGAAGAATGTACCTGTGGAAGTAATCACCACCTCTCCAACCAAAAGTTCTTCTTTGGTTGAGGTTGTTGAGAAGACATCGAGGAGATTGAAGAAATCCTCCTCGGTCAGTTTTTCTGAAGCCATTCCCCAGCTCCAAGCTAGTGAAGCTGGGGTTCCAACCATTATTCCTCCGAGTTCTGCACTGATCTCGGTAAAGACTTGGACTATTCCAGAAGTCCAAGGAATTGAAGAAAACATGTCTAAGGATATGCTGACATCCCTAGCTAGTCGTCATATTGCTTCAGTAAGTTTCTCTTCTCTTTGAATTTTTTCTTTCATTCCATAAATATAAGTAGCTCGGCACTGACCTATCATTACCTATTTTTTTCAGCTAGTGAGT
This sequence comes from Sambucus nigra, assembly GCA_949130495.1. NCBI lineage: Eukaryota > Viridiplantae > Streptophyta > Magnoliopsida > Dipsacales > Adoxaceae > Sambucus > Sambucus nigra. The sequence continues at coordinate 36,555,156 of OX422217.1, forward strand.
GTCTTTAACACCATAGTGAAGAAAGATGAAGCACTCAAGGATTTTAGCTCCTCGTCTGGAGTGGAGGATGACTTTCTGGGTTTGACCCAATCTTTGAAGGATTCTCGTCAGAAGTATGACGAGGATAAGGGTGAATGGGAGAAGAAGTTGGCTGCGTTCTGAGGCAGAGAAAGTGCAGTTGGGAAACAAGGTTAAGGTGTTGGAGGGAGAGAATAAAAAGTATGCCGAGAAGCTCACAAGCTTTGGGGAGCTTGAAAATAAATTGAAATCAACTGATGAAGAACTAACCCTTATGCGAGGAGTAAATCGTCAGAAGGAGGAGGTGGAGGCCAAGTTGAGAGCCACTGAGGATCTTCTGTCCGAGAAGCTATCCTCGGAGAGAATGAAGAGGAAAGTAGTTGTGAAGAAATCCTTTCAGACTGGTTGGGACAAAGGATGGGATAGGGGAGTAGCAACAATGATGACCCAGGTGAAATATGGGAGTTTGAAATACTTCCGAGATGGTTGGGTTGCTGCCTTGCAAGAATTGAAGGTGAGCGAGGACTCTGAGCTATTTCAACAACATCTTCCTGGCCCTCCTCCTGTAATTGAAGATGAAGATGAAGACGAAGCTGCATCTGAAGAGTCTTCAATGACAGTGGGTGATCAAGTCCTTGCTCTACAACCTAATCAGACAGTCACCGAGGAGATTTCGTCTTTGCCTGCTCCTCCTGAACAAGTCCCAACTTCTGCCAATCAAATCATTGTTCCCACCGAGCAACCAAGCTCCTCGTCCCAGCCTCCCGAGAAAGTCTTGGGAGACAAGGAAAAGGTGTGAAGTTGTTCGGTATTCTCTTTCTATTTTTCTTCTTTTTCAAGTGTAACCAAGAACTTTTGTAACTCTGCGTTATGATCTAATAAAATTTGAGTTCTTTTCTTCCATATGATTGTCCCTTTTCTCTTATGTACTCCGTCTTGATCTTCTTTTTCATGACTACTTTTTCCTTCTCTATTAGTTTCTGGCCAGGATGGATCTTTTGTCTGCTAATGACACAAAGCTGATGCAACAATGTCATGAATATTATAAGGCTGGTCATACAGAACTGAGTGCATCTGAAGTTGTTGATATCCTTGGTCATGATGCTTCTGAACAGGCAATTGAGGCTTATCAGTACTTGAAGGGTTTACTTGACTGAGCTGTGGCCAATAATGTGGCCTATTATGAAATGATTGAAGATCTTCAAGGCACTTTAGAGGACATTCCCTGTTGCATGAAGGGTGTGAGAAGAGATATCAGTAACTTTATGCCGAGAAGGGCTATGACAAACTCCTGACAGGGTATGATGTCAGGGAAAGAGCCTTAAAGGGTGAAGTTGAATCTTGTAGACAGATTGTCGAGCTGCTAGAGCAAGAAAATAACAATTTGTAGAAAGAGCTAGCACAGTATAAATCTGCAGCATCTTCTTAAACAGTTGTAATCCCAGTGATCGACGAAAGATTTTCATTTTTAGAAGTTGAGAATGCCAAATTAAGGCAAGAATTGGATACCTTGATAAGGTCGGGTACTTCTACTGCTACTCGGGGACGAGGAAGAGGTTAAGCCTGTAAAAAATTAGATCACTCTAATTATTTAATCACAGATAAATAAATAAGACAAACAATTTTAAAGTGGTTCAGCCTTATAGGAATGGCCTACGTCCACTGTTATGTTATTGCTGAGTGTTTCGGGAATTCTCGATTACAAGTTCTATCAAGAAATTCCGGTCCCTTTGAATGAGGGTGATACAAGGTATTTATAGCCCTTAGGTTGTACATTAAAGGGTGATACATTAAATGATATACATATGAAAGGGTAATACATTTAATGCCCTTTAAGCGTGTGCGCCAAATGATAAGCATTCAATGAATAGTTGAACTGTTGATTATCTGGAAATAAATGCTATGGCCGAGGTGCAGCTGCTGTGGCCGAGATGCAGCTCGGACCGCCTTAGTTGCTCGTTGTTCGTGAGTTCCTCGGAGTGTTGGAGTTCCTCTAAGTATCTTTGTTGCTCGGAGCGAACATGACTTGGTCGGGGAAATGAACTTCCTCGTTGTTACTGTGCCACGTAGATTGACATGTGTCGTCTTATTATTCTTCTATATCAGCATACTAATTTTGGTATCAACACTGAGCATCCTACCATTATTCTCATGAAGAATCTAAGGATGTCCAAAAACTTAACTCAAAGAACATATTAATCATAACAAAAGGCAAATCACAACGTAAGGTTCGTATAAAAAGTGACGTAAACTACACGTCAATGGCTAAAAAGAAATACCAAATCCTAATTTTAGAGAGAGAAAAAAAATTATCTTATATTTCAAGAATAGGAAAAGTAAGTACAAATGAGATTACATTGGGTATTTATATGGGATGGATTACTTACTAATCAAATAATTAGCTAAAATGACTAAAAGAACCAACTAAAAACAAAAGGAGGCATAATTAGTTCCAAACATGCTTGGAGGCTAATTAAGGAAAGAAACGTCCTAAAAAGAACTGAAATAAAAAATAAAAAAATGAAAAAAATAATAGCGTATTCCCGTCACTCTCCCCAGCTTCGAAAGGATCATCCCCGAGTGTAGGAGATGAACGACCAAAAACAAAGACAACCATCAAAGAGATCTCCACTAGAAAGAAGAGTCGTCCTCAGACGCGTCATTTGTAATGGCTTTCAATAAATCCAAGGTGAATAGGAACACAACCCAAACATGGCCGATCAATAAAATCTTGGCCCGAGATTCCCGTAATGAGCCTCCTTACCACTAAATCGCGAAAAAAATTCACCGAACGTATATCAAAATTGTAGATCTAAACTCATAAAAATAATCATCCCCCCTCCTAAAAATTGGGATGAAATATCCCAATTCAAATTTTCGCGGCTCGCGAAAATGCACGTGAGTCACCCAAACATCCTTGATAAAAATGTCAAAAAAATCCTCAATACACAACGCAATGTTGTCGTTTCTATATTTCTTGCCATCAACCGACTTCGGAGGGGAGTCTTTATCATTGATTAGACTCACTTAGGTGAATGAGGGAGGAAGAATGATTGGATGAAGCAATCAATCTTGAACAAGTCATTGATAATCTTGAATTGAGCTTCGGGAGTTAATCGGGGCGGAAGCATAATTTTCTTTATGTTTGGTTGAAAAATGGTTTGGTAGCTAAGGCCCATGGGTTGAGGGTTTGGGCGATAGTTGGGGGAGTAGATGTGGGGCTTCCTTTAGTGTCGTTCGATAGGGTTTTTGGTAGGAATAAGGGCGGGGTAAGGCCTGTTTAGGGTCAACCGATAGTTGATGGTTGAAGAGTGATTTTCTGACAGTAATAGAGTAGAGAGAGTGGCCGATTGGGTAGGTTTTGGGGGTTGGACAACAGTTTGACATGGGCAGTTATCACTCTTGGCAGCGCGAAAGGGATGGTGGAAGAAAAAGGGATTGAAGGGTGGGATGCCGCACTGGGTTGGGCAATTATTGCTTGGGTAGGAGGTAAAAGTTTGGGCAGTGATGGCTATGGCAGTAATCTAAGGCAGTGATGGGTGGAAGAACTATGGTTTTAAGAGGCTAGGGTAATGGTGGAGGGTTTAGTGATGAGGCGAAAGTGAAAGTCAACGTTCTTGATGAGATCTTGAATATTTTTTCTCCATTATTGATCGCCTTTCTTCAATTTTTGAATTCCCCACTGTCATTGTTTGGACTTCTTTAGAGTCATCGAGAGAGTAGCGTACAATTTTGATATTCTACACACACAGATACAAACTGCACACGATTATACCAATTTTTATAGTGACACCCTCTTTGATACTAATTTGACATAAACTATACGTCAATGGCTAAAAAGAAATACCAAACCCTAATTTTAGAGAGAGAATCAAATGAGATTACATGGGGTATTTATATGGTATGGATTACATGCTAATTAAGTAACTTGTTAAAATGACTAAAAGGACCAACTAAAAATAAAAGAATGTCTATTAAGTCTCAAACATGCTTGGAGACTAATTAAGGAAAAAAAAAAGGCCTAAAAAGAACTAAAAATAAAAAATAAAAGAAAAATAACACGGATTCCCATCAGGAAGTAATTCTCAAACACCACCAGAATTTTTTAGTCATTTAGACCACGACCAACTTAATTGTGAAATGTATAATTTTAGCAAAAGATTACTTTGAATATTGAACTGAGCGTACAACGGTAAGGGAGTGTTATCAGTCAAATGAGGTTGTATTTTTGAAGCAAAATGAATCCGAGTCTAGAAGAATTTATAAAAAAAATATTTATAAATATATGAAGAAATTCAATGTCATTCGAACCATGAAAATATACGAAAAGTGGCATTAATCGTTCAAAAGGCATTCACAAACAAACTATTACATTGAAAATTTTATGAAGAAGTTACTTGGCTTTTTATTACATAATAACACACACAATTACATTGGCAGGCAGACCGGTATAAATACACTAAGGGTGTGTTTTATTGCAAACATGGAAAATAGGTGGGAAATAGTTTATTTGGATGGAAAGTTGGAAAATGAGAGGAAAAAAATATGAGTTTTTGTTCTTACTTTTTATATTTTCCATGTAAATCAATTCTTTGGTGGGTAGATATGAAATATTTTCCAATAAAAATGAGATTTGAGATGAAACACTTGCTACTTGAATGGTGATTCTTTTCATATAAAGTATTTGCAGTCAAGGTACTATAAGAGAAAACATGAGTCCAAATAACTTTTTTTCATGGAAAAAATTTCCATGTCAATCAAACACACCTTAAAAATAAAGTTTGAGATGGAGCACTTGTTATGTGAATAAGTGTTGTTTTTACATGAATTGTTCACAATCAAGGTACTACAAAGGCAAAACATGAGTCCAAATAACTTTTTCCATAGAATTTTTTTTACGTCAATCAAACACACCCTAAGATTGAACAAGATGTTGTTTTTCAAAAATAATACCATATAAACACACTTTTCCCCTTTCTATGTGTGATCAAGTCAACATGCATGATATACTTGTTAGATGAAAGAAACATACCGAACATGATTACCTATCCAGTATGAAAGAAACAACTATTTACATAGGCCTGATCGATCCAATACTCCAAATCTCCAATCCAAAGGGAAAAGATCTCATTGGAAGCAACACTTGGGGCAGCCCCAAACCGAGGGGAAGATGCCACTACATGTGGAGACCGTTGGGCCTAATTGGGTGGCGATTGATATGGTGGTGCTTACTGGTACTATTGGTGATGATCCATTTATGGTATTTTAACTATGCGAAACGGATCTAAAATCCAAACGCACCTTTTATTTGTTAAGCAATCATCCGTATGAGGTTTTGATTATCAATCGCATTGATGGCATATAGAATCGAGTAATAGCAAACAATATAACAAGCAAAGTAACTCGAAATTGTTTTTTGTATAAACCAAATGCTGAATAACTTTTTGATTTCCTTCATACTTGAATAACTCTTGCAAATTAAGTCCTATAACCAAAACAAGTGTAATTTTATAAGCAACACTCGATGGAACTTCTCAATAACATAAAACGAAAAAACAACTTCTATTATTTTGCTTAGTTCTTATGTAAATAACCTGGTAATAAGAGATAATATGCACATTTGACCACGATGCAAGGAATTGGCCTGGTGGATTGTTGCCGATGTACAGTAACCTCAATTGCAACTCCAAATACTGAAAATGGAGTGAAATGAGTGACTACCCTTTAAACATTTAGGTGACCAGTTGATTTGATTAGTTATACCACATAATATGTTAATACAACTTCTCAAATCAATAGGCACATAGCTATTTTCTAGTGTACAACCTGTATGGTCGAATACTTTGGTGCACTTTGAACGTTAACATATGATTCCATTGCACCATGAAAGGCATAATTACGGCTTTCCCAACCATGCGAAATTATTAAGACCATTTATAATAATCATTTCACAAAGTAAATATGCTACTTCAGCTCATTAAAGGTATGCATCATTATCTTATAATGTAATGATGCAGAAAATTATTTTAAAATGGTTGGTGCAATGTAATTGATTAGATAACAATTCATCAATGTGTACTAGGGATGGCAATTTAACACGATTCGTAGGAGTCCCGTCCCGCTCCACCCCTAATGGGGCGGGTTTAAAACCCGATTAATGAATTATGAGCGGGTATGGGTTTAAAAAAACGTTTATTAAATGGGGCGAGTTAGGAGTCAAGCTAAATAAAACCGCCCCACCCCGCCCACCCCGTTTAACTTATTCCTACATAATTACCCTTTATATGTATGTTAATTACAATTAAACCATATACACACATACACACACACACTAAAAAACTTTTTTATATGTATGTTAATTTTATAAAAGATCTATGTGGAAACATGGAATTACAATTGGGGGATTGTCTCACGTATTGGAATACAAACCATTGTAGACCTCTAAGACTATAATATAATAATGTTAATTTATTATTTTTAAAATTAATCCAACCCATAGGCACCCCGCCCCGCCCCGCTCCGTTTATTAAATGGGGTGGGTTAGGGTTTTGGAAAACCCGTCCAAACCCGTCCCGTTGCCATCCCTAATGTGTACATTCAAATGTAAAAGTTAAAAGCACAAACAGTTAAAACTTTCCCTCGACATTCATCAATCATATATATATAGTGTGTGTGTCTGTGTGTGCAATGCGAGCCAATTTGCATTTTAAGAGTGCGGACTTGACATGTGTCACCTGACGGTGAACCCAGAAAAGTAAGAGAGTGTCCCTATAATTTAGCCCATAATTTCTAGGGTCACCACCAGGTGACACATGTATGTTCGCACTCTTAAAATGCGAATTGGTCCGCACAAGGGCACGTGCACACTTTTTTTTTTATTAGTTTCAAAAATGCCTTCAAATCTATGATTGGTGAGAAATGTCATATTTTAAGTTTTGATTTCACGTTAGTTAAATTTTGTTTCTCCCTATTATTATATGTACAACACATCTACGCTTTCATATTTTACGTAATGCGTTTTATAAGATGTGTCAACTAATTTTTTTGCCCTATAGGAAAATTTATGGTGGTTAAGTATAATTGAGAAAAATTTCGTTTCAATTATACATTTATTCAATAGTATGTATACTTGAGGTAATTACATTGGGTGCCCCTCAGGTTTATGAGAATTGTAGATGGTCTCCCGGTGGTTTCTGAAGTTATACACTACAGCTTCTGGTTTTGATCATTAAAAAAGATCCCCTTAACTGTTGGCCAAATGTTATTGTTGATGACATATAAGGCTGGCATCAACCTATAACTTTTCGCAGTACTAATTTTCCCCGTACCATAGTTAAAAAACAACAAAGTTTCTCTTCAACATAAATGATTGCAGTAAAATAGAATTGCGATGGCAGAAACCACATCACACCCAAAACAAGCTAACTTGGTGTAATAACGCAATTATGTAAAGAAAGTAAAATAAAACAAAGCTCACAAAGCAACGCATTGTCAAACTCTATATTCATTCATGGCATTTTCAGAATTTACTGTCACAGAATTCTGCAGTACACGACATTTAGGAGACCACTAAAACATACATTTGCGTCCTTTTTTGAATATATATTTTTTTAGAGGACCGTAAATTATTTGATTTCTCTATATTAATATTGTTCAATTTACACCAATGCAATATTATATAAATGTTAATTTTGAATTACATGTGAATCAACGGGTTTAGCCAAAAACGTGTCAATTTAGGGAAGCCTATAAATATCCCAGCCAAGTACCTTACAAATTGCATTTCCAAAAAGCTCTATACGCCCTTCTTCTTCATCTTAGCTATAGAAATTGTTTTACTTGTTAAATCATTTTCGCCTAAATATGAGACTAAATTCTAGAATAGTCTAGAAATTGATAAATAATGTCAACTATTAAATATAAGTTAATCCATATTAGATAATATACAACATACTTGTAATGTATAGAATATTCTAGAACAATAAAAAGTATGTAAGCTTCTGGAGTGTTCCCATAAGGAAGAACCTTTTGGTGAATTAATCTAGACCATTGATGTATTTGAATCTCTATTATTCATTGAGGAGGTGGGATGCCTATAAATTGGTGGAGAGATCACTTGGCTAAACAATCCAAGCCAAGCATTGTAATCTATCATTAAGTTTAATACAAAAACTCCTCTTCTTTTTTTTCTATATTCGCACATTCTTCTCAAATAAATTACCAACTAATTCTCTCCCTCCAAATCATTGGTTGCCAATATCAATCTTAATCTTAACAATTTCAATTTCTTAAACTAAATATTTAACTACATTCCAAACATCTCCTAAAACTAACAGTGGTATCAGATCACGGTTCCGTCACCAATTGGGCGTAACTAATTTTTCCTATCTACATCCCTTCACCATAAACTCACCCTGATTTTTTTTGTCTAACAAGTCTAATTCGTTGATTCCAATCCCAACATTTGATGGGGACAAGTATGACTTTTGGAGTTTCAAAATGAAGACTTTTCTCCAAGCACATGATATATGGGATATCGTGAGTGAACGCTCACAAACATGCAAAAGAAGGAACTAAAAGAGAATATAGCTAAGGTTGCAAAATCCTTTAGTTTTTTTTAAAAAGCGGCCAACGACTCAATATTTTCAAGACTAATTGAAGCCACAAATTCCAAAGAAGCATGAGAAATCTTACAATAGGAGTTCAAGGGAAAAGAAAAGTTGCAAACAATTAAACTATAAGCTTTGAGAAGGAAATATGAGAATTTTAAAATATTCACGGTTTCTTCAACATCATTCCATGGAACATAATAATAAGAGGGTCTCGCAGTTCGAAAAATCAGAGGCCTTTAATCTCAACACGCCTGTGCCTGGTGATGACGTGTTTGGAATCCGATGGGATTCAAAGAACCCATTGAGCTTTGAAGTCTCCACGGAAGTAAAGTTACAGTCATGGATAAATATTGACCACATAAATAACGCGGCACACAACGACAACAACAATGATAATATTGTATTGAAAAATGTGGATGATGAAAAACGGACAATAAGTTTAAGTTGGCTAAGCTAAGTGAGCTAAATGACATGAACATCAACAAGACTTCCTCTCCATGGTAGCAGGTTGGGATTGGTTCAACAACTGACGAGGGTGTGGTGCCATAAAAATATTATTGGAATTTTTTTATATATATTCTTACACAAATACATAGAACTATGTTTGAGTATATTTGTAGAGTAAAATTCTTTATTTACACATAAGTTGTATAAAAAATTTGCAAACAAAAAGGAATACCAGATAATTAGAAAAAAATTTCATGTTATATGATCTCAAATCAGTTTGTCAACAATAATAGTAAGAATTAGTACCTAGATTTTCATTTGTAGCATTTATATGGAGAAATTATTAGTATATTGCAATGTACAATAATACTTTTGTACGAACCACTTCGTAACATTAGCATGCAGATTGTGCACCTGTTGTCACATCCGAAATTTAGGCACTCATTTGAAATAATCAGTTTCTCTCTCATCATTACACTTATTGGCTTAAAATTCTTTTTTTAGGGTGATCTTGGGTTCATCCACAATTTTTATAAGTACATCAACTTAAAGATATTATTGAGTTAATCCATCAAAATGGGATATGTATTTATAGACACTCCCTTTGTGGATGTCTAATTTTGTGGATTAACATATTAATTATTTTAGACTGGATGTACTTACATAATTCGTAAATGAATTCAACATTGCCCTTTTTTTTTACATTTTCTCTCTCCCCTTTAACCTTTCAACATTCGTTTTCTCTCTCCTATGTCCCTCTCGTTATCACCTCCAGCCTATCTGTTATGTACCAGAACACTTTGTATTTTGTCGACCCAAACCAAAGGCAAAATAAGATACCATAAAAAATTAACAATCTAAAAATCAGGCATCACACTTTTCACTCTCCTATTTAAAATACCATATATGTTATGTAGTTGATCACATATAAAATATTGACAGTTCAAAAAATCATCAAAAATGAATTTATAACTAAAATATAATATCTGGTAACTATTGTTATATGAAAATTCAATGAGTAATAAGTGTTCACTCCAATTATTGGGCATGTCTAACTCACAAGCTCGTTACATGTTCCAAGGTTTGAATCGTGTACTCAGACTGTCCAACGGTCTGAGGATGAAATGTCGTACTTAAATGAAGTTTATTACCCATTACGGCTTGATGTCCTTGCCAAAATCTTCCTACAAATGGGAATCTCGTTAAAATATTATGGATAGGGGAATTGCATGTAGTCAGACAGTTTCTCGAAGGTAGAGTTTACTGAGTTTCTGGAAAGAATTTGTGGTTTTTATTTACAAAAATGGGCAAATTTGGCGAGTCGGTCGACTATTACCCAAATAGAGTTGTATCCCTGGGACGTACGAAGTATCCCACTAATAAAATCCATGGTGATATAATCCAAGTTCTCGTACATGGTTTCTTTTGCACTTATTTTTTATGAGCCAATTGACTATGTATACTTCCATGTTGACACCCAACTAAATTTTGAACATTTTGGTAACCAATTATTAGTAGGTTTCCCATTCATTCTTGATATTAAATGACATAAAAGTATAATAGTACAAACTAAGAGTGGTGATAAATGAAGTATTATCATGGTCAAGTGAGTCTAAAGGGATTTGATGATACCGTGAATAAGCATCTAACATATACTCTTAACTTTGTTTGTCATCGACCAACTAGTCAATCTTTGTCAAAGAAAAGTTATCCATGGGACAAGCTTTGTTCAAGCCGGTGATGTTTATGTAGACTCTCCACTTCCCATTACTCTTATTAACAACAACTAGGTTAGAGAGACATTTGAGGAATTGAACTTCTTTAATGGACCTTGTCTCCATAAGTTTACCCATTTTTTCTTCCACTACTTTCGCATTATTAGGAGTTGTTCGACATGCCTTCTATGTGATCACCGGGAAAATCGAATCCATGTGAAGTCAATGGAACATGACTTCGGGATCAACTCTAGGAATATTATATGGCTTCCAAGAGAATGAATCTTGAGTATCTTTTAGTAGAGAGGTCAAATCTTCTTTTTCATGATTGGTGAAAGAGCTAATGATAAGAAATTTGTTCTCAAGGTGTGAGTCATCGAACATGACTTCTTGCAATAGTTCCATGCTTTGTCCATATGATTTAACCCTGTTTTTTCTACCCCCAATCTCTCATACTTTAGTTGATATTTGTAGAGGATAGGTCCTTCCGGGACTACCTCTTTTGTGACCATCGTTTTCTTCATTTTCTCAATCTTAGGTCTAATGGCAGGGATAAAGCACTGTCGAGCAGCAACCTAATTTCTCTTTATATCCATTATCCCCCGGTCGGTGATGTATTTGAGCTTCTTGTGGTAGTTAGAGGGGAAACCTTTCACGGGATGGATCCAACCTTATCCCAATATAGCGTTCTATGAGGATTAGATGTCTAGTACTAATAATTCTATCAACTTATATATATTACCGGTTCGTACTAGAAGCACTACCTTTCTTAGGGGTATAGTCATCTTTTGGACAAAGTCAACCAAAGGGATTGTCGTTTCTTTTACATCTTTCATTATATAGTTGAGAGCGTTAAACTGTTTTACATACATGACCTCAGTCGAGCTTCCTTCATTGACTAGTAGCCTATCCACAACTTAGTTGACAATTCTAAGAATGATTACTAGAGCATAATGGTGCATAGTCATGACTCCAACCAAGTCTTCCTTAGTAAAGACTATTTGTTTATCGTAGTTGACGTATTTTGGTCGATGATGCTTCCCACTAGGATTTTGGCATGTCCAATCTGGAAAGCTTCCATGAATATAGTAACCTTATTCAATTCCATATGAATGGAATTATCTTGCATCTGATTCAGACTTGAGGCACTATGAATGACCTCATGTCCTATCTTATCATCATTAATGAAATTATTGGGTTTCTGGTCATGCTCCACAGTGGTATTTTCTCCCTTTTTCCGTATATAGTTGTCCAGATGTCCTAATTATGCCAATTGTCCTGGTGGAAATCGATCGTCTTACAATTCGTTGTCTCGTGCATACGCTCCTTGTGGTAGGAACACCTCGGGTGAGTGTTTTTGTTCTTCGACGGATCTCCTGTCATCTTCCTCGACCGCTTGTAATATTACTTGTCTTTGATCTTATTTAAGATTTTATAGATTGAGTATTTGAAAACTGGATTTATTGGTTATTGGGCATTGACACTACAAAAAAAATAGTCATTTATGTTAGTAAAAAACTAACACAAATGACCATTTATGTTAGTAAAAAACTAACACAAATGACCATTTATGTCAGTTTAAGCATTTTTCAAAACTGACATATAAAGCCCTAACATAAATGTTTGTAAAACTGACATAAATAAAATCACACTTATCTCAGTTTTTAAGAACACACATAAAAACTACAGCATTCAACATATCTTTAATCACATTTTCATGAAAATTTGATATAAATAAGATCACATTTATCTCAGTTTTAGTAATTTTATAAGAGTTTTTTCAAAACTGACATAAATGATGATATAAAATTTTAAAAAAATCGTTGCTCCATCAATAGACAACTATTATTTGAGGTTAAATCAAGTCTTGTAAATAGATAATAACCAAAGTCATAAATATCACTAACTTGATATACGTCAAGATATTTACAAAAAAAATATATTAATGTGAGCTACATCATATCCAAAACGTAACTAGTGTGTGAGCTACGTGATGATATCCAAAAACTAGCTAACATCTAGTTATCTACGTGATAATATCCTAAAAATAGTGATGATACATCACAATATCCAAAAACTAGCATTGGGAACTACATCATAAGATCCACAATACAAAATAATACTCAAGCTAGGACATTGTCGAATGTAATACTCGATCAAGTTTGTTCTCGATGCTATTTAACCCAGAATGAGTAAACCTGCAATAAAATATAATCAAAATACTTTTCATCAAAACACAACCATCTCAATAAATTGTCATTACGATATAAAAAAATACAGTTATTCGAAAATACCTAATATATATAACTCAGAATGAACTCAATGAACTCCATTTGAACTTCATTTAGCTCATTCAACGTGTACATCACTTTATCGGGCAATCTTCTCATCTAAAAAATTGAAGGTAGAATTGAATTTATTATTGCAGTATATAATAGTTAATAATTAAACAATATTTTATATAATTTGATAAAAAGAGAAAACATTGGTAAAATACTTTAATTTCAAAACGTATGGAAGGATCCTCGAAGAAGTACTTCATGAACTTCAACACAAAATATCCGCAATGAAGAGCACAACTTCCTTGCATTGGGCACTGGTTAACACAAAACATCATTACCAAACAAATAATAAAAGAGTACAAGTCGAAAAGATTTTTTATACAACACAAACAATTGTAAGAACTTTACAAAATTTGGGCAGTGTTTCCTCTCTTTATAGAATTATCCACCCTGTTCAAAAAATATAAAATATTCCAACAACAAAACTAATAGTTCATAACAACAATATCAATTATCCATAAAGATAGAAAATGTATAACCGAGAAAAAATGTATAATGGTCAGCACAACAACATAACTGTTATAACGTAGTTGCTATATATATATATATATATATATATATATATAATAATATAATAATCAAGACTATATACATAGTCGACTTCTGGATGTTTCATTCTCGATCAAGCAACCTTTCGATCTTTATGTCGACAACCCCCTTCCAAATCCTCTATATTTTGAAACAACAAAACCAATAATCCTGTAAAAAAAAAAGAAGAGTTCAAGACACATTAATGAAAATGAGAAGATACAATGCATTGATTGAAAAACAAATCAATTTTATCTAATGATACAATATGTTTTTTTTTGGAAGCCATATGATCTTCAGGACTTGATAGTGGTTGCATGTGGATCTTGTATGTTAACTTATTACTCAGTGACCAAAAGTATTGTCTTAAAAATTAAAAGGGAATTACAAATCTATGGTCACTAACACCATAAAAATGACTAATCACCTAAATGTATCTCAATCACAGTGGTGGTAACAAAGAAAAACTAAAATTGAAGAGTGTGTTGACATATTAGCTTAATGGATTGACATTAGGATATCATCGGATACCTTTGTTTGTCCCTAATAATGTGAAAAGGTAATTAGTCACCATGACTGAATTTCACTATCACGAGGTCAAACCTTTTGACCTAGAAAATATTCTAGGAACTCGTCACTCCTCACACCAAAATGTGCAGGTGTCATAGGATTTTCATAGGATTAAAAGATGAAACTCAATGGCTCAAGGATGTTCATAGGATTTTTGATCATCAGTTAAAAAATTTAGACTAATAAAAATCAAATAAGGGTCCTATAAGATATTTAACCACTAACCTCTCTGAATGAGGTTCACAAATTCACTAGTATGATATTTTCACTAAATAGGTTCTTATCTAGTTGAAACCATTATTCTAAGTGGTGAAGTAAGGAAATATGATCATTTGTACCGAAGAGTTTGATAAATCCATCTAAATATCAAAGAATATCTATTATGCCGCTAAATGCCTAAAAAGTCCCATATCATATTTCAAATCACCTTAATTTTAGTGAAAACTTGTTACTTAAGCTCCACAATGTTCATTCAGCTCATTCCATATTCCCTGGTAACTTGAGAAGTTCCTCGAGTACCTGCAAACAAATAAGTAAAAAAAAGTTTTAATCATAGAAGAAAAAACAAAACAAATTTAATAGAAAAGCAAACTAGGATGAGAGGAAGATAGTCAGATTTACCACCAAGAACACGCGCCTTGGTATCGAAAAAAATTCAGTCCCGAGCATCTCACTGACATCTCCTTCGATCGCGTAGGCAGCCCACATAGAAGGTCTGCAATTTACACCCTTTTTAAACAGTTATGTTAAATGTTATGTTATTTTAAATGTGTACAAATTAGTTTAAACAGTTAGTTTATTTCTAAATAGTTAGCTTTTAAACAGTTAGTTTAAATAATGCTTTTATAGATTTAGTTTAATTTTAAACAACAAGATTTAGTTACATATGTTGTGTCGTAGGACCCATATTTCATTAGAAAAGAAGTCTCAGACACATCCTTCTCCCTGATCCGTAACTGATGATAAGTAGACCTCAAGTCTATCTTCGAGAAGTAGGTTACTGATTCGTATCGAATATTGTATATTTCCGCCCGTTATCCTTATGCATTCTAGCTCTTTTATGGTCCTAAATGCCTATAATTATGCTCATTAACCAGACAACCTTGGATTTGGATATATACATGCTTTGCAGGGGTTATTTGTGCTTATGTAGGTATTGGAACGCTAAAAGTGAGGATCCGTTGCATTTCGGAGAAGTTTCGTCGCTGGACGCTACTTTAAGGGCATTTTAGTCAATTCACATTTCTTATTCGGCTCTTGGAAAGTTCACGGATTCGTAGTTCATTGAGTTAGCATCGCGTGCCCGCAAACGGTGCGTTGTTTGGAGTTCGGACGAAGAAGCTAGGCTCATTTCCGTAATGGACCTTTTCCCCCTCATCATGGACCAAATGCAGCCAGAAAACAGAGTACCGGTCGACCGCGTCACTGGGACCGATCGACCGCGGTTTCAACTTTTGCCGTGGGAAGGAGACAGTATGCTTTGGCTTAAGGGGCCGGTCGACCGCGCCCCTGCGACCGGTCGACCGGTAGTGCCAGATATTTTGGGCTCTTTCCTCTTTCTTTCCTTTTTTTCCTTATCTTTTCCCACTCACTATATAAACCCATTTTTGGTTTTAATATGAGACACACACGATTTTAGGTTAGTTTAGCTTAGGGTTTGAGGGTTTTGGAGAGTTCTCCTTCATTTATACTTGGTTTGACACCCCATTTGTTGTGTAAGTTGACTATTCATCATCCTCTTCCATTAATATAGTTTGTATTTCTTCATTTCCTTCTTTCTAGTTAATTTACAAGCTTTCTAATTTAGGTTTTCTTGCTTTATTTATATGCTTTGATTTACACCCTTTCTAGTATAGATTTACTGCGTTTATTTACCGCTTTCCATTTATCGCGTTTTTAACATGCTTTCTAGGTAATTTAAATTAGGTTGTGTTTGAATTGAACTCACTCGGGTTGACGTGTTGCTTTGCTTTGGTGATGGTGTTTACGGGTCTATTTCGGGTGCGTTGTCCTAGTTATTACGCCTAGGAGATTTGACGGGGCATATCATGTATGTCCCGTGCTTACGTCCTTTCGCGCGTAATTTCCGGGATATTTGTTGACGCCAAAATCTTATTAGGCTTTTATGACGATTTAGGGCGTAACAACCCTTGATTTAATTAACTGTCGAAACAAGATGCATTTGTAATAACTCGTCGACCCATGTGACCATTTTATACTAATTAACTCGGGTGAGGGATATTCGACGCAACCTATAGTTTTACTCGCTTTCATAATCTAGTTTCAATACCATTGCCTAGTTAATCATTTACCTTTATGCATCTTTTCTTTTAGTTTGTAATCATCTTTTACACTTTTATTTCGGAGTATTAAATCACTTGAATTCTAGCAACTCGTCTCTGTGGATTTTCGATACCCGACTTACCGCTATACTCACCCGTTGAGTGTAGTCGTAGTTTAGGTTTTTGTATAGTTCAGGTGAGCCGAACACAAAACGACCGGCGCGTAGGTGACTCTCGCGCCGCGGCAAAACCCTGTCTATCAAATGGCGCCATTGCCGGGGACTAGTTTGTTTTAGACTTTATTTGATTTAGTATTTCATAGTATTTTCTTTCTATTTGTATTATTTTCTAACTTTTTGTAGGACTTCCACATTTGAGCACTTAGAAACGCTCGAATTTTTCCCGCGCGCACCTACTTTGTGGAATTCGCCACTTGAGCCATTTTTGGGGTAAGCATGTCTTATTCCAATTCTTTCGGTAATCCTTGTTATAATTCTCAAAATTCTCGCAAACCTATGACTTTTGGTGAATACTTAGAATCCCAAAGTATAACAAATTCAAATATGACTTTGGGCGAGTATAGCGAAAGTCAAAACTTAGGTTATTGGAATTTTGATGATGATGACAATGATTTTGGGCCTTTACCTCCTTATAATAGGAATTTTGAAACGAATTGCAATAGTTTTCAAAATTCCTATAATAATGAGTTTTCGTTTAAGTCCGATGGTAATTTTCAAAGTTCCCATTTTCATGTATCCGCACCTCGACCTATGACTTTCGGTGAGGGTTTGCGTATGTATGAAAATGAGAAAATTGAAAATCGTTATCGGGAAGAAAATTGTTCGTGGGAACATGAGTTGGATTTATTATTTGAGTCCGTCGACGATTTTGCTTCCGAGACTTTCGAGGTCGACGAATGTTTTGAACCAAATGAGGTACTTGTGCCTACTTTGGAACAAGCCATTCTAGACTTTGCCCATTGCGTAATAGATATTGAAAGTGAGGATGATAATGACGTAATATCTATTTGCAATGAAATGATTTCTTCTTTGGCTCCCAAAGAAGAACATTTCATTGAAAATGATATTATTTCCTTTGAAATTCCAACTTCATGCGATGATGATTCATCTCATGAGTTTGAATTTCTTTCATCCCCATTTTCATTGTCTATTACCCCACCGGAACAAGTACCCGATGATTCGGTTTCGAACTTTAATGTTTTAAACCCTATCGCCGATGAGGAGTACTTGCTCGAGTCGCCCTCCACGATCGCATCTTTGCCTTTGTGTGCGCCGCCTCCCATTCCAACTTCAAAATCCTTGGGAGGATATTCGGCTTTTCTCGGTCCCCACTTGTTTTTGTCACCCGTGCAATCCAAACCCCCCATCGTCCCACCAAAACATTTAATTGGCGATGGTTCATTTCTTCCGCCTTACACATGCCTTCCGTTGTTAAAACGGAATTCATATTTTTTGGAAGGCATGCTTGTATGTGAGGGTACACCGGTTATCCTCCAAAGTCAAATCGTTCTTATGGTGGACCCTCAGCTATTTAGACTTCTAGTGTATAGTTAGTGTGAAGTCTAAATAGTAGGTTGTATATAGTTAGCTTTTTATCTTTTCTTTCTTTTTTAATTTAGTCTAGTGTAATTAGTTAACTCTTTGTTATTTTTTTTTGCTATGCTCGGTACTAACTTGTTTTGTAGATTCTTTGGACTTGTTCTTATGGGGATCGCTCCAATTTTGGGTAATATCGCTCTTTTCCTCTCTTTAACTTGGTTCTTAATTTACATTGAGGACAATGTCAAGTTTTAAGTTAGGGGGTGTGGGATATTCTATCCATTTCTTTATTTAGTCCATGTTTTTGCTCACATGTTAGTTACTTAGTATGCTTTTCTTAGAAAAATTCAAAAATTTCAAAAAGATTTTCTTTATTTTTTCTCCTTTTTTGGGCATTTTGCCTTTGTTTCCGATGATAAATTTCAATAATTGCCCGATCCAATAGACAACCCAATGATGCATGTTCTCGATTTTAGAAGTTATTAGACTTTAGTCTCACTTATTGATATTATGAATAACTTCATGAATTAAACTTTAATCCCATGAGCACATGCACTTTTATTGTTATATTGATTTGGTTTAAGATTTTTATAACTCGGTAATCTTTTGTTGCATTGTATATACTTACACCGAGTAAGCTTTGTACCATTCGTCATTTGTGAGTGTATACACTATTCTTTTCTCATTGAAAACGTTGAATTCGTTGGTAATCTCACTATTCTTTCATTTGACCGTTCATTAATTGAGTTCATACTTGAAATGTGTTACTTGAGCATGATTTTCATATACTGTTTTGACTCGAGAATTGCGTAAACTTTGTGAAATGATTATAGGCATTCTTTGTTATATCACCCATATTAGCCTTGACTTCACCCTTATATGTTTACCCTCGTTAACCCCGTTGAGCCTAAATATAGCCTTTCGTTTCATAACCCCCTTCCCATAACCAACTCTAAATTGGAGTTATATACCATACATACACTTTCCATACCTTTGTTTGGAATGTTACTTGGGATTGAATGATGTTGTTATGATGTCGGTTGCAATTTAGGCATATGAGAGTTTGATAAGTAAAGAAAAGAAAGTAGTGAAAAAAGTGAAGAAAAAGAGAAAGCAAAAAGCAAAAGAAAACAAAAGAGAAAATGAGAAAAAGAAGAAAAGAAAAAGAAAGAGAAGTTTGTATATGTTGTATATAGCTCAATAAGCTTTGATTACTCTCCCCGATGATATATCTAATGCCTTTTTGGAACTTATTTTCCGATTTTGATATTGCCCGCATTTTCTCATTATCCCAAGTTTTCATCCCGAACACTTTGAATTCGTACATATATTCCTTCGTTTCGTACCTTAGCCATACCTACATTATAACCCTATTCAAGTCCTATGTGATCTTAGGTTGATGTAATTTAAAAGTCATAATAGTTGTGATAATCTGTGAAAATGCATTTCGCCTCTTTTAGTGTGCGGTATCCTTTCATTGAGATTACATTTTTCAGTTTATACTTAGCGTTCTTCTTATGTGACATGTGTGCGACCTAGTTTCCATTTACATTTACTCTTTAGCCCGCATGTTCCGTGTGTTACCTCCCTGTTTCGAGTGAATTTGGATGATGAGCGTAATGCCCATGAGGATTGAATATATGCTTGCTTTAATGTTTATCCGGTTTATTTAAGTTTTTACCAAATCATACTTTGCATGTACTCGCTCCCCTCCCACAATTTAAGGTTTCATTTCTATGAGGTGCATTCTATAATGTTAGTGATTCAAACTTTTGTGTGAATTCATTCACTTTGCTAATAATGCATATGAAATCTTTTTCGCTTTTGTTGGGCTTGTCGCATGTTGGTTTGGGCATATTTTGAGGAAACCATATGATGTTTGTGGGTATCATCCCTGAAAACCCTCACGAGACGACACTCGTCCACTAGGGTAACCTAGGGGTTTAACGGCTTATTGCATATGCTAAATGCAATCGTGTTCCCTACAAAAGTGGCAATTATATTTCGATGCATATATACATTTTGTACCGCCCTCTGTGGTCTGGTTTTCTTTGTTTCATTACTAGGGACTAGCAATGTGTAAGTTAGGGGGTGTTATTCGTATCGAATATTGTATATTTCCGCCCGTTATCCTTATGCATTCTAGCTCTTTTATGGTCCTAAATGCCTATAATTATGCTCATTAACCAGACAACATTGGATTTGGATATATACATGCTTTGCAGGGGTTATTTGTGCTTATGTAGGTATTGGAACGCTAAAAGTGAGGATCCGTTGCATTTCGGAGAAGTTTCGTCGCTGGACGCTACTTCAAGGGCATTTTAGTCAATTCACATTTCTTATTCGGCTCTTGGAAAGTTCACGGATGCGTAGTTCATTGAGTTAGCATCGTGTGCTCGCAAACGGTGCGTCGTTTGGAGTTCGAACGAAGAAGCTAGGCTCATTTCCGTAATGGACCTTTTCCCCCTCATCATGGACCAAATGCAGCCTGAAAACAGAGTACCGGTCGACCGCGTCACTGGGACCGGTCGACCGCGGTTTCAACTTTTGCCGTGGGAAGGAGACAGTATGCTTTGGCTTAAGGGGCCGGTCGACCGCGCCCCTGCGACCGGTCGACCGGTAGTGCCAGATATTTTGGGCTCTTTCCTCTTTCTTTCCTTTTTTCCTTATCTTTTCCCACTCACTATATAAACCCATTTTTGGTTTTAATATGAGACACACACGATTTTTGGTTAGTTTAGCTTAGGGTTTGAGGGTTTTGGAGAGTTCTCCTTCATTTATACTTGGTTTGACACCCCATTTGTTGTGTAAGTTGACTATTCATCATCCTCTTCCATTAATATAGTTTGTATTTCTTCATTTCCTGCTTTCTAGTTAATTTACAAGCTTTCTAATTTAGGTTTTCTTGCTTTATTTATATGCTTTGATTTACACCCTTTCTAGTATAGATTTACTGCGTTTATTTACCGCTTTCCATTTATCGCGTTTTTAACATGCTTTCTAGGTCATTTAAATTAGGTTGTGTTTGAATTGAACTCACTCGGGTTGACGTGTTGCTTTGCTTTGGTGATGGTGTTTACGGGTCTATTTCGGGTGCGTTGTCCTAGTTATTACGCCTAGGAGATTTGACGGGGCATATCATGTATGTCCCGTGCTTACGTCCTTTCGCGCGTAATTTCTGGGATATTTGTTGACGCCAAAATCTTATTAGGCTTTTATGACGATTTAGGGCGTAACAACCCTTGATTTAATTAACTGTCGAAACGAGATGCATTTGTAATAACTCGTCGACCCATGTGACCATTTTATACTAATTAACTCGGGTGAGGGATATTCGACGCAACCTATAGTTTTACTCGCTTTCATAATCTAGTTTCAATACCATTGCCTAGTTAATCATTTACCTTTATGCATCTTTTCTTTTAGTTTGTAATCATCTTTTACACTTTTATTTCGGAGTATTAAATCACTTGAATTCTAGCAACTCGTCTCTGTGGATTTTCGATACCCGACTTACCGCTATACTCACCCGTTGAGTGTAGTCGTAGTTTAGGTTTTTGTATAGTTCAGGTGAGCCGAACACAAAACGACCGGCGCGTAGGTGACTCTCGCGCCGCGGCAAAACCCTGTCTATCAGTTACCCCTTTAGTTGGTCGAATAAGTTGTCGCTGTGAGGCCACGGATATTTATTCCATATTGTGGTTTTATTCAACTCTTGATGATTCATGCATAGTCGTAAAGATCCACCCGTCTTCTTCATAAATAAAACTGAGGAGCCCAAGGTGAGGTGCTCCTATGGATGGAAACCCTGTCCCAAAAACTTCTCAATTTGATCCCTCGGCTCCCTCGTCTCCAAAGGAGCCATATGGTACGGTTCATAGGCTATCGATCGAGTGATCGGTGCTAATTAATCATAAACTCTATCTCTCTACTCGGTGGTAGCCTCGGTATGTCCTAAAACACGTCGACGAACTCCCTAACAATCGGAATCGAATCAAGGGGAATCAAAAATCCCATAGAGGTCTCCTCCTCGATATAATATAAGTGAGTGGATGATCCTCCCTCGGGGCAAGGCATTACCACTATAAACATCTCCTAACCAGGGATAACAAAAATAATGCTCCTACCAAAGTTGTGAATTATGGCCCTATACACAACTAGCCAATCCATGTCAATAATGGAGTCATACTCAGACATATCGAAGATAAGAATGTCGATAAGAAAAATAAGACTCCTAATGTCTATGCCCACTCCCTGACATATAATGAAAATCAATGTCCTATTACCCAATGAAGAGTTTACACATGTAACAGTACTATCCTTTATATCTAATAACCCCATAGCACGTGCAAATCTAGTGGCAATAAATGAACGTGAAGCTCTAGTGTCAAATAAAATGTGCTCCATAGTCTCCTGGATAGAAAACATACCCTTAACAGTGGGTGGAGCTTGTGGGATTGTAATCTGGTGGATGTTGTAAACACGTCCATACTGTAATTTCCCCTACTAACTCGAAAGTACTAGAATGGAAGGCAAAGATGGGACTCGTACTGGTGCTGGGAGGATGGTGGGAAACATCGGTCTCTGAGGCTCCTGACGAGTGCCCTGTTGTTTCTACGAAACCCTATCCTTTCGCGGATGGTACTGACATTTGTGGTTAGTATTGTCGCAAATGAAACACCTACCAACAAAATTTCCTCCCTTCTTACCCTGTTGTCCTCTGTCTTGCTGGCCATTTCCACCACTCCCTTGGCTCTGATGGCTCTACTGTAACTGCTGTTGGCCCGGGTGATCCTGATGGCCCTTTTGGTCATGCTAACCCTGGTGGCCATGCCTGAAACCTCCTTATCCATGATGGAAACCCCTTGATCTGAATCTCTTGGAATAATCCCCCTACTGGTGACCCTACAATCCCTATTTCTGTTGACTCTGAGCTACCGGTGCCCCACTGGAACTACCTCCCCCGGTCCTTCCCTACTGGATGGACTCTCCAACTGGCTTACTCCCTTTAATATGGAAGCGATGATCTTGACTGTGTAGTAAAGAATCATTGAGTACATATGCATAGGACTGTAAGGAAATATTACCGAGAAGGTTCTAGCAAATCCTCCAATTCAACCTATTCATAAATATGTGAATCCTCTTCTCTTTAGTAGGTACCTCATCTGGAACCAAATTAGTCAATCCTATAAATTCCTCCTCATATTCAACTATATTCTTCCCCTCCTGGGTGAGGTCGAATAATATTCACCTCATCTCAGTCTGAACGGAGGAAGGGAAATATTTGCGGTGAAACCACACCCAGAAGTCCTGAATTGACATAACATCATGCTCCTTTGTAGTAGTGGTGGACTCCAATCACTGTAACGTTGCCCCAACTAGCTTAAAAGTAGCTATTATATTCTTATGAACCTCCGTGCACTCATACATCCTCAGGTGCCTCCGGATATCCTTCTTCCATTGGCTCATAGCTACAACCTCCAAACTCCCCTTGAACTTCGAAGGTCGTGCCTTCTAAAAAGCATCCCTGACTCTTTTCCAAGCATAAGGGAACACATGTGCCGGGGCAGGTGCCACTGCCTGCACCTAGGGTGGGGTCTGATGAACCACTACTAGTGCTTCATTAACTGCATGTGAAACTATAGTGGCTACCTCGATAGGATTCATTGTACCTTGGGCTGGATCTAGTTGCGACTCGGGCTGGGCATTTTTGGCTCATAGTGCTCGTCTAGGAGGCATCTCAAGCGATAAAGAATCAATAAGTCCACGGTTCAATAATTCTTAAAATATCTGAAGATGTAAATACAAAATTAGAATGCAACAATCCGAATAATATGGCTCTATATCAAAGAACTCTAAGCTAGAAGCATAATGAGTCGTACAGATCCTAAAAGACTCTATAACCTAGCTCTGATACCACCTGTGGCACCCCGCCTAATTAAATACCTAGTGATCAGTCCTTTATTAAATTAAATCAAAGTATTCGGATGGTTCATTCTTAGCATCACTATCGAAAACATTTATTTTATTAAACACCTAATAATTAAGTAAGCTAGTGTAAAAAACAATTAGTCCATTAATTAAAATCCAATAATATACATTGATAACACATTCACAATTTATATGAATAAAAAATAATAATGAATAATAAACCATTTAATTGAGTAAAATAAAAATTAAATAAGCATTCCAAAAAATATTTCAAAGCAAAGAAAATATAATAATATGAATCCAACTGAAAAATCGAGTATTGAAATAAATTGAGTACAATATCTCTCTAACATAAATAGAAACTAAAAATGGGCGACACATGCCCTAAATGAAATGACTAAGCATGAAACTGATATGACAAGGGTGGAGGCATCCAAATATGAGGAACTACAACTCCCACACTAGCTGCAACACATCAAATAGCCCAACCGTCTAAGCCTAACGCCCTCGTGGATGGACACCTAAAATAGTTGCACAAGAGAAAATAGATTTGCAAGAGACAGGTTAGATCTCGAGTGTAAAATATTTTAAAACAATTTAGCAAGTGTTTAAAAATCGCAGTAAAATAATAATTATATGCGTGTTAGCTTTTCGAGCCCTCATGTGACACCCCGACTAATTAAATACCGGGTAGCTACTCCTTTATTAAATCAATACAAAATGCCAAGTTGGTTCAGTTAATAGCATCACTGTCGAAAACATTTTAATAATTACTAACCACCTAGTATTTAAAAAGTAAGTTGTCAAATTTTAAGTTAAGTCTGATTATCATGCAGTAAAAGAATAATGGAAGCACAACATAATCTATTCACCTTAATGAAGTAATGAAACAACCAACGAAGAGTAATAAGTCCGGAGGAAAACTCCTCACAATAAAATCCCACCAACTGAAATAAATAAAACAGTGTAACCTGAATAATTACAACCCAAAGTCTGAATAACTGGAATAAATGAAATGTCTCTAAAAGAAATGGGCGACATGCCCTATAACTGATAAATGCTAAGCATAGAGTCCAGATAGATGAAGCGTCTACAAGCAAAGTCCAGTAACTTCCACAAACAGCTACAGCTCGTCACCTGAATACGAATCCTAAGCATGGTGTCCTTGTGGCTGGGCACCTAAAATGGTTTTTACAGAAAGATAGATTTGAAAGCCAACGGGTCAGAGCCCGAATGTGGAGAGTATTTTAAAAACAACAAGTGCTTTAATAATATTTAAAACAATGAATGCAAGATACATGTTAGGACGTGCTCTCACATGAAATACTCACCTCTCGTCTAACTGTGCACTCCTAACGTTCCTGTACCCATTCATGTGTTTTCTCATAACTATCTAATTCCAAAGAGTTTCTAACACTTCTATTCGGTTCACGTTCAAATTTCCAACCTTAACAATTAAATAGAGAGTTCTACTTTAATTCTCGGATTCCCAATTATTAACAAAACCATTTATTGATATAAGTTCCCTTTTATCTTTTCATAACATTACCATAACTATGCTCACAATTTAACATAGTAAATTCCTTTTCATTTAACCGTATATTTTCACATCATAAATATACAATACAAGCACCCAAAGGCTAAGATGCGGTGCACACATACTCTGCTATCCATCCCGGTACATCACGTACATAAGGATTACAAATTCCGAATCTCTCAGGAATTGTTGGAATAAACACCACACACATAAATGGAGGCGAACATAATTCAACATATCCATGGTCACGTACATACCTACGCTCCATAGTCAGCTGGCTTATTAACTCACAAATAAGTCGTTCTCTTGAACTATGTCCTCGAGGTACCAATCTAAATCCGGGCAACACAAGGATAAGAAGGCCCTAAGCGAACATAACCTCCCGTGATAGAAAGTATGGTAGGTATGTCATACATATAAAAATCATATACTAAGCATTCACACATCTTAGATAATTCAGTATTAATAAAGGTATACTCTACATCCTTATACCATTATTCCAAATTTGTATATTTTACGTCTCCCGATAATATAAAAGTTAAACTGTCGACACGTCTCACGTCGTAGCTTCTTATACTTAAAGCATATCTCAAATAGAGTATTAAGTTCCTATTATTCCCACATATAACATCTTTATTCCTAAGGTCTTTACTTCTGCCCCAAACCTCATTTCATCAAATTATTCAAATTTACACTTTTAACCCAAATATTATCTCACTTATCGAAGTTCATTAAATTAGAATAATTCCTCAAATTGAATTCTAATTAAGGTCCAAGTTTCATAATCATGCCTACTGGTCTTCTTAAAGTTTAAGGTATTCATAAGGTCTCCAATAATATTTTCCAAGGGTTACCACCATTAAAATTTAAATAGGGAAAAACTTTACTCATCCTGGGAAGGTCGATCGATCGACCTTTACCTTCGATCGATCGATGGTGGTCGATCAATCGACTGAAGAACATCGATCGATCGAACGCACCAGGTATGGTTACGGACTGCTTCATTTTGCAGTTTTCAAATCATCCCAAAACATACTTTTAATGCATGAAACTCTAATGTAACGTTATAGTATCATCATACAACCATCCTACAACATTATTAATGTTCTAAAACCAATAATTCATCAACCAAGGACTATATATGGATCAATCTTCATCAAGAATTCCATATTTCTATTTCTTTCAAGAAAATTAATAAACTTCTTCTAAATCCATTTTTAAATCATCAAGGGTCATAATTCTGAGTTCATAATTCGTCCAGAATGTTTCTACATGCAGTCCCTAACATAGTTCATAGTTTTAAACTTCCAATTCATGGGTCTATATCATCTTCCAAGATAAATTCGATAATTCCTAAACATGGAAAAGCATGGCATTGAATCAATTGTAATTAAACCACTTGCCTTAATCTTTCTCTGAATTTGATGTTGAATCTTGAAGGCTGAGTTGTTCTCCCTCTTTCTTTCTGCAGAATTCTCTTCCCTCTCTCTCTCTCTCTACAAGTTTCTCTAAGGATGATGACAATGGAGGTGTGGTTGGTTTTTGGTAAGTTGAGTCTATGTCTTAACTTCTCCCGTAGCCCATTAAGTACCTTAGTGTAGTTAGTGGGTTTAGTGGATAAAGAAGGAGTCATATTTTTGTATCTAATTTTCGTGGGTTTTAATTCCCAGATTTCCGAAATTACCAAAATGCCCCTATAAGTTACCGGTATGGCCCAATAATGCCCCGAGACCCAAACTTAACCCCCGGCTAGTGTTTTCTAACTATTTCGACCCTTCTGGACGCGTTGGCGCACTCAAAATGACCATACGGGTGATCAAAATAAAATTCACTTTTTAATTCAAATAATTATATTCCTGACGCGACTGTCACGCGCGTCCCAACAAAGTTTCCCAAATTGCCGTATTTCAATCTCGCGACAATTTCAATATTTCCAATATTCATACACTGCCAAATATACACATTATAATCAAATACTAACTCACATCTCGTTAATATTTTTATCCGGATTAATTTCCAATTAATACACATTTAATTTAATTAATCCCCAAAAATAAATATCATGAAAATACGGGGTATTACATACTTCCCCCCTAATAACTGAATTTTGTCCCGAAATTCGGAACTAGAAAGTACCTGGTAAGAAAAACTCCGGATAACGTTCGCGCATCTCATCCTCGTGCTCCCATGTGGACTCCTCGACATTATGATGTCGCCACTGAACACGCACTAACAGAACTATCTTTGACCGCAGTTTCCGCTCACTTCGGTCCAAAATAGCAATCGGCCCCTCCTCGTAGGAGATATCCGGCTGGAGATCGATGTCCTCCAAAGCAATGTGAGAATGAGCCAAATCGTCTCTAAGATATTTCCTAAGCAAGGAAATATGAAATACATCGTGAATCCGATGTAAATGCTCTAGTAATCCAAGCCTATACGCAACCGGTCCAATCCGCTCAATAATAGGAAATGGTCCCACATATCTCGGTGCCAACTTCCCTTTCTTCCCGAAATGCATAATCCCCTTCATAGGAGATACTCTGAGCAAAACCTGGTCCCCCACTTGGAACTCTCTGAAGAACCTCTTCGCATCAGCATAGCTCTTTTGCCTGTCCTAAGCTACCCGAATGCGACTCCGAATCAATTCTATCCTTGCCGAAGTATCCTGAATCACTTCTGACCCAAGTAGTTTGTTGTCCCCCACCTCCAACCAACATGCTCGGGAACGACAAGGTCTACCGTAAAACGCCTCAAATGGAGCCATGCCAATGGTGAACTGGTAGGAGTTGTTGTAAGCAAACTCCACCAGTGGAAGATACTTCTCCCATCCACCCCCAAAGTCAATGATACTCATATGTAGCATGTCCTCCAACATCTGTTTTGTACGCTCAGTTTGCCCATCGGTCTGTGGGTGATACGCCGTACTCAACCGCAATTCCGTGCCCATGGCCTCCTGAAAACTCTCCTAAAACCGTGAAACAAATATCTTGTCTCGGTCAGACACGATATTTAAGGGCACACCGTGAAGTTTCACTATCTCTGAAATAAAGAGCTGGGCATACTGTCCCGAAGTGTAGTCTGTCCTTACGGGTAGAAAATGAGCAACTTTGGTCAACCGGTCCACAATTACCCATATGGAGTCGTGACCTCTCTGTGACGTAGGAAACCCCATGATAAAGTCCGTGGAGATGCTCTCCCACATCCACATCGGGATTTCTAATGGCTGTAGCAGTCCTGCCGGTCTCTGATGATCCACTTTTACAAGCTGGCAAGTGGCGCATTTAGAAACAAACACGGCAATATCTCTCTTCATCCCGCTCCACCAATACTGACGTCTCATGTCTTGGTACATTTTGTCCCCACCGGGATGTACCGCGAACCGTGAGCCGTGCGACTCTGCCATCACATCATGCCGTAATTCCTCCCCTTCCGGAACCACCAATCTCCCATTGAAGCGTAATCCCCCGTCTGAGCTAACGGTATAGGATTCGGCTCCCTCTGCCAATAATCGAACTATCTGCTCCTGACAGAACGAGTCATTTGCCTGGGCCTTTACCACCTTCGTGACAATCTGTGGTGTAACAGTCATCACAGACATGAATGATCGGGCCACTGCATCCTGGTGTCCCAACTCCTTCCACTTGGCCTTCCACACATCTTCCACCTCCTCTACTGGTCTACGGATTAACGCGTCTGCTACCACGTTTGCCTTCCCCGGGTGATACTGGATATCGAACTGATAATCTTTAACGAATTCAAGCCACCTTCGTTGCCGCATATTCACTCCTTCTGCGTGAATAGGTACTGTAGGGACTTGTGATCCGTGAACAATCGAAACTTCTCCCCCAAAAGGTAATGTCTCCAAATACGAAGGGCAAATACCATTGCCGCTAACTCCAAGTCATGGGTAGGGTAATTCTTCTCGTGAGGCTTAAGCTTACGGGAAGCATAAGCTATGGCCTGACTCTCCTGCTGCAGTACAACTCCAAGTCCTTGTAAGGACGCATCGGTGTAAACAAGATACTCAACTCCCGGTCTCGACAATGCTAACACAGGTGCTGAGGTTAACTTGTCCTTCAACTCATCAAATGCCAACTGACAGGCATCACTCCAAATGAACGGCACACCTTTACGAGTTAGATGTGTCATGGGACCCGCTATCGTGGAGAAACCCCGAATAAACCTCCAGTAGTATCCTGCTAAGCCCAAGAAACTACGGATCTCAGTCGGTATCGTGGGCTGTCCCCACTCCCTCACCGCGGATACCTTCCTCGGATCAACCGATATTCCGCGGTCGGAAATAATATGACCCAAAAATTGAACCTCCTTCTGCCAAAACCCGTACTTCTCATATTTCGCATACAGCTCGTTCTGACGTAGCGTCTGCAACACTTGTCTCAAATGCTCGACGTGCTTCTCCTCTGTCTAGGAGTAAACCAAAATATCATCGATGAAGAGAATGACAAACTGATCTAGGAAATCCCTGAACACCCTATTCATCAAGTCCATAAACGCTGCTGGAGCGTTGGTCAAACCAAATGGCATAACCCGAAACTCGTAAGAACCATATCTCAATAAGAATGCATTCTTCGAGACATCCTCCTCCCTAATATGCAACTGATGGTATCCAGATCGCAAATCAATATTTGAGAAGCAAGAAGCTCCTCTCAACTGGTCGAATAGGTCATCGATTCGAGGCAACGGATACTTATTCCGTATCGTGACCTTGTTTAACTCCCAGTAGTCCACACACAATCTCAGTGAACCATCTCTCTTCTTCACAAACAACACAGGGGCACCCCACGGTGAATTACTCCTCCGAATAAACCCCTGACCCAACAACTGCTCAATCTGATCCCGTAACTCCCTCATCTCAGCTGGAGCCATACGGTACGGTG
Organism: Sambucus nigra; assembly: GCA_949130495.1. Lineage (NCBI taxonomy): Eukaryota > Viridiplantae > Streptophyta > Magnoliopsida > Dipsacales > Adoxaceae > Sambucus > Sambucus nigra. The sequence continues at coordinate 36,585,595 of OX422217.1, forward strand.
CGCGTGCTATAGGTCTCGTATCTGGTAATAAGTCTATAACAAAGTCTATCTCTTGACTGGGGGGTAATCCAGGTATATCCTGAAATACATCGCCAAACTCTCGAACAACCGGAATCGAATCGAGTGGTATCACCACCTCCTTAGAGGTCTCCTCCTCTATATAGTACAAATGAGTGGATGATCCTCCCTCAGAACGAGGCATCGCCACCAAAAACATCTCCTGCCCGGGAATGGCAAAAATAATACTCCTACTGAAGCAGTCAATCATGGCTCGGTACGCAACAAGCCAATCCATACCAATAATGGCATCATACTCGGTCATCTCTAATACTAACATATCTGCAGGTAATACCAAACTACCAATCTCTACCCCCACTCCCCGACATATAAAGAAAATAAGTGACCCACTCCCCAATGGTGAGTCTACACACGTTACTATGCTCTCTGCTGTGGCTAATAACCCTAAGGCTTTCGCAAAATGTGTAGCTATAAAACAATGTGTTGCCCCCATATCAAACAAAACCCGACCCATAGTAACATGGATAGGAAACATACCCTCAATCGCGGGTGGTGCCTGTGGAGCTGCTGCCTGGTGGACGTTATAGACACGTCCATACTGTAACTGCCCCTGCTGCACAGGAACTGCTGGAATGGTTGGTAGTGCTGGCACCTGGGCTGGAGCTGGAAGAGCAGGTGGAAAAAGTGGCCTCTGTGGCTCATGTCGAGCACCCTGCTGCTGCTGTGGGGCCCTGCCCTTATCAGGACAATCCTGACGTTTGTGGCCAATCTTACCACAAATGAAACAATTCCCCGGGAAGTTACCCCCTCGCTCTCCCTGCTGCCCTCGGCCCTGGTGGCTATTACCATTTCTTCCCTGGCCTTGCTGGCCCTGATGAAACTGTTGATGTTGACCATTTTGACCTTGCTGGCCCTGATGGCCGTTATGACCCTGCTGGCCATTCCGGAATCCTCCCTGACCGTTCCTGAAACCCCTTGATCGGAACCTTTTATGATCCCCCTGCTGGGAACCCTGATCACTCTGCCTATACTGACCCTGAGTTGACTGTGCCCCGCTGGCACCATTTCCCCCTGTCCTGCCCTGATGGCTGGACTCTCCTGATCGCTTCCCCTCTGTCAAGTGAAAGCGGTGGTCCTGGCAATGGAGCAATGCAGCGTTAACCACGTCAAAATAAGTGGCCAACGAGAGGTTCCCCAATAAATGCTTACGGATCCTCCAAGTCAATCCATCTATAAATTTATGAATCTTCTTCTCTTCCGTCGGTATCTCATCTGGGACAATATTCAGTAAATTGGTGAATTCGGCCTCATACTCGGCCATAGTCTTACCCTCCTGTCGAAGGTTCATCAACACCCTCCTCATTTCCGTGTGAACAGCAGACGGAAAGTACTTGCGGTCGAACCGCATCCAGAACTCCTGAATCGTGAGAGTATCTCTCTCCTCTGCGGTGGTAATAGACTCCCACCACTGTAGTGCAGATCCCACTAGCTTAAAAGTAGCTAGTACCTGCCTCTGAACGTCAGTGCACTAATACATCCGCAAGTGCCTCTGAATATCCTTTCTCCATTGACTCGAAACAACAACATCGGAGCTACCAGCAAACTCCGGTAGGTGTGCTTTCTGAAAAGCATCACGTACACGTTCCCAAGCAGACGGGAATGCATATGGCTGAACTGGCGCGGCAACTGGAGCCTGAGGTGGTGCCTACTGAACTACGGCTAATGCAGCATTTACCTCTTGGGATACTATGGCTGCAACCTCAGCGGCGTTCATCGTGCCCTGAACTGGTGCGGGCTGTGGTTCTGGTGTTGCATTCCTGGGAACCCGTTGTGCACGTCGTGGAGGCATTCTGAAGTAAGAATAAAGTCTATAAGTTCGCAGTTATAAACTTAAAATAGTTGAAGAACGTAGCATATACAAGATAATACAACAATCCTAAAATATAGATCTCTACATCAAAGAAAGCTCAACAGAAACATAATAAGCCGTTCAGATCCTAAAGGACACTAGAACCTGATGCTCTGATACCACCTGTGACACCCCGACTAATTAAATACCGGGTAGCTACTAATTTCTTAAATCAATACAAAATGCCAAGTTGGTTCAGTTAATAGCATCACTGTTGAAAACATTTTAATAATTACTAACCACCTAGTATTTAAAAAGTAAGTTGTCAAATTTTAAGTTAAGTCTGATTATCATGCAGTAAAAGAATAATGGAAGCACAACATAATCCATTCACCATAATGAAGCAATGAAATAACCAACAAAGAGTAATAAGTCCGGAGGAAAACTCCTCACAATAAAATCCCACCAACTGAAATAAATAAAACAGTGTAACCTGAATAATTACAACCCAAAGTCTGAATAACTGGAATAAATGAAATGTCTCTAAAAGAAATGGGAGACATGCCCTATAACTGATAAATGCTAAGTATAGAGTCAAGATAGATGAAGCGTCTACAACCAAAGTCCTGTAACTTCCACAAACAGGTACAGCTCGTCACCTGAATACGGATCCTAAGCATGGTGTCCTTGTGGCTGGGCACCTAAAATGGTTTTTACAGAAAGATAGATTTGAAAGCAAACGGATCAGAGCCCGAATGTGGAGAGTATTTTAAAAACATCAAGTGCTTTAATAATAATTAAAACAATGAATGCAAGATACATGTTAGGACGTGCTCTCACATGAAATACTCACCTCTCGTCTAACTGTGCACTCCTAACGTTCCTGTACCCATTCATGTGTTTTCTAATAACTATCTAATTCCAAAGAGTTTCTAACACTTCTATTCGGTTCACGTTTAAATTTCCAACCTTAACAATTAAATAGAGAGTTCTAATTTAATTATCGGATTCCCAATTATTAACAAAACCATTTATTGATATAAGTTCCCTTTTATCTTTTCATAACATTACCATAACTATACTCACAATTTAACATAGTAAATTCCTTTTCATTTAACCGTATATTTTCACATCATAAATATACAATACAAGCACCCAAAGGCGAAGATGCGGTGCACACATACTCTGCTATCCATCCCGGTACATCACGTACATAAGGATTACAAATTCCGAATCTCTCAGGAATTGTTGGAATAAACACCACACACATAAATGGAGGTGAACATAATTCAACATATCCATGGTCACGTACATACCTACGCTCCATAGTCAGCTGGCTTATTAACTCACAAATAAGTCGTTCTCTTGAACTATGTCCTCGAGGTACCAATCTAAATCCGGGCAACACAAGGATAAGAAGGCCCTAAGCGAACATAACCTCCCGTGATAGCAAGTATGGTAGGTATGTCATACATATAAAAATCATATACTAAGCATTCACACATCTTAGATAATTCAGTATTTATTAAGGTATACTCTACATCCTTATACCATTATTCCAAATTTGTATATTTTACGTCTCCCGATAATATAAAAGTTAAATTGTCGACACGTCTCACGTCGTAGCTTCTTATACTTAAAGCCTATCTCAAATAGAGTATTAAGTTCCTATTATTCCCACATATAACATCTTTATTCCTAAGGTCTTTACTTCTGCCCCAAACCTCATTTCATCAAATTAATCAAATTTACACTTTTAACCCAAATATTATCTCACTTATCGAAGTTCATTAAATTAGAATAATTCCTCAAATTGAATTCTAATTACGGTACAAGTTTCATAATCATGCCTACTGGTCTTCTTTAAGTTTAAGGTATTCATAAGGTCTCCAATAATATTTTCCAAGGGTTACCACCATTAAAATTTAAATAGGGAAAAACTTTACTCATTCTGGGAAGGTCGATCGATCGACCTTTACCTTCGATCGATCGACTGAAGAACATCGATCGATCGAACGCACCAGGTATGGTTACAGACTGCTTCGTTTTGCAGTTTTCAAATCATCCCAAAACATACTTTTAATGCATGAAACTCTAATGTAACGTTATAGTATCATCATACAACCATCCTACAACATTATTAATGTTCTAAAACCAATAATTCATCAACCAAGGACTATATATGGATCAATATTCATCAAGAATTCCAGATTTCTATTTCTTTCAAGAACATTAATAAACATCTTCTAAAATCTGTTTTTAAATCATCAAGGGTCATAATTCTGAGTTCATAATTCGTCCAGAATGTTTCTACATGAAGTCCCTAACATAGTTCATAGTTTTAAACTTCCAATTCATGGGTCTATATCATCTTCCAAGATAAATTCGATAATTCCTAAACATGGAAAAGCATGGCATTGAATCAATTGTAATTAAACCACTTGCCTTAATCTTTCTCTGAATTTGATGTTGAATCTTTAAGGCTGAGTTGTTCTCCCTCTCTCTTTCTGCAGAATTCTCTTCCCTCTCTCTCTCTCTACAAGTTTCTCTAAGGATGATGACAATGGAGGTGTGGTTGGTTTTTGGTAAGTTGAGACTATATCTTAACTTCTCCCGTAGCCCATTAAGTCCCTTAGTGTAGTTAGTGGGTTTAGTGGATAAAGAAGAAGTCAGATTTTTGTATCTAATTTTCGTGGGTTTTAATTCCCAGATTTCCAAAATTACCAAAATGCCCCTATAAGTTACCGGTATGGCCCAATAATGCCCTGGGACCCAAACTTAACCCCCGGCTAGTGTTTTCTGACTATTTCGACCCTTCCGGACGCGTTGGAGCACTCTAAATGACCATACGGGTGATAAAAATAAAATTCACTTTTTAATTCAAATAATTATATTCCTGACGCGACTGTCACGCGCGTCCCAACATTTTCCCAAATTGTCGTATTTCAATCTCGCGACAATTTCAATATTTCCAATATTCATATATTTCCAAATATACACATTATAATCAAATACTAACTCACATCTCGTTAATATTTTTATCCGGATTAATTTCCAATTAATACACATTTAATTCAATTAATCCCCAAAAATAAATATCATGAAAATACGGGGTATTACACCTCACTAGAGATTCTCACATCTCGACTATTGTGCACGCCTTATGTACCTCCACACCGTTCTAATTATTTTTATCATACCTAACTAGTTCGTAGTCATAAACCTTCTAAATCCTCACTCGTAGTAATATCATGTATTCCCCACATATTATTATAATTAAATGTTTATTCACTTACTATTCGAAGTAAGAATTTCAAAATAAGGTTAAGTATTCACATAATTAATTCATTTCCATTAACATACACATCTACATATTCACATGGTAGATTAAATAAAAATTATTTATTTTCCATCACACTATTATAGATAAATACTAATACTACACCCATAAATAACTGCGGTGTGTGCATACTCTGCTATCAAGTTCCTGTATATCTCGTACTGAATAAGGACAATTGGTTCAGAATCACTCTCGAACCATATAAATAAAAGTCACACATATTGGAGGAGAACATAGTTCCAAGTCTATGGGCTACGCACATACCTACGAACCCATATGACCGTAAACACTTTCATTATCACAGATAGCCCGTACCTAGGTTCCATGTTCTGAGGAACCAATCTAAAATCCCCCCGAAGGCTCGTCAAGACAAGACTCTCCTGTCTTTAACACCTCTCGTGATAACAAGTATGGTAGGAATGTCATACACATAATAAATATTACTATAGCCATTCACACAACCTATCAAGACCATTCGGTATACACACCACCCCATTATTAAAGTTCATATCTAGTATTACTGTCATTACTACTTACAGTATTTTTATTAAATTACAAATATTCTCACTCTGGTAATTTTCAAGGATATCTCACCGCTCCAAATACCCTAAAATATTATACCCAATTAACTCCAATAATTCTGCACTGTACAAAAATTTATTGTACATTATTTAATCTGACTCGAATTAATTCCATCGCACAAATTGGAAGCGAAAACGAAATTCCATAAATCCCGACACGTCATTTGAACGAGACATCATCTCTTTTGAACGAGAAGACATGTCATTCAAACGTCAGCTTCGCACAAAATTTCATCTCTTTTGAACCACGTCTTCGCGCGACCTGAACTGTTTTGTCTCTAACCTCAAGGACTTGCATATTTCAACCATTTTTTTTTCCTAAAACCCCTACAGATCATTACCAAACTCCTAACAATTAATTCCGATCATTATTCAAACATATAAGGATGATTTCTAATAATCCAAAATCATTAAATCATCGATAAACATTAATTAAATCCAAAATCCCCAAATTTAATCATAAGAACCCTATTTTACAAACTTTCAATCTTGTTCATCATTATAAATCCAAATTTTATGGGTTCTAATCTACATATAAGAAAGGATTTCAATTTATTTAAATTCAGACCTAATTTATGAATTAAATCGTCCAATTTCACCTAATTCGTATGCAATTCATGTGTATTTTTCCCCTATACTAACATGAACATAATTTTCGCTAAAAATACACAAATTTAAACACTTGCCTCCAGATTGAAGATTCGATCCTTTAAAAAAGATGGTATAGATGTAATACCCTCTCTCGATCTACGAGATGGTGGTGTTGGTTTTGTAAAAGGCGTGGTAATAGAGGTTCTAGCCCTTGAAACCTCTCCTCCTTCCTCCTTTGGCATCTCTGTGTATAACAACTGATAATTCTAATATAACGCATGTAAGTGATATTTTATCCCTCTAATCTTTGTCATTAATTATACTCCAAAAATATAAATTGTCCTCCTGAAATTTCGGTTTGACATAGAAATGTCCCAGGACCGAAACTAAACCCCTGGGAAGACTTTTCTAACTATCTCGACCCTTCTGGGTATATTTGCACACTCAAAATGACAATTTGGGTGACTTATAAATAATTTACCTTTTATTCCATTAATTTTGTCGCGACACGACTAACACGCGTGTCCCGACTTAATTACCGTAATTGTCGTATTTCTCACTCGTGACAATTTTTGATAAATTTACCATCATATATATATATATATATTCACTCTGTAAGAATCAATATTATTCTCATCGATAAATACTAACTCTTATCTCGCTAGTTAATATTTATTTAATCCAGATTAATTACCAATTATATTTCCTATATTTAATTCTTAAAAAAAATTACGGGCTAGTAGAATATAGGGAGTCAACTAACGTGAATAAGGATTATATGTACATATATAAGGAATTCTCTAATATGGATAAGTAGTCTCACGCCACACTACTATTACAGTTGACGTTAACCAATTAGACTTAGCCCACTAGGTTTAGGACACATTATTACTTTTTATTCTTACACGCTGAAAATTTGTGGGATGTAACCATCAATTACATTCTCAAGCATTTGACATATCTCGAATAAGTGTTTCTTTTTATTTAAAGTCTCACCAAATGAATTATAATATTTGCATAGTATCTTTTAGGGTCTTATCCTGTATGTGACCCCACCAAAATTTCCCAAATCATCTAGGTACTTCTCGATCATATGGTTAACTTGTACTTTAAGTTATCTCAATATCACGAATCGATCCCATTTTAATTGCATATATAAGTTCATAACAATATCATTAATATCTTGGAATAAGTCTTTTTTCCACACTTGGATAAAAATGGTCTCGTACACCTTTCGTTGAAAAATCATAACTAATTAAAAAAAATCAAAAAAAATATACGGTCGGCGCCCACGCGATGGTAACAAATTTTTTTACATGTGGTTACTTCGAATCGATTAAGTAGGAGACCTAATCAATTCAGTTTTTCGAGTAACCTGAGAGTAGGTCTTTCCAAGACGGGATTTTTCTAGAAATTTCTAAGTTTACCAAACATTCTTTTCATCATTCAACAACCTTAAATAAGATATGGGTATGTGTTCTAATATGAATAGAAACATTCTAAAAATGACCTGTTCTCTAAATCATCTTTAACATCAACAATAAAATCAATAATTTTTAAGAAACTTAGGGCATACAAGTCCCATCTCATCTTCAACCTCAAGAAATATGTTTCCAGATTTGGTTGAAGGGTTCTACCATAGGTTCTTTACAGTAAATCTCCAAATTAAATCACATGAATACAGATTTAATATGAGGGTTTAAGGATTTAACCATGGATTGATGATGCTGAAATCTAGCACCACTAGATAAGTGATGATGAGCTCAAACAGTAACAACAATGGCAACCATAGATGTATGTGTGTGTAGGTGTATAGAAGGGGGTGAGTAAAAGAAGAATAAGACAATGATGTATAGTGGTCCAACCAATATGGCCTACATCCACTGTGAGTGTGTGATCCACTAAGTATGGGCACTAATGGCCTTGGATACAATGCACATAAGCTCCCTCTCTCTCTACTGTGTACAAGGAGAGTTTTAGCTAGGGTTACAATTATCGATCCCTTTGCAGGGTTGTAGGTGACAAGTATATATAGGTATTGGGGGGTGTAGTGTCCCCCCCAAGCATTCATGGTGCATGTGGGTCATGATCTAGCCAATCCCCTATTGAGACTTGGAGGTTCCACCTGTGCTTAATGATGACATAATATTTTCTCACGTGAGGGGTGATATTATTATAACGATCTTCCACGTGCCATATGAGCCCCACGCGCACTGTCCCACGTGTCACCCAAATCACGCTCTGTGGTGATGTCACCCTCGGCCTATAATATGAAGCCGAGGGCAAAGTTCTTGTAGGAAGTGAGCCTGGCCTAATGCAGTCCTCGTACTGTCATACCCTCGTAGGGTCGTCTGGACCATGATGATGGGGTCGGCCCCTCGAGGGGTCGTCTGAGCCTGATGAGGGGGTCAACCCCTCGAGGGGTCGTCTGAGCCTGATGAGGGGTCGACCCCCTCGAGGGGTCATCTAAGCCTGATGAGGGGTCGGCCCCTTGGAGGGTCATCTGATATATGATGAGAGATCTTGGCCTCGTCTGTGTGGAGGAGACCCTCGACCTGGCCGAGGGTATATGGGGGTATATCAATCACCCCCCATCCCTTAGCCATCGAGATTGTTGAGATGACTGAGGGATAGTGTTGGTTTTGAGATGAGTCTGTGATCAGTTTGGTGAGTGACACCTGTCAAGCTTATGTGACACCTAGACAGATATATCCACTGTCATTCCAGTTTCTAAGGCGTGGCGGTTGCACCCTTGGACTAGGACTTTATGCCCTAATGATGCCCTCCTCGTGGGCCGTGTTTTGCCTTGGTTAGTGGGCCCACTCATTAGCAAGGTACTTAAATAATTTTTTAAAGTTTATTCCCCTTATTCTTCTTCGCTCCTGAACTCTCTCTCTCTAGCCTCTCACCAGATCCATTGCCATTTCTGCAACTTTATCGTTTCGAGCTTTGGCAATCTCTCTTGTTCTTTATCAGGTAATCCCTCTTCCCTATTGCCCTCTTTATATTCCATTTTCGTTTACACATTGATTGTTTTAGGCCTATATGACTGGATTTTTTTTTGGCTGTGTCATAACTTTCCCGCGTTCTTCTCCGACGACTTGTTCTTGAGTGTTCTTGATTAAAACCCTTGCTTTCCTTAGTTTTAATCCAAAAGTCCAGCTTGGTCAACTGCAAACTTTTTTGTAATTATCTTAGCCAAATTCTTTTAAGTGTAGGGTCTTACCCCTTAATGCTTAGAAGGCTTTATGATTTAGTTAAGAAATTCCCATCCCTGAGAGAAAAGTTCTTCATGGAGATTAGACAAATAAAGGAAGAGGAGGAGAGAAGACGAGGGGTCGACCCTAATTGGGTATGACCCATTATTTCCATTCCACTAGCCACGATCGTACCCCCTGAGTCCTGTGGGTCGTATGGTCATCCAGCCAAGAGTCAATCGTGCGAGGGAGAAATGGATCAGAGAGCATCGTGGCCGTCAGGTTCGAGGGTGACAAAGGAGAGATTATTGTTTATGAGCAGATGTTAAGGGTCGGTGTTAGGTTCCCTCTACACCCTTCTGTAGTCAACATCCTATCTTCCCTTGGGGTTGCCCTTCTCAGCTTCCCCCCAACTCTTGGAGGACTATTCTTGTCTACATCTCACTTTGGCAGAATTCATTTACCGACGAGCCCTCGGTCGATGTATTCCTTGCCTGTTATAACATCACCTCATCGTCTAAACAGCATGGGTACATCCATTTGGGGCCCAGGAAGTCTGACAAAAAGCTTCTCCATGTGGCTCAAACTTCCAATCATGACTGGAAGAAAAGGTTTTTCTTTATCTCTGAGGACTGGGAATTCCCCACCGAGGGTGAGCCCATGGAAGATGGTCTAAGGGTACCCATGGTATGGTCTAATCCCTCAATAAAATCGCGCTCAGACCCTGGACTTAGCTGGGAGGAGAGAGTCATCGTTGATTATCTGAGAGAGAGAGGAAAAGAGGGTCCGCCCCTTGACAGAACTATGTGAGTAGTTTTTTTCTCAATCTTTGATTTTTTCCAAGTGTTTATCTTTGTCTCTGTATATTTCTGATGTGTCGTCTCCTTTTCAGGTCATCCAAAAAATATCTCTGACCAACTTTGGGAACTGTCTGGTCTCGGCAAGAAGGAAGGAAAAGAGCCTCAGCAGACTCTGAGGAAGTCAAAGGCCGTGGGGCCGATGCATGTTGAGCCGATCGTCGATAGTCATAAAGGAAAGAGCCAGAAGTCCCTGTTGACCCCCGACCAAATTTTAGGACGAGGGCAAGGGTGGAGGCGTCTGAGGGGACCGGGTTCTCTTCCACTATGGGGGCCTATTGGTCTCAGAACTTAACATTCCTGAAGGCTGAACCATCTTCTCTCATTGCCAACCTGAGGGCAGCCATAGCCTCGATGTTTTCTTCTTCCTCGACCACAGACTAGGACTTCTTATCAAAGATTCCCCCGACTAAGGTTTATGATTATGGTCTGCACACTTTGGCCCATGTACCTCTCTTTTTACTCTTTTTGATTTTCCAGCATTTCATGATGACCTTGCATACCTGGATAGGGGGATCAAGATGGCCTATCGGTGGAGTGCCTTACTATTAAAATACACAAGATTATGTACCCCATCCTCATCTCTGACGATTGTTGCGCTAATAGTTGGCTCTAAGACAGCTAGGTACACATGAAGTCGCTCACCCTATACTGGTCGTGATAACATCAAGGGAGACCTTAAGTATGCCTTTAGCTCCTTGAAAGCCTGATCACACTCTTCGTTCCATTCAAAAGCTTTTTTGAGAATTTTGAAGAATGGTAGACACGTGTCTGTGGCCCTAGACACGAACCTATTCAAAGCAGCAACTCTCCCTGTGAGCCTCTGAACGTCTTTAATGGTCTTGGGGGTCTTCATTTCTATGAGGGACTTTATCTTTTCAGGATTGACCTCGATGCGTCTTTGGTTGATAATGAACCCCAAGAACTTCCCTGGTCCGACCCCGAAGACACATTTAGCCAGGTTGAGATTCATTTGGTACTTGTCCATTGTGTTAAAGGTCCTCTCGAGGTCATCCACATAATCCTCAGCCTTTAAGATTTTGCTCAGCATGTTATCTACATAAACCTCCATTGACTTCCCAATTTGGTCTTCAAACATTTTATTCACAAGGCGCTGATACGTTGCCCCTGCATTTTTCAGGCCAAAGGGCATGACCCTATAACAGTATCCCCTTGTCGGTAATGAAGGTTGTTTTCTCTGAGTCTTTAGGGTTCATGAAGATTTGGTTGTACCTTGAATAGTCATTCATGAAGCTCATGAGCTCATAGCCTGTGGTAGTGTCTACCATCTGATCGATGTGGGGGAGAGGGAAGTTGTTTTTGGGACAATGCCTGTTGAGCTCGGTGAAGTCCACACACATTCTCCACTTCCTATTAGCTTTTGGGACAATGACTGCGTTGGATAGCCATTGGGGATAGATGACCTCTGTGTTAAACTCGACATCTTCCAGCTTTTTGACCTCATCCCTTATGACCTCATATTTTTCTCTAGAGTAATTTCTCCTTTTCTGCTTTACTGGCTTTGCACCCTCTACCACGTTGAGCTTATGCCTTATAATTTTGGGGTCAATCCCCGACATATCTGTGTGGCTCCATGCAAAGACACTCTGTCTTATCCTTAGCAATCTGTGAGGTCTTATTTTATGTCTATCTTCATAGCTTTGCTGACTTGGATGGTTTTTTCCAGCTCATCCTCATTGAGGATGACGGATTCTACCTCTTTCGCGACTTCTCCTTTTTCGAGTTTTTTTCTCATCACTGGGTCAAGGGTGTCAATGTTATAGGTGGTTGTTGCCTTCTTGTGCACCTTTCTTTCTTTGTTGGAGTTGAAGTAACATTCCCGTGCCGCCTTCTGGTCTCCCTGAACTTCCCCTACCCCATAAGTGGTCGAGAATTTGGTCATCTAATGAACCGTAGATAGCACTACCTCAAACCCCTTGAGGTCTACTCGCCCTAGTATATTGTTGTAGGCCGAGAAGACATGTTCGTCCATCATGAAGAAGCTGACCCTCTTGATAAGCCATCTTGGCCACTCGTCCCCCATCCTGATATCGACCTCATACACTCCTAGTGGGTGAAATTTTTCCCCACTGAACCCAATCAATGGGTGATGGTATGGGACAAGTCTAGCACGACTAAGGCCTAAGGCTTTGAAGCACTGCCAAAACATCACATCTGTAGAGCTACCCCCATCTACCAAGATCCTCGGCACCTCGCATCCGTGCACACTGGTAGTGATGATGAGAGGGTCATCATGTGGGGTAAGAGGCCTTTGAAGTTCATTCTTAAAAACTCCACACTATCAGAGTATCCATATCTACTTTCTTCCTCTTTTTTGACTTTGCCTCAACAGAGGTTGAGTGTACAACTTTTGTCACTGTCTTGGCTTGAGCTATATGGGCCTTCCTATCGGTGACCTCTGACTCTCCTCTCTCTAGACCCCCGGAGATCATTCCCACATCGAGCGAGATCATATTAAGCCTCTTGAAAGGGCCATGGTCTTGGTGAAATTCATCATCCGAAGGGTCGTCCCTTCTCTTTGGAGTAGCTTCTATGCATGTATCACCTCTCTTCTTTCAGGGGTCGTCCCCTTGGCCCCTCTTGACGGCGCCCTTGTCAACGTACTTCTTGAGCTTCCCTTATTTTAACATTTTTTCAATCTCATCTTTCAGAAAAAAGCATTTGTCTGTCACGTGGCCATGGTCTTGGTGAAATTCACACCACGGGTTTTTATTCCTCTTGTGGGGGGTTGCCCTCAACTTCTCACGCCACTTTAGGGACCCATCACTCTTTATCTCATTGAGAATATGCTCGCAGTTGACCGCCAGAGGGGTGAAATCAGTGAACTTGTCGTCTATAGACCTCTTCTTCCCCTCTTTGTTATTTTTCTTGTACTTACCCCCACTAGTGCCTCCTTTTTTATCTCCGTATTTTGCGGCCATCACCTCTTCGGCGTTCATTACCTTTCCTGCTATCGACAACAATTCAACCATTGTCCTTGTAGGGTCTTCAGAAAGCTTCCATAATAGCTTCCCCTTCTGGAGTCCTCCAATGCGAGCGGTCATGGCTATGCTCTCCTCATAGTCTTCAACCTCTAACTTTTCTTTGTTAAATCTGGCTATGTAGTCTCTTAGGCTCTCATTCTTCCCCTGCTTAACATAGAGCAGGTGTGTGGTTTTCTTCTGTGGCCTCACCCCAAAGCAAAAGTTATGGATAAATCAGTCTCCCAACTGCTTAAAGCTTTCAATGGAGTTTTTTGGAAGAGACATGTACCAGACATGTGCAATCCCAGTCAGAGTGATAGAAAAGGCACGACACCTCATCTCATCCGAGATAGATTATATGCCTGTCACTGATTGGTACATCTCAATATGGTGGACAGAGTTGGTACTCCCGTCATACCGAGGGGTGACCGCTGGTGGCTTGAACTTGGATGGCGTGGGGAAATTGACTATCTTCGCCACAAAGGGTGATCCTATGGAGTATCCTCTCTGAGGAGGGTCCCGACTCTTCAGAATATCGCCAATCTTATCCTCCAGATGCTGGATCGAGTCATTCTAAGGCCTCGTAGGGTCGGACTGGCTGATGTTATCCCCTTCCCCCTCTTTGAGGTGGACGGAGGGTTCTACTGTGACTGGCCTGTGTCAGCTGTTTACTTCCCTTTGACCGTCGTCCCGTCCTTAGGGTCGGCCCCTGTGGGGTTGGCCATCTGCTTCCTCCCTTTTGGACCTTGCAGCACTCCTTGATCAGAAGAATTTTTCTCGCAGGTCATTTACTTGGCCGAGCCTCTCAAAGGCCGACCCCCTGCTCAGACAATCAAAAGCAGATCCCCTCGGGCGATCGTTAGGATTTTTCCTTCCACACTTCCCTCTACTCTCCTGGAGAGGTCGTACAGTATTGTTGGAGACCTCATATGGTTCCCAATATTCTATGGGGGCCTCCTCCCCCTCCGGATCATCATACCTGTCCTCAGGGCAAGGGTCTCCTTACCTCCCCAGGCGTAGATGCTGGGGGTCAGTAACATCCCTCCGCCGCTGTGGTAGTGGAAAGTCTTTGCATGCACCTGGGGTGGCCCCCTGGCCTCATGCTACCTTGGAGCTTCTGCCGGAGTAATCATCTCACGTGAGACCCCTCGAGGTCTTAGTATGTTTTGGCTTAGAGATGTAAACTTCTCCTGCATGATCCGCTGGCTTGCTGCCAGAGACTTGAAGGCAGTCGCCATATTAGCCATCTCAGGCTGAGGTGGTGGTTGACTGGAATTGGGTGCTACTCCACTATTCGGTGGAGGAAGAGGTAGTGGTGGCATCTTCGATCCCATGTGTTTGAGCTATAGAGAGCTGAATGACCAAAATACTGAAGAGCTTGGAAACCCTTAATGGGTCTCTTTCAATGGTGAAACAGCTCCATAAATGGGGAGATCTGGTTCACCACCAGAGTGCCCGATGGGGTCAAGCTGTATTCAAGAAAGACCTGTCTTCTCGTTCCCACAGAGGGCGCCAAACTGATGATGTTGAAATCTAGCACCATCAGATAAGTGATGATGAGCTCAAATATTAACAACAATGGCAATCATAGATGTATGTGTGTTTAGGTGTATAGAAGGGGGTGAGTTAAGAGGAATAAGACAATGATGTATAGTGGTTCAGCCAATCTGGCCTATATCCACTGTGAGTGTGTGATCCACTAAGTACGGGAACTAATGGCCTTGGATATAATGCACATAAGCTCCCTCCCTCTCTATTGTGTAGAAGAAGAGTTTTCGCTAGGGTTACAATTATCGATCCCTTTGTAGGGTTGTAGGTGACAAGTATATATAGGTCTTGGGGGTGTAGTGTACCCTCCACGCATGCATGGTGCATGTGAGTTATGATGTAGCCAATCCCCCATTGACACCTTGAGGTGTCACCTGTGCTTAATGATGACATAATATTCCCTCACATGAGGGGGTGATATTGTTATAACGGTCTTCCACGTGCCATATGAGCCCCATGCGCACTATCACACGCGTCTCCCAAATCACGCGCTGTGGTGATGTCACCCTCGGCCTATGATATGAGGCCGAGGGCAAAGTTTTTGCTAGCAGTGAGCCTGGCCTAATGCAGGCCTTGTACTGTCGTACCCTCGTAGGGTCGTCCGTACCATGATGATGGGGTCGAACCCTTGAGGGGTCGTTTGAGCCTGATGAGGTGGTCGGACCCTCGAGGGTTCGTCTGAGCCTGATGAGGGATCAACCCCCTCGAGGGTCGTCTGAGCCTGATGAGGGGTCGGCCCCTTGGAGGGTCGTCTGATATATGATGAGATATCTTGGCCTCGTCCGGGTGGAGGAAATCTTCGGCCTGGCTGAGGGTATATGTGGGTATATCATGGATCATACGATTATCATCAATTTTTACACAATTCATGTGGGTACCTTCTTTATCCTCTAGGCCCACGAGAGTAGTCGGGCCAAGCCCAACTAAAAACAAAGGATGTTTGGCACAAACTATGGGACACTCTAAATAATGTTTAGAACTAAGAATTTGACCCATTATATCCCCAAAAATCTCGGAGGAGATATTCAAGGGATAGTTGGCTTGCGGGGCAGTTACCAACACCCCTCTCTCCCTCTTATGGAATATATATTGCACCCCTGGCCTGAGGCAAAGGGTACACAGAAAAAACCTCGGTTGAGAGTTACTTAATATATCAGTAGACCTCTCTGTGGATGTAGGCAATTTTTCGAACCACGTATATCTTTGTGTTGTGTGATCGAAATCTTTGTTGTTCTTTTCTTTCGGGTGATTTTCTTTCATTATTATTTGTGTTAAGATATTTTTCACCACAATTGGCACCGTCTATGGGAAACGATTGTTTTTTCTTTAACAAAGCCTTCACCAGCAGGAACCTCCAATGTCCAACCTAGGGTAAGGTTTGAAATCCGTCATTCAAGACCGAGGTTCATCCGAGAGAGGCAGCTCTCTAAAGAGAGCCAGTGGATAGTTAAATCCACACAGATTTGTAGGCTGATAGATGCCTACGAGGCTAGGCTCCCAGAACAGGAGAAGACCACTCTTAAACACGAAGATGAAAATGCTCGCCTCAAAAGGTGACTAGAAAATATAGAAAGGGATCTCCATCGTAATACGTGGAAACGCTACAATCAGACTCCTAACCCTCAGGCAAGCAAACCTTACAGCCAAGTGTGACACCCCACTCAATGAAATACCGGGTGATCAGTCCTATATCAAATTAAAACAGGAATCTCGTCTGATTCATTCTTAGCATCACTGTCGAAATTTATTTAAAACTTATTAACCACTTAATATTCAAAAGCTGATGCAAAATTTTAATCGTTTTATTTAACAACAACAACCATATAAATATCAATACGAACCATTCACACAATCCATGAATATAAAGAATTACTGAATAAATAAAAAAATGACCGGTCGAATAAACCATCGGCAGAAAACCAGCATCCACTAATATAATCCAACGAAGAATAGTAACCAATACAATGCCCGACTGAAATGAAAATAGCTGGGGCACATGCCCGAAAGAAATACTAAGCTGCATCCAACTCTAGGAATGAAATGACTGAAGCGTCTATGCCCAAATCCTGCAACATCCACACCTGTTGCAGCTACGCATCCCTAGAACAATTCTTCAAGTTTAGCATCCCTGTGGATGGATACCTAAAAGTCTTCGAAAATATTTTGTAAGTATGAGTCAGAGCCCAAAGTCCTTTTGAAAATATTTTGCAACTGAATTAAAATGTATGAATGCTCTTTATATTTAAGTTAGTGCCGCACTCCCTTGAGATACATCTCACCCCTCCTATAAAGTGCACACCTAAGGCTTTCTTTCTGACCCTCCTAGTTACACCACCCCGTCTAACTAGCCTTGCCATGAAACTCCTTGAAATCTACTCTAACCCGAGTAATTTGTAATTTTACTTCGTAAGTTATTTATCGCATTAACTTAATTAATCATTTCTTAAAAGTCATATAACATTCACTAGTTATATAGGTAACACATATTCTCTTCATGTATTTAATTACCCGTATATAATTATCTATTCCATTATATACATAGAACTATATTCAAATGTTGAATAGAATTAAAACCGCTCTTAAAAGCCATATAACATTCATTAGTTATATAAGGAATACGAATTCTCTTCCTGTATTTAATTAACCGTATATAATTGTCCACTCCATTATATACTTAGACCTATATACCACAATCACCCATATGTTGAATATAATTAAAACCATCCTTCCGAGTAATACCTCATCGGATGCATTCTCTAAAGTTATCTTCCCAGGTCTACTCAGTCCCACCTGAATTTCTGAGACAACTATTCATTGTCGAATCAGAAGATAGAAATATAAACGTATTGGAGGCGATCATATTCCCCTGAATGTGAAGACAATCATCTAAACGCCCAACTCTATTTGGACGCATTGACCTGGGATATACTCGCCCTACTCCTCAAGCTAGGGGATTCACCCACATCGCGCAACCTCCCCCGATGTCACTAGAGAATATAATTCTAAATAAATACCTAGCCACCAGTATTTATGAGCACACATTATATATTTACTATCACACTACCATATATATATATATAAAATTTAATCTCGTCTTTACTGTGTACATAGTCCGTAACACTAGCCAACATATTCCCAAGTCTATAGTCCGACTCTAATTTAATTAATTTATCTAGTAATTAAGTTATATCTCCCCGAGTCTATGGTTCGATTCTAATTTAATTAATATGCCCAATAATTAACTTAATATCTCCCCGAGTCTATGGTCCGACTCTAATTTAATAAATATGCCCATTAATTAACTTATTATCTCCCCGAGTCTATGGTCCAACTCTAATTTAATTATTATACTCATTAATTAATTTAATATCTCCCTGGTGTCTCATAACTAATGTACCCGGACTTGGTCACTTGGACCGAATTTCCATCTCTTAGAATGTACTCCTCAAAATTCCATTATAAAGAGAACGCTCCTAATTAAATAATATTTAACAATTTATTATATCGTCGTATAATAAATTATTCTAGTTATAAGCTTTAATTAATTAAACCCCCATTAATTAATCTATTATCATGGCATCACTCAACCAAAATATTCGGACACCCCCTTGGTCCATAATATAATATCCCCAAATCTGAGGTTTTCAATTTACTCAATCAGCCCAGATTTTTAAAATGTCGTTTTGGGGCATTTTTGGGTTGTTTTGGAAAAAGCGTATTAGAGAACGGAAGTTAGAAAACACCATTTTCTAGAGGGAAAAGTGGACATAATCTCCATTAACATCTTCTATGAAGCTTTTTGCCCAGAATTATCCACTAAAATCCTTAGAAATCAAAACCAGTCCTAATAACTTGATTCGTAACTTCCCCAAATCAAAACCTAATTTGTATTAACACAATCCAAAAATCAATTGTATAACACCTACTATGATATGAATTGAATATCACCAATTTACATTGAAGTAATTTAACCACTTGCCTCATAAATTCGTAGTGTCTGATTATCCTGTGGTGTAGAGATCGTTGTGTGATGAAGAACACCTTCCATGATCTTCCTCTTTGGCTCTCAAGAGTCCTCCCTCTTTGTCCCTTATGTTCTCAAATTTTTTCCAAATGATTTATGACTGCCCACAACTCCAAAACAAAGGTTTTTATCTTCAAATCCGGTTTTTAATCATATGTGCCTAATTAAAATGACCCAAATACCCCTGAGTGGGCTCGGTTATGCTCAAAAATATCCCGTGACCCATTTACCACCCCTGGTTACACTTTTTCGACTATCTCGGCCCATTCGGACTCAATCATGCACTCAGAATTGACATTCGAATTAATTTATAAAAAGTTATTTTCTCACACCCAACTTAGTCTATATCCGACTTCCGATTGAGATAAATAAATGCCACGTCACTTATACACGTTATGATGTAAATAAATTATTACTATTCACTTAGTAATTTAGTTTTCGTTGATATTAACCATTTTCTCTCCGATTAATATTTAAATAAATATTAACATATCTAATTCAATTAAATTACCACACATAAGTAATTTAAAAGTTTCTGAATTAATTAAGTATTAAATGCACAGAAATACGGGATGTTACATACTCCCCCCTTACAAAGGAATTTCGTCCCCAAAATTTGGTCATAACCGTAGCGAATAACTCTGGATACTTCTCTCACATATCCTACTCCCGCTCCCACGTATACTTATGAATATTGTGATGACCCCACTCCACTACACTCTAACTGGTAGTACTACCTTAGACTGTAGCTTTGCGCTCACATAGCTACTAGTCTCTCCTCATATGAGGTGTCTTATTGCAAGTCATTCTCCTCAAGTGGAACGTGCCCAAAAATCCTTATCATTCCTCTTGTATCTCTCCAGTTATGCCACGTAGGACACTTCACGTATCCACTGAAGATGTTCTGGAAAACCCAGTCGATAAGCCACTGGTCCCACCCTCTCAAAGACATGGAAATGACCCACATACCTCGATGCTAGCTTCCATTTCTTGTCAAACTTCACCACTCCTTTCATAGGAGACACCCAAACCAATACCTGGTCACAAATATTTAACACGATGGCCCCTGACAACATAGTGCCCCAAAAGATGAGCTTATACTCCACCGACTCCACTATCTATATGTTAGCAAAATTCCCCTCCTTACATCCCTAAACTATATGAAAGGATACAACTTACTCAATTCCCGTTGCTGGACCATAACCCATTTTGGGTCCTAGCAGCTTGTTATTTCCCCCACCTCTTATCAACCAAAGGTGGATAATGAAACATTTCCCATAAACTCTCCCAAGATATCACGCAGATACTAAACTGTTACGAGGCATCACACGTAACTCTACATGTCGTAATTACTACTCCTGATTTACCAAAAAATATGGAATGCACAATCCTTGCTTCCCGTCTACCCATCAACTTATGGGCAACACGTTCAACCCAATATGTAACTCTGTCTCTATCAACTCATGACACTTTTTACTAGAGGTGGGACTGAAAGGTCTCACCCAAATTCCCAACAATATTGAACGACACCTTTTTCTGTTTCACTCCTTCCCACTAATAGTAAAGTTGGGCATACTACTCGATAGGATAACCCATTCCTAGACAATAATTCGTGTTCAGGTCAATTCATTCAACAACCCGATGGAAACCATGACCCCTCCATGATTTTTACCAACTTGAGAATTAATTCCATCTCTGGAACCATAAAATTTCAAAAACTTCTTCATTGATACCCTCAAATCAACCTTTTTACCATTCATAAATGGTCTATCCGGAGACAAATTCACTATGTATCACTCAACACCAATTCCCATGCTCAAGAACTATATTCCTCGTGCAGTTTTCGTCAGATAGGAATCTACACCTTATCTCTACATAAGACCACTCTAAGCATATAACTAAGTGATAATCTGTTCTATTTTCTCCGAAATGTGACTTCTTTCTTGCCTTAAGATATTTTGTTACATATGCCTCCACCGTCTTTACACTCCTTACGGTGGAGATAGTTCACCTTGATACGCATATATTTAGATTGTTTCCTCTTTCAAACGGATTTCAGTTCACTACACTTTCCCACTTATTTTCTGACTGTCCTGCAGGCATACATTCAATATGTTCATTCACACATCCCTTTATTTAAGACAACTCTCAAATCACACTAACAAGGGCGTCCATACACCATAAACCCCATGCATATTTGCATAACATCACAGACGTCACATACGTAATATTTTTCTTTCAAGGTCATCCTACATATCACATTATATCATTTGATTACATTCGATATTTCCTCAAATAGAAATTTAATCTTCTCGATGTTTCCCCGCCCATTAACTTGCTGTTGAAAAGTTTTCTCAGTGCTTCTTTCGCAGCACTACTCGACTATACTGGCCTTATAGAGAAATAGTGTTCACCTCAAAGTGTAAGTCCACACGTTCAAAAATCACCCTTTAAACCGGTGTCTTAGTGTCATATAACGTCTTTCCACTACTGGCGTTTATTATGGCTTATGCACATAAAATTTCACGACAAATCCCAAGGATAACCCCAAGGGGTTGTGGGTTTTTTTCTACCAATTGGGGCCCTCCCTTCACCACCCCCATGGGGATGGTCTACAGGGTTCATAATTACTCCCCTTATTACAGGACTCTTACCTAGCCAACTCTTAGATCCGACTCTACCCAAACTTTTCTGGTTCACCCCAACATTCTCCACTTGTCCGACTGTTGCTGAGCAGTTTTTGGATATCAAACGGACCTCCCCATAAGGTAATTTTAATGTGGCCAATTTCCCCTCTTTTGCAATCAGTTTCGCTACAGCACCCGCTGCTCTAGTGAATCTCTGAGAGATATTTAATTTATATAAATAATTAGTAATTAGTTTGTTTCTCTTCTATTTTTCTATCTCCCATCTATCTATTTTCTTTAGTTATTAAAACTTTCCCCAATGCATTAAACACTAGCATTATCGTTCATTAATTTTGGTAGACCCGAGCATATAATCGGGACACCCAAAACTCTGTTCCTTTACTCAAAGATCTAATTGTCGACTCTCGCATCTCTAAAGGAGTTATATAATGCTGCACTCACACTATCACTAAGTCTTCATCACTAAGTCACTAACGAGATAAATCTCTTTGCTCCATGGTCAATCCGCCATGCCCTCAATCACATCATTAAAAATCCCTATACACTAGGATATAATATACCAGACAAACCTACCCTCTGAAGTCTATTATATAAAATATTTCCGCGAGCCCAACCTTCTTTCGGGTCGAACCTCGCAAAGAATATACATCCTACCCTGGAATAACAAACACGATAGTCTTGCTATAACCTCCCACTATCTCTTACCCGTCTCTAACCAATTTATATCCATGATAAAATCATGCTCGCATAGCACTTATAAACATGATTTAACCTTATAAAATGTACCATCTCAGTGTTCACACCTGCTCCCCTATAGGTAAAACAAAAGAGAGCCCCGTTACCCCACGGTAAACATATACTTAATAGTAACACTACGATACACCCACTAAACTCGTCTCCCTTGCGAATATAGTGTTGAGAAGAATACTGTGACCACTCGTGTAACAAAGTTCGCCCCATATATCGGAGGATAAAACTCATACTTCCACTCGCCTATACACCAGTGGCCCAAATGGTTCTTGGACATAATATTCTCATCCAACCGAACCAAAACTTCATAATTATTGTCCCTACTAGGCATCCCACTCCAATCCCCTGATTCACTATGGACATAATCAATTGTTGTGGTCCCACTTTCCACACATAAGACACTTCTCTGTGTCAATCCCCTGCTTCTAGCCCCAATGGCCATATTGGGGTTATCCCTCTCGCGTACTTGGTAGTCTTGACCCAAATTATTACCCTCGTTGTCCCTTTGGCTTTGCTAGACCTATGGGACTCGTTGCTGGCCTCGACGACCCGGATTAAATCCACTGCCAATCAATAGGAATTTAAGTAATATAAATCATATAGTGGGTTCCTTTACTGGGTATCCCCTTTTGGTGCCTCACTAGCACTGTTAAATACGATCTAGCCTTTTGGTCAGATACTCCACATCCCTTGGCTTCCTTCTCACAGAAGTATTGATATCAAATCGAAAACTTACTACCTTGATGACTATAGCCCCAGTCATCCTAGACGGAGTTTTCGACCCACGCTTGTGTATTACCCACGAGTCCATTATTAACTCATGGACCCCTTATTGACCTTCCCATCCACCTCGTTGGGTACGAATTTTGTTGCATAATTCAACTTTCCCTTATGTCCGGCCACTATTCGGCCCTTATGAAGTAAGTACTGAAATCTCCCTTGCCTACCGGTTCAAACGGATGATGCAAAGATTTGCAGTCAAATCGCACCCTAAATTTCTTATTATTTATGGTATTTCTCCATGGTTGTGGTGACTGACTCCTACCACTACAACAGTGCCCCACTAGGCCAAAAATTTCATTTAAAATTTAGTCATGGGTACCACCGCACACCACCTTACACAATTGTCTTTGGGTTATTTCCTCCCAATGACCTGTCGCGCTACTCTGCTACTCGAATCCTTATAGATAGCCCTTCCAAAAGTGTCCTTCCACACTTTTGCCACCCTTTGCTGACTACGCTGGGTGAGACTGAAATTTTACCACTGTTATCTTCAATAGTTCTTTGGGAGACTATCATTCCTGGGTGATAATTCTATCCCCACTGTCCTGAACAACAATCAAGGTGATTCCTATCACGATCACCCTTTCTAGAATACCCTATTCTTTTGTTGAGCCTCTCCTCCTGCAATTAAAGTATGGCCCTCGCTGGTCGTCCCAAAGAATGTTCGGTATACAAAGCCCAACCGAACTCGTGTATGAATAACCTCACTATAATTGATAGCAGTAGAACGTAAATCGCATACGTAGAGGAATACAATAATCCTATCATAAGGTTCTACATCAAGGAATTCTAAGATGAAATATGAAAAGTCGCACAGATCCTAATGACACTAGAACCTTATGCTCTGATACCACATGTGACACCCCGCTTAATGAAATACCGGGTGATCGGTCCTATATCAAATTAAAACAGGAATCTCATCTGGTTCATTCTTAGCATCAGTGTCGAAAACTTTTTAAAACTTACCAACCACCTTGTATTCAAAAGATGAAGTCAAAATTTTAATCTTTTTATTTAACAACAACAACAATATAAATATAAATCTTAATACTAACCTTTCACAAAAAACATGAATCTAAAACAATACTGAATAAATCAATAAATGACCGTCCGAATAAACCATCGGTATAAAACCAACATCCACCAATTTAATCCAACGAAGAATATTAACCAGTACAAAGTCTGACTGAAATGAAAATAGCTGGGAAACATGCCCGAAAGAAATACCAAGTTTCATCCTACTCTAGGAATGAAATAACTGAAGCTTCTATGTCCAAATCCTGTAACATCCACACTTGTTGCAGCTAAACATTCCTAGAACAGGTCTTCAAGTTTGGCATCCCTGTGGCTGGATACCTAAAAGGTTTTGAAAATATTTTGCAAGCATGTGGTAGAGCCCAAAGTCCTTTTGAAAATATTTTGCAAGTGAATTAAAATGCAATAATTAAAATATATGAATGCTCTTCATATTTAAGTGTAACACCCCACGACTTTGGAGACTGAAAAATTTAATTTTGGAAAAATTAAATTTAATTAAATTGGAGAATTTTAAAATTTGGGAATTTAAGTCCAAAAATAGAGGACATTTCAAAGTATTCCGGATGATATTTTTGAGGGTACCATCGATCCCGGAAGGGTCGAGATAGTCAAAATGACTGTCATTGGGTCTTATTTCGGCTCCGGAATGTTTTTAAGTTGTTTTGACTTGAATTGGAGTCAACGAGTCATTTAAAGTGTGTATTAACATTTAAAACTGGGTTTGTTGTTTTAAAGGATTTGAGGCTTACGGATGAAGCCTTCTCAAATAGAGAAAGAGAGAAAGAAAAAGGAATAAAGAAAGATGAAGGAAAAGAAGAGAGAGAGGAAGAAAAAGCTTGTGATTTTCGTCCCAACCGCGTCAACAAGGACGATACAACCTCTACAAACCTGAGGCAAGTGTTTAATCTTGCTAAATATCTATTTGTGTATTTCATTTCATAAATTGTGGGGTAAAGAAATGGATTTTGGGTATAAATACCAAAACCTAGATTTTTAGGTTTAATCTTGAAATCAATGTTAAATAGGGATTTAATGGATTAGAAGTGGTTGGGATCAACTTTGGGCTGACTTATGGGCTTAAAATCATGATTTGATGAAGGTTTAATTGTTACAAATGAAAATTTAAGGTTTAGAATTCGTGGGTTTTAATGAAACAGATGAACCCTTCAAAAATTGCAGGTCCGAATCGATTCGCCCCCTCAAGCGAATCGATTCGGTTTGGTAAAATTGGCAGGTCTGCATTGACCGAATCGATTCGGACCCCAAGCCTAATCGATTCGGCCTATTGCAGAAGCCCAGGTCTTTGGACCCGAATCAATTCGCCTGGAAGGCCGAATCGATTCGCCTGGAAGGCCGAATCGATTCGGAAACAAGGCATTTTGAAGTATTTTCTCCATAATAATTTCAAACCCTTTTTGGTTGGGTTTATTGATTTAGGGGCTTTCTCTTAGGATGTAAAGGATATATTCTTAGAGTCATATAAGGAGTTTCTCACATATTGGGATTTGGGGACTCCTTAGGGTAATTTGGGAGAAATTTACCCATGTATGTATTGGAGTTACATATGGATATTGGGGGAAAACTCTTTGAGGTTGGAATTTACCAATTATAGATAAAGGTATATATATATATATATATATATATATATATATATATGAGGTTGAGAACTCTTAGAGAGTGAGAGGTCTCCTATCCTTAGAAATATTTAGACTAAGGAATAAATGATAACCCGATAGGGGTAAGGATTCATAAAATATAATTGAACCATAGGTAAAAGTGGGAAACAGCTTGCGGGTGTACTATCGACTAGGATAAGCGGTAGCGTAAATTCTAGTTAGGATAGTTTATACGCAATTATGGGGATATGGCCATTGAGATTCCAATACTTGAAATGAGGTTGGAATAAATTGAGGTTTTAGACTATTAAGTCCTGTTAATGCCTATGGTTAGATAGTACTAAAGATAATTATGTACTTTCACATTTAGAGGTGAAAGGTGTAGTGATGGATTGCTACATAAATTCTTGGGTGATAACCCAAATGTTGAATGTATATGTATAGGTATAAACATATGGTTTTGGGAGACTACTCATCATAGGAAGATGATTGAATATGTTTCAAGTATGGAATTATATTCACATATCAAGGTGAATTTAATGGAAATGGTAGTGACGGCTTGTATATCGAGGACTATGTATACTTATAGCCAGTTATATATATCTTATACATATGAACGAGGATTAGTTTATATATATAGATAGGGATATGTGAATATGTGTTGATATATATATATATATATATATATATATATATATATATATATATATATATATATATATATATATATATATGTATATGTATGTATATAGATATATGGATATCTTCATGTTGTGGATATGCATGGTATGGATATTTAAACCGTATATGATGGTTTATTATTTGATCATATGATTGGATCGTATGGATTATATATATTATGACAATAAATGATATATATACTTATTTGGTTAAGCATACCCCGCTCATGCTATCATTGGGAAGTTGCGCGCGTAGAGGGTGAGCATCCTGGCTAGAAAAGCAGGGTGTGGATACTCCCCAGGTCATAGTCGTCCCGTGTGTTATTATATGATATATATATATATATATATATATATATATATATATATATATATATATATATATATATATTTTGGGATGAGACGTGGTGGGTATGTTTCGTCTCATTGCCGGTTTAGAACTATGACCGCTTCCCGGGACGTCGTGTGCGTGAGTTTACCACGAGATGGGTGTCGTTTAGTCCCACCATGGTGGCCCCAGTTGTGCTACGTGAGTCGGGCACGGGGAAGATGATAGCATTGATGCAGTTTATCGGCGATATATATAGCCGGGTATATTATATGCATGGCCTTGTACATCATATGTAGTATGTACACTTGGCTATTGGATTGATGATGATATATATATACGGTTAGAAATAAATACATATATATATATATATATATATATATATATATATATATATATATATATATATATATATATATATATATATATATATATTATATATATATCCTATAGACGAAAGGATATGGACTTTATGAAGTACATCTTAGATGATTATGGTGTACTAGATTGAAGGGGGTTGATGTATCGCACATAAGGTATTATTTGGTTACATCATCCCTAGGATATTATTGGAGGTTCTTTTATTTTATTTTATTTGTTTTCTTTTTTCTTTTCTTCTTTCTTTCTTTAGTAGTTATAGTTAGTAGTAATGGTAGTATTAACTTGTATGTTGAGGATTATGGATCTCTAGGATCGACATTGCCCAGGAGTAGTGTAACGAGGTGGTTCCTTGTTTGGATTTCGCTTTGCGAGACACCTCACGCACGAAACGCAGTGCCATGTCGAGATTTGAGAGAAGTAATTCCATAGGTGGCATCACGGATCTCTGGTCTTAACCTTGTCAGGAGTAGTGTAACGGGGCGGTTCCTTGTTTGGATTTCTCTTTGCGAGACTCCCCACGCACGAAACGTAGTACAATTTTGGGATTTGAGAGAAGTCTTGCCAATATTCCATGTGCATATTATTAAGTATATTAATTCTTACGTTTTTAGCCCATATAGGTATATATATATATATATATATATATATATATGTGTGTGTGTGTGTATGTATAGGGGTAATGTTTTAGGAATTATGATAATTATAATTCATGAGATTATTAATCGGAATTCATTAAGCCTTTTATGGCATAATTGTTGTAATCATAATCTAATAGGATTAGAAATGGTTGGATCCTTAGATTATGAAGGGAAGGTAGCTCTCGTGGATATAGGCTAGGCCTGATAAGTTAGGTTGTCCTAAAATCAATGGGGGTAATTTAACTAAAATTTGAGGACGCGAATAGGTGCGCGCCTTTAGATGAGAGGTGAGTTGGGGTTCCACGAGAGTGCGGTTTAACTTATTTCTGAAATTAAGTACACCGGTGTTTATTATGCACGGTTAACGCACTTGCTAAATATTTTACACATTCGGGGCTCTGACCCGTTTACTTTTCCCTCCTTCTTGTATATACATATATATTTCCACAGGTATCCTACCGCATGGATGCCGGATGACTTTCTATCCAGAGTCTTGGGAGCCGTGACAGGTGCGGACTGTTGCGGGATGTTTCATGTAGCCTCTTCCTACTTCTTTAAAATTCTAGGTAGGATTCATGTTGTATATCGGGTTCGTATCATAGGGATATTTACATACATGTTTATATTTATTCCATTCAGTTATTGTATTGGCTGTGATCCGACAGCTTATTCGGGTCTACTTTTTATAGTACATTCGGTTGTATTTAATTGGTTCATTTTATTTATTATAGTTCTTTCCTGCATCTCTCATATTCATTAGTAGTTTTATAGTGTTGGGTCATTGTATGTTGCAAGTTTTAATTTATATTAACATCTCGCTTATATGATATCAGGTAGTTAGTCCTATATTATATAGTACCGACAGTTGATGTTGAGACTGGACCATCTGGAATTCCCGATTTAATATAGTATAGGGCTAGCCACCCGTTATTATTTTAAGCGGGGTGTTACAGATGGTATCAGAGCATCAGGTTCTAGAGTCCTTAGGATCTGTGCGAGTTTCTGCATTCTTTCGTTAACGTTCTTGACATAAAGCCCTACAAATAGGAATGTTTTGTTCACCGCGTTGCTTTCTTCTGTGAAGTGTATTCACTTGATTGACGTTCTGATAACAGTTGCTCTTGTTTCGTTTTAGACGTCGCTTAGATTTTTGTCGTCTAGGAAAGAATAGGTTTAGAAATACGGAACCCATAGTATATTTTGGGTACACTTTAATCGGGGGTATTTGTTTTTCCCCGATTTAGGAGGAAATATTGAGGATATTTCTAGCAGTGGTTCGAGGTGATTTATCGACGGTTGAGTAAGAAAGGAAAATTTACTCGAATGGTGGACCTTGGACTTAGTAAAGTAAGTCTGAGGAGAGGTTGTTGTAGTCTTTGGGAGGTTTGGATTTAGAAACCCGTCAACCTTCGCTAGGAAGGATTTTGAGGAAGATGTTTCTCTTATGGAGAAATAGGTTTAGGAGTAATGATTGTCCTTGAAGAAGTAGAGGGTCTTGAATTGAGATCCTGGGATGAGGTGAAACCATTAGATTATGGAAGTATAAGGTAGAATACCTTTCTTTGAGTTTAAGTCATACTTTGTGCGATACCGGGAACGTCGAGAGTTGTAACATTGAATTCCGGAGGTGAGGAATGTTAAGGTTCGCTGAATAGTGACTATAAGACTATTGTCTTATGGGTAGGTAGGGCATGTGATTATTTTGCGCCTAAGAAGGGAGACTTATGTTGTGGAAAGCCGTTAATGTATGTAAAAGAGTTTTAGAGTTGTGAGATTTAAAGTTTAGTAGGGGTATGTTGAGCGGATAATTTAGCTCATAGTTGTGCTAGTTTTGAGAACTAGATATTGGCTAGAGTATTGTATTTGTAGAGGCCTTGTGTCTTAAACATAAGGTGTTTGTTTGGCGTGTCGAAAGACGCGGAATATATTTATATTGTATTATTGTATAGGCCCTCGGGCAATATCTAAAATATGAAAATTCTTTTATAAAACCGTAACCCTGGTTCAACTAATCTCAGTCCCCGACCTAGCTACACAGTAGTGTATTGGGAGGGTTCCTTGTTTGGATTTCGCTTGCGAGACCTCCCCCGCACGAAGGTGGCTAGCGTCAGGAATTGAGGAGAGTTCAACCAGTGGAAATTTTCAAACTTTTATATATTTAGTATATTGTTATAGATTATGTTACCGAGGGTTATCTTACAATTTGAGGCTAATGGAGCCTGATTAGGATTTTACGAGTGGAAACTCGGATACGGGGTGTATGGGCACCCCGGGGTAGTTATTTGTTTTAAAATCCATATGGTTCGACATGAGAACTAGGGAGGATCGGTATACTGATTCTAAGACTTGATGTTAGGACTAGATGATATTGAGGTCCTAGGCATATCTTAAATTTCGCGAACGAAATTCTTGTAAGGGGGGAAGATTGTAACACCCCACGACTTTGGAGACTGAGAAATTTAATTTTGGAAAAATTAAATTTAATTAAATTGGAGAATTTTAAAATTTGGGAATTTAAGTCCAAAAATAGAGGACGTTTCAAAGTATTCTGGATGATATTTTTGAGGGTACCATCGATCCCGGAAGGGTCGATATAGTCAAAATGACTGTCATTGGGTCTTATTTCGGCTCCGGAATGTTTTTAAGTTGTTTTGACTTGAATTGGAGTCAACGAGTCATTTAAAGTGTGTATTAACATTTAAAACTGGGTTTGTTGTTTTAAAGGATTTGAGGCTTACGGATGAAGCCTTCTCAAATAGAGAAAGAGAGAAAGAAAAAGGAAGAAAGAAAGAAGAAGGAAAAGAAGAGAGAGAGGAAGAAAAAGCTTGGAATTTTCGGCCCAACCGCGTCAACAAGGATGATCCAACCTCTACAAACCTGAGGCAAGTGTTTAATCTTGCTAAATAGCTATTTGTGTATTTCATTTCATAAATTGTGGGGTAAAGAAATGGATTTTGGGTATAAATACCAAAACCTAGATTTTTAGGTTTAATCTTGAAATCAATGTTAAATAGGGATTTAATGGATTAGAAGTGGTTGGGATCAACTTTGGGCTGACTTATGGGCTTAAAATCATGATTTGATGAAGTTTTAATTGTTAGAAATGAAAATTTAAGGTTTAGAATTCGTGGGTTTTGATGAAACAGATGAACCCTTCAAAAATTGCAGGTCCGAATCGATTCGCCCCCTCAAGCGAATCGATTCGGTTTATTAAAATTGGCAGGTCTGCATTGACCGAATCGATTCGGACCCCAAGCCGAATCGATTCGGCCTATTGCAGAAGCCCAGGTCTTTGGACCCGAATCGATTCGCCTGGAAGGTCGAATAGATTCGGAAACAGGGCATTTTGAAGTATTTTCTCCATAGTAATTTCAAACCCTTTTTGGTTGGGTTTATTGATATAGGGGCTTTCTCTTAGGATGTAAAGGATATATTCTTGGAGTCATATAAGGAGTTTCTCACATATTGGGATTTGGGAACTCCTTAGGGTAATTTGGGAGAAATGTACCCATGTACGTATTGGAGTTACATATGGATATTAGGGGAAAACTCTTTGAGGTTAGAATTTACCAATTATAGATAAAGGTGTATATATATATATATATATATATATATATATATATATATATATATATATATATATATGTTTGAGGTTGAGAACTCTTAGAGAGTGAGAGGTCTCCTATCCTTAGAAATATTTAGACTAAGGAATAAATGATAACCCGATAGGGGTAAGGATTCATAAAATACAATTGAACCATAGGTAAAAGTGGGAAACAGCTTGCGGGTGTACTATCGACTAGGATAAGCGGTAGCGTAAATTCTAGTTAGGATAGTTTATACGCAATTATGGGGATATGGCCATTGAGATTCCAATACTTGAAATAAGGTTGGAATAAATTGAGGTTTTACACTATTAAGTCCTGTTAATGCCTATGGTTAGATAGTACTAAAGATAATTATGTACTTTCACATTTAGAGGTGAAAGGTGTAGTGATGGATTGCTACATAAATTCTTGGGTGATAACCCTAATGTTGAATGTATATGTATAGTTATAAACATATGGTTTTGGGAGACTACTCATCATAGGAAGATGATTGAATATGTTTCAAGTATGGAATTATATTCACATATCAAGGTGAATTTAATGGAAATGGTAGTGACGGCTTGTATATCGAGGACTATGTATACTTATAGCCAGTTATATATATCTTATACATATGAACGAGGATTAGTTTATATATATAGATAGGGATACGTGAATATGTGTTGATATATATATATATATATATATATATATATATATATATATATATTTATATATATATATATATATATATATATATGTATGTATATAGATATATGGATATCTTCATGTTGTGGATATGCATGGTATGGATATTTAAACCGTATATGATGGTTTATTATTTGATCATATGATTGGATCATATGGATTATATATATTATGCCTGTAAATGATATATATACTTATTTGGTTAAGTATAGCCCGCTCATGCTATCATTGGGAAGTTGCACGCGTAGAGGGTGAGCATCCTGGCTAGAAAAGCAGGGTGTGGATATTCCCCAGGTCATAGTCGTCCCGTGTGTTATTATATGATATATATATATATATATATATATATATATATATATATATATATATATATATATATATATATATATATATATATATATATATATATATTTATTTTGGGATGAGACGTGGTGGGTATGTTTCGTCTCATTGCCGGTTTGGAGCTATGACCGCTTCCCGGGACGTCGTGTGCGTGAGTTTACCACGAGATGGGTGTCGTTTAGTCCCACCATGGTGGCCCCAGTTTTGCTACGTGAGCCGGGCACTGGGAAGATGATAGCATTGATGTAGTTTATCGGCGATATATATAGCCGGGTATATTATGTGCATGGCCTTGTACATCATATGTAGTATGTACACTTGGCTATTGGATTGATGATGATATATATATACGGTTAGAAATAAATACCTATATATATATATATATATATATATATATATATATATATATATATTTATATATATATCCTATAGACGAAAGGATATGGACTTTATGAAGTACATCTTAGATGATTATGGTGTACTAGATTGAAGGGGGTTGATGTATCGCACATAAGGTATTATTCGTTTACATTATCCCAAGGATATTATTGGAGGTTCTTTTATTTTATTTTATTTGTTTTCTTTTTTCTTTTCTTCTTTCTTTCTTTAGTAGTTATAGTTAGTAGTAATGGTAGTATTAACTTGTATATTGAGGATTATGGATCTCTAGGATCGACATTGCCCAGGAGTAGTGTAACGAGGTGGTTCCTTGTTTGGATTTCGCTTTGCGAGACACCTCACGCACGAA
The DNA here is from genome assembly GCA_949130495.1 of Sambucus nigra. Taxonomy (NCBI): domain Eukaryota; kingdom Viridiplantae; phylum Streptophyta; class Magnoliopsida; order Dipsacales; family Adoxaceae; genus Sambucus; species Sambucus nigra. The sequence continues at coordinate 36,618,831 of OX422217.1, forward strand.
ACGCAGTGCCATGTCGAGATTTGAGAGAAGTAATTCCATAGGTGGCATCACGGATCTCTGGTCTTAACCATGTCAGGAGTAGTGTAACGGGGCGGTTCCTTGTTTGGATTTCTCTTTGCGAGACTCCCCACGCACGAAACGTGGTACAATTTTGGGATTTGAGAGAAGTCTTGCCAATATTCCATGTGCATATTATTAAGTATATTAATTCTTACGTTTTTAGCCCATATAGGTATATATATATATATATATATGTGTGTGTGTGTATGTATAGGGGTAATGTTTTAGGAATTATGATAATTATAATTCATGAGATTATTAATCGGAATTCATTAAGCCTTTTATGGCATAATTGTTGTAATCATAATCTAATAGGATTAGAAATGGTTGGATCCTTAGATTATGAAGGGAAGGTAGCTCTCGTGGATATAGGCTAGGCCTGATAAGTTAGGTTGTCCTAAAATCAATGGGGGTAATTTAACTAAAATTTGAGGACGCGAATAGGTGCGCGCCTTTAGATGAGAAGTGAGTTGGGGTTCCACGAGAGTGCGGTTTCACTTATTTCTGAAATTAAGTACACCGGTGTTTATTATGCACGGTTAACGCACTTGCTAAATATTTTACACATTCGGGGCTCTGACCCGTTTACTTTTCCCTCCTTCTTGTATATACATATATATTTCCACAGGTATCCTACCGCATGGATGCCGGATGACTTTCTATCCAGAGTCTTGGGAGCCGTGACAGGTGCGGACTGTTGCGGGATGTTTCATGTAGCCGCTTCCTACTTCTTTAAAATTCTAGGTAGGATTCATGTTGTATATCGGGTTCGTATCATAGGGATATTTACATACATGTTTATATTTATTCCATTCAGTTATTGTATTGGCTGTGATCCGACAGCTTATTCGGGTCTACTTTTTGTAGTACATTCGGTTGTATTTAATTGGTTCATTTTATTTATTATAGTTCTTTCCTGCATCTCTCATATTCATTAGTAGTTTTATAGTGTTGGGTCATTGTATGTTGCAAGTTTTAATTTATATTAACATCTCGCTTATATGATATCAGGTAGTTAGTCCTATATTATATAGTACCGACAGTTGATGTTGAGACTGGACCATCTGGAATTCCCGATTTAATATAGTATAGGGCTGGCCACCCGTTATTATTTTAAGCGGGGTGTTACATTAAGTTAGTGTCGTACTCCCTTGAGATACATCTCACCCCTCCTCTAAAGTGCACACCTAATGCTTTCTTCCTGACCCTCCTAGTTACACCACCCCGTCTAACTAGCCCTGTCATGAAACTCCTTGAACTCTACTCTAACACGAGTAATTTGTATCTTTACTTCGTAAGTTATTTATCGCATTAACTTAATTAATCATTTCTTAAAAGTCATATAACATTCACTAGTTATATAAGTAATACAAATTCTCTTTATGTATTTAATTACCCGTATATAATTATCTATTCCATTATATACATAGAACTATATTCCACAATTATTCATATGGTGAATATAAATAAAACCGCTCTTAAAACCCATATAACATTCATAAGTCGTATAAATAATACAAATTATCTTCATGTATTGAATTACCCGTATATAATTATCTACTCCATTATATTCGTAGAACTATATTCCACAATCACACGTATGTTGAATGTAATTAAAACCATCCTTCCGAGTAATACCTCATCGGATGCATTCTCGAAAGTGCTATCTTCCCAGGTCTACTCAGTCCCACCTGAATTTCTGACACAGCTAGCCACCGCGGAATCAGAACATAGAAATATAAATGTATTGTAGGAGATAATAGTCCCTCGAGTGTGAAGACAATCTTCTCAATGCCCACCTCTATTTGGATGCTATGACCCGGGGATGTACTAGCCCTACTCCTCAAATTAGGGGATTCACCCACATCACGCAACCTCCTCCGATAGCACTAGAGTATATAATTCTAAATAAATACCTAGCCACAGGTATTTATGATCAAACAATATATATATATATATATATATATATATATATATATATATATATATATATATATATATATATATATAAAATTTAATCTCAGCTTTACCGTGTACAAAGTCCGTAACACTAGCCAACATTTTTCCGAGTCTATAATCCGACTCTAATTTAGTTGATTTACTCATTAATTAAGTTAATATCTCCCCGAGTTTATGGTCCGACTCTAATTTAATTAATATGTCAATTAATTAACTTAATATCTCCCGAGTCTATGGTCCGACTCTAATTTACTTAATATGCCCATTAATTAACTTATTATCTCCCCGAGTCTATGGTCTGACTCTAATTTAATTATTATACTAATTAATTAATTTAATATCTCCGTGGCGTCACACAACCAATGTACCCGAACTTGCTCACTTGGCCCGAATTTCCATCTCTTAAAATGTACTCCTCAAAATTCCATTATAAAGAGAACGTCCCTAATTATATAATATTTAACAATTTATTATATCGTCGTATAATAAATTATTCTAGCTATAAGCTTTAATTAATTAATCTCGCATTAATTAATCTATTATCATGGCATCACTTAACCAAAATATCCGGACACCCCCTTGGTCCATAACACAATATCCCCAAATCTGAGGTTTTCAATTTACTCAATCTGTCTTGATTTTTAAAATGTCGTTTTAGGGCATTCTGGGGTCGTTTTGGAAAAAGCATATTAAAGAACGAAAGTTAGAAAATTCCATTTTCTAAAGGGTAAAGTGGACAGAATCGCCGAAGATTTTTATCCATAATTATCCAATAAAATCCTTACAAATCAAAACTAGTCCCAATAACTTGATTCGTAACTTTCCGAAATCAAAGCCCAATTTGTATTAACCCAATCCAAATATCATTTGTATAACACCTAGTATGATATGAATTGAATATCACCAACTTACATTGAATCAATTTAACCACTCGCCTTATAAATTGGTAGTGTCTGATTATCCTTTGGTTTAGAGATCGTTGTGTCATGAAGAACACCTTCCTTGTTCTTCCTCTTTGGCTCGCAAGAGTCCTCCCTCTTTGTCCCTTATGTTTTCAAATTTCTCCCAAATGAGTTATCACTTTCCACAACTCCAAAAGTTAGGTTTTTATTTCCAAATCCCATTTTCAATCATACGGGCGTAATTAAAATGGCCAAAATACCCTCGAGTGTGCTCGATTATGCCCAAAAATATCCCGTGACCCATTTACCACTCCTGGGTACACTTTTTCGACTATCTCGACTCATCCAGACTCAACCGTGCATTCAGAATTAACACACGAATTGATTTATAAAAAGTCCCTATCTCACACGCAACTTAGTCTATATCCGACTTCTGACTGAGATAAATAAATGCCACGTCACTTATACACATTATGACGTAAATAAATTATTACTACTCACTTAGTAATTTAATTTTCATAAATATTAACCATTTTCTCTCCGATTAATATTTAAATAAATATTAACATATCTAATTCAATTAAATTACAACATACAAGTAATTTAAAAAAAATTCGAATTAATTAAATATTAAATACACAGAAATACGGGGTGTTACACCAAGGAAGGAGCCCAGGGTGTGGATCATAAAGGTCCGAGAGACATAGGTCATATGACGACCAGTCCAAGCAACTGCCATCAGTTCGCCGATACAGGAGCCCTTGCTGAAGGAATGATTATATACGAAGCTTAGTCCGAAGAGAAATGGACCGACACCTGGCTTATCGGGGTGCCAGATCAATAAGGAAGCTGGCCAGGTGAGCTCTCCGAACTCAAATGAAGTCCCCTTTATCGAGGGCGATTGAGGAAGAAGAAGCCCCAAAAAATTTTGCGGTGCCCAGATTCAAGATTTTCAATGGCAAGACTGATCCTATCGATCATGTCATACAATATAGGCAGTCCATGACCCTATGGAACCATAACGATGCGCTCATGTGCCGAATTTTCCCGTCAAGCCTGCACGATGTCGTCCAAAAATGGTTCGAGAAGCTCTCTCATAGATCTATCAGGAACTTCAAATCTCTAGCCGAGTTGTTCACAACTCGCTTCATTACAAGAAGCTCTCATCCTAAGAGGATGGACGCTTTGCTGACAATGAAGAAAAAACCTCAGGAGAACCTCTGAGACCATGCAAGGAGACACTAGGAGGTTTTCAACGAATTCGAGGATTGCTCAAAGCAGGTCGTTATAGCATCCTTTCATATCGACTTGCCCACTCCTGACTCCTACATCTGTCCCTTATTAAGAAGGAGGCCACGATCATTGATGACTTGATGGATCGTATCGAAAAATATGCCAAAGTTAAAGATGTGACCCGTCCTAGTACAGGAGAAAATTACGGCACCAAGGTTATTGGCAAGGGGGCGAAAAAAGTGGCATTCAAAATAAAGAAAGTAAGAACGGGGGAAAAAGTGTCCCTAAGAGTGGGAAGAAAGGCGATGCCTCGAAGGCATTCTAAGCCGTAAATACCTTCTTTAGAGAACTGATCTATAAGATCCTCGCAAAAATCAAAGATGAACCATTCATTAAATGGCCCAAGAAGATGGGTGGAGACCCCTCTAAGAGGAATAATGCATTAAGATGTGCTTTTAACAAGGAAGGCGGGCACAGAAACGGGCACTGCAAGGCTCTCAAGTCTCACGTGGAAGAACTTGCCCAAGTTGGACAATTACGTGAATTCGTAAACAAGAAGGCAGAGAAGGTAGATACAAACGATAATCAAAAACCCGAAAATGTTATCGAAGAAGATGTCGGCCACAAGTTTGCGGTGATCCATGCGGCATCTGACCTAAAGCAGATTCAGGGGAACGCGGATCGAATGGAGGTGAAGAATCTGATAGCAGAGATGCAATCTTTTGAGATTGATCCGACCAAAACCCAAGCTGGGAAGCATCGACGTACAGAGGAAATAAACTACAACAGGCACATCGTGTTCACATGTGAGGATTTGCTGAGAGTGGAACACAACACCATGACGAATTGGTCATTACACTCTGGATAGTTAACTTTTACATCGATATGTTACTCATCGACCAATGAAGCTCATCCGAAGTAATGTACCTTGAGCTATTAAAAAAGCTGAAGTTAAGCACTGCTAACCTAAGTGAGGCCACTATTCTTTTGGTTGGCTTCACTAGAAAGATAACAATCCCCTTGGGAAATATTGTCTTACCTGTAAGGGAAGGAAGCATCCCGAAGATGATCGAATTTCTTGTGGTTGGCATTGATTCACCTTACCAATCCATCATCGATAAAGGATGGCTGCACGTGATGAAGGTCGTCTCATCGACCTGTCATCAGAAGTTGAAATGTGTGACAGAACGCGGAGTAGTTGAGATTTTTAGAGATCAAGAAATGGAAAGAAAGTGCCTCATAGCACCCGTACACCCCAAACAAGAGAAAAATTTGAAAGAAATGAGAAACAAAGATGAAGAACAGGAGAGGCTGACGCCCTCCAAATAGAAGTTAAGATATGGAAGACCAGGATTGGAGGGGAGCAGGATCCTCCCCTCTAAGACGGTCATCGAGGATCTGAAAGAAGTCGCAGCTGAAAGTGGCTCGACTGAGAGAACATTTTTAATTGGAACATATTTTAATAATCGTGAGAAGAAGGAATTGGTCACCTTCCTTTGAAACAATTTGGATATTTTCGCATGGGAACCCTATGAGCTACCCGTAATCGATCCCAGCATTACCTCTCATAGATTACACATGGATCCATCCTTCAAAACGGTTATACATAAGGCCCACCAGACAGCCCCAGAGAAAGCCAAAGAAGTGGAGAAGGAAGTGGATAAGTTACTTAATGTAGGGTCCATACGAGTAGTTCAGTTCACCAAATCGATATCTAACCCGGCAGTGATCCCTAAGAGCAATGGGAAGTGGAGAGTCTATATCGACTTTACCGATCTTGATAGGGAATGTCCCAAGGATAGCTTCCCCTTTTCAAAGATCGACCAGATGGTGGATGTAATAGCAGCTCATGAAAGAATGATATTCTTAGATGCATATTTTGGATATCACCGGATCCCTCTGCACGAGCCAAATTAAGATAAGACCGCCTTCATCACTAGTGTTGGCTTATTTTGTTACAAAGTTATGCCCTTAAGGTTCAAGAGCGTGGGAGTAACCTACGAGCGATTGGTTACTAGGATGTTTAAGGACCAAATGGGAAACACCATGGAAGTGTATATCGATGATATGTTCATCAATAGCAAGCTCAAAGACGACCATCTCTCCGATGTATCAAGGACCTTTGAAATCCTCAGGAAATACAGAATGAAACTTATCGCAAGTAAATGTTCCTTCGGCATCTAGTCAGGAAAATTCATTAGATACTTTGTCAGCGAGAGAGGTATAGAATCTAATCCATACCAAATTGATGCTATCAATAGGGTGTAATCCCCTTGAACTATGGGAGATGTATAAAACTCAAAAGAATGCTTGTTGCCTTAAATCGGTTCATTTCTAGATCTTCAGAAAAATGCCAGCCATTGTTCCAACTGCTAAAGAAAACTAAGAGTGTAGTATTGAATGAAGGTTGCTCAAGGACCTTAGAAGAGATTACGGCCTACCTCAGCAAGCCCCCTTTGCATGTAATCCCTAGAGAAAATGATCCCTTATATCTCTACATTGCAATATCAGATCATGCTATGAGGTCCACCTTGGTATGTGAGAAACAGGGGAGATAACATTCTTTTAGACGTCAAGAAGCGGTACCTACCATTAGAGAAGATCATATTTGCACTAGTGGTAGCCTCAAGAAAGTTGAAGCACTATTTTGAGGCCCACTCCATCTTCCTAGTTACTTCGTAGCCCCTCAAAGTTGTACTAAGAAAAGCAAATCTCTCAGGCCGACTGTTAAAATGGTTGGTTGAGATCGAAGGATTTGATATTCATTTTCAACCGAGGACTGCTATCAAGGGGTAGGTCCGCACCGATTTAATTGCTGAATTCACACGAGAACAACCCTGTGATTGGCCCAAGACCAGTTATCTGAGAGAAGTCCCACAAAATCCAGGCATGTAAAAGTTATATGTTGATGGATCCTCCAATTCCATAGGGGTAGGAGTAGGCATCGTGCTAGTTACCCCCGAAAACACAGTGCACGAGTAAGGAATCAGGTTTTGATTTGAAGACTCCAACAACAGAAAAATATGAACCACTGATCGCTGGTCTGCGAAAGGCATAGTTGCTTGGGACAAGACACCTTCAAGTTTTTCATGACTCATAACTGGTATCCAACCAAATAAGTCATGATTTCAATGCAAAAGACAAAATGATGGCAGTCTATCTCTCCACTATGAAAAGGTTAATGACCAAATTTAATCACATCAATGTTCATCAGTTTCTTAGCGGACAAAATAGCCATGTCGATGCCCTCGTAACTCTAAGCTCAACGGTTGACTCCAATTTAAGGAGAATAATTCAAATCTATTTCCTTGCACAACCGAGCATCAACTAAAGAACTGAATCTCCAAACCTCGATAATGGTCTCCATATAGAGAAATCTCGCAGCTGGATAAACCTCATAGTACTTACAAGGTGACATACTGCCAAGTGATAAGAAGATCACCCATCAGATAAGAGTCAAAGCTTTCCGCTTTCACTTATCTCCTAATGGAAAACTTTAAAAAAGATCCTTCATATGTCCATACCTCCATTGTGTTCATCCACAGGACGTTGAGCAAGTCCTATACGAGCTTCATGAACGGATTTGTGGAAGTCACTAGCCTTTCGAGCAATGAAGGAGGGATACTGGTGGCCATACATGCAGAAGGATACTGGAGTCTACGCTCAAAAGTTCAAGAAATGCCAAATGAACACACATATGGTCCACCATCCTATCAGCGACCTAAAGTAACTTACTAGCTCGTGGCCTTCTCCTAGTGGGGTCTGGACATCGTAGGCCCTCTGCCAACTGCTGTCGAATATTGGAAGTATCTGTTAGTCGCCACAGACTACTTCACCAGATGAATAGAGGCAGAACCACTAGAGAAAATCAGAGACATAGACATGATGAGGTTCATATAGAGAAATATTATTACTTTCTTTGAAATACCCAGGATAATCATCAGTGACAACGGAACCCAGTTCGAGAGTGTCCTCTTCCAAAGATTTTGTAGTGACCATGGAATCAGGCACCACTTCAGCTTTGTGGCATACCCTCAGAGAAACAGTCAAGTTAAGGCTTCCAACAAAATAGTGATCGATAGCCTAAAGAAGCGCCTATAGTGAGCCAAGGGAGCATGGGTAAACGAGCTACCCCATTTCCTATAGGCCTATCGCACCACCCATAGGCGAGCAACTGGAGAGACACCATTTGCACTCATACATGGAATGGAGGAAGTTATTCCATTAGAAGCTGGTCTCCTAATCATGAGCTTCACACTGATCGACCAAGGCTGGAATGATGGAGAATTCCAAGCTAAACTTGACTTAGCCTACGAATTGCAAGAATTGGCTCTAATGAAACTAGAAGCCTACCAGCAATAGCTAGCCAAACAATATAATAGAAAATTCAATCCAAGGACATTCTAGATTAGGGACTTTGTCCTTGGCAGTGTTGTGAAGCCATCAGATGGCAAGCTAGGACCGAACTGGGAGGGACCATTCAAAGTAGTAAGGGACGACCTGCAAGGAGCCTATCACTTAGAAATGCTGAAGGGCAGGGAGATACCAAGAGCTTGGAATGCAACCAACTTAGAGAAATTCTACTTCGAGATTTCTTTTTTCGTGCATCATTAATTTTGGAAAAATTTTATTTTACAAACTTAATGTTACTCCCTGTCCATGACTCTGATTAATGAAATTTAATTGGCCTTGGCATTCAATGAGTGTTGGTTTTCTCAGATATATTTTTGTATATACGTCCTTTCTAAGTTATAGGCTTCACTCTTAACAGGTAAAATAAATATCATAAGTTAGAGTAAGTTGGTCAACTTACTCCAACCAAATGATCCTATATCTTATCCCCTACCATTGCACCACATTGGTCAAAGCATTAGCAGGGTTAAATAATCCTCCTCAAGCCTTTGTTATTAGCACAATTGGCCTCCTAGTTTGCCCCCAACAATAAATAAAGACCTATAGAGGATCCTTAGGCAATTTGACCAACCCAAGTTGGTCGCCAACATATTTTGGCCCAAAAAACCCTGTTGGAATGGATTGTCCACTTACCAGGTATATCCTTGACATTGCCCTACTTAGGCATGAGACAGTGTGATGACACAGCCTGGAGGTAAAGTGAGGCAGAATGGTATAACTGAAATATATTGGACTGGGGGGATGTTTATGTGATAATTAGCCCTATCTAAGTCATACTTGATCGGCTAGAAGATAATTAAAGATAAGGCCAACAAAATTGAAAATGCAATAACACACGTTTAATCGACAGTTGCCCAAAACATAAATATTTCATTGCACCACTAAATGTATAAACAATTACATGTATAAAAAAATCAAATCCTAAAGAGGACCAGGTCACTGGGCCAGATAATCAGCTACCCGCACTCTTCGACCATCATCTGGGTGAGGGATAAGCTCCTCTTCAATGTCGCCTGAGATCATCCCTTCTGAATGGATTTGGCTCCATAGATGAAGGAGTAATCTCATGTCTATACCAAAGGATGGACTTCTGAGGAACCTTTAACTCTGTATGGGCACTCATCCACCTTCTAATGAACGCTAGCTCCTTAACCTCCTTTAACCTTGTGGGAGAATCTATCTAGCCCTAGTTGTACCCATCTTCCCACACCCACTGAGGACCTTTCATGAATAAGTGCCTTAGTAGGGTGACATATCTTTGAAGCCCAACAGCTATCATGTATGCCCTGCGAATATCTCCTCGTAGTTTGATAATATCCCTAGTTGAACCACTGTCATCAGGCCCATCTCGCCGCCTAATTAATGAAGAAAAACCTCCTATAACTTAAGGGGCTCGAAGCATTATCCCTAAGGCATGCAAATTTCCTCGTTAAAGCATCATTATCATGTTGTAGGAATTCTCCAACTTTATTGATCTCAGACGCATCCGAAAGCTTAGCCTTCAGAACATCTATTTCTTCTTGAACAGAGGCACCAACCTCCTCCATTTCCTCAAGTCCATCTTTCAATTTGGCAACTAACTCTGACTGGTCTTTATAGTCCTGGTTCCTCGATCTAAGAGACTTGTAGATTTTTATAAAGGCATGGCAAACTTGGTCGCTCACATCGGTACCAAGAATTTGGCCTAGGAGAGAGGTAGAAGGAATATATTCGTGAAGGTCAACGAACTAAAAGTCTTAAAAGCACGAAAAGTAAATATATCAGTAGGTGAAAAAATACAAAATTTCTTCATTTAATTAAAAATCGAACTAAGTCAGGTAAAAATATATTGATCAGAAAGAAGAAAGAATAGGAACATACAAAATATAAGGGAAATTCTAGGAGAATAATTGGCAACCTCGACCTGCTCAGAGGAGGCTGGTTCTTTTCCTTTATTAGTAGTAAAATCACTTGTCCTAGTTCCACCTGCACCTACCTCAACCGGAGCAAGTCCCTCTCCTTGATCAACAGGAGCACCAGTAACAACGGGACCTTCACCAATTTGAGCAGCTAGAACCCCTTCCTGAACAATAGGAGCAGGCACATCCTCTATAACCAATTTGGAACCCATGTTATGCTCATCAAAAAGAGGGGAATCAGTAGCCTCCTCAACATGAAGCAAAGCCCTAAACCAACCCTTTTTGAACTTGGAATGGCTGATGCAACCAATTTAAACTTTGGCATCGTCGTATGACGCCTTCCATTTATCATTGTAAGCACTCTCGTTAATGGAGGAAGCCTCTGACTTCATATTTTCCACCTCCTCGGCGAGCACCTTGTTCTCTTCAATGACTACCAATTTTCTCTCCACAACTAGGTCATAAGACTCCTGTAACTCCCAAAGTTCCTTGACCATTGCTTTTGTCTCCTTATCAAAATAGGCCTTAAACTCTAAAAGGCCACGCTTAGAGGACTTCTGAAACTCACTGGAAATTTTCAAGCTTGCCTCGAGCTCAGAATTCCTCCTCGCTACCTCGCTGCGGCTGCGGTCGAGAATGGTGTAGTCATATAAGAACTTCAGAGAAAGATGGAATATAGGTAAAAAGAATATAAGAGAAACTGTAACAAATAGAGGAAAGAATGAATAGAATTACCAATGCAAGCCCCTAATTTGCCTTCAATGATAACTGGTCAAGTCCCATTTTTAATGATCGCTCGTGGTCCTTTAGCAAAACTTCCCTCTCGATCATCGTAATAGAAAGCTGATGGGTCAAAGACACAGAGGCTCCATCAGTTGGGACAGACACAGGGACCGGAATAGCCCATGCCTTCTTCATTCTTGCCTCCTCTCTTCTTCTCTCTTCCTCTCTCTCCTTCTTCTCATCCTCCTTTCTCTTTCTCTCTTCTTCTCTTTTTCTCTCATTCTCTCTTCTCAACCCATCTTCTCTCTTCTTCCTCTCCATTTCATGTGTTGTGATCTGGGGACCATTGGCAGTATCCCAAAACCCAGGCATTTGTATCTTTAACATGTGTGATAGCAGAACATCATCATCAACGATTATATTTTTCCTCCTTGGGGGAGTTATATCTTCCCTACTCAAGCTCTTTGAATCTGATTTTGAGTTGAAAGTTCCCTCACCAGATCCTGCCTCACCACCACTAGCAGCACTAGACTCCGAACTTCTCTCCTCCTCTTCGTCTAGGTTAATAGGTTGAGGAGTAACTTCTTCTTCCTATGAGACATCAAGATGAAGAATAGAATAAACTGGGTGGGCAATGAAGCTGGAAGTAATGTTCATATATTCTAGTAAGAAGGCAACATATCTTGGATGCTCGCCTTCTGAAATGGAATCTCATATATTCCAAGCCTTGAGTAACTCAGCAGTACAGATCTCTCTAAGAGTAGGCTCCTAATTCTTTGAGTTTGTTATAAAAGAAGAAAGAAAGCATTAAAGAAAGAACACTTTATAACAACAATGAAAAGATAAAGAGATTGAGCAACAATCTATATATTCCTCTCCATAGGTAGGAATTCGAGGCCCTATGTACCTCTCACCTCCTACCTGAGGAGGGAACTACCAATTCCTAGCTATAAATCCCCTAGTCTAATAATCTTTCTGGGAATCAGGTAAATTAACTACCAACACCGTATCCGGACTCCTCACTTTCAAATAAAGAAGACCAGAGCTGGTGCGAGAAAAGGAGTAGCAAAAAATTTTTCAATCAAGCCCATCTTGGTTCCATATAGTTGATTTATCCTATAGACACCATTAACAATCTTGCAAACATTCGGAGAACATTGGGCTGGGACAATATCGAAATATTAAAAAAAATGTAAAAGGTGACGATTTGGAGGAAAAGTTAAACCCCCTTGGGACAATAAGAGAACGTGAATCCAATGGCCATCCTCAACATCGTGAACACTGCGAGGAACAGGGCACACTCGATATCTACCCAACTAGGGATGTTATAACATTTCCTAAATTCTACCAAGAATTTGTTTTCTATCCTTGCCATAAGAAAAACTCTAGCTACAGTAAAATCAATAGCGACGAGACGAAATACACAAAAAAGGAAGAATGAGAACTTACAGGGGAAGGAATAGAGCTTGCAACGATGGAAACCATGAGAAAGTGAAGACGATTGAAGCAAGAGATAGCTTGGAGGATATGAAGAACGAACTTAATAGCAAAAGGAAGCTTGAGAGTAAGAGAGAGTTTGAAAATGAGAAAAAACGCAGAAATGGCGATACGAACCATATGAGTACCTTAGTTTAAACTCCTAATGATAATGCACAAAAAATGAAGAAGATTTGTCGCCTAAATCTCCTGTAAATAGACGCTTCGCACACCAAACTTATTATAATTCACAATAGTGCCACCTGGAAGGAAGCAGAATCAGTGTTTAAAATTTTTTAGCCCAAGTTATGACCCTAAGATTTTAGGGGTAATTGTGGGTACCTTCTTTATCTTCTAGGCCCATGAGAATAGCCAAACCAAGTCCGACTAAAAACAAAGGATGTTCAGCCCAAACTATGGGACACTCTAAATAATAGATAGAACTAATAATTTGACCCATTTTATCCCCAAAAATCTTGGAGGAGACATTTAAGGGATAGTGGGATTGCGGGGCAGTTACCAGTGCCCCTCTCTCCCTCTTATGGAATATATATTGTACCCCTTGCCCATGGAAAAGGGCGCACCGAAAAAATCTCGATTGAGAATTACTTAATATATTAGTAGACCTCTTCATGGACGTAGGAAATTTGTTGAACCACGTACATCTTTGTGTTGTATGGTTGCGATCTTTGCTATTCTTTTCTTTCTGGTGATTGTCTTTCATTAATATTTGTGTTGAGATATTTTTCACCACAATTCAAAAGGTATTTAAATATTCAGTCCCAACACATGATTAAACATTATTCTAAGCAAGGTATCAACATTAATATAATATTAGTACAATTTTAATAAGAATGGCAAGAGAATCCTTGACTGAAATTGGATAGAGGATCCCCTCTTTCTCCTCCTAGGGTGTCCGTCATCCTCCTCTTGGGTGGTTATGTCCTCTTCTAAATGAGTGGGATAACTCTAACTAAATAAGGTTAGTCTTCAATTCCTGAGTTGGGTTTTAGGCTACAACTTTAGACCCCCAACTGAACCTAAATACATAATCTAATTAGCCCGATAACTACTCAACTCATATATATATATATATATATATATATATATATATATATATATCCCTAGGCCATCCCTAAGGGTCTAAAATACCTCAACAAGCCCGTAATACCTCTCAAAGTGTGTCCCGAATATTTTTACCCAAAATATACATTTTAGATTGTGACGTGACATAAGTAAATACTTTTTATTTAAAATAAAATACCTTTTGATTTATTCCAAATCATTAAAGTCCAACTCTAAAATTTATAAATAATACTGAGTCTAATTACTCACAACCTTGATTAATTAATTTCATCTAATTAAATTAATCCCTATTAAATTTTATTTTATTCAAAAAATACATGGTATTACACTTCTAAAGTCGGATATTCAGTTGCGTACGAAACCAAAATATTTTTTACTTCATTACGTTCTTGGTAGCAAAAAAACAAACATAAACCCGATGAAAATACTGTATCGTCTCAAGGCATTCCTTGAGTTGTTCTTGTATGTACCTGCTGGAAGAGTGACCCCTACAACACGTATCATAGATTGACATGGAATACATTTTAAAATGAATACTACATAAACCTTTTAATCTAGAAATATAATCCATATCTACATAGCACTTCAATTTCCAAGGGGCACATTTTAAAAATATGATTCACAGAATCACTACCATCATTACACATAAAGCAGGAAGACTTAAGAGTATTCGTTTTTCATCTTTGAAAGTTCTTTCTAGTGGGGAGAGAGTTTGTGCAAAGGCAATAATAAAATGCTCCACTTTATACGTCCCTTACATATTATATTCCAGTTATGAGTCTTGAAGGAAGATTATGCGTTGGGAAATTGTTGCTTTCCGTTGACTATAGCAATATCCCAAGCTACACGGTACCCACTATTGCTAGAGTATTTGCCATTTTTTTTCAAAGTGCCATGTTTCATTGTCAACTTCTAGAGGCCCATTTAACGGTATTCTTTGGATATCATTGATTTCCCATTGAGAGAAAAGAGAGGTCATGAGAGTTAGGTCCTATTGACCCAAAATTGGGTCAATGAGAACATTACCAAAAATAATATTTTGCTCATGTGGGGGTCTAAAAAATGTTTAAAATTATGAGGTTTCTAAATCCATTTATCCTCCCAATTTTTTATAGTATCAACATTTCCCACTCTCTATCTCATACCCCTTTCTAATACGGGCCTAGATTTTCAAATCCTACTCCAAATGCAAGATGGATTAGAGCCACGTTTAGCCTTCCAAAAAGAGCAATTGGGGAAGCATTTATCCTTTGAAATTCGTCTAGATAATGAATGTGGATTATTTAGGATTATCTGTCCCTGTTTGGCTAGAAGGTCAAGATTAAAAGCCCTTATATCACGAAAGCCTAAAACCCTATGTCTCTCGGACTTGCGAAGACATTCCCAACTAGACCAAAACAGCCCCTTATCATTCTTCCCGTGAGTCCACCAGAAATTACTCATAAGAGATTTAAGGTCCTCACAAATATAGTCGGGGATATTAATGTATCTCATGACAAAGGTGGGAAAAGATTGGGCGACCACATTGAAATAAATTTCCTTTCCCTTTTTTGAGACGAGAACCTTTTTCCACCCTTTGACTTTTTTCAAACTCTATCCCCCAACCCTGCAAAAATCTCCCTTTTTTAATTTTCCAACCAACAATATTAATCATGATGACTTATCTACTGAATCCCTAATGCTTCACTTAGAGAATTGATGTCCTCAAAAGACGTGTTTCGTATAAACATCAAACCATAATTATCCTGATTTATTTCTTAGCCCTGGGCTAACTCATAAGTGTTGAGGATGTGTTTTATCTCACTCGTCTCATTTAACCCAGCCTGTCCGAATATGATACTATCATCAGGAAAAAAATCAATTAGGAAATTTTGGGGTCACTAATACTATCCGACAGACCCGTGATCCTATCCTCAATCTTAGCTCTCTCTAAGAGGGACGAGAGATCCTCTGCACAAAACAAAAAAAGATAAGGAGATAAGAGGTCACCCAACCTTACACCCCCGTGGGCTTACATATTACCCTTTGGATCCTTGATCAGAACCTAAAAGTGTTAAAATTGTACCCTAAATATATGATTTTTAATTGGTAGTTCTCGATAAAATTGATCTTATATGCGTATTTGTTTATCTTGTAATTCAATTTGTATTTGCAGTTTCAAATGTATTAAATAGAGGCAAATGTGACAATGATGTCGTCTAACATGCCTAAACCTAGTCCGTACAAAATACCCAAGCCTAGATCATCCCAAGGCACATTCCAAATATTACCCAAGTTTTTTGTGTGAGTGTGTGCGCGCGTGCAGTATTATAGTTATTATTTTTAGTATATACTATTTTATGTTTTTTCGGGTCATTTTATTTTTATTATATTTTTCTTTTTATAATTTTTACTTTGAGTGTTTTATTATTTTCTGTAAATATAATATATTATGTGCATGTCATAGTATGTTAGTATTTGTAGATATATGGGTGTGTGTTGTAAATATACTTTCTTTATATTATTTTTTAATGTTATTCACTATATATTTTACTTTATCTATATGAGCCCTTTATATTTTTAGATATGTGTCTTTTAGTTTCTAATTTTAGAATATTTTATTTTTTAGTTTTATTTTCATTATTTTCTACATATTGTGTGTGTGTGTGTACACACACACACACACACACACAATCTAATACCCCCTCTCACTTATACCCATTACCATACACTAACACATACCCAGTAAACTCCCACACTTCATTTCAAAAAACAAAATTAGATTCTCTCTCTCTCTCTCTCTCTCTCTCTCTATCTATCTATCTATCTATATATCTATCTATATATAGATAGATAAATAGATAGAGAGAGAGAGATCGTTCACCTACATCATGCACTGTACATCACACTGTACATCACACCTAATTCTAGGCCATAGAAAACTTTTTTTTCAAATTTATATTTTTTCCTTGAAATTAACCTTCCAATCAACCCATATGACAAAAATTAGGTAAAAATACATTCTGTAACTATTTTTAAAAAATTCACAAAAAACTGCTGGTGCATACCCTTAATATATTTTTATCAGTGTTTTGTTGATTTTTTAAAAATAGCTACAAAATGTATTTTGACTTAATTTTTTGTATATGGGTTGATTGGAAGGTTAATTTTAAGGAAAAAATGTAAAATTTAAAAAAAAAAGTTTTTTAGGACCTAGAATTAAGTGTGATGCACGGGTGATGTATAGAGCATGATGTACAATAGTCTCTCTCTCTCTCTCTCTCTCTCTGTATATATATATATATATATATATATATCTTACCCACCAGTAGTTTTCTCTTTTTCTTCCACTAACACCCACCACTATAAACCTCCAAAACCACCATCGTAAACAACCCTTCTAGCCACCTCTTACTTCCAGAACCCCCACCACTGGGCCACGATAACCCAAACTACCCTACCACACACCTTCACTTGTCGGAAACCACCTACCTGAGAACCCAACCCGTCGAAAAACTTCCTCCTTATACCTCCAAACCCACTAAATCAAAACTCAGAAGTTAAACTGGTTCCAACCTCTTTAACCCCTTACGTTTTCCAGCCACCCAAAACCGTGACCAACCTCACTACCATACCCTCGAAGCCAAATCTACATACCGTGGGTGACCTTAGCTCTGACCACCCAACACACCTCTGGACCTCCAAGAATACCTTAACGCAAACACAAAACCAATCTCTGCCACCCAGACTACCATAACCCGAGCCAGGGCTGGTCCTAAAATTGAGAGTGCCCTGTGCGAAAATCAATTTAGGACCCTTCTAAAAAAATATTGTACAAAAATATTAAATACCTAAAATGAGACCCTAAAAAATTAAACTTATTTTTTAGGGGTCCATTTTAGTTGGGTGAGATTTTTGGATAGTTGAATCATTCTTTGTACATATTGTTTATGGGTGGGATTTTTGGATAGTTGAATCATTCTTTGTGCATATTGTTTTTGGGTAGTTAAAAAAATGGGCGCCTAAAAAATTAAACTTATTTAATAAATTGACGTTTTTAATATACATAAAAAAATTTTGGACCCCTATAATATACATATATAAGTGCATACTTTAAAATGGGCCCTGTGCCATTCCCCACTTGTCACATGGCCAGAGCCGGCCATGACCCGAGCCAGTCCTCAACCCACCATAATCCCGCCTAATACCACCTGACCCGACAACCCATGTTCCACCTTACGCCTAACACCCAACCCCTATTCGGAAAAAAAACACTGACCTAATTTGAACTTCTAACCCCTACCTCATATCTAACTCGTGACTCATATCCATTTTCTCTCATATATATATGTGTGTGTAAAGTCTCATGTAAGGACTTCTTATAGTGCTGATCCAATACATAACATTTTTTAAAATATTAAAAAAGAAGATTTTTTTTATGAAACTTCAAGGATATGATCTCTACGGCCTGAAGATCATATCTAATTTTTTTAATCAAAAAAATAAATAAAAAAAAACGTTGAGATGATGTGATATGTAAAAAAATGGTATAAATATGTATTTCCGACTCTTAAAATTTTGGGTCTGCGCCAGCCACTTGATTGATTGAATATTTAGATGAAAGTTCATGGATATGATCTTCTCACTGTTGAGATCATATCCATGTAGTTTCATTAAAAAATTCAATCAAAAGTAGGTGAAATGATCGCCAAAATTTCGACGGTCGAAAATATATTTTTATATAATTTTTTTATATATCACCCCATCTCAACGATTTTTTTATTGAATTATCTCAATATAGAGTAATGAGGTAGAATTTATCTCTTTCGAATGAGTTCTTATGTAAAAATTTATAGTGAGAAGTTTTGTAATTTTTAGCAAATTTCTCTCATTATTTAAGAATGCATTGATAATCCACCCACTGTACATATTATAAATATTATTCTTCTTTCTTCTTTTGTAATATTTTTCTCTCTCTTTTAGATTGTTTCTTTTTTAGAGGAATTTTTAAATTTTTTTTGTTTATTTCATATTTCTCTCATTAGCATTTACTTCTTAGCTAGATCCTTAAAAAATCAACACACCTAGTTTTCCTTGAAAAATCATTAGTAAAAAAAATAACATGAAAATAATTGCATTCATCGTTTGTACTCTCACACATGAGAGCTAGATTGACACCCTTACTTACCATATACATATTTTTAGTGTATTTGTATATTGAAGGATATTTTGGTTGAAAATGTTATTATACAACGGCTATACAATCGAGGCATTCGATCAAATGGCATCGTTGCTGAAGTTGGAGACTAGTTTGAAGACTTGTATTTCGATTTCATTTTTAGTTTTAGTTGTTATTTATAATATTGACTTGTATTTCATTTTCATTTTCATTTTTAGTTTTAGTTGTTATTTATATTAATCATTAGATTAGTTGTATTAGGACTATTGAGGCGTTGTATTCATTTGGGTACATTTTTTACACCATTTATTTTTAATAATTAATTATAAAAACAAGAAGCGCTAAGAGAAATGGGACAAAATAGAGAGAGAGCGCCCATGGCATTACACCAAATACTAGGAGTGGTCACAGTAAATGGGTCATGGTTTTAGACCGAGACCGGGGTCACGACCCAAACTCGTGAACCCCAACTATTTACATTAATCAAATAAGTGACCAAGGGACAATTAATAAAACATTTCCTTAAGGAGTATTGGAACTCCACAGAGTTATTCTTCTTTAATAAACAACTCATAAAGGTTCATGCGATAAAAGAAGCAGTCAAAAGAAGCCTAGCGGAAAGGACACTACACCTCACACCTCTCTCCAATGAAATAAACACCAAAAATACCCTCTAAAAAAATCCCACATCATTGGATGAAAGTCATCAAAGGATAGACTCACATAAGGATCCCCGCAAATGACACTCTATCTTGGCTAAACGAGGACACTCCTATGACGAAGAACCATTGGAAAACTCTCACCAATTTATAAATAACAAAGGAAACCTCCTTCATTATTTTGTTGCCTACATCACAAATGAAGAGCTGGAAACAAATGATAGACGCCTTTCTCCCAAAGAAAAGTTTAAAAAAAGACGGGGCATTTTTACTTTTATATGTATATATACCCCTTTTATTTTGTATGAAGATGCATGTATATTTCCACTAATTTAATAAAAGAGCTTAGTCTCACTATGATAATATGCATATTTTGCATCATTCACCTAGTGAAATTAACATTAAAGTTGTTATTTTTATCCATCATCAATAATAGTCTTTCCCCGTAGAAATTATAAAAACATATGCTTGAATAAAGTCGAGATAATAGCATGAAAAATAGAAAAATCTCACATCCCGAATGTCAAATCTCAATTATCAAATCCCTAAAACATAATAAGAATACCAATAGTGAATTTGTGAAAGAATAAACAATAGAGAGTCAAATGTATGGATTGGTGGGGATAGGCCCTACCAAACCAAGAATCAAAACTAAATACTCATCATGATGGGTCTTCTTGGTCCTCTCTACATCATCGTCTCCGTTATCTCCACTTGTCTCTGCATCCTCTCATGGCCTAGGACTAAGCTGGGTCAAGGAAGAGATTAACATTAGCCGGAAGATGGTTGAATGATATCATAAAAAAGTCTAAAACTATCTCAAGGTTGATCTGCACCGTACACGTGTTGGCGTCTAAAGCCTTCGATTTGTGTTTTCTCATAGACACAGACCCACCTACCAATCTCAGCCCTTGGATGACTTTAATCGATGGTCTGCATGACTTTAGTTACAATCCCAGTGCTTACCTTTCAACCAATAAGATTACAGTATTCCACCGCTTGTTATAAGCCATTAGATCTTCAGTCAGACTTACAAGACCAAATCTTAGCCCTTGGATTGTAACTGATATTCGAGATCCTTCTTCACTTTGTATAAAAGAAAACCAAGTCTCAGCATTTGGAGATTTTTTCCAGTTCGTCCAACAGAGAAAAAAGAAAGAAGAGAGAGAGAAAAAAGAGAAGAAGATAACCTATCTTCGAATCCTCACACCCCTAAGTAATCTCCCACAATCCATATACCTTTAACCTTCAAAGATCCATTTACCAGAAACCAAAATGTTTAGTGTTCAAACCATTCCAGGGTTTTTGTGTGTTTGGTGGTTGGGTTGTCGTCTTGTTGAAGACCTCTTTCATTTTAAGTCTTTCTCAAAACACCTTTCTGAGAACATAACAAGTTTTATATATTGAAACTTGAGATTTTCTAAAGAGAACATCACACTCCTATATTTTTAATTATTTTTTTGGATCACAGTCTTTAGATCCACTTGATTCCAAAGTTTTTGAAAATAAACTTCTAGGGTTTCAAGAAAAACCAAATCCTTAAGAGAGTTTGTGTTTCTTGGTTTTATTTCACATTTTGTGAAATAAACGTGTTAAAAAAAAGAGACACATAGGACCTTAGCTATTTTTGAAAGCAGGGTTGTTCTTCTAGATCTATTCTTGGTTTAAAAGTTTCTTTTACAAAAACGTTTGAATCAATTTCTGCATGTTATTTCTAATTTTGTTTTTATGATGTAGACTTTTAGTCTAGTTTGGATCTCAATTGGAGGTTTAAAATTTTAAACATATTTTCAAAATACTTAAATTGTTTAAGACCTTGGTCGTCTTCTGAGTAAGGTATCCCTGAGATCCATGGATTAATAAAAAGATTAAGAAGTCTTGATTTGTAATATTCAGACTTGGAAATATCTTATTCATCTTAGATCTGTTTGTAATTTAATAGGACTGTTTTATATATAAATTTGAGAGGGTGAGTTGCATATTTGCATATAGTACACCTCGCAAACACTTCTCACACGAAAACTTAGTCATGGTGGTTTGTTTGAGACTTAAAAGTTGAAAGATTTGTTGGAGTCTGAATTCAAAGAGAAGGAGTTCAAGGAAAAGGCAAAGGAGCAAAAAAGAAGAGATCAGTTCTAGTCAGAAACCTTTGGAGTGGAGTAGCACATGTAGGTGTAATTCTGAACTTAGATTTAGGATCCTTGTGTGTTTTCTTAAGTGTTGTAACTTGATTCTTTATTCTAGTGAATTTTTTTTTGTGCCGTAGAGGGCACCGTGGATATTTCCTTTGATTAAGGGTTTTACCACGTTAAAAAATCTTGTGTCTATTACTTTGAATGTTCTTAACTGTTGTTGTGATTAGGATTGCATGGTAACTTTAGTATATGTTTCTTAAAATTTAAAAATAAAGGTAATCAACTTTCGAATCTAATCCATACATTCAGAAAGCTTTCATAACACACTTTGTGTTGTTTTTCGAAAAGATTTTTGCCCAAAAAGTTTATTTGGAGTTTACACAATTTATAACAGTTTGCTATTAACCTTATAAACTAGCTTTTAACATTAAAGCTTTTCTTCATTTATTCCCTGAAGTTGCAGCCTTTGCCTTCTCCTCGTTTTGATAACAGAAAGGCCGAGCATGTTTCAACCTACACTTTGACTGAAATTTAAAAATTTCGACTTGTTGTTCCTACATGGTCCTAAAAGGGTGAATGCTTGGGAAAAATCTATAATGATAGGAATAACTCATCTTCCCATAATGATGTGGACAAGTTGATTCAGTCTCCTCCCCACAGATGGAACATCTGTAATAACTATGAACATATAACTGGATAAGTTCCCATAGACAGACGGTCTTGGATTTCCCACATAAGCATTGCTTTAAGCGTGAACTCTTCACCCATATGAGCGATAATGCCCTCATGTCTTCATACCATAACTCTTTAAGACGGTCAATATCATCGTCGGGAACCTTTGGCCTTGGTATAAATAATGACAATAGTGGGAACTCTTTTCTCATGCATAAAGTTAGAGGGATACTTAAAAGCTCCATGAGAACTAGACAATAACTCTGATTAGTGCTTAAATTGCCAAAAGAGTTAAACCGTCGATTGATGATGCAAGACGTACATCACGTGGTTCTTTTCAAAATTTAGGGTATAGTATGTTTAAAAGCTACCATATGAGTGAATCAATTGGATAATGCGTGCGATTCCCACCCACCTCAGCTCGAACGTGCCATGTCAATACCTCTTTTATCCATAATATAATGAAAAGTTCTTTTTTATGGTTGCCCAAGGGTAAAATACTTTAATACCTTATGTGTAACTTGCCATATTTTCAACTCTCATAAACCTTACACCTTGGCTCCTTGCATATATGACATTCATTCTTCATTTTTTGTTCGTTGTAGTACAATCTAAAAACAAACTTGTATGCATGAATAGATTTTTACTTCAAACCCAAACCCTTCAAGCTTTTGTATGCTCGAATAATTATCTGTCAATGTGTTGTTTTTTAGGATAGTATATTTAGCCCATTTAAGAATTATAGTTAAGATATTTCTTAACAAACCAAATTGAATCTTCAAATTATGCAAACCAACCAATTCGTACAATTCTGAGTGATCGTCTTTCCAGTTTTTATACAACGGTCTAGCTGTATCGGCTTTCAACCGTATGTTTTCCTGATCTTCATGTAATTCAACATTAACTCATTCATTGACTAAGTCATAATGCATATTATCTATATCCATGTTTTATAGGTTTTCATGGTGGTCGACTCTGTAAGCATCATCAATTAGGTTGGTCAAAGGACGATGTGCTTAAAATCGTTCACTACTTTCACACGGTGGGGTTCCGTCACGCGGTCATGTACCGATAATTCTTTCAGAACATATGCTACATTATTTTCCTAATAGAATGTCCATATCTTATAATTTTGCATCATACCCAACATTGGTAAATAAAATTTAACATCTTTCAAAGATTTAAATTTTTTTTTATACAACGGTTGTACGGACACAAAATCTTATTACTATTAAGATTTTTGTCGACATATTTAATAAATTCCTGAATACCCTTTACATAATTATCAGATATTACATGACTCTATCCCATCCACTCTTTGTATTGTGGGAAAGCCAATAAATAGTCTTCAATACTTAAGTCACGTATATAAATAGGTAATTAAACCTAAAATTACTACCAATTGTGCAAGCCCTTCCACCAATTTATGTTTACTCAAACAATAACCATTAAAGATAATGTGAACACGACCCCAATAAGTTAGTCAAATAACTCTATTCCAAAATTTTAATGTATATATGTGTGAATGCGAGTCTATGTGTAGGTGTATGTATGCATGTGTGAATACATGTGTGTGTAGTCGTTAAGACAAGGTAGTCCTCAAGATAAATAATTAGTTAAAGGTTTAATATGAAGAATTAATAGATTGAGCCTTTTAAGTATTTATCATCCTTATCTAACCATGATCATTCAACATAAGCCACGACAACCATCAACCTAACAATCCAACACAAGTTTATCCCATACTCCTTCGAAATCGTCCACTTAATTAATTCCCTTGAGGAATAAAGTACCTTACATAATTAGTTTATTTCTCAATTCAAAGAACATAATTTCACAAGAAGTTTCAAATAACTTTCAAAGCGTATATCATGATGTATTCAAACATAAAATCTTCACATGGAATTTTTTTTCATATTTTCATGCTTAGAGTTTAATCAATCAAGTATTTGGTAATAAGGGTATTGCTCATGGAGTTCTAGGAATAACTATATCTAACATGAAATTTCTCATATTTTAATTAAACTTTTAACTCTATCTCAATTACTCAACATATATTTCAATTATCATAAATCTATAAAGAAGTCTAAAATATTAATAAGTAAATTCTACATTGAGGGTTTCATATACAATTTCTAACAATAAATAAGGCCATATTTGTATATAAAACATTTGAGAATAATAAAAAATACACACACATACACTCACACACACATGTGTGTATGTATAGTGTTATATATATCCACAGTGTAGATTGGGTGGTCAAGTTTCCCACCTAGGATTTGAAAAAATATATTTTATACATTGATAAGTATAGATGTTTAATCGTCTAAGTCAAACAATAAACCCATTTTTATATCTAACTATCGTTAGCTCCAAATAATTTGCAAAAGAAATATATTAATCAACTGAGTAATTGTAAAAAACAAGTGTATACCTTGGAATTCTTTATGCTCTATCTTTTTAAAAGTCAATTTTTAATATTTTTAACCAATTTGAGGTTTTTTTTTAAAATTATTTTTTGTTCATTTCAAACTTCGACTCAATTTGAGATTATTCTAATTGAGGAAATATTTTTAAAAATATTTTGAGATTTAAACAATTTTGTGCATTTTAAACAATTGGTACATTTCAAACTTCGACTTAATTTGAGCTCCAAATAATTTCTTGCAACTTCTAGCTCTTCCACTGTGTTTGTGTGTGTGTGTGTACATACAAATATATACACACACATTTAAACATGCACACACACATAATGAAATGTATACACAAAGAGAGAGAAAAAAGTACACTGATGGTCATCAGTGTAGAGACAGAGAGTGAAGGAGAGAGAGATGCTTGGTAGTGGTCTCCGATGGAGAGAGGGAGAGATCTTGAGATTGCCGGTGTAGAGGGAGAGATAGTTTATCTTTAAAATGTAATTTGTGGGTGAATCTGAGATCAATTTATAACTTTAAAATGTTCACGATTTTGAACCAGGACCCATATTGTGACCAATCTGACTAGTTAGAGTTGGTGGTACTCAATATCGAACTTTTAGGTGATTTCGTTTTGACCAATACTACTATGGAGTCCATCTGAGTTTCTTACTCTCTCATTTATAAATATTCAAGTGGATTTCAATTATAAGTCTACCAAGCATCCTTATAAAAAGGACCCCGGTTACATTTTGAAGGGGAGATCCTTAGAGGCATCTTTGGCCACTTTCTTCCTCTCTCCATTCCATTTACCTTTTTAGTTTTTTATGCTAGGCCTAATTATAGGAGATTAAATAACTTTAAATATTCGTAGTTTTATTGAAGTATTTATTTATTTCATGCAATGAACTCAAGTAAGTCTTTCATTTATTTTTATGCTTTAATTTTAACTGTGTTAGTTTAATTTTTTTTTTTCAATGGGGACGACAGAACATTACGAAAAACTTATTTTAGATTAATTTTTATTTGGACTCTAACAAACATATTTTTTGAAATAACAATATGAGACACTACATTATTATGAGATAAGTTTTGAAACTTTTAAAATGTGAGTACGTTTCATAATATAAACTACCGTGTGATATCTAATCCGTGAAATTGTTATTTCACTTTTCATTAGCAATTGGAATTAAGTAGAAAATTTTAAAACCTTTTGTCCACTATATTATGGACATAATCTTTAAATAATTGAGTTATTTATTAAATAAGCATATATTTTGCATACTCCTTGTGGGTTCGATCTCGTTCTTACATTCTATACTATAAAATAGTTCATGCACTTACTAGTAATTTAATTTGACACAACATGTTTTTGGCACTATTATCTGGGACTAAGTTTAGGATATAACTCTTTAATCTTATTTAAATTCCTTCTACTAGTTATAATTAGATACTAATTCAAATATCAATAATAATAAAAAATTAGTTTGTCCATTTTTTTACTTGATTTCTTACTTTGAGTTATTATGAGGTGGTATTTTAACGAGCCTAATACTCTTATGACTCATTATATTCCACATCACTATATTTTAATTGTGTGCATCTAAAGATCCTATAACACTATTGCTAGAAACCACAGAGAACTTAGAAGATTATGTCGTGCAATTTAATGAGGATGGAACAATATCTTTTATTACAAATTACTAATGAGGATGCTAAGATTCAATGTTTTCAAACTAATAATATTCCTTTATTGAGTTTTTTCCTTCCAAAATGTTTTTTTTAAATAGAGATGGAAGTGTTGGCTATGGTATCTATAAAGTAACTAATTTAATAGAGGAAGAAAGTGATGAGATTGTGAAAAAATTTCAAAGTGATAATTTTTCTCAAAATTTTTCTTCTAATATAATTGAGCATAATCTAACTTCATCTTTTGTGCAAAATGAAAATCTTTTTGTGGACTCATCATGGGGTGCTCATTTTTCTATTAAAGATTATCTTGGACATCTTATATTTGATGAAGAAATAGTATCCCCTGTGGACGCATCTTCTTATAGGTATTTTTGTATGGTCTCGCACATAAGGTAGAGTTCACATGCATCCCATGTTTTTATAGACTACCTTAGGGAAAGCGAGAGTATTTATTTGGAGTATAAAATTGATGATTTAACCCCATGCAACACTATTTTTGTGATGTACCACCATTATGCATATTTTTGGTGTCAAAAATTAGTTGGCTTATTAGGACGAGTGTTAGATTAATAAAACTAATTATTATCAACCACAGATAATGTAAGAAAGATATAAAATAGAGAGCGATGAGAGACAAAGAAAGGGACACAAGGTTTTTACGTGGTTCAGTCTAATGAGGTGCCTACATTCACGGATACAATGCCATTAATTATTAGGGTTTAGTTCCTTCCTCTCAAGGATTCTCTAGGGTTTTAGATAAACTGTTTTCAATTGCCTTTAACTGAGAGAGGTAGTGAACTACTTATAGTAATAGGAATATGAAAATGTGGAAGACCATTATACATTATATATTTACACCTTTACATTACAATTAGCAATTGAATATTATCCACGTGCATGTGCATGGTGGATATTAAGAGTCTAACTTGTGTCTGTTCACGTTACTAACTGTTCATATTCTTGAGGGCGATCGTCTAGCGTGATGACTAGGAAGATAATACCATCGACCATATCTACCTATTGAATCTGGACCCACTAATTATAGTGACAGGTGTCACCTTTTTATTGGTCTGCCTGGTCATTTTATTTTAGGTTATAACAAAATACCCTAATACTTCATTCTTGATTGGAACGAGTTAGTGATTGAAAGGATGGAGTATTATCTGTCAGAATCTGCTCGGCTATCAGCTGCTGACAACTGGGACATGTAAATTTTTTATTGCCATCTTTTGGCAAGTGACAATATTGTTAATAGTAGTAAAAATAGCGAACCACCTAGGGTTACTTTGGTGATTTTTATTTTAATTAACTGAGACGCCACCGAAATGTGAAGAGGTGGTACACTTAATCATTTCAATCTATGTAGCTCAGGGGACATCATAGAGTCATATAAAATGTCATCCCCCCCCCCCTTATTCTCTTCACCTTAAACTTCAAACTCTTCTCCTCTTGCTCAACCTTTTACTTCGTCGTTTATGAGAGATGTTATTATTTTTAGTTTCGCTATAAGAACCTTTTTTCTGTTGTCTTTTATTTCATCTTTGGCAAAATGGTATATCTTATAGACAAGCGTTCTTTAGAGACATTTAGGGAAAGTTATTGGTTCTCGGAGTGGGTGAAAACTGAGTTCGTAATAGGCCCTTATGACTTGTGCTCAAAGGAGGAGGGTCATTGGATCACCATAATATTTATTACTGAGTGTATGATGACATTCCCTCCCAATTACTTATTTCTTGAATTTTGTCAATACTCTGATGTGATCCCCACCCATGTTTATCCTAACACTTGGAGGGTAGTTAATGGATTCCATCGCATGAATGCGAGTTTTGGAACCAACATACGGATAAAAGAATTAATGTATTACTATAGTGAGGAGACCACTAATGACAAGATTTACTATCTGAGGAACAGATTTTCAAACATACTTTAATAGTAAATTTACTTGATTCCAATAAGGATTATTAGGATCATGGGTTAATAGTAAAAGATTGATAATTTGCCCCTCTTCCTGAAGGCGAGGGGCAGGGCATAGGTCGGCTTCCGTTTATTCCTATGTACTTTTCTTCTTTTTGGTCTTTTCGCTAATTCTATTACTAATTACAGTCTTTTCTATCTCTGTTTCGTAGAGAAGAAGGATATTAAGAGGAAGGATATTCCTCATTTATCAGAGGTCAACTTTTTCGACCATAAAGTTGTCTAGTCAACTAATAGAGGATAGTGGAACCTCATCCTCATTCCACATCCATTTTCTTGTCTACCATAGTTCTATTACTTATTTTATTGCTCGCCCCACCGAAGACATCACTTCAGCCCCAATTTACCTCGAGGATCAAACTTAATCTTTCTTGGCTGCTGACTTGGAACTTCCTCCTTAGGCAGAAAGAAATTTTTCTGGTGAAGGTAAATCTTCTTCCTTTAAATCCTTTGATCTTGCACGTATGCCTACCATCGTTTCTTCTCCATAAATGGATAAGAGAAAAATCCCAACCATTTTGATGGTTAAAAGTCCCCACCTTCTATCGAGAAGAAAAAAGACTTATATTGGGGGCTCTAAAGACCCTTTAGTAATTGATCATGTTGTGATGAAGTGTCAGGAACCTCAATTCAAAATGTGAAGAGCGTTCCAACCACCCTCTTGGAGTTATTTATAAAGTATTAGGATGGAAAGGGGCAGTGTGGTTCCCTTTTTATTGTTGTTAATCCAGGACTTTCCCGCGAGTTAATTGGAGTAGGAGTTCTTTCAGTTGATGAGGTTGCAGCTACTGTCCTTTCTTGGCATAGGTTGGTTAGGTGTGCTAACCATAACTTAGCATTGTTAAGTGTTATCCACTATTTTCCTATTGATATATGTCCCAGTCATTTACTTATTGATACTCATAACTAGTGGATTTTGCAGTTCCTTGTTGATTATGACCAGTTGTTAAAGAACGATGACCAAGTGAAGGAGTCTTTTATGGTTGTAGAGAGTTCCTTCTAGGGCATGTAAGGGCCTTTGGAGGCTGTCAAAAAGGCCCATGAAGGTGATAAGAAAAAGTTAGAAGATGCCACCAAGAAGTTGGAGGATGGAGAGGCGAATGCCAAGAAAGCTATAGGTGATGTCGAGAAGAAAGTTGAATAGACCGAGAAGGCTTACCAAGATGATAAGAAAGTGGTCGAGGATGCCAAAGGCTAGGTTTCTTAGTTGAAGTCTAATGTCAAGAAAGACAAGGAAGATGCCCACACCCGTGAGGGGGGTAAATCAGTCTCCACCACTGCTATTCTAGTGGAGTACTTAAAGAAGTCATGCTTTAAGTAATAATGGTAATCCATCATCACCAAGGTTAGAATATTAGTCGTCTTTGACCTATTCCTTCAGCATAATCCATGCGCATCTCCAGATATTGAGGAGGAGGTGATGATGAAGAGGGAATGTCAGAGTCATCTGTGCCTTTGTAGCTGACTATAGTGGTGGCACATCTTGAGGAGGAAGTGACTCAAGATAAAGAAAAGGTGTAAAATGCTAGGGTTTATGGTTTCATCTTATACTTTTATTGATGTAGTTTAAACGGCTTCTCTTCTTGTAACATTTTTCACAATATTAATAAAATCTCTCTTTATTTTCAATAATGATTTTGTTTAATTCTGAGCACTCCTTTTATTTTAATACTTATGGAATCTCCTATTCATTTCAGTTTAACTCAAAGAAGGATTGTTTATCTACTGCTGAAAGATTTGAGGCGGGATATGAGGGGCCTAATGAAGAACAGTTGGAGTAGGATCTCAGTACATATGTTTCTAATCAGTCTATGAAATCTTACATCCAGATGCGTAAGTTATTCTACCAAGCTGTGGCGACCAATGCCTCTTATTATTAAATGATACTCCAACTCCAAGAAGATCACAAAGAAATAACTTCTAGTTTATCGATAGATTACGAGGGGAAAATTTCTTATCTCTGGAGATACAGTGGTTTTGACAAGAAGTTTCATGAATTATCCTCATCATGTTCCAAGAAGGAGTCTATGCTGAAGTTTGAGGTAAAGAGTGCTCGACAAGTGACTAGTCTCTTAGAACAATAGAATACTAGATTGATGACTGAACTAGAGGACATCAGGAAGGTTGCTGATGCAGACCAAAGTGAATGTGCATAATTTCTAGATTATGAGAATGCTTGATTAATAGAGGAGTTAGGAAAATTGAGAAAATGCAAGGGGGGTCAATCTTCTAGGTAAGTTATTAGTGATCATCCGTCTATAGAAGATGAGACAACAAAGAAGACCTTAGCTGACCAAGAAAATCTCATCAAGAACCAATCGGCCAGCATTAAAAGGTTAAATGAAAAGGTTTATCGTCTCACTTATCATTTCTATAAAAAATCTTGTACCATACATATGAACGACTATGATGAAGCTCTAGAACATTTGGGAAAACAACATGAGCAAGCCCACAAAGAAGGCTTTATGTGGGGATGAATTAATGCTCTTACTCTAATCAAGGTGTTGAGAGAAAACATTCTTTGATATTGGCATGACCTTAGATGCTTGAATCAACCAACTCCTCCATTCAAGCTGGATACTTCATGAATCCCTAAGGATGTAATCCCCATTAGCCTGGTTAGAAAATTCCTTAGGGATTATGATCTTTACAGAGGCGATGTCCTTAGTTTTCCCTTGCACATGGTGGATAAGCCCATTTCTAGTAGTCAATCCAAGCTTAGAGAATTTAGATCAACTGTTCTTCTTTTTGTATTAGATGTTACTCTTACTAGAATGGAGAAAGCCCTTGGAAAATGCACAGTAGACTAAGCAGTTTATGTTTTTATTCTTTCCATGTAATGGTTCATGTTGAATATTTTCTTACAAGGATGCAAAGATATTTAAATATTTGAATAAAAACTTTTCCTTGAATAAAAATTGGATCGCTTTATTGTGTGATTGTGGCCAATCAGTAGTTTAGTCTTAGGATTATGTGGTTGACATTTGTCTAACTAATCTTCCTTACCGGTTACCAGTTCACATGAACTTGTTTTTCCATGTCTTTGGTTCTACTAACGTAGTTTTGTCGGTGGTCACTCAAATGAATCTTGTTGTTTTAACCAAGTGCTCGTGTAAGTTACCATTGGTGACCAAATATTTTATGAATTTTCCTTAATTCCATCTGGTACAACTTCTTATTCTTGATAATGAGAAGTCATACATAAAGTTTTATTTTTGGAACTTCTCATTCATCTCTTGTCAAAGACGAAGTCATACGTGAAGTTTTTAAGATTTTGAATATTTGAGACTAGTAACTGGTTAGTTAGTGATAATCTTTTCTCTTTGTTGTTTGAGACTGTACATCTCTCACTCCCCTAGAAAATGAAAATAAAATATGAAAAGAAAACCAACTTATTACGAAACTGGGTGATTGTTGATACCAAAATTAGTATGCTGATATAGACGAATAATAAGAAGACACGTGTCGATCTACGTGGCACAATAACAACGAGGAGGTTTATTTCCCCGACCAACCATACTCACTCCGAGCAGCAAGTGTACTCCGAGGAACTCCAACACTCCGATGAACTAAGGCGGTCCGAGCTGCATCTCGACCACAGCATTGATTACCAGATAACCAACAGTTCAACTGGTTCATTGAATTCTTATCATTGACGCACACGCTTAAGGGCATTAAATGTATTACCCTCTCATATGTATATCATTTAATGTATCACCCTTTCAGATGACAGCCTCAAGGCTATAAATACATTGTATCACCCTCATTCATGGGGGACCTGGATTTTCTTGATAGAATCACATATCGAGAATTCCAAAAACACTTAGCAATAAAAAAAATAGTGGACGTAGGCCATTCTTATAAGGCTGAACCACTTTAAAATTCTTTGCCTCATTTATATTTATCTATGATTAAATAATTAGAAGCAATCTAATTTTTTACATCAACAGATTGGCGCCGTCTGTGGGAATCGATTGTTGTTATCGTTTTTCACCAAAAATCATTCATCATCAATGGCAGATGATCCAGAATCCAGCAATCGAAACGCTGGAAATGCTGGAAATCTTCCAAATCCTTCTGTACCTCCAGATCTGGCCAAAATTATGATGAATCTGGTTCAAGGACAAACCGCCATGCAAGAGACAATACGACAACTCATACAAACCCTTCATGGCGGTGCACCTGCACATTCGGGACATCGAAGTGGTCAGAGGCAAACCTATTTACTTTCTTCACGATCCAGGCGTACAGATGCGTATCGTAATGAAGAATCTGATAATTTCTCTTATCAACCTGGGCAAACTTCGTCAATACGGGCTACAGATACTGATCAACGTATCACTCTCTCTCCAGAGAGACCCAGCGCCTTGGAAAGACTGAGCAGGGTGTCTCCTTTCAGTCGATTAGGACCTAGGAGTAATAAGAGTCCACCTAAGAATATGTCGAGGAGTTTTCGACAACCATCAGATCTAAGAGAAGGATCAGCACAATCACGACCAGTTGCTCGACAAGATAGGTCTCAGGAGGCTACTTCAGAACAATCAATTGCTCGAACTAATAAGCCCAAGGAAGGAAATGATTCTTGGAAAGGGTCCATTCAACGGTTGGAGGATAGATTGGGAGAAATGGCTAAAGCGAAGAATCCCCTACATCGAACTTTTGTTCAAGGGACACCTTTTGTCCAGGCCATTGTGGATTTTCCTACACCGTCAAAGTTTAAAGCCCCTGTGGTGACCCCCAAATACGATGGAAAGACAGATCCTGTTCTTCACATAGAGCAATATCAAGCTGCTGCCGACATCTATGCTGTCCCCGACGAGATGAGATGCAGAGCATTCTCAGGAACTCTTACTGGATCTGCTCAGATATGGTACAACAATCTTCCTCGGGGTAAGATTTCAACTTTCTTTCAGCTAGCCGAGTCGTTCATCGGCAATTTCTGTTTTGGAGCAAAGCCAGTAAAACGAGTAGCACACTTGTTAAGTGTTAGACAAAAATCTGGTGAGAGTACTAGAGATTACATAACTCGTTTCAATAATGAGAAGCTGGAAGTCATAGATTATGAAGAAAAGACAGCAATCACCGCCTTGATCAGTGGGTTGTTGCCTAATAAGTTGTATTACACTTTGGCCAAAGATCCACCTACAAATATGTCAGAGTTGATGGCAAAAGCGGCCAAAATCATGAATGTCGAGGAGGCTATGGCTGCGAAAAAGAATATGGATAAAGAAACCAAGGTGGAATTCGACAAATCTAAGATGAAAGAGCATAAGGGCAATGGCGGTGACAAGTATTCCAAAAATAATAAGTCGTCATGGGAAGTCCTGAAGAAATACGATAATTATACTCCTTTGAAAATGGGTATTAATCATGTCTTGGAAGAAATCAAGAATAACGAAGAAGTAAAGTGGCCAAAGAAACTGAGGTCAGACCCTGATACGAGGAATAAGGAGAAATATTGCGAGTTCCATAAGGATCGTGGCCATATGACTGAAAATTGCATAGCTCTTCAGAACGAGATTGAAACACTCATCCGAAGAGGAAATCTAGCAAAGTATGTTAATCGTGGAGGTGAAAGAAGAAATAATGACCGAACTAGAGAGAGGTCTAGATCTCCACATCAAGCAGAGGAGAAAAAGAAAAGGAACCATGAAGATGATCCAGATGATGACCCCGATCTTCCCAAGAAACCAAGGCAACCAGAACGAGAGGTATTTTCAATACGTTTTGGGCCATTTGATTGTAATGTTATTACAGGAGGAGATGCAGGAGGAGGAGACCTTACTGCAGAAAGAAAGGCTTACCTTGGAGAGGCTCAAGCTTGCTCGTACATTCAGCGAATAAATTTGGCTGAGGAGGATCGCCCGAGGAAGATAAACAAAGAGAAGTTGGTCATTGGTTTTTCAAAAAATGACCTTGCAGGTGTTCTTTACCCTCACGACGACCCTTTGGTGATCAAAATGAGGATGAAAGAAGTAGTGATTTCAAGGGTTCTGGTAGATAATGGTAGTTCGGAAGACATCATGTTTTACTCATGCTTTGACAGTTTAAATTTAAAATTATCTCAATTGAAGCCTTATCACAGACCTCTCCTGGGTTTTGCTGGCGAGAAAGTTTTTCCACTTGGGACGATCAAGTTGGATATATTCATTGGAACTTGGCCTGCTTGTCGAACAGAAAGAATACGCTTCTTTGTGATGGATAAGAATGTGCAATCATCTTACAACATCATCATGGGAAGAGTTGGTTTGAAGAAATTCGAAGCAGTTCCATCTACAGTACATCAGTGCTTAAAATTCCCAACAAATTTTGGAGTAGGAGTTGTGAAAGGTGATAAAAAAGTAGCTCGGGAATGCTATTATTCATCTGCCGAGCAAGAGGAGCTTGAAGAGTTAAGGAAAAAGACTACTACCTACCAGGTGGATGAAGGTACAGAAATTGAAACACTGGATCCTAGAGATGAATCCCAACTTGTAAAAGTACAGGTGGTGGAATCTACAGAAAATATTATTCTGGACGATGAACACCCTGAACGAACAACTCAGATAGGTTCATCGTTGGATGCTTCGATAAAACAGGAGTTGATAACTTTCTTGAGAAACAGAAAGAAAACTTTTGCATGGAGTCATGAAGATATGCCAGGAATAGATCCAAACTTCTTATGTCATGAGCTCAATGTGAATAAGGAGATCAAGCATGTAAAGCAGAGAAGAAGAGTATTTAGTCCCGAGAAGAATCAAGCTATACAATAGGAGGTCGAGAAGCTTCAGAAAGCCCAATTCATTGAATATGTGAAATATCCAGACTGGTTGGCAAATATAGTGATGGTAAAGAAGAAAAACAATAAATGGAGAATGTGTGTTGATTTCACCGATCTCAACAAGGCATGCCCAAAGGATCACTTTCCATTGCCCATAATTGATCAACTAGTGGACGCTACCTCGGGACACGAGCTGCTCAGCTTCATGGATGCTTACTCTGGCTATAATCAGATCAAAATAAAACCTGAAGATAGGGAAAGTACTTCTTTTATTACCCCTAGGGGAACTTATTGTTATAATGTTATGCCTTTTGGTTTGAAAAATGCAGGAGCGACATACCAGCGGCTGATGAACAAGGTTTTTGACGAACAAATCAGTTGCAATATGGAAGTCTATGTCGATGATATGCTGACAAAGAGCAAGAAAGCTGCTGATCATCTAGTTGACTTAGGTCAGACCTTTGATCAACTGGATAAATACCAAATGAAGCTTAACCCGACGAAGTTCACATTTGGAGTACGAGAAGGAATGTTCCTCGGGTACATCGTCAACCAACAAGGCATTGAGGCGAATCCAGAAAAGATCAAAGCTATTTTAGGGTTGCGATCTCCAACGACGAAGAAAGAGGTGCAGAGTCTTACAGGACGAGTTGTAGCGCTCAACAGATTTGTATCCCGAGCAACTGATAGATGTCTCCCATTCTTCAAAACACTTCGAAAAACTTTTGAGTGGAATGATGAATGTGAAAAAGCCTTTCAAGACTTGAAGAAATATTTGGGAGCACCTCCACTATTGTCCAGGCCAATAATGGGAGAAAAGTTGTACTTGTACCTGGCAGTATCAGAGAATGCAGTCAGCTCGGCATTGATTAGAATGGAAAATGGAGTCCAGAAGCCAATTTATTACACAAGTAAGGCTTTCAGAGGTGCAGAGATCAAGTACCCAAAGCTGGAAAAATTGGCATTGGCATTAATTGAGGCAAGTAGAAGAATGAGGCCATATTTCCAGGCCCATACCATCGTCGTGTATACCGACATGCCATTGAGACAAGCCCTTCATAAGCCAGAAAAATCAGGGAGACTGATGTACTGGGCAATAGAGCTCGGTGAATATGATATTGTGTATGAACCCAGATCATCACTAAAAGGGCAGGCTGTAGCAGATTTTATAGCAGAGTTTATTTATCCTGATGCCCCCGATGAACAAAAGTTGCTAGCTGATCGACCTGTGGATGTTACAGGATCAACAAACATAAGCTCAGACCAACTCCGGTTGGTAAAAGGGCTTGTGGATGTAGAAAAATCATCAAATTCGAACTCAGACCAACTCCGGTTGGTAAAAGAGCGAGAAAAGATGGTCAATGAAGAGCGAGAAATACCAGGGGAGGATGAAAGGAAACAACAAATATTTCACCGAGGAACTTTATCAGATAAGAAATTTGAAGACGAGTTACCTATATGGAGATTATATGTAGATGGGTCATCTTGCACAACAGGTTGTGGAGCAGGGATTGTTTTGAACACACCAGACGCGATTAACATGGAGTACGCCCTGCGATTCCAATTCAAAGCTTCCAATAATGAGGCTGAGTATGAGGCCATGATAGCAGGTCTTAATTTAGCAAAGATTATGGAAGCGCAACAAGTGTTGGTATTCAGTGATTCTCAATTAATTGTGAATCAAATGATGGGAACATATGCAGTTAAAGGAGAATTAATGGTCAAGTATCATGCAAAGGTGATGGAGTTGTTGGAAGAATTTGATGCCATTCAGTTGATCAGAATACCAAGAATGGAAAATGCACAAGCAGACGCACTGGCCCGACTAGCATCAGCTACTCGTACCAAGCTGCGAAGAACGATACCAATTGAAGTATTAGAAAGTCGGAGCATAGATGAAGACCTGACAATGGATATTATTACCCTTGATTTAGGACCATCTTGGATGGATCCCATCAGGGCATATATTGAGGAGGGAGAGTTACCGGAGGATAAGCTCGCTGCCAAGAAATTGAAGTTTTAAGTTGCTTGGTATGTACTAACTAATGGTGTTTTGTATAGACGAGGAATTATGGCAGGTTTGCAAAGATGTGTACATCCCTCCGAGGTGAAAGAATTGATTGAAGAGATCCATGAAGGGTCCTGTGGAGCCCATGTAGCAGGTCGGACACTTTTGCAAAGGGTGATGACGCAGGGGTATTACTGGCCAACGATGAGGGCTGATTGTATAGCCTATGCTAAGAAATGTGATAAGTGCCAACGTTTTTCCTCCATCCGACGAACTCCAAAAGCATTGTTGACACCCATAACTTCCCCTTGGCCATTTGCTATGTGGGGAATTGATTTGGTTGGACCACTGCCAACGAC
Source organism: Sambucus nigra (assembly GCA_949130495.1). NCBI lineage: Eukaryota > Viridiplantae > Streptophyta > Magnoliopsida > Dipsacales > Adoxaceae > Sambucus > Sambucus nigra. The sequence goes on from OX422217.1 coordinate 36,656,415, forward strand.
CCGAGGAAGATTCAAGTACCTCGTCGTCGCAGTGGATTATTTTACTAAGTGGGTAGAAGCTGAGCCACTTATTGATATGACATATGAGAAGGTGTATCAGTTCATTTGGAAGAACATCATCTGCCGATATGGTCTCCCTCATGCCTTCATCACAGACCATGGAACACAATTTGATAACGAGGAGTTTGCCGCCTATTGTCATCAGTCAAACATTTTGAAGACTCATTCAGCACCAGGCCATCCTCAAAGCAATGGACAGACTGAAGTGACGAACAGAACATTACTAAATGGTTTGAAGAAGAGGCTAAGTGAGGCTAAAGCTAATTGGATTAATGAGCTATAGTCAGTATTATGGGCTTATCGAACAACTCCCCGAGCAGCAACTGGAGAATCACCATATATGCTGGCATTTGGAAGTGAGGCTGTAATACCTGCTGAGTTGGGTCTTCCAACACACAGAGTGCTGAACTTCAATTCCCCAGTCAGCGACTTGATGAGAAGATTAGATTTGGACATGCTCGAGGAGGTTAGAGAAGAGGCAGCCATTAGGAATGCTGCTTACCAACAACGAACAGCTCTGTTCTACAACAAGAGGGTGAAGAAATGCGACTTAAAAAAAGGAGATTACGTGCTAAAGAAGGTCATTCAGAAGCACAATAAGTTAGAAGCAAACTGGCATGGACCTTACCGAGTTACAGAAGTTGTTCGACCAGGAACTTACCGAATAGCGACTCTAGAAGGAGAGGAATTTAAGAATTCATGGAATGCTGAACACCTACGCAAGTATTATCAGTGATGTAAAATGTAAAGCAGTTCCATCAATATGAATAAAACGATGATATTTCGCCATCTTCTCTCCTTTTATTGAAAGTTTTTCGGGGAATACTAGTGTGCAACACTACGCTGCTCAGCAGTAAAGACAACACGATAGTTCAAACCCAGACCAACTCCGGTTGGTAAAAGGGCGAGAACAAACCATACTCCTTTGGTTAGGAGGCGTACACTAGCTCAGACCAACTCCGGTTGTTAAAAGAGTGAGTGGACATGATAGTTCGAACCCAGACCAATTCCGGTTGGTAAAAGGCAGAGAACAAACCATACTCCTTTGGTTAGGAGGCAATAGTTCGAACCCAGACCAACTTCGGTTGGTAAAAGGGCGAGAACACGATATTCCTAAAAATACCAGCTCCGGTTGGTTAGGAAACCATACTCCTTTGGTTAGGAGGCTGACACTGGCTCAGGCCAATTTTGGTAAAAGGGCAAGTGGACATGATAGTTCGAACTCAGACCAACTCCGATTGGTAAAAGGGCGAGAACAACATTCCTAAAAATACCAATCTCGGTTGGTTAGGAAACAAGATATGCTCTCAAATGCCAACTGAACCAAGTATGGTTGGTCGGGGATAAAAACCCACTAACTGTAGTTGGTCGACGAGGAGAATTTATCGACCTTGGTTGGTCGGACACATTTTATGAAAAAGACAAAAATTTACCAAGTATGGTTAGTCGGGGATAAACTCTCATTAACTATAATTGGTCGACGAGCACAGTTTAACAACCTTGGTTGGTTGGAAAAATTTTAAACACTTTTACTCACTACTTTATTATTAGGTGATTGAGCAATATTGCTATAAAGCGTTTTAAACATTGTTATGCAAGCACAAATATAAAGTGTTTGACAAATACAAGACAATAGCAATACAAAGTTGCGAACAAAAATGAAAGTCTTTCATTAAAATTCAAAATAAATTACAAGTTACATTGATAATTACATGGATATGTATACTAACTGTTACATCAGAAATTCCTATTCTATTGGTTTTTCTCCTCAGCTTTCGATACAGGTTCCTCGCCAGCAGACGGATCATTTAAAGACTGAGGAGAATTAATGAAGTTCAAGTCCTTCAGCATCCTGACGTTCATCATAGAGGGTCGATCTAGAAGATGCTCGGGACGAGATACTTCAAACTGAGAATGTAAATTGTAGTCGCCGAGGTATTTCGCAATTAAGCCTCGAGGAATGGCGCGAGATGGGATCCACTCCATGTCCAAATTGAAAGGTGGCACAGGCAAGTCAAGTACCCCAGGATCATAATAGTCCCACAAATAGTGTCCTTGTTCGAGCTTCAGCATGCCCAAAGCATTCAACCAGCCTTGTTTGTAGCCCTCATTATTGGCATTCTGGATACGATCATCTAAATGGAATAGCGCTTCGTTGTATCCATCCATCCAGAACTCCCTGGGCTGTTTGTGGAATTGAAATGTTAGCCTTTCAAGCTTCTCGTGGAGACTGTTGACAAAAAGCTCATTAGTCTTCAACACTGATTTCTTTGCAGAAAGTTCTAGTTCCAATTCTCTAACTTTCTTGGACAGTTCAGACAAGGCTTGATTCTTTGCCATCAATTGGAAGGCTTGGTTTTCCAACGCTGATTGAGTACGAGCTTCTTCAACAGTACGACGAAGAGCTCTTGGTCGTCCCCGAGCAGGTTGAGTACTTTGTTCCTCGATAACATTCTGAACAACTCTTCCTGGTCCACGAGAACCTCTTCCTCATCCCCGAATAGTAGTAGAAGGCCGAGATCTTCTCAAAGCCTCTAACTCTTCTCGCAACTTGGCATTTTCCACTTCTAAAAATGAGAATCCTTCATCGGTGTCTGGTACCAAGGTAGTGGAAGATGAAGCAGCAGACCTCAGCTGAGCTAGTTCTTTTTGCAGATTGTTATTTTATTATTCCAATAACTCAACAATTTGCCTATGCCCTTCGACATCTGCTTTCAATGTTCTCTCTCTCACTTCATAGCCAGCAAGCATCTTGTCGTAGCCTATTTCATCATGAAGTTGTTTGATTTTCTTCTCATACCCTTCGTGAAAAAGAGCTGAAGACTCTTTATACTACTGCTGAAGATCATCGAGAGTACCTTGCAAGTCTTCAATCATTTCATAATAAGCCACATTATTGCCTACAGTGCGATCAAGAAGACATTTTAAGTATTGATATGCCTCCACTGCTTGGTCTGAAGCATTTTGACCAAGAATCTCTACAATCTGGGATTTCTCCAAGTCAGTGTGGCCAACCTTAAAATATTCATTACATTGTCGAAGCAAAGCTGTGTCATGGGCAGACAGCAATTCCATTCTAGCCATAAACTAGTAAAGAAGAGAAGGCAAGAGTTAATAAAAAAGCAGACAGAACATCAACAACGTAGAGGAACAAAAAAGGTGTTTTTTATTACATCATAGAAAGAAGTACAGTGTTCAGAGTACAGTGACAAAAGAAAATAAAACAAATACCGAACAACTTCACACCTTTTCCTTGTCTCCCAAGACTTTCTCGGGAGGCTGGGACGAGGAGCTTGGTTGCTCGGTAGGAACAATAATTTGGATCGCAGGAGCTGGAACTTGTTCAGGTGGAGCAGGCAGAGACGAAATCTCCTCGGTGACTGTCTGAATAAGTTATGAGGCAAGGACTTGATCACCCATTGCCATTGAAGACTCCTCAGATGCAGCTTCGTCTTCTTCCTCATCTTCAATTCTAGGAGGGGGACCAGGAAGATGCTGTTGAAACAGCTCAGAATCCTCGTTAACCTTCAATTCTTGCAGGGCAGCAACCCAACCATCTAGGAAGTATTTAAGACTCCCATATTGCACTTGGGTCATCATGGCTGCTACCCCCCTGTCCCATCCTTTGTCCCAACCAGTGCGGAAAGATTTTTTCACCGCCACTTTTCTTTTTATTTTCTTCGAGGAGAGCTTCTCAGATAGAAGATCCTCGGTGGCCTTCAACTTAGCTTCTATCTCCTCCTTCTGGCGATTTACTTCTCGCAGAAGGGTTAGCTCTTCCTCAGCCAATTTAAACTTATTTTTAAGCTCCCCAAAGTTCGTGAGCTTCTCGGCATACTTCTTGTTCTCTTTCTCCAAATCTTTCACTTTATTTTCCAAACCTTTGGAAACTTCAACAAGCTGCACCTTCTCTGCCTCAGCTGCAGCCAACTTCTTCTCCCAAACTGCCTTATCAGTAAGGTATTTCTGGCGAGATTCCTCCAAGGACTTGGTAGCTTCTTCCAGAGCTCCCTCCACACTGGACGAGGAGCAAGAATCTTTGATTGATTCATCCTTCTTGAGGATTATGTTAAAGCAGCTCGTCAACTGTAAACAGAAAAAGAAAACAAAAGTCAGAAACAAATATGAGAAATAACAAAGGAAAATATGAAAAGTTCAAAGTAGAGGTACTTATTGAAGCAAGATGACGAGCAGCCAAAGAAGTAACCATGTCCCGAGTAAGGTTATCTTCATTACCTTGCACCTCGGGAATGGTCAAGGATTTTGCCGAGCTCATGTCAGAACTCGAGGGAATAATAGTTGGAACACCAGCTCCACTAGCTTGGAGCTGGGGAATGGTTTCAGAAAAACTAACCGAGGAGGATTTCTTCAGTCTCCTCGGTGGCAGTTCAACAGTTTCAACCAAAGAAGAGCTTTTGGTTGGGGAGATGGTGATCAATTCCACAGGTGCATCCTTCTTGTTAGGAGCCACTGGGGGTTTCTCGGCAGCCTTCTGAGGAGCAACAGAAGAGGCAGCATCCACTTTCTTTGTTCCCTTTTGAACATCATTCTTGTTTCTTTTTCCATCTTCAGCAGAGGTAGTCTCCTCAAAGATAGCAGGAACTCTTCTTTTGCCCATTTTATGACTCAGAGGAATGTGAGATTCTGGAGAAGAGTCCTCAGGAACTGGCGCTGGTTCACTAGTGCTGACCACAGGATGAGCAGTAAAGGATGATGTATAGCTCCTGTACTGCAACAAGTATGAAGCAGACCTGATGGGCTCGTCTACAACTTTCTGATGCAAACTCCAGATATGTTTCAAATGCTTAATATTAACTTCTGATTCTTTTGGAGTCTTTCTTTTGCTATCAATTGCAAACAAATACATATTGAAATGACAATCACACATTTATTCAAACATAATGAAATCATAATTTCAGAAATAAAATAAAATGGAAATAACCTATCCCATTGCCATATGGAGGGCATTTGGGACCTTCATATACTTCATCTCCAATCAAAGGGGCATGTTGCCAATTTTTGATAACTACCCCATGTTCAAAATAATCCCTATTAGCATCAGGGAGGTTGACTACTAAAGCCCTATTCAAAAATCTGGTTTTTAAATAAAAAACATTATCTACAACAGCCCATCTATAACAGTACATAATCTCAGGAATTCCTATACGGGTTCCGTGAGTTTGATTTAACCTATACACCCCATTAACTATTCTCCATGTGTTGGGGGATATTTTTGCAGGAACAACATCGAAATAATGACAGAACTCTAAGCACAAAGGGTTTGGTGGAAAAGAGAATCAACATTCAGCAATAAATAGGCTGGGGAACCAATGTCCCTCAGCCAAACGAAAATAATCAAAAGGCTCAGATAGATCCTCCAGAGTTACCCAAGATGGAATAGAAAAATCAGAACGGAATTTCTCAAGAGATTCAATAACATAAACCATGGTGAATAAAAGAAATGAAGAAGAAGTAAGAAGATCTTACAGGAAAAAGGGAGATCTGTTGACAACGAACGAAGAAAAGGATGAACGCACAAGAGAGAGAAAGACTATGAAAACTCGAAAGCAGAAATTGGAAAAGGTAGAAGACGATGGGATTACCTATGAAGCTTAAATACTTTACCTTGGGAAACGACGAAAGAAATGATTACAAAAAAAGAAACTATTACGCTACCGGCGGCTAAAAGGACAAAAAGTGCACGAAGATCGAAGCGCTTATAAAAATTCAAAAAGGCGGATTCTGCGAACCAGGAAAGTCATTTAATATTGCCATATACCGAGAAAGAATGTTCCATATTCCTTAAAGTTCGAAAAATGAAACAGTGGGGGATTCTGTTGATACCAAAATTAGTATGCTGATATAGACGAATAATAAGAAGACACGTGTCGATCTACGTGGCACAATAACAATGAGGAGGTTTATTTCCCCGACCAACCATACTCACTCCGAGCAGTAAGTGTACTCCGAGGAACTCCAACACTCCGATGAACTCCTGAACTCCGAGCAACTAAGGCGGTCCGAGCTGCATCTCGACCACAGCATTGATTACCAGATAACCAACAGTTCAACTGGTTCATTGAATGCTTATCATTGACGCACACGCTTAAGGGCATTACATGTATTACCCTCTCATATGTATATCATTTAATGTATCACCCTTTCAGATGACAGCCTCAAGGCTATAAATACATTGTATCACCCTCATTCATGGGGGACCTGGATTTTCTTGATAGAATCACATATCGAGAATTCCAAAAACACTTAGCAATAACAAAAATAGTGGACGTAGGCCATTCTTATAAGGCTGAACCACTTTAAAATTCTTTGTCTCATTTATATTTATCTGTGATTAAATAATTAGAAGCAATCTAATTTTTTACATCAACAGTGATCTTTATTAAAAGTATAAAGGAGTTACAGAAAAAGTATGATATTACATTTCAACTGATTACTGATAATATTTTCTTAGGCGTTTGGTATTCCATGGGTTCTTAAATTATTCTCCTTCCACAATTTCCAAATGATAAGTACTTGGCCGGACAACTGCAAAAATGTAGTGTGGACTATGCCAATTTACCTTTAATTTGTTTTCTTTCTGGAGAACCTTCTTGAACACGTAGTCTCCCTCTTTAAGGTTTCTAGGCCTGACCATCTAATGTAAAACCTAGAATTCCACTGATGGTTTACTACGATACATTATTTTACATTTTCTATGAGTTCCTCAACTATGTCTAAATCTAACCTTCACATGAGATAACTCTTCAGAGAATTAAATATGAGTACTCTATGATTGGTCAAACCAATATCTATTGGGATCACTCCTTCTGGACCAAATGCTAACATGTAGGGAATCTGACTGGTGGTTGTCCCCAGCGTGGTCTTATAAGCCTAGAGTATGCTTTGCTGCTCATTGATATGGCTTCCCTTGGAATCATCTAACTTTTCTTCATTCCGTCAAGCAAATATTTATTTGTCACCTATGTTTGGCTATTGCACTAAGGGTATCCTGGAGTAGAATGGAATTTTTGGATCTTGGACTGGATACAATAATCTTCAAACTCCCAATTATCAAATTGTGTGATGTGGTTGGTGAAGAAGGAATATGGCATACCTTATCGGTATATAATGTCCTTCTATATAAATGGGAATACTTTCTCATAGGGCATGTATACCAGACACTCAGATTCCATCCACTTAGTGAAATAGTCTATAGAAACGACCAAGTATTTGAACCTTCCTCCCATATTAAAAAATGGGCTGACGAAATCAATTACCCATATGGTAATGGTCTATAGGGATATGATCGGAATGAACGCAACTATAGGTGTTCTGTGAATGGTAGCAAACCTTTGGCATTTATCATAAAAGTCTTGCATAAGCAGCACAATTTGCTTTCTTAGTTTTCTAATGATACCTTTATATGGCTTATCCCTTGACTAATGATCTTCCTATCGAATGCTCCCCATAAGATCATTCATGAATTTCTTTAATTAGATTTTGTACCTCGGCAGGATGGACACATCTGAAAAATGCAATAATGAATCCACTCTATATAGAATTACACCTTCCACAACATAGCCGACTAATTTATACCTTAGTTTCCTTGCTTCTTTTGAATGGACCGGTAGGATACCCTTCTCAATGTACACCTTTATTGGATCCATCCATGAGGGACCCAAATCTAAAGCAATGAGGTTGATGTTTTCTTCATCAACGCTCGGGTGTTTTGCATGGCAGCATACCAACAGCGAACTCCTCGGTTCTACAATCAGAGGGTCAAGTTGAGCAACCTTAAAGAGTGAGACTACATGTTAAAGAAGGTAATATAAAAAGATAACTAATTAGAGGCAAGTTTTCTTAGTCTATATCGCATTTTTACAGTTGTTTGACTACGTACTTATCAATTGGAGACCTCGGAAGGAGAACAATTCAAGAACCCATGGAATGCCAAACACCTAAGAAAATATTTTTAGTAATCCGTTGATATGTAATATCTTATTATATATGTAACTCGTTTATACTTTCAATAAAGAACGCCCAGTTTCGTAATAAGTCGATTTCCTTTTCATATTTTATATTTAATTTTTTCAGGAGTGGGAGATATACAATCTCAAACATTAACGAATAAATAAAAGACAAGAAAAATAGGGGTTCTTACCACGAAACAAAAAACAACAACTCCTCTCATATAAGGCATAGTAAAAGCTTGAGAAGGAGGAGAAGAGTTTGAAATTCAAGGTGAGAAAAATAAGGGGGAAACAACATTTAATAGGACTCTATGACGTCCCTTGAGCTACACATATTAAAATGATTAAGTATATCACGGCTTCACATTTCGACGGCGTCTCGGTTCCCAAAAAAAGAAAAATGACCAGCGTACCACCAGTTGGTTTGCTATTTTTGGTACTATTTACAAAATTGCCACTGGACAAAAGATGACAACTAGAAATTTACAAGTCCTAGAAGTCGACAACCAACTAGACGCTTCAAGATAGCCGAGAAAATCCTGACAAATAATACTCCATCCTTTCAGTCACTAACTTGCTCCAATAAAAAATGAAGTATTAGTGGCTTTAATTGTTAAAAATAAAATGACTAGGTAGACCAATAAAAAGGTGACACCTGTCACCGTACTCAGTTGGTCTAGATGCGACAGGTTGACATGGTCACTGTTATTATCTCCCTGGTCGACGTGCTAGCCGACCACTCTCAAGAATATGAACAGTCAATGATATGAGCTGACACACGTGAGACTCTCAATAGACACCATGCCCATACACGCGAATAATATCCTATTGCTAATTGTAATGTAAGGTGTAAATACCTAATGTATAAAGGTATTCCGCCTCTTCATCTTCTAATTACTATAAATAGATCATTGCATTTCTTATCTAAAAGAAACTAAAAATAGTTTATCTAAAACCATAGAGAGTTCATGAGAGGCAGGTGCTAAACCCTAATACTTAGTGACATCGTACTTATGGATATAAACACCTCATTGGGATGAACCATGTAAAAACCTTATGTCCTTTTCTTTGTCTCTCATGGCCTCTCTTGAGAGAGTGAATTCCCATCGTAGTAATCAGTGGATCTGAATGATGAGGTCATGCTAGGGCTGTAAGATCGATCGTTGGTAGATCTAGAACCTAGATCTTCTCCTTTCTTGTCTAAGTTGCCTATCCCCATGGAGGCAAAATATCTCCTCAGGTGGCGGGACAAATTGGGGTCCTGGTTTGGATCATCTAAGTTATATATCTCACAGTCTTTTGCATAGCTTCTTAAACCTTGGCTATGTTCATCATAATTCCTTATAGATCATTTATACAAGGAGGGGCATAAGAGTTGAAGGCCTCGCCATTAGTGTCACTACCCTATGGATTGTCTACCATTTTTCAATACTTGATAGCAAGTGACTGAAAATTTTCTTCTTGATGGAAAATAAGTAGAAAACAACATTAAATTGTCATTTTCCACAAATGATGCCAATCTGTTGGTGTCAAAAATTGGTTTGCTGATTAGGATGAGTCTTAGATTAATAAAGCCAATTATTATCAACCACATATAAAGTATGAAAGATATAAAATACAAAGGGATGAGAGAAAAAGAAATGGACATAGGGTTTTTACGTGGTTCAACCTAATGAGGTTCTTACATCCACGGGTACAATGTCACTAAGTATTAAGGTTTAGTACCTGCCTCTCAGGAACTCTCTAGGGGTTTAGATAAACTATTTTCAGTTGCTTTTAGCTGAGAGGGGTAGTGAGATATTTATTGTAATAAGAAGATGAAGAGGTGGAAAACCATTATACATTAGGCATTTAAACCTTTACTTTACAATAAGCAGTTGTATATTATCCATGCTCATGTGTGTTGTGACTGTTGAGAGTCTCACATGTGTTTGTTCACATTACTGACTGTTCATATTCTTGAGGGTGGTCGACTAGCGTGCTGACCAGGGAGATAATAACGCTAACCATGTCTACCAGTCGTATCTAGACCCACGAGTATAGTGATGGGTGTCACTATTTTATTGGTCCACCAGGTCATTTTAATTTAGGTTACAACACATGTCATTCGAGAGGACTAATTGTTATATTTTTTTATTTAAAATATGACATGTATGTTGATCTATTTCTTATTGATGATTATTCTAAGAGTTATAATTTTGACTTCAAGAATGTGATCTCGGGCGACCTTGAACCAGATTCACGTGGTGTGTTTATTTATTATTTTCTTTCGTTTATTTTTCTTAATTTTCCTTTTCTTTATATCTTTTATTACCATGACCCCTAATTATTTTGGTTATTACTTGGTAATGGTGATAAATGTCATGACTTTGTATATTATCAGTAGGCCTATGTTTCGATCGAGACGGATAGGAAAATGCCTCTTCAGGAAAGAAATCATATTTTTTCAAATTTAAAAAAATTATTTCGATTTTCAATTCGAGTTTTTGGAAAATTAAATAAATTCTGAATCTAGATAAAACGAGAAATCATTAAAAATTGGAAAATTTTGAAAATTCACGTAATATATTGAAAATGCAAATTTTTTGGAAATTTCAAATTTTAAAAAAAATATTTAGGATTTTTTATTACTCGAAATTATCATTTTAACTAAACATAAAAAAGGGATTAACCAAACATGTAAATACATAAGGATTTGATCCATGTTTCCATTTGTGTAGAGGTTAGGAGCAGAATATCTTTATAGAGCACTACTTTGGAACCCTCATCCTCTCCCAATCAATGTGGGATATAAGAAAGTTTTAAAAAAATGGAAAAAAAATCAGAAAATACAATGTAATTCGAAAAAATAAAAAATGATTCGAAAAAATCGAAATTCAAAATTATTTCCAATTTGCAATACGATTTTAAAAAAATTGGAAATCGAAAACTAAATATCCATTCTGAATTCGGAATAAATCTCATCGAAAATTGAAACAATTGGAAATTAAAAAAAAAACAAGGCCCTAATTATTAGTTTTATTTCTAGACTTTTCTATTTTATTTTATAGGTTATAAATTTTTCTCTCTTAGTTTTATTTTTATAGAAAGTGGCACTTTTTAGTTTTGGTCCACAGTTTCAGAGGCAAACTTGGAGCTTACGGTAATATACTTTCATTCTCTCACTTGCTTTACTCTATGTTTATATTGTTATATATATTTCTTAATGGGGTTAAACATTAAGGATAATGTTTTGTTTAGGTATGGGGGTAAGGGGAAGTATCTTTTATACCGATAATGCTTATCTTTTAGAGAAAAAAATGAAATAAAATTAAAAAGTTTGGGGAAAAATAAAAATAAAATCGATAACGATTTTCAATAAAATTGAGTTGTAAAACGATTTATTAATATACAATTATTTCATGGATCTCTCGTCTTATAAAATTTTTACACAATAGCAATTAATATGATCGAAAATGGATATTGAGATGAATGTTAATATGCTTAATGAATAAATGTGAAGATTTTAACCCGATGAGATTTTGCATCATTCGTCATTTCTAAGAGATTTAAATCAATCCGAGTTAAAATAACTCAAACTTCTCTTCTATGATAAATTCTTCGAAGATCTCAAATTTTTTTGTTTTGTTCGATTACTGAAAACAAACATCAAATTGTGAATCTTAAGTTGACTTGAAACATAAATTAATTTAATACAACTTGAGAAATGAGATTAGGCCATCGTTTGAAAGTGCCAAATTAAGTCGTAACTGACATTTTTACATTATTTCATTTCAAGCCCATTTGAGCTAAAAAAAAAAATAATCCTTTTATTGAAAACTCATTATCCCACCTAACTCCAACTGGGAGTTTGAAGTCATTGAAATAAGTCATACCCATTTTTATGAGAATACTAGGGTAAAATTACGGTAGAAAAAAGTCCAAAAAGAAAAGCAGTCTGCAAGAATAATACTTGAAAATAAAATAGAGAAAAAATGGAAAAAGAAAGAAAGAGAGAAAATGAAAGGGAAAAAAAAGTGAGCTTGAAAAAAAAAAAAAAAAAAAAGTAAGAGAAAAGAAAAATAAAGGTGAGAAAAAGTAGTTAAAAGTCAAAATACTTAAAATCTATATATTCTCATAAAAATTTTGAACTCTGAATACCATTCTTTCTAACTGGAAACCTAAACCCATAATACAACTGAAGAGACCCTAATCGATCTCATGGGAAGTATGTTATATTGTGGAAATAATAAGTAATACCCCGTATTTCTAATTAATTAAAATTGAATTAATTCGGGTAATCCTAAATTACACAGGTAACATAATTTAACAAAATTAAATATAATATGATAATTAAAATATTAATCGGAGAGAAAATGATTAATGTTTATTGAATATAATTACTAAGTGAATACATATTTTGCGTCATAGCAAGTGATAGTGACGTAAAAGGAATATATCTCAACCGTGTGTTAGGGGGTAGACTATATGAGGTCGAGATAGAAAATTATTGGAGAGTGACTCGGATGACGATTTTGGGGTCACGATTGAGTCCTAAAGGGTTAAAATAGTCGGAATAGTGTACTCGGTGGTAGTATTTAGGTCCTGGATAAAGTTTAGACCAAACCAACACCACGAGAGGGAATTTCAATCATTCAAGAGTTTATGGTAGAGGGCACTCCAAAAATTGAAGGAATATTTTATACAATAGGAGTGTAAGGCTTGGGATATTGCAATCCTAAGAGAGGAGAGGCCATAGGAGAGAAATGAGAGAATAACCTAGTCTTTATCACATTCCTCCCTTCACAAAATTGCCAAAACTTTTGATCGGAAGGGAGTGAAGGCATCCTCATCACACTCAACACAAAATCAGACCTGCTACTAATGAGTTACATTACCCATGTAGCGTAGGACTTTGATTTGATGATAATAAATTATAATCTTGGGATTTAATGAATAAAACTCATGATACGGGATAAGATTGCATGTAGAATGAATTCACATATGTAGAGGACACGAAATAAAAATATATGCGAAAGTTATTATGGGAGAAATCTAGTTTAATACCCCTTACTTTTGAGTAATTATTTTTATATTAGTTGCCATGGGGATCAGTCATTTAAAATAACTAAAAATTGAATTAAATATTAATATGTATGACGTAAGAGTTAATATTTATTAGTATTTCATATTTACTATTACATGAATGTAAATAGTGTAATATTATATTATGATGCGTCTTTGCACTTGAAAGCGACGGTTATGGCTTATATCCCAATCGGACTATTTAAGTAAGGTAATATGACGTTGGGATAGGAAATTATAAACGATATCTTGAATGTTAGCTTAGAGGGCACGGTTAGTCCTGGAACGGCTGAGATAGTCAAAATAAGTGTCGGGGGTGTTTTTGGGTTCCAGGGCACTTTTGGCTAGTTACGACTCAAATATGAAGTTACGAGTCATTTTAAGTATGTAGTAGCATTTAATGTTAGACTTAAATTTATCTGGGATATTTTGGGTATTTAGTCTTGCAAGAGCAATTAAAGCTCATTTGTGTTTATCCTAGAAAGAGAAAGAGAGAGGAGAAGAGCTTGAGACAAAGAAGAGAAAGAGAGGAATTGGTGATTTGAGCTTGGAATCGTTTCAACAAGGAGGAATCCGAGACTTCAATCTTTAGGAATTTTTTTTAACTTGCATAGATGTGTGATTGTGTGTAAATAAATTGTATAAATTGTTAGTGTTCATGAGTTTAAACCATTTGTGGATTTTGGTGAGTTTTATGTTTAAACCCTTATGCATATTATGTAAACATGATTGAGGAGTTCATAATGGTGAGTTACCATGTAGTAATGATTTGTAGATGATGTTGGTTGATGATGTTGGGTTTAGATAGAAGAAGAAGGGTTTGGGGATTTAGGGTTCATATAAACCTGTAGCCAAAACTGGGGTGTCTGACACAAGAGAATCGATTCTCCCTTGGAGAATCGATTTGGTAAAATGGTAGGCTTTAGGTCTTAGTTAGCGAATCAATTTGGGAAGTCCAAATCGATTCGTAAACTTAGGATAAAGATTGATTCTTTCGACTGAATCAATTCGTCCAGGGTGAATCGATTCGAAAATAGTGTTATTTTACTAATTTTTCTACCTTTGTTTCTACTCCTTTCCACGTGGGTTTAAGGCTTAGGGACCTTCTCGTATGATGTATTATAGATTATTATGGTCTCACCTAAGGGGAGTGATACCATAGGATAGTAAGGGGGTGTCCGGGCTTATTTTTGGGGATTAGTTACGAGTGCATAATGCCTCATTTCCTTAAGTAAATGGTTGTAGGACTAGTGTAGAGTCGGTTAGTGTCGTTTTGACTTTTGGGGGCTAGTATGGGAGTGTTTATACCTTGTAGATTAATTCCATTATACACATGTGGTTTCAAAATTAAGAATTGGGTGTTCAAACTAATATACCTTGTGACTGTGGCATATATGTACATACCTCTCTAAATGCTATCATAAAGGAAGTTACGCGAAAGAGGTGAATCTCCTAGCTAATAATGCAGGGAGAGTATAGTCCTTAGGCCATAGCACTAGTTGCTACATTGTGTGATTGTTTATTCGAGGTGAAGTAATTCCGGGTAGGGTTATGCCTCATTGTCATAGGTATATGGACGCTTCCCATGCATTGTGATTTAAGGTACCCAGGTGATCATGAAATTAGGGCCTGGAAGATGATAGAAATTAGAGAATTCATCCAGTGGGGTAATTCCCGGAAGGATGGTCGTAGAAATGTTATTGTATGAATATAACTGTTCTCATTCGAATTGTGTTTTAATGAAAATGATTAAATGGAATTATGAATCAACTCTAATTACATGTGAACATTAATGATTAATTGACTTCTGAGGATAAATAATAAATTGGTAAACAAGACGTATTGGATATAGTTAGGTTCTTCGTATTAAGCAGTCTGATATCTTAACTTTGGAATGAATTATACACGTTAGGATGTGCACCTTAGAAGAGAGGTCATTATAATTCTTCAAGTGAAGATCGAATTTAACTTATTTATAAAATTTGTCATTCATTACTGTTATGCATTTTATTCACTTCAAAATCATATCAAACCGGGCCCTGAACCGTTTATATTTTATCTCTTGGTGTAGTTATTGTTTATGTTCAGGTGTCCCGCCGCAAGGGCGCACGTTATGACCTTCCCTTTCAGTGTCAAGGAGCTACGACATGTTGCAGATGTTGTAGGATTTTTGTATTAAACTCGTCAAATTCTTTTTTAATATTCTACTTATGATTCGTGAGTGGTATTCGGGCGTGTTGCCCAAGTTTATATCTCATAGCTACTGTTATACTTGGTGTGACCTTTTTGTATCAGTCCGACATCTTATTCGTTTATGTTTTGTAAATGCTATCAAACTGTCACTTGTATATTAACCCCTTTTGTTACGGAAGTATTTGATTAAATTGGTTCATTTTAAGAATTGGAAAATATTTTGACATCCGCTTTTAAAATTTTGGGTGGTCGTATGGAATGATCTTTTATGCAACAGTGATGCTAAGAATGGACCATTTAATATTCCTGTTTTATTGGAGTAGTGGACTGGACACCTCCTATTTTAATAAGAGGGGTGTCACATCTGGGTCAATGAATGATTATGAATAAAGAACACATAAACTAGGGTTTTTGTAGAAATCTGAGTTTTAATCAATTCTTGGGTAGATTTAATATCGATTTAATGTGTTATTCACGTTAGAAATTGTTTAAATATCATTATTTGATGTTGGGCTGAAGCATGCTAGAGTTTGGGTCTGATATATGAGAGTCATGATGAATAAAAATGGTGAAAAATGAAACAAAGTGTTGAATAATACGACCTATAGCATTTTGACTCGATTTGTCACAAGGAGAGAATCAATTCAGTAGGCGAATTGATTCGGCCTCTTCACACATGGAACTTTGGCGAATTGATTCAGTAGGTATGCACACAACCCATCACATATAAATTCGAGTGAGATCTGGATGTGTACCCCAGAACATGAAACTTCGGGCAGCTCACTATGTGTTATGTATTAGTGGTACCAGCGTGTCATTTGGGTAAGTTATGTATGTGCGTATCCCAAAGGCTTAGAGACATGTTTGCCTCCAATGTGTGTTGATTGATTTTGGGTTCGAGGAGACATGCGAAACCAATAGTCCTTGCATCAAAAGGGGCCATTCTGGGGTTGCTATAGTTGTATATATTATATGTGTGCTAAATACATACAAGTGCGATATAAATGATAGATTAAATATAAATACTTATGTGTGATGATAGAAATGATAGATTGTGTACATCTAAAGGTAATTTAAGTTGGGAGACTTAAATGTTTGAATCAGTAATAATACGTCGAAAATATTAATTATTGAGATGGTGGTAGCGTATCGCATGGGTAATATGAGAGAGCTAAAACTATTGAGGCTATTTAGATGCGTTATCTAGTTGGAATGGATAGCATAGCTAGATAGGGAACGTTAGGCGTGCACATTAGTTGACTGGTGAGGATCTCAAAGGAGTGTACATGGAACTACCATGTGTATCTAACAACTGATTTAAACTCTGATTTAAACACTTGCAAAATATTTTCTACCTATTTTCTTGGGCTTTGACCTATGTCAAACTATTTTCAAAGCCTTTTCGGTGTCCAACCATAGGGACACCAAGCTTGATGATTTTATCCAGGCATACGTAGATGCAGCACTTGTGGAGGCTTGTAGGAGTTGCTTTGGACCCTTCAGCTCATTCATTTCTAGAAAAGAGATTCTTCAGAATTTTAATTGGGAGTGTTTACCCATCAGACTATTTAGTTTTTCAGTTTATTTATCAGTCTTATTTCAGAGGTGTATTATGTCAAACTTGTATTTTGGTTTGTTTTGGGAACCGGTGGTTTATTTGGCCTTATTTATTTATATATATGTCATGTGATTGTTCAGACTATTACGGTGTGGATGGTTTAGTTAATTTTGTTTATTCATTTATTTACGCATGATGTTGTAATAATAAAAGATCAAATTTGGCACTAGCTTAATTTAACATAGGTGATTAGTAATTTAAATGGTTTTCTACAGTGATGTTAAGAATGAACTAAATGAGATCATAGTTTATTTTGATAAAGGATCGATCATCGTGATTAAAGTAGATGGGTTATCATAGATGGTATTAGAGCATCATGGTCTAGTTTCCATGGGATCTGTATAGATTACTATGACTTCAGTGTAACGTTCTTTGACTTAGAGCCCTATTATTAGGATCGTTGCATTCATGATTACGCGTTTGAGATTACGTTCTTCTGTTGTTATATTTGTATTGACTATGAAATCATACAATTCGAGATGTTTTTAGATGCCACCCAAGAGAGGATGACAAGCAAGGGAAACGTCTAGAGTCGATGTGAAGGAGCCTCAGCAGGATCCATAGCCACCACAACCATAGCCACCACAGGGGAAAGTGTCAGCAACGGAGCTGGGGAGCGATAGTGGCACCATAATTAATGCAGCGGTGACTTCCATGACTCTCCATTTTCCTCAGGCCCAATAGCCACCGCAGCTAGTGGCACCAGTTGTCCAGGTCCACCTGGGGCCATCAAAGTGGTAGAGAGTTAGGGAGTCTTGTCAGAAGGGGCACCCACCTGAGTTTCAGGAGAGTTCATATGTGATTGTGGTATGCCAGTGGAAGAAAGATATTCACACCACATGTGCATGGTCGACTGCATCGACATGCCGAGGAAGATGTTGTCCACATTCAGATTAGTCGGGGAAACCTTACTGTCATACACCAAACCCAATCCCATTATAATCATTTCATTTTTATTATAATTAAATCATAATCTTCAGTCCATTTGAAATTTAATTCATTTATTAATATTTTCATGTGTAATGTACATAATGAACATAATAGTAATATTTGTGCCAAAACATAATCAACATCAGAGTCTTGATTAGGCGGGCGTACAATACTATGAGTATCTGTGATTAAATATTACAATCATCAACTCAGCCCATGCTAACTCCATATAGACAATATGAGTGTAGTTAAATGTAACAACCCGTGTTTTTATTAATTATTTTAATTAATTAATTGGAGTATTCGAAATAAATAAATTTTTGGATTTAATCATTTTTATTGGCTAAATATGTTGGTTATGATTTTAGAAGAATAAAACCTCAAGCGTAATTAAAATCGGAATTAAAATGGATTTTATATGATTTTTTGAAATATTTGTCTCTTATAATTTTTAAGGCAAACCGTCAGTTTCCCGGGGTGATCGATCGATCGACGCCTGGGAATCGATCGACCGATGCCTTCAGTAATCGTGCGATACAAGTTGTTTTTAATAAGAGTTTGGTTGGGATTAGGACTCCTAATCACTATATAACCTTGTTAATTCGTAGGGGGACTTCTCATAATCACTTTTTCTCATGTTTTTCACCAGGAACACTTCCAAATATTTTTCCTCTTACTCATAATCATCAACCTTATTCATAATAAAGTTTTTATCACATGTTTTGGGAATCTTAATATGGGCTTAATCAAGATTGATTCAAGAACACTTCTTTGCTTATTTTTCGAGAGGAATAAAGATTTCTAATCAGATTTTCAACACAATCTTCATAGGCATGAATACTCTATTCTTTTCCTTTAGTATTATGTGTTTTAATTTTTGCGTAAACACTTAATTACATATTTTCTTAAAAGAAAGTAGTGACTTAATTAGTAAAAGTGTACACTAATTATGGGATTGTTTTTAATAAAGCTTTTAATCTGAATAATATTCATAACCCTTGGGTACGTAGGCTTGATGAGTGGATTTTGGGTTTTATTGGTGTAGGTTGCATGTAAAAAATCCTAGTTTAAAAATAAATGATTTTTTTGGGTGCGTATAACTCACGTAATTTATGTAGAGATAATGACATTAAAATTTTGTTGTATTAATGATGAAATAATGGTATATTAAAGTTAAAATAAATAAAGGGGATTTTTTGGGTATTTTGTCGTTATGATAATTAAATTGAGATTTAATTAAATTGGACTATTTTGCGTATTTTTATACGTTGATTAATTATTCTTGTTCGTGTGACTTGTTGGTATTATTAAATATCATTGTGACGACGGGTTGTTGGGTATTATTGTTCTCCCTATATGTTAGAACGCCTTCTAGGTATGGGACTAGTGATGGTAGATTATTGTGACTTTATTATGTCGGGGGTGGGCTGATTTTTGATACTTTATCGTCGTTACACTAGCCTAGAATTTAAGTTAGAAATTCATCCTATACATAGGGTAGGACGTATTAATAACTTTGAGACCCTTAGTTATGGGACTAAGGGGTATTTTGAGGATCTCACATCGATTAAAAGGGTGGGGTGATTGTAAATTAAGAAATTCATAACTAATGCCTAAGATAAAAAATGGGTATTAAAATTTGTGGTGACATAATGTGTCGGGAACGACAGTTAAACGGGTCAGAGGGTGATTTATATCGTGTCGAGTGTGGAACCTTGTCATGCGTCGGGATCGACAGTTTAAACGGGTCAGAAGACGATTGACAAGGGGAAGTGTGACACTTTAATAAAAAGTGAGAACAATAATAAAAATTAGTTAATTTATTAAATTAACATCATTGTACTTGGGAATTTAAAATCATATTGGTGTGCCTTTATAAATGGGTATTTCTGCGGGTAGTTAGTGATTTATATTTATCGCGTTTAATTATTTCGTTTAATTTAAAATATTCGATTATGATATTTACTGCGTATAATACTACTGTCTGGGTTCAAGGATCCTATTTGAGGGGAGTAGTGTGTATTCTTGCTCGGGGCTTTGGCTCTGACCCATGAGTTGACTAATCTATTTCAGGATTAGAATTAGAGAAGCTGCATAAGTTTATCTGAGTTATCATTTGGAGGTGTAGATGGAGTTATTCATTTTATGGCATAGTTTAGTTAGACTTTCCTTTCCAGTCGTATTTAGTTATGAGACTTCATTTGAGTTTTATTGGGCCATTCGGTTCCGAAGTTGTTTAGAGGATTTCTTTTGGGATTATTTCAGATTTTATTTAATCATTATTGGAGAATGGATTTTTGGAGTTAGCATGTGATGGATCTTTTATCGCTTAGTTGTTTACGATCATTTGAGATTGATTCAATTATTTATCTTATGGACTGATTTATTTATGTCTCATATTTGTCTGATGCTAAGAATGGTATTTATTTAGTTCACGCCTGGCATAGTTCGACGGCGGTGGCTGGCCACCCTGTCTGTCAGATTTTGCGGGGTATGACATTAAATCCTTAGTGTGACAATGACAAAATCCCAATACTTAAACCCTAGCTCTTCCTAACGGTGAAGCTCTCAAAATTTCTGATCATATGGTATCCTAGCTGGCAGCATACAAACTTGAAAATGTTAAATTGTAAACCGTAAGCATTAATCTTAGTGAGTTACTCTTTCCCTGCAATGATATATCAGTTCAATATATCAAATTTGTGTATATAAAATCCAAAGAATCCTTCCCGTTGGCAATAAAAAATTATGGATCATAAGACCCAAGTAATTCTGCCCATTGGCAATAGTAAGTATGCCCATTAGCAATTGTAAGTTTGCCATTGACAATAGTAAGTCTGCCCATTGGCAATAATATGTCTGCCTATTGGCAATAGTAAGTCTGCCCATAGATAATAATATGTCTGCACATTGGTAATAATAAGTTTGCCCATTGGAAATAACATGTCTGCTCTTCGAGCTATATTCACATCATCATATCATTCATATATCTATATATATATATGAAACAATTATAAGTATACTTACCTTGGTAATTTAACAAGCTTACCCTTCTCCTTTGTTTGGCACTTGTTCAACAAGTTCTTCTTCCCTTCCTATCATTCTTAAAATATTATTAACATCATAAGAATATCAACAATCCAAAGAGTAACTTAAATGTAACTCAATTTATAAGCATTATATGATTCCATTCACATCACTTATCATAGATGAAGTTCCATATAAATTTAGGTCAAGATAGTTAACATATCCAAACCATATACTAAATATGCTTTCATTTCTTATTGGTAATCCAATTATTATAATATTAGGTTTCCAATACAGTAGAAAAAACATCATTTCAAGGTGCCTAGAGAAAATTATGCCCATTTCTTCATTACATAGCAAATCTTCCCTATAGGCTCATCCATCGTTCAGTCAACTTCCAGGAATTTTCATACTTTCTCTACATCACAAATTTCTATGATATTCCACCCAATATCAATAAACATATTGAATAATATGAAATTAAAGTTTCATAATTTTTAGAGTTCATTTCCTATGTCAGGCAAAACATCGAACACATGGTATGCGTACTTACACTTTTAGGGCAGATTTTATACCAAAACTTCCAACCATCACCGAAGATTGATCTCTTGGTATTCTTACATAATATTCGGATATGTTATACATACATGAGTCTATTTTCATCTCTAATTGAAATTACTCAATTCCAGTAAGCATACAAAAGGATATAGCCGTTTGATTACACAGGGTTCCTAACCGACGCAATTTTAAGGGCTTACACGTTCAATTTTTGTGTAAACTTGCATCTATTCATACATATAAACCAAGTCATGGAAGTTTAATAAAAAATAAATGATTTATATCATTTTAATCAGTAATACAGGAAAAATAACCAGATTCGTTGTTAGAATTACCTCAGGGACTTTTATGTGACTTCTTATGAATTTTCCTCCAACTTTTCCTCGCCTTTCTCTTCCCAAACTTCACAGTTCTCTCTCCTTAGGCTAAAACTCTCCTATGGATGAAATATGATAAAGGAGGAGCTTATCTCAAGTGTTTAAAGTCGGGAAATACCACCTCTTTTTCTTACCAATCAAAATCCACCATTTGTTACACTAATAAGACGAAATATCATTTAACGAATGGACAAATTTGCCCCTGCTTCGTAATTCTAGCGTAACTTCTTACTTGGACCTCCGTTTAACACACCGTTTGTTGTGTTACAAGACTAACTCATATATATACAACTATATAGTTTTTACCTTGAGTCAATTGTTATTTTATAAGAGTCAAAACTAGTCTCGAACCTGAATATTCCTACCGAAACTTCAAAATTTTGTATTTGTAACTAATTCGATATTTCATGCTTTCTGAAGGTAGGATTAGACTAAGATTAATAACATAACATCATATATAATAATAACACATTACTCGTATCACATAAGCTAATTATGATTTAAGAATAATTTATCATAATCATATTCGAGTTGTCACAATTACCCCCCCCCCCCCCCCCCCGTTAGAAAATTTTGTCCCCGAAATTGACATACCTTGTTTGTCCGAATCAAACAAATATGGATAATGCATCTTCATGATATCCTTGCTTTCCCATGTATATTCTTCTATGGAATGCCTTCTCCACACAACTTTCATAAGTGGGATCACTTTGGATCTCAAAATTTGTTACTTCCTATCCACGATAGAAAGTGGTTCTTCCACATAACTCAAGTCTTCCTTCAACTCAATGGGTTGTTCCACCAACACATGTGAAGGATCCACCACATACTTTCTTAACATAGAAACATGGAAAACATCATGCAATCGGGATAACTCTGGGGGTAATGCTAACTTGTAAGCAACCACCCCGACTTTTTCAAAAAATTTATAGGGTCCAATGTAGCGTGGACTTCACTTTGCTTTCTTTCTAAATCTCATAACTCCCTTCCATGGTGATATTCAAAGAAACACATAATCCATTTTTTGGAATTCCAAATCTTTCCGTAATTTGTCCGCATAACTTTTAAGTCTCCTTTGAGATGTCATCATTCTATCTTGAATAATCTTCACCTTTTCAGTGGTGACTTCAATTAACTCTGAACCCTCTATCTTCCTACCACAAACTCCAGTCCAACATAGGGGTGTGCGACACTGTCTACCATACAATGCTTCATATGGAGCCATGCCAATAGGGGATTGAAAACTATTGTTATATGCAAATTCTATTAAAGGGAAATATTCATCCCAATTACCTTTGAAATCAAGCACACAAGTTCTAAGCATATCTTCCAAAATATGTATTGTCCTTTTAGATAGCCTATATCTTTAGGGGTGAAAAGTTGTACTAGTACCCATAGCATACTGCAAACTATCCCAAAATCTGGATGTAAAGGTAGGGTCCTTGTCTTAAATAATAGACACAGGAGATCCATGCAATCGGATAATCTTATTAACATACAATCTAGCATTCCTATCAAATCTATACGTAGTCTTGACTGCTAACAAATGAGATGACTTGGTCAACCTGCCTACCACTACCCAAATCGAATCTGACCCCTTCTGAGATCGAGGAAGCCCAACTACGAAATCCATCATTACATGATCCCATTTCCATTCTGGTATTGGCAATGGTTGAAGCAGACCAACAGGTTTCTGATGCTCCACTTTCACTTGCTAACATATAAGGCATCTAGCAACAAAATCAACTATTTTTTTCTTCATATTATTCCACCAATAATGCTCCTTTAAATCCCTATACATTTTAGTACTACCAGGATGCATAGTATAAATGGAATTATGAGCCTCATCTAAAATTTTTGCTTTTAATCCATCCACATTAGGTACACATAATCTTTGCTTATATAATAAAGTTCCATCATTAATAATACAAAAATCTTCAGACTTATTATCTCGAACATCTTGCCGTTTCTTCTCAAGAAAAGGATCTTAACATTGCAAATCACGAATACGAGTAGCTAACAACGGACTCACGCTTATATGAGCAAAGAACCTGTCCCCGTCTACTAGCTGCAATTCCATTCCCATCAATCCCAAGTTCATAATTTGAGCAACTCTAGCACATCGAATACAAGATAACCTTCCCGAATCCTTTCTATTCAAGGCATCTGCAACTACATTTGCCATAATTGGATGGTAGTGAATTGTACAATCATAGTCTTTAATTAACTCCATCCACTGCCTCTGTTTAAAATTCAACTCCTTATGAGTAAATAAATACTTAAGACTCTGATGGTTAGTAAAATTTTTACACACATCACCATATAAATAATGATGCTATAATTTTAAAGCAAACACAATAGCAGCAAGTTATAAATCATGTGTAGGATAATTATGTTCATGTGTATGCAACTGCCTCAAATCATAAGCAGTAACCTTACCATGCTGTATAAAAACACAACACAACCCAACCCCTGATGTGAAGCATCGGTATAAATAACAAAACCATCTCCACCATGTGGAATGGTAAGAACAGGTGCAATTACCAATCTCTTTTTCAATTCTTCAAAATAATTTTCACAATTAGAATTACATTCAAACTTGACATCCTTCCGGGTTAATTTAGTCATTGGCAAGGCAATCGAAGAGAATCCCTTTATAAACCTTCTATAATACCCAACTAAACCCAGAAAACTCCTCACCTCAGTCACATTACTGGGCCTCTCCCATTTTACAACATCTTTTACCTTTTTGGGAACAAAACATATACCATCTCCATAAATAACATGGACTAAAAATGCAACTTGTGATAGCCGTAATTCATATTTTCTAAACTTAGCATACAACTGCTTATCTTTCAACACATTCAAAATAGTTTTGAGATGGTTTTCATGTTCAACAATATCACGTGAGTAGATTAGAATATCATCAATAAAAACTCTCACAAATGAATTAACAAAAGGATGCAGTACCTGATTCATAAGATCCATAAATACAGCTGGAGCATTAGTCACCCCAAAAAGCATCACTGGAAATTCAAAATGACTATACCTAGTGCGAAAAGAAGTTTAAAAAATATCACTCTCTTTCACTCTGAAATGATGATAACCTGATCGTAAGTTTATTTTTGAAAACACTATGGCACCATGTAACTGAGACGAGGTAAAGGATATTTGTTCTTAATTGTAGCTTTATTCAGTTGCCTATAATCAATTCATAAACGCATAGTACCATATTTCTTTTTCAAAAATAAAACTGGTGCACCCCATGGAGATATACTAGGTTGTATAAACCCCCTATTAAGTAAATCCTACAACTGAACCTTGAGTTCTTTCAACTCAATAGGTTCCATTCTATACAGTGCCATAGAAATAGGGTATATCCCCGGTGCTATTTCAATACTAAATTCAACTTCACTTTCTGGAGGCAACCTAGGCAATTCACTAGGAAACACTTCTGGAAAATCTCGTGTAATAGGAACATCGACTAATTGTAAAGCCCCCTTCTTAGTGTCAAGAACGTATGCAATAAAACTCTCACAACCCTTACTTAAAAATGTCCTTATCGGAATAGAAAAAATAATGCAACTAGGAATAATTTTCCTTTTCCCCACAAAATTAAATTCAGACTCACCAGAAATTAAAAAAAAACTTCTTTATGAAAACAATCCATGAATGCATGGTATTTCGATAACCAAACCATTCCCAAAATTATTTCAAAATAATAGATACCCAATGGAAGTACGTCTATAGCTGTATTTTTAACCCTGACAGTGAAACCACAATCACGAAAAACATATCTGTGACACCCCGACTAATTAAATACCGGGTAGCTACTCCTTTATTAAATTAATTCAAAATGCCAAGTTGGCTCAGTTAATAGCATCACTGTCGAAAACATTTTAAAGATTACTAACCACCTAGTATTTAAAAAGTAAGTTGCCAAATTTTAATTAAGACCGATTAACATGCAACAAGTGTAATGAAGAAATAAATAACACCATTCACCATACTGAAGTAAAATGAATAACCATCACATAACAGTAAATAAACTCTGGAGGAAAAACTCCTCAATACACATCCCACAACTGATAAGTAAACTGAAGTAAATAACTAAAAACTGAATACTGAGCAATACATGCTAGAGTCTGAAAACTGAAATGTAAAGGATGTCTAATAGAATTGGGCAACATGCCCTACAACTGATAGATAGTGACTCTGGAATCCAAAAGATGGAAGCGTCTACATGCAAATCCCTGTAGCTTCCACAAACAGCTACAGCTCGTCACCTGAATGAGTATCCTATGCTTGGTGTCCTTGTGGCTGGGCACCTAAAGTGGTTTTACAAAGAAAAAGAGATTTGAAAAGCAAACGGGTCAGAGCCCGAATGTGGAGTTATTTTAAAAACCTGCAAGTGCTTTAAAAACATTTAAAACATTAAATGCAAAGTACATGTTAGGACGTACACTCGCATAATATCCTCACCTCTCGTCTAACTGTGCACTCCTAACGTAAGTACCCATCTATAACGACCCATACTACTAGCTAACTGACAACATAACTAGCTAGACTGCCAAAGGTTCTACCCATATTACTCGGTTCCATTTAACATAACAACACTCGTAATTAAATAGAGGTTTAACGTAAATACCATTACTAAATATGCCATTGATATAACTATCAGTTAACTCATTATATAACTCGAAACAAT
This sequence comes from Sambucus nigra, assembly GCA_949130495.1. Taxonomy (NCBI): domain Eukaryota; kingdom Viridiplantae; phylum Streptophyta; class Magnoliopsida; order Dipsacales; family Adoxaceae; genus Sambucus; species Sambucus nigra. The sequence continues at coordinate 36,682,920 of OX422217.1, forward strand.
ACCGTAATATTTTTACAATATTAACATGAGAATTCCCATTAATATAATGTATATTATTCATATCATAAATATACAATACAAGCACCCCGCAAATCTAAGCTGTAGTGCTCACATACTCTGCTATCCATCCCGGTACATCACGTACATAAGGATTACATATTCCGAATCTCTCCCGAATAGTTTACCGATAACAACATCACAAATAATGGAGGCGAACACAGTCACCATCACATGGGTCACGCACATACCTACGCTCCCATGATCAGCGGACTTATTAATATCACAATAAGTCTTTCAATGACCTATGTTCATCGAGGTAACCAATCTATATCCGGGCAACACAAGGATAAGAAGGCCCTAAGCGAACGTAAACCTCCCCCGTGATAGCAAGTATGGTAGGTATGTTATACACATAAACTATATACTAAGCATTCACACATCTTAGATATTACCATATTAATAAGGTATTTTCTACATCATTATACCGTTATTCCAAACTTATATATTTCAAGTCTCTCGATAATATATATAATTAAAATAGTCGACACGTCTCACGCCGTAGTTTCTCAAACTTGGAATCTAACTCGAATAGACTATTAGGTTCCTATTATTCCCAAATATAACACCTTTGTTCCTAAGGTCTTTACTTCTGCTCCAAACCTTATTTCATCAAACTACACAATTTTACACTATTAACCCAAGCGTTACCTCACTAACGAATTTCAATAATCTAGAATAATTCCTCGAATTGTATTTTAATTAAAGTCCACTATAATAATCACACCTACTGGTCTTCCCTAAGGGTGAGGGTATTCATAAGTTCTCCAAACATATTCTCCGAGGGTTTCCACCATTAAAATCAAATTAAGGAAAAGTTTACTCATTCTGGGAAGGTCGATCGATCGACCTATGAATGTCGATCGATCGATTGAGTCGATCGATCGACTGATGAATGTCGATCGATCGATCAAACAGGTATGGCTACGGACTGCTTCGTTTTGCAGATTTGAAACCATCTCAAAACTAATTTCTAACGTATGATTCTCTAATATAATGTTATAGTAATGTCATATAACCATCCTACAATATTACTAACGTCCAGAAATCAATAATTCAACAACTAAAGGCTACATATGGATCAATCTTCATCAAAAACCTAGTTTCCAGATTTTTCTCAAGAACATGAACCCTAACTATATATCATCATCAAATCCCAGAATTTAATTCGTTTTTCTTTCACCCAATCATGTATTAACATCAGATTAATCGTCTCCAACTATTCTACATGCAATTTATCCTCAATATTCAGAACCTAAGTTCAATTAATCATGGGTTTTCATTCATCTTCCAATAACAATTATAAAACTTCAATTTGCTAACATGGAAAGAACATTTGCTGAAGTTAAACATAATTAAACCACTTGCCTTGGTTTGATTTCGGATTTGGTGTGGATTTGGTGAAGAATCTCTGCAGAATTTCTTCTCTCCAAGCTTCCTCTCCAATGGTGGCTTGAAGGTGGCTAGGGTTTTGATTTGGGAAACTTAGAAAACCTAAATGACAACCTACGTAGCCTTCTAGGTTAATATGGTTTAGTTAATGGGCTCAATGGGTTTAATCCACATCAGATTTATATCTCTAATTTTCGTCACTTTTAATTCCTCAAAACGTGAAATTACCAAAATACCCTTTAAGTTGCCGGTATGGCCTAAAAATACCCCGGGACCCAAACTATACCCCCGGCTAGTATTTTCTGACTATCTCGACCCTTCCGGACGCGTTGGCGCACTCAAAACGACCATACGGTTTATAGATTTTAAATTTACTTTTTATCATCAAAAATTATACCGTGACGCGGCGGTCCCACGTGTCTCAACAAAAATTTCTAAAATGCCGTATATAAATCCCACGACAAATTTTATAATACCAAGTTCATATATAATCATATATGCACATAATCAAATACCAATTCGCATCACATTAGTATTTATAACCCGGATTAATTTCCAATTAATACGCATTTAATTAATTAATCCCATAAATAAATATAGTCAAAAGTACGGGGTATTACAATATCCAACTACGATCATATCCCCAATAGGCATGAAAATACCCAAACGAGTACGTGGTTTGTTCAGATATATATGAAATGCATATGACACAAAGGAATGTGTGGAACTGGGATCAATTAAAACATAAGCAATTCTATCAGTAACAGAAAGTGTACCTACCACCACATTCAGAGCAACATGGGCCTCTTTCATCATAAAGACTCTTACACCTGGCCTGGAACCACTAACTTCTCCTCTGCCCACACTTTTCACTCCACTGCCTGGAGGTAACATTTTTCTTGTTGCTTCACTAGGTGTTGCAGGCATCTTTGCCAACTGCGTACAATTCTTCTTAACATGCCTTACTAGATGACAATGGTAGCATTCCATTACTTTAAGCTTAGGACACTCAGATTTATAATGCCCTTCCTCTTTACAAAAGAAACACATAACAAATCTTAATGGGGTCTCGCCCCTTTATAGTGTTCTAACTGAACCCGAAGATCATCCACCCCTGGTATTTCTACCAAATCTCCCTTGACCTCTACCTCTATCACCACTACCTCTCTGAAATTTATTAGGTTTCGCCTTAACACTTCCACCCTCATCTCCTTTAAACTGAGATGACCCGAATCTACTTTTCTTAAAACTCTCCCTACTCGCCACCCCTTGATTCATTTGCCTTTCTGCTATCGTGGCTTTGTTCACCAGAGAAGCATAATCTTATAACTCATAAGTGGCCACTCTATTTTGAATGGGACAAATTAGTCAATCTTGGAACTTACTACATTTCTCTCCTTCATCCTTCTCGTATTTAGTAGAAAATATAGATAAAGCTATGAATTTAGCCTCATACTCCCTCACAGACATTTTCGCTCGGGTCAAATTAATTAATCCCCTAACCTTCTCCCTCCTATAAACCTTAGGAAAATACTTAACATACAAGGCTTTAATAAATTCATCCCATGTAATAACATCAGTACCTTCCATTATGGGCACCAAATGGTTGCTAGCTTTCCACCAATATTTGGCCTCTCCTTTCATCCTAAACACAGCGAAATTCACCTTCTAATTATTTGTAACTTTCATCACTGCAAAGATAGTCTCTATATATTTAACCCACATCTCAGCTTCTGTAGGTTCAACTGACCCTAAATATTCTAGAGAATTCAGCTTCAAAAACTTTTCATGCATGGAATCTTTCATTTCCTTCCTTTCCTCTTTCTCAAACCTGCCCTTAGTCTTTGATTCCAGATATCTCGTATGTTGTTCTTCCATTAAGACATATTCCTTTCCCATTGTTCTTCCATCCTCACCATTGCTTGCGCCATTATCTGCGTCTCTGTAGGTTGCTCATGCTCTCTATCCCTTCCTCCAACACTCTGCTCTATTTCGGTATCCTCTGTATGAGAAGCTACACCCTCTTCTCTATATTATTCATTCCCAGGTTCCATCTGTAATATAACAGAATTCCAACAACCAACATAAATAGTATATAATACTAAATTATTGGTTAGTATATAAGGAATTCATAAATATCAAATCAACTAGGTAACTTCCATCTAACAATTACACGCATCCAGAAATAATAATCTAGATTCTCTGATACCACTAATTATCACACACCAAACCCAATTCCATTCTAATCATTTCATTTATATTATAATTAAATCACAACCTTCAGTCCATTTGAAATGTAATTCATTTATTAATATTTTCATGTGTAATGTACACAATGAATATAATAATATTGTTTGTGCCATAACATAATCAACATCAGAGTCATGATTAGGCGGACATACAATATTATGACTACCTATGATTAAATATTACAATCATCAACTCAACCCATTCTAACTCACGATATACAATGTGAGTGTAGTAAAATATTTAGTGTGACAATGACAAAATCCCAATACTTAAACCCCAGCTCTTTCTAACGGTGCAGCTCTCAAAATTTCTAATCATATGGTATCTTAGCTGGCAGCATACAATCCTAAAAATGTTAAATTATAGACTGTAAGCATTAAGCTTAGTGAGGTACTCTTTCCTTGCAATGACATATCAATTCTATATATCAAATCTGTGGATATAAAATCCAAATAATCCTACTCGTTGGCAATAACAAATCCTGGATCATAAGACCCAAGTAATTCTCCCCATTGGCAATAGCAAGTCTGCCCATTGGCAATAGTAAGTCTTTCCATTGGCAATAGTAAGTCTGCCCAATAGAATAATATGTTTGGCCATTGGCAACAGTAAGTATGCCCATTGACAATAATATGTCTGCCCATTGGCAATAGTAAGTCTTCCCATTGGAAATAATATGTCTGCTCTTCGAGCTATATTCATATCGTTCATATATCTGTATATATGAAACAATTATAAGTACACTCACCTTGGTAATTTAACAGGCTTTCCATTTTCCTTTGTTGGACACTTGTTTAACCAGTTCTTCTTCCCTTCCTATCATTCTTAAAATATTAGTAACATTATAATAATATCAACACTCCAAAGAGTAAATTTAACATAACTCAATTCATAAGCATTATATGATTCCATTCATATCACTTATCATAGATGAAGTTCCATCTAAATTCATGTCAAGATAGTTAACGTATCCAAATCATATACTAAACAAGATTTCATTTCTTATTGGTAATCCAATGATTATAATATTAGATTTCCAATACAATAGACGAAACATCATTTGAAGGTACCTAGAGAAAATTATGCCCATTTCTTCATTACATAGCAAATATGCCCTATAGGCCCATCCATAGTTCAGTCAACTTCCAGGAATTTTCATACTTTCTCTACATCATAACTTTCTATGATATTCGTCCTAATCTCAATAAACACATAGAATAATACAAAGTTAAAGTTTTGTAATTTTTAGAGTTCATTTGCTATGTCAGGCAAAACGTCGAACACATGGTATGCATACTTACACTTTAGGTGAAGATTTTATACCCAAACTTCCAACTCTCACCCAAGATTGATTTCTTGGTTTTTTTACACAATATTTGGATATGTTATACATATATGACTCTATTTTCATCATCAATAGGAATTACTCAATTCCAGTAAGTATACAAAAGGATATAGCAGTTTGATTACACAAGGTTCCTAATCGAAGAAATTTTAAGGGTTCACAGGTTCAATTCTTGCGTAAACTTGCATCTATTCATACATATAAACCAAGGCATGGAAGTTTAATAAATAATAAATGATTTATATAATTATCAGTAATATAGGAAAAATTACCAGATTTGTGGTTCAAATTACCTCAGGGACTTTTATGTAATTTCCTATGAATTTTCCTCTAACTTTTCCTCGCATTTCTCTTACCAAACTTCACGGTTCTCTCTCCTTAGGCTAAAACTCTCCCATAGATGAAATATGCTGAAGGAGGAGATTATTTAAAGTCTTTAAAGTCTGTTAAGATCCACCTCTTTCTTTAACCAATCAAAATTCACCATTTGTTATACTAATAAGATGAAATATAATTTAACGGATGGACAAATTTGCACTTGCTTCATAATTCTAGCGTAATTTCTTGCTCGGACCTCCATTTAACAAACCGTTTATTATGTTAAAAACTAAGTCATATGTCTACAACTATCTTGTTTTTACCTTAAGTCAATTTTTATTTTATAAGGGTCAAAACTAGTCTTCAACCTGAATATTCCTACCGAAACTTCAAAAATTTATATTTGTAACTAATTCGATATTCCATGCCTCCTGAAGGTAGGAATAGACTAAACATAATATATATTAATAACACATTACTCGTATCACATAACCTAATCATGATTTAAGCATAATTGATCAGAATCATATTCAGTTTGTCACACTTATAGTAGTGGGAGTCAGTTACCACCGTTGAGGAGAGGGAAATGATGTCCATTATTGAGTTTTGGGTGCGATTTGATCATAAAAACTTTTTGCCAGCCGTTTAGACAAAGCTGAAGAACAGGTTCAGTGAGATGACTCGGGGAGATCGCTCAGTAGAGAAGTACGAGGAGGAGTTCACTCGTTTGGCTAATTTTATTCCGACAAAGTGAACAATGAGGAAAGGAAGAAGGTGAAGTTTATGTACGGTTTAGCGTGGAGGATTAGGCAGCATTTGATTGGAAACCCTATATTGGTGACTTATACAGATTTTGTCAGTGTAGCACTATTACACTACTAGGACCATCGCTTTCATGTGAAGGGGAGTAAGAAAGGAGGTGAGCCAAGCCAACCGAGCAAGGCATGGGGAAGCTATGCTAGCAAAGCCCCATAACAACAACAACAGTCAAGCCGACACCAAGGGAAGGATTCTAGTTGGGGGGATCATATAAAGAGGTTTAGATCTGGGAGCTATCGACCCGATGGAGGTTATAGGCAGGGCCAATAGGGTCCTTAGGATCAAAAGTTTCCTCAAGGTCGTTAAGTCTAAGAGAATAATTAAAGAGGACAGCAGGTCCGAGGCCATCAAGGATAATAGTAAGGTTAGAATCGTCAAGGCCATAAGGCCCAAGGTAGCGAGAGTTCATAGTTCAGTTCTTTATTTGTCTTCATACATGCCATAAGAGGAGGGACTGCCCACGGCAGCATAGATACTACAGTAGTAGGGTGTCCCATATGAGCAGCATGCACATAGAGCACCCACAGAATCAACCTCACCTATCCCATCGCAGCAGGGATAGTTGAAGTACAGACGTGTGATGTCTAAGATGCCATCAGACAACGAACAACACAAGCACCATGGATAATAGCGGGTGCTTTTCCTATTCACGATCTTGCGGGTAGAATTTTATTTGATATGGGGGAATCGCACTCTTTCAAAGCAACCATATTTGCACGAGATGATGATCTATTTGAGAGAGTCGATAGTTTCCTTATTTGTGTGGATTCACCATTGGGTAGTGGGTCACTTATAAACTCGATCAGTAAGGGTCTGGATATTGATGTGTGTAGATTGTGCTTAGCCTCCAACCTTTTTATATTAGATATAAAGGTGTATGATGTTATTTTGAGTATGGATTGGTTAGCTGGATACTGAGAGATGGTGGATTATTTTGGGAGGACTATTTTGTTCTCAATTCCAGGACAAGAGATGTTTTTAGTGATGATGCCTCTTCCTGAGTGAGGGTTGAGAACATATTTGTATTACATTGAGGAGGAAACCTCACAGGAGGCGGTTTGCTTCGTTAGAATCAATTCCAGTGGTGAGGTACTTTGAGAATGTATTCCATGAGATACTCGGGTTGCCGCCTAGCTTGGAAATTAGTTTGTTATCAACCTAGCATCGAGTACGAGGCATATAGCCCGAGCACCTTATCGTATGGACCCATCTGAGATGAGTGAGTTAAGAGAGCAGATTCAGCAGCTCTCGAGGTAGGGTTTCATCAAACGGAGTGCATCATCGTGGTGTGCATCGGTGTTGTCCATCCAAAAAGGGGATGGATTTCTTATAGGGATTTGAGCAAAGTCACGATCTGGAATAAGAATCCACTGCCTCGGATCGATGATATGTTCAAACAACTGAGGGGAGAAGCTTACTTTTCCAAAATAGAACTGAGGTGCGGTTATCAACAATTGTGCGTCAGGGAGGAGGACATTCCTAAGACTACTTTTCTGACATGGTATAGGTCGTACGAGTTTAAGGTGTTGCTATTTGGGCTCACCACTTCGCCAGTAGTGTTCATAGATTTAATAAACTATTTTTTTAGAGATTTCTTTGACTAGTTTGTGATTGTTTTCATCGACGATATTCTAGTTTACTCTTGCCCTGAGGATGAGCATGTCGAGCATCTGCGGATGGTTTTATAGACACTATGATTTCACTAGTTGTATGATAATTTTCAGAAGTGTAGATTTTGTCTTCTAGAGGTGAATTTTTTGGGCCATATTTTGTCTGACAAAGGTATATCAGTTGATTCGAGTAAGGTATCGACGGTGAGGGAGTGGGGACATCCCACGATATCAATCAAGGTTCGTAGTTTTTTAGGGTTGGCCGAATACTATAAATGATTCATTCTAGGTTTCTCAAAGATAATAGGTCTGCTGATGTATCGAACTCGCAAGGGGGAGCCATTTGTTTGGGATGACCATTGTCAGTTAGCTTTTGATGAGCTAAAAGATAAATTAATTTCATCACATGTACTTGCACTACCTATGGGAGGAGTGGAGTATCGGGTCTACACAAATGCATCCTTGCAGGGACTTAGGGGTGTATGACAGTAGGAGGAGAGGGATATAGCTTATGCATCTTGCAAGCCTAAGGTCCACGAGAGGAATTACCCCACGCATGACTTGGAGTTAGCAACAACTGTATTTACCTTAAGGATTTGGAGGCACTATCTGTTGGGTGAGAAATTTACTTTGTTCACGAACCACAAATCACTTTAGTATCTATTCACATAGAAGAATTTGAGTATGAGGCAAAGGAAGTGGTTGGAGTTCATTAAGGATTACCAGTTTGATATTCAGTATCATCCTAGGAAGGCAAGTGTAGTGGAAGAAGCGTCATGCCGACGACCTGCTGGGGAGATAGAGGAGGTTAGGAAGGCAAAATAGAGAGAGCTTCGACACAATGATGGGATTGTCAAGGCTTGTGTGTCCATATTAGTTGTCACACCCGAGATTGTTATGGGGGTAGTGAAAGCATAGGAAGGGGATCAATATTTCCACGATAAAGATAGCTAGTTATTAGTTGATGGGGCAGAGTTGTACTCAATCAGTTCAGAGGGTGATTTACGTTTTAATGGGAGACTTGTGGTTCCATAGGATGAGGATTTAAGGCATCGGTGATGTCAGAGTCTCACGAGTCCAGGTTTTTGCTATATACCTGTGGGGATATGTGTACCACAATATGTGTAGGCAGTATTAGTGGTCGGGTATGAAGCAGGACATAACGGAGTTTGTCTTGAAGTGCACTACCTTCCAACTAGTGAAGGTAGACCACCAAATACCAACATGGATGTTACAGCCACTCGCTATTCTTGTGTGGAAGTGGGAGAGAATCTCCGTGGATTTTATTATCGGGATACCAACATCGCAGTGGGGTTACGACTCCATATGGGTGATAGTGGATCGGTTGACTAAGGTGGCCTATTTTCCTCTGGTTCGTGCAGAATTTGAGATGCAGAAGTATTCATAGTTGTTCATTTTTGAGATAGTACGATTACATGGGGTTCCATTTAATATTGTATCCAATCGAGACAATATCATTGTGTCTCATTTCTGATAGAGCTTTCACGAGGCGATGTGCACATATCTATGTTGCGTACAATGTATTACCCATAGACAGATGGACAGACAGAGAAATTAATCAGATGATGGAGGATATGTTGCGAATGTGTATACTTTACTTCGAGGGAGGATGGGATCAGTATCTTCCTTTGGTGGAGTTTGCATATAACAACTCCTACCAGTTCACCATTGACATGGCACAATTTGAGGCACTATATGATCGGCCTTATTATTCATCCGCTTGATGTTTAGAGGTGGGGGTTAATAAGTTATTGGGGACAAAGATGATTTAGGACACCATTTCCAGGATTCTGAAAATTTGAGGGCATATCCGTATATCTCAAGACAGGAAGAAGAGTTATGCCGATGCAAACATGAGGCACATAGAGCTTGAGGTTGGTGACCAGGTGTTATTACGCGTGTCTCCTATAAAGGAGGTAGTGAAGTTTGGCAAGAAAAGGAAGCTAGCGCTGAGATATATGGGTCCGCTCTTAATTATCGAGAGGGTAGGACCAGTGGCATATAGATTGGGACTACCAGAGAACTTATAATGGATCCATGATGTGTTTCACGTGTCATCATTGAAGAAGTATTAGTGGAAAGAGATCACTTTTTGGAACGTTCTATTAGAGAAGATATACTTGGATCCATATATCTCGTACGAGGAGAGAACGATGGTGATACTTGATTGTAGTGAGCATAAGCAGTGGTCTAAGGTGGTACCCTTGGATAGAGTTCAATGGGGGGACCACAATATTGACGAGTCGACGTGGGAGTAGGAGGATAACATGCATGAGTAGTATCCAGAGTTATTCACCATAGGTACATCCTAATTTAGAGGAAGAAATTCCTTTGTAGGGGGGAGTATGTAACACCCCATATTTTTTAACATTGCCGAAAATTATCGGAAATTGTGATCGAAGGAAAGGCATCCTCATCACACTCAACACAAAATCAGGCCTCTTACTAATAAGGTAAGTGTTTGTCTTGAATGTTTTTAATGACTTATAATACCCATGTAGTGTAGGGCTTTGATTTGATGATAATAGATGGAAATGTTTGGATTTAACGAATAAAACTCATGATTTGGGGTAGGATTACATGTATAATGAATCCATATATGTAGAGAACACGAAATCAGAATATATGTGAAAGTTATCTTGGGATAAGAAATTCGGGCTTTAATCCATTCTTGGGTAGATTTAATATGAATTTAATGTGTTATTCACGTTACAAATTTATTTAAATATCATTATTTGATGTTGGGATAAATCATGCTAGAGTTTGGGTGTAATATATGAGAATTATGATGAATAAAAATGGTTAAAAACGTAACACCGTGTTGAAGAAGATGATCTGTAGCATTTCGAATCTATTCAGCTCAAGGAGAACATCGATTCGATAGTCAAATCAATTTAGCCTCTTCATCGAATCGATTTGGATAACCAGATTTTCCCAGCTTCTTTTGTTTATGCCTTGATTTTGTGGATAATGAACCAATGGACTTTTGAAATACTTCTAAACTATACTGAGGGGTATAGTGAATTCTAGTAGGCCCATGATAAAGCTTAGGCTTAGCTAAAAGGGTAGAATTAAGGATAGAACCTATTGAGCATAATATGAAGATTAACAAATTCGTGAGAATTATAACGGGCCACGGAGAGTGTGACACTACACCAAAAATAGGAATCTGGCACGATTTAAAACTGTGCCGGATCAAATCTGGCATGGTTTTGAACTGTGCTAGAATCAGGTGTTCCAAAATGGCCATTTTTTCTGGCACGGTTTAAAAGTGTGCCAGATTTGACCAAACAGTAACACTTTTGGCACACTTTTAAACCGTGCCGGAACTAGATATTTCTGGCACAGTTCAAAACTGTGCCAGATTGAGCACACTTTCATAAAAATTTGGCACAATTAAAAATCGTGCCAAAATTTGATACACTTTTGCCATGGTTTTGAACTGTACCAAATTTTTGGATAAAGAAAAAAAAATTAAGTATTTGAAAATAAGAAAATTCACAAATTGCAAATCTTGCACGTTGTTGATAAACTAATGTACATACAAACTTCAAAATATTACAAGTCTTTAATATTACAAGTCTTTAGTAGTTCACAGACCAAAAAAAAATTGGCCAGAGTTTCCTCTATTTTCTAGACATTCTAAAACCTGCTAATATAAAACCTGCCTAACATAAAGCCCGCACGGCCACAAAATATAACAATAAACTTACAAAGTCACGCACAGACATAAAAGTTAATAATAAAACTACAAACGCTCGCACGGCCATAACACAAAAAAATAGACCATTGAGTTCTCCATCTGTTCCACGTGAATAAATGCTAACGATAAAATGTTATCCTTCAAAAAAATAGGATACAAAAAAAAAGATATTAGTAACCAAGTAATTTATAAAAAATAATTTACTCAAGCTAAAAAATTACATATAGGAGTTGCAATTATTATTATATTCTAAAATTGAAAATCTTACACAAGTTATGACTACCTGATCAGTTCCTACTAGTTACAATAGTCTCGTGTGAGGTGTTAGTGCTTCTTACGGGATCGTTTGGGGGCTGGTTTGGGTTTTCACCAAGACTAATCCATATATTATCAAATTATTGTCATATTCTCAAACCGAGAGGCCCGTGACTATGCTGTCAGTTCGTACCCACGACTATGCGGTCAGTTCGTACAAGTTACATTAGTCTCGTGCGAGGTGTCCGTACCTTATACGGGATATTTTGGGGGCTGGTTTGGGTTTTCACCCTCAAACGGGTTATTGTCAAGCCTAATCTATTTATTTTGAAATTATTGTCATATTCTCAAACCGGGAGACCCGTGACTAGGCGATCAGTTCGTACAAGTTACATTGGTCCCGTGCGAGGTGTTCGTGCCTCTTACGGGACAGTTTGGGGGTTGGTTTGAGTTTTCACCCTCAAACCGCTTGTTTTCAAGCTTAATCGATATATTTTGAAATTATCGTCATGTTCTCAAATCGGGAGATCCACGACTACGTGGTCAGTTCGTACAAGTTAAATTGGTCCCGTACGAGGTGTTCGTGCCTCTTACGGGACCATTTGGGGGATGATTTGGGTTTTCACCCTCAAACGATTTATTTTCAAGCCTAATCTACTTATTTTGAAATTATCATCATATTCTCAAATCGGGAGACCAGCGACTACGTGTTCAGTTCGTACTGCGAGGTGTTTGTGTCTCTTACAGGACCATTTGGGGGCTAGTTTAGGCTTTCACCCTTTAAGTGCTTATTTTTAAACTTAATCAATATATTTTGAAATTATCGTCATATTCTCAAACCGACAAGCCTTTCACTACGTGATCACATGCGAGGTGTTCGTGCCTCACACGGGACTGTTTGGCGGCTGGTTTGGGTTTTCACCCTTTAAGGGCTTATTTTTAAGCCTAATCTATGTATTTTGAAATTATCATTATATTCTCAAACCAGGAGACCCGCGACTACGCGGTTAGTTCATATAAGTTACATTGGTCCCATGCGAGGTGTTCATGCCTCTTTTGGGGCAGTTTGGGGGTTGGTTTAGGTTTTCACCCTCAAACGGCTTATTTTCAAGCTTAATTGATGTATTTTGAAATTATCATCATATTCTCAAACTGGGAGATCCACGACTATGCGATCAGTTAATACAAGTTACATTGGTCCCGTGCGAGGTGTCCGTGCCCCTTATGGGGCAGTTTGGGGGTTGGTTTGGGTTTTCACCCTCAAACGGCTTGTTTTCAAGCTTAATCGATGTATTTTAAAATTATCATCATATTCTCAAACAGGGAGACCCACGAGTACGCGGTCAGTTCGTACAAGTTACATTCGTCCCGTACGAGGTGTTTGTACCACTTACGAGGCCGTTTGGAAGATGATTTGGGTTTTCACCCTCAAATGGCATGTTGTTAAGCTTAATCGATATATTTTAAAATTATCATCATATTCTCAAACCCGAAGACCTGCGACTACGCGATCAGTTCGTACAAGTTACATTGGTCTCGTACGAGGTGTTCGTGCCTCTTATGGGGCCATTTGGAAGCTGATTTGGGTTTTCACCCTCAAATGGCTTGTTGTTAAGCTTAATCAATATATTTTAAAATTATCATCATATTCTCAGACTGGGAGACCCGCGACTATGCAGTCAGTTCATACAAGTTACATTGGTCCCGTGCGAGATGTTTGTGCCTCTTATGGAATCGTTTGGGGGCTGGTTTGGGATTTTACCCTTTAAGGGCTTGTTTTTAAGCTTAATTGATATATTTTGAAATTATCGTCATATTCTCAAATCGAGAAGCTCGGGACTATGCTGTCAATTCATAAATGTTACATTAGTCCCATGCAAGGTGTTCGTGCCTCATACGGGACCGTTTGGGAGCTGGTTTGGGTTTTCACCCTTTAAGGGCTTATTTTTAAGCCTAATCTATGTATTTTGAAATTATCTTCATATTCTCAAACCGAGAGACCCGCGACTATGCGGTCAGTTCGTACAAGTTACATTGGTCCCGTGCGAGGTGTTCATGCCTCTTACGGGGCAGTTTGGGGGCATGTTTGTGTTTTCACCCTCAAACGGCTTGTTTTCAAGATTAATCGATATATTTTGAATATATCATCATATTCTCAAACCGGGAGACCTGCGATTACGCAGTCAGTTTGTACATGTTACATTGGTCCCGTATGAGGTGTTCGTGCCTCTAATGGGGCCTTTTGGGGGTTGGTTTGGATTTTCACCCTCAAACAGCTTATTTTGAAGCATAATCTATGTATTTTGAAATTATCATCATATTCTCAAATCGGGAGACCCGCGACTACGCGATCAGTTCGTAAAAATTACATTGGTTCAGTACGAGGTGTTCGTGCCTCTTACGGGACCGTTTGGGGAGTAGTTTGGGTTTTCACCCTTTAAGGGCTTATTTTTAAGCTGAATCGATATATTTTGAAATTATCTTCATATTCTCAAACCAAGAAGCCCGTGACTACGCGATCAGTTTGTACAAGTTACATTGGGCCCGTGCGAGGTGTTCGTGCCTCATATGGGACCGTTTGAGGGATGGTTTGCATTTTCACCCTTTAAGGGCTTATTTTTAAGCCTAATCTATGTATTTTGAAATTATCGTCATATTCTCAAACCGGGAGACCTACGCGGTTAGTTTGTACAAGTTACATTGGCCCAATGCGAGGTGTTCATGCCTCTTACGGGGAAGTTTGGGGGTTCGTTTGGATTTTCACCCTCAAACGGCTTGTTTTCAAGCTTAATTGATGTATTTTAAAATTATCGTCATATTCTCAAACCGACAGACCCGCGACTACGCGGTCTGTTCGTACAAGTTACATTGGTCCCGTACGAGGTGTTCGTGCCTCTTACGGGGCCATTTCGGGGCTGATTTGGGTTTTCACTCTCAAACGGCTTATTTTTAAGCTTAATATATATATTTTAAAATTGTCGTCATATTCTCACACCGGGAGACCTGCGACTACGCGGTCAGTTCGTACAAGTTGCATTTGTCCCGTGTGAGGTGTTCATGCCTCTTACGGGGCAGTTTGGGGGCTAGTTTGGGTTTTCACCCTCAAACGGCTTGTTTTCAATCTTAATAGATGTATTTTGTAATTATTATCATATTCTCAAACTGGGAGACCTGCGACTACGCGGTCAGTTCCTACAAGTTTCATTGGTTCGTACGAGGTGTTTTTGCCTCTTATGGGGCCGTTTGGGGGATGATTCGGGTTTTCACCCTGAAACGGCTTGTTGTTAAGCTTATTCGATATATTTTGAAATTATTGTCATATTCTAAAATCAGGAGACCCACAACTACGCGGTCAGTTCATACAAGTTACATTGGTCACGTGCGACGTGTTCACGCCTCTTACGGGGCCGTTTGGGGGTTGGTTTGGGTTTTCATCCTCAAACAGCTTATTTTCAAGCCTAATCTACATATTTTGAAATTATCATCATTATCTCAAACCGGGAGGCCTGTGACTACGCAGTCAGTTCCTACATGTTACATTGGTCCCTTGCGAGGTGTTCGTGCCTCTTACGGTACCGTTTGGGGGTTGATTTGTGTTTTCACCCACAAATGGCTTGTTTTTAATATTTGAAATAAATAACATGAATGAAGCCAAATGATGCTAATATTTGAGGTAAAGATGTGAATTGACAAAAGTAATGCAAAATCACTGCTCGTATATATACCTCAATGACGACGTGCATTCCAGTTCGATCCCTCTTATCACGAATGTCACTTATGCCTTCCAGATTCTGAAAATATAAAAGATAAAAATAAAAAATAGCAAGTGCAAATTGTATCAACAAAACAGAGAAGTATGAATATGATTATCAACAAAATTCAAGTTAAAAGATAAAACAAAATCTGAGAGAGAATGACCTCAACTAGAAGAATGATTAACAATAAATGTGTTCATATGTTTCTTACATAAGAAATAATATAGTATAGAAAGTTTAAATGTTTGAATATATATACGTAGAGGCTAGTCAATGAAACGTGGGCGCTATGATCTCGATGTAAAAATATATACATTACACTACATAGTAAAACAAATACTTGAAAATTTGGGTGGGGCACATGCCCTGCTCCAACAATGATCAAATTAAGTGACCTGGACAGACAAACACGCATAAATAGGCTGAATATGTTGCGCAACTTACCGTTCCATATATAGGATTTGCAGTTGCCCATACGCTGCATCGAGCATGCAATGATGCATGGATACTAGGTGTGATATCTGTTATAACCCGCTTATAACAGATATATGTTACAATCTGTTTATATATGCATACAGGTGCGACAATGGATATATATACAGTGTATAAAGTGCATATATAGAAGAAAACAGATGCTATGGGATTCAGAATGTGCAGACTGAAATTCCAGCACGGGATTCATAATTCATATATATACAGTGTGTATAAAGTTCATAAAGTGCATATATATACAGTGTAACAATTCCAGTGTATAAAGTGCATATATACATAGTGTATAAAGTGCATATATATACAGTGCAACAATTCCAACATGGGATTCAGAATGTGAGGACTAAAATTTTGAATACCTGTTGCACATTTATCCATGATAAAGACTCAAATATTTAATACTTGTTGCACACAATCTGAAATTTTGAATACCTGTTGACCATTTGCAAATGAAAGAAACCATGTTACCTTAGTAGAAGCATAAATAATTATTTACTATACACTTAAACCCAAAAACTTAACCAAACAATACTGAAGATACAACCAAAGAAAAGGAACATTAATCACAAGACATCACTGGACGAGTAAACTCGCATACTAGCATACAATAATGTGGGGTAGCTGACTTGATGCTTGTAAAGCAAACTTCTTGTATTTAAGCTAAACTCCAAGGCCCTTCACCGATAGCAGGAGGTGAGCGCTGCAAGAAGTTGGAAGTTTCAAATATATTTAGTACATCAGTTATACCGGCCCTCATTGAAAAATAATTACATTAGGTATACATATAGATGCGACCACAAAAGGACGTGTAAAATCAAAACAATATTCTTCCAAACAGATATATGAAAAGGATCACAAGATAATTCCTGCTCAGATAAATGTGGGAGGACTAAATAAAATTACTTATTAAAAGAACTTGTGTGCCAAAATTATCTCATTTCTTCACATCCTTCACTAACTAATGCATATGTATCAGCCTTATCACAGCTAAAACATTTAAACTTCAATCATGATCATAATCGATAATGATTTAGAATTTCAACTTAATTCCAAGACAATGTGTGTATAAAGGCAGATTTTCCCCCAATCATTTTCAATCACTAGTGGTACATAGAATAAAGCACATGACCAGGTGATTAACAGAGGATAGAAGAGAGAATATTGAGATGAGATTAAAACTTGATTAAAGAGAAAATGTCCCTCATAATACTATATATAATAAAAAGGCACTATGCCTAAAACATGACCATGGCGACGAGCTCGCAAGTTCTCGGACTTCAAATCCTCTACTACCTAGTGGACCCAACTTGGTGTCTCTTCTAACGAATTCATGAATTTATCAACTCATTCAATACAATCTAATCCTGATACTTTAATGAATTTATTCCATGGCCACTCCACTACCAACATCGTTACATTACATAGGCAACTATCACTCTTGTTTTATTTAAAATCAATACTATTTCAATAAAGATCAAAATAGTTGGAAAATACTCCCACATAAAAAACAATTGAAATAAACAAAAATCGTAATACATGGACTGCAATGCATATTAATGTACTCAAGGATGATTTTGAAAATGTAAGGAACAATTTAACAAACACGTCATGAGCACCTTTTGTTGGGAGAATGGCAAGGACAATGACGCCATTGATTGACAAATTTATTAAATCTCCTCATTACAATGTTTATAAACAACTAATTAGTGACATTTGTTAGTAAAAAAGCACAAGACAACATTCGAAAATCAAAATAATAATGTTGAAAATTGATCAACTAATCCACATCCACAAATAAAAAGCAAATAATTTCATGCAAAAAATACGAAAAAGGCACTAATAAAATCCAAACTACATATATGAACCTTGACATTCTGCTAAGGAGCCTATTTCAAACGATCTGGTGTTTATTCATGAGTTTTCATCTGTAAAATTGTAATAGACTAGACAAAATGAGTGGGTTGGAGTACTCCAAAAAATGTGGTAAATAATTGTATTCAGCAAAGATATAATGGGGAAGGGATCATGGTGTGGGTTGTTTAAAATATAAAACACCAAATACATTTAATAACCATAAAAGTGCTCTTTGAGCAACAAAGGCCATGGATTAATCTAATTGTGAGGGTGGTTGTTGCACCTGACTAACTGACATTTTATCAAACATGTGAAGGTCACTCACTATTTGACATTTATTCGTCTAAGACAGAAACAAAATCCCAAATATGAGATTAAAAATATAGCCAAGCATTAATCAAACATATGAAGTCTTAGAAACTAAAAAAAATGTAGACCAAACTTTGAAAATAATAACCAAAATAACAATTTAACTCATAATGTGTTTTATACCTTCATTTCAAGCTTCAAGCTCAAATACCTACAATCTGCAAAATAATATACATAGATAATGAATCAAAACGTTTCCAAACATGAAAATTCATTAAACCTTAAGTTCACAATGAATCACATACCTAATATTTTCATATTCCAACACCCATGAATCAAACCGCAATAACATCCCTTTGTAAAACTCCTAAATACAACAACACTCATCTGCATCATCACCTATAACACCTGATTCACGCTCCCACCACCATCCCTGATGCTAGACCACCCTCTCATCACCTCTTTCTCTTGACAGGTACCTCATCATACCCAATCCCCAAATTTCTAGCTTCCCCGGTCTAATTTCTTTGCCAAAACCTTCACCAAAATTAATTCCATCCTTTCAAGACCCAAAACCTAGGCCCCCAACCGCCCGCAAACATTGCAAGACAGTTGGGAAGAGACTGAGGTCCCAACAATATTGGGAAAGACGTAGAAATAAAGAGAAGTGGTGCCCTGCGACAGCGTCTAGTGACGCCCCCACCACTTACGGCAACGACAATCCGGAATACCTCTCCGGACCAGAATAAGTTTTCTATCAGCGTTTCGTTCCCCTAAATCAACTGAACCCCTAGGGGTATTTTGTGGTTAGCAAGAAAACATGGGGTCAGGGGGTGATGTTTCAAACCGGGAGGCACTTGCCTCTGGTAAAGAAGAGATATGTCGAGGATGAAGGAAAGAGAGAATCGGGCTTGATAGGGTGAGTGGGAGGGAGAGTGAGCGGGGGAGGAAACACGATGGATCGAAATAAAATTTTAATTGGTTTTAGTTTTTTGTTTTTTATTTAATCTTTCCAAATTTGATACGGTTTTGGCACGGCTTTAAACTGTGCCAGATTTTGGCACGGTTTTAAACTGTGCCAGATTTTGGCACGGCTTTAAACCGTGCCAGATTAATAATAAATCGTGCCAAAATCTGGCACGGCTTTAAACCGTGCCAGATTCTCCTTGTCCAATCGTGTCAGATTAGCATTTTTGGTGTAGTGTGAGTGAACCTAAGATTTGACCTATGGTAATGAGGTGTTATAGCTACTGATATTAATTAAGGGGTAACTAGGACCCTTTGGATAGCGAGTGATAATCAAGAAAATATGAAAATAGCCTATATGAGTACGTTGAGTATGCTAGAGATATATACTACGTACGAATTTATATGTGATGGGCTGTGTTCATACCTACTGAATAAAATGTATATATAGGTTGTGTGAATACCTATTGTTGTTACTGACTTTATGTGTGAACATACCTATGTTGCCTATTATCCGGAGGTTTCCATGCAGAGGGCGATGCCACCTTGACGATTCCAGTGAGGTTTGAATGTGTGCCCCAGAACATGGAACTTATGGCGGCTCACTGTGTGTTATGTATTAGTGGTACTAGCATGTCGTCTAGGTAAGTTAGGTACATGACAATCCCAAACGCTTAGAACCATGTTGCCTCCATCGTGTGTTGATTGATTTTGGGTTCAAGGAAACATGTAGAACCAATAGTCCTTGATTTGGTACAAGAGGTACATGGACTTGATAGTAGAGTATGCCAACATCACGAAGGGCCATTCCGAGGATCCTATAGTTGTATGTATAATATGTGTGCTATATATATACAAGTGTGATATGTATATGCTTATGTGTGATAGTAGAACTAATAGATTGTGTACATCTAATGGTAATTTTAGTAGGGAGACTTAAATTTTTGAATCAATAATAATACATGAAAAATAATAATTATTGAGATGGTGGTAGCATGTCGTATGGGTAATACGAGAGATCTAAACCTATTGAGATTATTTAGATGCATTATCTAGTTAGGGTGGGTACCACAGCTAGATAGGGTACATTACATTAGTTGAGAGATGAGGATATCATGGGGGTATACATGGAACTGAAATGTGTATCTAATAACTGATTTAAACTATGATTTAAACAGCTGGAAATATTTTCAATCAATTTTCTTGGGCTCTGACCTGTGTCAAAATATTTTCAAAATCTTTTAGGTGTCCAACCATAGGGATGCCAAGCTTAATGATTATATCCAAGGATACGTAGCTGCAGCACTTGTGGAGGCTTGCGGGAGTTTCTTTAGACGCTTCAGCTCATTCATTTGTAGTTAGGAGATTCTTCGGTATTTCATTTACGCATGTTTTCTCTTCAGACTATTTAGTTCTTCAGTTTATTTATCAGACTTATTTTAGATTCAGCTGTATTATGTCAGACTCGTATTTGAATTTGTTTTGGGAACCGGTGGTTTATTCGGTCTAATCTATTTATATATCAGTCATGTGATTATTGAGACTATTATTGTGAGGATGGTTTAGTAAATTTCATTTATTCATTTATTTATGAATGATGTTGTATTAATAAAATATAAATTTGTCATCGACTTAATTTAACATAGGCGATTAGTTATTTAAATGGTTTTCGATAGTGATGCTAACAATGAACTAAATGTTATTCTTATTTATTTTGATAAAGGACTGATCACCCATAATTAAATTAGGCGGGGTGTCACAGAAGATGAATAGGATCTATAATGTGATTCAAAGTTTTCAAATAGTAATCGTTTTTTCGTTCATGAGAACATATCCATCCATTATAAAATGTCTATTTTTCATTAACTATATGTGAAATTCATTCAATTAAATTTATCCTTTTATTTACATATGCTTATAGAAAATATCCATTTTTGAGTGTTCGATTTTGAGTCCACCTCGTGATACTTTGAAATCAAAATGAACTTTCGGATAAGAAATGTAATGATCAAATCTTTTGAAGTGGATGGTCATATTGTCTATGCAAATACGAGTGATAAGTTGAGATTGAGAAGTGAAATTTACTATATTTATGAAATTTGTATTTCAGACTTAATTATATTATATTTGTGTCTTTTGTATTGAATAAAGTTTTTGAATTGCGTGGGTATATTCACTACAAATCCTCACGAGAAAAAACTCGACCACTAGGTAAACATGTGTATTTAATGTCTTGTTGAACATGTTAGGTGAATCGTGATTCCTACAAAAGTGAATTAGGTTTTATATTTTAGTATTTCTTGGGGACTACCAAATTTTATGTTTGGGGATATTTGACGAGTGCATTATTTTGCCCAAATCTAGGCCTTATTAGGCCCGTTATATCATGAATAATGAACTTTTAGAGTCATTTTCATAATTCAAAAGAAAAATTCAAGTTTGAAATAATTCAAGTTAAATGTTTATTTGCACTCTAACAAAAATATTTTCCATACTAACAAGCTTAACTGCTAGATTATTACGAGATGAGTTTAAAAACTTGGTTCATGATAACTAAAAAGGTTAATTAGTCTTGATGTAATCCTAACAATCCTAGATCTTACTCCCTCTTGGTGTTTTATATCGTATGCTCACACATAAGATCCCTATCTTCAGTTCTCGCTAATTATAAGGCTAATGAATCGTGAAGTAATTATGTAACCCCCACCGAGATTTATCCTAATAGGCATTGTTGATGTAGGCATTTTAATTACTGTTCCTTCACTATTAAACTACCAATCCTTGATTCCCAATAACTACAAAGTTTAATCAGTCGTGCGGTAATCCTACCCCCCCCCCCCCCCCCCCCCAAAAAAAAATATTTTTCCCGTTCGGTTCTTAAATTTCCATATGTTGAAATATAAGCTACCTATATTTGGTTTTCTCAAAATTAAAAGGTTAATTAGTCGTGAGGTAATCCTAACCCCTTGAATCTTTATCCCTCTCGGTGTTCTAATTATTGTACATGAACACTTAAGCTACCTATATTTAGTTCCCATTAACAAAATAGCTTAATCAGTCGTAAGGTAATCTTAAATTGTCCGTAGCTTTATCCCTCTCGGTGTTTAATTACTGTAGGTTCACAATTAAGCTTCAGTGTTTTAATTTCTATACATTCATATTTATGCTACCTATATTTGGTTCCCGCTAACTAAAAAGGTTAATCACTCGTGAGAAAATCCTAAACCCCCTGAAGCTTTCTCCCTCCCGGTGTTTTAATTATCATATGTTCACACTTAAGCTAACTATTTTTTGTTCTCTCTAACTAAAAAGTTTAATCAGTTGTGTGGTAATCAAAACCCCTCAGAGCTTTCTAAATCTTGGTGTTTTAATTATCGTAAGTTCACAGTTAACCTACTAATCTTCAGTCCTGGCTAACTAAAAAGGTTAATTAGTCGTGGGATAGTCCTAAAATCCCTTTGGAGCTTTATCCCTATCGGTCTTTTATTAACTATGCATTCACAGTTAAGCTACTATCTATAGTTTCCATTGACTAAAAAGGTTAATTAGTCATGAGGCAATTCTAAACCCCCCGGAGCTTTGCCCCTCTCGATATATTTACTTTCAGTTGTTAAGTAATTATAAACTCCCTCACATCTTTCTCCCTCTTGGTGTTTTAATTACTGTAAGTTCACATTTAAGCTACCTATCTTGGGTTCCCTCTAGCTAATGAGGTTAATCAGTTATTAGGTAAACCTGAACACTTCCCGAGCCTCCCTCCCATTTTTCATCCATAGGCATACTTTATTCCCACCTAGTGATGATCACTTGATTATTCTTATCAAAAAGGGATAATTAAGACTGTGATAATTGTCTAATTGGTACAATATGACCGACGAACCCCCCGACTAAGTTAATCATCACTCTACCTTTACTACGATTTGTTTTCCTCTTCTGTTTTATTTTTATTTTTTCTTATTTATTTATTTAGCTATTTATGTATGTGGTTTACTTCACTACTACTACTACTACTACTACTACTACTACTACTACTACTACTACTACTACTACTACTACTACTACTACTACTACTACCACCACCACCACCATCATCATCATTATCATTATTAGTAGTAGTATTATTATTATTATTATTATTATTATTATTATTATTATTATTATTATTATTATTATTATTATTATTATTATTATTATTATTATTATTATTATTATTATTATTATATTATTATTATATTATTATTATTATTATTATTATTTTTAATTTTTTCCATTATTATTATTATTACTATTATTATTATTTACCTTTTATATTAATTTTTACCATCGATAAATTCATCAAGTTCATCTCCATACTATTTCTATTTTTCTCACAAGGCATTAATTATTCTGGACATGAAAAAGAAAATTATTATTCTAAAAACACAAACATGAACTGAATGTAGATACAGAAAATAAAATTAAAAAGCAAATGTGGAACACCCGCAGAACATGTCCCTAGTGCATGATGGCGGTCACACCCCCGAAGAAAAATTTTGCCATCCGTATCATCCGTTGGAAAAGGAGCAATGAATGTCAATCGTTCACCTAGCACCGTGGGCTCACAATCGTTCATCTACATGTGCCAGAATACCCCATAGTAAACACCGAGGGCCATGGCCCCCCTACCACCACCACCCACACTAGTCTTGCCTACCCCTCCTGACCCCTCCTACCCTTAACAATATCCCCTCCATCCTCCTTGAGGTCTATGTCATGAACCTCAACACCCCCATCCAGAACACGCTCCCTGGTGTTCCATAACGTCAAACTACTTGAAATAATATAAGCAAATACTCATAAATAGGTATATAATTCAATCTCTGGGAGAAGAGATGGGGAGAGAAGAAGAAAATATATTAAACAAATGAGAAGTCGACTCTAGGAATGTCCTTTATACGTTTGGAATTCCTAGCGATCAATTGCACGATTAATTATCCCAATAACCAAGAGGTTAAACTATCCACTGAATGGTTAAAGCCCCTTAACTTCTTATGTTTCATTGCAGGTCCAATAACTGTGCGGTTAAAGGATTAACAGGATGGTTAATAACCCCAGTTTTCACCAACCTGATAACCGAATGGTTAATGATCCCAAGATTTTTTAAAAAATCCAAATTTTACCCCCTGATTTTTATACACACTTCCCTTCCACCCATATATAATATCACAAATAGGCAAACCTATTTCCATCCCAATTTCGATGAACAGTGTTTGTATGGCACACACTCTGTTGGGAATGTAAACATGAGGCCCCAATTTAAAAAATTCCTCTTTCAATTAAATATGATTAATTTCCTAACACGTGCGGAATAGAGATGGTTCAACTAAACAACTACATAAACTAAAAATTAATTTCTACACAAATTAAAACTAAAGTAAAAAAAAAATTAATTTTCTTAAAATTAAAATTATACTAAAAATAAAATTTGTGAATTTTTACTTTTATCCCAAAAATCAATTTAATACAAGTCCTATAAATTTGCGTAACAATAAATATTTAATTTTTGCAAATTAGGCCAAACCAAAGTTTACCAAATTAAATTACAGACTTGAATTAAATTAACTTGAATTTTACCCAAATTAACAAAAATAAATTTAAAAATACTGTTAAGAAATTTAAAAATTCTAAGCATGACAAAGCCGAAAATATTCCTAAAACTTTTAATGAAAATCTAAATAGGGACAAGTCTAATAGGTGTTACGGTTGTGAGGGTTAAGGTCATAGGGCTTTTGAATGCCCCACTAAACTAAGGAGAGAGGGTAAGCAACCAATTTCCTACAATGCAACCCTTAGTGATGGTGATAAGGAAGAGGGACCTGATTCCCCCACTAAGACCAACCTTGTGGCTTTTATGGCAAGTCATGTGAGTGAAACTGAGCACTCCTTTATTGATGAAAATTTAACATTTGACACTTCCAAGGTCATAATTTGTGAATCCCAAAGTAATGATGGTAGTGAGAGTGGAGAAGAGAGAGAGAGGGAAAATGAAGAAGAGGTTGAAGAGAGTGAACTTTAATTTGCATTTCAAGAATTATATGAAGAATCTATTAAATTAAAAAGAGAAAAATTAAAGTTAGAATCTAGTTTGAAAGAGCGTTTCGAGGTCATTAATGAGAGTGCTTTAGTGGAAGACCTTAGGACACGTGAGAGAGCTCTTCGTGAGAAGCTTGACTATGTAGAAGGCGAGAGAGATATCCTTAAAGGTTTAATGGAATAATTGAAGAGCTTCTCGCGTATGAAGAGAACAATGTTTTATTAAAGACTCACATTGTAGATTTAGAAAATAAACTAAAAGACTCTAGAGGGCGCCCTCCTACTGCTAAACTTTTCCCTTATCAGGGAAATCTGGACGTTTCTGGCTAGTCTTGACACATATGAAACACCTGCGTGTAAAATTTCCTCCCCTACTGGCCATTACCACCTCTACCCTGGCCTACTGAAAATGCAGTTGGCCCTGATGGTCCAGCCTGAATCCACCATGTCCTTATCTGTAATCCCCCAAACAGAACCGCTTAACGGCATCCCCCTGGTGGGGACCCTCCTCACTCTGCCACGACAGACTCTGAGTAGATTGTTCCCCACTAGCACTACTACCCCCTGTCCTGTCCCACTGGCTGGACTCTCCTGAGCGCGTGTTTCCCTTAATATGGAAGTGGTGGTCTTGAGAGTGTAGTAGCGTTGCATTCAACACCTCCATATATGTCTTCAAGGCTGGATTACCCAACAAATGTGTTCGGATCCTCTAGGTAAGACCATCCACAAATAATTGAATCCTCTTCTATTTAGTGAGCACCTCATCAAGAATTAAATTTTCCAGTCTGGTAAATTCCTCCCCATACTCTGCTACAGTCCTCCCCTCTTGAGAAATATCCAAAAAAAATTCCTCATCTCATTCTGGATGGCAGAGGAGAAGTATTTGCGGTCGAACCGCTCCCAAAACTCTTGAATCGTCAAGGTGTCCCTCTTCTACGCGGTCGTAATGGACTCCCACTAGTGTAATGTTGCCCCTACTAGCTTAAAGGTAACAAGTATTTATTTTTGTACCTATGTGCACTCATACATCCTCAAATGCCTCTGGATATCCTTCTTCCATTGGCATACTGTAATTACATCGGGGCTCCCCTGAAACTCTGGAGGATATGCCTTCGTAAAGGCATCTCAAACTCGCTCCCAAGCAAAAGGGAATGAGTTTGTAGGAGCTGGAGCAATAACCTGAGGTTCGGGTGGAATCTGTGGTGCCTACTGGGAAAAGGTAGTCAAGGATTCATTAACCTCCTATGCCACAATGGTGGAAACCTTGACATAATTCATAGTCCCTGTGTGGCTCGGGTTGTGAATCTGGGGTGGCTCATAGTGCATGTCGAGGAGGCATCTGAAATGAAAAATAATTTATATTATTCCACAGTTCAAGATGTCTTAAAATAGTTGAAGACATAAATGCGTAAGAAAGAATACAACAGTCCTAATAATAAGGCTCTGTATCAAAGGACACACGCTAAAAATCGTAGTAAGCTTCACAAATCCTAAGAAAACTAGAACATGATGCTCTAATACTATCTGTGAGACCCCGCCTATTCTAATTCTGGGTAATCAGTCAACTATGGTTTCATTCTTAGCATCACTGTTGAAATTCAATTAATTACTAATACCCTAATGACCCATTATCAATCATTTTAAATTCTTATTATTAACATAAAGTAAATATAAACTGAATAATATTACATCAACCATTTCCGTGCACATAATAATGAATAATGAGATAACGACATGAGTAAATATGTCTGGAAGAACACTCTAGATAAAATCCCCATACAATCATCCATAAATAAAGTCTAAAACAACTACTAGAAATAACTGGAAATACAACGTCTTTGTAAATAATAGTGTTGATGTAAAAAACTAGATTTGGTCTAATTAATTAATCACAGATAATTATGAATAAATAAATAAGGCAAAAGATTTTTAAAGTGGTTTAGCCTTAATGAAAATGGCCTACGCAAGTGATCGATTGCCCCGTATGGAGGGGGTTACAATGTATTTATAATATGTTGATGTTAAAAACTAGATTTGATCTAATTAATTATTCACAGATAATTATGAATAAATAAATAAGACAAAATATTTTTAAAGTGGTTCAGCCTTAATGAAAATGGCCTACGTCCACTGTTTTGTATTGCATGGTATTTTTCCTTGGTCACAATTATGATCGCAAGTGACCGATTGCCCCGTTATGGTGGGGGTTACAATGTATTTATAATTTGTTGAGCTGTCAATATGAATAGACAATATGCCGTTAATTAATAGACATATACATCTGTACATAATAAGAATTTTCATTGAATCCTATGTTCATTGAATTTGTAATTGTCTCTTGATCTTCATGACTAGATGCTCTGTACATTGAGTAGCTCGTCAAGTTGAGTAGCTCGGTGCGCTGAGTAGCTCGGTATGCTTAGTATCTCGGTACACTTAGTACCTCAGTACAATGAGTTGTTCGGTGGATATACATTTTTCCACGTAAGATGACACGTGTCTTCATGTAGTTGGTCCATATCAGCTGACTAATTTTTATATCAACAGAAGCCCCTAATGTTTCATAGTTGAGGTTGAATATGAGAGTGTGGAAAATTATGCCCAGGAGTTTCTCGGGCACATTTACCCAGTCTTGTTGATGATTTTGAGCACGAAATAGCAAACTTGTAAATATTTTGAACTTTCAACAGATGCTTGGTTATTTTCGCCTTTTTCATCATTTAGCCACCGGAAACGCAATCGCCTTTTCTAGTAATCATTTCTTTTCTCGCTTCCCTATGCGGGGCATTTAAAAATGATAGAATCAAATCATATTCCACCTTTCGCTTTTTAGACTTTTGAACTCTTGGTCTTCTCACTCTGTATTCTTACGATCGTTCTTTCTATCGCCCGCTTTAGCAGATTTCTCAATTTTCTGTAAGAACCTCTTCCTTCTTCTTTCTTTGCGTTAGTCATCATCGTTTATCTTGTCGAATCATTATATAAATTTCGGACTGATTTTGTAATTCCCTCTTGGGTTATCCTAGAGGAACCTCCTTGCCCTTCTAATTTATTTTCTTTAGCTGAGGGACACTGGTTTCCCTCCATTTTTGTAGCAGAATGCGGATTTTCATTTCCGCCCAACCCTTTGTGTTATGAGTTTTGCCAATATTTCGATATTGTTCCTACAAGAGAAGGCTCCAAATACATGGAGGGTAGTTAATGGCGTACATAGATTGAACCAAATACATGGAACTCGCTTAGGAATTTCTAAAATTATGTATTATTATAAATGGGTTACCAGCGATACAAATTTTTATTTAAAAACTAGGTTTTCAAATAGAACTTTAGTGGTCAATCTTATCGATGCTAACAGGGGCTACTTTGATCATGGGGTTGTGATGAAAAATTGGAAACATCCTCCGTTAAAAGGAAAAGATGTATACCAAGGCCCCAGATGTCCACTTTATGGAAATGGGATAGGTTGTTTTTAATTTTCAATTTAGCTTGTTTTTGTTTGATAAAATGCGTCACTGACATGCACGTTTTTATTTTGTAGTTGATAGCAAAAGGAAACCTCTAAAAGAGAGTGACATAAATATTAAAAATTTAACACCTATCTGGGGTTTGCATAAATCCATTGATGGAGCGCACGTGAGGTCTGCTTCTTATTTGTTTAGATATAGGAACACCACCTCGTCTTTTATTATCCGACCTCTCGTTCCTCCTGTGGTTGATCTTGACCAAGTACCGTCATCTCCAGCAATTATAGGAGAATATTATTTTAATTTGGGTATCTCTATTGCTGATTTGATGATGAAGAAGAAGAGGAGGGTACCTGAGTTCTTTGCCAAGTCTGCCCTTGGTGCTGAAGGGGCGAAGAAGAACAAGGGTGATGTTCCAGCTGACAGAACTAAGAAAAAGGATGTTTTTCCTTCTCCCAAAGATATAAGCAAGAAGCCCGATATTGCCCCTAAATAGGCAGCACCTTTAATTAAAGTTGTTGTCTCAAAAGAGGCAGCAACTTTAATTGAAGAAGAGGCAACACCTGTGATTGAAGATGCCCCTCTGAGAAGGTTGAGGAGGGGTTTTATTAAAAGACCTGTGGATACTGTTATCCAACCTACTGGAGATGGGATTTCTTCTTTGAGGGCTAGTCCTCTAGCTGTCCTTACCCCTGACTTGGCCAAATAATTGATCAAATCAGGGACTTTTCCTGATTGCCGAGCTGCTAAAACTTCAACTCATCGGGATAAGGTTGTCGATGTGTCTTCCCAACTCCTTGCCTTAGTAAGTGGTCATTATACTTATCTTTTTAATTCTTCATTACCATGTACATGCTCTAATTTATGCCTTTTTTTCTTTTTATAGTTTTTGGTGTACTTTGATAACATCGTAGAGAAGGATAAAGCCATTAAAGCTTCCACCTCATCTAGTGGAGTAGAGGAATCCCCTGCTGGATTATTAAAATCTTTGGGGGAGTCCCGACAGAAGTACGAAAAGGATAAAGCTGCATGGGAGAATAAACTTCGATTGGCTGAGTCAGCTCATCAACAAGCTGTAAATGCCTCCAAGGAGTTGGTGGAAAAATTGAAGGTTTCTCTTTCTAGCTAAATGGAAGCTGATGGCAAGCTTAAAAAGGCTGAACGGCATAAGAAAGAGCTTGAAGAGAAGGTGAACTCTATTGAAGAACTGCTCAGGGAGAAATCTTCTTCGGAGAGAGAAAAGAGGAAAACTGCGATGAAGAAGTCTTTTAGCTTTGGCTAGGATAAAGTATGGAATAGAGCTTTGGTTGCTATCTCTTCCCAGATGGAGTATGCATGTTTGAAATACTTCAGAGATGGATAGGTCACAGCTTTGAAAGAATTGAACATTGCTGATGATTCTGAACTATTTTAGAAACACACTCATGGCCCTCCTCTTACTATTGAAGAAGAAGAGGAAGATGAAGCTACACCTGATGAATCTTTTATGGTGATAGTAGAAAAAGCACCTGATGCTACCCTTCCTCAATCTTTTGAGCAAGTTCAGGAGGCAACAACTTCTAGCGAGCAACTTCAAGTGCCCCCCGAGTAACCAACTCCTTCATCCAAATCGACTAAAGATGTTGTAGGAAATAAGGAGAAGGTATAGATTTGTTTGGCTCTTTAGTTATATTATTTTTCTACCTTTTTTATTTTTCCCTTTCATTGTAATTTTTGTTGTACCTTTTCCTCCTATGGTTAATAAAATGAACTTTGCTATTTATTCTAAGCTGTCTCCTTTACTTGCTCGACATGTTGTTGCACTGTTGTTGATTTATTCCTATCATCCTAGCTAGTTTATTGCCAGGATGGAACTCTTGTCAGCTCATGATACAGAGTTGATGAAGAAATATAATGACTACTTCCAGGCTGGTCATACAGACTTTACTGAAGCTAAAATAGTTAATATTCTCGGACCTGATGCCTCTGACCGAGCAATTGAGGCTTATCAATATTTAAAGTGTCTGCTTGATCGGTTTGTGGCCAATAATGCCGGTTACTATGAAATGATTGAAGATCTTTAAGGAATGATCGAGGAACTTCAACTTCAACACAAAGAAACCATTGTACTTCTATGTGAGGGGTATGAGAAGAAGTACCAACAATTGAGTGCTGATCGGGGTTATGAAAAGTTCATTTTAGCCCATAAAAAGAGAGCAAGCGTGATTAAACTTGAAGTTGAGGAGCACAGAGACATTGCCAAACTATTGGAAGAGGAAAATATCGCCTTGCAAAAAGAACTGAAAAGGTTAAAGTCTTCTTCGTCTTCGACAGCTCTGGTCCCAATCAGTGATGAGGGCTTTTCATTTTTGGAAACTGAAAATGCTGCTTTGATAGAAGAATTAAAATCTTTGAAAAGGGCCAAACCTAAATCTTCCTAGAGGGGTAGAGCAAGAGCTAGTCGAAGAAGCGTTAAAGAAACTAGGACTTAACAAGCCTTAGCAAACAGGATATTTAGCTGAAGGCGAACACTACAACATTAAATGAGATGTCCCAAAAAATCCAAAGCCTTATCAAGCAACTATCAAACCAGAGTTCTGTATTGGAGAATAAAGAGAACTTAGTGAAAAAACTTCATCAACATGTGGAGAGGTTGACATATCAATTCCATAAACAACCCAGAGAATATTGGATGGGGGATACAATGAAGCTCTATGCCATCTCGATGCCCGGTTGAGACAATCAAATAATGAGGGATACAAACAAGGATGGTTGAACGCCTTGACTGCGATGAAAATTGAGAAAGGAAATTCCTTATGGGATTGGTATGATCTTGGATTATTTGATCTGCTTGTGCCTCCCTTTAAGCTAGATATCTATTGGATTTCAGCCATGCCATTCCTCAATATATGATCTCCAAGTATCTTGGTGACTACCATCTTCGTGAAGACTTTGAAATATCTAGACCTGAGCATTTGCTTGATCGACCGATTTTGAGCAAAATCAGCATGCTGCAAGATATGAATGTTATCAACTCTCCTTATGCTTTGGATGGTCCTCCTGCTAGAATGGAACCTGAACCAAAATCGAAAGGAAAAAGGCCAATAGAATAGGAGATTTGCATTCAAAGAAAAATTTCATTGTTTTGTAATTGTCTTTACTTGAAAATAAATTATAATTTTCTTTTGATGAGTATATATATTTATAAAGGGACAATTTGTCTTGTTTTGTTTTAATTACCTAGACAATGGAAATTTTCCCCATTTGTTGCCTAGTTGTAGTGACTTGTCACCCATAAGTGCCTAAGCAATGGAATGATTTTCATCCCATGGTCCTGCTTAGTTGTAGCAATCTTATCTAGATTACCTTAGTGCCTAGGCAGTGGATGCCCCTTGAGGTCACCCATCTTCTTGCCTGGTTTTGGATGCCTCTTGAGGTCACCCATAATCAAACAGGACTTGCCTTATGTGATTGTTATGCCAACATTTTTGGTTAAGTTTATTTATGCTGACCAACCTTAGTTGGCGGTTGCTGATGCCTTCTTACAAAATTCAAGTGTAGTGTGTAGCACTAGTACTCCGAATAATTGAACTAAAAAGAAAATGGGGAAAATATCATTTTATTCATATTGAAAGAAAGGAATACATGTGAATCTACACTACTGATAATATTTACGCAGATGCTCTTCATTCCATACATTTTGGAATTCTTCCCCCTCTAAAGTTTCTATTTTATAGGTTCCAGGTCGAACAATCGTTGTTACACGATAAGGCTCATTCCAGTTGGCCTCTAGCTTATTATGCTTCTGAATGACTTTCTTGAGTACATAATCTACCTCATTAAGATCACATTTCTTAACTTTTTTATTGTAGAACATGGAAGTTCTATGTTGATAAGCTGCATTCCGGATGGCCGCGTCTTCTTTTACTTCCTCGAGCAGGTCCAGATCTAAGCGTCTCATCAAATCGCTTACTGGAGAGTTGAAATTAAGCACCCGGTGAGTAGGTAGGCCCAGTTCAGCTGGTATGACTTCTTCACTTCCAAAGTCTAACTTGTAAGGATATTCCCCAGTTGTTGTTCAGGGAGTTGTTCGATAAGCCCATAATACAGAATGTAGTTCGTTAATCCAGTTCCCTTTTGTGTCATCCAATCATTTCTTCAACCCGTTAAGTAAAGTTCGGTTCGTCACCTATATTTTCCCATTTCTCCGTGGATGGCCTGGTGCAGAATGGATCTTCTGGACATTGGTCTAGTGATAATACGCAATAAACTCCTCATTATCAAATTGGGTACCATGGTCAGTGATGAAAGCATGCGGTAGGCCATATCTGCAAATAATACTTTTCCAAATGAACTGATAAATCCTTTCATAAGCCATGTCAATGAGAGGTTCAGCTTCCACCCACTTTGTGAAATATTAACAGCGACTACCAAATATTTAAATCATCCTTTAGTAGTTAACAGAGGCCCGACTAAGTCTATTCCCCACATGGCAAATGGCCAAAGGGAAGTAATTGGGGTTAATAATGCATGTGGACTTCTTCGTATAGTAGAGAACCATTGACACTTATCACATTTCTTGGCATAAGCTTGACAGTCGGCTCGCATCGTTAGCTAATAGTATCCCTGCATCATCATCCTCTGCAAAAGGGTCCGACCTGCTACATGAGCTCCGCAAGAGCCTGCGTGAATTTCTTTTATCAGATCTTTAACCTCCAATGGATGAACACATCTTTGTAGGCAAGCTATCATTCCTCTTCTGTACAAAATTCCATTGCTTAACACATACCAAGCAACTTTGAACTTCAGCCTTTTAGTTGCAAGTTATTCAGTTTGTAAAATTCCCTCTTCGATGTACGCTCTGATGGGATCCATCCATGAAGGTCCCATGTCCAACGTGATGAATCTCACCATTAGATCTTCATCAATGCTCCAGTCTTCCAATATCTCACTAGGAATCGTTCTTCGTAACTCGGTGCGAGTAACTGAGGCTAATCGAGCTAGTGAGTCATCCCTCGTATTCTCCAATCTTGGTATTCTAATCACTTGTACCTCTACAAAATTGGATACATTCACCAAAGTTTTGGCATAATACCTAGATATGAAGTCTCCCTTCACTACATACAACCCAAAATCTGATTTACGATTAGCTGTGAATCACTAAACACCGTAACTTGCTATGCGTTCAGTGTTTTGGCTAAATTGAGGCCCACAATCATATCTTCGTATTCAGCTTCATTATTGAAAGCATTGAACTAGGAACGCAAAGCATATTTTATATCCAATCCATCTGGACTGTTAAGAATTATTTCAGTTTCGCTGCCTATGGCACACGAAGAGCCATCAACATATAAATTCTATATAGGTATACAATTATTAAACTCTTGGTCTGATAAAATTCCCTGATGGAATATTTGGTACTTCCTTTTATCATCACCCCACGCTGGGCTTTTATTAAGGGATTCTTGTTTCTCGGTTACTATCCCCTTCGGTAAATCTGCTGTCGAACATTGATCGGAGACGATCATTCATGATCCTCTAGAATTCATGGGTTATTCTTCATTAGACCCCTATTGGTCGGAGGTATCTGGGTAAGTGAAGTCCGTAATGAAATCTGCCACCGCCTGTCCTTTGAGCGGAGTCCTTGGTTCATAAACAATATCATACTCGCCCAATTCCACCGCCCAATACATTAGTCTTTTAGACTTTTCTGGCTTATGCAAATCCTGTCTGAGTGGCATATCAGTGTACACCACTATGGTATGGGCCTGAAAGTATGGTTTTATCCTCCTGCTTGCCTCGATCAATGCTAATGCCAGCTTCTCTAATCTTGTATATCTAATCTCTACTCCTCGGAATGCTTTGCTTGTATAATACACCAATTTTTGCACTTTATCCTCTACTCTTATCAATGCTGAACTGACTGCACTTTCTGAAATAACCAAGTACAAGTATAACTTTTCTCCCATCACCGGCCTGGACAACAATAGAGTTGTCCCCAAATATTGATTCAACTCTTGAAATGCCTTCTCACATTCATCATTCCATTCGAAAGTTTTTCTGAGTGTCTTGAAGAACGAAAGACATATGTTAGTTGCTCGTGAGACAAACCTGTTGAGAGATGCAATACGCCTCATGAGGCTTTAGATCTCCTTCTTCGTAGTTGGAGATCATAGTTCCATCAAAGATTTAATCTTCTCAGGATTTGCCTCAATGCCTCGCTGATTCACAATATACCCGAGGAGTATGCCTTCTCATACGCCAAATATGCATTTAGTTAGGTTCAGCATCATCTGATATTTCTCCAGCTGGTCAAAGGTTTGTCTTAAGTCAGCTATATGGTCAGCATCTTTCTTTCTCCTAGTCAGCATGTCATCGATGTAAACCCCCATGTTTCTGCCAATTTGTTCTGCGAACACCTTATTCATTAGCCGCTGGTACGTAGCACCTGCATTTTTAATACCAAAAGGCATAATATTGTAGCAGTATGTTCCCCTTGGGGTAATAAAAGAGGTACTCTCCCTATCTTCTATTTTCATCTTAATCTGATTATAGCCGGAATAAGCATCCATGAAGCTCAATAATTCATGCCCCGAGGTGGCATCTACCATATGGTCTATTCGGGGTAGTGGGAAGTGATATTTTGGGCAGGCTTTGTTTAAATCTTTGAAATCAAAGCACATCCTCCATTTATTATTCTTCTTTTTAACCATCACCACATTGGCCAGCCACTCAGGATATTTGTCCTCAATAAAAGAGGCCTTTTGTAGTTTCTAAACTTCCTCTTGAATAGCGTGGTCTTTCTCTGGGCTAAAGACCCTTCTTCGTTGTTTCCCCGATTTGATCTCCTTCTTAACATCGAGTTCATGGCACAGGAAGGTTGGGTCTATCCCCGGCATATCTTTATGACTCCACGCAAAAGCTTGCTTTCTATGCCTAAAAATGCCACTAACTCTTTCTTTATTAACGAATCCTGTGAAGCGTTGATTTGAGTTGTTCGTTACGGTCGTTCATCATTCAGAATGATGTTCTCCGTTGTTTCCACAACTTGACCCTTCATGAGCTCTGATATATCTCTAGGGTATAATGTCTCAATCTCTGCATCTTCAGACTCATCCACTTGGTAGGTGGTGGTCTTCTTCCTGGCTTCCACCAACTCTTCTTATTCGACAGATGAATAGTAGCATTCTCGAGCTACTTTTTGATCACCTTTCATAAGTCCCAAACCAAAGTTAGTCAAAAACATCAAGCATTGATGTACTACTTCAAACTTTTTCAGTCCTACCCTTACCATGATTATGTTGTAGGCTGATTGGACATTTTTGTCCATTATGAAAAAGCATACGTTTTCTGTTATGCAAGCAGGCTAGATACTAATAAGCATGTCCAACTTGATCGTCCCAAGTAGAAAGACTTTTTTGGTGATAAAACTGAGGAGAGGCCCGTGATATGGCTCCAACTGGGCTAGTTTCAAGTTTAAACTGTCAAACCAAGGGTAGAACATGATGTATGCCTAGATACCATTGTCTACCAATACCCTTGAGATGATCACATCCTTCATCCTCATCTTGATCACCAAGGGATCGTCGTGAGGATACAAGACAACTTCCAGGTCACTTATGGAAAAACAAATTACCAGTTTATCCTTATTAACCTTCCTCGGACGATCCTCTTTCGCCAGATTTATTCATTGTATATAGGAGCAAGCGTAAGCTTTTCGCTCAGCATTATGATCCTCTCCTCCTGCATCTCCACCGGTAATCATATTACATTTAAATGAACCAAAATGGATTAAAAATACATCACGCTTTGGTTGCCTTGGCTTTTTGGGGAGGTCGGGATCATCCTCCAGATCATCTTCATGGTCCCTTTTCTTGTCATTTCTTGTTCGACGAGTAGATTTAGACCTTTGCCTTGCTCTGTCGTTGGTCTTCCCATCATTCTGGCGATCAACGAACCAGCTCAATTTCCCTCGTCGAATTAGTGCCTCAATATCATTCTGGAGAGCTATGCACCGCTTAGTCGTGTGGCCATGGTCTTTGTGGAACTCGCAATACTTGGACTTATCCCTCCTTTCAGGGTCTGTCCTCAACTTCTTTGACCAATTTAGTTCTTCGTTGTTCTTGATCTCCTCCAGAATATGGTTTATATCCACCTTTAAGGGAGTATAATTCCCATACTTCCTCAAGTGCTCTATTGTCTCTTTGCCTTTCGATTGCTTATTACTCCCATTATGCTTTTGATCTTTTTTCTCCAACCTACCCTCATCTCTAGTCTCTTCTTTGGTCTCACCATTATTGTTTGTAGCCATAGCTTCTTCGTCATTATTTTAGCTGCTTGAGCCATTAATTCCGCCATAGATATGGGGGGATCTTTGGCCAAAGTATAATACATCTTGTTCAGTAAAAGGGCGCTCATTAGATCCGTAATGGCTGTCTTTTCTTCGTAATCGATCACCTCTAGTTTCTCGTTGTTAAAACGAGTGATGTAATCCCTAGTGCTTTCTCCTGTTTTCTGCCTTACATTCAACATGTGTGCTACCCTCTTGATTGGCTTCACACCAAAATAGAAATTTCCTATAAAGAGCTCTTGAGGTTGATGAAAAGTAGCAATCTGTCCCCAGGGAAGGTTGTTATAACATATTTGAGCTGACTCAGTGATAGTTCCTGAGAATACCCGACACCTCATCTCATCGGGAACTGCATAGATATTGGCAGCAGCTTGGTACTGTTCTATATGGAGAACATGATCAGTCTTTCCATCGTACTTCGGCGTAACTACAGGAGCCTTAAACTTTGATGGTGTGGAAAAGCCCACAATTGCTTGTACGAAGGGTGATCCTTTGACAAAGGTTCTTTGGAGAGGATTCTTGGCCTTATCCATTTCCCCTAACCTATCTTTCAACCTCTGAATGGATCCCTTCCATGCTTTATTGCCAGCGTCTGATCTATTTACCCGAGCAGCAGATCGCACTGAATTCTCCTCTTGGGATCTCTCTGTTCGAGCGGCAGGGCGTGATTGGGCAGAACCTTTCCTTAGATCATTTGGTCATTTAGAATTTCTCGACGAAATTCGAGGAGGATTTTTATTCCTCTTGGGGCCCAAACGATCAAAGGGGGAGACTCTTCTCAACCTATCCAGGGAGCTTATTTGTTCTGGAGTTAGAGTGACATTTTCTTGAGTCTATGACTCTTATGGGAGATATCCGACCAGGCTGATAGGACGGGTCACCAGACCTCTCAGTATGACGCGATTCAGTATGCCTGGACAAGCACACATAAGGGAACAGAGTACTTCTGCTTCTCGAAGACGGCATGTGAGTGTTTATATAAACACTTAGCTGGCCTGACTAGGCAAGTGTTGCATTTTGAACAGTTTGGATGAGTTCTCGCATGGCATCCTGCATAGCTGTTGGTCCCCTGGCTAAACTGGCCACTATTCCAGTGAGTTCATTGACAGTTGAGGAACAGACGGGTTAGGAGGAACTTCGTCATTGTTCCTATTGCTAGATTCTGTGAGCTTAGTCATGTATGATGAATGTTTTAGTGAAAAACGCTACATATAGTCATTTTCCACAGACGGCGACAATCTGTTGATGTATAAAACTAGATTTGGTCTAATTAATTAAACACAGATAATTATGAATAAAGAAATAAGACAAAAGATTTTTAAAGTGGTTCAGCCTTAATGAAAATGTCCTACGTCCACTGTTTTGTATTGCATGGTATTTTTCCTTGGTCACAATTATGAGCGCAAGTGACCGATTGCCCCGTTATGGTGGGGGTTACAATGTATTTATAATCTGTTGATGTAAAAAACTAGATTTGATCTAATTAATTATTCACAGATAATTATGAATAAGGAAATAAGACAAAAGATTTTTAAAGTGGTTCAGCCTTAATGAAAATGTCCTACGTCCACTGTTTTGTATTGCATGGTATTTTTCCTTGGTCACAATTATGATCGCAAGTGACCGATTGCCTCGTTATGGTGGGGGTTACAATGTATTTATAATCTGTTGAGCTGTCAATATGAATAGACAATATGCCGTTAATTAATAGACATATACATCTGTACATAATAAGAATTTTCATTGAA
The DNA here is from genome assembly GCA_949130495.1 of Sambucus nigra. Taxonomy (NCBI): domain Eukaryota; kingdom Viridiplantae; phylum Streptophyta; class Magnoliopsida; order Dipsacales; family Adoxaceae; genus Sambucus; species Sambucus nigra. The sequence continues at coordinate 36,721,676 of OX422217.1, forward strand.
TCCTATGTTCATTGAATTTGTAATTATCTCTTGATCTTCTTGACTAGATGCTCTCTAAATTGAGTAGCTCGTTAATTTAAGTAGCTCGGTACGCTGAGTAGCTTGGTACGCTTAGTAGCTCGGCACGCTGAGTTATTCGGTGGATATACATTTTTCCACGTAAGATGACACGTGTCTTCATGTAGTCGGTCCATGTCAGCTGACTAATTTTTGTATCAACAAATAGCCAACTAGGAATGGGTGACATGCCTGACTGAGTTATATAAAAAGATAAATAAGAACTGATATGGGTGGAGGCCCCTAATAGCAAGATCCTGCAACTTCCACAGTTGCTGCAGCATGTCAAATGTAGGAACTCCTATGCCTGGAGTCCCTGTGGCTTGGCACCTAAAATTATTTTTACAAAAATGGATTTGAAACGGTTCATAGCCCAATTGAAACAATTGAAAAAGTTTACCGAGTCTTTAAAATGCATCAAGATAAGATATTATATACATGTTAGCTCGGCATGCTCTCACTTGAGATCCTCACCTCTCAACTATTGTGCACGACTAACATAGTACTCTAACCCACCTAGTTATGTCACCCGCCCAACTAGTTTGACTTACATCTCTTCTCCCACCTAATAAGGTATTGTGTCCACCCGTATTGTCCATATATTACGGTACTACATATTCTAATTCTTTATATTCATTAAGAGTTACCAGTAAATGATTTAGTTCTCATACACTTTGAGTAATACACTCGTAGTAGGATCAGTCACAAGTATATATATATACACACACACACACACAACACACACACAAAATAAGGACAACAATTTGAATAATCTCCCTCGAACCATAAATCAAATCACATATTGGAGGCGAACATAGTTCTAAGCCTTTGGGTTACGCTCATACCTACGCACCCAAATGACCAGTCACACCCTTATTCACACAAGTAGTGCTCAATCCCTAAGTTATATGTTCTGAGGTACAAGTCAATATTCCCTCAATTGGCTCATTAGAATAAGATTGTACACAACGTGAAACCTCCCGTGATAGCAAGTAACCTAGGTATGATTATATATAACAATTCAAACAATAAGTATTCACTATATATATATATATAGGTATACATGTAACCTATATCATATACTCCATACGTAGAATAGTAACTCTCGAATATTCTATGTATCATTATTTTATCATAATACTTCTCATTGTATAATCCCGAATCCTTCCCATTTCCCATATGGTTACCAATTGTCCCTTAAGTAAATTCAGTAGGTATCTCACTCTAGACCTACTAGTTTAGTTCCTATGTTCCAATAATTATCCACGACATTAAATTTTTTTCCAAATAAGATTTTATTATCCTATTAAACCTAATCCATTATAGCCATAAGCTCTCTGTGTTAATTACCTCAATCCCTATATTAGCCTACTGGTAATTAGAATATCTCTCATTAGGATTTAAAATTACTTCAAGGGTTAACATAATCGTTTCCCATGAATTCTAAGCAAAAAATGGAGAAAATTTTCAAATCTAGGAAATCGAATTGATTCGGTCTTGGTCCGAATCGATTCGCTATCCGAATCGATTCAGCCAAGGAGCCGAATCAATTTGACATAACAGGTATAATCTTCTCCATTAAACTGTTATGGTACCGAATCCATTCGGCCAAGGAGTCGAATCGATTCACTGTAATAGGTATCATCTTCTCTATTAAACTGTTACAGGAATTCACCATTTTTAATCCTCTAAACCTCCATTAAACTATCCCAAACTCTCAACCAAAGGTCTCAAACATCATAGTAACATGTAGAAATGATTTTTACTGTAATAGAATCATTAAATCCTTAAAGAAAAACTTCAAACTGAATTAAATCAAGATTAATCTTTAAAAACCCTAGAATATCATTCTTGCTCAAGAACTTCAACATAACTCCATATTTCTTCATATATTCATGATATTACTTTAAGGAATCAAGTCTATCACCATTATTATCCAAGAACATGATTTATATCTTCAAATTTGATGACAAGATTCATTGAATTCATAAGGTACTATACTCTAATAAGGATGCTATATCAAATCTTAAATCAGCAAGAAAAACATCTGCCTCAATTTGGGGATCTGATTTCTGCAGAATTGATGGTGGGATTTGTGTACTCCTCCTCCCGATCTACAATCCGCCGGTGGTGATGGTGCAAGAATATGATTTTTGGCTTTGGAACACCTCTCCTTATCCCTCACGTGGCTCTCTCTTTGGTTTTATAACTGTTAAGCCTAACTCATCTTACATGATTGCAGATATAACTCCCTAATTTTCATATGTTTATTTTTCCCAAAATTTCAAAAGACTAAAATACCCCTATGGGGTGCCATTTTGGCCTAAAAGTACCCCATGACTCAAACGAAACCCCCGATTACACTTTTTTTTTATCTATTTCGACCCTTCCAGACACATCGGCGTACTCAAAATGACCATTTGAATTATCAAAAATGAAATTACATTTTATTTCCCAAATTAATCCCGACACAATTGACACGCGTGTTACGATAAAATTTACCGTAACTACCGTATTTCTCACTCACGACAATCATAATATTTTCTTATCGTTATTATTACTCATTCACTAAGTAATGTTCAATATAAATAAATATTAACCCTTATCTCTCTAATTAATATTTATTTTACCCGACTAAATTTCCAAATTTCATTTAATTAATCCCAATTAATTCCTAATATAAAAATCAATAAAATTACGGGGTGTTACACATTTTTCATTTCTTTACTTTCAGTCTCATTCTTAGGGCATTGATAGAGACTAAACTTATCTCCCTTAGGAATGCGAGTATCTCCCTGTGCATAATCTTTCACGCCAAATCTAACGAGTACCTTCTCGATATAGCTCTTTTGTGATAACCTAAGGACACCTCGAGAGGAGTCTCATTGTATCTTAATTCCCAATACAAAATAGGCATCCCCAAGATCTTTCATTTTAAAATTCTTAGCTACAAATCTCTTGTATTCGTGCAATAAGCATATATCGTTGCTAGCTAGTGGTATGTCATCGACATAGAGCACGAGATGAATAATTTACTCCCACCGAACTTATGATATACACAATCACCAACTGCATTAACCTAAAAAACATATGAGATAATGACTTGATGAAACTTGTGATACCATTGATGGGAAGCTTGTTTGAGACCATAGATGGGACAATCTTAAAACCATATGAGACAGTGACTTGATGAAACTTGTGATACCATTGACAAGAAGCTTGTTTGAGACCATATATGGATATCTTGAGTTTGCAAACCATAGAATTTGGATAACCTAAAACAAAGTTTTCTGGTTGCACCATATATATGGTTTCCTCAATGTTACCATTAAGAAAATTTGTCTTAACATCTATCTGATGTAGCTCTAAATTAAAATAAGCTAGAAGTTCCATTATTGTCCTAAAGAAGTCTTTCGTCTAAACTGAAGATAAAGTCTTAGTAAATGCCTTCCTTGTGAGTGAAACCCTTTACGACTAGACGCGCCTTATATCTCTAAACATTACCCATAAAATCCTGTTTGGTTTTAAATATCCATTTACAACCAATGGACTTCACACCTTCTAGCAACTTGATAAGATCCCAAATGTCGTTATCTCTCATTCATCTCATCATTCATGGCATCAATCCACTTTTGATAGTTGTCACTTTGTTTAAATTGTTGAAAGTTGATTGGATCATCTTTCGTTGCCCCTATATCAACCTCATGCTTTTTATGAAATATAATGTAATCACTTGAAGTTTCACTTTTTCTTTCTCTAGTGGATTTCCTTATTATCACTTCCTTATAAGGTTATTTATTTTTTATCTTCTAGAGAAACTATTTGATTTTGAGTAGGAAAGTCCTCATTGTTGTCTTCTTGAACACTGTCAGTAAGGTAATCATATTTTATAACAATGTTCGAAAGAGGAATAGATTAATCTTGATAGACAACATTCTTATTCTTAACCATATCTTCCCCCTCAAACTCTAGAAATTTCATATTTCTCATCTCGAAAAAGGACTTACTTGAGGGATCATAGAACTTAAAACACCTCGACTGCTTAGTGTACCAAAGAAAACAACAGCTAATAGTTCTCCAGTCCACTTTCCTTTCATTTGGCCTATAAGGCCTTGCCTCAGCTAGACAGCCCAGATGTGTAAATGCTTAACGATATGATTTCATCGTATCCGTAGTTCATAAGGGGTTTAGCTACTACTTTACTAGATACTCTGCTTAGAACATATGCCGCGGTCTTGAGTGCCTCTCCCTAGAGTGATTCTGGAAAAGATGACTGACTAATCATGCTTCTAACCATTTCCTTAAGCTTTATGTTTCCCCTCTCTCTAATGCCATTTATGTCAGACTTCCCTGGAATTGTGTATTGTGGGACGATACCACATTCTTCTAGGAATTTGACAAAAGGTCATGGACGTTGTTTACCTGATCCATCATATCTCTCAAATAATTCTCCACCATGGTCAGATTTGACAACTTTAATCTTCTTTCCTAGTTGATTTTAAACTTCGACGTTAAAGGCCTTAAAAATGTCCAAGGATTGTGACTTCTCATGAATTAAATATAAATACCCATAACGAGAGTATTCATTTATAAAAGTGATAAAATACTGTTAGAACCTATAGATAATGGACTGCAAATATCGGTATATATCAATTCTAAGATGCCAGAGCTCCTTTGGGCACTTGATTTCCTAATGTTTATCCATTTTCCATTTATACACCCAATACAAACATAAAAGTCTGTTAAATCAAGGGGTTCAAGTATTCCATCTGATACAGGTCTTTTGATTCTCTCATTAATCAATTTTCATTATGTACCTATTATAGTTGTTTGCAAGGTTTCATGAAATAAAGCATTAGTATTCAATTTATATAATTTATTACTTAAAGAACTAGCCATAACAAGAGTATAACTTTATTATTTACAAATGAGCAAAAAAACATATTTATCCTTAACAAAAATGGAAACCAAATTCCGTTTGAAAGACGGTACTACATAAGTCTCTCTTAATTCAATAAAATTACTAGTCTCAAAATAGAATCTAAAGGTCCCAATTGCTTCAACTGAAACTATTTATCTATTGCCCACATAGATAAATCTTTCAACATCACTTGACAATCGGATCTATAAGAAACCTTGTATAGACATATTTACATGAGTAGTATCACCAGAATTTACCCACCAAGTATGACTACGTACAAAAGCAAAATTAACTATTAAATAAACCAAAGCGAGAAGTGTACCTTTCTTTACACGCCATGTGGTGTACTGAGAATATTCATTCTTCACATACCCAGGTTTCTTTCAAAATAAATAGGTAAATTCTAGATCCAGCTTCTTCTATGGAATTTTAGGTTGTGATGTTCCTACGGCAGTTTCCTTATTATTATTCCCTTTTTGCTTACAATTCTTTGAGGTAGATACAATATGAGCAATTTTAATTGTCTTTTCTCACTTTAATTTGTCCTCTTTTTGAAAACAATGAGAAATGAGCTCATTAAGAGTCCATTTGTCCTTTTGACTATTATAGCTAACTATAAACTGACCGTAGTGTGCAAAATGGGAAATCAGTACCAGTTGCATGAACAAATCATCAGACAACTCTAACTTTAGTGACTTAAGTTTTGAAGCGATCTTAGACATCTCCATAATGTACTCCCTTATGTTTCCATTACCTTTATATATCATTCGGATAAGGTCAGCTAAAATCGTACTTGTCTAAGCCTTTTTATTCTTTGTAAAATGACTTTCAATATCTTGCAGGAAACCCTCAGCAGTTACCTCATCACTGTAATAACCCGCTTAAAATAATAACGGGTGGCCAGCCCTATACTAAAATTAACCAGGAATTTCAAGTGGATCATTCTCATCATCAACTGACGATACTGATATAAACAAAACTAATAACTCAAAACTATAAAAAGCGGGTTGCCAAAAATTTTAAAACATACAAAGCAATAACCATCAAACAACGTAATAACTACAGAACATAATAACATATGCTCGTGATGATAATAAAAAGAAGTAATTCTAAATTACAACATAAGTGCGCAAAAGAAATTACCCGAATATGTTGTCGGGTCATAGACAAAAAAAATCCAGATGATATAAAAGTGTTATCTAACATTTGGGTACAAACTCGATATGCCAACTGAATCCTAAACTAGATTTACAAAAGATAGGAAACAGCTATAACAAAATCCCGCATTAGTCTGCAATTTCTACACCTCCACGCATACAATGGATAGAAAACATCATTGGCATCCTTGCGGAGGGACACCTAAAATAATACAATATATATATATATATATATATATATATATATATATATATATATAGCAAAAGAGAAATATAAAGGGGTCAGAGCCCGAGGTGTGAAAATAGTTTTAGAAAGTGCGTTAAAATGCGTAATAATTATAAATGCACTATAACATGATTACAGTGGAGTCGCACTCTCTTGGAAATCCAACTCACCCCTCAACTAGTGCACGCACCTAAACGTATGCACATGATCCTCAAATAACTACCCAACTCTTTCTAGGGACAAATACAATCTAACCTATGCCCAAATCCACAATTGCGTAAACCATCATCTAAAACAAATCCAAAAACTTCATATTCTAACTTACCCCATATGAATCTAAAATTATATTAACCTATAAATATACATATACATATCTCTTACTAGAATTTAGCGGATTCTAGTTATAAACTTACACGAGCTATTAGCATCTAAATGCTAAGGACAAAACTTCTCTCAACTCTCAATATGGCACTGCGTTTCGTGCGTGGGACGTCTCGCAGAGTGAAATCCAGACAAGGAACCCCGCCGATACACTACTCCTTGACAATATTGATCGTCGAGATTCATTATGCCCTCGGTGCACGATGCATATAATATCAACTACATAAATATAATATTTCACCAGTTTATTTCCCATAACGCATTATTCCACTAACATATAAATCTGAGTAATAAGGACTAAACTTCTCTCCACTCCCAATATTGCACTGCGTTTCGTGTGTGGGACGTCTCACAAAGAGAAATCCAAACAATGAACCCCCCCGATACACTACTCCTTGACAATATTAGTCGTTGAGATCCATTATGCCCTCGGTACCCCACACATAACTATGAATACATATGAGGAGCAATAATCTCTAATCACATAAATAAGATAATGCTCCAAATCTTATTGGGGTCTATAACATTTCTCTTGTTATAAATCACAACCATACAACCGTAACAATCAAGTACACATAGCACATTGAGCGTACATATAAATATCCAAAATCCAATCACATATGGATATACAAAATACTTCACAATGCTATCATCTTCTAGGAATTACTCGTTTTATCCTGGGTTACCATATATCGGATTATTATCACACCGCCATGGTAATAAAAACAAGTCACAACGCATAGGAAGTGGTCATAGTTCAGAAACTGAAAGTGAGAACGAATCATACTTAAGACTTCTCAACTAGAATAAAATCACACAATAAATAAAAGATGACTATGACCTGGGGACTATACGCACACTGCTCCTTAAACGAGAGGCGTCACCCACATCGCGCAACTTCCCATGATAGCATTGTAGGGTATGCCCACACAATAAGCATATATATGTATCATTCAATTTAGATATGTACACAATCACATCATATAAATGCAAACTATCGCATGAGGTATATACAATTACGCCATATAGGTATGCATAATATATTACTCCCGTAAGTAAAGGAAGTGAATTCATTTATAGTATATAACTCTCATATTACTAACTGTTGCTAACTCGCATACCTTCCCATTATCTCATACTACGGCCCATCACTTGGAACTCACTCATTCTTCACACTTATGAGTATGAAATGTCTCCAAATTCAATTAATATTAAGGATATCATCTATATTCGAGCGCACACCGATCAAAAGTCATTATCCCCAATCCATATTATGGTTCGATCGATCATACGAACCATTAACGTTATCACATTTGTGATTCAATCCAAAAGTTCAACATCGCTAAGCGCGTGCCTCACTCTTATAGACCTATAATTAACTCCAAATCAAAATCTCGAAGATAGTGGGATTTCCCACTAGTCGATACGATAGTCATCAATCGGTATTCTCTCGAAATAATTCAATATCACCCTAACATTTCATTTTAGGTAAAACTCCCTAAAAATCTCCAAAACATACTTCTCATAACTTATATAAAGGCTCCCAATCGATAAACCCAAACGAAACGGAATGAAACTCACTCTAGAAAAACCTCGCAAAATAGCCTTGTTTTCGAATTGATTTGGCCCCAATCCGAATCGATTCGGCCTAGCGAATTGATTCGCCCCTAAATGCGAATCGATTCGGTCCAAAGGACATGGGAGCCTCTCTAGGCCGAATCGATTCGGATTTGGGTCCGAATCGATTCGGTCACTAAGACCTGGAAAGCTGCAACATTTCGAATCAATTCGGAAAGGGGGCCGAATCGATTCGGCTTGTTCAGAAGCTACGAAAATGGCTATTTTTCATCAAAAGTCAAAAATTCTAAAAATCACATTTATTATCTTCTAACCATTTCTCTTCGACCCAAACATATTTTTAACATTACAATTCATTATATTTCTACCCAACAAGTTTTAAAACCCAAAATCCATACACCCACACCTCAAATGTAAGATTTTCCCAAAATCTAGGTTTTAACACTTTAAATGCAAAATCTATAATTATTATCCACAAATCATGAGATAAAAGATGCACAATAATTATTTAGCAATTTTAATCACTTGCCTCAAAGTTGTAGAGGTTGGATCTTCCTCGAAATCGCGGATTGGACAGAATCCCCAAGCTTTTCTTCTTTATCTCCTTCCTTTCCTTTCCTCTTCTCTCTCTCTCTATAAGGCTTTCTCTTAATCTCTCAAATGAGATTAATATCTCCTGTAGGATTTTTATGCCTTAAGTCCAAGATACCCAACTTTAAATGATAATGCACACTTTAAATGACTAATTTACTCCAATTCGAGTCAAACGAACTTAAAAATATTCTGGAACCCAAATAAAACCCACGTACAGTCATTTCGACTATCTCGGCCCTTCTGGGATCAATCGCACACTCAGAATCGTTATTCAATAAACTTTATAACATCCTCAAATTTTGACCTCAATCGCCAATTTAAAATTTCTCGAATAAAAATAAATATTATTTCTCCCAAATTAATTAAATTATTAGTCCCAAAAATTACGGGGTATTACAGACTTCCCCACTTAAAAGAATATCGTCCTCGAAATTAAGCTCCGCCTAGTATTCCAAATCTCAACTAGTTCCTACGACACCTACCCTCAAGATCACTATACTTAATCCTCCCACTTCTCACGGCGGATCATTTTAATTAAAAACCAAATCTACTAACTAGGCCGCCCATACACCATGTACTCGAGCTCGACTCGTTTATACATAACCCGGCTTCACTTAGCCTCAAATTGCACAATGACTCGAAACAAAATTAATCCAAAATAACATACTAATTATATGAAATGTTTGAGAGGTCCAAAGATTTAACTCCTATCACATCCTGACATTCGCTACTTTCATGCGGGGGAGGTCTCGCAAGCGAAATCCAAACGAGGAACCCTCCCAATACACTACTATTTAGCTCTGTCGGGGATTAAGATCAGTTAGATCGGGACTAATGTTTATAAGAAATATTTTTAAATCATTCTGATATTGCCCGAAGGCCTATAAAATAATTTTATTTTAAAAACAGTCTATGTCTTTCGACATCCAAATCAAATACCTTATGCTCACGGCAGAAGGCGCCAACAAAATACAATACTCTTACCAACCTTTAGTTCTCAAAACAAGCATAACCATGAGCTGAAATCCTTAGCTCAACGATAACCCGCTCAACCTTGAATCTCTTCAATAATAAGAATCTTATACATCTTAACAAAACATTGTCATACACTAGGCTCTTCCATAACTGGAACATTACAAATACATAAGTCTAGCATAACTATAAAACGATAGCTTTACCGTTACTACTCAACATGTTTTAATGATTTCTATGTTCAAAATAAAGTCGCAACTCTCTACTAACACATCACAAGACAATTTATTCTCCCAAAAGACGTCATCTAATAGCCTTATTTGCTCACCCCTCCCTTTCGGGTCATTCCATACATAATAGGGTTATAACGACTAACCACTCTTCAAAAATCTTACTTGCGATAATCCTAACCATAACCCAATTCCCTGCAAAGCACAACCCTAACCATAAAGGAAAAATAATTTACATTTTACCTCTATAGTCCGATTGTATCGCTTCATTGATGGGTTCCCAATCAAAGTCCTCTGGCCCAAATTGTCCCATGATCTGTTGTAGGGGTTGCATGTCCAAAACCTCCTCAAAAAGTGGCCCTTTACCCCTTACGGGGCAATACCTCTTCCTATGGACTGTCTCTCTACAAAATAAACATTTACTAGCAAATCCTCCCTGCCCAAACTGAGGAACAAAATGATGTTGAGCCCCTTGATAATCCTACTTATACCATCTTTCTTTACCGGTAGTCTCTTCTCCAGACTTACTAGATGAACCCATGTCTCTAAAGTTCTTACCCCCTTGCGAACGAAGATGATATTCCTGACACTATAACAATGCTTCATTCACTACGTCGGCAAAAGTCAATAACGTTGGGTTCCCTATCAAATGCTTTCGAATTCGCCATTCTAAACCTCCCACGAACTTTGCTATTCACTTTTCCTCCGTATTTACCTCATCAGGTACTATATTCGCCAATCGAGTAAATTCTTCCTCGTACTCGGCCACCGTTCGATTACCTTGGAACACATCCAATAATCTCCTCCTCATTTCCTTCTGGACCGCGAAAGGAAAATACCTTTGGTGAAAAAGTTCCAAAAAATCTACTATGGGCATCGCATCTCTCTGCTCCGATGGGGTGATTGACTCCCACCATTGGAGAGTTGCTCCTGTTAATTTAAAGGTGGCGAGAAATTACTTCTACACCGCACTACATTCAACCATTCGAAGGTGCCTTTGCATACTCTTCTTCCAACGACTAATAACCATCGAATCAGCTCCCCCTGAAAATTCTAGAGGATGTCCCATCCGAAAAGTTTATCGTACTCTTTCCCACGCGGATAGCCCTGTGTGGGCTTAGGCTTCTTAAACTGCAGGTTGATGTGCCATCGCAAAATGGTAGCAATGACTACTTGTGCCACCATATTGGCAACTTCGACGGTGGTCGTAGTCCCTTGAGGCATTTAGGGTTCCATACTCTCAGCCTCTCTGTTTGCCCTGCCTAGACGACCTCTTTTCGGTGACATCTGAAACAAGAACAATTGTATCAGAATGCCGTTCAAGTGTTTTCTCATCGTAGAAGAAAATATAGACGTGTGAACACAACAGTCCTAATAATAGGGCTATACATCAAGAACACTTACGGAAGAACGCAGAAGGCCTGCACAGATCCTAAATACCGTAGAACCTGATGCTCTGATACCACCTATAACAACTCGCTTAAAATAATAACGGGTGGCCAGCCCTATACTAAAAGTAACCAGAAATTTCAAGTGGATCATTCTTAGCATCAACTGACGATATTGATATAAACAAAGCTAACAACTAAAAACTATAATAAGTGGGTTGCCAAAAATTTTAAAACATACAATGCAATAACCACCCAACAACATAATAAATACAGAACATAATAACATATGCTCATGATGATAATGAAAAGAAGTAATTCCAAATTACAACATAAGTGCACAAAAGAAATTACCCGAATATGCTGACGGGTCACAGACAAAATAAAAATCCTGAGGAGAGAAATATAAAAGTGTTATCTAACATTTGGGTATAAACCCGATATACCAACTGAATCCTAAACTAGATTTACAAAAGATAGGAAATGGATATAATAAAATCTCGCAACAGTCCGCAACTGCTACAGCTCCACGCATACACTGCATAGAAAACATCATTGGCGTCTTTGCGGAGGGACACGTAAAATAGTACAATATATATAGCAAAAGATAAATATAAACGGGTCAGAGCCCGAGGTGTGACAATATTTTTAGCAAATGCATTAACATGCGTAATAAATATAAATGCACTATAACATGATTACAGTGGAGTCGCACTCTCTTAGAAATCCAACTCACCCCTCAACTAGTTCACGCACCTAAACGTATGCACATGATCCTCAAATAGCTACCCAACTCTTTCTAGGGACAAATACAATCTAACCTATGCCCAAAACCACAATTGCGTAACCCATCATCTAAAACAAATCCAAAAACTTCCTATTCTAACTTACCCCACCTGCATCTAAAATCATATTAACCTATAAATATACATATACATATCTCTTACTGGAATTTAGCGGATTCTAGTTATAAACTTACACGAGTTATTAGCATCTAAATGGTAGGGACAAAACTTCTCTCAACTCTCAACATGGCACTGCATTTCGTGCGTGGGACGCCTCGCAAAGCAAAATCCAAATAAGGAACCCCCCCGATACACTACTCCTTGACAATGTTGATCGTCAAGATTCATTATGCCCTCGGTGCACGATGCATATAATATCAACTACATAAATATAATATTTCACCACTTTATTTCCCATAACGCATTATTCCACTAACATATAAATCTGAGTACTAAGGACTAAACTTCTCCCCACTCCCAATATTGCACTGCCTTAAGTCCAAGATACCCAACTTTAAATGATAATACACACTTTAAATGACTCGGGTACTCCAATTCGAGTCAAACGAACTTAAAAATATTTCGAAACCCAAATAAGATCCAAGTACAGTCATTTCGACTATCTCGACCCTTCCGGGATCAACTGCAGACTCACAATCGTTATTCGAAATACATTCTAACATCCTCAAATTTTGACCTCAATCACCATTTTAAAATTTCTCCTATAAAAATAAATATTATTTCTCCCAAATTAATTAAATTATTAGTCCTAAAAATCGCGGGGTATTACAATCAGACATACCACCCTTGAATGCTTTTGGAATATTGTTCTTTAACATCACTAGACTCAATCAATTAGAATGATCCCACTTCTCAAAGTTTGCCTTATCCTCTAGGGAAATTTTCTCCATGAGAGGCACAGGTTGTTCTTTCCTTAGTGTATAGTCTAAATCCATGCAATCGAGAACTATCAGAATGTTCTCTTTCAAGTTTTTTGAAGTTTGTGTCGTTCAACGCAATAATTGAGTTCATGTTGGTTGTGATATTAGTAGAAGAAGTAGTAACTGAATTTAAAGAATAAATAAATAACATAAGCTAAAATTAAAATTCATGTGCAGACATATTTAAAAATAAACACATAAATGTCAGAAATAAATTTTATACAATTTTAATGGCGGGCCCTTTTTCAAGAAACCTAGCACAACATTAACATTTAGTATTTGGACAAAAATATCAACTTGTAAGTCATACTCTAAGTGTAGAAATAAAACGCTGATGATAAATCCGATCAAACAATAACCTTCCTTTCCATCGATATATGGTCCACTTGGAAACTTTATAATCGTCACACATTTATTCCCGCATGTATATTTATTATTTATTCAATCAGCAACCTTCCTTTGGGTTGGTCATTAATAGCATAAATAATAAACATACACATATTAATAACTCAAAATAGATTAATCTACGCAATAGAGGTTACTTTGGCAACATATTACCTCAATTAATTGATTTTAAGACGTAAGACAAAAAATGAATTAATTAAATAACATAAATGGGAACATAGCTTTGGTTTAAAAAAATATACTAAATCCAAATAATTTAAAAAAATATGTATTCTTAATTTCTTAATCCATATAAATTCATCATGAATCAAACCCTTTTCAGCGGAAAAAAATCAAGTGGGACATCCCTGCCCAGCGAATCGATTCGCAAGGCTACCCACACCGGTTGAGTGGGCAAACCGTCTTGCCCCTACTCAGTGAACCGATTCGATTCCCCTCATAGGTTTCTTCTTCCTCTCATCAACCATATGAACACCCAACATTATTCAAACCTAAAGTTAAACCTTCTTATCAATCCTAAACATAATAGTACATATTTTTATATCTAGATTCACCCGAAATCATATCAATTCATGGGACCCAAGATTTATGTTCCTACGCCAAATTTTGATATGAAATATTGAAGCTACCTAATCATCCTTTAATCAATTTCGGGATTATGATTATGAAAATCATCAAAAATCATACATATAATTCTATATAAACTCCTAAAAGCAATATGGGTTCTCACTAGATCGTATATATGGTAAATAAAATAAAATTATTCCTAAATTGTAATCATAATATCAATCCCAGTAATCTAATATGAAGAGGCTTTCATACCACTTGTCGGGATGAAATTCTTAATTTATACTTAATCAACATATTATATGAGACTTCGCGGGGATAGGGGGAGCTAGAGGTCTTCCACAGACTAATCCCTCTCTCTCTATGAGTTCTCTCTCCGTGATGGGAAATGAATAGGAGAGTACGCGAGTACATTAGCCTTGAAAACTAGATACCTTCTTTTTATAGACATCAAATTAGAACCCCATTAATTCTAATTAGGTGACTCTTGGATAACCACACATTATAAGGCTCATACTCATGTTAGATGTCTTATCGAGCGCCCTAAATTAGATCACTTAATTAGCCCAATAAGAATAGAAGCCCAAAATTCAATTGCTACTTACTATGTAATCCCACATTAAAATATTAAAAAGTATTTCAACATGGAGTCTTGTCGTTCTAGGCCTCTTTATGTTTATCTTAGCTAAGTCATGGAATTTTGTTGACACTGGTCTCCCCAACCATTAACACGTTCCTTCAAGATTTCAATCTTATCTCCCTTCAGATTTGTGATCTCCCTGAGCGGTAATCGTCTAACACACGCCTTTCACATGGCATGCCACTAGTTCGGCCACGTGGCAATAGTTCGGCCATTTTCCCTTCACTAACAAAAATCTTGAGAACCATTAAAGTTCTTTTTTCATTCACATATTAAGATGGGAAAACGGAAAAAAATAATGAATTTTATTTATTCTTGTTCTACTACTTCCAAAACACAAGAAAATAACATGATACAATTTTGAATTTACACGTTAGTTTTTTATTTTTTTATTTTTTTTTCTTTTATGATTCTTTTATGAATCTGAAAAGATTATATTCCAAATAATGTTTATTCGGTTATCAGAGAAATACAACTTTCCATTTTTATTTTTTATTATCAAATTTGAAAAATTAACGTGTCCAAAAAAGTAATAGTAATTAAGAGGATTCAATAATATGACAATGATTTTAATTATTGTTGAGTTTACATACATATAAAGTGGGGGATATAAGCTTCTTTCCAAGAAGCAACCTATTATAAGCAAACATTAAACTAGCATCTTCTTGGAAGAAACCCCTTTGCTTGTAGAAAATGGGTACATGTTACTTCTAAGTTCCAATTTTTGAAGGGCAGCTTTAATAGGGGTGTTTAACATTTAGCCTAGTACAACATATTTTTTCTATTTGCACTATCTAATCCAATAGCAGTAACATTTTAATATTATTCTTCTGAATAATCAGAGTAACTGACAACGGTACCAATTGAATCTTTTGCTAATTTTTCTAAATTTAAAAAAAAAAACTTATACATCACTTTCATTTAATCACTAATTAGTGATGTGACATTGTCACATGTACCACTATTTAAAGTCACTGGTTTTACGCGAAAGGAAACCTCACTAATTTTAATACCATGCCCCTATTGAACTGTTTTTCAGTTATAAAAATATAATTTTAAATTTAAATGAATTGAAATTGAATTTATAAGAAAATACATTTCCCTTATTATTAATATACAACTAAACTTCAATTTAATTTTTGTTAGATAAAGATTGATTTGGAGAGGGAGAGAGAGAAAGAGCATTTGGTTGCATAATTATCCTCGATTAAAGTTATAAATGTTAATAAATCATTTCGATCGCAAATTTTTTAGTACCACTGAAAATTCTTATAATTAGCTACAAATAGGTGCAATATAAATTAAATAAATCCAACCATTACACAAATTTAATATGGCATTGGGAATGATGCAACATGAACCATATTTCCTCATTAATACAACTCGCAAGGGGTTGTGCGCAACGGGTTGTGTCATGTTGTTTTCGAATTGATTTTTATCGTGCTCAGGCCTTATTCGATTATTGTCTCAACGAGTAATTTCTTTGTCGTACAAAAAAATCATATTCAAATTCACACTTAATATTTTATGTATCGTCCATCCATTATTAGACGTTATGATAATGAATCTTGACACATTCGCCCATTATGGCGATCCACAATAGTCAATGTAAATGTATGCATTTGCATCGGATGCAAATTTACATTTTCACTAGGTGCGGATGGAAGATTACCGCCCGAGAGCTTTGGGCCCTAAACAGTCTACCATCCAACAATTTTTTATTACCAAAAAATTATTGGGCTCTAAAAAGTTTCGTGTGCAATAATTTTTTTATTAAAAAAAATGTTGGGGGCTAAATAATCTTCAGCTCAATAATTTTTTTTTCGTAAAAAATACAATTTTCCATTGTGGATATAAAAATGAGTGTCTAAATGTGTAGTTATTGATTTTTTTAGATTGTATCACCCTGAATGTCCTAACAATATAACTGTATATGTAAACGTTTTTGTCAAATCACTAAGAATATGAATTTTGTAGCCCCACCTTACACTTACACGCAACTTTAAATTACTTCATCAATTCAGTTTCTGCTTTCTTTGATCACAAGATAAAGCAAACCTAATTATGTATGGTTGCCTGAAGTTACAAGGTAGGACCGAAGATTTTTTTCCCTCATATTATAAAACAAGCATGGGATATATTGAGTGCGTTAACTGTAATTAACCTTTTTTCTAATCAGAATTTTTAATAATTAAAGATAAACAAAAATTCCACCAATAAATGTTGATATATTAGTAGAAGGTCCTTCGCTTGGAATTCAATTATTATACACTAGCCGCTGCAATTGCCAGGGCTGGTTTTTATTAATTACACAATGTACCAAAATTTATATCTGAATCATAAAAACTTATTAATTACACCTCCCCCCAACCCCCAGACTCTTTTCCACCACTACCTTTGCTCCTTTAAACTGTCAATTCAAATCAGCCAATTTGAATGGATTCTTGTGAAGGTAAAGGTGTAAGCTTAATTGAATTCATATATGGTAAATATTAATTTATGAAAAATGAAGATATTGTTAGTATTTCCTTATCCTACCATAATAATGTTTAATGAAGAAACGGTTAATGTTTTTCGAACTTTTAAATGCTTGGAATTTTTTTATAATTTTTAATATTTTTACAAAGCGAAAAGAAAATTAATCAAGGGCTTTTATATTGTTGAGCAAATTAATGGTTGAGATCATTTTTAATATTAACTGGTATGATAATTGAGCCCAAATAAGGATAACAAACATGATATAATTATTGTACTTTAAGCATATTAAATCTGTATATGGCGACATAATTTTTGGTAAATTAGTTTTTAAAATATCTAAACCAAAGCCAACCCCTACATTTATTGTAATTTTGGTTTCAGGAAATTCAGTGTGCGATAATGACAAACAGTAATGCCAACCCATTTTTTTTAATCAAATTGGTACGGTACATTTAAAAATAGTATCGTAACCAATCCTATAACATATTAGACATTATTTGCTTGAAAAATACTAAGAAATAAGTCTGTTCTAGTTTAAATGTAGAAAAATTTATGCAATAGTAGAAATGTATTATATATATGCATTAGAAATGCTGTTAGAACGATGCTTTTCGGAGAACTGTTTTTGACATTGACAGATTTTATGATAAAATACTAAAGAATAAATCTAGGGAACCAGAAAAAAATCCATTTCGTAAACACAGTGCATTAAAAGCTTATACCTTATTGTTGCGGGTCCCGCCAGGACATCAAAATGTGCATTAAAAACATGTACCCATTTTTGCATTAAAAGCTTATACCTTATGGTTGCGGGTCCCGCCAGGGCATCAAAATGTGCATTAAAAACTTGTACCCATTTTTGTCTTATGCACTGAATTTACGAAGTGGATTTTTTTTCTGGGTCCCCATAATGCTACTCAATACTAAATGTGTTCTTTCATAGGTAAGATAAACTAAAATTTTATAGTAAAAAAATAAACATTTACGTCAGTGTAATATTCCAAAAATAATGATCATTATCAGGTAACTATATTCTTTAATGGGCTTTGGCATCCCTTGCACGGAGGTCTTATACACAAAGTTGGGAACTTTTTGCCAATTTACTCTCACTCGCATTATCTTTTTAGAAAACAAGCCCTAGAGATTATCATCCTGCGAATATACAAATTTCAATCCCCCATGATGCTATTTTAAATTGGTATTTCTATCCAAATTTTTGTCTATCTCATATAAATATTTAATATTGTGTATTCAAATTTACGTGATAAAATTAACAAATACAAAAAATTATTCTCTGTAAAACATGACAAGGTCAACACAAAGAAATTTGTAGATAGAATTTCTGCATGTCAAATTGTTTAGTGAAAATATTTATATGATATGGACATATATAATATGACCGCATATATCATATAATGATTCTCTTGACACAAAAAATAAAAATATATTTAAATAATAGCACCCTCTGAGATACTATGTTCAAAACTTTTCTATTAAAATAACTGAATATTAATATGGAAGTTTTAGAAACAAATACCATTGGAGAACCTCTAGATTTCCAACATTTCCGTACGTTAACAACTCTTATATCCCCCTCTTCCCATCCTTCTTCACCTAATTCTCTCTCTCTCTCTCTCTCTCTCTCTCTCTCTCTCTCATTTCGTCAATTTTAATCCCAACAAATGGGCACTTTGGTTGGCCATGTGGCACCTGGATTTGTTTTCCTAGTCATTGGACTATGGCACCTTTTCAACCACATCAAACTCCATGCAATCCACCCTACCACCTACACATCTCTCCCATGGTTTCCCACTTCCATAATAAGACACCTAGAGCTCTTCTTGATCATGGCATCATCCTTTCTCTCCATAGCCATGGAACTCTTCGTTGGGCCCCACCGCCACCAACCCTTCGACCCCGATTTCACCATCCCCTCCAACCACCTCCACAACTTTGAACACTCCTTAATCTCCACCACCTTTATCGTCTACGCGATTTTCACTCTCCTCCTCGACCGATACAAGCCCAACGCGCATTTCGGTCTCTCCCAACTCCTCGCGTGCGTTGTCTTTGCGCAAGAGCTCCTCCTCTTCCACCTCCACTCGACCGACCACGAAGGTATTGAAGGCCAATACCACATGATTCTCCAAATCCTCGTTTTCATTTCACTCTCCACCACTTTGTTAGGCATTGGTTACCCTAATAGCTTCTTGATTAGCTATGTTAGGTCCATTAGTATATTATTCCAAGGCCTTTGGCTTATGGTAATGGGCTTTATGCTTTGGACACCACAATTTATCCCTAAAGGTTGCTTTATGAACTTGGAAGATGGTCACTATGTTGTTAGGTGCCATAGTAATGCAGCTCTTCACCGTGGAAAATCACTAGTAAATATTGAATTCAGCTGCTACTTAGTTGGTGTGACAATTTTTGCATTGTCATTTTATTTGGCGTTGGTCAAATTTTACCAACAAAATATTGAATATCAATCATTGACGAAATTTCAAGTGGAAGAAGGCGAAGAAATTGATGTTGAGGATCAGAGAGAAAGAAATTTACGGGAGTCCAACTGTTTTCCCCGTGTGGCAAAAACATTTTCATATATCGAAATTGAAAGGTAGAATAAATAATAATTTAAGTATGGTTAGTTACGTGTGAGTATAAAATAATGGAGTTTTAGTAAAATACATTAGAAAACATTCGTGTAAATATAGATCCAATACAAATGGTGTCAAATTTCGGTGTCTTGAAGTCCCTATTATGGTGTGATAAGGTATGGTTCGCTTTCATGTTTCGAGCTTACATTGGGCTGAGTTTGTTTACTGTATAGAGATAAAGAGTATGTAACATACTCAGTCTATTATTTCTTTTGTAATTTTAATCCAATTGATTGTCAGTTGGGCTGTATCTATATGTAAGTCCGTAATTCTGTATCATTCTGTATCTATATGTTTATACACATTTCCTATAGTAACTTCGCTGTGTCTAAACTTTTAAATTGCAGCTTTCATAAATTAACAGAAGCAATACTGTACTAATTTTTCTTTAGAGAAATGTGGTAGGTTCAAGCCAACTTACTTGAAGTGAAACATAGCCTTTATACTAAGCAATTACAATTTAATTTTTCATTTTTTTAAGTTTTATTTTGACAAATAGTAAACCTCATTTGGGGAGGGGAGTGGGTATGTTAGAGCTATTGCGAGTCGCAACTCTCGAGTATTCCATCACCCAGATTTACCATTGAATACAAGAAAACTTGGATTTAGCGACGTTTGGACAACATTTTAACAAACGTCGGGGTATCTACAGTTGAAAAATAAGCGTCATTTGTTAAAAACGTCGGATAAACATTTCCCGACGCTTCCCGCTACGTTTATTAACTGTCGGTAATTGTTCCTGCCTTGTGGTATAAATGCGACTTTTTAAAACAAAACATCGGTTTTGTCTCAACGTTTCCCCCAAAACGTCGGAAATATTAAATTAAGATTTCAACACAAAATTCAATCATTTACTTGAAAACACCACAATGTTAACTAACTTTTTCCATACTATATTCCAACATTTTTTGTAAAGCGTAAATATTTTAAGTGTCATACAATATCCAAATAAACATCTTTAATATTATAATGGACCCCTCAAAGAAAGTCTCAATTAACCAAAGAAAAACGATATATAATAATATCTAATCATCCCAAAACAAAAATGAAGAAAGTGTATCTTCAAAGATTCCAAAGTTGTCTACTAATAAGCCAAAAATTTGTACCCAAATATTGCAAACAAAATATGAAACAATATTATCATAAAAAAAATGCTAGAGTAATTGAGATTATTTCTTTAATCTTACCGTTCTCCTTGAATTGTATATTCATAAGTCTTTGGGCTTTTGATTTGTCTTGTCTGTACTTGTGCAGATTTTTCTTTAGGTTTTTAGGGAAAATTAGTAAGTCTTCTATCATAGGAATGCTAATATGTTCAGCTTCATCAATGTCAGAGGTATAGAGGTCAACAACTGAGTTCTTTTGATGAGGTAGAGAGGAAACTCTTGGAGATATCATACAATGGCCAACTACCATTGAGTATTGGTAAACAAATATCATTATGCTGAACTTTATAGATATGCTCTACTATGTGACGCTTTGAACATGCATCATAGGGTATTTTCCAATAAACCACGATTATCTCAACAATAAACTGACATAATCTTCTTCAAAAAACAACTTTATCAAACCCAAAATCAATAAAATCAATACTAAACACATTATACCATTGTATGCAACCTAAGTTCAAAATAAGAAAATGGACTAAAGAACACAAATCCATATAAGTTATTACTACGTATTCAAATGCCTAGCTAATCAATATTTAAATTCATCTTCATGCATATGCCCCGTGGTTTCCTCGTCAACTAATGATCCAACCACTCCTTGTCTAACCCAACTAACATCATCATCACGTGTCAATGTTGTATCGCCCAAACATTGATCACCCCATGCCTCTATTTTATCATTCATAGTGCTCCCTGTTGTTAACTGATGCCCAAACACATAAAAAAAAGTCTCGAGGATTTGTTTTAACAACAATATGACAGTATTTCTTCACTAGGTCTTGTAAAAAAATACTTTCTTTGCCTTAGATGCTAGTATGAATGGTTCATCGGCTTTTTGATGCCTAGGATACAACAAATGATTCAAGTTTACAAGCGTGAATCCAAAGTCATCTTGCTCAATGAGACCTCTACTATTATCAACCCAATCACACTTGAACAACACGAACTTATAGTCTTTTGAATAATGTAGCTCAATGATATCCGTCAAAACTCCATAAAAATTAACATCTCCAAATACGGGATTTATGTCTCTTGCACTTGCGTAACTTTCAGTCGTTTCATTTAACATGACACCACTATTTTGGGTGGCTCTTCTCCTCTCACGAGCCTTAGGGTGATACCTAACGCCATTGATAATATATCTAGTGAATCATTTTGCCTTTTCAGGGGACCCGTAGCTAAAATCTGAATTTCTTGTGATACATTTGTGTTTTTTGCATGGACTAACTTCCTCACCTATTTTATTACAAAAAAAAATGCATTACAAGCCATAGTTATGTAATAATACATTTAAATGTAAAACATTGTTTTCAATGTGCATTTTACTTACATGATCCTTAAACCACAAATGAAATATCTTTGTAAGAATGCGGTCCACATCATGTGGTCTGAGACGAGACGCACGATGAGTGTTGCATTAAAAGAAAACATTACATTATTCTTTACTTTGCTAAAAATGAAGGAATTTTATTCAAGAAGATACCTACTCTCGAAATGGAGAAATTGCATCTGTGTTGACAAGCACATATCGATGTGCTTGTACATATGTAATGTCATTAAGCACAAACCCCACCGTTCTTCCTAATTTATTACCACAAAAGTGATCAAAAGAACTACCATCATCATTCCTTGTTGGGTGATTAGACTTCGTCTCAACATCATTATGTAGCTCAATGAGAGATTGAACACGATCTAAATCGGTTACATTCATCACTTTCGAGTACATATTCCTAAAGAAGTTACTTAGCTCAACTAATGGTCCAAGCACATTCTTAGGCAACACATTTTTGAAGGAAATGGGAAGTAGTTCTTGCATTAAGATATGGTTGTCATGACTCTTGAGTCCCGATATCGTACGTTATTTAAGGTTAACACAACGCGATATGTTCGAAGCATAACCATCTGGAACTTTCACCTCCTTCAAAATTTTACAAACTATGTCTTTACCCTTAGTGTCAAAGGTGAAACATGCCGGTGGCAAATAATATTTATTGTCCCCTCGATTCTGAGGATGCAACGGCTTATGAATACCCATATCTTTCAAGTCATGACATGATTTTAAGTTATCCGTCCCCCTTCCATCGACATTTAATAATGTCTAAAGCACATTATCACACACATTCTTCTCAATATGCATTATATCAAGATTGTGGCGTAAAAATTTGTCCTTCCAATAATCTAACTCGAAAAATATATTCTTTTATTATTTCAATTACGTGTTAAGGTTTCATCTCTCTCATCAACCCTTTTCCTCTTACCTCCTACCTCTACCTTTGGATCCTTCCCAAAATTATTATTAAAATTTTTTACCTCATCGTATACTACAGCTCCAGATAATCGGGAGGGCTTTGTATCCAACTCAATTGTACCATCAAAGTAGTTTTTATCTGTTCTAAATTTATTCCCTTCAGGCAACCATCGACGATGACCCAAGCAGCAATGCTTACCTCCATTAAACAACTAATGGGATCGAGTGTACTTATGACAATAGGGACACGCCAATCTACCTTTTGTGATCCACCCCGACAAATTTGCATATGCTGGAAAATCACTAATTGTCCATAACAACGATGCACGCATTTTAAACATCTGATTACTAGTTGCATCATAAGTGTGTACCCCAACCTATAATTCCTTTAATTCATCAATTAAAAGGTAAAAATAAACATCAATGTCATTTCCAGGGCTGCGAGGACCATCAATAAGTATTGGTAATATCATATATGGTTGTTTCATACACAACCATGGAGGCAAGTTATATATTATTACAATTACGGGCCACATGCTATTGACAATACTCATGCTCCTGAAAGGATTGAACCCATCACTGGATAATCCAAGCATAACATTCTGTGGTTTTAGTGCAAAATCTGGATAAATATCATAAAATGTTTTCCATGCAAGAGAATCAGCTGGATGACTTACATTTTCATCATCAACACGCTCATCGGCATGCCATCTCATCTGTGATGCTGTCTTTGATGACATAAAGAGAACCTTTGAAGTTTTGGTATCAAAGTGAAGTATCGTACCACCTTCGCAGAAATTTTTCGATTTATAATGGCATCATCATCTGATTGACCATTTACTTGTTTGTACCTTAGGGTATGACACTTTCGACATTCATTCTCTCGTTCTGTGTCATTCCAATAGAGCATAAAATTGTTAGGACATGCATGTATCTTCTTTTACTCTAGCCCTAAGTTTGCAATCAACTTCCTCGCTTCATAAAAAGACTTTGTCAATGTCTCACCATCAGGAAATGCATCTTTTAATAATTTAAGCAACATTGTGAATGTCTTGTCACTTCACCCACCAAGGCAATTTAAATGAAATAATCGGACAAGGAACGAAAGAGTTGTATACTTCTTATAATTTGGGTACAACTCTCTTTCAAATTCTTTTATCAAATTGAAGAATTTCTTAGTTTCTTCATCGGGGCCATCCATATGTTGATGCACATCACCACCACCCATAAAGTTAAGTGGACTTGTAGGAGGAATTCCAAAAACATCATGTATCATCTCTTGCATTTCATTGCCAATAACTGAGTCAGAAGAAGGAGCCGAAGATGACGCGGATTCCCCATGATAAGTCCAACATGTGTAGCTATCTTAAAACTGATCTAGAAATATATGTTCTACAACATCATCTTTCTTCACATATAGCATATTGCGGCTTTTATTACATGGATACAATATTCTTTCAGCATTCGATCTATTACCAGAGGCAATTTAACGAATTCTTCTGCTCCTTTTCTCATACAAAGGATGACCTCTATGTGTTATATTAATCCAACTCTTATCCATCAGTATGAATCGATTAACCTAATAAAATGAATAAGTAAACATAACAAAATTTTGGCAATTGCTAAGTTCAACACAAAGGTAACAAAAAAGTAACATGCAACATGACTTTGATTTCTTAATAAACATCATGATCCAAGATTGTCAAATATAAAAAATAGAGAGTAAAAAACAGTGGTCGAATTAATATTTTTTTTAAAACAACATATTAGGATGCAAAAAAGAAAAGATTACACAACTGGTCAAATGCAAAAGAAATATATAAAATCTGCTATTGAGATGAAATTTGAAAATTTTGACACAACTTACGGCAATAAGATTCTCTACCTAAACATCACTTCGTCCCCATAACAAACATAATCCAACATTTGAAATTAAGTCAACTCCTCCAGTCAAACACACCCTAATGGCCTAAGACCTTATTTTCCATTACAAATAAAAAATCTTACACATTTTCTTGCTTCTGAGTGCTTTTGATATCATTTATTTGCCTTCCAACTTACATTAATGTATTATTAGTCAATGCACATTTTAAATATGCTTTTGACATTATGCATTCATTACTATTTCATTGGATACATTAGTAGAAGTGAAAATTATACCTGAATGAGAGACGGCCTCTGAAGGCCGATATTAGAAAGAGCTCGAGATAATCGGTTTGATACGCCTATTGACGTTCAGGTCACATTTGCTTCAGCAAAGAATACGACAATATAAGAAACATAATTTTATTCTATCAAATTCAAAATACCATACCCATTTCTTTGATTGCTAAAAGGTAATTTTATTATTAATTGACTCAAAAATAATTTATTTTCTTGAATCAAAATTTTTTACATTCTTGAATCATAAAGGTTTAACAAAATAACCCTTAACCCAATGTTAAAGAGGCTAGTTTTAATGACACGTATAAGAATAAATCTACCTTCAATTTCTTTATATTTTTTTCAAAGGCAAACTAAGAGCATAAGCTTATGATTTTTTTTCTTTTGTTTTTAATAGTTTTGTTTCTTAACTAATCATTCTTTCATACCAGTATGATCTGTCTGAAAAATTCAAATCAATTAAAATTTTCATTGGAATCTGTAAGGAGAAGTCTATTTATTATTATTATTGTTATTATTATTATTAAAAATTAAACATTGGCCACAATAAAGTTTTGTATGGTAATAGGCGGTAGAGTGATTGTTATCTTAATTATTTAGTCCTATTTATAAAGATTTACTTGTCTCCACTCTCATGTTGTTATTTTTTAGTTGTTGGTCCTATATGGGACAAGCTCTGCAAAAAGAAGGACGAGTGGTTACAGGGAAGTTATAGACGGTTTTGGATGGTTATGAGACTTTTTAAAATTTTAAAAACACATGGGAGTGGAACCTAAATACATCTTTGTAGATGGAACTAAAGCCAAAAAAACTATGCTTAGAAATGATACCATCAGAGCTTTTTTAATTAAAATTAAATGCATGTTAGGATACCATGTAAATCAGAAATTGATACCATTAGAGATTTTTTATGGCAATCAATGATTTACAGAGCATTTTTAATTAAAAAGAAGCAGGGGTGATTCTAAGAGATTTTAATTTGTTAGATACCATCAGGTACTCCCCCGGCCCCCACCCCCCACAATCTTCAGAGATTTCATTATATAAAGAAATTTTAATCTCTTAGCTCGATTATAAGAATGTGCAGCGGTAAGAGATTTGGAGATTACAATCTCTAGGAGATTTAGAGATTAAAATCGCTAAAATTTTAATCTGTTTACCTCAAACCTAAAATCTCTAAGAGATTTAGAGATTAAAATCGCTAAAATCGCTAAGATTTAGAGGAGTAAGTGGCGAAGATTTAGAAGCAGAAGCAACGGTTTACCTCAAACTTAAAATCGCTAATGAGAGAATAATCAACCTAAAATCGCTAAGAGATTTATCTCAAACTTTGAGGCTGAAGCAGCGACAGTGTGTCTCGATTTTGGCTTAGGGCAACTTTGAAAAATAATTGATAGCCGTATGCGAATACACATTTTGTGAATGAGGGAAAGAAGTGGTTTCTTGGAGGGAAACAAAAAATTAGAGGAAGCACCAGTGGGGCGCGCAGTTGAAAATAATTTGGTACCCGATGTTTTTCTCCCAAAATGAGGGGAAATAGCCCACGTTTTTATCTAAAACGTCATTATTTTTTGACGTTTTTAGTAAAACGTCACTAATATTTCGACACTTTTATAAAACGTCTATAAATAGCCCACGTTGTCAAATTAACGTCGGCATATAGACTATATACTGACATTTTAATAAGCATTTAAAAAAAATCGTCATATCCATTTTTTTTGTAGTCCAATGAACCATGGAGATGTGATATTCAAAATGAAGAGCAGGGATGCATAGAGAACTTGTTAAAAATGCATTTTTTGCAACATGTGTAATGTTATGAGTTCATATGTGTCTCCCAATTCAATCCCCAACTAATAGGTCACAATATTAAAGTATGGTAATTAATAATTAATTACACTATAATCTACAACACTTATTGCCTTATCACTTCAATTATATAATTAACTAGCATGAAGGTCACGCGATGCGTGGCCGGATATAAATTTTTTCACCATTCTTATCATTGATAAAAAACTAGTTCATCTCACTAAAATCAATGTTAACATAATTTGAGAGGAAAAAAGAACTCACTGTGGGAGTTTTGTAGTCACACGCATACACCTCCATGAAAGATTAGAAACTCAAATAAAAAATGGAAACCACCTACCTCCATAACTGTTAAGATTTAAAAATCAACCATAAAAAACCCACCACCATATTTGTTAAAACTCAATTCCCCTAAACCCATATATATATATATATATATATGGGTCTTGGAAAATTGAGTTTGAATAGATATGGTGGTGGGTTTTTTTTTGTCCGTTTTGTATCTCCTTCTCTTACTTATTCCACTCCCACCACCACCACCATAACGGACAAAAAAAATAAAACACACACCACCAAGGAGATACAAAACGAACAAAAAAAAACCCGCCACCATATCTGTTGAAATTCAATTTTCCCAAACCCATATATACATATCTATACAAATCCCTACATCATATATATATATATATATATATATATATATATATATATATATATATATATATATATATATATAGGTATATTATTATATATGTGGACACCTACATATAAAAAAAACATAAAAAGCATCATACCTAGTTTTGGGAGCTTTATCTATGGTTATCCAAACTTTAAAAAAAACACACACACATATATATATATATATGTATATACCTATTTGAATTTAATAATTAAATTTTAATTTTTTAATGTTAAAATTTAAAATTAAAAAATAAGAAGAGGTGTGTTTGGAGAACCAACCGGACGACACGTAGTCAAAATCCGGCTGCTGAAAGCAAAGAATTGTAGAGAGAAAAATTAGATCTTCTTTGTGATCAATTAGTCTGATTTGAATTTAGGTTAGGAATAGACAAAACCTGGTTACCCGAAGCAATCCTAGTGAACTCGTCCAAGAACAACTTTGCACCTTCATCTTTGATTTGCTGCTGATTAGTTGACCAGACGCCATATTGGTTCTTGATTTTGTGGATAAGTAGTAGTCTTCTAAGCCTTTACTGAAGTGTGGAAGAAATTAGAGTTCACCTCACATTTGGGCAGTAAACCTTAATATGGTGATAACCTTTATTGAAGATCATCGGTCTTATGTGACACCCCGACTAATTAAATACCGGCTAGCTACTCCTTTATTAAATTAAATCAAAATGCCAAGTTGGCTCAGTTAATAGCATCACTGTCGAAAACATTTTATTATTACTAACCACCTAGTATTTAAAAAGTAAGTTGTCAAATTTTAATTAAAGGAGTAGCTACCCGGTATTTAATTAGTCGCGGTGTCACAGGTGGTATCAGAGCATCAGGTTCTAGTGTCCTTTAGGATCTGTACGGCTATTATGTTTTCGCTAAGTTTTCTTTGATATAGAGCCCTATATTTTAGGACTGTTGTACTCTTTTTGTTTATGCTTCGTTCTTCAGCTATTTTAAGTTTATAAACGGTGAACTTATAAACTTTATTCTTATTTCAGATGCCTCCATGACGTACACGACGAGTTCCCAAGGATGCAACACCAGAACCCCAGCCCGCTCCAGTTCAGGGCATGATGAACGCCGCTGAGGTTGCAGCCATTGTAGCCCAAGCGGTAAATGCCGCAATTGCCGTAGTTCAGCAGGCACCACCTCAGGCGCCGGTTGCCGCGCTAGTACAGGCAAATGCATTCCCGTCTGCTTGGGAATGTGTACGTGACGCTTTTCAGAAAGCGCATCCGCCAGAGTTTGCAGGTAGCTCAGATGTGATAGTCTCGAGCCAGTGGAGGAAGGATATGCAGAGGCACTTGAGGATGTATGAGTGCACAGATGTTCAGAAGCAGGTGCTAGCTACTTTCAAGCTAGTTGGATCTGCACTGCAGTGGTGGGAGTCTATTACCACCGTGGAGGAGAGGGATACTCTCACTATTTAGGACTTTTGGGTGCGGTTCGACCGCAAGTACTTTCCGTCAGCTGTTCACACGGAAATGAGGAGGAAACTGATGAATCTGAAGCAAGAGGGTAAGACCGTGGCCGAGTATGAGGCCGAGTTCACGAATCTATTGAATATCGTTCCGGATGAGATACCGACAGAAAAGAAGAAGATTGAGAAATTCACCGACGGGTTGACATGGAGGATCCGTCAGCATCTGTTAGGGAACCTTTCGTTGGCCACTTATCCTGATGTGGTTAATGCTGCTTTGTTACACTGCCAGGATCACCGCTTTCATATGGCTGAGGGCAAGAGATCGGGAGAGTCTAGCCATCAGGGCAGGACTGGAGGACATGGTGCTAGTGGGGAACAGTCTGTTCAGGGGTAGAGATAGGGTGAGCAGGGTTCCCAGCAGGGGGATCAAAAGAGGTTCAGATCAAGGAATTATAGGCACGGACATGGAGGTTTCCGTCAGGGCCATCAGGGTCCAAACGGCCATCAGGTCCAACAGGGGCAGAATGGGCAGCAGTTTCAGTAGGGCCAGCAGGGTCAAGGGAGGAACGGTAATGGCCACCAGGGCCGGGGACAGCAGGGGCAGAGAGGGGGAAACTTCCCAGGGAAGTGTTATGTTTGTGGCAAGACTGGCCATAAACGACAGGATTGTCCTGATAGGGGCAGGGCCCCACAGCAGCAGCAGCAGGGTGCTCGCCAGGAGCCGCATAGGCCTATGTTTCCCGCCGCTCTCCCCGCACCGCCACAGATGGCAGCATTGCCACCCATTCCAGCAGTCCCAGCTCAGCAGGGGCAACTA
The DNA here is from genome assembly GCA_949130495.1 of Sambucus nigra. NCBI lineage: Eukaryota > Viridiplantae > Streptophyta > Magnoliopsida > Dipsacales > Adoxaceae > Sambucus > Sambucus nigra. The sequence goes on from OX422217.1 coordinate 36,751,966, forward strand.
CAGTATGGACGTGTCTATAACGTCCACCAGGCAGCAGTTCCACAGGCACCGCCTGCGATTGAGGGTACGTTTCCTATCCATGGCACTATGGGTCGGGTATTATTTGATACGGGGGCTACACATTATTTTATAGCTACACACTTCGCGAAGGCTTTAGGGTTGTTAGCCACAGCGGAGAGCACAGTGACGTGTATCGACTCACCATTGGGGAATGGGTCACTTATTTTCTTTATATGCCGGGGAGTGGGGGTAGAGATTGGTGGTTTGGTATTACCTGCAGACATTTTGGTATTAGATATGCATGTGCATGATGTGATTATCGGTATGGATTGGCTCGTAGCTTATAGGGCCATGATTGATTTCTTCAGCGGGAGCATTGTTTTTGCCATTCCGGGGAAAGAGATGTTTGTAGTGGCAATGCCTCGCCCAGAGGGAGGTTCGACCGCTCATCTGTATTACATAGAGGAGGATACCTCTAAGGAGGTTGTGATTCCTTTAGATTCGATCCCAGTTGTCAGGGAATATTCTGATGTGTTTCAGGAGATACCAGGCCTACCACCCAGTCGAGAGATAGACTTTGTTATAGACATATTGCCAGATACGAGACCTATAGCACGCGCACCGTACCGTATGGCTCCGGCAGAGATGCGAGAGCTACAAGATCAGATAGAGCAGCTGTTAGGTCAGGGCTTTATTCGTAGGAGTACCTCACCTTGGGGCGCTCCAATTTTGTTTGTGAAGAAGAGGGACGGTTCACTAAGATTGTGTGTGGACTACCGGGAGTTGAACAAGGTCACGATACGGAATAAGTATCCGTTGCCTCGAATCGATGACCTATTTGACCAGTTGAGAGGAGCTTCTTTCTTCTCGAAGATTGATTTGAGATCGGGATACCATCAGTTGCGTATTAGGGAGGAGGATGTCTCGAAGACTGCGTTCTTAACGAGATATGGTTCTTACGAGTTTCGGGTTATGCCTTTTAGTTTGACCAACGCTCCAGCAGTGTTTATGGACTTGATGAATAGGGTGTTCAGAGAGTTCCTTGATCAGTTTGTCATTGTCTTCATTAATGATATTCTGGTGTACTCCCAGACAGAGGAGGAGCACGCCGAGCATTTGAGGCAGGTTTTGCAGACGCTGCGTCAGAACGAGCTGTATGCAAAGTTTGAGAAGTGCGGGTTTTGGTTGAAGGAGGTCCAGTTTTTGGGACACATTATTTCCGACTGGGGGATATCTGTTGATCCGGGGAAGGTATCCGCTGTGAGGGAGTGGGGACAGCTCACGACACCGATTGAGATTCGTAGTTTCTTGGGCCTAGCAGGATACTACAGGAGGTTCATTCGGGGATTTTCGAAGATAGCAGGTCCTTTGACACATCTGACTCGTAAAGGTGTGTCGTTCATTTGGAGTGATGCCTGTCAGTTGGCATTTGATGAGTTAAAGGACAAGTTAACCTCAGCACCTGTGTTAGCATTGCCGAGACCGGGAGTTGAGTATTTGGTTTACACCGATGCGTCTTTGCAAGGACTTAGAGGTGTATTGCAGCAGGAGAGACAGGCCATAGCTTATGCTTCTCGTAAGCTTAAGCCTCCTGAGAAGAATTACCCCACGCATGATTTGGAGTTGGCGGCAGTGGTATTTGCCTACGGATTTGGAGGCACTATCTTTTGGGGGAGAAGTTCCAATTGTTCACAGACCACAAGTCCCTACAGCACCTGTTCACACAGAAGGAGTTGAACATGCGGCAAAGGAGGTGGCTTGAGTTTGTGAAGGACTACCAGTTCGATATCCAGTATCATCCGGGTAAGGCTAACGTGGTAGCAGACGCGTTGAGCAGTAGGCCAACAGATGAGGTGGCAGGGGTGTGGAAGGCAAAGTGGAAGGAGTTGGGACACCAGGATGCAGTGGCCCGATCTTTCATGTCTGTGATGATCGTTACACCGTAGATTGTCACGAAGGTAGTACGGGCACATGCTAATGACTCGTTCTGTCAGGAACAGATAGTTCGATTACTAGCAGAGGGAGCTGAGTCCTATAACGTTAGCTCATACGGGGGATTACGCTTCAATGGGATATTGGTGGTTCCGAAAGCGGAGGAATTGCGACACGAGGTGATGGCAGAGTCGCACGGCTCACGGTTCGCGGTACATCCCGGAGGGGACAAAATGTACTAAGACATGAGACGCCAGTATTGGTGGAGCGGTATGAAGAGACATATCGTTGTGTTTGTTTCGAAATGCGCCACTTATCAGCTAGTAAAAGTGGATCATCAGAGACCGATAAGACTTCTACAGCCGTTGGAGGTTCCGAGGTGGATGTGGGAGAGCATATCCATGGACTTTATCACGGGGTTGCCTACGTCGCAGAGGGGTCACGACTCCATTTGGGTAATTATGGACAGGTTGTCCAAAGTCGCTCACTTTTTACCCGTAAGGACTGACTACACTACGGGACAGTATGCCCAGCTCTTCATTTCAGAGATTGTGAGACTTCACGGTGTGCCCCTAAATATCGTGTCTGACAGAGACAAGATATTTATTTCGCGGTTTTGGGAGAGTTTCCAGGAGGCCATGGGCACGGAATTGTGGTTGAGTACGGCTTATCATCCGCAGACCGATGGGCAGACCGATCGCACAAATCAGATGTTGGAGGACATGCTACGCATTTGCATTATTGACTTTGGGGGTGGATGGGAGCAGTACCTTCCACTGGTGGAGTTTGCTTATAATAACTCCTACCAGTTCACTATTGGCATGGATCCGTTTGAGGTGTTGTACGGTAGGCCTTGTCGTTCCCCAGCATGTTGGTTAGAGGTGGGGGACAACAAACTACTTGGGCCGAAAGTGATTCAGGATACTTCGGCAAGGATTGAGTTGATTCGGAGTCGCATTCGGGTAGCTCAAGACCGGCAGAAGAGTTATGCTGATGCGAAGAGATCTTTCAGGGAGTTCCAAGTGGGGGACCAGGTTTTGCTCAGAGTATCTCTCATGAAGGGGATTATGCATTTCGGGAAGAAGGGGAAGTTGGCACCGAGGTATGTGGGGCAGTTTCCTATTATTGAGCGGATTGGACCAGTTGCGTATAGACTCGGGTTATCGGAGCATTTACATCGGATCCATGATGTGTTTCATATTTCCTCGCTAAGGAAATATCTCAGGGACGATTTGGATCATTCTCACATCGCTTTGGAGGATATTGATCTACATCCTGATAGCTCCTACGACGAGGGGCCGATTACTATTTTGGACCGAAGTGAGAGGAAGCTGCGGTCAAAGATAGTTCCGTTAGTGCATGTTCAGTGGAGACATCACAATGTCGAGGAGTCCACATGGTAACGCGAGGATGAGATGCGCGAATGTTATCCAGAGTTATTTTTATCAGGTACTTTCTAGTTTCGAATTTCGGGACGAAATTCTGTTATTAGGGGGGAGTATGTAATACCCCGTATTTTTGACGATATTTATTTTTGGGATTAATTAATTAAATGAGAATTAATTGGGAATTAATCCGGATAAAATACTAGCGAGATGTGAGTTGGTATTTGACTATATTGAGTATATATGATGATATATGAATATTGAATTATGAAATTTGTCGTGAGATTGATATAAGGCAATTTGGACATTTTATTGGGACGCGGGTGACAGCCGCGTCAGGATATAATTATTTTATTTATAAAAGTAAAATTTAAATTCTATTAACCGTATGGTCGTTTTGAGTGCGCCAACGCGTCCGGAAGGGTCGAGATAGTCAGAAAACACTAGCCGAGGGTTTAGTTTGGGTTCCGGGGCATTTTTAGGCCATACCGGCAACATAAAGGGTAGTTTGGTAATTTTTGTATTTTTGGGAATTAAAAGTGACGAAAATTAGGAGTCTTTATCTGATTGGGAATTGACCCACTAAACCCATTAACAACCCATATTAATCTAAAAGGCTACGTAGGTTATTAGAATTAGGTTTTCTAAAATTTCCCAAAGCAAACCCTAGCCACCATAGCCACCTTTGGAGAAGAAAGCTTGGAGAGAGAGAGAACTTCTTCAAATTGTCATCAAAATCAGAGATTGAAACAAGGCAAGTGATTTAATTTACATTATTATGCAGTAAATGTTTCTTCCATGTTAGACAATTCTAATAATCATATTTGTTTGGGAGATAAATGAAAACCCATAAAATTGGAGTTGTTAGTTTAATTTTGGATATAGGTTTGTATGTAGAAATGTTACTGGAAGATTGAATTAAGAGAATTACTACCTTATGTGATACAAAAACGGATTTATTTCTGGGAATTGATGATTTAAAAGTCTAGGGTTTATGTTCTTGAAATTTGGGGGAAAAGTGTAGAGATTTGTAAATTGATTGATGTTAGGATGATTTAAACCTAGAAAACACGTTAATATATGACCTTGATATGTTTAGGGATGATTAGAGACCTTAAAACATTTTTGGGACGAATTTTGGTTGAGATTTGAGGTGTAGAAATTGGTGAAAAACGAATATAGGAATTCTGGGCTCGAAACTGGTCGTTCGTTAGAAGGCCTTCCCAGGTCGTTCGAACGAGCTTCTAACGAGTTGACCAGTTTTTTCTAACGAGGGGAAATTTCATTCGATACCTTCGTTCGAACGAGATGTCATTAGAAGGTACAGTTCGTTCGAACGAACTGAATCTCGTTCGAACAGCCTCGTTCGAACGAGACTTCTAACGAGCTGGCAGTTTAGGCCTTTTTGGCCTGTTTTGATTTTGGGAGTCCCGTAAACTTGTTCGAGGATAGATATAACATTGCTTTGATGATGTATTGGTATACTTGGGACATTTGGGATATAATGAGGAGAAAATCTTATATGTGTCAAATAGACATTATGAGCTGATACGTGAGTGCCTACTATGAAGTGAGAATAAATTATGGCGCGTATAAATATGGACCGGGATTATATAAATTGTATATATTATAAGATGGTACGAGAATGCGAGAAGTACTACAATTAAACTACGGTGATTACTAAGATGCGTGTTTACTTAGTATTGATATATGATTTGTGTGTATGACATACCTACCATACTTGCTATCACGGGAGGTTTGCGTTCGCTTAGGACCCTTTAATCCTTGTACGCCTACGGGGGGGATTTAGACTGGTACCTCGATAACATAGGTCAGAGAAGGACTTATTGGGATGTTAATAAGTCAGCTGATCGTGGGAGCGTAGGTATGTGCGTGACCCATGTGATGTGACTGTGTTCGCCTCCACTGTTTGTGATTTGTCTTATCTGAACTATTCCTGAGAGATTCGGAATACGTGATTCCTTATGTACGTGATGTACCGGGATGGATAGCAGAGTATGTGTGCACCGCAGCTTAGTCTCGGGGTGCTTATATTGTATATTTATGTTGAGGAAAATATATACACTTAGTAAAATGAGAACTTTCATATGGTATTGTGTGTATAACTATGGAATAACATAAAAGGGATAATCTATAACGAGTTGTATTACGTTTATATGAGAACCTGAATTTACGTTGAACCCCCTATTTAATTGCGATCGTTATAATGTTAATGGGAACTGAGTAATAAGGGTAAAACCTATGACAGTCTAGCTAGATATAATGTCACTTAACTAGTGGTTTGTGTCATTTTAGATGGGTACTTACGTTAGGAGTGCACAGTTAGACGAGAGGTGAGAATTTCATGTGAGTGCACGTCCTAACATGTACTTTGCATTTAATGTTTTAAATGTTTTTAAAGCACTTGCAGGTTTTTAAAATATCTCCACATTCGGGCTCTGACCCGTTTGCTTTCAAATCTATTTTCTTGTAAAACTATTTTTAGGTGCCTAGCCACAAGGACACCACGCATAGGATTCTCATTCCGATGACGAGTTGTAGCTGTTTGTGGAAGTTACAGGGATTTGATTTTAGACGCTTCTATTATTTGGATTCCATGTTCAGTATTCCTCAGTTGTAGGGCATGTTGCCCAGATTCTATTAGAGACCTTTCCATTTCAGTTTTTCAGACTTTGGCATGTATTAATTCAGTATTCAGTATTTCGTTACTTATTTCAGTTGTGGGATTTGTTGTGAGGAGTTTTTCCTCCGGATTTATTTATATCATGTGATGGTTACTCTATTTATTCGTTATGGTGAATGATGATATTATTCTTGCTTTAAATCTTTTACTGCATGTTAATCAGACTTTAATTAAAATTTGACAACTTACTTTTTAAATACTAGGTGGTTAGTAATAATAAAATGTTTTCGACAGTGATGCTATTAACTGAGCCAACTTGGCATTTTGATTTAATTTAATAAAGGAGTAGCTACCCGGTATTTAATTAGTCGGGGTGTCACATCTTATTAAATAGATAGACGCGTTAGGGAGATGAATGGGAATAGACATCGATCAGTTTGAGTAGGGTGTATTTGTTTGGGTCTGTTGGGGTTTCAAAAAATTGCTATAAACACGATTCTCCATTAACAATTATAGCATTAGTAATAGCAAGATTTTATTACTCCCACGTGTCAGCCTCACACGATTTGGGGCTACAATTTTTATATAGCTATATAGATTTGAAGGTGTACTTGAGATTCGTAACATTTTATGTTATACATATAAAGTGAGTAATAAACAACATATAATTTTTTATGACAAGTACATGTAATACTATAAGGTGGTAATGCAAAGAAATCTCAATGGAATGGGGGATTAGAAAAATAAATATAGGAGATAATATAAAGTTGTATTTGTTGAGAAAATAATTCCCCATAAGGGAAATTTAAGCCTTGCACAATAGTATATAAGATCACGTACCCATCCAATTATCACCAAATGATTTTGGCTTGAACTCTCCCATACCTAACATGGAACCAGAATAAGTTATTAATGACCAAATGATCCCATTGTTCCACGTTACTCAATATAATATGTCAACATGTTTAGAGCCTTGAACCACAATATAAGAGATCTTGGGGCCCCTCCACCCATTGTCAATTGATTTTGGGTTGGGTAGTGGAATATTTAGCATGGGATCAGAGAAGTCTATTTATCGCTTGACATCTCAATTACTCCACATTGCCCAATATAAATATGTACACTTGTTAGGCTCAAGTGACGCCACATTTAAGGGGTCGTGTTGAGACTATAAAGTCTCACATCGAGAAATTATAGCCTTAGCACACAGTATATAAAATCATGGGGCTCCTCCACACATTGTCAATTGGTTTTGGTTTGGAAGCTCTAATATTTAATAAATGGAATCTTTTAGCAGATCTCATGTAGAGCTTTACGAATCTTTTTTATTTTGCGTAAATCAAACTTGTTCTTTGAGAGATATTTAATTTAAATTTCATAAAATACATAACATTAGGGGTGAAGAAGAAATTTCTTTGGCTTCACAATTATATATCCTTCATAGATATTTTTTGAAAAATCTCGTCAAGAACATTTTGAATATAAATTCCGTATAGTCCAACTTATAATTTGAAAAATATTTTTTTAAAATTTCACCATAAAAGGATAAAATAGAGGATTAACTATAATTTTTCCAATCATTGTTATTAATTCAAGGATTATGTATTTATTGACTTAATTTTTCTTATGTCGTCATTCACTGGTTCTAGTTTTAACTAAGGAAAATGCTATGAGTCAAAACTATATTTCACAACAAGTTTGTAGACCCACGCGATGCACAGATAGTTGCATTATTATTGTACAATTGAATATTGTATATGCTTACAACAATCATGAGTTAATGTACAATTTCTATAATCGATTCCAAAAGGCATGGTTGTGTGGTGTTTAAAGTAGTTGTATTAAAGTCAACTAAAAGAACACATAGAAACATATGTTGTGTTCATATTTTAAAGGGACTTAATGTGTCGTTCGTGTTGAACATTAAATGACCAAACAATAACAAGCCATTAAATGACTAAACAATAACTTACCACTCGGTCTGAACTTTTGATATTTTGTGATTATATGAATTGTTAAAATCACGTAAAAGGTGAAAACTAAAGCTTGGGTTGGGTTTTCTATTATTGAAGTTTAGAGAAAAAACATATGAAGAATAACTGAATTCTATATTTCGTACTTGATTAAAAGACTTGATATGCTTTAAATAGAAATCGGCAACAACTAACTAAACTAACAAAACAAACTAACTAACTAAACTAACAAAACAAACTAACTAACTATACAACCTACTTGTACACAATTGGTAACTAACTAACTAACTAACTAACTAATTAACTAGTGGAATATTCTGTAATAGTCCCCCTAAAGACGGATGGTGAAGGTCTAGGAAAAGCATCTTGGTGTCGGTCGCCACCAAGACTAAGTCGGGCGTCACTAAATTAAAGACCATTTTTAGCATGTGACAGATATGAGACATATTAAATTTTCATCCACGAGAGAAAAAATCATATTTAAATCAATTAAATAATAATCCATTCAGTAATAAAATACATCACCATGCCAAACTCCAAAATAATCCAACTCCATAATTTATTTAAAACTCCAAAGGAAATAATCCAATAAAATAACTAACTATAACCGTAAACCACTTTGGAACCAAATGGCCCAGTAAAATCCATAATGAGGTCTCATAATATAAACGACTGAATAAAGAAAATCTAATCTAATAACGCAGACAAATAAATGAACTCTAGATGCACCTTCAAAAGGATCTCCAATAAATCCTATGCAGCTACTCCAATGCTAAACAAGAAATGTTAGTCAACGCAATGGGTTAGAGCCCACCACATGGATACTAACTATTCCTCTCAAATAGGGTCCCTGAATCCATACAATAGTATTATATGCAATAAACGCAACAGTAGAATATTTTAAACTAAATGAGATATATTAACATGCAATAAAAATAAATAACTATCTAACCACGACCAAGTCCCTCTAAAACCCAAGTTCAATTATCTAATTTCCAATAGCTACATTTTTTTTATTAATTTGATCGGTTTACTCAAATTTATTATTTTGCTCATTTTATTATTTTGAGGTGCAGTACTCCCGTATTTAAATCTTAAACTATATTAGTCATGGGACCCCCACTAAGTTTTTTCTTATTTTAGTTTTGGTACTCCCTCTTAAAGTTTTAGACCATATTAGTTATGTGACTTCCACATGTTTTACAACACACCCATTCCCTTCACTATGGCCAGTTAGCCCGGTTCACTGTCAGTTATGCACATACTCTTGAGGTTCCACGCACGACACATCACTATAGCCCGTCAACCTCTTTAAATGTCAGCCTGCACATACTCGTGACATCACACACACCCACATCGCTGTAGCCACACAACCCGTTTAACTATTAGCCTTGCACATACTCACGCCGCAAATATAATTTAATACCCGTTTATTATCTTAGACATTGTCTCATTTTCTCAAGTTTAGTCATTTGTCATCTTAAATAAGCTCCCCCCTTTCTATTCGACATGTAATCCTCAAAACACCATTTCTCCCATACCTAAAGGTCTCCAATGCACCAATATTTTCTAGCCTATCATATAGGAAGAAAACCAACTAACCAACACCACTTAGCCTCACCCCTCGGCTCGCTATTCCAAGGAACAACGTAAAAATCATCCCCACCCTGGAATATCTATCCGTAAATCTTCACCACTATCTAGTCCCACACCTAGAAAGCGAGAACTACCCAAGGGTCTACTAAATAGTCCCATATCTAAAAATCAACCTAAATAAAGGTGAGATCTCTATCTATCCCATAATCCTGTCGTTCCCGCGATGTCAAGCATAATGAATTAACTAAGTGGCATAAGGCTAAATTCCATTCATCACGTTAATTTTACCAATTTAATCCACACACCAATAATTAAAAAATAATGTCCATTTAATCATAATATCAATTAAACCACACTTTCTCATGAAATTATTAAATTTATAACCACATGCATGCTGTAGGATTTATACAACAAGAATTTACTACTACGCAACATCCATAGAATTTCCATGTTTTAACATCGTACAGTTTATTAAATGGCATCTCTACGTAAAATTATATATTCGAACATCATAACAACTACGGAACCCAAATATCTACGCTAACATGCAATGTTTTTAGTGTTCATTCACGTTAAAAAATTTCATAAAAACAGTCCTATTTATCTTCCACTTTCCCTAATTAATATCTCTAATTTATTTTAAGAAAGCACACGTATTTAGTGTGTAGGCCATAATTACTATCCATAATACAAAGGAAAACCAATAGAGGTAACCATGCCTGAGATTTGTTTGAAAAAATCTAATTATGAAGATAAATTCCTTGCGAAAAGATGACAAAGTTCCTCTCTTGGACTATCTTGAAAAAAATCTGGTGTTGGCCTTCAAAATTTGGACTGAAATTTATGATTTAATGGTGCTAGGGTTTGGAGGTAGAAGGAGATGAATAAAAGGAGGTTTTTGCTCTTAGGTTTAAGATAAATGTGTTCATAAAAGTCTAGCCCCGAAATCTATTTATATAAATAAGTGTAGGTGTTTTAATCCCACTCAAACTCGTCAAAAACAGACACAGTGTCACGCAACTATTTAGGCGAACTGGTTCGCCGCGACCCCAAACCAGTTCGGGGGAACTGATCCGTCAAGAACCTTTATTTTTATAAAATAAACATAACTTCCTCAAATTAAATCTGATTCCAATTCCAATTAAAATATTACTTGCCATAATTAAATCCCAACATATTTAATTGTTAGAAATAATTAAATTCAAGGATTTTATTTTTCGAAATTCCAAAATAATTTAAATAATTCTAATTAAATTTATGGGGTGTTACATACTTCCTCACTAGAACATTAATTTCGTCCTCAAAACTCGACGAAGAGTAAATGCGTAAAATAAAAATAAGGCTCATATGTGCCTACCCATAAATACCACGATTAGGCGCCCATAAACCCAGTCCTTCCAGTGCTTATCCCATGATAAAAATACAATATATATCTTACTATATATATATATATATATTGATAGATAGTAAGATATATGAAAATAACGGCGTACCACGCTCTCTCACGAATCACCACTCGATTCTATCTCCAGAAGTCATCAAAACGCTAAAGTCCCCAAATTACTTTACATCACCAAAATCGATAGTTACGATACCTAACATCTGCACTAACAATCTCCAAAATAACTCTCGTCTCCAAAACTCAAATCTAAAGATACTCAAATCAATATTTCAATTTCTAACCTCAAGTCCTATAATATCCTTAACACAAAACATCTTATCCCCAAAAACATAGCTAACACGTTGACGTGACTTTAAAAGTGTCTACAGTGCGTGCTTCTATCGACCCAAGTGTAAATCGGTTGCTCAAGTATAAATACAGTAAACAGGTATCGAACACAAGCAATATGACCTAAGATGTGATGACAAATAGGAAAGACGCTTAACCCTACGAATGACTAGAAAAAGGAAGGAAAAGTTGATGATTGTGAGATCGTACCTATCAACTAATACAATTTGAATTAAATTAATAACTAACTATGCATGCAAGAAGAACTAAATTAAACTTTAAGTATATAAGAGAAAATGGAGTTAGGGTACACTCCCCCGAACCGTCTGTGTTTACGTAGAACATAAACGCTTCAAAAAGATAATTCTTCATTTAAAAAGACATCAAATACTCTCTAAGCATTCGGCATATGAGGACTAAATGACGAACAATATCAAATCAAACATTGTATTTGACGAGGATGAGAAGTTATCAAAATGTCAATTGCACCCTTAAACATTTCGATTACCTAGGGAAAACGAAATTAAAAGTCCTACAACCTTTATCTTGATAAAGCTCAAACCTTTGAATGAGGAATTACTTTTTCTTCACTTTTAAATCCGTATGTGTTACCTAAGTTGGGTTCATGTACCCCCAAACCGCTGAAAACCTAGTCGGACATGGTGTAAATATGACTAAACATGAAATCTACGTTGCATGAATTCATTCTTACGCTAAAAGTGTGATCAAACATGTAAAATAAACTTCTAACTAAAAAAATAAATGATTGTAAACCAAAAAGATGAGAGAAATTGAAAGCAATAGAAGAATTATAGTTGTATTGATGTAAACCCTTGAATTCATGTCAAATCATGAACAATTGTTGAAAAATGATAAACCTAGGGTTCTTGCCTCCAAGAAGCTCTAAAAAAACTTAATTATAATGTTTGGTCTTACTCAAGTATAAACCTCTCACGTTTTGTTTAGTGTTTTCCCCATGCACAACTCTAATTTTAAGAAATAAAAAATTAGACTGTGTCACGCCGAATCGGTTCGTATTTTTCTACTTCACTAGAGCGAACCGGTTCGGCTTTCCAGTAGCGAGGCAAAATTTTACATCAATAGCAAATCAGTTCACCTATTTCCAAACCGGTTCAGATTAGAAAATTTCTACCTTTTCTTCCATGATTTCTTTTCAACTTTGAAGCTTCATAACTTTTCACTCGGGCTTCAAATTTGGATTCCGTTTCTTCCTACGCTCTTGTGGGCTCAAGTTCTTTAACATCTTTTAAATTTCGCATTCGAATTTCGGATGTAAAATTATTCTTTTGCCCTTTGACTTTTCTTTTTTTCTTGGTTTTGACTTATCTCTTTTCTTAACTTGTATATAATACCTGCAAAATATAAGAGAGATACACGAAACTTGATGCACTATATAGAAGATGTCAGTAGCAATGCTATGATATAAATCAACACAATTTACATCGCACAAGATGACATAAGCCTCTAAGTTATGAGGATAAATATGAAGAATTTATGCCCAATCAAACCCCCTAACTTAGAACTTTGATCGTCCTGAGCGATTTCATGGGTAGGCGATTTCATTTAGCGTATGCAACAAGACTTTAAACCCCTAGGTTACCTTAGTAGGGAGAGTTGTGTCTCGTGAGGGTTTGCAGTGAATATATCCATAAAATTCGCTTTCGACTCAAGTAAAAGCTCAAAATACCTAAAAATCGTAGAATTTAAATTCTAAAAAATAGTCACCGCAAATTCATATTCAATAGTCTCAAGTCGTAGTATGTGTGTGCAAATCCAAAAATTTAATCGCTAATTTCTACCAATTGATCATTACGTTGCTTTTCCAAAAATTCCTTTTAATTCAGATTCTCACGAATGCAATTACAAATGAATCACTCGAGATGTGGCTATTCCTCTCGTTATGTGTGATATAAAGAGTAAATATATTGGAACACAAATTCACGCACATAATTTTGAAAGACAAAATTATTTTAGGTGAAAAGATCTCTTCATCGAAACACGATAATTGGAAAATGGGAAGCATCGCCTCTATTTCACACCCATTAATCTTTATTTTATCTTTTCGTGTTTTAGGCTCTCCATGTGGTAGTTAGTTTCGCCATTCAGACTCGGTTAGGACTTTTTCGGGTTATAAGGTGCATTGGGTAAAATGAAAATGTTTGGGAATTTCAAAATTGGAAAATGTTTTTATGATATCCGTAAGTGCTTTTTCGAGCTTTTGCTCATTGCTCTCTTCTTTTTTTTTTCTATTTTTCACATTTTTCTTTTCTTGCTATTTTTGTTGAGCATTTTTCTTCTATTTTTTTCTTGCCCCTTTTTGTTCACTTTGCAGACGTAATTGACGAATGTTCAATTTCCACAATTCTAAGCAAATTGGTTTTTCAGGTTACAAACGAAAAGGGAAAATCTTATTAGGCTCAATTGGGCTAGTAAAAGGATAATTTTTCTCAACATTTTTTTATGGCTAATATTTTTGGGTAAACAAACGTTGGCCTAACTTCAGTAGCCGAATTACTCTTTATTTTAGCATATGCGTCTCGAGAATAATTTAATTTTTAGATATTTGAGCGCATTTTTTAAGACAATATCTCACATGTTTCCCGTAACCAATAAAAAAGAAGAAATATAGATCCTCAACGACTTATTTAAAGAAAAACTGAACTTTGAGTTAACTTTAACTCGGATTATTTAATAACTCACAAAAGATTATAGGCACGAAATCTCACCGGGTTAATTAATCTCCACACTTATTCGTAAAGTCGTCAATTTTCGTTCAATTTCCATCTTTGATCAATTACATCTTTGCCCGTATGAGTTTTACAATTTGAGACTTTGACAAAATTTCGTGACATTTGCGAAGCTTTTAAATTCCAATTTTTATTTATTTTGCAGGAAAATATTTTTGGCTTTTTCAAAATTTTCCATTTTTAGGAAAGTTTTGAAATATTCTTTTTTTTTTGAAATTTTGGGCAATTTGAAAATTGTGAAGTTTTTAAAAGACGTACTTGTCCTCCCCCCCCCCCCCCCCCAACTTAGACTTTTGTATTGTCCTCAATCGTAAGGACTAAAAGCAAAAGAAGAAAACATAATAAGTGCGAAAAATAAAATAAGCAAATATTTAAAATGCAAAAAAATCACTATATAACTCCAACACACGACTCAAAAATAAAAAAATGAAATAAAATAAATCACCCCATACATGTCAGGGGTGCGATGACCTCTCTCTCTCCACTAAAAACTCATCCGACCCCCTGTACGGGGTCCGATGCTCTACTCGTCTCCCTCGTCCTCACATTGTAAATCAGTAGTCGAAATAAGCTGGGTCCAACCCCATAGATAAGGGGTACACCTGGAGGCTCATAATGACTGGGGTGAGTGGGATCCTTGTGGTGCCTAATCGAATTGAATCATAATTATCCCGACTTGGATATAACATCTTGGTCGAAATTGGAGGGACATGATAAACCTTGATCTCTATTAACTTTGGGAATGCATGGGTCGGGGTTTAAATTAGACGAGACTCGAGTCCTCTCCTCGATCGCATCCGAGGACTCAAGTGGCACGTGTGGATGGTCATGAAGAAGGGCCTCATATATCCTATCTTTCCCTTCACTCTCTTCGACATGAATACACGAGTCCTATAGTGATTGGACTTCAACAGTGAGGCTCTCATCCACCGATCCGAATTCTTTCTCAAAGTCCTCTAGGCTCATATCTCCTAAATCTCTCTCTCTCTCGCACACTCTCATCAAAACCCTCTCTCTCGCTCACAATAGAGGTAACTAAACACGCCTCCCCCACCTCTCGATCAATGTTAGGACTATCGCTCTCACTTGATGTAGTAAGACATACCCCTACTCTCTCTATTGTGTGATTCCTCTTGTGCTCGTGTACTGTCTCTTCCATAACATCCGTCTCTCACAACTCGACCTTATCACCCTAAAGCTTGGTGATGTTGAAGATATTTATTTCGAGACTCATGTGTGACACCCCAACTAATTAAATACCGGGTGGCTACTCCTTTATTAAATTAATACAAAATGTCAAGTTGGTCCAGTTAACAGCATCACTGTCGAAAACATTTTAATCATTACTAACCACCTAGTATTTAAAAAGTAAGATGTCAAATTTTAAATTAAGTCTGATGAACATACAATAAAAGAATTATGAAAGAATATCATAACCATACACCATAAAGTCTCAATAAAGTAACCAACAATTAATAGTAAGTCCGGAGGAAAAACTCCTCACAGCAATCCCACCACTGGAATAAATAAAACAGTATATCCTGAATTAATTACATGCCAACAATCTGAATAACTGAAATATGAAATGTCTCTCATAGAAATGGGCGACATGCCCTACAAATGATGAAAACTAAATAGAGTCAAGACAAAAGAAGCGTCTACTAGCAAGGCCCTGTAACTTCCACAAATAGCTACAGCTCGTCACCTGAATGGAAATCCTATGCATGGTGTCCTTGTAGCTGGGCACCTAAAAGGTTTTTACAAAAATAGATTTGAAAGCAAACGGGTCAGAGCCTGAAAGTGGAGAGTATTTTAAAAACATCAAGTGCTTTAATAACATTAAAACAAAGAATGCAAAATACATGTTAGGACGTGCTCTCACATGAAATACTCACCTCTTGACTAATCATGCACTCCTAACGTACAATACCCATCTAAGTGGTATTTATATCTAACTAAATCGATATAGGTTCTAACCCATCTACTCGATTCACAATATGAATTCCCAATGTTATCACTTGAATAGATAGATTTACTTAAACTCGGATTCTCAATTATTAGCATTACCATTCACTGGAGGTTATCCCCTTATTTATCTTCTCAAGGAGTTACTATAAATTATTCTCATAATTAAACATGACAAGTTTGTTCATTTAACCGTATATCATTCACATCATAAATATATAATACGAGCACCCCGAGACTAAGCTGCGGTGCACACATACTCTTCTATCCATCCCGGTACATCACGTACATAAGGATCACGCATTCCGAATCTCTCAGGAATCGTTCTCAGATAACAACAATCACAATCAATGGAGGCGAACACAGTCACATCACATGGGTCACGCACATACCTATGCTCCCACGATCAGCAGACTTATTAACTTCCCAATAAGTCCTTCTCTGACCTATGTCCTCGAGGTACCAATCTATATCCCCCCGTAGGCACACAAAGATTAGATGGTCCTAAACGAACGCAAATCTTCCGTGATAGCAAGTATGGTAGGTATGTCATACACATAAGTTATATACTAAGCATTCACACATATTAGATGTCTCAATATTAATAAAGGTATATTCTACATCCTTATACCATTATTCCAATTTTATACATTTTAAGTCTTCCGATAATATATAATGTAGACTGTCGACACATCTCACATCATAGTTTCTTGTACTTAAAACCTATCTCAAAGGGATTATTAAGTTTCCTATTATTCCCACATATAACATCATTATTCTTAAGGTCCTTACTTCTGCCCCAAATCTCATTTCATCAAATTATTCAAATTTACTCTTTTAACCCTAATATTATCTCACTCATCGAATTTCATTAGATTTTAGAATAATTCCTCAAATTGAATTCTAATTAAGGTCCAAATTTTATAACCATACCTACTGGTCTTCCTTAAGTCTAAGGATATTCATAAAGTCTCCAATAATAATTTTCTAAGGGTTAACATCATTAAAATTTAACTAGGGAAAATTTTACTCATTCTGGGAAGGTCGATCGATCGACCTTGAACATCGATCGATCGATGGTGGTCGATCGATCGACTCATGAATGTCGATCGATCGATTGCACCAGATAGGCTACGGACTGCTTCGTTTTGCAGTCCTCAAATCGTCCCAAAAATTCATTACAATGCATGAAACTTCATTCTAACGTTATAATATCATCAAATAATCATCCTACAACATTGTTAACGTTCTAAAACTAATTAATCATCACCCAAAGGCCTTATTTAGATCAAAACATCCTCAAGAACCCTAGTTTTCTATTTCTTTCAAGAACGACAGTAATTCTCTTCTTTAATCCGTTTTTAGACCATCAAGTATTATGTTTTGGATTCATAATTCGTCCAGAATATGTCTACATGAAATTCCTAACATGGTTTATAGTTTTAATCCTCAAATTCATGGGTCTATATAAATCTTCCAAGACAAAATTCGATAATTACACTAAACATGGAATAATACATTCATTGAATCAATTGTAACTAAATCACTTGCCTTATGTTCTTCAGATTTTTGTTGTTGGTTGAAGAAGGTTAAATTTCTTTCTCTCTCTCTACAAAATTCTCCTCTCTCTTTCTCTCTCTACAAGTTCTTCTCCAAGATGACAATGGTGGTTTAGAGGTTGCCTTAGGAACCTCTTAAAATTTCTTCCAATAACTCCCGTAGCCCATTAAGTCATTTAGTGTTGTTAGTGGCTTTAGTGGGTAAAGACTAAATCAGATTTTAACTTCTAATTTTCGTGGGTTTTAATTCCCAAAATTCCGAAATTACCAAACTACCCTTTTGGGTTGCCGGTATGGCCTAAAAATTCCCCGGGACCCAAACTAAACCCCCGGCTAGTGTTTTCTGACTATTTCGACCCTTCCGGACTCGTTGGCACACTCAAAATGACCATACGGTTGATAAAAATAAAATTTACTTTTTATTTGAAATAATTACATTCCTGACGCGACTGTCACGTGCGTCCCAACTAAATTTTCCAAATTGTCGTTTTTCAGCCTCGCGACAATTTCAATATTTTCAATATTCATATATTGCCATATATACACATTATAATCAAATACCAACTCACATCTCATTAGTATTTTATCCGGATTAATTCTCAATTAATTCACATTTAATTTAATTAATCCCATAAATAAATATCGATAAAAATGCGGGGTATTACATACTTCCCCCCTAATAACAAAATTTCGTCCCGAAATTCGGATAAGTAAGGCACACCTGGAAAAATTAGTTATCCTCCAGTATTCAAAACAATTATAAAGAAAAGCCCAAATCACTAAAACCCTCGCTTCACAATAAACTTGTTTAACATACTTGATACCTTATCAGAATAATCTTCGATAAATGCACCTCACATTGTGCTCTTATTAAACAACATTCGAATAAAAATAGCCTATACATCATTAGCCGCATTATTTTTTATTAGTATTGTGAGTCTGCACCTCACTACTAACTCCCGCGTTTATCAAAACTCCAAACTCCCATCCTGGGATGAATCAATAACACATTTGACTACGCTTGTCCATTCCTTGAAATATCTCGACGTTGTGACTTTTACACAAGGGAAAACCACTTCAGCCTGTTGGTGTCACACAAACCTTTGTAAGCACCTTGTCCACCATAAATAGATACGGGTGCTTTTCCCCCAACTCTACCATTAGGTAATATCTCCTCCTCATGACTACAATATACCTCACTAGTTATACCCGATTTGGAATTGAAAATATCGCAATGAATCCAAAATTTCTTTCATACCATCCATCAGTCGTTAGTCACCTTGAGCCTGCACCTCGGGTTATAGGTGATACAACCCTCAGTTTGAATCGTTATTTGCCACTACTTATTGTCACCCCACCTAAATGTGGATTTCAGGGATTTCATCCCAGTTCTAAATAATACTACGTCGAACCACATACCGACGTGTTCACTATCTAATAGTGTAAATCATTCAAGTATATAAAAATTTGTCTCCTTCTGAACAACATGACTCACGTATTTGAAGGAAATTGTTACCCCTCAAGGAATTTACTAACTTGACTCTTCCATCCCTGGAATCATTCTCACTCTATTTAATCGTGAGTCATCCACAACATTTGATTAGTCGGAACTCTACTCCAAATTGCACATAATAATTAAATATTTGCCTTCTCAAGAGATATCCCCTTATTAAATGGCTTTCCCTTGCTTTTTCACTACATTCGAACGTGCTACACTGATTACATACGAGTATACTCATTAACACCTTCTTTTACGACGCTAAATCCTATAAGTAATAATTTCACCCAACTATATCCCTTCTTCTGACGATACTACTTTAGTCAACCAAAATATCTACACCTTTTATAACCCATGCATATGGCGTTACACATCATATACGCTATATGTATTCCAAACTCTTTATTGGTCTAGTATTTCCAACGTGGCCATACCACTTGGGCGTTCTAATTCACCTCGGAATTTGAAATCTTAAATACTTCTTAACCTCAATGCATCCTTCAACCTACCGAAATAAAACCAAAATTTTCAGTACTTCTTCACCACACCACTGGCTCTACTGACCTTATATGGTAATTTTCCTAACTAACTATTTTCGTAATTATCGAGGGATTCCAAATTATGGGCGAATGGTTAAATACCCCCTACTACCAACCTTAAGCTAGGTTTCATGGGTGGGATGTCTCGCAAAGTGAAATCCAAACAAGGAACCCCCCCAATACACTACTACCTAACCTTGTCGGTCATCGAGATTTATTAATCCCTCAGTCCATAACACGTACCCCTATGTTCCCGTCTCTTAACAAAAAAGTTACATCTCCTTTCTCAATTTAACTTAAACAAGGAACTCTTTCCGAAAGACACATTTTCTTGACAATGATGGTAATCACATTCCATATACACTATGCAATTATACTCGGGGCTCTCAAAATCCCGTCCCCGGGTACACAACTATGAGTATAAACTCCCAGATCTCTAAATAGAGATAAAATAATTCACTATACTTATTACGACATCCTGAGTGTTAATTACAATAACCAGCTGAACCGTTTTGCTAACTAGTAAATAAATTACATACTAATCATATCATTTGAATCTTCGCGCATACTAGGATTAAGTATCCGAGACCATTATGCCTTTGAAATCACAACAATATTTATATATATATACATATATACAATAGTACAATTTTGAGCCCGACCCTCTCACAAATGGGGCCTCTCCAGAACCAAAACATTCTACCCCAAGGTAGTAACTTCGATAAACTTGTAATACTAACACACTATCGGTACAATTATATAAAAACACAATTTGGATAATATCACTAAAACGAGTAATTTCAATCAATCAATCATGTACTGCTATCAATATACCCATTCATCCTATACGAATAATAATACAAGGAACCCCACACAATCAGCGAAAAATGTTCACATAAACAAAATTGCCGATACTCACTAAACTCAAATCTCAAGCAAAAGTGACAATAAAAATAATAACCATTATAGTAACCTGTTTATATCACAACCAACATGCAACATCATCTGAGGTATAACTCCTACTTCCATCCTGATAATCGTCCTGGCTGCTCTAATGGTTTCTGGTCTTAACACCTGTCCGTACCACACCAAATATTTCAATAACTGTCGCCCTTGCCAGGCCTAATACCTTTATCCCTACACTTGCATCGGGAAACATTTATAATGTACGGGTTTTCACTCCCACAAAGTACCTCTACACATACTCCACTTATTTCCGATCACCCTAACCATGTTAAAGTGGTCCTTTCCTCGGACGTTGGTAGTCTCAGCTCTGAAGACTATCTCCATTGTTCCCTTAGCTTGATGTACCTAAGGAACACACTACTAGTTTTCCACCTCTCTTACTAAAATTACCATCGCTCGGTAGTAATTCCGAAATCGAATTATTTTAACGGTTTCTCCATTGGGTCTTCCTCCTTGTGGTGTTTCTCCAACACCATTTTCCCAGTCTTATTCTATAAAAATTCTTCAATTTTTGTATCTCCCTACCCAAGGGAACATTTACCTCCAAATTTACACCACGCGATATAATTACTATCTGTATTTATCATCCAGGCAGAATTCCCCATAAGAGCTAACAATTCTTCTTGTATGTAGATTCTCCCTTTAACACCCTCTTCTCCATACCTCCTTCTCCACCCGGTGTAAGGTTCGCTACAACATTAAATTTATCCTCACAAGTTGACCCCTGTTTAGCCCTCTTATGTGAGTTCAGAATAACATTCGCCTTTCAACCTGAACATCTGATGAAGGAACTTATGGTCAAACCATACGTGTACACCCTCTCGACGTCACATTCCACTTTTAAGTGGGTTGCTCGTTTCTCACCATTGAATCTCCGCTCTTACGAGTCAAGGAAAAAATTTCTCTAAATTTTCACTCTCAATTGGTCATACCCTGACATATGTCCAAGCCTTTGGATACATTGCATTCGTTTGGCTAGCACATGCCGTCTTCACCTTTCGAGTATTGCTACTGCTGGCTCTCTTCAATGTTACACCTAACTCTTTCTCTCCCATTCCAACCTTGTTGGATGTGTCTAATTTGACCCCATTCCTACTATAGCTGTACCCGGAAGTCTCAAGTCGCGCCTTAGCCTTCTATATCATCCAGGACTTCCGTGCCATAATATCGGTGACTTCAACTACGGTCATCCTTCTTTAAATAAATCAATTAACCTCAATATATATTTGCCTCCTGCTGTTCACCCAACTGTCTTCGCCTGACGTACTACATTGTTCGGCACACGAATACACCCGATCGCAATACGATTCGCTATCATATACATCATAGCAGGAGAACGAAATTTTACTAAAGGAATCAACAATCCTAAACATTGGGCTCTATGTCAAAGAAAGTTACGCTGGAGGCATAATAGGCCGCACAGATCCTAAAGGACACTAGAACCTGATGCTCTGATACCACCTGTGACACCCCGACTAATTAAATACCGGGTAGCTACTCCTTTATTAAATTAATACAAAATGTCAAGTTGGTCCAGTTAACAGCATCACTATTGAAAACATTTTAATCATTACTAACCACTTAGTATTTAAAAAGTAAGATGTCAAATTTTAAATTAAGTCTGTTGAACATAGAATAAAAGATTTATGAAATAATATCATAACCATACACCATAAAGTCTCAATAAAGTAACCAACAATTAATAATAAGTCCGAAGGAAAAACTCCTCACAATAATCCCACCACTGATATAAATAAAACAGTATATCCTGAATTAATTACATGCCAACAATCTGAATAACTGAAATATGAAATGTCTCTAATAGAAATGGGCGACATGCCCTACAAATGATGAAAACTGAATAGAGTCAAGACAAAAGAAGCGTCTACTAGCAAGGCCCTGTAACTTCCACAAATAGCTACAGCTCGTCACCTGAATGGAAATCCTATGCATGGTGTCCTTGTGGCTGGGCACCTAAAAGGTTTTTACAAAAATAGATTTGAAAGAAAACGGGTCAGAGCCCGAAAGTGGAGAGTATTTTAAAAACAGAAAGTTCTTTAATAACATTAAAACAAAGAATGAAAAATACATGTTAGGACGTGCTCTCACATGAAATACTCACCTCTTGACTAATCGTGCACTCCTAACGTACAATACCCATCTAAGTGGTATTTATATCTAACTAAACCGACATAAGTTCTAACCCATCTACTCGATTCACAATATGAATTCCCAATGTTATCACTTGAATAGATAGCTTTACTTAGACTCGGATTCTCAATTATTAGCATTACCATTCACTGGAGGTTATCCCCTTATTTATCTTCTCAAGGAGTTACTATAAATTATTCTCATAATTAAACATGACAAGTCTGTTCATTTAATCGTATATCATTCACATCATAAATATATAATACGAGCACCCCGAGACTAAGCTGCGGTGCACACATACTCTGCTATCCATCCCGGTTATCATGTACATAAGGATCACGCATTCCGAATCTCTCAGAATTCGTTCTCAGATAACAACAATCACAATCAATGGAGGCGAACACAGTCACATCACATGGGTCACACACATACCTACGCTCCCACGATCAGCAGACTTATTAATTTACCAATAAGTCCTTCTCTGACCTATGTCCTCGAGGTACCAATCTATATCCCCCCGTAGGCACACAAAGATTAGATGGTCCTAAACGAACGCAAACCTCCCGTGATAGCAAGTATGGTAGGTATGTCATACACATAAGTTATATACTAAGCATTCACACATCTTAGATGTCTCAATATTAATAAAGGTATATTCAACATCCTTATACCATTATTCCAATTTTATACATTTTAAGTCTTCTGATAATATATAATGTAGACTGTCGACACATCTCACGTCATAGTTTCTTGTACTTAAAACCTATCTCAAAGGGATTATTAAGTTTCCTATTATTCCCACATATAACATCATTATTCTTAAGGTCCTTACTTATTCCCCAAACCTCATTTCATCAAATTATTCAAATTTACTCTTTTAACCCTAATATTATCTCACTCATCGAATTTCATTAGATTTTAGAATAATTCCTCAAATTGAATTCTAATTACGGTCCAAATTTTATAACCGTACCTACTGGTCTTCCGTAAGTCTAAGGATATTCATAAAGTCTCCAATAATAATTTTCTAAGGGTTAACATCATTAAAATTTAACTAGGGAAAATTTTACTCATTCTGGGAAGGTCGATCGATCGACCTTGAACATCGATCGATCGATGGTGGTCGATTGGTCGATTGATGAATGTCGATCGATCGATTGCACCAGATAGGCTACGGACTGCTTCGTTTTGCAGTCCTCAAATCGTCCCAAAAATTCATTACAATGCATGAAAGTTCATTCTAACGTTATAATATCATCAAATAATCATCCTACAACATTGTTAACGTTCTAAAACTAATTAATCATCACCCAAAGGCCTTATTTAGATCAAAACATCCTCAAGAACCCTAGTTTTCTATTTCTTTTAAGAACAACAATAATTCTCTTCTTTAATCCGTTTTTAGATCATCAAGTATTATGTTTTGGATTCACAATTCATCCATAATATGTCTACATGCAATTCCTAACATGGTTTATAGTTTTAATCCTCAAATTCATGGGTCTATATCAATCTTCCAAGACAAAATTCGATAATTACACTAAACAGGGAAGAATACATTTATTGAATCAATTGTAACTAAATCACTTGCCTTATGTTCTTCAGATTTTTGTTGTTGGTTGAAGAAGGTTGAATTTCTTTCTCTCTCTCTGCAGAAATCTCCTCTCTCTTTCTCTCTCTACAAGTTCTTCTCCAAGATGACAATGGTGGTTTAGAGGTTGCCTTAGGAACCTCTTAAAATTTCTTCCAATAACTCCCGTATCCCATTAAGTCATTTAGTGTTGTTAGTGGGTTTAGTGGGTAAAGACTAAATCGGATTTTAACTTCTAATTTCGGTGGGTTTTAATTTTCAAAATTCCGAAATTACCAAACTACCCTTTTGGGTTGCCGGTATGGCCTAAAAATGCCCCGGGACCCAAACTAAACCCCCGGCTAGTGTTTTCTGACTATTTCGACCCTTTCGGACTCGTTGAATCACTCAAAATGACCATACGGTTGATAAAAATAAAATTCACTTTTTAATTCAAATAATTACATTCCTGACGCGACTGTCACGTGCGTCCCAACTAAATTTTCCAAATTGCCGTATTTCAGCTTCGCGACAATTTCAATATTTTGAATATTCATATATTGCCATATATACACATTATAATCAAATACAAACTCACATCTCGTTAGTATTTTATCCGGATTAATTCTCAATTAATTCACATTTAATTTT
Organism: Sambucus nigra; assembly: GCA_949130495.1. Classification (NCBI taxonomy): domain Eukaryota; kingdom Viridiplantae; phylum Streptophyta; class Magnoliopsida; order Dipsacales; family Adoxaceae; genus Sambucus; species Sambucus nigra. The sequence goes on from OX422217.1 coordinate 36,776,892, forward strand.
ATTAATCCCATAAATAAATATCGATAAAAATGCGGGGTATTACATCATGTTCCCGAACATGAGTTTCATTTTCCCATTCTGTGTATTAATAAGTGCATTAGCCATAGCTAATAATGGGTGGCCAAGGATCACGAGAACATGATTACTCGGTAAAGCGGAGGGCTCCTCGTTCCAAGTGACAAAATTTATCGGGAAGTAGAAAGTGTCAACTTGAACAATCACGCCCTCAACTACCCCCGTGGTATCTTCATGAAATGATCTGTGAGTTGGAGAGTCGTCGTTGTGGGCTTAAGGTCCCCCAAGTCTAATTGTTTGTAGATGGAATAGGGGAGAATGTTAACACTCGCCCCTAAATCTATTAACGATCTCTCAATTCGATTCTTTCCCATGATGCATGAAATGGTTAGTGAACCCATATCTTTAAATTTTGGTGGAAGGTCGCTTAAAAGTACGAAACTGACGTTCTGTGTTAAAAACAGATTTTTCTTTACCTTTAGCCTACATTTCACCATGAGTAAGTCATTAAGGACTTTAGCATAGGCGGGAATTTTCTTTATCGCATCGAGAAAAGGTAAATTAATCTTTACTTGCTGAGTACATCTAAAATATCAGCACGAGAGGTCTCCTTGGAGTGGGATACAAACTGTTGAAGGTATGGAGCAGCAATGGGAGGTTTCACAACTACCTTGGACCTGACCGTGTCGTCATTACCACTCTTTCTCAAGGGGACATCTTCGGCCTCTTTCGTACGGGGAGAAATCTCCTTATCATTTTTCTCATTGTGTGGAGGAGGTGATAAGTCAACTACTCTTCCACTACGTAGAATGGTTACCATGCTACACTCCTCTAGATTAGCATTGGAAGTATAGATCGCGCTAGGTTGACCTTGGGGAGGTCTTGAGCCTTGGGCTGGAAACTTACCCTTCTCTTGGATACTTAAAGATGATTGCAACTTTGAAATGCTTGCGTGTATCTTGAAAAACATTCGGGCATTTTGAGTATTGGTTGCATATTGAGATTGTATGAATTGATTCACATTATTCTCGAAATTTCTTCTCGGTGGGGGCGATGTATGGCGCATGAGGTAGAGATTGCATTATGGAGATTGTTGAAAGTGCAGAGGTAGTGGTTGAGGAGGGGCAACATGTAAATTAGGATTCAACACGACGTGTTTTTGCCCATAATTAAAACCAGTATGGTTCCTCCATGAAGGTTTGTAAGAATTAACGTGAGGGGCATTAAAATTATCTTTAAAATTTCCTATCGCTCCCACTTTCTTTTGAAGCATAATTTTGCAGGCGGGTATCGTCGGGCATTCATATGTTGAATGTCCCACCTCACAAAGTGAACACACTATCCCTCTCATTTATCAATTGGATCCGGATATTTCTCCTGCCCAGAGGTCAACCACATCATCCACTTTTTTAGCATGTTGGTTGATTTGAAGTTCCATCTCGGCTTCTTTGTCCAAAGGATAGACTACAGATGAAAAAGGAGTTGTGGGCGTTTGTCGAGCTCGAGTTTGGGCATTGGGATCGGATGTGTCCCACGTTTGTGTAGTCTCAGCACCATACCTAAGGTGGGCCTCTGTATCATTCTCGTTTAACCCGAAAAATTCTCCCTCGCACATTATCTCAACAAGTTGTTTAGAAGCTATGCTTATCCCTTGGTGGAAGAAAGATATGAGACGATACTTCTCAAAACCATGATGTGGGAAAGTTATAACTAACGCTTGGAAGTGCTACCAACATCGATCAAATGGCTCATTTTCTTATTGTTTAAACGTTTGAATTTGACCTTTAATGGAGTTCGTTCGGTGTTGGGGGAAGAATTTCATAAGAAACTTATATTTCATATCTCTCCACGATCCAATTGAGTTCGGTGATAAATACCATATAGCCAGGTCTTATCTTTATCCTTTAAAGTGAAAGGAAAAAGTTTTAAGAGAACGACATCTTAGGTTCAAGCTTGATCGCTAAACGTGTCGCACGCCTCTTTGAACTCACGGATGTGGAGATAAGGTTTTTTCGAATCCATACCGTGAAAACTGGGAAGAATCTGAATCATTCCATTTCGAAAGTGAAATTGTCACGCATTGTATGGAAGTAGAATGCATCCCAGAGTGACAGTTTGCTCGGGATATAAGAGCTCTTTCATGGGACGATACGGCATCTCACCCTCACCCGTACCAAAACTAGCGTTATCCGACATGGCTATCTCTCCAAATGACTCGAATTCCTCACTCGGTACCCTAAAACTGTGACTTGTGACATAATTAGGTGGTGTAGGAGGTGGAACCCAAAATTTCGGAGAATTAGGAGTGTGTGGACTATCAGGGTCGTACTCTACCATCGGATTCTCTTGAATGTGGGTGGGAGTGTCTTGAGGAGTTCGTTGCAGATTCTGCATGAAATGACTTGAGAGATGCTATATTTTTGCTTTTTATTTTTCTGATTTTTGATATATGATTTTTTTTTTTGCTTTTTAATAATTTGAGTCAAATTTTGAATTAAATCAACGTAACCTAAAAGTCTACCTAATCCCCGAAAACGGCGCCAAAAACTTTACCCGACTTTAAAATTATCTCTAGTGCGTGTTTCTATCGACTCAAGTGTAAGTCATTTGCTCAAGTATAAATCCGATAACGGGTATCGGACACATGGAGTAGGACGTAAGACATGACAAAAAATTGGAAAGACGCTTAAACCTACGAATGACTAGAAAAAGGAAGGAAAAGATGATGATTGTGAGATCTTACCTATTAACTAATGCAATTTGAATTAAATTAGTAACTAACTAGGCATGCAAGAAGAACTAAATTAAACTTTAACTATATGAGAGAAAATGGAGTTAGGGCACACTCTTGTGAACCGTTGGTGTTTACATAGAACATAAAAGCTTCAAAAAGACAATTCTTCATTTAAAGAGATATCAAATACTCTCTAAGAATTCGATATATGAGGATTAAATACCGCACAATATCAAATCAAAAATTGTATTTGATGACGATGAGAAGTTATCAAAATGCCAATTTCACCCTTAAACATTCCGGTTACCCAGGGCAAAGGGAATTAAAAGGCCTACAACCTTTATCTTGATGAAGTTCAAACCTTTGAATGAGGGATTGCTTTTTATTCATTTTTAAATCCATATGTGTTACCTAGGTTGGGTTCATGTACCCCAACCCGCTAAAAACCTGGCCGGACATGGTGTAAATACGACTAAACATGAAATCTATGTTGCATGAATTCGTTCTTACACTAAAAGTGTAGATCAAACATGTAAAATAAATTTTTAATTAAAAGAAATGATTGTAAACCTAAAAGATGAGAGAAATTGAAAGAAATAGAGGAATTATACTTATATTGATGTAAACTCTTTCAAATCATGAACATTTGTTGAAGAATGATAAACTTAGGGTTATTGCCTCCAAGAAGCTCTAAAAAACAAAAAAAAAAAATCTTAATTCTAATGTCTGGTGTTACTCTAGTATAAACCTCTCAAGTTTTGTTAAGTGTTTTCCCCATGCACAACTTTAATTTTAAGAAATAAAAAATCATATTGTGTCACGCCGAACCGGTTCGGATTTTTCTTCTTCATTGGAGCGAACCGGTTAGCTTTTTAGTAGCGGGACAAAATTTGACATCAACAGCATACCGGTTCACCTATTTCCAAACCGGTTCAGATTAGGAAATTTATATCTTTTCTTCCACGATTTCTTCTCAACTTTGAAGCTTTATAACTTTTCACTCGGGCTTCGGATTTGGATTCCGTTTCTTCTTACGCGCTAATGGACTCAAGCTCTTCAACATCTTCTAGATTTCGTAGCCGAATTCTGGATTTAAAATTACTCTTTTGCCCTTTGACTTTTATTTTTTTCTTGGTTTTGACTTCTGTCTTTTCTTCACTTGTATAAAATACCTGCAAAATGTAAGAGAGATAACGAAACTCGATGCACTATATCGAAGATGTCAGTAGCAATGATATGAGATAAATCAACTCAATTTACATTGCAAAAGATGATTAAAGCCTCCCTATTAGGGGATAAATATAAGAATCAACAAAGAGAATCAAGGATCGGTAACGTGGAAGCTAAACGGACTCACAACCTATGAGACCTAAGACCATGCTGTGATACCATCTGTAACATCCCGCGCATTCCTGGCGTCGGGCGTCACTAAATTAAATATCATTCTTAGCATGTGATAGATATGAGACATATTAAATTTTCATCCACGAGAGAAATAATCAGATTTAAGCTAATTAAATAATAACCCATGCAGTAATAAAATCCATAACCATGCTAAACTCCAAAATAATCCAACTCTATAATTTATTTAAAACTCCAAAGGAAATAATCCAATAAAGTAACTGAATGTAACCGTAAACAACTTTGGAACCTAATGGCCCAATAAAATCCATAATGAGGTCTCATCATATAAACGACTGAATAAAGGAAAGCAAATCTAATAAAGTGAATAAATAAATGAACTCTAGTTGCACCTCCAAAGTAATCTCCAATAAATCCTATGCAGCTACTCCAATGCTAATCCTGAAATGTTAGTCAACACAATGGGTCAGAGCCCACCGACGGATACCAACTACTCCTCTTAAATTGGGTCCTTGAACCCAAATAATAGCATTATAAGCAATAAACACGAGAGTAGAATATTTTAAATTAAATGATATATATATTAACATGTGATAAAAATAAATCACTATCTTACCACAACCAAGTCCCTCTAAAACCCAAGTTCAATTATATAATTTCCAATAGCTCCATTTTTTTTATTAATTTAATCAATTTACTCAAATTTATTATTTTGTCCATTTTATTATTGTCAGTTGCAGTACTCCCGCATTTAAAGATTACACCATTGTAATACCCCGTATTTTCCGTGATACTTATTTTTGGGGATTAATTGAATTAAATGTTTATTAATTGGAAATAAATCCGGATTAAGATATTAAAGAGATGTGAGTTATTATTTTATTATAATGTGTATACTTGGCATTATATGAATATGGTAATATTGAAATTGTCACGTGATTGAAATACGTCAATTTGGGACTTTGTTTCACGTGTGTGACCGCCACGTCATGGTATTTTATTATTAAATTATAAAGTGAATTTTAGTTCCATTAACCGTATGGTCGTTTTGAGTGCGCCAACGTGTCCGGAAGGGTCGAGATAGTCAGAAAACACTAGCCGGGGGTTTAATTTGAGTCCCGGGGCATTTTTGGGTCATACCGGTAACTTATAGGGGCATTTTGGTAATTTGCATTTTTGGGAATTAAAAAGCGACGAAAATAGAAATTACAATCTGACTATTTCCTCAACCCACTTAACCCACTAACCACACTATATGTCATTATGGGCTACGGGAGAAGTTGATATACCATTCTAACTTACCAAAAACCATAACACACCTCCATACTCCATTATCTTCAACCTTGGGAAGAGCTTGAGAGAGAGAGAGAAGGAAGAGAATTCTGCAGAAAAATAGAGGGAGGACAACCTAACTTCAAGATTCTACACCAAATTCTGAGATAAATTAAGGCAAGTGATTTAAACTCATTTGATTCAAGATATGTTTTCATGTTTAGGAATTTTCGAAATTATTCTTGGGAGATGATTTAGATCCATAAATTGGAAGTTAAAATCTTGGATATATGTTAGGAATTACATGTTGTAATATTCTGGACGAAATTTATGTTCTAAATAGAACCTTTGATGATTTAAAAATGGAGTTAGAAGAAGTTTAATGATGTTCTTGAATGGAAGAATTCTGGAAATTATTTTGATGTAGTTTTGATCTAAACTAAGACTTTAAATGATGAATTATGGATGTTAGAACGTTAAAACTGTTGTAGGATGATAGTAGGATGTTATAGTAACCTTGTCTTGGAGTTTCTTGCTTAAAAATGGAGTTTTGGGACGAAACTGTAACTGCAAAACGAAGCAGTCCGTAACAGACCTGGTGCAATCGATCGATCGACATTCATCAGTCGATCGATCGACCACCATAGATCGATCGAAGGCAAAGGTCGATCGATCGACCTTCCCAGAATGAATAAAGTATTTCCCCTAATTAAATTTTAAATGGTGTTAACACTTGGATAATATTATTGGGACATTGTGAATACCCTTAACCTTAAGGAAGACCAGTAGGTATGATTATGAGTTTGGACTTTAATTGGAATTTAATTGGAATTTAATTTGAGGAATTATTCTTAATTAATGAAATTCGTTACGTGAGATAATATTTGGGCAAATAGTGCAAATTTGAATAATTTGATGAAATAAGGTTTGGGGCAGAAGTAAAGACCTAGGTATAAAGATGTTATATGTGGGAATTATGGGAGCTTAATAATCTATTTGAGATACGTTTTAAGTTTAAGAAATTACGATGAGAGACGTGTCGACTATTTAATTTATATATTATCGGGATACTTGAAATATATGAATTTGGAATAATGGTATAATGATGTGGAGTATACCTTTATTAATATTGGGATATCTAAGATGTGTGGATGCTTAGTATATAATTTTTTGTGTATGACATACCTACCATACTTGCTATCACGGGAGGTTTACGTTCGCTTAGGGCCTTCTTATCCTTGTGTTGCCCGGACTTAGATTGGTTACCTCGATGAACATAGGTCATAGAAGGAATTATTGTGATATTAATAAGTCTGCTGATCATGGGAGCGTAGGTATGTGCGTGACCCATGTGATGGTGACTGTGTTCGCCTCCACTATTTGTGATGTTGTTATCTGAACGATTCCTGAGAGATTCGGAATGCGTGATCCTTGTGTACGTGATGTACCGGGATGGATAGCAGAGTATGTGTGCACCGCAGCTTAGCCTTTGGGTGATTGTATTGTATATTTATGATGTGAAAATATACAGTTAAATGAGAAGGAATTTACTATGTTAAATTGTGAGTAAAGTTATGTTAATGTTTTGAAAAGATAAAAAGGGAACTTTTATCAATAAATGGTTTTGTTAATAATTGGGAATTCGAGAATTAAAGTAGAACTCTCTATTTAATTGTTAATGATGGAACCTATAACGCGAACAGAGTAGAAGTGTTAGAAACTCTTTAGATAGATATGAGATAACACATGAATGGGTACAGGAACGTTAGGAGTGCACAGTTAGACGAGAGGTGAGTATCTCATGTGAGAGCACGTCCTAACATGTATTTTGCATATACTGTTTTAAATGTTTTTAAAGCACTTGCAGGTTTTTAAAATATCTCCACATTCGGGATCTGACCCGTTTGCTTTCAAATCTATTTTTTTGTAAAACCATTTTAGGTGCCCAGCCACAAGGTCACCATGCATAGGATCCTCATTCTGATGATGAGCTGTAGCTGCTTGTGGAGGCTACAGGGATTTGCTTTTAGACGCTTATATCATTTGGATTCCTTAATTAGTATTCCTCAGTTGTAGGGCATGTTGCCCAAATTCTATTAGATACATTTCCATTTCAGTTTTTCAGACTTTGGCATGTATTCATTTAGTATTCAGTATTTCATTATTTACTTCAGTTGTGGGATTGTGTTATGAGGAGTTTTCCTCCAGATTTATTTATATCATGTGACGGTTATTCTATTTACTTCATTATGGTGAATGGTGTATTTACTCTTGCTTTAAATCGTTTATTGTATGTTATTCAGACTTTAATTAAAATTGGCAACTTACTTTTTAAATACTAGGTGGTTAGTAATAATAAAAAATGTTTTCGACAGTGATGCTATTAACTGAGCCAACTTGGCGTTTTGATTTAATTTAATAAAGAAGTAGCTACCCGGTATTTAATTAGTCGGGGTGCCACAGGAGGTATCAGAGCATCAGGTTCTAGTGTCCATTAGGATATGAACGGCTTGTTATGTTTCCGCTGAGCTTTCTTTGATGTAGAGCCCTATATTTTAGGACTGTTGTATTCTTTTGTTTATGCTACGTTCTTCAGCTATTTTAAAGTTTATAACTGCGAACTTATAGACTTTATTCTTATTTCAGAATGCCTCCACGACGTGCACCACGAGTTCCCAGGAATGCGGCGCCAGAACCACAGCCCGCACCGGTTCAGGGCATGATGAACGCCGCTGAGGTTGCAGCTATTGTAGCCCAAGCGGTAAATGCCGCCATTGCCGTTGTTGAGCAGGCACCGCCTCTGGCGCCGGTTGCCGCGCCAGTTCAGGCAACTTCATTCCCATCTGCTTGGGAACGTGTACGTGACGCTTTTCAGAAAACGCATCCTCCAGAGTTTGCAGGTAGCTCAGATGTGGTAGTCTCGAGCCAATGGAGGAAGGATATACAACGGCACTTAAGGATGTATGAGTGCACGGATGTTCAGAAGCAGGTGCTAGCTACTTTTAAGCTAGTTGGATCTGCATTGCAGTGGTGGGAGTCTATTACCACCGTAGAGGATAGGGATACTCTCACTATTCATGAGTTCTGGGTGCGGTTTGACCGCAAGTACTTTCCGTCAGCTGTTCATACGGAAATGAGGAGCAGATTGATGAGTCTGAGGCAGGAGGGCAAGACCGTGGCCGAGTATGAGGCCGAATTTACTAATCTGTTGAATATCGTTCCTGATGAGATACCAACAGAGAAGAAGAAGATTGAGAAATTTACCGACGGGTTGACATGGAGGATCCGTCAGCATCTGTTAGGGAACCTTTCATTGGCCACTTATTCTGATGTGGTTAACGCCGCTTTATTACACTGCCAGGATCACCGTTTTCATATGGCCGAGGGCAAGAGATCGGGAGAGTCTAGCCATCAGGGCAAGACTGGAGGACATGGTACCGGTGGGGCATAATCTTATCTGGGGCAGAGACAGGTAGAGCAGGGTTCTCAGCAGGGGGATCAAAAGAGGTTCCGTTCAGGAGGTTTCAGGAACGGTCAGGGAGGATTTCGGAATGGCCAGCAAGGTCATAACGGCCATCAGGGCCAACAGGGGCAAAATGGTCAACATCAGCAGTTTCAGTAAGGCCAGCAGGGCCAAGGGAGGAATGGTAACGGCCACCAGGGCCGGGGACAGCAAGGGCAGAGAGGAGGGAACTTCCCAGGGAAGTGTTTCGTGTGTGGCAAGACTGGCCATAAACGACAGGACTGTCCTGATAGGGGCAGAGCCCCACAGCAGCAGCAGCAGGGTGCTCGCCAGGAGCCGCAGAGGCCTATGTTTCCCGCCGCTCTTCCCGCACCGTCACAGATTATTCTAGCAGTTCCATCTCAGCAGGGGCAGCTACAGTATGGACTTGTCTATAACATCCACCAGGCAGCAGTCCCATCGGCACCACCCGCGATTGAGGGTACGTTTTCTATCCATGGCACTATGGGTCGGGTACTATTTGATACGAGGGCTACACATTGTTTTATAGCAACACATTTCGCGAAGGCTTTAGGGTTATTAACCACAGCGGAAAGCACAGTTACGTGTGTCGACTCACCATTGGGGAGTGGGTCGCTTATATTCTTTATATGTCGGGGAGTGGGGGTAGAGATTGGTGGTTTGGTATTACCTGCGGACATGTTGGTTTTAGATATGCATGTTCACGATGTGATTATCGGTATGGATTGGCTCGCTGATTATAGAGCCATGATTGATTGCTTTGGTGGGAGCATTGTTTTTGCCATTCCGGGGCAAGAGATGTTTGTAGTGGCGATGCCTCGCCCAGAGGGAGGCTCGACCGCGCATTTATATTATATTGAGGAGGATACCTCTAAGGAGGTTGTGATTACTTTAGATTCCATCCCAGTTGTCAGGGAGTATTATGATGTGTTTCAGGAGATACCAGGCCTACCCCCCAGTCGAGAGATAGACTTCGTTATAGACTTGCTACCAGATACGAGACCTATAGCACGAGCACCGTACCGTATGGATCCAGCTGAGATGAGGGAGTTACGGGATCAAATTGAGCAGTTGTTGGGTCAGGGGTTTATTCGGCGGAGTACTTCACCGTGGGGTGCCCCTGTGTTGTTCGTGAAGAAGAGAGATGGTTCACTGAGATTGTGTGTGGACTACCGGGAGTTAAACAAGGTCACGATACGGAACAAGTATCCGTTGCCTAGAATCGATGACCTATTTGACCAGTTGAGAGGAGATTCTTGCTTCTCAAAGATTGATTTGCGATCTGGTTTCCATCAGCTGCGTATCAGGGAGGAGGACGTCTCGAAGACTGCGTTCTTATCGAGATATGGATCCTACGAGTTTTGGGTTATGCCATTTGGTTTGACCAACGCTCCAGCAGCATTTATCGACTTGATGAATAGGGTGTTCAGGGATTTTCTAGACCAATTTGTCATTGTCTTCATCGATGATATTTTGGTTTACTCCCAGACAGAGGAGGAGCATGCCGATCACTTGAGACTAGTTTTGCAGACACTGCGCCAGAATGAGTTGTATGCAAAATATGAGAAGTGCGGATTTTGACTGAAGGAGGTTCAGTTTTTGGGGCATATTATTTCCGATCGGGGAATATCGGTTGATCCGGGCGGTGAGGGAGTGGGGACAGCCCACGACACCGACAGAGATCCGTAGTTTCTTGGGCCTAGCAGGATACTACAGGAGGTTTATTCGGGGTTTCTCCACGATAGCGGGTCCCATGACACATCTAACCCGTAAAGGTGTGCCGTTCATTTGGAGTGATTCCTGTCAGTTGGCATTTGATGAGTTGAAGGACAAATTAACCTCAGCACCTGTGTTAGCATTGCCGAGACCGGGAGTTGAGTACCTTGTTTACACCGATGCGTCCTTACAAGGACTTGGAGGTGTACTGCAGCAGGAGAGTCAGGCCATAGCTTATGCTTCCCGTAAGCTTAAGCCTCACGAAAAGAATTACCCTACCCATGACTTGGAGTTAGCGACAGTGGTATTTGCCCTTCGTATTTGGAGACATTACCTGTTGGGGGAGAAATTTCGATTGTTCACAGACCACAAGTCCCTTCAGTACCTATTCACGCAGAAGTAGTTGAATATGCGGCAACGGAGGTGGCTTGAATTCGTGAAAGATTATCAGTTCGATATCCAGTATCACCCGGGGAAGGCTAACGTGGTGGCAGACGCGTTGAGCTGTAGACCGGTAGATGAGGTGGCAGAGGTGTGGAAGGCCAAGTGGAAGGAATTGGGACACCAGGATGCAGTGGCCCGATCATTCATGTCTGTGATGACTGTTACACCGCAGATTGTCACGAAGGTGGTGAAGGCACAGGCAAATGACTCGTTCTGTCAGGAGCAGATAGTTCGATTATTAGCAGAGGGAGCCGAATCCTATACCGTTAGCTCAGAGGGGGGATTACGCTTCAATGGAAGATTGGTGGTTCCGGAAGGGGAGGAATTGCGGCATGAGGTGATGGCAGAGTCGCACGACTCACGATTCGCGGTACATCCCGGAGGGGACAAAATGTACCAAGACATGAGACGTCAGTATTGGTGGAGCGGGATGAAGAGAGATATTGTCGAGATTATCTCAAAATGCGCCACTTGTCAGCTCGTAAAAGTGGATCATCAGAGACCAGCAGGACTGCTACAGCCGTTAGAGGTCCCGATGTGGATGTGGGAGAGCATCTCTATGGACTTTATCACGGGGTTGCCTACGTCACAAAGAGGTCACGACTCCATTTGGGTAATTGTGGACAGGTTGACAAAAGTCGCTCATTTTCTACCCGTAAGGACAGACTACACTGCGGGACAGTATGCCCAGCTCTTTATTGCGGAGATAATGAAACTTCATGGTGTGCCCTTAAATATCGTGTATGATCGAGACAAGATATTTATTTCACGATTTTGGGAGAGCTTTCAGCAGGCCATGGGCACGGAGTTGCGGTTGAGTACGGCGTACCACCCGCAGATCGATGGGCAGACCGAGCGCACAAATCAGATGTTGGAGGACATGCTACGTATGTGCACCATTGATTTTGAGGATGGATGGGAGCAGTACCTTCCACTGGTGGAGTTTGCTTACAACAACTCCTACCAGTTCACCATTGGCATGGCACCATTTGAGGCGTTGTACGGTAGACCTTGTCGTTCCCCAGCATGTTGGTTGGAGGTGGGGGAAAACAAACTACTTGGGCTGGAAGTGATTTAGGATACTTCGGCAAGGATAGAATTGATTCGAAGTCGCATTCGGGTAGCTCAGGACAGGCAGAAGAGTTATGCTGATGCGAAGAGATTCTTCAGAGAGTTCCAAGTGGGGGACCAGGTTTTGCTCAGAGTATCTCCTATGAAGGGGATTATGCGTTTTGGGAAGAAAGGGAAGTTGGCACCGAGATATGTGGGACCATTTCCTATTATTGAGCGGATTGGACCGGTTGCATATAGACTTGGGTTACCGGAGCATTTACATCGGATTCACGATGTGTTTCATATTTCCTCGCTTAGGAAATACCTTAGAGATAATTTGGCTCATTCTCTCATTGATGTGGAGGACATTGATCTCCAGCCGGATAGCTCCTACGAGGAGGGACCTATTGCAATTCTAGACCGAAGTGAGCGTAAACTGCGGTCAAAGATAGTTCCGTTAGTGCGTGTTCAGTGGCGACATCATAATGTCGAGGAGTCCACATGGGAGCGCGAGGATGAGATGCGCGAACGTTATCCAGAGTTATTCTTGCGAGGTACTTTCTAGTTCCGAATTTCGAGAGGAAATTCATTTATTAGGGGGGAAGTATGTAATACCCCGTATTTTTCGTGATACTTATTTTTGGGGATTAATTGAATTAAATGTTTATTAATTGGAAATTAATCCGGATTAAGATATTAAAGAGATGTGAGTTATTATTTTATTATAAGGTGTATACTTGGCATTATATGAATATGGAAATATTGAAATTGTCACGTGATTGAAATACAGCAATTTGGGAACTTTGTTTGACGTGTGTGACCGCCACGTCATGGTATTTTATTATTAAATTATAAAGTGAATTTTAGTTCCATTAACCGTATGGTCGTTTTGAGTGCGCCAACGTGTCCGTAAGGGTCGAGATAGTCAGAAAACACTAGCCGGGGGTTTAATAGGAGTCCCGGGGCATTTTTGGGTCATACCGGTAACTTATAGGGGCATTTTGGTAATTTGCATTTTTGGGAATTAAAAAGTGACGAAAATAGAAATTACAATCTGACTATTTCCTCAACCCACTTAACCCACTAACCACACTATATGTCATTATGGGCTACGGGAGAAGTTGATATACCATTCTAACTTACCAAAAACCATAACACAACTCCATACTCCATTATCTTCAACCTTGGGAAGAGCTTGAGAGAGAGAGAGAAGGAAGAGAATTCTGTAGAAAAACAGAGGGAGAACAACCTAACTTCAAGATTCTACACCAAATTCTGAGATAAATTAAGGCAAGTGATTTAAACTCATTTGATTCAAGATATGTTTTCATGTTTAGGAATTTTTGAAATTATTCTTGGGAGATGATTTAGATCCATAAATTGGAAGTTAAAATCTTGGATATATGTTAGGAATTGCATGTTGTAATATTCTGGACGAAATTTATGTTCTAAACAGAACCTTTGATGATTTAAAAATGGAGTTAGAAGAAGTTTAATGATGTTCTTGAATGGAAGAATTCTGGAAATTATTTTGATGTAGTTTTGATCTAAACTAAGACTTTAAATGATGAATTATGGATGTTAGAACGTTAAAACTCTTGTAGGATGATAGTAGGATGTTATAGTAACCTTGTCTTGGAGTTTCTTGCTTAAAAATGGAGTTTTGGGACGAAACTGTAACTGCAAAACGAAGCAGTCCGTAACAGACCTGGTGCAATCGATCGATCGACATTCATCAGTCGATCGATCGAAGGCAAAGGTCGATCGATCGACCTTCCCATAATGAATAAAGTATTTCCCCTAATTAAATTTTAAATGGTGTTAACACTTAGATAATATTATTGGGACATTGTGAATACCCTTAACCTTAAGGAAGACCAGTAGGTATGATTATGAGATTGGACTTTAATTGGAATTTAATTTGAGGAATTATTCTAAATTAATGAAATTCGTTACGTGAGATAATATTTGGGCAAATAGTGCAAATTTGAATAATTTGATGAAATAAGGTTTGGGGCAGAAGTAAAGACCTAGGTATAAAGATGTTATATGTGGGAATTATGGGAGCTTAATAATCTATTTGAGATAGGTTTTAAGTTTAAGAAATTATGACGAGAGACGTGTCGACTATTTAATTTATATATTATCGGGATACTTGAAATATATGAATTTGGAATAATGGTATAATGATGTGGAGTATACCTTTATTAATATTGGGATATCTAAGATGTGTGGATGCTTAGTATATAATTTTATGTGTATGACATACCTACCATACTTGCTATCACGGGAGGTTTACGTTCGCTTAGGGCCTTCTTATCCTTGTGTTACCCGGATTTAGATTGGTTACCTCGATGAACATAGGTCATAGAAGGACTTATTGTGATATTAATAAGTCTGCTGATCATGGGAGCGTAGGTATGTGCGTGACCCATGTGATGGTGACTGTGTTCGCCTCCGCTATTTGTGATGTTGTTATCTGAACGATTCCTGAGAGATTCGGAATGCGTGATCCTTATGTACGTGATGTACCGGGATGGATAGCAGAGTATGTGTGCACCGCAGCTTAGCCTTTGGGTGCTTGTATTGTATATTTATGATGTGAAAATATACGGTTAAATGAGAAGGAATTTACTATGTTAAATTGTGAGTAAAGTTATGTTAATGTTTTGAAAAGATAAAAAGGGAACTTTTATCAATAAATGGTTTTGTTAATAATTGGGAATTCGAGAATTAAAGTAGAACTCTCTATTTAATTGTTAATGATGGAACCTATAACGCGAACAGAGTATAAGTGTTAGATACTCTTTAGATAGATATGAGATAACACATGAATGGGTACAGGAACGTTAGGAGTGCACAGTTAGACGAGAGGTGAGTATCTCATGTGAGAGCACGTCCTAACATGTATTTTGCATATACTGTTTTAAATGTTTTTAAAGCACTTGCAGGTTTTTAAAATATCTCCACATTCGGGCTCTGACCCGTTTGCTTTCAAATCTATTTTTTTGTAAAACCATTTTAGGTGCCCAGCCACAAGGTCACCATGCATAGGATCCTCATTCTGATGACGAGATGTAGCTGCTTGTGGAGGCTACAGGGATTTGCTTTTAGACGCTTATATCATTTGGATTCCTTAATTAGTATTCCTCAGTTGTAGGGCATGTTGCCCAAATTCTATTAGATACATTTCCATTTCAGTTTTTCAGACTTTGGCATGTATTCATTTAGTATTCAGTATTTCATTATTTACTTCAGTTGTGGGATTGTGTTATGAGGAGTTTTCCTCCAGATTTATTTATATCATGTGACGGTTATTCTATTTACTTCATTATGGTGAATGGTGTATTTACTCTTGCTTTAAATCGTTTATTGTATGTTATTCAGACTTTAATTAAAATTGGCAACTTACTTTTTAAATACTAGGTGGTTAGTAATAATAAAAATGTTTTCGACAGTGATGCTATTAACTGAGCCAACTTGGCGTTTTGATTTAATTTAATAAAGGAGTAGCTACCCGGTATTTAATTAGTCGGGGTGCCACAACCATATTAGTCGTGGGACTCCCACTAAGTTTTTCCTCATTTTAGTTGTGGGACACCCACTTAAAGTTTTACATCATATTAGTTGTTGGACTCCCACATATTTTACACCAAACTTATTCCCCTCACTATGGCCAGTCATCCCGGTTCACTGTCAGTTCTTCACACACTCGTAAGGTTCTATGCACGACACGTCACTATAGACCATCAACCCGTTTAACTGTCACTCCACACATACTCGTGACGTCACATGCACCCACGTCGCTATAGCCAGTCATCCCGTTTAACTGTCAACCTTGAACATACTCGCGCCGCCATTATTATTTAATGCCCGTTTATTATCTTAGGCATTAATTCTCATTTTCTGAAGTTTACTCATTTCTCATCTTAAATTAGCCCCACCCTTTCTATTCGACATGTAATCCTCAAAACACCCTTAGTCCCATACCTAAAAGTCTCCAATGTACCAATATTTCCAAGCCAATCATATAGGAGGAAAACCAACTAACCAACGCCACTTAGCCTCACCCCTCGGCTCTCTAATCCAAGGAACAACGTAAAAATCATCCCCACCCCAGAATATCTATCTGTAAACCGTCAACACTATCTAGTCCCATACCAAGAAAGCGAGAACTACCAACAAGTCTACTAACTAGTACCATATATAGAAAGAAACCTAAATACAAGCGAGCGCTCTATCTATCTCATGACCCCGTTGTTCCCGCGATGTAAGACATAATGAAATAACTAAGTGGCATAAGGCTAAATTTCCATTTATCACACTAAATTTACCAATTTAATCCACACACTAAATTTTCATTTATGTCCATTTAATCATAATATTAATTAAACCACACTTTCTCATGAAATTATTAAATTTATAACCATATGTATGCTATAGGATTTATACATCAAGAATTTACTACTACGCAACATCCACAGAAATTTCATGTTTTTACATTGTACAATTTATTAAATGGCATCTCTACGTAAAAATCTACATGAGAACATCTTAACAACTACGGAACCCAAATATCAACGCTAACATGCAAGGTTTTGAGTCTTCATTCACATTAAAAAATTTCATAAAAACAGTCCCGATTTATCTTCAACTTTTCCTAATTAATATCTCTAATTTATTTTAAGAAAACACATTTATTTAGTGTGTAGGCAATAATTACTAGGCATAATACTAAAGGAAGGTAATAGAGGAAACCATGCCTGAGATTTGTTGGAAAATATATGATTATGAAGATGTATTCCTTGCGAAAAGATGAGAAAGTTCCTCTTTTGGACGATCTTGAAAAAAATCTGTTGTTGGCCTTCAAAACATGGACTAAAATCTTGGATTAAATGCGGCTAGGGTTTGGACGTAGAAGGAGATGACCAAGAGAAGGTTTTTGCTCTTAGGTTTAAGGTAATTGTGTTCATAAAAGGCCTCCCTCTGAAATCTATACATATATACATAAGTGTAGGTGTTTTAATCCCCTTCAAACTCGTCAAAAACAAACACACTATCACACAACAGTCTGGGCGAACCGGTTCTCCCCGAACTGGTTTGGGGGACCAGATCCGTCGAGAACCTTTATTTTTATAAAAAGAAAAATAACTTCCTCACATTAAATCCGATTCCAATTCCGATCAAAATCTTACTTGCAATAATTAAATCCCAGCATATTTAATTATTAAAAATAATTAAATTCAAAGATTTTATTTTTCTGAATTCTGAAATAATTTAAATAATTCCAATTAAATTTACAAGGTGCTACATACTTCCTCACTAGCACAGGAATTTCGTCCTCAAAATTCGACGAAGAGTAAATGCACAAAATAAAAATAAGGCTCATATGTTCCTACCCATAAATACCACGATTAGGCGCCCGTACACCCAATCCTACCCACACCTATCCAATGATCAAAATGAAATATATATCCTACTATATATAAATATGTGTGTGTGAAAATAATGACGTACCACACTCTCTCACGAATCACCAGTCGATTCTATCCCCAAAAGTCATCAAAACGCTAAAGTCCTCAAATTACTTTACATCACCAAAATTGATACTTACGATACCTAACATCTGCACTAACAATCTCCAAAATAATATCATCTCCAAAAATCGAATCTAAAGATACTCACATCAAGATTTATAGTTCTAACCTCAAATCGTACAATATACTTAACACAAAACATCCTATCCCCAAAAATACAGCTAACACGTATGCTAGACCCAATACCTTAAGGAATATGAATCAACAAAGGGAATTAAGGATCGGTAACGCAGAAGCTAGACAGACTCACATCCTACGAGACCTCAGACCATGCTCTGATACCATCTGTAACACCCCGCGGATTCCTAGCGTCGGCCGCCACCAAGACTACGCTGGACGTCATTAAATTAAATATCAGTCTTCCCGTTTGAAAGATATGAGACATATTAAATTTTAATCCATGAGAGAAATAATTAGATTTAAACCAATTAAATAATAATCCATGCAGTAATAAAATCCATCATCATGCTAAACTCCAAAATAATCCAACTCCATAATTTATTTAAAACTCCAAAGGAAATAATCCAATGAAGTAACTGACTGTAATTGTAAACCACTTTGGAACAAAATGGCCCAATAAAATCCATAATGAGGTCTCATAATATACGACTGAATAAAGGAAATATAATCTAATAAATAAAATTAGTAAATGAACTCCAGCTGCAACTCCAAGATGATCTCCAATAAATCCTATGTGTCTACTCCAATGCTAAACCTAAAATGTTAGTCAACACAATTGGTCAGAGACCACCACACGAATACCATCTACTCCTCTGAAATTGGGTCCTTGAACTCAGACAATAGCATTATACGCAATAAACACGACAGTAGAATATTTTAAATTATACGATATATATTAATATCCGATAAAAATAAATCACTATTTAACCACAACACAGTCCCTCAAAAACTCAAGTTCAATTATCTAATTTCCAATAGCTCCATTTTTTATTAATATAATCAATTTACGCAAATTTAATATTTTTCTCATTTTATTATTTTTAGTTGCGATACTTCCGCATTTAAATCTTACACCAATATTAGTCGTGTGACTCCCTCTAAATTTTTCCTCATTTTAGTTGCGGGACTCCCTCTTAAAGTTTTACATCATCTTAGTTGTGGGACTCCCACATGTTTTACACCACACCTTTTCCCCTCACTATGGTCAGTCAGCCCGGTTCACTGTCAGTTTTGTACACACTAGTGAGGTTCCACGCACGACATGTCACTATACTCCGTTAACCTGTTTAAATATCTACCCGCACATGCTCGTGACCTCACACGCACCCATGTCGCTATAGCCAGTCGACCTGTTGAACTGTCACCCATGCACATACTCACGCCGCCATTATCATTTAATATCCATTTATTATCTTAGACATTAATTCTAATTTTCTCAAGTTTACTCATTTCTCATCTTAAATTAGCCCCACCCTTTCTATTCGACATATAATCCTCAAAACACCCTTAGTCCCATACCTAAAGGTCTTGAATGCGCCAATATTTCCTAGCCAATGATATAGGAAGAAAACTAACTAACCAACCCCACTTATCTTCACCCCTGGACTCCCTAATCTAAGGAACAACATAAAAATCATCCCCACCCCGGAATATCTATCCGTAAACTGTCACCACTATCTAGTCCCATACCTAGAAAGCGAGAACTATCCAAAGGTCTACTAACTAGTACCATACCTGGAAAGAAACCAAAATAAAGCTGAGGTCCCTTGTAATTTCCCGTATTTCTACATATTTATGACTTAATTAATTCAAAAATTAATTGGAAAAATACGTTTTGGTTAAATTTCATGTGTGACGTAATTTAATGTGATTAAATAATAAAAGTGATTATTAAATATTAATAGATAGATGGAGATTGATTAATATTATGTTATGAAATTTACTATGTGCCTCAATAGTAAATAATAATGGATTTTTTATATACAACATAGTGAGTGATATGTGCGTATTTTATTTCATCTCAACTGAGAGGTGCGTGTAGATAAGAATTGAGGTCGAGATAGGAATTATAATTTTAGTGACTCGTATGATGATTTAAAGGTCACAAATGATTTCGAATGGGTCGAAATAGTCAGAATAGTATACCCGGGGGTATAGTTCGGGTCCCGGGTCAATTTTAGACAAAACTGACACCTATTGAGGGTGATTTGGTCATTTTAAAAATAAGGGTTAAAGGACCTACGAAAATTAGCACCCTATATCTGGTAATTAGAATTGGGGGTTAAGGTTAACACACAAAACTAAGAGAGGCCGTTAGAGAGAAGAGATAACCAATTTTCAAAGCTTAAAGAGGGGTTTTGAAGATGGGGAAGGAATCTTGCGCCTCAAGGCAATTGGAATGGAAGATTAGAGAAGGAAAACAATCAATCCTCAACCAAGAACCATGAGATCAGATCAAACAAACAAAGGCAAGTGTTTATTTCAAATAAAATTAATGTTATAATACCCATGTGTAGGAATTTTATGATTTTAGTGATTTTATTAAAAAATCTTTGATGAAAAGTATTAATTAATTACATGTTTAGGTAGGATTGCATGTAGCATACTATTACATCTGTAGAGGATTAAAAATCAGAAGTGATATGATTGTTTCTATGGATTAAAATCCGAGTGTGATAATCAAACATGAAGAACATGAAAATCTAAGGTTGAAAATGATATTTAGATTTTGTTGATTCTCTAAAGATTTGATAATGTTTTTATATTAGAAATAGTCTCTATACATATATTTAATGTTTATTTATGTTGGGACAGATTTCTAGAAGGTTTCATGAGATTTTGATGGGTTAAAAATGGTGAAAAATGAAGTTGGGACGAAGTTGTAAAACTAGGGGTCGATAGATCGACCAGATTAGTCAATAGATCGACTAGTCAATCGATCGACCCAAGCTAATTTTTGGATTCTTTTCTTGGTTGAATTTACTGGGATTACCATTTATGGAGGGGAACCTTGGGGATGATTTTATACCTATATGGGGACTTGATAAAGACCAGTTAGTGTGTAGTTAGTATCCATTATGGTCATTGAGTGTAGGACTTAAAGCATGGATCGATCGGGATAACCGAGGGAGAGATAGGTCGGGAAAATTGAGAATTGAGATACGGAGAGAGCGTAAACATCAATTCCACTTGTAAAAAAGTAGGTTAAAGGTGGTAACTACTGAATTTATCAATCATGGGGTAACTAGAACCCTTAGAGTTGTGTGAACACTCCTATATATACGATAGTGAGACAAGTCATAAGGTAAATAGTATGACAAGTATGTGAGAGATATATACTATGTACTAATGCGTGTTATCAGGTTGAGTGAACACCTATTGATGCATAGTAATATATAGGTTGTGTGAATACCTATAGTATACTAAATAAATATTGGGGATCGAAGTATGATTCCGATCCACTAAAGAGTAGAGAGAATACTCGAATAAATACGAAAGTAAAATAAATTCGTAAAGCAAACAATATGGTGAATATTAGAGAGAAATATATTACGTACAAGTATGAGTAATTTGGTTGTGTGAATACCTGTTATATTGATTATTAGGTTGTGTGAATACCTAAAGTATGCTTACTTATGTATTGGGGTCAATGGGTTTTCAGACCAATACACGAAAGCTCGATTTTGGGTTGATGATTATCCGGACCAAATCGAAGATGAATAATGTTAGGGTCGATGAAAATGTCGGACCAATATACATACGTATGACCTTTACATTGGGGTCGATGGATTTTCGAACCAATGTAAATGGTATGATTATTGGGGTCAATGATTTGTCGGACCAATAAATCCTTATAGTATATATTGTGTGTGAAATATATACCTTATGATTTTCTACTTATGTGCGATAGTAGACTTGAAGATGATATACGTATACATATATATACGTGTACATCTAAATAGTAAAATAAGTGGAGATAAACTTAATCAGGAAATTTAAAATAGACTGGGAATAGGCTATAGTAGATTAAGTAGTGAAACTTAATTATGGAGGTTAAATGATGATAAGATAATTTAGGTTGATGATTATTCGGACCAATGTTCCTTATAGTATATATTGTGAGTGAAATATATACCCTATAAATAGTCCTCTTTTGTGGGATAGTAGATAGTTAGATGACTTATATACATCTAAAAGTAAGTTGAGTAGAAAACTTAATTATGAAGATTTAATGTCAGATAGTGGATATCTAAACGATAAAATTAAGTGGTGATACTTAATCATAGATGTGGAAAGATAGCATGTGAAGAGTGTTACTATTGTGTTAATTAACAAATGTGGGATGTTAATAAATTTATGTACTATATGGGCGGTATGGGAACTTAGATGTGTAGATAAGTTCAGCTGAATACTCAAGTCTAATTAGCTTGGGTAGTATATATAGGTGGGCTAAGTATTGAACGTTGGGCGTGAACTATAGATGAGTGGTGAGGATAACTCAAGAGAGAGTGTACGCGAACATGTGTAATCGATAAGTGAATTTTATTGATAAATGCTTGGTAAATATTTTCAAAATGTTTTGAGTACTAACTCTTGCTATAAAATATTTTCAAAAACTTTTAGGTGTCCAGCCACAGGGACGCCAGACTCGAAGATTTCATTCCAAGGACTCGAAGTTGTAGCACTGTGGATGCTGACTGGATCTTAATTAGATGATTCTACCTTTCTGATCTAGTGTAGAGTCTTATTTTATATTCCATGTATGGACATGTTTTTCGTTGATGATTTACAGTTATTTCGTTATTTTAAGTATTATGGATTGTGGTTTTGAACTTTTAGTTTGTGGTTTATCGTCAAGTCTTTCATTCATATATATTGTGTTGGATTGAACTATAGTATACAATGAATGCTTTATTTAGTTTTTCAGCACGGTACATTTTATTGTGTTAACAAAAGATAAAATTTGGCACCGGTATAATTTTGCTTAGGTGGTTAGTAATTAAAAAGTTTTCGACGGTGATGCTAAGAATGAACCATATGAGAAACCTATTTTAATTTAATAAAGGCCTGATCACCCGATGTTTAATTAGGTGGGGTGTCACAGATAGTATCAGAGCATTAGGTTCTAGCGTCCTTAGGATCAGTGCGTCTTACTACGTTTTCAGCGTATCGTTTGATTGATATAGAGCCATATCATTGGATTGTTGTATTCCTCTACGTATGTGGCTTATGGTCTCCTTCTATTAACTATAGTTGATGTGATTCATATACGAGTTCAATTGGGTATGGTACATCGAACACTATAAGGCGACCAGCGAAGGGCCTTAGAAAGACTTTAGGAGGGAAGGGATCAACATAAGTCTTAGAGTATCCAAGAAAGGGTAATCACGTTAGTGATCATTATAATGTTATTCAAGTAGATAACGAGTAGGATAATCTTTCGGGGATGGTAATTTCCTAAACATCGATGTAGAAATAGTGGTACAACTTCAAACTCACCCAACGTTATAAGTAGGGATACGCGGATTGGATTTGTGAACTTCATACCCGGTGAAGGGATACGTAAACTTGATAAAGGGATCAGTAAGTTTTGATTTGAACCTCGGGAAGAATGCTAGGGAGTGAATGAAAGCGCCGGTTAGGATGACTAGTGTGATTTCGTCAAGATCCTTGGTTTGCAAGCTTGCATAAATGCTAGGGATCTATTGAGATATTTTAGATCAATGGAATTTACTACCAAGTGACAGTAGGTTTAGTCAGGACAGGCAAGGACAACATCGAGTTTAATAGGACAAGTGGGGCCCAAGGAACACCAGAGGTAGTAGCCTGAGTCAAGACTACCAAGTCTATGAGAAGGGCCGTCATGTAATACCCACCAGAGATAGAGGAATGGGAATGACAACTTTTAAAGAGTAGGGACACATGTGTGACCCTAGTCCACCTTAAGTTAGGGGACAAGAGTGTTAGGCCAGCTGGGGCAACGATTTCTAGGAATTTTGGTTCGACTGGGACGAGGGTGTTATGCCCAAGAACCATTTGAACCACTAGCATTATTGACTATTGGAAGTATGAGTTTTATCCTCGAGTAGTAGGATAAGTTTTATGTGACACGAGCGACTCACGGTATTCTATTAGCACTAGATTCACGTGTGAGACGAGTTTAGTCGGCATATCGTTAATAGCACTATAATGTGTATATAGATGCCTTTGTATAGCGGGACTCTCTTTAGTACTAATCGCAGGGGGGTAGGTGCAGACACAGGGAGTATATGGATGTTGGAATTACTCGTTCTAGTGAGGTGTCATGCGAGTATAATATTACCCTGGGTATGGACTGATTAGCGATGTAGGTGGAATAATAAAGGGCGGTGATAGCAAGGCCATCGTGTTTAATTTTTCAGGGTAGGATGTGTTGTTTGATGAGGCCTCACCTGAAAGAGGGTCGATCTCGTATTTATATTATATTATGGTGGATACTTTGGAGAGCATAGATGTCTCATTTTAGGTGATCCTGATGCGTAGGGACATTGTGATAGAATTCAAGTAATATTGGGTTTATTATCGAGCGGGTAGATAAAACTCATTATTGTGATTAGCGCTAATGCCTAATGATAGTGAGAACACAATGTTATTTAACTCCTTTAGATACACGAGAGTTAAGATTTATAAGTATATGGTTAGGGGTAACATCTGAGTGTCCTGATTATATGTTTGAGGCTTATATAACTCAATCACCACCAATACTAAGTGATAAAGCATTGGGGAAAGTTCCTTGTTTAGGTGATAATGCGAGATGAAATTCGCATGAAATTTTATAAAAGTCGGGAGTAGAGAGACATTGATGGATGCTAGGGCATCAGTTTTGAATATAAATCCTTAAGCATGTCGAGGAAACACTTTGAGATGAGAGCTATAATACGGTATAAGGCCAATAGATCCGATAGTGCTATGAAAAAGAACTAAAACCTTCTTCTCACCATGAGTCGAAGGTTGGGAAAATCTCAAGAGGAATTAAATTGCGTTTTATGGGATGATTGAGAAGACCCATGTGCTATAAGTTGGTCGAGAATGTGAGGCAAATCTTGAGAAAAGTGTGTGACATTTGCAATGTTTGTGCAGATATGCACGAGTTATAGGGTGTATGGGCGCCCTGGTTAGTTGGTTTATAAATCGTTCGAGATAGAGGGGCATGGAAATTAATGCGTGTAAAGTATACCTGTGGGGAAGTTATCAATCAAGCTGAAATGGTATGATGGCTTGAACGTCGTGTGAGAAGGACGATGATCAAAGTATATATGTGCTAACAGATCTAGCACACTCTAAATGGGTTGAAAACTTACGGGAAGCCATTCAAAAGATATCTCTTAATAAAGACGAGTCCCAACTGTTGTGGGAAAATAGAGCGGAGCTTTACTCAATAAAATGATGGCAGTGGCTTGCACGCACATAGAATATTGATGAATATAAGGTAAGAAGACCCAATAATTTTTCCAGTTGCGAAAAGTGCGCGGGACGTGACTGTTGGTATACCCCGGGGGACGAAGAGGAGTATAAAGCACAACTTAAATTTGACATATTATAAGTGGGAATTGGTGAGGAGGTGAGACATAGTAAGATTGTCTCCGGATGCACCACTCATCGATGGAAAAATGTTGGATCAAGATGATCAACCAGAATTTGATAACAAGCCTACGGTTCTAGTGACGGAATGGGTAGGTAGACTGCTAAAATGCATTGATGGGCTGCAAACATCGTGACTAGGGCAAGAATTCCTCCGAGTGTATGGAATGGATTGGCTTAGATGAAGCGATTTTTATTCTCTTTTGAAAATAAGGATTGAACCGGTGCAATGTTCCTCCCAATATTGCTGTGAATCAAGATGAGATCCTCCAATCCCACCTCTGATGGGGATTATCAGGAAGCGATGGGGACGAAGTTTTATTTTGGGCATATGGTAGAACCAATAGGTCGAGGGTTAAACGAGAGGTGATTTATTATGCTAGCTAATGCAAGTAGTGCGTGTGGTGACTTATAGGATAATTACAGGGAGAAATTATCATTGGTAGAGTGTGTGTAAGAACTTATACCGGTTTATCAGGCACAAGGTACTTTTTGAGGTTTGGCGTGGAAAGCCTTGTCGTCCAACCTCTAGATGATTAAAGGTGAGGGGATAACAAGATTTTTGGACTTACCGTGATTTAGAGTCCGTTGTTAAGAGTGGAGTGAACCATAAACTATTTTGGGTGACTTTTGAATGTCGTAAGAGCTACGCCACCGTGAATCAAAGTTTTAAATACTGACATGAGTGGTCAGAAGTTATCGTGATTCCTCATATGAAGGGATTTTTGATTTGTGGTGAGTAAAGGGAATTGGTGTATAGGGAGGTGCGGCCTTTTCTCAGTATGGAGACGATAGAGCCAGTACTGAGATCATATGACCGATAGAGCGTATTAGTAAGTAGTGTATTACGAAAGCTTGTGGAAATTTGAGGTTAAATTGATTAATCATTTTGATAGGTGGGTACCACTAGTAGGTGTATAGTCGAGTAACCCTTATGTTATTATGATTTGGATTTGGGTACTGGAGGATGTCGTGATTTTAAAGATCCTAAGTTTTAGTATCAGCCTTCTCCAAATTTCGAGGACAAAATTCCTTTGTAAGGTATAAATTATGTAATACCCCGTATTTCTACGTATTTATGATTTAATTAATTCAAAAATGAATTGGAAAAATATGTTTTAGTTAAATTACATGTGTGACGTAATTTAATGTGATTAAATAATAAAAGTGATTATTAAATATTAATCGAGAGATAGAGACTGATTAATATTATGTTATGAGATTTAGTATGTGCATGAATAGTAAATAATAATGGATTTTGATATACAACATAGTGAGTGATATGTGCATATTTTATTTCATCTCAACCGAGAGTCGAGTGTAGATAAGAATTGAGGTCAAGATAAGAATTATATTTTTAGTGAATCGTATGATGTTTTCGAGGTCACGGATGATTCCGAATGGGTCGAAATAGTCAAAATAGTATATCCGTGGGTATAGTTCGGGTCCCGGGTCAATTTTAGACAAAAACATCTATTGAGGGTAATTTGGTCATTTTAAAAATAAGGGTTATAGGACCTACGAAAATTAGCACCCTATATCTGGTAATTAAAATTGAGGGTTAGGGTTCATAACTCATAAAACTTAGAGAGGCCATTAAAGAGAAGAGAGAATCAATTTTCAAAGCTTAAAGAGGGGTTTTGAAGATAGGGAAGGAATCTTGCACCTCAAGGCAATTGGAATGGAGGATTGGAGAAGGAAAACAATCAATCCTCAACCAAGAACCATGAGATCAGATCAAACAAACAAAGGCACGTGTTTATTGAAAATAAAATTAATCTTATAATACCCATGTGTAGAAATTTTATGATTTGAGTAATTTTATTGAACAACCTATGATGAAAAGTATCAATTAATTACATGTTTGGGTAGGATTGCATGTAGTTTATTATTACATCTGTAGAGGATTAAAAATCAAAAGTGATATGATTATTTCTACGGATTAAAATTTGAGTTTGTGATAATCAAACATGAAGATCATGAAACCCTAAGGTTGAAGATGATATTTAGATTTTGATGATTCTTGGGTTGATTCTCTAAAGATTTGATAATGTTTTAATATTATAAATATTCTCTATACATATATTTGATGTTTGGTTATGTTGGGAGAGATTTCTAGAAGGTTTCATGAGAGTTTGATGGGTTAAAAATGGTGAAAAACAAAGTTGGGACGAAGCTGTCAACCCAGGGGTCGATAGATCGACCAAATTAGTCGATTTATCAACCCAAGCTCATTTTTGGATTATTTTCTCGGTTGAATTTCCTGGGATTACCATTTATGGAGGGGAACCTTGGGGATGATTTTATACCTATGTGGGGACTTGATAAAGACTAGTAGGTGTGTAGTTAGTATCCATTAAGGTCATTGAGTGTAGTACTTAAAGCATGGATCGATCGGGATAACCGAGGGAGATATAGGTCAGGAAAATTGAAAATTGAGATATGGAGAGAGAGTAAACATCAATTCCACTTGTAAACTAGTAGGTTAAAGATGGTAACTACTGAATTTATCTTTCATGGGGTAACTAGGACCCTTATAGTTGTGTGAACACTCCTATATATATGATAGTGAGATAGTACGACAAATATATGAGAGATATACACTACGTACTAATGTGTAAGGTAAATAGTACGAGAAATATGTGAGAGATATATACTATGTACCAGTGCGTATTATCGGGTTGAGTGAACACCTTTTGATGCATAGTAATATATAGATTGTGTGAATACCTATATTATACTAAATAAATATTGGTGATCGAAGTATGAGTCGGAGTCAATAAAGAGTAGAGAGAATACTCGAATAAATACGAAAGTGAAATTGATTCGTAAAGCAAACAAGTATGGTGAATATTAGAGAAAAATATATTACGTACAAGTATGAATAATTTGGTTGTGTGAATACCTATTATATTGATTATTAGGTTGTGTGAATACCTAAAGTGTGTTTACTTTTGCATTCGGGTCGGTGATTTTCCGGACCAATACATGAAAGCTCGATTTGAGGCCGATGATTATCCGGACCAAATTGAAGATGAATAATATTGGTATCAATGATAATGCCGTACTAATATACATATGTATAACCTTTACATTGGGGTCGAGGGATTTCCAAACCAATGTAAATGGTAGGATTATTGGGGTCGATGATTTGCCGGACCAAAAAATCTTTATAGTATATATTGTGTGTGAAATATATAACTTATGATTTTATACTTATGTACGATAGTAGACTTGTAGATGATATATATAGAGATATACATCTAAATGGTAGAAAAAGTAGAGAGAAACTTAATCACGAAATTTAAAATAGACTGGGAATAGACTATAGTAAATTAAGTAGTGAAACTTAATTATGGAGGTTAAACGATGATAGGAAAATTGGGGTCGATGATTATCCGGACCAATGATCCTTAGAGTATATATTGTGAGTGAAATATATACCGTATAAATAATCTGCTTTTTTGGGATAGTAGATAGTTAGATGACGTGTATACATCTAAAAGTTAGTTGAGTAGAGAAACTTAATTATAAAGATTTAATGTTAGAAAGTGGATATCTAAAGGATAAAATTAAGTGGTGAAACATAATCCTTGATATGGAAAGATAGAATGGGAAGAATGTTACTATTGTGTTAATTAACAAATGAGGGGTGTTAATAAATTTATGTACTGTATGGGCGGCACGGTAACATAGACATATAAATAAGTTTGGTTGAATACTCTAGTCTAATTATCTTGGGTAGTATAGCTAGGTGGGCTAAGTATAGAACGTTAGGCATGCACTATATATGACAGGTGAGGAGAACTCAAGAGAGAGTGTATGCGAACATGTGTAATCAATAAATAAATTTTATTTTGATAAATGCTTGCTAAATATTTTCAAAATGTTTTGAGTACTAACTCTTGCTATAAATTATTTTCAAAACCTCTTAGGTGTCCAGCCACTGGGACGCCAGACTCAAGGATTTGATTCCAGGGACTCGGAGCTGCAGCACTGTGGATGCTGACAGGATCTTGTTTAGACGATTCTACCTTTCTGATCTAGTGTAGATTCCATGTATGGACATGTTGTCCATTGACGATTTAAAGTTATTCAATTCTTTTAAGTATTATGGATTGTGGTTTTGAACTTTTAGTCGATGGTTTATCGGCAAGTCTTTCATTCATATATATTGTGTTGGATTGAACTCTAGTATACTGTGAATTCTTTATTTAGTTTTTCCGCATGGTACATTTTATTGTGTTAACAAAAGATAAAATTTATCACGGGTCTAATTTCACTTAGGTGGTTAGTAATTAAAAAAATTTCGACAGTGATGCTCAGAATGAACCATGTGAGAAACTTGTTTTAATTTAATAAAGGCCGGATCACCCGATGTTTAATAAGTTGGGTGTCAGAGCCCTATCTATCCCATAACCCCGCCGTTCCCGCGATGTCAAATATAATGAAATAACTACGTGACATAAGGCTAAATTTTCATTTATCACTAATTTTATCAATTTAATCCACACACCATTAACTAAACAATTAATGTCAGTTTAATCATAATATTAATAAAATTACACTTTCTCATGAAATTATTAAATTTATAACCACAGTCATGCTATAGGATTTATACAACAAGAATTTACTACTACGCAACATCAAAAAAAATTTACATATTTTAACATCGTACAATTTATTAAATGAAATCTCTACGTAAAAATCTACATGTGAACATCTTAACAACTACGGAACCCAAATCTCTATGCTAACAAGAAAGATTTTATGTATTCATTCACAATAAAGTTTTTCATAAAAACAGTCCCGATTTATCTTCCACTTTCCTTAATTAATATCTCTAATTTATTTTAAGAGAACACATGTTTTTAGTGTGTAGGCCCTAATTACTATGCATAATACTAAGGTAAATCAATAGAGGTAACCTTGACTGATATTTTTTTGAAGAAATATTAATCTGAAGATGTGTTCCTTGCAAAAAGATGACAATGTTCCTCTCTTGGACTATCCTGAAAAAAAAATCTTGTTTTGGCCTTCAAAATTTGAACCGAAGCCTTGGTTTAAATGGGGTTAGGGTTTGGAGGTACAAGGAGATGAATAAGATGAGTTTTACGCTCTTAAGTTTAAGGTAATTGTGTTCATAAAATTCTATCCCCGAAATCTATTTATATAAATAAATGTTGGTGTTTTTAATCCCTCAAACTCCGAAAAAATAGACACACTGTCACGCAACTGTCTGGGCGAATTGGTTCGCTGTGATCCCGAACTGGTTCGGGGGACCTAATCCATCGAGAACCTTTATTTTTATAAAAAGAAACATAACTAACTAAAATTAAATCCGATTCCAATTCCGATTAAAATCTTACTTTCCATAATTAAATCCCAGCATATTTAATTGTTAAAAATTAATTAAATTCAAAGATTTTGCTTCACTGAATTTTGAAATAATTCCAATTAAATTTATGTGGTGTTACATACTTCCCCACTAGCTCAAAAAATTCGTCCTTAAAATTCAACGAAGCGTAAATGCGCAAAATAAAAATAAGTCTCATTTGTGCCTACCCACAAATACCACGATTAGGCGCCCATACACCCAATCCTAGCCGTTCTTATCCCATTATCAAAATAGAGTGTATATATATATATATATATATATATATATATATATATATATATATATATATACGCATAACTATGAAAATAACGACGTATCATGCTCTCTCACGAATCACCACTCGATTCTATCTCCAGAAGTCACGAAAATGCTAAAGTTCTCAAATTAATTGACATCATCAAAATTGATACTTACAATACCTAACATCTGCACTAACAATCTCCAAAATAACTATAGTCTTCAAAAATCAAATCTAAAGATACTCACATCAAGATTACTAGTTCCAACCTCAAGTCCTACAATATCCTTAACACAGAACATCCTATCCGCAAAAACACAGCTAATACGTATGATAGACCCAATACCTTAAGGAATACGAATTAACAAAGGGAATCAAGGATCGGTAATGCATAAGCTAAATGGACTCACCACCTGTCAGACCTAATACCATTCTATGATACCATCTGTAACACCCCGTGCATATAATAACCCCCATTTTCTCACGTAAAGACTGGTCAGGCACGATACGCCGAAGATGGGGCTTGTCAATCAATTAATATCATTCTCATCACAACGTAATATAAATATTGTTATTTTAAAGGCCAATACCTTAAAATTTTTGAATATTTCGCTGACAATATTTAAACTCAAACCAACAACAACTAAATAATAATAAATCCAACAACAAGTAATAATCACAACTCCAACATAATGTAAATAAATAAATCTCGAGTTTATGCCCTTACAACTGTTTTGAAATAAAATAACTAAACTTTGGCAGAAAAGCACCTAGGCTAGAGTTAATAAATCTAAAAATTGATAGATACGAGATATCGCAAGGCTAGTGCAACAATAGTCCGGTATTCCTGTCTAGAAACAACATGGCGAAAAATATTTAAATTTGGGTTAGATCCCGATGTGTGCAAGAATTAACTTAATTAACTTATGATGCAATAGTAAAGTCGATGCAAAATAAATATCCCCCCCTTCATCACTCACATGTATTTAACACCTCACCCCTCATCTAAGTGTGATATTTTTTGCATCCCATTACGTCCCAAATAATGCTTATGACATCGTCTCAAATTTGTAAGATGGATATATCGATAATTATATATTTAAATGTAATCACTACACTTAATTTCCAGCATCTGTTTATCACAATCTCATAAGTTTCATATATAAGGCATAAACATCTATTATTCTTTATAAGATCAAAGTATAATTGTTGTCCACATTCTTAGACAATTTAATTTATTCCATTCAAGTCTAGATAATTATCCATATATGTCCCTTCATATATTTAACACACAAAGGCATCTACCATTGGTGTCTAATTCGTCCTCTATCGGCAAGTTCGGAGGAATCCCTTATTCTAAGTAGACATCACAAAACACACATAAATTGGGGGCGGTCCCTAAGTAGGACTGTACATGACCCATACCCAGCAGTGACACATGAAGGGTCAGCGTCAACACCTATCTATCATAAATGGCGCCTCCACGTAGTACCTATATGACCTACACATCGTCAAGCCCACATGTGCCGAAGTGTGGTACCCAGTTCGAACGCGCGAACCTCCGAGGCGATAGGACAACCCACGAATATTGGTAAGTCCACACAATCACATAATAGTACATATTATTATCCCATATAATATGTATAGGTAATTACTATATAATTACCATAAAAATCCCAACTAAAGTCCACAACATTTTTCATTTATTAATAATTTACCATCAAATAAATTATTAATTCCATTCCATAAGATAATTACTTAACCATCTAGTTAATTGTAATTTTCGTTACTTAATGTGGGTACATTATTTTTTTAATAAATTCTTTATTTTCCCAAACGCGGTTCAACTCACTCACCTGGATTCATAAAATACTCACAACCAAAACCCCGTGCCCAATACCCTCTTTAATATTATTATTCCTCATTAATATTATTGTTCCTAAAACTTCCATTTAACTTTCCTCCAATTTAAATTCCTCTTTTTTAACTCATATGTTATAAACAAAGTCCTTTTACTCTTATAAAGTAGACCCGAAACCCATCCAAGTGTGACAACCCGCTTAAAATAATAATGGGTGGCCAACCCTATACTAAAATAATCAGGAATCTCAAGTGGATCATTCTCTGCAACTACTGACGATCCTAATAATAAACACATCTAACCACCCATTACTACTAAAAGAGGGTGTCAAAAATTTAAAACTTTTTATTTAACACCAATTAAAACCAACCATGCAACCATTAACCAATAACATAACATCTAAATATGTTAAGAGACACACACATGCTCAAAATAATGAATAAAAGAGTACAACACAATGTACAAAGTAAAATACCCGAATATGCTGTCAGGTCACAGACAATACAAAAATCTGAGAAGAAAAAAAATTAAAAGTGCTACTCTACATCCCTTGGGTATAAACCCCATAAACGAACTGAATCCTAATTTAGATACACAAAAGATAGGAATCGACTAATTCAAAATGCTACAATAGTCCGCTACTGCCACAGATCCACGAATACACTAGATGCATAACAACGATGGCGTCCTTGCGGAGGAACATATGGGTACATAGCCGAAGAAAATATAAACGGGTCAGAGACCGAGGTGAAAACATTTTATAGCAAGTGTATTAAAATGCATAATAATTATAAATGCATTATTACATGATTAAGGTGGAGTCGCACTCTCCATAAAAATCTAACTCACCTCTCAACTAAAGCACGCAACTAAACGTATGCACGCGATCTCCAAATAAATGCCCAAATCTATCTAGGCAAGTAAATCTACTTAAAACCCAATTGATACTCATCTAAATTCCATCTAATACATAACCCTTCAATTTCTAATATTATCGATCACAATATTTCGTTCACTTACTTAACATATAAAGTTTACATAAACATTCTCTTTACTCAAATTTCTCATATTCTAGTTATGCCATCAATATGCATATAATTATATATGAGTTATTGGCATCCAAGTGCTAAGGACTAAACTTATCCCAATTCTCAAAACTGCACCGCGTTTCGTGTGTGGGACGTCTCGCAAGTAAAATCCAAACAAGGAACCCCCCGATACACTACTCCTGGAAGTATTGATTATCAAGATTCATTATGCCCTTAATGCATGATGCATGTAACCCAAATTCTTATTACTCCATTAATTAATTTATTATTCCTAATTCTCAACAGTGCACGACGTTTCGTGCGTGGGACGTCTCGCAAAGATAAATCCAAACAAGGAACCCCCCCGATACACTACTCCTTGGCACTGTTGATCGTCGAGATAGACCATATATAAATATGAGCATTAAGGATTAACTTCTCCTCACTCCCAACATTACACTGCATTTCGTGCGTGGGACGTCTCGCAAGTGAAATCCGAACAAGGAACCCCCCCGATACACTACTCCTTGGCAATGTTGGTCATTGAGGTCCATTAATATATCAATACCCAAAGTACTAAGCACACCAGTAATATAATAACCATCCAAACAAGCTATAACTCGAGGATGCAGGTTCTCAATGCTATCATCTTCCAGGGCATCACTCATATATCATCCTGGGGACTAGCGGTCGATTACAATATCACCGACATCGCGGCCACACACACACACACCACGTCCGGGAAGCGGTTATAGTTCATAACCGGTCAACTGAGAACGACACATACCCTCAACTTCTCACCCCCAAAATATAATCACATAAATAAAATGGACGACTATGACCTGGGGAATATCCACACCCTGCTCCTCGAGCCAGGATACTCACCCTCATCGCGCAACTTCCCAATGATAGCAAGGAGGGGATATGCTTCACTTATATAGATATATCGTTCACATAAGATATACATACATCATCACATCACATAAATATATACCATCATATAAGGTATATATATCACACTATTTACATACTCATAGTACGCTATACATTATACTATTTCTCACTTGAGGTTCACACATCACTTCTATTTATATGAATTGTCTCTCAATTATATTTACGTTGAGGATATTATCTATATCCTAATGAACCTCGATCAACATTTCTCATTCATGTGAGACATCTCCGAAATTAATTAATGTTAAGGATATTTTCTATATCCGTATGCACATCAATCAGCATTTGTTATTCTCAATCCATAATATGGTTCAATTGTTCATATGAACCTTTAAAGTTATCCCCTTTTGGGGATTTGATTCTAAAATCCAATATCACTAAGTGCATTCTCACTCTTTCATATATTTCCATAATTATTTCCAAATATAAATCTCTATGGTAGTGGGCTTCCCCAATTGGTATATACGATATTATCTAATCGAAATTTCTCAAATTAAGTCCATATGACACCAACAATATTTCATGAAGGAAACTCCCTAAAAGTCTCCAAAACACACATCTCATAACTCCTATAGAGGTTCCCAATCGATAAACTCAAACAAAACGGAATGAAATTCTCCCTAGAAAAACATCCCCTAAGTTGCCCTGTTTCCGAATCGATTCGGGCCAAATTCGAATCGATTCGGCCCTGCGAATCGATTCGGGTCATAAGACCTGGGATTCTGTCTCAGACCGAATAGTTTCAGTTTGGGGACAAATCGATTCGGTCACTCAGACCTGGGCACCTGCAACTTTCCGAATCGATTCGGTAAGGGGCCGAATTGATTCGGCCTAGCAGAAGTCACGAAAATGGATACTTTTTCAAAGCCAAAAAATTCCCAAAAATAAAATATATCATCTTCTAACCATTTTTCTTCAACCCAAACATAATATTATCATCAAAACTCATTATATAATTCAACCCAACTATTTTTATACCCTCAAAATCATTTATACACTACAAATCTAAGATTTTCCCAAAAATTTAGGTTTTGACAATCTAAACCTAAAACCCATAAATTTGATCCACAAATCATTAAATAAATGGTACATAACAATTATTTAGCAAGTTTAATCACTTGCCTCAAGTTCGTAGGGTCTGATTCCTCCTCGAGATCACGTAATGGCCGAAAATCCCACTTTTCTCCTCTTTTTCTTCTTCTTTCCTTCTTCTCTCTATTTCTCTCTTTCTTTCTCTTTCTTTCTAAGGAAATTTGATCTCCCGTAGTCTTTTAAGACTTGTCTCCCAAGATACACACTGTAAATGACTCAGTAACTTTAATTCGATCCAAACGAACTTAAAATATTTTGAAACCTAAATAGACCCCAAGTACTGTCATTTCGACTTTATCGACCCTTCCGAAAACAACTACATCCTCAGAATTGCCATTCGAAATGCTTTCTAACAATTTCATATTTTGACCTCTAATGCCAATTTAATTATTCTCCAATAAAATAATATTTATTTGTCCCAAAAATGAATAAATTATCGTCTCTAAAATCTCGGGTTCTTACAGACTTTCCCACTTACAAAATTTCGTACTTGAAATTAAGCTAAGCCTAATACTCCAAAGCTCAACTAGTTCCTACTACGCTTATCCTCACTAACACTATACCCAAACCTCTAACTTCCTACGACGAATTATTTTAATTTATTATAAAACCAATTATAACTACTAGGGCGCCCATACACCCTTTATTCGATCTTTACTCGTATAAACATGATTAGGCTTCACTTGCCCCCAAAAGTTCCATAATTATAAAGATACATAAATTATACTAGCATATTAATAGTATAAAAATTTTGAATGGTCCAAAGAAATAACTCCTCTCAATTCCTGACATTCTCCACTTTCATGAAGGGGAGGTCTTGCAAGCAAAATCCAAACAAGGAACCCTACCAATACACTAAAATGTAGCGACGTTGGGGATTGAGAGTTTGTTAGATCCGGACTAGAGTTTAAAAATATTTTTATGGAAATCATTTTGATAAGGCCCAAAGGCCTATAAAAAGTTTGATTTTGAAAACAGTTTATTTTAAAAACGGTTTATGTCTTTAGTTAAATATATAAAATACCTTATGCCCATAACACAAGGTCTTAACAATCGTCATCCACATAACAACATACAGCTCATAAAAATTAGCATGATTATTAGCTAAAATTTCCTGCCCCTCAATAATTCACAAAATTCTGAACTCTTTTCAGAAATAATCTCTCTCATCATATTAATATATATTGCCATTCATTAGGCTCTTCCATAACTGGAATACAAGAATTATATAAGTCTAACATGACTATATAAAAATAAGTAGCTTTATCATTACTACTCGATACACAATACAATTCTTACATTCATAACAAGATTATAGATCTCTTTGAGCACATCACAAAATAATCTAATCTCTCAAAAGATAATAACATAAGAACCTCACTTTCTCAAGATTCCCTTTCGGGTCATTCCATACATAATAGGGTTATAGCACTACCCTCTCATAACTATCTCCCATACGATATTCCTGAAACTTCATATAGTAATAATCCTATTCACAAAGGAAAAATAACTTACATCATCCCTCTCTAGTCCAATTTCCTCTCCTCGTCATTGGGCTCACTCACAAAGTCCCCTGGCCTAAAATGACCTCGAATCTGCTGTAAGGGTTGCACTTCCAAAACTTCATCAAAACGTGGTCCTTTACCTCTATTAGGACAATTTCTCTTTTTATGATGAATTTCCTTACAAAAGAAACATCTACCCACAAATCCTCTCGCCCCACCTTGAGGAACAAAACGCCGTTGTGACTCTCTATAGTCCGAATTATATCCACTGGCATTATTGGCATTCTCTTCGCCAAACCTACTTGATGAACCCAAATCTCTAAATATCTTACCCCCTTGTAAACTAAGACGATATTAATGACACTTTAACAGTGCCGCATTCACTACCTCGATGAAAGTCTCTAACGCTGGGCTCTCTAACAAATGCTTCCGAATTATCCAATCTAACCCTCACATGAACTTAGATATATTCTCCTCTTCCGTATTTACCTCATCAGGTACTAATTTCAACCATCGAGTAAATTATTCTTCATATTCTACCACCGTTCTATTACCTTAAAAAACATCCATCAGTTTCTGCCTATTTTCCTTCTAAATCGGGGAAGGAAAATACCTTCGGTCAAAGAGTTGCCAATAATCTGTTATCGACAAAGTATCTCTCTGTTCTGACGTGGTGACAGACTCCCACCATTAAAGAGCTTCCCCCGTTAACTTAAAGGTAGCTAAAAATTGCTTCTGCACCTCACTACCCTCAACCATACGGAAGTGCCTTTGTATACTATTCTTCCATCGACTTGCAGCCATTGCATCAACTCCCCCCGAAAACTCTGGAGGATGCCCCTTACTAAAATCTTCTCTCACTTTTTCCCACAAAGACGGTCCTGAATGGGTTTGGGCATTTTGAATGGCAGGTTGCTGCGCCATCGTAAAAATGGAAGTAGTTACTGCTCGTGCCACAATATTGGCAACTTCATCCGTAGTCATGTTCCTTTGAGACATTTGGGGTTCCACACTCTCATCCCCATCATTTGCCCTGACTGAACGACCTCTCTTCGGTGGCATCTGAAACAAGAAAAATTGTATCAAAACGCCTTTCAAATATTTTCTCATCACAGAAGAAATATGGACGTGTGAACACAACAGTCCTAATAATAATGCTCTACATCAAGAATGCTTACGGAAGATCGCAGTAACCCACACATATCCTAAAGACACTGAAACCTGATGCTCTGATACCACCTATGACAACCCGTTTAAAATAATAACGGGTGGCCATCCCTATACTAAAATAATCAGGAATCTCAAGTGGATCATTCTCTGTATCTACTGATGATCCTAACAATAAACACAGCTAACCACCCATTACTACTAAAAGAGGGTGTCAAAAATTTAAAACTTTTTATTTAACACCAATCAAAACCAACCATGCAACCATTAACCAACAACATAACATCTAAATATGATAAGATACACACACATGCTCAAAATAATGAATAAAAGAGTACAACATAATGTACAAAGTAAAATAACCGAATATGCTGTCGGGTCACAGACAATAGAAAAATTTGAGAAGGAAAAAAATAAAAGTGCTACTCTACATCCCTTCGGTATAAACCCGATAAACAAATTGAATCCTAATCTAGATACACAAAATTTAGGAATGGACTAATTCAAAATGCTGCAACAGTCCGCTACTACCACAGATCCACGAATACACTGGATGGATAACAACGATGGCGTCCTTGCGGAGGAACACCTAAAATAATACAATATGGGTACATAGCAGGAGAAAATATAAACAGGTCAGAGCCCGAGGTGAATTTTTTTTATAGCAAGTGTATTAAAATGCATAATAATTATAAATGCATTATTACATGATTAAGGTGGAGTCGCACTCTCGATAAAAATTCAACTCACCTCTCAACTAAAGCGGGAAACTAAACGTATGCAGGTGATCTCCAAATAAATGCCGAAATCTATCTAAGCAAGTAAATATACTTAAAACCAAATTGATACTCATCTAAATTCCATCTAATATATAACACTTCAATTTCTAATATTATTGATCACAATATTTCGTTCACTTACTTAACATATAAAGTTTACATAAACATTCTCTTTACTCGAATTTCTCATATTCTAGTTATGCCATCAATATGCATAAAATTATGTATGAGTTATTAGCATCCAAGTGCTAAGGACTAAACTTATCCAATTCTCAATACTGCACTGCGTTTCGTGCGTGGGACGTCTCGCAAGTGAAATCCAAATAAGGAGCCCCCCGATACACTACTCCTGGCAGTATTGATTATCAAGATTCATTATACCCTCAATGCATTATGCATGTAACCCAAATTCTTATTACTCCATTAATTAATTTATTATTCCCAATTTTTAACAGTG
This sequence comes from Sambucus nigra, assembly GCA_949130495.1. Classification (NCBI taxonomy): domain Eukaryota; kingdom Viridiplantae; phylum Streptophyta; class Magnoliopsida; order Dipsacales; family Adoxaceae; genus Sambucus; species Sambucus nigra. The sequence goes on from OX422217.1 coordinate 36,816,629, forward strand.
CACGACATTTCGTGCATGGGACGTCTCGCAAAGATAAATCCAAACAAGGAACCCCCCCGATACACTACTCCTTGGCAATGTCGATCGTCGATATAGACTATATATAAATATTAGCATTAAGGACTAACTTCTCCTCACTCCCAACATTACACTGCGTGTCGTGTGTGGGACGTCTCGCAAGGAAAATCCAAACAAGGAACCCCCTGATACACTACTCCTTGGCAATGTTGGTCGTTGAGGTCCATTAATCCCTCAATACCCAAAGTACTAAGCACACCAGTAATATAATAACCATCCAAACGAGCTATAACTCGAGGATGCAGGTTCTCAATGCTATCATCTTTTAGGGCATCACTCATATATCATCCTGGGGACCAGCGGTCGGACTCAATATCACCGACATCGCGGCCACACACACACACACCACGTCCGGGAAGCGGTCATAGTTCCTAACCGGTCAAGTGAGAACAACACATACCCTCGACTTCTCACCCCCAAAATATAATCACATAAATAAAATGGACGACTATGGCCTGGGGAATATCAACACCCTTATCCTCGATCCAAGATGCTCACCCTCATTGCGCAACTTCCCAATGATAGCAATGAGGGGGTATGCTTCACTTATATAGATTTATCGTTCACATAATATATACATACATTATCACATCACATAAATATATACCATCATATAAGGTATATATATCACACTGTTTACATACTCATAGTATGCTCTTAGGCGTAGCTTAAATAGTAACATTATTTAGTATATTTCTCTCTCGATATACTAATCATCAATAACTCACATACCTTCCCCACTTAGTATACACTATACTATTTCTCACTTGAAGTTCACACATCAGTTCTATTTATATGAATTGTCTCTCAATTCTATTTACGTTGAGGATATTCTCTGTATCCTAATGCACCTCGATCAGCATTTCTCATTCATGTGAGACATCTCCCAAATTAATTTACGTTAAGGATGTTTTCTATATCCGTATGCACATCAATCAGTATTTGTTATTCTCAATCCATAATATGGTTCAATTGCTCATATGAACCTTAAAAGTTATCCCCTTTTGGGGATTTGATTCTAAAATCCAATATCACTAAGCGCATTCTCACTCTTTCATATATTTCCATAATTATTTCCAAATAGAAATCTCAATGGTAGCGGGCTTCCCCACTTAGTATATACGATATTCTCTAATCAGTATTTCTCCAATTAAGTCCATATGACCCAAATAATATTTCATGAGGGAAACTCCCTAAAAGTCTCCAAAACACACTTCTCATAAGTCCTATAGAGGTTCCCATCGATAACCTCAAACAAAATGGAATGAAATTCTCCCTAAAAAAACATCCGAAAGTTGCCCTGTTTTCGAATCGATTCGGGCCAAATCCGAATCGATTCGGCCCTGCGAATCGATTCGGCCTCCAAGGCGAATCGATTCGGGTCATAAGACCTGGGATTCTATCTCAGGCCGAATCGATTCGAGTTGGGGCCGAATCGATTCGGTCACTCAGACCTGGGTACCTGCAACTTTTCGAATCGATTCGGTAAGGGGCCGAATCGATTCGGCCTAGCAGAAGTCACGAAAATGGCTACTTTTTCAAAGCCAAAAATTCCCAAAAATCATATATATTATCTTCTAACCATTTTTCTTTTTACCCAAACATAATATTATCGTCAAAACTCATTATATAATTCAACCCAACTAATTTTATACCCTCAAAATCATTTATACACTACAAATCTAAGATTTTCCCAAAAATTTAGGTTTTGACAAACTAAACCTAAAACCCATAAATTTGATCCACAATTCATGAAATAAATGGTACACAACAATTATTTAGCAAGTTTAATCACTTGCCTCAAGTTCGTAGGGTCTGATTCCTCCTCGAGATCGCGTAATGGCCGGAAATCCCACTTTTCTCCTCTTTTTCTTCTTCTTTCCTTCTTCTCTCTATTTCTCTATTTCTTTCTCTTTCTTTCTAAGGAGATTTGATCTCCTGTAGGCTTTTAAGCCTTGCCTCCCAAGATACACACTTTAAATGACTCGGTAACTTTAATTCGAGCCAAATGAACTTAAAATATTTCGAAACCTAAATAGACCCCAAGTACAGTCATTTCGACTTTCTCGGCCCTTTCGGAAACAACTAAACCCTCAGAATTGCCATTCAAAACACTTTCTAACAACTTCGAATTTTGACCTCAAATGCCAATTTAATTATTCTCTAATAAAATAATATTTATTTCTCCCAAATATGAATAAATTATCGTCTCTAAAATCTCGGGTTGTTACACCAAGTCAGTAACCTAAAGCCTAACCAAATCAGTAAAGGAACGGAGTGTCAGAAAACACTACATGTCGCTCGAACGAGTTTGGGGCTCGTTCGCGTGACATGATATGTCAATCGAATGACCCGTAACCTTGTTCGAACGACCCCTTTGTCCTTTAATCTCACGCTTTCACCTAATTTTCTTTCGTAAATTCAACCTATTTCCCAGATCTGTATACAAACCCAGAAATACTTATGCAATTAAGCCAATTTTTACATCCACTAGTCGCCCAAAATTTCATATATTTAAACTCACAATTTTATCTCCATTCAAGCCTTAAACACTTAAGATGTTTTTTCAACTTTCAACCATTAATTAATTTACCATAAGAGACATTTATGATGAATCTACACCAAATTTTAATCTATGATTTAACAGTGACATCCTCTATATCAATTAATCAAGATCCCCAATTTAATTATAAAAACCCTAAGGAATCTATCATCGATTTTTAGATTTACGATACCTAAATTTTTGGGAAATTTTCTAAAAAAAAATCAGTCCTCTACATGTATTATTCATCATCAAATCAATCATATACAAACCTAAATCCGAGAAATTTCAGGGGTCATTACACGCATCAAGAAATATATTGAAAAGAATAAATAAAGAAAGAGAATTTTTGTCTTAAAGATTCGTAGAAGAAAGTCCTTGAATTTCCTTTCATTCCTTGCCTCTTTTCATCCCTTTTCTCTCCTATTCTCTCTTGATAACAGTCACGTTTAGGTTTTCTGAATAATAGTGGGGAAGTGGTTTACCCCCACTTAAACACTAATTAAACCTAGATCACGAGTTGGGCATAAAATCCAACTTTTGGACCCCCAAATGGGCCTGAACCCATATCCCAATTAGACCCAAAACTCCCCAACTAATATACCTATGACCTGACACTACTAGAAAAATACCCTTTTATGACAATTTTAAAATTCAATTTTATGATTGTTTTAATTAAACTTTAATAATAAATATGATTCTTTCAAAATTATGACCATTTTCATTTAAACAAATAATTATCACCCGTGTATATTTATTGGGTCATATTAATATGATATGTTATGACAGTAATATTTTAACTGTCATACAATATATTTATATTTTATGACAATTTTATATACATGGTAATATTAAATATAATTTATAAAATTAATATTTTTTAATATTTTTTTTAATTATTTACGACCCATTTTAAGAAAAAAATATCAATGGGGAGAACAAATTTGGACAGAAAGAAGCTTAACAATCTCAAATTTGGGAGATACCCACTTCTCCCCAACTCTATATTTACGATCATCATGGAGTCGTCTCCCTTATTCCACAACAACTTCATCCCATATCCCACAACAACCGCATCCCACCCTTCTTCTACCTGCATCCCACCCCTCTTCTTCACGCATCCCACCCTCTTCTTCAACCCACACACCCTCTGCACAGCTGTTTCCACCCACGTCAACTTGAAAATTTTGTTTTACCTTTCTTCTATCTTGAGAATCAATTAAATAAAGAGGTAGGTAGGTGTTGTATTTAGTGTTGTTACAATTATGTTTTTATTGAAATTTAATAATTTGGTTGCATTACAATCTCTAACAAAATTTATCATACTATGTGGTTGAATTGTTAGTTGTTTCTGCTTGCGGGAGTGCTCGTTGTTGCAACTTGATTGAGGACTCATGGTGGTCGGATTTATTGTTTCTCAAGTTTATTGAGGTAATTTTGAATTCACATATGTTAGTCATATTTATTTTTAGGTAACAATATACACTTCTATTTCCTACTCGCCAATAGCCCCGCATGATGCCTATGAACTTATAGTTTCGTTCTACAATGCGACACAGTTAACTTTATAATATACTAGTGTTCGTCTTTTTGCAAAAATAATATACTTCTACCGGATGACATTATTTAAGTTAATCATATACATTTAGAATAGTTTGGACCCTTTCAAAGTAGTAAAATTTTCATATACTTTGTATTTAGATTTTTTATTACAATGTCATTCTATAATTTTCAATTTTTTACACTGAAATTGTAAATTACAAAAAGTTTTTCCAACAAAAGAATCAACATTAAATTTATATATAAATAATTCATCAATGTACAAATAGTGAGGCAATTAAAAAATACCAAATTATTCTCTAGTCACAAATTAATTTTAGGGAGTAATAGATTATTACATTAATCATAAAAAAATTTCAATGCATACAATTCTATAATTGGACATGAATGATGATGAGCGTTGTTTCAAAATATATAATGACAAAAGTTTAAAAATAATAATATAAAAGTAAACGTACAACAAATATCTCGAACACCACTATTTTTTTCTCTTTGTCTGTATGGGACGTTCAGGGGATTTGTTGTTTTATGTTAATTTTTCATCATCTAATCCACAACTTAACTTGCAACTCATGAAGGAGATAAAAAAAACTTTATAGATTTTAATTGTTAATAGATTAATTTTTAAGGGTAAATTTGCAAATATTCAAACCTATGAGCTATTATCTCGATTGAGTTAAAGTTCTTCAACTATCAGGAAAGTTAATTTTAGGACATGGACACATGGGTTATTCATGTACTTTGTATGTCATATTTATTCTCTAGAACTTGGATATCCGAACTAATTTTGGTGTGTTATCTATATTTCATGCTTTATTAAATGAATTTGGCTGGCTTGATAATACGAACTTCGCTAACACGTTTTAAAATAATTTGGCCGCATAATTAATTCCACAAAATCTTATTTAGTATAAAAAAATTTAAATCTAAACACAAACACAATCAAGCACTTAATTTTACTATGAAAATTTTAATCTCTTCATCACCGTCTCTCTCCTTTGGGTCCAATGGTTCTGCAACATGCAACAACTAAGCACAATGAAGAATTAGGGTATAAATATGCAACAATATTGTTCAATGTTATTTTCTGAACTAAAAAGAGTAGTTCAATTATATGCTAAAAAAACATGTAAAGTTATTGTGCTTTTTAGCAAAAAAGTCCTTTATTTTCCTTTTTTGATTATGTTAACATGATATAAAGAAAGTGTGCAATTGTTTAAAATGTGTTTTCCAAACCATGCATAAAAGAAATAGCCGAGTTAAAAAAAATTATAGACGAAAAGAAAAACATTTGCACTTGTGAATTGAAAAATGAGAACGAAATATAAAATTTCCATTCTTACCATTCTGAGGCTTTCCTAATGGTGGCTTGAGGATAGCATTGACTCCGTTGATTCTTGGTCAGTGATGGCTTGAGGTGGAGTTTCTCACAATGATCCCCATCGGTGGTAGCGGCACACCCCATGTTATTTGAGATAAGACCCTTTAACCTGTAAAATACACCATGTTATTCGAAATTAAAAGGAGATTAAAGTCATGTCTAAGATGAAACATTAATAAAGATTGTAAAGGTGTATCAAAGTGTAAAAATAATGTCGATTACGTTAAAAAGAAAACTTTTTAAAAGATGATATGTTTGAACCTGAGTAATTATTGGCGTTGACACAATCCATGTAAAACTAACAAATTTAATTCAATACACGTGTAAACTAAGAAATTAAGCCCCCATGTTTCAAAGTCAAGGCCGATAACGCGATAATACGACTGAGTTGACTTGGTATCCGTACCCACAGATCCGATTTTGAGTTATGAGTCGGTAATTTCTCAGTAGTATCGGCTCATATCGGCGATATTACGGCAGTATCGTCTCATATCGGTGATATCACAGTAGTATCTACCTATATCGGTGATATATCGACCGAGATGGTATAAGTTACTAAGCATCGATATCTCTATCTCAACTTCTAACTCACTAAATTGAGCCTTGATTTGCATCCATGTCATGATCGAAGCATTCGCTTTCATTTCGGTACGGGATATATAATGTTTCGTGGTCGCCAATAGGTTTTTTTGGTTAAGCCTCTCATTTCTTTTCATATAGTGTTACAAAAGGGGTTATCTCCCATTTAACCTTCTTTTTTTATATTTACTTAATTTGTATTGAAATGCATCATTATTCATATGTCCTTAAAGTATATATATATATATATATATATATATATAATCCTTAACTAATAATAGGTATTGTTATAACATTCACGAAGAATACATTACTAAATATATAATCATTTAGACAATGTTATGCATATTAAATGATGATTTAGTATAAATAATTAGACAATGTTATGCATGCTAAATGGTAATTTTGTACTTGTCTAATTTATCCATACTTTTATTCTTATTTTTCTAATGTTTTCTGTATTTTTTTTTTAAATTAGTTATCTAAATAGTGTATAGTTGCGTATCGCCCGATACCGAAACCGATACCAATACCCACTGTTCTAAAAAACCCTCCTAGGCTCCGCCTAGGCACGTCTAGGCTTGAGGCTTGGGAGAAATGCCCCGCCTTAAGATCTTGACGCCTTATGCTTGGTAAAACCCTTAAGGCGTACTTTTTCTCTAAAAACAACAATGCTTTAGTGAAACGATATCGGCTTTTAAAGATTTTTTTGCAAACCGGACCATTATCTCATCCAAAATAATCAAATAGTATTTTTATTTGCAAATATTCAGACATATTTTTATGATATGTACAATTTTAGTATTTTAATAGCCTTGTTATGGTTAAAAAATATTAAAATATATTAAAAAGACCTAAACGCCTTTTCACAGCTTTTTACGCCAAGGCCCACCTAGGCTTCTAAGGCTTAAGGCTTGGTCTCCACGCCTCGATCACGCCCCGCGTTTTTTAGAACCTTGCCAATACCGATACCGATACCGAGTTAAAAATTGAGGGTCCGAGTCATAGACCAATACCGCGACTTTGAACCATGTAAGTCCCTGAATTGACGTTGACACAATCTTGTCATATACGAATAACAAAGGTTCTACTTATAGACTCAAATTCATTGAGAGCGTCAAACTAATGATAAAACACTAAAAAAAACTAACATGTTGAGGGTGTTTTAATACTCGTATACCTTGGTCAAATGCATTGGCTATCAAAGAATAAACCACGTCTTGTAGGCCCATTAGAGGAAGCTACAGGAAGCAATCCATATCCCCTCTTATTGGACAATATTAAACTTTATTAGCAAAATATGGAAAATGCGTGAAGTAAACTGATCAAATAAACTCAAATTTTTATTATTTTCATTTTATGGTTGGCTCCAGAGCTCATTTATAATGAGCATTGAAATATGTCGAAATGATCTAGCATTTATAGTAAATGCAATCAACATTATCAGATTTCCAAGTGTTTTCAGTAGCATTATCTATTTTGTAATAATTTAGATTTAACTAGGTATAAACTCGCGCGATGCGTGGGCCATACTATTCTCATCGCCGTTTTGTAAAAATTATACTTATACATTTGAAAAACATGATTATTTCATGGCTCTCAATTTTACAAATTATGCTTCATGTTCCCTTGTCTTATCTCTTTGTTTATTATATCGACTTTGGTGTTCCGGGGGAAATGGATGCGCTTTCGCTATCGTCTTGGTTTTTGGTATTGGGAGACTTTGTGTATATCTTGATTAGACGTCTACAGATGGCTCTGTTTTTCTTGGGGTGCAAATCAAGTGGCGGAAACTTCTTGTTCTTGTAGACTTCCCCGAGGGCAGTCTTATGTTTCTTGAAATCACAGTTAACACCTGGGCAATTGACAACCTCGCCACTTTTCTGTTTCCAAAGAAAAATAATTCTTGACCTTAGATCATATAATGAGATAGACATCATTCCAATATCAAATGAATTGTAATTCTAATAAAACTCAAGCATGTAGATAGAGGAAATCACAATCTTTTGAGTGTGAGTGTGCATCGGTAGGCCCCCATTTGTCGTATTAGTACTATCTAGGACATCACAAATTATGTAAAATATGACATTAGTAATTTTTATTCAGATTAACCACTAATAAAAGAATAATGCAATTACTCTCATGATTACAGTAATGCTATAAGGTGTTCTTAATATTGATCGTAGTGTACATTAAACAATTATGAATATTGGAACAAAAGTCAGCAACGGATTCTAACGGAAGACTAAAAATTAGTGAACTAAGTAGGATATTATCATTTTGGATAATAAAAAAATGAGTAAAATTGAACAGTGGGTGCATCTGTTTTTTTGTTTCTAGAATTTAAGTCCCAAACTTGAACTCTAAAATCTAAATTTGAAAACGGAATTCTGTATCAAATAAAATTGCCTATACAAAATTGCCTGTTTTTGTCAGATCATAATACATAGATGTTATATAAAACTCTTATTTTTCACTTATTTTGGTTGAATAAAATGCTTATATGAAGTTTCTATTTTCACCTCTTGAGATTTTTATTTAGTATTTGTTAATGCTTCTTAATGCTAACTAAGAGGAGGGTCACCTTATTTAATACAAAAGATGTCCACCTTCTTATTTGGCATAATATCACTATTTTATTATTTGGCATCAATACGCGGGACACAATTGAGTCTACAACATGTAACAAAGTAGCGGTAAAACTTTAAACTATAGACACAGTACTTAGAATCACCTTCTAGCTCGCATCAGGGTAGCTATTGCAGCCCTTCTATGCAACTCGCGTCTCACGTTTATTCTCATATTACTTCTATTGCAACCATTATACCTTGCATCAAGGTTGCTGATGTCAATCCAATTTTATCCATAACAGTATTCTAGCTTGCATCAGGGCTGCTAAGGGAACTCTCATTTCTAAATAGGGATTTAACGCTTAGTAAGTAATTTGGAAGGTGGTTTCACAATTAATGTAAAGTCCCATAATGCTTATTTATAGCGTTGTTGTTTGGGACAATCTATTAAGTATTGGGTTTGACTATTAACTATATTACTATTAGTGTTATTCTATATGAGGTGATCTTGCCATGTTTTTTTCTTCTTATTTCCTTATAAGAGAAATTATTCACTCTAACATCACGATTTTCTTTATCTTTTGACTAAACATATACCTGTAATTTTTAGTTAATATTTCCTTTTATTCAGGACAACTTGCATTTTATTGATCTGCCAAACTGGCTTAGTTTCTATTATTTTTAATGGGTTGCCTTTTAATACTTAATTAATGTATCACAATATAACTATTTATTATCTCTCTTGGATGTGAGTAGGTGCGCTTTGAAATCACATTCTATTTACGATGGATAGATCTTGGATTTCCATGAGTAGATTGTCAGATGAATATGAAGAAGGGATTAAGGATGTTTTTAGAGTTGCTGAAGCACATGCAAAATGGAGTAATTTCATCCCATGACCATTTTCTAAATGTGGGAATGGATGTAAGTTGAGTCTAAAAGTGGTTAAAATCATTTATATGCGAATGGTTTTGATAAAACGTATCATACACGGATATGGCATGGAGAAGTTGCTAAAAGTGTCGTCCCACCTATTGACTGACACATGTGATCCAAACCTTCAAGATTACGTGATGGAGACTCCATATGATCTTGAAAACAATGGAGATGGTTCAAGATAAACAGGAGGATTTTATGGGGGATCCTGAAAGATTTGCAAAGTTACTTCACGATGCTCAGAAGCTTTTTATATAGGGGTTGTAAAAAGTTTACTAAATTATCAGCTTTGGTAAATATTTTCAACTTGAAAGAAAGGAGTGGGTTGACCGATACAAGCTTTTCGAAGTTATTGGAATTATTAGGAAAAATGCTTCCATAAGATAATGAATTGCCTATAACTACGAAAAAGGTTATTCAAACATTATCAATTATTGGAATGGGATATGAAAAAATACATGTGTGTCCCAATGATTGCATACTTAATAGGACAGTACACCGAAACTACTATATCCCCTACATGCGGAACTTCAAGGTATAAGTTAAGGAAGAATACAACTGAGGCAAAGGTGGGTGTGCCTGAAAAAGTGTTGTGGTATTTTCGCCTATTACACGACTTAAACGATGGTACTAATTTGTTCATACATCAAAATATTTGACATGTCATGCAGATGAAAGAGAAATTGTTGGTAAATTGCGTCACCCCACATATTCTATAACATGGAAGTTGGTAGACAAGAAATGGCCAGAGTTTGGGAAGGAAGCAAGAGACCTTCGATTAGCACTTTCAGCTGATGGGATTAACCCACATAGTTCTCTTAGCAGTAGCTATAGTTATTGGCCATTTATGTTGAGGATCTACAATTTTCATTCTTCGTTGAGCACAAAGAGAAAAATTTTGATGCTAACAATGTTGATATCTGGTCCACGACAACCAGGCAAGGATATTGATGTTTACTTGGCACCATTAATTGAAGATTTACAAACTTTATGGCGTGAAAGTGTTTAGGCTTATGATGCTTACCGACAAGAACCTTTTATGTTAAAGGTTATACTTTTGTGGACTATTAATGATATTCCTGCATATGGTAATTTGTACGATTGCGCTGTAAAGGGATATTATGCATGTCCAATTTGTCCGAAAGAAATCGATTCTATTAGATTAAAAAATTCTAATAAGAATAAATGTATGTCGCATAGAAGATTTCTCCCACATGACCATCCATTTCGAAAGAAAAAAAAGGCTTTCAATGGTCAAAAGGAGTTTCGAGTACAATCTGAACTGTTGAGTGGTGAACAAGTATTAAAGAAATTGGTAGAGATTAGGGAATCTTGGGAAAAATAGTTGGGATTAAAAAATACTGTAAAATAAAAGAGAAAGTGTAGTGAAGACCACATTGAAGGTAGTGCTTCCTCCAAAGATGATAATGATGATTTCGTATGTTGAAAGAATAAATCCATATTCTTTGAGCTTGAGTATTGGCAGAATTTGCTTACTTGACACAACTTGGACGTCATGCACATTGAGAAGAATATTTGAGACAGCATCATAGGGACCCTACTTAACATTCCTAGAAAAACAAAAGATGGAGTTAAGATTCATCTTGATCTTGTAGACATGGGAATCCGGGATGAATTGGCACCACAATATAATGTTAAACGCACTTATTTGCCACCAACTTTTTATACATTATCGAGGGAGGAGAAAATAAGGGTTTCTAAGGCCCTAAAATATGATTAGTAAGGTTAATTACATGAATAAGTATACGTTATGGGTTATAAGTTATAAATTGGTTATGTGTGTTAAACATGTTAATTATCATGTTTAGGGGATGCATGCTCATGTGATATGCAAGTGGTTTATATTAGATGCTAATCGAGCTTATAATCGGGGATAAAATGTTTAGAGAATATGATTAGTTATGTGGTTAAATGCATCATAAAATATATTTTTAATGCATTGTAATGTTTATAAAATTAAACTAGAGTGTCGGTGCGAAAGTGGTGATGTTTGGTCGCTAAATGTGAAAGTTATGAAATTTTGAGTAAATTATTACTCTTTTGTTCGAGACCAAATTAGGTGTACTAATTTTATTATTTTGGGAAAACAAAAATATGAAAGTTGTAGATATATGAATTAGGGTTGTAACACAATAAGAGGTGTGTAAAATGGAGGTTCGAACAAGAAGTTATACCGAAAGTACGAAACAAGGGAAAATCTGCCCATCCCTTAAGTGACATTTGTCTTATTAGCACACCATGTGCTATATTTTTATTGGTTAGACGGTGGGTGATGGTTTGGCCGACTTAAACATCTTAAAAAATACCCCTTTTGAGTCAATTAAGCCATGAAAAAGAGTTTTAGCAAAAGAGAGAGAGAGAGAGAGAGAGAGAGAGAGAAAACAAAGTTAAGGAAGAAATCCTTTGGAAAACTTCCATAAATGGAGGAATCCTCGTAAGGTAATTACTTCTTTATTAAAGTTGGTCACATGGATGAGTTATACACTTGGTATATTTTTGTTTCTGATTTGGTTAAATATTTTAATGATACCCATATTTCCAAATTGTGTTAAAACAAAGATGGTTTAAGAACATATGTAAGAACGCGTATTAGGATCGTAATTGTTAACTTTAAAAAGGCCAGATTTGAATCACCTTCTTGTGGAGCTTTTGATTGCATAAATTCATTTATATGATGTATGTGTGTAGTAAAACATTTTAGTATTTGTTTCCATGATTGGTAACCGATATAGACGTTATATATGCTTGAAAATGTAAAGTTACACTTCAATGTTCTATTCCGACGTAGTTGTACTAAAAATGGTATACATTATGGAATACTTATTGAAATTGAGTATTTCCAGTTGGAGATCAAAATAAACTCGTATATGTATAACTAATCCAAATATTATGTAAAAATACTATGAAATGAACCTTTGGTGATAGTTTGAAGTTCTGGCATAAAATCTGCCCCGAAGGAGTAAGTTTGCATGTCAAGTGTTTAACGTTTTGCTTGACATAGCAAATGAACCCTAAAAATTATGAAACACTGATTTTGTATTATTCAATGTGTTTATCGATATTGAGTGGAATATCATGAAAATTTATCATGTATAAAAAGTATGAAAATTCCTAGAAGTTGAAGTTGTGTCGCTGTTTTTCTTGAAAAACGATTTGGAAAAGGTTGTAATAAAATGGGCATAACTTTGTCTAGAAAATTCTTAAATTAATTCCATAAATTGTGTTAAAACCCTAATACATAGGGCGTTATATAAATATGAAGTAACATAGTATTTCCTCTTTAGTTATTTATGATTGACAAAATGATGTGATGTATTACTGGGTTTGATGTTAATATGTGTATTCAAATACTAACGACGTTGACTTGTTAGGTGGGGAAGCAGCTAATACTATCATACCATGGAAGTAGTTTTGGAATTAATCTTAGCACCAACTCCAAGGTGACTGACATGTCTTATTGTAAAAAAAGTGACTGTGTGATAATTGATTAAATTCGCAAATATCCAATTTAACCTTATTTAATTAGAGTTTATTTTTAAACATCCCCTAAACAAGCAACTACGTGTGTACGTGACTGTGTGATAATTGATTAAATTCGCAAATATCCAATTTAACCTTATTTAATTAGATTCTATTTTGAAACAGCCCCTAAACAAGAAACTACGTGTGTTCGTGTGTCAAACCATAAACAAATAAAGCATTCGACACAAATTTTAGGAAAAATACCCACAAGGCAAAACCTTTTATTTCATTATAATAAATAAATTGCAACTTACACGGATTACAATGAAATATAGTGACACACGAATACTCACATGCGTCGGTTGGTGTCGTCAACAATGAATCCACACGCACCGAACCCACATGGGCCACAATCCAATCAGCAAAGGAAGAACCGCACCACTCCTCAATGGCACGCAGCCATAAAAATTCGTAGAGACTCCCACAGTAATAACACGCAGCCCTCGATTGCAGAGATCTCCCAACAAAGATGAACAAAAGCAAAGTAGTGTTCTTGGGTTCCAAAATGATTAACAAAAGTATGGGAATGATGTGTGAATCAAAACATGATTTTTGGGGCTAAAAAATATGAAGACTTGAGCTAATAGTACTCTAAAAAATGTCTCTCTGAGTCTTAAAAAATAACTCCCTCGAAGTTGGCTTTTATAGGAAAACCAAAAGAGTTTTGAGTCGGTGGGACTCTTTGCAGCGCCAGGTACCCCGAACCGGTTTTCATGTATCCCGAATCGGTTCGCCCCCCGAACCGGTTCACTGTGTGCTTCGCGGTACCTCGTTGGTTTGGGGTTAAAACAAATAGCATTCTTCTAAGGAATTTTCTCCACCTTCAAAAGGTCATAACTCTTTCACCGTAGCTCGAATTGAGGTGTCGTTTCTTCCAATATCTACGTGGCGTCGAGATCTTCAACTTACCAGTTGACTAGACCTCTGGACTATGACTGTAAAATTACAAAAATTCCCTTAAACTTTCCTATTTTCCCTTTTTTCATTATTTTGACTTCTCTTACATACCACTTGCATAAAATCTCTAAAATCGCGGAACGTGAAGTCGTTGAGGCAGATGTCGAACACTTGATGGAGATATTGAATGCATGATTCTTAAAATTCGGATAGAAGCCGCCATGTGATATCGTAAAGTGACGTGCCAAATGTGTACGATATACACAAATGTAACATATCGGACTTGAGAAAAATATCCTTATAAATCAGCGCCTATGTCTATGTCGGTAAATACATAAAAATATCCAAATTATTATCATTCAAATGACCTATACAAATCTACCCTCCCATGAAATCCAAACTGGAAAGATACAAATGAATAAGACTTCATCATTTGTTCTTCAGATCTTCAAGATCTCAAATCTTTTATCATCAGGGTATGCAATCCAATGATCATCAATGTAGTACCTACACACATGAGATAAAGAAAAATACCAAGTGACGTATCGAGTTTGAAATGAGATAAACATAGATACCAATTTATGAGAAAATCATAAGTCAAATCTCAAAAACTCCCCCAAAATTCAAACTCCCCCATAAAATGATAATTCTTTCTCCCCCTTTTTATTATGTCCCCAAATAGACAAATGAGAAGAATAAATCAAACAAGTAAAGTCGGGGTGTCACCGTATTCATAACAAGGCATCAATCAAATGGAAAACGTGGTCTTGCAAAGAGATGCTAAAAAAAATCTTCACAAACTATTTTTTGAATTGTTCAAATATTTCATACAAAAATAAGATACTAAAAATCACACCACGGATTTAAACAAAAACAACCAAATCATGGAAATGGAATGTATGGGTGTGAACACATTCGATAGATAAATCAACTCAATCAATCATATGTGCACGATTTATACGTGTACTCCTAACGATTAAACATCAAAAACCTCCTTAGGTCTAAAAATTGTTGAATTTAGATGACACCGTCTTATGAAAATCAACAATTTAAAGTCAAAGTGATTTCCACCTCAATAACGTCCAAAACTATTTAGCGCTTTTTCAAGACTTTCAAGGACGTGCAAACCCATTTTAATTCTCCATCCAAACACCCTCATATATATTTTCTTTTATAGGTGTATAAACTAAATTCTCAAACTTTGGAGAATTGGTGCAAAAACCTAATTGGCCCATAATTGGCATGAATTTATTTTTATTGCCTTAAAAAAAATTCGGGCTCTTTTAAACCTCTTTGGACCTCGGATAATAAAAATTCCTCCATTTTTTAGGTCCAAGTTAAACGGTGTCTTAGTATTCGCAAAGGCAAAATGAACCTTTCGCAATCCTTCCCCATTTTCAAATAAAGCACAAAAACTCACAAACGACTCTCCCATGCACAACTTTTTATCAAGTTTTATAGTGATTGGTTCGTTTTAAGGACATGATTGAAGTGAAAACACCCAACCAACATGTGATAAAAATAAGCACAATAATCAAAAAAATCCGTGCACATGTGTAATAAAGGAAATCACGAGTCAAACATGTAAGAAGTAACACTTAATTACATCTTAATGACTCCAAACATTATAAAGCACATGGATGAATTGACCTATTGTCTCAAAACACTATCAAATAGTCACATGAAAAATGAAATGATGTTGTGACTCGGTCATCCTAAGTGTCCATCCATAAAAGGTACAAAACAAAATAGAGTTTTTTTTTGGATTTTCAAAAATTTTATCAAAATAAAATATTTTTGTATTTTTCAAAATTTTTCAAAAGCAAAAATTTATACAAAAAGTACATGTCATTACACTAGCAAATATATCATGAAACCATAACTAGTATATGACAAACATGCAAACACAATCATTTATATGATATGGCAAGAGAAGAATCATGTGCAAGAACACGAGAATCAACTTGTCTAAAATCTAGTGCCTTTAAAAGTGATTTCCTAATCCAAATAGATGTGAAATGTCGTGTGGGGGATTTAGGAATCAAGGGAACACTAGACATAAACTTCCATAAACATTTTCCAAGATCAAAACAAAAATGCCTAAGGTGACCTTTCTTACCACAGTATGAACATGTATAAACGGGTGGAACAACACCTATGGGTTGATATTTTCTAACATCCTTGAAATTGGTTGACCATCTAAAATAAATAATGGTTTTGGCTTTAGCATTAAAAGCATGAGAACAATATGTGCCATTACCATCACTATCAAACCTACTTGAATCATTTAAATCATTTTTCAACTTCAAAATATTTGATTCAAGAAACAAATTAGGCTCTTCCAAAGACAAAGATTTCCTTTTAAAATTGTCAACAATTCCTAAAAGGGTATCTCTCTCTCCCTCAATTAAAGCACACTTTTCCCTAAAAGCCTCTTCACGTGGCACAAATTCATTGACTAAAATATTTTTGTCCTCTTTGGCACAAAAACAAACCATCGAATTTTTACGGCCCTCCAATTCCTTCTCTAAAACAAGGACTCTCTCATCACTTTTCTTTTTGGAAATTTTCAAAGAATAAAAATCAATACACAAATTACCAAAGTGCTCACGACAAATATCACTTTGAGTTTGAAACGCTTGCAAATATTCAATCTTACTTTTAAAGAGAGAATTTTCTTTTTCCAAAACTTTAATTCTCTTGCAAAGTTTCAAATTCAAATTTTTAAAATTTTTAGCATGGTCATAAACTTTATCAAAAATAGGCTTCTCATTCAATAGGCGTTCCTTTGGAAAAATTGTGATTTTTCACAAAACTGATTTAAAAAAAAATCAATATCACACAATTTTACGAAAAATAGGAATACACAATAAATTAGCGTAACCGGCTCTGATACCAATTTGATGATGTGAGAAGTGAAATTGTATAAAAATAAATAAATCCTTCAAAAATCAGGATCACGCGATAAATTAGCGTAACCCGCTCTTATACCAATTTGTAAAAAATGTGGTTGTGTGATAATTGATTAAATTCACAAATATCCAATTTAACCTTATTTAATTAGAGTTTATTTTTAAACATCCCCTAAACAAGAAACTACGTGTGTGCGTGTGTCAAACCATAAACAAATAAAGCATGAGACACAAATTTCAGGAAAAATCCCCGCAGGGTAAAACCTTTTATTTCATTATAATAAGTAGATCACAACTTACACGGATTACCATGAAATACAGTGACACATGAATACCCGCAGGCGTTGGTCGGTGTCGTCAGTAATGAATTCACACGCAGCGAACCCACATGGACCACAATCCAATATGTAAAGGAAGAACTTCACCACTCCTCAATGGCACGCAGCCATAAAACTTCGTAGAGACTCCCTCGGCAATAACACGCAGTCCTCAGCTGCAGAGATCTCCCAACAAAGATGAACAAAAGAAAATTAGTGTTCTTGGGTTCCAAAAGGATTCACAAAAGTAAGGGAATGATGTGTGAATCAAAACATGATTTTTGGGGCTAAAAAATATGAAGACTTGAGCTAATAGAACTCTCAAAAACGTCTCTCTAAGTCTTAAAAAATAACTCCCCCGAAGTTGGCTTTTATAGGAAAACCAAAAGAGTTTTGAGTCGGTGGGAATCTTTGCAGCGCCAGGTACCCTGAACCGGTTCGACCCCCGAACCGGTTCACTGTGTGGTTCGCGGTACCTCGCTGGTTTGGGGTTAAAACAGACATCATCTTCTAAGGAATTTTCTCCGTCTTCAAAAGGTCATAACTCCTTCATCGTAGCTTGGATTGAGGTGCTATTTCTTCTAGTATCTTCATGGAGTCGATCTCTTCAACTTTTCAGTTGACTGAACCTCTGGACTATGACTATAAAATTACCAAAATGCCCTTGAACTTTCCTATATTACCGTTCTTTCATTTTTTTAACTTCTCTTGCGTACCACTTGCATAAAATCCCTAAAATCGTGGAACGTGAAGTCGTTGAGGCAGTTGTGGGACACTTGATAGAGATGTTGAATGCATGATTCTTATAATTCGGATAAAAGTTGTCATGTGATATTGTTAAGTGATGTGCCAAATGTAGCGGTGTACGACATACACAAATGTAACATATCGGACTTGAGAAAAATGTCCTTACACTTATGAAATATAGATGCTTATATGTTCATATGGAAGTGTGTAGTAAAATACATGTGTTAAAATGCCTATGGGAGTGATGTTGTATTTATAAAACATATGCATGTGATTAAAAATGTTAAGTTATGTTATATAATGATACGAACTGGCAGGTCCTTTATTTAATGTTAAGGACTTGTGGGACCCATGGGATGCAGCAGCCCCGTTAATCCAACTTAAAGGTTTATTGTACTCGGGCCTAATTGTGGGATTTGGTATCCCCCATTAATCGGGAGTTAATTGGACTGGCGGGTCCAGACTTGTGAGAGTTACACAATTCCTATCGGGTTATAACATTAGAATATATAAAAAAATGGTTATCTGAATTGGTTATATGTGTGGAATATGGTCATTTACTAAACTTGTGTTGCTTACACTCATGTAATGTTATGTTTCAGGTATGCCTATCGTTTGGAGTCCATTGCTAAGTTAGGAACTTAGAACGGGGGAGTGACGTATATCTAATATGGTTTGAATGTAAATAAGCTTTTTCTGCAAATGTTAAGCTAAGGATCTTGGGAATGTAATGTTGTATGGTACTTATTTGTTAATGTAAAGGTATTTATGTTTTCATCTACACATGCCTGTGAAAAAAAATCTTATGATATTTTTCCTGAGAGATTTAAAGTAAAGCATTGTTTAAGGGAATTTATCTCTAAATAAAAGTATGAGTTTAACTTAATTAAGTCGGGGTGCGACAACTTGGTATCAGAGCGTTGTTGTTAGGTTACTGGGCATGGTGAGAGGGTCTAGATTGGCAGTGGACACTAGAAAGTGAGTTTGCTATGCATCTGGATTTTGACTAATAGTGTTAATATTAAACTGATGCTATTGTATTTTGTTTAAGTTAATTATATTGCAGTGAGTGATGGATCCACACGAGCCGCATGATAGAGTAGAGGGTGAGGCATCTTATGTTTTTAATAGTCAATAATGATATAGACATATTAAAATGGAGGACCAGAGGTGCAATAACAACCTATTGACGGTGTGGGAAGAATATTACGTTCCGTGGCATAATTAGTGGAACAAGCAAGAGGTGGAGCACATGGTGGAGATAGGGATAAATTACATGAGAGGTTCATAAAGTTAAATCCTCCAACATTTACATGGACTACTAATCCGTTAGTGGTAGAGGGGTGGATTAGAAAAATGGAAATAATATTCAAGTTGATGGAAGTGCGAGATGAACAAAAGGCTTTGGTAGCAACCTTTAGATTGGAGGTTGATGCAAAGTTATGGTGGGATGCTACAGAGAGGTTACTTACTATGTTTGGGGGAGTAGTGCCAGCAAATCCTCCACCAATTACATGGGAGAGGTTTGTGAATGTGTTCTTTGAAAAATACTTCCCAAGGATTTACAGGAAGGAGAAAGAGGAAGAATTTATCATACTGAAACAAGGGAATCGAACGGTGGCAGAGTATGAAAATTTGTTTATATCCTTATCAATATTTTCACTTGATTTGGTGAGGACAGAAGAAAGTAATTGTGATCGGTTTCAGACTAGGTTGAATGTAGATATAAAAAAAATGGTTGCTAATATGAAGATCGTAGATTACGTGGACCTAGTGGATAGAGCTATGGTGTCTGAAAAGTTAATGAAAGAGATGAAAACCGAACATTCGAAGAAAAATATACATGATAGTATAAATTCATATGGATGGGAGATGGGAACCTCATATCAAGGTGTACCACGAGGAGTATCTAAGGGCCACGAATTTAAAAATAATAGAAGTGCACTGTGACACCCCGCCTAATTAAATACCGGGCGATCACTCCTTTATTAAATTAAATCAAGGTGAATAGTATGGTTCATTCTTAGCATCACTGTCGTAAAAATAAACTTCCCAATTTAACACCCTAAATAATTAAGCTAAGTGTCAAAACCAATTTTTAAACATTAACTTCCAAATTTTATTTAAAGAAAAAGATTTATTTATTTTATTAACAAAGTTCAATAAGTAAGATTCACACCACAATAAACCTGGAACAAAAATCCAAATAATATAGAACATTCATCAACGAATGTCAACATGCGAGAAATAAAGTGATACATCCATCCTGAACAAAATTCCATAACAAAGAAATAGGAAATAACGGAAATAACAACGTCCCAACAAAAGAAATAATGGAAAGGGCTACACACGCCCATCTGAATGAAAATGCTAAGAGTGGATCTGAATGAATGAAGTCGTCTAATCAAGAGACCTGCAACTCCCACCTAAGCTGCAGCGCGTTCCTTCCAAGAGATCCTAAGCAAGACGCCCCTGTGGCTGGGTACCTGAAATACATATAGATACAAGAGAGGGGGAGGGAGAGAGAAAACGGGTCAGAGCCCGAAAGTTTGTATGATTTGAAATTAGTTTAGCAAGTATTTAAATTGATACAGGCCAATGCAACAACATATTAGTTCGACACTCTCTTGAGAAATTCTCACCTCTCTTCTAATGTGCATGCCTATCGTACTAACCTTCCCAAATGGTTTAACTTAACATATTTTATCATACTAACCTTCCTAATAATTTTAGTTTAACTTAACTTACTCATAAGTTTTCAAAATCGAACAATGTCCTTGTTTAAAAAGGTTATTTTCAATTTGCCGCACAACACTCTTGTTTTAGCTTCATCAATTTATAATGTTCCCAGTGACATATTATATTTTCACAAAATAAGTATTTAATATTGGAGTCATCAACCATGTCCTACTTAACTAATCACAGTAGGCAGTTTAAATTTCATAATCTCGTATATATATTAACTACTCGTATAATATATATATATAACAGCACCCCAACTAAAACTATGGTGCGTGCATACTTCCACTATCCAAACCCCATACCACTCATATCAAGGGGAATACGAATTCGGAATCACTCTCGAATCGTATTAACACATACACAAACAAGTGAGGCGAAGCATAGATTCCAAGTCTCTAAGAGGATGGCACACACTCGCGTCTCTTAGGACCGTCTGAACTATTCATTCAATAGCCTGTACCAAGGATATCTATCTTCTAGGGTACAAGTCAATATCCCCCATAAAGGTCCCATCGAGATAAGACTTGTCCCAGCGCGGTAACCTCGAGGATAGCAAGTAGCGCGGTACGTTTTTCACATGTATATAATATATGTACACACATCCATATAGATATACCAATTTCATCATTTAATATAGGTTACTCTCATTACCCATAATTACAACATTTATCATAAATTTCACATTATTAGAATGCGTGTAAGGTTTCGTCTCTAACCTTAACTCGAAGGGTTTTCACTAATTATGTAACACTCGTGGATTCTATCCATCCAAGTAACAAATTCAGTAGGTAGACGTTTATTCACCATCGTAGGTATTTGTTGTAATCTCTCACTTGAAATACGTAGTTCTTCGTTCCTTAATTAACTATCCCTTAAACCCAATTATCATTTCATAATAAAGTTCTCAACACTTAATCATATGTCCTACTGGTCTCTCCTATATCCCAAAACATTTTATTTGTAATGCCCAAGAATTCTTTCATGATAAATTAATTCAACTAATTAAACAAGGGGGAATAATAGGCTGCCAGGAAGGGTCGATCGATCGATGGCTGGGGATCGATCGATCGATCGAACCTTCGATCGATCGACGCTCTAGGGTCGATCGATCGATCAAGCAGGTCTGCGAAAATTCTGCAGAATTGCAGTTGCGGGTTTCACCAAAATTCTTCATTCAAATACATATTTTCCAACCCTAATCGTCCCAAAACTTCTACTACAATTATGATAACATATATTCAGATGTTTTTAACTTTCAGCATGCCTATAACCATCATTAAACATGATTAAACAACCTAAAATCTCATCTAATCATCAAGAACCCTAAGTTTTCTTAACTTTTGTTCTAATCAGTTTTCTCCAGAATTTCCTTCTACAATATCATCAAAAATTCCTGGGTTAATCATCTACATCACATAAGACTTCCAGAATATGGTTTTAATCTTTTCTACATGCAAATTCCTATCAAAAAGTGGGGTTTTCTTCTATAAATTATACTCCTAATCATTCCTAACTAATATGAGTATTGCACCAACGAAAATACGCAAGTTAAACACTTGCCTGGAATTTCAGAGGTCTGGTTTTCCTGTAGATTATGGTGTGGTTGTTTTCTCCTCCTCGCGATCTACGCGTTGGTGGTGACGGCGGTGCAAATGGTGGTGTATTGGCCTTGAATCTCCTTGCAAAGGTCTCTCCTCTCTTCTCTAATGGACGTTCTAATATTTTGCAGGTTCTAACCCTAAAAGACTAGCCTAACCAGCTGATAAAGGCTGCTAAAATTCGTGGGTTTAATTACCCTATTTTGTAAAATGACCAAAATGCCCTCCCGGGTCACTAACTAGGCCTAAAAACATCCCGAGACCCAAACTAAACCCCCGGGTACACTTTTCTGACTATCTCGACCCTTCCGGACGCGTTGGCGCACTTGAAACGACCATACGAACAACTTATAAAATATTTACTTTTATGTCTCAATAATTAGTCCCGACGCGACACGGGCGCGTCCCGACTAAAATTTCCAAAATTGTCATTTTCATTCACTCGTGACATTTATCATATATTACTATGCTCATAAGTAATATTCAACAATTTCATATAATTACTAACTCACGTCACATTAATAATTATAACATAATTAATTTCCGGATTTTCATTAAATAATTTACTCGCATTAAATTTAATAAATCCCCAAATTAATATAGCTTAAAGATACGGGGTATTACATACTTCCACCCTAATAACGGAATTTCGTCCCGAAATTCGGAAAATAAGGCATACCTGGTAAGAATAATTTTGGATATCTCTCGCGCATACCTGCCTCACGCTCCCAAGTGGATTCCTCCACATTATGATGCTCCCACTGGACTCGCATAAGTGGAACTATTTTCGACCTCAATCTTCTCTCACTATAGTCTAGAATAGCCACTGGTCTCTCCTCGTAAGAGCTATCAGACTGTAAGTCTATCTTGTCTATTGCAATGTGAGTATGGGCCATATCATCCCGAAGATATCGTCTCAACGACGAGATGTGGAACACATCGTGGATGCGATGTAAATGTTCTGGCAATCCCAACCTGTATGCTACTGGCCCAATTCTCTCGATGATGGGAAATGGTCCTACGTACCTTGGAGCCAACTTCCCCTTCTTCCCGAACCTCATCACTCCTTTCATAGGAGATACACGCAACAACACTTGATCTCCCACATTAAACTCTCTGAAGAACCGTTTCGCATCGGCATAGCTCTTCTGTCTGTCCTGGGCTACTCGAATGCGACTCCTGATCATCTCAATCCTCGCAGAGGTCTCCTGAATCACCTCTGGTCCTAGCAACTTGTTATCCCCCACCTCAAGCCAACAAGTTGGAGAACGACAGGGCCTGCCATACAAAGCCTCAAATGAAGCCATACCAATCGTAAACTGATAAGAGTTATTATAAGCAAACTCTACCAGTGGAAGGTGTGGCTCCCAACCTCCTCCGAAATCGAGAACACACATGCGTAGCTTATCCTCTAACATCTGATTTGTACGCTCTGTCTGCCCATCTGTCTGTGGGTGATAAGCTGAACTCAATCTCAACTCTGTACCCATAGCCTCCTGAAAGCTTTCCCAGAAACGTGACACAAAAATCTTGTCTCTATCTGACACAATATTCAGGGGCACCCTGTGTAATCTGACAATCTCAGCGATGAACAACTGAGCATACTGACCCGTGGTATAATCTGTCCGCACCGATAGAAAATGAGCCGCCTTGGTCAGACGGTCTACAATCACCCAGATAGAATCGTGGCCCCTCTGTGATGTAGGCAACCCTGTAATGAAGTCCATGAAAATACTCTCCCACTTCCACGCGGGTACTTCCAATGGCTGAAGCAATCCTGACGGTTTTTGGTGGTCCACCTTAACCAGCTGGCAGGTAGAACACTTGGCCACAAACTCAAAAATGTCCTTCCTCATCCCACTCCACCAGTATTGTCGCCTCATAACCTGGTACATCTTATCGCCTCCCGGATGGACTGCAAATCGGGACCCATGAGAATGAGTCATCACTTCATGACGTAACTCTGCTCCTTCTGGAACCACCAATCTCCCATTAAACCGCAACCCTCCATCCGAACTAACAGAATAGGACTCAGCACCCTCGGCTAGAAGTCGTACAATCTGCTCCTGACAAAACGGGTCTGTGGTCTGTGCCTGTATCACCCTCGTAACAATCTCGGGTGTGACTGTCATCACGGATATGAAAGAACGTGCTACTGCGTCCTGGTGACCCAACTCCTTCCACTTTGCTTTCCAGATGTCCGCTACATCGTCAACCGGTCTACGGCTCAACGCATCAGCAACTACGTTGGCTTTCCCCGGATGATACTGTATATCAAACTGGTAATCTTTCACAAACTCTAACCATCTGCGCTGACGCATATTCAGCTCTCGCTGAGTGAACAGGTACTGCAGTGACTTATGGTCTGTGAACAAACGGAATTTCTCGCCCAATAAATAGTGCCTCCAAATTCTCAATGCAAAGACGACCGCTGCTAACTCCAGGTCGTGGGTGTGGCAATTCTTCTCATGCGTCTTAAGCTTGCGAGAAGCAAAAGCTATAGCCTTCTCCTCCTGCTGGAGTACTCCTCCAAGTCCCCGTAAAGACGCATCGGTGTAAACCAGGTACTCCACACCCGGTTTTGGTAAAGCAAGGACTGGTGCTGAAGTAAGCTTGTCTTTCAGCTCGTCAAAAGCTAATTAGCAAGCATCATCCCAAACATACGGTACCCCTTTGCGAGTCAAATTCGTCAATGGACCCGCTATCTTGGAGAATCCCCGAATGAATCTCCTGTAGTAACCGGCTAACCCCAAGAAACTACGTACTTCTGTCGGTGTCGTGGGCTGTCCCCACTCCCTCACCGCTGATACTTTACTCGGATCAACTGTTATCCCCTGCTCAGAAACAACATGGCCCAATAACTGTACTTCTCGCAACCAAAATCCACACTTCTCGTACTTAGCATACAGCTGATGCTCTCGTAGAGTCTGAAGAACCTGCCTCAAGTGCTCGGCATGCTCCTCCTCGGAATGGGAATTTATCAAGATGTCATCTATGAAGACAATGATAAACTGAACCAAGAACTCTCTGAACACTCGGTTCATTAAGTCCATAAATACGGCTGGGGTATTAGTGAGGCCGAATGGCATTACTCTGAACTCGTAAGACCCATATCTCGTTAAGAAAGCAGTCTTCGATACATCCTGCTCCCTAATACGTAGCTGATGGTACCCCGACCTTAGATCTATCTTCGAAAAGAAAGTTGCTCCCCTCAGTTGGTCGAACAGATCATCGATTCGAGGTAATGGATACTTATTCCGTATCGTGACCTTGTTCAACTCCCGGTAGTCCACATACAACCTCAGTGAACCATCTCTCTTCTTCACAACCAAAACTGGAGCGCCCCAAGGTGAGGTACTCCTGCGAATGAAGCCCCGACCTCACAGCTGCTCTAACTGATCTCTTAGCTCTCGCATCTCTGCCGGAGCCATACGGTACGGTGCACGTGCAATAGGTCTCGTAACTGGCAATAGGTCTATAACAAAGTCTATCTCTCGACTGGGGATAGGCCTGGTATCTCCTGAAACACGTCGGAATACTCCCTAACAATTGGGATCGAATACAAAGGGATCACAACCTCCTTAGAGGCATCCTCCTCTATGTAATATAAATGAGCGGTCGAGCCTCCATCTGGGCAAGGCATCGCCACTACAAACATCTCTTGCCCCGGAATGGCAAAAACAATGCTCCCACCGAAGCAATCAATCATGGCTCTATAAGCTGCGAGCCAATCCATACCAATAATAATGTCGTGCTCATGCATGTATAAAACTAACATGTCCGCAGGTAATACCAGACTACCGATCTCTACCCCCACTCCCCGGCATATAAAGAAAATAAGTGACCCACTCCCCAATGGTGAGTCTACACACGTCACTGTGCTCTCTTCCGTGGCTAATAATCCTAAGGCCTTCGCAAAATGCGTAGCTATAAAACAATGTGTTGCCCCCGTATCGAACAAAACTTTACCCATAGTACCATGGATAGGAAACATACCCTCAATCGCGGGTGGTGCCTGTGGAGCTGCTGCTTGGTGGACATTATAGACACGCCCATACTGTAACTGCCCCTGCTGCACTGGAGCTGCTGGAATGGCTGGTAGGGCTGGCGCTTGGGCTGGAGCTGGAAGGGCAGGTGGAAAAAGTGGTCTATGTGGCTCATTTCGGGCTCCCTGCTGCTGTGGGGCCCTATCGCCCTCTGGGAAATCCTGACGCCTGTGGCCATGCTTACCACATACAAAACATCTGCCTCTGAAGTTCCTCCCCTTTAGACCCTGCTGCTGGCGGTGTCGGCCTTGATGTCCTTGCCGACTTGGGACTTTATTTCTCTCTTGACAATTGTGACAACTATGGTCTTTCCTGCCACACTGAAAACGCTTCTCTCGAAACTGCTTCACTTCATCACTTCGTTGACTAGTCTCATCTTTTCCCTGGTCTTGCTGACCTTGAGGGGAAATTTGCAGAAAGTCCTTGTTAGGGTGAGGGCAATTCCTCCACTTGTGGTCCGGCTGCACACATTTATAACAGAGTTTCGAAAGTCTTCGCCGGTCGGATTGTAGTTCATCCCCAGCCTGATTCGGACAAAATTTACGTTTGTGACCGTCCATTCCACAACCGAAACACCTCTTTGTGATTTCATTCCGAATCTGGCTTCGTTGGCCCTGACTCTTTTAGCCCTGTACAATAATTTTGTTACTTGCGAAACTAACTCGGTCTTGAGTAGTTTGTTGTTGCAATTTCGGTGCCTTCGCACAACTGTCAGCCTTAGTCACAGGCCTTTGGTTAACCTCTCTAGGTCTTTTGCCTCCTGTAAGTTGTATGCTGCGTTCTTGATACTGCAAGACCGCAGTGGTAACTGCTTGTGCCACAATACCTGCTAACTCGACGGTTGATATTCTCTCTAGGGATGCTTGAGGTGTGAGTCGATCTAGCTCTTTGCCTCCCCTAACCGTGTTAGCTATCTCTCCTTGACGATCCATCTGAAAATTTAAGTCAATTAGGATGAGTTCATCATTCAAATAAACAAATCGCAGAAGCACGAATTCCCAAAGTATAGAGATGAACGCAACATTCCTAGTATTAGGGCTCTATATCAAAGAAGGCAACGCTGAAAGCATAATAAGCCGCACAGATCCTAATGGACACTAGAACCTGATGCTCTGAAACCACCTGTGACACCCCGCCTAATTAAATACCGGGCGATCACTCCTTTATTAAATTAAATCAAGGTGAACAGTATGGTTCATTCTTAGCATCACTGTCGTAAAAATAAACTTCCCAATTTAACACCCTAAATAATTAAGCTAAGTGTCAAAACCAATTTTTAAACATTAACTTCCAAATTTTATTTAAAGAAAAAGATTTATTTATTTTATTAACAAAGTTCAATAAGTAAGATTCACACCACAATAAACCTGGAACAAAAATCCAAATAATATAGAACATTCATCAACGAATGTCAACATGCGAGAAATAAAGTGATACATCCATCCTAAACAAAATCCCATAACAAAGAAATAGGAAATAACGGAAATAACAACGTCCCAACAAAAGAAATAATGGAAAGGGCTACACACGCCCATCTGAATGAAAATGCTAAGAGTGGATCTGAATGAACGAAGTCGTCTAATCAAGAGACCTGCAACTCCCACCTAAGCTGCAGCGCGTTCCTTCCAAGAGATCCTAAGCAAGACGCCCCTGTGGCTGGGCACCTGAAATACATATAGATACAAGAGAGGGGGAGGGAGAGAGAAAACGGGTCAGAGCCCGAAAGTGTGTATGATTTGAAATTAGTTTAGCAAGTATTTAAATTGATACAGGCCAATGCAACAACATATTAGTTCGACACTCTCTTGAGAAATTCTCACCTCTCTTCTAATGTGCACGCCTATCGTACTAACCTTCCCAAATGTTTTAACTTAACCTATTTTATCATACTAACCTTCCCAATAATTTTAGTTTAACTTAACTTACTCATAAGTTTTCAAAATCGAACAATGTCCTTGTTTAAAAAGGTTATTTTCAATTTGCCGCACAACACTCTTGTTTTAGCTTCATCAATTTATAATGTTCCCAGTGACATATTATATTTTCACAAAATAAGTATTTAATATTGGAGTCATCAACCATGTCCTACTTAACAAATCACAGTAGGCAGTTTAAATTTCATAATCTCGTATATATATTAACTACTCGTATAATATATATATATATAACAGCACCCCAACTAAAACTATGGTGCGTGCATACTTCCACTATCCAAACCCCATACCACTCATATCAAGGGGAATACGAATTCGGAATCACTCTCGAATCGTATTAACACATACACAAACAAGTGAGGCGAAGCATAGATTCCAAGTCTCTAAGAGGATGGCACATACTCGCGTCTCTTAGGACCGTCTGAACTATTCATTCAATAGCCTGTACCAAGGATATCTATCTTATAGGGTACAAGTCAATATCCCCCATAAAGGTCCCATCGAGATAAGACTTGTCCCAGCGCGGTAACCTCGAGGATAGCAAGTAGCGCGGTATGTTTTTCACATGTATATAATATATGTACACACATCCATATAGATATACCAATTTCATCATTTAATATAGGTTACTCTCATTACCCATAATTACAACATTTATCATAAATTTCACATTATTAGAATGCGTGTAAGGTTTCGTCTCTAACCTTAACTCGAAGGGTTTTCACTAATTATGTAACACTCATGGATTCTATCCATCCAAGTAACAAATTCAGTAGGTAGACGTTTATTCACCATCGTAGGTATTTGTTGTAATCTCTCACTTGAAATACGTAGTTCGTCGTTCCTTAATTAACTATCCCTTAAACCCAATTATCATTTCATAATAAAGTTCTCAACACTTAATCATATGTCCTACTGGTCTCTCCTATATCCCAAAACATTTTATTTGTAATGCCCAAGAATTCTTTCATGATAAATTAATTCAACTAATTAAACAAGGGGGAATAATAGGCTGCCAGGAAGGGTCGATCGATCGATGGCTGGGGATCGATCGATCGAACCTTCGATCGATCGACGCTCTAGGGTCGATCGATCGATCAAGCAGGTCTGCGAAAATTCTGCAGAATTACAGTTGCGGGTTTCACCAAAATTCTTCATTCAAATACATATTTTCCAACCCTAATCGTCCCAAAACTTCTACTACAATTATGATAACATATATTCAGATGTTTTTAACGTTCAGCATGCCTATAACCATCATTAAACATGATTAAACAACCTAAAATCTCATCTAATCATCAAGAACCCTAAGTTTTCTTAACTTTTGTTCTAATCAGTTTTCTCCAAAATTTCCTTCTACAATATCATCAAAAATTCGTGGGTTAATCATCTACATCACATAAGACTTCCAGAATATGGTTTTAATCTTTTCTGCATGCAAATTCCTATCAAAAAGTGGGGTTTTCTTCCATAAATTATACTCCGAATCATTCCTAACTAATATGAGTATTGCACCAACGAAAATACGCAAGTTAAACACTTGCCTGGAATTTTAGAGGTCTGGTTTTCCTGTATATTATGGTGTGGTTGTTTTCTCCTCCTCGCGATCTACGCGTTGGTGGTGACGGCGGTGCAAATGGTGGTGTATTGGCCTTGAATCTCCTTGCAAAGGTCTCTCCTCTCTTCTCTAATGGACGTTCTAATATTTTGCAGGTTCTAACCCTAAAAGACTAGCCTAACCAGCTGATAAAGGCTGCTAAAATTCGTGGGTTTAATTACCCTATTTTGTAAACTGACCAAAATGCCCTCCCGGTTCACTAACTAGGCCTAAAAACATCCCGAGACCCAAACTAAACCCCCGAGTACACTTTTCTGACTATCTCGACCCTTTTGGACGCGTTGGCGCACTCGAAATGACCATACGAACAACTTATAAAATATTTACTTTTATGTCTCAATAATTAGTCCCGACGCGACACGGGCGCGTCCCGACTAAAATTTCCAAAATTGTCATTTTCATTCACTCGTGACATTTATCATATATTACTATGCTCATAAGTAATATTCAACAATTTCATATAATTACTAACTCACGTCACGTTAATAATTATAACATAATTAATTTCCGGATTTTCATTAAATAATTTACTCGCATTAAATTTAATAAATCCCCAAATTAATATAGCATAAAGATACGGGTATTACATGCACGAGGAAGATTTCAAGCTTGAGGTGGAAGGACTGGGATAAGTCGGTCATAAAATGTATCTGTGTTGGGACCGAGGGTCGTGTTTTGTTTTAGATGTGGTGGTCAAGGTCACATGTCTCGGGAGTGTACAATAGCCGAGACGACACCCTTATGTTTCCATTGTCATCAACTAGGGCACTTACGAAAGACTTGTCCAGCGATGGGAGCTACAACTTCAGTTGGGAGTGTGACGGTGGGAGATAGGATTTCTACACTGAAAATACACATTGGAGGCAGAGGAGGCGTGTCTTAAAACCAAGGCCAAAGCATAGTGTTTGCACTGACACAACAACATGCACAAGCTATACCTAACGTAGTAACAGGTACACTTTCTATTTTTGATAAAGATTCTTATGTGTTGATAGATCCTGCTTCTACACATTCTTTTGTATCCCTCCTTTATCTGTTGTATCTTAATAAGACATTATCATCACAATATTCTAGTTTAGCGGTTATTACTCCAGTGGGGAGATTGATTTTTATTGATAGGCTGTGTAGGGAGTGTGTGGTGTGAGTAGGTGAAAAGAAGTTGTTCGTTGACTTATTACCTCTCGATATGCATGACTTTGATGTAATACTGGGTATGGATTGGTTAGCCTCATATCATGTATGATTAGATTTCTTTAGAAAGGAGGTAGTGTTTCGGTTACCGGGTGAACCTGAATTTAAATTTCTTGGGGAACTAAATGTCACTCCAATATGTTTGATTTCTTCTACAAAATGTTATGAACTACTAGGGAAAGGATGCCAGGGTTATCTTGCCCATGTGGTGGACACTTCACAAGCGGCTGGAAAACTATCAGATATACCAGTAGTTAATGAATTTGCAGATGTCATCCAAGAAGAACTCCCAGGGTTAGCACCAGACCGTGAGGTAGAATTTGTGATTGAGCTGGTACCAGGCACCACACTAATATCGATTGCGCCATATCGTATGGCACCTGAAGAATTAAAAGAGCTAAAGATACAGTTGAAAGATTTGTTAGATCATGGTTTTATAAGGCCTAGTGTATCACCGTGGGGGGGACCCCAGTATTGTTTATGAAGAAGAAAGATGGAATCATGAGACTGTGCATCGATTATTGTCAATTGAATAAGGTGACTATCAGTTGCAAGGAGCCAAAGTGTTTTCCAAGATCGATATCAGATCCGGATATCATCAATTGAAAGTAAAAGATTGTGACATTTCTAAAACTGCTTTTCGTTCCAAGTATGGACATTATGAATTTCTTGTCATGCCATTTGGGTTAACAAATGCACCGGCTATATTCACGGATTTAATGAATCGTATATTTTTCCCACACGTGGATTCTTTTGTTATTGTCTTCATTGATGATATTTTGATATATTTTCGTAATAGGGATGGGCATGAACACAACCTACATATTATTTTACAAACCTTACGAGAGAGGCAATTATATGCTAAGTTTTCTAAATGTGAATTTTGGCTAGACAGGGTAGTATTTTTGGGGTATGTTATTTCTGGTGATGGTATTTGTATTGATCCCAAGAAGGTAGAAGCATTAATGAATTGGGAAAGACCAAATAGTGTGACAGAGGTGCGTAGCTTTTTGGGATTGGCGGGCTATTACAAGAGGTTTATACCGATGGTTTTCTTCTATTGCATTGCCATTGACTAAGCTTACCAGAAAGGAGAACAAATTTTTATGAAGTGGTGATTGTGATAAAAGCTTTGAAAATTTTAAGGGTAAGTTGACATCAGCTCCAGTATTGACTATCCCAACAGGTACGCAAGGTTTAGTTATTTGTAGTGATGCTTCATATCAAGGACTTGGTTGGGCATTAATGTAGCATGGAAAGTTAATTGCATTTGCTTCTCGACAGTTAAAGATACATGAACGCAACTAACCTACTCATTATCTTGAGTTGGCTGCAATAGGTTTTGCATTAAAGATCTGGAGACATTACTTATATGGTGTTAGTTATAAAAATTTTACTGACCATCAAAGCTTCAAATACGTGTTTACTGAAAAAGACTTGAACTTGAAGCAAATAAGGTGGATGGAAGTTATAAAAGATTATGATTGCACAATACATCACCGTCCAGGTAAAGCTAATATTGTTACTAGTGGTTTGACTAGAAAATCTCTAGGCATAGTATCTTGTATTTATTGTATTCGATTTGATCAACTGAGAGAGTTATCTTTAATGGGGTTGGAATTAACTTTGAATGAGTCGTACGGAATAGTATCACATTTAAATGTTAGACCCACATTGATAGACTGGATAAAACAAGCATATGCAGGAGATACAGAATTGGAGAAAGTTAGAGATCATATAAAAAAGTGTAAAGCAAATGAATTTTGTGTTCGTGATGGTGACATTGTTCTGTATGGTAACCGTTTGTGTGTACCTAATGTGCCTGATTTAAGAAGAAAATTTTTAGAGGAAGCCCGTTGTTCTTTATATGCTATGCATCCAGGGAGCACGAAATTGTATAGATATTTGAAACAATGTTATTGGTGGTCGAGAATGAAACATAACGTTACAGATTTTGTTATTGGATTTCTAGTTTGCCAACAGGTGAAGGCGGAGCATACGAAGATAAGTGGTTTACTACAGCCCTTACCTATTCCTGAGTGGAAATGGGAGCATGTAACTACAAATTTTGTTATAGGTTTACCAAAATCATCACGAGGATTTGATTCTATTTGGGTTGTCGTTGATAGGTTGAATAAGTCTTCACATTTTCTTCCTGTTAAAACTACTTACTCCATGGATAGATATGCCAAAATATATGTGGATGATATTATTAGACTGCATAGTGCACATGTTTCTATTATTTTTTATCGAGATCCTATGTTTACTTCTCACTTTTAGCCTAGTTTACAACAAGCTTTGGGGACTAAATTGAAATTTAGTACATCTTTTCATCCTCATACTGATGGGCAGTTAGAAAGAATGATACATACACTCGAAGACATGTTACGAATTTGTGTATTGGAGTTCAAGGGCAGTTAGGATGAATACTTTCCACTAATAGAGTTTTCTTATAATAATAGCTTCATTAGATTATTGAGATGGCTCCTTATGATGCTTTGTATGGGAGAAAATACAGAACTCCAGTGTGTTGAACTGAACTAGGAGAACAAAAACTATTTGGGATAGAAATTGTACAACAGACTACTGTAAAGATAAATCTTAACCATAATCACTTGAAGTTGACGCAAAGTAGATAGAAAAGTTATGTGGACAACCGAAGGAAAGAATTGAAATTTGAGGAAGTTAATCGAGTATTCCTACGTGTTTCTCCTTGGAGAGGGGTTCTGAGATTCGGGAAGAAGGTAAAGTCAAGTCCAAGGTACATTGTCCCTTATGAGATACTGAAACGAGTTGGGGATGTAGCTTACAAGTTGGCATTACCACTAGAATTGTCCCGGATACACGATGTTTTTCATATATCCATGTTACCTAAGTATGTGCCCGATCCTTCACATGTGTTTATTTTACAACCGATAGAGCTTCAAGATGACTTAACCTATGTGGAGGAACCAATTGCTATTATAGATCGAAAGGAGCAAGTGTTATGTAGTAAAACCATTTCACTAGTTAAGATGGCGTGGAGAAGTCAGAATGTGGAGTATGCCACCAGGGAAGGGGAGGATAACATGAAGAAGAAATATCCTCATTTGTTTGGTAAGTTTCTTATGCCTTAAATTTCGAGGACAAAATTGTTATAAGTGGGGTAGAATTGTAAGGCCCAAAAACATGATTAGTAAGGTTAATTACATGATTATGTATAAGTTATGATTTATAATTTATAAATTGGTTATGTGTGTTAAACATCTTAATTATCATGT
Source organism: Sambucus nigra (assembly GCA_949130495.1). NCBI lineage: Eukaryota > Viridiplantae > Streptophyta > Magnoliopsida > Dipsacales > Adoxaceae > Sambucus > Sambucus nigra. The sequence goes on from OX422217.1 coordinate 36,851,080, forward strand.
TTAGGGGATGCATGCTCATGTGATATGTATGTGGTTTATATTAGATGCTAATCGAGCTTATGATCGCGAATAACATCTTTAGAGCATATGATTAGTTATGTGGTTAAATGCATCATAAAATATGTTTTTAATGCATCGTTATGTTTATAAAAGTAAACTAGAGTGTTGGTGCGAAAGTGGTGATGTTTGGTCGCTAAATGTGAAAGTTATGAAATTTTGAGTAAATTATTACTCATCTGTTCGAGCACAAATTAAGTGTCCTAATTTTATTATTTTGGGAAAACAGAAAACATAAAAGTTGTAGATGTATGAATTAGGGTTGTAACAAAATAAACGGTGTGTGAAACGGAGGTCTGAACAAGAAGTTATACCAAAATTACGAAACATGGGAAAATTTGTCCATCCCTTAAGTGACATTTGTCTTATTAGCACACCACGTGCTATTTTTTGATTGGTTAGAGGGTGGGTGATGGTTTGGCCAAATTAAACTTCTTAAAACAACCCCCTTTTTCAGCCAATTCATCCATTAAAAAGATTTTTACCAAAAGAGAGAGAGAGAGAAATCATTTGGAAAACTTCCATAAATCGAGGAATCGTCGTGAGGTAATTACTTCTTTATTAAAGTTAGTCACATGGATGAGTTATACACTTGGTATTTTTTATTTCTTATTTGGATAAAGATTTGAGAGAGAGAGAGAGAGAGAGAGAGAGAGAGAGAGAGAGAGAGAGAGAAAAGAAAGTTACGGAAGAAATCATTTGGAAAACTTCCATAAATCGAGGAATCCTCGTGAGGTAATTACTTCTTTATTAAAGTTAGTCACATGGATGAGTTATACACTTGGTATTTTTTTATTTCTTATTTGGATAAAGATTTTAATGATACCCATATTGCCAAATTGTGTTAAAACAAGGATGGTTTAAGAACATATGTAAGAATGCGTATTCGGATCGTAATTGTTAACTTTAAAAATCCAAGGTTGGAATCATTTTCTTGTGGAGATTTTGATTGCATAAATTCATCTATATGATGTATTTATGTACTACAACATTTTTAGTATGTGTTTTCATGATTGTTAACCGAGATGGAGGTTATATATGCTTGAAAATATTAAGTTACACTTTAATGTTCTATTTCGACATAGTTGTACTAAAAATGGTATAAATCATGGAATACTTATTGAAATTGAGTAATTATAGTTGGAGATTAAAATAAACTCATATATGTATAACATATCCAAATAGTATGTAAAAATACAAATAAATTAATCTTTGGTAATAGTTTGAAGTTCTGGTAAAAAATCTTCCCCGAAGGAGTAAGTTTGCCTGCCAAGTGTTTGACGTTTTGCTCGACACAGCAAATGAACCCTAAAAATTATGAAACATTTATTTTGTATTATTCAATGTGTTTATAGATATTGAGTGGAATATCGTGCAAAGTTATGACGTACAAAAAGTATGAAAATTCTTGGAAGTTGAAGTTGTGTTGCTGTTTTTCTTGAAAAACGATTTGAAAAAGGTTGTAATAAAATGGGCATAAATTTGTCTAGGAAATTCATAATTTAATTCTGTAAATTGTGTTTGAACCCTAATATATAGGGAGTTATACAAATGTGAAGTAACAAATATATATTTCCACTTTAGTTATTTTTGATTGCCCAAGTGATGTGATGTACTACTGGGTTTAATGTTAATTATTGTATTCAAATACTAATGACGTTGACTTGTTAGATGGGGAAGAAGCTAATACTACCATACCAAGGAAGTACTTTTGGTATTAATATTAGCAGTAACTCCAAGTTGAATGACCTGTCCCATAAAATATAGATGCTTATATGTTCATATCGAAGTGTGCAGTTAAATACGTGTGTTAAAATGCTTGTGGGTGTGATGTTTTATTTATGAAGCATATGCATATGATTAGTAATGTTAAGCGATGTTATATAATAATACGGACTGGCGAGTCCTTTATCAAATGTTAAGGACTAGTGGATCCTACGGGATGCAACGACCCCGTTAATCCAACTTAAAGGTTTGTTGTACTCGGGCCTAATTATGGGATTTGGTATCCCCCATTAACTGGGAGTTAATTGGACTGGCGGGTCCAGGCTTATGAGAGTTACACAATTCCTATTGGGTTATAACATTAGGATATAAAAACAATTGTTATCTGAATTGGTTTTATGTGTGGAATATGTTTATTCAATAAGCTTGTGTTGCTTACACTCCTATAATGTTATGTTTAAGGTATGCCTATCATTTTGAGTCCACTGCAAAGTTAGGACCTTAAAACGGGGTATTGACGGGATATCTAATATGCGCATCAAAGAACTAACATCAAATACCAAGTCAAATATAGAACTAACATCACTATAACTTAAATTTTACTGGGGATGAATCACCCCGGGGGACCCCGTGACCATGCAAATGCTGACACGGTATATGTTGAATTATTTTTTAATACATGGTGAATGACCTATGTATTTTGTACTCTGAATTTTCGTTACTTGAAATAAAATTGATGCGGATGTCCAGTATGGGTCTTTGGCATGATTGCCCAACCACGTTCTGATTGGATTAGTTTGTTGCACTCGGTTATCGAAACAGGAGAAACTACTACCAAACTTTGCCAATGCCTTGTAATTCCAGAATGATGTGAAGACAAAATACATCCCAATGAATATTCTTCCAAAGGGTAACAATCCTCCCATCATTGAGACTAAAGAAGGTGTGAGGTACCACTTTTTCTAGAGTGAGGATCATTGACTTTATCCAGCTTTTCCCTGCAAAGAGGACATAAAAGTTGCATCTTAATAATTATGTCAAGATAAATAGGCAAGCGCAGTATTGATTCCAAAGATTTCAATAGATCACCATGCATAAAACAAGAGACCCAAAAATCATACAAAACTAAAACATAGAGAATACCCCCATGGCGTGAGTACATATCTTCACTTACATAACCATCAATGAATGATGTGAAAGCATAACAGAGTATATAAGTTATGACAATCGCTCCTCCCCTGAAGCACAGAACTAGCGTTACAGGTAATCATTAAAGCCAATACAAAGAAACTCCTGAAGACATGAGCACAATTTCAATGAAACAAATCTTAAATTCCGAGAATGCTACTCAAATAGCTCAAAATAACTGTGAATGAAAAGACCAATACAAGTCTATGCTCCAGGAGATCCATAGTCCCGTGTATAAACAGACTGATGTGAACAACAACAATAAGAAGAAAAAAGATAACAAAACAAAACAAAATTTGAACAGAGTAAGATGGATAAAGAACGAGGAGTAACATGAATCGTAACCTACAATTTAATGATCCATACACAGTGCAATAAATAATATTATAAATAACATAAAAAAGAAGTGCTACTTAAGGATAAAAATATATCAAAGTATTTCAAATTACTTCTCTACCATACCCAATGTACAACATTCCAATAATTGCAACCAGGATGACAAGAAGAACCAATAATGCCATTTAAGAACCTATACCAACAACAACTGAAAGTAATACCATATGGTGCGAAGGATTAAAAACATCCCCATGAACAAGTTTCCAACCAGACTCTTCACTAACACCTCTTTCCTAAAAATGCAAGCGCATCAGAAAACCCGAGCAATATCACTTGTTCTTCCAAGCCGTTCGTAACCCTTAAGTATCCTAAAACTTGTCTAAAAAAAGTTCATTTGCCTAAAAAATGATAAAGTAAAAGCAGAATAAATAAACATGAAACTTGGACTTAAATGAACAACATATGGACTTATTTTTCCAAATGCATGTGGGGAGAAGCCTCCACTGTATTTAAAAGGCACACCTTACAGAGAATCACTTATCTAAAGCAGACATATGTGCGTGTGTGTGTGTAAAGAAAAGCAAGTTTCCAGCAAAATGTGCCCACAAATTCATATTTTTCTAGGAATCAAATTCCCCAAACAAGAAGTCTTACAGAGAAGTTTGAGTGATTCTATTCTGGATAACACAATTACTTAAAATTAGGCCAGTAATGTTGTAACTAGTTGATCCTATAACTATTCCATTGCTCTCTTACCTTGATAATAAGAAGAAACATTGTGCCAAACAACCTAAAATACATGGTTTTAGAATGAAAGCAGAATTAAATTGGAGAAACAAGAGCACGGAAAAGTAACGCGAAAGATGAAGAAAGCATCACATTATTTCGAGACTAGAACAACTTTTCTTTTCAATGTGAGGAACTACAGCAAAATAAGCGGCGTAAAAGATTAACTATAACAAAAAAGAGAGGGGGGGGGGGGAATAGCCTGGTGGGCAAAAATCATTCCTCCACTAGGGAGGTCGTGAGTTCGATCCCCCTCCCCTATCCAATGCATCAAAAAAATCATTTTTATTATAAAAAAATGAGCATTTATCACACAAAGTCAATATTATAGAACTTATCTTGTAAATATATGTGGCACATTATCCTGGTTACTTGTAGGAAGTGTTAACATAATGAGAAACGATGAAAAACAAATATGATATAATATGATCTACAAAAGACACTATACGTTAACATCATCTGGATCTCTTTTAAATTTAATTTATTGTCACTCCCTTATATGGCACAAACACAAAAACTTAATTTGAAATTTACTCTTCTCGGTGTCAGCAATTGCATCACATAGAATTTTTTACATCTTTTAAACTACAAAAACATTATGTAGTTTCTTCTTGTCCAAAGTAGAAACAATTACATTCTCTATCAAAGATGCAACTTTAAAAAGAGTCAGCCACCAAACACATTCATCTAAATGAAAAGAAATAAGAAAATTACACAGTGGTTGAAATAGACAATGGACAAGGTGAGCGGGAAGAGACGAGTATACCACATCATTTGCAGCGGTCCCTGTTTCTTTACGAGAGCATGGAGGTGGCCCATATAAAATTTCTTCCATTCAATACCTATCGTCCACAGTAAATGTGGGAATTGAAGAGTGCCTTCCAAGAGTAAATTATTCACTTTTCCTCATCCTTTTACGTTTTGCATTCATCATACGATTATGTGCACAATACTCTATCCACGGGCTTTCAATACGCAATAAACAACACAATCGAACCACTATATCCATATATATTAATAAACATGATATGTATAACACAAAACAGATAGATTATCTCACGTATGAAACCATGCACAATACTCAATCCACAGTCTTTCAAGAAACAATATGGTACATAATCAAACTACTATGTCTATGTAAAAAATATTTCTTTCATTATTTATTACATACATTATTCATTTTTACCGTACATAAACACTTTAGGTCATGTGTCTTTAACATTTTTACTAACAGAATAGAAAAAACAATGAAAAAAATAGTAAACAAGCCAGATTTCAAGAATTAAAAAAAAATATATCAACATGTAAATACAAACACCTAACGGAGGCTACCAAATTTGTCTAACTAAACCAACATATATACATAAATACACACATATAAACATAGACACACACACACACACACACACACACACACACACACATATATATATATATATATATATATATATATATATATATATATTAGAGATAGAATTAGGACCCTCTGAGGAAGATTTTCTTCTTGAATAGAAAAAGGGTGTATGGAATTCTCATCAATTTGAACAATCGAGGGTCGAGCTATTAGTCAGTCAGCAAATTTCACAAACAAATAATGAGCTATTACTCGGTAAGAAAATTCATGTCATAATCCAAAGTTCATAACATAATTTCATAAGAAATTGATATATATATATATATATATATATATATGTATGTATGTATATTTTACAATTAATCAAAATCGGCATGTGAGATACAATTTGAGTTCTAGGTATCTGATTGTGAATCATACGGTTCTTACAGAGAGAAATTAAACCTCAATCCCTAGTTTGACCATATAAAGCTTTCATATACCTCATTTCCATCACCATGTACAATACTATGGAATCGAGATTAAACCTCAAACCCGAGAAACTTCTCTTTAAGCACTACGTTGTTTTCGATTTTAGTTTTTCAAGCCAAAACTGAATGGATTCCTATTGCATCAAGAAAAAAAGAAATGTATTACCATCCCAACAAATGAGCATATCATGAGTTAACAAGGAGTAAAAACAGAGATTGAAGCACAAAGAAGAAATTAGGGCTTTTTAAAGATAAAAAAGGAGAATAAAGTATGGATACCTGGAAAAGGTTCGCAAAGATTGAATGGATGATAAGAACGATTCTCACAAAGGTTCGCAGATCTTGAAAAGATTGTCTTAAGCATTTTCTTTTGGGTGGGTACAAGAAACCCTAGGAGAAGTGTGGGGGATTTTCTGTTTTGGCGGTAGGAGTTGGGGCCATTTCTTTTGGTTGGGAGGGAAAACTCCCATTTTTATTTTTTTAATAAACTGCTAAAATATTAAACTAAAATTAGTAACACATACATTAAATTACTAACAGTAATTTATTGTGAGAAATAGTAATGGTATAAGACTGTTACTAATCACAAAATTAGTCTTTTACTAAAAGAGTGTTTTGGTGTAGTGAATGCCACTTTCTCTCCAATTCATTTATTTTCTCCACGCTCAATCTATCCAACTTGTCAAAGAAGGTGATGAACCACCTGCTCAACATATTGAAACATTAAAAATAAGTAGATATTAGTTCTATCTTCTGTAATAAATAAATATGATTATTATAGATACTAAACAGAGTGTTGAAAGTACAAAGACTAGATCAATAGTTCAAAAGAGTGGTATGTTTCGAGAAAATCAAAACTTAAAACAAAAATTAAGTGGTATAAACAAATGTTTGAAATGGAAAAAAAATCAATACATTAGAATCTCTTGTATACTCGGTCATCAGTAAATAGTATAATAATAGTGTTGGCAAATATTATTATCAGCCGCAGGTCGACATTACTTATAAGTTTTAAACACAAACTAAAACATCATCGCAACTTTAATATCTCCAACATAATTTGTCACCTTAGATATCGGTACAGTGGCACCAAATGAACACACCATCAAGTTAAAAGAGCATAAGAAACTATTTGCAGTAGTAGAAGCAACCAAAGATTAAAATTTTAAGTTGCAAAAACTACTCCCAAAACTACTTAAAAACAACTCCAAGTTGCAAGTAGCAGCAGAAGCTACTAAAGATTAAAATTTCAATGTAGGTTCAAGCAAAAATAAAATGATTTTAAGTAAAATAGAACATCCCTTTCACATTGTCAAAAAACTTATGTATTTAACCATCAAAGCATCCCTTACACCATAGCCAAAACCCTCAAACATCTAAATTAGGGATTTTCTTATTATTGTATTAGAACAGTAGGTGACATGGTGGATTGAGTCTAATAGAATAATCGATCCAATCTAAATATTTATACTTCAGAATCAACAAATAACATATTCTCAAATAAATGAAAAAAAGTTGGACAGTACCTATTTAAATGGACATACATGTTTCTTTCTTTCTTTCTCTCTCTTACCGTCATCTCCCTCCTTTTGTACTCTCTATGGACTTCACCGCCGATAGCGGAAACAAAAATTACACAATAAAAACTCAAACGGAATAGTTCAATGAATAAACACAACCGTAATACATCTATATAATATAGTTACATTCAAAAAGTACAATAAACTATGTAATTACAGTTGTAAGAAACGTACTATAAAAAGCGTAATTAAATTTTCCTAAAGGCACGGTAATAACTGTCACCATAACTGTAAAACAAGAGTGTATCAAAATTTCCAAATAATATTTTTATGTAGATATTCCTAAAGAGATACCTATAAAGCTAAATTTAATGTAAGAATATCACCAAAATGGTTAAATGCAACCTTTATAGGACGTAATCAATAGTTATGATTTAAACAAATTAATATATAAAGAGAACACTCTCATGTCAATATGATAGTTTTGTGAGATAATTATCAATAGTTATAATACACTTACTCTTTTTGGCTATTTATACGACTTTAATTTTCAATACTATGTTTTAATGCTTCATGTAGCTTCCTCGAATGGACCTGTGAGACGTGGTTGATTCTTTGATACCCAATGCATTTGACCAAGGTATACGAGTATGAAAACATCCTCAACATGTTAGTTTTTTTGTGTTTGGTCACTGTTTTGATGCCCTCAATGCATTTGTGTCTAGAACCTTTGTCATTCGTATATGACATGGATTGCATCAACATCAATTCAGGGACTTAATTTCTTAGTTTTACATGTGTGCATTGAATTAAATTTGTTAGTTTTACATGGATTGTGTCGACGTCAATAATTACTCAAGTTTAAATATTTCATCTTTTAAAAATATTTTTTTAACACAATCAACATTCTTTTTACACTTTCAATGGATATAAATTAAGTAATAGCCATATTGGATCAATAAAGACACATTCTTAACTTTAGTTAAAGCTTAGTTTGCGAGACGAAACATTAATTGATTATTCTCTAGCTCATCTATTAATGTATATGAATTCTAATTTTTCTGTTCTAGTACTATTTCCTTCATTGTGCTGTTCTAATTGTTCTATTTTGTGGTAAAGCTATAACAGTCCCATTTTTTTCATTCACTTCATTAGGTTAGTATTGGCACTTGATAAAGCTTACTATATGCAGTTTTGAGTGAAACAGCCTTTGCAGATTGTTTCTTTTCTTAATTTGGGTTTTGTTATTCTTTGTTGGTTAATATAGGTTGTTGGTTGTTGTGTGGGAGTTTCATATATTTAGTACATCATCGTTTGTGTGGTTTTTAATCGTATGTGATGCTATGGCTTTTGTGAGATTGTTCCTAAAGCTCATGGTATAATTGAGAAATTAAGGGGGTTGTGCAGTTTTGTGACAACTACCAATATAATGCTGGTTAAAAACAGATATTGATCTGCTTCCTAAAGCTCATGGTAATAAGAAGTTTTTTTTATTAGAAACAGATCCTGAACTACTAAGGAAACTGTCATATTAATGTGAGATTTTTCTTATGGCTAACACTATTTATATATGAGACATGGTTTATTCTTTTAGATGTGAGTTGTCACAAAACTGCATACCCCCCTTAATTTCTCAATTTCTCAACTCTCGTTAAAGTAGCATAGTATTGAAATTTAAAGTCGTATAAATAGGCAAAAAGAGTAAGTAATCAATATTTTTTTGGTAGTTTTATTAGTCAATTAAATTTTCGGAAGTTATACGATATTCCTAAGACATGGAAGTGAACCAAAAGTGAGACTCCATATATCAAAACTGAAAAGAAATTCAACTTTGATCCAAAATTTCGATGGCCAAAATTATAAACTGAAAAGAAATTGACCTTTACGAAGTCTTCACAACTAGGTCGCATTACATATACAGTAGGATAGAGTATTCACACTACAGTCAAGGATTTGGAAATTTGATCCTGGATAGGGGCGAAAACAGTAGTGTATGTCAAATTTACAAAGGAGGAAAGAAGAGATATTGGGGAGGAAATTTGATCTTGGACAGGGGCAAAAACAGGGGCAAAAATAATGACAACTTCTGCATTAGCACACTGATAAGTTATTTTCCAATCAAAACCTCATATTTTAATGGAGAATACAGAGGGTGGATGTGAGTCGTTACAGGTATAGTTATAACCCCTTTTAAGAGTCTTAGATCCTTACGAGGCGGAGGTTAAATTAGTCAAGGATGGATGTGTGAGGGGCCGATTGATTATTAGATTAGGGAAATGTTTAGGGTTTACTATAATTGTAGGACTCTACTAAGAAGGGAATAAAAGGGACAAGTTGAAATTATTCAGGAAGATAATGAGGAAATTGAGGGTGGTGGATGATAAAGTAAGATAGGGTAGTGATTCTTCAGAGGTAAGAGTTTGATAGTTAGAGAATTAAGAAAGCTACGTTGTTCCATTAACTATGAGGGGAGATATGGGAAAATGAGGGACAATCAGGAGATCTGCGGAGAAGGAAAGTATCCTGGATTAAATTTGGATTTCATTCCCTAACCTCCATATTCATTTTTTCTTGAAGTTCTCATTGTACTCAATAGCTCAGCTCATTAGCAATCCTTTAAAGATGGATGCATCAATAGTGGAGATTAATAGACCTAGTATTGTGATGATGTGTGTTGAAGTGGATATCTTAAAATCCATCCCTAAGAGGGTTTGGATAGGATGTGGTAATTCAAGCTTTTGGAAAGATGTATTAGTGGAAGATAAACCCAAGTATTACAAGAACTGCGCCAAGAAAGGTCATAATCAAGACTCTTGTATGTTCTTGATGCTAATGAAAGGGGAGAGGCAAAAGACTAGACAAAAATTCATGCTAAAGAAAATTTTACATAGAGATGAGCAGGTGAAGAGAACATAAATCGAAGTCTAAGAAATTCGGAAGGAGAGTTATCCTAGAAAAGATGTAGATCCAATTTAAGAAACTGAAAGCCTAGAGAACTTTAATCAAATTTTAAACAGGTCCCCAAATAACCAAATGCAACCCATTCTTGAAGACTTCGATGAGGTCAATAGAGTGGAAATTAAAGTGGAAGATGGGGAAATTACAAGTCCTATCCTTAAATTTAAAATTAACTCAAGACATAAATCAACATCCCCTGACTTAATTGCTCAAGAAGGGGATCTTAACTCTAAAACCCCTAGAGGTATAGATATGCCAAACTATAAAAAGAATATTATTGCCAAACTTATGTATGCTAGTGATGGGGAGAAAGATACTATGCAACCAGTCCCTTTAAATGAAGAACTGATGATTTTCAGCAGGTCAATTGACAAGAAGATCCAACTTAGAAAGAAGGTAGAGGTGAATAGTTGCCCAGGTAGATAGGCAGGGTGAAAACTCAGAGAAAAAATCAAAGTTTTATTGATCCAATGTTGAAAAGAATCACCAGATCAAATTCAAAAGGTACCATTAAATTCCCTTATCAAACTTTCCAAGGTTGGTCCTTATAGTTTGGAACATAAGAGGAAAAGTCAACAAATAGAAGAATAAAATAGCTGTTGAAAATGCATAAAATCCCTATAATTGCTTTGTTGGAGCCAAAAGTTGACTTTCAAAAAATAGGATGATTCAAAACTAAATGGGGTATTGATGATTGTTGCTACAATGAAAATGGGAAGATATGGATATTTTTTATATATGAGATGATAGTCAGTGTTATTTCAAATTTAGAATAACAATTAACCATCAGTGTGGACCATCAACAATATAGTCTGGACTCTTACTTAACAGTAGTGTATGCCAAATGTACAAAGGAGGAAATATAGTCTGACTTAGCTTTGTAAGTCGATAGCCACGTGTGTGCTAATGCAGAAATTGTCATTGTTGTTCTTAATCACGTCAAGTTCTCTAACATGTCAATCATTTTAAATAAAATAGTGGATCAAAAGTAAAAATACGACATAAATAGAGATTACCTTTGATGATCTACTATAGTGTTGGGGACTCAAATATAGTATCTACTTATCATAAACAATTTTCAGTTGGTCTTAAAATTACTATACACTCTTGTAGTTTAAGAAAAATAACAATACTTAGTACTTCAATATAAATAATGAAAGATTTATAAAGGCTAAATCTCCAAGACTTGATCGATATTCGAAAGAGAACTTCTAAATTTCTCAATTTTAGTTGTACTTGTACCAGGCCTATTTCAAAATAGGCATAAGTATTTTGTGAAACCCACATTTATCTTGTATTCCTTAATTTATTTTCATTTTTAATTCATAGTCTAAATTTGATATGGATCCGAAGATAAAAAAAAAACAAGTGCTATCTAATATGTCGTCTCAGTGGAAAATTTTCGAAGGAGAATTGACTAGGCTTTACATCAGACCATTCAAAGATGAACCTGATCAACTCAAGCATCGGCTTGAGATGTATAAAAAATATATTGAACAGGAGGATTAGGAGGAATTCGTAAAAGTGAGAATATTAAAGGGGTTTGAGGTATATAGCAAATGGTTAAAATCATATATTTTTCTTAGTTATTTGTATAAGTTGACCATGCTTATGTATTTATAAGGTGCTAAGCACGGCATAACCTGAAAGACGGGGGAAGAATATATATAACCATCAGATGAGTAAGAAAGTATAGTTTGGACTTATCGAAGACCTTGTATGTACTTGTTTTTCTTAGTTGACAAACATTGATATTTGTGAATTAAACTACACATTCTAAGTTCACCCAAATTTTTTTATTTAATATGTTAACAGAAAGAGGCAGGTGATAAGTTTGATGACGACGATCGGGATTATTTGTGGAAAAAAGGTCGCCAAGATAAAAATGGGTGATTTGGTGATGAGGCTACTAGGGAAGTAGCGGATAGAATTATGAGTTTCTATTTATGAGTTTGTTTACATAAATATTCAACATCAAATACATCTAATTGAATTATTTTCATGTTATATATCTTCACTTGATTATTTTCTTTTTGCATGATGTGCTAAACTGTCAGGTTAAAGTTGGGATTGGTCACCGAAGGAACCTCAAACATCCTAACTTTGGCATTAGGGACACCCGAGCACCCCGATCGTGTTAGGGGTAAAGGGAATGGAGTCACCCCATAACATTTTTTAACCTCACTAAGCGAGGATCAAAGAAGCATATTTGTGAGTTGGAGTCTAAGCTACATGCAGAAAGAGAAATATGCAAAGAAAAAGATGATCGGTTGCAAGAATTACTGGCAAAGGTGTCGGAGTGCGAGAGGGCAATGACGAAAGTCGGGCTGAACACCCTAAAAAGTGGCAATGGATTGCAAAAAATAATTTTATCAAATTTTAGTGCATCATGTGATTCGCCTGCCAAGAAGACAAATAAGAAGAAAAATCGTAATGTAAGAAATAAATATTAAATATTATTGTTATTGACTTTTACAACAAAACATGTTATTTGTTGGAGTTTTTATTTTTATTTTTTACGTATAAATAGTTGAAAGATGATGGAAAGAGATCCGCTCACATGACATCTCTGAATCCCACACTTCATAATGTCATGGTCAAACCATGTAAATTGGCACTAAATCATGTACCAATATTGTCGCTAAGGGTTGTGTTTTTGAGAGGGTTGGGCTAGACGACAAAGTGCACCGTAAACATTTGGGAGAAAGTACGTGCGAGTGTCTGTGGATACTATTTACACTTAGAACGACCCCCTTCTTGTACCTTGTGGTGATGAGTTAGTAACAGTTATGAATGCACATAATTCACATGTTGCGTGGACTAAATGATTTCTTATAGTAGACACAGAGGTAAAGTTGTGAGCAGTTTTCTTTTATATTAAAGATACCATTGTTAATATTTTTATGCGGGTACCCTTTTGTTGACCAGTCCCATAAAAGTATCTGGCCAAGCCCAAGTGAATACTAAAGGGCACTTGGCCCAAATTATGAGTCCTAAATGATGGTTAGAGTAAAATAATATGATCAAGTCCATCCCCTAAAATCTCTGATGACATATTCAAGGGATACTGGGTTAACCTGTTGGTTACCAGCACCCTTTCTCTCTCTTAACTGAATATATATTGTACCCCTGGCCCGGGGCATGTAAAAAACTTTCTCGAGAGTTACTCAATACAACAGTAGACCTCTTCGTGGATGTAGGCAATTTGTCAAACCATGTATATTCTTGCGTTGTGTGATTGTGATTATTGTTGTTCTTATTATCTTGGTGATTGTTTTCCTTCATTAATTATTTGTGTTGATATTTTTGTCACCACAATTGGTGCCGTCTGTGGGAAGCGATTTTTTTCTTGTGAAAAACTTCACAAACAAGAATCGACTATGTCCCATCATAATAGAAATGTTCCTAAAGCAAGTGACATATGGGAGAAGCCCATTCCTCCAAGGGTAGGGTATAAAATCCGCCATTCAAACCCAAGACTTCCCCAGGAGAGGCAAGTCTCTGAAGAAAGTCAAGGGCCACCTTGGTCCACGTAGATTTCTAGGTTAATTAATGCCTATGAGGCTAGACTCCAAGAGCTAGAGGAGGCCACTCGCCAACAGGAGGATGAGAATGCTCGCCTCAAAAGGCAACTGGAAAGACTGGAGAGAAAACTCCATCGAAACACAGAGCGACGCCACAACCGAAATCCTAGCCCTTAGGTGAGCCAGTATCGTAACCAAGGAAGGACCCCAGGGCGTGGCTCAAAAATTATTGGAGACACAGTTCAGGTGATGATCATTATGAATAATCGCAACCAGCTTATTGATACAGGAGCCTCGGTCGACAGAATGATGATATATAAATTTTAGTCTAGAGAGAAATGGGCCAGCACCTAGATCATCGTGGTGCCAGATTTACAAGGGAGTTAGCCAGAGATGAAGTACTTTTTTTCAAGGGAGATAGAAGAAGAAGAAGCCTCGAAGAAGTCCACGATTTCCAAGTTTAAAATTTATAATGGGAAGACTGACCCCATTGACTATGTCTGGCAATACAGGCAAGGCATGACCTTGTGGAGTCATAATAACGTGGTCATGTGTTAAATCTTCCCTTCGAGCTTACATTATGTGTCCCAAAAGTGGTTCGAGGTGCTACCTCATAGGTCCATCCAAAATTTTAAATCTCTGTCTAAGCAATTTACAGCTCCTTTCATAACAAGCAATTCCCACCCGAAGAGGATGAATTTACTGCTTACTATGAAGAAGAAGCCGCAGGAGAACCTCAGAGAGTACGCGAAGAGGTATTGGAAATTATTTAACAAAGTTGACGATTGCTCGGAGCAGTTCATCGTAGTATCTTTCAAAATTGGTGTACCTAGCTCCTACCTCCTGCACCAGTCATTAACTAAGAAGGAGGCCATGACCATCGATGACTTGATGGCTCGTATTAAAAAATATGTTAAATTCGAGGGCATGACCCATCTTAATGCAGGAGATAATAGTCGCACGGAGGATGGAAAAGGAGCCGATAAAAATGAACCACAGAAGAAAGGGAATAAGAATGGGGGCAAAAATGGATCCAAGAAGGGGAACAAAAATGATGCCTCGAAGGCATTTCAGGCTGTAAACACAGTCTTCAAAGACCTGATATATAATATTATTACAAAGATCAAAGATGAGCCATTTTTCAAGTAGCCGAAGAAGACGCGAGGATACCCTTTCAAGCGAAATGACGCATTCCATAAGGAGGGTGGTCAAAAGACTGAGCATTATAAAGCCCTCAAAACTCACCATGAGGAGTTGACCCAAGTCGGGCACCTTAATGAGTTTGTGGAGAAGAGGACATATAAGGTAGTAGCGAACGAAGAGCAGAGACCTGATAATGTCCTCGAGGAGGATATCGGCCATGAATTCGCAGTGATACATGGAGCGCCAGACTTCAAACAACTTCAAGGAAATCCAGCTCATATGGAAGTTAAAAAGCTTACTATAGTCATGCAGGCCTTTCACATTGACCCAACCAAGACTCAAGCAGGGAAGCATCGATGACCGGAGGTCGTCGATTACAATAAACATATTATGTTCACGGATGAAGATTTAGTGGGTGTGAGAACACCTCATCATCATGCACTGGTCATTACACTCAGGATAGCCATCTGGGACGTCGATGGGTTGCTCATCCACCAAGGAAGCTAGTCTGAAGTAATGTACCTTGAATTGTTCAGAAAGATAAAACTGAGCGTATCCGACCTCAAGAAAGCCACTGTTCCGTTGGTTAGCTTCGCGGGAAAGATCACAGTCCCTTTGGGAAAGATCGTCCTGCCAGTTACGATAGGAAGCATCTAAAAATAATTAAGTTTCTTGTTGTTGATATCGAATCAACCTACCAAGCCATCCTTGGCAGGGTATGACTCCATGCAATAAAGGTCATTCCATCGACCTATCATCGTAAGTTGAAGTGTGTTACTGATCGAGGAGTAGTTGAGATCCATGGATACCAGTCTATGTCAAGGAAGTGTTTCATTGCGGTCATATGCCCCAAATAGGAGAAGAAAGTGGAAGAATAAAAAAGCAAGGAAGAATCCTAGGAGGGGTTGATGCCCTCCAAATATCAGCTAAGGTACGATCGACCGAGAGTGGAGGAGACCAGGCTCCTTCCCTATGAAAGGGTCGTTAAAGACCTAGAAGAAGTCGAAGCTGGGATTAGCTCGACTGTAAAGAAGTTTTTTATTGGTACCTCCTTGATCGATCGTTAGAAAAGAGAACTAGTCACCCTTCTCTGGATCAACTTGGATGTTTTTACATGGGAGCCCTAAGAACTTCTTGGGATTGATCCTAGCAATGCTTATCATCGATTGCACATGGACCCAGCCTTCAAACTAGTCACACAGAATGCTCATCGAATAGCCCCAGAGAAGTTAAAGCAGTAGAGCAAGAGGTCGGGTAGCTACTGGATGCAGGTTCCATATGAGAGGTTTAGTTCCCTAAATGGTTATCCAACCCACTAGTAGTTCCAAAGAGTAATGGAAACTGGAGAGTTTGCATCGACTTCACTGATCTCAACAGGCCTGCCCCGAAGACAGTTTCCCCTTCTAAAGATTGATCAATTGGTCGATGCTAAAGCATCACACGAGAGGATGAGATTTTTAGATGCGTACTCTGGATACCATCAAATCCCCCTTTACGAACTGGATCAAGAAAATACCTCTTACATAACCACTGTTGGTTTGTATTGTTATCAAGTTATGCTAATTGGCCTTAATAATACAGGAGCGACCTATCAACGTCTAGTTATGAAGATGTTTGAAGATCAAATGGGAGATACTATGGAGGTTTACATCGATGACATACTCGTAAAGAGAAAGTTCAAGGAAGATCACTACTCCGACCTGGCAAGGACTTTAGAAATCCTCCGAAAATACTGAATGAAACTCAATGCAAGTAAGTGTTCTTTCGGTGTCCAGTCAGGAAAATTCCTTGGATACTTGGTCAGCAAGAGAGGAATAGAGGCAAATCCCGACCAGATTAACGTCATCAACAAAGTTCATCCCCCTCAAATAGTAAGTAATATACAGAAGCTCAGGGGAATGCTCGTCGTGCTCAAATGGTTCATTTCCAAATCTTAGAGAGGTGTCATTCGTTCTTTCAGTTGTTAAAAAGAAATAAGGGCGTGACATGGAACGAGGACTACTCGAGGGCCTTGGAAGAACTCAAGTCCTATCTCAGTAGGTCCCCTTTGCTCGTGATTCCTAGAGAGAATGATCCCTTATATCTTTACCTTGCAGTATCAGACCATGCTGTGAGATTTGCCTTGGTATGTGAGAGGGAGGGGAGCCATCATCCCTTTTACTATGCAAGCAAGACCCTTTTGGAAGTCGAGCAGCGGTACCTACCATTAGAGAAGCCCGCTTACACACTAGTGATAGCCTCAAGGAAGTTGAAGCATTATTTTGAGGCCCACTCCATCTTCGTGGTTACTTCGCACCCCTTCAAGGCTGTTCTGAGGAAAGTAGACAAATTA
The DNA here is from genome assembly GCA_949130495.1 of Sambucus nigra. Taxonomy (NCBI): domain Eukaryota; kingdom Viridiplantae; phylum Streptophyta; class Magnoliopsida; order Dipsacales; family Adoxaceae; genus Sambucus; species Sambucus nigra. The sequence continues at coordinate 36,868,473 of OX422217.1, forward strand.
AGCATGAACCGTGTGATCGTGTAGAAGCACTATCGTTGTGTTCGATTTACTCCCTCAATGCAAAAACCTAAACTTTGACATCACTTATTTTATAAGTATAGCGATAAGTTCGGGTATCGAATCCACATGGAATGTTTGGCAGATTGTAACGAATTTATCCCTTTAGGAATAAAATTGCAAAGGATAATGGGTTAGTTTATAAAGAAAAGGAAGAAAAATAAGAAGTTAAGTTTAAACAATAATTAATAAAGCGAGGGTCGGGATTGCGTCCCCGCCATGGGCTAAACACGCGAAAATAGAATTTTGGTTCGAAAACATTTAACCGAGCATTTTTAGTTAATCATAAACATCACATAATAAGGAATTAAATCCAAAGTTGCGAGATTAAACATTTAATTCAAAATGATCACACGCGGATTAAAATCGGTTTATCGCTTTAAATACTAACATTGCGTGACAAAGAAAGTTAAACGCATAATAATCCCATTTTAATACCCGAGGTTTCGATTTAATGATATTTTACACAAAACCTAAATTCCGGAGCTTAACCCCCATGAATGGAAGACACACGACCCAAACTCTATTTAACTACTCACACAACATGAATAATTAAATTAAACAACTAATTAATAAATAAAATAAGAAATAACCAACTACAATTAATTTATCTAGCCATTAAATAATAAAGAAGTATGGAAACTAAATACACAATCAATAAAGGAAGTAAATACAACTAGATTAATGGTGGAGGTAATGGAAAGTACAACTTACAACACCCAAAGAGAGATGAAGAAGAGCTCACAAAACCCTGACCCTAAACTAAACTAAGAAAAAAAATGAATCTCTTACAAATATAAACCAAAGCTTCCTTTTATACAAAGTGGGAAAAATGAATAAAAGAAAAGGATAAAAAAAATAAAAGAAGATAAGTTTCCTAATTAAGGAAAGAAAGAAAAAGAAAGAAAAATAAGGGGGAAGGGGAGAAGGGGAAGTAGTAGCAAAAGATCTCGGAGGAAACAGAACACCGGTCGACTGGGGAGGAGAGGTCCGTCGACCGCGCAAAAGGGGAGAACAAACTAGGAAAATCTCAAGGCATAACTCGAATCATTGGTCGATCGGTGGCCAAATCACGATCGACTGGGCATGGCAGCAGTTCCCCACTAAATTCTCTTGTGCATCGCAGCCAGCAGCCATGGAAAGCTCAAGACCCACATCCACAATCTCTTTGTGTTGAAAACCCACATCGCAACAAGAATTCTACACCATGGTACCAAGAAAAATATTCACGCAACATCTCTATCAAAATCCAACACCTCCAACTTATTAAAACCCACCTCCAACAATGGCCAAAAGTCAAAAACCCCATGGAAGCCATAGTCGAGACCCAATTGCGCCATTGGGCATGCCAAGACCCAATTCAAAACGCGCGTAACAAAACTCGCATCCCAATTTCTGAAACCAAGGCTCCACTAGGTTGAATCAAAAACCCGAGCACAAACCCGAGAATGGACCAAAATAACCATTTATGTATGAGTTTGCTGCAGTTTGGCCAAAAGAGAAAAGGGACACAAGGGGTATTATCAAAATTGTTAGTTAAAAATAAAATAATAATTAAATGAAATCTTATATTTCTTTCCTGATTAAAGGTCCGTGTTTCCTTCGTTTGGAATCCGATTCGAGCACTGTTTGCGGACACAAAAAGATTGGCCCGAGAGATACAACTTACGTGAATGCTTTGGACAAAAATCCCAAAGTGTGAAATGACGAAAATGCCCCTGAACGTGTGAATTGCAGCAGAACTTTATTGGAACGCGCTAAAACTTCATACTAACCACCATAACACAGATAAAAGCTCAATAATACCTCAAATAACATGTTATCATATAAAATGGAGGTTGTCGGATTAATGAGAATAATTAGAGAAATTATGGTACCCAAGGAGGCTAAAATGCATAAATTCGAGGGTAATGAGTGTTATGATTCGGGACGAATCACACCCCCTAACTTACACATTTCTAGTTCCTATTAATGAAATTAAAAGCAAGAAGAACTATAAGAAAATCACATGTATATATGCATCCAAATATAAATGCCACTTTCGTAGGGAACACGATTAAATTTAGCATATGCAATAAGCTGTTAAACCTTTAGGTTACCTTAGTGGACGAGTGTTGTCTTATGAGGGTTTTCAGGGATGAAACCCATAAACATCAAATTTCCTCAAAATATGCCCAACCAATCAATATGCCAAAATCAACAACAATTAGATATTTCAACGTATTATTAACAAAGCAAAAGAGAATTTTGCCCAATAATCTGAAACTATCAACATTAAAAGAATAACTACAAGGAATTGAAAGCTCAAATGTGAGTGGGGTGTATGCACATGCGAAAAGCTTTGATTCAGTAAAAATGCCTATAGACCGGATAAAAATTAACGAATGATTCCACTCAATCCTCTCCGGATATCACACTCAACAAATAGAAGCACTCAGAATAGGGTGTAACACACGGGACATGTGGGCATAATGAGTAAATGTATACGGAAACAAAGCCGCACACATGTTATCAATGAAGAACGTAAAATAAAAGTGAAAAATACAATCTCATGAAAGGATATAGCATATTAACCAATGTGAAATGCACTTAACCATATTATCGCTAATATTCAACCTTTGAATCACATTACCCTATGATCAAATAGGACTTTTCGGGTATAAAATTTGGGCTAGGCTAGGGTTTGGAAGTGAAAGAAATATGTACGGGGGGCAAAGGGGACTCGGTAATTGCACGCGGGATAATGGAATTAGTGGGAAATAAAGGAATTGACTTCAAATTCCAAAAGTAATATATTCATGAGTGTAAGACTTTTATTTCCACGTACTTTGGAGCCATTTATTATATTTTTCTTGTTTTCTTTTTCTTTTCTTCCTTCTTTTTCTTTCTTTTCATCCAGTCATTGCTTGATTGAAATCTAAATAACGCAAACATCATTCAATCTCAATAATAATCCCAAACCGAGGTGCGAAAAGTGAATATAAGGGTTTATAACTCCAATGTGGAGTAGGTTAGGGGACTTGGGACGAAAAGAAAGGTCATAATAGGGCTCAACGGGGTTCACTAGGGACATGTATAAGGGTGAGGTTAAGGTCGTATGGGTTAAACAACAAAGAGGGACTATGATCCTTTCCTAAAGTTTCATGTGATTCTCGGGACTCAATACCATTTAAAATCATGCTCAATTGATAATTCAATTAATATGCAATCAATGAAAACAAAATGAGATCATCAATAAGATACGTTTTTCAAGAAAGATAAAGAGTAATGTATAAGCACTCGAAAACGAATAAATGAAAGAAGCTCACTAGTTTTTAGTGTACACAAATCAACAAAAAGATACCAAGCTATAATTGTCCTACCGAACCATTTAGACAATATGCTCAAGTGCTCAGAAGTTTTTAAGGTTTAATTCATGCATTTATTCCCAATATTGAATAATATAAGGACTAAAGTTTAATAACATGAAAGAAATAGAAAATGCATCATTGAATTAGCAATTGGATCGATCAATTATTGAAATTTAACATCGAAAACAAAGGCTAAATGCCCAAAAAAGAGAAAAAAGAAATAAATTCTTTTTGAAATTTTTTATTTTTCTAAGAAAAGCATGCTTGGGGTTAACATATAATCAAATCAAAGGAACTACCAATGAATGGATAGAATATCCCACACCCCCTAACTTAAAACCTGACATTGTCCTCAATATTAATTAAGAACCAAGTTAAAGAGAGGAAAAGAGCGATATTACCCAAAAATGAGCGATCTCGTGAAAGTACAAGTCCAATTATTCTACAAAATATGTGAGTAGCAAAGCATAACAAAAAGAAAGAATAAAATTTCTAACTAATTACACTAGACTATATGTAAGAATGAAGAAAAAAAAAAGAAAATAACAACTAACTATTTACAACCTACAATTTTAACTTCTAATTAACTATACACTAGAAGTTGAAATTTTTGAGGGTCCACCCAAAATACGATTTGGCTTTGAAAGATCCACGGGGATCCCTTTAATGGATGCCTCCCGAAATATAGGAATTCTGTTTGAACAACGAAAGGCATGTGGGTGGTGGAAAAGATGAACCATCACCAATTATCAATTTTAGGTGGACGATGGGTGATTTGGATAATAAGGGGGAGAGGTACACATGGGTTCCAAAAAAAATTGAATTTCCTCCCAAATATTTTTCAATTGGAATGGGAGGTGGCGTACATGGAGGCAAAGATTCCTTCATGGAAGGCAACTCGAGCGTGTACTCCTCATCGATGAAAAGGTTAAACGTTTTAAGGTTTTGGATCGATTCATCGGGTACTCGTGACAGTTTGAAAATATAGAATAAAGATGAGGATGAAAGAAATCCAATCTGAAGAGATGAGTTATCATCGCTTGAAGATTGAATTTTGAAAGAAATATGATCATTTTCAATGAAACTTTCTTCTTTAAGAATCAAGGCAGAAACCATTTCACTGCAAATGGATACTACATCCATTTCTTCCTCATTTTCATTCACTATTGTACCATGGGCAAAGTGAGGGATGGTTTGTTCCAAATCAAGGCAAAAATTCCTCATTTCGTTCAAAACATTCCTTGACTTCAAAAGTCTCGGAAGAAAAATCGTCGTTGAATTCAAATAATAAATCGAACTCATGCTCCGAACAACGGTTTTCTTCCAGATAAGGGTTTTCACGTTTCTCATTCTCAAGCATGCGCAAGCCCTCACCGAAAGTCATGGGGTGAGGAGCGTATTCTTGCAAATGAGAACTTTGAAAGTTATCATCGGAACGACTATCAAAATCATTAACATAAGAATTTTGAAAGCTATTTCAATATGTTTCAAAATTCTTATCATAAGGATCTTGCGACCGAAAATCGAAATGATCATTTCCAAAATTTTTGTAATCCATACTTTGACTTTCGTAATACCCACGCAAAGTCATTTTAGATGTTGAAATTTTTTGGGCTTGTAAGTATTGACCAAAAGTCATAGGTTTACGGGGATTTTGAGAATTATCATTACGATTACCAGAAAAATTGGAATAAGACACGCTTACCCCAAAGAAGGTTCGACGTGGCTATTTCCACAAAGATGATGTGCGTCGAAAAAATTCAAGCGGTTCTTGGCTCTCAAATGTGAAAATCCCGTCAAAAAGGTTAGCACAAAAAATACAAATACAAAAGAAAAAATACTATGAAATAATAAGACAACTACAATCTATAACAAAACAATCCTCGAGAACGGTGACATTTTATAAAAGAGATGGGAAACCGCGACGCGAATGTATGAAGATATATACAGGTCATTGTTATCGGTCCCTCCGTTGTGCAAAAACATAAACTCTAACTACACTTTTTTTATAAGTATAGTGGTAAGTTCGGGTATCGAATCCACAGGGAATGTTCGACAAATTGTAACGGATTTACTACTTCCGGAATAAATGTGAAAAACGTTATTGGTTTAAAAGAAAGAAAGGGGACAAAGGAAGAAGTTAACTATAATCAAGAATTAAGAAAACGAGAGTTGGAACCATGTCCCCGCCATGGGCTAAAGACGCGAAATTAAAATTTCGGTTCGAAAACATTTAATCGAGCATTTTTATTTAAACATAATCATCACACATGAAGAAATTTAAGCCAACGATGCGAGATAAAGCATTTAATAAAAAATGATCACACGCGACTTAAAATCGAATTATCGCTTTAAACACTAACGTTGCATGACAAAGAATGTTAAACGCATAATAATCCCATTTTCATTCGTGAGGTTTCAATTAAATACAATTTTACACGAAACCTAATTTTTGGAGCACAATGCCCATCAATGGCGAAAATGCAATCCTAACCCATATACTACTCACACAACATGATAAATTAATTAAAACAACTAATTAATAAATAAAATAAGAAATAACCAACTACAATTAATTTATCTAGACATTAAATATAAATAAGCATGAAAATTAAATACACATGCAAGAAAGGAAGCAAATACAACTAGATTAATGGTGGGGGTAATGGAAAGTAGAACTTACATTACCCAAAGGTTCCACACCCAAAGAGAGATGAAGAAGAGCTCCCAAAAACCCTAACCCTAAACTAAACTAAGCAAAAAAATGAATCTCTTACAAAAATAAACCAAAGCTTCCTTTTATACCAAGTGGGAAAAAGGAATAAAAGAAAAAGATAAAAGAAAATAAAAGAAGATAAGTCTCCTAATTAAGTAAAGAAAGAAAAAGAAAAAATAAATAAAAAAGGGAAAAGGGGAAGTAGCAGCAAAAGATCTCGGAGGAAACAGAACACCGTTCGACCGAGGAGGAGAGGTTGGTCGATTGCGCAAAAGGGGATAACACATTGGGAGAATCTCACAGCATAACTCGAATCACCGGTCTAACGGCGGCCAAATCCTGGTTGATCGGGCATGGCAGCAGTTCCCCATGAAATTCCCTTCTGCATCGCATCTAGTAGCCATTGAAATCTCAAGACCCACAACCACAATCGCTTTGTGTTGAAAACCCACATCGCAGCAGGCATTCTACACTATGGCACCAAGCCAAATATCCAAGTATCATATCTATCAAAAGCCAACACCTCCAACATATTAAAACCCACCTCCAACAATGGCCAAAAGTCAAACCCCCATGGAAGCCATAGTCGAGACCCAATTGCATAATTGGGCATGCTAAGACCCAATTCAAAATGCGCGTAACAAAACTCGCGTCCCAATTTTAGAAACCAAGGCTCCACTAGGTTGAATAAAAAAACCGATCACAAACCAGGGAATGGACCAAAATCGCCATTTCTGAATGAGTTTAAGAAAAAAGGGATACAAGGGGTATTATCAAAATTGTTAGTTAAAAATAAAATTATAATTAAATGAAATCTAATATTTCTTTCCCAATTAAAGGTTCGTGTTTCCTTCGTTCGGACTCCGATTCGAGCACCGTTTGCGTCCACGCGAAACTTGGACTGAGAGCTACAACTTTCGTGAATACTTTGAACAAAAATCCTGAAGTGTGAAATGCTGAATGTGCCCCTGAACGTGCAAATCGCAATGGAACTTTATCGAAACGAGCTCAATCTTCATACTAAGCACCATAACACCTATAAAAGCTCAATAATAACTCAAATAACATGTTAGCATATAAAATATAGGTTGTCTGATTAATGAGCATAATTATAGCAATTACGGTACCCGAGGGGGCTAAAATGCATAAGTTCAAGGGTAATGACTGTTATGATTCGGGACGAATCAAAGACCTCTCTGGCCGATTATCAAAGTGGTCGGTCAATCTCGGACGGTTTGATATTCACTTTCAACCAAGAACAGCCATGAAGGGGAAAATCCTAGCCGATTTCATTGCAAAGTTCACAGGAGAACAACCCAGTGATCATCGAGAAATTAGTCAATTAAGGGAAAGCTTATAGGAACCAGGTGTTTGGACCTTATACGTTTATGGAGCCTCCAAATCAATGGGTAAGGAGTAGGTATCGTACTAGTGACTCTTGAAAATATAGTGCTCGAGCAAGGCGTTAGACTAGGATTTGAAGCCTCCAACAGCGAGGTAAAATACGAGGCACTGATCACTAGATTACCCAAATCACAACTGCTAGAAGTAAGTAACCTTCGAGTCTTCGGTGACTCTCAACTGGTATCCAACCAGATAAATGGTGATTTTAATGAAAATGATGAAAGGATGGCAGCTTATCTCGCCATTGTAAAGGGACTAATAGCCAACTTCGATCAAGTGGATGTTTAGCAGTTCCTCAGAGGATAGAACACCTATGCAGATGCTCTAGTATCTTTAAGTTCAGCAATAAAATATTACTTGAGAAGAACAATCCAAATAAATTTCCTTATGCAACCCATCATTGAACATAATACTGATCCATTGAATCCTGGGGAGGTTCTCCACATTGAAAAGGCTCCGATCTAGATGGACCCCATCACAGACTACTTACAAAGTGATATACTACCAAGTGACAAGAGGTAGGATTATCAGATAAGAGTCAAAGCTTCTCGCTTTCACTTATCTCCTGATGGGAAGTTATATAAGAGATCCTTCACCAGACCTTACCTCCAGTGCGTTCATCCTCAAGATGTCGAGTAAGTTCTGCCCGAACTTCGTGAGGGAATTTATGGAAGTCACGTAGGAGGAAGGTCATTAGCCTTTCGAGCAATGAAGGAATGGTATTGGTGGACATACATGCATAAGGACGTTGGATTCTACGTTCGGACGTGCAATAAATCCCAAAAACACTCACCCATGGTCCACCACCCCGTCAGTGACCTAAAGTCACTAACTAGATCATGACCCTTCGCCCAGTGAGGTTTGGACATCGTAGGTCCTCTACCTACTGTGGTAGGTAGCTGAAAGTATCTATTGGTCTCCACAGACTACTTCACTAAGTGGATAGAGGAAGAACCACTGGCGAACATCAAGGATGCAGACATGATGAGGTTTATATGGAGAAACATCATTACCCGCTTCGTCATACCAAGAACGATCATTACTGACAATGGGACCTAGTTCGATAGTGGCCCCTTCCAAAGTTTTTGCAACGATCATGGACTTATTCACTATTTCAGATCTGTAGCATATCTCCAGAGTAATTGTCATGCTGAGGCTTCTAACAAGATACTGATCGATGGACTAAAAAAATAACTGGAATGGGCCAAAGGAGCTTGGGTGAACGAATTGCCCACATCCTCTAGGCCTATCGCACCACCCCAAGGCGAGTAACTGGGGAAACACCATTTGCACTCACATATGGAATGGAAGCAGTTATTCCGGTAGAAGGTGGTTTCCCTACCATGATGCCTACGTTGGTCGACCAAGGCCACAATAATAAAGCATCGCTCACTCAACTTGACTTAGACGATGAATGTCGAGAACTGGCATCCTATTAGTAACAACTAGCCACCAGAAAGTCAACCCAAGGAAATTTCAAGTTAGGGACAATGTCTTAAGGAAAGTCCTTGGCGGTGCTGTGAAACCTTCATATGGCAAGTTGGGACCGAACTGGGAAGGACCGTTTAAGGTGGTAAGGTATGACCTGTAAGGAGCCTATCACTTGGAAATGCTGGAGGACAGGGATATACCAAGAGCTTGGAATGCGGCCAACCTGAAAAATTCTACTTCTAGATTTCTCTATCTGTGCACTATTAGTTTAGGAAAATTTTCATTTACAAATTAATGTTTCTCTCTGTTCCTGACTTTGATCAGTAAAACTTGATTGCCCTTGGCATTCTATCAGTATTGGTTGTCTCAAATATATTCTATTATATGCACCCTTTCTAAGCTCTAGGCTTCAGTCTTATAACATGTATGATAAAGATCATGGATTACAGTAAGTTGGTTAACTTGCTCTAGTAAAAAAATCTCTTGACCTAGCCTATTGTGATTACACCACGGTGGTTGGGTTTATACTAGTCCAACTTCCTCAAATCATAGTTAGCAGGGTTGACATATAATGACCCTCCTAAGGCCTTTGTTCATAACACAATTGGCCTTCTAGGTTGCTCCGATAACAAATAAAGACCTACAGGGGATCCTTAGGCAGCACGGCTAACCCAAGTTGGTTGCCAACATAGTTTGGCTCCAAAATCCTTCTCAGGTGGATTATCCATTAATCAGGTGTATCCTCGCCATTGCCCTACTTAGGCCTAAGGAAGTGTGATGACGCGACCTAAAAGGTAAAGTGAGGCAGAATGGTATGGCTAAGGCATACTAAACTGGGACAATACTCATTTGAAAATAAACTCTAAGTCATATTTAGTTGGCCAAGATGCCAAATATAACTATAGATTACTAATAAACTAGAAAATAGACAACATATATTTAGTCGGCCTTGGCCCAAAATATAAATATTTTATTGCTAAAGGTTACATAGTTACATGTGAAAAAGCGATAAAATAAATCAAATCCTAAGGAGGTCCAGGTAGCTGCGCAAGGTAGTCAACTAATCTTGCTCTTCAACCATCATTAGGATGAGGGGAAAAGTTATTCTCAACCTCCTCCGAGATTGGCTCTAGCAGCTGCCTCGGGATAGCATCTATTTGGATCTAGCGATCATCCCTTCTAAATGGATTTGGTTCTAAGGAAGAGGGAGTGATATCATGCTTGTACCAGACGGCACAATTCTTGCGCACCATTAACTCCATGAGGGCACTTTGCCACCCTCTAATGAAGGCCAACTCCTCGACCTTCTTTTGCTTTGTGGGAGCATCTGTCTAGCCTTGTTTGTATCACTTTTCCCGCATATGTCGGGGACATTTTTTGAACAGGTGCCTCAGTCTCATGATGTCCCTCTGAAGCCCAACAGCTATCATATACGCTCGACAAATATCTCCTTTCACTTGTGCAATTTCCCTTTAGGAACTGCCATCGTCAATTCTAGATTGCCGCCTGGATGATGACGAAGAACCTTGTATAACTACAGGAGCAATGCTCGACGCGTTATCCCTGAGGTGTGAAACTTCCCTCCTTAATGCATCATTCTCCTACTGTATCACTTCCCGAACCTGGTTAATTTCAAACGCATCCAAGAGCTTCGCCTTCAAAACATTCACCTCTTCTTGAATAGAGGCACCAATCTCTTCCATCTCTACAAGTCGATCCTTAAGTTTGGGAACCAGTTCAAACTGATCTTTATAGTACTTATTCCTTTCCCTAAGGGATTTACAAATTTTTATAAAAGCTCGGAGAATTTGATCGCTCACATTAGAACCAAGAATTTGGCCTAGGCCAGAGGTAGAAGGGATATAATCATCAAGATCGTCAAACTACAAAGCATAAAAAGCACACAGAATATATATATCAGCAAATGCAAGAAAAAGAACTTTTTATTTCATTAAAATTGGCGTTGGCTAGATATAAGTACATTGAGTGGGAAAAGCAAAAATACAAAAGGAGCCTTAAGAGTCTAGTTGGTGACATCAACCTGCTCAGAAGTAACTGTATTTTTTCCCTTATCACCAGCAGCCCTCATGTCTTAGCACCAACCACACCTCCCTCAATCGGGGTAAGGTTTATTCCATGGTCTCCAGTAGGATCAATAGCAGGAGCAGCAGGAACAGCAGGAACATCAGCAACAGGAGAAATATGCTCCACGGTAGTCTGAGCAGTAGGGACTTCTTCATCAATGATCGGCTTAGGACGAGGATTGTGCTAGCTAAATAGAGTTGAATCAGTAGCAACTAAGGTTCGATCCCAGCGTTTCTTAAAGTTTTCCCGATTGATGTAGTCAATCTATTTTTTGGTATCTTCATAGGCTGCCTCCCATCCCTCATTGTAGTCACTCTCTCAAATGGTGGCCTCCTTTGCCTCGAGGCTCTTCACCTTCTCAACGAGCCCTTTATTTTCATCTATGATGGATAGTTTGCTCACCACGACCAGCTCGTAGGCTTTACGGAGTTCCTTCAGCTCCTTGGCCGCCCCAACCCTCCTTTAGAAAAATAAGCCTCAGCCTCTATGAGATCTTTCTCGAAGGACTTCTGGGCCTCCCTTACAGTCTTCAAGCTCCCCTCAAGCTCAGCATTCCTCCTCGCCAGCCCATCTCAACTGCGGTGAAGGATGGTGTAGTCAGAAAAAAACCGAAGGAAGAAATAGATGTGAGTCATAGAGTACGAAGAAATTAAAAGAGACAGAGAAAAAGAGGAAACGGCCTTACCAAATCAAGCCCCTGATCTGCCTTCAGGGCTAACTGATTTGGTTCCATCTTTGAAGATCTCTCGTCGTCCGCCATCAGCACTGCTCTCTCGAGCATTATGGGAGCAAGTTGAGGGGCTAGAGCCACAAAGATCCCCTTAGTTGGGACAGCCACGGGCATAAGAAAAGTCTGTGATTCCTTCATCCTTTCTTCTCCTCTCCTCCCCTCCTCTTCTTTTTTCTTATTCTTCTCTTCTCTCTTCCTCCTTCTTTCTCTCTCTCTCTCTCTCTTCTTTTCTTATTTCCTCTTCCTCTCCAACTCTTTCATATGAGTTGCTATCTGGGAAGCACTAGTAATATCCCCATACCTTGTCTTCTGGATCTTCAGCCTGTTGAATAACAGGACATCATCATCATCAAATATCAGGTTTTTTCTTCTTTTCAACTTAGAACCTTCTGAAATAGAACCCTCATCGCTAGACCTCTCTCCACCTGACTCTTCCTCGCTGGATCCCTCCTCACTGGATCCTGCCTCACCACTACCACCTCTATCATCTACAGTAATACAAGACTCTGATCTTCTCTCCTCCCCCTAATCTAGCTCGATGGGTTAGAGAGAAACTTATTCTTCTTCGTCTTCGTCTGGGATATCAAGATGAGGAATAGAGTCAATTGGATAGGTAATAAAGATGGAGGTAGTGTTCTTGTATTCCAACAAGAAGGCAATGGACCTGGGATGTTCACCTTCTACAATAGAATCCCTCATCTTCCAGGATTTGATTAACTCAGTAGCACGGATCTCGTGGAGAGTAGGCTATTGATTCTAGGACTTCGCTGAAAAAGAAAAGAAAATATTAAAGGAAGAACACATTAGAGAAACAATAAAAAAGAAGCAAGATTCGAGGTCCCTAGTACCTTTCTCCCCCTACTTGGGGAAGGAATTTCGAGTTCCTAAAAATAAATCCCTCAGACCAGTTGTCCTTATGGGAATCAGGTAGGTTCACTAGCAACACCCTGTCTAGACTCCTACCTTTCAAATAAAGAATACTAGAGTTGGTATGAGAAAAGGTATAGCAAAAGAAAATTTCTACCAGCCCTAAGTTAGTTCCACAGAGTTGTTTTATCATATGGAAGCCATTTATAATTTTCCAAACATTTAGAGAACACTGAGTTGGGACTATATCGAAGTACTAAAAGAAATGCAAGAACAAGCGATTTGGGGGAAATGTTAAACCCCCTTGAGAAAATAGAAGAACTTGAATCCAGTAGCCATCTTCAATGTCACGGATATTGCGAGGAATGGGGGAATACTCAATATCCACCCAGTCAAAGATATTGTAACATTTCCTAAATTCTGCCAGGGATTTATTATCTATCCTTGCCATGAGAAAACTCTAGCTACAGTAAAAAGAAAAATGAAAAAAGGAAATACAGAAAGTGAAGACACTAGGAACTTATAAGGAAAATAATTAAGCTTAAAATGATTAGAAACCACGGGTGAATGAGGATGAGGAGAAGCAAATAGCTTTTGAATGACGAAGAACAAGCTTGAAAGCAAGAGGAAACTTGAGAGAAAAAAATGGTTTGGAAGTGAGAGAAAGCAGGAAGTTGAAGTGACGAAGTGAATCGTCAAACACCTCGTTTTAAACCCCTCAATGATAGTGCACGACAATTGAAGAAGATTTGCCGCCTAAATTTACTGCCAAATGGAAATTCACACCCCTGACAATTTTAAAAATAATAAAAGTTCCATCAAAGGAAGACCAAAGACGTTATTTAAAATTTGTCAGTCCAAATTGTGGGTACCCTTTTAGGGGCAATTGTGGGTACCCTTTTAGGGGCAATTGTGGGTACCCTTTTATCAACCATACCCATAAAAGTAGTCAGCCAAGCCCACGTGAATAATAAAAGGGGCCCGACCCAAATTATGAGTCCTGAATGACGGTTGGAGTAAAATAATATGACCAAGTCCATCCCCTAAAATCTCGAATGATATATTCAAGGGATACTGGGCTAACGTGTTGGTTACCAACACCCTCTCTCTCTTAACTGAATATATATTGTACCCCTGGCCCAGGGCATAGGGGCATGTGAAAAACTTTCTTGAGAGTTACTCAATACAATAGTAGACCTCTCCGTGGACGTATGCAATTTGCCGAACCACATATATTATTGCGTTGTGTGATTGTGATTATGATTATTGTTGTTCTTATTATCTTGGTGATTTTTTTCCTTCATTAATTGTTTGTGTTGAGATTTTTGTCACCACAATTTAAATGACCTCTCTCTTCACTCTTTATTAGTCTATCTCTATCTCTAAAAAATATATTTTTAAATTAACTATTTTATAACCAATACAAACCAAGAAGAAGATAGAGAAAATGGTGTTGAGAGAGGGACACTTATGGTATTTGCAAGCATGCTAGATTCAATCATGACAAGTGATACCGTAAAAATTTTGGTCGGGATGTTTGGAGACGAACTTCAATCAACCTACATTCCTAAACATGAGTTGGTGCATTTTTATAAAATGGAGGAGTTTGATGCCAGTTGTCTAATCAAATACATGAGGTGCTAGAATAAGTTGTTTTCATATTAATTTAATTTGGCTACTCCTTTCTAATATATTTTTATTTTGTTTTTAGATTCTTGTATGAGAAGTTTCAAAATAATCGGGATTTTATTGTATTTGTTAATCCCAGGGCTTCTCAACAAGCTTATTTGAAGAAAAAGAATGCATATTTTTATTTGGAATGCAATGAAAGATGCTAAAGAGAACGAAACATATTTTATGGCAATTAACATAGGGTAAGTGTATTTATTGTCTTACGTTGTTATAATTATATCAAAACATGTTTGTATCATTGATGTTAACAACTAACTACATTGTACGTTTCATTGGTCTTTAGTCATTATCGATTTTTCTTCGAGGAATATATTCTATTTGGATTCTTTACATAGGGCGGTAGATCGAGACTTGAAACTCTTTACAAGCATGTGAGTAATGACTTATATATATATATACCTTTAATCATATTGTCTTTGTACACATGTTTTTCATTTTAATCTTTGTCTTGAAGTGAATTTAAACGTTGGTGGTATTGAAAGGAGGATGAATTTCAGGTTCAAACTGGGAGAATGTTAAGGTACGATAATTTTAATGAATATACATTACTGACTTATATCTTAAACCTTAATATAACTATTATCTTTAAAATATCATTCTATAAAGCCCTCTATAACCGGGAAATGTTGAATGTGAGTTTTACATATTGAAGTTCATGAGATATCTAATGGAGAATCCATCTAAATCTAGTAAACTAAAGGTAGTAAATATTTATTTTATAATGTTTTGTTTCCCTGCTAATTACTTTTATAAGGAAAAATTGAATACAGATTATATTATTTGATTTGTTAGATGAAGGAGTTGGGTGAAAAAGAAACCTATGAAAATCATGAGATAGAAGAAGTTTAGCATGAGTTCATCGATTTCATTCAGGATTATTTTTAGTGAGGTGCAGTTGTGGACAATTTTGGCATATCTTTTCAGGTACCTTTTTTTTCTTCTTCAGTCTAATTAATTACTTTGTGTCGATATTAATAATTTTTAATATAGAGAATCAAAATACTATATATGAAAATATTATAAAAAAAATAATTAATAATATCAAAACACTATAAGAATATGATGTCAATAATAATATTGTTGTTAGTGAATGCACGGGCTGAGATTTATATTATTGTTATTTTTAATGATGTTGAATGCCTGGGGTTGGCTTTATACTGTTGATGGTGAATGCCCGGATTGGGTTGTATAATGTTGTTGTTGGTTAAACATGTCATGTTTAATTTTGTATTATTAAAAAAATAAAGGAAACTTTGCCGAAATTTTTATAAAACCTTCCTCGTTTATCTTTTCCCTGCCCTAATAAAGAATGAAGTAAAAATTAACTTTGAGATTATGCAAATGTTTAATTGTGATGCCTGTGGTGGCTTTTATATTGTTATTATTGATAGTGCATACGTGTGGTGGGATTTATAATGTTGTTCTTGTTGTTGATGATGATACTGAATGCCCGAGGTGGGCTTTATATTGTTGTGGTTGGTTAAACATGTCATGTTTAATTTTGGACTATTAAAAAACAGAGAATTCGGTATAATTGTTGTTAAATTGGGCACTGCACGAATAAAACTAATGTTGCAGTTTAATTTGCTAGTTTTTATGTCTATAGTATAGGTCATTTTAGATATCTTTTTATTTGTGAGTTGTCCAGAAGTCAATTGGGAGACTGTTGGTGTATATTTAATTTCAAATATTAATGATATTTTTTTATACTTATTGTTCAGTTATATTGGTACTTGGAATTTGCTACTTTGACTACAAAAATTTGTTCTCTGAATTGACAGATCGTAGCTTTATGCATAACATTTGTTGGGATAATGCAATAGTATAATAGAATTCATAGCAAAAAAAGAAAGGAAAAAAACTACTTTTATGACGATTTACAGATCACAGTAATTATAAAAATGGGTATGTTTTATGACTGTTTTATGTACGTTGTCATTATAATGATTAAAGTAACCATAATAATAGGTACTTTTTATGACCGTTTTATTAATATCCGTCATTTTTCATAAGTTTATAATGACGGTTCAATGAACATGATACTATTGTTAATGATGCTTTGTACAAAAAATCGTCATAATAGGATGGTTTGCTATGACGTTTTTGTTAACACCCAATTTTATTATGACACACAACAATAATATTAATGAAGATTTGTATGAAAAACTATCGTAATAGAATGGTTGTTATGACGCTTTTGTCAACACCAATTTTATTATGACACACAACATTATGACGGTTTTTAAAACTTTGAAAATAGCCATATATAACCTTTCATGACCCTTTTCCCCATCATAAAAAAGGTCTATTTCTAGTAGTGCGGGACAATTTCTAAATATTTAAAACACTAAACTGAGTCTCTAAGGCTCCCCAAAACACGTCCCAATTATTTCTATTTCACTTAAAAAAATTGTTGTGTTCTAACGACACGCGCCCATAGTTTACTAGTTTAATTTAAATCCTCTCATTTTAAGTTATTCTTAAAATTAAATCCAAAATTATTAAATTTATTTGTCATAAAATTTTATTCTGAAAAATTACGTGGTATTACACTGTATTCCTGGAGTCGTGCGTCACTAAATTAAATATCATTCTTAGCGTGTGACAGATATGATACATATAAGATTTTCATCCACGAGATAAATAATAAGATTTAAACCAATTAAATAAAAATTCATGTGGTAATAAAATCCATCACAGCTAAACTTCAAAATGATCCAACTCCATAATTTATTTAAAACTCCAAAGGAAATATTCCAATTAATTAACTGACTTTAATCATAAACAACTTTTAAACCGAATTGCCCAGTAAAATTCATAATGAGGTCTCATAATATAAACGATTGAATAAAGAAAATCTAATCTAATAAAGCGAATAAATAAATGAACTCCAGTTGCACCTCTAAAATGATCTCCAATAAATCCTATGCAGCTACTCCAATACTAAACCTGAAATGTTAGTCAACACAATGGGTTAGAGCCCACCGCATGGATACCAACTACTAATTTCAAATAGGGTCCTTGAACTCAGAGAATAACACGATACACAATAAATACGACAGTAGAATATTTTAAATTAAACGAGATATATTAACATGCGATAAAAATAATGCACTATCTAACCACAACCAAGTCTCTCTAAAACCCAAGTTCAATTATCTAATTTCCAATAGCTCTATTTTTTATTAATTTAATCAGTTTACTTAAATTTATTATTTTGTGCATTTTATTATTTTTTATTGCAGTACTCCCACAATTAAATCTTACACCATATTAGTCATGGGACTCCCATTAAGTTTTTCCTCATTTTACTTGCGGGACTGTAACACCCCACTCTTACACCACCAATATTGTCCCCACTTTAACTACCGCACCTAGTGGTATGGGGTTTTTATTAGCTCTATATCCACAAATTTGTGTCAGTGGGGTTCGTACCCCTGAGATGTGCATCATCAATCAAATGCCTTACTAGTGAAGCTAAAAGGCGTTGGTGTTAGAAGAATGCAAATTTATTTATATGAACCATTACTTTCCCTCACTCAAGCGATGTGGGATGTAACTCTCTAGCTACCAAATAAACCAAGACCCAGTCTGTTACAATCCACCCCCCCTAGGGAGCCCAACGTTCTCATTGGGATGAAATCAACCATTACCCAACATGCTGGCACACTTATTCTGGCTGGGTACTGGCTCTGATACCATTCTAGTACATATTATTTATCTCTATAATATGTATATGCAATTTCTCTACAATTACCAATAATATTCCTCATTTAATAATTCATAATATTTCTCATTTATTAATAATTTATAATCCAATAAATTATTAACTTGAGTTCATAAATAATTACTTAACAACTAGTTAATGGTTATTTTTATTTTTCCTTTGCCTTCGGCCAATGGACCTCGATGACTGACTAAGGGAAGTCGGATACTAGGGTGGTTATTTTATGAACATATGTGGTGGTATACTTGTGGTATGGATATGCTTGGTACTAATGATATATATTAGATGTATATGTGGTGTTCATATTTGTTAATGGTACGTGTGTGAATATATGTAATATAAAATATATGGGCACCTCAGTGATATTATGATAGGCATAGATTAGCCTTTTCATTTATCTCATAGGACATGAGTATGGACTAATTGGGAATATACAAAAGTTAATGGTGCAAAATAAAATATGACTTTATGCTACCTTAAATTTCGAGGACGGAATTCCGTTGTAGGGGGGGGGGGGGGGGGGGGGGGAGAATGTAATGCCCGTATATTTTTTGAATAAAATAAAATTTAATAAGGACTAAATTAATTCGGTGAAATTAACTAATCTAGGATTACGAGTAATTAAACCCAATATTATTTATAAAGTTTAGAATTTGACTTTAATGATTTGGAATAAATAAACGGGATTTATTTTTTATTTTTAAAGTATTTGGGTGTGTCATGACACAATTAATATATTTTTGGGATAAATATTTGGGACGCACTTTGAGAGGTATTACGGGCCCATTTAGGTATTTTAGACCCTTAGAAATGGTCCCGGGGTATATATTTATATATATTTGGGTTAATTAGATTTTGTATTTGGGCTCATTTGGGGGTCCAAAGTTGGGGCCTAAAGCCCAACTCGGGAATTTGGAAAAATATAAGATTGGAAGGAAGAGGAATAGACCCCCCCCCCCCCCCCCCCCCCCCCCCACACACACACACACACATCAAAACCTAACCATAGCAGCCCCACTTCAAGAGAGAGAAAGAGGAACAAAGGCTTATGAGGAGGAAGAGCACCCTAGGAGGAGGAACAAAGGCATTTCTACACAATCCCATGCAAGGATTCTCTTGCCATTCTTTTTCAATTTGTGTTATTTTCATATGAATGTTAACTCCATGCTTAGATTTAAAGTTAAATCATATTTTGAGATTTGTGGTATTTAGGGCTTATTTTATTTTATTTATTAATGATGAATGACACATGTAGAGGAAGGATTTACTATGTAGGAACACTCTTACAAATTTGGTATTGAGAATCTAATTTGATATTAGATTTACTCAAGTTTGATGACAAATTAGGAATAAAGTAAATGATTAGATGTAGGTATTTTTACATGAATTTATGTACTGAAATCTTGTTGTAAATCCTTATGTAGATATCCCTTTGATGCTGAGATCTAAAATCGTTGGAAATTCATAGGATTTTCAACTTTAGGAACCTTTAACTGATGAAGCGACTAAAATTAAGCACATAAACCTTGGAACTAATTACTGAATGTTAGCCTAACTGCTATTGATCTCGTATGGGTTTCTGGGTTTTCAAAGTTTGATATTTGGAAGAACTGTAATTGAGAAACAAAGTTGGGAAGAAGAGGGAGGTCACTCAAATGACATAGAAGGTCATTTGAGCAACAAAGAAAGTCGTTCAAATGAGATTTTTATCTCGTTCGAACGAGATATTTATCACATTCAAACCACCATGGTCTTGGGCATGGAGATAGATCTTTTCGTTACGAACACGTGGCCGCCAGTTTAGTACTTTTATAATTTTGTTTTAATTCGTTATGATTTTATTACTGAAGGGTGTTCGAAACAGAAATCCTTTGGGAGAAATCCAATCTGGATTACTTAGGGATGTTCGTAGATGAGTGTAGGACTCGAAAAAATATTAAGTAACATTGTTTTTACCTTGAAATTGAATGGGAATGAATTCAGGGTATGGAATTAGAGTGTTTAGGATGAACAACACTCGAAAATATATGAACGAATTCGAATGGAAATTTGAAATGAAATTAGGATACAGGCTGTATTGATATGTTCTTGGTATCTTGAATAAAAATATGAATGCAAGTTAATATTTACGGAATAAAGAGTCGGGGTTGTTACTAGGATATCTTTAGGCAGAGTGCTACGGGAGTTAGTCACGGGTAGTCAGTTTAATTTATTATATATAGTATAAATGATCAAATATCGAATTTATTAAAGGGTGTTTGACATAATAGTGGGATTTTGTGTAATGAATTTTGAAGAGTGAAAATAGGGACCAAATGAATGAGCCCGACTATTTTAGTGGAGTGATACTACTTAGTTATATTAGAGCATTCCTTATTTATGTACATATAACCCTTTTCGGATTAGTTAACTCCTTATATATGTACATATAAACCTTATTGAAAAGGTAACAAGAAGCGAATAAATATTAATGATCTGAATGATTAAAGTTGAGTCAAGAGGACAACATGTTAAGATTATTAAATGTGTGGGAAAGGTTAGTTTGGGAAAATAGTTATGCCTAGGTATTTAAGGAGTAATAAATTATGAAGCAAATATGCTTTAAGTCCAAAGAGGATTTTATAAGACTTAATATTTAATTGGAAAATAGTCGTAGGATAACGGCTTAAAATGAGTTATGGAATAATTGGCTAAAATGCTATGGTTAAGCCAAGAAGGCTATAATTTATATGAGTTAAGATATCCTTGGATTAAAGTGGTTATAGAGTAACTACTTATACATATTGGGTGATAGTATGTATTATATATATTGTATGGACATATCAGTGGACCATCCTATCGACTTGGGCGTTCGCGCGTCGGGTCGCGTACCACACGTCGGCACAGGTGGGCTTGACGATGTGTAGGCCATATAGGTACTACCACTACACCAAATCTGCACTATTGTCACGGTCATTGACCTTGACAAGTTGGACTTGTCAAGGTCAATGATCGTGATAATTCTGGGCAAGACAACTTTTTTTGTCACGGATGTGTCACGGTCTATGACCATGACAACATCGTAATAATTGTCATGGTCGTGTCACGGTCTAGGACTGTGACACGTTTAGTCACGGTTAATAACCGTGACAAATTCTTGTCCCCTTTTAAAAAAAATGTCACGGTCAATGACCGTGACAATTCTGGGCAGAATTGAAAAAAAATCTGCTGGGCAATATGGCCACTGCCACTGCCCAGCAATATATTTGTAGCTGTTATATCAACTTTGTACCTATTCAAATATCATATATCCAAATAAACTAGAGATAACGCAAATATTCATTCAAAATAGAAACTATTTAAGAAGAAACAACATCACGATCAATTATCTCAAATCTACAAACTATTTAGGTGGAAAAGAGATTTTGTACTGCGACACTCGGGGACAACAACTTATCCTTCCCTTATCGTCTGAATAGCCACATAAGTATCGAGCATATGTGGCCTACCCTCAGGGCCACTCCCTGTCCCCTGAAATAAAATAAAGTAAAATTAGTATCTGCCCCACAAATATAGATAAATATAAATCGAAATTGAAATCGAAATCGAAATCGAAATTGACATATAAATATAAATACATTACCTGTAGTGTCACCCAAACAGCTAACTTGAGCTCATATGGCATCTCCTTCCAACTAATGTACCTCGGGCAATCGTGTCAAATATAATTCCCTTCATATCTGAACACTAAGAAATGCTATAATCCTATGGATTTATGCTCTGCAAATTCCTTCCAACCATTGTGTAGCCAAAAATCAGCAGTTGAATTTGTCAATTCCACATTTCAATGGTCTCCCATGTTTTGCTAGAGGTTCCAAGTGGTGGGGTATGGAAAGTGGAATTGACAACTTCAACTGGTGATGTTTGGCTACATAACAGTTGGGAGGAATTTGCAGAGCATAACTCCATAGGATTATGGCATTTCTTAGTGTTCGGATAGACGAAGAGATTCAGTCTCCTCTCCACAAATAGGACACCCCAAATAACTATGTACTAATCATCTATTAAAGGTAAGAAGCGTATATTCATCTATTAGTATAAACAAAACTTAGATGTAGTTAGAATATTTATGTATTAATCTCCTCTCCACACACGCACACCACACAAGAGTGAAAATGATAAAGTGCAAATCAATTAAAAGCATTAAAAATGCATGTTTCGGTACAAATTGAAATATTTATTACAAATTGAAAAATTGTTTCAAATTCGGGTTATCATAAAAAATGGATTGATATTCGATAGGAGCAGCCAAGTCATCCACACTACTATTTAGACGCCTTGGAGCGTGATGGACAATTGACCACGGCTCGTTGTTGATATACTCAGAATAAAACACTTGCTTAACCATTTGAAATGCACAAACAAACGGCTCATCGCTCACGTGGTCGTTGCTCTTCAACTTGGACAAGTCAACCATGATCAAATTAGTGACAGGATCAACTTTACAAGCATTTTTATCCTCAACTCTTACCGAGTCATAGTAAAATACAATCTCTTTGAAGCTTATATAATCCAATTCAAATATATTTTGGATTACACCATAGTAAGTCATTTCAGCTTCAAAGAGGTTTTTATCTTTTGCGCTCGCTCGAAAGATAGTAAGAGCTTTGTATGAAATTCTCGAGTTCTATACATTTGTACTTTCCTCGTACACTTTAGCGCTGAAAATGTAACCGTTCAATCGATACTTTTTGTACTCTTGTACCACGAATAAGGGTCCAGTGGCTAAACGAGCAAGACTTGATGTCGCATCACCCGTCTTTAGGAGCTGAGAATATTAATAAATTAATTATATTAGTGGTAAAATTTGAGTGTAATGTAACGTTATATAACGACTGTTTTCATTATAATTACCTCTTGTGTCAACCACAGCCTAAATTCGCTGTCTGATTGTACCATTGTTTTTCGTCTTTTATTGTTCTCACAGGCTTCATATTTTCTGCATATTACAAAATTAATCATGTATAAAATAATCTAAAATAATGTTAAACATTATAATAATCGAAACTTAATTTTTCCATTCTTCGACATCTTCATGTGTGTCAAATAGATAACGAGCTACTTGTTCATGTTGCAAACTCGTTAATTTCACTCATTTTCCCATCACATGACCACCATCATCGACGAATTCATCAGTGTCATCAACGTTGGTCGAGTCAGGAATATATTCTTGAGTATATATTGATGACTCCACGGTGATGTATTCCTCTACAATTGATCCTGCAATGTATCGCGCATTCTTGACGTAATCTTTAAAAACTTTCATCAATCTTTCAAACGGATACATCCACAGATATCTAACTGGATCACAAAGAAGTGCTTAGTCACATAGGTGTACCAACAAGTGAACACTTATGTCAAAGAATGCTGGGGGAAAGTACTTCTCCAATACACAAATCGCTTCGATCACAGCCAATTTTACGGCCACTATGTGTTCTCGACTCACTACCTTCTCACACAAGAGGGAGAAGGTAATACTAATTTGCATAATAGCCCTACGCAAATCCTTGTGCTTGGAGAAACAGTGCTTAAACAATAGAGGAACCAATTGCATGATCACATGCCAATCGTGGGACTTACACTTATGTAAATCATGAGTAGCATAATTTACAATCCTTTACAAGTTGGACGAAAAAGTAGATGGGCCCTTCAAATTATATATTGTATCTAGAAGAACCTTCATTTCCCCACTCTTCAAAGTAAACGCACTAGGGGGAATTATTGTCCTTCCCAAAACGCACCAGGGGGAATTATTGTCCTTCCCCAACTATCTTCTTTCAACCATAGTTGTGGCTTAAGTTTTAACGATTTAAGGTCTTTTCGTGCATTTTCTCCATCCTTTGAATGACTCCCCCCAAGGCAAGTACCCAAAATATGTTCAAAGAAGTTCTTCTCTGCATGCATCACATCCAATACATGGCGCACCGAGTTATTCTTCCAATAAGGCAAGTCAAATAAAATTGACCTCCGAGACTATGACTTTCTTATCTCAGTTTCATTCCCAGTTGGGGTCTTCTTATGCTTGACATTCTTAAATTTGGGATTCTTACCTGGCATATTAGGGCCACATTAAGAATATTTACTTTCAATTTCCGAACCCAAAAGTTGTCTCGGCGGTAGCCTATGTTCAACTCCGCCCAATAAAAAATTGGAACCTTTATCATATCTGAAACTATGAGCTGGGGGTAAAAACCTCCTGTGGCGATGGTATAAATTTTTTAAGCTAGAGGATAGATGAAGAGATTCAGTCTCCTCTCCACAAATAGGACATCCCAAATAACCATGTACTGCACAATCGGATAATATCCCATAAGCTGAAAAATCATGAATTGCCCACATCAACATAGCTTTCAGCGTAAACTCTTATTTTCTAAAAGAGTCAAATGATTGCACACCCTCTTCCCACAACTCATTTAATTCTTCTACCAAAGGAGCCAGGTAGACGTCAATGTCATCACTTGGTGCCTTTGGCCTAGGTATCAACAAAGCCATCATCGAAAATTCATGTCTCATATACTGTGAAGGAGGGAGATTGAGTGGGGCTAGGATCACTAGCCATACACTCTGATTGGTGCTTAGATTTCCAAATGGATTGAAACCATCTATTGATATAGTCAAACGAATGTTGCGTTGTTCTCGAGCAAAATCGGGATACTCAAAATTCTTCCTCCGCCAGGCAGTAGAATCAATAGGATGACGCATGATATTACCCCCTACTTCAGCCCTAGCATGCCAAGTCATTGGCTCTGCAATCCATGGTACTGTGAAAAATATCTTTAATCTAGGCCCAACGGGAAAATATTTCAATACTTTTTGAGGCACTTTTTAGCTTGTGCCTTCCTTACTAGTAAATTGGACATATCTACGTTCATCGCATGCCGGACAACGATCGAGATTTTTATACTCCTTTCGGTATAGTATGAAGTCATACACACAATCATGAATCGATTTATACTTCATTCCAAACCTTTCAAACTGTTCTTCATAACAGGATAGCTATTTGGAAGTTTATTCACCTTGGGTAATAAGCCCTTCACCCATTTCAGAATTCCCGTCACACTATTGCCAGACAAACAGTACTGCGTCTTCAAACTGTGCAAACCAACCATGGCATGTAAATTTATTTGATTTTTCTCACAGCAAGAGTATAACGGTTGGGTCGCCTTAAATTTTAAACTTTGGTAGTCATCGTCAAGTTTTATCGTGTTATCTTCATGAGCACTTGAATCTTCTACATCATCAGTAACCTCATTCTCCTCTGCTTCATAAAATCCGTACGCATCATCAACTAAATCCTCTAACATATTATGATCTACGTCGTCCCCTTATACATCTATTCTACTTGTTGAAGGTTAGTCGGGGACAAAAGGAACTTTCAATTCACCGTGAAAACTCCAAAATCGATAACTATCTTGCGTACCCGATCTTAACAAATCTAGTTCAACTATTTTCAACTCAAACACCTTACCATTCTTACACCTAGCACACGGACACGAAAAGTCTTCATTATTATGACATCTATTTGCATATTTCACAAATTCGTTAGCACCTCTGCGAAACACATCCCCCATTCTATTAGTCTCACCCATCCACTATTTGTATTTCGGATATCCCATCACAACTACCACAACTAAACACCTATTAAAGGTAAACAAAACTTAGATTTATAGTATCCCATCATTTAATTATCCTATTAAAGGGTGAGTGGTCCTATCCCATTCAAGACCCTATTTTTCTGTAATATACCTAACAGCTCATGCACATTGTTACGATTTGAAAAAAATTCGACAGCATCCCCGTAGTTCTCCAAGTACACGACGTAGATTGGCAGGTGTGAGTGTTATTTCAATTGATCAATTAAAATAATAGTCACACTTGTCAATCTAGTATGTACCCAGAGAACATTAAGATACGACTGCAGAACTTCCTCCAAAAGTAACAACTTTAAGCCAATAAGAATATTATACATAAATTATACAGTCTCAAACTGTCCAAACGGGACAATTCGAAAGATCTCAATATAGGGGTAATGACTCTCGAACGGGTCTAAGGGCTATTGAATGCGTACGCATAAGAACTATAAGGCTAGTATCTATGCGCACTATATTTAATTTCAAGTATGTTTCATTTAATTATCATACTATTTATATATATATATATATATATTGTTCGATATACAATGTAATTTTCAAAAAAAGTTGAAAAATTCCACCCCCATATGGACAATAATCCAGTGGTCATGCCACTTTTAAAACTAACCAACCAAACATTTACTAAACAAAATAATCCAACAACAATGTCAACAACAAATGTGTATCCCGTACTCCTTAATTCATCTGCTCAATTAATTCATTTCATCAATTAAACTAACAATTAACGTATAGAATTATTAATTTACTAATTTACACTGAGAGGCAATCCTACTTTCATATGAAATGGATACTAATTATTAATTTACTTTCATCTAAAACTGTTTTATTTATTAATTATATTTTAGTGGATGTAATTATAGAATCTATGGATGGATTCAATTTAATTTTACTATGTGAATGTTTTTATCTACAATGAGTTAACCTTGAAACAATATATATTATCTCATAGAATCATCAAAACACGATATTAAGATAATTACAATGGTACCTTGACTTACCCCCTCCCCCCCCCCCCCCCACACACACACACACACAAACAAATTGACAAATTCATGGGTTATTTCCAACATATAAACATCATATACACCTAACAAACATACACAAACATATATTCACGAGTTAGTTTCAACAAAAGTGCAAAAAATTCAAGAACCCATACATATACAAATACAAAAATAAATAACTCGTGAATTTGTCAATTTTTTTGACAAATTCATGGGTTAATTCAAATACAAAAATAAATTCATGGGTTAATTCAAATACAAAAATACAAATTCATGGGTTAATTCAAATACACACCCACACCCATACCACCCCCACCTCCCTCTATACCCCCCACTCACCACATACACACACACACACACCCCACCCCCACCCCCTCCCACCACATACACACACACACACACATAATAGCCGCCCACCCTGCCCCACCTCCCTCCACACCCCCCACCCACCACACATATACACACACACACAACAACTCCCACCCTGCCCCACCCCCACACATGCACACACACACACATGCACATATATACACACACACACACACATATATGTACATAAACATATATATACATGGGAGAGAGAGAGAGAGAGAGAGAGAGAGAGGGAGGGAACGGTGGGAGGGAAAAAAGAAGGGGTAGGGGTTTTTGCTGTAGAAGTTGTCACGGTCGTGTCAAGGTCTTTGACCGTGACAATTATTTAAAGAATTGTCACAGTCAATGACCGTGACAAGTCCGTGACAAGTAAATTTGTCACGGACTTGTCACGGTCATTGACCGTGATAATTCTTTATCACGGTCATATCAAGGTCAATGACCGTGACACAAAATGCGTGTTTTTTGACACGGTCAATGACCTTGACATGGTGGCCGGCTGAAAGGTGAAAATTTTGTCATTTTGGTTTAGTGGACGTCGAGGCTCCACCCTCGAGGGGGTAGGTGTGGCGCTGACCGTTCCTATATTACCGCTGAGTATGGGCCGTATACAGGTGTCCTGCGTAGGGACCATCCCCAACTTGTATGTGTTTTGTGGTGTCCGCTTAGGATAAGGAATTCATCCGGACTTGCCGATAGAGCACGACTGAGACACCAACGGTAGATGCCCTTGTGTGTCGTATACATATATACGAACACACACACACACACACACAGAGACACACACACACACACACACACACATACACATATATATATATATATATATATATACCCATTTATACATTGTGGTATACCTTACATGAGATAGTACCCCTTATTGTCTAAAGATGTAGACACTGTTTTGATTGATAATATAGTTGGGAAAATAAAATGATGCGGATAATTAAGGACGAAGATGAGTCTTAATGATTAATGCAACAAACAATTATTAATAAGAATAATAATTGGATAGTCTAAGGGGAGTAGACAAACATTAAATAGAATGAGTAACGGTGTAGCCAATTATTAAATGAGAATAATAATTTGGTAATTTAATAGAGTGAAACTGATAGTCTAACGAGGTAGACGACAGGGAATATGAATTTAATTTTAAAATGATTTTAAGAAATAAACGAGGGTCAAAGGGTGTGGATTATAAGGAAAAGCATTTAGTTTATGTATATTGAGAAATTTATATCATGAAATCTATTCGAGGATGTGGGTGTCAGACGTGAGGAACCACTTGTAGTTAGTGCGTAATGGAAATGGTTTATTCTTAACTTGGATGATTGAATAATGGAAGTTTA
This sequence comes from Sambucus nigra, assembly GCA_949130495.1. NCBI lineage: Eukaryota > Viridiplantae > Streptophyta > Magnoliopsida > Dipsacales > Adoxaceae > Sambucus > Sambucus nigra. The sequence continues at coordinate 36,896,948 of OX422217.1, forward strand.
CAATTGATATTCATTTGAGGATACGAGTGGGACTGTTTCTAGATGAGAGATGAGGTACTCGTTACATGTGAGTGTCGAGGGGGAGACGCGAAGTATGAGTTAGTAACAAATTTCATATTTACTGGTGAATAATCCTTGCACACATCGGGCTCTGACCCAAATTATAAATGTCCCCCCCCCCCCCCCCGGTATTCTAAATGATAGGGAAAGCATGACTGGCGATGGATCAGGCTTGTAGTTGCATTGGGTTTAGTGGATTCCACTCCATTGACTCTAGTATAGGTTGTACTTCAGTCTATTTGTCATTTTATTTCATACTGGGATTTATACAGTTATAAGCCCAAGTGTTTACCTATGATAGTTGTATTTAGTTTTACATTATGGACATTGTATGATGATTCAATTTTTATTATTCATGCGTTAAACCAGTTGTATTCAAATGTTTTATTCACTGTGGATTTTGTTATAAAATAAAGAAAATTTTATTTCTTCAGTGCTGAGAATGATAAAAATTGTCGATAAGCCCCATCTTTGACGTATCGTGCCTGACCAGCCTTTACGTAAGAAAATGGGGGTTGTTACAGTGACTCCCGCTTAAAATTTTACATCATATTAGTTGTGGGACTACCACATGTTTTACAACACATCCAATCCCCTCACTATGGCCAGTCACCCCGGTTCACTGATAGTTCTGCACACACTCGTGAGGTTCCACGCACGACACGTCCCTATATCCCGTTTAACTGTCAGCCCACACATACTCATGACATCACACACACCCACGTCGCTACAACTAGTCGGCCCGTTCAATTGTCATCCCTGCACATACTCACGCCGCGAATATCTTTTAATACCCATTTATTATCTTAGGCATTAATTCTCATTTTCTCAAGTTTACTCATTTGTCATCTTAAATTAGCCCCACCCTTTCTATTCGGCATATAATCCTCCAAACACCCTTAGTCCCATACCTAAAGGTCTCAAATGCACCATTATTTCCTAGCCTATCATGTAGGAAGAAAACCAACTAACCAACACCACTTCGCCTCAGCCCTCGGTTCGCTAATCCAAGGAACAATGTAAAATTCAGCCCAACACCGGAATATATATCGATAAACCATCACCACTATCTAGTTACATGCCTAGGAAGCGAGAACTACTCAAAGGTCTACTAACTAGTCACATACCTAGAAAGCAACTTAAATAAAGGTGAGTGCCCTATCTATCCCATAACCCCGTCGTTCACTCGATGTCAAACATAATGAAATAACTAAGTGGCATAAGGCTAAATTTTCATTTATCACACCAATTTTATCAATTTAATCCACACACCATTAATTAAATAATTAATATCCGTTTAATCATAATATTAATTGAACCACACTTTTCTCATGAAATTATTAAATATATAACCACATGTATGGTACAGGATTTATACAATAAGAATTTACTACTACGCAACATCCACAAAATTTTCATGTTTTAACATTGTACAATTTATTAAATGGCATCTCTACGTAAAAATCTACAGGCGAATATTTTAACAACTACGGAACCCAAATCTGTAAGCTAACATGCAAGGTTTTGAGTCTTCATTCACGTTAAAATTTTTCATAAAAATAGTCTCAATTTATCTTTCACTTTTCCTAATTAATATCTCTAAATTATTTTAAGAAAACACATGTATTTAGTGTGTAAGCCATAACTACAACGCATAATACTAAGGGAAAGAAATAAAGGTAATCATGCCTGAGATTTGTTTGAAAAAATTTAATTATGAAGATGTGTTCCTTACGAAAAGATGACAAAGTTCCTCTCTTGGACTATCTTGAAAAAGAGGAGGTGTGAAGGTAGAAGGAGATGAATAAGAGGAGGTTTTTGCTCTTAGGTTTAAGGTAAATGTGTTCATAAAAGTCTAGCCCCGAAATCTATTTATATAAATAAGTGTAGGTGTTTTAATCCCACTCAAACTCGTCAAAAACAGACACACTGTCACGCAACTGTCTGGGCGAATCGTTTCACCGTGACCCCGAACCGGTTTGGGGGACCTCATCCGTCCAGAACCTTTATTTTTATAAAAAAACATAACTTCCTCAAATTAAATCCAATTTCAATTCCGATTAAAATATTACTTGCCATAATGAAATTCCAACATATTTAATTGTTAAAAATAATTAAATTCAAAGATTTTATTTTTTTGAATTTCGAAATAATTTAAATAATTCCAATTAAATTTACGGGGTGTTACAATCAACCAGTTGGTGTTGAGTGCGAATAGGAAGCAAATTGATGGATCCTACAGTGATTTTATCACGAATGAAGTGCCAATCGATTTCGATACGCTTAGTTCTTACATGGAAGATGGGATTAGTTGGAATATGAAGTGCATCCTGGTTATCACAGAAAATTGCACCTGGGTTAGTTGAATGTATTTGAAAAGTGTGAAGGAGTAGTTGAAGCCAAATTATTTCACTTGTAGTGGATGCCAATGTTCAATATTTAGCCTCAGCAGAAGATCTGGAAATTACAATTTTCTTTTTGGCTTTCTACGAGATAAGAGAATTACCTAGAAATATACGAAATCGAGTGACTGATTTGTAAGAGTCTAAACAAGATCCCCAATTAGCATTAGAAAAGGCACAGAGCTAATGAAAATATAAACAAAAAAATTAAGCTTTATTCAAAGATGAGGAGAAAGAGCCTCTCCCAGGGCTCTTACATGCAGTAATGAAAATATATATAAAAAAATTAAACTTTGTGAAATCTAGAACGAGAAAAAGACGACTTTAAATTATATTTAAGAGCCGATTTTTTCTCTTTAGATAAGTACGGAAAAGAATCCACATGTTCCTTTTTATCCCTCCTTTATTTTTATTTCTGTCAACCACATCTTGATTGAGATTTGTCGAATCTTCCAAATGGCCTAAAACATCAAAGGAGTACTAATTGGATTATTGGATATGCGATTTTCACAGTACTTCCCAATCGAGTCTACAATAAACGCCGGAACTTTTGCAGAATTATGAGACATTCCTAGATCAAATTTTGGAATCTCCACGTATAAATTGAGTTCACAGCAATCTTGGGGAATGTCCTCCAAAGGAGACATCATATCGTCGTATTGTGAATCACAATTCTTATTCGTTCTACCATTATTTTCTCATGATTTATTGAATGTTTCTTCCTCCATTGAAATATCATTTACAATTTTTATTCCATTTTTGCCATAAAAAGAATTCTACCAGAAGCATGGGAATTTGACTTAGGGTCCGTTTGGTTCCAAAGTGGGCAAGTGGCCTGAATGGAAAAAATTTCAATGGCATGGCAAAATTTTCCATGGCAAATTTTATGGTAAAAATGTTATGGTTGTTTGATAACATCAAATTTTCAGGTAGCAAAAGTGAGATGTTTGATATAATTAATGCTAAAAAGTGACAAATGTAAATGAACTAATATATATATAAAAAAAAAATTGACTTTTAACCAAAAGAACAATTCTTAAGAAAAAAATAAATAAAAAATAATTTTAACCCCAAAACAACTTACAATGAAAAAAACAGTTCTTACAAAATAGTCTGTAACAATAAAACCAATTTATAACGAGGAAAAAAATCCGTTTTTCAAGAAAAAGAGTTGGTAATGGTAATACATTTACAAAAAGTTTTTAGCCCCAGAGTTAAACAATTATAACATTTTTTTTAAATACAGTTTTAACACAAAAAAATAATTTTTAGCCCAAAAGTGAAACAATTTTAACGGGGAAAAAATAATTTAACAAAAAATAAATTTTAATGACAAGCAAATTTTGACAATTAAAAACCAGTTCCGACAATTTTTTTTTAGTGAAAAACAATTTCAACACAAAAAACAGCTGTTAGTGGAAAAAAAAATTAAAAACAAAACAGTTATAAAAAAACTATTTTAGCAAAAAAACAGTTATAACGAAAATAAAAAAAACATTTATAAACAGTTGTTAATGAAAAACAAATTTTAACAATAAAAAAAGAGTTTTGATGAAAAAGTTTTTGTGAAAAATTATTTTTTATAGAAAAACAGTTTGAGCGAAAAACCATTTTTAGTGAAAAAAAAGTTTTTTTTAAACAGTTTTTAGCCAAGAAAACAATTATAACGAAAAATAAAATACATTTATAAAACAGTTTTTAGGAAAATAAAAAAACTTTTGACCAATATTTACAAGTTCAAAAAAATAATTTTCATAGTGATGGCAATATTATGAGAAAAGTTTGTCATCTTCTATAGGTAAGTAAAATTTGTTCATAATTTTTTAAAAAGATGACAAAACATATATGTAAACATAAAACTCATATAAAATTTACCATGAAAAAATAAAATTATCAAACGCACAAATGATGTACAAAACCATTTTTACCACATTTGTGGACAAATAAATTCTATCAAACGAACCCTATACTTTTATTCCAAATAATGGTCACATGCATTCTCTTCGATGACAGCCGATTTTTTGGACCATCACCTGCTGTAATATCAGACACACCAAGTGGACTGTGTTCCCTAATCACAACAGGCATATCTGTCACCTGACGCACCTGTTGTGATATCAGATCCACAATAAAAAAAAATAAAGCATAGAAACAAAATAACCTGATACGATTTTGAATTTACATGTTAGTTTCTTTCTTTATCGATTTTTTTTTCTTTTTTCTAATTCTTTTATGAATCTGAATTCTTATATGAATCTGAAAAGATTATATTCCAAATAATGTTTATTCGGTTATAAGAGAAACACAGCAAATGATATTTTCAGTTTTTTCATTTTTCTATTTATTATCAAATTTAACAAATTAATGTGTCTAAAAGAAAGTAAGAGTAATTAAGAGGATCCTATAATATGACAATGATTTTAGTGATTGTTCAGTTTACATGCATATGCAGTGGGGGATATAAGCTTCTTTTCAAGAAGCAACCTATTATAAGCAAACATTAATCTAGCATCTTCTTCGAAGAAACCCCTTTGCTTGTAGAAAATGGGTACATATTACTTCTAAGTTCCAATTCTTGAAGGGAGCTTTAATAGGGGTATTTAACATTTACCCTAGTCCAATAGCAGTGACATTGTAATATTATTCTTCTGAATTGTCATAATAACTGAGGACGATACCAATTGCATCTTTTGCTAATTTTCTAGATTACGTCAAAATTTAAAGTCACTGGTTTTAAACGAAAAGAAACCTCACCAATTTTAATATTATGCCACTATTGAACTATTTTTCAGTTATAAAAATATAGTCTTAAATTTAAATGAATTCATATTGAATTTATGAGAAAATACTTTTCCTTTATTATTGATATACTAACAAACTTCAATTTAATTTTTATTATATATAAATTGATTCAGAGAGGGAGAGAGATAGAAAGAAAAAGCATTTGGTTGCATAATTATCCCCGATTAAATTTATAAGTGATAATAAATCATCTGGATAGTAAACTTTTTTAGTGCCATTAAAAATTCTTATAAATAACTATAAATATGTGCAATATAAATTTAATAAATCCAACCATTACACAAATTTAATAGAGAGCTTGACAAATAAGTTATATTTACATAAAACATTTTTTCATGGGTCCTATCAACACAAAATTTTCTCAGTAGGTTATATTTATACATGTAGTGAATATTCACTACATGTTTACATAGGGGTGTTGGAGGTACGGTAAAAATCCGTACCGTTTTATATAAAAAAATATTGGTAATGATTTACATATTCTACTTACCGAAACCGAAACTACCGAAACCGAAATTACAAATTTTTTTGTGGTTGATTTTGGTTTTAACATTTTAAAAATTGATTTATTGACTATACCCTACGGAAATGAAATACTGAAAGTAATGTACCAAAAATACCAAAATGATATTATTGAACTTACCACATTGAAAATTCAAAATTAAATCGAACAAGAATACCCAATAGCTAAGACCAAATACAACCACACTTATTTTATAGGTTCTTCGTTTCTTTAGGTGGTCAACCTTTTAGTAACCCTTGGATCAATACAAGATTTTACAACCCTTGGATCATTCACTACACAACTTATAACAAGACTAGGGTTAATGATTTACATTCAACACCATAACTTATGGCTCTCTCTCATCTCCCCAAACAGCACCCTTTCTTCTCTACTCCCTCACAAAACCCCTTAACTCAGCTATATCTGTCAACCCATCATCCCGTCGATTCATCCTAACCTTAGCTCAATTTTTTGGTAATACTTCACTTCGACCGTTTTTTATTGTGTTTGGATTATTTCTGGTATAAATCTTTCAGATCCGGTACAATATGGGTATAATAATCAATATAGAAGTATTTGAATCTTTCAGATCCGTTATCTAATATGCCGACCCGAGTTGATATTTATTAGAGTTATTTGGACAATAGTGTAACTTAAATTACAATTTGTGATATTTATTTTGGAGTTTGATGTTATATCTAGTTATGGAGACGACACAATTATGTAGGTTATTTTCTGTTTTTTTAAATATGCATAGAAAAAGGTTTACGTAAGGGGTACAAAAATTACCATTATGTACCGAGTAGTACCAAATTTACCGTAAAGAGAAATTTATCGAAATCTATTGTATTTTTCGAAAAAAAAAAATTATCGTAAAAAACCGATTATACCGATGTACCACACGGTTTGGTTTTGGTTTATGAGCTCGTGTACCGGCTGGTAATTCTGGTTTAATGATTTCAAAGTTGGTATGGTATTGGTATGCTCCATTTACCGACTAAATCGACTGAAAACTAGCCCTATGTTTACAAATATGACCTATTGGAGCAAAAATCTTTTTTCATGGGCCCTGTTTGAGTAAAAGAAATTCGTAGGAGCTATTGAATTACATACTTAGGCCATCTCCAATGGGAGATGTAAATGGGCACTTTTACATTTTTTGGCTTTACAATGGGTATCAAAAGATGTAAATTTAGGAGAGAGCAAGTGTACGGAGAATGTAAAACAACATCGTCACTACACATTGTGTAGAAGTGGGACCCATAGCTGGGCGGCTAAGACTTGCCCGCCCAGACTGTGGGCGACTAACACTCATCCGCCCAAGCCTTAATTTAAAAAAAAATTACTCTCCTAATGGTAGTAACCATAACGACCCTATTTTTGTATAACGACTATATATTTACTTATTAATACATAAGTCTCTCCAAATACATTAACCCCAAAACAAATTTTCATCCTTTCAAATTAATTCTATGGATTCTCCTTCTCAAAGTACTCCACCCAATTCCATCCGGTTACCAAATTTTAATTCACACGACGAGGTGTTACTTTGTTTGGGGGACGTAAAATATTCTATAGATAGTGCTGTCGGGACTAACCAATCCGGTGAAATCTTATGGGAAAAAATTACTAACGAATATTACACTAGAGAGGGTGTTATTTAAAAACGCATCGAGAATGCGTTGCAGGAAAAATTTCAATTAAAAAATAAAGAATGTTTATTGTATGCGGCGAAGTTGTCCTGAGCATACGGAGGCGGGAAAGAAAGCGGCATGACGGAGGTTACTTGGGTAATTACAATTCATTTGCGTTTAGTTTACTATTTATACTTAATTTCATTAATTTATAACATTGATGCTATAAAATATTTTTTTAGCTCCAATGAGCTAGTGATAACTTTCGAATCGCCGTGGGTTATAAATTTGGATACGACCATTGCTACGAGGTGCTCAAGGATTTGCAAAAGTATGCCATGTTAACCACCGGATCACAATATACAGATGAATATAATAATGAGAGTCCGCTTGATTCGAACGACGCCGACACAGGGGACTTAAATAATGTACTAAAGAGATCGATGGGACATAAAGCGACGAAACATAAAGGGAAGAAATGAGCGGTCACCAACAGTGTGGATGCACACACGTCCCTTTTAGATAAGATTGAGGAATTCAACACAATTCATATAAAAATTCTACAGAATTTCATGAAATCAAAAGAAATCTAAATTACAAGATTGATTATTTAATTACAATTCGCAACAAAGAGTACAAAGCTCAACTCCAACGCGATGAAGATCGAATTATGAACATGGATACTAGTAACTTCACGCCCCAACAGCTTGCCTTTAACGAGATGGGAATGAATGAGATAATGCATCGTCGGGCTCAAGCATATCGAAACTTCTCACAATAGATAAATAGAGTTATACGGTTATTTATGTTATGCAATTTTATTATTTATTAATTTCTTTTCCATTGTTGTCGATTACTATGTTTAATTAATAAAACATTAATTGCATGGATAAAATTTTGTACATGGATAAAAATTTAATTTCATCGTGCTTGTGAATATTTTGTATGGAACATTTAAGAAAAAAAAACATATAAATTATATTACACACATAAGTCTAAAATAATTGTAATAAGCAAAAGACCAAAAATAAAGATATATGAAATCAACAACCCACATGATATTAATAGCAATCAAGATGATGATTCTGCATGAAGATTCCAAATGTATTCCATAAGGTCGTCACGTAACTTGTTATAGGCATCTTTATTCCTCATCTTAGCCTCCCGTACCTAGTATTGACTAATATACCCATATATACCCTCGGCCAGGCCGAGGGAGCACTCCACCAAGACGAGCCCAACATGGTCTCAGACGACCCTCCAAGGGGCCGCCCTTCAAGGGACGACCTTTCAAAGGTCCCAGACGACCCTTCAAGGGCCGACCCCTCATCAGGCCCCAGACGACCCTCCAAGGGGTTGACCCTTCATCAGGCCCAAACAACCCTCCGAGGGGTCGACCCTTCATCAGGCCCAGATGACCCTCCCAGGGTACGACAGTACGTGGCCTAAATTAGTCCATACTCACTGCCAGAAGGAACTTTGCCCTCGACCTCCTATCATAAGCCGAGGGTGACATCATCACAGTGCGTGGGCTGGGAGACGTGTGGAACAGTGCGCGTGAGGCTCACATGGTATGTGGAAGACCGTTATAACAATATCACCCCCTCACGTGAGGGAATATTATGTCATCATTAATCAATGGTGGCATCTACAGGTGTCAGCAGGGGATTGGCTAGATCATTATTCACATGCACCATGCATGCTTGGGGGGTACACTACACCCACCAAGACCTATATATACTTGTCACCTACAACCCTACAAGGGATCGATAATTGTAACCCTAGCAAAAACTCTGCTTATACACATAGTAGAGAGAGAAAGTGGGCTTATGTGCATTGTATCCAAGGCCATTAGTGCCCATACTTAGTGGATCACACACTCACAGTGGATGAAGGATTAATTGGTTAAACCACTATACATCATTATCTTATTCCTCTTATACTCATCTCCTTATACACACTTACACACTTATACATCTGTGGCTTCCATTGTTACTACTGTTTGAACTCATCATCACTTATCTGGTGGTGCTAGATTTCAGCATCATCAGTTTGGCGTCATCTGTGGGAAACGAGAAGACATCTCCTCCTTGAATACAGCTTGACCCCACGGGGCACTCTGGTGGTGAACCAGATCTCCCCCTTATTGTGGAGCTATTTCACCATTGAAAGAGACCCATTAAGGTTTTCAAGCTCTTTAGTCTTTTGGTCATTCAGCTCTCTATAGCTCAAACACATGGCACATGAGATACCACCACCACTTCCTCCACCGGATAGTGGAGTAGGACCCAGTTCCAGTCAGCCACCACCTCAGTCTGAGATGGCTGATGTGGCAGTAGCCTTGAAGTCCCTGGCAGCAAGCCAGCGGATCATGCAGGAGCAGTTTACAGCTCTAAGCCAAAACATACTAAGACCACCAGGAGTCTCACCGGATATGATTACCCCGACAGCAGCTCCAGGTCAGCATGAGGCCAGGGGACCACCCCAGGCGCCACGCAAAGACTTGTCACCTCTACAACGACGGAGGAATGTTGCTGACCCCCGACGTCTACACCTGGGGAGGCAAGGAAACCCCTGCCCGGAAGACAGGTATGATGATCTGGAGGGGTAGGAGGCCCCCATAGAATGCTGGGAGTCGTATGAGGTCTCCAATAATACTGTCTAACCTCTCCAGGAGAGCAGAGGGAAGTGTGGGAGGCAAAATCCTAACGATCGCCCGAGAGTCTCTGCTTTTGATCGCTTGAGCAGTGGGTCGGCCTTTGAGAGGCTGGGCCCAATAAATGACCTGCGAGAAAAGCTGTCCAGGTCAAGGAGTGCTGCGAGATCCAAAAGGGAGGCAGCAGATGGCCGACCCCGTGGGGGCCGACGGGATGATGGTCAGGGGGAAGTAAATAGCCGACACAGGCCTGTTGCAGTAGAACCCTCCGTCCACCTTAAAGAGGCGGCGGGGGATAACATCGGCCAAGTCGACCCTACGAGGCCTTGGAATGACTCAATCCAATGATTAGAGGATAAGATCGATAATATACTGAAGAGCCGGGACCCTCTTCAAAGAGGATACTCCATAGGCTCACCCTTTGTGGCGAAGATATTCAACTTCCCCACGCCATCCAAGTTCAAGCCGCCTGTGGTCACCCCAAGATACGACGGGAGTACAAACCCTGTCCATCATATTGAGATGTATCAATCGGCAGCAGACATATACTCTATCTCAGACGAGATGAGGTGTCGTGCCTTTTCTGGTACTCTGACTGAGGTTGCACATGTCTGGTACATGTCTCTTCCAAAAAACTCCATTGAAAGCTTTAAGCAATTGGCAAACCGATTCATCCACAACTTTCGCTTTGGGGTGAGGCCACAAAAGAAGACCACGCACCTGCTCTATGTTAAGAAGGGGAAGAACGAGAGTCTAAGAGACTACATAGCCCGATTCAATAAAGAAAAGTTAGAGGTTGAAGACTATGAGGAGAGCATAGCCATGTCCGCCCTCATTGGAGGACTCCAGAAGGTAAAGCTGCTATAGAAGCTAGTTGAAGACCCTCCGAGGACGATAGCTGAATTGCTGTCAATAGCAAGAAGGGTGATGAACGCCGAAGAGGCGGTGGCCGCAAAACACGAAGATGAAAAAGGAGGCACTAGTGGGGGTAAGTACCATAAGAAGAACAAAGAGGGGAAGAAGAGGTCTACGAACGACAAGTTCGCTGATTACACCCCTCTAACGGTCAGTTGTGAGCATATTCTCAATGAGGTAAAGAGTGACCGATCCCTGAAGTGGCCTGAGAAGTTGAGGGCAGCCCCCAACAAGAGGAATAAAAACATGTGGTGTGAATTTCACCAGGACTATGGCCATATCACTGACAAGTGTTTTGCCCTGAAAGATGAAATCGAGAAGATAATGAAAGAAGGGAAGCTTAGGAAGTACGTGGACAAAGGTGCCTTCAAGAGGGGCCGAGGGGATAACCCTAGAAAGAAGCGAGGCGATGCGTGTAAAGAAGGTCCTCCAAAAAGAGGGGACGACCCTTCGAATGATGAGAACGACCCTGACCTCCCGACGAGAGACGACCATGGCCCCGTCAAGAGACTTAATATGATCTCGCTCGGTGTGGGAATAATCTTCGGGGGTCTAGCAGTAGGAGGGTCAGAGGTCGCCGATAGGAAGGCACACATAGCTGAAGCCAAGGCAGTGACAAAAGCTGTACACTCGACCTCCCTCGAGGCAAAGTCAGAAAAAAGGAAGAAGGTCGATATGGATACCCTGATAGTGGGGTTTTCAAGAATGGACTTCAAGGGCCTCTTAGCCCCACATGATGACCCTCTCGTCATTACTACCAGGGTGCACGGATGCGAGGTGCCGAGGATCTTGGTAGATGGGGGTAGTTCTGCAGATGTGATGTTTTGGCCATGCTTCAAAGACTTAGGTCTCAGCCGTGCTAGACTCGTCCCGTACCATCACCCATTGATTGGGTTCAGTGGGGAAAAGGTTCATCCCCTTGGAGTGTATAAGGCCGATGTCAGGATGGGGGACGAGTGGCCGAGATGGCTTTCCAAGAAGGTCAGCTTCTTTGTGATGGATGAACATGTCTTTTCGGCCTACAACATTATACTGGGCCGGGTAGCCCTCAATGGGTTTTAAGCTATACCGTCTACGGTCCATTAGGGGAAGTTCAGGGAGACCAGACGACAACACGAGAATGTTATTTCAACTCCGCCGAAGAAAGAGAGATGCACAAGAAGGCAATAACCACTTATAATATTGACACCCTTGACCCCAGAGATGAGAAAAAACTCAGGAAAGGAGAAGCCGCGAAAGAGGTATAATCCGTCATCCTCAATGAGGATGAGCCGGAAAAAACCATCCAAGTCGGCACGACTCTGAAGCCAAACATCAAGGAAGACCTTATCAAGCCGTTGAGGAGAAGACAGAGCGTTTTTGCATGGAGTCATGCAGATATGCCGGGGATCGACCCCGAAATTATGAGCCACAAGCTCAACGTGGTAGAGGGCGCAAAGCCAATGAAGCAGAAGAGGAGAATTTATTCTCGAGAAAAGTATGAGGTCATTAGGGATGAGGTCAAGAAGCTGGAAGATGCAGAGTTTATCAGGGAGGTCATATATCCCGAATGGCTGTCCAATGCAGTCATTGTCCCAAAGGCCAACGGGAAGTGGAGGATGTGTGTAGACTTCACAGACCTCAATAAATATTGTCCCAAAGAAAGCTTCCCTCTCCCCCGTATTGATTAGATGGTAGACGCTACCGCAGGCCATGAGCTCATGAGCTTTATGGATGCATATTCAGGGTACAACCAGATCTTTATGAACCCTGAAGACTCGGAGAAGACAACTTTCATTATCGATAAGGGGACATACTATTATAGGGTCATGCCCTTTGGCCTAAAAAATGCGGGGGCAACTTATCAGCGCCTTGTAAATAAAATGTTCGAAGACCAAATTGGGAAGTCTATGGAGGTCTATGTAGATGACATGCTGAGTAAGAGTTTGAAGGCAGGGGATCATGTGGCTGACCTCGAGAGGACATTTAATACAATGGACAAGTACCAAATGAAGCTCAACCCGACCAAATGTGTCTTCGGGTCGGAGCAGGGAAGTTATTGGGGTTCATTGTCAACAAAAGAGGCATCAAGGCCAACCCTGAAAAGATAAAGGCCCTTAAAGAGATGAAGACCCCCAAGACCATTAAGGACGTTCAGAGGCTCACGGGGCAAGTGGCTGCTTTGAATAGGTTCTTGTCTAGAGCCACAAATAGGTGCTTTCCATTATTCAAAATTCTTAGAAAGGCTTTTAAATGGAGCGAGGAGTGTGATGAGGCCTTCAAGGAGCTAAAGGCGTACTTAGGGTCTCCCTTGCTGTTGTCACGGCCAGTACAGGGTGAACGGCTATATGTGTACCTAGCCGTCTCAGAATCCTCCATCAGCACAGCCATTGTGAGAGAAGAGGATGGGGTACAAAGGCCCATATATTTCAATAGTAAGGCACTCCAGGGGGCAGAGCAAAGATACCCAAGGATGGAGAAGTTAGCCTATGCCTTGATCCATGCATCAATAAAGATGAAGCCATACTTCCAATCCCATACAATGGTCATCCTCACTGATTCTCCTCTTAGGCAGGTCCTACACAAGCCAGAAAAATCAGGTAGGTTAATGGCCTGGGCTATAGAGCTGGGGGAGTTTGACAATGTGTATCAACCTAGGACGGCCATTAAGGGGCAAGCATTGGAAGATTTTGTGGCTGAATTTACTTGGGAAGATGATGAAGATAAATATGAGAGCCTCGGGAAGACAGATACCCAACAAAGCAGACTCGCTGACACACCCGCAGACAAGGCTGAAACAAGCACCGCTAGAGAAAGAGTGGCCGAAAATGAAGAGGGAAGATATCTCTTTAGACAGGGGTCCCTTACCAGGGGAAGTTTCTCAAAAGAACATACTGTGTGGAGCCTCTTCGTCGACGGGTCCTCCTGCGACAGCGGAAGTGGAGATGGACTGGTAGTATCAGCACCTGATGGCACAGACATTGAGTACGCCCTGAGGTTCAACTTCAAAGCCTCCAACAATGAGTCTGAATATGAGGCCCCGATAGTAGGCCTCTCCTTGGCCAAGTCTCTTAGTGTCGGCCAGATTTTGGTCCATAGTGATTCAAGGCTAGTAGTGAACCAGATACTAGGAGCCTACGAGGCCAAGGATGAGCGGATGGCCAAGTACCTTGAAAGGGTAAAGGCATTACTGAAGAATTTCAGAGAAGTGAAATTGAAAAGGATACCTAGGCTCGATAATGGCCGAGCAGATGCCCTTGCTAGGCTGGCCTCAGCAACTAGGACAGATATCAGGAGGACAGTCCCAGTGGAAATTTTGCTTCGACCAACTATTGAAGATGCCGAGGGAACACTTGTCTCTTGGTTAAATATCAACAGGGAAGCTTTGTGGATGGACCCTCTAATCAAATATATTAAATAGGGTGAGATGCCCGAAACAATGCAAGAAAGGAAGAAGTTGAGATACAGAGCTGCGAAATTTACTGTCATCGGAGATACCTTGTACAAAAAGGGGTTCTTGCTCCCATTACTTAGGTGTGTGCACCCATCTGAAGTCCCACACATCTTGCAAGATGTGCACGAGGGGTCATGTTCAAGCCACATTGGGGGAAGGTCTTTGGCGAAGAGGGTAGTAACCCAGGGGTACTGGTGGCCGACCTTGGGGAAAGATGCCACGGCATATGTAAAAAAGTGTGGTAAATGTCAAAGATTTTCCACCATCCCTCACCAACCCCATCAGCCTCTTACTTCCATTACATCTCCATGGCCATTTGCAGTATGGGGATCGACCTTGTAGGACTCTTGCCTAGGGCAGTCAATAACTATTGATTCCTCATCGTAGCAATTGACTATTTTTCAAAATGGGTGGAGGCCGAGCCGATGGTCACGATTACAGAGCAGAAGACCTTCCAGTTTATCTGGAAAAATATTATACGCAGATATGGTCTCCCCAACACCCTCATCTCGGATAACGGGACTCAATTCAAAAATACATCTCTAGAGAAGTACTGTGAAAGGGTGAGTATCAAATAATTCTTCTCGTCCCCGGGCCGACCTCAAGCTAATGGGCAAACGGAAGTTACAAATAGAACAATCCTAGATGGGATCAAGAAGAGACTTAAGGAGGAAAAAGAAAGATGGGTTGAGGAGTTATATGCTGTACTGTGGGCCTACAGGACGAGGATAAAGACCTCTACCACAGAAACCCCGTTCATGCTAGCTTATGGCTCAGAAGCCGTCATCCCCACTGAGATTGGGTTTCCTACTCAGGGGGTCCAAATGTATGACCCCCAGAGAAATACGGAAGAGAGGATACTTGACATAGACCTAACTGAGGAAAGGAGGGAAGACGCCGAGATAAGGCAATACGCCTACCAGCAGAGGATCACAAGGTTTTACAACCAGAGGGTGAAGCAGAGGTCAATTGCAGTGGGGGACTTAGTCCTCAAAAAGACTTGGCAAAATCCCAACAAGCTCCACCCGAATTGGCATGGCCCATATAGGGTCATCGATGAAGTTGTCCCTGGAACCTATAGACTAGAAAACCTAGAAGGGGAATCCTTTTCCAACCCCTAGAATACAGATCATTTGAAGAAATACTATCAGTAGTGTTGTAATGTCCTGTCGGACCATAATTGTAATGGGTTTTACTCCAACAGAACACTTGGAATGTTAATGAGAAATATCAGTGTTTCCCCTCATCTTGCGTTTGTCAGTTCTAGTATGTCTAGGATCATCTTTGGGGAACCACCCTCAGCTATAATGAGGATCAATGCTGGGGACGACCCCTCATTCACCCCCAACAAAGACGAGGGAGGACTCGATTAAAAACCATTAAGTTGGTAAAAATAACCCTCGGCTATAATGAGGGTCAATGCTGGGGACGACCCCTCATTAACCCTCAAGAAAGACGAGGGGGACTTTATTAAACATCAATTAAAATTGATGGTAACCACCCTCGGCTGTAATGAGGGTAAATGCTGGGGACGACCCCTCATTCACCCTCAAGAAAGACGAGGGGGGACTTGATTAAAAACCATTAGGTTGGTTAAAAACCACCCTCGGCTATAATGAGGGTCAATGTTAGGGACAACCCCTCATTCACCCTCAAGAAAGACGAGGGGGGACTTGATTAAAAACCATTAGGTTGGTTAAAAACCACCCTCGGCTATAATGAGGGTCAATGTTGGGGACGACCCCTCATTCACCCTCAAGAAAGACGAGGGAGGGCTTGATTAAAAACCATTAAGTTGGTAAAAACAACCCTCGGCTATAATGAAGGTCAATGATGGGGACGACCCCTCATTCACCCCCAAGAAAGACGAGGGAGGACTCGATTAAAAACCATTAAGTTGGTAAAAACAACCCTCGACTATAATGAGGGTCAATGCTGGGGACGACCCCTCATTCACCCTCAAGAAAGACGAGGGGGACTTTATTAAACATCAATTAAAATTGATGGTAACCACCCTCGCCTGTAATGAGGGTAAATGCTGGGGACGACCCCTCATTCACCCTCAAGAAAGACGAGGGGGGACTTGATTAAAAACCACCCTCGGCTATAATGAGGGTCAATGCTGGGGACGACCCCTCATCCACCCTCAAGAAAGACGAGGGAGGACATATCTTAAAAATTGTTAGGTTGGTTAAAAACCACCCTCGGCTATAATGAGGGCAAATGATGGGGACGACCCCTTATTTACCCTCAAGAAAGACGAGGGAGAGGTTAGTGTGTTAATTTGAAAATGTCACGAGGCAAATCATACAAGAGAAGTATAGAAGACAAAAGGAAGCATTATATTACAAAATATCGATGTTTGTTTGATAAATGAGTACAAAAATACTTATTACATGAAGAGGGTATGGGCTACAAATAGCCACCCTATGGAGCAACATTAGAGGGCAATGCTTCAACATTGATTATAGGGGTTTCTTCTATGACCAAGAGAGGTTGATCCTCAGACGTGCCAGTACCCTTGACGTGCACTTGGGACTCCACTTGGGCTAGGGCCTCAGCAATCAGGGGATCGTCTAGTTGGAATGCTTCAATAGAAGGGTGGACGGACGACACTGCATCAGCGAACTTTAGGACGACCCACCGACAGGCCGTCCTAATTCCCCTCTCCAAGTACTCAAGGCTGAAGACTTGGAACTCGTCCGAAAGTTTGTAGGCCTCAACAGCATCGGCCTCTGCCTTCTTCACAGCCTCGGCTAGATCACTCTTGGATCGAGCAGTCAGAGCCTCTTTCTTCATCTTGAACAAATCGTCCTTGGCCTTCAGGTCAGCATCGTGCTGCTTCGTCAGCTTGTCCAAGACCCTAGCATGTTCGGTCCTGGAACTCTCCAACTCAGCCCTTGCAGTCTCCAGCTCCGTCTGCAGATTGGCCTTGTGCAGAATGGCCCTATCGGCTTTATGAAATTTTTCTTGGTTTTCAGCCATCCAGTTGGTGGTCGAAGTAAAGGCACAAACAGACTTCACAGAAAAATGGTAAACACTTGTTAAGAGGCCGAGGAAATAATTGGTGAAAAATTCAATTAAGGAAGAAAAAGTAAAAAAAAATACCTGAGCCAGTGTGTGCAGACCATAATCATAAATCTTGGCCGGGGGCATCTTTAATAAGAATTCATAGTCCGCGGCCGAGGGAGCTGAAAACATCGAGGCCTTGGCCGCCCTCAAGTTAGCAATGAGAGAAGACAGTTCAGCTCTCAGGAGTGCTAAGTTCTGAGACCAATAGGCCCCCATACTGGAAGAGGAATCAACCCCCTCAGACGGCTCCATCCTTGCCCTCGTCCTCGAATCAGGCCGAGGGTCAACAGGAACTTCAGGACCTTTTCTTTTGGAACCCTCGGAGGAAGGATCGACAGGTATCGGCCCCACGGCCTTCGACTTCCTCGAAGCCTGTTGAGGCTCCTTGCCCTTCTTCTTTCCAAGACCAGACAGCAAACTTGGGGTAGTCATTTCCCAGAGTTGGTCAGAGATACCTATAGGATGACCTGAAAAGAAGACGACACATCAGAGAAATGCAGAGGCAAAGATGAAACACTTGGAAAAAGCAAAGATTGAGCAAAAATAATAATAACTCACATAGCTCTGTCAGGGGACCGACCCTCAGACCATCTTCTTTGAGGAACCGAGGGGTCATCAGATCTTCAAACTTTACAAGTTCACCCCCTTTCCCTCGTTCTCTCTGATACTCGACTATGTCCTTCTCATCCCGACTAAGTCTGGGGTCTGACCTAGCCTTCATCGAGGGGTTAGACCATCTCTTTGGAACCCTTGGACCATCGTTTAAAGGTTAAGCTTCGGCGGCAAATTCCCATTCTCCATAGATGAAGACAAATCTCTTCTTCCAATCGTGGTTGGAGGTTTGTGCCACGTGGAGAAGTTTTTTATCAGACTTCCTCGCCCCCAGATGATAGTACCAAGGCTGCTTGGATGAGGAAGTGATATTATAACAAGACAAGAATAGATCGGCTGAATGCTCATCAATAAAAGCATTCTTCCATAAGGAGACGTAGCCGAGGATCGTCCTCCAGGAGTTGGGAGGAAGTTGAGAGGGGGCAACGCCGAGGGCTGACAAGATATTGACAATGGCAGGGTGAAGAGGGAACCTAACACCGACCTTAAACATCTGTTCATATACTGCGATCTCTCCCTCTTCACCCTCAAAGACCCTCTCAAACTCAGAGGGGACCCTCATACTTATGTTGGGGGGCACACCAAATGTATGCCTCCACAGCAGGAGGTCACGATCCCTGACTGAGAAAATATAGGTCGAGGCATGGGAGGTGTCAACTGGGTCAATGTATGAGTCCTCACCATCATGCTCAGTCCCATCTCCCTCGGCCTCATCACCTGTCAGAGGCCCATGAGGAAAAGCCATTTGAAAGGCATGGGGGGATAAAGTTGTCACAGGAACAGCCTCAGAAGGGACCACACCCTCGGCCTATTGTCCTGGGCTAAGATCAGACGTCTCTCTCCTCCCAGAAGGGCCATCACCTGTTGGGGACGATGCACTCTCATGCATCTCCCCCTTGAACGCTTGACTCTCGACTGGATGACAGGATGACCCACAAGACTCAGATGGTTTTATTGTGGCTAGAGGAATGGGAAAAATGGGTCGTACCCAATTAAGGTCGGCCTCTCGTCTTCTCTCTTCCTCTTCCTCTATTCGTCTAATATCTACGAAGAACTTCTCTCTCACGGATGGAAACTCCTCAGCTAAACTGTAAAGCCTCCTAAGCCTTAAGGGGAAGACCCTACACTTGGAAGAATTTGGCTAACCTAATTACAAACAAGTTGGCAGTTGACTAAGTTGGACTTTTGGATTAAAACTAAGGAAAGTAAAAGTTTTAACCAAGAATACTCAAGAACAAGCCACCGGAGAAGAACGCCGGAAAGTATGAAATAGCCAAAGAAAAATCTAGTCCTACAGACCTAAAGCAGTCGAAATGTTAAAAAGTAATGGAATGTAAAGAGGACACTGGCTAAGAAGGATTACCTAAGAAAGGACGACGAGGCTTGATGCAGAAGTCGCAGAAATGGCTATGGCTATGGAGCAGTGGAAAATCTAGAGAGAGAGAGAGAGATTGGGCGCAAAGAAGAAGGAGAAGAATAAACTTTAAAAAATTATTTAAATACCTTGCTAATGAGTGGGCCCATTAATCAAGGCAGAACACAGCCCACGAGGAGGGCATCATTAGGGCACAAAGTCCCAAGCAAAGTGTGCAGCCTCCACACCTAGGAAACTGAAACGACAATGGATATCTGCCTAGGTGTCATATCAGCTTGACAGGTGTCACTCACCTAACTGATCATACACTCATCTCAACTGCAACACTATCCCTCAACCATCTCAACAACATCTATGGCTAAGGGCTGGGGGTGATTGATGTACCCATATATACCCTCGTCCAGGCCGAGGGAGCACTCCACCAAGACGAGACCAACATGGTCTCAGACGACCCTCCAAGGGGCCGACCTCTCAAAGGGCCCAAACGACCCTTCAAGGGCTGACCTTTCAAAGGGCCCAGACGACCCTTCAAGGGCTGACCCCTCATTAAGCCCCAAACGACCCTTCAAGGGGTTGACCCCTCATCAGGCCCCAAATGACCCTTCGAGGGACCGACCCTTCATCAGGCCCCAGACGACCCTCCAAGGGGCCGACCCTTCATCAGGCCCAGACGACCTCCGAGGGTACGATAGTACGAGGCCTAAATTAGTCCAGCCTCACTACCAGAAGGAACTTTGCCCTCGACCTCCTATCATAAGCCGAGGGTGACATCATCATAGTGCGTGGGCTGGGAGACGTGTGGAACAGTCGCATGCGACTATAATAATATCACCCCCTCACGTGAGGGAATATTATGTCATCATTAATCACAGGTGGCATCTACAGGTGTCAGCAGGGGATTGGCTAGATCATCATTCACATGCACCATGCATGCTTGGGGGGTACACTACACCCCCCAAGACCTATATATACTTGTCACCTACAACCCTACAAGGGATCGATAATTGTAATCCTAGCAAAAACTCTGCTTATACACATAGTATAGAGAGAAAGTGGGCTTATGTGCATTGTATCCAAGGCCATTAGTGCCCATACTTAGTGGATCACACACTCACAGTGGATGTAGGCCTAATTGGCTGAACCACTATACATCATTATCTTATTCGTCTTATACTCATCTCCTTCCACACACTTACACACTTATA
The DNA here is from genome assembly GCA_949130495.1 of Sambucus nigra. NCBI lineage: Eukaryota > Viridiplantae > Streptophyta > Magnoliopsida > Dipsacales > Adoxaceae > Sambucus > Sambucus nigra. Next base: position 36,917,619 of record OX422217.1, read on the forward strand.
CATCTGTGGATGCCATTGTTACTACTGTTTGAGCTCATTATCACTTATCTGGTGGTGCTAGATTTCAGCATCATCATTGATATTAACCAACGATATTTTGTCTACTTAAGCAAGGTGGTGGCTCACGTAAGGGAAGGTTAGCTCGCCAAGTCCCGTCTCGTAAATATTGTGTAATATGATACAAGGCTTCATAATTACACGTAAGTCTTTATATTCCCATAAATTTGTTGGGTTCATGAAAAAATGGAACTGTTGTTGCAAGATGCCAAACGCCCTTTTCACATCCTTTTGGGCTCCTTTTTGCGCTCGTGTGAACAGGCTTTGTTTCTGAGTGGTTAGTCTCTTTAAACTTTTGACAATAGTTCTGAGGGGCGGATAAATACCATCTTCAAGGTAGTACCCCATGTCATATGTGTTTCTGTTAACTTTGAAGTACATATGGATTCGATTTCCTTCCAAAAGTTCTTCGAACACGTGAGATTTAGCCAAAACATTCAGATCATTACATGCACCGCGCATTTTAAAGAACGCATGACATATCCAAGCATCATAGGATACCATAGCCTCTAAAATTACAGTAGATGCATGACAACCACCATACGCCAACATTCGAACTGCACATTCAATCTTATGGTGCGAGCTTAATCTTATTCGACCAAAACAATCGGCTTTCGGGAAGAAATATGAATCTTTTCTCACAGACGGATTCCAAAATACAATTAAAGCTCGACTTGTTCATCCTGAAGTGATTCGTAAATATTTCTTCAGGACAAGTTGGGTTCTCCTAAAAATAACCTCTTCATAAATAATAGTGAGTCATCTCCCTATCGCGGTGCATCTTTCTTCTCTCGTGAATTTCTCTACGATTATGTAATCGAGATGATTGATAGACTGCGCTTTGCAATCTGTTGTGGATCGTCGCGGCTTTATCATTTGAGTCGAGATCATAAGATTTGGTGATCTGAGTTACTATCATTTCCTCCAAATCGTTGTTAGACATTATTTTTATGGTCTTGTGAAATATTTTTATCTTTGGAGTAGTAGTTGTCATATTCATCGCATATATGTAAGTGGTATATTTATAGTACTGAAGGTGAAGATGTGCATTTATTAGTAATTATCAGTGACTTTTAGCAATTATCAATCCAAATAATAAAGATGATGTAACCACTCAGACATGAACGGCAAAAAAGACCCGCCTAACAAGTTTGTAGACTGAAGCTGCATAAAGACGTCTAGCAATTATCAATTCAATAATGAAAATTATATGACCACTAGTGCTTGGACGGTAAAAAAAGACCCGCCCAGCAGGTTTGAAGACTTAATTTGCATAGTGACGTCTATCAATTATTAGTCCGAATAATGAAAATAATGTGACCACAAGTAATTGGAAAGTAAAAAAAGACCCGCCCAGCAGGTTTGCGGACTTAAGCTGCATAGTGATGTTTAGCAACTATCAGTCCGAATAATGAAAATGATGTGACCACTGGTACTTGGACGGTAAAAAAAGACCCGCCCATCAGGTTTGCACACTAAAGTTGCAAAGTGACGTCAAGCAATTATCAGTCCAAATAATGAAAATGATCTAACCACTGGTACTTGGATGACAAAAAAAGACCCGCCCAAAAGGTTTGCAGATTGAATTATGGTCACCCATATTTGGACGATAAAAAATAACCGGTCTGCCAACTCTCAGATGTTATATAAATATGACTTCATTGGAAATTCATTCATCTACTATTGCATAATGGATTCACAACTGTGGAAAATAAATGAAGACTTTCAACTACTTATCTTCATAACCAACTCCGGTTTACCTTTCAGTCCCCACTATCGAGTACGGTCAAGCGTTTATGCAAACGTCGAGCGACGTTGGGTGACACTGAGCATAGAGGGCGGACCGCAAACGAGATCCATATACGTTGTTTCACACACAAAATGAAGTTTGATTTATACCAGAAAGCTATAAGCACTGCTGGTTCTGGGTGGGGTGAAGAAACTTACACGTTGGTAATTTCTGAGGAAGATGTGTGGGAAAGGTTGTACGACTGTTATCCATGTGTGGTCAATCATTACGCAACTAACCTTATTACATATTCCATGTCTTTCGATGGATAATTTATGAATAATTATTCATTGTTTTTGTTCTTCCTTACAAGTTTCAGAATTAATTATGAACTGCCTATGTTGTTCCTCATCAGTATCATAATAAAGTATTATATATTTTTGTTGTTCCTTATTAGTGTCATAATATATTATCCAATACTTGTTAAGACAGAAACAAAAATAAAAACATAAATATATGCTCAATTCAAAATGGATGCTTTTAAACAGAAACATAAATAGACGAATTATAACACTCAAATACAATTGAGATAGACCCGCCCAACAAGTTTGCAATCTGAAGCTTCATAGTGACGTCTAACGGAGGTATAGAGTCCCCTAAATTCATTAAATAAATACGAAGGCTCTTCACGGATATCCCTACATTGTGGGACTTGCTCACACAACCTTTCCCACGCTTCCTCATTTCACACAACTAGTGTGAAGGCTGACGCATTCCAACCACACCCACCAATGGCCATCTCTAGTTGGTAAAGGTCGAATTTATGCTTTAACACAATCCACCGATATTCAAAACCACAAGACGAAAATAGGGGGATAATCCGGGGCTGTTTCTCCAATGACCGCATATGATACGTATTCTGCCATGGGTAACCGATTTTGTCTCCTTATTGTAGTATCTCTTTGTTATTTCAGTGAGAAAATAGTAATCCTCAGCAGTTTATCATGTTGGGTGATTCATTGTGCGAACTTTAAAATAACCAGTATTACAAATGGTTTTGATGTTATAGTAGTTTGAAAACTTGTTATTTATAGAGCGCAAAAATACCCATTGGTAATTGAACGATAAAAATATACCCCCCAGATAGCATTTATTAGTCTGCATTATTAAGATGATGTGACCGGTCATATTTGGACAGTAGACAATGACCTGCCCATAAGGTTTGCAGACTGAAGCGTCCAGCCTTTACTAGTCGGAATAATTAAGATGATGTGACCACTCGAACTTGGACGGTAAAAAATTACCTGCCCAGCAGGTTTACAAAATGAATTATGGCCACTCGTACTTAGATGGTAGATAAAGACCCGTCCGACAGGTTGCAAATGACCTATAAATAGTTTGTATTGTATAATTTATTATCTACCCTTCAATTCAAAACAAAGTCCAATGTATTAAAGTAAAAATACGGCTTCAGTTCCCTACTATCCATCCATTCACAATAGATCATACACGGATATTGCCGGTAACTATTAGTATGAGAAGAAAATTATTTTCCAAACTTATCCGATTGATACTTCTCGACATTTTCTTAATGATTTTGGTTATATATTCATAATCTCCCCTAGTTCAAAACCTGAAGACGGAGTTGAGTATCCTTAGGAACAACTAACCTGGCAGGAAAAATATGATGAAAGGTGCAACCTAGAGGTTCTTTGCCATTATCATCACTTACCTGTGCTGAAAAATCGAGTTGTCGCACTTTGGCCAATATCCTATCTCGAAGAAGCGGAGTTGTTTTGCCTTGATTTATTAGAGGAAGAGATATGGTATATGGAGAGATAATTACAATGTTATCATAACACACACCGCGCGATGCTATCTGAGGGTCACATTCAGGAATAATTAATTAACATCTATAACGACTCTGCGTTGGCATCGGATAATGACATTTTCGACTACACAAAGTTTGGTTATGACTACTTCTCAAAATGCATATATGAAAATGATGGGGAAGAGTACGAACCAAATATGTCAAACTGCAACAAAGAATATGTTGATTCCAATACGCAGCGATCTTAACTACCAAAATGTTTAGTGCGTAATGGGAAACAATTTTGTTGTACTTCTAATAGGTTTGACCTAAGCGTTTGAATATATTGACCTAGTAATATTGTCTTTTAGTATGAGTGTTTGTACATGAATTTATTATCAATAATAAAGGAACAAATTATTACATTGCAAACTCTTAATAACAAAGGAACAAATTATTACATTGCAAACTTCACTCTACATTGGACCTTGACCAAGATATTGGTCACAAGGAAATGTGTTGAAAAGTAAAAAAATGTCATCGGCAATAAAAGGTTGAGTAAACGATCCTCCGGGATCGTGTGAGCATGGATGGTCAATATTAGGAGAATCAATAGGATATTCATCTCCATATATGTATGACGGTGTGTGTTGCAGAATGGAGTAGCGTCTCGGAGCCGAACTCAGTCTCGCGCCTCTCAAATTTGCAATCTCTGCATCTTTCGCTCGCAGATTTTCATCTTTCTCTCACAACCACCTCTGCCACAGAAGCCCCCATTCTAACATTTTGGATTTCATTTTCTGCATGTAGTCCTCTCTAAAAAAACACATCATGCCATTGCGAGCGTGAGTAAAATTCTCTCGGTGGTATGTTATTTTGCATACTTGGCGAATCTAGTTGAATGATTGTTCTTCCATTCCCACTTAAATCAGCAACTTCAATTTCTCATGATAGTGGCATCAGATTTGACAAAAAAGATTACCCCTGTGTGTAATACGTATGTGGAGCCTCCCATTTATCTATTGGTGCGATGGGTACCCGTAAATCAAAGGGTACAATCGAGGCAAACCCAACCCCATAGTGGTTGTTCCACTGAAATTCTGCAGGTAGTATTGCACCCTTACTCACAACCTTTCAGTATGTCAACCATTCCTCCTCTAATGATGTCATGACACGACCAGTTGTAGGTTTCCAATTGCCAAGTTGTTGCATATATATGTTTCTATGAAGGAATGACACATGATAGGTTGGGTTTTCGAGAATAACAATGTTTCTTGTCATTTGACGATAGCAGCGGTCTTCGAGATACCAAGTCCCACCTAACTCGGTATCGAAAAGCATGATCGTCTCTGAGACAAATCATGAGCAACTCTAGCGGAATCAAACTGGTTTTCAGGCAATCCCATAAAAGGTTGCCATATAATAGACTCGAAAGAGCGCATTTCTAGTTGCTCCTGCGTGGCCGAACATTTAAACCGCATTTGTCTCATTAGAGCACCACGTTGATTAGTCATCCATCGTAGGATACAGGGCCATCTTTCAACTGCATTATCGTGCAAGATGGGAGATATTGTGCGGAGGTACTCATAGCCGAAGTACTGTGAATATAAAGAATAACTCATTAATAATTGGCATATTCTTAAAATAAGTATATGCAAGATTAAAATGTTCAATTCGAGAAGACCTTACCTCTATACTTTGCCAGAAATAATTTACAGTTTTCTACGCATTTGTAGTGAATGCATCAAGGGTAGAGTAAACAAGTGCAAGAATGGTAGAACCCCAATCCTTAACAACCATATCGTTTAGGTCGTGTAAATAAGTTACCCAACCCACAAACACTAAATTATGGCATGTCGAAAAAAATACGGAGCTCATCACAAAATAATAAAAGATCAAACGATTTGTTCCGCGCTCCATAATCTATGCTCCGGAGCTTGTTGACACCAATGCAACATGTACACTTTTAGCGTTTTGCAAAAAATAATTCATCCTTTATAATCTGGGTGGCCTATTCCGAGAAAATATAGTTCAAATATTTTCGACACAGTAAAAGCACTAGAAGTTGGAAAGTAGGGAAAAATTGGATGGATTCCAATTTGAATTCCTAAAACCAAAAAATTATAAAAGTATTAAATATTTAATGTTTCAAAAATAATAAATAAAAATAAATATAATGTGTAGCATTATTACTGAAATATTACCAAAAAATGCACAAAATCAAAAGGGGTTATCCCCAACTCCACACCTGGTAGATGAAATTTATGTGTTATTTTCGACCACCTACTTATTAGCACTCCGGTCATTTCGTTGTCCAAGTTAGAAAAACTTTCGATAAACAAATTACTGGAATCGAAATTCACAATGGACTCTCGCACTTCCAGAATCTCGGATAATTTGGCATGCACTTCAATCGGACCTTGGACACTACCGCGCATGTGAAATTGACTGTCATTTGCATGTGCGTTAAGATCAACAATCGCATCTCTCGCATGCGGTGTACTATCATCATACACCCGAAAAAAATTTGATACATGATTGGAAAATTCGGTGGATGGGGGTGGATTTTCATTTGGTTTCGCGGTTTTGCCGCACCATTTTCTTTGAATCGTAAACATTTTCAAAAAAAAATGACTATATAATATATAGGTGTATGATATTTGGGATATAAGAATAGATGATTTTTTTATTTAAAAAAATGACAAAAGAGGTATTGTATTCATAGGGGTAGTTTTATAAATAAACTAATGGGTATTCCAATGGATATATTTGTAACGGATACAAATTAAACGGCTACAAAGTTAACAGACGAAAATGGGGAGGGAGATGGACGGGTAAGAATCGTACGCCCAGGGTAGGACCCACCGCCTGGGCGGCTTAGACTCGTCCGCCCAAGGCCAGGACCCATCGTCCTACTGTGTAGAATGCCCAAACAATGTTCACAAGAAAATGTAGATTTAGATCTTTTGGGGAAAACCTACTGTAAGAGGGACTAATTCTTAAAAAAACTCAATTTAATATGGCACTAAGAATGATGCACCATGCACCATATTCTCTCATTAATACAACTTGCAACGGGTTGTGTCATGTTATTTTCAGGTCGATTTTTATTGTACTCCGGCCTTATTCAGTTTTGTCTCAACAAGTAATTTTTTATCATATAAAAAAATCATACACAAATCTCTTAACCGTTATTTTAGCTTGTCATGTATTCTCCTCCATTATAAAACATTCTGATAATGAATCTTTATCACATTCTCCCATTAACGATCTCTAGAGCTATAATAACGGTATATGTAAAAGTTTTGTCAATTCAAAAAGAAAAATATGAATTTTTTAGCTCTACCTTATACTTACATATAATAAGTGTATATGTAAACACTTTCTCAAATAAAAAAGAAGAATGTGAATTTTGTAGCCTTACCTTGTACTTACACGTAACTTTAAATTGCTTGATCAATTTAGTTTCCACTTTCTTTGAACAAAAGATAAAACAAGCCTAATTATATATGGTTGTGTGAAGTTACAAGGTACCTACCCAAGATTTTTTTTCTCATATTATAAAGAGTGTTTCTACTACGACCGAATTTTAGACAAAATTTTTCTAGACACTCACGTGGCGACTAATTATTAGTTGGATGCGCGGACCCCCAAAATCAACCAATAACAAGCGAAAAAGTTTGTCAAAAAATTGGCCATAGTAGGAATTTTCTATTATAAAACAAGCATGGGATATATTGAGTGCGTTAATTGTAATTAACCATTTTTTCTAATCAGAATTTTAAATAATTAAAGATAAATCAAAATTCTTCTAATAAATGTTGATATATTGGTAGAAGGTCCTTCGCTTGGAATTCAATTATTATACACTAGCCCCTGCAATTGTCTAGCCTGGTTTTTATTAATTGCACAATGTACCGAAATTTATATCGGAATCATCAAAAATTATTTTGCCTTCTTTCACAAGGGACACCTCCACTCAACCCCCACACCCTCTTCCACCACCACCCTTGCTCCTTTCAACTGTCAATTCAAATCAACCAATTTGAATACATTCTTGAGAGGGTAAAGGTGTAAGCTTAATTTTAAGTTGTTGAATTCTTCTTTGGTAAATAAAAATTTATGAAAAATGAAGATATTGTTAATATATTTCAAAGTTATAATATTCTTTTGGGTTTAAATTGTTAATGTTTTTCAAACTTTAAAAATGTTTCATTATCCCACCATAATAATGTTTAATGAAGAAATGGTTAATGTTTTTCGAGCTTTTAAATTTTTTGAATTTTGTTTTTAATTTTAAATATTTTTACAAAAGGAAGAGAAAATCAACCAAGGGATTTTCTATTGTATAGCAAATTAATGGTTGAGATAATTTTTAATATTAACTGCTATGATAATTGAGTCCAAATAATGATAACAAATACGACATAATTTTTTGCGACATAATATATGTACTTCGAGCATATTAAATATGTATTTGGCGACATATTTTTTGGTAAATCAACATTTTAAAAATCTAAACCAAAACCAACCACAACATTTATTGTAATTTCGGATTCGGTGAATTCGGTGTCCGATAATGACACACAGTATTATCAAACTGTATTTTTTCGAACCAGAATGGTACGGTACATTTAAAAATAGTACTATAACCAACCCTACAACATATTAGACATTATTTTCTTAAAAATATGAAGTAATAAGTCAGTTTTAATTTAAATGTTTGGGAAAATTTATACAAAGGGGAAATATATTATATATTTGCATTATAAATGTTGTTAGAACGATACTTTTAGGAGCGAAAAGTTCTTGACATAGACGGATTTTGTCATAAAATATAAAATGTGTGTATTAATAGTCAAGATGAAACCAAAATTTTATTTTGAAATTTTGTAGTAAAAAAAAGGACAAAGGTACTTTTAGGTCCCTCACAAACAAATTTTAAACACTAAAGGAATTTTGACAAATTTTAAACACTTAGGTCCACTAATTCGCTTATTGTAGAAGTCCACGCTAGTGAATAACAAGTGGACTTAACTGTAAATTATCCTTAAATGTTTAAAAGTTATTACCAAGGGACATAATTGTAAATTGCTTTACAAAAATAACCATTTATGTCACTGTAATATTTGAAAAATAATATTCATTGTTACTTAACTATATTTTTTAAAAGGGTTTGGCATCCCTTGCATGGAGAGCTTAAAATTAACAATAAAGTTAGGGAAACGTTTTGTCATTAAACAAAGAAATCAATTTACTCTCACTAGCATTATCTTTTCAGGAAACAATCCCTAGGGATCATTTTGTGGCTAATATCCTTCCAATATGGAAATTTTAATCTCCTATGGTCAGTGGCGGATCCAAGATTTTAGTCTAACCGGAGCCAAATTGATTCAATTTTTTTAACAACATTAACAAATAATCAACTCAAAAAAAACAGCAACTGATAAAACATAAATATCGAATATGACAAAATTTCATATTAATTCATCCATTCATAACCAGTTTTTCAAATATAAAGAGATTGTTTACAATATTCCCCTACGTGGCTTTATATTTTGAAAATATTGAATGATATCTTCCATATCAAAATTTTTAAAGACATCATGTTCAATGTACGTTACCAAGCAATCATTTGTAAAATCATCTCCGATTCGGTGACATAATGTACTCTTCACGATTTCATTGCGGAGAATGCTCTTTCCACGATTGCAGTTGCAACTGACAATGTGAAGGAAAGTTTTATAAGCAAGTACACTAATGGAAATAACCGATCCCTCTGCGTTTCAACCAATTTTTGAGTAAGAGCATCAATCCTTTTCAAATCTTTGAATTCGTCCTTATCACGCACACTGTATATATAATTTTCAAGTTGTTCCCCAATGACTGTGAGTTCAATCGGATCAAAATCATTCGGATAAAACTCCGCAAATCAAACTAATATTGCCACATCAAATTTGGAGAAGTTCATACTTGGATCAAGACATGCCATACATAAAATTAACTCTGTATTCACCTCATTCTCCCGTAGTTGCATATCTATCATCGAATAGAACAATTCAACCCGATAGTGATGAAGATTTGTCCTCTCTTCGACGTTTCGACGTGATCTTCCACTGGTCACAAAACAATCTTCCATATTTATGATTATAATGCCATGTGTACTACAAAATGAAGAGACTACTTTCAGTAACTTATCCCATCCATGCTCCCTCATTTTTTGTAAACGCATCTTAGCTATTCCAACAAGATCCATTGCATTCAAAATATCTTGATCCCTCCATTGTAGTGATTACGACAAGTCATTGGTAATCCCTAAAATTTCTTTCATTAACTACAATTTGAACACAAAATCAAAGCACTGAAAATAGCTAATCACATCATGTGCTTCTATTCTCTGAGTACCTACATCACCATCAACTTGAACCACCTGAATTACACCAATCACAGCAGAGAACAAATGATCTAAACTCAAAAGTGTACCGTAATGTGAACCCCACCGTGTGTCACCTGCCCGTGTGAATGCTTCTTCTTGGTTTAAACCACGACCCGTCTCCCGATCACCAGTGTATATTCCTTCAAGTATATCATCATACTGTTTCATCCGAAATATATCTCTACGCTTGCAAGATGCTCCAACAACATTCGAAAAAATTGAAACTTTGAGAAAGAAAGAACCAATTGCGTTATGACTGTTTGCGACCGCTACCAATGGCAACTGTAGCCGATGAGCAAAATAATGAACGTAATAAACTGAACCGTTTTCCCTTAGAATCAAACTCTTCAGCCCATTGAACTCCCCTTTCATGTTGCTCGCCCCATCATAACCTTTCCCACGAATACTTGGCATACTCAACCCATGTTTCAAGAGAAGTGACTCAAGGCTATTTTTAAGTGTTACAGATGTAGTGTCAAGGACATTTACATTTCCAAGAAAACGTTCAATCACATAGCCTTTTTTGTTCACATAACGTAAAGTCATGACCATTTGCTCCTTCACAGAGATGTCACGGGACTCGCCAACTAGTATGGAGAATACATCATCCCCAATATCTTGAATTATGACTTTGGTGATCAAAGCGGAGGCGGAATTAATGAGATCTTTCTGAATTGATGGAGCTATCAGCTGGTGGTTTTCAGGGGCATTTTTCAATACAACTTGGTTGATAGCTTCATTTTGCTCGGCAAGGAACTGTAAAAGTTACAGAAAATTATCCCAGTTAGATGACTCCACTGATTCATCATGCCCTCGCATCGGAAACATTGACGTAGTAAGTACTTAAGGCAATTCAAGGATACAGTCAGACAGATGCGATAATCAACTCTTGTCTTATCTGAATGGTTGGATAGAGACACTTCGATGTGTTGATCTTGTTTCATCATGTCATCACAAGCATTCATGCATTTGTTATGAATACTTTAATGGGGACCAACATGATCTCTAAACGCTTGTTTCTTTTTCTAATTTGAAAAGCCTCCACTAACAAATGCACCCCCCCTTGCTCCCCCCCCCCCCCCCCCCCCACCGTATTTGGTCGGAACAAATAGCAAAACAAACAAAACGCAGCCTCCTTTGCCACACTATACTCTAATCATCTCCCAAACTCCTCAAACCATGACGAAATAAATCTACGTTTGTGTGTTCCAACTTGTATCCATGGGAAATTGTGATTTTTTGGTTGGCAAGGGCCCCTGGTAAGATATGTTCGACGAACTAACTCCATTTGTTTAGAATCGCCACATTTCGATATAGATTTCCTCAAATCGGGATTTGATGGTAGTTCATCCAAATTGACACCAATATTAGGTGAGTGTTGGGGTTGTGCGATTTGTGCCACAATTTGGGGTTGAAGTTCTTGATGAAGAAGATTATCGAACTCCGCATTGGGATATGATTGAATCTCAGCTTCGGATACGGCTTGTGTGTTGTCTCCTCTTTTTCGTTTAAAAAATTTCTTCATGACCTCCTATTTAAAAAAATACCACATATTTTAGACTACATTTATCACCACATATTTAAAAAAAATAATTTATGTTTGGGACACAAATTACAGAAATTTGACATTTTCCCCAAATTACAGAAATTATAGAGATTTTTCGGAGAAATTACAGAAAATAATACATACAAAAAATCATACATTCAATCAAAACCCTATATTTTACACAATCAAAATCTTACACAAAAATCATACATTCAATCAAAATCATACATACAATAAAAAATCTTACACAAAAATCAGATTAAGGGACAAAAAATACCTGATGAGTCGCTCAGGGCTGCTCAAGAGCTGTGCTGGTGGCTGCTGGTGGCGGTAGGGAGGCGCTCAGGGGCTGTCGCCGACTGGACGGAGAGGAGAGGGAGGGAGGGAGCATCCGAGCGTGTGAATCGCTAGACGGAGAGCCTGAGAGGAGAAGAAATGAGCTTTGAGAGGAGAAGAAACGGGTAAAAGAAAAGAAATGAGGGCTGGCTGCTGGACGATCTTTTCATTTAGTTTAGGTTTAGTTTTTTAAGTAATTACAATCTTATACGCTAAGGTTTGAAAATAATTATAGTTATACGTTAAAGTACGACATTTTACCAAAAAACCTTCTTTATTTATTTTTTTGGCAAAAGCTGAACCGGGGCGATGCCCCGCCTTGGTCCTCACCTCCATCTGCCCCTGCCTATAGGGACATTTTCGATTGGTATTTTTGTATGTCCAAAATTTTATGATAACATAAAATACCAAAAATTTATGACGATATAATCTAGTAGGATTAACACAAGGAATTTTTTGAAGATATTTTCTACATATAAAAATTTCCATTGAGATTTTATATATGACATGCACAAATATAATAGGATCTGCACATTATATAAAGATTCTCTACAATTGATACCTAAGATGGAATTACATTTAGAAATAGCTCAATTGAAGATATTTTTTTAATACTTTGCTATTAATATAAAATATTTGACAAGTAAAATTAAAATTTTGTTAAATTACAATGGCACGTTGAATATTTTTTTTATAAGTAAATGATATTATAAAACCATCGTTAAGGGAGGGAACCCGTATACAGGAAGTATACCAAACAATAAACCTGCTAAAAAGAAAGCAAAGCAAAACACCCCAACAACCAGAAAACCATGCTATAATACCGTGTGAAGTTCCTTGACGAACTCAAGAAACTCCTAAGTCGTGACAGCAAGGCTCTCCTTATAAATAGTGTTAAAAACAGTGGTGAATATAAATTGTGTTAAAAACAAGAGTGATGCTACATAATTTGGAGGAATTCACGTCCAAGAAATAATTTGGAGGAATTCACGTCCAAGAAATAATTTGGATTGTGATACCCCTTGATAGACTTATATGTTTTGTTTACCCGACCGATGAACTATTTTATAATCCTATAGAATTAAGTTTTAGAATCAAGGAATTGATCAGATATTCATTAAAATCGGTTAGTAGAAAATTTATTTAACCAAGAGGGTATCGAAAACGTAACGTGGGGAATCATAATATACCGTAATCAACTTTAATAATAATAACACATTCTTTCGAGTGATTTATAAATAATTAAATTTGAGTGCAATCATGATTATTTAGTGGAATGAATCGTGATTAAATAAATAAAGGATATAAATTAGACGGTTATAAATTGGGATTTCCTAGTATTTACTTTGAATCCAGTATATTTATTTATCTTTGGTCCCTAGTATAGTCATTGCCCAAGTAGTAGGAGCGAAACTCTATAAAACCCTAGTTTAGCTAAAGCCCGTGAATTATACCTATATATATTGTGTAAGCGAGGATTTTAGCATAAGAATCAATTGTGGAGGGTTAGAGAGGGAGTGCAAAAAATTATACCTATTCACACACACACACACACTCCACCCCACCCCACCCACTGCCCCCCTCCACCACCCCCTCCCCCACCACACACCACCACACACACACACACACCCCACCCTACCCCACCCCCTGCCCACCTCCACCACCCCCTCCCCCAAAACACACCACCACACACACACACACACCGCACCCCACCCCACCCCACCCCCTGCCCCCTCCACCACCCCCTCCCCCACCCTGCCCCACCCCGCCCCACCCCCTGCTCCCCTCCACCATCCCCTCCCCCACCCTGCCCACTCCGCCCCACCCTGCCCCACCCCCCACACACGCACACACATACACACATATATATATACACATACACACATAAATATACACACAAATATATATATATAAATGGAAGAGAGAGAGAGAGAGAGAGAGAAATTGGACCTGAAAGTAGAGAGAGAGGGAGAGAGAGAGAGAGAGAGAGAAGAGAGAGAGGGAGGGAACGGTGGGAGGGAAAAAAGAAGGGGGAAAGGGTTTTTGCTGGAAAAGTTGTCACGGTCGTGTCAAGGTCATTGACCGTGACAAGACCGTGACAATTAAATTTGTCACGGCCTTGTCACGGTCATTGACCGTGACAATTAATTGTCACGGTCGTGTCAAGGTCAATGACCGTGACATAAAACACGTGTTTTTTTGTCACGGTCAATGACCTTGACAAGGCTGGCCGGCTGAAAGGTGACAATTTGCCCATTTTGGTGTAATGCATGCACGACACGTCCCTATAGCCCGTTTAACTGTCAGCCCACACATACTCATGACATCACACACACCCACGTCGCTATAGCTAGTCGGCCCGTTCAATTGTCATCCCTGCACATACTCACGTCGCGAATATCTTTTAATACCCATTTATTATCTTAGGCATTAATTCTCATTTTCTCAAGTTTACTCATTTGTCATCTTAAATTAGTCCCACCCTTTCTATTCGGCATATAATCCTCCAAACACCCTTAGTCCCATACCTAGAGGTCTCAAATGCACCATTATTTCCTAGCCTATCATATAGGAAGAAAACCAACTAACCAACACCACTTCGCCTCACCCCTCGGTTCGATAATCCAAGGAACAATGTAAAATTCAGCCCAACCCCGGAATATATATCCATAAACCATCACCACTATCTAGTTACATGCCTAGGAAGCGAGAACTACTCAAAGGTCTACTAACTAGTCACATACCTAGAAAGCAACTTAAATAAAGGTGAGCACCCTATCTATCCCATAACCCCGTCGTTCACTCGATGTCAAACATAATGAAATAACTAAGTGGCATAAGGCTAAATTTTCATTTATCACACTAATTTTATCAATTTAATCCACACACCATTAATTAAATAATTAATATCCGTTTAATCATAATATTAATTGAACCACACTTTTCTCATGAAATTATTAAATATATAACCACATGTATGGTACAGGATTTATACAATAAGAATTTACTACTACGCAACATCCACAAAATTTTCATGTTTTAACATTGTACAATTTATTAAATGACATCTCTACGTAAAAATCTACAGGCGAATATTTTAACAACTACGGAACCCAAATCTGTAAGCTAACATGCAAGGTTTTGAGTCTTCATTCACGTTAAAAATTTTCATAAAAATAGTCTCGATTTATCTTCCACTTTTCCTAATTAATATCTCTAAATTATTTTAAGAAAACACATGTATTTAGTGTGTAAGCCATAACTACAACGCATAATACTAAGGGAAAGAAATAAAGGTAATCATGCCTGAGATTTGTTTGAAAAAATTTAATTATGAAGATGTGTTCCTTACGAAAAGATGACAAAGTTCCTCTCTTGGACTATCTTGAAAAAGAGGAGGTGTGGAGGTAGAAGGAGATGAATAAGAGGAGGTTTTTGCTCTTAGGTTTAAGGTAAATGTGTTCATAAAAGTCTAGCCCCGAAATCTATTTATATAAATAAGTGTAGGTGTTTTAATCCCACTCAAACTCGTCAAAAACAGACACACTGTCACGCAACTGTCTGGGCGAATCGGTTCGCCGTGACCCCGAACCGGTTTGGGGGACCTCATCCGTCCAGAACCTTTATTTTTATAAAAAAACATAACTTCCTCAAATTAAATCCGATTTCAATTCCGATTAAAATATTACTTGCCATAATGAAATCCCAACATATTTAATTGTTAAAAATAATTAAATTCAAAGATTTTATTTTTTTGAATTTTGAAATAATTTAAATAATTCCAATTAAATTTACGGGGTGTTACAATCAACCAGTTGGTGTTGAGTGCGAATGGGAAGCAAATTGATGGATCCTACAGTGATTTTATCACGGATGAAGTGCCAATCAATTTCGATACGCTTAGTTCTTACATGGAAGATGGGATTAGTTGGAATATGAAGTGCATCCTGGTTATCACAGAAAATTGCACCTGGGTTAGTTGAATGTATTTGAAAAGTGTGAAGGAGTAGTTGAACCCAAATTATTTCACTTGCAGTGGATGCCAATGTTCAATATTTAGCCTGAGCAGAAGATCTGGAAATTACAATTTTCTTTTTGGCTTTCTACAAGATAAGAGAATTACCAAGAAATATGCGAAATCGAGTGACTGATTTGTAAGAGTCTAAACAAGATCCCCAATTAACATTAGAAAAGGCACGGAGCTAATGAAAATATAAACAAAAAAATTAAGCTTTATTCAAAGATGAGGAGAAAGAGCCTCTCCCAGGGCTCTTACATGCAGTAATGAAAATATATATAAAAAAATTAAACTTTGTGAAATCTAGAACGAGAAAAAGACGACTTTAAATTATATTTAAGAGCCGATTTTTTCTCTTTAGATAAGTACGGAAAAGAATCCACATGTTCCTTTTTATCCCTCCTTTATTTTTATTTATGTCAACCACATCCTGATTGAGATTTGTCGAATCTTCCAAATGGCCTAAAACATCAAAGGAGTACTAATTGGATTATTGGATATGCGATTTTCACAGTACTTCCCAATCGAGTCTACAATAAACGCCGGAGCTTTTGCAGAATTATGAGACATTCCTAGATCAAATTTTGGAATCTCCACGTATAAATTGAGTTCACAGCAATCTTAGGGAATGTCCTCCAAAGGAGACATTATATCGTCATATTGTGAATCACAATTCTTATTCGTTCTACCATTATTTTCTCCTGATTTATTGAATGTTTCTTCCTCCATTGAAATATCATTTACAATTTTTATTCCATTTTTGCCATAAAAAGAATTCTACCAGAAGCATGGGAATTTGACTTAGGGTCCGTTTGGTTCCAAAGTGGGCAAATGGCCTGAATGGAAAAAATTTCAATGGCATGGCAAAATTTTTCATGGCAAATTTTATGGTAAAAATGTTATGGTTGTTTGATAACATCAAATTTTCAGGTAGCAAAAGTGAGATGTTTGATATAATTAATGCTAAAAAGTGACAAATGTAAATGAACTAATATATAAAAAAAAATTGACTTTTAACCAAAAGAACAATTCTTAAGAAAAAAATAAATAAAACATAATTTTAACCCCAAAACAACTTACAATGAAAAAAACAGTTCTTACAAAATAGTCTGTAACAATAAAACCAATTTATAACGAGGAAAAAAATTCGTTTTTCAAGAAAAAGAGTTGGTAATGGTAATACATTTACAAAAAGTTTTTAGCCCCAGAGTTAAACAATTATAACATTTTTTTAAATACAGTTTTAACACAAAAAAATAATTTTTAGCCCAAAAGTGAAACAATTTTAACGGGGGAAAAATAATTTAACAAAAAATAAATTTTAATGACAAGCAAATTTTGACAATTAAAAATCAGTTCCGACAATTTTTTTTAGTGAAAAACAATTTCAACACAAAAAACAGCTATTAGTGAAAAAAAATTAAAAACAAAACAGTTATAAAAAAAAACTATTTTAGCAAAAAAACAGTTATAACGAAAATAAATAAAAAACATTTATAAATATTTTTTAATGAAAAACAAATTTTAACAATAAAAAAAGAGTTTTGACGAAAAAGTTTTTGTGAAAAATTATTTTTTATAGAAAAACAGTTTGAGCGAAAAACTGTTTTTAGTGAAAAAAAAGTTTTTTTTATACAGTTTTTAGCCAAGAAAACAATTATAACGAAAAATAAAATACATTTATAAAACAGTTTTTAACAAAATAAAAAAACTTTTGACCAATATTTACAAGTTAAAAAAATAATTTTCATAGTGATGGCCATATTATGAGAAAAGTTTGTCATCTTCTATACGTAAGCAAAATTTGTTCACAATTTTCTAGAAAAGATGACAAAACATATATGTAAACATAATATCCATATAAAATTTACCATGAAAAAATAAAATTATCAAACGCACAAATGATGTACAAAACCATCATTTACCACATTTGTGGATAAATAAATTCTATCAAACCAACCCTATACTTTTATTCCAAATTTTTTAGCCCTATCACTACTCACATCTCCTATAAGCACAAGTGAAGAGTCACATGTATTCTCTTCGATAACAGCCGATTTTTTGGACCATCACCTGCTGTAATATCAGACACGCCAAGTGGACTATGGTCCCTAATCACAACAGGCATATCTGTCACCTGACCAACCTGTTGTGATATCAGATCCACAATAAAAAAAAAATAAAGCATAGAAAGAAAATAACCTGATACGATTTTGAATTTACATGTTAGTTTCTTTCTTTATCGATTTTTTTTTCTTTTTTCTAATTCTTTTATGAATCTGAATTCTTATATGAATCTGAAAAGATTATATTCCAAATAATGTTTATTCGGTTATAAGAGAAACACAGCAAATGATATTTTCAGTTTTTTCATTTTTCTATTTATTATCAAATTTAACAAATTAATGTGTCTAAAAGAAAGTAAGAGTAATTAAGAGGATCCTATAATATGACAATGATTTTAGTGATTGTTCAGTTTACATGCATATGCAGTGGGGGATATAAGCTTCTTTTCAAGAAGCAACCTATTATAAGCAAACATTAATCTAGCATCTTCTTCGAAGAAACCCCTTTGCTTGTAGAAAATGGGTACATATTACTTCTAAGTTCCAATTCTTGAAGGGAGCTTTAATAGGGGTATTTAACATTTACCCTAGTCCAATAGCAGTGACATTGTAATATTATTCTTCTGAATTGTCATAATAACTGAGGACGATACCAATTGCATCTTTTGCTAATTTTCTAGATTACGTCAAAATTTAAAGTCACTGGTTTTAAACGAAAAGAAACCTCACCAATTTTAATATTATGCCACTATTGAACTATTTTTCAGTTATAAAAATATAGTCTTAAATTTAAATGAATTCATATTGAATTTATGAGAAAATACTTTTCCTTTATTATTGATATACTAACAAACTTCAATTTAATTTTTATTATATATAAATTGATTCAGAGAGGGAGAGAGATAGAAAGAAAAAGCATTTGGTTGCATAATTATCCCCGATTAAATTTATAAGTGATAATAAATCATCTGGATAGTAAACTTTTTTAGTGCCATTAAAAATTCTTATAAATAACTATAAATATGTGCAATATAAATTTAATAAATCCAACCATTACACAAATTTAATAGAGAGATTGACAAATAAGTTATATTTACATAAGACATTTTTTCATGGGTCCTATCAACACAAAATTTTCTCAGTAGGTTATATTTATACATGTAGTGAATATTCACTACATGTTTACATAGGGGTGTTGGAGGTACGGTAAAAATCCGTACCGTTTTATATAAAAAAATATTGGTAATGATTTACATATTCTACTTACCGAAACCGAAACTACCGAAACCGAAATTACAAATTTTTTTGTGGTTGATTTTGGTTTTAACATTTTAAAAATTGATTTATTGACTATACCCTACGGAAATGAAATACTGAAAGTAATGTACCAAAAATACCAAAATGATATTATTGAACTTACCACATTGAAAATTCAAAATTAAATCGAACAAGAATACCCAATAGCTAAGACCAAATACAACCACACTTATTTTATAGGTTCTTCGTTTCTTTAGGTGGTCAACCTTTTAGTAACCCTTGGATCAATACAAGATTTTACAACCCTTGGATCATTCACTACACAACTTATAACAAGACTAGGGTTAATGATTTACATTCAACACCATAACTTATGGCTCTCTCTCATCTCCCCAAACAGCACCCTTTCTTCTCTACTCCCTCACAAAACCCCTTAACTCAGCTATATCTGTTAACCCATCATCCCGTCGATTCATCCTAACCTTAGCTCAATTTTTCGGTAATACTTCACTTCGACCGTTTTTTATTGTGTTTGGATTATTTCTGGTATAAATCTTTCAGATCCGGTACAATATGGGTATAATAATCAATATAGAAGTATTTGAATCTTTCAGATCCTTTATCTAATATGCCGACCCGAGTTGATATTTATTAGAGTTATTTGGACAATAGTGTAACTTAAATTACAATTTGTGATATTTATTTTGGAGTTTGATGTTATATCTAGTTATGGAGACGACACAATTATGTAGGTTATTTTCTGTTTTTTTAAATATGCATAGAAAAAGGTTTACGTAAGGGGTACAAAAATTACCATTATGTACCGAGTAGCACCAAATTTACCGTAAAGAGAAATTTATCGAAATCTATTGTATTTTTCGAAAAAAAAAAATTATCGTAAAAAACCGATTATACCGATGTACCACACGGTTTGGTTTTGGTTTATGAGCTCGTGTACCGGCTGGTAATTCTGGTTTAATGATTTCAAAGTTGGTATGGTATTGGTATGCTCCATTTACCGACTAAATCGACTGAAAACTAGCCCTATGTTTACAAATATGACCTATTGGAGCAAAAATCTTTTTTCATGGGCCCTGTTTGAGCAAAAGAAATTCGTAGGAGCTATTGAATTACATACTTAGGCCATCTCCAATGGGAGATGTAAATGGGCACTTTTACATTTTTTGGCTTTACAATGGGTATCAAAAGATGTAAATTTAGGAGAGAGCAAGTGTACGGAGAATGTAAAACAACATCGTCACTACACATTGTGTAGAAGTGGGACCCATAGCTGGGCGGCTAAGACTTGCCCGCCCAGACTGTGGGCGACTAACACTCATCCGCCCAAGCCTTAATTTAAAAAAAAATTACTCTCCTAATGGTAGTAACCATAACGACCCTATTTTTGTATAACGACTATATATTTACTTATTAATACATAAGTCTCTCCAAATACATTAACCCCAAAACAAATTTTCATCCTTTCAAATTAATTCTATGGATTCTCCTTCTCAAAGTACTCCACCCAATTCCATCCGGTTACCAAATTTTAATTCACATGACGAGGTGTTACTTTGTTTGGGGGACGTAAAATATTCTATAGATAGTGCTGTCGGGACTAACCAATCCGGTGAAATCTTATGGGAAAAAATTACTAACGAATATTACACTAGAGAGGGTGTTATTTAAAAACGCATCGAGAATGCGTTGCAGGAAAAATTTCAATTAAAAAATAAAGAATGTTTATTGTATGCGGCGAAGTTGTCCTGAGCATACGGAGGCGGGAAAGAAAGCGGCATGACGGAGGTTACTTGGGTAATTACAATTCATTTGCGTTTAGTTTACTATTTATACTTAATTTCATTAATTTATAACATTGATGCTATAAAATATTTTTTTAGCTCCAATGAGCTAGTGATAACTTTCGAATCGCCGTGGGTTATAAATTTGGATACGACCATTGCTACGAGGTGCTCAAGGATTTGCAAAAGTATGCCATGTTAACCACCGGATCACAATATACAGATGAATATAATAATGAGAGTCCGCTTGATTCGAACGACGCCGACACAGGGGACTTAAATAATGTACTAAAGAGATCGATGGGACATAAAGCGACGAAACATAAAGGGAAGAAATGAGCGGTCACCAACAGTGTGGATGCACACACGGCCCTTTTAGATAAGATTGAGGAATTCAACACAATTCATATAAAAATTCTACAGAATTACATGAAATCAAAAGAAATCTAAATTACAAGATTGATTATTTAATTACAATTCGCAACAAAGAGTACGAAGCTCAACTCCAACGCGATGAAGATCGAATTATGAACATGGATACTAGTAACTTCACGCCCCAACAGCTTGCCTTTAACGAGATGGGAATGAATGACATAATGCATCGTCGGGCTCAAGCATATCGAAACTTCTCACAATAGATAAATAGAGTTATACGGTTATTTATGTTATGCAATTTTATTATTTATTAATTTCTTTTCCATTGTTGTCGATTACTATGTTTAATTAATAAAACATTAATTGCATGGATAAAATTTTGTACATGGATAAAAATTTAATTTCATCGTGCTTGTGAATATTTTGTATGGAACATTTAAGAAAAAAAAACATATAAATTATATTACACACATAAGTCTAAAATAATTGTAATAAGCAAAAGACCAAAAATAAAGATATATGAAATCAACAACCCACATGATATTAATAGCAATCAAGATGATGATTCTGCATGAAGATTCCAAATGTATTCCATAAGGTCGTCACGTAACTTGTTATAGGCATCTTTATTCCTCATCTTAGCCTCCCGTACCTAGTATTGACTAATATACCCATATATACCCTCGGCCAGGCCGAGGGAGCACTCCACCAAGACGAGCCCAACATGGTCTCAGACGACCCTCAAAGGGGCCGCCCTTCAAGGGACGACCTTTCAAAGGTCCCAGACGACCCTTCAAGGGCCGACCCCTCATCAGGCCCCAGACGACCCTCCAAGGGGCTGACCCTTCATCAGGCCCAAACAACCCTCCGAGGGGTCGACCCTTCATCAGGCCCAGATGACCCTCCCAGGGTACGACCGTACGTGGCCTAAATTAGTCCATACTCACTGCCAGAAGGAACTTTGCCCTCGACCTCCTATCATAAGCCGAGGGTGACATCATCACAGTGCGTGGGCTGGGAGACGTGTGGAACAGTGCGCGTGAGGCTCACATGGTATGTGGAAGACCGTTATAACAATATCACCCCCTCACGTGAGGGAATATTATGTCATCATTAATCAATGGTGGCATCTACAGGTGTCAGCAGGGGATTGGCTAGATCATTATTCACATGCACCATGCATGCTTGGGGGGTACACTACACCCACCAAGACCTATATATACTTGTCACCTACAACCCTACAAGGGATCGATAATTGTAACCCTAGCAAAAACTCTGCTTATACACATAGTAGAGAGAGAAAGTGGGCTTATGTGCATTGTATCCAAGGCCATTAGTGCCCATACTTAGTGGATCACACACTCACAGTGGATGAAGGATTAATTGGTTGAACCACTATACATCATTATCTTATTCCTCTTATACTCATCTCCTTATACACACTTACACACTTATACATCTGTGGCTTCCATTGTTACTACTGTTTGAACTCATCATCACTTATCTGGTGGTGCTAGATTTCAGCATCATCAGTTTGGCGTCATCTGTGGGAAACGAGAAGACATCTCCTCCTTGAATACAGCTTGACCCCACGGGGCACTCTGGTGGTGAACCAGATCTCCCCCTTATTGTGGAGCTATTTCACCATTGAAAGAGACCCATTAAGGTTTTCAAGCTCTTTAGTCTTTTGGTCATTCAGCTCTCTATAGCTCAAACACATGGCACATGAGATACCACCACCACTTCCTCCACCGGATAGTGGAGTAGGACCCAGTTCCAGTCAGCCACCACCTCAGTCTGAGATGGCTGATGTGGCAGTAGCCTTGAAGTCCCTGGCAGCAAGCCAGCGGATCATGCAGGAGCAGTTTACAGCTCTAAGCCAAAACATACTAAGACCACCAGGAGTCTCACCGGATATGATTACCCCGACAGCAGCTCCAGGTCAGCATGAGGCCAGGGGACCACCCCAGGCGCCACGCAAAGACTTGTCACCTCTACAACGACGGAGGAATGTTGCTGACCCCCGACGTCTACGCCTGGGGAGGCAAGGAAACCCCTGCCCGGAAGACAGGTATGATGATCTGGAGGGGTAGGAGGCCCCCATAGAATGCTGGGAGTCGTATGAGGTCTCCAATAATACTGTCTAACCTCTCCAGGAGAGCAGAGGGAAGTGTGGGAGGCAAAATCCTGACGATCGCCCGAGAGTCTCTGCTTTTGATCGCTTGAGCAGTGGGTCGGCCTTTGAGAGGCTGGGCCCAATAAATGACCTGCGAGAAAAGCTGTCCAGGTCAAGGAGTGCTGCGAGATCCAAAAGGGAGGCAGCAGATGGCCGACCCCGTGGGGGCCGACGGGATGATGGTCAGGGGGAAGTAAATAGCCGACACAGGCCTGTTGCAGTAGAACCCTCCGTCCACCTTAAAGAGGCGGCGGGGGATAACATCGGCCAAGTCGACCCTACGAGGCCTTGGAATGACTCAATCCAATGATTAGAGGATAAGATCGATAATATACTGAAGAGCCGGGACCCTCTTCAAAGAGGATACTCCATAGGCTCACCCTTTGTGGCGAAGATATTCAACTTCCCCACGCCATCCAAGTTCAAGCCGCCTGTGGTCACCCCAAGATACGACGGGAGTACAAACCCTGTCCATCATATTGAGATGTATCAATCGGCAGCAGACATATACTCTATCTCAGACGAGATGAGGTGTCGTGCCTTTTCTGGTACTCTGACTGAGGTTGCACATGTCTGGTACATGTCTCTTCCAAAAAACTCCATTGAAAGCTTTAAGCAATTGGCAAACCGATTCATCCACAACTTTCGCTTTGGGGTGAGGCCACAAAAGAAGACCACGCACCTGCTCTATGTTAAGAAGGGGAAGAACGATAGTCTAAGAGACTACATAGCCCGATTCAATAAAGAAAAGTTAGAGGTTGAAGACTATGAGGAGAGCATAGCCATGTCCGCCCTCATTGGAGGACTCCAGAAGGTAAAGCTGCTATAGAAGCTAGTTGAAGACCCTCCGAGGACGATAGCTGAATTGCTGTCAATAGCAAGAAGGGTGATGAACGCCGAAGAGGCGGTGGCCGCAAAACACGAAGATGAAAAAGGAGGCACTAGTGGGGGTAAGTACCATAAGAAGAACAAAGAGGGGAAGAAGAGGTCTACGAACGACAAGTTCGCTGATTACACTCCTCTAACGGTCAGTTATGAGCATATTCTCAATGAGGTAAAGAGTGACCGATCCCTGAAGTGGCCTGAGAAGTTGAGGGCAACCCCCAACAAGAGGAATAAAAACATGTGGTGTGAATTTCACCAGGACTATGGCCATATCACTGACAAGTGTTTTGCCCTGAAAGATGAAATCGAGAAGATAATGAAAGAAGGGAAGCTTAGGAAGTACGTGGACAAAGGTGCCTTCAAGAGGGGCCGAGGGGATAACCCTAGAAAGAAGCGAGGCGATGCGTGTAAAGAAGGTCCTCCAAAAAGAGGGGACGACCCTTCGAATGATGAGAACGACCCTGACCTCCCGACGAGAGACGACCATAGCCCCGTCAAGAGACTTAATATGATCTCGCTCGGTGTGGGAATAATCTTCGGAGGTCTAGCAGTAGGAGGGTCAGAGGTCGCCGATAGGAAGGCACACATAGCTGAAGCCAAGGCAGTGACAAAAGCTGTACACTCGACCTCCCTCGAGGCAAAGTCAGAAAAAAGGAAGAAGGTCGATATGGATACCCTGATAGTGGGGTTTTCAAGAATGGACTTCAAGGGCCTCTTAGCCCCACATGATGACCCTCTCGTCATTACTACCAGGGTGCACGGATGCGAGGTGCCGAGGATCTTGGTAGATGGGGGTAGTTCTGCAGATGTGATGTTTTGGCCATGCTTCAAAGACTTAGGTCTCAGCCGTGCTAGACTCGTCCCGTACCATCACCCATTGATTGGGTTCAGTGGGGAAAAGGTTCATCCCCTTGGAGTGTATAAGGCCGATGTCAGGATGGGGGACGAGTGGCCGAGATGGCTTTCCAAGAAGGTCAGCTTCTTTGTGATGGATGAACATGTCTTTTCGGCCTACAACATTATACTGGGCCGGGTAGCCCTCAATGGGTTTGAAGCTATACCGTCTACGGTCCATTAGGGGAAGTTCAGGGAGACCAGACGACAACACGAGAATGTTATTTCAACTCCGCCGAAGAAAGAGAGATGCACAAGAAGGCAATAACCACTTATAATATTGACACCCTTGACCCCAGAGATGAGAAAAAACTCAGGAAAGGAGAAGCCGCGAAAGAGGTATAATCCGTCATCCTCAATGAGGATGAGCCGGAAAAAACCATCCAAGTCGGCACGACTCTGAAGCCAAACATCAAGGAAGACCTTATCAAGCCGTTGAGGAGAAGACAGAGCGTTTTTGCATGGAGTCATGCAGATATGCCGGGGATCGACCCCGAAATTATGAGCCACAAGCTCAACGTGGTAGAGGGCGCAAAGCCAATGAAGCAGAAGAGGAGAATTTATTCTCGAGAAAAGTATGAGGTCATTAGGGATGAGGTCAAGAAGCTGGAAGATGCAGAGTTTATCAGGGAGGTCATATATCCCGAATGGCTGTCCAATGCAGTCATTGTCCCAAAGGCCAACGGGAAGTGGAGGATGTGTGTAGACTTCACAGACCTCAATAAATATTGTCCCAAAGAAAGCTTCCCTCTCCCCCGTATTGATCAGATGGTAGACGCTACCGCAGGCCATGAGCTCATGAGCTTTATGGATGCATATTCAGGGTACAACCAGATCTTTATGAACCCTGAAGACTCGGAGAAGACAACTTTCATTATCGATAAGGGGACATACTATTATAGGGTCATGCCCTTTGGCCTAAAAAATGCGGGGGCAACTTATCAGCGCCTTGTAAATAAAATGTTCGAAGACCAAATTGGGAAGTCTATGGAGGTCTATGTAGATGACATGCTGAGTAAGAGTTTGAAGGCAGGGGATCATGTGGCTGACCTCGAGAGGACATTTAATACAATGGACAAGTACCAAATGAAGCTCAACCCGACCAAATGTGTCTTCGGGTCGGAGCAGGGAAGTTATTGGGGTTCATTGTCAACAAAAGAGGCATCAAGGCCAACCCTGAAAAGATAAAGGCCCTTAAAGAGATGAAGACCCCCAAGACCATTAAGGACGTTCAGAGGCTCACGGGGCAAGTGGCTGCTTTGAATAGGTTCTTGTCTAGAGCCACAAATAGGTGCTTTCCATTATTCAAAATTCTTAGAAAGGCTTTTAAATGGAGCGAGGAGTGTGATGAGGCCTTCAAGGAGCTAAAGGCGTACTTAGGGTCTCCCTTGCTGTTGTCACGGCCAGTACAGGGTGAACGGCTATATGTGTACCTAGCCGTCTCAGAATCCTCCATCAGCGCAGCCATTGTGAGAGAAGAGGATGGGGTACAAAGGCCCATATATTTCAATAGTAAGGCACTCCAGGGGGCAGAGCAAAGATACCCAAGGATGGAGAAGTTAGCCTATGCCTTGATCCATGCATCAATAAAGATGAAGCCATACTTCCAATCCCATACAATGGTCATCCTCACTGATTCTCCTCTTAGGCAGGTCCTACACAAGCCAGAAAAATCAGGTAGGTTAATGGCCTGGGCTATAGAGCTGGGGGAGTTTGACAATGTGTATCAACCTAGGACGGCCATTAAGGGGCAAGCATTGGAAGATTTTGTGGCTGAATTTACTTGGGAAGATGATGAAGATAAATATGAGAGCCTCGGGAAGACAGATACCCAACAAAGCAGACTCGCTGACACACCCGCAGACAAGGCTGAAACAAGCACCGCTAGAGAAAGAGTGGCCGAAAATGAAGAGGGAAGATATCTCTTTAGACAGGGGTCCCTTACCAGGGGAAGTTTCTCAAAAGAACATACTGTGTGGAGCCTCTTCGTCGACGGGTCCTCCTGCGACAGCGGAAGTGGAGATGGACTGGTAGTATCAGCACCTGATGGCACAGACATTGAGTACGCCCTGAGGTTCAACTTCAAAGCCTCCAACAATGAGTCTGAATATGAGGCCCCGATAGCAGGCCTCTCCTTGGCCAAGTCTCTTAGTGTCGGCCAGATTTTGGTCCATAGTGATTCAAGGCTAGTAGTGAACCAGATACTAGGAGCCTACGAGGCCAAGGATGAGCGGCTGGCCAAGTACCTTGAAAGGGTAAAGGCATTACTGAAGAATTTCAGAGAAGTGAAATTGAAAAGGATACCTAGGCTCGATAATGGCCGAGCAGATGCCCTTGCTAGGCTGGCCTCAGCAACTAGGACAGATATCAGGAGGACAGTCCCAGTGGAAATTTTGCTTCGACCAACTATTGAAGATGCCGAGGGAACACTTGTCTCTTGGTTAAATATCAACAGGGAAGCTTTGTGGATGGACCCTCTAATCAAATATATTAAATAGGGTGAGATGCCTGAAACAATGCAAGAAAGGAAGAAGTTGAGATACAGAGCTGCGAAATTTACTGTCATCGGAGATACCTTGTACAAAAAGGGGTTCTTGCTCCCATTACTTAGGTGTGTGCACCCATCTGAAGTCCCACACATCTTGCAAGATGTGCACGAGGGGTCATGTTCAAGCCACATTGGGGGAAGGTCTTTGGCGAAGAGGGTAGTAACCCAGGGGTACTGGTGGCCGACCTTGGGGAAAGATGCCACGGCATATGTAAAAAAGTGTGGTAAATGTCAAAGATTTTCCACCATCCCTCACCAACCCCATCAGCCTCTTACTTCCATTACATCTCCATGGCCATTTGCAGTATGGGGATCGACCTTGTAGGACTCTTGCCTAGGGCAGTCAATAACTATTGATTCCTCATCGTAGCAATTGACTATTTTTCAAAATGGGTGGAGGCCGAGCCGATGGTCACGATTATAGAGCAGAAGACCTTCCAGTTTATCTGGAAAAATATTATACGCAGATATGGTCTCCCCAACACCCTCATCTCGGATAACGGGACTCAATTCAAAAATACATCTCTAGAGAAGTACTGTGAAAGGGTGAGTATCAAATAATTCTTCTCGTCCCCGGGCCGACCTCAAGCTAATGGGCAAACGGAAGTTACAAATAGAACAATCCTAGATGGGATCAAGAAGAGACTTAAGGAGGAAAAAGAAAGATGGGTTGAGGAGTTATATGCTGTACTGTGGGCCTACAGGACGAGGATAAAGACCTCTACCACAGAAACCCCGTTCATGCTAGCTTATGGCTCAGAAGCCGTCATCCCCACTGAGATTGGGTTTCCTACTCAGGGGGTCCAAATGTATGACCCCCAGAGAAATACGGAAGAGAGGATACTTGACATAGACCTAACTGAGGAAAGGAGGGAAGACGCCGAGATAAGGCAATACGCCTACCAGCAGAGGATCACAAGGTTTTACAACCAGAGGGTGAAGCAGAGGTCAATTGCAGTGGGGGACTTAGTCCTCAAAAAGACTTGGCAAAATCCCAACAAGCTCCACCCGAATTGGCATGGCCCATATAGGGTCATCGATGAAGTTGTCCCTGGAACCTATAGACTAGAAAACCTAGAAGGGGAATCCTTTTCCAACCCCTAGAATACAGATCATTTGAAGAAATACTATCAGTAGTGTTGTAATGTCCTGTCGGACCATAATTGTAATGGGTTTTACTCCAACAGAACACTTGGAATGTTAATGAGAAATATCAGTGTTTCCCCTCATCTTGCGTTTGTCAGTTCTAGTATGTCTAGGATCATCTTTGGGGAACCACCCTCAGCTATAATGAGGATCAATGCTGGGGACGACCCCTCATTCACCCCCAACAAAGACGAGGGAGGACTCGATTAAAAACCATTAAGTTGGTAAAAATAACCCTCGGCTATAATGAGGGTCAATGCTGGGGACGACCCCTCATTAACCCTCAAGAAAGACGAGGGGGACTTTATTAAACATCAATTAAAATTGATGGTAACCACCCTCGGCTGTAATGAGGGTAAATGCTGGGGACGACCCCTCATTCACCCTCAAGAAAGACGAGGGGGGACTTGATTAAAAACCATTAGGTTGGTTAAAAACCACCCTCGGCTATAATGAGGGTCAATGTTAGGGACAACCCCTCATTCACCCTCAAGAAAGACGAGGGGGGACTTGATTAAAAACCATTAGGTTGGTTAAAAACCTCCCTCGGCTATAATGAGGGTCAATGTTGGGGACGACCCCTCATTCACCCTCAAGAAAGACGAGGGAGGGCTTGATTAAAAACCATTAAGTTGGTAAAAACAACCCTCGGCTATAATGAAGGTCAATGATGGGGACGACCCCTCATTCACCCCCAAGAAAGACGAGGGAGGACTCGATTAAAAACCATTAAGTTGGTAAAAACAACCCTCGACTATAATGAGGGTCAATGCTGGGGACGACCCCTCATTCACCCTCAAGAAAGACGAGGGGGACTTTATTAAACATCAATTAAAATTGATGGTAACCACCCTCGCCTGTAATGAGGGTAAATGCTGGGGACGACCCCTCATTCACCCTCAAGAAAGACGAGGGGGGACTTGATTAAAAACCACCCTCGGCTATAATGAGGGTCAATGCTGGGGACGACCCCTCATCCACCCTCAAGAAAGACGAGGGAGGACATATCTTAAAAATTGTTAGGTTGGTTAAAAACCACCCTCGGCTATAATGAGGGCAAATGATGGGGACGACCCCTTATTTACCCTCAAGAAAGACGAGGGAGAGGTTAGTGTGTTAATTTGAAAATGTCACGAGGCAAATCATACAAGAGAAGTATAGAAGACAAAAGGAAGCATTATATTACAAAATATCGATGTTTGTTTGATAAATGAGTACAAAAATATTTATTACATGAAGAGGGTATGGGCTACAAATAGCCACCCTATGGAGCAACATTAGAGGGCAATGCTTCAACATTGATTATAGGGGTTTCTTCTATGACCAAGAGAGGTTGATCCTCAGACGTGCCAGTACCCTTGACGTGCACTTGGGACTCCACTTGGGCTAGGGCCTCAGCAATCAGGGGATCGTCTAGTTGGAATGCTTCAATAGAAGGGTGGACGGACGACACTGCATCAGCGAACTTTAGGACGACCCACCGACAGGCCGTCCTAATTCCCCTCTCTAAGTACTCAAGGCTGAAGACTTGGAACTCGTCCGAAAGTTTATAGGCCTCAACAGCATCGGCCTCTGCCTTCTTCACAGCCTCGGCTAGATCACTCTTGGATCGAGCAGTCAGAGCCTCTTTCTTCATCTTGAACAAATCGTCCTTGGCCTTCAGGTCAGCATCGTGCTGCTTCGTCAGCTTGTCCAAGACCCTAGCATGTTCGGTCCTGGAACTCTCCAACTCAGCCCTTGCAGTCTCCAGCTCCGTCTGCAGATTGGCCTTGTGCAGAATGGCCCTATCGGCTTTATGAAATTTTTCTTGGTTTTCAGCCATCCAGTTGGTGGTCGAAGTAAAGGCACAAACAGACTTCACAGAAAAATGGTAAACACTTGTTAAGAGGCCGAGGAAATAATTGGTGAAAAATTCAATTAAGGAAGAAAAAGTAAAAAAAAATACCTGAGCCAGTGTGTGCAGACCATAATCATAAATCTTGGCCGGGGGCATCTTTAATAAGAATTCATAGTCCGCGGCCGAGGGAGCGGAAAACATCGAGGCCTTGGCCGCCCTCAAGTTAGCAATGAGAGAAGACGGTTCAGCTCTCAGGAGTGCTAAGTTCTGAGACCAATAGGCCCCCATACTGGAAGAGGAATCAACCCCCTCAGACGGCTCCATCCTTGCCCTCGTCCTCGAATCAGGCCGAGGGTCAACAGGAACTTCAGGACCTTTTCTTTTGGAACCCTCGGAGGAAGGATCGACAGGTATCGGCCCCACGGCCTTCGACTTCCTCGAAGCCTGTTGAGGCTCCTTGCCCTTCTTCTTTCCAAGACCAGACAGCAAACTTGGGGTAGTCATTTCCCAGAGTTGGTCAGAGATACCTATAGGATGACCTGAAAAGAAGACGACACATCAGAGAAATGCAGAGGCAAAGATGAAACACTTGGAAAAAGCAAAGATTGAGCAAAAATAATAATAACTCACATAGCTCTGTCAGGGGACCGACCCTCAGACCATCTTCTTTGAGGAACCGAGGGGTCATCAGATCTTCAAACTTTACAAGTTCACCCCCTTTCCCTCGTTCTCTCTGATACTCGACTATGTCCTTCTCATCCCGACTAAGTCTGGGGTCTGACCTAGCCTTCATCGAGGGGTTAGACCATCTCTTTGGAACCCTTGGACCATCGTTTAAAGGTTAAGCTTCGGCGGCAAATTCCCATTCTCCATAGATGAAGACAAATCTCTTCTTCCAATCGTGGTTGGAGGTTTGTGCCACGTGGAGAAGTTTTTTATCAGACTTCCTCGCCCCCAGATGATAGTACCCAGGCTGCTTGGATGAGGAAGTGATATTATAACAAGACAAGAATAGATCGGCTGAATGCTCATCAATAAAAGCATTCTTCCATAAGGAGACGTAGCCGAGGATCGTCCTCCAGGAGTTGGGAGGAAGTTGAGAGGGGGCAACGCCGAGGGCTGACAAGATATTGACAATGGCAGGGTGAAGAGGGAACCTAACACCGACCTTAAACATCTGTTCATATACTGCGATCTCTCCCTCTTCACCCTCAAAGACCCTCTCAAACTCAGAGGGGACCCTCATACTTATGTTGGGGGGCACACCAAATGTATGCCTCCACAGCAGGAGGTCACGATCCCTGACTGAGAAAATATAGGTCGAGGCATGGGAGGTGTCAACTGGGTCAATGTATGAGTCCTCACCATCATGCTCAGTCCCATCTCCCTCGGCCTCATCACCTGTCAGAGGCCCATGAGGAAAAGCCATTTGAAAGGCATGGGGGGATAAAGTTGTCACAGGAACAGCCTCAGAAGGGACCACACCCTCGGCCTATTATCCTGGGCTAAGATCAGACGTCTCTCTCCTCCCAGAAGGGCCATCACCTGTTGGGGACGATGCACTCTCATGCATCTCCCCCTTGCACGCTTGACTCTCGACTGGATGACAGGATGACCCACAAGACTCAGATGGTTTTATTGTGGCTAGAGGAATGGGAAAAATGGGTCGTACCCAATTAAGGTCGGCCTCTCGTCTTCTCTCTTCCTCTTCCTCTATTCGTCTAATATCTACGAAGAACTTCTCTCTCACGGATGGAAACTCCTCAACTAAACTGTAAAGCCTCCTAAGCCTTAAGGGGAAGACCCTACACTTGGAAGAATTTGGCTAACCTAATTATAAACAAGTTGGCAGTTGACTAAGTTGGACTTTTGGATTAAAACTAAGGAAAGTAAAAGTTTTAACCAAGAATACTCAAGAACAAGCCACCGGAGAAGAACGCCGGAAAGTATGAAATAGCCAAAGAAAAATCTAGTCCTACAGACCTAAAGCAGTCGAAATGTTAAAAAGTAATGGAATGTAAAGAGGACACTGGCTAAGAAGGATTACCTAAGAAAGGACGACGAGGCTTGATGCAGAAGTCGCAGAAATGGCTATGGCTATGGAGCAGTGGAAAATCTAGAGAGAGAGAGAGAGATTGGGCGCAAAGAAGAAGGAGAAGAATAAACTTTAAAAAATTATTTAAATACCTTGCTAATGAGTGGGCCCATTAATCAAGGCAGAACACAGCCCACGAGGAGGGCATCATTAGGGCACAAAGTCCCAAGCAAAGTGTGCAGCCTCCACACCTAGGAAACTGAAACGACAATGGATATCTGCCTAGGTGTCATATCAGCTTGACAGGTGTCACTCACCTAACTGATCATACACTCATCTCAACTGCAACACTATCCCTCAACCATCTCAACAACATCTATGGCTAAGGGCTGGGGGTGATTGATGTACCCATATATACCCTTGTCCAGGCCGAGGGAGCACTCCACCAAGACGAGACCAACATGGTCTCAGACGACCCTCCAAGGGGCCGACCTCTCAAAGGGCCCAAACGACCCTTCAAGGGCTGACCTTTCAAAGGGCCCAGACGACCCTTCAAGGGCTGACCCCTCATTAAGCCCCAAACGACCCTTCAAGGGGTTGACCCCTCATCAGGCCCCAAATGACCCTTCGAGGGACCGACCCTTCATCAGGCCCCAGACGACCCTCCAAGGGGCCGACCCTTCATCAGGCCCAGACGACCTCCGAGGGTACGATAGTACGAGGCCTAAATTAGTCCAGCCTCACTACTAGAAGGAACTTTGCCCTCGACCTCCTATCATAAGCCGAGGGTGACATCATCATAGTGCGTGGGCTGGGAGACGTGTGGAACAGTCGCATGCGACTCACATGGCACGTGGAAGACCGTTATAATAATATCACCCCCTCACGTGAGGGAATATTATGTCATCATTAATCACAGGTGGCATCTACAGGTGTCAGCAGGGGATTGGCTAGATCATCATTCACATGCACCATGCATGCTTGGGGGGTACACTACACCCCCCAAGACCTATATATACTTGTCACCTACAACCCTACAAGGGATCGATAAAATTAACCCTAGCAAAAACTCTGCTTATACACATAGTAGAGAGAGAAAGTGGGCTTATGTGCATTGTATCCAAGGCCATTAGTGCCCATACTTAGTGGATCACACACTCACAGTGGATGTAGGCCTAATTGGCTGAACCACTATACATCATTATCTTATTCGTCTTATACTCATCTCCTTCCACACACTTACACACTTATACATCTGTGGATGCCATTGTTACTACTGTTTGAGCTCATTATCACTTATCTGGTGGTGCTAGATTTCAGCATCATCATTGATATTAACCAACGATATTTTGTCTACTTAAGCAAGGTGGTGGCTCACGTAAGGGAAGGTTAGCTCGCCAAGTCCCGTCTCGTAAATATTGTGTAATATGATACAAGGCTTCATAATTACACGTAAGTCTTTATATTCCCATAAATTTGTTGGGTTCATGAAAAAATGGAACTGTTGTTGCAAGATGCCAAACGCCCTTTTCACATCCTTTTGGGCTCCTTTTTGCGCTCGTGTGAACAGGCTTTGTTTCTGAGTGGTTAGTCTCTTTAAACTTTTGACAATAGTTCTGAGGGGCGGATAAATACCATCTTCAAGGTAGTACCCCATGTCATATGTGTTTCTGTTAACTTCGAAGTACATATGGATTCGATTTCCTTCCAAAAGTTCTTCGAACACGTGAGATTTAGCCAAAACATTCAGATCATTACATGCACCGCGCATTTTAAAGAACGCATGACATATCCAAGCATCATAGGATACCATAGCCTCTAAAATTACAGTGGATGCATGACAACCACCATACGCCAACATTCGAACTGCACATTCAATCTTATGGTGCGAGCTTAATCTTATTCGACCAAAACAATCGGCTTTCGGGAAGAAATATGAATCCTTTCTCACAGACGGATTCCAAAATACAATTAAAGCTCGACTTGTTCATCCTGAAGTGATTCATAAATATTTCTTCAGGACAAGTTGGGTTCTCCTAAAAATAACCTCTTCATAAATAATAGTGAGTCATCTCCCTATCGCGGTGCATCTTTCTTCTCTCGTGAATTTCTCTACGATTATGTAATCGAGATGATTGATAGACTGCGCTTTGCAATCTGTTGTGGATCGTCGCGGCTTTATCATTTGAGTCGAGATCATAAGATTTGGTGATCTGAGTTACTATCATTTCCTCCAAATCGTTGTTAGACATTATTTTTATGGTCTTGTGAAATATTTTTATCTTTGGAGTAGTAGTTGTCATATTCATCGCATATATGTAAGTGGTATATTTATAGTACTGAAGGTGAAGATGTGCATTTATTAGTAATTATCAGTGACTTTTAGCAATTATCAATCCAAATAATAAAGATGATGTAACCACTCAGACATGAACGGCAAAAAAGACCCGCCTAACAAGTTTGTAGACTGAAGCTGCATAAAGACGTCTAGCAATTATCAATTCAATAATGAAAATTATATGACCACTAGTGCTTGGACGGTAAAAAAAGACCCGCCCAGCAGGTTTGAAGACTTAATTTTCATAGTGACGTCTATCAATTATTAGTCCGAATAATGAAAATAATGTGACCACAAGTAATTGGAAAGTAAAAAAAGACCCGCCCAGCAGGTTTGCGGACTTAAGCTGCATAGTGATGTTTAGCAACTATCAGTCCGAATAATGAAAATGATGTGACCACTGGTACTTGGACGGTAAAAAAAGACCCGCCCATCAGGTTTGCACACTAAAGTTGCAAAGTGACGTCAAGCAATTATCAGTCCAAATAATGAAAATGATCTAACCACTGGTACTTGGATGACAAAAAAAGACCCGCCCAAAAGGTTTGCAGATTGAATTATGGTCACCCATATTTGGACGATAAAAAATAACCGGTCTGCCAACTCTCAGATGTTATATAAATATGACTTCATTGGAAATTCATTCATCTACTATTGCATAATGGATTCACAACTGTGGAAAATAAATGAAGACTTTCAACTACTTACCTTCATAACCAACTCCGGTTTACCTTTCAGTCCCCACTATCGAGTACGGTCAAGCGTTTATGCAAACGTCGAGCGACATTGGGTGACACTGAGCATAGAGGGCGGACCGCAAACGAGATCCATATACGTTGTTTCACACACAAAATGAAGTTTGATTTATACCAGAAAGCTATAAGCACTGCTGGTTCTGGGTGGGGTGAAGAAACTTACACGTTGGTAATTTCTGAGGAAGATGTGTGGGAAAGGTTGTACGACTGTTATCCATGTGTGGTCAATCATTACGCAACTAACCTTATTACATATTCCATGTCTTTCGATGGATAATTTATGAATAATTATTCGTTGTTTTTGTTCTTCCTTACAAGTTTCAGAATAAATTATGAACTGCCTATGTTGTTCCTCATCAGTATCATAATAAAGTATTATATATTTTTGTTGTTCCTTATTAGTGTCATAATATATTATCCAATACTTGTTAAGACAGAAACAAAAATAAAAACATAAATATATGCTCAATTCAAAATGGATGCTTTTAAACAGAAACATAAATAGACGAATTATAACACTCAAATACAATTGAGATAGACCCGCCCAACAAGTTTGCAATCTGAAGCTTCATAGTGACGTCTAACGGAGGTATAGAGTCCCCTAAATTCATTAAATAAATACGAAGGCTCTTCACGGATATCCCTACATTGTGGGACTTGCTCACACAACCTTTCCCACGCTTCCTCATTTCACACAACTAGTGTGAAGGCTGACGCATTCCAACCACACCCACCAATGGCCATCTCTAGTTGGTAAAGGTCGAATTTATGCTTTAACACAATCCACCGATATTCAAAACCACAAGACGAAAATAGGGGGATAATCCGGGGCTGTTTCTCCAATGACCGCATATGATACGTATTCTGCCATGGGTAACCGATTTTGTCTCCTTATTGTAGTATCTCTTTGTTATTTCAGTGAGAAAATAGTAATCCTCAGCAGTTTATCATGTTGGGTGATTCATTGTGCGAACTTTAAAATAACCAGTATTACAAATGGTTTTGATGTTATAGTAGTTTGAAAACTTGTTATTTATAGAGCGCAAAAATACCCATTGGTAATTGAACGATAAAAATATACCCCCCAGATAGCATTTATTAGTCTGCATTATTAAGATGATGTGACCGGTCATATTTGGACAGTAGACAATGACCTGCCCATAAGGTTTGCAGACTGAAGCGTCCAGCCTTTACTAGTCGGAATAATTAAGATGATGTGACCACTCGAACTTGGACGGTAAAAAATTACCTGCCCAGCAGGTTTACAAAATGAATTATGGCCACTCGTACTTAGATGGTAGATAAAGACCCGTCCGACAGGTTGCAAATGACCTATAAATAGTTTGTATTGTATAATTTATTATCTACCCTTCAATTCAAAACAAAGTCCAATGTATTAAAGTAAAAATACGGCTTCAGTTCCCTACTATCCATCCATTCACAATAGATCATACACGGATATTGCCGGTAACTATTAGTATGAGAAGAAAATTATTTTCCAAACTTATCCGATTGATACTTCTCGACATTTTCTTAATGATTTTGGTTATATATTCATAATCTCCCCTAGTTCAAAACCTGAAGACGGAGTTGAGTATCCTTAGGAACAACTAACCTGGCAGGAAAAATATGATGAAAGGTGCAACCTAGAGGTTCTTTGCCATTATCATCACTTACCTGTGCTGAAAAATCGAGTTGTCGCACTTTGGCCAATATCCTATCTCGAAGAAGCGGAGTTGTTTTGCCTTGATTTATTAGAGGAAGAGATATGGTATATGGAGAGATAATTACAATGTTATCATAACACACACCGCGCGATGCTATCTGAGGGTCACATTCAGGAACAATTAATTAACATCTATAACGACTCTGCGTTGGCATCGGATAATGACATTTTCGACTACACAAAGTTTGGTTATGACTACTTCTCAAAATGCATATATGAAAATGATGGGGAAGAGTACGAACCAAATATGTCAAAATGCAACAAAGAATATGTTGATTCCAATACGCAGCGATCTTAACTACCAAAATGTTTAGTGCGTAATGGGAAACAATTTTGTTGTACTTCTAATAGGTTTGACCTAAGCGTTTGAATATATTGACCTAGTAATATTGTCTTTTAGTATGAGTGTTTGTACATGAATTTATTATCAATAATAAAGGAACAAATTATTACATTGCAAACTCTTAATAACAAAGGAACAAATTATTACATTGCAAACTTCACTCTACATTGGACCTTGACCAAGATATTGGTCACAAGGAAATGTGTTGAAAAGTAAAAAAATGTCATCGGCAATAAAAGGTTGAGTAAACGATCCTCCGGGATCGTGTGAGCATGGATGGTCAATATTAGGAGAATCAATAGGATATTCATCTCCATATATGTATGACGGTGTGTGTTGCAGAATGGAGTAGCGTCTCGGAGCCGAACTCAGTCTCGCGCCTCTCAAATTTGCAATCTCTGCATCTTTCGCTCGCAGATTTTCATCTTTCTCTCACAACCACCTCTGCCACAGAAGCCCCCATTCTAACATTTTGGATTTCATTTTCTGCATGTAGTCCTCTCTAAAAAAACACATCATGCCATTGCGAGCGTGAGTAAAATTCTCTCGGTGGTATGTTATTTTGCATACTTGGCGAATCTAGTTGAATGATTGTTCTTCCATTCCCACTTAAATCAGCAACTTCAATTTCTCATGATAGTGGCATCAGATTTGACAAAAAAGATTACCCATGTGTGTAATACGTATGTGGAGCCTCCCATTTATCTATTGGTGCGATGGGTACCCGTAAATCAAAGGGTACAATCGAGGCAAACCCAACCCCATAGTGGTTGTTCCACTGAAATTCTGCAGGTAGTATTGCACCCTTACTCACAACCTTTCAGTATGTCAACCATTCCTCCTCTAATGATGTCATGACACGACCAGTTGTAGGTTTCCAATTGCCAAGTTGTTGCATATATATGTTTCTATGAAGGAATGACACATGATAGGTTGGGTTTTCGAGAATAACAATGTTTCTTGTCATTTGACGATAGCAGCGGTCTTCGAGATACCAAGTCCCACCTAACTCGGTATCGAAAAGCATGATCGTCTCTGAGACAAATCATGAGCAACTCTAGCGGAATCAAACTGGTTTTCAGGCAATCCCATAAAAGGTTGCCATATAATAGACTCGAAAGAGCGCATTTCTAGTTGCTCCTGCGTGGCCGAACATTTAAACCGCATTTGTCTCATTAGAGCACCACGTTGATTAGTCATCCATCGTAGGATACAGGGCCATATTTCAACTGCATTATCGTGCAAGATGGGAGATATTGTGCGGAGGTACTCATAGCCGAAGTACTGTGAATATAAAGAATAACTCATTAATAATTGGCATATTCTTAAAATAAGTATATACAAGATTAAAATGTTCAATTCGAGAAGACCTTACCTCTATACTTTGCCAGAAATAATTTACAGTTTTCTACGCATTTGTAGTGCATGCATCAAGGGTAGAGTAAACAAGTGCAAGAATGGTAGAACCCCAATCCTTAACAACCATATCGTTTA
The DNA here is from genome assembly GCA_949130495.1 of Sambucus nigra. Classification (NCBI taxonomy): domain Eukaryota; kingdom Viridiplantae; phylum Streptophyta; class Magnoliopsida; order Dipsacales; family Adoxaceae; genus Sambucus; species Sambucus nigra. Next base: position 36,957,228 of record OX422217.1, read on the forward strand.
GGTCGTGTAAATAAGTTACCCAACCCACAAACACTAAATTATGGCATGTCGAAAAAAATACGGAGCTCATCACAAAATAATAAAAGATCAAACGATTTGTTCCGCGCTCCATAATCTATGCTCCGGAGCTTGTTGACACCAATGCAACATGTACACTTTTAGCGTTTTGCAAAAAATAATTCATCCTTTATAATCTGGGTGGCCTATTCCGAGAAAATATAGTTCAAATATTTTCGACACAGTAAAAGCACTAGAAGTTGGAAAGTAGGGAAAAATTGGATGGATTCCAATTTGAATTCCTAAAACCAAAAAATTATAAAAGTATTAAATATTTAATGTTTCAAAAATAATAAATAAAAATAAATATAATGTGTAGCATTATTACTGAAATATTACCAAAAAATGCACAAAATCAAAAGGGGTTATCCCCAACTCCACACCTGGTAGATGAAATTTATGTGTTATTTTCGACCACCTACTTATTAGCACTCCGGTCATTTCGTTGTCCAAGTTAGAAAAACTTTCGATAAACAAATTACTGGAATCGAAATTCACAATGGACTCTCGCACTTCCAGAATCTCGGATAATTTGGCATGCACTTCAATCGGACCTTGGACACTACCGCGCATGTGAAATTGACTGTCATTTGCATGTGCGTTAAGATCAACAATCGCATCTCTCGCATGCGGTGTACTATCATCATACACCCGAAAAAAATTTGATACATGATTGGAAAATTCGGTGGATGGGGGTGGATTTTCATTTGGTTTCGCGGTTTTGCCGCACCATTTTCTTTGAATCGTAAACATTTTCAAAAAAAAATGACTATATAATATATAGGTGTATGATATTTGGGATATAAGAATAGATGATTTTTTTATTTAAAAAAATGACAAAAGAGGTATTGTATTCATAGGGGTAGTTTTATAAATAAACTAATGGGTATTCCAATGGATATATTTGTAACGGATACAAATTAAACGGCTACAAAGTTAACAGACGAAAATGGGGAGGGAGATGGACGGGTAAGAATCGTACGCCCAGGGTAGGACCCACCGCCTGGGCGGCTTAGACTCGTCCGCCCAAGGCCAGGACCCATCGTCCCACTGTGTAGAATGCCCAAACAATGTTCACAAGAAAATGTAGATTTAGATCTTTTGGGGAAAACCTACTGTAAGAGGGACTAATTCTTAAAAAAACTCAATTTAATATGGCACTAAGAATGATGCACCATGCACCATATTCTCTCATTAATACAACTTGCAACGGGTTGTGTCATGTTATTTTCAGGTCGATTTTTATTGTACTCCGGCCTTATTCAGTTTTGTCTCAACAAGTAATTTTTTATCATATAAAAAAATCATACACAAATCTCTTAACCGTTATTTTAGCTTGTCATGTATTCTCCTCCATTATAAAACATTCTGATAATGAATCTTTATCACATTCTCCCATTAACGATCTCTAGAGCTATAATAACGGTATATGTAAAAGTTTTGTCAATTCAAAAAGAAAAATATGAATTTTTTAGCTCTACCTTATACTTACATATAATAAGTGTATATGTAAACACTTTCTCAAATAAAAAAGAAGAATGTGAATTTTGTAGCCTTACCTTGTACTTACACGTAACTTTAAATTGCTTGATCAATTTAGTTTCCACTTTCTTTGAACAAAAGATAAAACAAGCCTAATTATATATGGTTGTGTGAAGTTACAAGGTACCTACCCAAGATTTTTTTTCTCATATTATAAAGAGTGTTTCTACTACGACCGAATTTTAGACAAAATTTTTCTAGACACACTCACGTGGCGACTAATTATTAGTTGGATGCGCGGACCCCCAAAATCAACCAATAACAAGCGAAAAAGTTTGTCAAAAAATTGGCCATAGTAGGAATTTTCTATTATAAAACAAGCATGGGGTATATTGAGTGCGTTAATTGTAATTAACCATTTTTTCTAATCAGAATTTTAAATAATTAAAGATAAATCAAAATTCTTCTAATAAATGTTGATATATTGGTAGAAGGTCCTTCGCTTGGAATTCAATTATTATACACTAGCCCCTGCAATTGTCTAGCCTGGTTTTTATTAATTGCACAATGTACCGAAATTTATATCGGAATCATCAAAAATTATTTTGCCTTCTTTCACAAGGGACACCTCCACTCAACCCCCACACCCTCTTCCACCACCACCCTTGCTCCTTTCAACTATCAATTCAAACCAACCAATTTGAATACATTCTTGAGAGGGTAAAGGTGTAAGCTTAATTTTAAGTTGTTGAATTCTTCTTTGGTAAATAAAAATTTATGAAAAATGAAGATATTGTTAATATATTTCAAAGTTATAATATTCTTTTGGGTTTAAATTGTTAATGTTTTTCAAACTTTAAAAATGTTTCATTATCCCACCATAATAATGTTTAATGAAGAAATGGTTAATGTTTTTCGAGCTTTTAAATTTTTTGAATTTTGTTTTTAATTTTAAATATTTTTACAAAAGGAAGAGAAAATCAACCAAGGGATTTTCTATTGTATAGCAAATTAATGGTTGAGATAATTTTTAATATTAACTGCTATGATAATTGAGTCCAAATAATGATAACAAATACGACATAATTTTTGGCGACATAATATATGTACTTCGAGCATATTAAATATGTATTTGGCGACATATTTTTTGGTAAATCAACATTTTAAAAATCTAAACCAAAACCAACCACAACATTTTCTGTAATTTCGGATTCGGTGAATTCGGTGTCCGATAATGACACACAGTATTATCAAACTGTATTTTTTCGAACCAGAATGGTACGGTACATTTAAAAATAGTACTATAACCAACCCTACAACATATTAGACATTATTTTCTTAAAAAATATGAAGTAATAAGTCAGTTTTAATTTAAATGTTTGGGAAAATTTATACAAAGGGGAAATATATTATATATTTGCATTATAAATGTTGTTAGAACGATACTTTTAGGAGCGAAAAGTTCTTGACATAGACGGATTTTGTCATAAAATATAAAATGTGTGTATTAATAGTCAAGATGAAACCAAAATTTTATTTTGAAATTTTGTAGTAAAAAAAAGGACAAAGGTACTTTTAGGTCCCTCACAAACAAATTTTAAACACTAAAGGAATTTTGACAAATTTTAAACACTTAGGTCCACTAATTCGCTTATTGTAGAAGTCCACGCTAGTGAATAACAAGTGGACTTAACTGTAAATTATCCTTAAATGTTTAAAAGTTATTACCAAGGGACATAATTGTAAATTGCTTTACAAAAATAACCATTTATGTCACTGTAATATTTGAAAAATAATATTCATTGTTACTTAACTATATTTTTTAAAAGGGTTTGGCATCCCTTGCATGGAGAGCTTAAAATTAACAATAAAGTTAGGGAAACGTTTTGTCATTAAACAAAGAAATCAATTTACTCTCACTAGCATTATCTTTTCAGGAAACAATCCCTAGGGATCATTTTGTGGCTAATATCCTTCCAATATGGAAATTTTAATCTCCTATGGTCAGTGGCGGATCCAAGATTTTAGTCTAACCGCAGCCAAATTGATTCAATTTTTTTAACAACATTAACAAATAATCAACTCAAAAAAACCAGCAACTGATAAAACATAAATATCGAATATGACAAAATTTCATATTAATTCATCCATTCATAACCAGTTTTTCAAATATAAAGAGATTGTTTACAATATTCCCCTACGTGGCTTTATATTTTGAAAATATTGAATGATATCTTCCATATCAAAATTTTTAAAGACATCATGTTCAATAAAGAGATTGTTTACAATATTCCCCTACGTGGCTTTATATTTTGAAAATATTGAATGATATCTTCCATATCAAAATTTTTAAAGACATCATGTTCAATGTACGTTACCAAGCAATCATTTGTAAAATCATCTCCGATTCGGTGACATAATGTACTCTTCACGATTTCATTGCGGAGAATGCTCTTTCCACGATTGCAGTTGCAACTGACAATGTGAAGGAAAGTTTTATAAGCAAGTACACTAATGGAAATAACCGATCCCTCTGCGTTTCAACCAATTTTTGAGTAAGAGCATCAATCGTTTTCAAATCTTTGAATTCGTCCTTATCACGCACACTGTATATATAATTTTCAAGTTGTTCCCCAATGACTGTGAGTTCAATCGGATCAAAATCATTCGGATAAAACTCCGCAAATCAAACTAATATTGCCACATCAAATTTGGAGAAGTTCATACTTGGATCAAGACATGCCATACATAAAATTAACTCTGTATTCACCTCATTCTCCCGTAGTTGCATATCTATCATCGAATAGAACAATTCAACCCGATAGTGATGAAGATTTGTCCTCTCTTCGACGTTTCGACGTGATCTTCCACTGGTCACAAAACAATCTTCCATATTTATGATTATAATGCCATGTGTACTACAAAATGAAGAGACTACTTTCAGTAACTTATCCCATCCATGCTCCCTCATTTTTTGTAAACGCATCTTAGCTATTCCAACAAGATCCATTGCATTCAAAATATCTTGATCCCTCCATTGTAGTGATTACGACAAGTCATTGGTAATCCCTAAAATTTCTTTCATTAACTACAATTTGAACACAAAATCAAAGCACTGAAAATAGCTAATCACATCATGTGCTTCTATTCTCTGAGTACCTACATCACCATCAACTTGAACCACCTGAATTACACCAATCACAGCAGAGAACAAATGATCTAAACTCAAAAGTGTACCGTAATGTGAACCCCACCGTGTGTCACCTGCCCGTGTGAATGCTTCTTCTTGGTTTAAACCACGACCCGTCTCCCGATCACCAGTGTATATTCCTTCAAGTATATCATCATACTGTTTCATCCGAAATATATCTCTACGCTTGCAAGATGCTCCAACAACATTCGAAAAAATTGAAACTTTGAGAAAGAAAGAACCAATTGCGTTATGACTGTTTGCGACCGCTACCAATGGCAATTGTAGCCGATGAGCAAAATAATGAACGTAATAAACTGAACCGTTTTCCCTTAGAATCAAACTCTTCAGCCCATTGAACTCCCCTTTCATGTTGCTCGCCCCATCATAACCTTTCCCACGAATACTTGGCATACTCAACCCATGTTTCAAGAGAAGTGACTCAAGGCTATTTTTAAGTGTTACAGATGTAGTGTCAAGGACATTTACATTTCCAAGAAAACGTTCAATCACATAGCCTTTTTTGTTCACATAACGTAAAGTCATGACCATTTGCTCCTTCACAGAGATGTCACGGGACTCGCCAACTAGTATGGAGAATACATCATCCCCAATATCTTGAATTATGACTTTGGTGATCAAAGCGGAGGCGGAATTAATGAGATCTTTCTGAATTGATGGAGCTATCAGCTGGTGGTTTTCAGGGGCATTTTTCAATACAACTTGGTTGATAGCTTCATTTTGCTCGGCAAGGAACTGTAAAAGTTACAGAAAATTATCCCAGTTAGATGACTCCACTGATTCATCATGCCCTCGCATCGAAAACATTGACGTAGTAAGTACTTAAGGCAATTCAAGGATACAGTCAGACAGATGCGATAATCAACTCTTGTCTTATCTGAATGGTTGGATAGAGACACTTCGATGTGTTGATCTTGTTTCATCATGTCATCACAAGCATTCATGCATTTGTTATGAATACTTTAATGGGGACCAACATGATCTCTAAACGCTTGTTTCTTTTTCTAATTTGAAAAGTCTCCACTAACAAATGCACCCCCCCTTGCTCCCCCCCCCCCCCCCCACCGTATTTGGTCGGAACAAATAGCAAAACAAACAAAACGCAGCCTCCTTTGCCACACTATACTCTAATCATCTCCCAAACTCCTCAAACCATGACGAAATAAATCTACGTTTGTGTGTTCCAACTTGTATCCATGGGAAATTGTGATTTTTTGGTTGGCAAGGGCCCCTGATAAGATATGTTCGACGAACTAACTCCATTTGTTTAGAATCGCCACATTTCGATATAGATTTCCTCAAATCGGGATTTGATGGTAGTTCATCCAAATTGACACCAATATTAGGTGAGTGTTGGGGTTGTGCGATTTGTGCCACAATTTGGGGTTGAAGTTCTTGATGAAGAAGATTATCGAACTCCGCATTGGGATATGATTGAATCTCAGCTTCGGATACGGCTTGTGTGTTGTCTCCTCTTTTTCGTTTAAAAAATTTCTTCATGACCTCCTATTTAAAAAAATACCACATATTTTAGACTACATTTATCACCACATATTTAAAAAAAATAATTTATGTTTGGGACACAAATTACAGAAATTTGACATTTTCCCCAAATTACAGAAATTATAGAGATTTTTCGGAGAAATTACAGAAAATAATACATACAAAAAATCATACATTCAATCAAAACCCTATATTTTACACAATCAAAATCTTACACAAAAATCATACATTCAATCAAAATCATACATACAATAAAAAATCTTACACAAAAATCAGATTAAGGGACAAAAAATACCTGATGAGTCGCTCAGGGCTGCTCAAGAGCTGTGCTGGTGGCTGCTGGTGGCGGTAGGGAGGCGCTCAGGGGCTGTCGCCGACTGGACGGAGAGGAGAGGGAGGGAGGGAGCATCCGAGCGTGTGAATCGCTAGACGGAGAGCCTGAGAGGAGAAGAAATGAGCTTTGAGAGGAGAAGAAACGGGTAAAAGAAAAGAAATGAGGGCTGGCTGCTGGACGATCTTTTCATTTAGTTTAGGTTTAGTTTTTTAAGTAATTACAATCTTATACGCTAAGGTTTGAAAATAATTATAGTTATACGTTAAAGTACGACATTTTACCAAAAAACCTTCTTTATTTATTTTTTTGGCAAAAGCTGAACCGGGGCGATGCCCCGCCTTGGTCCTCACCTCCATCTGCCCCTGCCTATAGGGACATTTTCGATTGGTATTTTTGTATGTCCAAAATTTTATGATAACATAAAATACCAAAAATTTATGACGATATAATCTAGTAGGATTAACACAAGGAATTTTTTGAAGATATTTTCTACATATAAAAATTTCCATTGAGATTTTATATATGACATGCACAAATATAATAGGATCTGCACATTATATAAAGATTCTCTACAATTGATACCTAAGATGGAATTACATTTAGAAATAGCTCAATTGAAGATATTTTTTTAACACTTTGCTATTAATATAAAATATTTGACAAGTAAAATTAAAATTTTGTTAAATTACAATGGCACGTTGAATATTTTTTTTATAAGTAAATGATATTATAAAACCATCGTTAAGGGAGGGAACCCGTATACAGGAAGTATACCAAACAATAAACCTGCTAAAAAGAAAGCAAAGCAAAACACCCCAACAACCAGAAAACCATGCTATAATACCGTGTGAAGTTCCTTGACGAACTCAAGAAACTCCTAAGTCGTGACAGCAAGGCTCTCCTTATAAATAGTGTTAAAAACAGTGGTGAATATAAATTGTGTTAAAAACAAGAGTGATGCTACATAATTTGGAGGAATTCACGTCCAAGAAATAATTTGGATTGTGATACCCCTTGATAGACTTATATGTTTTGTTTACCCGACCGATGAACTATTTTATAATCCTATAGAATTAAGTTTTAGAATCAAGGAATTGATCAGATATTCATTAAAATCGGTTAGTAGAAAATTTATTTAACCAAGAGGGTATCGAAAACGTAACGTGGGGAATCATAATATACCGTAATCAACTTTAATAATAATAACACATTCTTTCGAGTGATTTATAAATAATTAAATTTGAGTGCAATCATGATTATTTAGTGGAATGAATCGTGATTAAATAAATAAAGGATATAAATTAGACGGTTATAAATTGGGATTTCCTAGTATTTACTTTGAATCCAGTATATTTATTTAGCTTTGGTCCCTAGTATAGTCATTGCCCAAGTAGTAGGAGCGAAACTCTATAAAACCCTAGTTTAGCTAAAGCCCGTGAATTATACCTATATATATTGTGTAAGCGAGGATTTTAGCATAAGAATCAATTGTGGAGGGTTAGAGAGGGAGTGCAAAAAATTATACCTATTCACACACACACACACACTCCACCCCACCCCACCCACTGCCCCCCTCCACCACCCCCTCCCCCACCACACACCACCACACACACACACACACCCCACCCTACCCCACCCCCTGCCCACCTCCACCACCCCTCCCCCAAAACACACCACCACACACACACACACACCGCACCACCCCACCCCACCCCCTGCCCCCTCCACCACCCCCTCCCCCACCCTGCCCCACCCCGCCCCACCCCCTGCTCCCCTCCACCATCCCCTCCCCCACCCTGCCCACCCCGCCCCACCCTGCCCCACCCCCCACACACGCACACACATACACACACATATATATACACATACACACATAAATATACACACAAATATATATATATAAATGGAAGAGAGAGAGAGAGAGAGAGAAATTGGACCTGGAAGTAGAGAGAGAGGGAGAGAGAGAGAGAGAGAGAGAGAGAGAAGAGAGAGAGGGAGGGAACGGTGGGAGGGAAAAAAGAAGGGGGAAAGGGTTTTTGCTGGAAAAGTTGTCACGGTCGTGTCAAGGTCATTGACCGTGACAAGACCGTGACAATTAAATTTGTCACGGCCTTGTCACGGTCATTGACCGTGACAATTAGTTGTCACGGTCGTGTCAAGGTCAATGACCGTGACATAAAACACGTGTTTTTTTGTCACGGTCAATGACCTTGACAAGGTTGGCCGGCTGAAAGGTGACAATTTGCCCATTTTGGTGTAATGCATGCACGACACGTCCCTATAGCCCGTTTAACTGTCAGCCCACACATACTCATGACATCACACACACCCACGTCGCTATAGCTAGTCGGCCCGTTCAATTGTCATCCCTGCACATACTCACGTCGCGAATATCTTTTAATACCCATTTATTATCTTAGGCATTAATTCTCATTTTCTCAAGTTTACTCATTTGTCATCTTAAATTAGTCCCACCCTTTCTATTCGGCATATAATCCTCCAAACACCCTTAGTCCCATACCTAGAGGTCTCAAATGCACCATTATTTCCTAGCCTATCATGTAGGAAGAAAACCAACTAACCAACACCACTTCGCCTCACCCCTCGGTTCGATAATCCAAGGAACAATGTAAAATTCAGCCCAACCCCGGAATATATATCCATAAACCATCACCACTATCTAGTTACATGCCTAGGAAGCGAGAACTACTCAAAGGTCTACTAACTAGTCACATACCTAGAAAGCAACTTAAATAAAGGTGAGCACCCTATCTATCCCATAACCCCGTCGTTCACTCGATGTCAAACATAATGAAATAACTAAGTGGCATAAGGCTAAATTTTCATTTATCACACTAATTTTATCAATTTAATCCACACACCATTAATTAAATAATTAATATCCGTTTAATCATAATATTAATTGAACCACACTTTTCTCATGAAATTATTAAATATATAACCACATGTATGGTACAGGATTTATACAATAAGAATTTACTACTACGCAACATCCACAAAATTTTCATGTTTTAACATTGTACAATTTATTAAATGACATCTCTACGTAAAAATCTACAGGCGAATATTTTAACAACTACGGAACCAAAATCTGTAAGCTAACATGCAAGGTTTTGAGTCTTCATTCACGTTAAAATTTTTCATAAAAATAGTCTCGATTTATCTTCCACTTTTCCTAATTAATATCTCTAAATTATTTTAAGAAAACACATGTATTTAGTGTGTAAGCCATAACTACAACGCATAATACTAAGGGAAAGAAATAAAGGTAATCATGCCTGAGATTTGTTTGAAAAAATTTAATTATGAAGATGTGTTCCTTACGAAAAGATGACAAAGTTCCTCTCTTGGACTATCTTGAAAAAGAGGAGGTGTGGAGGTAGAAGGAGATGAATAAGAGGAGGTTTTTGCTCTTAGGTTTAAGGTAAATGTGTTCATAAAAGTCTAGCCCCGAAATCTATTTATATAAATAAGTGTAGGTGTTTTAATCCCACTCAAACTCGTCAAAAACAGACACACTGTCACGCAACTGTCTGGGCGAATCGGTTCGCCGTGACCCCGAACTGGTTTGGGGGACCTCATCCGTCCAGAACCTTTATTTTTATAAAAAAACATAACTTCCTCAAATTAAATCCGATTTCAATTCCGATTAAAATATTACTTGCCATAATGAAATCCCAACATATTTAATTGTTAAAAATAATTAAATTCAAAGATTTTATTTTTTTGAATTTTGAAATAATTTAAATAATTCCAATTAAATTTACGGGGTGTTACAATCAACCAGTTGGTGTTGAGTGCGAATGGGAAGCAAATTGATGGATCCTACAGTGATTTTATCACGGATGAAGTGCCAATCAATTTCGATACGCTTAGTTCTTACATGGAAGATGGGATTAGTTGGAATATGAAGTGCATCCTGGTTATCACAGAAAATTGCACCTGGGTTAGTTGAATGTATTTGAAAAGTGTGAAGGAGTAGTTGAACCCAAATTATTTCACTTGCAGTGGATGCCAATGTTCAATATTTAGCCTGAGCAGAAGATCTGGAAATTACAATTTTCTTTTTGGCTTTCTACAAGATAAGAGAATTACCAAGAAATATGCGAAATCGAGTGACTGATTTGTAAGAGTCTAAACAAGATCCCCAATTAACATTAGAAAAGGCACGGAGCTAATGAAAATATAAACAAAAAAATTAAGCTTTATTCAAAGATGAGGAGAAAGAGCCTCTCCCAGGGCTCTTACATGCAGTAATGAAAATATATATAAAAAAATTAAACTTTGTGAAATCTAGAACGAGAAAAAGACGACTTTAAATTATATTTAAGAGCCGATTTTTTCTCTTTAGATAAGTACGGAAAAGAATCCACATGTTCCTTTTTATCCCTCCTTTATTTTTATTTATGTCAACCACATCCTGATTGAGATTTGTCGAATCTTCCAAATGGCCTAAAACATCAAAGGAGTACTAATTGGATTATTGGATATGCGATTTTCACAGTACTTCCCAATCGAGTCTACAATAAACGCCGGAGCTTTTGCAGAATTATGAGACATTCCTAGATCAAATTTTGGAATCTCCACGTATAAATTGAGTTCACAGCAATCTTAGGGAATGTCCTCCAAAGGAGACATTATATCGTCATATTGTGAATCACAATTCTTATTCGTTCTACCATTATTTTCTCCTGATTTATTGAATGTTTCTTCCTCCATTGAAATATCATTTACAATTTTTATTCCATTTTTGCCATAAAAAGAATTCTACCAGAAGCATGGGAATTTGACTTAGGGTCCGTTTGGTTCCAAAGTGGGCAAATGGCCTGAATGGAAAAAATTTCAATGGCATGGCAAAATTTTTCATGGCAAATTTTATGGTAAAAATGTTATGGTTGTTTGATAACATCAAATTTTCAGGTAGCAAAAGTGAGATGTTTGATATAATTAATGCTAAAAAGTGACAAATGTAAATGAACTAATATATAAAAAAAAATTGACTTTTAACCAAAAGAACAATTCTTAAGAAAAAAATAAATAAAACATAATTTTAACCCCAAAACAACTTACAATGAAAAAAACAGTTCTTACAAAATAGTCTGTAACAATAAAACCAATTTATAACGAGGAAAAAAATTCGTTTTTCAAGAAAAAGAGTTGGTAATGGTAATACATTTACAAAAAGTTTTTAGCCCCAGAGTTAAACAATTATAACATTTTTTTAAATACAGTTTTAACACAAAAAAATAATTTTTAGCCCAAAAGTGAAACAATTTTAACGGGGGACAAATAATTTAACAAAAAATAAATTTTAATGACAAGCAAATTTTGACAATTAAAAATCAGTTCCGACAATTTTTTTTAGTGAAAAACAATTTCAACACAAAAAACAGCTATTAGTGAAAAAAAATTAAAAACAAAACAGTTATAAAAAAAAAACTATTTTAGCAAAAAAACAGTTATAACGAAAATAAATAAAAAACATTTATAAATATTTTTTAATGAAAAACAAATTTTAACAATAAAAAAAGAGTTTTGACGAAAAAGTTTTTGTGAAAAATTATTTTTTATAGAAAAACAGTTTGAGCGAAAAACTGTTTTTAGTGAAAAAAAAGTTTTTTTTATACAGTTTTTAGCCAAGAAAACAATTATAACGAAAAATAAAATACATTTATAAAACAGTTTTTAACAAAATAAAAAAACTTTTGACCAATATTTACAAGTTAAAAAAATAATTTTCATAGTGATGGCCATATTATGAGAAAAGTTTGTCATCTTCTATACGTAAGCAAAATTTGTTCACAATTTTCTAAAAAAGATGACAAAACATATATGTAAACATAATATCCATATAAAATTTACCATGAAAAAATAAAATTATCAAACGCACAAATGATGTACAAAACCATCATTTACCACATTTGTGGATAAATAAATTCTATCAAACCAACCCTATACTTTTATTCCAAATTTTTTAGCCCTATCACTACTCACATCTCCTATAAGCACAAGTGAAGAGTCACATGTATTCTCTTCGATAACAGCCGATTTTTTGGACCATCACCTGCTGTAATATCAGACACGCCAAGTGGACTATGGTCCCTAATCACAACAGGCATATCTGTCACCTGACCAACCTGTTGTGATATCAGATCCACAATAAAAAAAAAATAAAGCATAGAAAGAAAATAACCTGATACGATTTTGAATTTACATGTTAGTTTCTTTCTTTATCGATTTTTTTTTCTTTTTTCTAATTCTTTTATGAATCTGAATTCTTATATGAATCTGAAAAGATTATATTCCAAATAATGTTTATTCGGTTATAAGAGAAACACAGCAAATGATATTTTCAGTTTTTTCATTTTTCTATTTATTATCAAATTTAACAAATTAATGTGTCTAAAAGAAAGTAAGAGTAATTAAGAGGATCCTATAATATGACAATGATTTTAGTGATTGTTCAGTTTACATGCATATGCAGTGGGGGATATAAGCTTCTTTTCAAGAAGCAACCTATTATAAGCAAACATTAATCTAGCATCTTCTTCGAAGAAACCCCTTTGCTTGTAGAAAATGGGTACATATTACTTCTAAGTTCCAATTCTTGAAGGGAGCTTTAATAGGGGTATTTAACATTTACCCTAGTCCAATAGCAGTGACATTGTAATATTATTCTTCTGAATTGTCATAATAACTGAGGACGATACCAATTGCATCTTTTGCTAATTTTCTAGATTACGTCAAAATTTAAAGTCACTGGTTTTAAACGAAAAGAAACCTCACCAATTTTAATATTATGCCACTATTGAACTATTTTTCAGTTATAAAAATATAGTCTTAAATTTAAATGAATTCATATTGAATTTATGAGAAAATACTTTTCCTTTATTATTGATATACTAACAAACTTCAATTTAATTTTTATTATATATAAATTGATTCAGAGAGGGAGAGAGATAGAAAGAAAAAGCATTTGGTTGCATAATTATCCCCGATTAAATTTATAAGTGATAATAAATCATCTGGATCGTAAACTTTTTTAGTGCCATTAAAAATTCTTATAAATAACTATAAATATGTGCAATATAAATTTAATAAATCCAACCATTACACAAATTTAATAGAGAGCTTGATAAATAAGTTATATTTACATAAGACATTTTTTCATGGGTCCTATCAACACAAAATTTTCTCAGTAGGTTATATTTATACATGTAGTGAATATTCACTACATGTTTACATAGGGGTGTTGGCGGTACGGTAAAAATCCGTACCGTTTTATATAAAAAATTATTGGTAATGATTTACATATTCTACTTACCGAAACCGAAACAAAACCCCTTAACTCAGCTATATCTGTCAACCCATCATCCCGTCGATTCATCCTAACCTTAGCTCAATTTTTCGGTAATACTTCACTTCGACCGTTTTTTATTGTGTTTGGATTATTTCTGGTATAAATCTTTCAGATCCGGTACAATATGGGTATAATAATCAATATAGAAGTATTTGAATCTTTCAGATCCGTTATCTAATATGCCGACCCGAGTTGATATTTATTAGAGTTATTTGGACAATAGTGTAACTTAAATTACAATTTGTGATATTTATTTTGGAGTTTAATGTTATATCTAGTTATGGAGACGACACAATTATGTAGGTTATTTTCTGTTTTTTTAAATATGCATAGAAAAAGGTTTACGTAAGGGGTACAAAAATTACCATTATGTACCGAGTAGTACCAAATTTACCGTAAAGAGAAATTTATCGAAATCTATTGTATTTTTCGAAAAAAAAAATTTATCGTAAAAAACCGATTATACCGATGTACCACACGGTTTGGTTTTGGTTTATGAACTCGTGTACCGGCTGGTAATTCTGGTTTGATGATTTCAAAGTTGGTATGGTATTGGTATGCTCCATTTACCGACTAAATCGACTGAAAACTAGCCCTATGTTTACAAATATGACCTATTGGAGCAAAAATCTTTTTTCATGGGCCCTGTTTGAGCAAAAGAAATTCGTAGGAGCTATTGAATTACATACTTACGCCATCTCCAATGGGAGATGTAAATGGGCACTTTTACATTTTTTGGCTTTACAATGGGTATCAAAAGATGTAAATTTAGGAGAGAGCAAGTGTACGGAGAATGTAAAACAACATCGTCACTACACATTGTGTAGAAGTGGGACCCATAGCTGGGCGGCTAAGACTTGCCCGCACAGACTGTGGGCGACTAACACTCATCCGCCCAAGCCTTAATTTAAAAAAAAATTACTCTCCTAATGGTAGTAACCATAACGACCCTATTTTTGTATAACGACTATATATTTACTTATTAATACATAAGTCTCTCCAAATACATTAACCCCAAAACAAATTTTCATCCTTTCAAATTAATTCTATGGATTCTCCTTCTCAAAGTACTCCACCCAATTCCATCCGGTTACCAAATTTTAATTCACATGACGAGGTGTTACTTTGTTTGGGGGACGTAAAATATTCTATAGATAGTGCTGTCGGGACTAACCAATCCGGTGAAATCTTATGGGAAAAATTACTAACGAATATTACACTAGAGAGGGTGTTATTTAAAAACGCACCGAGAATGCGTTGCAGGAAAAATTTCAATTAAAAAATAAAGAATGTTTATTGTATGCGGCGAAGTTGTCCTGAGCATACGGAGGCGGGAAAGAAAGCGGCATGACGGAGGTTACTTGGGTAATTACAATTCATTTGCGTTTAGTTTATTATTTATACTTAATTTCATTAATTTATAACACTGATGCTATAAAATATTTTTTTAGCTCCAACGAGCTAGTGATAACTTTCGAATCGTCGTGGGTCATAAATTTGGATACGACCATTGCTACGAGGTGCTCAAGGATTTGCAAAAGTATGCAATGTTAACCACCGGATCATAATATACAGATGAAGATAATAATGAGAGTACGCTTGATTCGAACGACGCCGACACATGGGACTTAAATAATGTACTAAATAGATCGATGGGACATAAAGCGACGAAACATAAAGGGAAGAAATGAGCGGTCGCCAACAGTGTGGATGCACACACGGCCCTTTTAGATAAGATTGAGGAATTCAACACAATTCATATAAAAATTCTACAGAATTTCATGCAATCAAAAGAAATCTAAATTACAAGATTGATTATTTAATTACAATTCGCAACAAAGAGTACGAAGCTCAACTCCAACGCGATGAAGATCGAATTATGAACATGGATACTAGTAACTTCATGCCCCAACAACTTGCCTTCAACGAGATGGGAATGGATGAGATAATGCATCGTCGGGCTCAAGCATATCGAAACTTCTCACAATAGATAAATAGAGTTATACGGTTATTTATGTTATGCAATTTTATTATTTATTAATTTCTTTTCCATTGTTGTCGATTACTATTTTTAATTAATAAAACTTTAATTGCATGGATAAAATTTTGTACATGGATAAAATTTTAATTTCATCGTGCTTGTGAATATTTTGTATGGAACATTTAAGAAAAAAACACATATAAATTATATTACACACATAAGTCTAAAATAATTGTAATAAGCAAAAGACCAAAAATAAAGATATATGAAATCAACAACCCACATGATATTAATAGCAATCAAGAAGATGATTCTGCATGAAGATTCCAAATGTATTCCATAAGGTCGTCACGTAACTTGTTATGGGCATCTTTATTCCTCATCTTAGCCTCCCGTACCTAGTATTGACTGATATACCCATATATACCCTCGGCCAGGCCGAGGGAGCATTCCACCAAGACGAGCCCAACATGGTCTCAGACGACCCTCCAAGGGGCCTCCCATCAAGGGACGACCTTTCAAAGGTCCCACACGACCCTTCAAGGGCCGACCCCTCATCAAGCCCCAAACGACCCTTCAAGGGGCCGACCGCTCATCAGGCCCCAGACGATCCTCCAAGGGGCTGACCCTTCTTCAGGCCCAGACGACCCTCCGAGGGGTCGACACCTCATCAGGCCCAGACGACCCTCCGAGGGTACGATAGTACGAGGCCTAAATTAGTCCATACTCACTGCCAGAAGGAACTTTGCCCTCGACCTCCTATCATAAGCCGAGGGTGACATCATCACAGTGCGTGGGCTGGGAGACGTGTGGAACAGTGCGCGTGAGACTCACATGGCACGTGGAAGACCGTTATAACAATATCACCCCATCACGTGAGGGAATATTATGTCATCATTAATCACAGGTGGCATCTACAGGTGTCAGCAGGGGATTGGCTAGATCATCATTCACATGCACCATGCATGCTTGGGGGGTACACTACACCCACCAAGACCTATATATACTTGTCACCTACAACCCTACAAGGGATCGATAATTGTAACCCTAGCAAAAACTCTGCTTATACACATAGTAGAGAGAGAAAGTGGGCTTATGTGCATTGTATCCAAGGCCATTAGTGCCCATACTTAGTGGATCACACACTCACAGTGGATGTAGGCTTAATTGGCTGAACCACTATACATCATTATCTTATTCCTCTTATACTCATCTCCTTCTACACACTTACACACTTATACATCTGTGGCTGCCATTGTTACTACTGTTTGAACTCATCATCACTTATCTGGTGGTGCTAGATTTCAGCATCATCAGTTTGGCGTCGTCAATGGGAAACGAGAAGACATCCCCTCATTGAATAAAGCTTGACCCCACGGGGCACTCTGGTGGTGAACCAGATCTCCCCCTTATTGTGGAGCTGTTTCACCATTGAAAGAGACCCATTAAGGTTTTCAAGCTCTTTAGTCTTTTGGTCATTCAGCTCTCTATAGCTCAAACACATGGCACATGAGATACCACCACCACTTCCTCCAACGGATAGTGGAGTAGGACCCAGTTCCAGTCAGCCACCACCTCAGTCTGAGATGGATGATGTGGCAGCAGCCTTGAAGTCCCTGGCAGTAAGCCAGCGGATCATGTAGGAGCAGTTTACAGCTCTAAGCCAAAACATACTAAGACCACCAGGAGTCTCACCGGATATGATTACCCCGACAGTAGCTCCAGGTCAGCATGAGGCCAGGGGACCACCCCAAGCGCCATGCAAAGACTTGTCACCTCTACAACGGCGGAGGGATGTTGCTGACCCCCGACGTCTACGCCTGGGGAGGCAAGGAAACCCCTGCCCGGAAGACAGGTATTATGATCTGGAGGGGGAGGAGGCCCCTATTGAATGCCGAGAGTCGTATGAGGTCTCCAACAATACTGTGCGACCTCTCCAGGAGAGCAGAGGGAAGTGCGGGAGGCAAAATCCTGACAATCGCCCGAGAGGCTCTACTTTTTATCGCTTGAGCAGTGGGTCGGCCTTTGAGAGGCTGGGCTCAATAAATGACCTGCGAGAAAAGATGTCCTGGTCAAGGAGTGCTGCGAGATTCGAAAGGGAGGCAGCAGATGGCCGACCCCGTGGGGGCCGATGGGATGATGGTCAGGGGGAAGTAAATAGCCGACACAGGCCTGTTGTAGTAGAACCCTCCGTCCACCTTAAAGAAGCGACGGGGGATAACATTGGTCAAGTCGACCCTACGAGGCCTCTGAATGACTCAATCCAACGATTAGAGGATAAGATCGATAATATACTGAAGAGCCGGTACCCTCTTCAAAGAGGATACTCCATAGGCTCACCCTTTGTGGCGAAGATAGTCAACTTCCCCACGCCATCCAAGTTCAAGCCGCCTGTGGTCACCCCAAGATACGACGGGAGTACAAACCCTGTCCATCATATTGAGATGTATCAATCGGCGGCAGACATATACTCTATCTCAGATGAGATGAGGGGTCGTGCCTTTTCTGGTACTCTGACTGGGGTTGCACATGTCTGGTACATGTCTCTTCCAAAAAAACTCCATTGAAAGTTTTAAGCAGTTGGCAAACCGATTCATCCACAACTTTCGCTTTGGGGTGAGGCCACAAAAGAAGACCATGCACCTGCTCTATGTTAAGCAGGGGAAGAACGAGAGTCTAAGAGACTACATAGCCCGATTGAATAAAGCAAAGTTAGAGGATGAAGACTATGAGGAGAGCATAGCCATGGACGCCCTTATTGGAGGACTCCAGATGGGAAAGCTGCTATAGAAGTTAGTTGAAGACCCTCCGAGGATGATAGCTGAATTGCTGTCAACAGCAAGAAGGGTGATGAACGCCGAAGAGGCGATGGCCGTAAAACACGAAGATGAAAAAGGAGGCACTAGTGGGGGTAAGTACCAAGAAGAACAAAGAGGGGAAGAAGAGGTCTACGAACGACAAGTTCGCTGATTACACCCCTCTAACGGTCAGCTGTGAATATATTCTCAATGACGTAAAGAGTGACCGATCCCTGAAGTGGCCTGAGAAGTTGATGGCACCCCCAACAAGAGGAATAAAAATATGTGGTGTGAATTTCACCAGGACCATGGCCATATCATTGACAAGTGTTTTTTCCTGAAAGATGAAATCGAGAAGATGCTGAAAGAAGGGAAGCTTAGGAAGTACGTGGACAAAGGTGCCTTCAAGAGGGGCCGAGGGGACAACCCCAGAAAGAAGCGAGGCGATGCGTGTAAAGAAGGTCCTCCGAAAAGAGGGGACGACCCTTCGGATGATGAGAACGACCCTGACCTCCCGCCGATAGACGACCATGGCCCCGTCAAGAGACTTAATATGATCTCGCTCAGTGAGGGAATAATCTCCGGGGGTCTAGCAGTAGGAGGGTCAGAGGTCGCCGATAGGATGGCCCACGTAGCTGAAGCCAACGCAGTGACAAAAGCTGTACACTCGACCTCCCTGGAGGCAAAGTCAGAAAAAATGAAGAAGGTCGATATGGATACCCTGATACTGGGTTTTCAAGAATGGACTTCAAGGGCCTCTTAGCCCCACATGATGACCCTCTCGTCATCACTACCAGGGTGCACGGATGCGAGGTGCCGAGGATCTTGGTAGATGGGGGTAGTTCTGCAGATGTGATGTTTTGGCCATGCTTCAAAGGCTTAGGTCTCATCCGTGCTAGACTCGTCCCGTACCATCACCCATTGATTGGGTTCAGTGGGGAAAAGGTTCATCCCCTTGGAGTGTATAAGGCCGATGTCAGGATGGGGGACGAGTGGCCGAGATGGCTTTCCAAGAAGGTCAGCTTCTTTGTGATGGATGAATACGTCTTTTCGGTCTACAACATTATACTGGGGCGGGTAACCCTCAAGGGGTTTGAAGCTATACCGTCTACGGTCCATTAGATGATTAAATTTCCAACCCCTTACGGGGTAGGGGAAGTTCAGGGAGACCAGATGACAACACAGGAATGTTATTTCAACTCCGTCGAAGAAAGAGAGATGCACAAGAAGGAAATAACCACTTATAATATTGACACCCTTGACCCCAGAGATGAGAAAAAACTCAGGAAAGGATAAGCCACGAAAGAGGTATAATCCGTCATCCTCAATGAGGATGAGCCGAAAAAAACCGTCCAAGTCGGCACGACTCTGAAGCCAAACATCAAGGAAGACCTTATCAAGTCGTTGAGGAGAAGATAGAGCGTCTTTGCATGGAGTCATGCAGATATGCCGGGGATCGACCCCGAAATTATGAGCCACAAGCTCAACGTGGTAGAGGGCGTAAAGCCAATGAAGCAGAAGAGGAGAATTTATTCTCGAGAAAAGTATGAGGTCATTAGGGATGAGGTCAAGAAGCTGGAAGATGCAGAGTTTATCAGGGAGGTCATATATCCCGAATGGCTGTCCAATGCAGTCATTGTCCCAAAGGCCAACGGGAAGTGGAGGATGTGTGTAGACTTCACAGACCTCAACACATATTCTCCCAAAGACAGCTTCCCTCTCCCCTGTATTGATCAGATGGTAGACGCTACCGCAGGCCATGAGCTCATGAGCTTCATGGATGCCTATTCAGGGTACAACCAGATCTTTATGAACTCTGAAGACTCGGAGAAGACAACTTTCATTACCGACAAGGGGACATACTATTATAGGGTCATGCCCTTTGGCCTAAAAAATGCGGGGGCAACGTATCAGCGCCTTATAAATAAAATGTTCGAAGACCAAATTGGGAAGTCTATGGAGGTCTGTGTAGATGACATGCTGACTAAGAGTTTGAAGGCAGGGGATCATGTGGCTGACCTCGAGAGGACCTTTAATACAATGGACAAGTACCAAATGAAGCTCAACCGACCAAATGTGTCTTCGGGGCGGAGAAGGGAAGTTATTGGGGTTCATTGTCAACCAAAGAGGCATCAAGGCCAACCCTGAAAAGATAAAGGCCCTTATAGAGATGAAGACCCCCAAGACCATTAAGTACGTTCAGAGGCTCACGGGGCAAGTGGCTGATTTGAATAGGTTCGTGTCTAGAGCCATAAATAGGTGCTTTCCATTATTCAAAATTCTTAGAAAGGCTTTTGAATGGAGCGAGGAGTGTGATGAGGCCTTCAAGGAGCTAAAGGCGTACTTAGGGTCTCCCTTGCTGTTATCACGACCACTACAGGGTGAACGGCTATATGTGTACCTAGCCGTCTCAGAATCCTCCATCAGCGCAGCCATTGTGAGAGAAGAGGATGGGGTACAAAGGCCTATATATTTCAATAGTAAGGCATTCCAGGGGGCAGAGCAAAGATACCCAAGGATGGAGAAGTTAGCTTATGCCTTGATCCATGCATCAATAAAGATGAAGCCATACTTCCAGTTCCATACAATGGTCATCCTCACTGATTCTCCTCTTAGGCAGGTCCTACACAAGACAGAAAAATTAGGTAGGTTAATGGCCTGGGCTATAGAGCTGGGGGAGTTTGACATTGTGTATAAACCTAGTACGGCCATTAAGGGGCAAGCATTGGTAGATTTTGTGGCTGAATTTACTTGGGAAGATGATGAAGCTGAAGATGAGAGCCTCAGGAAGATAGATAGCCAACAAGGCAGACTCGCTGACACACCCACAGGCAAGGCTGAGACAAGCACCGCTAGAGGAAGAGTGGCCGAAAACGAAGAGGGAAGATATCTCTTTAGACAGGGGTCCCTCACCGGGGGGAAGTTTCTCAAAAGAACATATTGTGTGGATCCTCTTCATCGACGGGTCCTCCTGCGACAGAGGAAATGGAGCTGAACTGATAGTATCAGCACCTGATGGCACAAATATTGAGTACGCCCTGAGGTTCAACTTCAAAGCCTCCAACAATTAGTCTGAACATGAGGCCCTGATAGCAGGCCTCTCCTTGGCCAAGTCTCTTAGTGTCGGCTAGATTTTGGTCCATAGTGATTCAAGGCTAGTAGTGAACCAGATACTAGGAGCTTACGAGACCAAGGATGAGCGGATGGCCAAGTACCTTGAAAGGGTAAAGGCATTACTGAAGAACTTCAGAGAAGTGAAATTAAAAAGGATACCTAGGCTCGATAATGGCCGAGCAGATGCCCTTGCTAGGCTGGCCTCAGCAACTAGGACAGATATCAGGAGGACAGTCCCAGTGGAAATTTTTCTTCGACCAACTATTGAAGATGCAGAGGGAACACTTGTCTCTTGCTTAAATATCAACAGGGAAGCTTCGTGGATGGACCCTCTAATCAAATATATTAAAGAGGGGGAGATGCGCGAAGCAATGCAAGAAAGGAAGAAGTTGAGATACAGAGCTGCGAAATTTACTGTCATCGGAGATACCTTGTAAAAAAAGGGGTTCTTGCTCCCATTACTTAGGTGTGTGCACCCATCTGAAGTCCCACACATCTTGCAAGATGTGCACGAGGGGTCATGTTCAAGCCACATTGGGGTAAGGTCTTTGGCGAAAAGGGTAGTAACCCAGGGGTACTGGTGGCCGACCTTGGAGAAAGATGCCACGGCATATGTAAAAAAGTGTGGTAAATGTCAAAGATTTTCCACCATCCCTCACCAACCCCATCAGCCTCTTACCTCCATTACATCCCCATGGCCATTTGCAGTATGGGGATCGACCTTGTAGGACCCTTGCCATGGCAGTCAATAACTATCGATTCCTCATCGTAGCAATTGACTATTTTTCAAGATGGGTAGAGGCCGAGTCGATGGTCACGATTACAGAGCAGAAGACCTTCCAGTTTATCTGGAAAAATATTATATGGAGATATGGTCTCCCCAACACCCTCATCTCGGATAACGAGACTCAATTCAAATATACATCTCTAGTGAAGTACTGTGAAAGGGTGAGTATCAAATAATTCTTCTCGTCCCCGGGCCGACCTCAAGCCAATGGGCAAACGGAAGTTACAAATAGAACAATCCTAGATGGGATCAAGAAGAGACTTGAGGAGGCAAGCGGAAGATGGGTTGAGGAGTTATATGCTGTACTGTGGGCCTACAGGACGACGATAAAGACCTCTACCGGAGAAACCCCGTTCATGCTAGCTTATGGCTCAAAAGCCGTCATCCCTGCCGAGATTGGGTTTCCTACTCACATGGTCCAAATGTATGACCCCCAGAGAAATACGGAAGAGAGGAGACTTGACTTAGACCTAATTTAGGAAAGGAAGGAAGACGCCGAGATAAGGCAATCCGCCTACCAGCAGAGGACCGCAAGGTTTTACAACCAGAGGGTGAAGCAGAGGCCAATTGCAGTGGGGGACTTAGTCCTCAAAAAGACTTGGCAAAAGCCCAACAAGCTCCACCCGAATTGGTATGGCCCATATAGGGTCATCGATGAAGTTGTCCCTGGGACCTATAGACTAGAAATCCTAGAAGGGGAATCCTTTTCCAACCCCTAGAATGCAGATCATTTGAAGAAATACTATCACTAGTGTTGTAATGTCCTGTCGGACCATAATTGTAATGGGTGTTACTCCAACAGAACACTTGGAATGTTAATGAGAAATATTAGTGTTTCCCCTCATCTTGCGTTTGTCAATTCTAGTATGTCTAGGATCATCTTTGGGGAACCACCCTCAGCTATAATGAGGATCAATGCTGGGGACGACCCCTCATTCACCCCCAAGAAAGACGAGGGAGGACTCGATTAAAAACCATTAAGTTGGTAAAAACAACCCTCGGCTATAATGAGGGTCAATGCTGGGGACGACCCCTCATTCACCCTCAAGAAAGAAGAGGGGGACTTTATTAAACATCAATTAAAATTGATGGTAACCACCCTCGGCTGTAATGAGGGTAAATGCTGGGGACGACCCCTCATTCACCCTCAAGAAAGACGAGGGGGGACTTGATTAAAAACCATTAGGTTGGTTAAAAACCACCCTCGGCTATAATGAGGGTCAATGTTGGGGACGACCCCTCATTCACCCTCAATAAAGACGAGGGAGGGCTTGATTAAAAACCATTAAGTTGGTAAAAATAACCCTCGGCTGTAATGAGGGTCAATGCTGGGGACGACCCCTCATTCACCCCGAAGAAAGACGTTGGGGGACTCGATTAAAAACCATTAAGTTGGTAAAAACAACCCTCGGCTATAATGAGGGTCAATGCTGGGGACGACTCCTCATTCACCCTCAAGAAAGATGAGGGGGGACTTTATTAAACATCAGTTAAAATTGGTGGTAACCACCCTCGGCTATAATGAGGGTCAATGCTGGGGAGGACCCCTCATTCAACCTCAAGAAAGACGAGTGGGGACTTGATTAAAAACCATTAGGTTGGTTAAAAACCACCCTCGGCTATAATGAGGGTCAATGTTAGGGACAACCCCTCATTCACCCTTAAGAAAGACGAGGGGGAACTTGATTAAAAACCATTAGGTTGGTTAAAAACCACCCTCGGCTATAATGAGGGTCAATGTTGGGGACGACCCCTCATTCACCCTCAAGAAAGACGAGGGAAGGCTTGATTAAAAACCATTAAGTTGGTGAAAACAACCCTCGGCTATAATGAGGGTCAATGCTGGGGACGACCCCTCATTCACCCCCAAGAAAGACGGGGGAGGACTCGATTAAAAACCATTAAGTTGGTAAAAACAACCCTCGGCTATAATGAGGGTCAATGCTGGGGACGACCCCTCATTCACCCTCAAGAAAGACGAGGGGGACTTTATTAAACATCAATTAAAATTGATGGTAACCACCCTCGGCTGTAATGAGGGTAAATACTGGGAACGACCCCTCATTCACCCTCAAGAAAAACGAGGGGGGACTTGATTAAAAACCACCCTCGGCTATAATGAGGGTCAATGCTGGGGACGACCCCTCATCCACCCTCAAGAAAGACGAGGGAGGACATATCTTAAAAATCGTTAGGTTGGTTAAAAACCACCCTCGGCTATAATGAGGGAAAATGATGGGGACGACCCCTCATTTACCCTCAAGAAAGACGAGGGAGAGGTTAGTGTGTTAATTTGAAAATGTCACGAGGCAAATCATACAAGAGAAGTATAGAAGACAAAAGGAAGCATTATATTACAAAATATCAATGTTTGTTTCATAAATGAGTACAAAAATATTTATTACATGAAGAGGGTATGGGCTACAAATAGCCACCATATGGAGTAACATTAGAGGGTAATGTTTCAACATTGATTATAGGGGTTTCTTTTATGACCAAGAGAGGTTGATCCGCAGACGTGCCAGTACCCTCGACGTGCACTTGGGACTCCACTTGGGCTAGGACCTCAGCAATCAGGGGATCGTCTAGTTGGACTACTTCAATAGAAGGGCGGATGGACGACACTGCATCAGCGAACTTTAGGACGACCCACCGACAGTCCGTCCTAATTCCCCTCTCCAAGTACTCAAGGCTGAAGCCTTGGAACTCGTCCGAAAGTTTGTAGGCCTCAACAACATCGGCATCTGCCTTCTTCACAGCCTCGACTAGATCACTCTTGAATCGAGCAGTCAGAGCCTCTTTCTTCATCTTGAACAAATCGTCCTTGGCCTTCAGGTCAGCATCGTGCTGCTTCGTCAGCTTGTCCAAGACCCTGGCATGTTCGGTCCTGGCACTCTCCAACTCAGCCCTTGCAGTCTCCAGCTCCGTCTGCAGATTGGCCTTGTGCTGAATGGCCCTATCGACTTTATGAAATTTTGTTGGTTTTCAGCCATCCACTTGGTGGCCGAAGTAAAGGCACAAACAGACTGCACAGAAAAATGGTAAACACTTGTTAAGAGGCCGAGGAAACAATTGGTGAAAAATTCAATTAAGAAACAAAATGTAAAAATAAATACCTGAGCCAGTGTGTGCAGAACATAATCATAAATCTTGGCCGTGGGCATCTTTAATAAGAATTCATAGTCCGCGACCGAGGGAGCGGAAAAAATCGAGGCCTTGGCCGCCCTCAAGTTAGCAATGAGAGAAGACGGTTCAACTCTCAGGAGTGCTAAGTTCTGAGACCAATAGGCCCCATACTGGAAGAGCAATCAGCCCCCTCAGACGGCTCCATCCTTGCCCTCGTCCTCGAATCAGGCCGATGGTCAACAGGAACTTCAGGACCTTTTGTTTTGGAACACTCGGCAGAAGGATCGACAGGTATCGGCCCCACAGCCGTCGACTTCCTCGAAGCCTGTTGAGGCTCCTTGCCCTTCTTCTTGCCAAGACCAGACAACAAACTTGGGGTAGTCATTTCCCAGAGTTGGTCAGAGATACCTGCAGGATGACCTGAAAAGAAGACGACACATCAGAGAAATGCAGAGGCAAAGATCAAACACTTGGAAAAAGCAAAGATTGAGCAAAAATAATAATAACTCACATAGCTCTGTCAGGGGACCGACCCTCAGACCATCTTCTTTGAGGAACCGAGGGGTCATCAGATCTTCAAACTTTACAAGTTCACCCCCTTTCCCTCGTTCTCTCAGATACTCGACTATGTCCTTCTCATCCAGACTAAGTCTGGGGACTGACCTAGCCTTCATCGAGGGGTTAGACCATCTCTTTGGAACCCTTGGACCATCGTCCAAAGGTTAAGTTTCGACGACAAATTCCCATTCTCCAGAGATGAAGAAAAATCTCTTCTTCCAATCGTGGTTGGAGGTTTGTGCCACGTGGAGAAGTTTTTTATCAGACTTCCTCGCCCCCAAATGATAGTACCCAGGCTGCTTGGATGAGGAAGTGATATTATAACTAACCAAGAATAGATCGGCTGAATGCTCATCAATAAAAGCATTCTTCCATAAGGAGACGTAGCCGAGGATCGTCCTCCAGGAGTTGGGAGGAAGTTGAGAGGGGGCAATGCCGAGGGCTGACAAGATATTGACAATGGCAGGGTGCAGAGGGAACCTAACACCGACCTTAAACATCTGTTCATATACTGCGATTTCTCCCTCTTCACCCTCAAAGACCCTCTCAGACTCAGAGGGGACCCTCATACTTATGTTGGGGGGTACACCAAATGTATGCCTCCACAGTACGAGGTCACGATCCCTGACTGAGAAAATATAGGTCGAGGCATGGGAGGTGTCAACTGGGTCAGTGTCTGAGTCCTCACCATCATCCTCAGTCCCCTATCCCTCGGCCTCATCACCTGTCAGAGGCCCATGAGGAAAAGCCATCTGGAAGGCATGGGGGGATAAAGTTGTCACAGGAACAGCCTCAGAAGGGACCACACCCTCGTCCTGTTGTCCTGGGCTAAGATCAGACGTCTCTCTCCTCCCAGAAGGGCCAGCACCTGTTGGGGACGATGCACTCTCATCCATCTCCCCCTTGCACGCTTGACTCTCGGCTGGATGACAGGACGACCCACAAGACTCAGATGGTTTTATTATGGTTAGAGGAATGGGAAAAATGGGTCGTACCCAATTAGGGTCGGCCCCTCGTCTTCTCTCTTCCTCTTCCTCTATTCGTCCAATCTCTATGAAGAACTTCTCTCTCAGGAATGGAAACTCCTCAGCTAAACTGTAAAGCCTCCTAAGCATTAAAGGGAAGACCCTACACTTGGAAGAATTTGGCCAACCTAATTACAAACAAGTTGGCAGTTGACTAAGTTGGACTTTTGGATTAAAACTAAGGAAAGTAAAAGTTTTAACCAAGAACATTCAAGAACAAGCCACCGGAGAAGAACGCCGGAAAGTATGAAATAGCCAAAGAAAAATCTAGTCCTACAGACCTAAAGCAGTCGAAATGTTAAAAAGTAATGGAATGTAAAGAGGACACTGGCTAAGAAGGATTACCTGAGAAAGGACGACGAGGCTTGATGCAGAAGTCGCAGAAATGGCTATGGCTATGGAGCAGTGGAAAATCTAGAGAGAGAGAGAGAGATTGGGCGCGAAGAAGAAGGATAAGAATAAACTTTAAAAAATTATTTAAATACCTTGCTAATTAGTGGGCCCATTAATCAAGGCAGAACACAACCCACGAGGAGGGCATCATTAGGGCACAAAGTCCCAAGCAAAGTGTGCAGCCTCCACACCTAGGAAACTGAAACGACAATGAATATCTGCCTAAGTGTCATATCAGCTTGACAGGTGTCACTCACCTAACTGATCATACACTCATCTCAACTGCAACACTATCCCTCAACCATCTCAACAACATCTATGGCTAAGGGCTGGGGGTGATTGATGTACCCATATATACCCTTGTCCAGGCCGAGGGAGCACTCCACCAAGACGAGACCAACATGGTCTCAAACAACCCTCCAAGGGGCCGACCTCTCAAAGGGCCCAAACGACCCTTCAAGGGCTGACCTTTCAAAGGGCCCAGACGACCCTTCAAGGGCTGACCCCTCATTAAGCCCCAAATGACCCTTCAAGGGGCCGACCTCTCATCAGGCCCTAAATGACCCTTCGAGGGGCCGACCCTTCATCAGGCCCCAGACGACCCTCCGAGGGGCCGATCCTTCATCAGGCCCTAGATGACCCTTCGAGGGGGCGACCCTTCATCAGGCCCAGACGACCTCCGAGGGTACGATAGTACGAGGCCTAAATTAGTCCAGCCTCACTACCAGAAGTAAGTTTGCCCTCGACCTCCTATCATAAGCCGAGGGTGACATCATCACAGTGTGTGGGCTGGGAGACGTGTGGAACAGTCGCATGAGGCTCATATGGCACGTGGAAGACCGTTATAACAATATCACCCCCTCACGTGAGGGAATATTATGTCATCATTAATCACAGGTGGCATCTATAGGTGTTAGGAGGGGATTGGCTAGATCATCATTCACATGCACCATGCATGCTTGGGGGGTACACTACACCCCCCAAGACCTATATATACTTGTCACCTATAACCCTACAAGGGATCGATAATTGTAACCCTAGCAAAAACTCTGCTTATACACATAGTAGAGAGAGAAAGTGGGCTTATGTACATTGTATCCAAGGCCATTAGTGCCCATACTTAGTGGATCACACACTCACAGTGGATGTAGGCCTAATTGGCTGAACCACTATACATTATTATCTTATTCCTCTTATACTCATCTCCTTCTACACACTTACACACTTATACATCTGTGGCTGCCATTGTTACTACTGTTTGAGCTCATCATCACTTATCTGGTGGTGCTAGATTTTAGCATCATCATTGATATTAACCAACGATATTTTGCCTACTTAAGCAAGGTGGTGGCTCACGTAAGGGAAGGTTAGCTCACAAAGTCCCGTCCCGTAAATATTGTTTAATATGATACAAGGCTTCATAATTACACGTAAGTCTTTATATTCCCATAAATTTATTGGGTTCATGAAAAAATGGAACTGTTGTTGCAAGATGCCAAACGCCCTTTTCACATCCTTTCGGGCTCGTTTTTGCGCTCGTGTGAACAGGCTTTGTTTCTGAGTGGTTAGTCTCTTTAAACTTTTGACAATAGTTCTGAGGGGCGGATAAATACCATCTTCAAGGTAGTACCCCATGTCATATGTGTTTCTGTTAACTTCGAAGTTCATATGGATTCGATTTCCTTCCAAAAGTTCTTCGAACACGTGAGATTTAGCCAAAACATTCAAATCATTACATGCACCGCGCATTTTAAAGAACGCATGACATATCCAAGCATCATAAGATACCACAGCCTCTAAAATTATAGTGGATGCATGACAATGTCCTTGATATTGTCCTTTCCATACATGTGGACAGTTATTCCATTCTCAGTGCATGCAGTCAATGCTACCAATTCCTCGGAAGCCAAATCGCTCATTTTCAGGCCGCATGTGGGAAATATCTTGGGCAGTAGGCATGCGGAAATACTTCGAGCTAAATACCTTCACCACAACACTGAAGTAACATTTTAAAGTCTCAATCGTCGTTGTCTCGATAATTTTCAAATATTCATCCTGTAAATCCTCGCAACCACCATACGCCAACATTCGAACTGCACATTCAATCTTATGGTGCGAGCTTAATCTCATTCGACCAAAACAATCGGCTTTCGGGAAGAAATATGAATCCTTTTTCACAGATGGATTCCAAAATACAATTAAAGCTCGACTTGTTCATCCTGAAGTGACTCCTAAATATTTCTTCAGGATAAGTTGGGTTCTCCTAAAAATAGTCTCTTCATAAATAACAGTGAGTCATCTCCCTATCGCGGTGCATCTTTCTTCTCTCGTGAATTTCTCCACGATTATGTAATCGAGATGATTGATAAATTGCGCTTTGCAATATGTTGTGGCTTTATCATTTGAGTCGAGATCATAAGCTTTGGTGATCTGAGTTACTATCATTTCCTCCAAATCGTTGTTAGACATTATTTTTATGGTCTTGTGAAATATTTTTATCTTTGGAGTAGTAGTTGTCATATTCATCGCATATATGTAAGTGGTATATTTATAGTACTGAAGGTGAAGATGTGCATTTATTAGTAATTATCAGTGACGTTTAGCAATTATCAATCCAAATAATAAAGATGATGTAACCACTCAGACATGAACGGTAAAAAAGACCCGCCTAACAAGTTTGTAGACTGAAGCTGCATAAAGACGTCTAGCAATTATCAATTCAATAATGAAAATTATATGACCACTAGTGCTTGGACGGTAAAAAAAGACCCGCCCAGCAGGTTTGCAGACTTAATTTGCATAGTGACGTCTATCAATTATCAGTCCGAATAATGAAAATAATGTGACCACTAGTAATTGGACAGTAAAAAAAGACCCGCCCAGCAGGTTTGCGGACTTAAGCTGCATAGTGACGTTTAGCAATTATCAGTTCGAATAATGAAAATGATGTGACCACTGGTACTTGGACGGTAAAAAAAGACCCGCCCATCAGGTTTGCACACTAAAGTTGCAAAGTGACGTCAAGGAATTATCAGTCAAAATAATGAAAATGATCTAACCACTGGTACTTGGATGACAAAAAAAGACCCGCCCAAAAGGTGTGCAGATTGAATTATGGTCACCCATATTTGGACGATAAAAAATAACCCGCCTGCCAACTCTCAGATGCTGTATAAATATGACTTCAATGGAAATTCATTCATCTACTCTTGCATAATGGATTCACAACTGTGGAAAATAAATGAAGACTTTCAACTACTTAGCTTCATAACCAACTCCGGTTTACCTTTCAGTCCCCACTATCGAGTACCGTCAAGTGTTTATGCAAACGTCGAGCGACGTTGGGTGACACCGAGCGTAGAGGGAGGACCGCAAACGAGATCCATATACGTTGGTTCACACACAAAATGAAGTTTGATTTATACCAGAAAGATATAAGCACTGCTGGTTCTGGGTGGGGTGAAGAAACTTACACGTTGGTAATTTCTGAGGAAGATGTGTGGGAAAGGTTGTACGACTGTTATCCATGTGTGGTCAATCATTACACAACGAACCTTATTACCTATTCCATTTCTTTTGATGGATAATTTATGAATAATTATTCGTTGTTTTTGTTCTTCCTTATAAGTTTCAGAATAAATTATGAACTGCCTATGTTGTTCCTCATCAGTATCATAATAAAGTATTATATATTTTTGTTGTTCCTTATTAGTGTCATAATATATTATCCGATACTTGTTAAGACAGAAACAAAAATAAAAACATAAATATATGCTCAATTGAAAATGGATGCTTTTAAACAGAAACATAAATAGACGAATTATAACACTCAAATACAATTTAGATAGACCCGTCCAACAAGTTTGCAATTTGAAGCTTCATAGTGACGTATAACGGAGGTATAGAGTCCCCTAAATTCATTAAATAAATACGAAGGCTCTTCACGGATATCCCTACATTGTGGGACTTGCTCACACGACCTTTCCCACGCTTCCTCATTGCACACAACTAGTGTGAAGGCTGACGCATTCCAACCACACCCACCAATGGTCATCTCTAGTTGGTAAAGGTCGAATTTCTGCTTTAACACAATCCACCGATATTCAAAACCACAAGACGAAAATAGGGGGATAATCCGGGGCTGTTTCTCCAATGACCGCATATGATACGTATTCTGCCATGGGTAACCGATTTTGTCTCCTTATTGTAGTATCTCTTTGTTATTTCAGTGAGAAAATAGTAATCCTCAGCAGTTTATCATGTTGGGTGATTCATTGTGCGAACTTTAAAATAACCAGTATTACAAATGGTTTTGATGTTATAGTAGTTTGAAAACTTGTTATTTATAGAGCGCAAAAATACCCATTGGTAATTGAACGATAAAAATATACCCCCAGATAGCATTTATTAGTCTGTATTATTAAGATGATGTGACCGGTCATATTTGGACAGTAGACAATGACCTGCCCATAAGGTTTGCAGACTGAAGCGTCCAGCCTTTACTAGTCGGAATAATAAAGATGATGTGACCACTCGGACTTGGACGATAAAAAATTACCCACCCAGCAGGTTTACAAAATGAATTATGGCCACTCGTACTTAGATGGTAGATAAAGACCCGTCCGACAGGTTGCAAATGACCTATAAATAGTTTGTATTGTATAATTTATTATCTACCCTTCAATTCAAAACAAAGTCCAATCTATTAAAGTATAAATACGGCTTCAGTTCCTTACTATCCATCCATTCACAATAGATCATACACGGATATTGCCGGTAACTATGAGTATGAGAAGAAAATTATTTTCCAAACTTATCCGATTGATACTTCTCGACATTTTCTTAATGATTTTGGTCATATATTCATAATCTCCCCCAGTTCGAAACCTGAAGACGGAGTTGAGTATCCTTAGGAACACCTAACCTGGCAGGAAAAATATGATGAAAGGTGCAACCTAGAGGTTCTTTGCCATTATCATCACTTACTTGTGCTGAAAAATCGAGTTGTCGCACTTTGGCCAATATCCTATCCCAAAAAAGAGGAGTTGTTTTGCCTTGATTTATTAGAGGAAGAGATATGGTATATGGAGAGATAATTACAATGTTATCATAACACACACCGCGCGATGCTATCTGGGGGTCACATTCAGGAACAACTAATTAACATCTATAACGACTCTGCGTTGGCATCGGATAATGACATTTTCGACTACACAAAGTTTGGTTATGACTACTTCTCAAAATGCATATATGAAAATGATGGGGAAGAGTATGAACCAAATATGTCAAACTGCAATAAAGAATATGTTGATTCCAATACGCAGCGATCTTAACTACCAAAATGTTTAGTGCGTAATGGGAAACCATTTTGTTGTACTTCTAATAGGTTTGACCTAAGCGTTTGAACATATTAACCTAGTAATATTGTCTTTTAGTATGAGTGTTTGTACCTGAATTTATTATCAATAATAAAGGAACAAATTATTACACTGCAAACTCTTAATAACAAAGGAACAAATTATTGCATTGCAAACTTCACTCTACATTGGACCTTGACCAAGATATTGGTCACAAGGAAATGTGTTGAAAAGTAAAAAAATGTCATCGGTAATAAAAGGTTAAGTAAACGATCCTCCAGGATCGTGTGAGCATGGATGGTCAATATTAGGAGAATCAATAGGATATTCATCTCCATATATGTATGACGGTGTGTGTTGCAGAATGGAGTAGCGTCTCGGAGCCGAACTCGGTCTCGCGCCTCTCAAATTTGCAATCTCTGCATCTTTCGCTCGCAGATTTTCATCTTTCTCTCGCAACCACCTCTACCACAGAAGCCCCCATTCTAACATTTTGGATTTCATTTTCTGCATGTAGTCCTCTCTAAAAAAACACATCATGCCATTGCGAGCGTGAGTAAAATTCTCTCGGTGGTATGTTATTTTGCATACTTGGCGAATCTAGTTGAATGATTGTTCTTCCATTCCGACTTAAATCATCAACTTCAATTTCTCATGATAGTGGCATCAGATTTGACGAAAACGATTACCCCTATGTGTAAGACGTATGTGGAGCCTCCCATTTATCTATCGGTGCGATGGGTACCCGTAAATCAAAGGGTACAATCGAGGCAAACCCAACCCCATAGTGGTTGTTCCACTGAAATTCTGCAGGTAGTATTGCACCCTTAACCACAACCTTTCAGTATGTCAACCATTCCTCCTGTGATGATGTCATGACACGACCAGTTGTAGGTTGCCAATTGCCAAGTTGTTGCATATATATGTTTCTATGAAGGAATGACACATGATAGGTTGGGTTTTCGAGAATAACAATGTTTCTTGTCATTTGACGATAGCAGCGGTCTTCGAGATACCAAGTCCCACCTAACTCAGTATCGAAAATCATGATCGTCTCTGAGCCAAATCATGAGCAACTCTAGCGGAATCAAACTGGTTTTCAGGCAATCCCATAAAAGGTTGCCATATAATAGACTCGGAAGAGCGCATTTCTAGTTGCTCCTGCGTGGCCGAACATTTAAACCGCATTTGTCTCATTAGAGCACCACGTTGATTGGTCATCCATCGTAGGATACAGGGCCATCTTTCAACTGCATTATCGTGCAATATGGGAGATATTGTGCGGAGGTACTCATAGCCGAAGTACTGTGAATATAAAGAACAACTCATTAATAATTGGCATATTCATAAAATAAGTATATACAAGATTAAAATGTTCAATTCGAGAAGACCTTACCTCTATACTTTGCCATAAATAATTTACAGTTTTCTACGCATTTGTAGTTCATGCATCAAGGGTAGAGTAAACAAGTGCAAGAATGGCAGAACCCCAATCCTTAACAACCATATCGTTTAGGTCGTGTAAATAAGTTACCCAACCCACAAACACTAAATTATGGCATGTCGAAAAAAATACGGAGCTCATCACAAAATAATAAAAGATCAAACGATTTGTTCGGCGCTCCATAATCTATGCTCCGGAGCTTGTTGACACCAATGCAACATGTACACTTTTAGCGTTTTGCAAAAAATAATTCATCCTTTGTAATCTGGGTGGCCTATTCCGAGAAAATATAGTTCAAATATTTTCGACACAGTAAAAGCACTAGAAGTTGGAAAGTAGGGAAAAATTGGATGGATTCCAATTTGAATTCCTAAAACCAAAAAATTATAAAAGTATTAAATATTTAATGTTTCAAAAATAATAAATAAAAATAAATATAATGCGTAGCATTATTACTGAAATATTACCAAAAAATGCACAAAATCAAAAGGGGTTATCCCCAACTCCACACCCGGTAGATGAAATTTATGTGTTATTTTCGACCACCTACTTATTAGCACTCCGGTCATTTGGTTGTCCTAGTTAGAAAAACTTTCGATAAAGAAATTACTGGAATCGAAATTCACAATGGACTCTCGCACTTCCAGAATCTCGGATAATTTGGCATACACTTCAATCGGACCTTGGACACTACCGCGCATGTGAAATTGACTGTCATTTTCATGTGCGTTAAGATCAATAATCGCATCTCTCGCATGCGGTGTACTATCATCATACACCCGAAAAAAAATTCGATACACGATTGACAAATTCGGTGGATGGGGGTGGATTTTCATTTGGTTTCGCGGTTTTGCCGCACCATTTTCTTTGAATCGTAAACATTTTCAAAAAAAAAATGACTATATAATATATAGGTGTATGATATTTGGGATATAAGAATAGATGATTTTTTTATTTAAAAAAACGAGAAAAGAGGTATTGTATTCATAGGGGTAGTTTTATAAATAAACTAATGGGTATTCCAATGGATATATTTGTAACAGCTATAAATTAAACGGCTACAAAGTTAACGGACGAAAATGGGGAGGGAGATGGACGGGTAAGAGTCGTCCGCCCAGGGTAGGACCCACCGCCTGGGCGACTTAGACTCGTCCGCCCAAGGCCAGGACGCATCGTCCCACTGTGTAGAATGCCCAAACAATGTTCACAAGAAAATGTAGATTTAGATCTTTTGGGGCAAACCTACTGTAAGAGGGACTAATTGTTAAAAAAACTCAATTTAATATGGCACTGAGAATGATGCACCATGAACCATATTCTCTCATTAATACAACTTGCAACGGGTTGTGTCGTGTTGTTTTTAGGTCGATTTTTATTGTACTCCGGCCTTATTCAGTTTTGTCTCAACAAGTAATTTTTTATCATATAAAAAAATCATACACAAATCTCTTAACCGTTATTTTAGCTTGTCATGTATTCTCCATCCATTATAAAACATTCTGATAATGAACCTTTATCACGTTCTCCCATTAACGATCTCTAGAGCTATAATAATGGTATATGTAAAAGTTTTGTCAATTCAAAAAGAAAAATATGAATTTTTTAGCTCTACCTTATACTTACATATAATAAGTGTATATGTAAACACTTTCTCAAATAAAAAAGAAGAATGTGAATTTTGTTGCCTTACCTTGTACTTACACGCAACTTTAAATTGCTTGATCAATTTAGTTTCTACTTTCTTTGAACAAAAGATAAAACAAGCCTAATTATATATGGTTGTGTGAAGTTACAAGGTACCTACCCAAGATTTTTTTTCTCATATTATAAAGAGTGTTTCTACTACGACCGAATTTTAGACAAAATTTTCCTAGACACACTCACGTGGCGACTAATTATTAGTTGGATGCGCGGACCCCCAAAATCAACCAATAACAAGCGAAAAAGTTTGTCAAAAAATTGGCCATAGTAGAAATTTTCTATTATAAAACAAGCATGGGATATATTGAGTGCGTTAATTGTAATTAACCATTTTTTCTAATCAGAATTTTAAATAATTAAAGATAAATCAAAATTCTTCTAATAAATGTTGATATATTGGTAGAAGGTCCTTCGCTTGGAATTCAATTATTATACACTAGCCCCTACAATTGTCTAGCCTGTTTTTTATTAATTGCACAATGTACCGAAATTTATATCGGAATCATCAAAAATTATTTTGCCTTCTTTCACAAGAGATACCTCCACTCAACCCCCACACCCTCTTCCACCACCACCCTTGCTCCTTTCAACTGTCAATTCAAATCAACCAATTTGAATACATTCTTGAGAGGGTAAAGGTGTAAGCTTAATTTTAAGTTGTTGAATTCTTCTTTGGTAAATAAAAATTTATGAAAAATGAAGATATTGTTAATATATTTCAAAGTTATAATATTCTTTTGGGTTTAAATTGTTAATGTTTTTCAAACTTTAAAAATGTTTCATTATCCCACCATAATAATGTTTAATGAAGAAATGGTTAATGTTTTTCGAGCTTTTAAATTTTTTGAATTTTGTTTTTAATTTTAAATATTTTTACAAAAGGAAGAGAAAATCAACTAAGGGATTTTCTATTGTATAGCAAATTAATGGTTGAGATAATTTTTAATATTAACTTCTATGATAATTGAGTCCAAATAATGATAACAAATACGACATAATTTTTGGCGACATAATATATGTACTTCGATCATATTAAATATGTATGTGGCGACATATTTTTTGGTAAATCAACATTTTAAAAATCTAAACCAAAACCAACCACAACATTTACTGTAATTTCAAATTCGGTGAATTCGGTGTCCGATAATGACACACAGTATTATCAAA
Source organism: Sambucus nigra (assembly GCA_949130495.1). Lineage (NCBI taxonomy): Eukaryota > Viridiplantae > Streptophyta > Magnoliopsida > Dipsacales > Adoxaceae > Sambucus > Sambucus nigra. The sequence goes on from OX422217.1 coordinate 36,994,647, forward strand.
CTGTATTTTTTCGAACCAGAATGGTACGGTACATTTAAAAATAGTACTATAACCAACCCTACAACATATTAGACATTATTTTCTTAAAAAATATGAAGTAATAAGTCAGTTTTAATTTAAACGTTTGGGAAAATTTATACAAAGGGGAAATATATTATATATTTGCATTATAAATGTTGTTAGAACGATACTTTTAGGAGCGAAAAGTTCTTGACATAGACGGATTTTGTCATAAAATATAAAATGTGTGTATTAATAGTCAAGATGAAACCAAAATTTTATTTTGAAATTTTTTAGTAAAAAAAAGGACAAAGGTACTTTTAGGTCCCTCACAAACACATTTTAAACACTAAAGGAATTTTGACAAATTTTAAACACTTAGGTCCACTAATTCGCTTATTGTAGAAGTCCACGCTAGTGAATAACAAGTGAACTTAACTGTAAATTATCCTTAAATGTTTAAAAATTATTACCAAGGGACCTAATTGTAAATTGCTTTACAAAAATAACTATTTATGTCACTGTAATATTTGAAAAATAATATTCATTGTTAGTTAACTATATTTTTTAAAAGGGTTTGGCATCCCTTGCATGGAGAGCTTAAAATTAACAATAAAGTTAGGGAAACTTTTTGTCATTAAACAAAGAAATCAATTTACTCTCACTAGCATTATTTTTTCAGGAAACAAGCCCTAGGGATCATTTTGTGGCTAATATCCTTCCAATATGGAAATTTTAATCCCCTATGGGCAGTGGCGGATCCAAGATTTTAGTCCAACTGGAGCCAAATTGATTCAATTTTTTTAACAACACTAACAAATAATCAACTCAAAAAAACCAGCAACTGATAAAACATAAATATCGAATATGACAAAATTTCATATTAATTCATCCATACATAACCAGTTTTTGCAAATATAAAGAGATTGTTTACAATATTCCCCTACGTGGCTTTATATTTTGAAAATATTGAATGATATCTTCCATATCAAAATTTTTAAAGATATCATATTCAATGTACGACACCAATCAATCATTTGTAAAATCATCTCCCATTCGGTTACATAATGTACTCTTCACGATTTCATTGCGGAGAATACTCTTTCCACGATTGCAGTTGCAACCGACAATGTGAAGGAAAGTTTTATAAGCAAGTACACTAATGGAAATAAACGATCCCTCTGCGTTTCAACCAATTTTTGAGTAAGAGCATCAATCCCTTTCAAATCTTTGAATTCGTCCTTATCACGCACACTGTATATATAATTTTCAAGTTGTTCCCCAATGACTGTGAGTTCAATCGGATCAAAATCATTCGGATAAAACTCCGCAAATCAAACTAATCTTGCCACATCAAATTTGGAGAAGTTCATACTTGGATCAAGACATGCCATACATAAAATTAATTCTTTATTCACCTCATTCTCCCGTAGTTGCATATCTATCATCGAATAGAACAATTCAACCCGATAGTGATGAAGATTTGTCCTCTCTTCGACGTTTCGACGTGATCTTCCACTGGTCACAAAACAATCTTCCATCTTTATGATTATAATGCCATGTGTACTACAAAATGAAGAGACTACTTTCAGGAACTTATCCCATCCATGCTCCCTCATTTTTTGTAAACGCATCTTAGCTATTCCAACAAGATCCATTGCATTCAAAATATCTTGATCCCTCTATTGTAGTGATTGCGACAAGTCATTGGTAATCCGTAAAATTTCTTTCATTAACTACAATTTGAACACAAAATCAAAGCACTGAAAATAGCTAATCACATCATGTGCTTCTATTCTCTGAGTACCTACATCACCATCAACTTGAACCACCTCAATTACACCAATCACAACAGAGAACAAATGATCTAAACTCAAAAGTGTACCGTAATGTGAACCCCATCGTGTGTCACCTGCCCGTGTGAATGCTTCTTCTTGGTTTAAACCATGACCCGTCTCCCGATCACCAGTGTATATTCCTTCAAGTATATCATCATACTGTTTCATCCGAAATATATCTCTACGCTTGCAAGATGCTCCAACAACATTCGATAAAATTGAAACTTTGAGAAAGAAAGAACTAATTGCGTTATGATTGTTTGCGACCGCTACCAATGGCAACTGTAGCCGATGAGCAAAATAATGAACGTAATAAACTGAACCGTTTTCCCTTAGAATCAAACTCTTCAGCCCATTGAACTCCCCTTTCATGTTGCTCGCCCCATCATAACCTTTACCACGAATACTTGGCATACTCAAACCATGTTTCAAGAGAAGTGACTTAAGGCTATTTTTAAGTGTTACAGATGTAGTGTCAAGGACATTTACATTGCCAAGAAAACGTTCAATCACATAGCCTTTTTTGTTCACATAACGTAAAGTCATGACCATTTGCTCCTTCACAGAGATGTCACGGGACTCGCCAACTAGTATGGAGAATACATCATCCCCAATATCTTGAATTATGACTTTGGTGATCAAAGCGGAGGCGGCATTAATGAGCTCTTTCTGAATTGATGGAGCTATCAGCTGGTGGTTTTCAGGGGCATTTTTCAATACAACTTGGTTGATAGCTTCATTTTGCTCGGCAAGGAACTGTAAAAGTTACAGAAAATTATCCCAGTTAGATGACTCCACTGATTCATCATGACTTCGCATCGGAAACATTGACGTAGTAAGTACTTAAGGCAATTCAAGGATACAGTCAGACAGATGCGATAATCAACTCTTGTCTTCTCTGAATGGTTGGACAAAGACACTTCAATGTGTTGATCTTGTTTCATCAAGTCATCACAAGCATTCATACATTTGTTATGAATACTTTAATGGGGACCAACATGATCTCTAAACGCTTGTTTCTTTTTCTAATTTGAAAACCCTCCACTAACAAATGCACCCCCCTTGCTCCCCCCCCCCCCCCCCACCGTATTTGGTCAGAACAAATATCAAAACAAATAAAACACAGCCTCCTTTGCCACACTATACTCTAATTATCTCCCAAACTCTTCAAACCATGACGAAATAAATCTACGTTTGTGTGTTCCAACTTGTATCCATGGGAAATTGTGATTTTTTGGTTGGCAAGGGCCCCTGATAAGATATGTTCGACGAACTAACTCCATTTGTTTAGAATCGCCACATTTCGATATAGATTTCCTCAAATAGGGATCTGATGGTAGTTCATCCAAATTGACACCAATATTAGGTGAGTGTTGGGGTTGTGCGATTTGTGCCACAATTTGGGGTTGAATTTCTTGATGAAGAAGATTATCGAACTCCGCATTGGGATATGATTGAATCTCAGCTTCGGATACGGCTTGTGTGTTGTCTCCTCTTTTTCGTTTAAAAAATTTCTTCATGAACTCCTATTTAAAAAAATACCACATATTTTAGACTACATTTATCACCACATATTTAAAAAAAATAATTTATGTTTGGGACACAAATTACAGAAATTTGACATTTTCCCCAAATTACAGAAATTATAGAGATTTTTCAGAGAAATTACAGAAAATAACACATAAAAAAATCATACATTCAATCAAAACCCTATATTTTACACAATCAAAATCTTACACAAAAATCAATCATTCAATCAAAATCATACATACAATAAAAAATCTTACACAAAAATCAGATTAAGGGACAAAAAATACATGATGAGTCGCTCAGGGCTGCTCAAGAGCTGTGCTGGTGGCGGTAGGGAGGCGCTCAGGGGCTGTCGCCGACTGGACGGAGAGGAGAGGGAGGGAGGGAGCATCCGAGCATGTGAATCGCTAGACGGAGAGCCTGAGAGGAGAAGAAATGAGCGTTGAGAGGAGAAGAAACGGGTAAAAGAAAAGAAATGAGGGCTGGCTGCTGGACGATCTTTTCATTTAGTTTAGGTTTAGTTTTTTAAGAAATTACAATCTTATACGCTAAGGTTTGAAAATAATTATAGTTATACGTTAAAGTATGACATTTTACCAAAAACCTTATTTATTTATTTTTTTGGGAAAAGCTGAACCGGGGCGATGCCCCGCCTTGGTCCTCACCTCCATCTGCCCCTGCCTATAGGGCCATTTTCGATTGGTATTTTTGTATGTCCAAAATTTTATGATAACATAAAATACCAAAAATTTATGACGATATAATCTAGTAGGATTAACACAAGGAATTTTTTGAAGAGATTTTCTACATATAAAAATTTCCATTGAGATTTTATATATGACATGCACAAATATAATAGGATCTGCACATTATATAAAGATTCTCTACAATTGATACCTAAGATGGAATTACGTTTAGAAATATCTCAATTGAAGATATTTTTTTAACACTTTGCTATTAATATAAAATACTTGACAAGTAAAATTAAAATTTTGTTAAATTACAATGGCACGTTGAAATTTTTTTTTATAAGTAAACGATATTATAAAACCATCGTTAAGGGAGGGAACCCGTATACAGGAAGTATACCAAACAATAAACCTGCTAAAAAGAAAGCAAAGCAAAGCAAAACACCCCTACAACCAGAAAACCATGCTATAATACCGTGTGAAGTTCCTTGACGAACTCAAGAAACTCCTAAGTCGTGACAGCAAGGCTCTCCTTATAAATAGTGTTAAAAACAGTGGTGAATATAAATTGTGTTAAAAACAAGAGTGATGCTACACTTCCCGAATCAATCTTACTGATCCCATACCCGATCATCTCCCTTTTATCTTTTTATTTTTTTTCAAACATTTCTCTCACTCTTTCTTATCTCAAATCACAACAAAGTTATTAATATTAAATTAAAATTTTAAAAACATAAAAAAATGTACATTTCAGGAAGTAAATAAAATGCAAATTTTAGCCACTAAAAAAATAGAGCACGAACCAATATAGACACAACACGTCCGCGAGTCGCATAAAATGAGTCGGATTAATGAATCAACCTAAAATTGTCGGAGGGAAAACAGGAAAAAATAGCTAAAAATAAGATCTAATTTTTTAAAATAATTGTACAATATTTTAAACGAAATATCTAAAAAAACAGTGTTTTATAAAAACTGAATTTTACAAAACTGTGTTTAAATAAATAAAAAAAACTATTTACAAAACGTAAAAAAAAATGTCTTATAAAAACTGAATTTTGTATATAAAAAATTTGTGTTTTTGTAAATAAATAAAAAAATGAACACGAACATGACAAAATTAAAATAATCCAAATCCGACCCAATTAAATGCTATAAAAAACAGTCTTTTTTTACCAAATACGAACATGACCTAATTAAAACATGACCCAATTTAATTTTGTTAAAATCTGTTTTAACATTTTTTGGGGGGTGGTTTGTTTTTGGAACAAAATAAAATAACTTAAAGTGTGCCGCTGGCGCGGACCTTTAAAAATAAGAGAATATTGGTTAAATTAGTGTTTGAAGTTTTTTTTGGAACAAAATAAAAATACTCAAAGTGTGCCGGTGGCGCGGACCTTTAAAAATAAAATAATATAGGTTAAATTAGTGTTTGAGGTCTTTTGGAACAAAATAAAAACACTTAAAATGTGCCGTTGGCGCGGACCTTTTAAAATAAAATAATATTGGTTAAATTAGTGTTTGAGGATTTTTTTAGAACAAAATAAAAACACTCAAAGTATGCCGCTGATGCGGACCTTTAAAAATAAGAGAATATTGATTAAATTAGTGTTTGAGGTCTTTTGGAACAAAATAAAAAGGATTGGACTAAATGTGTATTAAAAAATATTTGAGGAACTTTTTAATAATTAATCATTAAATTTTAGGTTAATGTAAAATTAATTTATCTATAAAATAAATCATAACTCTAGTTATTTATTAATTTTTGATTATTTTTTTAAAAAAATAAGAGAGTATATTTTATTTTTTGTTTAAAATAAATAACAAGTGTAGGAATATAATGTATTTTTTTGTTAAAAATAAATAAAAGGCCAGGATTATTTTGGCTGAAATCAAAGGTGGGGATGAAATGGGGGATGGAATGTGTAGGGAGTCTATCATTATTCTAAAAACAAATACAATTGGAGATGGCTTAAAAAAACCTATACATTCCCAACATTTCCATATCTTAACCACCTTTATAACCCCCTCTCCCTCATCCTTCTTCAACTCATACTCTCTCTCTCACACACAAACAATCAAGCTTTCTCACCCCTATCCCTCCTCTCATATTTTGTTCATCTCTCTCTCTCTTTCTCTCTTATCTCTCTCACTCTCTCACACAGACACACACATACACATAAAAGAAACATTCATCCGAAAAAATGGGCAGTTTGATAGGTCATGTGGCACCTGGATTTGTTTTCCTAGTCATTGGACTATGGCACCTTTTCAACCACATCAAATTCCATGCAATCCACCCTACCACCTACACATCTCTCCCATGGTTTCCCACTTCCATAACAAGACACTTAGAGCTCTTCTTGATCATGGCATCATCCTTTATCTCCATAGCCATGGAGCTCTTCGTTGGGCCACGCCGCCACCAACCCCTCGACCCCGATTTCACCATCCCCTCCAACCACCTCCATAACTTTGAACACTCCTTAATCTCCACCACCTTTTTCGTCTACGCGATTTTCTCTCTCCTCCTCGACCGATACAAGCCCAACACGCATTACGGCCTCTCCCAACTCCTCGCGTGCGTAGCCTTTGCGCAAGAGCTCCTCCTCTTCCACCTCCACTCGACCGACCACGAGGGTATTGAAGGCCAATACCACATGTTTCTCCAAATCATCATTTTCATTTCTCTCTCATCTACTTTTTTAGCCATTGGTTGCCCTAATAGCTTCTTGGTTAGCTTTGTTAGGTCCATTAGTGTATTTTTCCAAGGCCTTTGGCTTATAGTAATAGGCTTTATGCTTTGGACACCACAATTTATGCCTAAAGGTTGCTTTATGAACTTGGAAGATGCTCACTATGTTGTTAGGTGTCATAGTGATGATGCTCTTCAGCGTGGAAAATCACTAGCAAATATTGAATTCAGCTGCTACGTAGTTGGTGTGACAATTTTTGCAATGTCATTTTATTTGCGGTTGGTTAAATTTTACCAACAAAATATTGAATATCAATCATTGACGAAATTTCAAGAGGAAGAAGACAAAGAAGATATTGATGTTGAGGATCAGAAAGAAAAAAAAATTACGGGAGTCCAACAGTTTTCCCCATGTGGGAAAAAGATTTTCATCTATTGAAATAGAATGGTAGAATAAATAATAATTTAAACGTGATTAGTTGCGTGTAAAGAGTATGTAAGATTAGGTGGAATTACTCTATTGTTTCTTTTGTAATTTTGTTCCAAATTGTTTGTCAGTAATTCTGTATCTATATGTGTATGCACTTTTCGTATAATAACTTAGCTGTTTCTAAAATTTTAAATTGCAGCTTTCATAAATTAACAGAAGCAATACTGTACTAGATTGTCTATACAGAAAGATGGTAGCTTCGAGCCAACTTACTTGAACTGAAACATTGCCTTTGTATTTCATTTTTTTAATTTTATTTTGACAAATAGTAAACCTCATTTGGGGAGTGGGTATGTTAGAGCTATCGCGAGCGACTGTCGCGCATTCCCTCGCCCATAATTACCATTGATGGTAACTTGTCACCTATGAATGGCAGAGATGTGAAATTTAAAAAAGAAGGGCAGGGATGGTCAGAGGATGTGTTAAAAAAGCTTTTTGTACTATATGAGTAATAGATTATGTAATTTTAGAATTTAAAATAATTTAATTTATGTGTATAAGGTAGCAAATATTTTATTTTAATTTTTAATCTCTATTTTCAATTTAAAGGGTCACGTGTCATGCTGTGATTAGTTGACGTTTTATGGATATGAGTCCGCATTCAGGGCTTTATTCAAAATAAGGAGTAAAATTATAAATGAAATGTTTGTTATCCTATTTATAGAATACATATTATAATAGCTCCTAAATTTACAAATCCCCCATGGATAATGTTATGAATCCAAATGTGTCTCCCAATTCAATCCCCAACTAATATGTCACAATATTAATGTATGGTACTCACTAATTTATTACATTATAATGTACAATACTTATTGCATTGCTGCTTTAATTGTATGATTAATTGGAGGATCTACTTGAGACTCATAACATTTTACTTTGTACATATAAAGTGAGGTATAAACAACATATAATTGTTTATGACGAGTACATATGTTATTATAAGGTTGTAGTGCAAAGAAAATCTCAAGGGAATGGGTGATTAGAAAAATAAATATAGGAGATAATAGAAAGCTGTATTTGTTATTTGTTGAGAAAATAATTTCCCATATGGGAAATTTATGCTTTGCACAATAGTATAGATGTTCCCGCCCATCCACCTAAGGCCAAATGATTTTGGCTTGGACTCTCCCATATCTAACATGGAACAAGGGCAGGATATTAATGACCAAACCACCCAATTGTTCCACGTTATTCAATATAATATTTCAACATGTTTAGAGTCTTAAACCACAATATATAAGTTTCTGGAACTCCTCCACCCATTGTCAAGTGATTTTGGGTTGGATATTCGAATATCTAACATGGTATCTAAGCAGTCTATTCAACGCTCAATGTCTCAATTATTCCACATCGCCCAATATAAATATGCACGCATATTAGGCTCAAGTAACGCCACACTTGAGGAGTCGTGTTGAGACTATAAAGTCCCACATCAAGAAATTATAGCCTTCAACCACATTATATAAAACCAACGGGCTCCTCCACCCATTGTCAATTGATTTTGGGTTGTATGCTCCAATATTTAATAAATGGACTCTTTGTAGATCTCTTGTAGACCTTTACGAGTCTTTTTTATTTTGCGTAAATCAGACTTGTGCTTTGAAAGATATTTAATTCAAATTTCATAAAATACAAAACATTAGGGGTGAAAATAAAATTTCTGAAGCTTCAAAATTACCTAGCATTCATAGATGTCTTTTGAAAAATCTCGCAAAGAACATTCTGAATATAATTTTCGTATAGTCCAACATATAATATGAAAAATATTTTATTTCAAAAATTCACCATAAAAGAACAAAATAGAGGATTAAGGGTAATTTTGCCAATCACTATAATAAATTCAGGGATTATGTATGTAGTGACTTAATTTTTCTTATGTAATCTTCCCTGAAGCTAGTTTTAATAAGAAAAATGCTGAGTCTCAACTATATTTTACAACTAGTTTGTAGATTCGCCCTATGTGCAACAGTTGCATTACTGTTGTAAAATCGAATATTGTATATATTTACAACAACCATGAGCTAATGTACATTTTCTATAATGGGTTTCATGGGGCTCCTCCACCCATTGTCAATTGATTTGGGGTTGTATGCTCCAATATTTAATAAATGGACTCTTTGTAGATCTCTTGTAGACCTTTACGAGTCTTTTTTATTTTGCGTAAATCAGACTTGTGCTTTGAAAGATATTTAATTCAAATTTCATAAAATACAAAACATTATAGGTGAAAATAAAATTTCTAAAGCTTCAAAATTACATATTATCCATAGATGTCTTTTGAAAAATATCGTCAAGAACATTCTGAATATAATTTTCGTATAGTCCAACTTATAATATGAAAATATTTTATTTCAAAAATTCACCATAAAAGAACAAAATAGAGGATTAAGGGTAATTTTGCCAATCACTGTTATTAATTCAGCGATTATGTATGTAGTGACTTAATTTTTCTTATGTTATCTTTCCTGGAGCTAGTTTTAACTAAGAAAAATGTTGAGTCTCAACTATAGTTTACAACTAGTTTGTAGATTCGCGCTATGCGCAAACAGTTGCATTACTGTTGTAAAATTGAATATTGTATATATTTACAACGACCATGAGTTAATGTACAATTTCTATAATGGGTTCCAAAAGTCTTGGTTGTGTGATGTTTAAAGCAGTTGTATTAACGTGAACTAAAAGAACGCATAGAAACATACGTTGTGTTCATATTTTAAAGCAACTTAATGTGTCGTTTCGTGTTGAATATAATATGACAGAATAATAACTTGCCACTACTAATTTCATGCCTATGGTTTCTCACACGTATTGTTTATTGGCTTGAACTTTTTATGTTTTGTGACTATAGGAAGTGTTGAAATCACATAAAAGGTCAAAACTAAAGCTCGGTTGTGTTTTCCATTCATGAAAACATGTAACAATTATTGTCTTGGCCTATATTACAATATAATGGTTAAGGTTCATAGTGGACTATTATAAACTCATTGGATGAATGGTTTATTCATTGTTATAAACATTCCTTTAAGACAAAAAAGAAAACGAATGTTGGAATATGAAATTTAGAGATACCATGAAGAAAGAAAGGGATGAAATATATTTCGGCTGGGGAGCCACCTCCAAATCTCACCCAATATTTTAGTAATATATATCCCGCCTCTTAGGTTCACTTCTGACAATATTTAATAACCATGTAGTGAAAAATAAGTGTTGATACCAAAATTTGTCATCCTATATGGATCAATAACAAGCCAGCATCCTATGTGGCACAAGTCCAAGTCAGCATGATAGAAAAGCCCGACCAACATAGTTACCCGACCAACAGTTAAAAAGTCATATTGTATAGCCAACCAAGCGCCAACAGTCTTACAGCCTGTATTGCCTGTGAAGCGAGAACGTTCTTGTAATTAATTCTCATTATGTATTGATGTAAATCCCTAAAAAATAAAGGCATTCCATCCTTTCACATGACAACGATCAAGACCCCCTTGGGCTATAAATACACTGTATCACCCTCATTGCAAGGGATAAAAAAACAAATCAAGGCAGTCAATACATAATAGTGGATGTAGGCTATTCCATTGAGCCGAACCACTTTAAAAAGTTTTCTTGTGTCTTGTTTGCTTTAATTACTTTATCTGTGATAAATTAATTAGGCTTAGTCTAGTTTTTTGCACCAAAAGATTGGCGCCATCTGTGGGAACGTATTGCTAAATGTTTTCACTCATTCATCATTCATCACCCATGGCAGAAATTCCAGAATCAAGGACTAGAAATGAGGGAATCCCGCCTAATCCTTCTACCCCTCTTAACAATAATGATTTGATAGGAAATTTGGCTAGCCTGACCAAGGGTCAAGAGGATATGCAGGATACTCTACAACAGTTGGACCAAACTCTTCAAACTGGAGTGTCGGTGCAATCTAATCACAGGAATATGTCACTGCCACCAACAAGGAGTATTAGAAACAACCGCTCTAGAACTTCTAGAGATCCTTCATATCTACTTAGAGTAACCTCTTCTATTATGATCACTAATTCCACTGATGGACAATCTCTCTTCCCAGAAAGACTGAGTGCCTTAGAAAGGCTAAGTATGGCCTCTCCTTTCGATCGTTTGGGACCCCGGGAAAATGCCTTACGGGTTGCGTCGAGAAATACTCGACGATCAAGTGATCTCAGGGAAGGTTCAGCCCAGTCTAGATTAAATACCCGATGAACTGAAAGGTTTAGTCAGAGAGAAGGTTCACAGGAAGAAAGCTCAGCAAGATCTGGAGGTCGACATAAAAAAGATGCTATCCAGGGCACTAACAGTGATTCTTGGAAAGGTTCCATTCAAAGTTTGGAAGATAAATTAGGAGAAATGGCCAAGGCCAAGAATCCCCTTCAAAGAAGTTTTATTAAGGGGTCCCCCTTTGTGCAAACCATCGTGGATTTCAATACGCCGACCAAGTTTAAAGCTCCAGTCGTCACTCCCAAATATGATGAGAAGACTGATCCAGTTCTCCATATAGAGTAGTATCAAACAGCTATTGATATCTATGTTGTTCCTGATGAAATGAGATGTAGGGAGTTTTCAGGAACAATCACTGCATCTTCTCAAAGTAGGTATAACAGCCTTCCTTGGGGGCAAATTTCTTACTTTCAACAACTAGCTGAGCTATTCATTTGTAATTTTTTCTTTTGAGAAAAATTAGTGAAACAAGTAGCTCATTTAATCAGTGTAAGACAGAAGGAAGGAGAAAGTACCAGGTATTACATCACTCATTTCAACAATGATAAGATGGAAGTAATTGATTATGAAGAGAAGACGACAATCACTTCTCTCATGAGTGGTTTACTCTCTGATAAATTGTATTATACTCTGGCAAAAGATCCACCAAAGATAATGACAGAATTAATGGCTAAATCGGCGAAGATTATGAACGCTAAGGAAGCTATGGCTGGTAAAAATAATTTAGACGCAAAAGCAGAAGGGAAGTCGGATAAAAAGGAGAATAAGAATCACCATGAGCGCATCAGTTCGAAGGGAAAGGAATGCCTAGATCTACTCGAAAATTCACTAATTACACTCCCTTGATGGTGAATATACATCATGTGTTGGAAGAAATCAAGCACAATAATGATTTGAGTTAGCCTGAAAAGTTAAGGTCGCCTGTTGATAAGAGGGATAAGTCCAAGTATTATGAGTTTTATAAAGATCATGGTTATACTACTAACAAATTCATTACCCTCCAAAATGAGATAAAATCACTCATCCGAAGAGGAAAGCGAAACAGATTTGTTGATAGACAGAATGGTGGAAGAAATGGAGGAAGAGGTCGACAGAGATCTAAATCGCCAGTTAAGCCTAGGGAAGACAAGAAGAGGACCCACGATGATGATCCAGAAGATGATCCTGATCTCCCCAAGAAACCTAGATAAACGGAACGTGAGGTATTCACACCCAGTTTTGGATCTTTTGACCGTCACATGATTATAGGTGGAGATATCGTAGGAAGAGATCACACAGCTAAAATGAAGTTTTACCTTAATGAGGATCAAGTTTGTTCCTATATCCAGTGTATCAACCTTGCTGAGGAGGAACGATCAAGAAAAGTTAACAAGGATAAGCTCGTAATTAGCTTTTCCAAAAATTATTTATCAGGAGTTTTTTATCCTCATGATGATCCTTTAGTGATCAGAGTCAGGATGAAAGAAGTATTGGTAGAAAGAACATCGGTGGACAATGGCAGTTCGACAGACATCATGTTCTATCCCTGTTTTGATAGTTTTGGTTTAAAACACAATCAACTGGAACCTTATCACATGCCACTCATTGGATTCTCATGTGAAAATGTGTTTCTAGTGGGAACTATCAAGTTAGATGTGTTAATCGGAACTTGGACGGTAAGCAGGATAGAGAAGGTACAAAAATGTTCATTCTACTCATAATATGATATGGGGAGAATTGGTCTGAAAAATTTCAAGGTTGTACCCTTAACCATTCATCAATGCCTAAAATTCCTGACCAACTTTGGAGTAGGAGTAGTGAAAGGAGACTAGAAGTAGCTCGAGGATGTTAGTACTTCTCTGCTGAGGAAGAAGATATGTCGGAGGCCAAATAAAAAATAATCACTTATCAAGTGGATAAAACTAAGATGAACCGCGAGTCTGAGGTTGAAACCTTAGATCCACGCACTGTTCTAAAAAACTCGCCTAGGCTTCGCCTAGGCACGCCTAGGCTTAAGGCTTGGGAGAAATGCCTCGCCTTACGCTTTTCACGCCTTATTCTTGGTAAAACCATTAAGGCGCACTTTTTTCTAAAAACAACAATGCTTTAGTGAAACGATGTCGGCTTTTAAAGAATTTATTTACAAACCGGACCATTATCTCATCCAAAATAATCAAATAGTATTTTAATTTGCATATATTCAGACATATTTTTATGATATGTGCAATTTTTTGTATTTTAATAGCCTTGTTATGGTTAAAAAATATTAAATTATATTAAGAAGGCCTAAACGCCTTTTCACGCCTTTTTACGCCTAGGCCCGCCTAGGCTTCTAAGGCTTAAGACTAGGCCTCCACGCCTCAATCACGCCCCACATTTTTTAGAACCTTGGATCCAAGAGATGAATTTGATCTTGTAATAGGTCAAGTGATGGAGATAAGAAAAATCAATGTTCTGGATGATGATAAGACAGAACGAACAACTCGAATAGGAGCATTATTAGAACCAATTCTGAAGCAGAAGTTGACAGTTTTCTTGAGGAAAAGAAAACAAGTGTTCGCTTGGAGTCATGAAGATATGTCACGCATAGATCCAAACTTTATGTGTGATGAACTTAGTGTCAATAGGGAAGTCAAATCCTTAAAGCGACGAAGAAGAGTTTTGATTTCGAAGAAGAACCGGGCTATACAGGAAGAAGTGGAGAAGCTTCAAAAAGCTTCCTTTATTGAATATGTGAAGTACCCTGAGTGGCTGGACAATGTAGTTATGGTCAAAAAGAAGAACAAAAAGTGGAGGATGTGTGTGGATTTTACTGACTTGAACAAAGCGTGCCCGAACGATCATTTTCCTTTGCCACGAATTGATCAACTGGTAGATGCTACTTCAGGGCATGAATTGCTGAGTTTCATGGATGCATATTCTAGTTATAACCAGATCAAAATGAAACCAAAAGAGAAAGAAAGTACTTTCTTTATAACTCCCCGAGGAACTTATTGTTATAATGTTATGCCGTTTGGTCTGAAAAATGCAGCTGCTACTTATCAGAGATTGGTGAACAAAGTATTTAAGGAGCAGATATGCAAGATTATGGAGGTGTATGTTGATGATATGCTCACTAAAAGCAAAAAAGCTTCTGATCATATTACCGACCTCAGTCAGACGTTTGATCAATTGGAAAAGCACCAAATGAAGTTAAACCAAATGCATTTTTGGAGTGCATAAGGGAATGTTCATTGGGTATATAGTGAATTAGAGGGGAATTGAAGGCAATCCATATAAGATTAAAGCTCTGATCAAAATGAAGTCCCCTTAATTGGGCGTGTAGAAACACTCAACAGGTTTGTGTCAAGAGCAACATAAAAATGCTTTCCATTCTGCAAAGTACTCAGAAAAACCTTTGAATGGAACGATAAATGTGAAAAGGAATTCCTGGAGTTGAAGAAGTACCTGGGAGCACCACCATCACTTTCTCGACCATTATTGGGAGAAAAGTTGTATCTGTATCTGGCAGTATTTGAGTCCGCAGTTAGCGCTACTTTGATTAGGGAGGAAAATGGAGTTCAAAATCCATTTTATTACACCAGTAAAGCTTTTCGAGGAGCAGAAGTAAGATATCCTAGACTGGAGAAATTGGCGCTAGCTTTATTGAAGATAGTAGGACAATGGCAGTTCGATAGACATCATGTTCTATCCATATTTTTATAGTTTAGGTTTAAAACTCTGTCAACTGTAACCCTATCACAGGCCACTCATTGGATTCTCAAGTGAAAAGGTGTTTCCACTCGGAACTATCAAGATGGATGTGTTGATCGGGACTTGGCAGGCAAGCAGGACAGAGAAGGTAAGATTCTTTGTAATGGACAAAAATGTTCATTATGCTTATAATATGATAATGGGGAGAGTTGGTCTGAAAAATTTTGAGGCTGTACCCTCAACTGTTCATCAATGCCAGAAATTACCAACCAACTTTGGAGTAGGACTAGTGAAAGGAGACCAGAAAGTGTCTCGAGAATGATACTATTCCTCTGCCGAGGAAGAAGATATATCGGAGGTCAAATAAAAAACAACCACTTATCAAGTGGATACAACTAAGCCAAACAGCGAGTCTGAGGTTGAAAACTTATCCACGAGATGAATCTGAGCTTGTAAAAGGTCAAGTGATGGAGCTAACAGAAAGCATTGTTCTAGATGATGATAAGACAGAACGAATAACTCGAATAGGAGCATTGTTAGAACTAGTTCTCAAGAAGGAGTTGACAACTTTCTTGAGACCAAGAAAACAAGTGTTCGCTTGGAGTCATGAAGATATGTCAGGCATAGATCCAAACTTTCTGTGTCGTGAACTTAATGCCAATGGGGAAGTCAAAACTCTGAAGTAGCGAAGAAGAGTTTTCAGCCTGGAGAAGAACCGGGCTATACAGGAAGAAGTGGAGAAGCTTTAAAAAGCTTCCTTTATTGAAGATGTAAAGTAACCTGAGTAGCTGGACAATATAGTTATGGTCAAAAAGAAGAACAACAAGTGGAGGATATGTGTGAATTTTACTAACTTGAACAAAGCGTGCTCGAAGCATCACTTTCCTTTTCCATGAATTTATGAACTGGTAGATGCTACTTCAGGGCATGAATTGATGAGTTTTATGGATGCATATTCTGGTTATAACTAGATCAAAATGAAGCTAGAAGATAAAAAAAATACTTCCTTTATCACTCCCTAAGGAACTTATTGCTATAATGTTATGCCGTTTGGTCTGAAAAATGCAGCTGCTACTTATCAGAGATTGGTGAACAAAGTATTTGAGGAGCAGATAGGAAAGAATATGGAGGTGTATGTTGATGATATGCTCACTAAAAAAAAAATCTTCTGATCATATTGCCGACCTCAGCCAGACATTTGATCAATTGGAAAAGCACCAAATGAAGTTAAACCCCACCCAATGCATTTTTGGAGTGCAGGAGGGAATGTTCCTTGGGTATATAGTGAATCAAAAGGGAATTGTAGCCAATCCAGATAAGGTTAAAGCTCTTATCCAAATGAAATCCCCGACGTGTAAAAAAGATGTTCAAAGATTAACTGGGTGTGTAGCAGCACTCAACAGATTTGTGTCAAGAGCAACAGAAAAATGCTTGCCATTCTTCAAAGTACTCAAAAAAACCTTTGAATTGAATGATGAATGTGAAAAGGAATTCTTGGAGTTGAAGAAGTACCTGAGAGGACCACCATTTCTTTCTTGACCAATGTTGGGAGAAAAGTTGCATATGTATCTGGCAGTATCTGAGTCCGCGGTTAGCTCTGCTTTGATTAGGGAGGAAAATGGAGTTTAAAAGCCAGTTTATTACACCAGCAAAGCAATCTGAGGAGCATAAGTAAGATATCCCAAACTGGATAAATTAACGCTGGCTTTAATTGAAGTCAGTAGACGAATGAAGTCATACTTTCAAGACCACACTATAGTGATCTACACTGATATGCCATTAAGCCAGGCTTTACACAAGCCAGAGAAATATGGAAGACTGATTTTATACGTCGATGGGTCATCTTGCGCAACCAGATGTGGAGATGGAATCATTCTTAATACTCCAAATAAGCTAGACATAGAGTACACTCTACGTTTCTAATTTCAAGTCTCCAATAATGAAGAAGAGGATGAAGCTGTGATTGTTGGTCTAAATCTAGCTAAATCATTGAACACCACGCAAGTTATGGTGTACAGTGATTCGCAGTTAGTTATAAATCAAGTGTTAAGTTTTTATGCAATGAAAGGAGAACTGATGACCAAATATTTGGTGAAAACTTTGGAAGTAACTGCCACCTTTCTAGCAGTTCAGATGGTCAGAATTCCAAGATCGAAGAATGCCAAGCAGATGCACTTGCTCGGTTAGCTTCAGGAACGAAAACGGAAATACGAAGAACTATTCCTATTGAGCTACTTGCTAATAGGAGCCTTAATGAAGATCTGATGGTCAACTTTATTGCAGTTGATATGGGGCCATCATGGATGGACCCCATAAAAGCGTATATTGAAAATGGTATTCTTCCAGATGATATACTTAAAGCTAAAAGGCTGAAATATAAAGCTGCAAGATATGTGCTAGATAGTGGTGTGTTATACAGAAGAGGATTAACTCCTGGTTTACAACAATGTGTACATCCAGCTAAGGTAAATGGTTTAATTGAAGAAGTCTATGAAGTATCCTGTGGGGCCCATGTATTAGGAAGAACGTTGCTATAAAGAATACATACGCAAGGGTACTACTGTCCAACCATGCGAGAAGATTATGCTAATTTTGCTAAAAAATGTGACAAATGTCATAAGTTTTCCAGTATACGCAAGGCTCTATAAGACCTCTTAACACCACTCACTTCACCCTGGCCTTTTGCCATGTGGGGAATTGACTTGGTCGGGCCCCTGCCAATCACCCGAGGAAGGTTCATGTACCTAGTTGTAGCTGTTATTTATTTTAAAAAATGGGTGGAAGATAAACCATTGGTTGATATGTATTATGAAAAGGTTTATCAGTTCATCTGGAAAAATATTATATGCAGGTATGGCTTACCTTATGCCTTTATAACTGATTATGGTACACAGTTTAATAATGAAGAATTCGTTGCTCACTGCACCCAATCCAATGTAAAAAAATCTACTCTGCTCCTGGCCATCCTCAAAGCAATGGCAAAACAGAGGTAACTAATAGAACTTTGCTGAATTGGCTGAAGAAAACGTTAAAAGATGCAAAAGAAAATTGGATTAATGAACTGCATTCGGTCATGTGGGCTTACCGAACAACTTCCTGAACAGCTACAGGAGAAACTCCATATCTATTGGCATTTATTACTGAAGCCGTCATCCCTATTGAGATAGGTTCACCTATGCATAGAGTTCTTAACTTTAATACCCCAATTAGCGATTTGATGAGAAGGTTGGATTTAGACATGGTGAAAGAAGTCCGTGAAGATGCAACTTTAAGGAATGCCGCCTATAAATAAAGGACTACACCTTTCTACAATAAGAGGGTCATGCCGAGTAACTTAAAGGAGGGAGATTATGTTTTGAATAAGGTTATTGAGAAGAATAATAAGCTGGAAGACAATTAGCACGGACCTTATCGTGTTACTGCAGTTATCCGACCAGGCACATATAGGATTGAGATTTTGGAAGGGAAAGAGTTCAAGAACCCATGGAATACTGAGCACTTGAAGAAGTACTATCAGTAAACGTAGTTGTGTTGTACTCAGTTCCTTTGAGTATTAATGAGAATATAACTTTCTAGGAAATGGTTATTTTGTTGTTTTCTTTTTTCGGAGTAGTAATGCTATGCACTTGTAACATTATGATAGAAATTATAATTATGAAGACACTAACAAAGTTGGTCAGCATTAATAAAACCACCAACAAAGTTGGTCGGCATAAAAAAAATCACCAACAAAGTTGGTCGACATCAATGAAGGCCACCAACAAAGTTGGTCGGCATAAATAAAACCACCGAAAAAGTTGGTCGGCATAAATAAAAATCACCAACAAAGTTGGTCGGCATCAATAAAGCCACCAACAAAGTTGGTCGGCATCAACAAAAATCACCAACAAAGTTGGTCGACATCAATAAAGGCCACCAACAAAGTTGGTCGGCATCAATAAAACCACCAACAAAGTTGGTTGGTATCAAACTTATAAAACCATGCAAGGCAAAATCGTAAATCCCAAATGCTTAGTTAATGAAGACCTAGATGACAAATGTTCATCTAAATTGGGCTAAAAGATGGAGAAATGTTCCACATACACCTGGGAACCAAGGCAACTAGTGCAATTACTATAAAATTCAAGTACATTAGTAGAACCATGGTGAAACATCGGTAATTGGTATAAAACTTAGGATAATCCTCAAAATATCAATTGAACTGGTGAAAAAATAAATATTAACCAAAACAGTTGATCCATTCATAGTCAAAGACTAGAGAAACATTCACAAACACTCAAAGATTAACTAAAAGTTAATCCATTCATAAAATAATCCTTTCATTAAATTTAAGTGATTACATATTGCTGCTCAAATATGGAGAAACAAAATATAAAAATATATTTTGTAGGACGCTTTCCTTGAGCTTTAGAAACATGATCCATGTCAGCTGGAGGATCATCCAAAGTAAAAGGAAAGTTGATGAAGTTAAGATTACGAAGCATCCTGGTATTTTTGCTACTAGGACGATCAAGAAAATTAGGAGGACGAATGATTTCAAGCTCATCATGCAGTTCATAATCCCTCAAGTACTTGGAAATCAAACATTGGGGAACACGATGAACATGTACCCAATTGACATCCAACTTAAATGGAGGATTGTCAAGCTGCAACAAGTCTAGATCATACCAATACCGTATAGTATCATTCCCATCCACCTTCAACAAAGTTAAAGCATTAAATCATCCCCATTTGTAGGACTCATTTTTGGTCTATTTGAGTCTATTATGATAATGTCCCAAAGCTTCATTATAACCACCCATCCAAAATTCTCTAGGCTTCTTATGGAATTGGAAAGTTAATCTATTAACTTGCGATGGAAATTTCTTCAATACCCCATCCTTAGCCTCCAATTGAGAAGAATTAGTAGATAATTGCTCAGATAAAGACTGTAGGTTTTGAGACATTTCAGTAATAACTTGGTCCTTTGATTTTAACTGTACAGCTTGGTTGCCAAGGGCATGTTGGGTCCTAAGTTCCTCTATAGTTCCTCGACCAACCCTATTTCTAAATCGGGAAGAAGAAGTAGACTTATTGTTTTTCAAGGCCTCCAATTCATCTATCAATGTAGCATTCTCAACTTCTAAAAATGAATGACCTTCATCGATAGTAGCAATAATAGCTCCAAAGGAAGACTTCAGAAGATTCAATTCATTCCTTAAATTACTATTCTACTCGTCCAGGAGTTTGGAAATGGTCCTAGTTTCTTCGATTTCAAGCTTGAGTAAAACTTTTTTCTTATTATAAACAGAGACAAATTTATCAAAACCCCGATCTACACTTAAACTTTGATACTTCTGCTCATAGATTTGATGCATCAGTGTAGTGGATTTCTTATATTGTTCTTGAAGTTCTTCTATCATTTCATAATAGGAAACATTATTTTTTATTGCCTGATCAAGTAAGTACTTCAAATATTTGTAGGATTCTCATACTTTCTTTGAATCATCATCACGGAGCAACTGAGTAACTTCTTCATCGGATAAGTTCATGTGGCTAGCTTTAAAAAAAGCATTGCATTTCCTCAGTAGCTCAGTATTATGGGAAGATAGTTGTTCCATCTTCTCAATAAACTAGGAAGAGGAAATAATCACCAATCAACATAAATAATGGAGAACAAGTATAATCAATAAAAGATAGAAAGCAACAATAAGAAGTTCTTTCATTGATAACAAAAAGTTCACATATAATCAAAATATAGGAAAAAAAATAAAAGTAAAAGAGAAAAATGTCGAACAACATTACACCTTCTCCCTATCACTCTCAACCTTTTTTCTTTTCTCAGAAGAAGGGGAAGTAGGATGAAGTTGCTCAGTTTTCTCAGCTGGAGGAATATAATACTCATGGACTTCAGGTTGTTTAGCAGCAGATTCAACCATAACTGAAGACTTATCAGAAGGAGGTTCATCTTCAACATCTTCCTCAATGACTGAAGGAGGACCATAAATATACCTCTGAAAATTTTTAATGTCTCCATTTGTGTTCAACTATTGAAGGGAAGCAACCCAACCATCTCTGAAACATTTTTTCTTCGCATAATCAATTTGAGCAGAAGCAGTAGAAATAGCTGTGTTCCAACCCTTATCCCAACCAGCGCTGAAGGAAGTCTTCACAGCAGCCCTTCTTTTAGCTCTGACAGAGGACAGAAGCTCTTCAGCAGCCTTTGCCATGCGCTCAGCTTCTTCTTCCTTGCACTTAGCTTCATCTTTTTGGTGCTTATCTTCATCTTTATCACGCATAACTTCATCCATATGGAGCTTAGTCTCCTTAGCCATGCGCTCAGTTTCACATGCATTTATATCAGAGGTTTGAAGGGACGTTTCAGTTGTCTTTAATTTATCTTCCTAAGCATTTCTCTCAGCCTCCAAGGCTTGCTGAGACTCAAGCAGAGACTTATTTAAACCTGCAAAAGCTTCGTCCACCTCATTCTAAGAAGAAGATGCCTTGATTGCATCATCCTTCTCCAGCATGTTATTGAAGTTTACCAAGAATTACAAAAAATAAAAATTAAAGTGAGTATGAAGAATGTAAATAACAACTAAACCAAGATAATGGAAATTACTTACTAATGCAAGGTTCTGAGTAGCCAATTCAGAGACCTTCGTTCTGGGGAACCTGGCATCCACCCCCTATGGTCTGGAAGAGTACCAGACTTGATTAAATTCCTAGCCAAACTAGGAGTAATAGTTATTAGGAGAACATCATCAGATGAGGGGAAATCAACCAAGTACAGTTGGTTGGTTACTTGATTGACATGCTTCTCTACAAGCCCTCTCCCAAGACTCCTCAAAGGAACTTGAACCTATTTGGGAGCTACACCCTTAAGTACTATGTCTTTGGGAGCTGGATCTTTGAGGAGTGGAGTCTTAGAGGCTGGGGGCTTCATAATATCCCCTATTTTATTCTTAGCTCCTTTAGCAGATGATTGGGATCTAGAAGCAACACCACTACAGAGATCAGGAAACTTCCTTTTCTTCATAACTTTAGACAGAGGAGTGTCAGAATCAACATCAAACTCTTGATCAAGATCAATTATCGGAGCAGGAGATGCACTAGGTCTGGTAATAAAAGAGGAAATGGTATTCTTGTACTGAAGCAGACCTCACGTGCTCCTCAGCAACTACTTTGTGAAATCCCTAGATAAACTTCAACCCTTTTAAATTTACCTCTCTCTCTTTGGGGAACTTTCTTTTTTGATCAACTGTAAAATAATTTATAAAAACAACAGTAAGTATGACATTTATCAAATATAAACAGGGAAAATTTACTAAAACATAAAGCAACCTATTCCATTACAAAAGAGTGGACATCTAGGTCCTTGGTATTTGGCACCTCCAACTAAAAGGGCATGTTGCCAATTTTTCACAACGACCCCATGATCAAAATAATCCCTATTAGAATCAGGAAGATTGACAACCAAAGCTTTACTAACAACCCTAGTTTTCAAATAAAAAGTGGTATCACTCGTTACCCACTTATAACGAAACATAATTTATGAAATCCCTAGATAGGTTCCATAAATTTAATTTAACTTATAAACTCCATTAACAAATATTCGTGTGTTAGGAGACAGTCTTGCAAGTATAATGTCAAAATATTGACAAAACACCGAACACAAGGGATTGGGAGGAAATGTGAAGCCATATTCAGCAACAAATATAGAGGGAAACCAATGACCCTCAGCGAGAGAAAAAATCAGAAGAAAAAGTGGAATGTTCTAATACAACCCAAGATGGAATGTTAAAATCAGTTATGAACTTATAAAGTGACTCGATAGAGTAAACCATAATGAAGAAAACAACGAAGAAGAGAAGAAAGATTCTTACAAAGATTTAAGGATTCAGCAAGAACTGAAGACAGAAAAGAAAACGATCTCACGAAAGCAAAGAACACAGCAGCAGAATCAGAAGTAAGAAGTAAAAAATGATTGAAGTTTTTACTACCCCTTTTATAAGACGCATCGAAAACTGGGCCAAGTAATGATTAAAGCGAACGACGGTTGGATTTACGACGTCTAACAGACGAAAAGAAAAAGATACCCCAAAAGTGATTGCTAAAATTTGAAATATTTACAAAATTGCCATTCGCGCTCAAAAACTGTCAAATGAATAAATATCACAAGTCTGGAAGGTCTGCAGCCAACCAAACAACCCAAGCCACTGCGCAAGCATAATATTCCACACTTTCGCATTAGCTAAAAGTATGAAATATTAGGGGCTTCTATTGATAGAAAAATTTACCATCCTACATGGACCAATAACAAGCCAGCATCCTATGTGGCACAAAGTCCAAGTCAGCATGATAGAAAAGCCCGACCAACAAGAAAGCCCAACCAACATAGTTACTAATGCGAGGGAAACCGAATGTTCGTGTAGGGACACTATCGTTGATTTCGGCTCCTGCTCTACATGCAAAAACCTATGATACTACTACACTTGACAAGCAAGCACAGCGATAAGTCAGGTATCGTAAGAAATCCACATGGAGTGATTGAATTTTAGATTTTAATTGCTTTAAAATTTCAAGAATAAAAGTGTAAAAGGTGATGGGTTGAAATGATGAAAAAGGAAAAATTAAGAAGTTAAGTCTAAACTAGAATTAATAAAACGAGAGTCGGAATCGCGTCCCCACCATGGGCTAATCAACTAATAATTAGAATTTCGTTTCGAAAACATTTAATCAAGCATTTTCAATTAAGCATAAACATCACGCATAAAGGAATTTAACCCAAAGTTGCGAGATTAAACATTTAATCAAAAATGGTCACATGCAGATTCAATTTGGATTATCGCTATAAACACTAACGTTGCGTGACAAAGAAAGTTAAATGCATAATAATCTGACTTTAATACACGAGGTTTCAATTAAATGCAATTTTACACAAAACCTAACTTTTGGAGCTCAATGCCCATTAATGGCGGAAACGCAATCCCAACCCGTTATCTACGGACAATACATGAATTAAACTACTTTAACCAACAACAAAACTATGAAAGAAATAGACAACAAGAAATAAATTATTAACTAGGCATGGAAATGTAAATAAACAAATGAAATTAAGCTAGAACAATAAAATACAACTATATTAATGGTAGGGGTGATGAATAGTGCACTTATAATCCACAAATGAGGCAAACCCAAATGAGAGAGAAAATGAGCTCTCAAAACCCTAACCCTAACCTAAAAATTAAAGATATCCTCTCCCAAATGAGAGAAATGAGTTATATACAAAATATCCCATGGCAAACTTGTAATTAAATGGAAGAAAAACAAAAATATGCCCGGCCGAATCGATTCGGAAATGGACTGAATCGATTCGCACCCTACAGGTTTGCATTCTGCAGCTTTGTCCTGTTCTACGGAAAATGGCGCCATTTCTTCGTTATAGCTCAGAATTAGGCACGGTCGGAGGCTCCGAGAAGATAACTCAGAGGGATACAATATCCCAGAAGACATTAGGCTAAAAAACCCAAATATGAAATGATAAAAATTCCCTTGAATGCGACATTGAGTGTACTTTTTAAGTCAAAACCATCCTAAGAATGCCATAATTCCCTCATTATACATTGGAATCATGCACCATTTGTGGACACGCGAAGAGAAATCAAAGGACTTCAACTTATGTGAAGATCTCGGGATTCAAACCCGAATGATGAAATTACAAAAATGCCCCCGAAGCTCCAAAAGTCGACGAAACTTTTTCGGAAAGCGCTTGAACTTCATGCTAAGCATCCAAATACCTACAAAAGCTCAATTAACCCCTGCAAAACATATTAACATTGAAATCCAAGGTTGTCTGGTTAACAAGCATAAATATAGGGATTAAAATACCCAAGGGGGCTAATAAGGCATAGGTTAACGGGTGAAATACGCAATATTTGCATCGTATCACACCCCCTAACTTACACATTGCTAGTCCCTAGCAATGAAATAGGAAACAACAAGAACTACAAGCACACCAAAAGAAGGATATAAGTACAAAATGGGATGAAAAAGTAATAAAAAGATAAGGCCACTTTCGCGGGCGAACGATTGCATTTAGCATATGCAATAAGCCGTTAAACCCCTAGGTTACCCTAGTGGACGAGTGTCGTCTCGTGAGGGTTTTTAGGGATGAAACCCGCAAACATCATATAGTTTCCTCAAAATATGCCCAACCCAACATGCGACAAACTTAATAACAACAAAAAAGATTTCAAACGCGTTATTAGCATATTGAATGAATTCAAGCTAAAATCCGTTGTTATTAACAGGTTGAATGCACCTCATAGAATTGAAACTTTAAAAGTGTGTGTGTGTGGGTGGGTGGGGGGGAATGAAAAATATGATTTGGTACAAACTTAAATAAACTGGATAAACATAAAGCAAGCACATATGCAATCCTCACGGGCATTACGCTCATCAAATGAATTCACTCGAAAAGGGAGGTAACACACGGAACATGCGGGCATAAAAAGTAAATATAAATGTAAACTAGGCCGCACACATGTCACAAATGAAGAACACTATATAGGAAATGAAAAACTTATAATCTCAATGAAAGATACCGCTCATTAAAGGGGGCGAAATGCATTTTCACAGATTATCAAAACTATTATGACTTTTAAATTAAATTCACCCTAAGATCACATAGGACTTGATAGGGTTATAATGTAGGCTAGGCTAGGGTAAGAAATGAAAGGAATGTATATACGGATTCAAAGTGTTCAGAATGAAAACTCGGGATAATGAAAAAATGCGGGCAATAGAAAAATTGGAAAATAAGTTTCAAAACGTCATTACATATATCATCGGGGAGAGTAATCAAAGCTTATTGAACTATACACAATATACAACTTTCTCTTTTCTTTCTTTTCTTCTTTTTATCATTTTTTTTTGTTTTTTGCTTTCTCTTTTTCTTCACTTTTTTTACATCTCTTTTCTTTTCTTTACTTTTCAAACTCTCATATGCCTAAATTGCAACCGACATCATAAAAACAACATTCAATCCCAAGTAACATTCCAAACAAAGGTATGGAAGGTGTATGTATGGCTTATAACTCCAATTGGGAGTTGGTTATGGGAATTTGGGTTATGAAATGAAAGGCTATATTTATGCTCAAAGGGGTTAACAAGGGTAAACATATAAGGTGAAGCCAAGTCTAATATGGGTGATATAACAAAGATGGCCTGTGATTATTTCATAAACTTTACGCAATTCTCGAGTAAAAATAATGTATGAAAATCATGTTCAAGTAACACATTTCAAGTATGAACTCAATTAATGAACGGTCAAATGAAAGAATAGTGAGATTACCAACGAATTCAACGTTTTCAATGAGAAAAGAATAGTGTATAACACTCACAAAGGACGAAAGGTACAAAGCTTACTCGGTGTAAGTATATACAATGCAACAAAATATTCCCAAGTTATAAAAATCTTAACCTAAATCAATATGACAAGGAAAGTGCATATGCTCATGGGATAAAGTTTAATTCATGAAGTTATTCACAATATCAATGATTTGAGGACAAAAGTCTAATAACTTCTAAAATCGAGAACATGCATCATTGAGTTGCTAATCGGATCGGGAAATTATTAAAATTTATCATCGAAAACTAGGGAAAATGCCCAACAAAGGAGAAAGAAAATATTTTTGAATTTTTTTAATTTTTAACAAAAAGGCATACTAAGTAACTAAAAAGTAAGTAAATCAATGGACTACACATGACAGGGACAGAATATCCTACACCCCCTAACTTAAATGTTGCATTGTCCTCAATGCGCATTAAGAGCACAACACAAAGAGAGGAAAAGAATGATATTATCCAAAATTGGAGCGATCTCCATAAGCACGAGTCCAATGAAATCTACAAAATAAGTTAGTACCGAGCATAACAAAAATAAATAACAAAAAGTTAACTAATTACACTAGACTAAATAAAAATGGAAGAAAAAAAAAAGGAAAGAAAGAAAATTAAAAAACTAACTATTTACAACCTACTATTTAGGCTTCACACTAACTATACACTAGAAGTCTAAATAGTTGAGGGTCCACCTAAAAATGGATTTGACTTTGAAAGACCAACGGTGGACCCTCCAAAGAGAACATGCCTCCTAAAAAATAAGAATTCCGTTTGAACAACGGAAGGCATGTGGGTGGTGAAAAAAGTGAACCATCGCCCATTTCAAATTTTGGGCGGACGATGGGGGATTTGGATACTACGGGGGACAAGACTACATTAGTCTCAGAAAAATCAAAATCACATCCCCAATATTCTTCAATTGGAAGGGGAGGTGGGTCAAGTGTAAGTGAAAAGCCCATGAGATAAAGCATCTCAAAATAACATACTCGTTCAAGAATCGGGTTATAGTCCTCAAGACTTTCAACCGATTCTTGTGATAAATTTAATTGTTCAGGAATAGTAGGGAGTAAGGGAAAAGAAGGACTAACAACCTCAATACAATCGAAATAAGTAATAAGAGGTTAAAAATTGAAAGTGCTAAAGCTTGGATCACTCTCAATTATTTCTTTAACAAAAAGGGGTGGAGGTGAAACGTAATTTTCAACCTCGACCTGATTTTGTAAACAAATAATCTCATCGAGCATGGCATCATTTTCCAAAAACCAAGATTGAGAACTTTCGGATTGGTCATTCATTTCCTTAATCATTAACTCATAATCAAATGAACAAGAAGACATTTCATCTTCTTGTGCGAGTTGCTCATAGCTAATGGATTCCCCGCATTCCAAATTACCCTCACAAGGCGATGAGGGATCACTCACATACTCTTGAATTTCACGCTCAATGCGCTCATCTTCAAGAATTTGTAGGCATTCTCTCATTGTTTTAGAAGTATAACTTGGAAAATAATTCTCATAACAATTAAGATTATCTAAAGCGTAATAGAGAGACATTTCCAAATAAGCTATTCAACAAAAGTGACAAGCACCGAGATTTAAATTTCTTGAAACAATCTAGCACAAGTCAAAAGGAAAGGTGAAAATAAAGAATACAAATATGAATGAAAGAAATACTACGAAATAATAAAACAATTACAATCTAAAACACACTCCCCGACAACGGCGCCATTTTGATGAGAGGGAAACCGAGTGTTCGTGTAGGGACACTATCGTTGATTTCGGCTCACGCTCTACATGCAAAAACCTAAGTTACTCCTACACTTGACAAGCAAGCACAACGGTAAGTCGGGTTATCGCATAAAAGTGTAAAAGGTGATGGGTTGAAATGGTGAAAAAGAAAAAATTAAGAAGTTATGTCTAAAAACTAGAATTAATAAAACGAGAGTCGGATCGTGTCCCCACCATGGGCTAAACAACTAATAATTAGAATTTCGTTTTGAAAATATTTAATCGAGAATTTTCAATTAAGTATAAACATCACACAATAAGGAATTTAACCCAAAGTTGCGAGATTAAACATTTAATCAAAAATGGTCACACGAGGATTAAATTCGGATTATCGCTATAAACACTAACGTTGCGTGACAAAGAAGGTTAAATGCATAATAATTCGAATTTAATACGCGAGGTTTCAATTAAATGAAATTTTACACAAAACCTAACTTTTGGAGCTCAATGCCCATTAATGGCGGAAACGCAATCCCAACCCGTTATCTATAGACAATACATGAATTAAACTACTTTAACCAACAACTAAACTGTGAAAGCAATAAACATCAATAAATAAATGATTAACTAGGCATGGAAATGTAAATATGCAAATGAAATTAAGCTAGAACAATAAAATACAACTATATTAATGGTAGGGTGATGAATAGTGCACTTACAATCCACAAATGAGGAAAACCCAAATGAGAGAGAAAATGAGCTCTCAAAATGCTAACCCTAACCGAAAAATGAAAGATATCCTCTCCCAAATGAGAGAAATGAGTTATATACAAAATATCCCATGGAAAACTTGTAATTAAAGGGAAGAAAAACAAAAATCTGCAGGGCCGAATCGATTCAAAATTGGACCGAATCGATTCGTACCCTACAGGTTTGCAATCTGCAGCTTTGTCCTGTTTTACGAAAAATGCCGCCATTTCTTCGTTATAGCTTGGAATTAGGCATGGTCAGAGTCTACGCGAAGATAACTCAGAGGGATACAACATCCAAGAAGCCATTAATCAAAAAACCAAAATATGAAATGACTAAAATGCCCTTGAATGTGACATTGAGTGTACTTTTTAAGTCAAAACCATCCTAAAAATGCCATAACTCCCTCATTATACATCGGAATCATGCACCGTTGGCGGCCACGCGAAGAGAAATCAAAGAGATTCAACTTCCGTGAAGAGATCAAGATTCTAACCCGAATGCTGAAATTACAAAAATGCCCCCAAAGCTGCAAAAGTCGACGAAACTTTTTCGAAAAGCGTCTGAACTTCATACTAAGCATCCAAATACCTACAAAAGCTCAATTAACCCCTACAAAACATGTTAACATAGAAATCCAAGGTTGTCTGGTTAATGAGCATAAATATAGGGATTAAGATACCCAAGAGGGCTAATAAGGCGTAGGTTAACGGGTGAAATACGCAATATTTGCATCGTATCAGTTACCCGACCAACAACCAAAAATTCCTATTGTACAGCCAACCAAGCACTAGCAGTCTTACAGCCTGTGTTGCCTGTGAAGAGACAACGTTCATGTAATTAATTCTCATTTTGTATTGATGTAAATGCCTAACAAATAAAGGCATTCCATAATTTTAGATGACAACGATCAAGACCCCCCTTGGGCTATAAATACATTGTATCACCCTCATTGCAACGGATCGAAAAAGAACGCAAGACAGTAAATACATAACAGTGGACGTAGGCTATTCTATTGAGTTGAACAACTTTAAAAAGTTTTCTTGTGTCTTATTTGTTTTACTCATTTTATATGTGATCAATTAATTAGTCTTAGTCTAGTTTTTTGCATCAACAACAAGTTTTACGCTAATAATGAATCTCTCGTGAACCAGCTTGCATATTTTCAAGTATTTCAGTCACCAACAAATATCACTGATCCGAATTGAATTTGTGATTTTGAATTTTATATATGGACAATTTGATCAACCTCCAGAGCCGTAAAAAACTTCTTGGAATAATTACACGGTTAATAAGGACATAACCAACATTGGATATTTTAAACACGTTCCTAGTGCTGGAGCTCAGCTGAAATTTCAATAACATCTCATGTACAACAATCATATATAAAAGTGATAAAACTATATAATAGATGATAAAGAAATAATGAAAGTTACTACAACTCCATACCAAAAGTAAAATGAAAAAAATGATAAAATATATAATATAAAATAGAGGCATAAGAAAAATAATTACAACTCCATTCCAAAAGTAAAGTGGAATAAAAAATGATTGCTGAAATATTTCTCAACACTGCCCAATTTGTTTCACTACAAATTGATTAAATAACAATATAGAAACATATTGGAGTAATATTTGTTCTTCAATGTGCCACCTATCTCTATTGTTTGGCTTGTAATTGCGCTTCCCGAAGGATTTCACTCATATTCAGGTTTAGACAGGGGGGAGCTTGAGTATGGGGCATTGATTAATGGTTTGATGTTTGATGCATCATGGTTGAAAATTTACGTATGACGGAGAGATAAATGGTAATTTGCAACAATTGGGTGGGGGCTGTGAGGTGTGAGATATATATATTATAAAAAATAATATGAACCATCAAGAAGTGAAGTTGAATATAATTTTTATGGGAAGATCAATATATATATATATATATATATATATATATATATATATATATATATATATATATATACAGAGAGAGAGAGAGAGAGAGAGAGAGAGAGAGAGAGAGAGAGAGAATTCTTCAAATTTCTCGAGTTAAAAAGTGAGCGGTAATAAAGTTATCTCAACTTTTAGCTATTACAGAGGGGACAAAATAATGCACTCAGTGGGAGAGAGAGTGACCCTAAGGCCATCCACAGACAACGATGTAAATGTGTACATTTTCATTATTTATTTTCACAATTGTTAACAAACATTGCATTTTTCCCTATTTAAATGTGTGGAGACCGTGTAAATTTACATTACGGTTAGACATTGTGTAAATGGAACCCGTACCGCGTGAGCGGTATACTTTCACTAATACAAAGGCATTGGGTGGTAAAATATTACTCGTCCATATTTTTTATTAATAAAAAAATCTGAAAAAATGATCTCAACCTGCTGGGAGGGAAACTGTTACCCGCTCTATGTAGACCTCATTGCCCATAACAATTCTGGACGTTAAATTATTACTTGCCCAACCTATATTTATAATGTCCCATTATAGTTTGACCCTTGCAAATGGAGGTGTAAGTGTATATATATCCAACTTTTTCCATTGTCCCATCATGGATGGTCTAAGAGAGGATCTTAACTATAGTTATATAATAAATATACATCATAACGCATGTCACATGACTCTACTCAATTAATTACATATTACACTATTTTAATGGATGCCACATGTAATTAAAGACTCTTTTATCATGTAACTCTTTCATCTCTTAATCATGTAGTAATCCATACGTAAAACTTGTATTGAATTATTAAACAACAACAAATGTATGGTTGACACATTTAAACTAAGAAATAAAGGATTTAAAACCTTTTGTAACGTAGAATTAATATGAGAGTATATGGTTACGTGAGGTTGATTATAAAAAGAGTAATATTAGAGAGATTCATTTTGTAGAGTCTTTTTCAATTTTAGTAATATGTCAAGCACTTGTTGGGTGATGTTTATAATGACTCCTATGTGAAGTATAACATCACCCAATGTAAGATTGACACATCACTTGATTTGAAAAAAGGGTACGTGAAATTGGCCTCCCTACTATTACTTTTATAAAAATTAACTGAATAAATAAGATACAATTAATATAATGAACAAATAAAGAAACAACACACTATTAAAATATATGTTTCAATTTTGTTATCCACTACTTCTATCAATATTTTGTGACTGATTTCTCAGTCTAATTAATGGTTATGTTTGGTTTAAATGTTTCAAAATAATATGTCTGATTTATTTATATTTTTGGAAGGTTGTTTCCGACTCTAAGGAGAATGAAAATGCAAAAATCACTTAAGATAATATAAATGCTAAATAATATGACTATGTCAAAGTTGTATATTACAGTAATATATAATACATATTTTTAAGGTTAATTATAAATTTAACTCTAATGTTTAGGGTCATTTTGAATTTTGGAACCATTTCTTAAATTTTAGCAATGTTAACTTTAATCATTCTATATGGTTCGATTTCAATCCTTTGCTAACATTCAATTGTTATCCGTCACCAAATCCAATGCCACATGCTACCTCAATCACCGTTTTATGAAGAAATAAATCTTGGGGGAATATTGTGGCCATCGTGGGAGAATTTTCGAGGGGAAGGGGGCTGAAGGATCCTCGAAAGATTTCTATCTCACGCCCTTTTTTGAGGCGCTTTGGTCGTCGTTGGTGTGGGTAAATGTAAAGAGATGGAGTATCAAGCCTATTTGGCACAAAACGGGCAAAAGATCATGTTTCCACTTTGAGAGAGCGACATCAAGGATAAACTGATGCATATGAAACCAATAGATCGAAGGTTCAGGGACTAAGTTACGAAATGGGAAGGTGTTAGGCACCCATCCCTCCCTTTCGGTCTCTCATGGGCTAGTTTTATCGTTTCCCCTTATTTATCCATGAAGTGTGTGCCTGTGTATATATAATGGAGATTGGAATCGTTCAACTCAAACCATGGGAAAGGTACAGTGAGGTCATCCATAGGAATGTTTCCAAAATAATATATACAGAAAATACGATTTGTCGTTTATCACAACATTAATCATTATTATGAAACGATAATACGTGTTGGATGAAACACAACAAGCATACTATGTAATATAAGCATATGATAAACATGGAAATGGGAGATTTTAGTAAAATTGGGGAATTTGTGAAATTGAGAAAATAAGAAAATTAAAAATTGCAAAGTTGGAAAATTGGAAAATCAGACTCGAGTTTCGGGTTTTAATCCGAAACGCCTACGTAGCCAATAAAGGAATCAAAGTCCATGTAGTTCAAATGCATCATGGGGGTGGGGTTTATCCCATAAATCTGGACCGAATTTTATTATAGACGTGTGTGTGTAGAAAATGTGTCTTTGGTTTTTTGAAAAAGTGTGACAGATAATTCCGTTCGGAATTCATGGGTGTAACCCTCTTTTTTTATTTTGGGTTTTTATAGAAAATAAAATATGTTCAATATTCTAATAAAAATGTAGATATTAATGTGTATGAACTGAAGTAGGAACTAGATTATGAATTTAATGAAATTTACGCAAAAACAAGGAATTTAAAGAGAGAGGGAAGAAATTGGACCTTCTTTGAAGCTTGATATTTGATCTTGGACGAACTCCCTTGAATATGAGATGAATGTTGGATGAGAGAGAATATGATTTTTCCAAATTAGGTATGAAAAGGATGGGAATGTAAGCTTGAATGGAACTTCACATGGGGAACTTTGTTGATTTCGTGAGAATATTACTGAGATCACGGATGCTGATGGGTATCTGGTCTTGGTGTCTTGGTAGTGAGGTCATGACCTATTTTTATAGGGTCAAGAGGTTTCCAATCGTCACTTACCTTGTCCTGCCTATCGGCAGGTGACCTTAGACACATTACCGATAAGCAGGGATCATGACCTAGCAATTGGCAATCTCGTTCAAATTTTTCTAGAAAAATGGTTATAGAACGTAATCCGTTGATCCTAATCGCTCATGTGGAATACCGTTAGAAATTTAATTTATAGACCTTACAGAGTCCTTTGGGCCACTCCCAGGTCCGAGATTTGACTTTGGTAAAATATTGCTCGAAAGAGCACGTCGGTCCTTTAGACGGGAGATCGCCGGACGAAAACGGATCGTTCGTCCGCATGGTAAGTCAGAATCACGCATGGGATGGACCGTTGGAAAGGTTAGGAGATGTACTTCGACATTATAAAGAGTTTTTCTTGGTTCGGAAGGTTGACCTTGGTTAACCAAGGCTCGAAAGCAACCAGTGACCTGTCGAAGTAAAACAGATAGTTCATCCGTATCACAGGTCAGAATTACACACGGGGTGGATCGTTAGAAAGGGTATCTAGTGACCTTCATAGATTCATTCAGTCTCATTTGAGCTGAAGAGTTAACCTTTGTCAAATGGTGTCCGGGAGCTCCCGGTGGCCTTCGAATCGATTTTCAGGGAGGAAACTGATCATTCATTCAAATGGTTATGCTGTTTTACGCATGGGGTGGACCGTTGGAAAGGGACTTCAGTTCCCTTTGAAGATTCAAAGAGATTTGGCTCTGACAGTGAGGTTAATTGGGTGAAAATCAGGGCTCGAGAGCACTTGGTGGCCTCTAGATCGGTACTCGAAGTGAGACCTAGGGTTTGTAGTGAAATGGAGAGATTCTAGGGACCTAAGGAGAGACTTAGGGGGCCCTAGAATGTGGTGTCTATAAAAATCCTCGACGGGTGAGCTTGGAACAAGTGAAAACCGTCGAATAGACACCACATGATAGAGGTCGATTCTATGGACCTAAGGAACGAGGGTGAATGGTTCAAAGGATCGAGGTTGATTCTTAGGACCTAAGGTGATGCTGGGGATGGTCGATTATAAGGACCTAAGATGAGGTGATGATTGAGGTCAAAGGTAGGAAGTGACCAATGTGGCGACCAATTCTATGGATCGAAGCCAATTCTGTGGGCTTAAGATAGAAGCGACCAATTCTGCTAGTCGAAGCTAATTCCAAGGGCTTAAGTAGAAGAGACCAATTATGTGGTTCGAAGACAATTTTGTGGGTCAAATCCAATTATGAGGGCTTAAGTAGGGGTGACTAATTCTGCAGGTCAAAGTCAATTTTAAGGGCTTAAGTAGGGGTGATCAATTATGTGGGCTTAAGATAGAAGCGACCAATTACGTGGGTGAAAGATAATTCTGCGGTCTTATGTAGGAGTGACCAATTCTACGGGTTAAAGCGAATTATGCAGGTTTAAGTAGGCGTAACCAATTCTGCGGGCTTATGATAGAAGCGACCAATTCTGTGGGTGGAAGCCAATTCCGAGGGCTTAAGTAGAAGAGACCAATTTTGTGGTTCGAAAAAAATTCTGTGGGTCAAAGACAATTCTGAGGTCTTAAGTAGGGTTGACTAATTCTACGGGTCAAAGTCTATTTTGCGGGCTTAAGTAGGGGTGATCAATTATGTGGGCTTAAGATAGAAGCGACCAATTATGCACGTGAAAGCTAATTCTGCGATCTTATATAGGAGTGACCAATTCTACGGTTCAAAGCTAATTATGCGGGCTTAAGTAGGGGTAACTAATTCTACGGGATTATGATAGAAATGACCAATTCTGTGGGTGGAAGACAATTCTGTGGGCTTAATATAGAAGCGACCAATTCTACAAGTCGAAACCAATTCTGTGGGCTTAAGTAGAAGCGACCAATTTTGTGGGTCGAAGCCAATTCTACGGCCTTAAGTAAAAACGACCAATTCTGTGGGTTGAAGACAATTCTTCGGGATTAAGATAGGGGTGACCAACTCTGCGGGTCAAATCCAATTCTACCGGCTTATGTAAAAGCGACCAATTCTGCGGGCTTAAGTAAAAGCGACCAATTCTTCAGGTCAATGCCAATTTTGTGGGCTTAAGACTCTTGGGGAGATTTGTAGACTCCATTGGGGATATGTATCTTGTAGTTATGTTAGGGATTTGGGGAAGAGATAATGATCCGATGGTCGAACATTTCTCAACTGGGTAATTTTCATATTTTATGGTGTCCTTTGAAGACGTTGTGGGGAGACATGAAATTGATTTTGAGAATTCCACTAAGGGAGATAAGAGTTATGCTGGGGAAATGAGTGTGGTAAAAAATGTTTTTTTCTTGGTGGACAAGGTTATCAAATCCATTTGGGAATTTTGGGAATTTTTCGAGGATGTTTTGGGATTTTTCAGGATTTACGTACAAAATTTCAAAGGGGGTGCCAACCGGCGTAGATAGAGGGGTAACAAACGATAGTGGCATAGCCTTGTAGGGTACCTCGAGCTAGTGGAGGGACAGTGTCGATCGGTGGGTGGCAGGGCGATACCGATCGACATGCCCTTTAGCATCCTATAAAAAGGGGGCTGGTTCTCCTCATTTTCACACCTTTTTTACTTGCCTTCTTCTGAAATTACCTTCTACAAATCATTCTAACATTCTAAAGTAAAGAGATGGTTGAGTTCTCAATTAGCGCAACTAACATGGTGTG
The DNA here is from genome assembly GCA_949130495.1 of Sambucus nigra. Lineage (NCBI taxonomy): Eukaryota > Viridiplantae > Streptophyta > Magnoliopsida > Dipsacales > Adoxaceae > Sambucus > Sambucus nigra. The sequence continues at coordinate 37,031,136 of OX422217.1, forward strand.
GCTTAATGATGACGACTGGGAAGGCTTGGAATGGAGGGCTAGGGTCCCCCTTGCTTTGGGCAGCGAAAACTCTTTTGACTCATTTGAGCCACTGGTGGATGATCGGACTCTCTTGTGCAAGCCATCACATCATCACTCTTCCAAGGTGGTGAACCCTAGCGGCTATGTAAGTACTGATGTCTTTTGGTACTCTCTTCCCTTCTTTTCTTGACGATATTTCCTTATTTCTTTAACTTGACAAATGTTTCTCTTTTGTTTTTCTCTTTTGACAATATGATGTTTCCATGTCGACCATGGGTGCCCGAGGGACGATGGGACTTAAGGATGTTTGGGAGAACCTTCCATCTGTGGTGCATTGGATGGTGTCATCAGTCGATTTTGGCATGTTGGCATCTGCCCTGGATAAGACGCCCCGTTCTATGGTTATTCCTTATTCTCTGGGGGAGAGGTGGTGGGACACCACATATACCTTTCATTTTGGTTTTGGGGAGATGTTAGTGAGTCTTATAGATGTGAAATAGCTGTTGAGGCTGGATTGCAAGGGTACGCAGATTGAAGTGGACATGACACTAAGGGTGATGTCGAAGGCGATGACAACGGCATTGGGTGATGTGGAGAGGGTGGTTTATGGGGACTCTTTTTGTTTGTCTCTTTTGAGGGAGTTATTGCTGAGGAGGAGGATTGATGAGAGTAATAGAAGGTAGGTACATCAGATGGCTCGTCTGTTCATTTTGCTGGTGCATGGAGGTTTTTTGGTGGCGACGAGTGGCGACGTCTAATCGACAATCGAAGAAATCCCTCTTTCTGGAGACGGTGTGTCAGGTCTTAAATGGCCTGACGAATGAGCGAGTAAGTCCCCCTTTTTCCTTGAGACTATCTTTCCCTTGATGATCTTTTGTTGATATTGATCCTTTTTTTCTCTTGTTGGGGAATTTGTAGGTGACCTTTTATCCATTACGGAAGGGTATATAGAATATGGGGGTGATTGGGGGACATGCGTAAATGCGGCGTCTGTTGGCGCATGAGTTCGGCTATTCTTGGTACCTTGGGGAGAGAGTAGTTAGATAGATTATGGAGGATGAGTTTACGGTGCCACTGGTAAAACCCCCAATGTTCATGAGGCGGGTGCGGGAGATGTTGGATGACGTCCGAGTGGAGACAATGATGGGTGAGCCTCACTCGTCATATACCGACACGACGGTGATGTATGATTATATGGACTTTGTGTTGAGATGGTTGATACCACCTAGCATATATAACGTGATACCTCTTCCTCGTGGGGGCTCGAGTCGGTAGGTGGGTTCCTCCCACAGTGCAGACGGTGCGACGACATCAGCCGATGACATCTTCGGAGGCTCCCTTTGTACGACTATTCTCGCCTGGTTACAACATTCGATGGGAAGATGAAGGGTCGGTCCGTATGCTTCACCATCGTAATGCGATCAACCCTGAGGAGTTGGGCTTGACAGAGGAGGTCCTTCGACCTGCGGTATATTTTTTGCCTATTTGTCCTTTGATTTTCTTATTTCTTCCTTTACCTCAGATTGAGTGATTTGCTATTTTTTATTTTCTTTTGCAGCACATCCGAGTCTCCACCACTTGGCTGAGGAATATTAGGGATTGGATATCTTCGACGACTGACTACATTAAGTATGATGCTAAAGTTCCTAGTGCCGTCTACCTCGTCTGAGGAAGGGTCGGGCTCTAGGAGTGGTGGCAAATCATCTCGTCGCAGAGGGAAGAGGGCGCACCGCAGGGAGGGAAGCTCTTAAAGAGAGAGAAAAGAGAGAGAGAGAGAGAGAGAGAGAGAGAGAGAGAATTAGTGGGTGAAGAGAGATACAGAGAGAGAGAGAGAGAGAGAGAGAGAGAGAGAATTGGTGGGTGAAGAGAGAGAGAGAATCAGTGGGTGAAGAGAGAGAGAGAGAGAGAAAATGTGGGTGAGAGAGCGAGAGAAAGAAAATTGGGTTCGGCCTGAGTCCCATTGTATTCTTATTTTGTTTTTCCAGCAAAAACCAATGTAATACAACAAGAATATATGTAAATGAAGTGATTCTTTTTGCTTTTAGTGATTAATGTGAATTCTCTTTCTACTATTCTGTTGAGACCGTAAAAAGAATTAAAAAATATTTGAGAAGGATTTTATTTTAAAATAGGATAAGTAAAAAAATAAGGAAAATCAAAATTCCCTTAAGATAAAAATTATTTTTATTAGTTTTTTTGTCTTTGACAAAAGAGGAAAAATGGGATTTCCCCAAAATAGGGGGTTTCTGATCAGCTTGACCCCTGTCCTTCTTATTGGCATATTAGTCCATTCCAATCAACCCACGACTTTGATTGCACTTTCTTCAATTGCTTGGTACTTGGTGGGGTAAGTTTTTCTCTGATTTATGCAGGGTTTCTTGTCCTTTCTCGAGATTTTTCAAGTATAAATAGGAGTGTGGACGAATCTTTTCTTCACATCTCCACATCCTTTTTCCTTTTCATCCTTCTTTGCCCTTTTCCTTTTTCTTTTGTGATATGGCTCTCCCTGGTAGTGTTGAGTTTGCGAACTACCTTGAAACCTTGGAAGCAATGTGTTCCTACAATGTTAACTATGATGATTTCAATATGTGGTTAGTCTCTTTGAGGCGCAACCGGCACATAGTGTGGAAAATATTGATGGGAGCCATGGAATTCTAGTACCCCGAAGACCATGTCTTTCGGTTTGGGTTGGAAGAAATATGTCCTACCTATGAAGAGTTTTCTTCCATGTTAGGGATAAATCCCAGCGTTGTAGCGACTATGCCTGAGTTTTTTCAGTCCTCTAGGGAGCTGCTAGTGGGACTTCTCCACATTTCACCTTCGGTAGCCAGGTCGTTGGTCATAGGAGGAATGATTTATCTTCCTATAGAGCTGCATTATGTGCATTTACAGGATGTCGGTGATGTTGGTCATGCTGGGGCTGTCATTCTGGGTCTGGTTTCAAAATTATTGTTGGTAACTGGGGAAGTATTGGTGGATCCCCAACTTGCAGCTATTATTTCTTGGATGTCGTAGTGTCGCAATCCTATGGCAGTGATACTAGCGGAGACTTTGAATGGTTTGGATGCCCAGCGGGAAGGTTGTTTCGACTTTATGAAGGGTAGCCCTGCAATGCTGTTCATGTGAATGTCAGATAGGTTTCATATGGAGGTACCACCTGAGTATCCTTTATCGGCAGTGCCAAACTTCTTCTCACGCTATTTCATTAGCGTGGGCCTGGACATTGAGAGATGGGAGAACTAGTTCGAAGAGCATGGGTCTTGAGGCTTGTGGTAGTCAGTACTTTGGTAGGGGGAGCTGCTTCCCATTCTGGAACTCGAGGAGTACCAGTATGTTCGATTAGTAGGCCTCATACAGACCTCTTTCTACTTTTCGTGGTGGCTATTGCGCTAATTTGGTTGGGAATAAATTATGCCACCGTGGAGAATGAACTTCTTTCATGTGGGGAGCCTGATAGAGCGTATGTGCCTGCAACTTGGTTATATGTGAAAGAATCGTTGTCTGTCGACCCGTCCCTCCTAATCTATGGGTAGAGTCTGACTCGTCTCTGTGGACAACATGAAGTGGTTGTGGAAGAAGTTAGTGGCGAAGATGCTGGTTGTGGAGACTGGGAAAATGTCGTTTGCCATATCTGACATCATGGAGGAAGGCGTTGTGGTTTTCCCCAAGCTAGTTCAAGCTTATCGCTCTATGGAACATCTACGACACTCTATTCAGGCAGGGGAAGTTTGGGGACCCTAAGATGTGGGTGATGATGGGTCTAGCTCCTCTGACAGGTGCAGGTAGAATTTTGTGAAGATTTTGTAATATATGTGGTTATGTGTTTGGAAATAATTTGAGGGTTATAATGTGGGAATAATTGGAGGGTGATTTTTGGGAGTAATGGGGCTTGGTTCTATTATTATTATTTTTTTTTTTTAGGAAGGTAGGAATGGGTTGACAAGGGAAGTCGTTTGACTCCCTATGCTAATGTAATCATACCGAAATTTTGAATAATGAAATAAAGGAGTTTTTTATCATCTAGTTGTGCCTCTTGATGAGTTTTGCATTTGAATTATATATACCAATCTCTAAGGCATACATAATCCTAATGTATGTGTAAAAATGAACTATCGTTCTCGGGGGTAAGAAAAGATTATAATTTTATGAAAAAAGAAGAGGGCCATGCTCATATAAGGAAGATGAGCTGCCTAAGTACCACTGAGGGATTTGAAAAAAAATTGAAAAAGGTTTTTAGGGGATTAGGCCCAACATAGTTCTGAGTAGAGGGTAATGAAGACTTTTTTTTAGAATAGAAGGGAGGTGAGAATAGTCATAGTGCGTTGAGATTATGGACGAGGGGCAAATTTTTTTGAGACGATCCAGGTTGACTAGACGCTCCATTTCTTTTCCATCAAGGTCGGTGAGAATAGCGGCACCACCGGACCTGATCTTCTTCACAATGTAGGGGCCGCTCTAATTGGGCTTGAATTTCCCTCTAGGGTCCCAGACGGGCTCTACTATTTTTTGAGGGCTAAGTCTCCTTCTCGGACACCGCAGTCCTTGAATATCTTGTTGAATGATAATGTTATATGGTGATGGTACCCTTGTATGTGATATAGAGCTTTCTGTCTACTTTTATCCAAGAGGGGCAGCTCATTGAGATGGCATTGGTGCAAGTCTTACTCACTGACTTTTCTTTCTAGTATGATGCGCACCAAAGGGATTTCCAGATCCACGAGTAGGACTGCTTCCAAGCCATAGACTAGAGATTAAGGGGTAGCCCCAGTAGAGTTTCGAACTGAAGTGCAGTAGCCCGATAGGGCGTAAGGGATCTTGTCAGCCCAATCTTGGTAACTCTAGATTGTCTTAATAATAATGTCTTTAAGGTTTTTATTAGCTGCTTCGACTACTCCATTGGTTTGAGGTCGGTATGGAGAAGATTTATGTCTCTAAATTCCATATTCGTCGATTACTTCTGTAACCTATGCCGTGAGGTGTAACCCGTTGTCTGATATTAGCTCGTGTGGGAGCCTATATCGGCAAATGATATTTTTCTTGATGAAGTTGGCCACTTTCTTGTCATTCAAGATTGCATATGACTCGAATTCGACCCATTTAGTGAGTTAGTCAATCGCGATTAGGATGAACTCAGGCCCATTGGAGGCTTTTGGTGTAACTTTCCCAATGATGTTGATGCCCCATGTGGAGAACGGCCAGAGAGAGGTCATATTGTACAATCCCGCAGGGAAAAGTGCTATAGGTTAGAAAATTGCTGGCATTTGAGGCATCTTTAGACGTAGGTTGTGTAATCTTAAAACATGGTAGTCTAATAATATCCTTATCAGATGATCTTCTTGGCAAGCATATGGCCATTCATATAGGGTCCTCACTCCCCGCTGTGGATTTTCTGCATCATTTCTTCAATGTCATCTCCTGCGATGCAGTGCAAATGGGTTCCATTGAAGTTTCTCTTGAATAGTGATTTATCGCAAACAATGTATTGGGGAGCCAGTCTGCGGAGGGTTTCTCGCTATTTCTTGTCAAAACCTTGGGGATACCTACCATGCTTGAGGAGGTGCCAAATATCATAGTAGCAACAGTTAGTTATCTCAGTATCTTCCTTTGTGATGAGTTCGATGTGGTTGCAGTGGGTTAGTTTATCTTGCCTTTGGACAAGGAAAGGGTCCATGGTTATTCCTTCGGCTATGTCAATAATGGAGGCTAGGGTAGAAAGGGCGTCGACTAGGTTATTCTTTACTCGGGGTAGGTAATGGAAGGTGATTTCTTAGAATTGGGATGCTAGTTCTTCAAGGTGGGCATGGAAGGGTAATAGTTTCTTGTCCTTGACTTTCCATTTTATGGGTACTTCACCGACGATGAGGATTAAACCCCTGTAGACATCGAGGTATTGAATTCCTTTCTTGAGGGAAACTTCAAGGCCTACCGTGTATGCCTCATATTCAATCATGTTATTGGTGCAACGAAAATACAGCTTGATGGCAACGGGAGTGTGAGAGTCATTAAGGGAAACTAGAAGTATCTCAATGCCATACCCTTTCTTATTGGCAGCACCATCGAAGAACATTTTCCATCGAAGGTCTTATTATGAGGTAAAGAGGATATTCTCATCTAGGAACTCGGAGATCGAGACATCGGCCTATTCCACGGGGTAGTCAGCAAGGTAATCAGAGATGGCTCTTCTTTTCATATCTTTTTGCATGACATCAGTAATATCAAATTCAACTAGGAGCATCAACCAACGGTCCATTCTGCTGGACAGGGCAGGTTTCTCAAGAAATTACTTGATAGGATCCATTTGGGATACAAGTTTGATGGGAAAGGCGAGAATTTAGTGTCGTAACTTTTGGGTAACCTAGACAAGAGTGACCCATGCTTTATCCAAGGCGGTGTAGTTAACTTCGTAACTGTCCAACTTGCGATTGACATAGTATATGGCCCTCTCTTTTTGGGTTTCTTCAAGGTACTGGACTAATAAAGTCCAAACTACAGTATCAGTTATGGTTAGGTATAAGAGTAAGGGAAGACCAGGCTACGGTGGCATGAGTATCGGAGGTTGGGTTAGGTATTGCTTGATTCAGTCGAAGTATTCTTGACAATCTTCGTTCCAGACCTTGGTTGAGTCCTTTCGGAGGAGTTTGAGGATAGGTTCACATATGGAAGTCAATTGGATGATGAACCGAATGATGTATTGTAATTTCTCAAGGAATCTGTGGACTTTCTTCTCCATTCGGGGTGGTGGCATCTCGAGTATGGCTTTCAACTTTGCAGGTTCTTCTTCTATCCCTTTCTCACTAACCATAAATCCTAAGATTTTTCCTTTGGTAACGTCGAAGATACATTTATGTGGGCTAAGTCACATCTGGTACTATCAGAGTCGCTCGAAGAACTTTCGGAGGGCAGGAGCATGACCCTCCCTAGTCTTGGACTTGATAATCATGTCGTCTAATAGACCTCATCTTCCTTGTGTATTAGATCATGCAGAATGGTTATGGAAACCCTCTAGTATGTAGCCCCTGCATTTTTAGACCAAATGGCATGCCAATGTATCAAAAGGTTCCCTAAGGGGTGATGAATGCGGTCTTCTCTTGGTGATCGGGATGCATCTTGATCTGGTTATATCAGGTAAACACATCAATGAATGACTTGAGAGCGTGATTGACCGTATTGTGCACAATCATGTCGATATTGGGTAGCGGGTAATCGTCCTTTGGAAAGGCCTTGGTTAAGTCTCGGTAGTCACACACATTCAAACCTTCCTTCTTGACTTCGGTACAGGTACGATATTAGCTAGCCATGTGGGATATTCGATCACATGAATGAAACCCACATTTAGTTATTTGAGTACTTCTTCTTTAACTTTGAGTGACCATTCGGTGCAGAGCTTTCGCAGTTTCTGTTTGACCAATTTTCATTTTAGGAGAGTTAGAATCTTGTGCTGAGCTATCTAAGGGTTGATACTGGGCATGTCATCGTAGGACCATGCGAAGACATCCATAAATTTCTATAGTAATTTCTCGAGTCGCGCGTGCTCATGCTAGTCAAAGGTGGCCCTTAACCTAATATCATGTAGTTGGTTACTAGAACCGAGATTAATAACAACAGTTTCATCTTCATTAACTTGAACGCAATTGTGTTGTTTGTTATTAACCTTATTTTGATTAGTTAAGAATTGTTCATTTACAAAATCATCATCATCAAGAGTTTGATTAGAATCAAGACAATTAATATAAGTCACATCAAGATACTCAAAATGATCATTTATTTCATTGATAGGAAAAACATCATTGAGAACCTCATGAAAGGAGGTCTTGATTACATCAGAGTTAGGAGGAACAACAAAAGAAGAGGAAATAGGATAAACATCATGGTTAGGTTGAATATTAGCAAGTGGCACTGGTACAACATGCCAGTTGAGGAGAGGTTCATTAACAACTTTTATTTGATGAGATGGATCCAATGAGGTATCCCCTGAGAGGATCTTGTAGAGTGTTATCCTCAATATCTATAAGTTGAGTGAATCCTCGAAGTCACTTTGCTCAGAATCTCCGGTATCAGCGATGCTCTCCTCAGCGAGTGGTTACACATGGTGTTGGGAACTCTCGACCCATGGGTAGTTATCTTGAAAGAATATTTCCATTCCTGGTTTCATCTTTTTATCTGCATAGTCATACCATGGTGAGAGGAAGTCGCAAAATGGGAAATCCACCCTCTCTGATGAATCTTTCGTTTAGGGAATCTCCTGAGATAGTTTTGGTGCATTCTGACCTCCTCTTCAATCAAGGCTGGCGGATCATTTTGAGTTCTTCTTCAGACAACTGATATCCCAAGACATAGGGAGGAAAGGACTTTTTCAACACAATAGGTTCGAGTATCCCTTGTTTTTTTTCCTAGCCCCAGTCCGAGCATGAAGTGCTTGCTCTTGAATATGTGGATTACATTGATGTTTTCATGAGGGATATATTTTGGATGAACCTTATCTTTGAAATCATCCCCTGCTGGGAGTGGAAGTGGTTTAACCCAAAAACCTGACAGAAGCATATCATTTGTACCGTGTTGTATTTCAAGTAATGGATTAATAGTGCTTGCATTCTCGGTGTTGTCATTTTCGCCCAAGATGGTGATAACCTACCCATTAGCGAAGAATTTTAGTTTCTGATGAAGGGAAGAAGATACCCCATTTCTGATGAAGGGAAGAAGATACCCCCTTGATGCTATGGATCCACAATCGTTCGAGAAGAAGATTGTAAAAGGATGGGATGCCTATCGGAGGGTATTATCATAGGCACGTATAGCGGTAGAGGTTGGAGCAAGGTCGCTCACTTTCAGTCCCAAACAATTAAGACTCCTTAACGGATAAACATTAAGAGCTGATCCATTATCGACAAGAGAGAGTGGGACAATTTTTCCCATGACTTCAACAGAGATGTTAAGGGCATAATTGTGGTCTGGAACAATCTTGGGGATTTATGCTTCGAAGCAGTAAAGCATTCTAGTAGAAGTCAAGGATCTGACTAGATTCACTGCTTCTTCTGGCATGGTTGAGGGAGGAACTATGGGTCCCATGAGTAGCTTGATCAGGGCATTTCGGTGTAGCTGCGAAGACATAAAAAGTCCCCATAAAGTGATATTGGCTTGGGGTTTCTTCAAATGGTCGAGGATCGTGCTTTTATCGAGGGTCATTTCTGGCATAGGAAGATTATCGGCACCCTTTCCTTTCTCGCTCGCTGATGGTTGTAGTCTTGGGATTTGGTAATGTCTTCCTAACCTGGTCATGTGGTTCACAGAAGGAGGAAAAAATAGAAATCTTATTTTTTCATCGATATCGGGTTGTTCATCCAACTTGTTGATCTCTCCTAGTAACTCCTCATATGATATCATCCCACACATGCTGGCTATCGAACTAGTCTTTTTTAAACTTTGCTCTTCGTCTGAATTATCGAATTCGTCCCCCCACCTAGTGGTAACGATATTATTTTTTCATGAAAAGTTGATACATTACACGACTTCAACAGCCTCTTTAAATGTGATACCCCGCCCTAGAAAATAAATATTTAATAATAAATTGATGATTTTATTCCAAAGAAATTTTTTAGGAATAAATGTATAAGGGAATTACGCCAAAGTGGCACGAAAAGTAATTAAGGAGAAAAAAAATCACCACGTTGTGTGGTTCGTACGGATGCGCATTTAAATCCTAATAGTCCTAGTAAGTATGTTGGTCAAGTTTGATGCAAAAATTACAATGAATGATTGTGACACGGTCATGTTTAATATAACGCGACTTTTGTCAGCATGTGTCGCGCAGGACGCGAACTTGCGTGATTTTTGTAAGACATTTTATTGAGGTTAAAAATAATTGGATCATAATTATGGGATGGTAAAAATAGGCTTAAGAGTGCCAAGGGGTTAAAAGTAAAAAAAATGAATGAATAAATAAAATATTATTATTTTTATCAAAAAACAAAAGTGCTCAAAAAATTCTAAAAAATTCACGATTGCCTTGAAATTTAATTTTGAGTGACTTTCTCTTCTTCGACATATTCCAAAAATATCATCTAGACATGTTTTAGAGCTATCTTAAGTTGTGAAAATAGTAAAATATTTTTTGAAAATAAGAAATAATGGAGTGGTTGGTGGGAGAGTTTGGTGGCACACCATTAATCTCAACCATCCAATCTTTTTTTGATTCAACGGTCATGGTGTAACACCCCGTAATTTAGAGGATTTACTATTTAATTATTTTTGGGAGTTATAAAAATATTTAAATTGGAGAAACTTAAATTCATGAGTTGGAGAATTTAATTGAGTGAGCCGAATTACTTATAATTGGCGACTTTTAAGTTTAATGGTTCGAAACCTCGTGTGTCACATTTTGAGGTCGAAATTTAAAAATTTCGAAAAGTATTTCAGATGGCAATTCCGAGTGTGCGGTTGCGTCCGGATGGGTCGAGATAGTAAGAAAAGAGTACTCGGGGGTAGTAAATGGGTATCGGGGGTATTTTTGGGCATAGCGGGGCCCACACGGGGTGAGTTGGGCCTTTTTAATTAGAGCCACATGGCCAAAACCGGGATTCGATATTTTTAACCTAATTGAGAGATTAGGGAATGGGAGTCAACTCAACTCTAAGCCTAGGGCTTGAGAGGGAAATTAGGGGAAAGCAAACCAAGAGCCAATTTGGGGATGTTGGAGCCAAATTAAGGGACTACATCAACGGATCAGACACTACGAACATTTCCAGGCAAGTAGTTAATTGTTGTGATTTATAAATTGATGATAATCAATTCATATCATAGTGATGTGTAAATCAAAATTTCATTTTGGGTGTGTAACAAAAATTAAAATTGGGTTTTGGAAATTAATATACCTTAATGGGATTTAGGGTGAGATTTATTGTGGTTATGATCCTAGAATGTATAGGAATGAATCGTATGTTAAAACCAGTGAGAATAAATGGTTATTTACTGATAATATGAATGAAATTCGTATTGGGGATTTGGAACCCGGATAATACCCAAATCGGGAAAACCTTGGAATTAGTGGTTATTGATGATTAATTAAGGTCTGTGGGATGTTTAGACCCTTTGCTCATATGGAGGATATGTTAATTGTATTTGGGTAAGGATTTAGATTGGGAATCAAAGCTTTAGGTTTCGTCCATGGCTGACAGAGGGATGGAGGAGACGAACACTGGAACGATCGATCGATCAACCCAGGGGGTTCGATCGATCGATGCTACAAGATTTCTGGCAGTGCCTCCAGTTTTTAATACATGGGAATAATTATTGACAAAAAGACTTTTGGGTTGATTTTAGATGTAAAAATGGACTAAGAGAGCGAGTCCGGGTATGTTGATAATTATAGGTAAATATAATTGGGGGAAATTTATGGAGATGAATGTGTGACACATTATGAGCGAATATGTGGGAATGAAATTCTGAGATGTAAAAATGAACTAAGCGAGCGAGTCCGGTTATGTTGATAATTATAGGTAAATATAATTGGGGGAAATTTATGGAGATGAATGTGTGACACATTATGGGCGAATATGTGGGTATGAAATTTTGAGATCTAAAATGGACCAAGTGAGCGAGTCCGGGTATGTTGGTTAAGTGATACCAAAGTATTAAATTAATTATTGAGAGAGAGTAATTAATTTGGAGTCGGAACATAGACTCGGGAAATATTAAGTTATGGGCCAAGTAAGTGAGTCCGGGGATAATGGTTAGGTGACACCAAGTTATTAAATTAATGGATGTGATAATTAATGAAGGTAGAATCGGAAGGTAGACTCGAAAAAGTATTAAATTAATTGATGTTATAATTAATTAGTTTAGGGTCGGGTTGTAGTCTTGGGATTTGGTATAAATTAATTAATGTGTAAATTAATTATATTAGAGTCGAACCACAGACTCGGATTTGTGTTGTTTAATTAATGTGTAAACTAATTATATTAGAGTCGGATCACAGACTCGGATTTGTGTTGACTAATTAATGGGTGTGTTAATTAATTTAATAAGAGTCGGATTGTAGACTCGGGCAGGTATTAAATTAATGGGTGTGTTAATTAATTTAATAAGAGTCGGATTGTAGACTCGGGTAGGTATTAAATTAATAAGTGTGTTAATTAATTTAATTAGAGTCGGACGATAGATTCGGGGCGGTATTAAATTAATAAGTGTATTAATTAATTTAATTAGAGTCGGACGATAGACTCGGGGTGGTATTAAATTAATAAGTGTGTTAATTAATTTAATTAGAGTCGAACGATAGACTCGGGGTGGTATTAAATTAATAAGTGTGTTAATTAATTTAATTAGAGTCGGACGATAGACTCGGGGAGGTATTAAATTAATGGGTGTGTTAATTAATTTAATTAGAGTCGGACCATAGACTCGGGGAAAGTATTATATTAATTGAGGCGTGAATTAATTATATTAGAGTCGGTCCATAGACTCGGGAAGATGATAAATTATTAAGTGAGAAAATTAATTGTGTTGAGTCGGGCCACAGACTCACGAAATTACAGGCAGTGTACGGGATTTTGAGTACACGGTAAAATCGGAGTTTATATTATATATATATATGGTGTAGTGATAGTATATATATACGTGTATATATTGAGTGTGATATTAAATATCAGTGACTAGATATTATTCAATTTATATACTCTAATGCTATCAAGGGAGGTTGCGTGATGTGGGTAAATCCCCTAGCTTGAGGAGTAGGGCGAGTATATCCCCAGGTCATAGCGTCCGGTATATATGGGTGAGGGATTTATCTCGCTTTCAGAGAAGGAATATGAACGCCTCCACTACGTTTAAATTTTGGGCCAAGTTGGTGAGCGATTCCAACTTGAGGAACTAGGTTTTGTGAGCACACCTAGTGAGATAGCATTATAGAGGGAATCATCCGGTGAGGGTATACTCGAAGGGATAGATATACGTATGTTATATGTGTGGATGTTTTGGTAAAAAGGTACGTATATAATGGTATAAATATTATATACGGGTAATAATATAGTGTTTGATGTATTTACTTTATATAACTTGTGACACGGTTATATTCTACTATTTAAGAGGAATTAATTAGTTAATTGTGATATAACTTATAATTCAAGAATCATTATACTCAGGTTAGAGTAGTATGGCAAGGGGAGGTTATATCAGGACTAATTGGACGCGATAGTGCAACTAGGTGGGGTTAAGGTAACCGTTAGGTGTGCACATTAGTGGAGGGATGAGAATGTCCACAAGGGAGTGAGACACTAACTTAAATATGAAGCGCATTCATGCATTTTAAATTACTGCAGTTAATTCACTTGCTAAATATTTTCAAAATGTTTTGGGTTCTAACCCTTGCTATAATACTATTTTCAAAACCTTTTAGGTGTCCAGTCACAGGGACGCCAGGATTGATATTCTATTCCAAGGACACAGAGCTGCGGCATATGTGGATGCTAGAAGGAGTTTGGATTAGACGCATCATTCATTCATTCCTAGAGTAGGACTCTTGTATCAGTTTCAGTTTCATTTAGGGCATGACGCCCAGACTTTCAGTTCAGTTTTCAGACTTGTTTTATTCCTGTGTTGGATATTTGTTTTGGATTATTTCACTTTGGTACCCGATGGTTTATTCGGCAACTTGTTTAATTAAGGATTCAGTTTATTGTCATTCAGTTGTGTGAGTGGTTTTTATCTAATTTCGCATGTACTATTTTATTTAATCAAAAAGTTAAAAATTGGCACCAACTTTTGGAATACTAGGTGGTTAGTAAGTTTTAAAAAGTTTTCGACAGTGATGCTAAGAATGATCCAACTGGAATTCCTGTTTTAATTTGGTATAGGACTGATAACCCTGTATTTTATTAGGTGGGGTGTCACAGATGGTATCAGAGCATCAGGTTCTAGTGTCCTTAGGATTTGTGCGGCTTTTCACATTTCGGCTTAGCAATCTTTGACATAGAGCCCTATTATAGGATTGTTGTAATCTCATACATATGGACATATACGTTCTTCTGTGAAATTTATATTTAAGAGTGAATTCATACAAATTCGATTCTCATTCCGGATGACGCCCAGGAGAGAGAGAGCAACTAGTGCTTAAGGGTGAGATGGGAGAGGCTCTTCAGGAGAAAGAGTTACCGCAGCAACTGCCAGAGATGATTTTTGCAGCACAAGTAACGGAACTAGTGGCGTAGGCGGTTGAAACTACGGTGGTCGCAATGGCAGGGTACTTTCTACGGGATCAACCACAAGTGTTAGTGGCACCGGATGTTCAGAATCACGTGGGGTCGTCGGGGTGGAAACAAGAAAGAGAAGTTATTTTCAGTGGGAACCCACCAGAGTTGCTAGAGGGTTCAGATGTAGTGCTAGCATGTCAAGAAAGAGAGATATCCATCCTCACCTATGCATAGGAGATTGCGATGAGGTGCGGAAGCAAATGCTAACCACTTTTAGTTTAGTGGGAGAAGCGCTACAGTGGTGGGAGTCGATCACCACAGCGAGGAAAGAGACACACTAGCTATTACAGAGTTTTGGGTGCGGTTAGATTGCAAGTATTTTTCCTCCAGCGGTTGAGACTGAAACGAGCAGAAAATTTTGTAAGGTGACTCGGGGAGAACGTTCAGTGGCCGATTACGAAGAAGAATTCACTCGTTGGCAAATTGTGTACCGGAAGAGGTAAGTGAGGAAAGGAGAAAGAAAGAAAGGTTTATAGATGGGTTAGTCTGGAGAATCAGACAACATTTAATTGGTAAATACGCATTAGTAACTTATACTGATGTCGTTAATGCATCACTCCGGCACTGTCGGGAATATCGCTTCCACGCGAAAGGAAGCGGGAGGGGAGTAGGAACTAGCCAGTCGGATAAGGTAGCAGGGAACAATACCACTGGGGTATCCCAGCAGCAGACTGGAGGAGATCAGGGTCAGGATTTCCGGCAGGGAAATCATACCAAACGAGTAAGAACTAGAGGCTATCGACAAGATGGCCAGGAATTTCAATAAGGTCGGCATGGAAGGGACCAGTGGAAGGGTGAATGTATTAGAAGGTGTTTCGTTTGTGGGGAAAGCGAGACACATGAGAGATATTGCCTTAAGCGAGGCATGGGTCAACTATAGGATGAGGTCCTTGATGTACAACCACTAAAGCAAGTCATGGGCGCATTCGGGCAGGGAGAAGATGCCCCAGAACCCGAGGATCAACCATTACAGCTGGAGTATGGAGGTAATTATTTTTACCCTATTGGCGTGGGGTATATTTTTGAGTGACAAAGAGGATGTCACAATATAAGACTTATTTTTCACTAGAGTTCGCGGGTAAGTCGAACTTAGTGGGTGCGTTGGTTGTAGCAGCCATAGTATGTGGATAAACTTTTCATGGGGTAGAGGAGTTCCTTGGTGTTATTCACGGGAGATTGGAGGTGTACACTGAGTTAAGGTTTGAATTATGCGAGGAATTAATACTTTCAAGAATTATGGGAGTAGGGTTGATAACATTTCCTAAAAATCGGCTGGATAGCGATGAAATTTAACTATAGTGGATAGTGGTGTAAAAATTTTGCTGTTCTCGACACCAAGGTATGGTTGGTATTAGGTATCACCGGAGAGGGAATATAGCCTATATATATGTGGATATATATATTCTATTGCGTGGTGCGATAGCACATAGTGAGGTTTTGTATTCTCACATTTTATCCCGGTAAGAGGGGATGTTTACTGAAGTGAATCGGGGTGGTTAGATTCATTTTTTAGGAAAATGAGATAGCTAGGGGTTTATTTTGCACAAGGACTAGTGATAGTAAGGGCGCGGTATTTTATGTTGTCTTTGTTAGAATGAGGGTAAGCGTATATACTTTTGTGTTGAGAAACAAGTATTTTATGGGGAGATGGTTGGACGTTAGCGCATGGGTTGGGTACCCGGGCAGTAAATATATGTATATATATATATATATATATATGTGTCTGTGTGTGTGTGTGTGTGTGTGTGTGTGTGTGTGTGTGATATGACGACGGGTTCGAAGTTATATTACGGGTTTCGACTATCATAGTCGGGCAACTTTCGTGCGGTAGAGCTCGGGGATAGGGTGTATGGACACCCGGGTTAATTAAGGAAAATTTTGTGCGCTTAAGCACGGGTATAGGGTGTATGGGTGCCTTAGTTAATCTAAATGCATACTTGTGTAACGTATGATTAGAAGCGGATGGGATAGATATAGCGAACTTAGAGGCACATGACTAGAGAGCAATATGTGAAGCCTGGAACATTACGCTCATCCTAATTTTGAGGACGAAATTCCTTTGTAGGGGGGAGGAGTATGTAACACCCCGTAATTTTGAGGATTTAATATTTAATTATTTTTGGGAGTTATAGAAATATTAAAATTGGAGAAAATTAAATTCATGAGTTGGAGAATTTAATTGAGTGAGCCGAATTATTTATAATTGGCGACTTTTAAGTTTAATGGTTTAAAATCTCGTGTGTCACATTTTGAGATCGAAATTTGGAAATTTTGAAAAGTATTTCGGATGGAAATTCCGAGTGCAAGGGTTGCATTCAGATGGGTCGAGATAGTCAGAAAAGAGTACTCGGGGGTAGTAATTGCGTCTCAGGAAAATTTTGGGCATAGCCGGGCACACACGGGGTGAGTTGGGCCTTTTTAATTAGACCCACATGGCCAAAAATGGAATTTGATGTTTTTAACCTAATTGAAAGATTAGGGAACGACAGTCAACTCAACTCTAAGCCTAGGGCTTGAGAGGAAAATTGGGGGAAAGCAAATCAAGAGCCAATTTGGGGATGTTGGAGCCAAATTAAGGGACTACACCAACGGATCAGACACTACGAACAATTCCAGGCAAGTGGTTAACTGTTGTGATTTATAAATTGATGATAATCAATTCATATCATAGTGATGTGTAAATCAAAATTTCATTTTGGGTGTGTAACCAAAATTAAAATTGGGTTTTGGAAATTAATATACCTTAATGGGATTTAGGGTGAGATTTATTGTGGTTATGATCCTAGAATGTATAGGAATGAATCGTATGTTAAAACCAGTGAGAATAAATGGTTATTTACTGATAATATGAATGAAATTCGTATTGGGGATTTGAAACCCGGATAATACCAAAATCGGGAAAACCTTGGAATTAATGGTTATTGATGATTAATTAAGGTCTGTGGGATGTTTAGACCCTTTGCTCATATGAAGGATATGTTAATTGTATTTGGGTAAGGATTTAGATTGGGAATCAAAGCTTTAGGTTTCGTCCATGGCTGACAGAGGGATGGAGGAGACGAACACTGGAACGATCGATCGATCAACCCAGGGGGTTCGATCGATCGATGCTACAGGATTTCTGGCAGTGCCTCCAGTTTTTAATACATGGGAATAATTATTGACAAAAAGACTTTTGGGTTGATTTTAGATGTAAAAATGGACTAAGCGAGCGAGTCCGGGTATGTTGATAATTATAGGTAAATATAATTGGGGGAAATTTATGGAGATGAATGTGTGACACATTATGAGCGAATATGTGGGAATGAAATTCTGAGATGTAAAAATGAACTAAGCGAGCGAGTCCGGGTATGTTGATAATTATAGGTAAATATAATTGGGGGAAATTTATGGAGATGAATGTGTGACACATTATGGGCGAATATGTGGGTATGAAATTTTGAGATCTAAAATGGACCAACTAAGCGAGTCCGTGTATGTTGGTTAAGTGACACCAAAGTATTAAATTAATTAATGAGAGAGAGTAATTAATTTGGAGTCGGAACATAGACTCGGGAAATATTAAGTTACGGGCCAAGTAAGTGAGTCCGGGGATAATGGTTGGGTGACACCAAGTTATTAAATTAATGGATGTGATAATTAATGAAGGTAGAGTCGGAAGGTAGACTCAAAAAAGTATTAAATTAATTGATGTTGTAATTAATTAATTTAGGGTCAGGTTGTAGACCCGGAATTTGGTATAAATTAATTAATGTGTAAATTAATTATATTAGAGTCGGACCACAGACTCAGTTTGGTATGAATTAATTAATGTGTAAATTAGTTATATTAGAGTCGGACCACAGACTTGGATTTGTGTTGATTAATTAATGGGTGTGTTAATTAATTTAATAAGAGTCGGATTATAGACTCGGGTAGGTATTAAATTAATGGGTGTGTTAATTAATTTAATAAGAGTCGGATTGTAGAGTCGGGGAGGTATTAAATTAATAAGTGTGTTAATTAATTTAATTAGAGTCGGACGATAGACTCGGGGCGGTATAGATTAATAAGTGTGTTAATTAATTTAATTAGAGTTGGACGATAGACTCGGGAAGGTATTAAATTAGTGGGTTGTAACACCCCATGATTTTTTAGACTAAGAAATTAAATTTTTGGGAAAATAAAATTTAATTAAATTGGAGAATTTTAAAATTTGGGAATTGAGGTCCAAAAATAGAGAACATTTCAAAGTATTCTGGATGAGGATTTTGAGTGTACCATCGATCGCGGAAGGGTTGAGATAGTCAATATGATTGTCATTGGGTTTTATTTCGGCTCCGGAATATTTGTAAGCCAGTTTAGCTCGAATTGGAGTAAACGAGTCATTTGAAGTATGTATTAACATTTAAAATTGGGACTTATGTTTTATAGGCTTAAGAGGCTTGCGGATGAAGCCTTCTCATTAGAGAAAGAGAGAAAGAGAAAGAGAAAGAGAAAGGAAGAAGGAAAGAAGAAGAAAGGAAGAGAGAGAGGAAGAAAAGCTTGGAGATTTTCGGCCCAAACGCGACATCGAGGACGATCCAACCTCTACAAATCTGAGGCAAGTGTTTAATCTTGCTAAATAAGTCATTTGTGTATTTTATTTCATAATTTATGGGTTAAATAAATGTTTTTTAGGTATAAATATCAAAACCTAGATTTTGGGTTTAATCTTGAAATCAATGTTTAAAAATGGGTTTCATGGAGTAGAAATGGTTGGGATCAACTTTGGGTTGATTTATTGGCTTAGAATCATGTTGTGATAAAGATTTGGAGGTTAGAATGGAAATTTTAGGGTTTTAAATTCGTGGGTTTTGTTGAGAAATGGAAATTGGCCAGGATATCGGGTATGGCCGATCGATCGCGGTCTGGGGACCGGTCGACCGCGCCTCAAGAGAAAAGCCTACTGCATCTCTTCGTAGGCAAAATTTGGCCTCGCGGTCGACCGGGGGTCTGGGACCGGTCGACCAGTCCCCCTTTTTTAGCCCAAAGTTTGGAGTTCTTTTACCCCTTTTCTTTTGGAATTTTATTCTTAGGGACTTTCTTAATGGGCTTATTATGGGGAGTTATGATATTAGATTTAGGGAATAGGTCCCTAGGTCGAACAGGGGCTTGCAAGCCTATGTTAAATTGATTTAGGAGGATGGGATGCCTCGTTTAGTAATGAAAGGATTATGGGATTGAAGTGATTGGCGGATTGTTTTATTATGATAGAGGGGGAAACCCCATTGGGAGTATAGATTTGATGGGAGCCTGAGAACTCTTAGAGAGAAAGTTGCGAGGGTATGTTGTGAAACTTCTGGGACGACATCTATATCGAATCCTTATAAGGATAGGATATTACTAAGATACAATTTGGGGCAAAATGAAATAGAGTGGTCGCATACCCTTAGTAATGATAAACTTTAAGAAATAAATCCGAGAGATCTTAGACTAGGGGATTCACAACAGTGATTGAACCATAGTCGAAATCGAGAGCGATGGGATTATATTACCAACTAGAGTAGAGTGTGTAAATCTAGTTGGGGTAGATGTTGTTTATCGATGTGTGATTTACAACGGGTACTTTCCCTAAGAAATGGAATTATCTGATGACAATAAGATTGAGCCTGAGGCTTATAGACTATTAGTTAGGTGTATACCGATAGTCGAAATTATTACCAAATTTTATAATGTGCTCTCGGATATAGATGGTATGTGTAGTGATGGTTTCCTACACAAAATTTTGGCTGATAACCCTAATGTTGAATATATATATGTATAAATATATACGTATGATTTTGGGAGACTATTTATCATAGGAAAAATGATTGAATATGTTTCAAGTGAGGGATTGTATTCACATATCGAGGTAAATTAAATGAGTTTATGGTGACGACTTGTATATTGAGGATTATTTATACTTATATCCGAGTTTATATTTCGTATGCATATTAATGAGAATTAGTTGGATATATGGATATGTGAATATATGTATATATATCTGTATGGATATGAATATATGGATATATTTGTGTTGTGGATATACATGTTATGGATATTTAAACCTTATGTGATGGTTTAATAGGTGATCATATGATGGGATCATATGGATGTGCATATAATGTGCATGAGAACGATATATATACTTATGTGGCTAAGCATACCCTGCTCATGCTATCATTGGAAAGTTTTCGTGCAGAGGGTGAGCATCCTGGCATATAGAGCAGGGTGTGGATATTCCTCAGGTCATAGTCGTCCAGTGTGTTATTATGTGATATATATATTTTGGGATGAGACGTGGAGGGTATGTTTCGTCTCATTGCCGGTTAGGAGCTATGATCGCTTCTCGGGACGTCGTGTGTGTTAGTTACCACGAGATGGGTGTCGTTGAGCCCCATTATGGTGGTCCCCAGTTGCTACGTGAGCCGGGCACTGGGAAGATGATATCATGGTGCAGTTTTATCGGCGATATATATAGCCGGGTGGATTATGTGCATGTCCATTGTACATTAGATATGATCTGTACACTTGGTCATGGGTAAGGATGATGGTATATATATATATGGATAGAATAAAATGCATATATATATATATAAATATCCTATAGATGAAAGGATATGGACTTTCATGAGTACATCTTGGATGATTATGGTGTACTAGATGATTGGGGGTTGATGTATCGCATTTAAAGAATATTTCGGTTACATCATCCCAAGGATATTATTTGGAGGATTTTAAGTTGTTTTCATATGGTAAGCTATATGTAGTAGTATTGTATGTATGGCATAATGGATCTCTATGATCAACATTGTCAAGGAGTAGTGTAACGGGGTGGTTCCTTGTTTGGATTTCGGTTTGCGAGACACCCCACGCACGAAACGTAGTGCATTGTTGAGATTAGAGAGAAGTTTCATCAATATTTATGTGTGGGATAATGGGTCTCCAGGATCGACGTTGACAAGGAGTAGTGTAATGGGGTGGTTCCTTATTTGGATTTCGCTTTGCGAGACACCCCACGCACGAAACGCAGCGCAGCGTTGAGATCGGAGAGAAGTTTTATGAGTAATAAATGTTGTTTGCCTATTATTTAGAAATTAAATCACATGTTTTAACCCAAATGCATATGGGTAACTTATTAAGATTTATAATTGGTTAAATTATAAACCGGAATCCATTAAGCCTAATAAGTCATATATGTTTGTAAAAATACTTAAGTGTGTTTAGAAGGAGTGGATTCTTGGGTTATTATAGGAAGGTAGATCTCGTGGGTATAGGCTAGGCCTATGACAAGTTAGGTTGTCCTTATAAATGGGGGTAATTTAACTAAAACTTGAGGACGTGAATAAGTGCGTGCCATTAGATGAGAGGTGAGTTGGGGTTCCACGAGAGTGCGATTCCACTTTAATTATGAAATATGTGCACCGATATTTATTATGCTCGGTTAACACACTTGCTAAATATTTTTCACACTTGGGATCTGACCCGTTTACTTTTTCTCCTGCCTGTATATATATATATATATATATATATATATATATATATATATATTATTACAGGTGTCCTATCCCATGGATGCCGGATAACCATCTATCCAGAGTCTTGGGAGCCGTGACATGTGCGGACTGTTGCGGGATGTATTTTGTAGTCGCTTCCTACTTCTAAAAATCTAGGTAGGACTCATGTCGTATATCGGGTTTGTACCCAAGGGATATTTATATTCATGTTTATATTTATTCCATTTCAGTTATTGTATTGGCTGTGACCAGACATTTTATTCGGGTTTACTTCCCTGTAGTATATTCAGTTGTAATTATTTATTTTATTTTATTCTAGCATTTCATTTCTCATAGTTCTTTCTTGCATCTTTATTTTTCTTGTTAGTAGTTATAAAGTTGGTTTGGTGGTCATGGTGTGTTTTATTTAAATTTTAACATCTCGCTTATATGATATCGGGTATTTAGTCCTATATTATGTCATAACGGCAGTTGGTTTTGAGACTGGACCATCTGAAACTCCTGATTTAATGTAGTATAGGGATGGCCACCCGTTATTATTCTAAACGGGGTCTTATAGATGGTATCGGAGCATCAGGTTCTAGAGACTTTAGGATTTGTGCGAGTTTTGTGCATTCTTCCGTTAACGTTCTTGATATAAAGCCCTATTATTAGGACTGTTGTGTTCACTGCGTATATCTTCTTCTGTGAAATGTATTCACTTAATCGACGATCTGATAACAATTGCTCTCATTTCAGACGTCACATAGATTATGTCGTCTAGGACAGGACCAGATTAGAGAACTCTAGCAGTGGTTCAGGGTAACCTATAGGTGGTTGAGTAAGAAGGGAAATTTCTTGAATGGAGAATCTTGGACTTAATAAGGTAAGTCAAAGGAGAGGTGTATAGTATAGTCCTTGGGAGGTTTAGATTGGGAAACCTGTCAACCGTTGTTAGGAAACCTGGTATTGGTGACTCTTACCGATGTGAGATAGGTGGATTTGTCCCAATATTGGGAGTATCGCCTTCTGGGATGAGGGAGAAAGAATTTGGAGACACAGTTTCGTTGCGTAGGACTGAGGGAGTTTTTGGTAGTTGCAATTACATTTTGTCCTTTAAAATGGTTAGGAAGGATTTTGTGGAAGACGTTTCTCTTATGGAGAAATAGGTTTAGGAGTAATGATTGTCCTGGAAGAAGTAGAAGATTTTAAATAAGGATCCCTGGATGAAGTAAAACAATTGGAGTTTGTGGAATAGTGATTATAAGGCTATTGTCTTATGGATAGGTTAGAGCGTGAAATTGTAGTGTTCCAATGAAGGAAGAACTTATTTTATTAAAAGGTGTTGATGCAATGTAGAAAAAAATTTATACTTGAGAGATTCAAAATTTGGTGGATTTATTTTGAGCGGAGAATTTAGCTCATAGATGTGCTAGTATTAAGAACTAGGTATTGGTTATGTGTTGTATTTATTGAGGCCATGTGTTTTAAACATAAGGTATTTGCTTGGCATATCGGAAGATGCGGGATTTATTTATACTATATTGTTACATAGGCCTTCGGGAAATATCTAAAATATGAAAATATTTTTATAAAATCTAAACCCTGGTACAACTAATTTCAATCCCCGACCTAGCTACACAGTAGTGTATTGGGAGGGTTCCTTGTTTGGATTTCTCTTGCGAGACCTCCCCCGCACGAAGGTAGCTAGCGTAATGAATTGAGGAGAGTTCAACCATTGGGAATTTGCAAGCCTTTATATAATTAATATGTTAGTATAGATTATATTGTTAAGAGTTATATTATGATTTGAGGCTAATGGAGCCTGATTATTATTCTACGAGTGGAAACTCGGGTAAAGGGTGTATGGGCGCCCCGGGTAGTTCATTTACTTTAAAATATATATAGTTCGACGTGAGAACTAGAAAGGATCGGTATAGTGATCCTAAGGGTTGATGTAAGGACTAGATGAGATTGAGGTCCTAGGCATATCTTAAATTTCGCGAGAGAAATTTTTGTAAGGGGGAATATTGTAACACCCCATGATTTTTGAGATTGAGAAATTAAATTTTTGGGAAAATAAAATTTAATTAAATTGGAGAATTTTAAAATTTGGGAATTGAGGTCCAAAAATAGAGAACATTTCAAAGTATTCCGGATGAGGATTTTGAGTGTACCATCGATCCCGGAAGGGTCGAGATAGTCAAAATGACTGTCATTGGGTTTTATTTCGGCTCTGGAATATTTTTAAGTCAGTTCGGCTCGAATTGGAGTAAACGAGTCATTTGAAGTGTGTATTAACATTTAAAATTGGGACTTATGTTTTATAGGCTTAAGAGGCTTGCGGATGAAGCCTTCTCATTAGAGAAAGAGAGAAAGAGAAAGAGAAAGAGAAAGAGAAAGGAAGAAGGAAAGAAGAAGAAAGGAAGAGAGAGAGACGATCCAAACTCTACAAATCTGAGGCAAGTGCTTAATCTTGCTAAATAAGTCATTTGTGTATTTTATTTCATAATTTGTGGGTTAAAGAAATGTTTTTTGGGTATAAATATCAAAACCTAGATTTTGGGTTTAATCTTGAAATCAATGTTTAAAAATGGGTTTCATGGAGTAGAAATGGTTGGGATCAACTTTGGGTTGATTTATTGGCTTAGAATCATGTTGTGGTAAAGATTTGGAGGTTAGAATGGATATTTTAGGGTTTTAAATTCGTGGGTTTTGTTGAGAAATGGAAATTCGCCAGGATATCTGGTATGGCCGGTTGATCGCGGTCTGGGGATCGGTCGACCGCGCCTCAAGAGAAAAGCCTACTGCATCTCTTCGTAGGCAAAATTTGGACTCGCGGTCGACCGGGGGTCTGGGACCGGTCGACCAGTCCCCTGTTTTTAGCCCAAAGTTTGGAGTTCTTTTACCCCTTTTCTTTTGGAGTTTTATTCTTAGGGGCTTTCTTAATGGGCTTATTATGGGGAGTTATGATATTAGATTTAGCGAATAGGGCCCTAGGTCGAACAGGGGTTTGCAAGCCTATGTTAAATTGATTTAGGAGGATGGGATGCCTCTTTTAGTAATGAAAGGATTATGGGATTGAAGTGATTGGCGGATTGTTTTATTATGATAGATGGGGAAACCCCATTGGGATTGAGAATCCTACTTATAGCTCAAATGTAAGTATAGATGTGATGGGAGGCTGAGAACTCTTAGAGAGAAAGTTGCGAGGGTATGTTGTGAAACTTCTGGGCCGACATATATATCGAATCCTTATAAGGATAGGATATTACTAAGATACAATTTGGGGCAAAAAAAATAGAGTGGTCGCATACCCTTAGTAAGGATAAACTTTAAGAAATAAATCCGAGAGATCTTAGACTAGGGGATTCACAACAGTGATTGAACCATAGTCGAAATCGAGAGAGATGGGATTATATTACCAACTAGAGTAGAGTGTGTAAATCTAGTTGGGGTAGATGTTGTTTATCGATGTGTGATTTACAACGGGTACTTTCCCTAAGAAATGGGATTATCCGATGACAATAAGATTGAGCCTGAGGCTTATAGACTATTAGTTAGGTGTATACCGATAGTCGAAATTATTACCAAATTTTATAATGTGCTCTCGGATATAGATGGTATGTGTAGTGATGGTTTCCTACACAAAATTTTGGGTGATAACCCTAATGTTAAATATATATATGTATAAATATATACATTTGATTTTAGAAGACTATTGATCATAGGAAAAATGATTGAATATGTTTCAAGTGAGGGATTGTATTCACATATCGAGGTAAATTAAATGTGTTTTTGGTGACGGCTTGTATATTGAGGATGATTTATACTTATAGCCGAGTTTATATTTCGTATGTATATGAACGAGAATTAGTTGGATATATGGATATGTGAATATGTGTATATATATCTGTATGGATATGAATATATGGCTATATTTGTGTTGTGGATATACATGTTATGGATATTTAAACCTTATATTATGGTTTAATATTTGATTATATGATGGGATCATATGGATGTGTATATATTGTGCATGAGAACGATATATATACTTATGTGGTTAAGCATACCCTGCTCATGCTATCATTGGGAAGTTTCCGCGCAGAGGGTGAGCATCCTGGCATATAGAGCAGGGTGTGGATATTACCCAGGTCATAGTCGTCCAGTGTGTTATTATGTGATATATATATTTTCGGATGAGACGTGGAGGGTATGTTTCGTCTCATTGCCGGTTAGGATCTATGATCGCTTCCCGGGACGTCGTGTGTGTGAGTTACCACGAGATGGGTGTCGTTGAGCCCCATTATGGTGGTCCCCAGTTGCTACGTGAGCCGGGCACTGGGAAGATGATATCATGGTGCAGTTTTATCGGCGATGTATATAGCCGGGTGGATTATGTGCATGTCCATTGTACATTAGATATGATATGTACACTTGGTCGTGGGTATGGATGATGGTATATATATATATGGTTGGAATAAAATGCCTATATATATATATATATATATATATATATATATATATATATTTAAATATCCTATAGATGAAAGGATATGGACTTTCATGAGTAAATCTTGGATGATTATGGTGTACGAGATGATTGGGGGTTGATGTATCACATTTAAGGAATATTTCGGTTACATCATCCCAAGGATATTATTTGGAGGATTTTAAGTTGTTTTCATATGGTAAGCTATATGTAGTAGTATTGTATGTATGGCATAATGGATCTCTATGATCGACATTGTCAAGGAGTAGTGTAACGGGGTGGTTCCTTGTTTGGATTTCGGTTTGCGAGACACCCCACGCACGAAACGTAGTGCATTGTTGAGATTAGAGAGAAGTTCTGTCAATATTTATGTGTGGCATAATGGATCTCCAGTATCGACGTTGAGAAGGAGTAGTGTAACGGGGTGGTTCCTTGTTTGGATTTCGATTTGCGAGACACCTCACGCACGAAACACAGCGCAACGTTGAGATCGGAGAGAATTTTTGTCAGTAATAAATGTTGTATGCCTCTTATTTAGAAATTAAATCACATGTTTCAACCCAAATGCATATGGGTAACTTATTAAGGTTTATAATTGGTTAAATTATAAACCAGAATCCATTAAGCCTAATAAGGCATATATGTTTGTAAAAATACTTAAGTGTGTTTAGAAGGAGTGGATTCTTGGGTTATTATAGTAAGGTAGATCTCGTGGGTATAGGCTAGGCCTATGACAAGTTAGGTTGTCCTTATAAATTGAGGTAATTTAACTAAAACTTGAGGACGTGAATAGGTGCGCGCTGTTAGATGAGAGGTGAGTTGGGGTTCCATGAGAGTGTGATTCCACTTTAATTATGAAATAGATGCACCGATATTTATTATGCACGGTTAACACACTTACTAAATATTTTTCACACTCGGGCTTTGACCCGTTTACTTTTCTCTCCTTCTTGGATATATATATATATATATATATATATATATATATATATATATATATATATATTACAGGTGTCCTACCGCATGGATGCCGGATGACCTTCTATCCAGAGTCTTGGGAGCCGTGACATATGCGGACTGTTGCGGGATGTATTTTGTAGTCGTTTCCTACTTCTAAAAATCTAGCTTGGACTCATGTCCTATATTAGGTTTGTACCCAAGGGATATTTATATTCATGTTTATATTTATTCCATTTCAGTTATTGTATTGGGTATGACCCGACATTTTATTCGGGTTTACTTCCCTGTAGTATATTCAGTTGTAGTTATTTATTTTATTTTATTCTAGCATTTCATTTCTCATAGTTCTTTCTTGCATCTTTATTTTTCTTGTTAGTAGTTATAGAGTTGGTTTGGTGGTCATGGCATGTTTTATTTAAATTTTAACATGTCGCTTATATGATATCGGGTAGTTAGTCCTATATTATGTAGTAACGGCAGTTGGTGTTGAGACTGGACCATCTGAAACTCTTGATTTAATGTAGTATAGGGCTGGCCACCCGTTATTATTTTAAGCGGGGTGTTACATGGGTGTGTTAATTAATTTAATTAGAGTCGGACCATAACTCGGGGAAGTATTATATTAATTTAGGCATGAATTAATTATATTAGAGTCGGACCATAGACTCGGGAAGATGATAAATTATTAAGTGATAAAATTAATTGTGTTGAGTCGGGCCACAGACTCAGGAAATTACAGGCAGTGTATGAGATTTTGAGTACACGGTAAAGCCGGAGTTTATATTATATATATACGGTGTAGTGATAGTATATTTATATACATGTGTATATTGTGTGTGATATTAAATATCAGCGACTAGATATTATTCAATTTATATACTCTAGTGCTATCAAGGGAGGTTGCGCGATGTGGGTGAATCCTCTACCTTGAGGAGTAGGGCGAGTATATCCCCAGGTCATAACGTCCAGTATATATGGGTGATGTATTTATCTCACTTTTAGGGAAGGAATATGACCGCCTCCACTACGTTTATATTTTGGGCCAAGTTGGTGAGCGATTCCAACTTGGGGAACTAGGTTTTGTGAGCACGCCTAGTGAGATAGCATTTTAGAGGGAATCATCCCGCAATGGTATACTCGAAGGGATGGATATACGTATGTTATATGTGTGGATGTTGTGGTAAAGGTACGTATATAATGGTAGTAAATATTATATATGGGTAATAATATAGTGTGTGATGTATTTACTTTATATAACTTGTGACACGGTTATATGCTACTATTTAAGAGGAATTAATTACCTAATTGTGATATAACTTATAATTCAAGAATCGTTATACTCGGGTTAGAGTAGTATGGCAATGGGAGGTTATACCGGGACTAGTTGGACGGGATAGTGCAACTAGGTGGGGTTAAGTTAACCATTAGGTGTGCACATTATTGGAGGGGTGAGAATGTCCGTAATGGAGTGCGACACTGACTTAAATATGACGCGCATTAATGCATTTTAAATTACTGCATTTAATTCACTTGCTAAATATTTTCAAAATATTTTGGGTTTTAACCCTTGCTATAAAACTATTTTCAAAACCTTTTAAGTGTCCAGCCATAGGGACGCCAGGATTGATATTCTATTCCAAGGACATGGAGCTGCGGCATATGTGGATGCTAGCAGGAGTTTGGATTAGACGCATCATTCATTCATTCCTAGAGTAAGAATCTAGTATTAGTTTCAAC
Organism: Sambucus nigra; assembly: GCA_949130495.1. Classification (NCBI taxonomy): domain Eukaryota; kingdom Viridiplantae; phylum Streptophyta; class Magnoliopsida; order Dipsacales; family Adoxaceae; genus Sambucus; species Sambucus nigra. The sequence continues at coordinate 37,060,088 of OX422217.1, forward strand.
TTCATTTAGAGCATGTCGCCCAGACTTTCAGTTCAGTTTTCAGACTTATTTTATTCCTGTGTTGGATATTTGTTTTGGATTATTTCACTATGGTAGCGAATGGTATATTTGGCAACTTGTTTAATTAAGGATTCAGTTTATTTTCATTCAGTTGTGTAAATTGTTTTTATTTAATTCCGCATGTACTATTTTGTTTAATCAAAAAGTTAAAAATTGGCACCAGCTTTTGGAATACTAGGTGGTTAGTAAGTTTTAAAAAGTTTTCGACATTGATGCTAAGAATGATCCAACTGGGATTCCTGTTTTAATTTGGTATAGGACTGATCACCCGGTATTTTATTAGGCGGGGTGTCACACATGGTGACTCCTAAACAACTATAAATATGACTTGAATTCTCTCATTGTAAACACACAAAAAAAATCAAACACTAAGAAGAGTTAGAGAGGGAGAAAGAGTTCATTTAGAAGTTTCGATCTTAATATTGGAAGTCTTGGAGCTTATATTTTGGAGATAGAGTTGGTGTTTTGGAGCATTTATTGGAGCTTAAAGAAGGAGTTCCTAGAGCACATATAGAGCTCTTACGGAGGATGCATTTGGTAACCCCTTGAGGTCACCTTTTAAGGTGGGAGTTTCTCCTCTTACACCACCATTTTGTAGTCTTAAGAGGTGGGAAAATCTTACTTTAATTAAGGTTTAGAGTTTGATAATTTTTAGAAAGATATTTACATATATTAGGCTTGGTATATGTAGTATTTTAGCTAATTTATAACTTTATATTGTTTAGTCATCATATCATCAATTGGTGTGTAGAAATTAGTTTTTAAGAAGTAATTTTGATGGGTTCAAAAGGTGGATAAATTTCAGAATATTATCCTTGAACATTTTATGAACTAAAATGTGTTAAAATGATGTTTCAAAGGTAAATAATGTAATTTCATGTTTAGAAAAATATTGGGCTACTGTAGGCCATTTTTACAAAATAAAAATGGGACTTTCTTACCAAAATGTTGAAGTAGAAGAAAAAATTGGACTTTTACTTAAATGGGTGTTTTTGAGATGCATAAATTCATAATAAGAAATAATTGGGGTTAATATCAAAATAATCAAAGTATAAAATTCTTACTTTTAAATTGATACTTAAGAGTAGTTAAAGAAAGTAAAGAATGTCAAGTGTGTTGATAGTGACCAAATGGATATTTAAAGTGTGTACAACTTATTTTGGAAACATAAATGGAAATAAAGTCTTTTTATAAAATTTGAAATTTATTACTGAAATTATGTTGGAAATATCATAAATACACTTTGAGAAGTTATAAATTGGTTTTTGGCAAAATTAGTATGTTTAAACCGATTTAAAAGTATAATATTTGTGTGAAACAAATAGTGGTGGCATTGTCGTAAATACAGTGAATAATGTGATGCAAGAAAACATTTGACAATTAAATGTATTAGTTAAGTTTGATAAAAGGAGATTAATGATATATTTTTACTAAGTGAAAATAATGAGTTTCACTAAAATGATAAGTGTGAAATATGGGTAAAAATATAGTTTTTGACAAGTGTTAAGTGGTTAAAAGTGTTTTGAGAATTAAGTTGGAAAGTTAATAACTATTTTGGGAACAACACTTGTTAAATGGCTAAATGGGTATTTGATAAGAAATGGGTAAATTTACGTAAAGCGGAACATTTTTATGAAATAAAAATGTCAATGAATAGTTTTGAAGAAAAAGGAAAGAATTGATTTTCCAAGTGAGAATAAATGTGAACCTTGAGAATAATGTTGAAACACATGAAAAAAGATAAGAACGGATACTTGCATGATGCCAACAATTAAGGAGGGCATGCCATCCCTAGTGGTAAAAGACCCCAAAGCCTGTACAGATGAGCATATGACGACTGGAGACCGATGGTGTAGAGACCGTGAAATCCAGGAATAGTGGCTAGACTACAAGACAAAGATTGATAATTCTTGTAATAAGAAATGAAGAATGAGAATATTCTTAAAATTTGAGCAAATAAATCTTTGAGATTTGCAAAAGGTTGAAAAAGGGAAATAAACAAGTTTTTGTGAAACAATAAATATTTTGTGTCGTGTGGAGTATAAGTTTCTCAATGAAAATAAATATTTTCCAAACACAAGGTGTGCGTGTCATAAAGATGGTTTTAATGAGAATATTAAAATAATGGCGAAGTAACTCTAGCGTGAGTTTATAAACGTTGAATAGATGAATATTTTTAAGAAAAGAAAGGTTTTTCTTATAAATGATTAATCGTGTGCATTAATAGGAAAGAATGTGATTTTAAAGAAAGATTATCCAAAATGACTATTTTGGGAAAGACAAAGAGGATGAACGGGGATAAATAATATTTTTGGAATAAAATGGTTTATTACATCGGAGCATGTATTTTCAAAAGTATATGTGTAAATATATACATATTTTCATGAGCAAATAGTGAGTGAGTATTCTTTTCTGCTGTTCGTTTCTATATTGTATTTGTATAAATTCCACTAAGCCTTTCGCTTACTCCCTCCTCTTTGTTACGACAGGTTGTATTCGGTTCTGTACTTTGAGAGGGTTATACAGGTAATATTTACTTGCATTAACATTAGTAGCTCGATTTACTTGGCCTTGGGGGCACTTCCCTTGGGTACCGCACGTAGTTTATTTTATATTGGAATCGCATGCTAAGCAAAACATAATCTTATTTAATAATAAAACAAGAATAGTAACATTATTTAGGTTGTTCATTTCACCCCGCACCTGACACTGGAATCGGATCTGGGTCGATCCTATAATAACCCTTCAATCCGGTTCGGGGCGTCACAACTTGGTATCAGAGCTTTAGGTTCAATATTTCTTTCGTGTGTGACGTGGTGAGGTCGGTAGTGGATCTTTCAACCTTAATGTTAGTTTGGGCCGATCACGCTAGTTTGGTGACAGTTTGTATCCTCGTTAATAAAGTCAAAGAGGTTAGCATGACAAGTAAGTTGGTTCCAAGTGGCACACAATCAGGTTGATAGTTATAAATCGCTTCCGCATTCCTGATATAGATGTGTTAGTAACTACGAGTGTCAGCTTAAGCTAATTTCGGCAACATCGTAGTTCCTTTGTATGAGAGATGTATTGTGTGTTAATTATAATGGTGACAAATAATAAGAGAAGTTAATGCACCAAATAGTGTGAGCTAAATTGTAGCTAGAAAGATTGGTTGAGTTTAACTTTGGAGATTAGGTGACTTGAGTGTATATTATAAAGTGTTGACTTCGTGGTGAGAGTGTATTAAATTCAAGTCTCGGATTAATGTATTTGGGTGTATATCTTGGGTAGTATATTTATGAATATTGATCTTGTGACGAGAAATTAGTAGGTCCCTTGGTTGAGGACTGGGGTTTATTATACCGTGATGTATATATTTTCGTTATAATGTAGACTTAGATAATCATGATGACTTAAGAAGTGAAATAAAATTGTCCTTATGGCACAATGTTGATGATGGAATCAATTTGATAATTTTGGGAGATTATAATAATACGGTATTGAGGAATAGGATCTCCTATGACGTTTGCAGTATGGTTTTGGATGTATATAAGCAATGCTCGTCGTCCTGTATCCTACCCTAGTCTTTAGTAAATAACAATGAATGATTTATCACACGATGTGATGATAAAATATTTGCGACAAGCTACATCTATGATTAAACAAAAATTTAGGTTTATATGAAATAGTCTAGTGATTTTTACTACGGGTTAGTAATTTGATAAGTTTGAAATTCCATGATAATTGCTCTTAGGAGTAAGTTCTAAGGCTATTTGAGAAAAATAGTAATGTAAGTAATTAGAATTTCAAGACGATACCTTTGGGGTTGTATATCATAGATAAAACTAAGGTTGATTAGTGTTCCTCGGTGATAGGAATGTTATTTACTTGTGTAGAAATCACAAATTAAGGTGACATAAGAATATGCCCTCGGTGATTCCCTAGTATATGATAGGAGATAATTGGTGTGACGTTAGAAGAATCAAATTAATGATTACCACATAAAGATATTGAAGATTATCGACCTTAATCAAATCATTATGATAAACAATTGGGTTGACTTGAGTAGAGTGTTTTGGGAACATTAATACGATAAGCTCCTGTCGTGACAAAATAATAATTGTACTTGGTAGCATATGATGGTTTTGGAGATGGCTAAATATGATGTGGTTACCTAAAAGCTTGGCAGAATTATTGCATTGAGGATCTCTTAAAATAATAATAAGTCCTTAGTGACTAAATCGTGTTAACATGCGGAAATGACTTAGAATTGGTGACAATAAGATGAATTAATTATGAACATGTGTCTTGATATAACTATTGGAAGAATATAAGTTAGTAATTATATATGATTGTTGTGAGAAGCACTTGGATGTGCTTTATTAGACATTGCTTTCTAGGAAATCGAGCGTGACAAGATTTTAGTGTGACAGACAACTCTTACAATTGATTGTGTATTCACCTTTAGAGAAATTTTTAAGTTTACGAAAGTTATCCATAAGCCTTGGAGAATATGAGTGTTAGGGATTATTTAGGTACTGATGAATCATTATCCTACATGTTGACTTGTGGTAATGCCTTGGAATTAGTACCATGATTTATAAACCCTGTCTTAATGTGACCTTTGAGGGTTGTGTTGTAAATAGTATGGTGGACACTAAGTTATATACTTAGGAGAATTTAGAGAACCTAAATAATCGCAGCAATGTTTTTAGGAAACATTCTTGGAATGAGGCAATATGATTAATCATAGCACCCTGTTGTGCTACAAATGCGTTATGAGTAACTCTAGTAAACAGAAATCATTATTCACCTAGAGAAATATTTAATGATAAGATAAGGTGAGCAAAGATCCTACCTATGAGATTAAAAGCGCCAGCTTCGACTAAAGTGTGATATTCAGGATTGTAGAGGATGTTGCTAAGAGTTAGGAAGTTGTTGGTAATTACAGATGTTTCAGACTGTGCATATGTGTTGAACATGAAAATTGAGGTTAGATACCACGTATTGAAATTTGGAGACATAGGTATGATGGATCGACTATTTATGATAAAAGATCAGAAGGGTGATCTCGTGTAAGTTAGCACAGTACATACAAATATAAAAGTGTAACCCATAACATTAGTCATAGGAAACCTTGTGTTTTAACTTCCCGAAAGGATTAGTTTATACTTCAATGAGAATGGAAAATTTGTGTCGGATCAGTCAATGTACATAGGAGGAATATTGGTTATAAGTTGTGGACCTTAAGAGCACTTGTGGGTTCGTACTTTGTGAAGAACAATTCGATGCCAAAATTCTATCGTTATCCTTTGGCTCGGTATTCACTTAATTCATTGTGATTCCATATGTTTCATTTGATCCCAGTAATGGGAAGTTGTTATTCGATTGTGGTCTGGGTGTGACACTACATAAGCTCAGTAGTGGCGTGAGTTAGGCCGGTTGTGGCTGATGCATCACAGTAAATTAGTGCATAATTTGTTAGAATCACCATAATCTTTTCATTGGTTTATGTGTGCGCATGGTCTCGCGATTTGTTACTCGTAGTTTGCATGTGTTAATCAGTTATCTTAGGTTAACGACCCTATTAGTTGACTGATATAACTAGTTACAGTATAGCTAGTAACTTTTAAATCATAGGTTCAAGAATATGTTTTAGGAATTATGTGGATATCAGACTTAATGAGACCTTAAGTGAAATTTTACACTCCGAATTGAGGATATAGTTACTCATATATATAATTTGGATTATGTGCCTAGGATGCTTCGAGGTTAATTAGAGATCTCATGCGAGATTTCGGTCTTTCAGACCAATGTGATAAAGTGACTCTTTTAAAGATTGTTGATATGAATTATTAGGAAGTGTTACATATGTATTAACATAGTCTTGACATGATTTAAAATTTGAGAAAATATAGATTTTTAAATTCTAACTCGTGATGATGAATTCATTAATGACGGCATGATGTTTGAGAAATGCCGATTATTTTAAAAAATTTGTTGGGATGAATAAGTTAGTCATGCTTGGGTATTATTAAAGAAAAACCCTACCATGATGGGGTTAACTTGATGATAATTAACGTGGATGGAATCTTTGAGTTTTTACTGTAAAGATCAGGATACTCCAGAATTAGAAATGGTTTGCTTAGATGACTGAATGATTAAGATTGATGGGTTAACAATTTTAAGGAAGAAATTTCTTAAGGAGGGAAGAATGTGATAGCCCGCCCTAGAAAATAAATATTGAATAATAAATTGATGATTTTATTACAAAGAAATTTTTTAGGAATAAATGTATAAGGGAATTACGCCAAAATGACACGAAAAGTAATTAAGGAGAAAAAGAATCACCACGTTGTGTGATTCATATGGATGCGCATTTAAGTCCTAGTAGTCCTAGTAAGTATGTTGGTCAAGTTTGACGCAAAAATTCTAATGAATGATTGTGACACGGTCATGTTTAATATAACGCGACTTTTGTCAGCATGTGTCGCGCAGGACGCGAACTTGCGTGATTTTTGTAGGACGTTTTATTGAGGTTAAAAATAATTGGACCATAATTATGGGATGATAAAAATAGGTTTAAGAGTCCCATGGGGTCAAAAGTAAAAAAAATGAATATATAAATAAAATATTATTATTTTTGTCAAAAAACAAATGTGCTCTGAAAATTCTCAAAAATTCACGATTTACTTGGAATTTATTTTTAAGCAACTTTCTCTTATTCGACATCTTTTAAAAATATCATTTAGACCTGTTTTAGAACTATTTTAAGTTGTGAAAATAGTAAAATATTTTATGAAAATAATAAATAATGAAGTGGTTGGTGGGTTACATTAATGGAGTGGTTGGTGGGAGTGGTTGGTTGGAGAGGTTGGTGGCACACCATTAATCTCAAGCATCTAATCATGTTTTGATCCAACGATCATGGCGACTCCCAATCAACTATAAATAGGCCTTGAATTCTCTCATTGTAAACACACAAAAAAACATCAAACACTAAGAAGAGTTAGAGAGTGAGAAATAGTGCATTTAGAAGTTTGGAGCTTACTATTGGAAGTCTTGGAGCTTATATTTTGGAGATAGAGTTGGAGTTTTGGAGCATTTATTGGAGCTTAAAGAAGGAGTTCCTAGAGCACATATAGAGCTCTTATGGAGGATGCATATGGTAACCCCTTGAGACTAACTTTGAAGGTGGGGGTTGCTCCTCCAACACCACCATTTTGGAGTCTTAAGAGGTGGGAAAATCTTACATTAATTGAGTTTTAGAGCTTGATAATTTTTAGAATGATATTTACATATATTAGGCTTGATATATGTAGTATTTTAGCAAATTTATAACTTTATGTTGTTTAGTCATCATATCATCGTTTGGTGTGTAGAAATGAGTTTTTAAGAAGTAATTTTGATGGGTTCAAAAGGTGGATAAATTTCAGAATATTATCCTTGAACATTTTATGAACTAAAATGTGTTAAAATGATGTTTCAAAGGTGAATAATGTAATTTCATGTTTAGAAAAATATTGGGCTAATATAGGCAATTTTTACGAAATAAAAATGGAACTTTCTTACCAAAATGATGAAGTACAAGAAGAAATTGGACTTTTACTTAAATGGGGGTTTTTAAGATGCATAAACTCATAATAAGAATTAATTGGGGTTGATATGTAAATAATCAAAGTATAAAATTCTTACTTTTAAATTGATACTTAAGAGTAGTTAAAGAAAGCAACGAATGTCAAGTGTGTTGATAGTGACCAAATAGGTATTTAAAGTGTGTACAATTTATTTTGGAAACATAAATGAAAATGAAGTCTTTTAATAAAATTTGGAATTTATTACTGAAATTATGTTGGAAATATCAGAAATACACTTTGAGAAGTTATAAATTGTTTTTTGGAAAAATTAGTATGTTTAAACCGATTTAAAAGTATAATATTTGTGTGAAACAAATAGTAGTGGCATTGTCGTAAATACAGTGAATATTGTGTTGTCAATAAAATATTTGGCAATTAAATGTATTAATTAATTTGATAAAAGGAGATGAATGATATATTTTTGCTAAGTGAAAATAATGAGTTTCACTAAAATGATAAGTGTGAAATATGGGTAAAAATATAGTTTTTGGTGGTTAAAAGTGTTTTGAGAATTAAGTTAAAAAGTTAGTAACTATTTTGGGAACAACACTTGCTAAATGGCTAAATGCGTATTTGATAAGAAATTTGTAAGTTTACGTAAAGCGGAATATTTTTATGAAATAAAAATGTCAACGAATAGTTTGGAAGAAAAATGAAGGAATTGACTTTCCAATTGAGAATAAATGTGAACATTGAGAATAATGTTGAAAAACATGAAAAAAGATAAGAAAGGATACTTGGATGATGCTAGGAATTAAGGAGGGTGATATGCCCCAAGTGTGACCTCGGCCTAGAGACACCAACCTCGGCCTAGATGATGGCCGAAGTAATGGCTGACTCTGGATAAGCCATGGGCCCGCGATATCAGCCCTCGGCCGACACTACCACCTACATCTCCAATGGACATTACGCACATCACAAGCATCAACAACATTCTCGTATACCTGGGTATGGCAAAATCGGTCGAGTGTAGGCCGAGGTGATAAGAATCCCTAGTAAACTCCATCATGGAATCAGCTCAACCTCGGCTGAGGCCGACCCCAGCATACTGTCTCGGCTGAGATTAGGCCGAGACTCCCTAAGGCATATCTCGGATTGAACGAATGTCAAGCCTTTGCGACTCGGCCTCTCGCAGGCCGAGGTCATGCACCAATATGGCAGCCGAGCATCTGTTGACATTTGGATAAGGACACGTGGGCACAAATCAGTTGTAACAAGATTATTCTCCACACGTGGGGAGAATATTTCATCATCATTCCTTACCTGTGACAGTGGCAGGTGGCTCTCACATATTGGTGAGGATAACACACACAGGCAAACCTCATGCATGGGGGTACATTACACCCACCAGGTAATATATATAGGGGTCATCCTCTACCTTGCAAAGGATCCAAGATCAGTAACCCTAGCTAAAACTCTGTTCAAATACACAGTAGAGAGAGAAAGCTTGAGAGATTGTATCCATGGCCATTAGAGCCCTCATACAGTGATACACATCATACACTTGCACAGTGGACGTAGGCCTGATTGGTTGAACCACTTACATAACTGTGTTCATCCTCTTTTCCTCATCATAATCTCTTATATATATATATATACCCTCATGCTGCCATTGTTAACATTGAACTAAGATCATAAACACCTTGAAGGGTGGTGTTGTTTCAGGCATCATCATTTTGGCGCCGTCTGTGGGAAGAGAAGCTACCTCCTCCCCTACTTCAGCTTAACCTCACCGGAGGCTCTGGTGGTGAACCAGGCATCACCCCTTGTGTGGAGCTGTTTCACGATTGAAAGAGGTCCTGTAAGGTACTAAGCTCACCTGTTACTCAAGCTCTTTATTGTTGACACATGGCACCATAATTATCACCACCTCTTCCGCCGCCTGGAGGAGGAGGGCCCAGTTCCATCCAGGCACCGCCTCAGTCTGAAATGGCGAAAGTGGCTGCAGCCTTAAAATCTTTGGCTGCAACGCAGTAGGCAATGAAGGAGAAATTCGAACAACTCATCCAAACTATGATGAGGCCACCTGGAGTCTCACCGGATATGATCACTCCGGTGGCTGTTCAGACTCATCCAAATGCCAGGGGATCACCCCAGGCACCCAAGAAGGATCACCCTGCACCCCAGCGGAGAAGGGACGTTGTTGACCCCAGGCGCTTACGCCTAGGGAGGCAAGGGAACCCTTGCCCGGAGGACATGTATGACGATATAGAGGTGGAAGAGGCCCCGAAAGATTGTTGGGAGCCGTACGAGGTGTCGAATAATACAGTACGACCTCTTCGGCAGAGTCAAGGATGTGTCGGCCCAAGAGATGAAGAGGCTCAAAAGAGAGGGTCAGCTTTTGATCGGTTGAGCAGAGGATCATCCTTCGAACGGTTGGGCCCAGTGAATGACCTAAGACACAGGTTATCCAGGTCCAGGAGTGCTGTCGGCTCGCAAAGAGCGGACAGACCAGGTCGGCCTGACCAAAGACGACCCTGTGACAGAAGAGGCAGAGAGCAGGAAGAAGTTAATAGCCGACGCTGTGTTGCAGCGAGGGAACCCTCGGTTCATCCCATCGAAGTGGTTGGGGACAACCTCGGCCAGGTCGAGGGCGGAAGACCATGGAATGACTTCATCCAGCGCCTCGAGGAGAAGATAGGAGACCTCATTAAAAATAGAGATCCATTACAAAGGGGTTACTCATAGGGCTCACCGTTTATGGCTAGGATAGTGAGCTTCCCAACCCCAGCTAAGTTCAAGCCTCCTGTGGTGTCTCCCAAGTATGACGGCAGCACCAACCCAGTACACCACATAGAGATGTATCAGTCGGCAGCAGACATCTACTCCATTCCTGATGAGATGAAGTGTAGGGCCTTCTCTGGGACCCTGACAGGGGCAGCACACAGCTGGTTTACCACCCTTCTAAAAAAATCCATTGAGAATTTCAAAGGCTTGGGTGAACGATTCATCCATAACTTCTACTTTGGGATGATACCCCAAAAGAAGACCACTCACCTGTTGTATGTCAAGCAGGGCAAGGATGAGAGCTTAAGGGACTACATAGCCAGGTTCAACAAAGAGAAGTTGTAAGTTGAGTACTATGAAGATAATATAGCCATGACCGCCCTCATAGGAGGTATACAAAAAGGGAAGCTGCTATGGAAGCTGGCGGAAGACCCCCCAAGGTCCATGGCGAAACTCCTGGCAACTGATGGGAAAGTAATGAATGCGGAAGAGGCAATGGCCGCCAAATATGAGGATGAGAATCGCGGTAGCAACGGAAAGTCCCAGAAGAAGAAATATGGGAAGAAGAGATCGGGTGATGACAAGTTCGCCCACCATACTCCTTTGACTGTGAGCTGTGAGCACATCCTCAATGAGATTAAGAATGACAAAACCCTGAGGTGGCCAGAAAAGCTGAAAGCCCCACCACACAAGAGGAACAAAAACCTATGGTGTAAGTTTCACCAAGAACATGGTCACGTCACAGATAGATGCTTCGCTTTGAAAGATGAAATTGAAAAGATGCTAAAATCTGGAAAGCTGAGGAAATACGTGGATGGTAAGGCTCCTAGAGGTGAAAGAGATGACCCCAAGAAAAGGAGAAACAACAGATGCCGTGAAATCCCAACGCGAAGGGACGATGACTCAGAAAGTGATGATGAAGACGATCCAGATCTTCCACCTAAGGACGACATCACACCGGTAAAGAGGGTTGGTATGATCTCGTTCGCCGTTGGCACAATATGCGGAGGATTGGTAGGTGGTGGATCTGAGGTAGCTGATAGGAAGGCCCATGCGGCAGAAGCCAAATCAGTGGCCAAGCTTGAGGTTGTGAATCTAACGTCTTCTGACACAGTGCAGAAGAGGAAGAAGGTGGATATGAACACCCTCATGGTTGGGTTCTCCAGACTCGACTTCAAAGATATCTTAGCCCCCAATGATGACCCTTTGGTCATAACGACAAGGGTGCATGGATGTGAGTGCAGAGGATCCTCGTAGATGGGGGAATTTCCACAGATGTGATGTTTTGGCCATGCTTTTGGATCTTGGGTATTAGTAGAGAAACACTAGTACCCTATCACCACCCCCTGATAGGCTTCAGTGGGGAAAAGGTTCACCCCTTGGGCATGTATGAGATGGATGCACGGATGGGTGATGAGTGGCCTAAGAGGTTAACTAGGAAGATTAATTTCTTCATAATGGACGAGAGTGTCTTCTCGGCCTATAACCTCATCATAGGAAGGGTGGATCTTAAGGAGTTAGAGGTTGTGCCATTGACGGTCCATCAGATGCTAAAATTCCCAACCCCCTATGGGGTAGGGGAAGTGCGAGGTGACCAGACCACAGCTCGAGAATGTTACTTCAACTCTGAAGAAGAGAGAGAGGCCCATAAGAGGGCCACCCCCACTTATAGCATTGATACTCTTGATTCGAGAGATGAGACGCAGTTGAAGAAGGGAGAGGCCGCGGAAGAGGTAGAATCCATCGTCCTCAACGAGGAAGAACCGGAAAAAATCATCCAGGTCGACGAATCCCTTAATTCGAAAGTCAAGGAAGAGCTGATAAACTTCCTCAGGAGGAGGCAGAGTGTCTTCGCATGGAGCCACACAGACATGCCTGGCATCGACCCTGAGGTGATGAGTCAAAAGCTCAACATAAACAAAGATGCCAAGCCCATTAAGCAGAGACGAAGAGTCTACTCCAGGGAGAAATATGACGTCATCCAGGAAGAGGTTAAAAAATTAGAAGAGGCTGAGTTCATAAGAGAAGTCACATATCCGGAGTTGCTATAAAATGCAGTCATCGTGCCCAAAGCCAATGGGAAGTGGAGAATGTGTGTCGATTTCACTAACCTGAACAGGCCTTGTCCAAAAGACAGTTATCCCTTACCTCGGATAGATCAGATGGTGGACGCCACAGCAGGACATGAGCTCATGAGCTTCATGGATGCATATTCAGGATATAACCAAATCTTCATGGATGCTGGAGACTCGGAGAAGACAACCTTCATTATCGACAAAGGGACGTACTGCTACAAGGTAATGCCCTTCGATCTGAAAAATACAGGGGCAACGTACCAACGTCTTATAAATAAGATATTTGAAGAGCAAATAGGTAAGACTATGGAGGTGTATGTAGATGATATGCTAACAAAAATCTTGAAAGCTGGCACCCATGTAGCAGACCTTGAGAAGACCTTCGATGTTATGGACTCATACAAAATGAAGCTCAAACCGGTGAAATGTGTATTCGGAGTAGGAGCTGGGAAATTCCTGAGATTTATCGTCAACTAGAGGGGGATTGAAGCGAACCCTGAGAAAATAAAGGCATTGCTTGACATGAAGACTCCTAGGAATATCAAGGATGTCCAAAGACTCATGGGGAGAGTGGTTGCACTTAAGAGATTTGTCTCGAGGGCAACGGATAAGTGTCTTCCATTCTTTAAAGTTCTAAGAAAGGCCTTCCAATGGGACGAAGAGTGTGAAAAAGCATTCAACCAACTCAAGTCTTACTTGGGATCACCCTTATTGTTATCTCGACCCATTGCAGGAGAAAAGATGTATGTGTATCTAGCAGTCTCTGAGTCAGCCATCAACGCGGCTATAATACGGGAAGACGATGGGATCCAAAGGCCTGTATATTTCAACAGTAAGGCCCTTCAAGGGGCTGAGCAAAATTACCCACGCATAGAAAAATTAACCTATGCTCTGATACACGCCTCAAGGAAAATGAAGCCTTACTTCCAAGCTCACTTTATGGTAGTCCTCACCGACTCCCCACTAAGGCAGATCTTGCATAAACCTGAGAAATATGGGAGATTGATGACCTGGGCTATTGAGTTGGGGGAGTATGATCTTACCTACCAGCCTAGGGCAGCCATCAAAGGGCAGGCCCTCGCGGACTTTGTTGCAGAATTCACTTGGGAAGAGGCCAAGACAGAGAAAGGACTGGGGGAAGACGAAGAGACAAACCATGGTGTCTTCCAAAATTTGGAAGAGACGACACCAAACGTCTTCCGAAATCAGGAAGAGGTCACCTCAGGCAAGATCCGGGGCAGAGTGGGAGAAAAAGAAGAAGATCGGTACCTCTTCAAGAAAGGAGTCCTATCAGAAGGGGTCTTCTCATCAGATACAGACATCTGGAGACTCTTCGTTGATGGATCTTCCTGCGATAGCGGAAGCGGTGCGAGGCTGATACTCTCGGCTCCAGATGGCACCAATATTGAATACGCCCTAAGATTCAACTTTCAGGCCTCAAACAATGAGTCCGGATATGAGGCCATGATATCAGGTCTCTTATTGGCAAAAACTCTTCGCGTAAAGCGACTCTTGCTCCATAGCGACTCAATATTAGTTATCAATCAAGTACTGGGAGTCTACGAGGCCAAAGATGAAAGGATGGCGAAGTACCTGAAGAGAGTAAGAAAGATGTTGGAATATTTTGAAGAGGCAAAATTGAAGAGAGTGCCTCGACAGAGTAACGGTCACGCTGATGCATTGGCAAGGCTGGCCTCGACAACGAAGACAGATGTTAGAAGAACTGTTCTGATCGAGGTCTTGGGAAAGCCAACCATCGAAGAAGAAGATATGTGCAACCCTTGTCAAAATTTGAACCCTGGGGACTCATGGATTGACCATCTCGTCAGGTATATTAGAGAGGGAGAGCTACTCGAGTCCAAGATGGAAAGGAAAAAATTGAGATATAGGGCTGCCAAGTTCACAGTGATAAGAGAGGTCTTGTACAAAAAGGGATTTCTATTGCCTCTTCTCAGATGTGTACATCCCGCGAAAGTCCCCCGAGTTTTACAAGAGGTTCATGAGGGTTCTTGCTCCAGCCACATAGGAGGAAGACCCTTGGCTAAAAGAATCATCACACAGGGGTACTGGTGGCCAACCTTGTTCAAAGACGCTGCAGCCTACGTGAAGAGATGTGATAAATGTCAAAAATTCGCAACTATTCCTCATCAACCTCATCAGCCTATGACGTAAATCACCTCTCTATGGACATTTGCGGTATGGGGGATTGACTTAGTAGGACCCTTACCAAGAGCAGCTAACAATTATAGATTCTTGATAGTTGCCATCGACTACTTCTCGAAATGGGTGGAGGTAGAGCCAATGATAACGATCACAGAGCAGAAGACCTTCCAGTTCATCTGGAGGAACATCATATGCAGATACGGCCTCCCAAACACACTCATCTCAGACAATAGGACTCAGTTCAAGAACTCCTCTCTAGAAAAGTACTGCCTAAGAGTCGGGATAAAGCAGTTCTTTTCATCTCCTGGCTGGCCTCAGGCAAATGATCAGACCGAGGTTATGAACAGAACAATCCTTAATTGGGTCAAGAAGAGGTTAGAAGATGCGAAGGGAATATGGACTGAAGAGGTCTACGCTGTGCTATGGGCCTACAGAACAACGGCTAGGACACCTACAGGAGAAACCCCGTTCATGCTAGCATACGAATCAGAGGCTGTCATACCTACTGAAGTAGGACTCCCAACTCATAGGGTTCAGACCTATGACCCTGATAAAAATAGGGAAGAAAGGAGGCTAGACTTAGATCTGATTGAAGAGAGAAGAGAAGACGCTGAGATCAGACAAGCAGCCTACTAACAGAGGGCAGCAAAAATTTACAACCAGAGGGTGAAGTCAAGACCCATTGCAGTGGGAGACCTAGTGCTGAAAAAGACCCTGCAGAAAGCAAACAAGCTTCATCCAAACTGGCATGGACCCTATAAAGTGACTAAAGAGGTTGTGCCTGGCACCTACAGGCTAGAAAACCTAGAAGGAGAACCCTTTTCTAACCCGTGGAATGCTTATCACCTAAAGAAATATTACATATGATGTAGCATAGAGTTTATATATGTACCATCTTGTTGGGAAGAGGTTATTAATAAAAGATCAGTTCCTATGATAACTCTTATTCCATTTTTACATCAGAAATTAGGAGGATAACATCTTAGGTAATGACCTCAAACCCTAATAACATCACTCGGTGGTGACGAGGTCTGAGCTCAGACACCTTAGTAGATGACCTCAGACCCTTAACATCATTAATTTGGTGAGATAAATTAGGAGGATAACATCTTAGGTGATGACCTCAGACCTCCATAACATCACTCGGTGGTGACGAGGTCTGAGCTCAGACACCTTAGTACATGACCTGAGACCCTTAACATCATTAATTTGGTGAGATTAATTATGAGGATAACATCTTAGGTGATGACCTCAGGCCTTCATAACATCACTCGGTGGTGACGAGGTCTGAGCTCAGACACCTTAGTAGATGACCTCAGACCCTTAACATCATTAATTTGGTGAATTATGAGGATAACATCTTAGGTGACGACTTCAGACCTCCATAACATCACTCGGTGGTGACGAGGTCTGAGCTCAGACACCTTAGTAGATGACCTCAGACCCTTAACATCATTAATTTGGTGAATTATGAGGATAACATCTTAGGTGATGACCTCAGACCTCCATAACATCACTCGGTGGTGACGAGGTCTGAGCTCAGACACCTTAGTAGATGACCTCAGACCCTTAACACCATTAATTTGGTGAGATTAATTATGAGGATAACATCTTAGGTGACGACCTCAGACCTCCATAACATCACTCGGTGGTGACGAGGTCTGAGCTCAGACACCTTAGTAGATGACCTCAGATCCTTAACATCATTAATTTGATGAGATAAATTAGGAGGATAACATCTTAGGTGATGACCTCAGACCTCCATAACATCACTCGGTGGTGATGAGGTCTGAGCTCAGACACCTTAGTAGATGACCTCAGACCCTTAACATCATTAATTTGGTGAGATTAATTATGAGGATAACATCTTAGGTGATGACCTCAGACCTTCATAACATCACTCGGTGGTGACGAGTTCTGAGCTCAGACACCTTAGTAGATGACCTCAGACCCTTAACATCATTAATTTGGTGAGATTAGTTATGGGAATAACAACTTAGGTAATGACCTCAGACCCTAATAACAATTCAGTGGTGAAGAGGTCTGAGGTCAGGATTATTGATTGAGTATAAACAATATATCATTGCAACAAATTAATAGAAGAGATCATATGGCATTCAGTAAAATTAAGTGAAGACAGTCCTCCTCAGAGGTTGATATATGTAGAAATAACAAATATTCAGCAATTACAAAAAGTTCCATGGTGTTACAAGTTACAAACATTAACTAAAAAATCCTAAAGGTTTGGGGGGGGGGAACATTAACATCTTCGGCCTGATTGGCTTGGTCCGCATTAGTCACCTCGGTCGCGTCATCCGGATGGTCTGCCCCTCCGACCTCGGTCCCTCCCAAAGTTGCAGTCTCAGCAGGAGCAGCAGCCTCGTCCTCAACCTCTTGAAGAGCCTGTGCAAACTGAGGGTCAGTAAAGCCGAGACCCACAAAGTCAGAGGCCTTTAAAGTACCAACCTCCCTCTCTATGACTTCAACCCATTTAGTAGTGGCCTTGATACCTCTTTCAAGATATTCAAAGCCAAAACCCATGAACTCATCCGAGGCTTTGTAGTCAGAAATTATTTTCTTTGAGGCATCTTCATGGGCACCCTTGACTACCGAGTTGACATTCTGCTGCAGAACATCATCTTTGTCCTTCAGGGCTTTGTCATGATCTTTGACGAGATGAGAGATGTCCTTCTCCAACCCCTTCACCTTATTCTCAGAGTTTTGCCGCTCTGATTTCAGACGATCGATCTTGGCATTAAGGGCGCTCTGAACCTTATCGGCCTCTTTCCCCTTTTGGATGAGGGGCAATTTCCTCAGAGTCCAGTTTGATAGGTGATGCATAGCATCCACTCCCTGCACATTTAATGAAGAGGTTAAGCTGGAGAAAAGTCAGATGTTGCACTTCAAGAATTTTGAAGAGAGATCAAGGCATACCTGAACGGCTCTGTGAAGGCCGAACTCAACCAGTAATTATGTATCCAGAGACCTGAAAAAGCGCTTATCAGCCTCGGTCATTGCAGAGCCGATGGCATCAAGGGCCTGAAGACTGTGGCCCATAATGCTGTCAGATAATTTCAGCTGATCCAGGTGGGCCGACAGGGCGTAGGCCGAGGAGATTGGGATTACAGTATCAGTGGCCTTCTTCTGTCGCAAGGTCGACCGCTGATCCTCAGGGGCATGCTCTTTCGGGGCCCTGTTCTTTGAAGCCTGGGATTTTGATGTAAAGGGAGCTGGGGGAGGAGCATTCAGGCCGGCTTTTTTGGCAAGTCTCGCTAAACTAGGTGCATCCATCTCCCACAGCTCGTTTGAGTTGCCTTGTGGTCGCTCTGCAAAAGTTAAAAGATATGGGTTAGAGATCAAATATGAATGAGTTCAGAGGTTAAACTTAAAATAAAAATTCTTACCAAAGTCGACAAGGGGACTTCCACCTAGGCCCGTCTCCGAGAGATAATAGGGGGTCAGCAAATGTTCAAACTTAACAAACAGACCATGTGCCCCTTGGTCTTGCAGGGCTTTCACCTTTTGGATATTCTGAAGACTTAAACCAGGGTCGGCCCTGGCAGACATGGTGACCTTACCCCATTTGAGGGGGATCCTCGGCTCAAGTGTGGACGAAGGAACACATGGGCCAAATTCCCATGGTCCAGAGAAGAAGAAATAGCGGGGCTTCCAGTTATGGTTTGAGGTCTGAGTTATCTGGTGCATTTTCTTCTCACGGCTTCGAGCTACAAAATGATAGTAGCTCAGATGGTTTTTGGCCGAGGTTGGGACATAACAACCAACGAAGACCTGAACTGGGAGGTCAGAGTGGTGGACTGCCCTCTATAAGATAATGGCCCCTATGATGACTCTCCAGGCATTGGGGGACAGCCGTGAGGGGGCCAAATTGATATAGGAGAGAATGGACTTGATAATGGGATGGATGGGTAGGCGAAACCCTAATTTAAACATCTGCTCATACAAGCAGATTTCTTCGTCTCGGCCGTGATAAGCCCTCACATCCCTCAGAGGTCTCCTTAATTTTATGGAAGGACTAATGGAGTACAAATATCTAAAGCAGAGAAGATCCACCTCAGTTACCGTTATCTCGAACTCGGCCGCCTCAGAGACGTCGACATCACTTTCAGCATCTTCATCATCATCAAGGTCAACGTTGGCTGGAGCAGATGTAGATGGGTTACTAGCAAATCTCTGAGCGAACTCTGCCCCTGTGACGGCCGACAAAGGGAGGGCGTCAAGTATGGGTGGTATAGCCACACTTGGCTCAACGATTTCAACCCCTGAAGAAGAGGCTGAGGTGCTTGAGCCATTATGAGATGAGGCTCGGCTGTAGACCTCGGCCTGATCAGGGGCCTGACCAGGCCGAGGTGTGAAGTCCATGGCCTCCTGAAATGAGTCCACATACATAGGGTCTGAGGTGGAAGATTCAGACTCAGACATCGGTATGGGGTTGGAAGGGACCTCTGTCTGATAAAAGAACTCTGGGGGATCAGGATATATCACCTTAAGAGGTGGGGGAAAGATAGGTCTAATGGGAAATTCTTGCGACCTACGAGCCTCCTCTTGTGCCCTTTCTATTTGCCTAATCTTTTCTAGGGCCTTCTCTCTAAGAGAGGGGAAATCCTTAAGAAGCTGGTATAAAGGTTTGAGCATCAGAGGCCGATCCTAAACTTGGGAATAACTCCTAAAACTACAAACATGATTGACTTGTAAAGTAAAGAAAGCTAAAGATCAAACTTATAAGTTTAAGGCGAATACTGTTAGCCTAAAACTATGGTGCTCGCCGAAAAATGATGAACTCGCCAGAAAATGCAAACCAAAAACGAAAAACAAAGGAAATGGAAGGGAGAAAGTACCTGGAAATGAAACGATGAGGCCAAATGAAGAAAATTCGTGAAAAAACCAACAAATGCCTCTGCATTAGAGCCTTGATTAGAAGTGATTTAGAGAGAGAAATTGCAAGAAGAAATCGTGCACACGAGAGACGAAGTAAAGAAGAAGGAGGGAAAAAGGTTTTGAAACCCTTAAATACATGGGCGCATTTCCCAAGGCCCATCATTGCCTTGGGAGCCCCAAAGGGCGGCTGACAGCACATGCCTACCAAGCGAGCATGCTCCAACATTGGACAAGTGTCAAGCAAGTACTGGTTCGTAAGAAGACAGGCCTCGAATGCTTACTAATCCCCTAGTCACCTTCCCTCATATATGACTAAGGGCTGGGGGGTGATTGATATGCCCCAAGTGTGACCTCGGCCTAGAGACACCAACCTCGGTCGAGATGATGGCCGAGATAATGGCCGACTCTGGATAAGCCATGGGCCCACGATATCATCCCTCGACCTTAGTAAGGTCGGCCCCAGCCGACACTACCACTTACATCTCCAATGGACATTACGCATATCACAGGCATCAAGAGCATTCTCGTATACCTGGGTATGGCAACCTCGGTCGAGTGTTGGTCGAGGTGACAAGAAGCACTAGTAAACTCCATCATAGAATCAACTCAACCTCGGCTGAGGCCGACCCCAGCATACTGTCTCGATTGAGATTAGGCCGAGACTCCCTAAGGCACATCTCGGATTAAACGAATGTCAAGCCTTTGCAACTCGGCCTCTCGTAGGCCGAGGTCATGCACCAATATGGCAGCCGAGCATCTGTTGACATTTGGATAAGGACACGTGGGGACAAATCAGCTGTAACAAGATTATTCTCCACACGCGGGGAGAATATTTCATCATCATTCCTTACCTGTGACAGTGACAGGTGGCTCTCACATATTGGTGAGGATAACATACACAGACAAACCTCATGCATGGGGGTACATTACACCCACCAGGTAATATATATACGGGTCATCCTCTACCTTTTAAAGGATCCAAGATCACTAACCCTAGCTAAAACTCTGTTCAAATACACAGTAGAGAGAGAAAGCTTGAGAGATTGTATCCATGGCCATTAGAGCCCTCATACATTGATACACATCATACACTTGCACATTGGACGTAGGCCTGATTGGCTGAACCACTTACATAACTGTGTTCAACCTCTTCTCCTCATCACAATCTCTTATATATATATATATATATATATATATATATATATATATATATATATATATATATATATATATATATATATACATACAGTATACCCTCATGCTGCCATTGTAAACATTGAACTAAGCTCATAAACACCTTGAAGGGTGGTGCTGTTTCAGGCATCATCAGAGGGCATGACGTCCCTAGTGGTAAAAGACCCCAAGGCCTGTACAGATGAGCATATGGCGACTGGAGACCGATGGTGTAGAGCCCGTGAAATTCAGGAATATTGGCTAGACTCCTAGGCAAAGATTGATAATTCTTGTAATAAGAAATGAAGAATGAGAATATTCTAAAAATTTATGGAATAAATCATTGAGATTTGCAAAAGGTTGAAAAAGGGTAATAAATAAGTTTTCGTGAAACAAAAATATTTTGTGTAGTGTGGAGTTTAAGTTTCTCAATGAAAATGAATATTTTCCAAACACGAGGTGTGCGTTCCATAAAGATTGTTTTAATTAGAATATTAAAATAATGGCAAAGTAAATCTAGTGTGAGTTAATAAACGTTGAATAAATGAATATTTTCAAGAAAATAAAGGTTTTTCTTATAAATGATTAACCGTGTGCGTTAATGGGAAAGAATTTGATTTTAATGAAAGATTATCCAAAATGACTATTTTGGGTAAGACAAAGAGGATGAACGGGGATAAATAATATTTTTGGAATAAAATGGTTTATTACATCGGAGCATGTATTTTCAAAAGTATATGTGTAGATATATACATATTTTCATGAGCATATAGTGAATGAGTATTATTTTCTGCCGTTCGTTTCTATATTGAATTTGTATAAATCCCACTGAGCCTTTCTCTCACTCCCTCCTGTTTGTTACGATAGGTTGTATTTGGTTCCGTACTTTGAGAGCGTTATACAAGTAATATTTACTTGCGTTAACGTTAGTAGCTCTATTTACATGGCTTTGGGGGAACTCCCTAGGGTCCCGCACGTAGTTTATTTTATATTGGAATCGCATGCTAAGCAAAACGTAATCTTATTTAATAATAAAACATGAATAGTAACATTATTTAGGTTGTTCATTGCACCACATACCTGACACTCGAATCAAATCAGGGTCGATCCTATAATAACCCTTCAATCCGGTTTGGGGCGTCACATTATATAAGTCGCCCCATTTGGCAAGGAGATGTGAAAGTGAAGGTACTAAATGACCTTCTAGTTTCAAAGCATCAAGTAGCTTGGACATACTACAAATATCACCAGTCTTTCAAAATAAATTCACCATGATCTGGACCATATCATCTAAACTTACTTCATCGGTCGGTACCACCTAATTGTCTGACTCTCGAGCCCATTTTCGAGTATCTGAGAATAACATACCGAATCTCTGACGGTCAACGATCATTTGGGGGCGCAATTTTAGCCCAAACTCTAGGAGTTGGTTCAACACTTCTGACAGTTCCATATATTTACCTCCAGAACGGGTACGGACAACGATGCATGCTATGGTGAGGAGTGATAAGGCCCGATCGATAAATCTAGTAGGGTGTAAGAGAAATTATGGGCATATTTGGAGAGTTGTGGGAGAGTATATGGGTATGATTGGTGATTTTCTTGGCATGATCTGGGCAGATGGGTTAAATTCTAGGTTTTCTTCTAGGAAGATGGGATTTGCATGATTTGGGAGTGGATTATGAGTAGTGTTTGGTTTAGGATTGGATGGTGGGTGATGATACCCTGGTCAATCAGGCCTTGGATCACATTTCAGAGGTGAAAACATTGGTCGGTGGTATGGCTGACGGTTTGATGGAAGTCACAATGGGCATCTGGCTTGAAATTTTTGGGATGTTGGTTTGCTAATGGACGAGGTTCCAAGGGCTTGATAAGATTTTGACTCAATAGGGCCTGATAAAATTTAGAGAGGGGAGCATGAAGTTCGGTGTATTCATTTTGGACTGGGTTAGAGCAGATTTCTGGTGCCAATGAAGTGGTAGGCTGAGAGATGTTGTTAATGGTGGAAACTACAACATTGGAAGGTTTTTAGGAGTGAACTATCTAGATGTTTTCTTTGGTTCTATCTCTGTCTTGGACAAACCTTCTTCAATTTCCACTCCTGCTTCTTGGAGGGCTCGAATATGAGAGTAATACTGTCCTCCATCGTTGCTAGGAAATGGGGTAAGAAGTTCTTTTTCACGATACTGAAATGTTCCTCTTTGGAAGATCGATTGGTCATGGTGGTGGTTTTGCTCTCTATCTTGCTATTAAGTTGCAGACTGACTCTCCAATAACTTCCCAACTGCGGATTTCGGACTCTTTGAGAGATAAGAACCAACGGAGAGCACTATACCTCAAATTCTGTTCTAACATTTGGGCCATTATTTCTTCGTAGGATCCTAAGAGAGTCATGTCTCGGTGATAACTGCGGAGATGAACAATTGGAGGTCCACTACCTCCGAATTTCTCAATGTTGGGCATCTTGAACTTTTTTGGTAACTTGGATTTAGGATATGGAGACATGTGGGTGTAGTCCATGTAGTTCCCAGAAAGTTTGACTTAGTCGGATTTCTTGGTCAACATCTTAAGGTCTTCCTTAACTTTGTTCAATGCTTCCTCCTTCTAATCAATGATTATAGGTAAGTTATCCCCTGGCTGGGCAAGGTTCGTCATAGGAAGCTGGGTTGGCGGTGACCCATTAGCAGGAGGAACATGTGGAGCATGCTCGTATTCCTTGGGAACCCAATTAGGATCGGGTGCAGACGGACCCATAGCACGAGGCAAGAGGACCTCGGGCTCTTCTAGAACAGGGACCCGATTTTGTTGTATCTCATGAAATTAAGTTTGAAGGTTGTCATTCTTGGCAGTCAGTTGAGATAGAACTGTTAACAAATTTGGCTGCACATTCGGTACTTGATCGGTGTTCTCCATGGAAAGTGAATGAATCCCAGACTCGGAGAAAGTAAGGGGACTGATGGAACTTCAGGGCGGTTTGACTGAAGATCGAAGCCAATAGGGTGCCTGGCCAAGGGTATGGGATCACCCTGAGAAAGAGAAAGAATCGGGATTTTATTTTTGGAAAAGAGGAAAGACACATTTTTGATATTTTTTTTTTTGGAAAAGATGAGGAAAAAATAATTTTTTTTTGTAAAAGGGAAGGAAATATTTTTGGTATCTTTGGTAAAAGAGGAAAAATGTTCTTGGACATTTTTTTGGAAAAATAAAGAAGGAAAAGCGAGAGACGGGTCTCAGCATGTTCATTATTATGCTTATTAGGTTCTCACTTAGTAGTTTTACCTAAATGCAAAATGATAAATGCCGAAAGGGACCCGAGCCTGGAAAAAATTGGGTTTGAAGAATATGTAAAAACTAAGGTTGGACTTGTTACTAGGATTGTGGGTAAAAATGCGTGAAAATTTGGGCGACGTGTCGACCCAAAATTTTAGTAGAATTTCGAGTTGAAACTGGCAAACTAAATATATGTGTCCTAGGTTTGACACCTATATGCGGGTATGCAACTGTTGGGTTAATTGGAAGGGTTCCCCCCTTTGGCATGACTACCACGATATACGTCTTGCTTTTGAGGGCAATCGGTATGTGTAGACAAGCCATTTGATATACTTTAGTGTACGTGAATTGCCTCATTATATACCTCATGGGGACAATACATGTGAGATCAAATTCGATATACTCGATGTACATGAACGAGTTGCCTACTATATACCTCTCGTAATGACTTCGGTCAAGCAGTACGATATGGGGGAACCGTTCGATATACGTCGAAGGTACTTGGCTAATGGAAGGTGAGAGACATATCTCTTACGCTAACTGCAACCTGCTGGACCAGCGCCCATCACGAAGTGACTCCCCAGTTACGGGACAAAATTTGGTCAATAGCAATGTTCTTTGGTGATGTGTGTGTATCATGCATGATTCTTGATTAGTATCTTATGGAGAGAGTATCTTTATTAATGAGTATCACACCAAGTAGGGCGATGATGTACAATAAATAAATTAATACTAAGCATGGATATGGGAGAGTGAGTGGTATGTGATTATCTACAAGTGAGTGTGTGGTAGTGAACCTAAGCATGGATCAACTACAAGTGGTATGTGATAAGTGTAAGTGAGAATGGATATATACAAGTGGAGGTGTGTCTTAGTGACACCTAAGCATGGATTTCTAAGTGGTGTATGTAACCCTAGGTGCACGTGGTTTGAAGTGTACATGCAGAATTTCTACAAGTGTGTGAGTAGTGGCATAAGCATAAGGTGTGTATGTACAGGAAATAATGAGAGAAAAGGGGAACATACAAATGGGGGTATACACACACAAGAAAACAAAAACACCCATGTAAATATAGTCTAGCCCTCTTATGTAATTAGTCCCTAGTAGAGTCACCACTGTGGCGATCCTAGGAGAATCTTAGAAGGGAATGGGGTGGAGGATCCTCGAAAGATTTCGGTCTCGCGCCCTTTTTCGGGGCGCTTCGGTCGTCGTCGGTGTGGGGTAAATGTAAAGAGGTGGAGTCTCCAACCTATTTTGCACAAAACAGGTAAAAGAACATGTTGTCACTTCGACATAGCGTCATCACGGACAAACTGATGCATACCAAACTAATAGATCGAACGTTCGAGGGCTAAGTTACAGAATGGGAAGGTGTTAGGCACCCCTCCAGCCCTTTCGGTCTCTCATGGGCTAGTGTTAATGTTTTCCCTTATTTCTCCATGATATGTGTGACTGTGTATATATAATGAGGATTGAAATCGTTTCAATAATACCATGGAAAAGGTAGAGTGAGGTCATCCATAGAAATGTTCGCAAAATAATATAAATAGAAATTATGATTTGTGCGTTTATCACGACATTAATCGTTATTATGAAACGATAATACGTGTTGGATGAAACGCAAATAAGCATACTCTATAATATAATCATATGATAAACATGGAAATGAGAGGTTTTAGGAAAATTTGGGAATTTGTGAAATTGAGAATATTAGAAAATTGGAAATTTAGAAATTTGGAAATTTGGAAAATTGGACTCGAGTCTCAGGTTTTAATCCGAAACGCCTACGTAGCCTATAAAGGCATCAAATTCCACGTAGTTCTACTGCGGCTTGGGGTATGGTTTATCCCATAAATTTGAACGAAATTTTATTATAGATGTGGGTGTGTAGAAAATGTGTTTTTGGTTTTTTGAAAAAGTGTGACGAATAATTCCGTTCGGAATTTTTGGGCGTAACCCTCTTTTTTTGTTTTGTTTTTTTATAGAAAATATAATATATGAAAAATACTAATAAAAATATAGATATTAATGTGTATAAACTAAAGTAGGAACTAGATTATGAATCTAATGAAATTTATGCAAAAATAAGGGAACTCCATTAAATGTGAGATGAGTGTTGAGAGAGAATATGATTTTGCCAAATTGGGTATGAAAAGGATGGGAATGTAAGCTTGAATGGAACTTCACATGGGGAACTTCGCTGATTTTGAGAAAATGTTGTTGAGATCACGGATGGTGATGGATATCTGGTCTTGGTGTCTTGCCAGTGAGGTTATTACCTCCTTTTATAGGGTCAAGGGGTTTCCAATCATCACTTACCTTGTCCTGCCTATAGGCAGGTGACCCTAGACACATTACCGATAGGAAGGGATCTGGACCTGCCAATTGGAAGTCTCTTGCAGATTTTCATGGAAAAATGGTCATAGAATATAATCCGTTGATCAGAATCGTGCACGGGGCATACGGTTAGAAAGATACTTTAGATACCTTTAAGAATTATTGGGTCGATCCCAGGTTCGGGAGTTGACTTTAGGTCAAATGTGGCTCAGAATCGCACGTTGATCCTTTGGACGGGAGATCGTCGAACATAAAGATATCGTTCGTCTGCATGGTAAGTCAGAATCACGCATGAGGCTGACTTTTGGAAAGGTTAGGAGATTCAATT
This sequence comes from Sambucus nigra, assembly GCA_949130495.1. NCBI lineage: Eukaryota > Viridiplantae > Streptophyta > Magnoliopsida > Dipsacales > Adoxaceae > Sambucus > Sambucus nigra. Next base: position 37,086,734 of record OX422217.1, read on the forward strand.
CGACATTCGAAATAGTATTTCTTGGTTCAGAAGGTTGACTTTGGTCAACCGGGGCTCGAAAGGGCCAATGACCTCTCAAAGTGAAACGAATCGTTCATTCGTACCGTAGGTCAGAATTGATCACGCTATGGACCGTTAGAAAGGGTATTCAGTGACCTTCGGAGATTCATTTAGTATTGTTCGATTTAAATAGTTGACCTTGGTCAAACGGATCCCGGGAGCGCCCGATGGCGTCCGAATTGATTTTCGGGGGGAAACTGATTGTTCGTCTAAACAGTTATGCCATTTCACTCACATGGCATACCGTTGAAAGGGTTTTTAGTGACCTTTATAGATTCAAAGAGATTTTTATCTGATGGTGAGGTTGATTCGGGGAAAATCAGGGCTTGGGAGTACTCGGTGGCCTCTAGATTGATACTCGGAGTGTGACCTAGGATTTGTTGTGAAATGAAGAGATGTTAAGGACCTAAGGAGAGACTTAAGGAGTCCTAAAATGGGGTGTCTAAAATTTTTTGTAGATTTAAAATGATGCAATTGTGGTGGAAAAAAAACTCACCCGCAGGGGGGTGCCAATTCACCACGAGGCATGTACAATAATAAATAAAAGAGAGACAAAGATTTACGTAATTCGACCATGAATGGCCTACGTCCACGGGGCTACTGCTGTGTTTCATTATGATAATGAGAGATTTTACATGAGAGTATTTCTCTAGCCTTCTAAGCCCCCTTTCACAATAGGGGGCGTCCCCTTTAAATAGAGTTAGGGGTTATATTAGGGTAACATTTAGATGAGTCCCGTCTTCGTAGAGTTTAAGTTGCAGTCAAATATTGTTCTTTAATCTCCTACTTTATCAAGGACTCTTGGTCGTCCTTATCATGTGGTAGCCCATGCTGGTCTCCATATTAACTTGTGTGCTCGCAACGTGTCCTGCAATTTAGGTTAGTATATTTATTGCACCCACAATAGCCCCACAGGTCGCAGTTCGGCTGAGTTGATTTTGAGATGAGCTGGGAGCTGGTTTGTATTCTCTTCAAATGCGTGTAGTTGCTCACGTGAACTGGATTGTCTTTCTTTGAGTTATTGTTCAACTTTTAAGCCTTGTTTGGTTGAGTTTCTTACCTATGTAAGGTTTTAGATGAACTCTTTGAGTTGAGAGACATTCAATGGATATGGAAGCCGAACTCGAGAGTGTCGAGCTACCTACGTACCCTCATGGGATCAGGTCGAACGTAGTTCATTGCTCTGCTTTATTGCATGGCCCAATTCGTGAGTCCGACCACAAGCCTATTAAGAATCCATTTATTGAGGATTTATCTAGAGTGCATCAAGTTAGGACACATCCCTGTATTTTGATCTTATATGATCCAATTAGTGAGGCCGACCACAAGCCTATATGTCGAACCTTGCTCGAGCATGTACCTAGTCGGGGTAAGACCCTGCATTAGGTTTTTCATATGGTCCAATTGGAAAGGCTGACCAGAGGCCTATGTGCTGAGCCTTGCTCGAGCATATACCTCGTCGGGGTAAGACCCTGCATTAGGTTTTTCATAAGGTCCAATTGGAGAGGCCGACCATAGGCCTATGTGCCGAGCCTCGCTCGAGCATATACCTTGTCAGGGTAAGACCCTGTATTAGGTTTTATATGGACCAATTGGAGAGTCTAGCCACATGCCTATGTGCTGAGCCTGCTCGAGCATATACCTAGTCGGGGTAAGACCCTGCATTAGATTTTTCATATGTTCCAATTGGAGAGGCCGACCACAGGCCTATGTGTCGAGCCTTGCGCGAGAATATACCTAGTCAGGGTAAGAATCTGCATTAGGTTTTTCATATGGTCCAATTAGAGAGGCTGACCACAGGCCTATGTGCCGAGCCTTTCTCGATCATATAACTAGTCAGGGTAAGACCCTGCATTATATTTTTCATATGGTCCAATTAGAGAGGCCGACCACAGGCCTATGTGTCGATCTTTGCTCGAGCATATACCTAGTCGGGGTAAGATCTTGCATTAGGTTTTTCATATGTTCAAATTATAGAGGTCGACCATAGGCCTATGTGTCGATCCTTGCTCGAGCATATACCTTTTCGGGGTAAGACCCTGCATCAGGTCTTTCATATGGTCCAATTGGAGATGCCGACCATAGGCCTATGTGCCAATCCTTGCTTGAGTATATACCTAGTCGAGGTAGACCCTACATTAGGTTTTTCATATGGTCCAATTGGAAAGGCCGACCAAAGGCCTATGTACCGAGCCTTGCTCGAGCATATACCTAGTTGGGGTAAGACCCCGCATTAGGTTTTTGACATGTAATTAGTACGCTTATTATACTTTTCTTTTCCCGCAAGTCGATGTAATACCAATTTTGTTCCCATTTTTCCATTTTGTAATGCCTCGCATGTAAATATCCGTCTATTTTACCTTGTAGGTTGTGTCTTCCACACCTCCTTAGGCCTAAAAGGCTATGGAAAAAATGTACCTGGTTTAAGGGCCATCCACCCGTTTAGGATTTTAACCGACCAATATATTTGGTGACCAACCTGAGTTGGATTTTTTCCTAGGGATCCCCTCGGGACTTTATTGTTGTCGAGGCAACTCATGAGGCAATTTGTGTTTGGAGATGATAGAGACCCGAGGACTTCTGTAATTTAATTGAATCAAGCAAGATAGTTATTATAACTACATCAATCTTAGTCTTGATCTTCATTTTAAAGAATAATTACAGTGTTAACCATGTTGGCATCCATCTTAAGGTGACCTCTTCTATTTTTCTTTAAATGTTGCGATGATTCTATTTACGTGTCATCGTTGCTATCTAGGCCCCAATCAGGCTGTGAAGAGGATACTGACTAAAGATAATGCCCGACCGTCCATCGAGTATTTGATCTGAATAATCGAGATGATAAGTGTGCTCGACCGTTCCTCGGGGCTTTGTTGTGTTGAATAATATTGCGTCGATCGTTCGTCGAGATGGTTATAATCAAGGATTATCTTACCCATATAGCTCCATATAATGTATCATTCCTCGGGGCGCACTTATTCACCGACCATGCATGGTGGTTCCTGGATGCTGTGGAAAACTCCACATAGTAAAATTGATATAAGTACAAAGCATCTTCATGCAGAGATGCGTTCATTTGATACGACGTTCAAGAAACAATGTTCTTATGGAGTGGATATCTTAGTGCTGATGAAGTCCTTTCGATGTCGATAAGAGAAATTTCGTTGCCCAGTGATCGTCGATCACCATGGGTTGTCTGACGATGCTGCTGATACATTTAAGGTGGTTTGGTGTTGCTCCCAACACATTCTGTTCGTCCACGTGAAAGAACGTCGATCAGTAGAGGCAGACCTGGAAGCAGGTCGATGATGACTGGATATAATATTAGAAATAATGTTTAGCGCTTGGTTGTGATAGCCCCAGTTCGTAGGTCGGTGGGACAAAAATTCTTAAGTCAACATACCATGAAGAGGGTTGGTGGAGATGAGACTTGAGTCGTTCATAAACCATGAGATCACTAGTTGGAGTGGGTAAAGAGAAGTTCGGTGATGCTCGGCTTCAATCCTTAGGAACCACGGTTTAATGTTCCCTTGCTGGATATGTGACTTCCAACATGCTGGATTCGTTCTTATTAATAAATATAGCTGATCGTTTCACTCCATACTGCTTTATGTGTTATTGGACCTTTGTTATACAGGTGCCCAACTTCCCATTCGCCGAGGTTGAATTGAATAAGAATTACATTATCCAACTATCCATTGGAGCTTGAGACATGATCACATAATTTCGACTATCCGTCGAAGCTGAGGGTCCATCGAGGCAAAATTGTGAAGGATCTAGTAAATGTTGTGAACGATCCATGCTCGAGCATCTGTCGGTGCATTAATAAGGTAAATGATGCCTGAGGATCCGTCGAGGAAAAATTATCAAGGACCGAGAAGATATTACTAACGATCATGCAATGTTAGTGAAAAGTAGATTTCCAGATTAAATAAATGATGCCTGAATGCCTGTCGAGGAAAAAATTATAGAGGATCTGGTAGATAATGGGAGTGATCCATGCTCGATCATGTGTCGAGGAAAAAAGGACCAAGCAGATATTACGATTGATCCTGCAGTGTTAGTGAAAAATAAACTTCCAAACCATTTATTAGGGTTGAATAACAATAATAAATGTAATGTCGATCATTAATCGACTGTGACAACCATCTGTCCGGACTGAATATAAGAATTATTTTGACCAACTATTTGTTAGGGATAAAATGCGACATGTACGGAAAATATCTTCGGGACTAAATATATAGAAATATTTTGTCATTCATTTGCCGAGATGAACCTTGAATATACTTGATCGTCCTTCAGGTTAAGAATCATAGAGCCAGATGATAAATAGTGGCTAGTCTGTCGGAGTTAAGTTGTATAATACCGAGTAAATACAGCAACTGATTTATGCTCGAGTATTTGTCGGAGCCTTAATAAGATTTCTAAAAGCTTAAGATTATGGCCGAGCATTCGTCGAGACCGAATCTTGCACCCGTGGAAGTTAATAAATTTCTCGACCATTTGTCGAGGCTAAATCAAATAGAAATTATCATGTGATACGTTTATTCAGCCAGGGAATATATGATATGGATCTTCTCAACCACGTGCCCAGGAAAAAATCATAGTTTCAAAAATTTATTCCGACAGAAAATTGTGTATTGACAATTGTGAAGTATAAAGTATAGATAGCCCCCTACTAACAAATTTATAGTGATAAAAATTGTGAGCATAATTTGTGAGAAAATAAAATATTATGAGATAGAAATGAACAATGCACAAATAGATGTGCGTATCCATCAATTGGGGCTATGCTAAATATAAAAATTATCTTTACCAACTATCCATTGGGGATAAAATGAAACTTGTGCGGTAGATATCTTCGGGACTAAATATATAGAAATATTTTTTGGATCATCTACCGAGATGAATCTTGAATATGCGTGACCGTCCATAGAGCCAGACAATCAATACTGAATGTTGAAGAAATATTAACACCCGAGCATCCATCAGTCATAACATTTAATCTTTCCCAACCATTTGTCGGGTCTTATTGGTGTTGTAGCGTGCTCGATCATCTGTCAAAGCAATAACATGATAAATAGTGCCTGACTAGTCCGTTGAGGTAAAGTTGTAAGGTATCGAGTAGATATAGAGAGCGATCCATGCTCGAGCATCTATCAGAGCATTAATAAAATTTACAAGAGCTTCAGATTGTGGCCGAGCATTCGTCGGGACTGAATCTTGTACCTTTGGAAGTTAATAAGTTTCTAGACCATCTGTCAAGGCTAAATCAAATAGAAATAATCATGCGATTCGTTTATTGAATCAAGGAATATATGATATCAATCTGCTCGACCATGCCTTGAGGAAACAATTAATAGTATGTAATGAATGATCCAATAGTTTTTGCAATAAAATCTCACGGAGATGACCGTGCCCGAGCATCCATGGGGCTATGCTAAATACTTTTGAAAATATCACTCTGACAATCTGTCAATATAACCAATAATCTCGTTTTGTTGAGATAAAATTGTTGTAGTTGGAAGAAAATATTGAAAATTAAATGGTCGAATAAATGACATGAGTGCTATACCAGTGCACCCCACTATTTATGTGAACAAAATAATTGCAATAATACCGCATAAAAAATACCATTCTAGATCATTGTGTGATAATAAATATCAAGAACATATTTAATGGACAATTGAATATCATGGCGCATTAAACGAAACTCATGGTATAATGAGACCCCTCTTATTCTTTAAAAAGAGCGCCGAATAATGAAAAAACTGTCAAATATATTCCAGATGTAAGGCATAGGAGTTAATTCAGAATTTTTGCGAAATTATTCTAGACTTCCAGGAAAATATTCAATTGTAAACTGGTTTCAGAAATACGTTTTCACATGAAGCTATGAAATAGAAAAAGGGATGTGATATTTTAGATCCCTGCTGTGAGAAATTTGCGATAACCAAAATTGTGAGCACAATTAATGAGAAAATAAAAATTATGAGAGATATAAACGAACAATGCACGACAAATGTGGGCGACCCATTAGAGCTCCGGTTTACTTCTTCATGATAAACTTTGTTCTTCACAAAAAAGAGATTAAAAATGGGGTATTAGATTTTGGTCGGCCCTGTTCGTGGGTTACTCCTGAAGTCTGTGCATGGCCTGATGTGTATCCAGGTCGTAGGGGAGATCTAATATCACTGAATGAAGTTGCAAAGTCATGTTGACCTCATCGTGGCGGCCTACCAGCTAGAAGATAAGCGTTGCTGCAGATGAAAATTAATCCCAAAGAAATTTTTCTCTGCGCTTTTATCTTTTATTGCCTATGTGCGATAATTGTGGTCGTAAACTGCTCGAAATTCATCTCTGTTGGTCACCGGTAGGTCACAAACTGCTCAGGCTCCATCGTTGTTGGTCATCGGTAGGTCGCAAACTGTTCGGACTCCATCTCTGTTGGTCGCTAGTAGGTCGCAAAAAAATCGCCGACTATCGGGGGCTGCTCAGCAATCGTAGCTGATGTCCTCTTCTTCGTAAAGGAATGTCGATCAGTAAGGGTGGAGCTGATTGGAGCTGCTCGACCAGGAAGGTTGCAGGTCGGAGAGTAACCGGAGTGGAGACCAGAAAATTTATTGGTGCTCGATCGAAGAGATGACCATGATGATCCAAGTGCGTAAGTTCTACCAAGAGCCAAACCTCTGTTTCGTGATGAGTGAATTTTTCGAGATCGAAGACCTAACAGTGGATGGTTAGATTTCTGAAATTAAATTGTATGCTACCTCCATGGGTTGGTGATGATGGTCGTGTCGGGCCAGTTTCCAGCGACTTGCCCTTGCCTCAAGTAGGCATGGCCATGTGCTCGACTGGAAAATGACAGTTATCGAGATGCCCGCCAAAAATGGGGTGTTACTTGACCCGGTAATTAAAATCTTTGGTCATCCAAAAATCGAGAGAGAGAGAGAGAGAGAGAGAGAGAGAGAGAGAGAGAGAGAGAGAGAGAGAGACAGCATGTTCATATTTTGATCGTATTTTCTTAACCATACAAGAGTCCAAATATTTGGAGACTCATCTCACACCTTCGGTATTGAGATTCGTCAAAAACAAACAGTGGTTATGCAGATTTCCAGATAAGGTTTATGAACTGTAACAACCCGAGGTCTTAGGACAGCAATTTATTTATTTTTGGGAGAAATAAATATTAAGTTAACTGGAGAAAAAAAATTAAATTGGCATTTGATGTCAAATTTGAAGTTGCTAGAAAGTTATTCGGATGACGATTCTGAGGGTGCCATTGTTTTCGGAAGGGTCGAGAAAGTCGAAATGACTGTACTTGGGGTCTATTTGGGTTCCGAAATATTTTTAAGCCCGCTTGACTCGAATTAATGTTACCGAGTCATTTAAAGTGTGTATTATCATTTAAAGTGTGTATCTTGGGAGATAAGGCTTAAAAGCCTACGGGAGAAACAATTCTCCATAGAGAGAAAGAGAAATAGAAAGAAAGAAAGAGTGAAAGAGAAATAGAAAGAAAAAAAGAGAGAGAAAGTAGGAGATTCCATCCATTACGCGATCTAGAGACGGATTCAGACCCTACGAACTTGAGGAAAGTGATTAAACTTGCTAAATAATTTTTGTGCATCATTTATTTCATGGTTTGTGGATTTAAATTGTGTATTTTGGGTTGAATATGTAAAACCTAGATTTTTGGGGAAAATCCTAGATTTGTTATGTATAAGTTGATTTGAGGGTATAAAATTTGCTGTGTTGGGTTATTTAATGAGTTTTGATGTTAATAATGTATTTGGGTTGAAGAGAAATGGTTGGATGATGATAAAAATGATTTTTGGAAATTTTGGGTTTTGAAGGAAATAACCCATTTCGTAGCTTGCTGAGCTTACCGAATTGATTCGGCCCTTTCGAATCGATTCGGTCTGTTTCAGAACCTATAGGTCTTTAGGACCGAATCGATTCGCCCCTTGCAAATCGATTCGGCGTGTAGCAGACTCTCAGGTCCATTGGACCGAATCGATTCGCTGTTCGGGCCAAATCGATTCGGAAACAGGGGAATTTTTGAAATGTTTTCTAGGGAGAATTTCATTCCATTTCGTTCGAGATTATCGATTGGGAACCCCAATAGTAATTATGTGAAGCATGTTTTGGAGATTTTAGGCAGTTCCCCTTATAATAAATAATTGGAGTCCTATTGACTTAATTTGAGGAATATCGATTAGAGAATATAGTTTATGCCAAGTGGGGAAGCCCACTATTATTGGGATTTCCGTTTGGAGATAATTATAAAAATATATGAAAGAGAGAGAATGCGTTTAGTGATATCGGATTTTAGAATCAAATCCCCAAAAGGATAACTTTAAAAGTTTCATATGATTAATTGAACCATATTTTGGATTGAGAATATAAATGCTAAGAAATGTGCATACGGATATAGAAATACCCTTAACGATGATTAATTTGGGAGATGTCTCACACAATGAGAAATGCAAATCTAGGGGCATTAGGATAGAGAATATCTTTAACATAAATAGAATTGAGAGACAATTCATAACTAGAAGTGATGCGAATACTTCAAGTGAGAAATAGTATAGAGTATACTAAGAGGGGAAGATGTGTGAGAATTGACGATTAGTATATCTAGAGAGAGAGTATACTAAATAATGATATTAATTCAAGTACGCCTAAGTGCATACTATAAATATATAATTATGTGATAGGTATACCTTATATGATGGTATATCTTTATATGATCTGATGATGTATGTATGCCTTATGTGATGGTATATATATATATATATATGTATACTATAGTGAAGCATACCCCCTCCTTGCTATCACTGGGAAGTTGCGTGATGAGGGTGAGCACCCTAGCTCGATGAGTAGTGCGTGGATATTCCCCAGGTCATAGTCATCCATTGTGTGTTATGTGATTTTCATTATATTTTGGGGGTGAGAAGTCGAGGGTATGTGTCGTTCTCACTTGCCGGTTAGGAACTATGACCGCTTCCCGGACGTTGTGTGTGTGATTTGATCACGAAGTAGGCCAGGTGGTTCCCAGTATGCTACGTGAGATGGGAAACTGGAAGATGATAGCATTGAGACATGCGTCCTCGAGTTTTAGCTCGCTTGGATGGTTATTATATTATGATTGTGTTTGGTATTTGGGTATCGAGGGCATAATGGACCTGAATGACCAACATTGCTAGGAGTAGTATAACGGGGGGTTCCTTGTTTGGATTTCTCTTTGCGAGACCTCCCACGCATGAAATGCAGTGTAATGTTGGGAGTGAGGAGAAGTTAGTCATTAATGCTCATATTTATATATTATATACATCTCGAGGATTGACAGTGCCAGAAGTAGTGTATCGTGGGGTTCCTTGTTTGGATTTCGCTTTGCGAGACGTCCCATGCACGAACCGTAGTGCACTGTTGAGAATTGGGAATATTAATTAATTAATTAAAAATTGGAATAATAATAAATTGGGTTACATGAATCATGCATTGAGGGCATAATGAATCTCAAAAACAAATACTGTCAGGAGTAGTGTAACGGGGGAGTTCCTTGTTTGGATTTTTCTTTGCGAGATGTCCCACGCACGAAACGCCTTACAGTATTGAGACTTGGGAGAAGTTTAGTCCTTAGCACTTAGATGCTAATAACTCATCTATATAATTATATATATGTTGTTGGTACAGTTATAATATAAGAACTTCTAGTAAAGAGAATGTTTATGTATATTGTACGATGGATTGGTAAATGTTTATGGAAACCCTATATGTTATGTAATGTCACACCCCGCCTAATTCTGGCATCGGCCGCCACCAAAACTAAGTCAGGCGTGAGTAAATAAAATACCATTCTTAACATGAGATAGATATGAGACATAAATAAACCAGTCCATAAGATACATAATTGAATCAACCTCAAATGATCATAAACAACTAAACGATAAAAGATCCATCACATGCTAACTCCAATAATTCATTCTCCAATAATGATTAAATACAATCTGAAATAATCCCAAAATAAATCCTCTAAACAACTTCGGAACCGAATGGCCCAATAAAACTCAAATGAAGTCTCATAATTAAATACGACTCGAAAAGAAAGTCTAGCTACACTATGCCATAAAATGAATAACTCCAACTGCACCTCCAAATGATAACTGCGATAAACTTATGCAGCTTCTCCAATTCTTATCCTGAAAAAGATTAGTCAACGCATGGGTCAGAGCCAAAGCCTCGAGCAAGAATACACACTACTCCCCTCAAATAGGATCCCTGAATCCAGACAGTACCATTATACGCAATAAATATCACAATAGAATATTATAAATTAAACGGGATAATTAAACGCGATAATTATATAATACTAACTACCCGCAAAATTCCCAATTTATAAAGGCACGCCAATATGATTTTAAATTCCCAAGTCCCACGATGTTAATTTATTAAATTAACCAATTTTTATTATAGTTATCACTTTTTATTAAAGTGTCACACTTCCCCTTGTCAATCGTCCTCTGACCCGTTTAAACTGTCGGCCCCGACACATGACAAGGTTCCACACACGATACAACATAAATCGTCCACTAACCCGTTTAAACTATCGGCCCCGACACATTATGTCAACACAAATTTTAATACCCGTTTTTATCTTAGGCATTAATTCTTAATTTCTCAATTTATAATCACCCCACCCTTTTAATCGATGTGAGATCCTCAAAATACCCCTTAGTCCCATAACTAAGGGTCCCCAAGTTATCAATACATCCTATCCTATGTATAGGAGGATTTTCTAACATAAATCTTAACTTAGTCTCGTACTTAGACTACCGTAACTATGATAAAGTAATAAAAATAAGCCCACCCTCAAGATGATAAAAACGCAATAATCTACCCTCACTAGTCCCATACCTAGAAGGAGTAAATCATAAAAGGTCTACCTGCTACTCCCATACCTAGAAGGCATCCTAAAGTAGAGGGAGAGCAAAAATTACCCAACAACCCATCGTCACAAAGGCAATATAATAACATCAAAAGTCACACAAAAATATGCATAATAAACCAATGTTCCAAACTACGCATGATAGTCCAATTTAATTAAATTCTTAATTAAATTATCACAACGTCAAAAATACCCAAATAATTTCATTTAATTATTTTACATTAATTATACAAAGTTTTCATCATATATATATCAAAAATCAAATTTTATTATCTCTACATGTATTACATGAATTATACACACCCAAAAGTCAATTATTTTAAAGCTAGGGTTTTTCTACATGCAAACTACACCAATAAAAATCAAAATCACTCATGAATCCTACGTACCCAAAGGGTTATGAATATTATTCAGATTAAAAGGTTTTATAAAAACAGACCCATAATTAGTATTCATTTTTTCTAATTAAGTTACTAATTATTTTTAAGAAAACATGTAATTAAGTGTTTTGGCGACACTTAAAACGCATAATACTAAAGAAAAAGAATAGAGTATTCATGCCTGTAAAGATCGTGTTGAAAATCTGGATTCCTTACGAAAAATTAGCAAAAGAGTGTTCTTGAACGATCTTGATTAAACCCCAATTAGGCCTTCAAAAACTTGTGCCAAAACTTGTGACAAAAACTTGATTATGAAAAAGGTTGATGATTATGAGTGAGAGGAAAAATGTTTAGAAGTGTTCTCTGGTGAAAAAATGAAGAAAAAGTGATTATGAGAAGCCCCCCTACGAATTAACAAGGTTATATAGTGATTAGGAATCCTAGTCCTACACAAATTCTAATTAAAAACCATACCAGCACACGTTTTCTGAAGGCATCGATCGATCAATGCCCAGGCGTCGATCGATCGATCGCCCAGAAAAACTGACAGTTTTGCTTAAAAATTATAAGGGACAAATATTTCAAAAAATCATATAAAATCCATTTTAACTCCAATTTCAATTCCGCTTGAAGTTTTATTCTTCTAAAATCATAATCAACATATTTAGCGAATAAAAATTATTAAATTCAAAAAATTATTTTTCCCGAAAATCCCAATTAATTAATTAAATAATAAATAAAAACACGGGGTGTTACATGTAAGTGAACATATAAAAGATGACAATACCATTTAATAAGTAAAGTATATGAATTAGATGGAATTTAGTTAAGTGTAGAATTGGAGATAAGTTAAATGATTTTAATTGAATATTTATATTGGAATTTAGTTAGATTTGTTTGCCTAATTAGAATTGGGCATTTATTTGGAGATCACGTGCATAAGTTTAGTTGCCCTCTTTAGTTGAGAGGTGAGTTGGAATATTATGGAGAGTGCAACTCCATTAAATCATGTCATAATGCATTTATAATTATTATGCATTTTAATACACTTGCTATGTTTTCAACTCGGGCTCTGACCCGTTTATATTTTTCTCTTGCTATGTATATATATTGTATTATTTTAGGTATTCCTCCGCAACGACGCCATTGATGTTTATCCAGCCATTGTACTCGGGGAGCTGTGGCAGTAGCGGACTATTGCGGCATTTTGTTATAGTCGATTCCTATCTTTTGTATATCTAGATTAGGATTCGGTTTGTACAGTTGGGTTTATACTCTAGTGTTGTATAGCAGCACTTTCATATTTCCTTTCTTGGATTGTTGTATTGTCTGTGACCTGACAGCATGTTCGGGTATTTTACTTTGTACATTGTGTTGTACCCTTTTATACATTATTGGAGCATTTGTGTTCCTTCATCATATTTAGATGTTATGTTGTTGACTAGTTGTTGTATGTTGGTTTTAATTGGTGCTAAATAAAAGTTTTAAATTTTTTTGGCAATCCGCTTTTAATAGTTTCGGGTAGTTAGCCTTATATTATATAGTATTGTCGGTTGATGTTGAGACTGATCCATCGGAGATACTTGATTTAATATAGTATAGGGCTGGCCACCCGTTATTATTTTCAGCGGGTTGTCACATGAACATAAATGTACGAAAATGAAACATCACTGAAGCGATACTTGTACAAAACAAATAATTATATATAAAACATATAACTGCTCATGCACAGAATAAAAAAAAAAAAAAAACTTATCTTTTGATTATGTGCGTAGCGTAGGTATCATTATCCTTGAACGTAAATATAGATCTCTTCTAGAAAGAAGGGAAATGCCTTTTGTGTCGCATCCCACAGACGACGTCAATTGTGGTAGCCAAAAAACTCACCATAAGGGGGTGTCAATTCTCCACGATGCATGTACAATAATAAATAAAAGAGAGACAAAGATTTACGTGGTTCGACCATGAATGGCCTACGTCCACGGGGATGCTGTTGTGTTTCATTATGATAATGAGAGAGTTTACATGAGAGTATTTCTCTAGCCTTCTAAGCCCCCTTTCACACTGGGGGGGAGCGCGTCCCCTTTATATAAAGTTAGGGGTTACATTAGGGTTACATTTGGATGAGTCCCCTCTTCGTAGAGTTTAAATTACAATCAAATATTGTTCCTTAATTTCCTACTTTATCAAGGACTCTTGGTCGTCCTTATCGTGGGGGAGCCCATGCTGGTTGTCATCTTGACTGGTGTGCTCGCTACGTAACTGGTGTGCTCGTCATGTGTCCTTCTTTTTAGGTAGGTATATTTATTGCCCCCACAACAATAATAATTATATAATTGCGATAATAAAAACACGGTGAAAACTCTAATAAAAAAGACTTAGGGATCCTTGTTTTTCATATAATGTCCTCAAAGAATATTTTATCCCTTTACAGTGCTCAAGATTGATGAAAAATTGCCTACCAAGATATAACAGTTTTGTTCCTGAAGTTGAGATAGTCCTATTGAAGATATTAACCCATATGACTAATGACTTGGTCATATCTCAGCTGATTACAATTCTTTGAGATCCTCTGATATCCCTCATAGTGCTCCTGCAAATATGGGGATTTGCTTAGACTACGTCCAAGACTGTTATGCTTTCTCTAGTATTTCAAATACATATAGCTCACTTTGTGAAGTTATGAAAATAATAATATAAGTTTTTCATTTCAATTGTAATTATCTTGATGGTATCAGAACTTTTAGGTTCAATTGCAATCTCATCATCCGTGTTCTTACTTAATATGACCTCAGTGCTCCAACTAGTGTCGATTTTTCTTCTTATGTTGAAACCAAATATTTATCTCATATGGAGAAAACATATGCTCTATGTTATGAAGACAATGAAGTTGACTCATTTAATTGAAAATAAGTTACCAGAGAAATTAGATGATAAGGAGAGACAACAGAGGAGTTTAAAGAATGGGAACAAAATGATTTTTTAGTAAAAACTGGATCCAATTCAGTGCTGTTGAAGAACACATGTTCCTCACAGTTGGCCATAACTCTATAAATGAGACATGGGACTGTTTGGAGGAAAATTTCTTGGAAGCAACCTAAGAAAAATAATTCCAGTTGAAGGAGAAAGTGCATGATATAAAACTAGATGGCAAGACTCTTAATAAAAATATTAAAGAGTTTAAAAATATATGTAACAGCTTGGAATTATTCACAAGCCTTTTAGATGAAGAAACAAAAGTGATCAGTTTTGCAAAAGGATTGGGACCCAAATACAAAACGTTTCGTTCAGTGATGTTAAGTAAGGCCCCTATCCCCCTCTTTCTCAACTAATAAGCTCTCTAAAAGCTTTGTAATAAAATAGAAAGATGATTATTTTTCAAGTCAAAATGACAACACAATCGATTTTTCGGCCATTAAGAGGATAGACCCAACACTTTGGACGAGGACGTGGAAGAAGTCCTAAGGGTAGAAGTGGTCAATTTGAAATTTTAGCTCATGTGGTAGGGGGTTCTGACCTCTGGTCCACCACACTTTATGTACCCCTCTAATCAGTCATAGTAAAGACAAGGACAAGGGCCTTTCCAAACTGATTTGAAGACGAAAAATTCAGCTTTGACTGCCCCACCTGCTACTCGTACCCACTCAGAACAAAATAATAGCAACAGTGAATGTCTATCACTCAATAGTGAATGCAAGAGCACATTACAAGAATTATGGATTTTATGAAGGAAAAAAAATCGTTGTAAAAGGTATATTTTCGTTCCAAAATACCTTTTGTAGCGTTTTTTTTTTTTGCAGCGTTTCTCACATTAGCCATCGTGCTATAGATCTTTTGTAAGGAAATTTTGTCATCATTGCTAAAAATATTTTGTAATGAAATTTTTCATTGGGAAAAATAAAAAAATTCGTTGCAAAAAAGTTCTCGTATCTTAATTAAAAAGATTTTGCAAGGAATATTTCGTTGCAAAAAATACCAATAAATCCTCTCAAAAGATATTTTGATAGAATTAAAATTTCTTGCTGAATGTTAATTTTATATTGCTAAAAGTCTTTTGTAACACTATTTTTCGTTGCAAAAAAGTTCTCGTATTTTGACTAACAATCCTTTACAACGAATATTTCATTGCAAAAGATGCTAACAAATTCTTGCAAAATATATTTTGAGAGAATAATAATTCCCTGCCAAATATTAATTATACATTGCTAAAAGTCTTTTGTAACACTCTTTTTAGTTGCAAAAAAGTTCTCGTATTTTGACTAAAAATATTTTACAATAAAAATTTCGTTGCAAAAGATACTAATAAATCCTCCCAAAAGATATTTTGAGGGAATTAAAATTCCTTTCCAAATGTCAATTCTTCGTTGCTAATAGTCTTTTGCAACACTCTTTTTCGTTGTAGAATAATATTAAATAATGAAAAAAAGAAAAAGAAAATTAAGTAAACACACATAATTAAAAAAAAGATGTTATATTATATTCAAAACATAAATGTACTACTGTTCATGTCACAATGAAGCTCAAAAGTAAATAATACTTCATAACTAAGATATGAGTTTATAATAGTTTTCTCATTACAAACAAAATGATAAAATCAACACTTGAAATAAAGCAACTTGATTAGTAGGGTCAGAAGATCCTTCAGGAACATCTTCCTCATGAGCAGCGTCTTTATCTGACAATAATGTAGCGTTCATTGTAGCCATCTCTGACACAAGACCTTGGACTAGGATTTTCAAATCTACGATCTCTATTTGTAATTTTTTATTATCCAAATCAAAATTTTGAGTGCATAGTGATTTCAAAGGTCGGGTACCAAGACCCTTCACGTATCCCAACCTCTTTCCAAGGATTTTTTAATAGATTGATGCTTCATCAGAATCTTCAGATCTTTTTTGTAATTCAATCATCTCTTTCTACAAAGAAAAAGAAAATAATATGTTACACTATCGGTTTGACTATTTTTTAAACTTTAAAAACAAAATCGACAGAGATTCCTTTGTTTATTTAAGAAATCCAACATGTTGTGATAGACAAATCACTAATTCAACAACTATAGATACAAGTGAATCATCAATGCGACCCTTCCACCGATCTCACTTTAGTTTTTTTTTTTTAAATCGACAAAGTTTCATGTATTTATTTATGAAATCCAACCTGTTGTGACAAAAATCAATAATCCAACGACTCCCGTCCACCCATTTCAACAAAAATCAATCCAACCCACACGGCTTAGGAATAATACTTTATGTTTAAGCATGTAAAATTATTTTCTTTTATATACTTACATAGTCAGACTCTACTTCTTCACTAATCCACCCGTTGTACTTCGTCAAATGAGTATCATAAAATAATTCAATTTGTCCTTTCGGCGTCTCATATTCATTACCTGTGTATTAACATACAAAAATAAAATACATAAGTACATGTATCCAGATAGATTAAAATTTAACAAATTTTAAGTGCTAAAAAATTTACCCCGTCTTCATACAAGTATTGGACAAACCTAATTGTCCTTTGTTCAAGTATTACCCCGTCTTCATACAAGTATTACCCTGTCTTCATACAAGTATTGGACAAACCTAATTGTCCTTTGTTCAAGTGCTAAAAATATTACCTTGTTCAATCAGGGTAAAAAAATAACCTTGATTGAGCTTTTTGCAACATCCACTTTTTTATCATTTAAATTGTTGGTACGAACCTAATTGTATACTACCTAATTGTACTTTGTTCATGTTTAGTTTATTGCATTTTTATTTCTTTTATTTTCTTAATATGGTTTGATGGTTTTTTCATTGTAGTTGTAGATGGTTTGGTCCAAAATATTAGGTCAGTTCTTTTGATAAAGGTATATATTTGCATATTTGTAAACTAAACATATTTTAAGCTTAATTTTTTTCATAACATGATGCTTTATGGCTACAGACACGGTGAATCTTAATTTCACAATAATTAATGGGCATTTTTAGTCTCATCGAGTTAGAGTAGACGGACAGCGGAGATCGTCCTATAAATAATGTTGTCATCAGTGATTGCGGTGAGCATCCCGTAGTCTGGAGTGACATTTATTTCTTTTCCCTTCACTTTTTTGGGTGTTTGTACCAATTTAGAAGTTTTGATGAGGGACTTTGTTGAATGGTTGAGGGGGTACACACAACTTAATACTTTTGAAAATTCTCTCCGTGCCATCTAACTCTTTCAATAACCATTGTTTAAAATTAATTGTTTTTCCATCACCTACTACTATGTTGTGTAAACATTTGTGTGGTAATGAAGTTGGTGAATATTGATTGTTTTTTAGATTGATTTGGAATTCGGCATGTCAATTTGCAATATTAATGTGTATATGAATTTCCAAGATTAATGTGTATTTTTAATACACATACAAGAATGTGAGAGTAATCTGTATATAAACTCTTTTTCAAGATTAATACAATGGGACATGTGCTAAGTTTTCGAAAATTGCGAGGGATATGAAAGAGAAGCTGGCTTACATTGCCCTCAACTATGAACAGGAGCTAGAAACTTCCAAGAGAAGACCTATGACCTGCCTGACGGGCAGGTGATCACCGTTGGTGCTGAGCAGTTCAGGTGTCTCGAGGTCCTTTACTAGCCTTTGATGATTGGAATGGAAGAAACAGAATGATCTACTTTTATTATATTTGATCAAACTAACAAATTAAGGTCTGATACCTTATTGTTGAAGGTAGCCCACTTACATTATTTAGCTTATGTTATGATAATTTTAACTAACTTACATTATTTTTATAGCCTAAGTTATGATATTGTTAGCTTATCCAAATCATTTTTTTCTATACTGGATTAATGTCTTTTCTATCTAGGTTTTTTGTATGGAGGACACTAATAATGATTGGGTTGCCCAATGGGGGGATGCAATTTGATACGGTCGATGATGCGTGGAAAGTTTGGGTTAATTATAGAGGGGAGATGGGGTTTAATATCCGTAAACACTACAAGAAATTTTAGATGCTTATACATTATGCTCTCTTCGGTGAAGTGATTACTTCTGACACTACATATTATACAAACAAAGATTATAGACCCTTGGGAGTGTTTGTTGGGTTCAATCACCACATATGTGTTATGATTTTCGGGGCTGCTCTCCTTTATGATGAGACGATCGAGTCTTTTGAATCGCTATTTAAGAAATTATTGCAGGCGCACAAACAAAAAAACCTAAAACAATTTTCACTAATCAAGTTGTTGCAATGGAAAAGGCATCAAATGAGGTGATTCCGGATACATGCCACGGATCGTATACATGGCATATTATGCAAAATGGTATAAAACACCATGGAAATATAATGAATGACGGGTCTTTCTTTTTAGGGCTCGTTTGGTTCAAGGTTTGAAAAGGGAATTTAGGATTCCTGAAATTTAGAATTTCCCTCATTTAGAATTACAATGTTTGGTTGGAGATTTAAGGGGGAACTTAGAATTCCTGGAATTTAGAATTCCCACGAAATTGGATTCTCCTTTCCCCTCTAAAATAGGGGTAATCCTATATTCCCGGACATATTACATTACTTTTGTGGTGAGACAAAAATACCATTTCACATAAACTCATAAGTACACTTTCTCTCTCTCATACACACACACACACATTCTCTCTCTCTCTCTCTCTCTCTCTCTCTCTCTCACACACACACACACACACACACTCACACACTCACACACATACTCACTCTCTCTCGCACACACATACATATACACACTATCTTTCTCTCTCACTCACACACATGCTCTCTCTATCTCTCTCACACACATAAACACTCTCTCTCACACACATACACATACACATACACATACACACTCTCTCTTTCTCGAATTTTTTTTTGATGTGTTCAACGACATCAAGTTTTGATGTCGTCCAATCACATGGTTTTTTAAGAAGTGTTCTCTCACTTCATTTAATGATTCATTATCTCATATTCAAGTGACGTTCTCTCACTTCATTTAGTAGGAAATAAAATAGTTTACACAATTTATATATAAAAAAAGAATGACATTTTTATACTATAACATTTTTTCTTTAATAACAGTTTTTATATATAAAAATATTACAAAAATGTTTAAATGTTTTTAAAACTCTTTTTTTTAAATGAAAAAGTTAAAAAATAATTTTCTATATAAACTATTAAAAATGTTTTAAATATGTACTATTTTTTTAAAAAGTTAAAAAACGTGTTTTTTAAAACTGTTTTTCATATATAAACATTTTTTTTTAATATATTAACAGGGTATTATAGATTAAAACTATAAAAATATATTTTAAATGTTTCTTTAAACTGATTTTTTTGAAATAAAATGTTAATATATATTTCTAATATATAAAAAACAGTTTTTTTAATGTTTTTCGCCATTCAAAAAACTGTTTTTGTACAACAAAAAAAAATGCCAAAAAAAACTGTTTAATATGTTAATATATAAACACATTTTTATTTATATAGACACATTTTTTAATGTTTAATAAACACATTTTTTAATGTTTTAAATATGTGCTATTTGTTTAAAACATTAAAAAATGTGTTTTGTTAAACAGTTTTTATATATAAACAGTTTTATTTTTGCATTTTTTTTTGTTGTACAAAAATAGTTTTTTGAATGTTTTTATATTTCTAATAAAAACATTAAAAAAAACTGTTTTTTATATATTAGAAATATAAAAACATTCAAAAAACTATTTTTTTACAACAAAAAAAATTGTTTTTTTGCTTAAGGAAAAAAACGGAAAAAAAATCATTTTTTACAATTTTATTTTTCAGGAAAGATTAATAAAAAAAGTTATTCAAAAACTTTTTTTTGTTTTTATTTAAAAACTGTTTTTTTACAACTTTATTTTTTTGTAAAGAATTAAAAAAAATTACTAAAAACTGTTTATATTTAAATAAAACTGTAACAAAACACGTTTTTTTAAACTTTTTCAAAAAATAGTATATATTTAATATATTTTTAACAGTTTACATAGAAGGGATTTTAGATGGCGGGAAAAAAGAATTCCTGCTTGAACCAAACAATGGAAAGGAATTGAAGATTCCAGGAACTTAGAATTCCTGGAATTATGAATTCTCATTCCCTTGCCAAACCTCGAACCAAACGAGCCCTTAAGATATTTCAAGAAACTAATGTATGAGGATGAGGATGAGTTAAAATTTAATGAATCATGGGATGCCATGATCTCATTATATTTAATGAAAGGTAATACATGGTTGAATGGTATTTACAAAGTGAAGGAGAAATGGGATAAATGTTACATGAAGATTGCTTTTACTATTGGAATTCGAAGTACACAACTTAGTGAGAGTTTGAATGGGGACTTAAAAGATTACTTGAAAGCCGATTTAGATATAATTTAATTTTTTAAACATTTTGTGAGGGTGGTTAGTGACAAATGCTACAATGAATTCCAAGCGAGAAATTTTTTGCCTAAAATGAGAGTGAAAACTTCACCTTTATTGAAACAAGTTAGTCAAGAATATACATCTGTTGTATTTGAGTTGTTCCAAGTAATAATGAGATTGACAGATCATGTGAATATGTGGTTGCAATTGTTCACCAAGATAAGGAGTATAAAGTGACAACTCACCTAACTGATCAGTTCGTTTCATATAGTTGTAAAAAGTTTGAAACTTTTGATATATCTTAAAGAGGTGATCAAGAGAACAAAGACAAGAAAGTAACAAGGATATAAATATGAATGAAGGTCAAGGAATTATTGAACTTGATATTACTAATCGATACAGATATCTTTGTACTGAGTTAGTTAAATTAGTAGCCCTTGCATCTGACTACGAGGAAGCGTATTTGTTAGTAAAGAAAGCATGTGCTGAATTGAACAAACATCTTAATGATATAAGTAAAAAAAGTTATATCTATGCTAATGAGCCTCAACTGATTTTTTCAAATGTGAATGATAGTGTGGAAAAGAGAACCTTAGTGAATACTTTGTTTGATAAGGTCGAAGGCCTTAAAAGGAGATATGGCCGAAAGGGAAGAAAACGTCTCAAGAGAACCAACCGAAGAAAAATAAAACAAATCCAAACGAAAAAACCTCACTTAAGGTATATGGGATTGCATATTCATTTCTTATTTTTACTATTTTTTATATGAAAAATCTTGATAAATAATTGGGAATTTTTTTTCTCTTCATTTAGGACCACCAAAGTATGCCACAAAATGATTTTCATGTTTATAAGGGAATGGATAATCCTCAATCTGTGGCATGGATGAGTTATGACTATGAGGATGTTGAACAAGTTCGCTCTGTAAATAATTTCATGAAATTGTTACTTGTAAGTACTACTCTGTTATTAATTACAATTTGTTATATGGTATTTTTTTCCATTGATTTTGATTTTTGGTGGTTTGTAGGCCTCTTCAAATAATGGTCCCCCACCAACACCTACTGAAGGATTTAGCCAAGCATCATCATCATTTGGAAGTATACATTCTAGTCGAGCGCCATAACTGCTTGGAGGTGTGACGATTGGCCGAACCCCACCACTATATCATGTTAATGAAACACAAAACTATGCATATGATTTTCTTAGGTGATAATGGATGTGGGTACTCGGGTTGCCTTTTGTAATGACTCTTAGACTTATAGCTATTAGGCCAAATTTGCTTTTTGTACTACTCTATTTCTTTTTGCTTTCATACACACACACACTAGCAAATTACTATAGTTGCTCGTCTGTATTTTTGCACCAAAAACAACATTTTTGAATTCCTTTTGTATATTCATTTATTGTGGCACTATAGTAGTTTTATATATATATGTGTGTGATCAAAGGATTTATTCCAAGTAAATTTTGTATATCTTGTGCCAAAAACAAAATTTCTGAATTTTTTTTTGCTTTTTAGTTTTTATTACTGCTCTTAATTATTGAATGCCTATCAAGTACAAGAGCTTGCTGGATCAAAATTTAAGAAAAGTTGACGAGTTTTACTCCCTGTGGGCTTATGCATATAAGGATGATTATGGCCACTAGTGCAGTCTATTTTTAATCTATAAAACAAAGTTCTCTTAATAGAATGATATATCTATAGATAAATACAAAATTAGCAAATATGTGAGAAATATGTTCTGGGATAAAAAAGAACACGAAACAAATAAAGTTGTTGGGATTTATTATTTATGTACATAACTGTACATTTGAGGAATTTCTAGGTACTATTCTACTTTAATCTGAGCAAACAATAGTTTGAACCCACAAGTTCTCAAACTTTCTAAATAGGTGATAACTGCTAATTAAGGTCATTTGGAAGAAAATAGATTGGGAAAGGATTCACCAAAATTTTTGTCCATCTATTCATGCAAAAAGTACTCGTTTATGATACTAAAATTTATACTGTGTAGTGGGTACTTTTAGTATCCCCTCTTAATCAGATCTAATTCAAAAAGGATCCTTTTGTAGTTTAGTTGATAAGCTTTTTTCTTGCGATTTTCTTCTCAATTTCACCATTTTCACCTGGTAAATCACTTGGATTGTTTAAACAAGTTATTATTCTCTCTTATACTTCTGGCAAACTTGTTCGTTTTAGTGTGCTTTTAAGTTCCTTATCCTAGAATTCGTTTTAGTGTGCTTTTAAGTTCCTTATCCTAGAATTGGTCTCATGAGACCACGTACAACTCTATCATGAAGCGTGACGTCGATATCAGAAAAGACCTTTATAGAAATATTGTGCTCAGTGGTGGGATTTGTAATTAGCAAAAACTAATATTTCCAACACACATTCCACACAATTTTCTCCTCCATTGTTGTCTGACATGAGGCTTTGGAGCCTTTGGTTGAAATGGGATGAGTTTGGGAATGAGGGAAGAGTCAGTAGGCGAGAGGATGATGTCATTTGAGATTTTAATTCAAACGCATGCCATTCATAACTATCCAGATGCATTAAGATGCATCACAGATGTTGATATTATGTACTTATTTCATTTTTATGCATCACATATGCTGAAGTTCTTGGAAAGGGGGCATTTGGAATGGCTTCTAAGGTTGTTTTGGATGACGAGACAATAGTTGTTGTGAACAATACTTCTCTGTTTTCTATTTAACTACCAGTACTTTTCTGTTTGATTGCTAAGAATGTAGATTATTTTCCTTTTGTTTACTCAGCCTAGCCATACAAGGAATTGTCTGATTTGTTTACTCAGCCTAGCCATACAAGAAATGCATATTATTTTTTACTTTCTTTGGTTAAAATAATGCTGCATAATACTGGGGTTAAGTATAAAATGACACTGCATAATACTCAGCCTAGCCATACAGCCTAGCCCTCTATTATACGAGTTAAGTCTAATTGCCATAATACCAGGGGGATACCTCTGATATCAACACTATCATAGCGGGTAACTAAAAAAAATACTTTGAAGTAGGAATTGTCTGATTTGTCTATTAATTTTTATTCATTATACCATCGTTTCAAATAATTCTCAATAAGTAGGAATTTTCAGATTTACAGTTTATTTTTCAATCAAGCCTGCATAATTCCAGAAACAGTTCAACCGATCTTCCCTTGAAAATAGCTTACTAGGATCTATTGTTTCAAGAAGGAAAACATGAGTCTTGATGCAATTAAAGTAGATGCAAAGAAGATTGCCAAGTATAATATAAAGTGGAAATCGCAATTAAATGATATGACATGTACCGTTAGAATTAGGTTCAGATGTAGAATGTGTACCCGTCATTTGTGCTCCATTCGATGTCCTAGATGCAATTTCATTAGGTATTGGATCCTCGTGCGTAGTTGAATCTTTCGTACTATGTGTATTTACAAAAGCAATAGTTGAAGAACCACGTCCACCTCCATGTCCACATCCGCGTCCATGTCCACCAGGTGCCATAAAGATGGTAAAATCCTGATCAACTAATCAAAATAATTAATTTACAAATATAAAATTAGAAAAGCAATGATAATGGAACCAACTCAGTTAAGTAACATATAATTTAGAGTTTAAATAAAATAAACACAAATTCTTCCCACATCATATAAATTTAACCAAGTTCAATCAACATCACAAATAACAAGTATCATGAAATAGAACAAGTTTCATCACATAATAACAAGTCCATTGTGATTTAAATAAAAAAAAAAAAAAAAAAAATCAAATGTGTAATTTTCATTCCCTCGTTGTCATAATCATCATCACTATAATGATGGGTGTGCACTTATTAACAATGCAACATAACAAAAATTTAATTTTAAATATGTGAAAAAATATTTCACCACTTTATTTTTCACCACTGTCAAAAGTATTTCATCCCGAACCAAATAAACCCTTAGGGTAATGCATTATTATAATTTTAAGAAAATTATAATTCTCCTATTGCCGATTACCTTATTTAAGACGTAATACATTCTATCAAATTCAAAAGTGATATAAACCATATTTTATTCTCTTTGACATTGTATTAAATAAGCATTTAATGTGTAGGCGATGGCCCAAATAAAAAGTTCATTTACTCCATTCTTTTCGGAAAATTAACATTTCTGCCTTGCCAAGTTAACTTACACTAATGCATTGAACTATCAAAATATGAATAAATAAATAACAAAGTTGTTTTCTTATAATCTCCAAGCAAAGCATCGCTAAAATTCAATTAAAAGTAAAACACCCTTACTAACAACTAATATTTATAGCTAAGAAACTATTATCACATATAAATATTACTATTCTGATTGTAATTTCATCTCTAAGATATTTAAATATTCAATAAATTAAAGATATTTTACGGTTGCTGTCAGAACAAGATTTGAGAATTAAAAAAAAAGGAACTTATAGTTGTTGGATGGAGGCGCCGGGGTGGAGAACTGACTGTTGTTGAATGGTTTACTGTCGCCGAGGCATAGAGGGTTGGAGGGTGTCGCCGGTATAGTGGGGTGGATGGAGGATACGGGGTAGAGGGGGTTAGAGGAGGCGTCAGGTTAAGGGGGTGAGGAGGGGTGAGCCGTTTAGAGTGGGTTCTTTTTCGGGGTGTTTTGTGAGAAGAAGGGATAGAATATTGAATGAGTGGGTTGAGTGGGATGAATGTATTTTAAGTGGCTAATTTGTTTAGGTGAAACTATGTAGTTTTAACATAAAGTTTTTAACCTTTTTGCAACGAATTTTTTTTCTTTGCAATAGATATTTTCGGAAACTAAAATATAGCGGGAAAATTTACCGCCATTGTTTTTAGCAACGATTCTGATAAAAATCCTCTCTAAAAGTAAGTTTTTGCAAGGAATTATTTCGTTGCAAAATATTTTTGTTATTATTTTACTTTTAGCAAAGATTATTAATTTTCATTGCTAATAGTATACTTTTAGCAACAAAATTGACTTGCTTGCTGAAAAAATCGTTGCAAAAACTAATATTTCTTATAGTGGCAATTCCTCTAACAGTGTTGTAGCTTGTCAAATTTATGGCATGAAAAATCATGTAGCCGTGAACTTTTACAATAGATCGGATTTTTCATTTAGACCACAAGGTAACTCTCCCTTAGCTATGACTGCTATCAACAACCATTAGCTAGATTAATCCTCACTTTATGTTTACTCAGGGGCCACTTCTTATATCACTAATTCAAAGGATAATCTTCTTAAAAATGAACCTAACATGGGTAATGATAAAGTTATAATGAGAGATGGATCAAAATTAGACATTACCCACATTGGTGATAAATCATTTACATCAAATTTGGCCTTAAAGGATGTGTTAGTGGTACCAAAAATAAATGAAAAATAATTTCTCTGAGTCAATTATTAAAGGACAATGAATGTTTATTAGAGTTTTCTGATAGTGTATTCATTGTTGAGGACAAAATGACTCACAAGTGTTGGCCAATGGAGTTAGACGAGGTTCTTTGTACACCTTTGAAGATGGACATCAAAATCATTAAAGAGCAATTCATGAAGAAAAAGAAAGTGACAATTTTCTGGCATCAATGGTTAGGACATCCGCAATCCAAGTATCTGAAATTCTTAGACAAGAATCATATTTTAAATTTTAGTCATTGGAATAAATTACATATTGTTTGTGTAAGTTGTCAAATGGGTAAAATTTTCAAATTACCATTTGCTTTAAATGAAAAAATATCACAAAGTTCGTTTGAGAAAATTCACCGTAATTTGTGGGGAGCCGCCCCAATTTCTTCATCCCAAGGTTGTAAATATTATGTGATATTTGTGGATGATTGTACTCGTTATACTTGGTTGTATCCGTTAAAAAAAATCTGTGTTTCGTCAAGTGTTCTTAAATTTCCATAAAATGGTTGAAAACCAATTTGAACCGAAAATAAAAATCTTTCAATGCGATGGAGGCAGTGAATTTGGTAGTAATGAGCTCATACACTATTTAGAACAACATGGAAATGTTAAACATATTTCATGCCCACATACACCGGAACAAAATGGTTTTGCGGAGAGAAAATATCGACACATTGTCCAAATTGGCTTGATTTTATTATTTCATACTAAAATTCCAATGCTTTTATGGGTTGAGGCATTTTTAACCGTCACATATTTAATAAATCGATTACCCTCTTCAAAATTAAAAAATGTTACACCCTTTTTTAAACTTCATAAAATTCATCCCAATTATTCTATCTTACGAGTCTTTCGATGTCAATTTTTTCCATATATCCGTAATAAGACACAAAAAAAAAAAATTCAACCAAAATCCTATCCATGAATTTTTATTGGATATAATTCAGTACACAAAAGATATCAATTCTTCAATCCTATAACAGAACGTGTTTACATTTCTCGTCACTTTATATATAATGAAAATATGCTCCCTCATTTACGCAAAAATACATCAAACCTCTCTTCCCGACCCATTGATTTTGTTACATATCAAGATTATTTTCAAAGACTTACCTTGGATAACACTTTGCAGTGTACCTCACCTTCCCACACGTCCAAAGACTCCTCTATTTCTTCTTCCTCACATTCGCCTCCTCCTATTATCTTTTCCCCATCTTTTAACCATTATACTTCACATCATCCCTCTTCTCCAATTTCCATTCCTATTACCCCTAACCCACTACTTAGATGCTTTTCTAAGTCATTCCAAACCAACATGCTAGCACCTACTCTACCGTCTCTAGTAGCGGAACCAAATTAAACGATCTCCCCATCCTCTAATTCATCTACTATATCTGCTTCTCCACACTCCATATCCCCTATACTCTCTACACCTCCTGGTGATATTTTACTCTAACCCCGACTTCCACTCATTGTTCAAGTTCTTCTTGCCTTATCCTTTAAAACCAACATTCCTCCACAAAATACACATTCCATGGTTACTCGGCCTTTAAACATCACACATCATCCGCTCTTCTCATCATAACTCTTCTCTCGTAACCAACCTCTCTTAGATCTGCCTTCACTCAATCTCATTAGATTCATGCAATGAAATAAGAACTACAAGCTTTGCATAACAATTATACATGGGATTTTGTTCCTCCTCTCCCTCACATGCACATTATTGGTTGCAAGAGGGAATACCACACTATTAGAATTTGCATGTGATTGGCTCTAGCAAGAAATTGGCCACGCATGCAACTTGATTTAAAAAATATATAACTTCATGGCCATTTATAAGAGGAAGTTTATATGATTCAGCCCCTCGACTTTATTGATTCGTCATTTTCCACTCATGTTTGTGTGGTGTATTTTGGCTCTCCGGTGGCTTCCCGTTGGTTCACGGCTGTTTTGGGAGAAAAATAGATTTTTCTCGATATTTACAAAATTACCACTTTGAGGAAAATCTATAAATATAAGCTTATTTTCTATTTTTTAGGTAGTGCTGTTTTTCAGCTTTAGAGGAACTTTTTGTGAGTTTTCAAAGAGAAAAGTGAGTGAGAGATTCTTGTTTAAAGATTAGTTCTTGTTCTTGGTTTGTGAGTGACTTTCTTGGAGAGATAAAGAGTGTGAGTGTGTAACCTTGTGGTTCCTTCATTTATCAAAGAAAGAAGAAATCCTACCATTGTGGATGTAACCCTTGTTTGGGTGAACCACGTTATATTGTTGTCGTTTCTTTGCTTTGATTGCTTGTGTATTCTTGTTATCCTACTTATTTATTGTTGATTAGATTCGTTTTGAGTTTGCACACTTAGTTTTCATTAGGAACAAGGTCTTGGGTGTTTTTCGGACACCAAGTGTTTGGTAAAATTCCGAAGTGAGTTTTATGGTCTTGGTTGCTTAACATAGGACTGTTTTAACGCAACAAGTGGTATCAGAGCTTTGGTTGCTTGGTTTGCTCGGTATTTTGGTTCGGCTTGAATCAATTTGAGTGATATTGGCATAAGTTCTAGAATTTATTCCAAATGGCGGAGGAGGTGTCGCGTACTCTCGAATCAAGTTCTACAAGCGGAGGCTCTAAGAAGTGGGATCCTAGTTATGGATCCGAAGGCTCAATGAAGTTTGAGATAAAACCTTTTGATGAAAAAATTAATTTTGGCTTGTCGCAAAGAAGGATGCGGGATGTTCTTGTTCAACAACGGTTGGTTATAGCATTGTTGGGTATAGAGAAGCGTCCGGTGGATATGACCGAAGCCGAATGGAATGATATTGATCAAAGGGTGATTTCTTTAATTGAAATGTATATCACGGATGATGTGCTCAATCACGTGATATCGGAAACTACGGATAAGTGCCCGTGGGATCAATTGGAGGAGATTTATTTGGGCAAGTCTTTGTCAAATAAATTGTTTCTAAAGAAGATGCTCTTCAAGTTAGAAATGAAGGAGGGCGGTTATATGATGAAGCATATAAATATCTTCAATTCTTTGATCAACGATTTGAATCGGATTGATGTTCAATTTAGCGAGGATGATCGAGCGTTATTGTTGATTGCTTCGTTGCCCGATTCATATGAGCACTTTGTCACCACACATATATTTGGGAAGACTACTCTCAAGTTCAATGATGTAATGCATGACATCATTTCTCACGTGGCCATGAAGAAGAAAATGGTAGCGGTGGAGGTAGTTCATCTTCTCAAGGTGAAGGCTTGGTAGCCAAGGTTGGTGGTGGTGGACGAAGAGGAAGGTCGAAGTCTCGAGGTGCAAATAACTGGGGCTTCCAAAGGTCTCATTCTCGATACATTAGCATGGTTGAGTGTTTCAAGTGCCATAAAAAGGGTCACTTTAAACGGAATTGTCCGGAGTGGAAGAAAGATGATAAGAAAGGAGACGCTACTAAGGATGTGGCTGGTGTTGCTACTTTAGAGGAAGGCGAAGAGGTTCTTACTTGTTTTTCCACCGATCACGTTGATGGTTAGATTTTAGATTCCGTATGTTCATACCACATGTGTCCGAACCGGGAATGGTTTGAGAATTACACATCCAATAACGGTGGTGAGATTCTCATGGGAAACAATGCTACGCGCAAAGTAGTAGGAATCGGGTCGGTGCACATAAAGATGTGGGATGGTGTTGTCCGAACCTTAAGTGAACTGAGGCACGTTCCGACACTTAAAAAGAACTTGATTTCCTTAGGCGCACTCGATTCAAAGGGGTGTGTGATTCAAGTCGAAGGTGGGTCTTTGAAGGTCAAAAGGGGATCGATGGTGATTTTGCGCGGCACAAAGTTACTGAACAATCTTTATAGATTGAAGGGAAATACGGTAGTGGGTGAAGCGACAGTCTCCACAGAGCCTGAAATCGACGAGCTACAATTTTGGCACATGAGACTTGGTCCTATGAGCCAACGGGGCATTGAAGAACTTCATCGGTGAAAGTTGTTGAAAGGGGTGCACGGATGCAAGCTCGGTTTTTTTAAGTATTATTTGATGGGGAAGCAAACTCGAGTGCAATTCACTATATCTACGAATAAGAGTAAAAGGACTCTTGACTATATTCATTCTGACGTGTGTGGGCCTTCGGATGTTATTTCCATAGGCGGCTTTAGATACTTTGTGACTTTTATAGATAATTATTCACGAAAAGTGTGGGTCTACTACTTGAAGAAAAAATTGGAGGCTTTCGAGAAGTTCAAGGAGTGGAAAGCCATGGTGGAGAATCAAATGGGGAAGAAGATCAAGTATTTGAGGAGCGACAATGGGGGTGAGTATAGAGATGGTGGGTTTCTCAAGTATTGTAAAGATGTGGGCATCACAAGGCACTTTACCGTTAAGAAGACTCCACAACAAAATGGGGTGGCGGAGAGGATGAACTGCACTATTATGGAAAGGGCGAGGTGCATGAGGTTTCATGTCGGGTTATCGAAATCATTTTGGGCAGCAGCTCTTGATCACGCCGTGTATTTGGTGAATCGATCACCAAATTCGACTCTTGGTTTGAAGTGTCCGGAAGAAGTATGGTCGGGGCACGAGGTCGACTACTCTACTTTAAGGGTGTTCGGATGTCCGGGGTACGCTCACATTCCTAGTGACGAGAGGACTAAAAATGACCCGAGAACTCATCGGTGTATTTTCATAGGCTATGGAAAAGGGGTAAAGGGGTTCAAGCTTTGGGATCCGTCTACGAGGAAGCTAGTTGTTAGCTGGGATATGAGGTTTGACGCGACGTCCATGTTGAAGGCCAAGGAGTTCGTGGAAGTTTCTAATGACGGTGGTATTAGAACCGTCGAGATTCCTTTGGTATTTTCGAGATCATCAACCACCGATAGTGATAGTTCATCTACTAGTGGTTCAAGTTATTCTCAATTGGGTGATGACACGGTTGAGGTGGAGCCGAATGAGGATGATTTGGGAGAGGAGTCGGTTGAGGTGGAGGACACTCAACGGGTGGAGCAAGTGCCACCCATAGCACGTGACAGAGAGCATAGGGAGATCAGGCCACCATCTAGGCTTGGTTGGGAAGAGGTCAATTAAGCTCTCATTTCTAGTGAGGGTGATCCAATGACATACAAAGATGCCATTAATTGTGATGTTAAGGTGAGTTGGATGGGTGCTATGTTGGAAGAGATGGAAGCTCTACGAAAGAACTCGGTGTGGGAGTTGGTTCCTAAACCCAAGGGGCGACACATTATTGGCTCTAAGTGGGTGTATAGGAAGAAAGAGGCAATTAACAAAATAGAAGAACCGAAGTACAAGGCAAGGCTAGTAGCGAAGGGGTTTTCACAAAAGGAGGGGATTGACTATGATGAGATCTTCTCCTCGGTGGTGAGGCATACTTTGATACGGGTGTTGTTGGCAATGGTTGCTCAATTCGATATGGAATTGGAGCAAATGGATGTGAAAACGGCTTTTCTTCATGGTGATTTGAAGGATCTTATTTACATGGTGCAACCGGAGGGGTTCAAGGAAGTGGGAAAGGAAGATCATGTGTGCCGGCTTAAGAAGTCATTGTATGGACTTAAACAGTCACCACGATAATGGTACCTACGGTTCGATACCTTCATGTTGCGGGTTGGTTACACGAGATGTGATCATGACCATTGTGCATATTTTTGGGTTCTTGATGATGGTTCATTTGTTTTGTTAATGCTCTATGTGGATGACATGCTCATTGCATGTCGGGACATGCCACGGATAACGGAGCTCAAGGTGGAATTGAGCCGGGAGTTTGACATGAAGGATCTTAGTGTGGCACAAAAGATTCTTGGTATGGAGATTAGACGAGATAGAAAAGTTGGCAAGTTGCGGTTATCTCAGAAAAATTATATTTCGCATGTCATTGGGAAATTTGGCATGTTGGATGCCAAGGCTACTTCTACCCCGTTAGCTTCACATTTCGCTTTATGTGCAAAGCAATGTCCCTCTACGAATGATGAGTTAAAGGAGATGTCTTCAACGCCGTATGCTTGTGCTGTGGGGTGCCTTATGTATGCTATGGTTTGCACGAGGCCGGATATCGCCCAAGCCGTGGGTGTGGTTAGTAAGTACATGTCGAATCCGAGAAAAGAGCATTGGAAAGCGGTGAAATGGATTCTTCGGTATCTAAAGGGAACCAAGTCTATGGGCATTGTGTTTGAGCGAAATAAAGGGGCCGAGTTTGTTGCGGGGTATGTGGATTCGGATTATGCGGTGGATCTTGATAAGCGGAGATCTACATCGGGGTATGTATTCACTATTGCTAGCGGGCCGGTATCTTGGAGATCCATGTTACAAGCGACAAGTGCTTTGTTTACCACGGAGGTGGAGTATATGGAACTTACGAAAGCATCAAAGGAGGTGGTTTGGTTAAAGAGTTTGGTGAGTGAATTGGGGATGAAGCAAGAGAGTGTTGGTCTTCATTGCGATAGTCAAAGTGCTATGCATTTGGCTAATAATCAAGTGTATCATGCCCGCACAAAGCATATTGATGTGCGGTATCATAGAGTTAGGGATTGGGTTAATTCCGGCGAGGTTTTGATTGAGAAGGTGCACACGGATGAGAATGCAACAGATTTCCTCACCAAACCCGTGACTACGGAGAAGTTTAGGCATTGCCTAAAGCTTCTAAATCTCACTTCTTGTTGAAATTCGGGAGAGGCTCCTCGGTTAGGTGGAGCCGCATTGAGCTTGGTAGATTTCGGGGTGATCTTCAAGCGGGTTCAATGGTTTTCATTCCGGGTTTTTTGGTTGGATCATTCGGATCGCCAAGGTGGAGTTTGTGGTGTATTTTGGCTCTCCGTTGGCTTCCCGTTGGTTCACGGCTGTTTTGGGAGAAAAATAGATTTTTCTCGATATTTACAAAATTGCCACTTTGAGAAAAATCTATAAATACAAGCTTATTTTTTGTTTTTTGGGTAGTGCTGTTTTTCATCTTTAGAGGAACATTTTGTGAGTTTTCAAAGAGAAAAGTGAGTGAGATTTTC
Organism: Sambucus nigra; assembly: GCA_949130495.1. Taxonomy (NCBI): domain Eukaryota; kingdom Viridiplantae; phylum Streptophyta; class Magnoliopsida; order Dipsacales; family Adoxaceae; genus Sambucus; species Sambucus nigra. The sequence continues at coordinate 37,119,893 of OX422217.1, forward strand.
TTGTTTAAAGATTAGTTCTTGTGCTTGGTTTGTGAGTGACTTTCTTGGAGAGATAAAGAGTGTGAGTGTGTAACCTTGTGGTTCCTCCATTTATCAAAGAAAGAAGAAATCCTACCATTGGGGATGTAACCCTTGTTTGGGTGAACCACGTTATATTGTTGTCGTTTCTTTACATTAATTGCTTGTGTGTTCTTGTTATCCTACTTGTTGATTGTTGATTGGATTCGTTTTGAGTTTGCACACTTAGTTTTCATTAGGAACAAGGTCTTGGGTGTTTTTCGGACACCAAGTGTTAGGTAAAATTCCGAAGTGAGTTTTATGGTCTTGGTTGCTTAACATAGGACTGTTTTAACGCAATAGTTTGCTAGCTTAAGAAAGCCATTTATGGGTTGAAGAAAGCTCCACGTGCTTGGTTTGATCGACTTAGTTTTTTTTCCTCACTTTGGCATTTACATCTAGCAAAGTTGACTCATCTCTCTTTGTTCGTCATTGCTCACAAGGAACCATTTTACTCCATTATATGTTGATGGTATTGTTCTCATTGCTCACACTTCTCATCAACTTTACTCTCTCACCACTAAATTACCTACATAATTTTCCCTCAAGAACCTTGGCAATTTACATTATTTTTTAGGATCGAAGCTCTTTCTTTTTCTGGCGGCTTGTTTCTCTCCCAGCACAAGTATGTTCTCATTGTTGTTGGCTCGCTTCAGTATCTCATACTCACTCGTTCGGATGTTATTCATGTAGTAAATACCATTTGTCAAATTATGTATTCTCTTACATAGGCTTATTTTATTCAATTTATACGACTGGTGCGATATATCCATGGCACCACTACTGTTGGTCTTCAGCTTCTCTCTTACTCCTCTCTCAATTTATGTGGTTTTGCCAATGTGGACTGGGTCGGTTGTCCTGTCACTCGTTGCTCCACTTTCGAGTTCTGCATGTTTCTTAGTGCCAACTGTATCTCTTCGTACCAACCATATCTCTTGGTCATTTCATGCATAGTCATGTCTTTTTTCCAAATGGTCATAACCCTTATGAGTGGTTAGGAAATTTCAACAAAAAATTTCACGAACCTTTGTGTCAATTCAAACATTTATTAAAATAATTTTACATAGAGTTTTCACTCAATTAAAATTATTAATATAATATATAATTTCCAACATTAACAATGAAAGAAGATCATTTTTTTTCTAAAGAAAAGAACACAAAAATTTTAATTTCCATTCTGCAAAAACAATACCACCCCGCACCACTATAATAGTCGATTTGGATTTCTTAAAATAAAAACCTCTTTGCAAGAGTATCATTGCATCATGTCTTGAAGATATGGCCAATCATCATAGAAAATCAAACACACTAATTGGAAGTTGGAAATTGGGACCTCCTATTTAATCTCAGAAGGAGCGTCAGAAGGGTAAAGGATACACGTCGGCACCGAAGATAGATAATCGAAGAGAAGTGGGTGTGGTGTTCATGGGTTTGATTTTTTTTTATTATTGGTAACAAAAAATATTGCAATAAGTAACGAAACATGAGATTGTATTATTGGTTACTCTTAAAAAATTTATGTATTAATAAAAATTGCCCACAATTAATATTTTCGTCAATCATATCTTATTATACTTTTTATTACATAACTATATTACACAGTATTAGAGACATTAGTACAAAATGATCTCACAATGTCATATATAAGAAGTGGCAGATAGCAATATACCCACGTGTTAAATTTTTAACTAAGAACAAATTATTTTGGACGTTGAAATGAATTTTCACAACTTTGTTTCTAGAGAGGAGGAGACTATTCCAAAAAAATTCTTCCCATTGGATATATATATATATATATATATATATAGAGAGGCAGGCTCCTGTGCACACTAAGTTTGCACACTAAGTTTGCACATTACCTTTTATATATAGTAAAAAAAATATTTTTGAGTTGATTTTTTTTGTGTGATATTTAAACATTTCAAGGAACCCATATAAAAAAAATCAGCTCAAAAAAACTTTTTTTGCTATTTTTAAAAAATCGGTCAAACTTTCGCAGTTTTTAAGCCCTTTAAAAACTGCGAAAGTTTGACCGATTTTTTAAAAATAGCAAAAAAAGTTTTTTTGAGCTGATTTTTTTTATGTGAGTCCGTTGAAATGTTAAAATATCACATAAAAAAATTGGTGTGCGCCAGCACTAAGTTTGCACACTTTTAAAAGGTAATGTGTAAACTTAGTGTGCAAACTTAGTGTGCACAGAAGCGTGCCTCTCTCTCTCTCTCTCTCTATATATATATATATATATATATATATATTGATTGAATTTTCAAAAAGAGAAAAATAAATGTCTCTTTTGTCTGATATAATCATTTCAATATGTACAATAATTTTATAAGAAGTTTCCTCTTTAGGGAGCTTTAAATTTTATCTGAGTCAATAATATTTTGACTGTAATCTATTCACACATTGTTTTAATAAGAATGCTCTTCACTCCTTCGTCTATACCTTATAATTTAGAATATGCACAAACATATCACTTGTATACTATAAAATTGTATATGCATTATAAAATTTCGCAAATTATTACAACTTTTTTTCAAATTACAAGTATTTTATCTACACATTAAAAAAATTAATGTATACGTTGCAGAAAATACCCAAGTATACATTAATGAATTCATTGATCAAATCATTTCCGAAGCTTGAACCACCATTTCCACTCCATGCTTCAGTCACTTCACGCATTCACGGGATCTAGTAGCAATGTCCAATTATGAACGAGGGAGTTAAACAAAAAGGGCGGTATTTTTATATATAAAATATCAGAATAATTCGTTTATATTTTAATGCAAGACTCGAAGACTTACAAAACATCATCACGGGTAAATGTATTGTAATAAGGATCCAAATGTATAAAACATAGCTCTATGAACAAACACATCTAATATTGGTAGTTCTGTTCATCACGAAACCTAACTCATAATCTAATAGAGATTGTCCCTAGTAGGAAAAATATCACGCACTTAGGGCACTACGTGTGTGTGATCAATACATATAAAGACATAACATGGATGTGATGCATACCACACATATCCTCCACTTTAAAGATAATATTTTTACATGTCTAAATGTGTCGTCGTTATTAATGTTGAGCACGAATACATGGATCCTGAAGTGAATGATATTTTATTCTCATCCCTCTTTGTTATTAAAACAAATTAACTTACCATGTCATCTCATAGCTAAGCCCAATTCGGAGGCTTTGATAAAACTCTTTTTAACTTATGGTACAGTTAATGGGTCAGATTTTTCATGACAAATCTGATAAATGGTGTTAAAAGAATATTTTTCCCACATTTTATGTCTTTTGTTATCCTTATTTTTCATATTAAACTAGTTGTAAACCCGCGCGATGCGCCGGCGAGACAATTGTTTGCGTGGTTAAAAATATACATTTTTTTGAAAAAAATATTATATTTTCAATGGTTACAACTCAGTGTCGTCCTTGAGTAATAGTAAAAAAATTATATTTAGTTAACATAAAAAAATATAACGCCTAGATTATTATACATATTTCAAAAATTGAATTCAATTTGTTATAATTTTAGTGTAGTGGATTGGAAAAAATATTTTTTTATTTATAATTTAAGCTCAATTCCAACCCATTGGTTTTTTGTTTGTCACTGTTTTAGTTGCTAAAAGGGATTCAGTTACTGCATAAATCTTTTTATTTATTCTACGGATAATTGTAGACCAACCCAAAAAATTGATAAATTTGGTGCGCATTGATTTGTATTTGGGCTCCACCACTGACGAGTCCGAACACGAACCAATACGAATGCGATATGCATGTGTAAATTTTGTGTGTACCTTTAGAAAGATTCTTATATTATTCCTAAAAACTGTATATTTACACTTAGAGTAGTGATAGGCTTACCGGGTACTAGGGGTGGTCATAGGCCCGAGGCCCGCCCAGTCCGCCCAATAAAAAAATAGGGATTGGGTAAGGTGAATAGGCCCGCAAAGCATGCTTGGCAAAATTTTATAGGCCCGATTTTTTTTCGGGCGGGCTTGGGCATGAGTTCTTAAACCCGATGAGACCCGGCCCTGCCCGAGGCCCGAAAAATGTATATATATATATATGGGGGGGGGGGGGGGGGAGAACTTTTATAAATATAAAAACGTATACCAAGTCTTTTCATGTAGAATGGGAAACTTTACATATGAATTTTGTAATATATGGAGTTTAAAACAGATTTTTAATTAAAAAAATTGGTCTTTAAATAAAAAATAGGTATTTTAAAATAATTTTTTTTTTTTAATTAACATAATAAGGCCCGATCGGGCTGGCCTGGGTAAAGAGCTTTCAAATCTGGGCGGGCTTGGGATTACATAATAAGGCCCGATCTGGGACCGAGCGAGTTTGGGATAACACTTAATTTTTCAAGCCTGGCCCGAGCCCGACCAAGCCTGCCCAGGCCCGGCCCACGGCCACCCCTACCGGGTACTAGTACCAAGCTAGTACCAGGTGCCTTGTTGTCATTTTTTTATTGACTGTTTTTTTTTTTTTTTGAAAAAGTATGGTATATTTTTTAATAAGGTTACTTAACTTTTTTTTTTTATTTAGAAAAAAACGTTTTTATAATTTTTTTTTTATAAATTAGAAAAATTGTATTGTTAAAAAACACTATTTTAATATTTTTTTTTGAAAAAAACTGTTTAAAAAAAATAAAAGTTAGTTTAATATAAAAAAACACTTTTTCTTTACAATTTTAAATTGTTTTAAATTTTAAAATTAATTTTAAAAATAAGGGGTGTCGCTGGCACGGACCTTTAAAAATAATATTGAGTAAATGGGTGTTTGAGGAACTAAATAAGTTGAAAATAATTAAAAACATAATTTTTATTAAATTATTTTTTTAATGCAAAAATATAAAAATTATTTTAAATGTTGTAAAATTAAAAAAAAAAGTTTAAAAATAATGAGTGCCGCTGGTGCGGACCTTTAAAAACAAGAGAATATTGGGTAAATGGGTGTTTGAGGGACTAAATAAGTTGAAAATAATTAAAAACATAATTTTTATTAGATTAGTTTTTTAATGCAAAAATACAAAAATTATTTTAAAAGTTGTAAAATTAAAAAAAAAACGTTAAAAATAACGAGTGCCGCTGGCGCGGAGCTTTAAAAAAAAGATAATATTGAGTAAATGGGTGTTTGAGAGACTAAACAGGTTGAAAATAATTAAAAACATAATTTTTTATTAGATTAGTTTTTAATGCAAAAATACAAAAAATATTTTAAATGTTGTTAAATTAAAAAAAAAGGTTAAAAATAACGAGTGCCGCTGGCGTGGACCTTTAAAAATCAGAGAATATTGGGTAAATGGGTGTTTGAGGGACTAAATAGGTTGAAAATAATTAAAAACATAATTTTTTATTAGATTAATTTTTTAATGCAAAAATACAAAAATTATTTTAAATGTTGTAAAATTAAAAAAAAAGTTTAAAAATAACGAGTGCCGATGGCGCGGACCTTTAAAAATAAGAGAATATTGGGTAAATGGGTGTTTGAGAGATTAAATAGGTTGAAAATAATTAAAAACATAATTTTTTATTAGATTAGTTTTTTAATGCAAAAATACAGCAATTATTTTAAATGTTGTAAAATTAAAAAAGAAGTTTAAAAATAACGAGTGCCGCTGGCGCGGACCTTTAAAAATAAGAGAATATTAGGTAAATGGGTGTTTGAGGAACTAAATGAGTTAAAAAAAATTATTAGATTAGTTTTTTAATGCAGAAATTCAAAAATTATTTTCAATGTTGTAAAATAAAAAAAAAAGTTTAAAAATAACGGGTGCCGCTAGCGCAGACCTTTAAAAATAAAAGAATATTGAGTAAATGGGTGTATGAAGGATAAAATGAGTTTTAAAAAAAATAATTGAAAAAAACAAATAAACTATTCTAATAAAAAAATATTTTTTATAATTGTTTTTAACTCATTTTACATGAAAAATAAAATAAAAAAATTAAAAAAATGTAAAGAGCATCCCTGTGCTAGCCCGGGGTTAACACGCGGGTAGCCAAACATTATTCTTACACTTATACCTATTATATATACATAATATGTATAACATACATTCTTCCATTCCTAGTGGCTCATTTATGTTTTGTCCCTAGTACTGTATTCGCAGTAATGAAACTCCATTATGTAACATTAGTTTTATATGTTGAAGAAATAATATAGATAGCCATGCGCAGAAGCCTTATTATTCCAACATATACGGGTGACATATATAGCTAGCCATGACCATTTAGATATGTCCTTCGTACATTATAAAATCACCAATATATGCAATTGAAAACAACTCTTTATGCCATTGCCTGAATGTACTTTGTAAAACCTTTGTTCTTGCCCCCATTAAATTTTTTGTGTAAATAAAGACGAAATAAAGCTCAATAAGAAATAATATATTTAGTGGGCAGAAGGAGATAATCAAACAATAATGACCATAAATAATAAAGGTCACGCACGAATAGTATTTAGTTGGATCGACATCGACTTATTTTCTGCCATCTCAACTCCGCCTTATATTTCACACCTTTTTAGGGGATAACGATAAATTAATTTGAACATGTGATGATATAATCGTCCATACCCAGAACATGTTTATGGTACTAATAAAAAATCAATCAAACAACAAAATAGGAACTACAAGAAGAAGAAGAAGACATTAACAAAGCCCAACTCATTAAAGAGAAAGCGAAGCTTTAACGGTGCACTGAATCCATATCCCGACGAACTAAAAGTCATGAACGGCTCAATTCTTCTCTTATCCGGCTCCTGGACAAACTGAATCCAACTTCAACTACTATTGCACCAATATCAAATCGAATGAAATAAGAAAATGGTCAGATCCCCATGATTTTGTACTTTACACCTAGAGACAGATTGGGCAAAAAAATATGAGACGTGATTCTATGAACCTGCTCATAAAAAAATAACAATATAGAGAAGAGGATCAAACCTTAAGCCAGCCAAATTTGACATGAAGAAAATTGGGTATAAAATAGACTTGGAGAGGGTATGCAAGAGGGGCTAGAATGGATGGGTAAAAGAAACAAAGTCTTAAGTATATTGAGGGGATGGGAAAAGATGCATGAGAGAGAGTAATAAATGAGAGATACGAAAGAGGGACGAGGGAAGATAAAAGGGCTCCTTTCTTTGTATGAGAAGATGAAATGGAATGAAGAATTTGAAGACATAATTGACAGCTTTGTGTGACACCCCGCTTAAAATAATAACGAGTGTCCAGACCTATACTAAAATGAATCAGGAATCTCAAGTGGATCATTCTCAGCATCTACTGTCGATACTAAATAAACATAGCTAACTACCCAATACTACAATTAGCGGATGCCAAAATTTTAAAATCATACAATGAATCAACATACAAACAAGACAGTAACAACTAAAACAGATAATGTAAACATGCGGACAACAAAAGATGTACATCTATAAAATATAATAAGTACAACAAAAAGGAAATACCCGAATATGCTGTCGGGTCACAGACAATACAGCATCATGAGGAGAGAAATATAAAAGTTATATATAGAACCCTTGGGTATAAAGCCGATATACAAAATGAATCCTAACTAGATTTACATAAGATAGGGGGCGGCTATAACAAAAATCCCTCAACAGTCCGCATCTGCCACAGCTCCGAGAACACTAGATAGAAAAGTGTCATTGGCGTCCTTACGAAGGAACACCTATAATATATAACAATATACATATAGCAAGAGATAAATATAAACGGGGCAGAGCCCGAGGTTTGAAAACGTTTTTAGCAAGTGCATTAAAATGCATAAAAATTATAAATGCACCATTTCATATTTAAAGTGGAGTTGCACTCTCTGGAATAACACTCACCCCTCGACTAAAGCGCGCACTTAAGCGTAGGCACATGATCCTCAATTAAACTACCCGACGCATTCTAGGGACAGTTCAATCTTAACCTATGCCAAATCTACACTCGCATAACCCATCACTAAAACATAACCATAACTTCCTATTCTAACCTAACCCAAGTGTTCACCTGAACTTATGTTAACACATACACACACACAGACACACATACATACACACACAGACACACACACACACACACACATACACACACACACACACACACACACACACACATATATATATATATATATATATATACACACACACACACACATATCTTTTACAAGAATTCATCGGATTCTAATTATTAACTTAAATAAGTTATTAGCATCAAAACAATTACACATCATCTTTATATTCTTATAAAGCATTGTTTCGCTATAACATATAAATCCGAGTACTAAGGACTAAGCTTCTCCCCACTACCAACATTGCATTGCGTTTCGGGCGTGGGACGTCTCACAAAGCGAAATCCAAATAAGGAACCCCCTGATACACTACTGCTTGACAATGTTGATAGTTGAGATCCATTATGACCTCGATACCCAACACATAACTTCGACTACTATTTATGAGTAATTATCTTTAATTACCCAAATAAGATATTGCATCGAGCCTTTAGGATTTATATAACATCATTATAGTTATAAAGCACAATCTTTCAACCCCAACAAGCACGTACACATAACACACATAAAGTAGATTTACCATATCCAAAACTTCTCAATTTATACGATATAAATATACTTCACGATGCGATCATCTTCCACGAATTACTCACTTTATCCCGGATTACCAGTCACCGGACTATTATCACATCACCCTGGTAAACAAAAAAAAACATAACGTATGGGAAGCGGTTATAGTTCCGAACCTGAAAGTGATAAAGAATCATAACAAAGGCTTCTAACCCCGAATAAAAATCTCGTAATAAATTATGGACGAATATGACCCGGGGACTATACGCACCCTACTCCTCAAGCCAGAGGCCTCACCCACATCGTGCAACTTTCCATGATAACATGTGCTAGGTATGCCACACAATAAGTATATATATCATTCACACTATATATATATACACATGCGATCATATCGTATATACAGACCATCGCACAAGGTATATACGTTCACGCCACATAAACATACATATATTTATACATATGTACTATCTCCCGTCCGTATATATGAAAGAAATGAATTCGGCTATAAGTATATAACTCTAATTATACTGACTGACACTATAACGCATACCTTCCCAATTCATTTCCTTATATGATCCCACACTTGAAACTTAATCATCCATAGGAACATAGATATACGATAATTATCCCAGCTTAAAGTACGAACATAGATTATTAGTCGGTGATACATTAAATCCTTTTAAATTCAGATTACGGTTCAGTTACTCCTATGAACCTTTAACGTTACCGCATTTGTGATTAAGTCCTAAAGTCCAATGACTAAGTGTACACTACCTCTCTCTTATTGACCAATAATTATCTCCAAATGGAAATCCCAATGCTAATAAGATTCCCCACTAAGTTAATATGATAACTTCAATTTATGCTCTCTTGAAATAACCCGATACGACCCCAATGTTTCTTCACATATGAAACTCCCTGAAAATTTCCAAAAACGTACTTCTCATATCATATTAGGAAGTTCCTAATCGATAAACCCAAATGAAACAGAGAAAAAATCACTCTAGAAAAACCTCGCAAAACTGCCCTGTTTCTAAATCGATTCGGCCCAGATCGAATCGATTCGATCCTAACATCGAATCGATTCGTCCCCTATGCGAATCGATTCGGTCCAAGGGACCTGTAATTCTGTCTTAGTCTGAATCGTTTCGATTTTGTGTCCTAATTAATTCGGTCACTCAGACTTATAAGTCTGCAACATTCTGAATCGATTCGAAAAGGGGTCGAATCTATTCGGCCTGTTTAGCAAGCTACGAATTTGGTTATCTTTCTACCAAACCCAAATTTTCAAAACCCAAAAATATCATCTTCTAACCATCAATCTTCAACCCAATCATGTTTCTAACATCAAAACTCATTATATACATCAACCCAACTATTTATCCAACCTCAAATCCATATACAAACTTCAAATGCAAGATTAAACCCAAAAATCTAGGTTTTGACATATTTAACCCAAAATCCATATTTTTATCTGCAAATCGTGAAATAAATTACACACACAAATTATTTAGTAAGTTTAATCACTTGCCTCAAAGTTGTAGAGGTTGAATCTTCCTCGCAATCGCGTAATGGCAAAATCCCCAAGCTTTTCTTCTCTTTCTCTCTCTAGGGCTTTATCAATCTCAAGAATGAGATTGCTATCTCACGTTGGATTAATAAGCCTTATTTCCAAGATACCCAACTTTAAATGATAATACACACTTTAAATGACTCGATTACTCCAATTCGAGTCAAACTAACTTTAAATATTCTGGAACCCAAATAAGACCCAAGTATAGTCATTTCGACTATCTCAACCCATCCTGGATCAACCGTACACTTAGAATCATCATTCAAAATACTTTCTAACATCCTCAAATTTTGACCTCATTTACCAAATTAAAATTCTCCAATTTAAATAAATACTATTTCTTCCAAAAATAATTAAATTCTCAATTCTCAAAATTACGGGGTGTTACATACTTCCCCCCTTACACATAATCTCATCCTCGAAATTAAGTTAAGCCTAGTACTCTAAACCTCAACTAGATCCTAAGACACCTACCCTCAGGATCACTATGCCTATCTCTCCCGCTTCTAATCGCGAATCATTTTATTTAAAATCGAATTAGTTAACCAGGGCGCCCATATACTTTGTACCCGAGCTCAACTGTAAAAACATTACTCAGCTCCACTTAACCTCAAATCGTAATATAATTCTCAACAATCCAATCTATAATAACGTACTAAGTATATTTCAAGAGAAAATTTAATGTCCGAAGATTTAACTCTTCTCAATTCTTGACATTCGCTACTTTCATGCGGGGGAGGTCTCACAAGCGAAATCCAAATAAGGACCCCTCCCAATACACTACTATGCAGGTTTGTCGGGGATTGAGATCAGTTAAATTAGGAATAAAGTTTTATAAAAGATTTTAAAATCATAAAGATACTGCCCGAAGGCCTATAAAACAATGTAATAATAGTAAAAATAGTGTTATGTCTTTTGACACGCAAATCAAATACCTTATGCCCCAGACACAAGGCATCAACAAATACAATACTCTTACCACATCTAATTCTGAACACGCACTGAACCTTGAGTTAAATCCCTGGCTCAACAATGAACTCGTTAGGCCCTGAATCTCCTGAGTAATAAAATCCTCTATATCATAACAAAACATTGCCATAAAATGGACCCTCCCACAACTGGAAAATTACAAATACAAGCATCTAGATCTAACTATAAAACGAGATAGCTTTACCATTACCACTCAATAAGTTTAAACGGTTTCTATGTTCAAAACAAACTCGTAACTTTCCACTTGCACATCGTAAAACAATCTATTCTCCCGAAAGATTACATCCACGTGCCACTCTTGCTCACTCCTCCCTTCCAAGTAATTATATTCATAACATGGTTATAACGACTAACCATTGTGACACCCCGCCTAATTAAATACCGGGTGATCAGTCCTTTATTAAATTATAATCAAGGTGAACGGTCAGTTCATTCTTAGCATCACTGTCGTAAAAATAACTTTTCCAATTTAAACACCCTAAAAAATTAAGCTAAGTGTCAAAACTATTTTATACTTTACTTTTCAAATTTTATTTTATAAACCAACATTTAAAACTTTACATAATTCATAGTTAAAGAATCACACATCAACTATCCTGGAACATATAATCCAAATAAATAACCATTCAACTAATTGATTCCAACATTTAAAAGTTAAAGGAAAAAAACATCCTGACAATAATAAATCCCAAAGTGTAAATACTGGAAATAAACGAATCACAATATCCAATAAAATAAGTGAATAATGAAAAAGGGCGACACATGCCCAACTGGATAAAATAATGCTAGGAGTGGAATAAAAAATGAGGTCTTCTAAGTAAGAGGCCTACAACTCCCACCTAAGCTGCAACGCATTTCTTCCAAAGGATCCTATGCAAGACGCCCCTGTGGCTGGGCACCTGTAATATATACATATATACAAGAGAGAAAAGAAAACGGAAACGGGTCAGAGCCCGATTGTAAAAACAGTTTAAAATTAGTTTAGCAAGTATTTAAAATGTTTACTAGCTAATGCAACAACATATTAGTGCGGCACTCCGTTGAGAAATTCTCACCTCTCTTCTAATGTGCACACCTATCGCACTAACCTTCCCAACAGTTTAACTTATCTTATCTTAGGTTGCTCGTAAGAATTAAATTGACAAATTCAATTGTTTAAGAGGTTAATTTCATTTAACAAAAGAGTTCTCATTTAAACCTTATTTACTAATAAAGCTTCTCAGTAATATATTATACTTTTCAAACACTCATTTCCAAGTTGAAATAATTATTCATTTCTTACTTACCATAGACACAGTAGGTAGTCACCAAATTCCAGATTTAAATATATATATATATATATATATATATATATATATATATATATATATATATATATATATATATATATTAAATACTCACATAAAATATATATTCTAACAACACCCTACATAACAATTATGGTGCGGGCATACTCTGCTATCCAGTCCCCGTATCAGTCGTACTAAGGGAAATACAAGTTCGGAATCACTCTCGAACTGTATTGATACAAAACACATACAATATTGAGGCGAAGCATAGTTCCAAGTCTCTAAGAGGTCAGCACATGCCCTCACATCTCTTATGACCGTCTGACTATCGATCCGATAGCCTGTACCAAAGGATTTCTATCTTCTAGGGTACGAGTCAATAACCCCCATAATGTCCCATCGAGATAAGATTGTCCCAGCGCGGTAACGTCAGGGATAACAAGTAGCGCAGGCATGATTTTTACACGTATATAGTATATGCATAAACACAGTCATATAAATATACTACTATTACCATATCAAACATAGGTACACTCTCACGACCCATAATTATGATATTTATCCTTATTTCTCATTATTTAGTTATCACGTATAACGGTTCGTCTCTTATTTTAATTTGTGGGACTATTCCAACTTACTACGTAACACTCATGGATTCTTATCTTTCCAAAGTGAAATTTCAGTAGGTACTTATTCATTTTACAACGTAACTGTTGATGTAAAAAACTAGATTGCTCCAATTATTCAATCACAGATAAATAAATAAGACAAAGATTTTTAAAGTGGTTCAGCTAGGAATAAAGCCTACGTCCACTGTTATGTTATTGTTGAGTGTTTGCAGAATTCTTGATTATAAGTTCTCTCAAAAATTCCGGTCCCTTTGAATGGGGTTGATACAAGGTATTTATAGCCTTGAGGCTGTACATGAAAGGTTCGATACATTAAATGATATACATGTGAAAGGGTAATACATTTAATGCAGCGTGCGCATCAAGAATATAAGCATTCAATGAATATTTGAACTGTTGATTATCTGGCAATTAATGATACGACCGAGGTGCAGCTCGGACCGCCATTGTTGCTCGTTGCTCAGGATTTCCTCGGACCACTAGAGTACCTCGGAGCGCTAGAGTTCCTCGGTGCGCTAGAGTTCCTCGGTGTATCCTCGTTGCTCGGAAAGAATCATGGTTGGTCGGGAAATGAACTTCCTCGCTGCTATTGTGCCACGTAGATTGACACGTGTCTTCGTATTATTCGTCCACATCAGCATATTAATTTTGGTATCAACAGAAGCCCCCAATGTTTCATATTTCGAACTTTGAGGAGTATGGAACATTCTTTCTCGGTATATGGCAATATTAAATGACTTTTCTGGGTTTCAGGAACATTGTGTTCAAATTTCCTTCTCATTTCGCAGCTTCCGCCTTTTTTTGAATTTTTTATAAGCGCTTCGATCTCCGTGCAGTTTTTGTCCTTTTAGCCGCCGGAAGTTCAGTAGTTTCTTTTTGGTAATCATTTCTTTCGCCGCTTCCCAATGCAAAGTATTTAAACTTCTTAGGTAATCATACTGTCTTCTACGTTTTCCAATTTTCTGCCTTCAAGCTTTCTATTCTCTCCTTCTCTCTTGTGCGTTCATCTTTTCCTTCGTTAGTTGTCAGCAGACCTCCTTCCTTCCTGTAAGATTTTCTTCCTTCTTCTTTTATTCATCATGGTTTACATTATTGAATCTCTTGAAAAGTTCCGCTCTGACTTTTCCATCCCATCTTGGGTAATCTTGGAGGAACTTTCTGAACCTCAAAATTATTTTCGTCTGGCTGAGGGACATTGGTTCCCCAGTCTTTTTATTGCTGAATGTGGTTTTTCCTTTCCACCAAATCCATTGTGTCTTGAGTTTTGTCAATATTTTGATCTTGTCCCTGCAAAAATAGCCCCCAATTCATGGAGAATAATTAATGGGGTGCACAAATTAAATCTAACTCATGGGACTCGTATTGGGATCCCTGAGATTATGTACTGCTATAAGTGGGCCACTCTAGATAATATTTATTACTTAAAAACTAGGTTTCTGAATAGGGCTCTTGTAGTTAACCTCCCTGACTCAAATAGAGATTATTTTGAACATGGGTTGGTTATAAAAAATTGGCAATATGCCCCTTTAGTTGGTGATGGAGTATACAATGGTCCCAGATGCCCCCCATATGGCAACGGGATAGGTTTATTTTTCATTTTATTTTTCTTATGAAATTATGCTTTCATCATGTTTGACAAAATGTATGATTGATATCTCGTTATGTATTTATTTGCAGTTGATAGCAAAAGAAGAACTCCAAAAGAATCAGAGGTTAATATCAAGCATGTGAAACTTATCTGGGGTTTGCACAAGAACGTTGCAGACGAACACATCAGGTCTGCCTCATATCTGCTACAATATAAGAGTTACACAACCTCTTATACTGCTCGCCCTGTTGAACCAGCTTCAACTCCAGAAGGTTCATCTTCAGATTCTCATCTTCCTTTAAGTCAAAGGATGGGTAAGAAAAGAGCTCCTCCTGCTCTCTTTGATGATGTTACTTCTGTTGCTGGGGCCAAGAAAAGCAAAGCTGATGTCCCAGAGGGGACTAAAAAGGTGGATGCTGGGTCTTCTAAAGCTACCGAGAAGCCTCCAGTAGTTCCGAGCAAGAAAAATGCTCCTGTAGATGTAATTACAATCTCTCCGACCAAGACTTCTTTGGTTGAAGGTTCTGAACTCCCGTTGAGGAGATTAAGGAAATCATCCTCAGTTGCTCCGGCTGAAATTGCCTCCTCTTTACCTGCTGGTGGTACTGATGTTCCAAACATCATTCTTCCAAGTTCTGCAATGAGCTCGGTCGTACCCGAGGTCCATGGTATTGATGAAAAAATTCCTAGGGATATGCTGACATCCTTAGCTGCTCGTCACCTTGCTTCAGTAAATTTCTCATACTTCTGGTTTTTCTTTCTTTCTCTGAATACTTGCATTTTGTATTGACTTTACTATTTCTCTCATCTTTCAGCTGGTGAACTGTTTCAATAATATTGTGAAGAAGGATGAGGCTATTAAAGCTTCAAGCTCCTCGTCAGGTGTAGAGGATGCTCTGTTGGGTTTGACCCAATATTTAAAGGAATCTCGTCAACAGTATGTTGAGGAAAAAGCTATTTGGGAGAAAAAATTGGCTGTGGCTGAAGCTGAGAAGGTGAAGATGGCTGAAACCTCCAAGAATTTGGAGGATAAAGTAAAAGGTTTAGAGGTTGAACATGAGGAATATGATGGCAAGTTGAAAAAGGAAGAGGAAGAGTTATCTACCCTGCGAGATATCAAGGTCAAAAAAGAGGAATTGGATGCAAAACTTTCCTCGGAGAAATTAAGAAGAAAAGTCGCGGTAAAAAAATCCTTCAGCGCTGGCTGGGAGAAAGGATGGGATAAGGGGATTGCTGCTATGACATCCCAAGTCCAATATGGGAAGTTGAAATACTTCCACGATGGTTGGGTAGCTGCACTGCAAGAGTTGAAGGTCAAAGACGATTCTGAGTTATTCCAACAACACCTCCTTGGTCCTCCTCCAGCAATTGTGGAAGAAGAAGAAGATGAGCCTGTCTCAGATGAATCTTCTATGGCTATGGGTGACCCAGTCTCTGCTTCTCAACCCTCTGTCATCGAGGACATTTCTTCTATGCCTCCTCCTGCCGAGAAGATTCCTGCTGATCAAACCGTTGTTACCACCGAGCAACCTAGCTCCTCGACCCAGCCTCCCGAGAAAGTCTTGGGGGACAAGGAAAAGGTGTGAAGTTGTTCGGTATCATTTCTATATTTCATTACTTGTAATCGAACAATGTAACCTTTTGATGATCTAATAAAATACATCTTCGTTCCTCTTCTTTATTAGTTTTTGGCCAGAATGGAATTGATATCTGCTCCTGATACTGAGTTGATGCGACAATGCAATGGATATTATAAAGCTGGTCATACAGACCTAAGTGTATCAGAGATTGTCGACATCCTTGGTCACGATGCCTCAGAACAAGAAGTTGAGGCTTACCGGTATCTGAAGGATTTACTTGATAGATCTGTGGCCAATAATGTGGCATACTATGAATTGATCGAGGAACTTCATGGTTCCATAGAGGATCTTCAAAATCAACACAATGCATCAATGGCTTCGTTGCACAAGGATTATGAAAATAGATATCAACAACTTTCTTCTGAAACAGGCCATAAAAAGATCATTGCTGGATATGATATTAGGGAAAGGACCCTAAAAGGTGAAGTTGAAGCTTGCAGGCAGATTGCCGAGATCCTGGAACAAGAAAATAATAATTTACAGAAAAAGTTGGCTCAATATGAATCTGCAGCGTCATCTTCCACTGCTCTAGTGCCCGTTACTGATGAAGGTTTCTCGTTTTTAGAGGTTGAAAATGCCAAACTAAGGCAAGAACTGGATAACTTGAGAAAATCTGTTATTCCTGTGACTGCTCGGGGACGAGGAAGAGGTTCTCGGGGACGGGGAAGAATTGTCGAGGAGCAAAATTCTCCAGTTGCTTCTCGGAGCCGATCAAGAGTTCTTAGTCGCAATGTTGAAGAGGCTCGTACCCAATCTACTTTGGAAACTCAAGCATTCCAATTAAACGTCAAAGATCAGGCTCTATCAGAAATGTCCAAGAAAAATCTATCCCTGGAAGATCAACTTACTGCAACGAAGTCTGCTCTACATACTAAGGATCTTTTTGCCAAAAACCTTCTCGAACAATTGGATAGATTAACCTTTCAATTTCATAAGGAGCCCAGGGAATTCTGGATGGCAGGATATAATTAAGCTCTTGTTCATTTGGATGCTCGTATTGAACATGCTAACAATGAAGGTTATAAGCAGGGATGGCTGAACGCCCTGGGTGTATTAAAATTGGAGCGAGGGCATTATTTATGGGATTATCATGCTCCTGGATTGCTAGACTTGCCTGTTCCGCCTTATAAATTGGATATGGCATGGATTCCTGCTCGTTCCATTCCTCGGAGTTTGATCTCTAAATATCTTGGCGACTACAACCTTCATTCTCAGGTTGAAGTATCTCGTCCCGAGCACCTATTGGACACTCCTACAATAATGAATGTCAGAATGCTGAAGGACTTAAACTTTATTAATTCTCCTCTTTGCTTGGAAGATCCTCCTGATGGCGAAGAGCCTGTCTCAAAAGATAAAGGAAAGAAACTAATAGAATAGGTTTTTCAATGTAATAGTTAGCACATACATGTAACATGTAACTTATTTTGAATTTTTTATGAAAGACTTCATTTGTATATCTGTACCGGTATTGTCTTGTGTTTATCAAACACTTTACATTTATGCATATGTATCTGTTAAAAAGATAACAATATTATGCTGTTCATGGACCAACTTAGTAAAAAAGAATTACAAGTGCCAGTAATGTTGCTCGATCACTTAATAATAAAGTAATGAGTATGAAAATGCTCAAACTGTTTCCAACCAACCAAAGTGGTTAAATAATGTTTGTCGACCAACTACAGTTGATGGGATTTTATCCCCGACCAGCCATACTTGGTTCAATTTCAAATATTTTCATAAAATGTGTCCGACCAACCAAGGTCAATAATTTATCCTCGTCGACCAACTACAGTTAGTGGGTCTTTATCCCCGACCAACTATACTTGGTGTATTTTGGAATATTTTGTTCTTCAAAGAACTTTTTGTAATAATCTTACCTCCCGACCAACATAAGTTGTAATTTGAGAGTATATTTGTATCTTACCAACACCGTAATTGATCATGCTGGTGTACACCTCCTAACCAAAGGAGTAGTAGTGGTAGTAGTAATGGTTCTTTCGAACTTTTTGGCTCGTTGAGCTGTCCACTAGATATCTTACCAACCGTAGTTGGTCACACTAGTGTCGCCTCCTAACCAAAGGAGTAGTTTTTTGGCTCTTTTGAGCTGTCCACTAGATATCTTACCAACCGTAGTTGGTCACACTAGTGTCGCCTCCTAACCAAAAGAGTAGTTTTTTGGCTCTTTCGAGCTGTCCACTAGATATCTTACCAACCGTAGTTGATCACACTAGTGTCGCCTCCTAACCAAAGGAGTAGTTTTTTGGCTCTTTCGAGCTGTCCACTAGATATCTTACCAACCGTAGTTGGTCACACTAGTGTCGCCTCCTAACCAAAGGAGTAGTTTTTTAGCTCTTTCGAGCTGTCCACTAGATATCTTACCAACCGTAGTTGGTCACACTAGTGTCGCCTCCTAACCAAAGGAGTATTTAAGTTGTTCTCGCCCTTTTATCAACCGAAATTGATCGTGGGTCTGAACTATAGTCTTCTTCTTGTTATCAAGCAGCGTAGTGCACAACACTAGTATTCCCCGAAAAACTTTCAACAGAAAGAAAATGGTGAAACATCCTCGTTTTATTCATAATGAAGGAAATGCTTTACATTTTACATTACTGATAATACTTGCGCAGGTGTTCAGCATTCCATGCATTCTTAAATTCTTCTCCCTCTAGAGTTGCTATTCTGTAAGTTCCTGGTCGAACAACCTCTGTAACTCGGTAAGGTCCATGCCAGTTTGCTTCCAACTTATTTTGCTTCTGAATGACTTTCTTTAGCACATAATCCCCTTCTTTTAAATCACATTTCTTCACCCTTTTGTTGTAGAACAGAGCTGTACGTTGTTGGTAAGCAGCATTCCGAATGGCTGCCTCTTCTCTAACCTCCTCGAGCATATCCAAATCCAGTCTTCTCATCAAATCGCTGACTGGGGAATTAAAATTCAGTACTCTATGCGTTGGGAGACCCAACTCAGCAGGTATCACAGCCTCACTTCCAAATGCTAGCATATATGGTGATTCTCCAGTTGCTGCTCGGGGAGTTGTTCGGTAAGCCCATAGTACTGATTGGAGCTCATTGATCCAATTTGCTTTAGCTTCACTTAACCTCTTCTTCAAACCATTTAGTAATGTTCTGTTTGTCACCTCAGTCTGTCCATTGCTTTGGGGATGGCCTGGTGCTGAATGATACTTCAAAATGTTCGACTGATGACAATAGGCAGCAAATTCTTCATTATCGAATTGTGTTCCATGGTCTGTGATGAAAGCATGGGGGAGACCATATCGACAAATGATGTTCTTCCAAATGAACTGATATACCTTCTCGTACGTCATATCAATTAGTGGTTCAGCTTCCACCCACTTAGTAAAGTAATCCACTGCTACGACGAGGTACTTGAACCTTCCTCGGGTCGTCGGCAATGGTCCAACCAGATCAACCCCCCACATGGCAAATGGCCAAGGTGAAGTTATGGGTGTCAACAATGCTTGTGGAGTTCTTCGGATGGAGGAAAAACGTTGGCACTTGTCACACTTCTTGGCATAGGCTATACAATCATCCCTCATCGTCAGCCAGTTGTATCCCTGTGTCATTACCCTTTGCAAAAGTGTCCGACCTGCTACATGAGCTCCACAAGATCCTTCATGGATTTCTTCAACCAATTCCTTGACTTATGATGGATGCACACATCTCTGCAAACTTGCCATCATTCCTCGTCTATACAAAACACCATTAGTTAACACATACCGAGCAACTTTATACTTCAATTTCTTGGCAGCTAGCTTGTCCTCTGGTAATTCTCCTTCTTCAATGTATGCCCTGATAGGATCCATCCAAGATGGTCCTAAATCAAGGGTAATAATCTTCACCGTAAGATCTTCTTCTATGCTCCGACTTTTTAATACTTCAATTGGTATCGTTCTTCGCAGCTCGGTGTGGGTAGCTGACGCTAATCGGGCCAATGCGTCTGCTCTAGCATTCTCCATCCTCGGTATTCTTACCAATTGAATAGCATCAAATTCTGTCAATAACTCCATCACCTTTGCATGGTAATTCACCATTAATTCTCCCTTAACTGCATATATTCCCATCATTTGATTCACAATTAATTGAGAATCACTGAAAATAATTATTTGCCGTGCTTCCATAACTTTCGCCAAATGAAAACCTGCTATCATGGCCTCATACTCAGCTTCATTATTGGAGGCCTTGAATTGGAATCGTAAGGCATACTCCATGTCAATATCATCTGGGGTGTTTAAAACGATCCCTGCTCCACAACCAGCTGTGCAGGATGATCCATCTACATATAATCTCCATGTAGGTAACTCGTCTTCAAATTTCTTATCTGTTAGAGTTCCTCGGTAAAATATCATCTGTTTTCTTTCATCATCCCCAGGTATCCTTCGTTCCTCGTCGGTCATCTGTTCGCGCCCTTTTACCAACCGGAGTTGGTCTGGGTTTGAATATGATAATTTTTCTACATCCACAAGTCCTTTTACCAACCTTGGTTGGTCTGGACCTGTGTCTGTTGATCCTGTATCGTCCACAGGTAGGTCAGCAAGTACCTTTTGTTCCTCGGGAGTATCAGGGTATGTGAACTCTGCTATAAAATCTGCTACAGCTTGCCCCTTTAATGATGATCTGGGTTCATACACAATATCATATTCACCGAGTTCTATTGCCCAATACATCAACCTTCCTGATTTTTCTGGCTTGTGAAGGGCTTGTCTTAATGGCATGTCAGTATATACAATGATTGTATGGGCCTGGAAGTATGGCCTCATTCTTCTACTTGCTTCAATTAATGCCAGTGCCAATTTTTCTAGCTTTGGGTACCTGATTTCTGCACCTCGAAAAGCCTTAACCACTCATCAAAGCAGTGATCGCTGTCTTTTCTTCGTAATCTATGACTTCCAACTTCTCGTTATTAAAACGAGTTATGTAATCTCTAGTACTTTCACCTGATTTTTGTCTAACACTTAGCAAGTGTGCTACTCGCTTTACCGGCTTTGCCCCAAAACAAAAATTGCCAATGAACAACTCGGCTAATTGAATAAAAGTTGAAATCTTACCCCGAGGAAGATTATTGTACCATATTTGTGCAGATCCGGTAAGAGTTCCTGAAAATGCTCGACACCTCATCTCGTCGGGGACGGCATAGATGTCGGCAGCGAGGGATTATAAATCCGGTATTGTTCTATATGAAGTACGGGATCTGTCTTTCCATCGTACTTGGGGGTCACCACAGGTGCTTTGAATTTCGATGGTGTAGGAAAATCCACAATGGCTTGCACAAAAGGTGTCCCTTGAACAAACGTTCTCTGTAAGGGGTTTCTTGCCTTAGCCATTTCTCCCAGTCTATCTTCTAACCGCTGAATGGAACCTTTCCATGCTTCATTTCCTTCCTCAGGCCGCTTAGTCCGAGCAATTGATTGCTCTGACGTATCTTCTTGAGATTTATCTCGACGAGTAGCTGGTCATGATTGTGCTGATCCTTCTCTCAAACCTGATGGTGGCCGAAAACTTCTCGATGGAGCTCTAGGTGGACTCATATTCCTCCTTGGTCCTAATCGACTAAAAGGAGACACCTTGCTTAATCTTTCTAAAGCGCTAGTTCTCTCCGGAGAGAGAGTGATACGTTGATCTGTATCCGTAGCCTGTATTGATGAAGTTCGCCCAGGTTGATAAGAAGAATCATTAGACTCCCCATTGCGATATGACCCAGTACGTCTGGATCGTGATTGCCCACGATCACTCCGTTGTCCTGAATAGGTAGGTGCACCGCCTTGAAGAGTTTGAATGAGTTGCCTCATAGATTCT
Organism: Sambucus nigra; assembly: GCA_949130495.1. Taxonomy (NCBI): domain Eukaryota; kingdom Viridiplantae; phylum Streptophyta; class Magnoliopsida; order Dipsacales; family Adoxaceae; genus Sambucus; species Sambucus nigra. Next base: position 37,142,086 of record OX422217.1, read on the forward strand.
TGCATGGCGGTTTGTCCTTGAGCCAGATTTGTCATAATTCCAGCCAGATATGGAGTTGCAGATGGATTTGGAAGATTTCCAGCATTTCCAGCATTTCGATTACTGGATTCTGGATTATCTGCCATTGATAACAAATGATTTTTGCAAAAAACGATAGTAACAGTCGCTTCCCACAGACGGCGCCAATCTGTTGATGTAAAAAACTAGATTGCTCCAATTATTCAATCACAGATAAATAAATAAGACAAAGATTTTTAAAGTGGTTCAGCTAGGAATAAAGCCTACGTCCACTGTTATGTTATTGCTGAGTGTTTGCAGAATTCTTGATTATAAGTTCTCTCAAGAAATTCCGGTCCCTTTGAATGGGGTTGATACAAGGTATTTATAGCCTTGAGGCTGTACATGAAAGGTTCGATACATTAAATGATATACATGTGAAAGGGTAATACATTTAATGCAGCGTGCGCGTCAAGAATATAAGCATTCAATGAATATTTGAACTGTTGATTATCTGGCAATTAATGATACGACCGAGGTGCAGCTCGGACCGCCATAGTTGCTCGTTGCTCAGGAGTTCCTCGTAGCACTAGAGTACCTCGGAGCGCTAGAGTTCCTCGGTGCGCTAGAGTTCCTCGGTGTATCCTCGTTGCTCGGAAAGAATCATGGTTGGTCGGGAAATGAACTTCCTCGCTGCTATTGTGCCACGTAGATTGACACGTGTCTTCGTATTATTCGTCCACATCAGCATATTAATTTTGGTATCAACAGTAACTTCTTTATGAGTCTCACCCTTTAACACGTATTTCCATTGCCCCTTATATGTAAAATACCCCCGTGAAATGCTAATTTCGCCTTTCGTCTATGGTACCATATATTTCTAAAGTCCTACTAGTCTTCTTTATATCCCAAAATATTCTAACATTAATATCAAAGAATGTCTAATCATTCAAGTTGGAATGAACTATTTAAAAGGGAATATGAGTTATACAGGAGGGGTCGATGATCGATGGCAGGTGTTCGATCGATTGAACCATCGATCGATCAATGCTCTATGGTCGATCGATCGATCAATCAGGTATGACGAAAACTGCAGATTACCAGTTACGGGAATTATCATCTAAAATCATCCAAATCCAAGTTTTTAACTGCCAAACTCCCAGAAATTTATACCACAAGCATTATAAACCCAAATTAACAATATTCTACGTAAGGCATGCGAGTTTTCATAAAGAATCATGGATTAAAAGGGCCAAAATCTATACAACTCTCATGAACCCTAAAAATTTCTTTAGCTTAATTCTTCTCATTCTTTTTGCAGAATTTCTACTTCTAATCCAACACAAATTCATGGTCCAACCTCTACATGTGAAGGGGATTTCCAGAATGATATTTATATCTCTACAACATGCGATTTCTAATCTCCAACATGGGTTTTCTTTCATAAAAACTCATCCTAAGCAACCCTAAACTAATATGAATGAAGCATTAAATAAATTAAGCAAGATAAATACTTGCCTGTGGATTTTTGTTTCTGATTTGTGGATGAAATCAGTGTGGTGGTGATCCTCATTGCGCGATCTATCGTTTGGCGGTGACGGCGGTGCAAACGGAGGAGTTCTTGGCCTAGAACTCCTTGGTAAGCTTTTCCTTTCCTTCTCCAATGGACGTATTTTGTTTTTGGTTGTGTTAAACCTAGAAGACAACCCTAAGCATCTGATATAACCTTAGAATTTTCGTGGGTTTTCAGGCCCAAAAATGTAAAATGTCCAAAACGCCCTCCCGGGGTGTTAATTAGGCCTAAAAATGCCCGGAGATCCAAACTAAACCCCCAGGTACATTATTTTGACTATCTCGACCCTTCCGAACACTTTGGCACACTCAAAATGACCATATGGGTGATTTATAATTTATTCACTTTTATTAATCAATATTTAGTCCCGACACGACACGACGCGTCTCGTCTTAAATTTCCAAAATTGTCATTTTATTCATTCGTGACATTTTTATAAAATGAATCTCGTATATTATTTTTCTCAGCTAGTAATATTCAACAAATTTCCCTTAATTACTAACTCACATCACATTAGTAAATATAAAAATAAATTTCCGAATTAATATTAAATTAATATCTCAATTTAAATTTAATAAATCCCCAAATTTTAAAAGTCATAAAAATACGGGGTATTACATACTTCCCCCCTAATAACGAAATTTCATCCCGAAATTCAGAAAATAAGGCCTACCTGGTAAAGCACATTTTGGATACCTTAACAGTACGCTACCTATCCATATAGTAAGGCACTTAATCACTATAGCCCCCGTCATACAGCAAGCTGGTTTAACACTCTTCATTAAAGATACTTCACATTGTGCTCCTATCCGACAACATTCGCATAAGACACGCATGTACACTATTAATTCCCATTATTTTAATATCATTAGAAGGCCGCACCTTACCACATGACAACTTCTCGGATTTATTTAAACACATAACTCCCGTTCTGGGAGAAACCATATGAACATCTGACCACTCTTGTTCGCCTAAAACAATCGTGGAATTACACCAAAGTCATCGAATTATACTCGACCGATCCAAAATTCTGATTATCCGCTCACCTCTAAACATACGCAGAGGGAGAATAGTTAAGGTTTTTCCACACCAAAACTTCAATAAGCATCTCGTTCACGACAAACAGGTACGATTGCTTCCACGGAACTCTACCATACTATACTTCGCGTGCCAGTTATATCCGTTGTGGAAATGAAATGATCACCAAGATTCCAAAATTTGCCTTCGGGCGGCCCCACTAATCGTTAATCACCGGGCGTCTGCTCCTCGACTATGGGTGATACCTCCCACTCATAACGAAACGTTATTTCCGTTGTTTTACTGAAATCCCATATTGGAGGTGGGATTAAAAAAAATCTCATCCCGATTTAGAAAATAATACCGCGTAGGACCACGTACCGACGTGATCCCTTCCTTTCAAAGGAAGACTGGGGCACATTAGTTAATATTGTAAATCATCCCAAAGGAATGTCAATCACTTTCCTCCTGGGCGATTTGTTTCACACGTTCGGATGAACCCTTTATCTTGTCTTGAAGATGGTAACCCATCCGAGAACTTTTACCGACTCTACCGGCCTCTCCCATTATAGGAATTGTTGATAGCCACACAATTCTATGGTTTATCTTCTTATTTGAACCGATCTTTATCTATGAGTGGTGCATGCAGAGACTACTCACTATGTCCTGTTAAACATTTTTCCTAGAATTGTCTCCCATTAGGTGACACTTAATACTCCCTTCTTTCCTTGGCGTGTACCAAAAGTTCTGACCCATGTGCTTTTCTCTACGAAGTGAACTTCTGGACCTTTTAGACCATACTAACATCATCACTCTTGTATGCACAAGTTTCTTTCACATTTGACTAATTACAACTACGCTCCGAGCGTTCTCCATAATGATTAAATTTTACCCTTCTCAAGGAATACCCCTTTTAAATGGCTTTCCACAGCCTTCCAACCAAATTCGGGTGAGCTACTCTAATCACACCCGTATATGTGTATATATATGGATTATCGTTCTTCATGCGATGTTTAATTCCCTCTACTACTTCCGCCTCGTTATGCTAGTCCAACAAACATATATTCCTCACGTACATTCCCACGTACATTCCACTCGGACGATTTGAACATTAGCTAGCCAGGATGCCCACCTTTGTAACACCTCGACCGCCCGGGAAGAGCGAACGGAGCGCTACTCATCGATAAATTACCTAAATCCCATAAAATACAAGGTATAGATCATCTAAATCCCACAATCAACAAAGGAGGGATTAGAAATCTCAAATCTGTTCAGATAAGTACAACAATTCTCTCGAATAAATACAATAATTAAAATAAACCACTAATGATCTATACATCTAAACAAATACAAGTCTCGTCTCTTGTATTAAAAATTCTTCCTAGGTAATCCACACTAAAAATCATCTAAAATCCTTATTTCCCTTGTGTTCCAAACGCATTTACAATGCTTGGGTACTCTCAATCACCCTAGAAATCGAAATTTTTAAATCCTCCTTATCATCGTTCCACCCCTCAACTCGCGGGGATAACTTTCAATGCTTTCTTACCACATAACCGGCTCCACTAACTTTAAATCATGATTCAACTTCTAACTTATAGATATAATTACCTACACCTAGTATGACCGAGGTACCTAACTCACGGACTAATGACCAAACATCTCCCTAATTCCAACCTTATGCTAAGTTTCATGCGTGGGATGCCTCGCAAAGCAAAATCCAAATAAGGAACCCCTTCGATACACTACTACCTAGCATTGTCGTTTATCGAAATCCGTTAGGTCCTCCGTCCATAGAATGTACCCCTTTATTCCGTCTCTTGACGAAAAAGTTACATTTCCTCCCGTAATTACACCTACACAAAGAACATTTCGCCAATCCATTATGATCTAGTATTGGTGGTAAATCACTATTTGCAAACCTCTTACACATACAATCAGGACTCTCAAAATACTGCTCCCAAACATAGGAGTCTAACTTTTAACTATCACATCTCTAAAGGGTAGATATATCATTGCTCTCTACCTATCACCAAGTCCTGAAAGCTCCACATGATAATGAGTCAAATATTTTTGCTTAGCAGTAAACCCAATATATACTGAATCATAACGACAAAGTCCCTACACACACCGGTATCGAATAGCTCGAGCCCACTATCCCTTCCGAAGTCTCTAGGATAAATAATATAAGTGCGAGTCCAACCCTCTTGCAGGTGACTCCTCGCCAGAACAAAACATGCTGTACTAATGCAACCACTCCGATAACCTTGCACTAACTGTCTACTATCGTACTGACTATTTCTATAAAGTTGTAATCAATACCATATTATACTCGTATATCACATCACTAAAACGAGTAACCTCAATAAAGCATATAACACTATTAATATTCTCACTCATCCTTCGCGGATAGCACTAAGGAGAGTCCCGCTACACTAGGGAAAAATATTTACATAATAATATCAATAATAGTTATACACATTGAACTCGTCTTACATGCTAATCTAGCAATGAACAAAATATAATGAATCGCTCGGGTCACATGAAACATGCCTCATCCTTCGAGGATAACAGTCATACTTCTACCTGTCCATTCGTATTGGCAAATCCTTCCCCTGGGCGAGGCATTGCCACAAAACACCTTTCCTACCCCGAAATGGCGTGGACAATACTCCTACCTAAACTCTAGCATGCCAATAACGACCTTATACTCATGCATATCAAACATTAGTATTGATCATGGTTAAAAATGAAGTTATCAATTTTCTATATCTCCACCCCTTCAAATAAAGAAGATCAAAGACTCTTTCTCCCAAATGGTGAGTCTACGCATGACACCTTAATCGTCGTCGTGGCTAATAGCCCTAAGTTTCATGAAAAATGAATAGTCATAAAATAGTGCGGTGCTCGTACCAATTAAAACACAATCCATAGCACCTAGTATAAAGAACGTACCTTGTATCTCGGTTTGAGGTTTCGCTATCTGGTGGACGTTACATACACGTCCATACTGTAATTGCCTCTGCTGAACTGAGGCTGCTGGAATGGCTGGTGGAGCTGAATTCAGTGGTTTATTACTGGCGCCCTTCTGTCGTGGGGCCCCATTCCTCTCTGGGCAATCCTGATGCCTATGGCCATTCCTGCCACATTGGAAGCACTTCCCTCGAAACTGTCTCACTTCACTACGTTGTTGACTAGTCTCGCTTTTCCCTTGGTTTTGCTGGCCTTGATGAGAAATTTGCGGAAAAATGATGTCAGGTTGAGAACAATCCCTCCACATGTGACCCGATTGAACGCATTTATAGCAGAGTCCCGAAATTCCTCGCTGGACGGGTGGTAGTTTCTCCCCAATTTGATTCGGATAAGATTGGCGTTTATGACTGTCCATTCCACATTTTAAAGACCTCTTTGTGACTTCATTTTGACCCCAACCTTGTTGGCCCTGACACTTTTGGACCTTTACATAACCTTTGTTACCTCTGGAACTGTCTTGGTCTTGAGGGGTTTGTTGCCGCAATTTCGCTGTCTTCGCACAATTGTAAACTCTATTAACATGAATTTGACTAACCTCTCTAGGTCTTTTTCCTCCTCGGAGCTGCATGATGCGTTCGTGGTACTGTAAGACTTCAGTGGTAACTACTTGTGCCACAATGCCCGCAAATTCAACGATTGGTACCCTTCTCGGAGACACCTGAGGTGTGAGTTGTTCTTGCTCATTAACTTGCCCAATGGCATTAGCTTGTTCGTCCTGACGGCCCATCTGAAAGTTTAAAAATGTAATCTGGATAAGTTCAACATTCACATCGACAAATCGCAGAAGCACTAATTTCCAACGCATAAAGATGAATACAACATTCCTAATGTTAGGGCACTAAATCAAAGACGCTAAGCTGGAAACGAGATAAGCCGTACAGATCTAAAAGGACACTAGAACCTGATGCTCTGATACCACCTGTGACACCCCTTCTAATTAAATACTGGGTGATCAGTGCTTTATTAAATTATAATCAAGGTGAATGGTCGGTTCATTCTTAGCATCACTGTCGTAAAAATAACTTTTCCAATTTAAACACCCTAAAGAATTAAGCTAAGAGTCAAAACCATTTTAGACTTTACTTTCCAAATTTTATTTTATAAACCAACAAATAAAACTTTACATAATTCATAGTTAAACAATCACACATCAACTATCCTGGAATATATAATCCAAATAAATAACCATTCAGCTAATTGATTCCAACATTTAAAACTTAAAGGAAACAAACATCCTGACAATAATAAATCCCAAAGTGTCAATACTGGAAATAAACGAATCACAATATCCAATAAAACAACTGAATAATGGAAAAGGGCGACACATGCCCAACTGGATAAAATAATGCTAGGAGTGGAATAAAAAATGAGGTCTTCTAAGCAAGAGGCCTGCAACTCCCACCTAAGCTGCAACGTGTTTCTTCCAAAGGATCCTATGCAAGACGCCCCTGTGGCTGGGAACCTTTAATATATACATATATACAAGAGAGAAAAGAAAATGAAAACGGGTCAGAGCCCGATTGTAAAAACAGTTTAAAATTAGTTTAGCAAGTATTTAAAATGTTTACTGGCTAATGCAATAGCATATTGGTGCGGCACTGCCTTGAGAAATTTTCACCTCTCTTCTAATGTGACCACCTATTGCACTAACCTTCCCAATGGTTTAACTTATCTTATCTTAGGTTGCTCGTAAGATTTAAATTGACAAATTCAATTGTTTAAGAGGTTAATTTCATTTAACAAAAAAGTTCTCATTTAAACCTTATTTGCTAATAAAGCTTCTCAGTAATATATTATACTTTTCAAACACTCATTTCCATGTTGAAATAATTATTCATTTCTTACTTACCATAGACAAAATAGGTAGTCCTATATATATATATATATATATATATATATATATATATCCTAACAGCACCCCATATAACAATTATGGTGCGGGCATACTCTGCTATCGAGTCTCCGTATCACTCGTACTAAGGGAAATACAAGTTCGGAATCACTCTCGAACTGTATTGATACAAAACACATACAATATTGAGGCGAAGCATAGTTCCAAGTCTCTAAGAGGTCAGCACATGCCCTCACGTCTCTTTAGACCGTCTGACTATCGATCCGATAGCCTGTGCCAAATAATTTCTATCTTCTAGGGTACGAGTCAATATCCCCCATAAAGGTCCCATCGAGATAAGACTGTCCCAGCGCGATAACCTAAGGGATAGCAAGTAGCGCGGGCATGATTTTTACACGTATATAGTATATGCATAAACACAGTCATATAAATATACTACTATTACCATATCAAATTTAAGTACACTCTCACGACCCATAATTATCATATTTATCCTTATTACTCATTATTTAGTTATCACGTATAACGGTTCATCTCTTATTTTAATTGGTGGGACTATTCTAACTTACTACGTAACACTCGTGGATTCTTATCTTCCCAAAGTGAAATTTCAGTAGGTACTTATTCATTTGACAACGTAACTTCTTTATGAGTCTCACCCTTCAACACGTATTTCCATTGCCCCTTATATGTAAAACACCCCCGTGAAATGCTAATTTCGCCTTTCGTCAATGGTACCATATATTTCTAAAGTCCTATTGGTCTTCTTTATATCCCAAAATATTCTAACATTGATATCCAAGAATGTCTAATCATTTAAGTTGGAATGAACTATTTAAAAGGGAATATGAGTTATACAGGAGGGGTCGATCGATCGATGGCAGGTGTTAGATCGATCGAATAATCAATCGATCAATGCTCTATGGTCGATCGATCGATCAAGCAGGTATGGCGAAAACTGCAGATTACTAATTACGAGAATTATCATCCAAAATCATCCAAATCCAAGTTTTTAACTCCCAAACTCCCAGAAATTTATACCACGAGCATTATAAACCCAACTTAATAATATTCTACGTAAGGCATGCGAGTTTTCATAAAGAATCATGGATTAAAAGGGCCAAATATATACAATTCTCATGAACCCTAAAAATTTCTTTAACTTAATTCTTCTCATTCTTTTTGCAGAATTTCTACTTCTAATCCAACATAAATTCGTGGTTCAACCTCTACATGTGAAGGGGATTTCTAGAATGATGTTTATATCTCTACAACATGCGATTTCTAATCTCCAACATGGGTTTTTTTTCATAAAAACTCATCCTAATCAACCCTAAACTAATATGAATGAAGCATTAACTAAATTAAGAAAGATAAATACTTGCCTGGGGATTTTTGTTTCTGATTTATGGATGAAATCAGTGTGGTGGTGATCCTCGTTGCGCGATCTATCGTTTGGCGGTGACGACGGTGCAAACGGAGGAGTTCTTGGCCTAGAACTCCTTGGTAAGATTTTCCTTTCCTTCTCCAATGGCCGTCTTTTGTTTTTGGTTGTGTTAACCCTAGAATACAACCCTAAGCATTTGATATAACCTTAGAATTTTTGTGGGTTTTCAGGCCCAAAAATGTAAAATGTCCAAAACGCCCTCTCGGGGTGTTAATTAGGCCTAAAAACGCCCCGAGACCCAAACTAAACCCCCGGATACATTATTTTGACTATCTCGACCCTTACGGACACTTTGGCGCACTCAAAATGACCATACGGGTGATTTATAATCTATTCACTTTTATTAATCAACATTTAGTCCCGTCACGACATGGGCGCATCCCGACTTAAATTTCCAAAATTGTCATTTTATTCACTCGTGACATTTTTATAAAATGAATCTCATATATTATTTTACTCGTCTAGTAATATTCAACAAATTTCCCATAATTACTAACTCACATCACGTTAGTAAATATAAAAATAAATTTCTGAATTAATATTAAATTAATATCTCAATTTAAATTTAATAAATCCTCAAATTTTAAAAGTCATAAAAATACGGGGTATTACAACCACTCGTCAAAATCTCACATGCGATGCTGTTAACACCACTCAAAACATGACCTAAACCTATAGGAAAATAATTTACATAATACCACCATAGTCCAACTGCATCACTTCGTCAATGGGTTCTCGTTTGAAGTTCTCTTGTCCAAAGTAGCCTATGATTTGTTGTAGGGGTTGCACATCCAAAACCTCCTCAAAAATTTTCCTTGTACCTCTTTCAGGAAAATCCCTCTTCCTATGGACTATTTCTCCACAAAAGGAACACCTCCTAGAAAATCCTTCCTGACCATCCTAAGGGACAAAACATCATTGCGGTCCTTGATAATCCTGCCTCGACCCTATTACTCCACTGGCATCAACTCCTCTAGACCTACTAAATCAACCCAAGGCTCCAAATTCCTTACCCCCTTTTAAGTTAAGACGATACTCCTGACACTGAAGCAATGCCGCATTCATCATGTCGGTAAAAGTCAGTAACGCCGGGTTCCCTAACAAATGCTTTCAAATTCGCCAATCTAAACCTCCTAAGAATTTCACTATTCACTTCTCCTTCGTATTTACCTCACTGGGCACAAAATTCGTCAATCGAGTAAATTCTTCTTCGTACTCTGCCACCGTTCGATCACCTTGAGACACATATAGTAATCTCCTCCTCATTTTCGTCTGGATCACGAAAGGAAAATACTTTCGGTCAAAACATTCCCAAAAATCTTCTATGGGAATTGTGTCTCTCTGCTCCGATATGGTGATTGATTCCCACCATTGGAGAGTGACACCCGTTAATTTAAAGGTGGCGAGTATCTGCTTATGCACCTCGTTGCTTTTAACCATTCGAAGGTGACTTTTCATATCCTTCTTCCACTGACTTGCAACTAGCGCATCAACTCCCCCCGAAAATTTTGGAGGATGACCTTTTTGAAAGGCCTCCCGTACTCTTTCCCACGCAGATGGCCCTAGGTGGGCTTGGGCTACCGGAGCTGCAGGTTGATGTGCCATCGCAGCAATAGAAACATTTTCTGCTTCTGCCACAATATTGGCAACTTCAGCTGCATTCACAGTCCCTTGAGGCACTTGGGGTTCCATATTCTTAGCCCCTCTATTTTCCCTGCCTGAACGATCTCTCTTCGGTGGCATCTGAATCAAGAACAACTGTATCAAAATTCCGTTCAAATGATTTACGCATCGCAGAAAAAAATAGGCATAATGAACACAACAATGCTAATAATAGGGCGATACATCAAGAACGCTTACGGAAGAATGCAGAAAACCCGCACAGATCCTAAAGACACTAGAACCTGATTCTCTGATACCACCTGTGACACCCTGCTTAAAATAATAACGGGTGGCCAGCCCTATACTAAAATAAATCAAGAATCTCAAGTAGATCATTCTCAGCTACTGTCGATACTACATAAACATAGCTAACTACCCAATACTACTATAAGCGGATGCTAAAAATTTAAAATCATACAATGAATCAGCATACCAACAACACAATAACTACTAAAACTTATAATGTAAACACACGGATAACAAAAGATGTACATCTATAAAACATAATAAGTACAACAAAAAGGAAATACCTGAATATGTTGTCGGGTCACAAACAATACAACATCCTGAGGAAAGAAATATAAAAGTTCTACATAGAACCCTTGGGTATAAACCCGATATACAAAAATGAATCCTATCTAGATTTACATAAGATGGGAGGCGACTATAACACAAATCCCGCAATAGTCCGCATCTGCCACAGTTCCGAGAACACTGGATAGAAAAGCATCATTGACATCCTTGCGGAGGAACACTTATAATATATAACAATATATATATAGCAAGAGATAAATAAAAAAGGGTCAGAGCCCAAGGTTTGAAAACATTTTTAGCAAGTGCATTAAAATGCATAACAATTATAAATTCACCATTTCAAAATTAAAGTGGAGTCACACTCTCGTGGAACTCAACTCACCCCTCGACTAAAGCGCGCACCTAAGCATAGGCACATGATCCTCAATTAAACTACTTGACGCATTCTAGGGACAGCTCAATCTTAACCTACGCCAAATCTACACTCGTATAACCCATTACTAAAACATAACCATAGCTTCTTATTTTAACCTAACCCAAGTGTGCACCTGAACTTATGTTAGCGCACACACACACACACACACACACACACACACACACACACACACACACACACACACACACACACACACACACACATATATATATATACACACCCACACACCCACATATCTTTTACTAGAATTCATCGGATTCTAATTATTAACTTAAACAAGTTATTAGCATCAAAATAGTTACACATCATCTTTATATTCTTATAAAGCATTGTTTCGCTATAACATATAAATCTGAGTACTAAGGACTAAACTTCCCCCCACTCCCAACATTGCACTGCGTTTCGTGCGTGGGACGTCTCGCAAAGCAAAATCCAAACAAGGACCCTCCGATACACTACTTCTTGACAATGTTGATCGTTGATATCCATTATGCCCTCGGTAACCAACACATAACTTCGACTACTTATTATGAGTAACTATCTCTAATTACGCAAATAAGATATTTCATTGAGCCTTTAGGGTTTATATAATACCATTCTAGTTATAAAGCACAATTATTCAAGCGTAACAAGCCCGTACACATAACACATATAACGCACATTTACCTAATCCAAAACATCTCAATTTATAGGATATAAATATACTTCACGATTCTATCATCTTCCAGGAATTACTCACTTTATCCCGGGTTACCAGCCACCGGAATATTATCACACCGCCCTGGTAAACAAACAAAATATAACGTATGGGAAGAGGTCATAGTTCCGAACCTGAAAGTGAGAACGAATCATACCCAAGACTTCTCACCCATAATAAAAATCACGCAATAAATGATGGTCGACTATGACTTGGGGACTATACGCACCCTGCTCCTCAAGCCAAAGGCATCACCCACATCGCGCAACTTCCCATGATAGCATGTGCTAGGTATGCCACACAATAAGTATATATATCATTCACACTATATATATATACACATGCGATCATATCGTATATACAGACCATCGCACAAGGTATATACGTTCACGACATATAAACATACATATATTTATACATACGTACTATCTCTCCCGTCCATAAATATGAAAGAAATGAATTCGGTTATAAGTATATAACTCTAATTACACTGACCGACACTATAACGCATACCCTCCTAACTCATTTCCTTATACGATCCCTCACTTGAAACCTAATCATCCATAGACACATAGATATACGATAATTATCCCGGCTAAAAGTACGAACATAGATTATTAGTCGGTGATACATTAAATCCTTCTAAATTCAGATGACGGTTCAGTTACTCATATGAACCTTTAACGTTACCGCATTTGTGATTAAGTCCTAAAGTCCAACGACTAAGTGTACACTACCTCTCTCTTATTGACCCATAATTATCTCCAAATGGAAATCCTAATAAGACTCCCCACTAAGTTAATATGATAACTTCAATTTATGCTCTCTCGAAATAACCCGATACGACCCCAATGTTTCTTCACATATGAAACTCCCTGAAAATCCCAAAAACATACTTCTCATATCATATTAGGAAGTTCCTAATTGATAAACCCAACCGAAACAGAGAGAAACTCACTCTAGAAAAACCTCACAAAACAACCCTGTTTCCGAATCGATTCGACCTAGTCCGAATCGATTCGATCCTAACAGCAAATTGATTCGTCCCCTATGCGTATCGATTTGGTCCAAGGGACTTGTAATTCTGTCTTAGTCCGAATCGATTAGATTTTGTTTTCGAATCAATTCGATCACTCAGACCTGTAAGTCCGCAACATTCTGAATCGATTAGGAAAGGGGACGAATCGATTCGTCCTGTTCAGCAATCTACGAATTGGTTATCTTTCTACAAAACCCAAATTTTCAAAACCCAAAAATATCATCTTCTAACCATCAATCTTCAACCGAATCATGTTTTTAACATCAAAACTCATTATATGCATCAACCCAACTATTTATCCAACCTCAAATCCATATACAAACATCAAATGCAAGATTAAACCCCAAAATCTAGGTTTTGGCATATTTAACCCAAAATCCATATTTTTATCCACAAATCATGAAACAAATTACACACAAAGATTATTTAGTAAGTTTTATCACTTGCCTCAAAGTTGTAGAGGTTGAATCTTCCCCGTAATCGCGTAATGGCCGGAATTCCCAAGCTTTTCTTATTTTTCTCTCTCTAGGGATTTCTCAATCTCAAGAATGAGATTGTTATCTCACGTAGGCCTAATAAGCTTTATTTCCAAGAAAGCCTACTTTAAATGATAATACACACTTTAAATGACTCGATTACTCCAATTCGAGTCAATCTAACTTAAAATATTTCGAAACCCAAATAAGACCCAAGTATAGTCATTTCGACTATCTCGACCCATTCCGGATCAACCGTACACTCAGAATCATCATTCAAAATACTTTCTAAGATCCTCAAATTGTGACCTCATTTGCTAGATTAAAATTCTCCAGTTTAAATAAATATTATTTCTTCCAAAAATACTTAAATTCTCAGTCCTCAAAATTATGGGGTGTTACACTTTAAAGAGGTAATTTACTCTTCAAGAATGAGGAAAAGTCCACGTGGACACTTTAAGAAAAGAAGGGTTTTAACTCTTCTATAGCGTTTTAGTGTATATAATTGATTTTGCATGGATACTATATCCACATACACGTTTTGTCATTCCTTTGACAAATTTGAGAGAAAATTGTGCTTACCTACACTGGATGACAAAGTTTTACCACATAATTGTCATTGCTATGGAAATTATTTTTTAAAACTTATTTTTCTTGGTTAAAATTTTTTTATTTTCTTAAAAACATTTTTTTAAAATATTGTTTATTTTTCATTATAGTTTTTTTTAACGCTAAAAAGTGGTTTTAAAAGAAAATGTTTTTCACTATTTTTTTTAAAAAAAAACTGTTTTTTGTGTTAAATTGTCTTTCTTAAAAAAATTGTTTTTTTATAAAAAATGTTTTTCACTAAAAAAAACAGTTTTATTTTTGTCCAAATTGTTTTTTATTGTTAAAATTTTGTTTTCGTTAAAAATTATTTTTCTACATATTTTGTATTTTTTGTAATAACTAGCTTTTGGGGGCTAAAAATTATTTTTTTTTAAAATTATTTTCACTAAAAACTATTTTTGTGTTAAAACTGTTTTTTTTAAAAAAAAATTAACAAAAATAATATTTTATTTTTGTCAAAACTATTTTTTTATTGTTAAAATTTGTTTTTCATTAATTTTTTTTTTATATTTATCTTTATTTTGTTAAGATTGTTTTACTTTTTGGCTAAAAGTTTTCTTATTGTGTTGAAATTGTATTTTTTTAACTATTTTTTTTGTGTTATAATTGTTTCACTTTTAGGGTAAAAACTATTTTTCCCTTATTATAAATTGTTTTTATTGTTAAAAACTACTTTTTCTAAGAACTGATTTGTTTTTAGTCGTAAGTTGTTTTTTTGTTAAAATTAATTTTTTAGAAACTATTTTTTTTGTTAAGAATTGTATTTTTGTGAAAAATATTTTTATATATCAGTTTATTTACGTTTGTCACTTTACCAATAATTCTATCAAACATCTCACTCTTCTCACCTGAAAATTGATGTTATCAAATAACTCTAACGTTTTTTGGCATAGGATTTGTCATAGAAAATTTTATCATGCCATAAAAATTGTTATCTAGATCATTTATCCACTTTACAACCATACATACCACTCCTATTCTAAAAGCCAACACAATGTACAGTCTAACTCAATTATTCAAAATTGACACATCCTTATAACCCTATATTCCTTCAAACAAATAAATTCATATATCGCCCCCTTCTTCACCACAACACAACTCTCTCTCTCTCTCTCTCTCTCTCTCACACACACACACACACACACACATAAACACAAACAAAGCACAAACTATCCTAAGGGGTTAAAAATAAGACACATGGGAACTTTGGTGGGCCATGTTGCATCTAGCTTTATTTTTTATCATAGGTCAATGACACCTTTTCAATAACATGAAACTCCATGCACTTTGTCCAACCACCTACACATCTCTCCCATGGTTCCCAACTTCCAAAATAAGGTACTTATAGATCTTCTTAATCAAGGCAATGTTTTCTCTCTCCGTAGTTATGGAAGTCTTTATTACACCCCACTGCCACCGACCCTTCGTCGTAATCTCACCATCACCACCAAAAAACTCTACAACATTGATCGGATTGGGCCCAAGGATAATTTTGGCGTGGCCCAACTCCTCGCGCGCATTGGTTTCGCCCAACAACTCCTCATTTTCCACCGACTCTCACACCCAAACCCATCTCCATACTAATCATATATTTCATAATAATTAAATCATACTCTTTAACCAATTGAAATATAACTCACTTCTAAATTTTAATGTATGATGCACACTACGAACATAATTTTGTTCCTTGTATCATAACATAATTAACATCAAAGTCATAATTAAG
Organism: Sambucus nigra; assembly: GCA_949130495.1. NCBI lineage: Eukaryota > Viridiplantae > Streptophyta > Magnoliopsida > Dipsacales > Adoxaceae > Sambucus > Sambucus nigra. The sequence goes on from OX422217.1 coordinate 37,158,184, forward strand.
TGAATCTACAATACTATGATTAACTAGTACCATTATCAAATTAAACTACTCTACCTCAATATATCCAATGTATGAGTGTAATAACATCATCAGGGTGATAATAAAAAAATTCTCATATTTAAACCCCAACGCTCTCTCTCCCTCTCTTTCTCTAACGGCATAACTCCCAAAATCACCGATCATATGGTGTCCTAGCTGGCAGTATATGAACCTGAAAAATGTAAATATATAAAATTATGAGTTTAAAAACTTAGTGAATGTACTACATCTCTATGTAGTAAAAGTACTATATTAACATCTTAATTATTTCAACATATTCATCTCTGAGCCAATTGGGGACATACACATATCCAAAGTTTAATAAACCCCACATCTCTCGCCCATAAGCAATGCACATATTAATAGCTTTCAATTACCCAACATCTCTTGAATTACAGACCAACCCAATATATCTTAACTTTTATAAAGCCATAACATCTCAACATCTATTGGCTATTACTAAGCCATAACATCTCAACATCTCTTGACTGTTAATAAGCCGTAACTTCTCTTCGCTATTAATAATCTATAACATCTCAATATCTCTTCGTTCTTAATAAACCATAACATCTCCTAGCTATTAAGAAGCCAGGACATCTCAACATAATACATACATATCATATCCGTAATCAACTCAGTAAGTACAGCATATCATATCTATAATTAACTCAATAAGTGTAACATATCATATCCATAATTAACTCAGTAAGTACAACATCTCATATTTAGAATCAACTCGGTTAGTATAACATATCATATCCATAATCAACTCAGTAAGTACAATATATCATATCCATAATCCACTCAATAAGTACACATGTCATATCCATAATCAAGTCGGTAAGTACAACATCCCATATATTATAATCAACTTAATAAATACAACATATCATATCCATAATAACCTTAGTAAGTACAACATCTCATATCTATAATCGACTCGGTAAGTACAACATATCACATCCATAATCAACTCAGTAAATTCAACATCACATATCTATAATAACCTCAATAAGTATAATATATCATATGTATAATCAACTCAGTAAGTACAACATCTCATATCTACAATTAACTAGGTAAGTACAACATATCATAGCCATAATCAACTCGATAAATACAAAATCTCATATATATAATCAACTCGATACATACAACATATCATATCCATAATCAACTCAGTAAGTATAACATCTCATAACTATAATCAACTCGGTAAGTACAACATATCACTGCCATATTCAACTCAGTAAATACACCATCTCATATCTATAATCAACTCGATAAGTACAACTTACCATATCCATAATCAACTCAGTAAGTAACATATTATATTTATAATCAAGTCACTAAGTACTCATGTCATATCCATAATTAACTCAGTAAGTACAACATCCCATATTTATAATCAACTCAATAAGTACAACATATCATATCCATAATAAACTCAGTAAGTACAACATATCATATCCATAATCAAATCAACAAGTACACATGTTATATCCATAATCAACTCAGTAAGTACAACGTATTATATCTATAATCAACTTGGTAATTACAACATATCATATCCATAATCAACTACATAAATACAACATCTCATATCTATAATTAACTCAATAGGTGCAACATATCATATCCATAATTAGCTCAATACGTTCAACATATCAGATCTATAATCAACTCAATAAGTACAGATGTCATATCCCTAATCAACTCAGTAAGTACAATATCCCTTATTTATAACCAACTCGATAAGTACAACATATCAAATCCATAATCAACACAGTAAGTACAACGTATCGTATCCATAATCAACTCAATAATTACACATGTCATAACCATAATCAACTCAGTAAGTACAACATCTCATATCTATAATCAACTTGGTAAGTACAAGATATCATATACATAATCATGTATAAATACATCTTACTAGTGAGTACATTCACCATGGCAACTTAATAGGCTTTTTACTTTGCCTTTGTTTGGGACTCGTTCAACCAGTTCTTCTTCCCTTCCTTAGGCACTTTTACGTAATTTTCTAAGAATTTTTCTCCAATTTTCTCCTCACTCTCTTCTTCTTAGACTTCCCGACTCTCTTTCCTCAAGCTAAACTCTACAAAACTAAACCAAGGATGAATATTTTTAATAAAGGGAATGATTTTAAGGATTCTAAGTCGTCCAAATCCACCTCCCTTTCCAACCAATCAAAACAAACTATTTGTTGTACTAATAAGACAAAATATCAATTAACGAATGGACAAATTTTCCCTTGCTTCATAACTTTAGCAGAACTCCTTACCCGAACCTTGGTTTTACACATCGTTTGTTGCGTTACAAACCTAACTCTCATATCTTCAACTATCGTGTTTTCACCTCAAGTCAATTGTTATATTATACGGGTCAAAACTAGTCTCCAACATGAACATTTCTTTCAAAAATATCAAAATTTTATGTTTGTAACCAATTGGATATTTCATGATTTTTAAAGGTAGGATTAAACTAAACATAATATCTTAACATTATATATATTAATAACACATTATCCATATCCCAATTATATCCTGGTTGTCACAACTCTCCCCTCGTTAGGAAATTTATTCCCTGAAATTAACATTCCTTGGTTCTTCAAATCAAACAAATATGGATAACGCATTTGCATTCTATCCTTACTTTCCCATGTAGCTTCTTCCATGTAATTCCTTATCCATACGTTTCTGGTGTTCCACTTTCACTTGTTGACATATAAGGCATCTAGCAATAAAATCAACTATTTCCGTCTCCATATTATTCCACCAATAATGCTCCTTCAAACCCATATACATTTTATTACTACGAGGATGCATAGTATAAATGAAATTGTGAGCCTCACCTAAAATTTCCATTTTCAATCCATCCACATTGGGCAGACATAATCATTGCTTATATAATAAAGTGCTATCATTAACAATAGAAAAATCATTAGACTTACCAGTCATATTAAAAACCAATTCCTTACGAAAATAATCCATAGATGCATGATGCATAGATAACCAATCCATTCCCAAAATTACGTCAAAATCAGATATATCAAATGCACGTAAGTCTATAACTATGTCTTTAACTCCCATAGTCAAAACCTAATCATGAAAAATATATTCAGCTACAACTATACCCCCCATAGGTATATAAATACCTAAATCCACATTTAACGAGTATATATTCTATTAAGATATATAACAAAAGCATAGGACACAAAAGAACGTGTAGAACCGAGATCTACCAAAACATAAGAACTCCTATTAGTAACAAAAGTGTACTTATTACCACGCTCAGAGTAACCTGAGCCTCTTTCATAATAAATACTCGTCCACTTGGCCTGGAACCACTAGCTTGTCCCATGCCTCATGTTCCATCTATAATAACAAGGTTATAACAACCAACACAAAAGGTTTATAATACTAAATTATGGTTAGTACATAAACAATTCTACAATATCAAATTAAACCAATAATTGCCATCTAATCGTCACACACGTCCATAATTTATAACCTAGATGCTCTAATACCACTAATTGTCACACCTCAAACCCATCTCCATACTAATCATTTATTTCATAATAATTAAATCTTACTCTTCAACCAATTGAAATATAATTCACTTCCAAATTTTAATGTACGATGTACACGATGAACATAATTTTGTTCTCTGCATTATAACGTAATTAACATCAGAGTCATAATTAAGTGAATCTACAATACTATGATTAACTAGTACCATTATCAAATTAAACTACTATACCTCAATGTATTCAATGTATGAGTGTAATAACATCATCAGGGTGATAATAATAAAAATTCCCATATTTAAACACCAGCCCTCTCTCTAATGGCATAACTCTCAGAATGATCGATCATATGGCATCCTAGATTGCGGTATACGAACCTGAAAAATGTAAATATATAAAAATATGGGTTTAAAAAATCATTGAATGTACTATATCTCTATATAGTTAAGTACTATATTAACATTTTAATTATTTCAACATATCCATCTGTGTGCCAATTGAGGCCATACACATATCCGGAGTTCAATAAACCGCACATCTCTCTCCCTTAGGCAATAAACATATTCATAGGTTTCAATTACCCAACATCTCTTGAATTGTAGAGAAACCCAACATATCTTGACTTTTATAAAGCCATCACAACTCATCATCTCTTGACTATTAATAATGCATAACATCTCAACATTTCTTAGTTGTTAATAAGCCATAACATCTCAACATCTTATAGGGGTTAATAAGCCATAACATCTCAAAATATCTTGGCTGTTAATAAGCCATAACATCTCTTGGCAGTTAATAAGCCATAAAATCTTAACGTAATACATACATATCATATCCATAATCGACTCAGTAAGTTCAACATATCATATCTATAATTAACTCATCAAGTGCAACATATCATATCCATAATCAACTCAGTAAGTACAACATCTCATATCTAGAATCAACTCGGTAAGTACAACATATCATATCCGTAATCAACTCAGTAAGTACAATATATCATATGCATACTCCACTCAATAACTACACATCACATATCCATAATCAACTTAGTAAGTACAATATTCCATACTTATAATCAACTCGATAAGTACAACATATCATATCCATAATCAACTTAGTAAGTACAGTATTTCATATTTATAATTAACTTGTAAGTACAGCATATTATAGCCATAATCAACGCAATAACTACAACATGTCATATCTATAATCAACTTGATAAGTACAACATATCATATCCATAATCAACTCAATAAGTACAACATCCTGCATCTATAATCAACTCGGTAAGTACAACATATCATAGCCATAATAAACTCAATAAATACAACATCTCATATCAATAATCAACTCAATAAATACAACATATCATATCCATAATCAACTCAGTAACTACAACATATCATATCTATAATCAACTCGGCAAGTACAACATATCATAGCCATAATCAACTCACTAAGTACAATATATCATATCCATAATCCACTCAATAACTACACATGTCATATCCAGAATCAGCTCAGTAAGTACAATATTCCATATTTATAATCAACTCAATATGTACAACATATCATATCCATTATCAACTCAATAAGTACAACATCCTGTATCGATAATCAACTCCGTAAGTACAACATATCATGGCCATAATAAACTCAATAAATACAACATCTCATATCTATAATCAACTCGATAAAAATAACATATCAAATCCATAATCAACTCAGTAGGTACAACATATCATATCTATAATCAACTCAGTAAGTACAAGATATCATATCCATAATCAACATAATAAATACAGCATCTCGTATCTATAATCAACTCGATAAGTACAACATATCATATCCATAATCAACTCCATAAGTACAACATATTATATTGATAATCAACTAAATAAGTACACATGTCATATCCATAATCAACTTAATAAGTACAATATCCCATATTTATAATCAACTCGATAATTACAACATATCATATCCATAATCAACTCACTAAGTACAGCGTATCATATCCATAATCAACTCAATAAGTACACATGGCATATCCATAATCAACTCAGTAACTACAACATCTCATATCTATAATAAACTTGGTAAGTACAAATATCACATCCATAATCATGTATAAATATATCTTACTAGTGAGTACGTTCACCTTTGCAACTTAATTGGCATTTTCCTTTGCCTTTGTCTGGCACTCGTTCAACCAGTTTTTCTTCCCTTCCTTATGGACTTTTACATAATTTTCTACGGTTTTTATCCAATTTTCTCCTCACTTTCTTCTTCTTAGACTTCCCGCCTCTCTTTCCTCAAGCTAAACTCTCCAAAACTGAACCAAGGATGAATTTTATGAAGAAAGGGGATGATTTTAAAGGTTCTAAGTCACCCAAACCCACCTCCCTTTACATCCAATCAAAATAAATCATTTGCTGTACTAATAAGACAAAATACCAATTAACAAATGGACAGATTTTCCCTTGCTTCGTAATTTTAGCATAATTCCTTACTCGGACCTCTGTTTTAGACACTATTTGTTGTGTTACAAACTTAACTCTCATATCTACAACTATCTAGTTTTCAACGCAAGTCAAATTTTATATTATAAGGGTAAAAAATAGTCTCCAATATGAACATTTCTATCGAAAGCATCAAAATTTTATGTTTCTAACCAATTGGATATTTCATGATTTTTAAAGGTAAGATTAAACTAAACGTAATAGCTTAACATAATATATACTAATAACACATTATCCATATCCTAATTATATCCGGGTTGTCACACGGACACTCACCTACCACTTAGGTGTTGAAAGCCAATACCACATGCTTCTCCAAATTCTCATCTTCATTTCATTCTCCACCACTTTGTTAGGCATTGGTTACCCTAATAGCTTTTTTCTTTGCTTTATTTTTCCCATTAGTATATTTTTCCAAGTCCTTTTGCATATGGTGATTGGCATTATGATCTGGACGCCAAAGTTTATATGTAAAAGATGCTCTAAAAACTTTGAAGATAGTGACCATGTTGTTAGATACCTTAATAATGAAGCTCTTTATCGTGCAAAATTAGTAGTAAATGTCTGTAACACCCCATGATTTTGAACCGTAAAGAACTCCTTTACATTTTAGTTGGAAAAATATTTTTATTGGAATTAATTAAAGGGGGTTTTGGGGAAAGGTCCTCATAATTATCAAAGTGTATAAAAATAGGACACTCTACATAATATTATAAATTTAGTCCTTGTACTAAAAACACCATGAAAAATGGTGTCGCTGGCGTGGACCAAAAAAATGAACTTCTAACTCTATAGGGACCACACAAATAAATGCTATTGTACTACAGGGACTAGATTTACAAACTTGAAAAGCATTGTCCTAAAAATCCAAATATAAGAAGTAACATAACCTTTGTATTAATTCCCTATTAATTTAACTATTGAAATACGAATTATTATAGGAAGATCCGACCTAAGGAGGATAAAAAATCCAATGGTCCTATCTCTAAAACATGATGCAAATGAACTTAATGATGTCCAATTGCATTGCAGTGGTGGATAGTGTCACCGCATCTGAGGATAGGGATCGTCTGAATTATGGAGACTTTTTGGTGAAATTTAATGACAAATATTTTGTTATTCGATTAGGATTGTGAAGACGAAAGAGTTTTTGTATTTAGAATAGGAGAAACTACGGCTTTCTTCCTGGAATCAAACTGGAAATTTACAAGTATAAGTTTATGGGGCTGATCAAGAAATATAGACATCATAGAAGACAACAATCAACATCACTTGAAGTTGGGAGAAATTGAGAAAAAAATGTCATTTCATTGATCATGTTATGGTTACAGAGTTGGGCATATTAGAAATAACAAAAAAGAAAAAAAGAAAAATACATAATGAAAAAGTCAAAAATAAATAAATTAAAAGGAGTTACACCTTCTCCTTCTCCTTCTCCTTCTCCTTGGCCTTGTTTTGATCAGCATCAGGTAGGTCTGTTGTCTCATCTTCAAAGTCCTCATCTAGGTTGGGAGGAGTCCAGGGATCATGTCTCTGAAATTTTTTTGAGTTTGCTGGAGTACTAACTTCCTTTAAGTCCTCATAACAACCTTCCTTGAAGGACTACTTCATGGCGTAATCAATTAAGATGGCTGCTAGTGCAAAGGCTTTCTCCCATCCTTTGTTTACTTCCCCCTCCTTCTTCTTTTTTCCCTTGGCCTTTAGGGAAGAGTTACCATTAGTCAAAATAACCACCTTGTCCTAAAAAACAACCACCTTGTCCTCAGTAGCCTTTGCCCGATGCTCAACTTCAACAATTATTAATGTATCACGAGTTCGCTCATTAACAGTAGTTCTTCGAGCATTGTTTAATAGTGGGGGTGTCAATCAATATTATTCCTATAATTACTCTCTATTAAATACGAATTTCATAAGAGAAAATTATGATAGTGCCCCTCGTCATTTCAGGCCTTGAGAATGCAGGGATGCAATTACTCAGATACATGAATGTAGTGTTGGAGCGGCAATCCAAGGGTGTATTGAATACGCATATAGATTGAACTACAAAAAACAAATTACACATACGTGAAATCCTATGGAATTAGGATTTACCATTCGAGATCTCTTGTGACACCCCCTTAATTAAACCCCGGGTGATCAGTCCTAAATTAAATTAGAATAGGTTTCTCAGTTGGTTCATTTTTAGCATCACTGTCGAAACTTTTTAATTACTAACAACCTAAGTGAAATTAGACTGGTGCCAAGTTTTATCTTTCATTAACTCAATGAAATACTCATGCGGAAATAAATAATTAACAATCACAAGCTAACAGATTTCGACCATCACATATAAATAAGAATCTGGCCGAATAAACAATCGGCTAAAATCCAATACGAAAGTAAAGGCAGATAACAGTAAATCTCAAAGTATATGAAATGCATACTAATAAAATCGTGAGCAACATGCTCGAATATTTGATAGAAAATACCTATACTAGGAATAGAAGGAATAGAGACTCCTATCCAAATCCTGCAACATCCACATATGCTGCAGGAGAGAATTCCTAGAATGAATCAAGCTTAGCGTCCCTGTGGCTGGACACCTAAAAGGTTTTGAAAATATTGTATACCAAAGTTACAACTTAAAACATTTTTCAAAATTTAGCAAATGATTAACTTGCAGTAATAAAATATGCATGAATGCACTTCATATTTTATTTAGTGTCGCACTCCCTTGAGGATAGACTCACCCCTAAACTAATGTGCACACCTAACGCCTTCTTTATATCCCACCTAGTCCTCTAACCCAAAATTAGATACTTCATATAACTCTTGTCAACCGCCCTACTCGATCCCGAGTATTTTTAATTCATGACTTATAAGTTATTTATCGCCTTAACTTAGTTAATCATCTTTCCTTGAAATCCATATAACATTCACTAGTTCTATAAATAAGACACTTTTCTCCATATATTTAAATTTCCCGTATAAAATTATTCACCCCATTATGTACGTACAGTTATCTTACAACAATCACACATGTTGAATGTGAATGTAACCCAACTATAATTAATACAATTCACTTCATGTATTTAATGACCCGTATATAACTATTTATCCCATTATATACGTAGAACCATATTACAACATTCACACATATGTTGAATATAAATATAACCCATCCTCCCAAGTAATAATACACCTGATGTATTCTCTAAAGTTCTATCACACTAGGTGTACTCGCATAACCTAGTTACCCAAAGTTAGAATTGCTCACTAACTTGGCAAAAAATATAACATAATGTAGGTGGTCATATTCTGTCCTTGAAAGTGAGATAAGCCCCTCACCCATATAATGAACGCTATGACCTAGGGATATATTTGCCCTACTCCTCAAGCTAGGGGGTTCACCCACTACGCAAAACCTCCCTTGATAGAACTAGAGTATATGTATTAATAATATCTAACCACTGATATTTATAAGCACACACCATATATATACTATCACACACCGTATATATATATATATATATATATAAAATATCCTGGCTTTACCTTGTACTGAGTCTGTAACACTAGCCTATACTTAGTATCTCGAGTTTATGGTCCAACTCTGATTATTAATTAATTTGCACATTAATTAAATTACTTTTGGTGCCGCCCAACCAATATACTAGGACTTGCTCTCATGGAGCGAAATTTATACAATACCCGAGTCTAATCCCCGACTCCAAATTAATTACTTTTTCAACAATAATTAATTTAAGTGAGTAGTGTCACCATACTAATGTACCCAAACTTATTCGCTCAGTCCATTACTTTACTTTTCATAATTTATTCTTTCAATTTTACACTCGTGTGTTGGATTAAATTTTTCCCCACCTCTCCCAATCATTATTCCCTTATAATTGTGGAGATATAAATTTTCCTAATTAATTTTTCCCCTCAATTAGACTTGGTGGAAATTTAAATAAAAAGAAAATCCCACTTAAAATTCCCAAGGCCGAACTGTTAAAAATTTCCAGCCATCGATCGATCGAACAAGTCCTCATCTTATCTGACTTCCTCTTTCTGCGATTAACGAATTCCTCTAACCTCCAAACTCGTCTATGGTTCATCACCAGCACACGCAAAATTGTTATTATATGGGAACATGATTATTACCTCCCCTAGAACCTTAAACACAATCTAAATTTCCTAAATCTCTACATCTCTGAATTTGAGGATATTTTCGGGTCTTTACTCGTTCAGTCCCAATTTCATCTTTTTAGCCCAAATTCGTTCAAAAATTTTAATGGGTTTTCACATATGAATAAATTGTTATCTCAGAACCATGTAACAAAATGAATTCCCACATTATTTTCCCATTAATTTCATTCAAGCGTTCTATATACAAAAACCCCTTTTTTGCACCTTTTTGCACCCAAAACGAATTTCGATTTACACATCACAAAACTATGAATTGTATATCATAAATAAACATCACAACAAGTTAACCACTTGCCTTTGGGGTTTTGTAGGGTCTGATCCGTTGGTGTAGATGTAAGCTAGATGATGAGCACCCAATCCGTTCCTTGCTTTATCGCCAAAAGATTCCCAAATTTGCTCTAACTGCTTCCTCTCACTTTCTACCCAAATTCTTAGATTTAGGTTTATGTTTCTCTCCATTACCCACTCTTAGATTTAGGTTTTAAAACACTAATCCCGTTTTTAGTCAAATGGGCCAGGCCCAAGTGACCCAAATAGCCCCGTGTAGGCCCGATTAAGCCTAAAAATACCCCGTGACCCGTTTACTACCCCCGGGTACACCTTTTCGACTATCTCAGCCCATCCGGACTCAACCATATACTCGGAATCGACATCCAAATTAATTTTTAAAAATCCTTATCTCACGCCCAAATTAGTCTCTACCGAATCCCGACTGAGATAAATAAATGCCATATCACTAATACACGTTACGACGTAAATAAATTATTACTATTCACTTAGTAATTGAATTTCCCTAAATATTAACCATTCACTCTCTGATTAATATTTAAATATATATTACCATAATTAATTCAATTAAATTACAACACACAAGTAATTTAAAATTTCCCGAATTAATTGAATATAAAATGCCACGTGAAACACAACCCGTATTCATTGAAGATGTTTTGGTAAACCCAGTCGATAAGCTACCAGCCCCTCCCTCTCAAAGATAGGGAAATGACCCATATACCTCGATGTTAGCTCCCCTTTCATGCCGAACATCATCACTCTTTTCATAGGAGACACCCGAACCAATACCTGGTCACAAATCTTTAACTCGATAGGCCCTGACAACATAGTGTCCCAGAAGATGAGCCTATACTCCACCGGCTCCACTATCTCCATGTTAGGAAATTCCCCTCCTGTATGGGTGTCAATTTACTTGTTGCCAAACGCATGATTATCTTTCGGATAATTATCCGCATCATCCATGACTAATCATGTCAGACTTGAACCTTTAACCCACGGTGACGTACCCCTCCTTACGTCCCTGAACTATAAGAAAGGATACAACTTACTTAATTCCCACTGATGGACCATAATCCATCTCGTGTCCTAGCAGTTTGTTATTTCCCCACCTCTTATATACCAAAGGTGTCTAATGAAACTTTTTCCATAATGTTTCCTAAGGTGTCACGCAGATCAAACCGTTATGAGGCCTCACACGTAACTCTACCAGTGGTAAATACTACTCCCGAATTACCCAAAAATCTAGAATGCACAATCCTCACTTCCCGTCTACCCATCGACTTATGGGCGAAACGTTCAAACCTATATGTAACTCTGTCCCGATCACCTCCTGACACTTTTTACCAGAGGTGGGACGGAAGGTCTCACCCAAATTTCCAACAATATTGGACGACACCTTGTTTTGTTTCACTCATTCTCGTTAATAGTAAAGTTGAGGATACTACTCAATAGTATAGCCCATTCCAAGATAACAATTCATTTTCATGTCAATCCATTCAGCAACGCGATGGAAACCTTGACCCCTCCACGAATTTACCAACCTGAGCATTAATCCCTTCACTGAAACCATAAAAAATTCCTTGTTGACACCCTCCAATCAACCTTTTTCCATCCTTAAATGGTCTACCCGAAGACAAATTCATTATGTCTCATTCATCACCAACTCCCATGCGCAAGAACTCTAATGTGACACCTCGACTAATTAAATACCGGGTAGCTACTCCTTTATTAAATTAATTCAAAATGCCAAGTTGGTTCAGTTAATAGCATCACTGTCGAAAACATTTTAATAATTACTAACCACCTAGTATTTAAGAAGTAAGTTGCCAAATTTTAAGTTAAGTCTGGATAACATGCCATAAAAGAATAATGGAAGAGTCAACATAATCCATTCACCATACGAAGTAATGAAATAACCAACAATAATAATAAGAAATCCAGAGGAAAACTCCTCACAACAATCCCAACAAATGAAAATAATACTACAAGTCTGAATCCTGAATAATTACATGCCAAAAGTCTGAATAACTGAAATAAATGAAATGTCTCTAAAAGGAATAGGCGACATGCCCTACACTGATAACTGCTGAATATAGAGTCAAAGTAGATGAAGCGTCTACAAGCAAAGTCCTGTAACTTCCACAAACAGCTACAGCCCGTCACCTGAATGAGAATCCTATGCATGGTGTCCTTGTGGCTGGGCACCTAAAATGGTTTTTACAAAAATAGATTTGAAAGCAAATGGGTCAGAGCCCGAAAGTGGAAATCATTTTAAAAACAGCAAGTGTTTTAATAACATTAAAACATTAAATGCAAAATACATGTTAGGACGTGCACTCACATGGAATTCTCACCTCTCGACTACATGTGCACTCCTAACGTACCGTACCCATCTATACGACATCCATATCTAACCAAACTGTAATAAGTTCTACCCCTTACTACTCGATTCCCATATTACATTCTAACGTTATCAATTAAATAGAGGGTTTTACTTACTCTCAGATTCCCAGTTAGGAATACCAATCACTATCAGTTAACCCGTTTTGTTTTCTCAAATCATTACCATAATATCATTCACAATATTAACATGAAAGTTCCCATTAATTAAGTGTATATTATTCACATCATAAATATACAATAAAAGCACCCCGAGACTAAGTTGCGGTGTACACATACTCTGCTATCCATCCCGGTACATCACGTACATAAGGATCACGTATTCCGAATCTCTCAGGAATCGTTCTCAGATAACAACATCACAAATAATGGAGGCGAACACAGTCACATCACATGGGTCACGCACATACCTGTGCTCCCACGATCAGCAGACTTATTAACATCCCAATAAGTCCTTCTCTGACCTATGTTCATCGAGGTAACCAATCTAAATCCGGGCAACACAAGGATTAGAAGGCCCTAAGCGAACGCAAACCTCCCGTGATAGCAAGTATGGTAGTTATGTCATACACATAAAATCAATACATATACTAAGTATTCACACATCTTAGTAATCGCCATATTATTGGTGGTACACTTCTCATTCTCGTACTGACATATAATACTACACAATTTATATGTTCCCGGTTAATATAATACATTAGGCCGTCAATAGTTCTCGCAACGTAATAGACACTCACGTCCTACTCATATTTTCCTTTAGGTTCAAACTACACTTCTAGATTTGACTCCTCATTATATCCCAAACATTCCAAATATATATCAATTAATCATCAAGGGAAATCTATCTCTACCTATACGCAAGGTTACGGGGCACTCGGGATCAAAAAAGGCTAAAAAGCCTAAACTGTCAACTCGTTCGAAGTCTCGTTCGAACGAGGCTGTTCGAACGAGAGTTCGTTCGAACGAACTGGGCTATCTAACGAGATCTCGTTAGAACGAGATTATCGAACGAACTTCACCCTCGTTAGAAGTCAAAGGTCAACTCGTTAGAAGCTCGTTCGAACAAGCTCGTTCGAACGACCTGGCCAGGTCTTCTAACGAGTGGCCAGTTTCGAGCCCATAAATCCTTATTTCGTTTTTCCCAATTTTATTCACTCCTAATCTCACATAAAAATTTACCCAACATCATTTTAAGGTTCATAATGCATACTAAACACTCATAGGTCATAATCAAACGTTTATATAGGGCTAACTCATCTTAAACATCATCAAATCTTCAAATCTCTTTATTTAATCCCAATTTATATGAACATGAACCCTAACATTTATACATCATAATTGAACCTACTATAATCCGTTTTTGTTTCATCCAAGATATTATTAACATCAGAATAATCGCCTACATATAATTCTACATGCAATTCCTCATCAACATGTAAGATTCTATTTCCAATTTAATGGGGTTTTCATTAACTCCCAAGAACAAATCAGATTTTTATCAATTCCTACACATGGAAGAAACATTCTCTATTAAAACGAAATTAAATCACTTGCCTTAAGGGTAACTCTGGATTTGATGACGAATCTGATGAATGGTTCTCTCTCTCCTCTGCAGAATTCCTCCTCTCTCTCTCTCTCTAAGCTTTCTTCTCAAGGTGTTAATGGAGGTGAGGTTGGTTTTGCCAAGTTATAACTTCTCCCGTAGCCCACTTCCTAAATTGGGGTTGGAAATGGCTTAGTGGGTTAATATTAAGTCAGATTTTTAACTCTAATTTTCGTGGGTTTTAATTACCCAATTTCTGAAATTACCAAAATGCCCTTATAAGTTACCGGTATGGCCCAATAATGCCACGGGACCCAAACTTAACCCCCGGCTAGTGTTTTCTGACTATTTCAATCCTTCCGGACGCGTTGGCGCACTCAAAACGACCATACGGTTAATAGAACAAAAATTCACTTTTTAATTAAAATAAATACTTCCCTGACGCGACTGTCACACGCGTCTCAATAAAATTTTCCAACTTATCGTATTTCAATCTCACGACAAATTTCATATTTAAATATTCATATATAATCATATATGCACATTATATTCAAATACCAACTCGCATCACGCTAGTATTTTAATCCGGATTAATTTCCAATTAATACGCATTTAATTTAATTAATCCCGTAAATAAATATCACAAAAATACGGGGTGTTACATACTTCCCCCGTAATAACTGATTTTCGTCCCGAAATTCGGAACTAGAAGGTACCTGGTAAGAACAACTCTGGATAACGTTCGCGCATCTCATCCTCGCGCTCCCATGTGGACTCCTCAACATTATGATGTCGCCACTGAACACGCACTAACGGGACTATCTTTGACCGCAGTTTCCGCTCACTTCGGTCCAAAATAGCAATCGTCCCCTCCTCGTAGGAGCTATCAGGCTGGAGATCGATGTCCTCCAAAGCAATGTGAGAATGAGCCAAATTGTCTCTAAGATATTTCCTTAGCGAGGAAATATGAAACACATCGTGAATCCGATGCAAATGCTCCGGTAACCCAAGCCTATACGCAACCGGTCCAATCCGCTCAATAATAGGAAATGGTCCCACATATCTCGGTGCCAACTTCCCTTTCTTCCCGAAACACATAATCCCCTTCATAGGAGATACTCTGAGCAAAACCTGGTCCCCCACTTGGAACTCCCTGAATAACCTCTTCGCATCAGCATAGCTCTTCTGCCGATCCTGAGCTACCCGAATGCGACTCCGAATCAATTCTATCCTTGTCGAAGTATCCTGAATCACTTTTGGCCCTAGTAGTTTGTTGTCCCCCACCTCCAACCAACATACTGGGGAACGACAAGGTCTACCGTACAATGCCTCAAATGGAGCCATGCCAATGGTGAAATGGTAGGAGTTATTGTAAGCAAACTCCACCAATGGAAGATACTGTTCCCATCCACCCCCGAAATCAATGATGCACATACATAGCATGTCCTCCAACATCTGGTTTGTATGCTCGGTCTGCCCATCGGTCTGCGGGTGATACGCCGTACTTAACCGCAATTCCGTGCCCATGGCCTCCTAAAAACTCTCCCAAAACCGTGAAACAAATATCTTGTCTCGGTCAGACACGATATTTAAGGGCACACCGTGAAGTCTCACTATCTCTGCAATAAAGAGCTGGGCATACTGTCCCGCAGTGTAGTCTGTCCTTACGGGTAGAAAATGAGCGACTTTGGTCAACCTGTCCACAATTACCCAAATGGAGTCGTGACCTCTCTGTGACATGGGCAATCCCGTGATAAAGTCCATGGATATGCTCTCCCACATCCACATCGGGACCTCCAACGGCTGTAGCAGTCCTGCCGGTCTCTGATGATCCACTTTTACTAACTGACAAGTGGTGCATTTAGAAACAAACTCGGCAATATCTCTCTTCATCCCGCTCCACCAATACTGTCGTCTCATATCTTGGTACATTTTTTCCCCACCGGGATGTACCGCGAACCGTGAGCCGTGCGACTCTGCCATCACCTCATGCCGTAATTCCTCCCCATCCGGAACTACTAATCTCCCATTGAAGCGTAATCCCCCGTCTGAGCTAACGGTATAGGATTCAGCTCCCTCTGTTAGTAATCAAACTATCAGCTCCTGACAGAACGAGTCATCTGCTTGTACCTTTACCACTCTCGTGACAATCTGCGGTGTCACAGTCATTACCAACATGAATGATCGGGCCACTGCATCCTAGTGTCCCAATTCTTTCCATTTGGCCTTCCACACCCCTGCCACTTTATCTGCTGGCCTACGGCTCAACGCATCTACTACCACGTTATCCCTCCCCGGGTGATACTGGATATCGAACTGATAATCCTTCACGAACTCAAGCCACCTCCGTTGCCGCATATTAAACTCATTCTGCGTTAATAGGTACTGTAGGGACTTGTGGTCTGTGAACAATCGAAACTTTTCCCCCAAAAGGTAATGTATCCAAATACGAAGAGCAAATACAACTGCCGCCAACTCCAAGTCATGAGTGGGGTAGTTCTTCTCGTGAGGCTTTAGCTTACGGGATGCATAAGCAATGGCCTGACTCTCCTGCTGTAATACACCTCCAAGTCCTTGCAAGGACGCATCGGTGTAAACTAAATACTCAACTCCCGGTCTCGGCAATGCTAACACAGGTGCTGAGGTCAACTTATCCTTCAATTCATCGAATGCCAACTGACAGGCATCACTCCAGATGAATGGCACACCCTTACGAGTCAGATGTGTCAAAGGACCTACTATCTTCGAGAATCCCCGAATGAACCTCCTGTAGTATCCTGCTAGGCCCAAGAAACTACGAATCTCTGTCGGTGTCGTGGGTTGTCCCCACTCCCTCACCGCGGATACCTTCCCCGGATCAACAGATATTCCCCGGTCGGAAATAATATGTCCCAAAAACTGGACCTCCTTCAGCCAAAACCCGTATTTCTCATATTTTGCATACAACTCGTTCTGACGTAGTGTCTGCAAAACTTGCCTCAAATGCTCGGCGTGCTCCTCCTCTGTCTGGGAGTAAACCAGAATATCATCGATGAAGACAATGACAAACTGATCTAGGAAATCCCTGAACACTCTATTCATCAAGTCCATAAACACTGCTGGAGCGTTGGTCAAACCAAAAGGCATAACCCAAAACTCGTAAGATCCGTATCTCGATAAGAACGCAGTCTTCGAGACATCCTCTTCCCTGATACGCAACTGTTGGTATCCCAATCTCAAATCAATCTTTGAGAAGAAAGAAGCTCCTCTCAACTGGTCGAATAAGTCATCGATTCGAGGCAACGGATATTTATTCCGTATCGTGATCTTATTCAACTATCAGTAGTCCACACACAATCTCAGTGAACCATCTCTCTTCTTCACGAACAACACAGGGGCACCCCACGTCGAAGTACTCTTCCGTATAAACCCCTGACCCAATAACTGCTCAATCTGATCCCGTAACTCCCTCATCTCAGCTGGATCCATACGGTACGGTGCGCGTGCTATAGGTCTCGTATCTGGTAATAAGTCTATGACAAAGTCTATCTCTCGACTGGGGGGTAATCCAGGTATATCCTGAAATACATCGGCAAACTCTCTAACAACCGGAATCGAATCAAGTGGTATCACCACCTCCTTAGAGGTCTCCTCCTCTATATAGTACAAATGAGTGGACGATCCTCCCTCGGAACGAGGCATCGCCACCAAAAACATCTCCTACCCGGGAATGGCAAAGATAATACTCCTACTGAAACAGTCAATCATGGCTCGGTACGCAACAAGCCAATCCATACCAATAATGGCATCATACTCGGTCATCTCTAATACTAACATATCTACAAGTAATACCAAACTACCAATCTCTACCCCTACTCCCCGGCATATAAAGAAAATAAGTGACCCACTCCCCAATGGTGAGTCTACACACGTCACTGTGCTCTCTGCTTTGGCTAGCAGCCCTAAGGCTTTCGCAAAATGTGTAGCTATAAAGCAATGTGTTGCCCCCGTATCAAACAAAACCCGATCCATAGTACCATGGATAGGAAACATACCCTCAATAGTGGGTGGTGCCTGCGGAGCTGCTGCCTGGTGGACGTTATAGACACGTCCATACTGTAACTGTCCCTGCTGCACAGGAACTGCTGGAATGGCTGGAAGAGCTGGCACCTGGGCTGGAGCTGGGAGGGCTGGTGGAAAAAGTGGCCTCTGTGGCTCATGTCGAGCACCCTGCTGCTGCTGCGGGGCCCTGCCCCTATCAGGACAGTCCTGGCATTTATGGCCAGTCTTGCCACAAATGAAACACTTCCCCGGAAGTTCCCCCCTCTCGGTCCCTGCTGCTCCCGGCCCTGGTGGCCGTTACCATTCCCCCACTGGCCCTGGTGGCCCTGCTGAAACTGATGCTGACCATTCTGACCCTGCTGGTTCTGATGGCCGTTCGGACCCTGATGGCCCTGCCGGAAACCTCCCTGTCCGTGCCTGAAATTTCCTGACCTGAACCTCTTGTGATCCCCCTGTTGGGTACCCTGATCACCCTGCCTCTGCCCCTGAACAGATTGTGACCCACTGGCACCATTTCCTCCAGTCCTGCCCTGATGGCTAGACTCTCCCGATCGTTTGCCCTCAGCCATGTGAAAGCGGTGATCCTGGCAATGGAGCAATGCAGCGTTAACCACATCAGAATAAGTGGCTAACGAGAGGTTCCCTAACAAGTGCTGACGAATCCTCCATCTCAACCCGTCTGTAAATTTATGTATCTTCTTTTCCTCCGTCGGTATCTCATCCCGAACAATGTTCAGAAGATCAGTGAATTCGGCCTCATACTCGGCCACAGTCTTACCCTCCTGCTTGAGGCTCATCAACTTCCTCCTCATCTCTGTGTGAACAGCCGACGGAAAGTACTTGCGGTCAAACTGCACCCAACACTCCTGAATAGTGAGAGTATCTCTCTCCTCCACGGTGGTAATAGACTCCCACCACTGCAGTGCTGACCCCACTAGCTTAAAAGTAGCTAGTATCTGCTTCTGGACATCTGTGCACTCATACATCCTCAGGTGCCGCTGAATGTCCTTCCTCCACTGACTCGAAACTACCACATCGGAGCTACCTGCGAACTCCGGAGGGTGTGCTTTTTGAAAAGCATCACGTACACGTTCCCAAGCAGATGGGAATGCATGAGCCTGAACTGGCGCGGCTATCGGCGCCTGAGGTGGTGCCTGCTGAACTACAGCTAGTGCGGCATTTACCGCCTGGGCCACAATGGCTGCAACCTCGGCGGCATTCATCGTGCCCTGAACTGGTGCGGGCTGTGGTTCTGGCGTTGCATCCCTGGGAATCCTTTGTGCACGTCGTGGAGGCATCTGAAATAAGAATGAAGTTTATAAGTTCGAAGTTATAAACTTAAAATAGCTGAAGAACGTAGCATATACAAAAGAATACAACAGTCCTAAAATATAGGGCTCTACATCAAAGAAAGCTCAGCGGAAACATAATAAGCCGTTCAGATCCTAAAGGACACTAGAACCTGATGCTCTGATACCACCTGTGACACCCCGACTAATTAAATACCGGGTAGCTACTCCTTTATTAAATTAATTCAAAATGCCAAGTTGGTTCAGTTAATAGCATCACGGTCGAAAACATTTTAATAATTACTAACCACCTAGTATTTAAGAAGTAAGTTGCCAAATTTTAAGTTAAGTCTGGATAACATGCCATAAAAGAATAATGGAAGAGTCAACATAATCCATTCACCATACGAAGTAATGAAATAACCAACAATAATAATAAGAAATCCAGAGGAAAACTCCTCACAACAATCCCAACAAATGAAAATAATACTACAAGTCTGAATCCTGAATAATTACATGCCAAAAGTCTGAATAACTGAAATAAATGAAATGTCTCTAAAAGGAATAGGCGACATGCCCTACACTAATAACTGCTGAATATAGAGTCAAAGTAGATGAAGCGTCTACAAGCAAAGTCCTGTAACTTCCACAAACAGCTACAGCCCGTCACCTGAATGAGAATCCTATGCATGGTGTCCTTGTGGCTGGGCACCTAAAATGGTTTTTACAAAAATAGATTTGAAAGCAAATGGGTCAGAGCCCGAAAGTGGAAATCATTTTAAAAACAGCAAGTGTTTTAATAACATTAAAACATTAAATGCAAAATACATGTTAGGACGTGCACTCACATGGAATTCTCACCTCTCGACTACATGTGCACTCCTAACGTACCGTACCCATCTATACGACATCCATATCTAACCAAACTGTAATAAGTTCTACCCCTTACTACTCGATTCCCATATTACATTCTAACGTTATCAATTAAATAGAGGGTTTTACTTACTCTCAGATTCTCAGTTAGGAATACCAATCACTATCAGTTAACCCGTTTTGTTTTCTCAAATCATTACCATAATATCATTCACAATATTAACATGAAAGTTCCCATTAATTAAGTGTATATTATTCACATCATAAATATACAATAAAAGCACCCCGAGACTAAGTTGCGGTGTACACATACTCTGCTATCCATCCCGGTACATCACGTACATAAGGATCACGTATTCCGAATCTCTCAGGAATCGTTCTCAGATAACAACATCACAAATAATGGAGGCGAACACAGTCACATCACATGGGTCACGCACATACCTGTGCTCCCACGATCAGCAGACTTATTAACATCCCAATAAGTCCTTCTCTGACCTATGTTCATCGAGGTAACCAATCTAAATCCGGGCAACACAAGGATTAGAAGGCCCTAAGCGAACGCAAACCTCCCGTGATAGCAAGTATGGTAGTTATGTCATACACATAAAATCAATACATATACTAAGTATTCACACATCTTAGTAATCGCCATATTATTGGTGGTACACTTCTCATTCTCGTACTGACATATAATACTACACAATTTATATGTTCCCGGTTAATATAATACATTAGGCCGTCAATAGTTCTCACAACGTAATAGACACTCACGTCCTACTCATATTTTCCTTTAGGTTCAAACTACACTTCTAGATTTGACTCCTCATTATATCCCAAACATTCCAAATATATATCAATTAATCATCAAGGGAAAGCTATCTCTACCTATACGCAAGGTTACGGGGCACTCGGGATCAAAAAAGGCTAAAAAGCCTAAACCGTCAACTCGTTCGAAGTCTCGTTCGAACGAACTGGGCTATCTAACGAGATCTCATTCGAACGAGATTATCGAACGAACTTCAACCTCGTTAGAAGTCAAAGGTCAACTCGTTAGAAGCTCGTTCGAACGACCTGGGCAGGTCTTCTAACGAGTGGCCAGTTTCGAGCCCAGAAATCCTTATTTCGTTTTTCCCAATTTTCTTCACTCCTAATCTCACATAAAAATCGACCCAACATCATTTTAAGGTTCATAATTCGTACTAAACACTCATAGGTCATAATCAAACATTTATATAGGGCTAACTCATCTTAAACATCATCAAATCTTCAAATCTCTTTATTTAATCCCAATTTATATGAACATGAACCCTAACATTTATACATCATAATTGAACCTACTATAATCCGTTTTTGTTTCGTCCAAGATATTATTAACATCAGAATAATCGCCTACATATAATTCTACATGCAATTCCTCATCAATATGTAAGATTCTATTTCCAATTTAATGGGGTTTTCATTAACTCCCAAGAACAAATCAGATTTTTATCAATTCCTACACATGGAAGAAACATTCTCTATAAAAATGAAATTAAATCACTTGCCTTAAGGGTAACTCTGGATTTGATGACGATCTGATGAATGGTTCTCTCTCTCCTCTGCAGAATTCCTCCTCTCTCTCTCTCTCCAAGCTTTCTTCTCAAGGTGTTAATGGAGGTGAGGTTGGTTTTGCCAAGTTATAACTTCTCCCGTAGCCCACTTCCTAAATTGGCGTTGGAAATGGCTTAGTGGGTTAATACTAAGTCAGATTTTTAACTCTAATTTTCGTGGGTTTTAATTACCTAATTTCTGAAATTACCAAAATGCCCTTATAAGTTACCGGTATGGCCCAATAATGCCCCGGGACCCAAACTTAACCCCCAGCTAGTGTTTTCTGACTATTTCGCCCTTCCGGACGCGTTGGCGCACTCAAAATGACCATACGGTTAATAGAACAAAAATTCACTTTTTAATTAAAATAAATACTTCCCTGACGCGACTGTCACACACGTCTCAATAAAATTTTCCAACTTGCCGTATTTCAATCTCACGACAAATTTCATACTTCAATATTCATATATAATCATATATGCACATTATATTCAAATACCAACTCGCATCATGCTAGTATTTTAATCCGGATTAATTTCCAATTAATACGCATTTAATTTAATTAATCCCGTAAATAAATATCACAAAAATACGGGGTATTACATCTAACCCTTGTGCATTTTTCGTCAGGTAGGACTCTACACCATGACTATGGGGAAAAACCACCCTAGGCATAAGACAAAGTGATACTCTTTTCTATCTTCCAAAAAAAATGTGGGTTTCTCCATTGCCTTGGGATATATTAATACATAGGTCTCCCCCACCTTCCCACTCCCTACGGTGGAGGTAGTTCTCCTTGATATACATATAGTCAGACCATTTCCTTTCTCAAATGGATTTCACTTGACCACATTTTTCCACTTATTCTTTGACTACCCCGCAGACGTACGTTCAATATGTTTATTTACACATCCCTTTTATTTAAGAAGACTCTGAAATCACACAAACCAGGGCACCCATACACCCTATATCCCATGCTTAACCACACAAAAGTTACCCTAATTAACTAGGGTGCCCGTACACCATGTCCCCGTGCTTAACAGCACGAAAGTTACCTTTCTATGCTAGCCATAACCCGTGATATAAATTCCAACCCGTAGTCATATCACATATATGAATAATAACCGGGGTACCCAACCTATATACTAACGACTAAACATCTCCCTACTTCCAACGTTGCGCTAAGTTTCATGTGTGGGACGTCTTACAAAGCAAAATCCAAACAAGGAACCTCCTCGATACACTACTGCCTAACATCATCGGTCATAGAGATCTGTTAGATCCTCAGTCTGTAGCACGTATCCCTAAATACCAGCCTCTTAACACGAAAGCATACACACCTACTCTTATGCTACAAGAGAAAACATAAAATACCATGCCCTTACTATCACTAGTTCTTGTGCAAAATAAACCCCGAGCTATCTTTCCCCGCTCAAAAATAATTCTAACCGCCCTGAATTATTTCAGTATACATCCCTTCTTACCGGGAAAAATATAATAATACAAGACATTATTATATGTCTATCGTACCACACAATACAAGCTATATACACATATATATAGCCTAGGCTCCCTCTCAGGTGACACCTAGCAGGAGTCATTCATAACCTAGTGTCACGAACACAAAAACTTACGATCACTATCCGTAATAGTTCACACCCATTGCTAACCAATCCATACCCATGAAAAATCATGCTTTCATAACACTCCTCAAAATGAGTAAATCTCATAAAATATACCCTCTCAATTTTAACGCCTGCTTCCCTACAGATAAAACAAAGGAGAGAATGTTACCCGTGGTAAACACATACTTAATAGTAATACTACTATATGCCCACTAAACTTGTCCCCCACACGAATATAATGTTAACAAGAATACTGTGACCACCTGTGTCACAAAATTCACCCCATCTATCTAAGGATAAAACTCATACTTACCCTCGCCTATCCACCAGCGACCCAAATGGTTCCTGGACATAATATTCTCATCCAACCAAACCAAAACTTTGTAATTATTGACCCTACTGGGCATCCCACTTCTATCCCCTTACTCAACGTGGATATAATCAATTGTCGTGTTCCACTTCCACACATAAGACACCTATCTATGTCAATCCCCTGCCTCTGGCCCAAATGGCCATATTGGTGTTGTCCCCCACGCGTACTTGGTAGTCTTGACCCTAAGTGCTACCCCCATTGTCCCTTTGGCTTCCCTATCCCCATGGGACTCGTTATTGGCCTCGATGACCCGGATCAAATCCATCGCCAATTGGTAGAAATTTACTAAATTTAAAACGCAAGATGGGTCCCTTACTAGGTATACCCTTCCGTCGTGCTTCACCAGCACCATTAAATCTCATTTCATTCTTAGGTTAAACTCTCTAACGTTATTGTGTCATGTATCTTAGAAGTGTTAATGTAAGATGTCAAACAAAACATATTGATGACCTATACACTAGTCATCCTAATCGAATTTCCCATCCATCCTTGTGTATTCTCGTACGGTTCATTATCCACTTGCGGGTTCCTTTATCCTTCTCCATATCTCCTTCGTCGTTTACGAAGTTTGATTATACAATTTATCATCTCTCTCACGATCAGTCACTATCTTACCCACTCCATAAAGTCTAAAATTTCACTCGCATCCCTATCTGAATAGCGGATGGACGAGCTTACGGTCACACCGTGCCCAATTTTTTTTTTGAATCCATATATTCTCCTTTATACGTGGTGACTTACTCTCGAAAATAATCCTCCCTGACTCTCTCTCCCTGTCAACAATGTTGAGTGAGTCCAAAATTGTATCACCGTTCTCTACAACAGTGCTTGAGGAAATTTACTGCCCCGAGTGATTATCCTATTACATGAATACTCTACATTTTTCATCTCTCCTCTCCGCCTACAGTACTTCTTACGACCCTTGCTGGTTGTCCAAACTTGTTTAATGTACAATTCTCAATCGAACTCGTATATGAATAACATCAACTATACTTGATAGAAGAAGAACGTGAGTCGCATACGTAGAGGAATAAAACAATCCTATCATAAGGCTCCACATTAAAGAACGCTAAGATGAAGCGTGAAAAGACGCAAAGATCCGAAGGACACTACAACCTGATATTCTGATACCATATGTGACACCCTACCTAATTAACCCCCGGGTGATCAGTCCTAAATTAAATTAGAACAGGCTTCTTAGTTGGTTCATTCTTAGCATCACTATTGAAACTTTTTAATTACTAACTACCTAAGTGAAATTAGACTGGTGCCAAGTTTTATCTTTCATTAACTCAATGAAATACTCATGCGAAAATAAATAATTAACAATCACAAGCTAACTGATTTTAGCCATCAAATATAAATAAGAATCTGGCCGAATAAACAATCGGCTAAAATCCATCACGAAAGTAAAGGCAGATAACAGTAAATCTCAAAGTATCTGAAGTGAATACTAAATCAAACCGTGAGCAGCATGCTCGAATATCTGATAGAAAATCCTTATACTAGTAATAGAAGGAATAGAGGTGCCTATCCAAATCCTACAACATCCACATATGCTGCATCAGCGCATCCCTGGAATGAATCAAACCTGGCTTCCTTATGGCTGGACGCCTAAAAGGTTTTGAAAATATTGTATAGTAAGGGTTATAACCCAAAACATTTTGAAAACATTTAGCAAATGATTAACTTTTAATAATAAAATATGCATTAATGCACTTCATATTTTAGTTAGTGTTGCACTCCCTTGAGGACAGACACACCCCTCAACTAATGTGCACACCTAACGCCTTCTTTATATCCCACCTAGTCCTCTACCCCGAAACTAGATACTTGATATAACTCTTGTCAACCGACCTACTCAATCCCAAGCATTTCTAATGCATGACTTATAAGCTATTTAGCGCCTTAACTTAGTTAATCATCTTTCCATGAAAGCCATATAACATTCACTAGTTATATAAATAATACATTTTTCTCCATGTATTTAAATTTCTCGTATAAATTATTACCCCATTATGGACGTACAGTTATCTTACAACAATTACACATGTTGAATGTGAATATAACCCATCTATAATTAATGCAATTTACTTCATGTATTTAATAACCCGTATATAACTAGTTATCCCATTATATACGTAGAACCATATTACAACATTCACGCATATGTTGAATATAAATATAACCCATCCTCCCGAGTAATAACTCACCGGATGCATTCTCTAAAGTGCTATCACACTAGGTGTACTCGCATAACCTAGTTACACCAAGTCAGAATCGCTCACTAACTTGGCCAAAAGTATATCATAATAGAGGCGGTCATATTCCTTCCTTGAAAGTGAGATAATCCCATTACCCACATAACGGATGCTATGACCTGGGGATATACTAGCCCTACTCCTCAAGCTAGGGGTTTCATCCACTACGCGCAACCACCCTTGATAGCACTAGAGTATATGTATTATTAATATCTAACCACTGATATTTATAAGCACACACCATATATATACTATCACACCCCGTATATATATATATATATATATATATATATATATATATATATATATATATATATATATGTATAATAATAATAATATCCTGACTTTACCGTGTATTGAGTCCGTAACACTAGCCTATACTTAGTATCTCGAGTTTATGATCCAACTGTGATTATTAATTAATTTGTACATTAATTAATTAAATTACTTTTGGTGTCGCCCAACCAATATACTCGGACTCGCTCTCAGGGACCGAAATTTATATAATACCCGAGTCTAATTCCGGACTCCAAATTAATTATTTTTTCATCCGTAATTAATTTAAATGAGTAGTGTCACCCTACTACTATACCCGAACTTATTCTCTTAGTCCGTTACTTTACTTTTCATAATTTATTCTCTGAATTTCACACTCTTCTGTCGCATTAAATTTCCTCCCCACCTCTCCCAATTATTATTCCTTTATAATTGTGGAGATATAAATTTTCTTAATTAATTTCCCCCCTTAATTAGACTTGGTGGCAATTTAAACAAAAAGAAAATCCCACTTAAAACTCCCAAGGCCGAACTATAAAAAAATTTTAGCCATCGATCAATCGATCTCAGCTATCGATCGATCGATCAAACAGGTCCTCATCTTCTCCGACTTCCTGTTTCTACCATTAACGAATTCCTCTAACCTCCAAACTCGTATATGGTTCATATCTAGCATATAAAAAATTATTATCACATGAGAATGTGATTATTACCTCCCATAGAACCTTAAACACAGTCTAAATTTCATAAATCTCTAAGTCTCCGAATTTGGGGATATTTTCGAGTCTTTACTCGTTCAGTCCCAATTTCATCTTTTTATGCCAAATTCGTTCATAAATTTCTACTGGGTCTTCACATCTGAATAAATTGTTATCTCATAACCATGTAACACAATGAATTCCCACATTATTTTTCCATTAATTTCATTCAAGCGTTCTATATACAAAAAAAATCCCTTTTGCACCCAAAACGAATTTTGATTTACACATCACAAAAATGTGAATTGTATATCATAAATAAACATCACTGCAAGTTAACCACTTGCCTTTTGGGGTTTGTAGGGTCTGATCTGTTGGTGTAGAGTTAAGCTGGATGATGAGCACCCAATCCATTCCTTGCTTTATCTCCAAAAGGTCCCCAAATTGGCTCTAACTGCTCCCTCTCACTTTCTCCCCAAATTCTTAGATTTAGGTTTATGTTTATCTCCATTTCCCACTCTTAGATTTAGGTTTTAAAACACTAATCCCGTTTTTAGTCGAATGTGCCAAGCCCAAGTGACCCAAATAGCCCCTTGTGGGCCCGGTTATGCTTAAAAACTCCCAGTGACCTGTTTACTACCCTCGGGTACACTTTCCCGACTATCTCGGCCCATCCGGACTCAACCGTGCACTCAGAATTGACATCCGAATTATTTTATAAAAATCCTTGTCTCTCTCCCAAATTAGTCTATACCGACTCCCAGCTGAGATAAATAAATGCCATGTCACTAATACACGTTATGACGTAAATAAATTATTACTATTCACTTAGTAATTGAATTCCCTAAATATTAACAAGTCACTCTCCAATTAATATTTTAATAAATATTACCATAATTAATTCAATTAAATTACGACACACAAGTAATTTAAAATTTCCCAAATTAATTGAATGTTAAATGCACAGAAATACGGGGTGTTACAGCTCTTTGATTTAATCTCGTGTTAGCACAAACCGTATGAGATGGAAGTTGATGAAGAACGCATGCCTGATGCACCTCACGATCTTCTACTTTATTCCTGCTATGGATAGTTACGAGCAGAGAGTGGTATCTATCTTCGTGACCACCTACTCTTCCCAGTTTTACTCTCTAATGTCTTTCTTTCTCCTAAATCTCAATTTAGGTCTTTTGAATATCAAAGAGTGATGGTTGGATTAAGAAAAATGAGCCTTAGGTGCATATATATAAGATACAGTAGGGAACTTAAGGATAGCGAAGGATGTGGCTCCTAACAGGCCTGAGAAAACCTAATCCTTCCCGGACCCTAATCTCATTCCTTGAATTATAATTAGTACCACTAAATAATTATAAAAATGCAACTCCACTCCTTAACTCAAAATTATATTTCGATCTCCTCATTATTAGTTACTTAATTTTCCTCACTTTAAGGTTACAGATACCCGTTAATAAAATAAATTACTTATAGTTCATTTTATTAACTTCTTTAAGTCCTTGAGCGGTCCAACTTATCTTATTTGTAGTATCTAATTAACATAATCCACCTGTAGGGGTTGACACATAAAAAACTTATAAGAATATCGAGGGGGTATCACGAGTCTCTAAACCAAGACGTGAATTTCATCCATAAATGACTTTCATTATACATTAATCACCATTGCCCAATCTATTAAGATTATTGATTCAATAATGAATCTTACCTGATAGGTTAAAGCATTAAATAACTAGTGCATGTGTCCATCAATCATATTCGGATTAAGAGCCTTACGTAAACCTAATAACCACGAAGTTTACATTATCTTGTAAAATTAGTATAAAGACAATGACTTCAAGTTGGTCCCATTCAATACATATAAAGTTTACTATAATAATAAGTTTAAACTATATAGTTTCCTGTAATCATGATAGACCTACTAAAATATTGTGCTACAACCCTATTGATGGTGTGTCCCGTTCCATCGAAGACTGTGAACGATAAAACTTATAATCTATAAGAAGTGATGATCTGAGCCTTTGTGTGTAAACCGTACTCTACACACCAGAACGCCTACTGAGTAGAGTAAAAGACATCGACAATATATAAAATAATTCAAACATTATGTCCATACATAATTCTCTTTAAAACAGGAAAAACTAATTTTATTTTCATAATAAATTAATAACTAAAACTATTACATAAAGCATGGTTTTATTCTACTTCTCTACCATTCTCCCACTTAGACTCCAAGCCATGTTGTAATGCAAGTCACTCTCATCTCGTCTACGTGACTATCAAAAGTATTGGTTGGTAAACTCTTCGTGAAAAGGTCTGCTAGGTTGTTCTCTGATGTAATCTTCATAATTGTGACATCAGCTCGCTGAACAAATTTTTGAATGAAATGATACTTACACTCAATATGTTTACCTCTCTTGTGAATCCTGGTTCCCTTTGAGTTAGCAACTTCACTACTATTATCACAATAAAGTGTAATAACTGATTGAGTAAAAGGTACCACTCTTAGATCCATTAGGAAGTTTCTAATCCATATTGCTTCCTTGGCTGCCTCGGAGGACACCACATATTCAACTTCTATGGTAGAATTAGCAATGCAGGATATCTTGGAACTCTTCCAACTAATGGGTCCACCTCCTAGGGTAAACACATATCCATTGATAGACTTTCTAGAATATCTATCAGATCGAAAATGTGAGTCGGTCTACGCAATTACTAGACTCCCTGCCTGGTAAACTAACATATAATCTCATGTTCTTTTCAGGTACATGAGTATATGCTTTATTGTAGTCCAGTGTTCTTGCCCATAGTTAAATTGATATCTACTAACAATGTAAACAACAAAGTAGATATCAAGTCTAGTGCATAATATAACATACATAAGGCTCCCAACTGCTAAAGAATAAGGGATGCCTTTCATTTTCTCTATCCCATCAAGTGTCTTAGGACACTAATCCTTGAATAGAGATATTCCATGTCCCCTTTCTTGGAATCTTTCATGCTAAACCTGGTAAGAATGGAATCGATATAAGTTTCTTGTGATAAACCTAACATCTTATTCTTACGATATCATATACGCTTGATCCCAAGGATGTGACTAGATTCTCCTATGTCTTTCATATCGAGTTGCCTAGACAACCACACTCTAATCGAATACAACACTCCAACATCATTTCCAATGAGAAGAATATCATCCACATATAATACTAAAAGCACCACTATGATTCTGTTACATTTCTTGTACACATAAGACTCATTTGGACATTAATAAATACTAACAGAATTGATTGCCTGATCAAAACAAATGTTCCAAGTTCTAGATGCTTGCTTAAGTCCAAAAATGGACTTCTTAAGCTTGTATAATTTATGCTCTTGGACTCGGGCAGTAAAGACATCTAGCTGCACCATATAGATAGACTCATCAAGATTCCCATTAAGAAATGCAGGCTTGATGTCAATTAGAAAAATCTCATAATCAAAATAAGTAGCAATAGATAAGCGATTTTGGATGGACTTCATCATAGCTACTAGTGAGAAGGTTTCCTCATAATCGATGCCCTCTTTCTGAGTAAATACTTTCACCATAAGACATGCCTTAAATGTCTCAACCGTCCTGTCCACCCCTATTTTCCTCTAATAGGACCACTTGCATCCTATGGGTTTTATCCCTTAAGGTAGATCTCAAAGATTTCAGACCTGATTGGAATACATATATTTCATCTCATAATTCATAGATTTAAGCTAAAGTTCTGCATCTTTATCTTGGATAGCTGTAACAACCCGTGTAATTTTGGATTATTTTAATTAATTTCTGGAAAATGGAGAAAAATAAAGTTTTTGATAAAATTATTTTTATTGCTCAAATATGTTGGTTATTATTTTTAAAGGCGAGAATTTCAAACGGTTTTGAAAACGGATTTTAAAATGATTTTTAAATGTTTTTAACTCTTGGAATTCTAAATCGGCGAACATTAAGTAATTTTCAAGAGTTGTTTTGACTTCCAACTATTCATTTCTTTGCCTTATTTAAAGGAGTCTTTTGGATTCCAACTCTTCATTTCTTTGCATTATAAAAGGAAGTCGTGGGCAACCCTTTTAACCTACTTTTGGCACAAATTTTGGCAGCAAATAAATTTTATATTCCTCTTCTTTTTATATACACATTGGCCCTTGAGATTTGTGAGTTCCAACCTTAGATTAGTGATGTTCTTGGGGCTATTTTGTTGGAGGTTCCTGGAGAAGCTTTTGTAGATCTTTTGTGTTGATCTTGAGGATGTGATCGTTGGTTTCTCATCATGGTTTGAGGTATGGGGTTTTACACAATATGCTCCTTAAATCTCGCGAGTGCCATTCTCTTTGAACTCTTGTTAATTGAACTCATATTTGAATTGATAAATTCATTGAAATCTGGAACATCGTTGTTGAAATTATTTTGATTCATGTGGTATCGTTATATTGTTATTGAGCACGTTGTCATGAGATTTTAATATGGCATGGATGTTGAGTACCCGCCAAAATACCTATTCCTGAGCTATGGCTTGATAAAGCATATATGGATGTGGTGAGGCCTGGTTACCCGGTTAACGTGTTGTTGTGAAATTATATTGATAAATGCTTTGAGATTTGCATTTTGATTTGAATATTCGTACTCGTGTTGTTACGTTTTATTCATCGCTAACATATATTTGTTGAGCATCTTTCTTGTCGTATTGTGTACTTCCCCATATTTTCTTTTAGTTGGCAGGTTAGCATGGATTTGAGCGCTATGGACCAATTGGGATTATCTTAGTGAGGATTATTTGGGAAGAATTTTTAATACAATTTGGAAGATTTGTATTAATTATTTCATTGATGTATAGATCATTTTTATTCGAGTTAGATAGTTGTAATTTTATTTCGAGAGACTTGTTGTAATTGAAGAGATTGAGATAGTGGATTTATATTATGGTGTGTTTATCTAGATCCTCTATACCTTGTCACTTGTGGATTTGGATTTATTTTATCGGATTAGCGCTCCGTTCGCTCTCCCCCGGGGGGGGGGGGGGGGTGTTACAATAGCCTCATTGTAGTTATAGGGATCGACTTCGAGTTCATTAGGGACCTTGTCATAAGACTCTCCGAAAAGAATAAACCATTAAGGTTGACGTACAACCCTCCCACTAGGACAAGGTAGTCCCTGTGCTGGTATACTAGAGTCAACGCATTGTGTTATTTCATCCTTTATTGGTGGTGTTAAATAATCTTGTTGGTTCCCTCTAAACTCTAAAAGAACAACTTTACTTCTAAATCTATGACCCATCCTCTTCCAAGAATCAAACATTGGTGATAACAATGATCTTCTGATCCTTAGGAACATAAAATAAATAACCCTTAGTTTCTTTAGTATATACTACAAAGAAATAAACTTCTGATCTTGATTCCAACTTACTAGGATCTTTCTTTAGCATATGTGTTGGACTATCCTAGATCCCAATATATTTTATATAAGGCTTAAGCCCAATCCATAATTCCTTAGGTGTAGTAGAGACAGCCTTTGAAGGTACCAAGTTCAGTAAATAAGTGGTTGTTTCTAAAGCATGTCCCCAAAAGGAATTTGAGAGATATGTATAACTCAACATGGAACTAATCATATCCAAAAGAGTTTTGATCATCCTTTATGCTACACTATTGTGCTGAGGCATGTCAGGTGCAGATAATTGGGATGTGATTCCTTGATCTTTTAGATATTTCCTAAACTCCCCTAAGAGGGACTCACCACCACAATCAGATCATAGTCTCTTGATACTTTTACCTTGATGCTTCTCTACTTCTTCCCTATAAACTTTGAATTTCTCAAAGGCTTCAGACTCATGGTGCATTAGGAAAACGTACCCATACCTTGAGAAATCATCCATGAAAGTCATAAAATACTGAAATCCCCCTCTTGCTCGGGTTGTCATCGGTCCACATAGATCAGAATGAACCAATTCTAATATTTCTTTGGATCTATTTACCTTGGCCGAGAAAGGCCTCTTTGTCATTTTACCTTCTAAATAGGATTTAAAACTGAGAGTGCCTCCACTTCTAGTGAGCTCAATTGTCCACTTGCTATTAGTCTATAAGTCATTTTTAGATTAATATATCATAGGCTTAAGTGCCAAAGATACTTTTGGCTCGCTAATAAGGGTCCCTTTCTCTTTAAATTTGGTCCAATTGCATTATGTAAAATATTAATTTGTTTTGTGGGAGAGATAGGATTAATAATATAAAGACTATCAACTAAGGTACCAGAACAAATAAAAGATTTATTTTTCTTAATAACCATGAGTTTATTAAAAGAAACTGAATATCCATAAAAGGAAAAATAAGAAACTGAAATCAAATTCCTTCTAATGGAAGGTGCATAACGACAATCTTTTAAAGTAAACTCCTATCAGTATTAAATCTTAAATGAACGTCTCCCACAACAACTACCGCTACTCTCGTAGCATCTCCCATATTCACATAAATCTCTCCATCACTCAGCCGCCTAGTTTCCTGGAACCCCTACAAAGAATTGCATACATGATTAGTGGCTCCCATATATACACACCAGGTACCAGTAGCACATACCAAAAAACTTTATTCAATAACAAATAAATGGAATTTACCTGCTTTGTTTTGTTTATTGTATAAAATCGAAAAAAATTTCTTCCAGTGTCCCGACTACTTACAGTAGAAACACTTGCCCTTGGGGTTTTTCACACCTCCCTAAAACCCAGGAGCTGCCCGAGGGACCATAACGTGTTTCTAAGCCTTCTTCTTCTTTTTATTATTGCATATCGACTTAGATGTAGAACCTTTCTCATCAAAAAAATAACTTACTGACTTTTTAATGATACCTTCGACTGCTTGTGGTTCTTTAAGTTATTTTGCTAAATAGTAAGAAAGTTTTCCCATTTTCTAATTTCGGCAGAACTACTTGAAGGACTCAGGCAGCAACAAGAGAATAATATCGACCTCGGTTTTCCCATCGATTTTCGCTCCAAGGATTTCATGCTCATTGAGAAAATACATCATCCTTAAAATATATTCCCTCACTGGGGTCCCTTCAACCATGTTTGTGTTCAAGAGTTCTTTGATGGAAACCTGCCTTATAGCATGATTGTAACCCCCAAATATATCTTTGAGGTTTAGCATCATGTCATAGGTATCGTCTATTGACTGATGCTGATGTTGTAGAACATTTAACATAGATACTAAAATGTAACACCGCATCATCTCATCAACATTGATCCATTTTTGGTAATCTTGGGTTTCCTTTTCGATCTCCCCCTCACCAGGTTTCTCAGAAAAGATCTCATAGAGAACAAACTTGTACCCTTCACTAGTCAACATAATATCCCAATTCCTTTTCCAATCAATTTAGTTAGGTCTAGTTAATTTGGTTTCCGTGAAAATGATAGCAAGTGGATTGAAAGAGCTTCCCATCTTAATAATGAGAATCAAATAATAAAATGAATTATTATGGGACATAAAACTTTTTGAATTCTATATTAAAATTAATGTTCCCTCTATCAATTTAAAAAGAATTCTCCGGTATCCAAATTACCATTTGAATAGTATTCCTCTTTAGAGTACCTACCTTCCAAACAAAAAATAGGAAGACTTATTCCTTCTAATTTTATCATCTAGATAAAATCTGTGTCAAATAAAATTAAATAATCGACAGTTTGGTCCCATAAAATCATAACATTCCTCTTTGAAGAACCTACCATTATTTTATGTCTAAGTGTATACCACCAACTAATTTTAAATTATCTCGTATCACGTACTCCTCGGTTAGGGGCCGCTTATGTGAATAATGTATCCAAAATTTTCCTTAAGGAAAATTATACCGACTATCACACTAATTAACATTCCTTGTTGGAGGACCTACTTATTATTGAAAGTCTACAAATCATTGATGGAGACCATGGGATTTTCTCTTGAAAATTCCCTCTCCCACTTAGTAATTTAAAAACCTTTGTGAGGATTATAAAAAATGTGTCTAGTTTTTAATTACTTGGAAAAATCTAGGACATTTGATATACTTTTAAAAATACCAGGATATCCTTATTTTAATATATCAAGAAAATGTGTGATAAATAAAAAAATTCAAATATCATTGATCATTATAAAAAAAAATTAATTTGTTTATTCTCTAATCACACATATTAGTGTCCATAATTCAAAATAATTATGAATTACTCACATTTAGCATCTATATGATTTAACTCCAGTCAGAATTCCATGCTGTCCATAATTCTAAGGAACCGTTACCACATATTAATAAACCAACAATTAAAACAGGAATAATAAAGACATAAATCAACATAAATAAAAAATCGAGATAAATAAGGATTCCCGACTATTGTGGTCAAGATACAACTCTGTCGTAGATTAGACTTCTCAACAGTCATCCTTAATCCCTTAACACTATCCATCCATATTTCTGTGCTAAAAATAGTTCGATCATAGATCTGGTTCTGCACTCCTCCATTGAAAATCACGATCAAAATAGTAACAATTTACAGATATCCTATGACTCTATGAATGAGTTCACATTCTACGTTAAAATTACATTAATCCAGTGAAAAAATAACCACGAATAAATCATCATGGGATCCAATCACATGTAACATAAACATAAATACGTGACCATAATAGTGGGACTAAATTGCTGCAAAAAAGAAATTAGCACAGATCAATATTCTACCCAACATCCATTCACATATATGATTGTTTTATTGAATAACATGGATGAGCTCAACCTATAAGTGGTACCAATAGGTCTCTGATACCAATTGTTGGAGCGATAGTCTAATGGTCTATTAAATGCGCATATAAATTGAACTACAAAAAGAATTACACATACGTGAAATCCTATAAGGAAAAATTAGGATTTACCTTTCGAGATATCTTTGATTCGATCTCGTGTTAGAACAAACCGTATGTGATGGTTGTTGATCAAGAACATAGGCCCGATGCACCTCCCAATCTTTTATTGTATTCCTGATATGGATAGTCAGTAGCAGAATGTGGTCTCTATCTCTGTGTCCACCTTCTCACTTTTCGTTTCTCCAATCTATCTTTCTCACAAATCCTAATTTTGGTCTTTTGAGTATCAAGGAATTATGGTTGGCTTAAGAAAAATGAGCCTTATGTGCATGTATATAGACTACAGTACGAACCCTAAGGAGAGATAATGATGTTTCCCCTAATGGGCCTGTGAAAACCTATTCCTTCCCAGATCCTAATCTCAGTTCCTCAATTATAATTAATACGACTAAATAATTATAATTGCATCTTCATCCATTTACTCAAAATTTTATTTCCATCTCCTCATTATTATTTGCTTAATTATCCATACGTTAAGGTTACAGATACCCGTTAATAAAATAAAGTATTGATAATTTATTTGATTAACTTCTTAAAGTCCTTGAGCGGTCCAACTTAACTTATTTGTAGTATCATATTAATACAATCCACCTGTAGGGTTTGGCACATACAAAACTTATAAGCATCTCGAGGGGGTATCACCAGTCTCTTTACCAAGACGTGGATTCCATCCATAAATACTTTCACCATACACTAATCACCATTGCAAATTTATCAACATTATTGATCCAATAATGAATCTCACCCGATAAGTCAAAGAAATAAATAACTAGTGCATGTGTCCATCAATCATATCGGGATTAAGATCCTTACATAAACCTAATAATCATGAGTTTTACATTGTCTTGTAAAATAAGTATAAAGACAACGACCTCAAGGTGGTCCCATTCAATACACATAAAGTGTACTAACACAATAAGTTAAAACTATACAGTTTCCCATAATCAAGATATACCTACTAAAATATTGTGTTACAACCCTACTGATGGTGTGTCCAGTTCCATCTAAGATTGTGAACGACAAAACTTATATTCTACAAGAACTGGTGATCTGATCCTTTGTGTGTAAGTCGTACTCTACACACCACAACACCTACTAAGTAAAATAAAAGAAATCGACAATATGTAAAATAATGCAAACATTATGTCCATACATGATTCTCCTTAAAACATGAAAAACTGATTTTATTTTAACATAAATTCTTAACTAAAACTATTACATAAAGCATGGTTTTAGCCTACTTCTCTAACACGTAGGGATCATGTTACGAAATTTCACATCCCACATCAAGTTCCATATCTGTAATGGCAACACAAGTTATTAGTTGTTGATTGGTCGAGTATGGATACATACCCATGGAATCGTGCGCTTTACGTTCCACCAATGTGCAAAGGCCAATGTTCATGGGAAAAAGATAGTGATTAAAGATACATAAAGAACATTCTCAGTGAAAGAGGAACAATTAGTTAATGTGACATTGTATATGGAAATGGATGAAGAGAGGAAGATGTTTTTTATTAAGGAAATTGATAAGCTCCGAGCGGTCCAAGAAGAATGTAAATCCAAGAAGTATTTGCATGACAGGTTAGGTCCACAAGTGGTGCCTCTTAATAAGAGTGGAAAAGAAAAGATAAATTTAGAAGAAGACTCAAGACATGTGCGGACTTGCATGACAATTATTTTGCCTAATGACAAAGTTATTTACCGTTTATAAAGGTTTGCGTGGGTGGTGTTTTGGGATGAGAGCATTGAACCGTCTCTAGAGTGATTTCTGATTAATGATTCTAACATATTGGATTATATAAAAGAACTAGATAAGGCACATGGGTGCATGCAAGATGAACCCTGGGAGCAGCTTCAAGAGCTTAAAGAATTGAATATAGAAGAATAAGGTGATGACGAGAGGCCCATCTTCATCTCCAAAGATTTAGTTCAAGAAGCTTGTTAACCTGCTCAAAGATCTCACGGATGTGTTTGTATGGAAATACACCGAGATACTAGGCATATATCCTGAGGTAAGCCCTCATAAGTTGAATACTTTTCCCAATACCTTACCAGTGAGATAGGCTATGCTCACTTATAAGGTTGAGCTAAATCTAAAGATTAAAATATAAATGGAGAACCTATTACTATCGGGTTCATCAAACCCATTCAACATCCTATGTAGCTATCAATTATTATGCCTATTGCTAAGAAAAATAAGAAGGAAGTCCGAGTCTATATAGCTTTTAGAGACTTAAATTGATATTATCCAAATGATGAATTTTGTTTGTCGAGCATTTACATTTTGGTAGATGCCATAGGTGGTCAAGAAATGTATAGTTTCAAGGATCGATATGTTGGCTACGATGCGATTAAAATGGATCATGGATGTGGAGAAGATTGCATTTCAGACCCCTCTAGGAAAATTTCACTACACGGTTATGTCATTTGGTTTGAAGAATGCCGAAGTGACATACCAACGAACTATGATGGAAATATTTCATGACATATTTCATGATATATTAGAACTATATGTGGTTGACTTCGTAATAAAATGCAAGAAGGAGAGCATATATGTTCAAGATCTTAAAAGGTTTTGTGACCGTTGTCAAAAATACAAGAGGAGGATGAACCCTCTAATTGTGCCTTTGGGTTTACTATAGGTAAATTACTCAAATTTGTCATTGATAGGCAAGGTGTGTAACTTGATGATGAAAAAAGGACATTTTGATGATGACACCGCGAAAAAATGAGAGACAACTCAAAAGCTTCATGGGAAAGTTTCATATTTGAAAAGGTTCATACCAGCATTAACAGAAGTCACTCATCCTTTCTCGTCGCTCATAAAGGACAAGGTGAAATGGGTATGGGGGATGAACAAAAGAGAGAATTTGATATACTTAAGGATGTTTTAACTTCTCATTGAACTGTGATTCCTCTATAGGTGGTTACACCTTTGCTTTTATACCTCACTTCTACTAAGCAGTCGATTGGGGATTTGTTCACCCAAGAGAAAGAAGGATGGAATGACCCGTGTACTATTTGTCTCGTGTAATATTAGGGACATAATCCAGATATACAGGTGTGGAAAGGTATTATTTATCCTTGATCTTTATGGCTCAAAAATAGAGGAATTACTTGCTCGTATTTACTATGCATATCATCACTAGGTGTGATCATATCAAGTACTCGCTCGTGAGAACAATTTTGATAAGACAAGCGACCAGATGATTTTTGATACTTTTAGAATATGATTTGATGCTCCTTGCTCCAATGGCCATCAAATCCAAGTAGTAAAGGACCTTCTAGAAAATTTTCCAAGCCAGAATTTTGAACCTCCAAACGAGAAGCTATTGAAGTGACAAAATACCCCCAATTTTGAATTTTACAAAAAGTAATTTCCTTCTATAGATGCGGAATCAGGATGGCTCAAACACATAAATAACTGATAACAAATTTTAATTTCTTTCAAATTAAAATTAAACAAACACAACGTGAAATTAAATTAAATAACAAATACATTTTTCACTTAAACCAAATTAATTCAACTCAAGTCATAGAATTTGCCGAAACCATATTTTTAATATTACCAAGTTAGGCAAAACTAATTTCAAAAACTTAAATGATGACTTGAATTAAATTAATATCAATTTTACCCAAAATATAATTTAGCACCAAATTAAACATATAGTGATTTAAACCGAAGTTTATCGTTTTTATCTAAGCATGCATCTAATCTGATTTGTAAAAGATAAAATAAATAAACAACCACTACGCCATGATGTACGAGGAAAAACCCACAAAGGAAAATAACCTCGGATGGCCCTAGCCTCAAATCCACTAAGTATGGTTGTACAAGTATAAGATAAAAAGACTTACAACACTCGACTTGACTCCGTCTAAGTCCCGACGTTTCTTCTTGTACACATCTCTGCCTAGCGAATAACCACGAAGATCCACCGCGGTCTCAGATTCCATCGATCAGAATTTAGGAACACCCGTCAACCACACATGATGCCTTTCGCCATGTGAGAATGCCTCCGCAAAACGACGAACTTCTTCTTTATGGGATGTAGAAGTAAACCCAAACGAAATCTTCAATTCGGTAGAGTAAAACCCGGTTCCACACACTCCAAGATATATATATATATATATATATATATATATATATATATATATATATATATATATATATATATATATATATATATATATGGTAACTTGGACTAATAAAACTATGGGTGTAAACAAAAGTGTTTTTGAATAATGTTCTTGAAAATACAAACACTTAAAACATGAACTTTTGAACCAAGAAATTTCTCTCTAAAGATTTTCTCTCAAAAAGGTCTTCAGAAAATGTCAAAAGTTGGTTTTTCAAACTTGGTTCCCGCACATATAACATCTGTCAAGAGTTAGTGGGTAAAAGAAAGTGGGAACATGGAGAAAAACTGATTAAAACGGCCAAAACATTTCTAACCTGAAATCTAGTTCGAACGAGATTTTCGTTCGAACGAAGTCTCGTTCGAATGATACTTCTAACGAAGTTCAAGAGGCAAATAGGAAAATATTGTTGGCAAACTCTTTCGAACGTTCGAACGAAAAACTTATTCGAACGATAATTTTTAACGAAGTTCCAGAATGCTTAAAATTCAATTTTTAGCCCAGAAACTTTATTTTAAAGTTTTAAAGAAACCTTCTGAAAATAAACATCAGTTTAAATTAAAACTACACCCAATAAATATGGTTCCAAGCTCCTATATATATCTATAATGCATTTATACCTTAGGAGCATGGGAACCAATATTTTTGACGTAGAAATGAGGTACAACACACTTGGCATTTGATGAAGCTTTATAATCTTGGATGCTACGTCTTCAACTAACACGTCATAGGCTTGAATGGATACATTCGAAAACTATCGTACGACTAAAATGTTTTTGTCCGAAATTGAGCCAACACTACATTGAGAGTCAATCGGAGACTTGTGTCCTTACAAATCCTTCCCTTTGGCTATTCCAGGACAAAAACCAAAACAAAAAACATAAAGGGCCGTCAAGCTCTACTAGACTCAAATATCCCACCCAAACTTGACTCAAGACCCAAGGATCAATATCTTTCCCAATTCCACTTAGAAGAATTCCTGCACACTTAAGCAAACTATCAAACGCAGAGGGAATATCAACATATGTTAAATGCATGTAAAATAAATACTCCCCCTAAATTAATTATCCTTTTTCAACTATGATCAACCTAAGAAGATACCTCTCTCCCCCTAAGTTAAATCTCCTAAACTAAGATACCATTATAATAGGATTAGATACCATTTCTCTCCCTATCATTCTCCCCCTTTTTGTTCAGGAATAGACAAAGGATAAAAACTAATTTAAACATGATGAAGCTTAGAGTGATAAAAACATGAAAGCATATGGGCAAGTAGAGCATAACTGATCCATACAAAGAATAAAGGATACCAACTAGCATGCAAGAAAATGATACCAAAATGATACAATAGATATTAAATATGTGATATAAACAAAAAAAAATGCAACAAGATAGATACCAAATATGAAGTAGAGGCATAGATGGACTAGAAAGCAAGGCAAAGACAAAAAAATATCATATATATATACATACTCTAAATATACCAATAATGCACATGCACATATATATAGATATAAACTCACAAATGACACAAAATACAATAAGTTTTTCACACTCGTATGGAAAAAATGTGTCATATGGAAACGGAAGTGTAGGGGTGTGAACTAGTAGCAATTAAATTTAGACCCAAACACTTATAAGATGTTCACGGAGTTCTCATTTGATTGCAAACATTATCACATTTGAATATAACCTCATGTGACAATATAAATTGAACTCAATGAACAAACATACACAATGCATACAAGCCTAGAGTTTTAGTGATTTGACAAACCAATAGAGTCATGACATTGAATGTACAACAAGGATGAACGGACATTGTACAAACTGTTGATATACCATCCAATCTCCCTCAATAAGCATATATATTTTTGAATGAGTATATCAATTAAAAATAGGTCTTGGCAATTATTTTTCTTTTTAATGCCATATTTTATTTTTAGGCCTTGGGACCACGTATTTCTTTTAGGTCCATTCCAAACGGTGGCTTACTCACAAATGATGATATTTCCTTTCGGAGCCCTTCCCCGTGCACATTTATATATATTATTTTTATGTCTCACATAAATCTCATGTGCAATGGATTTTGACATGCACTAGTCCTCCTAGGTCACATAAAGAGTAGATGACAAAATTGGTAGGAGAACACCTCACAAAGCTCAAATATGCGTATGAAGTTAAAATTTCAAGAGAGCTCGTGCATGTGTGAATTGAGGCATATACAAATGGAATCCATTTAAGCAACACAAAATCCAACTACTCCATGTAAGCATGGTAAAGAACATTTTAAGGATTGACAATCTTAACCAAAAGTTTTATCCACATGGGAGCGAAAAAAAAGGGATTCAATCACAAGTATATGCCATACAGAGTGTGTCAAACTAAAATACCCACAAAAAAAAATCTTTTTGAGTTTCTGAAAATTTTTAACTAAAAAAATATTTACTCGAAAGACACACATAAATCATTTGTATTTTTTCATTAAGCCTAAATTACTCTGAGGTGAAACACAAATGATAGACAAAAATCTTTATGTATTTTATATTTAATGCAAATCAAGAGAAATATAATACAAAAGATAAACAAGAATCATAATTCTAGCATGTGATTAAGCATGGAGCATAGACTAGAAAATGATTAAATATGCATACAACTAGCAATGATATATGATGTAAAGCACAAAAAACTAGAGTATGAAAACAATTAACACATTCAACCTTTAGATTTAGGAAGGGAGGAAGCATGTGAAAGTAAATGAGAATAAAAAATCCTATTTTGTAAAGCTACCAAGTCGGATCTCCAAACCCAAACTAGTGACGAATTACAATCTCGGGGTATAGGAATATTGCCTACCTCGGTTGCCTTACATTGGGATTTTCTAGGACCTTGTATAAGATCGAAAAAAAATTTCCTAAGATGAATTTTTCGACCACAATGTGAGCACCGAAAGACTCGGCAAAAAGACTTACCTA
Source organism: Sambucus nigra (assembly GCA_949130495.1). Taxonomy (NCBI): domain Eukaryota; kingdom Viridiplantae; phylum Streptophyta; class Magnoliopsida; order Dipsacales; family Adoxaceae; genus Sambucus; species Sambucus nigra. The sequence continues at coordinate 37,201,777 of OX422217.1, forward strand.
AGGAATGATCAATAAAATTTTTCCTGGAGGATTCTCCTACAACATTGGTTTTGGCTTTATGAGATGATTCATTACAAGTATTGAAGCCTAAACCACAAGTGTCATTTTTAATATGGACCATTACTAATATTTTATCTAATTTCTCCAAACGACACTCCAAATCAAATTTGACTTTACTAGAGTCTTTTAATTTATTTTCTAATTCTAAAATGTTAGACTCTAATAAAACATTCCGCTCTTCAAACGCAAGAAGATCCTTTTTCAAGGATTCCATTAAACCCTTAAGGTTATCTCTCTCGCCTTCTACATATTCAAGCTTCTCTCGAAGAGCTCTTTCACGTGTCCTAAGGTCTTCCACCAACACCCTAGCATCAACAACCTTGACATGCTCTCTTAAACTAGATTCTAACTTCAAATTTGCTCTTTTTAATTTACTAGACTCTTCATATAATTCTTGAAATGAAAATTGACGTTCACTCACATCAACCTCTTCTTTATTTTCACTCCCTCTCTCTTCTTCACTCTCACAACCATCAAAAGGAAGGGAATCATAAACTTTGACGTCGAAAGTGTTATGTATTTGTATATCTTCATGGGAAGATTCATTATCGGTGCTCACATGACTAGCCATAAAAGCCACCAAGTTGGTCTTAGTGGTGGAATCGGGTCCCTCTTCCTTATCACTATCACTAAGGGTTACATTATAGGAAATTGGTTGCTTAACCTCTCTCCTTAGTTTAGTGGGGTACTCTCTCGCCCTATGGCCATAACCCTCACAATTGTAACACCTATTTGACTCGTCCCTATTTAAATTTTCATTAAAAGTTTTAGGGGTCTTTTCGGCTTTATCATGCTTATAGTTTTCAAATTTCTTAAAATCCCTTTTAAATTTATCTTTGTTAAATTTAAGAAATTTATTAAACTTCCAAGCAAATAAGGCCATATCTTCCGAGTCACTCTCACTTTCACTCTCTACTACTTGTTTTTCCTCCTTTCGAGCTTTCAATGCAACACCCTTATCTATTTTCTTTTCAGTTTTAGAGGGAAACATGTCTAGTTCATAGGTTTGTAAATCACCTACGAGCTCTATTAATTTCGCAGAGGCAAAAGTGGATAAAGAATTTATCACAGTCACCTTAGGAATAAATCTATCCGGAAGGGAACTTAAAATTTTCTTGACTACTCGGTTGTCGGGTATTTTCTCTCCCAAATTAAAAGATGAATTAACTATATCGAAAAGTCTCGCATAAAATTCGTCAAATGTTTCTTTTTCATTCATTTTGATGGTTTCAAATTGAGTGGTGCGGTTTTGGAGTTTTGAAGCTTTTACGACACTAGTTCCTTCGTGAGTGAGTTGTAAAATATCCCAAGCTTCTTTACCGATTTCACACATCATAATGCATCGGAATTCATCCCATGTGACCATGCTAAACAAGGCATTTAAACCTCAGGAATTAAAATTTGCAAGTTTAAATTCATTATCACTCCATCTATCAGCGGGTTTGGGAACATGCTCATTTTTTACTAAATGAGTGGGTGGGGACCACCCATTAACAAAAAACAACCAAACCCTCTCATTGATAGACCTAAGTGCCAATTTTATATGCGCTTTCCAATACACGTAGTTGGAACCATCGAAAATAGAAAATGGGGAAAATGGGGAAAATTCCATTTTAGTCAAAAATATTTAAAGGATCTTAAACGCAATAATTTAGCGATCCTGCTCTGATACCAATCTAAAGTGACAAAATACCCCCAATTTTGAATTTTACAAAAAGTAATTTCCTTCTATAAATGTGGAATAAGGATGGCTCAAACACATAAGCAACTTATAATAAATTTTAATTTCTTTCAAATTACAATTTAACAAACACAAAGTGAAATTAAATTAAACAACAAATACATTTTTCACTTAAACCTAATTAATTCAACTCAAGTCCTAGAATTTGCCTAAACCATATTTTTAATATTACCAAGTTAGGCCAAACTAATTTCAACAAATTAAATGATGACTTGAATTAAATTAATTTCAATTTTACCCAAAATATAATTTAGCACCAAATTAAACAAGTAGTGATTTAAACCAAATTTTATCTTTTTATCTAATCATGCATCTAATGTGATTTGCAAAAGACAAAATAACTAAACAACAACTACGCCGTGATGTACGAGGAAAAACCCACAACGGGAAACAACCTCGAACGACCCTAGCCTCAAATCCACTAAGTATGGTTTTACAAGTACAAGATAAAAAGACTTACAACACTCGACTTGACTCCATCCAAGCCCCGACGCTTCTTCTTGTACACACCTATGCCTAGAGAATAACCACGAAGATCCATCGCAATCTCGAAATTCACCAATCGGACTTTAGGAACACTCGTCAACCACACATGATGCCTTTCACCACGTGAAAATGTCGCAGCAAAACAACGAACTTATTCTTTATAGGATGTAGAAGTAGACCCAAATGAACTCTTCAATTCGTTAGAGTAAAACTCGGTGCCACACACTCCAAGAAAGATATAAATATGGTAACTTGGAATAATCAAACTATGGGTGTAAACAAAAGTTTTTTTTTTAATAATGTTCTTAAAAACACAAACACTTAAAATATAAACTTTTGAACTAAGAAATTTCTATCTAAAAATTTTCTCACAAAAAGGTGTTTAGAAAATGTCAAAAGTTGGTTTTTCAAACTTGGTTCCCGCACATATAACATCTGTCAAGAGTTAGTGGGTAAAAGAAAGTGGGAACATGGAGAAAAAATTATTAAAACTGCCAAAAAATTTCCCGCTTGAAATCTCGTTCGAACGAGATTTTTTTCTGAACGAAGTCTCGTTCGAATGATACTTCGAATGAAGTTCCAAAGGTAAATGGGAAAAGTTCATTGGCAAAATCGTTCGACCGACATTCTCGTTCGAACAAAAAACTCGTTCGAATGACAATTTGGAACGAAGTTCCAGAATGCTTAAAATTCGATTTTTAGCCCACAAACTTTATTTTAAAGTTTTAGAGAAACCTTCTGAAAACAAACATCAGTTTAAATTAAAAATACACCAAATAAATATGATTCCAAGATCCTATATATATTTAAAATGCATTCATACCTTAGAAGCATGGGAACCAATGTTGTTGACGTGGAAACGAGGCACAACACACTTGGCATTTGATGAAGCTTTATAATCTTGGACGCTACGTCTTCAACTAACACGTCATAGGCTTGAATGGATACAATTGAAAATTATCCTATGACTCAAATGTTTTTGTCCGGAATTAAGCCAACACTACATTGAGACTCAATCGGAGACTTATGTCCTTACAATTGTCTAGGGATAACTTCTAAGATTTAGCTGAGGAGATAGAAGAATAAAAGATGGAGTTTGACAACTCATGTGCGCAGGGTACTAACGGAGCATTAATTGTACTCTCTAGGGGCAAAAAAAATTTCCATCTCTTATAAAATAGACTTCAAGTGCTTAAATAATGAAGCAAAATATAAAGCCCTCATACTCAGTCTGTTGGAATCTTTGAGAAGAGGGATCAAAGTGCTTTGTACGTGGGGAGATTCCAACCTCATGGTAAAACAAGTCAATGAAAAATTTGCGCTTAAGCATGCAAACATTCCGCCTTACAAAGCAATCATCCAATGATTGTTGAGCCAGTTCTTAGATGTCAAGGTAGAAAGACACATGAGGATAATGAACAGACATCTCGAAGCTCTGGAGATGATTGCTTAAAACATAGAAATGGATGAGCCACGAGCCATGATAACTGTCCAACAAAGAATATTGCCTATAACAGTGAGATCTCTATTTCCAAGTGGGGAGCCTAAAGACTGAAGATTTCAATAGTGAAGCAGTATGAAACCCATGAATGAGAGATGAAGCTATTCGAATTAGAAAATTTCCATATGCTTCAGGGTACTCTTTACTTCAAAGTTTCAGATGGTTTCTTATCACGGTGTGGGGGGGAGGAAGAAGCTCGTAAGGAAATTGGTAATGATACATATAAGACACTATGGATATATAAATATTCCACTTTATAGGTGTTTACAGGGAAGGAGCTACTACTATACCACCATGAGCATGGAGTCTGCTCTCCCTTAACAAAGCTATTTAAAATACCAGACCCAATTTGATCGACCAATCGAAACTAATTTTATGGAAATTTATAACGATTGGAGAATATCTTATATTGCGTACCTCAAAGATAGAGAGCTACATGTTGTAAGGGCCAATGAGATTTACTAGAAGAATAAGGTTTCTCAGTTCTGTTTAGTGAAAGGAAAACTTTACAGAAAATAATATACTCAGAAATCATTAAAATGTGTTACGAGGGAAGAAGTGGAGAAAGTGTTGAAAGAAGCTCATGAGCCCTCCCACATGGGGGAAGCGAAGATATACGACCAGATGATGACCTTTGGGTACTATTGGTGGACGATAAAAGCTGATTCTACAGATTTGGGGAAGAAATGTCGAGCATGTCAGGTTCGCGACAACATGGTCCATGCCCCCTCAGTAAATTTATAAAGTCTAACTACTCCTTACCCATTCCATAATTGGTTATTTCACTTGGTATGTAAGATAAGTCCAGCCTCTCATGTAAAATCTTACATATGGTCATTACATATTTATATACTAAGTGGATAGAGGAAATACCCATGAGAAGGATTACCGCTCAAAGTGTAACTCAGTTTATCTGAGAGTATATAATTTATAGATTTGTCATTTCAAAGGTCATACTCATAGAGAAAGCAGTTTGCATGTAAGGATATGGGTTTACTCATGGATAAATACAAGATCATTTACAATAATTTGACCATTTCCTTTCCCAAAGTAAATGGTGTGTCAGAAGCAACCAATAAAACCTTGATCAACATTTTGAAGAAGATGCTAGAAGATATGCGAGGAATATGGGATGATAAGTTTCCAAAGGATTTGTGGGCCTACAGAAGCTCCAAGAAAAAATCAACAGGATTTACTCCCTTCTCTTTACTCTATGGAGCAGAAGCTATTTGATTGGTAGAATTAGATGTACCATAAGCACGAGTGGCTATGAGTCATGACTTGCTTCTCGATTCGAGAGACGTACAATAATAAGCTTTAGATGAGTATCATAATAATGAGAAAAAGAATTCCAACTGAGCAATTATTGAGGGGATATGATAATTTTGTTAAGCCAAGAGAATTAAAGGTGGGATACTTAATCCTGTAAGCATCTACCCATCATCCAAGGATCATGTCTGTCTCCAAGTTCTTGCCCATATCGGAGGGACCATTTGTAGTATGGGGAGGAGGCATGTCAGGATACTACCAGATTTTAGAGCCCGAGGGTGACTATATTCAATCAATCAATTCCAAGTGGCTCCAAAAATATTAAGCTTGAGATACTGTAATTTTCTACCCTATTGCAATCAATGAAAATTAAAAGTTCCTTAGGTGAAAAGAAACATTTGTCTATATGTCACATTTTTTATTAGCGCTACTAGAAAATATCAATTTTGTTATAGTGAATACAATGATTCGTGTCTTGTTATGGCCAGTTTCCTTTCATAGTTTTGTAATGGTAATTATAATACTTGTTAATTTAAATAATAAACAAGTTGTGATGTATCTACATGCAAGATTGTGCAAGAATATACATTTAAAAAGTTATGTTTATACTCAGTTCAATTTATATTATGTGTAGAATGATTCCAGGAATCCCACAATATAAGGGAAAAGGTGTATTTGTTAAGAAAGGTGCATTGTTTGCTATATTTTGAGGGTATATACCTCCAAATAACAAAATGTGACAAGAAAAACACCTAAGAATTTACAAGATAGGAGGAAACATGTTTTAATTTAACTACTTCACCTTCACTCATCATATCTCGTGGGGATAACTTTAAAGCTAGAGTCCTCAATGAAATATAGTGAGCCAGGAAGAATAAAGTCTCCAAAAATATTGAGGAAATAAAAGCATTAAATAGTCCATATATTGCTTGTATAATTAGGGATCAATATACTCCTAAATTTCATTTTTTTTCTTCGCAGAACACAACAAGCATAATAGTAGAAAATGGCGGCATACATCTCTACTCGCAATATTTCAAGGAGATATACTAGCATAATCATTATTCCAAAACTTCACATAGCAAACTATGGTGAGCAGAGAAATGAATGCCCAAAACATAAGGGTGTTATTTTATTCATCCAACGATAATTTGCTCATAAATATTTGTTAACATACGTAATTCGCGAGCATGGATCCCCATAAAATGCGAGAAAGACTTCTACTTATTACATGTAATTTCACGAGCATACATTCTCACGAAATACATGAAAGATAATATTACAATCATTACTTGCAAAGGTTCTCTATCTAAAATCTTTCCAATTAAACATTCCAACAACATAAGAAAAAATGAAGTCATAAAGGTGCAAAGTATACAAACAAAATAAACATCAATTCATGCCATAAAATGGCCTACTTGAAAAAGCACACCATGATATATAAAATAAAGAAAAAGATTACATATCTAATGGTCCATTAAAAGGAAAAGGAGATTTTCTCTTACTTAAAATAATTCAAAAGAGGCACCAACTTCTCGAGTGAATTCCTATTCAATTTTGGCGATGTGAGCTCCAATATCTTCATTGTCAGATAAGACTTTGTGTAACTCAGCCTCAAGAGACTTGATTTACTCTCTCAAAAGGCTTCTGCTCAAAAATGTTGTTGCTCGGATTTAGCATTCTCGAAGGACCTAGATCTCATCAACCTCCTCATGGTAGGATGAATAAGTATACGAATGGAAGCATCCAGCCAATCTATCTTGAAGTGATAGCAATTTTCTAAGTCCTTGATAGCAGCTAAGAGTTCTTAGCACATGCAAGAGTGATTTCATTGGGAGAAGTTGCAGTGAATCAACAAACATGACTCACGACAATCTTCAAGTTTGTAATAGATGTGTTATCAATATTAAAAACACATTATCTTATAAAGGTCTCAGGATGATGCTCGAAAAAGTAGTCCAAGATGGCCCAGTCTTCCTTGTTAAATCTACTGACATGTCGTTCGTACCACACATCCTCTATATAGACATCATGAGAATCTATGTTTACTTCGTTAAAACCAGTATCCATGGAAGTAGCATCATAATAAGTAAAATATTCCTCGTCATAATACTCGTGCTTAACCATATTAGAATGAGTGACCTCAAAATCCTGCTCATTCTTATAACTAGCCTCCCCTTCCTCGATTAATTCATTGTAAAGGATAGAGAGAAAAAGATAAGTGTATCAAGTAAGGGAAAAAAAGATAGTAGTAGGACTGAAGAGAATAATCTCACTCACATGCCAATAGGAGTTAACATGCTATCTGAGATCCTACATTTATCTCTTTTCTCGACCTGGGGATCCACAAATGGTGGAGAACTTGTAGTACTCAGCTAAAACCATAGGAATAGGAAGAGTGATTAATCAACCACTTTCACAGTAAGAGTAAGTAAAATATGAAGGTATGCCAGATTCATACCAGAGGCTCCACAAGCAAAGGAGCGCTCATAACACTCACTTGAAAACAATGAAACATGTAAAGTGATTACTCGAGCACTTGCATAATAAAAAGAAAGATACTAATGTATGCTAGATTAATACCCAGGCTCCACAAGCATAGGAGTGCTCATAATACTCACCTAAAAACAAAGGAACATGAAGAGAGATTACTCGAGCACTTTCTCAGTAAAAGCAAGTAAATATAAATTTATGCCAGACTAATACCTAAGGCTCCACATGCAAAGGAGCACTTGCAACACTCACCTGAAAATAAGGAAACATTACGAGTCGTTACTCGAACATTTTTAAAATTATTAATAAATAAAAAACTAAGGTATGCTAGATTAGTACCCAAGGCTCCGTCGATAAAGGGTCGCTCGCAACTCTCACCTAAAACCAAGAAAACTTGGCGAGTGGTTAATTAAATATTTGCAAAATAAGAAATAAGTAAATAAAATGGTACGCCAGTTTCAATACCTGAACCTTTAATGGGGGAGAAGCACTCAAACAATAACAACACTCTTTTGGAACCCAGTGGATTGAACGATAGGCGGTGAAAGATTATTCTTACTAACTTCTCAATAAATAAATAGGAGATGTCAACAAAATGTTGTCAATTATGATAAAACTGTACACCCATTACCTGTTCCAAACGAGTGGTATGTGACAAAGTCCCACTCAAAGCAACGCTTAAGAATGGTTGAGTGGAAAGTGCCTGGACCTAGGGCTTGTTATTTATGGGGAGAAAGACCTGGGGAACATAAATCCTACTAGATGGATGCAATTTTGGGATAATTACCCAAGTATGGAAAAGTATACCTTATGTTGAAAGGGGGTCACTTCGTCAAACAACCCTGCAAAGGGAAAAATGGGTTATTATTAATTTACTTTATTAACTAAACATAAATGCTTAAAGCGAAGTGCTGGAAGAATACCCCGATCTAGCTAGCTACATCACTAGCCAGGGGTTGGCCAAACAAACTAACTGTCTTTGAAGAAATAATTAGACCCGAAGCAGTTGTAGATAGAGTAAGAGATATCTATCAACAAAAGCATAACTAAATATAAAGTATGAAAACTTGATAGATGATTTTATAAATACTAGTGAATACCTAAGAAGAGATCGTGGCTAGTGAAGAGCTCCTAATAATTATGGAAGTAACGGTTAAAAGCTTCAAGTAAAAAAATTGAAAATAAAGTCAATCCACGAGCACTAACATTCAAACACTCGCAACTAGGGATGGAAAAAAATACAAACTTTCATGCCAAGCTCAGAGAGGATATAAACATGGAGTTCCTTGCACGTGGAAACAGATCACAAAGGGGATGGATAGGAGAAGGAGCATGTGGAAGTACAGTGCTCACTGTTGGTGCCTCTCTTATTCCCACTAATGAGACCTGTTTAAAAAAGGACCAACCAATTAGTTATAAGAGTGAAAGTTAGTAGTGAGAGCTTAGGAAAAACATATTGTATAAAATACATACAGATCATGAGCGAGGAATATACATATACGACAATGGTCCAATTATGGGGATGATTGAGGAAAGTGAGTATATCATCGAATCATCATAACAATCAACAGGTTATTCCATGTCCAGTATAACATCATGTATGGCTGCTAAAAAAGATGAAGCATCAGACGAAGGAACTTAATTGATTCGAAATGACTCAATATTATTTAAATAAGAAATGTGGTAATTATAAGAAGGAGTGTTTCCATAATCAACAAGTTCCTCTTCAGATGATCTAGGTGTGAAGTGAGAACTCGCAATTCCATCGCTTTATTTTAATTAAATAAAAGAGGAATAGCTAGAGTACCTTCCATTGATTCAATAGGAAGTGGAGCAAATGACTGAGGAAGAGTTACTTCAAGGGCTTCATAGGCACGCTCACGAACGTTTTGAAAAGTTTTTTCAACACCATAAGTGTTTGTATCAGGACTTTGGTAAACTAAGATAGTAGAGCCCATGGCTTTGGTCTGTCATTTCTTTTTTCTAGATGATCGAGTCTTGATCAGAGATGGGGGTGAGGAAGCCCCACTAAGTTGAACAAGGAAAAAATTGGGAACATCTGCATCTGGATGTTTCCTTTTGTAGATTTTATCCTTGCCTTTACCTTTGGTTTGAGAGGCTTTGATTAAGGTTTTTTTGAGTATATAGTCTCCCCATATATGGGATTTACCAACATGGATGTGATTTAATCCAAATGAACCTTTATAGGTTGACTATAATGTCGTGTCTCCTTCCCTGTTCACTTCCTTAAAAACTTATCAGATGAAGGGATGCCCACAATGAACAATTCATGAGGCACGTCTTGGACACGATCAGATAAGCTAAACTTTGCGTTACCAAAGAATAAACCATCACAACTAATAGAGGTTAAGTAATCGCAAGCATATATGAGGAAATAAGGAAATTGAGAAGTACGTGTGACCATACATCCAGGGTTAAAATTGGAAAAAGATTCCTAGTATTAACTTCTCAGGGAAAGAATGGAAGTAAATTCAAGGGTAAAAGTACCTTGATTATACCCAAATTATCTTTTCACTCTGTCATAAAGATATAACTCCACCCCTTGCCCTAATTAAGTTAAATAACGATGAGTATAGGGTAAAATAAAAGCCATGGTTGATATGTAGGGGCAACTACTCACAATTTAACACCAGTAGGTGGATAAAAACTAGTGAAGTGGATAGGAAGAAGCACTAAGAAAATATACCTCTTAGTCCCTTCGATTGAGGCTGGAAGGAGAACTCATCGATGTTGTCCAAAAAGGGAATCAACGAGTGCTTCAGAACTTTCCCATGCCATCTCGCAATGAGAGTAGTGCTACCTAGTAGTACGCGAGGTTCTGGAGCCTAGTTTAGGAACTGCACGAATAAAAAAAACATAAGAACAAAAGAGTAAGCAAAATTAAAGACGTCATAATGGCAATGAGACATCTCTATATTAGCATGATTGTTGTTGATACCAAATTTAACCTGCTGACGTGGATTAATCACAAGAAGACACGTGTTAGTTTATGTGGCACCTACAGACATTTCTACAATCACTTTGGCGACGAGGAACTCTGCTTCCCCGAATAACTCAGACGCACCGAGCAAACAGGTGTACTCCGAGGAACTCCATTACTCTGAGGAACTCCATTACTCTGAGGAACACCACTGCACCGAGATACTCAGGAGGTTCGAGCTGCACCTCGTACAAAGCATTAATAGTGGGAAAACCAACAGATAGATTGCGCATTAAATACATACAAATGTACACGCCTAAGGGACAACTGTGTATTACCCTTTCACATGTACAGCCTAAGGGCTATAAATACATTGTATCATCCTCATTGTGAGGGGATAAGAATTTCTTGACTAAACTTGTAATCGAGAATTCCCAAACACTCAGCAATAACAGAAACAGTGGACGTAGGCCATTCTTATAAGGCTGAACCACTTTAAAATTTCTTTGTCTCATTTAAATTTATCTGTGATTAAATAATTAGACACAATCTAATTTTTTACATCAACAGATTGGCTCCGTCTGTGGGAAACGACAATTAATATCGTTTTTCACCAAAAATAATTCATCACCAATGGCTGATAATCCTGAATCCAACAATCGAAACGCTGGAAATCCCCCAAATCTATCTGCTCCGCCAAACGTTCCAAATCTGGATGGAATAATGACAAATCTGGCCCAGGGCCAGACAGCCATGCAAGAAACTATGTGACAGCTCATACAAACCCTTCATGGCGGTGCACCAACCCATTCAGGACAACGCAGTGTTCAAAGAAACACTCGTTTGCTTCCTTCGCGTACTGGGCATATAGCTTCATATCGTGCTGAGGAATCTGATGATTTCTCTTATCAACCTGGGCGAACTTCATCAGTACGAGCCATAGATACTGAACAACTTATCACTCTCTCCCCAGAAAGGACCAGTGCATTGGAAAGATTAAGTAGGGTTTCTCCTTTCGATCGATTAGGCCCTAAGAGGAATAAAGTCCCCCTAAGGCAGCATCGAGGAGTTTTCGACGATCAATCGACTTAAGGGAAGGATCTGCCCAATCGCGACCAGCTGCTCGTCAAGATAGATCCCAGGAAGCCATATCAACGCGATCAATTTCTCGAACCAACAGGCCCGAGGAAGGAAATGACGCATGGAAAGGCTCTATTCAGAGGTTGGAAGATAGATTAGGGGAAATGGCTAAGGCCAGGAATCCCCTACAACGAACTTTTGTTCAAGGGATGCCTTTTATCCAGGCCATTATGGATTTTCCCACACCGTCGAAGTTCAAAGCACCTGTTATGACCCCCAAATATGATGGAAAGACCGATCATGTTCTTCATATAGAACAATATCAAGCTGCCGCCGACATCTATGCTGTCCCAAATGAGATGAGATGCAGAGCATTCTCGGGGACTCTTACCGAATCTGCTCAAATATGGTACAATAATCTTCCTCGGGGTAAAATCTCAACTTTCTTTCAACTGGCCGAGTTATTCATTGGAAATTTCTGTTTTGGGGCAAAGCCAGTCAAACGAGTAGCACATTTGTTAAGTGCCAGACAAAAAGCTGGTGAGAGTACTGGAGATTATATAACTCGTTTTAATAACGAGAAACTTGAAGTCATAGATTATGAGGAAAAGACAACGATCACTGCCTTGATGAGTGGGATGTTGCCCAATAAGTTGTATTACACTTTGGACAAAGATCCACCCACAACCATGTCAGAACTGATGGCAAAAGCGGCCAAAATCATGAATGCCGAGGAGGCTATGGCTGCAAAGAAGAATATGGATAAAGAAACCAAGGTGGAAGTTGATAAAGCCAAGAAAAAAAAGCATAAGAACAATGGTGGTGACAAATAATCCAAAAATAGGTCGTCATGGGAGGTATTGAGGAAATTTGATAATTATACTCCTTTGAAGGTAGACATCAACCACGTAGTGGAAGAAATCAAGAACAGCGAAGAGTTAAAATGGACAAAGAGAATGAAGGTAGACCCTGACAGGAGGAATAAGTCAAAATATTGCAAGTTTCACAAAGATCATGGCCATATGACCAAAAATTGCATAGCTCTTCAAAATGAGATCGAAACACTCATTAGATGAGGAAAATTGACAAAATATGTTGATCGTAGAGATGAAAGAAGAAATGATGACCGAACAAAAGAGAGGTCTAGATCTCCTCGTCGAGCAGAGGAGAACAGGAAAATAGACCATGAAGATGATACAGAAGACGACCTCAATCTTCCCAAAAGACCAAGGCATCCAAAATGCGACGTATTTTTAATACGTTTTGGGTCATTTGATTGTAATGTTATTACAGGTGGAGATGCAAGGGGAGGAGATCTTACTGCAGAAAGAAAAGCTTACCTCTGTGAGGCTCAAGCTTGTTCCTATATTCAACGAATAAATCTAGCTGAGGAGGATCGCCCGAGAAAGGTAAATAAAGAGAAATTGGTCATTGGTTTTTCAAAGAACGACCTCGCAGGTGTTCTATATCCTCATGATGACCCATTGGTGATCAAAATGAGGATGAAAGAAGTGATGATTTCAAGAGTACTGGTAGCTAATGGTAGCTCGGCATACATCATGTTTTATTCGTGCTTCGACAGTTTAAACCTAAAGTTATCTCAACTGGAGCCTTATCACAGACCCCTCCTCGATTTTGCTGGCGAGAAAGTTTTCCCACTTGGGACGATCAAGTTAGATATATTCATTGGTACATGGCCTGCATGTCGAACAGAAAGAATACGCTTCTTCGTGATGGATAAGAATGTTCAGTCGGCCTACAACATCATCATGGGAAGGGTCGAATTGAAGAAGTTCGAAGCAAGCCCATCTACGGTGCATCAATGCCTAAAATTTCCAACAAATTCTGGAGTAGGAGTTATGAAGGGTGATCAAAAAGTAGCTCGAGAATGCTATTATTCATCTACCGAGCAAGAGGAGCTAGAGGAATCAAGGAAAAAGACTACTACTTATCAAGTGGATGAAGGTAAAGAAATTGAAACATTGGATCCTAGAGATGAATCGTAACTCGTGAAAGGTCAGGTGGTGGAAGCCACATAAAACATCATTCTGGACGACGAGCACCCTGAACGAACAACTCAAATAGGTTCGTCGTTGGATGCCTCACTGAAACAGGAATTGATAACTATCTTAAGAAGCAAATGAAAACTTTTGCGTGGAGTCATAAGGATATTCCCGGAATAGACCCAAATTTCCTATGTCACGAGCTCAACGTGAATAAGGAGATCAAACCAGTGAAGCAGAGAAGAAGAGTATTCAGTCCCGAGAAGAATCAAGCTATACAAGAGGAGGTCGAGAAGCTCCAGAAAGCTTGCTTTATAGAAGATGTTAAATATCCAGACTGGTTAGCCAATGTGGTGATGGTAAAAAAGAAAAATAACAAATGGAGGATATGTGTAGATTTCACCGACCTCAACAAAGCATGTCCAAAGGATCACTTTCCATTGCCCCGTATTGATCAACTAGTTGATGCTACCTCGGGACACGAGCTGCTGAGCTTCATGGATGCTTATTCTGGTTACAACCAGATTAAAATGAAACCTGAAGACAGGGAGAGTACTTCTTTCATTACCCCTAGGGGAACTTATTGTTATAATGTTATGCCTTTTGGTTTGAAAAATGCAGGTGAGACATATCAACGGATGATGAACAAGGTCTTTGCTGAACAAATCAGTTGCAATATGGAAGTCTATGTTGACGATATGCTGACAAAGAGCAAGAAAGTTGCCGATCATCTAGTTGACTTAGGCCAGACCTTTTATCAACTGGATAAATATCAAATGTAGCTGAACCCGATGAAGTGCATATTTGGAGTAGAGAAGGCATGTTTCTCGGGTACATTGTCAATCAACGAGGCATTAAAGAAAATCCTGAAAAGATCAAAGCTCTATTAGGGCTGCAATCTCCAACGACGAAGAAAGAAGTACAGAGTCCCATAGGACGAGTAGCAGCACTCAACAGATTTGTATCGCGAGCAACTGATAGATGTCTCCCATTCTTCAAAACGCTCTGAAAGACTTTTGAGTGGAATGATAAATATGAGAAGGCCTTTCAAGACTTGAAGAAATATCTGGGAGCACCTCCACTGTTGTCCAGGCCGGTGATGGGAGAAAAATTGTACTTGTATCTGGCAGTATCGAAGAATGCAGTTAGCTCGGTGTTGATCAGAATGGAGAATGGAGTGCAAAAACCAATTTATTACACGAGTAAGGCCTTCCGAGGAGTAGAGATCAGATATCCAAAATTGGAAAAGTTGGCACTGGCGCTGATTGAAGCAAGTAGGAGAATGAGGCCGTACTTCCAGGCTCATACTATAGTCGTATATACTGACATGCTGTTGAGGCAAGACCTTCATAAACCAGAAAAATCAGGGAGATTGATGTACTGGGCAATAAAGCTTGGTGAATATGATATAATTTACGAACCCAGATCATCACTTAAAGGGTTAGTAGAAGCAAATTTTATAGCAGAGTTCACCTATCCTGATACCCCCGAGGAGCAAAAGCTCCTCACCGATCAACCTGTAGATGTTACAGGATCATCAAACACAAGCTCAGACCAACTTAGGTTGGTAAAAGGGCAAGTGGATGTTACAGGATCATCAAATTCGAGCCCAGACCAACTTAGGTTGGTAAAAGGGCAAGAAAAGATGATCGACGAAGAGCAAAAAATATAAGGGGAGGGTGAAAGGAAGTAATAAATATTCCACCGAGGAATTTTGTCAAATAGAAATTAGAAAACGAGTTGCCTATATGGAGGCTATATGTAGATGACTCATCTTGCACTACAGGCTGTGGGGCAGGGATCGTTTTGAACAGCCCAGACAAGGTCGACATGGAATACGCCCTACGATTCCAATTCAAAGATTCCAATAATGAGGCTGAGTATGAGGCCATTATTGCAGGTCTTAATTTGGCAAAAACTATGGAGGGACAGTAGGTTATTGTCTTCAGTGATTCTCAATTGATCGTAAATCAAATGTTGGGAATATATGCAGCCAAAGGTGAATTAATGATCAAGTATTATGCAAAGGTGATGGAGTTGGTATTAGAATTTATTGCTGTTCAGCTAGTCAAAATACCAAGAGTGGAGAATACGAGAGTAGATGCCCTAGCCCGATTAGCATCAGCTACTCGTACCGAGCTACGAAGAACAATCCAAATTGAAGTGTTGGCTAGTCGAAGCATAGACGAAGATCTGAGGATGAATTTTATTACCCTTGATTTAGGATCATCTTGGATGGATCCCATCAAGGCATATATTAAGGAGGGAAAATTACCAATTGACAAGCTCGCATCCAAGAAATTGAAGTTTAAAGCTGCTCGGTATGTATTGACTAACGGTATTCTATATTGACAAGGAATTATGGCAGGATTGTAAAGATGTGTACATCCCTCCGAGGTGAAAGACATAATTAAAGAGATCCATGAAGGGTCCTGTAGAGCCTATGTAGTAGGTCGGACGCTTTTGCAAAGGGTGATGACGCAAGGATACTACTAGCCAATGATGAGGGCTGATTGTATAGCCTATGCCAAGAAATGTGACAAGTGCCAGTGCTTTTCCTCCATCCGAAGAACTCCACAAGCATTGTTGACACCCATCACTTCCCCTTGGCCATTTGCCACGTGGGGAATAGATTTGGTCGGATCACTGCCAACGACCAGAGGAAGGTTCAAATATCTCGTCGTCGAAGTGGATTATTTTACTAAGTGGGTAGAAGCCGAGCCTCTAGTCGACATGACGTACGAGAAGGTATATCAATTTATTTGGAAAAATATCATCTGTAGATATGGTCTTCCCCATGCATTCATTACCGACCATGGAACACAATTTGATAATGAGGAATTCGCTGCCTATTGCCATCAGTCCAATATTTTAAAGATTCACTCGGCACCAGGTCATCCCCAAAGCAACGGACATACTGAAGTGACAAACAGAACACTGCTAAATGGCTTGAAGAAAAGATTAAGTGACGCAAAACCAAACTGGATCAACGAGTTACAGTCGGTATTGTGGGATTATCGTACTACTCCCCGAGCTGCAACTGGAGAATCACCATATATGTTGGCGTTTGGAAGTGAAGCTGTTATACCTGCAGAGTTGGGCCTCCCAACACACAGGGTACTGAATTTCAATTCCCCTGTCAGTGACTTGATGAGAAGATTGGATTTAGACATGCTCAAGGAAGTTAGAGAAGAAGCAGCCATCAGGAATACTGCTTACCAACAACGAACAATTTGTTCTATAATAAGAGGGTGAAGAAGTGCGACCTGAAAGAAGGAGACTATGTGTTAAAGAAAGTGATTCAAAAGCACAACAAACTGGAGTCAAACTAGCATGGACCATACCGAGTTACAAAAGTTGTTCGACCAGGAACTTACCGAATAGCAACTTTAGAGGGGGAGGAGTTTAAGAATGCATGGAACGCAGAGCACCTGCGCAAGTATTATCAGTGATGTAAATTCTCATGTAATGCAGTATGAATAAAATGAAGATATTCTGCCAAATTCTCTCCTTCTATTGAAATTTTTCGGGGAATACTAGTGCTACACACTACTCGGTAAAACTCAGACTACCCAGTAAAAACATTCCTAAAAATGCCAACTTGGTTGGTTAGGAAGAAAAATATTCCTAAAAATGCCAACTTCGGTTGGTTAGGAAACAAAATATTCCTAAAAATGCCAACTCGGTTTGGTTAGGAAGCAAAAATATTCCTAAAAATGCCAACCTGGTTTGGTTAGGAAGCAAAAATATTCCTAAAAATGCCAACTTAGGTTGGTTAGGAAATAAAATATTCCTAAAAATGCTAACTCGGGTTGGTTAGGAAGCGAATCTATTCCCAAAAATGCCAACTAAGGTTGGTTGGGAAGAAAAATATTTTCCAAAAGTACCAAAGTTGGTCGGGAAGAGAAAAATTCACCAATTTAGGTTGGTCGAGAATAAGAAGATGTTGACTACTATTGGTCGGAAACATTTTATTTAAACAAAGCATGAGTATGTGAAAGAGATCAAGTAAAACTTTTTGATACTTGTGATTTTTTTAAATTTCTGCCAAATTGGTCGAGAGGCAAAACATCATTAATTTTGGTCAGTCAAATGATTACCACAAATTCAAGCTAGTCGATAATAAGTTTTAATCAACTACAGTTGGTTGACAAAATACATAATGTTGTTATCTTTTTAACATATATGCATATACAAAGTGTTTTACAACCATAAGATTGCGAACAAAAATGAAAATCTTTCATTAAATCCAAAAACAAAATACATTGAGAATGAATTGTATACTAACTATTACATCAAAATTCCTACTCTATTGGTTTCTTCCCCTCTTCTTTTGAAATAGGTTCCTCGCCAGCAGGAGGATCATCTAAGGCATAAGGGGATTTTATGAAGTTAAGGTCTTTGAGCATTCTAATGTTCATGACAGAAGGGTGATCGAGTAGGTGCTCGGGGCGAGATATCTCAGCATTGGAATGCAAACTATAATCACCAAGGTATTTAGAAATCAAACACTGAGGGATTGCCCGAGCAGGAATCCACCTCATGTCGAGATTGAATGGTGGCATTGGCAAGTCGAGCAACCCGAGATTATGGTAATCCCACAAGTAGTGACCTTGTTCCAGTTTCAGTACACCCAAAGCATTCAGCTACCCTTGTTTATAGCCCTCATTATTGGCATTCTGGATTCGATCATCCAAATGGTAGAGAGCCTCGTTATAACCAGCCATCTAGAATTCTCTGGGCTGCTTGTGGAATTGATATGTCAATCTTTCCAACTGCTCGTGAAGACTTTTTGCAAAAATTTCCTTATTCTCCAAGGCAGATTTCTGTGCAGATAGCTCCTCGTCCAGATTCTGGATTTTCTTGGACATCTCTTCCAATGCCTGATTTTTTTCCATTAATTGAAACGCTTGGTTCTCTAATGTCGCCTGAGTTCTAGCTTCTTCAATAGTAGGCCAAAGAACTTTTAGTCGTCCTTGAGAAGCTCTTGCTCGTCCCCGAGCAGGGGTAGAAGGGCCAGCTCTCCTCAAAGTCTCTAGCTCATCTCGCAGTTTAGCATTTTTGACTTCCAGGAAGGAGAATCCCTCATCGTTCACAGGGACCAAAGCATTTTATGAAGAGGCATCAGACTTCAATTGAGCTATTTCCCTTTGCAGGTTATTATTTTCTTGCTCCAATAGCTCAACTATTTGCCTGTGCTCCTCGACCTCAGTTTTCAAAGTTCTCTCCTTCACTTCATATGCAACGAACATCTTGTCATAACCCTTGTCAGCATTGAGTTGTTGATACTTTTTCTCGTATCCCTCATGCAAAAGAGCTGAAGACTCCTTGTACTGTTGTTGAAGCTCGTCGAGAGTGCCTTGTAGATCTTCAATCATTTCATAATAAGCTACATTATTGGCCACTGCACGATCAAGCAGGCACTTCAAATATTGGTAGGCTTCAATTGCTTGCTCTGAAGCATCTTGGCCGAGGATGTCGACGATTTGTGCTGCACTCAGATCTGTGTGACCAGCCTTAAAGTATTCATTGCATTGCCTCAATAATTTTATATCATGAGAAGATAATAACTCCATCATGGACATAAACTAGTAAAAGAGGAGAAGGAAAGAATAAGTAAGAGTGCAAACATAATGTGAAGAAGAAAATCAACAGTATGCATAATCAAAAGTTCAAATTTTTATTACATAATAGAGGAGAAGTACAAAGTTCCAGGTTACACTTGACAAAGAAAAATAAAACATAGGGAAAGCTCCGAACAACTCTACACCTTTTCCTTATTTCCCAAAATTTTCTCGGGAGCATGGGACGAAGAAGTGGGTTGCTCGGATGGAAGAGAGAGTTGTTCGGGGAGTGCAGGAAGTTGCTTGGATGAGGTAGGGAGAAGTTGAAGTTGCTCGCTAGTTGATTGGATAACTGGGGGAGTAGGAACTTGATTCCCCACCACCATGGAAGAGGGCCCGGGATGTGTCGCTGAAATAAGTCAGAATTTTCATCGACTTTCATTTCCTGCAATGCAGCGACCCATCCATCCCTAAAATATTTGTGGGTACCATACTCCACCTGTGACATCATGGCAGTCAAGCCTTTGTTCCATCCCTTATCCCAGCCGGCGCTGAAAGACTTCTTCACAGCCAGTTTTCTTTTTGCTTTATCCGAGGAGAGATTCTCGGACAGAAGTTCCTCACCAGCCTTCAGCTTATTCTCAGTTTCCTTCTTCTGGTGACTTACTTCGCGAAGTTGGATTAATTCTTCCTCAGCAACCTTGAGCTTATTCTCAAGCTCTCCAGCATTTTTGAGCTTCTCGTCGAGCTCTTTATTTTTCTCTTCCAAGTCCTTTATTTTCTTCTCCAATCCTTTGGAGGCTTCAACAGCTTGGCTCCTCTCCTGCTCTGTGGAATCCAGTTTCTTCTCCCAGGCAGCTTTATCATCATCATATTTCTGACGAGAATCTTTTAGAGACTACGTCAGGCCCACCAAAGCTTCCTCTACACCAGACAAGGAGCTGGAAGCTTTAATAGCTTCATCTTTCTTCAAAATGGTATTAAAACAGGTCACCAACTAGAAAAAGAAAATAATGACAAGTCAGTGCAGAGACATATATAACAAGGGAAAGATGAAAAGTTCAAAATAATAAGACTTACAGAAGAAATATGGTGAGCAGCCAATGAGGTGACCATGTCCCGAGAAAGGTTTTCTTCAATGCCTTGGATCTCGAAAATGATCCAAGTCTTCACCAAGCTCATGGCAGAGCTCGGGGAAAAAAAAGTAGGAACACCAGTTCCAGTAGTTGGGGGCTGAGAGATGGTTTCAGCCAAATTGACCGAGGAGCTCTTCTTCAGCTTCCTTGGGGGAACAGGAATAGTCTCGACTAACGACGTAGTCTTAGCTGGAGAGATAACAATCACCTCACTTGGAGCAACAACCTTGCTCTTAGCCACTGGGGGCTTCTCGACAACCTTCACAGGAGCAGCCGAAGGGGGTGCATCAATTTTCTTTATCCCTTCTGGGACATCATGTTTACTTCTTTTTGCCTCTCCAGCAACAGAGGTAGGTTTCTCGAAGAGAGTAGGTAGTCTTCTTTTCTTCATCCTTTCACTTAAAGAAATGTGCGACTCAGGCGAAGAACTTGTAGAAGTTGGTACTGGTTCTACTTCACTTATCACCGGACGATCAGTAAAAGATGTAGTGAACTCTTATACTGCAGCAGATACGAACCTGATCTAATATGCTCATCGGCAACAGTCTGATGCAAACTCTAGATAAGTTTTAAATGCCTTATGTTAACTTCTATCTCTTTTGGAGATTTTCTTTTGCTGTCAACTGTAAATAAATGAACATTAAAATATCAGTAACACATTTTATCAAACACAAAGGAAGCGTAATTTCAAAATAAAATACAATCAAAATAACCTATCCCATTGCCATAGGGAGGGCATCTGGGACCCTGATATACTTCATCTCCAGTTAAAGGAGCATGTTGCCAATTTTTTATAACAACCTCGTGCTCAAAATAATCCCTATTGACATTTGGGAGATTGACCACTAAAGCCCTATTTAAAAATCTAGTTTTTAAATAAAAAGTATTATCACCAAATGCCCATCTATAATAAAACATGATTTCTGGAATTCCTATGCGAGTTCCATGAATTTGATTTAGTCTATGAACCCCATTAACTATTCTCCATGTATTGGGGGCTATTCTTGCAGGAACAACGTCAAAATACTGACAGAATTCAAGACATAAAGGATTTGGCAGAAAGGAAAAACCACATTCAGCAATAAAGAGACTGGGGAACCAATGTCCCTCAGCCAAACGAAAGTAATCTGAAGGTTCAGAAAGTTCCTCCAGATAACCCATGAAGGGATAGAAAAATCAGAACGAAACTTATCAAGAGATTTAACAAGGTAAACCATGATGAATAAAGGAAATGAAGAAGAAGGAAGAAGATCTTACAGGAAAAGAGTGGATCTGTTGACAACGAACGATGAAAAGGATGAACGCATAAGAGA
The DNA here is from genome assembly GCA_949130495.1 of Sambucus nigra. Classification (NCBI taxonomy): domain Eukaryota; kingdom Viridiplantae; phylum Streptophyta; class Magnoliopsida; order Dipsacales; family Adoxaceae; genus Sambucus; species Sambucus nigra. The sequence goes on from OX422217.1 coordinate 37,223,364, forward strand.
GAAAGACAATGGAAAACTCTAAGATACGAATTTGAAAAAGTAGAAGACGATGGGATTGTCTGCGACGCTTAAATAACTTCCCTTGGGAAAGGTCAAAGGTAATGATTACAAAAAGAAACGATTACGCTACCGGCGGCTAAAGGGACAAAAAGTGCGCGGAGATCGAGGCGGTTATAAAAATTCAAAAAGTCTGATTCTACAAATTTGGAAGGAAAAATAAATACAGAGGAAACATTCCTAAAAATTAGGAGGACCATTTAAAACCGCCATATTCCGAGAAAGAATGTTCCACACTCCTCAAATTTCGAACTATGAAACATTGGGGGCTTCTGTTGATACCAAATTTAACCTGCTGACGTGGATTAATCTCAAGAAGACATGTGTTAGTTTATGTGGCACCTACAGACATTTCTGCAATCACTTTGGCGATGAGGAACTCTGCTTCCCCGAATAACTCAGACGCACCGAGCAAACAGGTGTACTCCGAGGAACTCCATTACTCCGAGGAACACCACTGCACCGAGATACTCTGGCGGTCCGAGCTGCACCTCGTACAAAGCATTGATAGCGGGAAAACCAACAGATAGACTGCGCATTAAATACATACAGATGTACACGCCTAAGGGACAACTGTGTATTACCCTTTCACATGTACAGCCTAAGGGCTATAAATACATTGTATCATCCTCATTGTGAGGGGACCGGAATTTCTTGACTAAACTTGTAATCGAGAATTCCCAAACACTCAGCAATAACAGAAACAGTGGACGTAGGCCATTCTTATAAGGCTGAACCACTTTAAAATTTCCTTCTCTCATTTAAATTTATCTGTGATTAAATAATTAGACACAATCTAATTTTTTACATCAACACTTGTTATCCAACCAAGTATAAATTAATCCAAGTGTTAAGATAGAGAATGGTATAGATCTTCCCCTAGCAAGCCTCACTACTAAACGAAATTATAACTCTCAAGGAAAGTCATTGGGTCTTCCTTGGAATACGAATCTTGATAGAAAAGTTATAAAGAAGGAAGCCAGATGACTCCTTGACTTTAATTTAGGACCATCTTGACTTTTGGGGTCTTTTGTTATAGCCAAATCTTTAGACAAAGGTTAAAAGTCCCTAAACCAATATCTTTGCCACTTAGCGAATGAGTATCTGCTCGTACATGTGTGTGTAAGTACTATAAATGAGTGAATTCTCCCAAATATCTATATAACTCCTCACACATCGCGTTATCCTCAAAATCCTCATAACCATGTACAAAAGTATGGTCTCCAAAAATAGGGATTCCCATAAGCTCGTAGATATCCTCTAAAGTGAGAGTAAACTCGCCCTAGCCAGTCACAAAAGTGTATGTGTATCTATACTCCAACAAGAGGTTAAGATATTTAAAGTGCTCGAGTTCTTGCTAATAGTGCAACTCTTCAAACCGCTAAGAGTACTCTTCAAGAAAAGACAATTGGTATTTTTTTATAACTATCAATAGACAAGACATACTCGACTAAAGATTTCCACTCCTTGGGGGTACCCCCACAGATATCAAAATTAGTGTTTGAAAACAGTAAGTCCCCATATCCACTCGAACCCGCAAAATTCTTTCTGGCAAGACGATTGAGGCATCCTCACAATCGAGAAACTCTAGAAGTCACTAAACCTAAAACCAAAAATGGTCACAGTAAATGGGTTATGGTCCAAAACTGTGACCCCTAGAAATTCACCGTGATCAAATAATTGACAAGGGTTTAGGGTGGCCTCATTAAGAGGAAGGTCGTGGTCAGGACTCATGACCAAAGGGGTCACAATCCAAAACTATGACTCACCTGTGACTCATTATGGTGCCAAACTTCTCGATCTTTTGGTCACACTGGTGTCATGATCCAAAAGCGTGACACAACTATGCAATATACAGTGAATTGTGATCACGATTTGGGACCGTAACCCCTATACTCATTTCAAAATTAATAGGCTTCATAGTCATAGTTTGGAATCGTGACCATTTCTCGAGCATTCAATTAGTCATCAATAGGGTCACAGTCGAGAACCGTGACATGGTTTAACTCATTAAAAGGTCACGAAATAGGTCACAATTTTGGAAGTTGATCCCATTTTAGGTTTAAATTAAATCACACCCCTCTACATTTCACGAAAACATGCATTAGTCAAATTTTATTATATATTGGATAAATGTTTCTATAAATGCAAACAGTTTGAAAAATATAAATGTTTTTTTGGGAAGCAAAAAATAAATTTTTTTTTTATATTTTTATTTTGGTAATGGTCCAAAATCGTGACCAACTATATTTTTTTAATTAAAATAAATTATTGATCACGGTCAAAAACCGTCCAATAGGGTGACCATCAATACTAAAATATATTTTGTCACTGTCCAAAATCATGACTAATAGTGTGACCATAAAAAATAAATATATTTGGTCACGATTTTGGACCGTGACCTTGAGTGTGACTAATTAAAAATATCACACTCGGGTCATGTTGTTGGACTGTGACCAAAAGTATGATACTTTTAATTTGTCATGCTCATGGTCACATATTTGACCGTAACCCCTAGTGGTATAGTGGTCACGGCTTTGGACAAATGTTATATCAACAAGTCCAAATCATTGGTATCACACTAGTAATGACTAATAAAACCTATTGGACGAGCAAGTCCAAGTCTATAGTGAGTCAAGATTATTGGAAAACTGAGTCACACGATCACTGAATAACAAAGCTTATTGGATGAGCAAGTCCAAGTTACCATTAAGTCACATGAGTAGTGACTAGCGAGGGGGTGTACACGAGAAAATTCAAATTATCAGATATTTATGAAAATAATAAATAGACTTTTTGAGAAACCCTAAGTTACAAAGCTCTTAAGGAGGATAAAGTACCTGAACAACACTGTCTGCCTAGAAAAGTAAACTTGTGAGTAGTTTTTCAAGACATATAAAAGCATAAATTTGAGAAACTCACTTACTAACACTTGGTGTTGTTGTTTGAACACGGGTTTCCCTAGCAAGAAATCATGGCCAAGCAAGCTGTACTCGAGGAGGGAGCCATTATGCCTCTTAAGAGTTTTAGTTTGGAGGCTGAAGTATAAGTTTTTTCGAGCAAAGCTAATGCTCAAACACTTCAATATGTTAGTAAAGAGAGAATACTAATGCGAAGGACCCAAGAAGTGACTCTCACTCACAACACACAGTCCACAGTTGTCAATTAGCGAGTAGTTAATGACTTTCTAGCAAGACATTTTATTTCATTGAATGAAGAGGGTCCTTTAAAATCCACTCTCAAGTTTTAAAAATTATTCACCAAGTAACCGTTTGTAAATAGATAAAACAGTACTTTTTGTGTTATGGCCAACAATAGTACTATTTGCCAAATAATACACCAGGTGTTTAGTCCACAGCAGACATATAATGGTAGATAGTGACAAATTGTAATATAAACAAAAGTATTTAAAGATATTTATCACATGGGTATATCCCTTTAGCATGCACTTGCCACATCAGCCCTAATGTTTCATTATAAATAAAGCACTCGGGGAACGGTCATTATTATCTTCTTACCAACACTATTACTGCGCATAAATTTCCAGCGATATTTTCTCCATGATCTCTCCTATATATTGAAGTGCTTATCCCTTCACTCTCAGAGAATCATTCTCAAGTGGTTCATCCTCCATTTATTGTTGAAAAGTTGTATTCAACCATTATTTTCTCATTATTGTAATAAAAAAACGTTTTTATCATATTCAAAGGTTGATTTTTGGTCTCTACTTTAGTTTTGAAATATTATTACCTTAAAGAGAGTTTCCATTACAGTGGGAAAGGGCTGACCCATTTACAGTTATTGATAGACCCTAGTACCACTACTCTCCTATGAATTAGAAAAAAATATGGTGAATAACATGTCGTGCTTCTCAAATTTTTCTCTATTTTTTGTCAAAAAAATATCATTGGTATTACTAATCTCATAATGTTTGAAAACACTAGGTGGGAAATTGCTACATTAATCAGCCTGCCCATGATTAATAGAGAAATTAACAACTGGCTCTTATAAAAAAAACTAGCCAGCTAGAATAATGGAATACTTAAGAGGATAGAGTATGATGTTTCACTTTCTCTAATTTGGTGTTTTCTTGGTTTGGAGAATTTTACAATATTTTTGTGGACTCTAATTTGTTTATATAGTGACATTTGAGCATTAGTTAGTTAATGAAAATACGATAGATAGATAGATAGATAGATAGATAGATAGATAGATAGATAGAGAGAGAGAGAGAGAGAGAGAGAGAGAGAGAGAGAGAGAGAACATCACTTACAAGGTATATCATCTTTGTTCGTTAGTGTCCAATTAAATGATATCTTAAAATGAAATCTACATATGCAATAATTTCTAGTGTAAAGTGCGCGCACACACACACACACACACACACACACACACACACACACACATATATATATATATATATATATATATATATATATATATATATATATATAAAGGAAAATGGTAAGAGGCAATGCGAAAGAGTTACCTTATTAAAAACAATATGGCTATCACCATATTGAGGTTGAAATGAATTATTCTTTAATTATGAATCTAAACCTAAATGGAGAATGCTTTTTATTTTATCCTAAAATTCTCACACAATCCAATGTTTATAAAAAAAATGTTAAATTTTAGAGTCCATTCATGTACGCACCTGATTAGATAGTGTAATAATAAGCCCGAGGAAATATAAATGGCTAGAACATCATTATTTCAAAGAATGCATATAGAAAATTATTCATTAGGAAATACCAAGGTCAAATCATACGTAAGAGGAAATAAAAACGACCGACTCACAATGAGAAATTTATTAAGTTGTGGATATTGCGATAGAAGGACTGAGTATCATTAATTAGACTTTTTGATGAGACAGTGAAAAAAAATTCCAATGACGAGAAAATATCACATAATCATGCTCATTAAAATCCAAAATTACTCTCAAACAAAGCTTTTTGCGCCAAAACATGTTACTCCAATGATATTAGGAAGTATATAATGTGAATTAATTTTCCATTATTGAATTATATAGAGAAATAAATAAATAGAAATGTAACATCGGACAACCAGATAGGAAAGTGCTATTTGGTTTCATTAAACCACACATTATATCTCCATATCCACAGTTCTTAACCAATGTATATTCTCATTAACATTTATATATTTTGTTACCATGACACATTCTCATAATGTTGAATAGAAATAAATGTAAAAGTAGTGCACATACCATAAACTAATACACAGTGAAATCCATAGTAACAATACTTCATGTCATTTGGAATTATCCTAAAAAATATTAAAGATATCCTCTAATTAATCACAAAATACCGAACATATGGGAAAAATGATGTAGATTAATTGTAAATCAAAACTACAATGTATAAACCAAGAAAAAAATAAATTTGAAGAAAACAATTATAAAATAGATAATTGGACTAAAACCAAATCCCTAAATCAAATAACAGAGTTTGAGTTTATATCACTTTTACTATCAAGTAAGTACCTTTTCGTATTATCCGCAAAAATAATAAATGAAATATGGTAAATAAGATTAAAAAAAACTCACGTATGTAACATTTACTATCAAGTAAGTATATCTTTATGAATATATTTTAGTTGGACGTGAAAACTCTAAGAAAATGGCATCCCGATGCCCAATAATTATATGCTTCATTCAGAGCATATCAAACAAATCTATAAATAGGTTTTAACTACCAGTATATGCAAATTTTTAAATAATTGTAATGAACGGCCAAAAAAGGCTAAAATTTGTCATTGTAGTGAAATAAATAATTCAAAAAAATATATAAAATAAATTAAACAAAATATAACTAACATATATATCATTGTTTTTCTTATCCTAAACTCGGACTATCATGACAAACATTTGCATTTACCGAACAAAGTTCAACCCCTGTAGAATAACAATACGAGTGCACATATACTGGGTTGTGAAGACAACTAAAGAAAATATAAATGAACATTAATAACAATTCGTTACAGTTAACTTTTAAACAGATTATACTAAAACGAGGATAATAAATACAATCACATTCTAGGTAAGAATTTCACAACTAAAAGTCTAAGAACAATATGGGGAAATTGGAATGCTCTTGTAGATATCAAAAGTTTTTAATAATTCACAATTTATGGTAAAACGACATCAACTAAGAATGACTCCCTAAAAAAACTTTATAGGACACGCTTAAATTTTAACCATAACATTTACATTTTTAATAGACATTCATGCAAACATAATTTGCAATGTAATTCCAATATATAAATAACTTAAGAGAACATAAGTAACCTAATTACAAAGTATAATAAAAATACATTGTCATAAACAATAGTACAATCAAGAAACACATCTTATGGGGAACAATAAGTAGAAAATTTTGAATATAACATAGTAAGAGCACGTGTCTCTTATGATTATCCATCTTTCTAAAAAAGAGGAATCTAGTCAATCACCTAAAGTAAAAAGGTGACATTTACATTAGATTATACAATCAATCAAAAGAGAATCAAGGCACAATCAAAACTGCAATAACTACTTATAAACCACAATATGAGAACAAAAATAACCAAACAAGAGAGAACATTGGCTGATCTACAAAAAAGAATAATGAAATTGGTGGAATCATATTTATACCACTAATATCATATTGCAATGCCGTATTACATATTTTTCTGTTAAATAAAAATCTATACAAAATACCTTATATAAAACTTGGAAACCATAAAAGTGAAATTTTTTACTCTTTTAAATTAATTAAAAAAAATCATAAAAGTGTGATTATAAAAAATTTCTTACACTTCATAAATCTTCCAGAGTACTTATCACAACCATATAACACCAAGCATCTTAATAAATTTCCGTTTAAAATTCCACCATCTTGCAAGGTTAGCTTTGGTAAGAAAGAAAGTAAAAAAAATTCAAAATTAGTACACTAAAATCCAGTCCAATAACCTCAAACAACAAATAGATGCCCACAATCCCTTAAAGTAAATCAAACATGAATTAATTACCAAAGTTATTACAATATGATAATCGTATCCAACTAATCCCATGTAGGAAATTACAATAGTCGCATATAACTATGTCAAATAAACTGTATGTGAAGCCCAACCAATGACAATCTACAAATAATAGTGTATGAAGCAATATCAACTTCAAAGAACAACACATGCTAAATCATTTGGTATGATATTTGATATAAGCATGTATTGTGAGTATTGCCAATATGATATAATCATTTCTAGTTACATAAGAGGCAATGTTATTTACAAAAATATGACAATCTATTCTTAACTTCCATATTTCGAACACTTATGTAAAGATAATTTTAAATTTTAAAAATTCGTAAAAAGTCATATAAACTTAAAAGATCATAAAAATTCATGGTTTGAAACTTGGGAAATGGATTTGATAAGGCAAGAACTACAGAAAGTATATACCAAAAACTACTAACAATATATACGCTATAATTTTCTACAAGTAAGAACTACAAACAATATATACCAAAAAAAATCCCTAAAACAATAACAAAAATAGTCACTATGAGCACTCTTAATACGAAAATGACATTCCATCAAAATATAAATAGTTAAAAAAATTATCAATATGGATTAAATCATGATAGAGTTAGAGTGACAGAGGTCATCGCTTATTTGTATTGGATTAAATTAGGAGCATTTAAGTTGTTCTAAAAATACCACAAAATCAATATTACCAAAACATATACCAAAACTAAAGCCAATTTTAATTTCTTATAACCACAACACGCGTTCTGTGAGTGAGGATAATCTCCATTTATAATCTGAAACATAGCAAATAAAACTCCCTTAATGTGAAGACAAATTCATACGTCCACTATAAAGCCAAGATAAGTGTACTTTGAAAAAGAATTGGAGTTATAATCACATTGTTATAGATCTGAAATGCAATTTGTGAAGGAAATGAAAATAGTAATGCATAGCTCTGAATGTCAAGGATAAAATATGAACTCCTCAAGTCTTTAATAAAGAAACAAATAGTTATAAACAAATTGATATATCTGAAATTATAAAACCTTAAATATGAAATCATAACCCCCCCCCCCCCCCCCCTCCCTCCCCCCCCAATAAAACAAATAATAGAGAAAATGATAGATATAACCTTTGGGGGTTTACCCACAAATACGAAATCATAAATCATAAATCTGAAGATGGGTGGCAAGAACTAATATAGTACCCTTTTTCCCATTAACTATTAAGTTTCGTACATAAGAACTAAAAACTATGAAAGAATAATGTTTAAGCTCAGTCAAAATATGATTTTAAATTCAAATAAGAGACTAAATTGCATTGGATCTAAGCCTACACAAATAGTGATGGTACAAATATTTTAAACCAAATTTGGAACATATATAACATCCTCAATAACAACTTAATCAACAACCATAACATAAATTATATTTTGAAAAAAAAAATATGAAAAATTTAAGCCAAAATTCTGAAAACCCTCACATAGAAATGGCAGGGAGAGAGTGAAACAAAATTTTAAATTAAAACCCATATATAAACCTAATATTAAATCTATACCAAATAGAAAAAAAAAGTTCTCAATCCCAAAAATAATCAATCCACCCAAAGAGAGAATGAGAGGGCTAGGCTAAATGGGATGAGAGAGAAAATCGAGAAAAAGCAAATAACCAAACCTTAAAAAATGGCTAAAAACTCACATAAACATGGAATCATATCCCAGAGAACCCAAATCCCACCTGATTGACCGAGAGCCGGAAAGATGACATGATTTAGGTAAGGTAACCGACGAATCTCGCATGTTGATATTTGGGCATCCATGTGCGTGTCCAAGATAACCAATATGTGAGGGTAATATGAACGGACAACTGTCATGAGTTCTGTAAAAAAATTAAGCCTACCAGCCCCTCTAGAATTCCAAAGGAGAATCTTCATGAGGTGTATAAATGGAGGAGCTCCCCTCTTGCTGCTCCCCCAATTGATGTATACAAATTCGTTTAGGGGCCTGGGGTTGTATGGACAATACTCATCTTTTAGGAAGGTGGGATGATTGTGAAGAATGGAAATCAATGTTATGTCAGTGATCCACCAGTCCCTGACATAATAGAATGCGAAAAGTACATAGGGTCTTATGAGCTGGTGGTTTGAGCTCTTTAGTGTGTTGAAGAGAGGAAGGAGGATCCAGTCTCCGAGCCCTCGTTAAGTAAGCCTATCTCTTATGGGCGAGAACTACTGATTTTGTTATGGAGTTTGACCCTTGCTGGGTAGGGCACCTCGAAAACTGTTGAACAAGGTAAATGATAGTCCGTGGGGCTGAAAATTCAAATCCTGGAGGTAAGGATGTTTTTGGAGGTGAGAGGTCATTTTCATGATGTGGGGTATGTGGTGTTGTTTGATCACTGTGAGTAAGCACTTCGGAGTGGTGGTCTGTTAGAAGGAAGATCATTTGGTCAGAAGTTAGATCTGAGACTTCATTATTATCCGGAGGAGAGGAATAAGGGATTAGTGCAGTCTGAGTAGAAGTAGGTACTATGGGAGGGAGAAATATAGAGACTTGAGTAGGAGTTGATGAATTAGGGTAAACAATTCCTTCACACATAGCTGGGCAGGTATCCTAAATAGGGCACGATGGGCTACTCGTGGTTGAGATTTTAGTCGCTTGGGGTATAGCACTCAGGGAAGAAGCCATGGGTTGTGCAATACGATCTGAGATGCTTGTGATGTGGGAGCTTAAGTGAACTGGAGGGGTTGATGTGTTCCTTTACTCATGGTGTGTACTTCACTCCTCATTTTATCGCTGAGTGTATGGCAACACCTGATAGTTGGGTTTCTAAACACGTTAGTTGGTGGTAGGTGGCTCAGGCAGATCACGTTCAGGAACATGAATATTTGGGTCAAAATGAGTAGGATGAGGAGTAAAATTATATATGGTGTTAGGTAACCATGCACGAAAGAGACGATGGAGAGAACATCATGTAACAATACACCACTATTACTCCAGATGAGGTTGCTCCATAGTAGGGGCGGAGGTAGATTTCTTGCGTGGACAATTGTGAAGATTATGGCCGATAATTCCACATGAGAAACAAATCTCGATTTTTAATTCATACACCAAAGAACAGAGGATGCGACCAATCTTAATTTTCTACGGAAGCGATTTGCTAATATCAAATTTCACACATATTCGAGCATACTTAGCCCTTCCCACGGACTGAGTATGAATGTCAATCTTGAGTGGTTTTCCTAAGGACGCTGCTATACGATATAAAATATTCATATCATTTTATTCCACTGGCAATTTATGAATTTAAAACGATAAGCTCATATGTTTAATAGTTGCCATAGACGGCCAAAATTTCTTTTCCCATCTTTGAAGTGAAAGATAATGATCCTATAGAAACCATGGACCTCCCGAAAATACGGACATGTAATCTTGTTAAGAAGAAAATTTAACAAGACAAAATTTATTGCCCATGTCCGTAATAAAAATTCCATTTTGTAATTTCCACAAGTGTGACATGCGAAAGGCAAGCCTTTGGAAGGATAAAAACTTACCTAATAATTTTATGATGAGGGACGAGCTCCATTTTTGTCTGACGATTTGAAGTTCCTGATTTAAAATTGGCACAATAGGAATAATGTCCAGATTCATATCCTCTTGCAAAGCTACGTCATCGGAATCGTATTCATCCACAGTTGAATCCATACCCCAAGAACGGAAAAAAACATGTTACTGTGTGGGGGGAGCTTGAGCTGGAATTTGAGTGACTAGTATTCCAGTCATGGGGGCAACCAGATCAGAGACATGAAGGCTAATAAGTTTGTCTTTTTATGTTGGCAAAGGTGGAGGGTTGAAGCGAATATCAGGTGGCGGATGGGGTGAAGTAGGTGCAGGCGTATTTAGAAGGGAGGGATGTAGGATGGGTATAGGGTGAGGGGGTTCAGGCGGTGGTAATAGCAGTGGAAGAGAGAGGGCGACAGAAGGGTTTAACCCTATGTCCATCATAGAAGGTGTATTCAGAATTTTATGCATGCATTCAATATCCAAGCTCTAGGGTTTACTCAGCCTACTTTCACCTAGAAAGCCATCTGTGTTCTCAAGCACCATGTTGGAGAGCGATTTGATCGTGGCCTTGGTAATGAGCGTTGGATGCCCTTGTATCCAAATATCCAAATTTCTTATCTTCCAAATGTTGGGTCATCCCATTGCCCATTATTGTTAGACACCCACCCATTCCTTTCCAAAACCCCCCCGCGGTTTATTTATTGTTCGGAGTGGGCACCATATATGTCTTTTGCTAACTTCTTATACTACCACTGGAATCTTTCAATCCAGGGATCACACAGTTTTTCCTTTTTGCGTAAAGAGAAGTCTTTTAGTAGGGCTGCTTAGTAGTGGAAGAAATGTGTTTTGGGGAATATGTCTCATTCGATATATGTCTTAAAACAGGAGATTCATAACCTCAGAATGTGTATTAACAATAATTCAGACTCCCTGTTGGTCTCCCGGGAGAACCACTTATAATCACACCTTATGCGCTATATGAATTTAGAACGACAGTACTGGTGTAATAAAAAAAATAAGTGGCTTCTAAATGGGGATTATAATACTAAAGTTTTCTTGCTTCTGTTACACAACACCAGCGTAATAATTCAATTCCTGCTATTTTCAATTCGTACACTGGATGGCATACTGATATCTAGGATATTCATGATCAATTCCAAAAGTTCTATGAGATCCTTTTTACTACCACCAACCCCCCTCGTCCATTGTTTGAAGATAATTTTGTCCAAGTTAAATCTGCTGACGTTACTCGGTTACTGGAACCTGTAACTGATGCAGAAATTTGGCAAAACTTGCATACTATGGGTGGAAAGAATAAGAGTCCGAGTGCATATGGGTTGACTTGCGAATTCTTGAAAAATCATTGGGATATTATGGGTTCCTCCGTCCTTAATTTAGTTAAAGTATTTTTCACCTCTAGTCGACTACTTCGAGCCGTTAATAAAACCCTTCTCATCTTTATCCCAAAAATTCAGCACCCTACTCAAGTTAAGCACTTTTATCCCACCAGTCTATGTAATGTTATTTATAAACTTATCTCTACGATCATGGTTGCTCGCATGAGACCCATCCTTCATTATCTTGTGTCCCCTTATCAAAATTCCTTTATTGCCTCTCGTCATATTTAGGATAATATCCTCATCGCCCATGAGATTTTACATACCATACGTAAATATAAATCTACTAAAGGTATTTGTGCCATTAAAATTGATCTTTCTAAAGCCTACGATCAAATGGAATGGCCTTTTATCCAATGGATTCTCCAACACCATGGGTTTCCAGATGTTTGGATTGGATACCTTATGGAATGTATTTCTTCCACATCATTGACCACGCTCATTAATGGTCATATGGGATCAACTCTTTATCCAACTCGAGGACTCCGTCGAGGGGATCCCGTCTCACCTTACTTATTTATCTTGGCGTTAGACGTCCTTCTACGATAGGTGGAGTTAGACCGTCTTTTGAAACATCTAACGCCTCTCCGTCACTCTCGCAAGGGACCCCCTATCCCTGGCCTTGCTTTTGCTGATTATTGTATTTTTTTCCTCCAACCTACGCCACCTTCAGTGGATCACTTCTATCATATCTTAACTACATTTGGTTTTTTTCGAGTCAGACCATTAATAAGGACAAATCTACAGTTACTTACGGCCCTTTTACTCCGCATGTCGTCAAATAAGTTACTTTGTGCCAACTGCGAATTCATGGGTCTCATGGGAAGGATAAATATCTTGGATTACCTCTTATTACTGATCGGGTTATGGGCCAAATGTTCTCTGAGCTTATGGAAACACTCGATCAGCGCTTTCATGTGTGGTATAATAATTTCTTATACTATGCTGGTCGAACCACTTTAATTAATGTGGTTTGTACTTCCCTTCCATCTTATTACATGTCCGCATATCCGATTCCTACTCATATTCTTACTACGTTATCCAATAAAATTAAATCGTTTTCTAGAATGGTTCCAAACTTTCCCATAAAACGGCAATAGTCCCTTGGGATACGATTAGCCTTCCCAAATAATATGGTGGTTTGGGCATAAAAAACTTACACTCTTTAAATAAAGCCTACATGATTAAACTACTTTGGAAACTTTTTACCGAGCCACATAACATTTGGACTCAAGCTATGAAATATAAATATTTTTCTTACATCAATTTGTTGGCGTCTTATAGTAAGGCTTTAGACTCGTGATTCTGGGAAAAAGTTTCTTCTTTAATCCCTTCCTTAGCCACTGGGATCAAATGGCGAATTGGTTCTGGCTATGTTTCATTTGGAAATCATATTTGGCTCTGGCAGGATTCTTTCAATCATCTATACCCGCATATTCCTCCTCATATTTTAGTTACCCCCTTACACACATTCATTGCTAATGGCCAGTGAGACATACCAACGTTAACTCATTGTTTGCCATTGGAAGCTATTCACCGTATTCGTTTCCTATATCTTCCCTCTCAAGATACACCGAGTGTTGCATATTGGTGGCCTAGTCCTATTGGTAGTTTTACTCTTAAATCGGCTTATCATTGGCTTCACATTAACCTATTGCTCAGCACATCCCTGTGTTTCCTTGGAAGTATTTATGGAAAAGTAGCTTACCCCCTAATCTTTAGTTTTTCCTGTGGTTTCTCATTCATAGGGCTTTACTAACTGTGGACTTGCTTTTTCATTACCATAAATTAACGACTCATCTGTGCTCTCTTTATGAGCTTCCTGATTGTACTACACATATTTTCTATGACTATCCTGCGTTATTCCAACTCCAACACTTGATGCCTCTGCCGGACCTTAGTCCTACATCCATATTTACTGCTCTCTCCTACATACAGTCTACGGCTCGAGTTTCTGTCAACCAACTTCAACCATTTTTTTCTTCTTTGGTCATTTTGAATCACGTGCAATGAGGTTATCTTTCAACAAATACCCATAACTTTGTCATCTTTCAAGTCTACCTTATCTCAACGCCTTCGTAGTTACTACCAATCTCGTCAATTAATAAGGCCCAGTATACCTCCTCCTGCTTTTTCTTTTCCTATTTCTTAGTCCAAACCTGCACCTATATTTTTCAAATATAATACGGATAGAGAAAAATCACATATTACAGGTCATGCCGCATGTGGTGGAATTATTCGTGATGCTCAAGGAAGGTTTTTATGTGCTTTTACCAACCATATAGGCTTTGCATCTTTAGTTCTAACAGAGATTTGGGCCATTAAAATTGGCTTGGATCTTGCTTCTGCTCAGGGTATTACTTGCATTGAAGTGGAAATCTATTATCAAATTGTATTTAATATGATCCATAGGAATCAACCCCAGACTCCAGAACACATGAATTTGATCTAGGCGGTGACAGCTTCCAGAGATTTCAACATGTTACATTATGTTTATGTTTTAGGGAAGCTAACGCTTGTGCTAATGTCCTTGTTGCTCACTCGGTTTCACAGTTGTTTCGCTCTATAATGTTTGTTCAGAATCCATTTTTTTACTTATAGCTTTTCGCCGCGATCTGTCTAATACCGCGATGGTACGTTTTGTAGCTTCTAACATTACTAGTAATATTTCCATAGTTTAATTTAATCTTCTTGCTTTCTCAAAAAAAAGTTGGAGGTAGAGGGCTTACAATATGTAAAAAAGTATTGACAATGTTTAGAACCTTAAATTCTAAGAAAACCTTAACCATAACATCACACAAAAAAAGAAAATCGGAGACCCATTTGATGAAGAAAGATGTTGTCCTTGTAAGTGAAAGTGGTTGAGTAAGAGAGGTGGTTGGTCACTATTGTTGATTGTCGAGTAAGAGGGGTGGTTGCGTCTGAAATGAAGATAGAGGGGTTAGCGTCCAAAAAGAAGATATTGGAGGAAATTATGAAGTTACCCCCTCTTGAAAATGAAGTGAATGAGGGGGGAAACAAATAAAGTACTTAAGGGGGCAACCAAATAAAAAAGGTAAAGTCAAAAAATAAATAAGGGAGAAATCAATCTCAGCCCTCCATTTAGTACCTTGGTTGTAATGACCCCACTTCTATATACTCCAATAAAGTTTGTTTTAAATTGTACGATAAAACTCATTTTTAAATATGAATAATTAACTATAAATGGGTCAAAGTGAAGTATTATGACATATTCTAAAGTAAATGATAATTTTTGGGGTAGAAAATGTAATTTTATGAAATTTTAGGGACTTGGTTTTAATGAAGAAAGTTTTAGGGACTAAATAGAAAATAAAAATGATCTTTTTATAGACAAAATATTTTCAAGGACCACTAACAAATATTGAAATATATAGTGTGAAATTACCAAATACCCTCCATGTATAAAATGACCTTTATACCCTTAATGCCTTTCCACCTGGTGCTTAATAACTTTGCACCTCGTGTTATTTTTCCATATCCACCTTACACATGTCAGATTTTGAGAGAAATCTAAAAACTTGTCACCATTTGGTGATGTTAAGACTGCAAAACCATTCCAGCACGCGACACCGCAACTTTTAGTAGCCACTGTAAAAACCTTCTCACCCAAACACGTGTCAACACCTTAATAGCTTTGGAAATCTATAAATAGGGCCTTTGGAATCATTTTAAACTCACACCAATTACTTGAGAATATAGTAAGAAAGAGTAATAGAAAGCTTGGGACATTTATTAAGAAGGAGTTTTATAAGTTTGAAAAAAATTCATCTTGTAGGTATGATTTTATTTAAATGTCGTAATGCATTTTTATAGTTTTAATTTCATTTTTTATAGCTTTACTTGGTGGTTATGCTAGTAAAATGTACTAAAGGCTCATTGAATGAAAACTTAAAATTGGGGAATAATTTATATTGATTTTATTTTCGACATATGTGAACTTGTTCAAAATTTTATATGTATGTCTGAAAATGATTTTCTTAAGTAATTACTCATTATTATGGAATCCAATTAAGTAATTCTAAAGTCAGTCCTAGTGAAATTTTGTCTAAAGGATACGGTATTTAAGTGGTGCCCCTCTGACCATCCATCTCTACTAGGAATGAATTCGAATATATCATGTCTAGAGGAGATGATATTTAAGTGGTGCCCCTACGACCCTCCATCTTTATTGACCAATTGATTAAGAAGAAATATGAATTGCATTCTTCAATTATGACCAATGAATATTCAAAGTTAAGAAAATAAATTTTAATAAGTTTTTACAACAATTTAATTTAACATTAACACACAATATTTAGAATTGGACTTTGCTTAGACCCTGTACTTAAACATTTATCGTATTTGTTGGATTAACATGTGATCCAAGACTACAATGCTGTATTTTCAAACCTCTATATTAGATAAGCACTCTATGACATCCCTTGCATGTTTTAATTATATGGTATTATGCAAACTATATATATATATATATATATATATATATATATTATGAACTGCTTTTATTTTCATAGTGAATTCGATACCGATGATTCTGTCATTTGTTATATGCTTATATATCTCCACGTAAACATGGAATTTGAATTTTGAAATTATTGATTCGGACAATGGAAACTCTCTTACTATGTTGGCATTGATTACCGGGTGGAAATATTTGGGTGATACATTTCCAGCAAGTTTATTGCTAGTGTGTCCTACATAAGGCATTATTTCAGAAATCATGATTTTTTGTGTGTGATGTTACTGGGTGGAAACATTTGGCAATACTATATGTCTGGGTATTAGAGCATAAATGGTCGCCAAAACTGAATAGGTTACATATGCTCAATTATTTTATATATTATACTCTGAACTAGTCATTCTGAATATATATATATATATATATATATATATATATATATATATATATATATATATATATATTATATTGTCATTTCCTTTGTATATGTTAATGCAAATTCCTATCTGTATATGTATATGCCTCCTGTTCTAAAATTGAATAGATACCAATTTTCTAAAAACCATGGAATTTCAGGAGATTAAATATCATTTGACTTTTAGCTCACGATGTTGTATAAATAACAATTTTTTAGGAAATAATAAGGCTCACGAATGGAATGTAGAAAGAAATATGTTGAAGATTTAGCTTATGCAACTCTTGTTGTAACAATTTTAAGTATAATCTTATTTTATTAGATAGGGCATGTTTTGGTTCTCTGGTAATAGGTTTTTAAATTTTGTCTTGAGTTTTACTCATTGATACTTTTAATTTACGTGAAGTTTACTTTTAGAAAGCTCTGATCGCATAATTCATTTATTGTTAGTAGTTTATGATTGTTGACCATGTGAGTGTATATCTGTTGTAATAATATAAGGAAACAATTTAGGTACAAAATATTGAATGCCTTGGTGGCATGTCAAGACACTCGTTCCCTATAATTTTGGGTCGAGGTTGTGACAGAGGTGGTATCAGAGTAGAGGCTATGAACCCATAGACTATTGAACATAAGTTTTGAATGTGGTAGATGTAAGTTTCCATACTTAGGAGATATAATTATAAATTTTCCTTACAACCGTCCATCCGTGTTATATTATATATCATTGTTCTTCTAATTAAAAATCTTGAGATAATGTAGTACATCTTACGTTTGGGTATGACTATAGAAATGACCAAAACAAGATCAACAACTAGAACTTATGATTCGAATACAAAAGGATTGGAAGGTGAATACAAGGCAATGGAAAGTCTAGAAAAAATTATTCAGCATTAGGTGAATAATGGACTACCAAGAAATACTGAACTAAGTAAATGTACTATTAAAAAGTTTAAGACGTTGAAGTTGCCATCTTTTAAAGGTACTCCTACCCCATTAAAGATGAAAGTTTGGTGATGCAGATGGAAAAGCTACTAGATATTCTTAGGTGTATAGATGAATAAAGGGTTTCATTTGCAACATTTTTGTTAGAAGGTGAAGTCGAGCATTGGTGGAGAATGACTAAGAGAATACTCGAGGAAAGGAATACTCCTATAAGTTGGAATGACTTCTTAGTTATCTTCTACGAGATATGCTTCCCTGAAATGGTACAAGACCAAAAACTAGTTAACTTCATGAGTATGGCTCAAGGAAATATGATGGTTAGTCAATACGAGGCAAAGTTTAGTGAGTTATCTCATTTTTCATGTCATGTGGTGGCAACTGATGTTTTAAAATCCAAGAAGTTTGAACATGGGTTAAGGTTGAACACTCGTAGTCGAAAATGGGTTAAGGTTGAATACTATTTGTTATCTTAGCATCATATCACGCTAATGTAGATTGTTTTAAGAAGACTATTACTTTCTAAATTCCACACCAACTAAAGTTTTGTTTTGAAGGAACTAACATCATATCTTCGATGCGTATTATTTTTGCAATGCAAGCCTTCACTCTTCTTAAGAAGGAATGTCAAGGATTTATTGTGACTGTTACCATTTTACAGACAATTGAGCTGAACTTATAAAATATTACTATTATTAAGAAATTTACGGATATTTTTCCAGATGATTTACGCGGTCTATCTCCCAATACAAAAATATAATTTACTATTTACCTTATCCCTAGAACTATACCAATCTCAAAATCGCCATATCGTCTGGCACCTCTAGAATTAAGAGATTTAAATGTTCAATTTGATAACCTTTTAGACAAATGTTTTATTAGACCAAGTATATCACCTTGGGGTGCTCCAGTGTTAGTTGTTAAAAAAAAGGATGAGATAATGGGACTATGTATATATTATCTTGAGTTGAATAAGGTAACTATTAAGAATAAATACCCCTTACCTTATATAAATGACTTTTTTGATCAATTAGAAGGTGCACAAGTATTACCGAAGATTGACCTTAAGTCAAGCTATCATCAATTGAACATAAAGGAAGATGATATTTTAAAATCATCTTTTCGTACTAGATGTGGTCAATATGAATTTCTTATACTGCCATTTGGACTAACTGATGAACCAAAACTTTTATGGATATGATGAGTAGAGTGTTTAGGAAATATTTAGTTCAATGTGTTGTTATTTTCATTGATGATATTCTTATTCCTTCCAAGAGTATTGAAGAACATGAGAAGCTTTTAGAGATAACATTACAAATCCTTTGAAAAGAGAGATTATATGCAAAATTAAAGAAGTGTGCGTTTTGGTTACCTAGTGTTTCTTTTATAGGACATGTCATATCCAATGAAGGAGTGCCAGTTGACCCTCAAAAGATTGAGGCTATACTAGATTGGCCATGACCAATTAATGTAATCGAGATTTGTAGTTTCTTTGGATTAGTAGGTTATTACCAAAGACTTGTTAAACAATTTTCTAGTATTGCCTAACCTCTATCTTAGTTAGCATAAAAGAACGTGAAATATGAATGGTCTGACAAAGTTGAGAATAGCTTTGAAGAACATAATAATCGATTAGTTACTGCCCTAATTTTGACTATTCCTTCAGGAATAGGAGGATTGGTGATTTATAGTGATGCTTCAAAAAATAATTTGGGATGTGTGCTAATGCAAAATTGAAAAGTACTAGCTTATACCTCGAGATAGTTAAAATCACAAGATCATAACTATCCAACCCATGACTTAAAATTAGCTGCTTTAATTTTTCTCTCAAGATTTGGAGACATTATTTGTATGATGAGACTTGTGAGAATTATACCAATCGTAAGAGTTTAAAATATATTTTTACTTAAAAAGAATTAAACATGAGATAAAGGAGGTGGTTAATATTGATGAAGGATTATGATTTAACTATTCATTTTCACCGAGAGAAGCTAATGTAGTATGTGACGCTTTAAGTAGGGAGTCTACACCATATTTAGCATATCTGATTACAAATTAGGAAGCTCTAATAAATGATTTAATAAGTATGAAAATATATGTATGTATTTATAGTAATGGAAGAATAAATGAAAATTTACAAGTACAACACATATTAATGGAAACGATCAAAATTGCACTACTAAATGGCCCAGAAGATTAGAGAAAAAGTTATGGAAGGGAAGAGAATCGAATTTTTTATATGAGATGATATATTGAGATTTGTGCATAGAGTGTGTGTTCCATATGACACCGAACTGAGAGGAAATTTTTGGAGGAAGGTCATTAATTGAGATTCACATTTCATCCCGGATATAGAAAGATGTATAGAGATATTTGAGAAGTGTTTTGGTGGAATAATATGAAAAGGGAGATAGTAAAATTCATATTTCAGTGTTTCGTTTGTCAATAAGTAAAAGATGACCATCATAAACCATTAGGATTATTACAACCTCTATCTATCCTTAAATGAGAATGGGAACATATTACCTTGGATTTTATAATGGGTTTACCAAGGAGCTCAAATGGTAATGATTATATTTAGGTAATTATTGATAGGTTAACTAAATCTTCTCATTTTCTTGCAATTAAGATTACCATTATTTATAAAAATCAGCTAAATTGTACATGCGTGAAATTATTAGGCTTCATGGAACCCTAATTTCAATCGCGACCCTATATTCGTGTCTCGCTTTTGAAAAAGCCTAAAAGTAGCCATGGGAACAAAATTGAATTTCATCCCTAAATTTTATCCTCAAACGGATGGACAATCTGAAAGAACTATTCAAGCATTAAAGGGTATGCTTAGGCCATGTGTACTTGATTTGAAGGGGAATTAGGATGATCATTTACCATTAATGGAATTTGCATATAATAATAGTTATCAAACAAGTATTCAAATGGGTCCATATGAGGCACTCTATATTCAAATGGCTCCATATGAGACATTCTATGGTAGAAGGTGTCATTCTCCTACATGTTGGGTTGAAATATGAGAAATAAAATTATTGGGACCATTATTGATTCAGATTACAACAGAGAACATGAAATTGATATAAGACCGACTTTGAATTGCTCAAAGACATCAAGAATTATGTTGACAATCGACATTGATTGTTAGAATACCAAATAGGAGATTATGTGTTATTATGAGTATCGACAGCAAATGGAGTAATATGATTTGGGAAGAATGGGAAGTTGAGCCCAAGATACATAGGAACTTTTAAAATCCTGAAAAAGATAGGAGTTGTTGGGCATAGAATAGTTTTACCACATGAACTATATATTATACATAATGTGTTTTACATATCAATGATAAAGAAATATTCCCCAGATTCAACACATATCATAAATCATGAACCTCTTCAAGTTAGAGAATATTTGACATACATTGAGCATTCGGTAGAAATTTTGGACCATAAAGAACAAATGTTACGAACCAAGGTAATTCCACTAGTTAAATTATTATGGCGTAATCATTCCATTTAGGAAGCAACGTAGGAGTGGGAAGATGAAATAATGTATCAATATCCATACCTTTTTGAAAATTAAAGCAAGTTTAGTTTGGGGACCAAACTCTTTGTAAAAAGGGTAGGATATCATGACCCCACTTTTATTTACTCATTTAAAATTTATTATAAACTATGTGTTACTTATTAGTTGATAAATGTTATAATGTGATATTATGGGTTCTTAATATGACAAAACACATTTTTAAATATGAAGAATTAACTGTAAATTGGGTCAAATTGAAGTATTATGACATATTCTAAGGTAAATCATAAGTTTTGGGGTAGAAAATGTAATTTTATGAAACTTTACAGACTTGCTTTTAATAAAGAAAGTTTTAGGAGCTAAAATGAAAAATAAAAAAGGATCGATTATAAAAAAATATTTTCAACTACCTCTAAAAAATATTGAAAATATATACTGTGAAATTACAAAATACCCTTCAGTGTAAAATGACCCTTATACCCGTAATACCTTTCATTCTCTTGCTTAATAACTTTGCACCTCGTGCTTGACATCTCATGATTTATTTTTCCACATCCACCTTGTACTTTTCATCTTTAGAGAGAAATCTAAAACACTTGTCACCATTTGGTGTTGTTAAGACTTCAAGACCACTCCAAAATGCAACACATCAACGTTGACAAGTCATTGTAAAAGCTTAGTCACCTAGACACGTGTCAATACCGTAATACCTTTGGAAACCTACAAATAGGGCATTTGGGATCATTTGAAACTTACACAAATTCCTTGAGAATTATAGTAAGAAAGAGTGATAGAAATCTTGGGAAATATCGTACGAAGGAGTTCAATAAGTATGAAAAAAATTCATCTCATATGTATGATTTTATCTAAATGTTATAATTCATTTTTATAGTTTTAATTTCATGTTTTATATATTTACTTAATACTTATGCTGGTAAAATATATTAAAGGCTCAATAAATGAAAACTTTAAATTTGGGAATAATCTATATGGATTTTATTTTCGACATATGTAAACTTGTTCAAAAATTTCTATATACTTTAAAGAAATGATTTTCTAAGTAATTACTAGTTATTATGGAATCCAATTAAGTAATTCGAAAGTCAATCCCGGTGAAATTTTGTCTAGAAGAGATGATATTTAAGTGGTTCCCCTATGACCCTCCATCTCTACTTGGAATGAATCCGAAAATATTTTGTCTAGATGAAATGGTATTTAAGTGGTTCCCTTGTGACCCTCCCTTTCTACGGGGAATTGACTGATTAGGAAGAACTACGAATTGTGTTTTTCAATTAGGGCCAATGAATATTAAAAGTTAAGAAAATGGATATTAATAAGTTTTTACAACAATTTAATTTAGGATTAACACACAATATTTAGGACTGGAAGTTGTTTAGACGATGTACTTAAACCTTTATCATATTTGCTAGATTAACATGTGATCCAAGATTATAATCTTATATTTTCTGACCTCTATTTTAGATAAGTACTCTATGGCATTCCTTGCGCATTTTAATTATATGATATTATGCAAACTATATATATTTTTTGAACCAATTTTATTTTTAACATGCATTTGATACCCATGATTACGTCGTTTGTTATATGTTTATATCTCTCCACATAAACATATGATTTGGATTATGAAATTATTGATTTAACCTATGAAAACTCTCTTACTATGTTGACCTTGACTACCGGGTGGAAATATTTGAGTGGTACCTTCCCAGTTGGTTTATCACTGGTGTGCCCCAAACAAGATGTTGTTCCAAAAATCATGATTGTCTGTCTCTGATGTTACCGAGTGGAAACATTTGGTAACACTATTTGTCTGGGTATTAGAGCATATATGGCCTCCAGAACTGAATTTTTGACATATGCTTAATAATTTTATGTATTATACTCTGAACTGTTCATTTTGAATAAATATACTGTCATTTACTCTATATATATTAATGCAAATTCCTATTTCTATATGTATGTGCCTTTTTTTCTAAAATTGAATAGGTATCAATCTTTTAATAATCCTAGAATGTCGGGAGAGTAAATCTCGTTTGGCTTTTAGCAGATGTTTTATAAATAATAATTTTTTGG
The DNA here is from genome assembly GCA_949130495.1 of Sambucus nigra. NCBI lineage: Eukaryota > Viridiplantae > Streptophyta > Magnoliopsida > Dipsacales > Adoxaceae > Sambucus > Sambucus nigra. The sequence continues at coordinate 37,246,865 of OX422217.1, forward strand.
GAAATAGTTAGGCTCGCGGATGGAACGCAGAAGGAGTATGTTGAAAATTTAGCTTATGGGGCACTTTTTGCAATAATTTTAAGTAAAACATTTATTTTATTAGATAAAACATGTTTGGGCTCTCTAAGAAGAGGTTTTTAAGTTTTTTCTTAAGTTGTAATCGTTGAAACTTTTAATATATATGAAAATTCCTTTCAGAATGCTCTGATCACGTAATTCCTTTATTGTCCGTAGTTTATGATTCATGACCACGTGAGTGTATTTTCGTTGAATTTATTTAAGGAAACAATTCAAGTACAGATATTAAATGCCTTGGTTGCATTTCAAGACACTCGTTCCCAACTATTTTGGGTTGGGGTCATGACATTGGTGCTAGTGAACTCATTTCCCCGTACTTAAAGGTTACAAATCCAAATTACGAAACCTTTAATTTGCAACTGCCCAATTCATAAAAGTTGAGACACTAAAGCTTAGATGAAATATAGGGTAAGCAAATATAAGGAAAAACAAAAGGAGTAATATAAAAGAACCAATTATTGCATAAATGGAGAAGAACACATAAAAAATATGAGAGATCCGAACGGTTTACTGAAATACAGAAAATGGAGAGAAAATGATTACCTCGTTTCGTGGATCAAGAGAAAGACATGTATTTACCACTATAATTATGAAATAAAATCTCATACTACAGATTTGGTTACTCTTGTCGAGAGAAACATCTGGAAGAAAATAAAATATATGTTTATAAAATAATGTATCAGAATGATAATGGGAAGAGAAATAGTTAGAAAGCGAAAAGGTTATAAAGTGTTTGTCATTCTTTTTGTGAACCAAAAAAGAATAGATACGGCTCCTCTAGAGTGATGCAATCTCTTTGGAGGTTAGAGTTAAAACCATCTATGCCCCCATTTATATCAAACGCTCCAAACCTCAACAACACTAAACACTTAATTAAAAATAGAAAATGTTAACATGTTTTGAGCCTCAAAATAGTAAGTTTGAAAGATCCACATGAGTATCTATGCCATATTAATTCTATGTCGAAACTCTGACCTAATATTTTTGGATTCTAATTGTGTGCCCTTAGGGAACATATTATCAAGACCCATTAAAAATAGCCAAATACTGTCGTTTTGGCTTTTTATATGCCGAGCTTTGATAAGCGAAAATCCAATGGCATTTTCTCCTGGTTTCTACCACATTAATTGTTCGAACATGAACAAACTTCTCATGGAAATATGTTATCTCACACCATTAGCTTTCCCTCAATTTTCATGTTTATTCTTTCAATACCTCCCTAATAAATATGAATTTGCTGCGAAATCGGGACAATCATCTTTCTTCATCTCTATCACTTGGGGTATGTATGTGATTAAGACAAATGTCTTTATCATTACTTGTTGGGAAAAAAGCCACTTTGGCATTACGCAAACTTTGAAAAAGAATATTTCTTTAAAGAGACATAAGATAATTTTTGTAGATTTTTTTTAAATAATATGCTTTAAAAAAATGGTATGAGACACCTTCCTTCCTTTCATCTTTCTATCCCCCTTTTCTTCTTCTTCGACTTGTAGTCTGTAATTAACATATTAATACGTATTACTTAAGCTAAAAAGCAATTTGTTTTAAGAAGAAGAAGAAGAAGAAGAAGAAGAAGAAGAAAAAGAGGAAGAATTGAAAACAAGTTACATTTCTCTAAAAAAAAATTCTATTTATAGGAAATCACTCTCCCTAAAAAACAAACACTTTTTAGTGAAAATATTTTCTCATAAAAATATTTCATACCCACGACTATAATATTGTGATACTGAACACTAATATTGAATGGGAGATAGTATACGAGATTACTATCGTGCATAGTTTTTTGAGACAAAAATTATTTTCAAATCTGGGCTATTTTATCATGGGAGTAATGGGTCATTATAAGGACTGCAGTACAATTTTTTGGACAGAGCCGCAAAATACCTTAAAGAGAGTGACCTAGTCCTCAACTTAGACACATTAATTCTTTTCTATTGGATTTTTCCATCTGATGATTTCATTCAATTCTCTTATTTCAGATTCAAAAATTTTAAAGTGAATTTTTAATCTGCTATGGACTCTGAAAATCATTTTTACCCAATGGTTTTACTAGTTTAAACATACTTTTCAAATTTAAAGGGTTAAATTTCAAAAGTTGAAGACAAAAAAGGTTATTTTTTTTTACCACAAAAAAACTAGCAGGTTATATCGTGTCAAATAAGTCTATTGCATCTGAACCTCCTAGGGCTAATGAGACTAGGGCCATTTAAACTTGGGTAGAAAATGATTTTTTATGCAAAAACAATATTTTAAACGGCCTAAGTGACGATCTTTATGATTATTATGCCTTTTGCAATTCTTTCAAAGAAATTTGGGAAGCCTTTTAGAAAAATATGATACTAAGCAAGATGGAGCTCAAAAATATGCATTCAGCCATTATCTAAAATTTCAGATGATGGATGATAAATCAGTTATTGCCAAGACTCATGAATTACAAAAAAAATCACATGATATTATTTTCGAAGGAATAAAATTAGATGAACATTTCTAGGTTTCCGTTATGATTGATAAATTGCCTCTCGATTAGAAAGATTATAAAAATACACTGAGGCATAAATCAAAAGAATTTTCACTTGAAAGTCTCATCACCCAACTTAGAATTTAGGAGGAATACATAAAACAAGATTATAAAGGTGGAATTATTGTAGTGTCTAACAACAAGAATAATAAACAGAAATGCACGCTAGTTATTTGGAAACCGAATGAAAAAATATGGAATATCATAAAAAGAACTACAATCAAAATTTTAAACCGAATCAGAATAAGAATAAGAATAAGAATAAGTATCACTATGCTGGAAATGGATACACTAGTAACACCGATCAGTTTCTCTGCTTTAGGTCTAACAAGTTGAGACATATAGCCCACAAATGTCGGAATGGACCTCGTCCTCTTTCACAAGCGAACCTAACTGAAGAGGACATATGTGACATGATGTCTAAAATCAATATGGTTAGTGGGACTGACGGGTGGTAGGAAGATACTAGCACTTCTCACCATATCTGATATGATCATTCTTTATTTAAGACTTATTTTGATGCTGAAGATAAGAGGGTGTTGTTGAGTGATTACCACTCCTCTATGGTTGTTGTTACAGGAGATATGGAATTGAAGTTCACCTCTGAAAAAACTTTGGTCCTTAAGAAATTGTTCCATACTTTCGAGATAAGGAAGAACTTGGTTTCTAGCTATCTGCTTAGAAAAACTATTTTTAGATTTATTTACATTGACCAAATAATGAAATTTTTGTAGGCAAAGGTTATGCCACTGAATGAATGTCTAAATTGAACATTGATGTTATTAATAAAATTTATCCTTTTTCTTATTTTTCTCGTTCTTTTAATATGTGGCATGCTAGACTTTGTCATGTTAATAAATGATTTGTTAAAAATATGAGTATTTTAGGATTAATTTCAAAAATATCACTAAATGAATTTGAAAAATATGAATGGTATAATCAAGCTAAAATAACTAAGACCCCATATAAATATGTTATTAGAGAATATGAATTACTTAACTTAATTCATTTTGACATTTGTGAATTCGATGGAATTACGACAAAAAATAACAAACGTTACTTTATTACTTTTATTGATGATTGCTCGAACTATGTACTTAATGAAAAATAAAAGCAAAGCGCTTGACATATTTAAAATTTTCTAAAATAAAATTAAGAGACTACATAGTGACAGAGGCCTCGAATATGATTCTAGACCTTTTATTGGATTTTATAAAACCCAAGGTATTATTACCTAAAAAATAGCCCCTTATTCTCCCAAAATGAACGGTAAATGTGGAAAAAAATAAGACTTTAATTGAATTGGTAGTTGCTATTTTATTAAGTTTAGGGGTTGTCTCACATTGGTGGGGAGAATTTATTTTAAAGGTGTGTCACGTACTTAATAGAAATCCTAAGAGTAAAATAAAAATATCTCCTTATGAAATTTGAAAAAATATTAAGCCAAATGTGTCATATCTTAGAACGTATGGATGCTTAACCTATGTACGTATTTTCGAACTTATGAGGTCTAAATTGGCTAGTAGAGCATATCAATGTATTTTTATTAGCTACGCAGTTAATAGCAAATCACACAGATTTTATGATTTGAAAATTTAAGTTATTATGAAATCACACGATGCATATTTTTATACAGATATATTTCCATCTAAATTGAGAAATAGTGGGGGCTCGACATCCACAAGCTTTTTTATTCTTGAAAATTCAAAACCTAATAAATCTATTTTAGAACCAAGAAAAGTAAAATAGCCCGTATTTAAAAAGCTTTTTGTCTCGACTTTTACGCTTACACATTAGAGGAGGATCCTAATACCATTCAAGAAGTTTTATAATTTTTAAATGCCGATTTATGGAAAGAAGCTATTAATAAAAAAATGGAATCATTAGAAAATAAAAAATCTTGGAATTTAGTGGATCTTCCACCGAGGTGTAAAACAATTGGTTGCAAGTGGATTCTTAAAAACAATTAAAATTCAATGCTTTTGTTGAAAAATATAAGGCAAGTCTAGTTACAAAAGGTTTTTGAAAAATGTTGTCTTTTTTTATACATTTTCACCCGTGACTAGAATTACATCTATACGTGTACTATTTGCATTAGTTGCTTTAAATGAATTGATTGTATACCAAATGGATGTTAGAACTAAATTTTTTAATGGTGAATTGGAAGAAGTGATTTACATGGACCAACCTGAAGGTTTATAAAGTGCATAAATTAGATAAATCTTTTTATGGACTAATACAGGCATCTATAATGGCATGATAAAGTTGACAGATTAGTCATATCTAATGGGTTCAAAATTAATGAAAGTGACAAATGCATTCAATCTAAACATGAAAATAATACGTGCACTATCATATGTCTTTATATGTATGACTTGCTTGTAATAAATAATGTTAAATGTTTATTGTGTGCGAACTTTGATATGAAGGATGTAGTTGAAGCTAGTGTAATGCTGAGAATTAAAATCACTAGGTTTGAAAGGGAATTTCTATAGACTAATATCATTATATTAGGAAAATTCTTAAAATATATAATTACAATAAATGTAAACCGTTTACTAATCCATTTGATCCCAGTGTAAAGTTTATTAAGAACACTAGTGACAGTGCTAAGCAACTGAGTATGCGAGCATTATTGGTAGCCTACGTTATGCTGCAAATTTTACTAGACATGATATAGCTTATGTTGTGGAATTACTATGTAGATTTACCAGTAGACCTAGAGTGGAGCATTGTTGTAATACCCCGTACTTTTAAAGGTATTTAGATTACACTGTGGATGTAATTTGACAATTTGAGGAATTATTGTGAATAGTAATTTTGAGATTAATAAGTGAAATTAAATAAATTTAATGTTATAAAGTAAATAGTACATATTAGTTTGTAAGTGTAAGATTAATAATTACATGGATTATATTTTCTTACGAGAATAAGTATATGAGTGGATTATTTTTAATTACATGTCGCAAGTTGGGTAAAGCGACAAAGGAAATATCTTAATTTGGAAAATACGCGTATTGAACGTGTTGGGTCAAAATAGTGAATTTTAGTTAAGTGACTCAGATGGACATTTCGATTGCGCCATTGGGTTCGGAATGGACAAGATAGTCAAAATAGAGTACCCGGGGGTAGTATTTGGGTTTCGAGCATTTTTGGACTAGCAGGGACTCATAAATGAGTAAACGAGTCATTTAACAATTGGGTATATACCCAATTTCGGATTTACAGAGGTGGCAGCCCTCATTTCCCCCAAATTTCAGGCCTAAGAGAGAGAGAGAGAGAAGAGAGAAAGAAAAGAAGAAATAAGAAGAAGAAAGAAAAAAGAAGAAAAGAAGAGATTTCCGATCAAAACTCGCGGGATTCGACTCGTGGTCGTCGGATTTAATCCATGAGGCAAGTGTTTAAATTGCTTTATGATTTAGTGTGTTTAATTTCTCATATTGTAGTTGGTATAAAACAAAAGATTTTTGGGTTGAAATTTCGTGGATCAAACGGGTTTTCAGAAGATTAAAACGGATATAACTCGATTAACACCCAATTTGAGAAATTTGGAATTTATTGAAATTAATTATTGAATATGGGTTCTAGGTTGATTAGAACCCTTTATATATGTGTATTTATGGTTGTTTGAAGTTGGTTTATGATGAGAGAGGAGATAAAAATCTTGGAGGTGTTTTAATGGAGGTTTGGATTTTTGGAGAAGAAGGTGAATAGTGACCAGCGTCACTTTCGGACTATTTCGGACAGGAAGACAGCCGATTCAGCTCTCGATCAAAACACGAAAGTTGTACATATTTTCGAGAAGGTCGTATGGGATCAACCACGTATTTTTCTGATTTTTCTTCGAATTGTTATGATTTTTATAAGATGACAGTTCCGGGGTGAAATCACCAACTCGAAAATGCACTCGAAAATTGAAAAAATAAAAGGCTAAAATTGTTTGGAGATAAATATTTGGGGTTCCTAAAAATAGTGTTGGGACTTCTAAATATTTTTTTTAATAAGGCGTGTATTTTGGATTAGTTGAAGTAAAATCCAAGATTTATCCAAATAGGGGTGTTCGTGAGGAATAATACTTAAAGAGATATTTAGGTGTGATTTGAATATTAAATAAGGGAATACGTATTGGGGTATTTTAATTGTGTGATGGATTATATTATTGAGAATGATAATATTCGAGGCTATTGGCTATCGCTATAAGAGTTTGGAGATTTTAGTCATAAAAGATTTAGAAGAGATATAAATAATATATATCGATGTTGTTGATATAATCATTGTGCGGTCAGAAAAGCTCATAAAATATTGGGGATTGGTAAAATTGATAAATGCGTAGGATATCCAAGATATAAATATACTACGTATGGGATGTATTGTATGGCTATGATTATGCCCTTATATTATATATGTGTAAAAATCATGCCCGCGCTACTTGCTATCACGGAGGTTATCGCACCGGGACAGTCTTATCTCGATGGGTCCTTTATGGGGGATATTGACTTGTACCCTAGAACATAGGACTCCTTGGTACAGGCTATCTGATTGATAGTCAGACGGTCCTAAGAGACTTGAGGGTATGTGCTGACCTCTAAGTGACTCGGAACTATGCTTCACCTCCATTTGTATGTATTTTGTGTTAATACAGTTCGCGAATGATTCCGAAGTAGTATTTCCCTTAGTTTGTGTGATACGGGGACTTGATAGCAGAGTATACCAGCACCATAGTTTTTATGTGGGGTGCCGTTAGTATATATATTATATGTGTGACTAATATATATACATATATTTATATGGGAACTTTCTGTTATTATATAAATTGATGTGTATGCGTAAAGAGAATAATGTGCGTACACCGAAATCATGTTTGGTGTCCTATATGGATAACTAATATACTTGTTGCGAAAAGTATATTGTATATATATGAGATGAGATATCATATAACCTAACCCTGTATAAAAGGAGAAGAATGAATAAAGTGATATACTCCTTCCGGTAGATTTATATCCGGATTTATATGAATATGGATCATAGGTTCTAATGAGAACTATCAATAAAGGCGGGATGGTATAAATATGGTATGTACTGAAGGCCTAATGCATTCTGATGATCAACATTGTCACGTAGTAGTGTATCGGGGGGGGGGGGGGGGGTTCCTTGTTTGGATTTCGCTTCGCGAGACACCCCACGTACGAACGTTATGTAATGTTGGGAATGGGGAGAAGTTTAGTCATTAGTACCCGAATTGATGAGGTTTATTAGAAGATGAGTAATTACATTAGTTAGGCAGGCTAGCTTAACTAGGTTGTTTAAAATGGTATGCTCTAGTTGTGCACTGTTAGAAGATGGGTGAGGTGTATCTCATGTGAGAGCGATACCAGTTTAAATATGAGAAATAACATATTTTAAAATATGGATTTTAAGCACTTGCTAAAATATTTTCAAAAATTGGGTTCTGACCCGTTTCTCTATTTTCCCCTCTTGCTATATCTATATATATATATACGTGTCCAGGCATAGGGACGCCTGGATGATAATTCCTTCGAGTCAGACGTTTGCTGCAGCAGCTGTGGATGCACGCAGGTTTATTGTAGACGCTTCTATCATTGAGATCTAGATATGAGGTATTGTGCAAACATTCGGGCTTATAGCCCAACTGTACTCATTTATTCTTTTATCGCCTTTTAGTGCGGCATTCGATTTGGCTGTATTTTTGTACCGAGTGTTTGGTTATTTTATTTCATTTCATTTCAGTTGCTGCATAAAAACTGTTGTAATTGTTTTATTTGAATGGTTTGATTAAAAAGATTAGTTAATTAAAAATTTGACGCCAACCTAATAGGATATTAGTAATAAAATTAGTTTTTGACAGTGATGCTAAGAATGAACCATATGAGACTCCTATTTTAATTTGATATAGGAGTGATCGCCCGGTATTTTATTAGGCGGGGTATCATAGGTGGTATCAAAGCATCAGGTTATAGTGTCCTTAGGAATCTATAGGGACGTACTACACTTTCAGCGTTGCTTTTGATTTGATATAGAGCCTTATGATTAGGATTGTTGATATCCTCTTATGATATTTCGTTCTCCTGCTATCAAGAAATGTTTTAGTGAATCTTTTGTGCGCTCATTCGAGATTCGTGTGCTGATCGACGAAGGGAGACCATGGAAGTCCATTATGAGGGCAGTAGGAGGCGGGGCTTAGTTAGAGATGTAAGTTGATGTTAGGAATGAGGACCGCGGTAGAGGTCACTCTCCTTGTGGCATTGTAGTGAATTGCTGCAATGACTACTATAGAATAGTAGTTATAATTATCTATGCACCACTATAGTAGAGAATGGTGCTAAACTTGAATTACCCAGTAAAGTTAGATGGGGAAAGTTTGAAAAGATCATTAATAAGGACCGTACGTTGAAGTTTAGTTATCCGAAAGCATTGTAGTGTTATCCAAAGGAAGTAGAAGGATCAGAAGCTTTGGCTTTGAGCAGGGTATGGAATGCCCAAATGTGAAAATTTGAGGAAAATTTTTCTCACTCAACGGAGTAATGTTGAAATGGTGGGAACAGTGATCACCACACTTGAGGGAGTAGGGTGTTTTGCTCATAAATGAATCTTACAGATGGTTTTAAACTATAAATTCCTCTAATTTAGAAATAATAAAGTGAATGTGGTTTCTAGGTTATTCACATAAGAATTTGTTTGAGACCGACGATGAATAAAAAGTGACATGATTATGTGAACTTAGTACCTACGTAAGGTAGGTACAATGGAGAAAGAGGTTTCTCCAATGGAATGATAGACTCACTAGTAATTGGACTTATGTAAAGTGAGTTATAGTTGTTTTTAGTTTAAGGTGTGAAATATGCAATAAAAAAATTAAAGTTGTGAGACTTTGGGATTTCAAGAGTCTAATGGGATAAAGACTCTTGGGATTCGAATTGAAATTTTGGATATAATTGGGATACGAGCTAGTTGTGATAAGCTTCATATTTATTTATATTATAAGTAAGTGAATACTTATGGAATTGGAATAAGAAAGTGAATACTTATGGAATTAAATCGAATATGTATATTCAGTATTACAGGATAATGCTACGAGAGATGGGCATGGATAATTGGATTTAATGATATATATACGGGTATAGGGACAATATATATATGATAATATTATAAATATATATGTGTGTGAATGGTATATTTATGTGAATCATACCCCCTCTAGTGCTATCATGGGAAGTTACGCGATGTGGGTGAGGCCCATGGTTTGAGGAGCAGGGAGCGTATAGTCTTCAGGTCATAGTGTCCATTTTATATTTTGTGATTTTATCAGTAATGAGACGTGGTGGGAATGTTACGTTCTCATTTTTGAGGAGGAACTATGATCGCTTCCCATTCGTTGTGATTTCGTTTTTACCAAGTCGGTGTGATAGTCTAATCGTTGGTACCCAGGATGATGTGTGAGTAATTCCCTGGAAGATGATAACATTGAGAGACTGCATCCATTGAGTTATAGCTTTGAGGGATGGTTATTATACTTATATAGTGTGTGATATATATAAGTATGGATATACTTGATGTGTATAGTATAATGTATATTATATAAGATGTGATATATATATATATATATATATATATATATATATATATATATATATATACACACACACACACACGGATATATTAAAGAATGGAATACGAGATAAATTCTGGATGAGCCCGCCTTTATCATATGTTTAGATGGAACTTCGAAGAGGAAGTGTTTCATTACCACGATTTTAGTGCATGGGGACCTTACAGATATAATTTAAGGTATGCAGGATTTATTATTGAACTGTGAGTTTAAGCTCATTGTTGTTTGTGCTAAGGCCTTAGTGTTAGTACAAGCGCTTGGTGGTGTGGCTCCTGGAAAGAATTAAGAGTTCTGATCACATTTTTATCGATAAGAGATATGGGATTATCCGAGTGTCATATTTGAACTAGAGAACCTCCACGACTGACAAAGTTAAGTAATAGTGTATAGGAGGGGTTCCTTGTTTGGATTACGTTTGCAAGACGCTCCACGCACGAACCTTAATGACATCGGGAGTGGAGAGATGTTATAGAATTCAAGGATGGTAGTTTTGACGATAAGTCACCTAATGTAGAGAAAACACTATAGAATGAGAGCCGTTGGATGACTGTATAATTAAATAGAGATATAAGTGCTACGGAGAAGCACTAAAATTATTCTCTCATCGCAAGTATGTGGGTGAGTTAAGGTGAAGGAAATCGATTTGAGACGTATATCCAGGACTTGAATAGAAGGAAAATTCAGAGGAAATACATTTGGGGTATAATGCTCGTAGCGCTTTTGTAGAGAGTAGGCACCCGATTAGTTAGATTTTCCATTTCATTAAGATGGAAGGATATAGTGGTAGAAGTAAGTTGGTAGGTTAACGAGGTAAGATTTAGAACATCCCGTTGGTGTCCCTTGGACGGTTATATCTTGATGACCAACGATGCGAGGGAGTAGTGTTACGGGAGGGTTCCTTGTTTGGATTTCGCTTTGTGAGACGTCCCACGCATGAAACCGAGCACATGTCGGAAGTAGAGAGAGGTCTTGGGCACTAGGGAAATAATTAGAATAGTACTCCTATTACGTGTATTAGAAACACGTTAATCTTAAGACTACCATGAAGTAAGGGCAATAAGGCACTAATATTGGAAGACTATTGTGAGATAACCACAAGAAGATCGATGGGATAATCTTAAGAAGGATTGAATTTCCAGGTATCGAGAGAATTAAATTTCGAATTATTCGGGTTAAGGGATACCCAGGTGTTAGTACCAGGACAATGAAATGAGGCCCATTATTTAAAGTGAGTGTGATGTATCAAAACGTTTGCAATGGTGGTGCATATATGCATGAGTGATAGGGGGTATGGGTACCCTGATTAGTAAACCCCCAAAATGTCCGAGATGGAAGGACATGAAAATAAATATGTATAATATATGCCAGAAGGGCGGCTATAAACAAGGTTAAACGGTATAGTGTATTGATTGTCGTGCGAGGATGACGATAATGCAAACATTTATGTGCAACGAGAGCTAACACACCCGAGATGGGATTGAAAGGCTATGGAAAGTCATTTAAAAAGGTACCTCTTAATGAAAAGGTTACCCAATTTATTGTGAGAAAGTAGAGTGGAGTCTTACTCAAACGAGTATTGAAGAGTGGCTTATGCGTGACTGTATGGTTAGCATACTCCAAGTAAAAAAAAAGGAGTGTATGTAGTACCAAATTCCGGAAGAGTATATGAGAGTTAATACTTTAATTATTCGGTATAGGGAATGTTACTTGGAGATTATGAGAGAGATAGTAATCTGAATATTTATACAATACGTAGCGATGAGAATAAAATGCGTATGAGAAGTGTATGATTAGGCTAGGAATATGCCTATGAATCTTAATAGGATGTGCGTATGCCTATTATGTGATATTATTATTAAGAGCACTAACGTGTGCTAACCCGGGGGTGCAAGAACATTATTGATTAAGTGCGCTAATGGGTGTTAACTCGGGGGTGTAGGATTATAATATATATGTATAGGGATGATGTGACTATATGTGTATATATATGGATTTGCGAATATTTCTATTATGTGAGACTAGTAGATATGGTATTAATAATAAATACTTTGCGCTAAGTGGTCTTAACAAAAGAGTGCAAGATTAGTGTAAATATATAGAGATGATGAGATTATATATATGAGCATACGCCTTGAGATGAGTGGAATATAGTGGGAGACCATTGTGTTAGGCTATATCAAAATTTGGTTAAGATAGGACGTAATGTATATACCGATCCTAGAGTAGTGGTACAGGCTATATCTGAATTTCGAGGACGAAATTATGTTGTAAGGGGGAAAATATGTAATACCCCGTACTTTTAAAGGTATTTAAATTACACTGTGGATGTAATTTGACAATTTGAGGAATTATTGTGAATAGTAATTTTGGGATTAATAAGTGAAATTAAATAAATTTAATGTTATAAAGTAAATAGTACATATTAGTTTGTAAGTGTAAGATTAATATTTACATTGATTATATTTTCTTACGAGACTAAGTATATGAGTGGATTATTTTTAATTACATGTCGCAAGTTGGGTAAAGCGACAAAGGAAATATCTTAATTTGGAAAATACGCGTATTGAACGTGTTGGGTCAAAATAGTGAATTTTAGTTAAGTGACTCGGATGGAGATTTCGACTATGCCATTGGGTTCGGAATGGTCGAGATAGTCAAAATAGAGTACCCGGGGGTAGTATTTGGGTTTCGGGCATTTTTGAACTAGTAGGGACTCGTAAATGAGTACACAAGTCATTTAACAATTGGGTATATACCCAATTTTGGATTTAAAGAGGTGGCAGCCCTCATTTCCGCCAAATATCAGCCCTAAGAGAGAGAGAGAGAATAGAGAAAGAAGAGAAGAAAGAAGAAGAAAGAAAAGAGAAGAAAATAAGATATTTCCAGTCAAAACTCGCGGGATTCGACTCGTGGTCGTCGAATTTAATCCACGAGGCAAGTGTTTAACTTGCTTTATGATTTAGTGTGTTTAATTTCTCAAATTGTAGTTGGTATAAAACTAAAGATTTTTGGGTTGAAATTTCGTGGATCAAACGGGTTTTCGGAAGATTAAAACGGATATGACTCGATTAATACCCAATTTGAGAAACTTGGAATTTATTGAAATTAATTGTTGAATATGGGTTCTAGGATGATTAGAACCCTTTCTATATGTGTATTTATGGTTGTTTGAAGTTGGTTGATGATGAGAGAGGAGATAAAAATCTTGGAGGTGTATTAATGGAGGTTTGGATTTTTGGAGAAGAAGGTGAATAGTGACCAGCGTAACTTCCAGACTGTTTCGGATATGAAGACAGCCGATTCATCTCTCGATCAAAACATAAAAGTGTTAGATCGTTTCGATACGTTCGCGAGGGCGTCGACTGCGTATTTTTCTCATTTTTCTTCGAATTGTTATGATTTTTATAAGATGACAGTTCCGGGGTGAAATCACCAACTCAGAAATGCACTCGGAAGTTGAAAAAATAAAAGGCTAAAATTATTTGGAGATAAATATTTGGGGTTACTAAAAATAGTGTGGGGACTTCTAAATATTTTTTTTAGTAAGGCGTGTATTTTGGATTAGTTGAAAGTAAAATCCAAGATTTATCCAAATAGGGGTGTTCGTGAGGAATAATACTTAAAGAGATATTTAGGTGTAATTTGAATATTAAATAAGGGAATACGTATTGGGGTATTTTAATTTTGTGACGGCTTATATTATTGCGAATGATAATATTCGAGGCTATTGGCTATCGCTATAAGTGTTTGTAGATTTTAGTCAAAAAAGATTTGGCAGAGATATAAATAATATATATCGATGTTGTTGATATAACCATTGTGTGGTGAGAAAAGCTCATAAAATATTAGGGATTGGTAAAATTGATAAATGCGTAAGATATCCAAGATATAAATATACTACGTATGGGATGTATTATATGGCTATGAGTATGCCCTTATATTATATATGTGTAAAAATCATGCCCGCGCTACTTGCTATCACGAAGATTACCGCGCCGGGACGGTCTTATCTCGATGGAACCTTTATGGGGGATATTGACTTGTACCCTAGAACATAGGACTCCTTGGTACAGGCTGTCTGATTGATAGTCAGACGGTCCCAAGAGACGTGAGGGTATGTGCTGACCTCTTAGTGACTTGGAACTATGCTTCACCTCCATTTGTATGTATTTTGTGTTAATATAGTTTGAGAATGATTCCGAAGTAGTATTTCCCTTAGTTTGTGTGATACGGGGACTTGATAGCAGAGTATACCATCACCATAGTTTTTATGTGGGGTGCCGTTAGTATATATATTTTATGTGTGACTAATATATATACATATATTTATATGGGAACTTTCTATTATTATATAAATTGATGTGTATGCGTAAAGAGAATAATGTGCGTATACCGAAATCTTGTTTGGTGTCCTATATGGATAACTAATATACTTGTTGCGAAAAGTATATTGTATATATATGAGATGAGATATCATATAACCTAACACTGTATAAAACGAGAGGAATGAATAAAGTGATATACTTCTTCTGGTAGATTTATATCCGGATTTATATGAATATGGATTATAGGTTCTAATGAGAACTATCAATAAATGCGGGATGGTATAAATATGGTATGTACTGAAGGCCTAATGGATCTCGATGATCAACATTGTCACGTAGTAGTGTATCAGAGGGGTTCCTTGTTTGGATTTCACTTTGCGTGACACCCCACGCATGAACGTAACATAATGTTGGGAATGGGGAGAAGTTTAGTCCTTAGTACCCGAATTGATGAGGTTTATTAGAAGATGAGTAATAACATTAGTTAGGCGGGGTAGCTTAACTAGGTTGTTTAAAATGGTATGCGCTAGTTGTGCACTTTTAGAAGAGGGGTGAGGTGTATCTCATGTGAGAGCGATACCAGTTTAAATATGAGAAATAACATATTTTAAAATGTGGATTTTAAGCACTTGCTAAAATATTTTCAAAACTCGGGCTCTGACCCGTTTCTTTATTTTCCCCTCTTGCTATATCTATATATATATAGGTGTCTAGACACAGGGACGTCTAGATGATAATTCCTTCGAGTTAGACGTTTGCTACAGCAGCTGTAGATGCAAGCAGGTTTATTGTAGACGCTTCTATCATTGAGATCTAGATAGGAGGTATTGTGCAAACATTCGAGCTTATAACCCAACTGTACTCATTTATTCTTTTATCGCCTTTTAGTGCGGCATTCGATTTGGTTGTATTATTGTACCGAGTGTTAGGTTATTTTATTTTATTTTATTTTATTTCATTTCATGTTAGTTGATGAATAAAAACTGTTGTAATTGTTTTATTTGAATGGTTTGATTAAAAAGATTAGTTAATTAAAAATTTGACGCCAACCTAATAAGATATTAGTATTAAAATTGGTTTTCGACAGTGATGCTAAGAATGAACCATATGAGACTCCTGTTTTAATTTGATATATGAGTGATCGCACGGTATTTTATTAGGAGGGGTGTCACAATTGCATGCTATTGAGAGGGCCATGTGATACCTTAAAAGTACAATGAACCTCAAATTACACTATCAAAAGCATCCTATTATCCTTGAAGGATTTAGTGATGATGATGGTAACACCTTATCTAATGACTTGAAAGTTACTAATGGATACATTTTTAATATCACTTGTGGTTTAGTTTAATTGAAGTCTAAGAAATAGACTATTTTGGCTCAGTCGATGATGGAGTCGAAAATGATAGCGCTATCTATAGCTAATGAGGATGCAAGATGGTGAAGAAACCTTCTATCAGATATTCTATTATAGTATAGATTGATACCAACCGTTTGATAGTAATTTGGCTATTATAAAAGTTAAGAACCATTACTATAACGGTACGAAGAAACAAATACGTTGCAAACACAGTACCGTTAGAGAGTTTATCTTTATTGGTGCTGTGATATTGGACCACATACGATCAAAAGAAAATTTAGTTGATCTTTTGATGAAAGCACTTACAAGATAAATAGTGTGGAACTCCTCAAAAGGGATGGGACTAAAGCCCTTAGATGATGTTTTTGTCACTTGTGATGGTAACGCAACTAATATATTGGGGATCCCAAGAAATACGTTCAATTAATAAAGGCACAAGTGATATGGGTTGAATCATGCTAATTATTGTTTGCCAGGTTTTACTCCGAGTCCATCAGTTTGGAGGGTGATATCCTGAAGTGAATTGAGGTTGAGTTAATTATAAATCTTAATGAAGATCTATAGCTCTATTTTGAGTGGGCTACCTAACTATAGTAATATCCTTGATTAATTTACTTATGAGAAAGTGGAAGTGAGGTTGCTTCCTATGGTAAGTTTGGGCAAATTCCTTAGAGTGTTCACTATATTTAGATAGAAGCATGTGGGTACCATATTTGTCTTTTAGGCCCATAAGAGTAAATGGACAAAGCCCAACTAAGAATAAGGGATGTCTGGCCCAAATTATGGATGCTCTAAGTAATAGCGGTTAGAACTAAGAGTTGACCCATTCTATCCCCAAAAACTCTCGGAAGATATATTCAAGGGATAATGGGTTAGCGGGGCAGTTTCTAGAGCCCCTCTCTCCCTCTTGTAGAATATATATTGTACCCCTGGCCCGGGGCAAATGGCATGCAGAAAAACCTTTCTTGAGAGTTACTTAATATAACAGTAGACCTCTCCGTGGACGTAGGTAATTTGCCGAACCACGTATATCTTTGTGTTCTGTGATTGTGAATCTTATTCTTTACTTTTCTGGTGATTGCATTTACTTATAAGTTGTGTTGAGATTAATTATCACCACAGTTGGTGCCGTCTGTGGGACGCAGTTGTTATTCCTTTAAGAAATATTTCACCAACAAGATCTTAGAATGTCTGATCACAGGAATAATGCCCCTCAAGCTGTGGATATTCAGGAGCAACCTATACCTAATAGGGTTAGATCTGAAGTTCGATGTTCAAACCCCAGCCTTCTCCAGGAAAGGCAAGCCTCGGAATAAATCCAAGGGCCGAATAGGTCTACACAGGTCTGCAGGCTAATCGCGCCTATGAGGCCAGGATCTAAAAGCATGATGAGGTTACTCACAAGCAGGAAGATGAAAATGCTCACCTCAAAAGGCAACTAGAAATGATGGAGAGAGAATTGCATCGTAACACGAGGTAACGTCATTATCGAACCCCTAAACCTCAGGAGAGAGGATCTCGCAACTGAGAAGGGAGCCGAAGGCGTGTGTCTCAAAGAATTGAGGAACACATGTCAGATAACGACTGGTCCGAGCAATAGCAACTAGCTCGCCATTACAGGATCTCAGGACGAAGAAATGAAGACATACGTAACTTGGTCAGGAGAGAGATGGACCAACACCCAACACATCGCGGTGCTAGATCGACTAGAGAGCTAGCCAGGTGAGCTCTCAGGACCCAGATGTAATCCCTTTTTTAAAGGGCAATAGAGGAAGAGGAAGCCCCCAAGAAGTTCATAATGCCTAGGTTTAAGATCTACAATGGAAAGACTGATCCCATCGACCATGTCAGACAGTACAGATAGGCCATGACCCTTTGGAACCATAAGAACGCACTAATGTGCCGAATTTTCCCATCGAGCTTGCATGACGTGGTCCAAACGTGGTTCAAGAGACTCCCTCATAGATCCATTAGGAACTTCGAGTCCCTAGCAGATCTCTTCACAACTCTCTTCATTACCAGCAACTCCCATTCGAAGAGGATGGATTCTTTGTTAACGATGAAGAAAAAGCCCCAGGAGAACCTCAGAGACTACGTGAAGTGGTATTGAGAGTTATTCAATGAGGTCGAGGACTGGTCCAAACAGGTCGCTGCTTCATCTTTTAATATTGTCTTACCCATCTCATCCCTCTTGCACTAGTCCGTCACTAATAAGGAGGCCACAACCATCGATGACTCGATGGCTCATATTGAAAAATATGCCAAAGTTGAAGATGTGACCCATCTTAGTGCAGGGGAAAATGGTCGCACCAAGCTTGCCGATAAGGGAAGTGACAAGAATGAGTGTCAAAAGAAAGGGAGTAAGAACGGTAGAAAGAATGGTCCTAATAATGGAAGCAAGAGTGATGCCTCGAAGGCATTTTAAGCAGTAAACACAGTTCTCAGAGAATCGATCTACAAAATTATGGCAAAGATCAAGGATGAATTATTCATTAAGTTGCCCAGAAAAACCCTTCCAAGCGGAACCACAAGGAGGGCGTGCACAAAATCGAGCACTATAAAGCCCTCAAGTCTCACCTTGAAGTGTTAGCTCAAGTTGGACACTTGAGCAAATTTGTGGAAAAAAGGCAGAGAAGGTAGCTGCCAATGGAGATCAAAGGCCCGATAACGTGATCGAGGAAGACATCGGCCATGAGTTTGCAGTAATTCATGGGGCGTCCGACCTCAAATAGATCCAAGGAAATATGGCTCGGATGGAAGTAAAAAAGCTTACAGCAGTAATGCAAGCTTTAAAAATCGATCCAGCCAAAATGTAAGTGAGGAAGCATCGGCGAGCAGAAGATGTCGACTACAGCAAGCATATTGTGTTCACATATGACGACCTAGTGGGAGTAAGAACCCCACATCATGATGCACTGATCATTACACTCAGGATAACTAACTATGACATCGACATGTTGCTTGTCGACCAAGGTAGCTCATCCAAAGTAATGTACTTGACCTATTCAGGAAGTTGAAATTAAGTGTCGCCGACCTAAAGAAAGCCACCGTCCCTTTAGTTGTCTTCGCTGGAAAAAAAACATCCCCTTGGGAAAGATTGTCCTGCAAGTGAGGGCAGGAAACATCTCGAAAATGATCGAATTTCTCATGGTCGATATTGATTCACCCTACCAAGCAATCCTCGATAGAGGACGGTTACACGTGATGAAGGTCGTCCCATCTACCTACCATCAGAAGCTCAAATGCGTGACTGAACGAGAAGTGGTGGATATCCATGGAGATCAGGCGATGGCAAGAAAATGCTTTATTAAGGCCATCCTTCTCAAACTAGAAAAGAAGGTTAAAGAAGTCAAAAATAAGAACGAGGAATAGGAGAGGCTAATGCCCTCAAAATAACAACTAAAGTATGGGAGACTAGGAGTGGAGGAGACCAGGCTTCAACCCTTTGAAAGAGTCATCGAGGACTTGGAGGAAGTCACAACCAGTAGCAGCTCGAATGAAAGAAAGTTCTTAATCGAAACATCACTCATCGATCGCTAAAAGAGGGATTTGGTTACCCTACTTCGGAGTAACTTAGATGTATTTGCATGGGATCCTTACAAGCTACACGGTATTGATCCTAACATCACTTGGCATCAACTGTACGTCGATCCAACTTTCAAGCGAATAGCACAGAAATCTCGATGAATTGCTCTAGAGAAAGCCAAGGCAGTGGAGAAGAAAGTTGAAAAACTGTTGGACACAGGATCCATACGGGAAGTATAGTTCCCTAAGTGGCTATCCAACCTAGTGGTTGTCCCCACTACAAAAAAAAGAAGCTTTTGAGACGACGGCCTAATAGTCCCAAAAGATGGTTTATCCATCTCAAATACTTTTTGGGACGCTATTTGGGACGGCTAGGAGGGGTCTTCTTGATAGGGGGTTATAAATACTTTTTGTGACGCCATATCCGTATCAAAAGAGTTTTTTGAGATGGGAACAAATCCGTCTCAAAAGCTCACCATTTTATATGAGCCTTTTGAGATGCCAAGAGATCTATCCCAAAAGAGTGCTTTTGATACGGGAATTAATCTCTCTCAAAAGGTTGTTGTTTTAGAATATTTTTTTGAGACGGGAAAATAACCGTCTTTAATATATTTTTGGGACAGTTTTAACCATCCCAAAATAAGTGAAAGGATCTTAAAATTTTTGCACCAATATATTGTGAACAATAAAATCTACCACTAAAGTTTAATATAGAATTGAATTATATTTGAGACAACGCAACACAACGAATAATCATAAAATGATTTTCAACCAACACAACGAATCCTTTTCATTCAACAATAGTTAGAGTTCTTACAAGCATCTTCAGATATTCATCAAAACAAAAATGATAATACTAAGTTCAAATATTGAACTTGACAACAAAATACATTAATTTGTTATACTCCAAAACATGAAATGCTTTTATCAAAGTAATCATGTAGTCTTAAAGCGCACGACCTCCCAAATCACTGATTATCATTGCATGTTCTACAAAAATTGTCACCTGCAAAAAAAATTAGTGTCAATTATGTCAAAATTAATATTCCCTCATCAATAATACAATGTGCAATGAAGCAATGTAGTATATTCTCATCACAAACAATATCAATATCAATATCTAACTACTATTATTTTTAAAAAAATTGACAGAGTCTCCTTTGTTTATTCATGAAAACCACAGGTAGCGAACCTGTTTTAAACACTAAAATTGATTCTACGAATATAAACCAACGAACAAAAACTTCTGACCACCATCACAACAAATTTTCACCACCACCATTGAAAATTTAACTTTAAAAGAGAATTTTCCACCTGAAAATCTCTCAATGCATATAAGTAATTATATGTATAAACTATATATTATTACCTAGTCGGTCTGAATTGTTGAGGTGATGGAAGCACGAAGTGAATGTAAGATCTAAACTCATGACTCTCACGGGACCATGGAAAACCTAACACGAGGATCTACCCAAAAGTAGTTTTATCCAGTTCTGGAATAATAAGAGTGACGTTCAAATATCTTACAATAGCAACCATATCACATATCTACACCATAATGAAGTGAATGAGAGTAGCAAATGAACACACCCAGAACAAATAGGATAAAATCCAAAGTGAAAAAAAAAAGCAGAACTCATGAAAAGATATTGATAATAAAGTGGAAAATAAATCAACCATGTTTGGTGGATCAATTTTTAAAAACCTCCTTGATAGAACTTTGTTTCATGAATTACTCTCAGTCTCAAACCTTCCTCCATTATGGATATTTAAGTTTGAAAGTGAGAATTCAAGAGGTTTCCTAAAATCTATCATATTTTCCTATTGGTATTTCAATGTTTTATTTTGTTAGTTTTCTCGTGCTTATTTTTAAAGTTTGAAATTCTTGTGAGATGATTAGTCTACGAATAGTCGTCTTTTAATCGATGTTTTGAATTTCAAACATTGAAAATCTCATATGAGATCCTACCTTAGGTCAATACATGAGCAAATGTGGAGTGTAGAATATGGGTGGCAATGGACAACTAATGTTGTTAATAATGTCGTTATGAAAAGACTGTTAAAGGATCATGGCGGAAAGACTGAGTAAAAGAACAACAAGTGATGAACTAACTTATATATATATGAAGTGAACAAAGAATAGCAGATGTTGCTAATGACTTAATCATTTTAAGAAGTTGTTCAGACCTTAAATTTCCTACTTAATCCTTTGATGTGATGACTAGCAATCCCAAAGCACCAATAAAAATATACTTTATCATAAATAGTCTTTTCAGTCATGACAATAGTAACCCAGCCTATGTATGGTAAGAACCCTGAAGCTCTTCCCATGATATGGTGCTGGTGAAGCCAGAGCTGACCATGAGCACATAAACCTATGTCATCGTCATAATTGTTATCCCCTTTTGTGAGGATATCAACTTCTCCGATATCTTTTCATTCATGAACCTTAATTACACGATGAACAATTGGGACATTTGGGTATTTTTGGGATGGGAACTTTGAAATCTCGCCTAGTTTTATATATAGTTTTTTTAGGAACAGGACTTTTAGGTACGGACGAAAAAGGATTACATGACTATTAAGTTGGGAGAGTATAAATACCAAAAAGAGCAATATTGAAATTTAACTGCCATACCTCAATGATTCTTGGAGTGGCACAAGTCTTCTTTCGATTAGAATTGTTCCCATTATCATGTAGAGATGAATATGGGGTTTTAACCTCTACCTAATCATCTTCATTATTGCCAATGTTAATTTCACTTGTGAATTTATCTTCTGCCACTTCTCCATCAGACCCCTTCAAAGGGGCACAAATAGTTCCTTCAATATCAGTTGTGTGGAGTAACTCTTCCTCTCTAGAAGTAATCTGGTAATGAATAGTGCCGAGGTACTCATTGCTACTCTTCACTGAAGGTGCATAATATATCTCATATGTATGAGCTGTACTTCGAACATAGACCTGCCGGATCTCATGCTTTTTAGTAAAACTTACTGTAGTTAAAGAAATTTTCAGTCAGTCAAAATAAGTATGTCACCTTGAAGAAAACACAAAATCAAAGGTGTTGAAAATTTGCACAACAGGTCCAGTCACAGTATGGTACGTTCGCACCCTATGGAAGAAATCAATTCTAGTTTTGATGAACATTTAAATTACCTATTTGATGTAATATATGCACTAGAAATAATATGTAAAATACCATGTAATCCAGTATTCTAGACCAAATTAAAACTGTACTCCAAATTTCCAAAGAGATTACTGCACATTGAAAGATAGGACGGTGAATAATTACAATATATATAGAAATAATACAACAGCGAGTGCCAACCATGTCGTAATTAAAAAATGATCCTCCCTTTTGTATAAATCGAGCAACTGCAAATGCCAAATCCTGAACTGGACTCTGATGAATTGGACCATCAAACTCCGTAAACCTAACAATTTAAAGATTTTAATCATTTTATCTTCCTTTTAACTGAAAATGAAAAGTAGAGTTAAAAAAATAAAAAATTCTCATACCATCAAATCCAGGATTCAGTCCAAATTTGTGTAGTGGCAGTTCAAAGAAATTAAAAAGGAGCATCACTAGAGGTTTTGAGGATCCACTCTCTATCATATGCTTAGGCATCATCTTAGTACATAAGGTGCTAATAATAATGTGCTTTAAGATAAGGAACAACTAATTAGGACATACCATGATTGAATTTATATATAGGCATACCACATATATCTCTATGAATAGGAGTATGTCCATATCAAAAGAACTGCTAGACCATTTCAGAGAGGAGTAATATATTCCCAAATTTGATAACTTATCAGCAGGCATGTTGTCCTCTCTGTAGATATGGGTGCAAAAGAAATGCATGTGGGCCAATATATCTTTGCAGTTATTCCATCCAACTTGAAGCTGCCATTGAGGGTGGTAAAAATTGCTCAAAATGCAGTACACAACATAATAAGAATCAGACTCAATCCAAAGATTAAGCCAACCATGAGACCAGGACAATTCAATGCCAGTTAGAACTGCTTCCATTTCAGCCTAAAGCCAATTTAATGCCAGTTAGAACTGCTTCCATTTCAGCCTAAAAGGCAATTTGATTCCCAATAAATTTGTAGTAGGCACCAAGAACCTACCCCTTATGATTTCTAAAAGGGCCTCCAATAGCTACTGGACCTGGGCAGCCTTGTTTAATATTATGTGACATCTAGTTAAGGAATGACAGTAACATGTACCGTTTAAACACCATGCAGTATAGATATTTCTTCGATTATCAGTTGGATATAGTAACATGTATCAACATTTTCATTATTTATATTTTATTAACCTAGCTTCCAACATTTGGATCGAATCCAATTACGTAATAAGTAAGGACAACCCAAACGGCACATTCTACAAATGAAATGGAAATCTACCAATTAGGAATAGCATATGCCTACGGGGGATAGAAGAGAAGTCCATTTACTTGTAAAATAAGAGAAGCCTTGCAATTGTCGTGGAAATCTCTGACATTCCATTAAACATGATCATAATCACAGCGAAAAATAAAGTATATCCCACCATTGGTTACTGAATCTTTGGGCATCTCAGTTCGAAAGAAGAGTTTCGTGGTAATCAATGCCATAAATAATAACTGAAAGGAAAAAAAATGTAAAGTAATATCATTAATAATTGCACATACAAAACAAAGTTGTGTGTGTTTGTAACGAGAATCCTCACTTGGAATAATTTGAAGAAGTAGACGAATGAGTTCCTTTTCATAAGTAAGATTTCTCTATTGGTATAAGGTTTCAATAGTTCCTTTTAGTCAATGCCATATGTTTTGGATGTGAGAGCAGCGGCGTGACTTTTTCTCTCGTCATATGGGGTTCCCAGATCGTGTCCCAACATTCCCCCGACGTGGAATGACATGAATGCCTCAGTAAATTCTTTGGCTGTCACAAATCTGTAGGGCTCTTCGTATCCAATACTGCTTCTGATCTTTCATCGATGTCACATGTCACTAAATTATATAAATTTCATCATTTTAGGGGTCTTAATAAGTAAATAGTAATAGGAGCACGAAATAGACCTACTTGTTGGAGAAATTATGCCGTGCCTTTCCTCTCTGGACATTTGAAACCTATAGATTCACGAGGGTCGTTATAAACAACCATGCCATTTGTTAGGAGAATGATGTCATCGAATAAATCATATGTTTCAAGTGCAGGCTGAAGGAGAGAGATGACAACAGTTCCTTCAAGAATGTGGACGAAATGCTGGAGAGAATTCACGATTTAAAATGTTGTTAAACTGTCTAAACCAGTAGATATCACGTCCATGAAAGTGCCTTTGCTGGTCCAACCAACATCTCACTTATAATTTATAAATAACAAGTTAAGTTTATATAAACATAGGAGAAATAAGAAAGTTGGATGGAATAGCTGCAAAGTTAATCAATTTGTAAGTGTTCAAATCCATTCACCATCACATTTGCATTAGCTGCTCAATAACATTTGGTATCTATTTAGAAGAAAGTTGTC
Organism: Sambucus nigra; assembly: GCA_949130495.1. Classification (NCBI taxonomy): domain Eukaryota; kingdom Viridiplantae; phylum Streptophyta; class Magnoliopsida; order Dipsacales; family Adoxaceae; genus Sambucus; species Sambucus nigra. The sequence continues at coordinate 37,271,822 of OX422217.1, forward strand.
GTGATTCACAAAATTGATTAACTTAAGCATTATTTAATAGTCACTGACTACACAAAAAAAGAAAAAAAACATTCAAGATTGCATGTTGTCAAGGGCTTATATTTGGAAATGATATGAAAGGATCAGCAAATCATGTATTAATTCCGTGATAGCTACGACGATATACAGAGATCAAAGTGGATGGGTAAGCAGCAGAGAACATATTTACAGATGATGGGAGATAATTATGTCGCCTTAGGTTGGTTGGACAAATCCGTCGAGGAAATGACTCGGAGTTGGACAATAAATTTTTTCAAGAATGCGAGTCTTTGAATACTATGACAATGCTTGACTGCATAAAAGACATATTCCGCTGAATTGAATCGTTGATATTAATGTCAATGGTGCTATAACTTCTAAAGTTCCTGTAATTAGTTCAATGGCTATTTTTTTATGATCACCTAGTAATCACTTTATGTGAGAATGATAAATTAATATTATTACTATGATTATTAAAACAAAATTAGCGCATCGGCCTCCCGTACAACAGGTCAACATGGAACATATATGCTCTTTTCACTATATTTCATCATATCACCATGTTCAAAGGCTACATTTACTTACATATAATGTGCATAAAAATAAACTTTATCAACATTAAAGAATGCATTTATGGAGGTTACTATAGAGTCATTCATTTGATGTGTCTGTAAACCTTTCCCCACCTTGATTCATAACATCAAACATGAAAAGAAAGTATAGATAGAGAGGACATTATATAAGCTAAAATAATGTTAAATATTTATACAAAAAGTGCATGTACCACTGCAACGGAGGGAATTTAAAATTATGCGGGAGAAAACCACATAAGCTAAAACATGGATGTGAAAAAAAACATACACCTTACACCGATGATGCGATTGAGCCCTAGGTCCGTGAAAAGAAACATATACCTTACACTGGTGCTACGAAAGAGACTAGGTCTATGAAAGAGGAGAAGAAGCAGAAAGCAGACTGCATGATTTCGATGTTGCGATTGAAATCAAAATTTATTCAAATCTAAGGTTACCTGAATTGAAACCACAATTAAAACAAAGCATAAGTTATTCAAATCAAAATTTTGATTTCATTATGATTCAAACCAAACAAAACACCAAAGTTATTAAAATCGAAGGTTACCTCAATCGAAACCAAAACAAAAACATAACATCGAAGTTACTCAAATCGAAGGTTTGGAGTCTGAAAGTTTGAGATTTTGTGAATAGTTAAGGGAGGGAAAATTATCTTTACACTTTTAGGTTCAGATGCCGCCAATTTTGTTTAAACATTTTAGGGATATATTACCCTTTTAGGCTTGGGTAATAATAAAATTACTAGTAGAGCAACGGTCTTGAACACTTACAAATTTTGTAAGTGTTCAAAATCGTTGTAAATTTTGTAAGTGTTATAAACACTAACAAATTAAATAATCTATTAGCCATTATGGTGTAGTGAGAATTTGAATTTAGTGAAAGTCGAAGTTGATATTGAAAGTCAAAGTTGATGTAGTAAAGCGCAAGTCTCATTCAACTACCTGTGTGTTTCATCTTCTTTATTTATTCTTTGTACATGTCATGAACTAGAGCGTGAAAATGCTCTCCTGAGAACCATTGATAATTTATATCTACCTATACACATATGCTTAATCTCTGCCCTTCTTTCCTATTTTTACTTCCCCTTTATTTTTCTAGAACGTAGCAGTACGCGTGATCATTGCTACGATATGCGTGTTACCCTATCTTTCTTTAGTTTTATCTCAGTTGTACTATAGTATGTTTACCTTACTATCCGGAGTTTAGATCAGTGTGAAAACCTCTTCCTCTCCCTATTATTGTTCTTCCTATCCTCTCTATAAGATCATTCTCTCCTACATTTCCATCCTTGCCTAGATAAAATCCAATTACTCCATTGTTGACCTCTCTGGCGACGATATCTCCATATATTTCTCACTCTTTTGTCCACTGTTATATTGAGCACGGTGCAAGTCTTCTTCTTCGCTTGGACTTCTCTCGTCCAGATCGCGGACTTTATGTTCGCCAGTCTCTCTTTCCATTGCCAACCTCTCATGTTTATCACATTTTCATAGTTTCTTATATATACGTATATATGAAATCAGTTTTCCAGCACCTGTTTCTCTTGCACTGAAAAACTAAAGCCTTCCATTTCTCTTAAGATTTTTTTCCCAGAACCGATCTATTTCCTTCTTTCTCTACCCTCTACGTTCTTTCCCTCACTGGGGTACGTGTCATTCTTTATTCCCTTATTTTTCTTCTTAAAAGCACACAAGTCTTGTAGCTTTATGTAAATACACATGAGTTTTGTATTGATATTATTTCTGGTAGTATGTTACTTTCAATGAGCTCTTTGGTTTTTTACAATTAGTGTGATTGCTTGATTAAACACATTTATACCACATACTTCTTAAATGGTGTTGATTATGTGGAAGTAGAATTGTTAAATGGAATGAGCAGGATGTTTAGTTATAGGTTCAAATTAGACTATATTGCCATCCGATATTTTTCCCATGAGAGTTGGCACACATTCTTTGTTATAGATATTTTCTTTGATTCCTTGTATAGGTTGCAGGGAACTTTTTGATGGTCATTGTCTGTCCTTCCTTATCTTTGTTCCTTGTATTCTTTTATAGGCCTTCCATATATGGTAATTATGACTTGTCCTTTTCCTATGCATTTTTTTATGTACATTTTGTATTTGTCTCTCGAAAAAGAAGTATGACTTAGTCTCTAGTTATTGCAACACCTGCTAAATCACTCGGAGATTTACAACATGTGATACTTTTGACCATGAACTTGTGTGGGAATCACAAGAAGTTAGGTCTGAGCTCGGTGACACATGAATCAACCCTTCCCTGCGTATATATTCCCCATGGTACCTGGTTGTGTGTGTGTGTGAGAGAGAGAAAGTATTTAGAAATCGATCGTATCGTCACAGTATCGGCCTAGACTTTGAACCATTATGGTGGACTTTTGGTTGGCGTAAATGATATCATAATTATCATCTCGAGTATCGGGATAGTGGTTTGCGGTGTTTTCTCTCCACGATAGAGATTTGTGATTTTTGGCTTGAAATCCAGTCACTTGTTGTGCGTTTGTTGGTCGTAAAGTTGAGGCATACTTTTTTTGAATTCCAAGATTTTGGAGTTGGCAAGCAGCGAAGACCTTCATTGCGAAGAATCTTTAATGGCATAAAGCGAAGGAAAGTTTCGCAACAGTGAAGCCTCTTGGTTGTAGAAAATAGATAACGAAGGTGACAGCAAATGTAACAGCGAACAAATGTGTAGTTAGGTTAATTGGGGACCGTTTTAAGGTTTCGCAAAATGATATCTCACACCTGTAAAATATAGTTTGAGTCTTTTAAACCCAAGTGTTGCAGCTTATTTGAAGAATGAGAGTTTCTTCCTAAGGTGAGGGTTTTGAGTGAGAAGCGAGGCATTTTCCCTTTCACCTATGGGTATTTATCAAAAGATGGAGGTAGGGTGAGTGTACACGTGTTTCATATCTTGATAGTGTGTTTTATATGTACTGTGTGAGGGTTTTCTCACCGGGTTACGTAAAGAGTGGCACTCATGGGTACATAAGGAACACTTTGGAAAACACTTGTAAGTATGATACTGGGAGGGTTCTAGCTTTATAAATTTTAATTAGTTGAATAAAGAGTTGGTGTACAGTGGTTATCCGAAATTTTGGTGGAATGTAAGGGTATGTGTCTTGGAATGATTCACAATTATACTTGCATTTTGCTCATATATAGTGGAATCGGGTCTCTATGTGGACGTAGCCATTTGGTGAAGCACATATATCTTTTTGTGCTTGTGTTTATTCACTTGTTTTAGATCTTTATTGTGCAGCTTTCTTATTATCCGCAGGGACATATTTGATAGAAATTTGTACAACAAACTGGTGTAGGGACACCATAACAAATTCAATTAATCTGAAGCAATACAACCAGAGTTACCTACATTTTTACCGCTAATTCAATTAATTAGTAACAAATTTACATTCGCTTCATAGTTTCAACATTATTAATGAGACCCACACATTAAAAAGTTCAAAACGATTATTAATAAACACATTTTTGTTAAATTAGGATAAAAATTCACTAAAAATAGCGTGTCAATTCATTTATAGAGTCGCGTGGCATCCCCCACACCCCACCCCACCCACACATATACAATTTCCCCACTAAAAATTTGTATTTAACGTTTAGTCCAATAAATTTTAAAAATTAATTTCTAGTCCCCATAGTGACACTAGTCTATGAGGGACTAAATAGAATTGTTGAATATACACTCAACTCAACAACATAGCATTTTTTCCAATTATTTGGGGATCCTATTTTCTATTTTTTGAGAAAATGTTGGACTAAAAAATAAATAATGGCATTTATGCTAAATGCCTCTTATGTGCTTATCTTAATCACAAAAAATATATGCACTATAACACAATTTGTAAAAAAAATTACATACCCTTCACAATATCAACATTATCAATCAATCCCACAAAAGAAAAAAGTTCAAAAATGTTATCTTTAAGAAAATCTAAAATTAGGACAAGGAAAATCTAAAATTAGGATTAGGAGGAGTTAATTTACCTGGTGAGGTCATTGAAATTGAAATTGAATAGTTTTTCATATTCACAACTACTATCAAAGTTCCCATGAAGCTCCTAACAACTTTCTAACTATAAATTGTCCAAAAAAATTAAAACTTAAGATAAATAAACCCAGAAACAATGTGATTTTTTCTTTAAACAGAGCGTTGAAAAATAAATATTTAATATACAAATTGTGTTTGTGTGTTTGTGCGTGGGTGGGAGGGAGGGAGGGGGGTAGGGGGCAGAGAGAGAGAGAGAGAGAGAGAGAGAGATGTTAAGTACCTAAGGCGCCGACCAGTCAGGGGTTTAGCCGCCGACTGGGTTTGTTTGGCCGCCGTCTCGCTTTGTGTAGGTTTGGTAAAAATGAGGTTTGATCGACGGGGCTAAAGTGGTTAGGGTTGAGTTCCATATCTTTTGTTTCTTTTAGGGGGGGTTAAAGTGTTCGGGGCGGGAGATGAAATTTTTTAACGATGGGAACTTAAATCTTTAGCGGTCTTATTTGGTATATTTTTTGAGACAGTAAATATTTTACGGTCTCATTTTGTTTACTTTATAAGACGGAGATAACTCACTGTCTCAAAAAGTGACCTTTTTTGAGACATATATAATTAGCACTCTAAAAAATTAATAGTTTTTAAGACAGCTAATTATACCCGTCTCAAAAGGTATGTTTTAAAGACTATATTGTGTCTGTCTAAAAAAATAGGGTCTTAAAAGTAACTTTTTTTTGTAGTGCCCTAAGAGTAACAGAAAGTGGAGAGTCTGTATCAACTTCACCGATCTCAACAAAGCATACCCTAAAGACAGCTTCTCGCTCCCAAAGATCGATCAGCTCGTGGATGCCACGATAGCACATGAGAGGATGAGCTTCTTGGATGCATACTCTGGATATCACCAGATCCCTTTACACGATCCGGATCAAGACAAAACAACATTTATAACCACGGTTGGATTATATTGCTATAAGGTTATTCCCTTTGGGCTAAAAATGCAGGAGTAACTTATGAGCAGTTGGTCACCATGATGTTCAAAGACCAAATGGGGAGAACTCTAGAGGTCTACATCGATGACATGATCGTCAAGAGCAGGATCGAAGATGACCACCTCTCTGATCTATCAATGACCTTTGAAATCCTCAGGAAGTACAGAATGAAGATCAACGTGAGTAAGTGTTCCTTCAGTGTCCAGTCAGGAAAATTCCTTGGTCACTTGGTTAGTAAGAGAGGTATTGAAGGTAACCCAGACCAAATTGATGCTATTAATAGGGTGCAGCCCCCCGAACAATAAGAGATGTGCAGAAGATCGCAAGAATGCTCGCCGCCCTAAATCAATTCATCTCAAAGTATTCCGAAAGGTGCCAACCCTTCTTCCAGTTATTGAAGAAAATCAAGGATGTGGAGTGGAATAAGGATTGCTTGAGGACATTGGAAGGGATCAAATCTTACCTCAATAAGCTACCTTTGCTCGTAATCCCTCAAGAGAATGATTCTCTATACCTTTACCTTGCAGTATCCAGTCATGCTATAAGTTATGCACTGATATACAACAAAAAGAGGATCCAGTACCCAGTCTATTATGCGAGCAAGATCCTTTTGGACACCAAACAGCGATACCTACCACTAGAAAAGACCTCCTTTATGCTAGTGGTAGCCTCAAGAAAATTAAAAATCTATTTCGAAGCCCACTCCATCATCGTACTTACATCCCATCCCCTTAAAGCAATCCTGAGGAAAGAAGACCTTTCAGGTATAGTGTTAAAGTGGGCGGTCAAGCTCGGGTGATTTGACATTCAGTTCCAGCCAAGGACTTCCATAAAAGGGAAGGTCCTCACTTATTTTATCGTCGAGTTCATAGGCGAACAACCTTGCGACCAGACCCAGACTAGCCATCAGAATGAAGTTCCCCCACCATCAGGCGTTTGGATATTATACATTGATGGAGCCTTCAATTCCATAGGGGCAGGAGTAGGCATCGTGCTGGTTACCCCCAAAAATGAAATACTTGAGCATGGAATCAAGCTTGGATTTAAAGCCTCCGACAATGAACTAGAGTATGAGGCACTGATCACGGGCCTATAAAAGGCGTGAATGCTCAGAGCACAGTAACTCCAAGTTTTCAACGACTCGCAGTTGGTATCCAACCAGATAAGTGGTGATTTTAACGCAAGAGATGAGAGGATGACAGCCTATCTCGCCACTGTGAAAGAATTGATGGCCAACTTTGAGCACATCAGCATCCAGTAGTTTCCCGGAGGACATAACATTTGTGCTAATGCCCTAGCAGCCTTAAGCTCAGCAATCAACTCGGGCTTGAAGAGAATAATTCAGATCTATTTCCTTGCCTATCCAAGTATCAACCAGATCAATGAAATGTCAAACATAGAGCATGTTATCCAGATCGAGACAACCCCCAGTTGGATGGATCCCGTAATAGATTATTTGAAAAATGGTGTAACACCAGTAGATAAGAAGACTGCTCATCAGATAAGAGTCAAAGCTGCTCACTTTCACTTATCTCCTGAGGGCAAACTGTACAAGAGATCTTTCACTGACCCTTACCTCCAATGCGTTCATCCAAAGGACGTCGAACGAGTCCTATATGAACTCTATGAGGGAATCTATAGGAGTTATGGTGGGGGAAGGTCGCTAGCTTTCCAAGAAATGAAAGAAGGGTATTGATGGTTGTACATGAAGAAAGACGCTGGAATCTACGCTCGAAAGTGCGAAAAGTGCTAACTTCACACAACTGTTCACCAACCATCCAGTGACCTATAGTCCCTTAATAGCCCATGGCTCTTCACCCAATGGGGTATGAACATTGTGGGCCCTCTACAAACTGTAGTCGATAATCGAAAGTATCTATTAGTTGTAACAGACTATTTCACCAAGTGAATAGAGACAGAGCCACTGACAAACATTAGAGACACAGACATGACAAGATTTATATGGAGAAACATCGTCACTCGATTTGGGATCCCTAGGACTATCATCACTGACAACAGAGCCCAGTTCGAGAGTGGCCTCTTCTAAGGTTTCTACAGCTACTATGGGATCAAGCACTACTTCATCTCTGTGGCATACCCTCAAAGCAACCGGCAGGCTGGGGCTTACAACAAAATGGTGATAGATGTGATAAAAAAAAGTTTAGAGCGAGACAAGGGAGCATGGGTAAACGCACTTCCCCATAACCTATGGGCTTACCGCACCACCCCAAGGCGAGCAACTGGAGAGACACCATTCGCACTTAAGTATGGGATGGAGGCAATTATCCCTTTGGAAGTTGGCCTTCCTACCATGAGGTCCACTCTAGTCGACCAAGGCCAAAACGATGCACCATTGCTCACTGAACTTGACTTAGCCGACGAACGAATAGAATTAGCTCTAGTTAAACTAGTAGCCTACCAGCAACAACTAGGAAAGCACTATAACAAAAAAGTTAATCCAAGAACATTCTAGGTTGGGGACTATGTCCTGAGGAAAGTTCTCGACGGCGCTGTGAAACCATCGGAGGGCAAGCTAGGACCAAACTGGGAGGGACCTTTCAAAGTGATAAAAGATGACCTACAAGCAGCCTACCACTTGGAAACGCTGGAGGACAGGGATATACCAAGAGCTTGGAATGCAGTCAAGTTGAAGAAATTCTACTTATAGATTTATTTTTTATTTTTGAAAACTTAATATTGAAATTTCAATACTTCTCTGATTAATAAGATTTGTTTGGAAGTAACATTTTCTGAAGTGTTGGTTTTCTCAACTACATTATAGTATATGCACCATTTCCAAGCTACAGGCTCCCCTCTTAACATGTAAAACTAAGGTCTCAAGAAACTTATTGGTTAAAATAGTAGGGTCGATGTGCAATGACCCTCCTCAGGCATTTGTTAATTAAAACAAATGACCTCATAGCTTGTCCCTGACAATATATGAAGCCCTAATTATATGGCCCAAAAATCCAGCTCGAATAGAATATCCGATCCCAGGTGTTTCCTCTCCATTGCCTCACTTAGGCCTAAGGCAGTGTGACGAAACGACCTAAAAGGTAAAGTAAGGCAAAATGGTACACTTAAAGCATATTGTACCGGGGGATACTCACTCGACAACCAACTCTGCCCAAGTTATATCTAGTCGGCTGAAAGAGCCCAAGAGAATTGAACAAGGGATTAATAAAGTAAAAAATAACACAACACGTGTTTAGTCAGCAAATTGCCCAAAACATAAATGTTTTATTACATCACTACATGTAAAAAGAGTTACATATGCTATGTGATTCAAATCCTAATGAGGATGAGGTCGCCGAGCGAGGTAGTTAGCTACTCGCGCTCTTTGGCCATCATCTGGGTGAGGAGCGAATTCCTCCTTGACATTGTTTAAACTCGGCTCCAGTAGCTGTCTTGGGATTGCATCTATTAGGATCCAGCGATCATCCCTTCTAAATGGATTTGGCTCTAAAGATGAGGGAGTAATATCATATCTATACGAAATGACGGAGTTCTAAGGAATCTTTAATTCTCTGAGGGCACTAAGCCACCCTCTAATGAAGGATAACTCCCCAACCTGCTTTAACCTTGTGGAAGCATCTGTTCAGCCCTGGTCATACCAATCTGTCCACACCTATCGAGGACCTTTCTTGAACAAGTGACTCAATAGGGTGACGTCTCTTTGAAGCCCAACGGCTATCACGTACGCCCTGCGAACATCTCCTCACAGTTCAGTAATCTCCCTAGCTGAACCACTGTCATTAGGACTAGCTCTCTACCTAGTCGATGAAGAAGAACCACTTATAACTTGAGGGATAATTCTCGGTGTATTATCCCTAAGGCACGCGACTTCCCTCCTTAAAGCATTATTATCCTGTTGCAGGATCTCTCTAACTTAATTGATCTCAGATGTATCCAAAAGCTTAGCCTTCAGAGCATCCATTTCTTCTTGAATAGAGGCACTGACCTCCTCTATCTCCTCAAGTCTATCTTTCATCATGACAACGAATTCCGAATGATCTTTATAGTCCTGGTTCCTCGATCTAAGAGACTTGTAGATTTTTACAAAGGCACGACGAGCTCGATCGCTCACATCGGCACCAAGAATTTGGCCTAGGCGAGAGGTAGCATGAATATATTCATTAAGATCAACAAACTACAAGTTATAAAAGCACAAAAAGTAAATATATGAGCAGGTGAAAAAATCCAAAATTTCTTCTTCTCATTAAAATCAACCCAAGTCGGGCACAAGTACATTGATTAGAGGAAAGAAAAATAAAAATACAAGGGCCCCTTAAAAAGACTTGTTGGAAACCTTAGTCTGCTCTGAGGATTCAGAATGCTTCCCCTTATCTGCAATAGCATTGTTTGCACCTCCCTCAAATGGAACAACCACCACTCCCTTATCAATGAGAGAGTCATCAGAAGTAGTTGGAACAGCCGGATCACCTTCATTGGTAGCAGGAGGAGGAACATCCTCTACAACAGGTTTTGGACCAGGGTCGTGCTCCTCGATGAGAGGGGAATCAACATCCACCTCGGCAGCGAGCAAATCCGTATCCCAACCTTTCTTGAAGTTAAAATGATTGATATAGACGATCTAAGCCTCATCATCCTTGTATCCTGCGATCTACCCAGTATTGTAAGAGCTTTCCTTGATAGTGGAAGCCTCAGACTCCAGCTTTTCCTCCTTCTCGAAGAGCTCCTCATTCTCCTCAACCATCGCCATCTTGCTCATACAGACTACGTCATAGGACTACCTCAGCTCCTCCAGCTCTTTAGATGCTACCTTCTTCCCTTTGTTAGCCTCAGCCAAGGCAAGATTAGAAGATTTTTTAACAGCACTAGTAGCTTTTAGGCTCGTCTCTAGCTCTGAATTCCTCCTCGTCAGCTTGCCACAGCTGTGATAGAGGACGGTGAAATCAGACACAAACTATAAAGAAGTAAAAAGAAGTCAGCAAAGAATGTATGAAATAGAAAATTGCAGAGGCTAACTGGTCAGTCCCCATGCTCGATGACCTTTGGCGATCTGCTAGCAAGAATGCTCTCTCGAGCATTACCGGAGCTAGCTAGTGAGCAAGAGCGACAGAAGCCCCCTCAGCCAAGGCAGACACGGGCTCCAAAGACTGCCCCTTTTTTATCCTTGCTTATTTTCTCCTCCTTTATTATTTTCTCTCTTTCCTTTCCATTTCATCCATCTTCCTCTCTTCCTCTTTCTTCCTCTCTCTCTCTCTCTCTCTCTCTCTCTCACACACACACACACATAAGCCTACTCCTTTTTCTTCCTCTCCCTTTCATGAGCCATAGTTTGGGAGCCAATGGCAGTCTCCCCACTCCCAGACTTCTGCTTCTTTTGCCTGTGAGCCAGAGAAACATTGTCTTCATCATCATATTGGATTAAATTCTTCCTAGGGGGAGCCATAGTCTCCTCGTTGGAACTCTTTGAATTATCTAAACTCTTCAAACTCTCCTCTGAGCTGCAAGTTCCTTCACCAGATTTTGCATCACCACCACTAGCAGCACCGAACTCCGAACTGATTTCCTTATCTTCGTCTAGGTCGATAGGTTGGGGAGTACCTTCTTCTTCCTCTTTCTCCTCTGAGACATAAAGATCTCGAATATTCGCCTTCTGCAATGGAATCTCGTATATTCCAAGCCTTGAGTAACTCAGCAGCACAGATCTCTCAAAGAGTAGGCTCTGAATTCTTTGACTTTACTGCAAGAGAAGAAGAAAAGCATAGGGAAAGAACATTTTATAACAGAAATGAAAGTACAAAGAGATTGAGTAACAACCTATATATTCCTCTCCATAGGTAGGAATTCGAGGTCCCGTGTACCTCGTACCTCCTACCTGAGGAGGGAACTGCCAGTTCCTAGCTATAAAACCCTTAGTCCAATAATCTTTATGGGAATCAGGTAAGATAACTACCAATACCCTATCTGGACTCCTCACTTTAAAATAAAGAAGACTAGAGCTGGTGCGAGAAAAGGAGTAGCAGAAACAAATTTCAACCAGGACGAACTTGGTGCCATATAGCTGATTTATCCTATGGACACCATTAACGAACTTCTAAACATTTGGAGAACATTGCGCTGGAACTATATCAAAATATTGAAAAAAATGTAAAAAGAGATGATTTGGAGGAAAAGTTAAACCCCCTGGGACAATAAGAGAACATGAATCCAATGGTCATCCTCAACATTGAGAACATTTCGAGGAACAGGGTGCACTCGATGTATACCCAACTAGGAATATTGTAACATTTCCTAAATTCTGATAAGGATTTTTTTATCTATCCTCGCCATGGCAAAAATCTTAGCTACAGTAAAATCAAAACAACGAAACGAAATACAGAGAAAAGGGAGGATTGGGAACTTACAGGCAAAAAAAGAATAAAGTTTGCAACAATGGAAACCACGAGCAAGTAAAAGCGATTGAAGCAAGAGGCAACTTGGAAGAATATGAAGAATATACTTGAGAGCCAAAGAAAGCTTGAGAGTAAGAGAGAGTTTGAAAATAAGAGAAAATACAGAAATGGCAAGACGAACCGTTTTGAACTACTCGGTTTAAACTCCTAATGATAATTCATGAATACCAAGGAAGATTTGTCGCCTGAATTTCCTGTAAAGAGACGCTTCGCACCCCAAGCTTGGTATAATTTACAACAGTGCCACCTGAAAGTAACCAAAACCAGTGTTTAAAATTTTTGAGCCCAAGTTATGCCCCCAAAATTTTAGGGGCAATTGTGGGTACCTTAATTATCTTTTAGGCCCATAAGAGTAGCCGAACGAAGCACATCTAAGAATAAGGTATGTCCGGCCCAAATTATGGATGCTCTAAGTGATAGTGGTTTGAACTAAGAGTTTGCCCATTATATCCCCAAAAAATCTCGAAGGAGATATTCATGGGATAGTGGGTTAGCGGGGCATTTACCAGTACCCCTCTCTTCCTCTTGTGAAATATATATTGTAACCCTGGCCCTGGGCAAAGGGCATGCAGAAAAACCTTTCTTGAGAGTTACTTAATATAACAGTAGACCTCTCCGTGGATGTAGGCAATTTATCGAACCACGTATATCTTTGTGTTGTGTGATTGCGTCACTTCCTATTCTTGTTCTTTACTTTTCTCGTGATTGCATTTACATATAATTTGTGTTTAGTTTAATTGTCACCACAAATACCATAACCGTAATGTGTTGGCTTAAGTTCTTCACCCAAGTAGGGTTGTGTGTGGGATGTTGTCAAAGATAGAGTTGAAAACTATAGTTATTCTGATATATTCTTAATCATTTTTACTATGTAAAGGTTCAAGTCAAAAGACATCTTTACTTATGCACCATTTTATGAATTATTGCTCAATAAATATGTTTTTAAAAATTGACAAGTAGGGGATTGTTGGAAAAACAACCACTTTGGCATTATGCAAACTTTGAAAAAGAAGATTGTTTAAAGAGACATAAGATAATGCCTACAGATTTTTTTAAAAAAAAAAGGTCAGAGACACCTTCCCTCTTTTCATCATTCTCTCCCTTTTTTATCTTCCACTTGCAGTATCTAACAGACATATTAATACAGATTACTTAAGCCAAAAAGAAATTAGTTTTAAAAAGAAAAAGAAGAAGAGAAAACAAATTACATTTCTCTCCAAAAAATTCTCTCTACAGAAAATCACTATCTCTCTAAAAAAATAAACACTTTTTGCTGAAAATATTTTCTCACTAAATATTCATACCCATGACTACATTATTGTGATATTGAGCAACTAATAATGAATAGGTGATAGTACACCAAATTACTACTTTGTATAGTTTTCTGAGACATAAATTATATTATATTTTGGGTTATTTTATCCTGGGAGTAATGGAGCATTATAAGGACTGCATCACAATTTTTTGGGCAGAGCCGCGAAACATTTTAAAGAGAGCGACCTAGTTCATGACTTAGCCACATTAATTTTTTGTTGTTGAATTTTTGTAATTGGTAATTCCGTTATATTCCCTTATTTTAGATACAACATTACTTCATATAAACACACACACACAAGTTAATTTGATTAACCATGTATATATTTTTATATCTTGGATTTGTGTGCATGTGGATGTCCTCTACTTTTCTTATATTTTATAAAACTAAAAAATTAAGGTATGATACCATAAGGTTGGAAGTATCCCATTTACATTATATAGCTTATGTTATGATAATTTTACCCAACTAACATTGTTTTTATAGCCTATGTTATGATATTGTTAGCTAATTGAGTTCATTTTTTCCCTAGGTTTTTTGTAAGGATGACACTAATAATGATTGGGTGCTGAATGAGAGGATGCAATTCGATACGATTATATATATATGTATAAACACACACACACACATTAAATTGATTAACCATATATATGTTTTTATATCTTGCATTTGTGTGTGTGCATATGCTCTACTGTTCTTATATTTTATAAAACTAAAAAATTAAGGTATGATACCATAAGGTTAGAGGTAGCCCATTTACATTATTTAACTTATGTTATGTTATGATAATTTTAGATAACTCCTTTTTTATAGCCTATGTTATGATATGGTTATCTTATTCAGTTCATTTTTTACTATACTGGATCAATATCTTTGCTGCCTAGGTTTTTTGTATGGATGACACACACTTGTTCAAATTCTTCGAGGATAGCATCATATACCATCCGGTATTTACCTTCTTGCATATCATAATTATGTGTATCCATATAAAGGAACTTAATTTACCAGGTAGAAGACATCTGCTTCTCGTCCTCTTTATTGAGGATGAGCATTAATTCCGAAGTCCTTTGATTAGGAATGAAATCATGCTTGATGGTTTCCAAAACTTCTTTAGCATATTTCTTTTTGCTAAAAGGGTTAGGAGGCGAACTCAATTTTCCCCTGTTATGTGCGCTCTAGCGAAGAAATTCCAAATAATCCTGCATCGGAGGATATCGATCAGGACTTTGGTGGGATTGCCCACGGCCTCTGCCACGCCCTTCAGAGGGGCCACTCATTGGTTCTGCAAAAACTCCCTAGTTAGACAATCAGGAAGATAATTGTTTTCACCTTTGATATCTTCAATAACGAAATCAAACGAAGATAAATTTTCTTGCCATGTGGCAAAAATCTGTTTTGAAACAATATTTTCAACATCTTTTTGCAAAACCTATTTTACAGCACTACAATCAATACATAGTAAAAATTTCTGATTTAACAAATCATCTTGAAATTTTGAAATGCATTTAACAACCGAAAGTATTTCTTTTTTAATGGTGGAGTATTTTTTCTGGGCATCTTTCCAAGATCCAGATGTAAAACGAACAAGTTCTTCATTTTTAGTCAAAGAGTTAAGTTGTTTTAAGATTCCACCATAACCTAAATCTAAGGTGTCACTTTGAAATTTTTTTGAAAATGAAGGATTAGCTAAAGCTAGACAAGGTAATTGCTTAACTTTCAATTTAATTTACTGAACAACTTTAGTGTGATCTGAAGTCCAAGGAGCGGGGTTCTTTTTCAACCTAGTGTAAAGAATTACACTGTCTTGTGCAAGATTCTTATAATAATCACCAATATAATTGAGACTACCAAGGAATCTATGGAGTCGAGTTTTTTCTTTTAACTCATCAGGGAATTTGGAAGAAAATTCAATACTTCTATCAATAGGGAGAATTTTCCCTTCACCAATGTTATGCCCTAAAAATCTAATATTAGTTTGAAAAAATTTCATTTTAGGGGCCGAGACAACTAAACCGTTAGTTTTAATAACATCTTTAAAAAAATTTAAATGTTTAAAGTGTTGATCAATCGATTGTGAAAAGATGATAATATCATCAATATAGACAATAGAAAAATCAGAATAAGGGTTAAAGATATCATTCATGATATTTTGGAATTCAGAAGGGGTATTCTAAAGCGCAAAAGGCAAAACATTCCATTGATAATGGTCAAATAGAACCACAGAAGTAGTTTTATACCTATCTTGTGGGGCAATTTAGATATGAAAATATCCAGATTTTAAATCAAATTTGGAAAAGATAGTGGCAGAGTTTTGCCAGTCAAGTAAATCCTTTTTATTAGGGATTGGATATCTTATCCATTGCAAAACATTGTTAAGAGGCTTGTAATTAATTACAAATCTGGGAACATCTCATTCCTTCGCAGCAACCTTATTGACATAAAAAGTTGTAGAACTCCAAGGAGAATAACTTTTAGTTATAAGCTTTTTATCCAAAAGACTCTGAATCTCATTCTTACAAAGGTCAAGAAATTCAGTCTTCATTTTACTGGGTCTGGCCTTGGTAGGAATGTATTTTTCATTAAAACCAGTTTCATAAGGAAGAGAAACAATATGTTTCTTCCTATCCCAAAAAGCATTAGGGATATCACTACAAACTTCCGTTATTAATTGATTTTTAATAACATTAATTTTTTGCAATACATTAGGTAAATCAAGCTTATGCTTAATGGTTAAAAAAGAGATTTATTTTTGAAGAAAATTTAAATGGTTTTCTTTGAAAATAATATTATTTGTCAAAGAGTTAATTTTCTAAATCTCAGGTTGGGTGATAAATTCAAAAACAATTCTTTGGTTTTGAATGGTGGTGTATATGCCACTAGAATCAATTTTATGAATTGGCATAAGCAAGGATAAAAAAGGGAGTACCTAAAATTATCTGTTGGAATAAATTGTTAATAAGCAAGAAGGTATTGTCTAAACAAACTCCATTGTTACAAATGGCAACCTTAGTCAATTTGTATTTGATGCCCATGCTATCACCACTAGCATTAAACAAGGATTGAGTAGTCTTCTCAAAGTATTCAGTAGGAATAATTCCTTCCTGAATACAATTCATATCAGTACCACTACCAACTACGGAAATAATGTTACACAAGGTAAATTCATTGTTGATAACCAAGTTGACAGTAGTGTACCATTTTTGGCTAGGTACACGACTAATAATCCCTAAATAATCCACAGAATCTTCAGTATTTGAAGTTTCTGGATTAGAATGTTTTGAGGCATTCTTGAGATTATTAATCTCAATTTGCATGTTATTATGTTGATGCTTAAGTTGTCTTAACTCATTTGTAAGGTTATTAACTTCCTGTCTTAGGTCATTAATACTAACAGGTTTATTAAATTCTTCTCCTTTTTCAAGACGATTGAGTACTTCCGTAAGGCTGTATTGCTGGGTTTGAGAAAGCAAGTCTGAAGAACTAGGAATATTTTCCTACTTACAGCAAGACTTAATTAGTTTGAGATTAATGTTTGGGTCAGTAACATGATTGATAACATCAATCATGGATTATTGCTGACTGGTAAGGACATTAAGACTTAATCAATTTAATTGAAGAATGGACTGGAGATGATTGCATCTCTTAGTCACATTATTATACTGGAAATCTCCTTTCTCGGAGATGTTTGAGTCACTAGAGCTTTGGATATTATAAAGATCATCATTTCTCTCAGAGGAGTCCTCTATATCTTCAGAGGAATTGGAATTAAGTAAGAGCTTGCTTAATTGGGTCTTCAAATGGCCATCAATTTGAAGATTATTAATTTTAGTTTCCATTTTGCATTTATTAGCAAAGTGGCCATATCTACCACATTTAAAACATTTAGGATTAGATTTGTTGGTTTTCCTTTTCCTAACAATATTTTTTTTAGAATTATCCCCCTGATTATGAGAAACATTAGTATGTTTTTTACGTTTATAATGGGGGTTTTTAGGAACTTTCTTGTTCCTTTTGGAGACTTTATGAGTGGAAGTCTCATGAGTATTGTAAGCAAATTGATCACAAAACTCACCTAACTCTTTCTTTCCTGAAAGCTTTTGCTTCTTAAGCTGCCTTTGTAGCTTAAGGTCATTGCAGAGGGAAAGACCCTCTTGGATGACAACGCTAATCAATTGACCATAAGTATAAATATGGTAAGGGATAGAGATGATATCATTAGCTTATCTTAATTTCTTTATAACTTTATCAGCAAAGAAAGTGGGAAGGCCAACAATAAATTTGGCTTTTCAGTGCTCAGAGTTACCGTCGGTTCTCTGAGTAACCCTAGCAAGGAAAACATCCTTGTACCACCTAAATTAGCTAAGGGTAGGACATTTTAAGTTTTGTAATAATTCTCTATTACGTTCCCCACTGTAATCACTAGTTCCAACAAAATGATGAATAATAGCAAGCATTAAGGTATAAACAGCATCCTGTATTCTTCGCTCTTGCATATGTTCATCTTTGATAATTTTTACAGCATTAACAATATCATGTCTTTGATTTTCTGTGAGAATATTACCCCACCAACCACGAAGAGTTCTAGTAAATCCAACAATGATCATCTGAGCAATGCTTTGATCAGAGGCATCATTTTGTTTACAAATGGCAGAATATATGGCCATCTGATGAATCATTTCATGAATTTGAGCTTCAGATTTTCCATCAATATTCTAATCGTAAATGGATTTAACATAAAAGGTAGTCGTGGATTCATCACAGTGTTTTCTTTGAAGAGAAGATCTTGAGGAGTTGGTCTATGATAGTAGTTACGAACAGGATCAACGTAGCCAACATTATTACTATAAGTAATTCTATTGACTTGGTTTTCAGAATTTTTGAAAGACTGTTCAAAGTCATGAACTTCTTCCAGGGGTAAGTCAAACTCTGAGTCAGAATCTTCATGGGATAAGGTGTTAAGTTTTGACCCTTTGATATTATTCTCAATCTCTTTGAGTTGGGACATAAAATCATTTTTATTACCCATTTTAAAAACTTTAACATCCATGGGAGGTAGAACTAAAGGTTGGTCCAGACTTTTCTCAATGTCTGCAGGTTTCATAACAGTAATATGTGTCTACAGGTTCTCAATCCTATTGAGTTGTTTTTTTATCTTGTTAAAGATAAGGTTGGTATAATTACCTTCTTTATAAAGTGGTTTTAACATAGTCATATGTGAAACGACTCTTTCTTCAATTTAAAGGTTAAGAAAGGCATTGGCTTCTAACCTAGGAGAACTACCACTTTGTCTGGTGCTATTAACATCTAAGGAAAGGTGTTCGGTAGGAGGGTGAACAACAGATATAATCTGGTTATTCGCAGTATTCAATTTTGTCAAATGTTTATCATCAGTTTTTAGAATCTATTTATCCTTAGTTTGCAGAACAAAAAGATGCTTATCTTTAGAAAACATTTGAAACCAAACGACAAAAGAAGTAACTAGTTGGTTTTCTTCAACCCAATCATAAAATCATTTTTATAATTATCTAATTCAACCTTGATGTACTTAGCAAAGTACCAAGCCCTAAAGTTAGCGTAACCTGGTAGGTAAAATTCAGCATTAATTTCTTTCTTATTAATTGTAAAAACCATAAAAAGGAAAGGGGATTAGAGTTTGGCGTTCATTTCAGACAGCGTAGGAGATTCTCTACGCTGAGAAGTATTCTTCTCATAAATACCATGGGGTATTTGTTCAGTGGCAAAGATACCATGAAGGTTCATATCATCATGATATGGGTGGTTCCTAGGATTTTCTTCACAAACACAATTTCGTGAAGCAGATGGAGGATAGGTAACAAAAGGGGCTCTAGAAAATTGACCTCTAGAGGATTGACACCTATTAAATTTCCTAAAATTTAAGAAAACATCACCATCTTTATCCTCAATGATATCCCCAATATCTTCATTTTGATGAGGCTGGGGAGGAACCACATTTTTTATAGCCCAAGTCTCTGGGAAATCAATTTCGTCCCAACTTATAGTTCTAGGTGTGTGCACATTAGAATCAATAAGATGTGTGTAAATTAATATAGTTTTACCAAAAGGACTAAATTATTTGATATTGGGAGCCATAGTATTCATTACCTTGTAATAAATCCTATATAGAATCCCAATAGTTTTCAATCCCGGAAGAAAATTATAACCTTTGGTTTGAACTCTAAGACTCAAAGCTTTATAAAGGTTCATATCAGACAAAGACAAAGTCATATTTGGAAACACATCAAAATAAACAGGTCCATTACACAAACTAGTTTCAAGAGCTCCCATCAAAGATTGTCTAAAATTAGTACACCTACCATCACGTAGAGTAGCTTGCAAACAGGCGTTCATACTAGAAATGGTCAAAGGTTTAAAAGAAATTTGAATTAAACCAACATGAATAAAATGATAATTTTTATCTTTTATATGATCTCTAAGATCATCACATTTAAAGAGCTCGATAGACTTATCTTGCTCGTTCCTAATGGTTTGTTCCATAGTCTTTATACCATACGTGCTACGAAAATTATACCAGTTAGTGTTATAAATAGTTTTAGGCTGGACCTTAGGAATAGTCCACATGTTCAAATCCTTTTGAACATCAAACTCAATCAAAGATGATACGTTTCGGATCTGGGGTGGTCCAGCACATGATCTAAAGAAAGTTCCCAGTAAGTTGGAATAAAGATCGAAAGTTTGTCTCTTCATAGGATATCCTAAGGAAACTAAGGGTTATTTATTCTATGATCCTAAGGATTAGAAGGTCATTGTAAGCACCAATGCCCGAACATCTCTTCTTACTCTCCATGAGAGGAGTCCACCCTTAAAATATCAAGGCATTCACTGTTTGTCGCAATGAGAAATGAATAACTGGAAAAACAAGAAAGCATGTTAAACCTTCTAAGAGAACCCATAACATGCAAAAGTAATCATGATCCTAATATCTGAGAATATGACGATAATTTGAAAATAACTAAATTAACCCTAAAAACAAGTCGTCAAAAGGTAGAAACCCAAACCAACCGCCCCCAAAACGTCACCGTAATAGGCACTGACAACTCGCAAGGGACCAATTTAACTTGTAGGAACTGACCGCGTAGTGACCAGATTCTCAGTTTGAGAATATGACGATAATTTGAAAATATTTAGACTTTCACTTAAAAATAAACCCTTAGAGGATGAACCCAAACATGCCCCCAAACGGGCATGAACAACTCGCACGGAACAAATGTAACTTGTAGGAACTGACCGCGTAGTCACGGGCCTCTCGGTTTGAGAAATATGATGATAATTTAAAAATATCTAGATTATACTTAAAAACAAGCCGTTAAAGGGTGAAAACTCAAATCAGCCACCAATGGCCTCGTAAGAAGCATGAACACCTTGTACAAGACCAATGTAACCCTTAGGAACTGAATGCTTAGTCACAAGACTCCCGGTTTGAGAATATGATGATAATTTGAAAATATTTAGACTTTGGCTAAAAACATGTCGTTAGAGGGTGAAAACCCAAAACCACACCCAAATAGCCCCATAAGAGGCATAACACCTCGCACTAAACCATTGTAACAAGTAAAAACTGACCGCGTAGTTACGAGTCTCTCAATTTGAGAATATGATGATAATTTGAAAATATCTAGTTTTCGCTTAAAAACATGCCGTTAGAGGGGAAAAGCCCAAACTAGCCCCCAAACGGCCCCGTAAGATGTATGAACACCTCGCACTGGACCAATGTAACTTGTAGGAACATATCGCCTAGTCACGGGTCTCCCAATATCTAGAATATGACAATAATTTGAAAATATCGAGATTAGGCTTGAAAATATGTCGTTAAGGAGTGAAAATCCAAACTAGGCCCCATACGGATGGATCCGTAAGAAGCATGAACACCTCACATGGGACCAATGCAACTCGTAGGAACTAAATACACAGTCACGAGACTCCTAATTTGAGACTATGATGATAATTTTAAAATATCTTGATTAGGCTAAAAATATGTCGTTAAATGGTGAGAATCCAAACCAGCCCACAAAAGGTCCCTTAAGAGGCATGGGCACCTCGCACGGGACCAATGTAACTTATAGGAACTGACCGCATAGTGATCGGATTCTCGGTTTGAGAATATGACGATAATTTATAAATATATCGACTTTGGTTTAAAAACATGCCGCTAGAGGATGAAAACACCAAACCACCCCTAAACAGCCCCGTAAGAGGCATAACACCTTGCATGGAACCAGTGTAACGCTTATGAACTGATCGCGTAGTTACGGGTATATCAATTTGAGAATATGAAGATAAATCAAAATATCTAGATTAGGCTTAAAAAAGTTGTTTGAGGGTGAAAGCCCAAACCAGCCCCCAAACGGCCCCGTAAGAGGTATGAACACCTCACACTAGACCAATGTAACTCGTAGGAATGAATCGCGTAGTCATGGGTCTCCCGATTTGAGAATATGACAATAATTTGAAAATATCTATATTAGGATTAAAAAAATCCGTTAAAGGTTAAAAACTCAAACCAGCCACCAACGGCTCCATAAGATGCATGAACCCCTTGTACGAGACCAATGTAACTCGTAAGAACTGAATGCTTAGTCACGGGACTCCCAATTTGAGAATATGATGATAATTTGAAAATATTTAGACTTTCGCTAAAAAACATACCGTTAGAGGATGAAACCCCCAAACGGCCCTATAAGAGGCATGACACCTCGCACGGAACTAGTGGAACGCGTAGGAACTGACCGCGTAGTTATAGGTCTCTCGATTTGAGAATATGACAATAAATTAAAAATATCTAGATTAGACTTAAAAACATGATGTTAGAGGGTGAAAGCCCAAACCTGCCCCAAAACGGCCCCGTAAGAGGTATGAACACCTCACACTGGACCAATGTAACTTATTGGAATAGATCGCGCAGTCATGGATCTCCCGGTTTGAGAATATGATGATAATTTGAAAATATCTAGATTAGGCTTGAAAAGAAGCTGTTAAAGAGTAAAAATGCAAACTAGGCCCCATACGGCTCCGTAAGAGGCATGAACACGTCGCACGAGACTGATGCAACTCGTAGAACTGACTGCGCAGTCATGGGACTCCTGATTTGAGACTATGACAATAATTTGAAACTATCTAGATTTGGCTAAAAAATAGGTTGTTAAATGTTGAAAATCCAAACCAGCCCATAAAAGATCCCGTAAGAGGCACGAACACTGCGGGCAGGACCAATGTATCTTGTAGGAACTGACCGCGTAGTGACCGGGTTCTCGATTTGAAAATATGATAATAATTTGAAAATATTTAGACTTTGGCTTAAAAATAATCCATTAGAAGATGAACCCAAACATGCCCCCAAACGGGCATGAACACCTCGCACGGAACCAATGCAACTTGTAGGAACTGACCACGTAGTCACGGGTCTCGCAGTTTGACAAATATGATGATAATTTGAAAATATCTAGATTAGGTTAAAAACATGTCGTTAAAGGGTGAAAACCCAAACCAGCCACTCACGGTCCCGTAAGAAGCATGAACACCTTGTACGAGACCAATGTAATTTGTAGAAACTGAACGATTAGTCACGAGACTCCCGATTTGAGAATATGACGATAATTTATAAATATTTAGACTTTGTCTTAAAAACAGGCTGTTATAGGGTGAAAACCCAAAACCACTCCCAAACGACCCCGTTAGAGGCATGACACCTCTCAAGAAACTAGTGTAACGTGTAGGAATTGATCGTGTAGTTATGGGTCTCTCAATTTGATAATATGACGATAATTTGAAAATATCTAAATTAGGTTTAAAAACATGTCATTAGAGGGTGAAAGACCAAACGGCCCCGTAAGAGGTTTGAACACCTCGCACTGAACTAATGTAACTTGTAGGAACGAATTGCCTAGTCACGGGTCCCCGATTTGACAATATGATAATAATTTGAAAATATATAGATTAAGCTTAAAAACAAGTCGTTAAAGAGTGAAAATCCAAACTAGGCCCCATACGGCTCAGTAAGAAGCATGAACAACTCGCACGGGACAAATGAAACTCTTAGGAACTAATTGCATAGTCACGAGACTCACGATTTGAGACTATGTGGATGATTTTAAAATATCTAGACTAGGAAGAAAAAATAGGTCGTTAAATGGTGAAAATAAAAAATCACGACATAAACAATCCCTTAAGAGGTATGAATACCTTGCACGGGACCAATTTAACTTGTAGGAACTGACCGTGTAGTGACCGGATTCTCGGTTTGAGAATATGACGATAATTTTAAAATATCTAGACTTTGACTTAAAAATAAGCCCTTAGAGAATGAACCAAAACATGCCCCCAAACGGGCATGAACAACTCGCACGGAACCAATGTAACTTGTAGGAACTAACCGTGTAGTCACGGGTCTCCCGATTTGAGAAATATGATGATAATTTGAAAATATCTAGATTAGGCTTAAAAACAAGTCGTTAAAGGGTAAAACCCAAACCAGCCACCAACGGCCCCGTAAGAAGCATAAACAACTTGTACGAGACCAATGTAACTCATAGAAACTAAACTCTTAGTCGCAAGACTTGCAGTTTAAGAATATGACGATAATTTGAAAATATTTAGACTTTGGATTAAAAACATGTCGTTAGAGGGTAAAAACCCAAAACCACCCCCAAACGGCCCCGTAAGAGGCATGACACCTCGCAGGGAACCAGTGTAATGCATAGGAACTGACCGCATAGTTACAGGTCTCTAGATTTGAGAATATGACGATAATTTGAAAAGATCTTGATTAGGCTTAAAAGCATGCTATTAGAGGGTGAAAGCCCAAACCAGCCCCCAAACAGCCCCGTAAGATGTATGAACACCTCGCACTCGACCAATGTAACTTGTAGGAACGGATCTTGTAGTCACGGGTCTCCCAGTTTGAGAATATGACAATAATTTGAAAATATCTAGATCAGGTTACAAATCGTGCCAAAAGCGTGTTTGATTCAATATCTGGCACGGTTTAAAAGCATGTCAGATTAAAATCTGGCATGGTTTAGTACTGCCTACTTGGTCTTAGATTGCCTACTTGGTTTTGGCACTATTTGAATCAAGTCAATCTATTGAACCATTAATTTGTTCCATTTAAAAAAATAACAATAAACCATGGGTTATAAATATCTCATCAGATATAAAACAAAACAATCAAGCTCAAAAAGTATTATCTATTGTCTTCAATACCCAAAGGAAAAATTTCATCAAGAGAAGATAAATAAATTTTGTTTAGATATAAAAAGGCACAAACACCAAAAATATATTAATAAAATCAACAAATCCAACCATATACAAATCCACCAAAATACCCTAAAGAAGAAATCCTAGATTTTGAAATCAAATTACAAAAATAAAATAAAAAAGAAATTACCTTCAATAGGTGGTTCTTGAATTTGGGCTTTTGATGACTCCTTATAGTTCACCTCCCAACCCAAAACAGTCAGATCCTAAATGAATATGTTTCCAACCTATTATCATCGAGTAATACTTTTTAGCCACTCCCAAAAGCTCTTTTTTTTTATTGTGAATATATTAACACCAAGGCAACAACCCAGAAAAATTACAAGAATTAGCCCAAAGGCACAACTACACACAAAGGCAACAAGATGAAAAAATGGACATGGAAGTCCAAACTAACAATAACAAAAAAAACCAACAACACACAAAGGCCCAGAAAAAAAACAAGGGTTGTAAACAGATATTCGAAAATCCGCATCCGTCCGATATTGGAATCTGAATTTGCGGATATTTATTCCAAAAAATAGAAACGGATACGAATATGGATACTATATAAAAATATCCGAGAAAATGGATACGGATACGGATAGTACTAGTATCCGACACGGATAATTCGTATCCGATGCAGAGTATCCATTTTACCGGATATTCGTTTTATCATATATCCGTATCCGTTAAACATATTTTTAAAATATTAGTAATAATATTAGCATTCGTATTACTAATAAAAAAATTTATATAAAACTTTAATCCTTTACTCCCTAAAAGAAAACAATCACATACTCCACTCAAAACAAAAACACCCTAAAGTTATTATTTTATTGGGTATATTATAAAATGCGATGTATTATTATTTTATTGGGTATATTATCATGGAGTTACACTAAGATTACAATACACCATATCACACACAACATACACCCACTAAAGAACATATACTCGACTCAAAATAAAAGAAAAAAATTATAATTTCATTTCATTTTTCTTTCGTACAAAACAAGAGAAAAGAAACTCTCAGTTCACTCCACAAAAAAACCTCATTCCGCCACCTCCCCCTCCGTCGCCTCAGCATGCCACTGCAGCGCATCAACTCCGTCGCTTCACCGATGCGCATCCCCTCCTCCTGCAATAGAAAGTTAGCAACAACATGTAAATACAAAATAAAAATAAAAATATATGATTGTATTTATATATTGTTCATATGGGTGTTCATTAGTTTCCTTAATTATAAATAAATGTAGGAGAGAAACAATAAAGTAAAGAGATGGTTTTGATTGTATGAGAACTGAAGTTAACAACAAGTTTATTATATACAAAATAAAAATGTATACTTATTAAAATAAAAATATCAGTATGTTTTGAAGACTAAAAGGTCAATGAGGTTATCATTCTCAATAAATTTGATTTGATCTAAAAGGGGCATAATTATTTCTATTGTTATGGAACGCTACTTTTTTATTTTTGGATGGATTTAATCTTATATGGTTGTAAAGTATGGATGACTTTAAGCCATATTATCATTATGGAATGCTACTATTATTATGGAAGCCATAATTGTTGATGTTAGGAGGTAGTAATTTTGTTATATATTTATTTGAATTTGATTGGATTGGATATTTTAATAACTATTTTTTGCGATGGCTAAATAATGTAAACAGATACGAATATTATCCGAATCCGAGGTATCCGAGAGGATACGTGTATGGATAATTTTTTTTAACTATATAGGTGGATACAGATACAAATATAAATAATTCATACAAATAACGGATACGAAAATTCATATCCGTCCATTTACCACCCCTAAAACAAACGGACCCCGCCTAACATAATAATACTCTAGAACACAAATAAACTCAATATCTGATGATATCTAAACAAACAAAATGACACCTGTCTAAACACCTTCTAACTACCTACAAACTAACTAATAAGCTTCCAACATTTGTCGACCACCTCAGCCACTTGCAAATACATCGAATGAACCACTAATAAACAAACACCTTTTGATCCATTCTCAAAACCACAAACCAAACCCACAAAGAACAATTAAAACCAAAGAAACCCAACAGCTCTTTGAAAACAGAGATGACCAAACCATCTTAACACAACTAGTAAATCAAAATTGACCAGAAAAAGACCCATATCTGAAAAACTCAAATCTCTGAGAAAATTGCCAACCCACACCAGTCATCAAACAAAACCAAAGGCCAATCTCACACTCAAACAACCAATAGTCCCCAAAACAGCAAAAGATGGCAAAGGAAGGAGAAATTCATGTAGTAGAAAGATCCACACCAGAAGTTCATTTTTATCAATAAAACAAGACCTTCATTTCATTATTACCCCACCTCTATAACCTGCTCACCACATCTCATTTACATAACTTGTACATAATAAATAAAATCAAACACACTCATATTACAACTTACATGTGATCTACACATTCAGAAATGCCATCCATAGATGTAAAACTTTACAACGTCTTGTTCAAATTCCTCCTCAAACAGAACTTACAAAATAGAATCCAAACCTAAACCTCAACCTCATTTCGTGTATCATCTCGACCTGAAGAATTAATCTCCCTTGTTAATCCTTATTTTAATAACGGCATTGCCATTAAAGAGATTCACATCGATCCTTTCATTTCTCTCTCCAACCGTATATTTTTACTACACACTTTTTTAACGAAACCTACTTCTCATAACAATAACATAAAACATAAATTTGATTTCAATGATATAACCAACTATTAAGCCTATTAAACTAAATTCTAGTTTTCTACCTTTAATCTTGTATTCCTCATATCCAACGTTGTGTCGTCTATTTCACCACCATCTACGTCGTGAAACTTCTTTTGAATGCCATTTTAATGCAATCCATTTGGTTTCCAACTTGTGTTGTGCGGAAGCATGTCAACAAATGATATTGACTGTAACCCCAAATAATAATATGGCACACTCACAATATAAGTATAATGAGTAGAAAGACACTCACACAAGGGAAGACAATATTTAAGTGGTTCACCAATTTGGCTACGTCCACTGACACACGTATCAATTCACTATTGCAAAAGGAGACTCTCACAAATACACTCCAAATGAAAAATACAATCTGTATTTTTCTACACAAATGTGTATATCCAAAAGACTTCAAATGAACTCTCCCTTTCTAACTCTCTTCTTCTTCTTACTCTTCAATGTTTCACTCACATTTTGGTGTGTCTTCCCCATCCTCCATGCCTCCCCTTATATAAATGTTTGAGGTAGACAAGAGGAGAAGACATGGAGCAAAATATGGAGTAAAAATCGGATGGAAAAATGAGCTCCATGTTTTGAGGGTTCTTTTTTTTTATTAAGCATGAAACAAGGGGAGGGAATTGGGGAAGTGGATTTCCCACCCACTTTAAGATTCAACAATCTCCACCTTTGGCAAATATAATAAAATTTTCCAACAAGAATCTGACCACTTCAACAAGCATCGAAATACCAACAATCTCCACCTTGGCGAGATATCCAAAAATTAACTCCATATTGTCCAAATAAGTGAACGATTTGAAATGCCACCAAATGCGCTCAAAAGCGCCATACACCAGAAGGTGTTCAAATTCGAAGTATATTGATCAGGTTTAAACAGTGTTCAAACTTGATCCCAGTAACAACCTTTGTCAGCATATCTGCGGGATTATTCGCAGTTCCAATATTCTTGAGAAGAATAGTCCCCTCATCCAAAATTTCCAGAACAAAGTGGAAACAAACGTTGATGTGCTTTGTCCGTGAATGATGAACCTGGTTCTTGGCTAAGTGGATGGCAGTCTGACTATCACAGAAGACCTCCACGTGGTCCTGAACAATTCCTAAGTCTGAAATCAAACCATGACGCCAAATGGCCTCTGTCACTTCCATATACTCTGCCTCTGTAGTTGACAAAGCCACCATAGACTGTAGCGTAGATCTCCAACAGACTGGGCCTCCAGCTAGTGTAAACACATAACCAGTAGTGGACCGTCGTTTATCCAAATCACCGGCCTAATCTGAATCCACATATCCAAACACATGCTGATGAGCACGTGAATCCTTCTCAAATTTCAAACCAAAATCTACAGTACCATGGATGTACCGTAAGATCCATTTCACAGCCTACCAATGCATTTTTCCTGGATCATGTATGTATCTGCTCACCATACTAACATCTTGTGAAATATCGAGCCTCATACACACCATTATATACATCAAACTTCCCACTGCATTAGCATAGGGAACATGAGCCATTTCTGAATGTTCTTCATCTGTCTGTGGAGATTCCATGGCACTTAGCTTGAAGTGTGGGGCCAACGGAGTACTTACAGGTTTGGTTTTAGAATCTATACCAAAACGCTGTAATACTTTCTTCCAATACTATTTTTGTGGCAAACAAACAATGCCCCTGGAATAATTTCTGCTAATCTCCATGCCAAGTATTTTCTTCGCCTCGCCTAGATCCTTCATCTCAAATTCATGACTTAACTGAATTTTTAATTTTTCAATCTCCACCTTGCTCTTAGAAGCAATCATCATATCATCAATGTATAAGAGCAAATAAATAAAGGATCCATCACGAAGTTTATGAAAATACACACAATGATCATAGTGGCTCCTTGTGTACTCTTGCCCATACATAAACCGATCAAATCGCTTGTACCACTGCCTTGGACTTTGCTTCAACCCATATAATGACTTTCTTAGTTTGCAGGCCCAATTTTCTTTACCAGCAACCTTGTACCCTTCTGGCTGAGTCATATAAATTTCCTCTTCCAAATCTCCATATAAGAATACAGTTTTCATATCAAGTTTTGCCAACTCGAGATCAAACTATGCAACCAATGCTAGCAAAATACGAATGGAAGAATGCTTCACAACCGGGGAAAATACCTCGTTATAATCGATCCCTTCCTTCTTCGCGTAGCCTTTCGCCACCAACCTAGCCTTAAATCATACATTGGTTTTCTCTGAGGAGCCTTCCTTCTTGGCGTAGACCCACTTGCACCCAATGGCTTTCTTCTCTTTTGGAATTTGGACTAACTCCCAAGTCTAGTTTCTATGAAGAGGCTGTATCTCCTCATCCATCGCCTTCTTCCAATCTACACTCTCTAAGCTTCTTTCGGCTTCTTTGTAAGTAAATAGAATGTCATCTTCAACTATGGGTAGTGCATATGCCACCATGTCAGTAACAAGCCATCCAGGTTTCCTCTTTTGTCTTTCTGGTCTATTAGTTGCAATAAAATATGGTTGCTGAGGAGACTCATGGGCAGGATCCTCTACCTCATATGTACTTGTCTCATCAATTTCTAAATTTATGACAAGTCTGGCTGAAATAATTGGAGTTTCAAGCTCCACCTGCTGTGGAACTTCTTTGGTTTTTCTCTCCGTATGAGAACTCTTCAACATTGAAGATTCATCAAATGTAACATCCCTGCTATTTATGATCTTTTTCATCTCGGGGCACCAAAGTCTATACCCCTTTACTCCATCACTAAAGCCCAAGAATATGGCTTTCTTCGCTCTAGGATCCAATTTGCTTTCCCTAATACGGAAATATGCAGGGGAGCCAAAAATACCTAAAGAATCATAATTTGTAGCAGGTTTTCCTGACCATACCTCCATGGGTGTTTTGCCCTCATTTGCAGCTGTAGGTAACCTATTAATGAGTTGACATGCATATGTAACAGCTTCAGCCCAAAATGCCTTACCTAAACCAGCATTGGATAACATTCATCGCACCTTCTCCAGCAAAGTGCGATTCATACGTTCAGCCACCCCATTTTATTGTGGCGTGTCTCTTACTGTGAAGTGTCGAACGATCCCCTCTTCCTGACATGCTTGCAAAAATGGGTCTGACTTATATTCACCGCCATTTTTAAACCTGAGTCTTCTAATTTTTCTGCCAGTTTGGGTCTCTATCATCTTTTTCCACTTTAAGAAAATCTTCAAGACTTCATCCTTATGTTGCATGGTGTAAACCCAAACTCGTCTGGAGAAGTCATCCACAAAAGATACAAAATAATGCTTACCTCCCAAAGATGAAACTTTGGTAGGTCCCCAAACATCTGTGTGAACATAATCAAGAGTCCCCTTTGTACGATGTACAACTGTGCCAAACTTTACTCTTGTCTGCTTACCCAGAACACAATGTTCACAAAATGAAAGCTTACATGTCTTAGCACCTTTCAATAGACCTTGCTTCACTAATCCCTGCAAAGCCTTCTCCCTTGCATGTCCCAGGTGTATATGCCATAATCTCGTAGCATCAGATGCAACCTCTTCTGAACTTTCTGAGACTGCCGCTGCACTTGTAACTGTATTTCCAAGGAGAAAATACAGGTTACACTTTTTCGCTCCCTTCATCACAACTAGGGCTCCATGTGACACCTTCAAACCATCACCTTTTAGTGTGATATCATAACCTT
The DNA here is from genome assembly GCA_949130495.1 of Sambucus nigra. Taxonomy (NCBI): domain Eukaryota; kingdom Viridiplantae; phylum Streptophyta; class Magnoliopsida; order Dipsacales; family Adoxaceae; genus Sambucus; species Sambucus nigra. The sequence continues at coordinate 37,302,906 of OX422217.1, forward strand.
TAGCTGCCAAAGCGCCAAGTGAGATAAGATTTTTCTTCAGATTTGGTACATACCGAACGTACTATTCCACTATGTAACTTGAGTCGAATTTTTCCCACCCCTTTTGTTTGACAAGCATGATCATTGCCCATCAAAACAGCTCCACCATCTAGCTCCTTAAATCTAGAAAACCACTCCCTATTGGGACACATGTGATAGGAACAACCCGAATCCAAAATCCATTCCGGAGAACTGGATCCAAATGGTGAAATAGACAAAGAAAATTCAAAATGTTCATCGTCACTTGCCGCAACGTTTGCGGTAGGGTTCTTCGTGTCCTTATTTAACTTAGGACAATCTTTCTTCCAATTCCCTTTTTGGTGACAAAAGGAGCATTCATATTTTATAGGAATTCTCCTACCCGAAATTGATGCTCCACCTCTCGATTTAGATCGAGATCTTCCACGGCTGCCATTCTTCCTTTCATTTATTCTGCCACGAACTGTCAACGCTTCAGATGTTGAGTCTCTATATACCTCCTTATCCTTCTTACGAACCTCATTATTCATTAAGGTATTTGAGACCTCAACATATTTTATTTCCTCCTTTTCGTACAATAGCGTTGTAATGAGATGTTCATACGAGTCAGGTAGAGAATTTAGCACTAATAGTGCTTTATCCTCATCATTAATTTCAACATCCAAATTTTGAAAATCAGTAATAATTTTGTTAAAATTGTCGAGATGCTCAGACATAGAAATACCTTATGTGTATTGGAACCGGAAGAGTTTTTTCTTCAAATAGAGCTAATTTTCAATGCTCTTCGTCATTTACTTGTCCTCCAGTTGCTTCCATAATTTTTGTGCCGAGGTCTCGCGCATATAAAGGATATTTTTTATCCTTGTCGAGATAAAGACGAATATGGCCACCAGCTTTGCGGTTGATTTTCTTCCAATCATCTTCCTTCATGTCTACTGGAATATCTCCAAGAGAAATTTCCATCTCTTGTTGGACTAAGACATCCATAACTTCACATTGCCATATGCTGAAATTTCCTTGCCCATCAAATTTTTCTAAGTCAAATTTTGCGGTTGCCATTTTTTAAACGATCACAGTAAAAAAAATGCAAACGAAAAAATTCCAAGTTTAGAAATTTTTTCCGACTGTCAATAGTAACGGTATGAATAGTACTATACGTATGATTATTTCTCCACCAAAAAAAAATATCCAAAATGCCTAGATCGGAGGACCTTGGCTCTGATACCAATTTGTTGTGTGGAAGCGTGTCAACAAATGATATTGACTGTAACCCCAAATAATAATATGGCACACTCATAATATAAGTATAATGAGTAGAAAGACACACACACAAGGGAAGACAATATTTAAGTGGTTCACCAATTTGGCTACGTCCACTGACACTCGTATCAATTCACTATTGCAAAAGGAGACTCTCACAAATACACTCCAAATGAAAAATACAATCTGTATTTTTCTACACAAATGTGTATATCTAAAAGACTTCAAATGAACTCTCCCTTTCTAACTCTCTTCTTCTTCTTACTCTTCAATGTTTCACTCACATTTTGGTGTGTGTTCCCTATCCTCCATGCCTCCTCTTATATACATGTTTGAGGTAGACAAGAGGAGAAGACATGGAGAAAAATATGGAGTAAAAACCGGATGGAAAAATGAGCTCCATGTTTTGAGGGTTCTTTTTTTTTATTAAGCATGAAACAAGGGGAGGGAATTAGGGAAGTGGGTTTCCCACCCACTTTTAGATTCAACAACTTGAACCCACAAAACCACACCCAAAACCATTGTTATAGATGAACAAAAATATATATTGTGTGAGAAATAACGAAGCTCAAATTTTTACCTAACATTACCTAATAGGACGGGAAGAGGGATGGTTGAAGAGATAAGGTAGTAAATCATTAGATGGGACATGTTCCTATATGTGGGTGAATGGTGGGAAGAAAATAATGAGATGGGACCATTTGTATTATAGTATAAAAAATGTATGGTTGCCGATTGAACATGAACAAGTGTTTTGAGTTTAACTTCTGCTGTCCACGTGGACATGCTACATGAAAGGAGAATTAAAACTCTCTAAAACACTATACAGCGTTTTAGAGTATATAAAAGATATAGATGAGGTTCACATGGCAAAATGTGATAAGACCTGCAAATTTAGTTTTATATTAAATATATGATCTCCTATAAATATATTCCTCCACTGGCTCATGTTGGAAGAGTTTTTCTTTCCTTCATCTAGTCATCTTTCTTGTTGGTGGGTGCTAAGGGCACTCTATTTTTTCGCCATAATAGCACTAGAGTTTTTAACTCTATAATATGACACAAATTAATTTCTTACTTCATTATATGACCTAGTAGGCTACCCACTATTTAAAGTTAAAAATTTTCATTTGTTAACTGTAATACCCGCAATTTTCAGGATTGATAATTTAATTATTTTGAGAGAAATAAAATTTATTTAAATTGGAGAATTTTAATTTTGGCAATTGAGGTCAAATTTGGGGATGTTAGAAAGTATTTCGAATGACGATTCTGAGTGTGCGGTTGATCCCGAAAGGGTCGAGAAAGTCAAAATAACTGTACTTGGATCTTATTTGGGTTCCAAAATATTTTATGTTCGTTTGGCTCGAATTAAAGCAACCGAGTCATTTAAAGTGTGTATTATCATTTAAAGTTGGGCATCTTGGATTTAAGGCTTATTAAGCCTACGTGAGAGTCAATCTCATTAGAGAGAAATAGAAAACCCAAGACAAAAAGAGAGAAGAGGAAAGGAAGAAGAGAAAGAGAAGAAAAGCTTGGGAATTTCTGCAATCCGCAATTTCAAGGGTGATGCAACCACTACAACTTTGAGGAAAGTGATTAAACTTGATAAACAATTCTTGTGCATCCTTTATTTCATGATTTGTGGATTAAATTGTAGATTTTGGGTTTAAAATGTCAAAACCTAGATTTTGGGTTCAATCTTGCATTTAAGGTGTGTATATGGATTTGAGGGTATATAAATGGTTGGGTTGAGTTATATATTGAGTTTTGATGTTATATATATTTTTGGGTTGAAGATTGTTGGAGAGAAAGTAATATAATTGATTTTTGGAATTTCGAGGTTTTGGAGAAAACAACCCATTCGTAGCTTGCTGAACATTCAAAATCGATTCGCCTCTTCCGAATCGATTCTCCATGTTGCAGAACCTTCAGGTATTTAGGGCCGAATTGATTCTCCCCTTGCGAATCGATTCAGTGTGTACCAGACTTATAGGTCCCTTTGGGCCGAATCGATTCGCTGGTGTGACTGAATCGATTCGGATGGTTTGAATCGATTCGAAAACAGAGCTGTTTTTGTGAGTTTTTTCTAGAGTGAGTTTCGCTCTGTTTTGTTTGGGTTTATGGATTGGGAACCTTTATATAACTTATTAGAAGTATGTTTTGGAGACTTTTAAGGAGTTTCCCTTATGATGAATTGTTGGGGGTCATATTAACTTATTTCGAGAGAATACCGATTCGAGGATTATTGTATAGTCGAGTGGGAAATCCCACTATCATCGAGTTTTCTATTTGGAGATAGTTATGGGTCTATAAGAGAGAGGTAGGGTGCGCTTAGTGATGTTGTATTTTTGGATTAAATAAAAAAATGTGATAACGTTAAGGGTTCATATGATTGATTGAACCATACTATGGATTAGGGATAAAGATTGTTGATCGGTGTGTATTCAAATATAGATGGTATCCATAATATTGATTGAATTGGGAGACTTTTCATATTCATAGGTTTAATGAATAAGCTTAAAGTGAGAGATTGTAATATGAAATAATAGGAAGGTATGCGAGGTAGCAATGGGTAGTATATTTAGAGTTATATTATATGAGCGAATTTACTTCGTTTACATACGGGCGTATTATAGTTTGTATTCCTATATGGTGTAATTGTATATACCTGGTGTGATGGTTTGCATATATATGACGGGATTTTATATATCTATCTCGTGTGAATGATATATGTATATTTATTGTGTGACCATACCCTCTAGTGCTATCATGGGAAGTTGCACGATGTGGGTGAGGCCCCTAGCTTGAGGAGCAGGGTGCGTATAGTCCCCAAGTCAAAGTCATCCATTATTATTTGTGTGATTTTATTTGGGGGTGATAAGTCTTGGGTATGATTCATTCTCACTTTTAGGTTAAGAACTATGACCGCTTCCCATACGTTGTGATTTGTTTTATTACCATGGAGGTGTGATAATAGTCCGATATATGGTAATCTGGGATAAAGTGAGTAATTTCTGGAAGATGATAGCATTATGAAGTATTTTGTATATCCATGTGTGATTGGATTTTGGATATTTATATGTACACTAAGTGTGCTATGCGTAATTAATTATTGAGATTCAATGCTTGTGCTTTTATAATTAGAGTAATGTTATAGACCTAAATATGTCGGAGCTTTATCTTATTTATGTGATTAGAGATTATTGCTCCCCATATGCATTCGTAGTAATTGTGGGGTACCGAGGGCATATTGGACCTCAACGACCAACATTGTCGAGGAGTAGTGTATCGGGGGGGTTCCTTGTTTGGATTTCTCTTACGAGATGTCCCATGCACGAAACGCAATGCAATGTTGGGAATGGGGATAAGTTTAGTCCTTAGTACTTAGATTTGTATGTTATAGTGAAACAAAGTTTTATGAGAATAAACTGGAGTAATATATTAATTAATTAAATGATGTTATATGCATCATACACCGAGGTCATAATGAATATCGACAACCAACAAGTGTCAAGGAGTAGTGTATCGTGGGGTTCCTTGTTTGGATTTCGTTTTGCGAGACGTCCCACGCATGAAACGCAGTGTACTGTTGGGATTTGGGAGAAGTTTAGTCCTATATATTAAATAAGTAATTTGGGGCTATTTGCGTCGTTTATTGAGGGCATATGAATCTTAATAATCAACACTATCAAGGAGTAGTGTATCGGGGGGTTCCTTGTTTGGATTTCGCTTGCGAGACGTCCCACGCACGAAATGCAGTGCAGTGTTGAGAATTGGGAGAAGTTTAGTCCTTAGCATTTAGATGTTAATAACTCATGTATGTCAATAAATAGAATCCTATAATTCTAGTAAGAGTATATATATATGTATATTTATAAGTTAAGATAAGTTTAGACGCATAATTGGGTTTAAGGGAGAATCGAAAGTTGATGGTTATATTTTAGATGAAGATTTACGAAAGTGTGAATTTGGTGTAGGTTAGATTAAATTTCCCCTAGATAGTGTTGGGCAGTTATTTTGAGGATCATGTGCATACGTTTAGGTGCGTGCTCTAGTTGAGAGGTGGGTTGGATTTTTTGGAGAGTGCGACTCCACTTTAATCATGTCATAGTGCATTTGTAATTATTATGCATTTCAATGCACTTGCTAAAATGTTTTCACAGCTCGGGCTCTGACCCGTTTATATTTTCTTCTTGTTGTATATATTTTATTATTTAGGTGTTCCTCCATAAGGACACCATTGATGTTATCTATCCACTGTATTCGTGGAAGCTGTGGCAGTTGCGGACTGTTGCGGGATTTTTTATATAGACGATTCCTATCTTTGTATATCTAGATTAGGATTCAGTTTGTATATCAGGTTTACACCCAAGTGTTGTGGTTGTAGCATTTAGTTTTTATTTCGCTTCACATGCCTGTTGTATTGTCTGTGACCCGACAACATATTCGGGTATTTTCTTTTATGTGTATTTGGTGTACTATAGAACTATTCTCTTTTATCTTAGCATGTGTGTGTTCATTATCATGTTCAGCAGTTATTATATTTTTGGTTGGTTATTGCATTTTATGTTTAAAAAAAATTGGCACCCTCTTTTTATAGTATTGGGTAGTTTGCTATGTTTATCTTGTATCGTCAGTAGATGCTGAAAATGATCCACTTGCGATTCCAGAATTATTTTAGTATAGGGTTGGCCACCCGTTATTATTTTAAGCGGGGTGTCACATTAACTTTCCTTCCTTCTCTTTAAACCTCATAACCTCTAAGCCGCTCAAGTTATAAATGTCTAAACTTCCAAAGCTTCAAAGATTTTTATTAAATCATCATCCAAAACCCTATGTAATCAGCATTGCGTGATACATTATTCGTTATAAAATAAATATATGTAACATGTTGAACTTTGTGACACCCTGAATAATTAAATACCGGGTCGCTACTCCTTTATTAAATTAATACAGAATATCAAGTTAATCCATTCGTAGCATCATTGTCGAAAATATTTAATTTATTACTAGCCACCTAATATTTAAAAAGAGAGATGGAAAATTTTATTAATTAAATTAACATCAACCAAGTAATTAAATCAACAGCCATCAATCGTATAAAAAATCTCATGTAGATAACCAATGAAATGAAATAAACTGAGTCTTGAGTAAACACTCCAATAATAATATCACCAGAGTAAATAAAATCCCAATACAAGAGTTTGAATAATCCAACATCTGAAATAATGAAAGTCTGCATCTACAATCTCTAGATAAAAATTGGGCACCATGCCCTAACTGATATGAATGGCCCTGAAGGAATCAAGAATAAATGTGCAGGTGTCTAATCCCAAGATCCTGTAACTTCCATAGCAACTACAGCACGTCATCAGAATGAAACTCCTATGCTTGGCGTCCCTGTGTCTGGGAACCTAAAAAGTTTTTACAAAACAAAAATAGATTTGGAGGAAAACGGGTCAGAGTCCGAGGTGAAAATATTTTAAAACTGCAAGTGTTTAAATCACAATATTAAACAACACATATGTTAAACATGTTAGTCAGGTTCCCTCACTTGATATCCTCACCTCTCAACTAATGTGAACGCCTAACGTATACCCTTAACCCATCATAGTTATACCGCTAACTAACTAGTCTGTACCACTCCTACTTTCGCATTCTATCATAGGGTATCTACTCGTAACACCTAAACAAGTCATATTCATAATCCATATTCACATTCATCAAATTACTTATCTTAAGTGTTAATTAAATTCTCACATTTTTCGCCCATTCAAATATCTTAGTTCTTCACATCTACTAAGCAACAGTGAACCATTTACAAGTATATATATAAATTACTCTCAGTACATATATACATATAAGTCACCCCTAGGCTAAGTTGTGGTGCACACATACTCTGCTATCAAATCCATGTACATCACGTACATAAGGATCACGTGTTTTGAATCTCTCAGGAACCGTCTAAATATAAATCACACAAATTAAAGGCGAACATAGTTCACATACCCATGGGTCACGCATAGGCCTGTCAACGGGTCGGATTCGGGTCGGGTTTAGGGAGATCCAGATCCATGTAATCGGGTCTTCATCGGGTATACAATATTGGATCCAGACCCGGATCCGTTCGGGTCTCGGGTTCGGGTCCGGGTCTAGCCAAATATATACATTTATTTTATATTTATTTTATAATATCCTCCTTCTTTATTTTTTAATCTTAAATTAAAATATTTTGTAATGTATTATAGAATATTATTAGTATAAATAAAACTTATATTATTTATATTTATTATATACATAAATATATATTTATATATATATTACTTAGATGTTATATTGATAAGATATATTTATAAATATATATAAATTTATAGTATATGTATATATATTTAAAAAATAATAATGTACAATTCGGGTCGGGTCTTCGGGTCCGGGTCTTGTATAAGATCCAGACCCTACCCGTTTAATAAACGGGTCTTTGGGTATTCGGGTCTTCGGGTCTCGGGTCCAAAAAAATATGTTCAGACCCTATTATACGGATCGGGTCCAGATCGGGTCCGGGTCCAGACCCGACCCATTGACAAGCCTAGTTACGCACATACCTACGCTCCCAAGGTCAGTAGACTTATCCATTCAGCGATAAGCCCTTACAAGTCCTATGTTCTGAGGTATCAATCTAAAGTCCCCACGAAGGCACACCGAGACCAGACTATCCTCTTACGAACGACCTCTCGTGATAGCAAGTATGGTAGTTATGTTATACACACAATAATCCATATATAAGAAAATCACACAACCTGTATATATACAATTTAAATATAGTTATACACCTTCCCTTTACATTAAGTCTCACCCACAATATTTACGTTCTGGATCTTCTACGTAATATTTATTTAACGTGAAAAGTCTCATCATACGGATTCGGGTACCTATACCTATCCCAAGTGAATACTAGTTCTCCCATTGGTTCCTAAGGTTATCTCAGCGAATTTAAAATCCCTCTTCTACTGTTCATACCCTTACATTATCTTTCATTCCACTTTCAGTCCCAAATCGAGATATTTCAAACCGTCCTCACTCGATAACCGCTCGTAATTATAACGTTCGATCCCATAAGTTATAACATTTTCCGGGCAATAACTAAGACCCTACTGACCTTAACTAAGTCCCACAATATTATATTAATCAACCTAAGAATAAATATCGGCTTTGGAATTTTCATTAAACCTTAAAAGAAAATAATTACCAAAAATCAGAAGAGGTCGATCGATCGAGAAAAATTATCGATCGATCGAGCATCGATCGATCCACATTCTTAGATCGATCGATCGATCAAGCGGGTATTCGCCCAGAATTTCTTAACAGTTACGGGATTCTCCATTTTTACACCTCCAAATCACATTACAACGTCCCAAAATCCCAAGTAAGTTTACTAATCATTAAACCAACATATCTATATAAGTTTTAATGTTCAAGAATCATCAAACTATCATAGAACATCGTTTTCTTGGATTAAAAGTCATGAATTTCACTCCAACCCTAATCCTTCACTTTTTCCTCCATAATCATCATAATCCTCAATTAAATTTTGTGATTCGTAATACTTAATTTATAAATTCGTTCATCAAACATTTCCAGAAGCACCACTACATGCAAACCTACCCAAAATCAATTATTAAGTCTCCAAATTCATGTTTTTTCCTTTATTCATAAATTGACATAAAACCTAAACTATCATGTAAAGTATATGCCATAAATTATTGCAAGATAATTCACTTGCCTGAATCAGAGATTCTGATCCTTTGAAGCAGGTGGTATGGGAGTGATTCTTGCTTTTCGATATATCCAGTGGTGGTGACGATGGTGTGAAAGCCTCCAAGGGTTGGTTCTCTTTTGGGAACTTCCTTCCACTCCTCTCTAATGTCCGTTTGTGATTTTTGGTTGTGAAACCCTAAGGAACTCAAGTGTTGGATGATATAATCTATCTAAAATTCATGGGTTACTATTCCTCAAAAAGTCAAAATGACTAAAATACCCTTTGAGACTGCCGGTTAGGGCTAAAATGCATCGGGACCCAAACTAAACCCCCGGCTAGTGTTTTCTGACTATCTCGACCCTTCCGGACACGTTGGCCCACTCAAAATGATCATACAGATGACATAAAAATAAAATACTTTTAAATCCATTAAATTTGGTCCTGACACGACTGACACGCGCGTCCCAACTTAATAATCGGAACTGTCGTATTTCTAACTCACGGCAATTTTAATAAATTCAATAATCACATATTACCATAATCACTCTGTAATATTCAACATTATCATCATATTTAAATATTAACTCTCGTCTCACTAGTTATTTAAATCCGAATTAATTTTCAACTAATTATCCCAAATTAATTTAATTAATCCCACAATTAAAAGCAAATTTGATTTAATTAATCTCATAATTAAAAGTCATAAAATTATGGGGTATTACAAACATATGAAAAATATGTTAAATCTTTTAAAAAACATGTTAAACCCTTGAAAAATATGTTGAAGAACAATAATGTGTTAGATTTCTCTACGAAAAACATTTAATACCCCTCATAGGTTGAGAAAACACCCAACAATCAATAAACCCTCTGTATAAAACCCTAGCTGATCACACAGTGGTTCGGTATCCTAACCCCGAGTAAAGATCGCACATTCGTTATATTTTCCCCTGAACCAAATTGATTATAACGAAACAAGGACAATGCACAGTGACCTGAGGACTTTATACAAAAAAATATACAACATGTCGGGGTAATAATAACGAGATAAGGACAATAACTCGCAATAAATGTCCCGAATGGAGTTTAATTGAATAAAAAAATTCGTCTTGTGTCGGTATAATCATACCGAATATTAAGGTCTAACTCGACAGAAACACCCCGAATGATCTTTTTCTTTAATGTTTTTACTTTGATTAGTGATCACCCCGAAAATTATCATCTTCTTTGGTATCCCGATACCAATCAACTATAAATATCCATTTTTTGGGTTAAGCTTTTCTAGGCTTAAAAAAAACGTACATGTTCTATAAAAATAACCTCAAACAGATTATTTTATCTATTTTCATTAGTGTTAGGGTGATCACAATCATTGTTAACACCTTCCACGGTGTGCTGTAACTTCAATATGGGAGGTATGGTAAGTTTAATGGATAAAAATGGTTAAAAACCCTAGTTTCAATGTGGTTTGAACATTGTTGTTTTGTATAGGGTTTGAATGATGGAATAGTTTGAGAGAGAATATGATTTGAGAGATAAAATGGTGGTGGTATTCTATTTGATTGTGTAAAAATTATTATATTATGGGGTATCCCATAGTTAAAAAAATGAAAAAAAACTCATGTGGTAATATGGAGTAAAAATTATGGTGCCCTTAGTGCCCACTTCTTGTTGTACAATGATGTTTTTAGTAAGTTTGGTATAGTAGGACACTAAACAAATAGCATTAACTAGAAAGAAGATAATTGAAAGTGAAATGGTCATATTTATTCTCTGTATTTGATAATCCTATAACACGAATGACATTCCTAATGTTGCGTCAATGATCTACACAATATATGCAATGTCACGTCAAGTATGTCGGATTTTTTACTTATAAGATAGTCAATAACCAATAAAAATCTGTAGAATTAATTTAAACTAACCTCTTGTGTAAAATTACGTCTAATAAAAGTTAGAATCAATGAAAATAACAGTAAAAGAATGATATTTTTTGGTACATGAGGATGGTTGAAGTTGGAACTACAAGGGAATCTAAAACAAACAGTTCTTCATGGGTAATACCCTAAAGGCGTTGATAGGGTTCTTCCATGAGTCCCAAATCTTACTAATAGACTACACCAATGTTGGGACAATAGGCCCCCAATTTTTAAATTCAAATATAATGAGATGGTTCAAATTTTAATTTTCCAAAAGTTATTTAAAATTTTCTTTTCTTAAAGAACACAAACCAACTTATGAAAAAAATGGAACTAAACTAAAAGTGAAATTAAACTACTTAACTTTTTCTCAAGATTCACTTAAAAAAATTAATTAAACCCTAGTCCTAAAAGTTTCCTAACAAAAACTAATTATATTTTCGATATACACCAAACACATTAAAAAACGATTTTATCAAGTTAAATTGTTGACTTGAATTAAATTTACTTTAAACTTACCCAAACAAATTTAGCACCATATTAAACAAGTGTGATGTTTAAACAAATTATTATCTTGTTTATCCTAGAATGCATCTATGGTGAATTTTGTAAGATAAAAATTAAACACATTCACAATACACGGCGATGTATGAGGAAAACCCAAATGGGAAAAATCTTGGACGACCCTTGCCTAACAAATCCACTAGGTACGAAAATTTTACAAAAGACTACGACAAGAAGACTTACACTACTCAACTTGACTCCTTCAAGCCCCGACGCTTCCTTCCCTCTTCAACCTCTACCTTGTAGATAATCCCAGAGTCCACCAGAACCTTGGAGTTCACCAATGGAGGCACAACCCACCGTCAACCACACATAATGCCTTTCACCATGTGAAAAAGCCAAAGCACAAACTTCTTCTCCTTTATGGGTAGAGAATAAACCCAAACTTCTCTTCTTGTTGGTGTAGAGAAAACCCGGTGCCAAACAAACTCTACAAGAAAATTATATACATGAAAGAACTTGGATAAACAAACTATGGGTGTGTATTTGTGTTTTGATAGAAGTTAAACCATGAAAATAGAAAACATAAATTGGGACATTTTCTTAGAAAATTTGAGCTCTCAAAAACCTTTGGAAAGATGAAAAAAGTCCTTAGAAAAAATGGTTTTTCGCACATATTTTGTCAAGTAAAAAGTTAGTGGAAAAAGTGGGAAAGTGGGGAAAACTCGCAAAATAACTGATCCTGCTGAAATTTCGTTCGAGCGACCATGTTCAAACGAAATTGCTAATGAGAAAACAAAAAAAAATTAGAAATCTTTTTAGAAATCTCGTTCGAACATGGTCGTTAGAACGAGGTTGATCGAATGACTTTTCTAACGAGATTTCAGGCCTTAATTCTAGATAATTTCGATACAAACGCGTGGCCACTAGTTTCGTATTTTTTTTTTTTTTTAGATTTGATATGATTTTTCTAGGAAAAGGTGTCCGAAAACAAAATCTTAGAACTATGAATTTAAAAAAAAATTAACAAAAAAACAAACGCCCAAAATAAATTTCCCGAGAGAAAATAAAATATGTTTAAAATATTTTTATAAAAAGAACACCCATAAATCTATATCCAAGACTCTACATATATAAAGTGCATTCATACCTTTTAGAGATCTTGAAAATGCAAAAACGTTGATGACGTGAAACATGTGGCATGAAACCCAGCAAGACTGAAACTTTAATTCTGAGTGACTACGTCTTCAACTTTTCAAATGTCATAGGCTTGAAGGGTACACATGGACATCTATCCTATGACTCAAATGTTTTGTCCGGAATTTAGCCAAAACTATACTTGGACTCAATTGAAAATTTGTGTCCTTACAAATCTCCCCCTTTGGCTCTTCCGGGACAAAACTAAATCAAAAATCCTAAAGGGCCGTCAAGCTCGTCTAGACACAGCATCCCACCTAAAAAGTAAGAAGAAACGGACGTTATGACTCGACCCAATGACAAACCACTTTGTCGCTTTTAAAGATTCCCCTTAAAAGGTATTTCCTCCACACTTAAACAAACCATCAAACGCAAAGGGAATATAACAATAATAAAATAAAAAATAAATACTCCCCCTTAATTTATTCTCCCCTTTTATCTAACAATGTCTACCTAAGAAGATTGCGAACACCCCCTAAGTTAGAGCTCCCAAACTAAAGGTTTACAATGGGTTAAGATACATTTTCCCCCTATCATTCTCCCCCTTTTTGTTCAGGAATAGACAAAGGATAAAGAATCATAAAATCACTTATTTCTCCCCAATGAAGTTGAATACTCCCCTAAATTAGGTTAGAGATATGAATAAGGGAAAAACAAGTTAAATACGTAATAGTACATATATATGATCAATAAAGCATGTGGGAAATGATGAAAAGCAACTAATCCATACAAATATAATGGATACTAACTATGATGCGATAATAAAAAGGATACCACTTTAAAATGTATTTATCTAAGCATGGGATATCAAACCAACAATCGCAACAATATAGATACCAATAATGAATTAAAAGCATAAATGGACTAGCTAAGAAGGCAAAGACTTAAAAACAAACAAATATCATATATATACATACCCACATTTATTAAGGAAACATAAGAACATATATATATATATATATATATATATATATATATATATATATATATATATATATATATATATATATATACACACACAAATGACACAATGCAACCAAAGGGACTTGCCCCAATGGTTACCACCAACCCTTGCTTTTCAAGAGGTTGGGGATTCAAGTCTCACCCCCTCCCCCTCCCCTTCCCCAAGACTTGAACCTAAAAAAAAGAAAAAAAAATGACACAACGCAAAATAACATAGGTTTTCCAAAGTCTTATGGCAAAAATGTGTCAAATAGATACAGAAGTGTAGGGGTATGAACTAGAACAATTAAATTACGACCGCATCACTTAAACATGTTCACGGAGTTCTCAGTTGATTACAAACTTTATCAAATTTGAATATAACCTCATGTTACAATTTAAATTGAGCTCAATGAACAAACATACACAATGCAAACAAGCCTAGCATATTGATGATTTTAGAAACCAATAGAGTCATGACAAAATAGTGCAAAACCGTTGATATTCCATCCAAACTCCCTCAAAAATATACTATTATTCCTTTCTTTTCTTTTGAATGAATATATCAATCTAGACAAACTAAGCCTTGGCTATATTTTTCTTTTAGTCCTTTGGACCACATATTTCTTTTAGGTCCATTGCAAACGGTGGCTTAATCGCAAATGATGATTGTTCCTTTCGTAGACCTTCCCCGTGCACTTTCATATATAATATTTTTTTCCACGCATAAATCTCATGTGCAACGGAATAACAAGCACACATCATCCAAAGTCACAAAATACGTAGATGACTGAATTGGGATGAGATCATATTAGTTAGCTCAAATAAACTTGTGAAGATAAATTTCACATGAGCTCGTGCATATGTGAATTGAGGCATATAAAAATAGAATCCATTTAGCAACACAAAATACAACTACTCCATGTAAGCATGACAAAGAACACTTTGAGGATTGAAGATACATAACCAAAAGTTCTAGCCACATGGGAGCGAAAAATGAGGATTCAACACAAGTACATGCCACAAAAGGTGTGTAAAACTCAAATATATACACAAAACAATCTTTTTGAGTTTTTCAATTTTTTTTTACTCACAACCAAAAATAACTCAAAAATAAAATAAAATCTTTTTGTATTTTTCGTTTAATATCAACAAAAATGAAAGAAATAAGATACAAAATAAAAACATGTCATGAATCTAAAAAGGCATATATAATGAAGCATGGACTATAAAATGACATAAAGACATACAACTAGCATGAATATATAATATGATGCATAAAATATAGTGTACGAAAATTAAAGCTACCACAATCAACCTTTAAATTTTGTAAGAGAGGTATCACGTGTAAGAAAATGAGAATAAAAAATCATATTTTGTAAAGTTTCCAAGTCGGATCTCCGAACCCAAATAAGTGAAGAGTGATAATCTCAGGATTGGGTGACCTTACCTACCTCATTTACCTTACTTTTAGATTTCCTAGGACCTCGTTTAAGATCAAAACAAAACTTCCTAAGATGACCTTTTCGACGACAATGTGAATAAGTGAAGACTCAGCGAAAAGTATTACCAAAGGATGGACCCTTAAAATTGTTCCTAGAAGATTCTCCAAAACCAATGGTTTTGGCTTTATTAGCGGAAGCATTATAAGAATCAAAGCCTAAACCACAAGTGACATTTTTAATTTGGATGGTTCTTAACATTTTTTCTAATTTTTCGGACCGACACTCCAATTCAAATTTGACACTACTAGAGTCTTTCAATCTTTCTTACAACTCTAAAATTCTAAGCTCTAACAAACCATTTCTCTCTTCAAACTCGAGAAGCTTCATTTTCATTGATTCCATTAAACCTCTAAGGATGTCTCTCTCGTATTCTATATACCCAAGCTTCTCTCGAAGAGCTCTCTCTCGTGTCCTAAGGTCATCAACTAATGCACTCTCATCAACGGCCTTAACACTCTCTTTTAAACTAGCTTCTAACTTCAAATTTTATCTTTTTAATTTAATAGATTAATTGTATAGTTCTTGAAATGCAAATTGAATTTCACTCACATCAACCTCATTTTCACTTTAACTCTCTCTCTCTACTCCACTCTCACTACCATCATCCTTTTTAGCTTCATAAATAAAGGCCTCAGAAATGTCACGATTTGAGATGTCATCGTCGAACAATTTATCACTATCACTTTCATGACAAGCCATGAACGCAGTAAAATTGCGCTCATTGGAGGAATCTGGTCCCTCTTCCTTTTCACTTTCATCACTAAGGGTGGCATTATAGGAAATTGGTTGCTTGCCTTCTATCGTTAGTTTGGTGGGGCATTCTCTCGCCCAATGGCAAAAACCCTCACAACCATAGCACCTATTTGACTTCTCCCTATAAATATTTTCATTGTAGGATTTAGGGATCTTTTCGGCTTTGTCATGCTTAGAATTTTCAAATTTCTTAAAATCAATTTTAAACTTATATTTATTAAATTTAAGAAATTTTTGAAATTTCCTAGCAAACATATCCATGTCCTCCGAGTCAGTATCTCTCTTATCAACCACAACTTGTTTTTCCTCCTTTTAGGATTTTAAAGCAATGCCCTTATCAATTTTCTTTTCATTTTGGAGGGGAACATATCTAGTTCACAGGTTTGCAAATCACCTACTAGTTCCTCAAGTTTGGTAGAGTGCAAGGTGGGTAAAGAATTTAAAACAGTCACTTTAGGAATAAATCTCTCGGGTAGGGACCCTCAAATTTTCTTTACTACTCGGTCGTCGGGTATTTTCTCTCCCAAATTAAATGATGAATTTACTATATTGGAAAGTCTAGCATTAAATTCATCGAAAGTTTCTTTTTCATTTATTTTCATGGTTTCAAATTGAGTGGTGAGGTTTTGGAGTTTAAAAGCCTTAACGACACTAGTTCCCTCGTGAGTGAGTTGTAATATATCTCAAGCTTCCTTAGAGTTTCCACACGTCATGACACGTAGGAATTCATCCGGTGTGACCGCGCTAAACAAGGAATTTAAACCTTGGGAATTAAAATTATCAAGTTTAAATTCATTCTCACTCCATCTATCTACGGGTTTGGGGATACGATGCTTTTCTATCAAACATGTAGGTGGGGACCGCCCGTTAACAATTGATAACCAAACCCTCTCATCAATAGACTTTAGTGCCGATTTCATACGCGCTTTCCAATACGCGTAATTGGAACCATCGAAAATATGAAATTTTGAAAATGGGAAAATTTTCATTTAAAAAAAATATATTAAAAAGGACCTTAACGCAATAAATTAGCACTCCGGATCTGATACCACTTGTTGGGACAGTAGGCCCCCAATTTTTAAATTCAAATATAATGAGATGGTTTAATTTTTATTTTCCAAAAGTTATTTAAAATTTTTTTTTCTTAAAGAGCACAAACCAACTTATGAAAAAAATGAAACTAAACTAAAAGTGAAATTAAACTACTTAACCATGTTCAAGTTTCACTTAAACACAATTTATTAAACCCAAATCCTAAAATTTGCCTAACAAAAATCAATTCAATTTTTTATATAAACCAAACACATTAAACAACGATTTTAATGAGTTAAATTGTTGACTTGAATTAAATTTACTTTAAACTTACCCAAACAAATTGAGCACCATATTAAACAAGTGTGATGTTTAAACAAATTTTTATCTTGTTTATCCTATCATGCATCTATGGTGATTTTTGTAAGATAAGAATTAAACACAATCACACTACATTGAGATGTACGAGGAAAATCAAAATGGGAAAGAACTCGGACGGCCCTTGCCTAACCAATCTACTAGGTACGAAAATTTTACAAAAGACTACAACAAGAAGACTTACACCACTCGACTCGACTCCTTCAAGCCCCGACGCTTCCTTTGATCTTCAACCTATTCCTTGTAGATAATCTCGGAGTCCATCGAAACCTTGGAGTCCACCAATGGAGGCACAACCCACCGTCAACCACGCATGATGTCTTTCACCATGTGAGAAAGTCACAACACAAACTTCTTCTCCTTTATGGGTAGAGAACAAACCCAAACTTAGCTTCTTGTTGGTGTAGAGAAAACTTGGTGCTAAATAAACTCTCTAAGAAAATTATATATATGAAAGAACTTGGATAAAAAAAACTATGGGTGTGTATTTGTGTTTTGATAGAAGTTAAACTATGAAAATACAAGACACAAATGAGGACATTTTGTTGGTAGATTTGAGATCTTAAAAGCCTTTGGAAATATGCAAAAAGTCCTTAGAAAAAATGGATTCCCGCACATATTTTATCAAGTAAAAAGTTAGTGGGAAAAGTGGGAAAGTGGGGAAAAATTGGCAAAATAACTGATCCCGCTGAAATTTGGTTCGAACGACCATGCTCGAACGAGGATGTTCGAACGAGGATGTTCGAACGAAACTTCTAACGAGAAAATAGAAAATAAATCTAAAATCTAGTTAGAAATTTCGTACAAACATGGTCATTAGAACGTGGTCGATCAAACGACTTTTCTATCCAGATTTTAGGCCTTGATTCTAGATAATTTCGATACGAATGCGTGATCGCCAGTTTCCTATTTTTCTAATTTTTTTTTTTGGATTTGATATGATTTTTCTAGAGAAAGGTGTCCGAGAACAAAATCTTAGAACTATGAATTTAAAAAAAAATAACAAAAAAACAAACGCCCAAATAAATTTCCCGATAGAAAATAAAATATGTTTAAATATTTTTATAAAAATAACACACATGAAACTATATCAAAGACTTTACATATATAAAGTGTATTCATACCTTTTAGAGATCTTGGAAATGCAAAAACATTGATGACGTGAAACATGTGGCACGAAACCCAATAAGAATGAAACTTTAATTCTGAGCCGCTACGTCTTCAACTTTTCAAACGACATAGGCTTGAAGGTACACATGGACATTTATCCTATGACTCAAATGTTTTGTCCGGATTGAGCCAAAACTATACATGGACTCAATTGGAAATTTGTGTCCTTATAACCATTTTTTGTTAAACTTCCAGAACTTGGTTTGTTATCCAAAAAACCAAGGTTCTAAAAGGCGTGAGGTGTGGTCGAGGCGTAGAGGTCAAACCTCAAACCTTAGGAGCCTAGACGTAAAAAGGCGCTATTCTTTTTTTTTTTTATTTTAATTATCTTAAGGCTTGTAATATAATAAAATAATACATACCTTGAATTTTGAAAATATATCCATATGTTTGGTAGCCATATTTCTCATATTCATGCTCCATAACCAATATTTGTCAACTAATCCTTTGCTTTTTTTAAAAAAAAGTGTGCCTCGAGTCTTTTACCAAGAATAAGGCGTAATAAAGCGTGGGCGATGCGTTCCTCTCAAGCCTAGGCGGGCGTTTTAGAACACAGCTAAAAACAATGCATGCATCCTACTCCCCATGGCATTATCATGGGGTATTTATAGTATAAGCCATTAATGAATTTGAACAATTCCTATTCCCCATTGATGGTGGAGAGGATGAGTTCTACAACTTATTTATTTTCACATTCACCTCATTCATCAGCAGTCTTAAATCCAAAGGGAGAGTGAGGCCATGGAAACGAATTATTTCTTTAATCATTGTTATGTCCTAAGTGTTTCATTTGTTGACAAAACCTCGAACCAAGTATCCTTCTTCATCTCTCCAAATTCCTATAATTATGTCCATCTCTTAATGAATGAAAAAAATAGTGTTTGTCTTGAGTATATACCATCAAAAAATGGGTTTTTTTCATCTATCTCCCCATGGCCTCACATACTCAGTCCCATGATCGACCGATTCCCTTCATTGCATTAAGAACTTTTTCTTATAAGTTCATTAATATTGTTGACCTAATCTTTAAAGACTGAATTTTTAGTCTTGTTTGGGGTTGATTCCTATCTCCCTCACTCCTATCCCACACCATTGTTTTGTGTTTTATATTATGTTTAAGGGTGAGTTTACATATGTCTCGCTGAAGACTCCCAAATTTTTCTTTCTTTCTGAGCCTCAAAATTAATTTCAGCATCTTCGTCTTCTTAAAATCAATTATTGATATTCAACCTTTTATTTGTATAATTAAATCAACACCAAATAAAATGGCATTGCAAAAATGGTTACACCAATTAAATACTAACTGAATTCAATATTTACTAGTGATTTTGCACGGTGAAGAACTTCATCACTATGGAGACTAACAACATGGTGACCATTTTCTAAGTTCAAAAAACATCCTTTAGGAATAAATTGTGATGCCAAAACATAAATCCCATTACATTTAGCCAAAGGCCTTGGAAAAATATGGTAATGGGCCTGACAATGCTAACCAATAAGTTATTAGGGTAACCATTGCCAAAAAAAGTAGTGGAGAGAGATATGAAAATTAGGATTTGGAGAAGCATATGGTATTGACCTTTAACACCGATGTGGTCGGTCGAGTAGAGGTGAAAGAGGAAGAGTTATTGAGCAAAGGTAATTCTTACGAGGAGTTGGCCCATGTTGTGATGGGCCTTGGGTCCATATTGATGGAGGAAGAAAAAGAAAAATGCGTAGATGAAAAATGTGGTAGAGATGGAGAAGTGCTCAAAATTGTGGAGGTGGTTAGAAAGGATGACGATATTGCGATCGAGAGGTTGGTAGTGGTTGGGCCCAATGAAGAGCTCCATGGCTATGGAGAGGAAGGATTCCACCGTGATCAAGAGGAGCTCTAAGGGCCTTATTTTGGGAGTGGGAACCCATTGGAGATAGGTGTAGGTGGTTAGGTGAAGGGAATGGAATTTTATGTTGTTAAAAAGGTATCATAGGCTAATAATAACGAAACGAAAGTCAATCCAAGGTAACATTATTGTAACAACCTCCATTTTCTCAAGTAAAGGCTAACCAGGCACGATACGCCGAAGATGGGGCTTGTCGATCAATTAATACCATCCTCAGCACGACGTAACATAAATATTGTTATTTAAAAAAAGTCGATACTTTAATCTTTATAAATATCTCACTGACAATAATTAAACTCAACAAACACCAACTAAATAATAAATTTAACAACAATTAAATATCACAACTCCAGCATAATGTAAATAAATAAATAAATCTTAAGGCTTATGCCCTTGCAATGTTTCTCAATAATAGTAACTAAACTCTAGCAGAAAAGCACCTATACTAGAGTAAATAATCTGGAACACTGCTAAGCACGAGAGATCACAAGGATGGTACAACAACAGTCCTGCTATCTCTGTCTAGAAACAACCTAGGAGAGGGGGACATTTATAATTTGGGTCAGAGCCCGAGGTACACAAGAGTTAACTTATTGAATTTATGATGCAATAACACAGTCGATGCAAAATTAAAATTGCCCCTTTGTCACTTATATGCATTTAACACCTCACCCTCATCTAAGTTGTATATAATCCGCATCCCAAAAAGTCCCAAATAATAACTACGACTACATGTCAATTTAATAAAAAATCGTTAAATGAATTAAGTGTACTGACTACATTTAATTATCAATACCCCTAAAATCTCAGTCTCATAATTTTCTTTTATGCATTAAAGAATCACAATTGTAATTTATGTCCACGTTCTTAGACATTTCAGTTTATCACATGTAAAGTCCGGGCAATTATATATATGTCATTTATCTATATGACACATAAGGTCATCTATCGTTGGTGTATACTTCGTGCTCTATCGGCAAGTCCGGAGGAATCCCTTACCCTAGGCAGACATAACAAAACACACACAACTTGGGGGCGGTCCATATGCAGGACACCTTTACGCGGACAATACCCAGCGGTGCCACAGGAACGATGCGTCAACATCTACCTCTCATAGGTGATGCCTCCATGTAGTACCTATATGTCCTACACATCGTCAAGCCCACATATGCCAACGTGTGGTACGCGACCCGAACGTGCGAACCCCTTGCCGATAGGACGGTCCACTGGTATGTCCACACAAATACATAATAGTACATATTATTATCCCATATAATATGTATTACTCCATAATTACCAATAAAGGTCCAACCAAAGTCCACAACATTTTTTCATTTATTAATAATTTATCATCTAATAAATTATAAATTCCATTCCACAAAATAATTACTCATCCAAATAGCATTTTGTAAGTTTCTTTGTTTAATGTGGGTACATTTGTATTGTAATAAAATTCTTTATTTTCCCAGATCCAGTTCCACTAAATCACTTGGACTCATAAAAATACTCACACCCAAAATCCCAGGCCCAATACCCTCATCAAATAAATTATAAATCTTACCCCATAAATAATTACTTAACCACTTGTTATTTGTAATTATTATTAATTTAAATGTGGATATAACATTGTTCCATCAATTAATTAACCCATAATCATGATTTCTATTCCTTAATATTCCTTTACCATTGTTCATCTGACAATCCAAGTGCAGAAGAATAACCAAACTCAAACTTAGGCTATAGAAAGAAGGGGACAAAGTGGGAGAGAAACCCCCACGTCGCTCGAACGTCCGTGGAGTTCATTCGCGCGATATGGCACGTCCCTCGAATGACCCACGAAGTCGTTTGAGCGATCCCTTGTCTCCTTCCTTTATCCGTTTCTCATTTATAGTTTTTCCATTCTTAGAATTCTAAACCCAAATTTTTCTTTCGAAACCCAGAAATATATTTATAGAGTAACTTCCAAACCCACAAATAAACCACAAATTTTATGTTCCTTCAATACCTAAATCGAGTCAGATGTTTCCAACTTCTAGCTATCATTTAATTCAGAGTAAAGGATCGTATAACATGGAGTATACATAATTTTAGTCCACAATTTATCAAAAACATCATCAGCATTAGTTATTCAATTTTCCCCTAAATAACTATCGAAACCTTAAGGGAGTCTAGCATCAATATTCAGATTTCGATACCTAATTTCTAGGATAAATTTTGCATAAAGATCAGTGCTCTACATGTACTGTTCATCATCAAATCAAACACATTAAGCCCTAAATCTCAGAAATCTAAAGGGGATAAATATGATGCATTGAGAAATAAATTGGAAACACAAATTAAGCAAGATAATTCTTGCCTTAAAATCTGTAGAAGAATTTCTCTTGAAGCTCCCTTAAGTTTCCCCTTTATTCTTCCTCTTTTCTTCCCGTTTTGGTATTTCTCATTTTCTCTCCCATAGCTGTTAATCTAGGTTTTCTCTAATGATAGTGGGGGAGTGAGTTTCCCCCACTTAAATACATAATTAGTGACTAATCCGGAGTTGGACCAAAAACCCAAATTTTGGACTCCAAATGGACCCTAATTCATAACCCAACAAGTCCAAAAGCTCCCCAACCCATATACCTATGACCCGGGCCAATTCTAAATATTTAAAACACTAAATCAATTCTCTAACGGTTCCCGAAATGCGTCCCAATTATTTTTATTTCACTTAGATATTTTTATTAGGTTGAAACGACACTCACCCATAAATTTATTTATCTGTTATATATTTTTCACTAGCAAGCCCATTATGTCCAGTTGAGTTTTATTTTTATAAAATCATGAATAATTGTTTATTTTAAATTTTAAATTTTACCCACCTAGACTTAAATTCATCCGATTTAATTTATTCCCAAATTAATATTAAATTATCAAATTCAAATTGGTCAAAATGTTTTATTCTAAATTACGGGGCACTACAATTACCCTCCATTATATAGTGTGTCGCGCACGTGTGTGTGTGTGTGTGTGTGAGAGAGAGAGAGAGAGAGAGAGCGAGAGAGAGAGAGAGAGAGGATTATAATATTTGTGTATATTAGTGGAAGGACGAGGTTGGGGGACACACATAGGAAGGAGGAGGTTGGGGAACACTAAGGTGGCATCAAATTATAAATTTTAGTTACATTAGTTATATTAGGGTGGCTTGAGGAATAAGATTAACAAGAGTTGACCAAGAACTTCCCTTGGGCTTATAGCTATTATATGAGGTGGCAACTAGTTTTTTTTTTAATAAGAAAGAGGGACAATCACAATGAATTACGTTTTCTTTGAACAACAAAATTGACAATATTGGTAACTGTTAGGTGTCAGACCCACAACTAGCCCATGATATTGTCCTTAACTTAATCACTTAGGGATAGACTAGTGTGGAATTTTAATTCAAAAGGCCTCGATGCTAGTCAAAGGGTTACACCACCTAAGTACTATACGTTGGACTCTAAATCTTTCGACGTGGGACAATTACATGATACACAGAAGGTATTTAACACTCCTTCTTCGATCAAATACAATTATATTAAACCATCCAACATAACTCTACATCTGTAATGATCCAATTTTGAGCTCTGCCAAGATGCACTATGACTTATCTTAAGTGTGCAAGATGCCACCTAGTTCCCGCTCCTCCTTAGATCAATCACATTTGCACACTCGGTAACTCGGCACCAGCCTAAGTGCAGCTCGTCGACATTACCGATGGAACCATCGGCTTCAATACCACTGTTAGGTCCCAGACTTATAACTAGCCACTGATATTGTCCAAAAAATAACCAAATATGCCTAGCCCAGTGTGGAGTATTAACCCAAAAGTCCTCAATACTAGTCAAGGGTCACACCCACTTAAGTACTATATGTTGGATGCTACATCTTTTGATGTGGAATAATTACTTGATACACACAACATGTTTAATAGTAACATTTTAGTTTTAGTTACTATATAAAACAATGCTTTGTACATTTAATTTAGATATTCTACCTGATGAACTGTTTTTAATCCTTAAGTCATTAGTAAAAAAATATTTTTACAAACCATATTTTATTTCCTTTTCTGTGAAAATTCACTCAATTCATATATGGATGTTAACCCATGTGTCCATATATGCATTGGATGAGTTTTAAAACAGAAAGAAAAAAAGTTAAGTGGCATACTCTACCTATATTTAGATAGAAGGTTGTGGCGTATGCATTCAGAAACTACTTTATGAATATGACTAGGTCATAGTTACGACTTTAGAATAAGAGAGTTGAACACATGCAAAGGCTGTAAAGCTATACCAAGTGATAGCTTAAAAAATCCGCATCGCCTATTAGTAATAGATTTATCCATTGAAGGATTTAAATACCAAAAAGAGAAGATATTTATCTGTGATTATAAGTTTAAGTAACTTGAGATAAGATCATTACCAAAATATATAACTCAAATTTATACAACAACACTCATGGACATCTAATTACAAGCCGTCGATATTTGCAATAACCTAAGCTAGAATGGTCATTAAATCTAGATGAAGGTTGACTTATTTATTAGGGTTTTATATGAGATAATTGTGGTAATACTGCTACGTTTCTTCTCAGACCATTGAGAAGGAGGATGAAGTAGAACTTTGAGGTAGTTGGATGGAAGATCATACCTACTTGGGAGCCATGACAAGCTAAGGAAAATTCGGTCGCACCTGAAAAGGAAGTGTTTTTTTTTTTTGCAAAAGGGTGTTTGCTCTATTTTTTGAAGAGAGAGAAATATTTTTGGTATTTTTGAGACAAAATGGAAAAGGAGAGAAAAAATCCCATCATTGTATTTGTTATTATTGGGTTCCACTTCTATTATGTTCCGCCTTAGTGGAAGTGAAATGCCGAACATGACCCGAGTCTTGGAAAAAATAGGGTATGCAATTCAAGACACAACTTAACTTAATTCTTGACTCATGGAAAAGGTATTTTTAAAAAATAAGCAAAAAAGCACAAAATTGGGCAGTAAGACAACCCACAATTTGGTAGTGGTTTGCATTAGAATTGACAATCTATATATGAGTGTCCCAGAGTAGACATCTATATAAGGTTTATGCATGTGAGGTTAGTGTAATGGTTCCCTCCCTTGGCATGACCTCCAAGATTTACCTCTATTAGGAAATCATTCATCGGTACGTGTGGAGAAGCCATTTGATATACCCTGGTGTACGTAAGCTGCCTCATGATGTACCTTAGGGTGAAAGTATGTGTGAGAGAGAATTAGATATAGTCGACGTACGTGAATGAGTTCCTAATATATATATATATATATATACACACACACACACACTAAGAGTTTGGCAAAGTTGTACAATGCGTGGGAGCCGTTCGATATACATCGAGTGAACTTAACCAATGGCCATAGAACTTGCAACCCATCACAAAGTGACTCTATAGTGTGGGATACATATATGGTTAATAGTCAATGTCCGTGTAATATATTGTGCAAATGCATGAGTCATAGTTAGTATTTTATGCAAAGTACTATGTATGTTAAGAGATATATGTACAACTACTAAGCATATATATATATACACATACACAAGAGGCATGTTATAAAAGAGCTATTATACAAGTGAAATGAAACATGAAATATACAAGTGAAGTTGATCATGGAAATACACAAGTGGAGTGAAGCATGGAAATGGGTACATATGAAAGTGCCGAATATAAATATGTGACATGGAGCATGTGATAGAAAAGAAGTGGGATATACATGTCATGGATAAATAAATATGTATAATGATATGGAGAGAAATGTACATGGATGACAAAATATGAGCATCGTATACATTACATGTGAGAACATAAGAGACTATTAGATAAGTAAATATACAAGTAAGAAGGTATATACACACTTAGAAAATGATGTGGGATAAATAAAAATAAATCCCGTGTAAATAGAGTCTAGTCCTCGAAAATTCCACAGTGAAGTCATCACGGTGGTCATCCCCGGACTAGAATAGGGCGATGGGGCTCTCTCTCATAATCTCGTAGTGGAAATGGCTAAAAGGATATAAACGACCATCATCAGTGATGTGAGGTGTATGAATGTGTAGAGATTAGAGTTGTCCTATATTTTTACCCAAAATTGGCAAAATATGTAGCCACCTCCGAAGAGATATAATAGAAGACAACTAGTGCGTGCTAAACCATATGACATTGTTACAAAGACTATGTTATGAATTAGGAAGGTATTAGGCATGCTCATCCAATTATGTGCTACAAAGTGTTCTTTTCTCCCAACTGCGTGAACATGTATATATAGGTAAAATGTGTGTTGTATGCGAACTGTGAAAAGTTAAAATACGTATAATGTGAAAGTAGGTAAATGTGTGTGAGGAGAGAAATCATCATATCCATATCATGGAAAATATGGGAATGAATCCTTCCAAGGAGATAAAGTAAACCAACATGAATAACGTGATAGTGGTGAAAAGGGGATAAAATATGAACAACGTCCAAAAATTGTAATATCACTATGCAAAAAGTGAATACGCGTGTATGGGACCACTAAAGAGATAAATATAAGGAGATAAACTACATGACTAAATTATGCTATCTACATGGATAAAAATCGATCATATGGATGTCAACTAAATAAAATGAGTAAGGAAGGACTTGAATCTTGAAATAACTTTAGGAAGCCTACATAGACAAAAATGGTATTAAAGTCCATGTAGTTCGTAATAAGGGTAAGGTTGACCTCCAACCCATAATATGAATCTAGAGTACCTCTCTTTATTGAAGAAAAAGTGTGTGAAATTTGGTGAAAGTGTGATATTTTCAAATCTATAAATATACATGTATTTTTAAATCTATATTTATAAAGTGTAAACCCCCTAAACCATGTTTTTTATTTATAAATATAGATTTGAAAATACATGTAATAAAATGTGTAGGATTAGTGTGGGGGTGATTGAAACAAACTAATAAATATGGTATGAACACCTAAATATGCAAACTGAAATTTAATGGACTAATGAGGAATTAACACTCTTGAGAGGAACACTCTTGGGAGAAAAATATGCAAAATTATTGAGCACATAACTTTTCTATTGCGAACAAACTTTTAAGTAATAAATGAAGAATTAACACTTTTAAGAGCAATGATTTTTTTTAAAGATGAGAAGTAAATGTTTCAATATCTGAGATAGAGCACAAAGAGAATCTCTTTGTGTGGGAGTTTGTGCAGCATAACAGTGCTTGTTATGTCATTCTTCCATAAACCTCTATATAGTGCTCTATTTATAGTAAAACGATTAGGGTTGACGTGACTATTGTGAGCTCAAGGAATATTCCTTTATGATAAACATCTAAAAATATTTTGTACTTATCATCTTTTGTCACTTTCTATCATGATCTATCCTTGTGTGGTGTGACACCTGGACAAAAAGGTGATCTTGGCGGTGAGTAGGGAAAAAAGTGTTGTTTTGTCTTTTATTAAAAGTATTTTCTGAACAAGTTTTGAAAATTTGTGAGTGACCTTGAGGGTCACTCGCCATTTTATGAGTTTAAGAGGTTATCAGCATGAACCATAATCGTTACTCGTCGTACTATGAAATGTTTATGTAATGTGAATGTGTTTGTGCAAGCTAACTCTTCGGTCCCTCACACTTGTATCCTTTCTTTCTCAATATATTGAAGTGATTGAGCTTTATCTTTATCATCAAGACTCACCTCTCAACCACCAAACCAAAACTCTCAAAATATCCTAAACTGGCCATTTTCTTAAGCCTTACTTACTAGGCCAAGTCTTCTTGCTAAGTCAAGATGTTAAAGACAACAATAATAAGTGACAGTGAGGGAAGTTCTTGTGCACTTTCTTTTATGTTGCTGAGGAACTACTAGTGTCTTCCTCTTTTTCTTTGGTATTAGTTTCTCATGCACTTGACTCTTTTTACTATTGTGGAAGTTCCCGCATTTCTTCTTTCAAATGAGGGGCTGCTCATATAACCTTCCTTAATTCTTTGAAGTTTCTCGAATAGCCCTTAGGTAACTGATTCGTTGCTCGTTTACCCCTCTATGCACACGCGCGTTCACACTCACACCCACACACCCACACATATACAAATATATGAATTTTTTTAAAATATTTACACCATTTTTGCATATCACCTCATCTCACCCACTTTTTGATCGAATTTTTTGATAAAAAAATTTGGAGATGATCTTCTTATCCATGAGATAAAGGTATGTAAGATAAGGAGTCCTTACATGAGACTCCTTATCTCTCTCTCTCTCTCTAGAGAGAGAGAGAGATAGACACACACACACACACACACACACACACAAACTTTATCTTGCTAATCTCTACCTCATAACGATATAATTTGGGGAAAAATAAAGATAACATGCTATTTTCGTTGAATCTCCAATTTAATAAGAAAAAACTACCAATATAGATGAGTTGTGAGTTCTCTTTATAGTAGTGATTATGACAATGTCTTTAATGAGTATAAGATTATCCTCCTAGTATCATAACATATGTGGATGAATGAATATTCAAAGGTTATAAGTTTAGTTGTGGTCTTTGTTATGCAAAATAGAATTAACCAAATTCAACTTTATATATGTATAGTAAGGGTAAATTTCATGTTTTAGCTAATGTCATATGTAGAGATTTTTATGTATTTAGATTATATCACTGTGTAATACATCTTCCACATGTTCAATAAAATGCATTCGGGTCTATTTTGTTCAAAGAATTTAGGGTGAAGTTTCGACTTAAAATTCCCAATTCAAAATAGTTTCATTATATAGAGATTTACCATCTATCATGTAACTTAAAATAATAACTAATTCAAAATCTTCTATTTCAAATCATTGGTGGAGTGGTCAATTTTTTACAAATTTAAATCAATAGAATTTGTGAAATTTCTTAACTCATCTCTCCATTACTATCTCAAATATGTATATATATATATATATATATATATATATATATATATATATATATATATATATATATATATATATATATATATATGTGGGGGGGGGTGCGCGTGTGTGTATATGTGTTTATGTATGTATGTATTCTTTTTTAATAAGTAAATATGTCACCTCAGGGGGTGAAAACATGTATAGAGGAAGTATACCCCCAAAAAATGTTAACTAAAACTAAAACTGAGTCACGATAAAGAAAAGATACTCTAATCAGTGTAGCTCCTCAACCAAGTAAAAAAAATAAGGAAGTGATCGGAGTGGGTCCGTCTTGTGCCAATTAAATAACGTATTAATGAATAAACAACACTGTCTAGAAGGAGAAAATTCCTTCCCTTCAAAACACCTATTTCTTTATTGCCACAACATCCAGAATATGAAATTTGGGACCATCTACCACATTTTCCTCTCCCCCTTCCACCCCTTAGAAACCTGCCAAACTTCTATCGGTGCATGCAACGTATCCGCTATAACTCATTGAATCCTACTCAAAGATGAAAATCCCCATTTAGATCCCTTACCACCCAACAATCATAGAATATGACTAACCGTATCCTCCGCGTCCTTACACAACAAACACCTACTAGCCAATTTGCTACCCTTCCAATCCCTCTGACATCAATATATCTTGTTAACTGTATTCCAAATGAAGAAACTGACTTTAGGTGTCTCCTTCGTTATCCAAACTTTCCTCCATGGATATGAATTTATCTCCAACTCCTCAAAATAGTATAATAGTTTTTTACCGTAAAGACATCATCCTTGCTTGTAGTCCATATTAAGGTATCCTCCCCTCCTATCGGAACCAGTGTCGTCTCAAACAAATCAAAAAAATATTATTCCTCCTCCAACTCCCATTCCCAAAGTCTTCTTCTAAATTTTGGGATCCACAACCTCCATTATATTCCCTCCCACCGACCCCTCCTTGTCCTCACTAGAATGTAACATCCCGGGGAACAAAATTTCTGATGTACCCTCCTTCTCACACATACCTTTCCAAAATCTACTCTACACCTATTTACAACTTCTGATTTTTGTGCCTTAAGAATTCCTCCCATCCCTTGGCTATATGTTTTCACAATACAACCCTGTGAATGATGCGACTCACTCCCGGACCCTACCTGCACGGGTGAAACCTCCCCTAATCACCACCACTTTTCTTCAGAATCTATTTTCCTTGTGAGGAAATGTCCATAATCACTTGCCTAACATCTCTTTATTAAAGTGTTCTAGGATTTTCACTCCCTTTCCCCTCACCTCAGTCGACTTATAACCCTCATCCCACCCTACTAGATAATATTTGAACCCATCCGTATTGTCTCACCATAAGAAGTCTCTGAACATATTCTCCATCCTATATATATATATATATATACAGAGAGAGAGATGGAGAGAGAGAGAGAGAGAGAGAGAGAGAGAGAGGGTTCATAAGTTAACCTAAAATACGAATATTTTAATGAACCGAAACAAAAAAAAAAACTAGCAACCCATAAATTTTAAGTCCTACGTTGGAAT
Organism: Sambucus nigra; assembly: GCA_949130495.1. NCBI lineage: Eukaryota > Viridiplantae > Streptophyta > Magnoliopsida > Dipsacales > Adoxaceae > Sambucus > Sambucus nigra. The sequence continues at coordinate 37,333,729 of OX422217.1, forward strand.
TTGTCCGCGCCAGTGATAATGGACACGCGTGTCGATTGAATATTTTTTTTTACACCCCCAACCCTATCCCCAACCCCCTACCAATAATTGCCACGAGTTAGAAATTTGAGTTGTAGTGGGTTCGTGGGTTGAACTATAGGGAGTAGGTTCATGGGCCAAATTCAAATAGTGGTTCACGGTTTAAGCTATTGTGCCAGCGAGTTAAAGGGGTATGAGGTGCTGCCTTGGGGTGGCACCAGGATTGGGGACGAAGATGATAGGCTTGAGGTCGTCGGTGTTTGGTCTAGGGGATGTTGGGTGGATTAAGGATAATGGTCGTCGGTGGTTTAGTATGGAGGTTTAATTTCGGGTATGGGTGGTAGCTGGGGTTTGAATTAATAGGTTAAAGTCATGTATGGGAGTAGGGGTTGTCCGAAGGTGGGTTGAGGTTAGATAGGTATAGGGTGAAGAGAGGTTTCTGGTGGGTCTGGGTTTGAACAGGTCGATTGTTGTCATCGGTGATGGTGGAAGTGAGCGGGTTTTCATTTTGGGAAGTGTAGGTTTCTGGCAGCTTTATAGATGGCCAGATTTAGGCTGCTAGCAAATTATAGGGGCGATCCGGGTTGTGTTGGATAGACCGGGTTCAATGGTGTTTTCAGTATGAGGAGGTCGGGTGGGGAGAGGGTCGGTTGGGGTATATTTTTAAAAAAACACGTGTGACACGCGTGTCCTTTGCCGCTGGTGTGGACCATTTTAAACTTAAGAAATAAAATTAATGGGATTTTAGGTGGTTTTTGTTAAGGTTCATTAAAATGGTCATATTTTAGGTTCACTTGTGAACCTATCTCTCTCTCTCTCTCTTAATATATATATATATATATATATATATATATATATATATATATATATATACAACTAGCCAATGTGATGCACACGGGTATTATAACTAATGATTTTACAAAAAAAAGTCGTTAGAGATAAGGTCCCCTAAGATAATTCTTTTTTCTTTTTTAATTAGGAGCTAAATATTCATTTAGAGTAGGGGACCTTGTTTTATAAAAGTTGAATAGGACTGTAGACACCACATTCTAGGACCCCCTAAGTTTCTCCTTAGACTCCTAACACTTCCCCCTTCCACCGCAAACCTAGGTCGCACTCCGAGTACCGATCTAGAGACCATCCACTACACCAAAATGACAAAATTGTCACCTTTCAGCCGGCCACCCTTGTCAAGGTTATTGACCGTGACAAAAAATACGCGTTTTGTGTCACGGTCATTGACCTTGACATGAACGTGACAAAGAATTGTCACGGTCAGTGACCTTGACACGACCGTGATAATGTTTCCAGCAAAAACCCTTTCCCCCTTCTTTTTTCCCTCCCGCCGTTCCCTCCCTCTCTCTCTCTCTCGACGCTGCTCTCTATCTCTCTCTCTACTTTCATGTTTAATTCTCTCTCTCTCTCTCTCTCTCTCTCTTCCATTTATATATATGTTTGTGTGTATATATATATATGTGTGTATGTGTGTATATATGTGCGTGTGTGTGTGCGTGTGTGGGGGGTGGGGCAGGGTGGGGGTAGGGGGTGAATTTTTTTACTGACAAATTTTGTTAAATTGATCTATATTCAGTACAAATTTTGGTTTTTAGAATCATGTATGCCCAAAACTTTGATCTTTGGTAATGCAATACCTAATGAATGACAAACTTAAGAGGTAACCAAAAGAAAATCAATCTAAATGCAAAGTAAAGGGATATAGCTCAAAGAAAATCAATCTAAATGCAAAATCAATCCATATATGGCGTTTTTGTTGACTTTATATGGTGAAATAATCACATGACTTTATATCCATCAAATAAAAGCATGAAAACTAAAAAACTACAATAAGGGTTTAAATGGCATCCGAAGTTGCTAAAAGCATGAAAAATAAAATATTTTTTAAGATTTGTGGTGAATAACTAAAGTTAAAAAAAGTATTACTTTAGTCATTAAATAACTTTTTGAATTCGGGCTATGCGCATAAATTTGTAGTAATTGTCTTATAATAAAGATCATTTAGTCTATGTTGTTGAAAAATTTGATCAAATTGGCGAGCCCTTCATATTTTAAAAATGTTGTTTTTATTCTTATTTAACTTTTCTTTCTATACACCCCTAATTATATTTAAAGTTTAATAAAATAGGAGTTATAGAAAGAAAATTGGGGTTTAAATAAAAACACTTTTTTTAAATTTTAGGTTCTGGTCCATAATCTTACTTTGTCACAATTAATTTATATGCCTCAAAGTTATTTTATCAATCTTAGTTTATATTTGTGATAATACTTTATGAACCACAACTTTAGGTTGATTATTTTAGAACTTAAACTTCAAGGTACAACTTAGATATCTTAACAAAACACATATCTAACATTGAATATGATTTATAAAAAGCACAAAACAATAGTAGAAATTCAATACATGAAATTAACATTGAGATTATTTTAAATAGACAGTCACTACTATGTGTGTGTGTGTGTGTGTGTGTGTGTGTATGGTGGGTGGGGGTAGGGTGGGGGCATGGGGTGGGGCAGGGTGGGGGTGGGGGGTGGGGGTGTTTGCATTTTTTATTGACAAATTTTGTTAAATTGATCTATATTCAGTACAAATTTTGGTTTTTAGAATCATGTATGCCCAAAACTTTGATCTTTGGTAATGCAATACCTAATGAATGACAAACTTAAGAGGTAACCAAAAGAAAATCAATCTAAATGCAAAGTAAAGGAATATAGCTCAAAGAAAATCAAGATCATTTTGAATTCGGGCGATGCGCATAAATTTGTAGTAATTGTCTTATAATAAAGATCATTTAGTCTATGTTGTTGAAAAATTTGATCAAATTGGTGAGCCCTAATTATATTTACTTTTTATTCCTATTTAACTTTTCTTTCTATACACCCCTAATTTTATTAAAGATTTTTATGGGAACTTGTTATACTAGAACTTAGATGAACACTAAGTGATGAAAATAGTCCTTAAAATTGAAAATTAAATAAAGTTTATAATATATATATATACACCTGCATGTTGTTAGAAAGTCTTAAATGTAATTCTCACTTTATTAATGCCAAACCCGACTCTCTTATAAGATATGCATATTGTGATAATATTATATCTGTACTAATAACATTTTTTTACAGCAAATGTCTCCTTCAGATATTAAGGCGAAGATGATGATTTTGTTTATGATGATGTCATCTGGGGTCGGTGGTAGTGGAGGCGACGAGGGCTTTTCCGCCCCTAGGCTCCCCAAATATGGGAAATATGGGATTACCGTCGAGAACAAATCGGAGATATTAGCGAGATCCCTCGTTCTGCTAAAGACGGTCATCGGACCGGGGTTTATGAGTTGGAAGGAGGTGCCATATGAGCTCAAGTTAGCTGTTTGGGCGGCACTACAGGTAATATATTTATATTTATATTTATATCAATATTTCAATTTCAATTTCAATTTCAATTTCAATTTCAATTTCAATTTCAATTTCAATTTCAATTTCAATTTCAATTTCAATTTCAATTTCAATTTCAATTTCGATTTCATATTTCATATTTATATTTATATTTATATTTATATTTATATTTATATTTATATTTATATTTATATTTATATTTATTCGCAACTAACATTGTATTTGTTGGACAGGAACAATTCAACTTGGATCCAAAGCTACGCGATCCCGTCTTGGAGCAGATTAGGGAGCAACTCAAGTCGTGGAAAAAAATATGCGGGCACGGTACTTTGGGAAAACACGAGAGTCGATTATCCAATGGCATGAATCCATCCCCCCCCCCAAGGAGCCGATCTCATTGGCACAATGGCAGAAGTTCATTGACAATGAGATCGAGGATCGACAATTGGCATCTCGCCAATCGGGGAGGGAAAATCGGGCAAAAAAGACGGACGTGCACTACTCTGGCCAGACCTCTTACGCCGAGGTGGAGCATAGGATGCAGGTAAGATTTAATTTTTTTATAACTACAGAAATATATTATTCTTCATTATTTTACTTTGCGGGGCCGATACTAATTTTACTTTACTTTATTTTATTTCAGGGGGTAGGGAGTGGCACAGGGGGTAAGCACATAGGCTCGATACTTATGTGGTTCTTCGGACGAAGAAGGGGAAGGACAAGGAGGTGTCCCCGAGCGTCGCGGCCACGATTGTAAGTAATCCGACAGTTTAATTTTTGTTAATTATGTTATAATTTTTTAGTTTACTTATTTTACTAATCATGTGCTTTTTGTCGTTTCAGGCAAAGCTTAAGGAAGTGCATGAGTCGTAGTCTAATGCCGATAAGGAATCTTTGTCCACAGATGCACTCAGCCAAGTGCTTGGCTCTGATCGTAAGAGGAGGACAAGGGGGGTGAGCTCGCGGGTGGCCAAATCTAGGATCATCGGATTGGAGACGAGCGACACCGGGTTGGCTCGAACGGTGGATTCACACGACGCGAAGCTGTCCCATTTGGAGGCTACGGTCCAAGATATGTACGCATTCATGAAGCGTACGTTGGGCGGAGACCGTAAAGGGAAAGGGAAAGGGAAGGAGAGGGCGGTGGAGGAGGAGGTGCGGGAGGACGAGGCGCGGGATGACGAGGATGTGGACCTCGCTGCTTCATCACCGACACGTTCGTACTTCGATGATCCACTTCCCTATTTGGCTCCCTTCAACAGACCAATGTCGACACTTGGTTGTCCGAGCGTGTTCATATTGGACGTATTTGATGGCCAGCAGATAGGGCGGGGGTTGAGGGACCCGAATATCGTCTAGGGTGGAATAGTTCATGGACGTGCGCTTCAAGAGATGGAGTCCAGGGTGCTCATCATGCATGTCATACCCGGGAAGGAGAACTCCCTATTGTGGTTGCGCGAACAATGCGGCACGACGTATATTAGTGGGTAAGTCAATTCGTATGTCGTGTGGCCTACTCACCTCCTAAGTTTTAACAATACACCAGATATGTAGTGACATTGTTTTAAGTTTGAATTGAATTATTTTAAGTTTGAATTGAATTGTTTTAAGTTTTTACATTTGAATTATATCGTGATGCATATTGTATATATTTGAATATATATTTGCATTATCTTTAGTTTGTTTGGATATATGATGTCTGGAACATGTACAAATATACTGCTGGGCAGTGGCAGTGGCCATACTGCCCAGCAGATTTTTTTTAAATTCTGCACAGAATTGTCACGGTCATTGACCGTGACAATTTTTTTAAAAAGGGTTACGGCTTTGTCACGGTTTATAACCGTGACAAACGTGTCACGATCATTGACCGCGACACGACTGTGACACAAAACGCGAGTTTTGTGTCAAGGTCAATGACCGTGACAAAAAAAGTTGTCTCGCCTCGAAATGTCACGGTCATTGACCTTGACAAGTTGGATTTGTCAAGGTCAATGACCTTGACAATTCGACAGATTTGGTGTAGTGATCGGGCGCCCCCGAGCCCCATTTGACTTCGGTCAACTCCACCGTTAGAGCGAAAGATCTTTGAATCTTTGAAGGCACTGAAACCCCTTTCCAACGGTCTGCCCCGTGCACAAAACAGCATAATCGTTCGGACAGACGATCAGTTTTCCCCCGAAAATCGATTCAGAGCCCACTGGGCGCTCCTTGACTTCGTTTGACCAAAGTCAACTCTTTAGCTCGAACAAGACTGAATGAATCTATAAAGGGATCTAAATACCCTTTCTAATGATCTGCACCGTTCGCGATTCTGACCAACGGTGCGTAAAAACGAGTCGTTTTACTCCGAGAGGTCACCGGACACTTTCGGGCTCCGGTTGAATAAGGTCAACTTTACAAACTGAGTGAAACTCTTTGTAATTTTTAATTAGATTTCCTAAACTTTCTAAAGGTTCGCCCCGTTAACGATTCTGACTTACCATGGGGACGAACGATCAGTTTACGTCCGACGAGCTCCTGTCCAAAGGATCGACGTGCGCTTCCGAGCCACATTTGACCCAAAGACAACTCTCGGACCCCAGAGTAGTCCAAAGGACTCTCTAAGGCCTCTAAAATACCTTTCTAACGGTATGCTCAGCACATGATTCGGATCAATGGTTTGTGCTCTACAGTTGTTTGTCTAGAAAAGTACGCACGGGACTGCTAATTGGCAGGTCTGAACCCTGCCTATCGATAGAGTGTCAAGGGTGACCTGCCGATAAGCACCCCTTGGGGTAGGCCAATAAGCACCCCTTTTTTCCCTATAAATAAGAGACATGACCTCATTCCCAACAGATAGAAAAAACCCTTCAACATCAGTGATCTCAACAACATTCTCTCGAAGTCAAGAAAGTTCCATATGAGAAGTTCCATTCAAGCCTAAGTACCGATCCTTTTCACACCCACTTTGGCAAATATCCTTCTCTATCATCAACATCCATCAACATTCAAAGGATTTCATTTAAGTTCTAAGCTCAAGATCCAAAGAAGGTCCAAGTCCTTCTCCCCATCTTTTAAATCTCTTGTTTTTGCATAAATTACTTTACATTTATAATCTAGTTTCACTATAGTTCATACACATTAACATCTACTCTTTTATTAGTATATTGCACGTACTCTATTTTTCATAAAAAAAAACAAATAAAAGAGGGTTACACCCGTAAATATCGAGCGGAATTATCCACCACACTTTTTCCAAAATAAAAAACAAATTTTCTACATGCACACACCTTTTAAAATCCCGTTCGAATCTATCAGATAAACCTCACCCCTATTCTACATTCGAACTACGTGGACTTTGATACCTTTATAGGATACGTAAGCATCTAAAATTAAAGTCGTAGACTTGAGTCAAATTTTCTAATTTTCCAATTTCTCTTATTTTCGTAATCCTCAAAATTACTCATTATTATCATACATATGTATATAACATATTTGTTCCCATCTCATCCCACATATATTATCGTTTCCCAATAAAGATCAATATCTCAATGAACGCTCATATTATATCTTCTAAATTTTTTTATTATTTTGGGAATATTCCTATGGATGATCTCGCCCTATCTTTTCCATGGTATGGGTCCAACGATTCCAATCTCCATTATATAAACACATGCATACACTTCTCGGGGATAAAGGAAAATATTAACATTTGCCCATGAGAGACCGAAAGGGCAGGATGGTCGCCTAACACCTTTCCATTCCGTAACTTAGTCCCTGGACCTCCGATCTATTGGTTTCACATGTATCAGTTTGTCCTTGATGACGCTCTCTTGAAGTGGCGACATATTCTTTTGCCTGTTTTGAGAAAAATAGGCTGATGACTCTATCTCTTTACATTTACCCTACACCGACGACGGTCGAAGCCCCTTTTCGAAGAGAAGGGTGAGAGACCGCGACGCAGTTTCTTCCCCGGGGGATCCTCCTTCTCCTTTCCCCCGGAACGAACGCCGCGCCGATCGGGATGGCCACAGTGGCGACTCTGCTGGGGACTGTTTTAAGAGGGCTAGACTCTATTTACATAGGTGTTTTATTTTCTTGTATATTCCCCTATTTGCATGTTCCCCTTTATTATTCATGTGTACCTCACGCTTATTCTACTATTCACACACTTGTAGAATATTCTCAATGTACACTTTGCACCATGTGCACCTAGGATCACATATATCCACATGTTGCGCACATCACTTATTCATGCTTAGTATACTATTGGTACTTGTACTTTCCTCCCTGTTTGGCATTATCAAGAAAGATACTCTCACCATAAGATACTAATAAGAGAATCATGCATGATTCACACGACATCACCAAGAGCATTGTTATTTACCAAATTTTATCATGTAACTGGAGAGTCACTTCGTGATGAGCACTAGTCCAGCAGGGCGCAGTTAGCCTAAGCGATATGACTCTCACCTTCCATTGTTCCATTACCTTTGATGTATATCGAACGGTTCCCCCGTATCGTACTTCTTGATCAAAGTTATGATGAGAGGTATATTGCAGGGAAATTGTTCATGTACGTCGAGTATATCGAATTTGCTCTCACACGTACCATTCCCACAAGGTATATAGTGAAGCAATTCACGTACACTCGGGTATATCAAATGGCTAGTCCACACATACCGATTTCCCTCAAAAGAAAGACGTATATCGTGGAAGTCACGCCAAAGGGACCCAACCAACTGCATACCCGCAATAGGTGTCAATCCTAGGACACACATGTTAGATTGACGGTTTCGATCTGAAACTCTGCCAAAATTTTGGGTCGGCCAGCCGCCCAAATTTTTGCACATTTTTTAAAAAGGGACCCTTCCCGTGAGCCTCTTACAAGTCCAACCATAGCTTTACATATGTTGCAAACCCATTTTTTCCAGGCTCGCGTCCCGTCCGACATTTCATTTTACATTTAGTAGAATTTAATACAAGTGAGAACCTAATAAACATAATAATCATGCTGAGACCCGTCTCTAGTCTTTTCCTCTCTCCTTTTTCCAAAAAGCATCCAAATTTTTTTTCCTCTTTTATTAAAAATACCAAAAACATTTTTTCCTCTTTTATTAAAAATACCAAAAACATTTTTGTTCTCATCTTTTCTACAAATGTCAAAAATATCTTCCTCCTTGTTTTTTCCCAAAAATAACTAATTTCCCTTTCTCTTTTCCAAAAATAAATTCCAACTTTTCTACTTCTCAGGTCGATCACATAACCTTGGCCTGGCTCCCTATTGGCTTCGGTCTTCAGTTAAATTGACTAGAATTTCTGTCAGTCCCTTTACTTCCTCCGAATTTCTAAGGTTCATGACATGAAAATAAATCGGGTCTCTGTCCCCGAAGATCCTGAGGTCATTTTCCCTCGTGCCATGGGTCCACCTACACCTGAACCTATTTGGATCCATGAAAAATACAATCATGCTCTCCGTGCTCCTCCTGCTAATGGGCCGCCACCAGCCCATCTTTCTATGCCAAACCTTACTCGGACCGGGGTTAAATTTCCTATAACTATTGATCCGAAAGAGGAAGAACTCAATAAAGTCAAGGAAGACATCAAGATAATAACCAAGAAATTCGACCAAGTCAGAATATATCGGAATTACATGGACTATACCCACATATCTCCCTATCCTAAAGCCAGGTTACTAGAAAAATTCAAGATGCCCAATATCGAGAAGTTTGGAGGCAATGGATCCCCGATCGTTTATCTTCGTAGCTATCATCGAGCCATGATTATCCTAGGGGCTTTCGAAGAAATAATGACTCAGATGTTCAAGCAGACTCTGAAGGATAACGCCCTCCGTCGGTTCCTATCCCTTAAAGAATTTAAAATCCGCAGTTGGGAACACGTTACCTGTAAGTTCATGTCATAGTACAAGTATAACGAGGAGCTAGAGGTTACCTACCATGACTTAGAGCTACCCAAACAAAATCTTGGGGAATCAGTCAGAAACTTCACAGCAAGATTGAGAGAAAAAGCAGCTACCATGACCAATCGACCTTCCGAAGAAGAACAAGTTAGTACTGTGAAGAAAAACTTCCTATCCCATGTCTGAGAAACAATGGGAATACAGTATTACCCTCACTTACGAGCCCTCCGAGAAGCAGGAGTAGAAATCGATGAAGGTCTTGCCCAGACAAAAGTTGAACCAAAGAAAATCTCGGGACAATTTGCTCCTAGGAAATTTGAAAAGCCTATTACTACCGCAGTCTCTACTATCAACAATATCTCTCAGCCTGCCACTTCATAGGCACCATAAAGTCGCCCAAACCCAATCCAGAAAGAATATACCGAGCTTTAAGCTCCTCTATCCAAAGTCTAGCCGGCTCTCTTAAACCAAAACCTCGTCAAAACCTTGGACCCTCGTCCGTTACCAAATCCACTTCCAAAAAACTTCAAACCTGATGCCATTTGTGACTGACACCAAACTGCTGGCCATACCACTTACCAATGCTTCCATCTCCAAGACACAATCTAAAGCCTAATTGAACGGGGTATCATCGCCCCACCAGCTAATCCTAAACCAAACACTACCCATAATCCACTCCCAAGTCGTACAAACGCCATCTTCCTAGACGAGAACTCAAAACTCGACCCATATACCCCAATCATGCCAAGTAAATCACCAATCATTCCCATATACTCTCCTAAACCTCTCCAAACATGACCATATTCCCTCTTACACCCTACCAACCTTGCCGATAAAACCTTATCACTCCTCACCAGAGCTTGCCTTGTTGTCCGCACCCGTTTTGGAGGTAAAGACACGGAGTTATCAGAAGTGCTGAACCAACTCCTAGAGTTCGGGCTGAAATTTCCCTCCCAGATGACCATTGACTGTCAAAGATTTAGTGGGTTATTCTTAGAAGTTCAAAATGGGCTCAAGATTTAGACAGCTGGATAGTGCCAGCCAACAAAGTCAGTCTAGATGACCTGGTCCAGATCGTGGCAGATTTATTTTGAAAGACTGGTGATATTTATAGCACATCTGAGCTGCTCGATACTTTGAAATTATAAGAGCACCTGGTCCCCTCATTCTCACATTTCCTTTTTGAATGGGAGGAATTATACGAAAAGTCCATAGAAGTTATAGAGTGTATTGACTTTACATAGAAAGACAATATCATTGCCACCGTTTGGGATGACGATTCCAAAGATTCAGATGAAGAGCCAGATTCAAGAAAGACCAGTCTAATAGCCAACCTATGCGAAGTGATATCATTCGAGGAGCTGCTAGGAGAAATCAACCAAGTAGCTAAGCAACCCGACATCGATGTAGAAATAGGGTTTCTATTTTTTCCCTCTTTCGTTAACCACATGACTAGGTCGAGGAGACATTACCAGAATCTGAACTTATAACCATTAGCAAGCGATAAAGGAAAGGTTTTGAGAATTTCCCTATGCGAGAAATGACTTTTGAAGAAAGTAAGGTCCTTGATCAACTGACGAAAACTCAAGATAACATCACTCTCTAGGGACTTTTCATGTATTCCCAACTGAACCAAAATTCCCTAATCAAGCTACTCACAGGACTCACAGTTCCTCCTTCAACCACACCAGAAGAATAAGTGAATCTAGTTGGATCCCTGACCTCTACTCGAATGCTCTCCTTCCCCGAAGAGGAAATCCTTAAGAATGGTCCCAACCACAATCATGCTCTCAATATCTCAGTCGATGTTATGGGGAAAACTGTGTCTCTCTCACTCATCGATAACGAATCAGCTCTAAATGTGTTCCCACTAAGAACTCTAAATTATTTGGGATTAAAAGTGAGCGACCTTTCTCCAACCTCTGCTACCATGCATGCCTATGACAACACCTACCGATATGTAATGGGATCTATCAATCTTGTAATAGGGTCTGGCCCTATAAATCCTGTTATTGAATTCCAAGTCATCAACATCCCAACCTATTTTAATCTATTTCTTGGACGATCGTGGCTCCATGGCATGAAAGGGGTGTCTTCTTCCCTTCATTAAAAATTAAATTTCTTTGCCAATGGACAAGTTATAACCATCTTGGGAGACAATGAAAACACTGAGAATGCAAGAACTAGTAATTCGATACTCGAGATACAACATGGGGTGAATGATATGCTGCCATTAGGCTTCCAGGTCGAACCACGCCAACTCCCAGCAAGGTATGACTTCAAAGATAGGATTTGTCCAGAATATGATCCTTATGGAAATGTCAATGTAATCCAAATGTTCAATAATATTCACTTCATGCCTGGACTGGGGCTAAGATAAAGACAACAAGGGATAACTCAACCTATTGTGTTGAATGAGGCCTTTCCTCCTTGTGTCTTGCGCTATCAACCAACAGAAGAAGAACTCAGATTGATCCGTCAGCCTCGACTGAAGAGAATGTTAGAATGCGCCAGAACTATCTCAGGAGATTCCCTAAATGGTAAATTCATCAAAGAGGGCGGAGATTTCCCCTTCTGCATCTTCCTTGAACCTTGGTATGACCTTGTAGAGAAAATGATGAAACCAGGAATGAAGATCTTTTTTCAAGACAGCTACACAGGAGCTAAAAGTTCCAAACACTGTGTACAACCATTCACTAAGGAGACCATAAATGATATTAGGGATTCTGAGGGCAGTGACTTTGAGGACTCTTTCAACTTGCAGATACTTGCGTTGACACTCTGCATGAACCACTCAGGGATTACATCCTCTGATCCATCCTACCTCATCAAAGATGCTGATGCACCTCTTCTCGACTGGCATACTGCACCTCTGCCACCTGCTGATATTCAACCTAACCCTGATGATTACTCCCTTTCCCCTGTAGTTTTTTCCTCTCACTCTGATGTAATTGAGACCTCCTTTGATGAGGTGCTCGACAGTCTTTTTCCTATCAATGAAATAAATGAAATTTTTGAGTATCTTATTATGCCTTACATTAATTGTCTTGATTCTAATAAAACACTTGATGATGATGACTTTACAAATGAACAATTCTTAACTGATCTAAATAAGGTTAATAACAAATAACATAACCATGTTCAAGTTAATGAACATGAACCTGCTATTATTAATCTCGATTCTAGTAGCCAAATGCGCGAGATTAGGATAGGGGATACCCTTGATGAGCACGAATGCACATAACTTGAAGAGCTACTGAAGGGGTCATGGATGTCTTCGCATGTCCCTACGATGTTATGCCCGACATTGACCCTGAGATAGCACAACATGAGATTCTCACTCTTTCAGAATGTAAACCAGTCAAAAAGAAGTTGCGAAAGCTCGGCACCGAATGGTAACTCAAAGTAAAAGAAGAAGTAGTCAAGCAACTGAATGTGGGCTTCATTCGTGTAATCCAATATCCTACAAGGCTAGCCAATATCATACTTGTGCCGAAATCATGAGGAAAGGTCCGCATGTATGTCAACTATCGAGACTTGAACAAGGGCTCTCCAAAGGATGATTACCCTCTACCTAACATCGATATGATTCTGGACAACATAACTAGTCATTCTCTCAAGTCATTCGTTAACGAATTTGCCGGATATAAACAGATCAAGAAGCACCTCGATCATCAAGATAAAACCACATTCATCACCCTTTGGGGAACCGTTTTCTATATTGTCATGCCATTTGGTCTTAAAAATCCAGGAGCTACCTACCAAAGGGCTGCCACAACTATTCTGCATAATCTGATACGTAAGGAAGTTGAGGTCTATTTATATGACATGATTATCAAGTCCAAGACTAAAGAAGGTCATGTTCTCTCTCTCCGATAATTCTTTGAACGACTGCGACAATACCACATGCGTCTTAACCCACATAAATGTGTCTTTGGCGTTACGAAAGGGAAACTCTTGGGATTCATGGTCAGTAAAAAAAGGGATAGAAGCAGATCCTACCAAGCTGAAAGCCATACTTGAGATTCCACCTCCTCGAACGGAGAAAGAAGTTCGAGGATTCCTTGGGAAATTATAGTACATTAGTCGATTCATCAGCCAATTGACTTCCATCTGTGAACCAATCTTCAAACTCCTCCGAAAATATTCTACCAAGGTCTGGAACGAAGCTTGATAATAAGCATTTGACGAAGTTAAGAAATACCTAACCCGACCTCCGGTTCTTATGCCATTACAACCGGGTCTTCCCTTACTCCTATACCTAACCGTGATAGATATTACAGCCGAGGCTTTGCTAGCTCAATACTTGAAGAAGCCTATAAAGAAAAAACCATCTACTATGCCAGTTAGAAATTGGTCAATTATGAAGTTAACTACACCACCTTGAAGAAGGCATGTGTCTCTCTTGTTTGGGTTACCCAAAAGTTATAGCACTACATGCTCGCCTTTCCCATCAGACTCGTATCCCGGATGTCTCCCATCAAATACCTAATCGAGAAGCCCGCCCTATCTAGACGAAAGGCCTATTGGTTGATGCTTCTAGCCGAATTTGATAAAACCTATGTCACATAAAAATCCATGAAAGGAAGAGCCATCTTTGACTACCTTACTGACTACCCTATAGAAGAAACTAATGTATGGATTTTGGAATATCCTTTGAGCCTCCCAAGATCTTTGATGGAAAATTTTCTTTGATGTCAGTGACAACAAAAAAGGATATGGAATTGGAGTCCTCCTAATTTCCCGTGATGACTCCCACACTCCCATTGCTATCAAATTGGATTTCCACTGTAATAACAACATGACTAAATATGAGGCATGCACGGTAGGCCTCAAGGTTACCCTCAAGAGAGGAATTCGATACCTCGATGTCTACGGGGATTTAACCCTCATCATCGGTCAAGTACTCAGGAAATGGAAAGTTAAGGACGAGAAACTCTTACCCGTCCATGCCCACCTTCAAGAACTAGCTTCCAAATTCTAAGAAATTACCTTTCACTACCTTCCCCAAGCAAAGAATGACCTAACTGACGCCCTTGCCACCTTAGCTTCCATGATTGACATGCCCGAAGGAATAACCATGGCTCCCTTCCTTCTCCAAACACAAGATAAACCAACCCAATGTTACCACATCAAGCTCAGCACAGAAGAAGAATCTGAAATAACCGACTATTGGTACTATAATATTTGACGCCTCCTCAAACATGGTAGGTATCCCCAAGGAGCCGATAAGAAAGACATAGCAACTTTTTGTAGACTGGCCGCCCAATACATTATCTGTGATAAATCACTGTTTAAGAGAAACTTCGATGGACCCCTTTTACACTGCATCGTAGGGGCTGACATTGAAGAAATAATGCAAAAAATCCATAATGGGGAATGCAGACCCCACATAAACGACGATATTATTGCCAAAAAGATGATACGATAGGGATACTACTGGACTACCATGGTACAGGACTACACAACCTGCGTTCGAAGATATCTCAAATGCCAATAGTTCTCCAACTTACAGCATCTGCCTCCGCGAGAACTGTACAACATGACTTCTCCTTGGTCATTTTCCAAATGGGGCATCAATATCATAGGGAAAGTCACGTCGAAGGAAACCAATGGTCATGAGTTCATCCTAGTCGTTATTGAATACTTCATCAAATGGGTCGAAGCTGAGTCATACACAGTTCTGAATGCCAAGAAATTGGCCAAATTCATTAAAAAAAACATCATATGCCGATATGGGGTCCCGCGCGAACTAGTATCAGACAATGGGTTACATTTTGAGGCAGAGCTTACAGAATTGGTCGACGAGTATGGAATTCAGAGACATAAACCCTCTACATACCGACCACAAACCAACGGAGTAGTTAAAGAAGCCAATAAGAATCTCAAAGCCATCATCAGCAAGATGACTGGGAGTTGTCGTGATTGGGTCGATAGGATCCCTTACGCCCTCTGAGGCTAATGCACGTCAGTTCGAACCTCTACTGGGACTACCCCTTACCCTCTAGTCAACGGCATGAAAGTGGTCCTACCCGTGGAGCTGTAAATACCCTCATTGCGAATCATGCTTGAAAGCAAGGTCAGCGAAGAAGACTAGTACCAAAGTCGTCTTGACGAGATGACCCTCCTAGATGAAAGGAGATTGAAATCTCTATATCACATACAAGGGTACCATCGCCATATAGAGAGATCATTCAATAAGAGAGTCAAGGACCGCGGTGTTCGAGAGAGGGACTTAGCCATCAAAGAAATAATAGAGCCCATCTGGGACCCCAGAGGAAAATTTAAGCCCAATTGGAGTTGCCCCTACATTGTGAAGAAGATCCTGTCGGGTGGCGCCACTATGCTCACCAACCTCGACGGGGAAAAATGGCGTGTCCAGTCAACCTGGACTGTCTAAGAAATTCTACCCCTAGTCCGAAATCTCAGCGTGCTACGACCCTTCTCATCTCCCTTTTATTCTAAAAAAAATCTTCTTTTCCCCCTACCCAGAACTACGAGGGCCTGATCCTCTAAAAATATTTTCAAAAAAGTGAATTTCAAAATTTTTCAAAACCCTCGGAGGTACATAGGCATCTCATTCGCTTCACATGAGCCCAACCCCCTTTTTTCACAAAATGCTATTCTTTTCTGATCCCCGAGAACGATAGTTCATTTTTACATATACGTGAACAAAAAGATTATGTATGCCTTAGCAATTAGTATAGATAATTCAAAACGCAAAAAGTCATCAAAAGGCACAACTAGATGATCAAAAACTTATTTATTTCATTATCTGAAATTTCCGTACGATTACATCGGCGTAAGGACGACTTCCCAGGCCAAAAAACCTAGATAATAGCAAGCCCCACTACTCCTGAAAATCACTCCAATTATTACCACAAAACACAAAAATAACACCTATTACAAAAAGCTTCACAAAACCCTAACCACAACTGCCAGAGGAACAAGCACCATCATCACCTGCATCCTTGACTCCCCAAGCCTCCCTGTATGAATGGAGTATTGCAGACGCTCTAGGGAGAGATAAGCCCGAACGAACTTGGGGTACACCACAACTCCCCCCTCCATGGTGTCGGATATGGCAAACCACCTTTGACCAGTCTCCATAACCAGTATCCTGGCCACTACCTTCTTCCACAACCACTTCATGTAGTCCCCAGAGACATGCCAGACTCGCCTAGTAGACTGAAAAGGATGGGTCGACGGACGATGATTCTCCCACAGAGAACCAAGCCGCATGCACATACGCTCTGTCAGGTCCTCCATCGGGAAGAAGTTTGGTGTTCGTGGTGGCATAATTTTCTCTTGACCATATTGGCACAGCAGCCGCCAGGGATGGTAGAACGAGGTATGTCTGAGGCCAACTAGTCTGACATACTGGTACTCTCCAAGCATTAGAATGGGAAGCAGTTCCCCCACCAAGGCATAGACCAGCGTAAGCCTCGTGCCCCGTGCTCTACAAACCATTTCCCCCAACTCTCAATGTCCAGGCCTACGCTAATGAAATAGCACGAGAAGAAGTTTGACACCACCAACAAAGGATACTCCGGTGGGACCACCATACAAAACCTCTCTGACAGCCACATAAACAGCATTACAGGGCTCCCTCTCAGAAAGTCAGAACAATCCTCCCGCCAAGCATCTAGGCCATTCTAGGCCATTCAAGGTCTCCGCCAGTATCACCGCCGTGGAATTACAATGGTACGACATCCAAGAAATAATAACATCTAGTTGGGGGTCCACTAGTGTCCCCCAATCACCAATATAACTTTTGAAACAATGCCTAGGATGACGGCCCCAGCATATCCGACATCACCCACGTCCTACGAATGCATGGACTACAACATCGCCGGGAGGGAAGTCATTCACCCCATAACTAAGGGCCTGGCTTTCGAAGGTAAAATATGAAAAATCCCAGCCAATAATTCCCTGGGAGAACAGGAAAACTCGGGCAGAGCCGCTGAAACACTGGGATTTATCCCTAACATGGAAAAAATTTCCTTATAGGTAGTACAAATCTCATCTAACCCGAAGCGGAAGACATGATCCTCGGGATTCCAAAACTCGATAGCCGCCATCAGCATGTTCCACTCAATGGGCCGATTGCGCCACAAAGAGACTCGTCGCATGTGAAAGGCATCATAATTAACATTGTAAGAACAGATTGCTTCCAAGACCTGGAGGTAGTTAGCAAACTCAATGCTACCAGGGAGAGCCATCTTGCAAGACTAAGATATAGTAAGCAAGTAAGAATGTGGAAAAGAAAGAAAATGAAAGTGTGAGGGAGAAAGCCTCATCCACACCCCCTTTTTTATACTTGGAAACTCTCAAGCCAAAATAAGGAACTCTGCAGAAATCGGAGTAAAACTTACTCCACCAAGTACCAAGCAATTAAAGAAAGTGCAATCAAAACCTTTGATTGATTAGACTGGACTGATATGCCGATAGGCAGGATAGAGGCCATGCTGATCGGCAACCCCCTATTTTGGGAAACTTCCCTTTTTCCTCTTTTGTCAAAATAAAAAAACTCAAAAAAATTAATTTTTATCTTAAGGAAATTCCGAATTTCCTTTATACTTACGATTTTACTAATCTCATTTTAAATAAAATCCTTCTTAAAGAAATCTTCCAAAATTCTTTTTACGGTCTCAGTAGAAAAGTAAAAAGAGCATGTGCATTAATCACTAAACAAGAAACTTAACAAAAAATTTCATCTTCATTTGCATATATTTTGTTGTGTTACATTAACATTTTGTAGGAAAATAGAAAAAACAATGGGACTCAGCCCGAACCCAATCTCTCTCTCTCTCCCCCATCCCATGCGGCGCGCCCTCTTCCCCCTACGGCGAGACGACGTACCCCCACTGCCAGATCTCGATCCTTCCTAAGACGAGGTAGACGAAACTAAGGAAGAAGGAATTGAAACCACCTCATGAATATGAGCAGTCGCCAAAGATATCCAGTCCCTGATGTCCTTCAGCCAAGTGGTCGATACACTGATATGCTGCAAGGAAGAATTCAAATCAGTCAAGCATGAGAGAGAAAAAGAAATCAAGGAAATAAAAAAAAGTCGGCCCCCAAGGATAAAAAGGTCACCTATAAATCCCCAGCAAAAGCGAATGATTAGTGTCAATATAATGGCATCAAAGGAAATGAAGAGTCTCAAGGACAAAAGAATGCTTACTCGCTCGCTCGTTAGGCCATTCAAGACCTGACGTACTACCTCCAGAGAAAGGTTCTTCTCCGATTTCCGATTATACCTCCGTCATCGAAACATCCGATAAAAGTCCCCAATGGAGTCATCCTTCAAAGAAATCAGTAGGGTGTTCAACCCAATCACCTCATAGAACCACGTCTGCAAAGAACAAGGATTAGCATTCAAGAAATCAAAAGGAAGTGAATGAATGGAAAATGTGAAGGCATAAAGGAAAATGCAAAAAATAAAGTATACTTATAGAAGATAAGTGGCCCCCAGTAAAAGTAGACCGACATCACCGGCTGAATGCATTTAAAAAATAGTTAAGGGTCTCCAAAGTCAGGCTCCCCCAGTCATAGAAGCGGATTTTCGAAAACACCTTCTGAAATGGAAGAAACCACAAGTGAACGACGTCGCCACTCATCACCGCTACAAAACCTCCCAAAACCAAAAATATAAACAAACGGGCCATCTGACACACCTACTATCCATCGTTCTCATCTACCCTTCTCCACAGAAAAAGCTCCCTCAAAGAAGACAAGTGGAGGGAATCCCCAAAAACCACCCTCTCCGCATCACCTAAGGCCGTCGTCACTAACTCCGGCGTCACTCACAGCGTCATGTCCACCTTAATCTGGATACCCTTGTAGTCCAGTCCTAGCAGCTACTGAACATCAATGGGAGTCACCGTCATCTCCCTGAAGCCAAAATGGAAGGTGTGGGTAGTGTCTCACCACCTCTCTCCCAAAGCACATAGAACCGCAGTGGAGCGGGGAGTCTCATCCAATACCGATGCTAGACTCCCAAAACCCGCAGATGACACCATTTAGTGCACCACAACAGGAAGGTGCTCCCAAAAATCCTTCAGCCCTGTCATACCATGGGCACGAATAGTCGACATGGAGACGTCAGACTATTCAGAAATGAAGAAAATCCTTATCAGATTCAAGAAATAAAAAAATCTTGTCAAGAAAAGAAGAAAGGAATACCAAGAGTCATGCAAGACTTACATAGCCACCAGGGTTCACCACCCTTGAAGAGCGATGACCCGAAGTCTCATGAAGAAGAATCTGATCATCTGCCACAGGCTCAAACGAGTCGAAAGAATTCTCGCTACCCAATGCGAGGGGCACCGTAGCCCTCCACTCCAACCCTGCCTAGTCATCGGCATTGAGCCACGCCATATGGGTTGCACTACTTGAGAAGTCAACCATTTAAGATGTTAAGATGATTTGCAGAGGTTTATAGCAGAAGAAAAGAAGTCAAATAGTTGTGCAAAATGAGGAGAACCCGTCCTCTTTTATAGAAGGCTAAGGGTTATGTCGATCGGCCGCTCCCTCCACACACTGATCGGAACTGAGCCTTTAACCTGCTCGAGGCACCCCAAAATTCCGTGCCAATGCCGATGGCTCTCCCACACCCATGCCGGTCGGCACAACCCTTAAAATCTAGTACAAAAAATCCAAAAAATACTAGAAAATTCTAAATAATTCCCTAAAAATTCCTAAAATTGTCGAATTCGTTTTAGCACCTTGCTCACCAAGGAGAACATTTTTTACACCCCTTGCGGAATTTCAGAGAATCATTCTCCCCAGTAACATCTCCAAAGGACGCTCCAAATTTTCCCCAGCTATAAAATCTTCGGATCATTCACTATTCACCAAAAGAACCTAAAATCTGATATTTATCCCCAATGGAATCCCCAAATTTCCCAAAGGAAAGCTACACCTCTTTTAGGTCAGAATTGACCTCCGTCTTGGATCATCTCCTTAGTTGTGTGAGAATTGACTTCGGTCCTCGTTCGCCACCTATCTTAGGTCATAATTGACCTCAGTCTTGGATCGTCACTTTAGTTAGGTCAGAATTGACCTCGATCCTTGGTCGTCACCTCTTTTAGGTCAAAATTGACCTCGGCCTTGGATCGTCACCTTAGTTGGGTTAGAATTGACCTCGATCCTCGATTGTCACCTTTCTTAGGTCAGAATTGACCTCAGTCTTATATCGTCACCTTAGTTAGGTCATAATTGACCTTGATCCTCAGTCAGCACCTCTTTTAGCTCAGAATTTACCTCGGTACTTAGTCGTCACCCCTCTTTGGTCAAAATTGACCGCGATCTTGGATAGTCACCTTAGTTAGGTCATAATTGACCTCGGTTCTCGGTCGTCACCTATTTTAGGCGAAAATAGACCTTGGTCTTGGATCGTCACATTAATTAGGTCAAAATTGACCTGAATCCTCGGTCGTTACCTCTTTTAGCTCAAAATTGACCACGGTCTTGGATCGTCACCTTAGTTAGGTCAGAATTGACCTCGATCCTCGGTCGTCACCTATCTTAGGTCATAAATGACCTCGATATTGGATCGTCACCTTAATTAGGTCAGAATTGACCTCGGTCCTCAATCGTTACCTCTCTTAAGTCATAATTGACCTCGGACCTTAGTCGTCACCTCCTTTTAGGTCAGAATTGACCTCGACCCTTCGAAGCAGTCATCCACATCCCTTAGGTCCGTAGAATTGTCCTTTTTCCATCATATGGTGTCTATTCTACAGTCATCACTTGTTCTAAGATCACCCATCGAGGGGCTATGTAGACACCAGATTCTTGGACCCCCAAAATCTCACCTTAGACTCTTAGCACTTCCCCCTTCCACTGCAAACCTAGGTCGCACTCCAAGTACCGATCTAGAGACCATCGGGCATCCCCAGGCCCTATTTAACAATGGTCAACTCCACCGTCAGAGAGAAAGATCTTTGAATCTTCAAAGGGAACTAAAACCCCTTTCTAACTATCTGTCCCATGCGCAAAATAGCATAACCGTTCGGACGAATGATCAGTTTTCCCTCGAAAATTGATCCAGAGGCACTCGGGTGCTCCCAGAATCCGTTTGACCAAACTCAACTCTTAAGATCGAACAAGACTGAATGAATATCCAAAGGTCAGTGAATACCCTTTCTAATGATCCACCCCATGCACAATTCTGACCTACGATTTCCATTTTACTCTGAGAGGTCACCAAGTGTTTCCGGGACCCAGTTGACCAAGGTCAACTTTCCAAACCGACCAAAACTCTTTGGAATGTCGAATTACATCTCCTAACCTTTCCAATGGTCCGCCTCGTTCATGATTCTGACTTACCATCCGGACTAACGATCCATTTACGTCCGATGAGCTCCCGTCTAAAGGACCGATGTGCGTTTTCGAGCCACCTTTTACCCAAAGTAAACTCTAGGACCCGAGAGTGGTCCAATGGACTCTCTAAGACCTCTGAAATACCTTTCTAATCGTATTCTCCATGAACGATTCAGATCAACAGTTTGTGCTCTATAGTCATTTTTCCCGAAAAGTTTGCACGGGACTGCCAATTGGCAGGTCCTAAACACTGCCTATCGACACAGTGTCAAGTGTGACCTGTCGATAGGCACCCCCTAGGGTAAGACGATCGGCACCCATTTTTCCAAATAAATAAGGGCCATGACCTCATTCCTAATAGGCGACAAAACGCATCAGCATCAGTGATCTCAACAACATTCTTTCGGAGTCAGCGAAGTTCCATATGAGAAGTTCCACTCAAGCCTAAATACCCATCCTTTTCACACCCACTGTGGAAAATATCCTTCCCTCTCATCAACATCCATCAACATTCAAAGGAGTTCATCCAAGATCCAGGCTCAAGCTCCAAAGAAGGTCCAATTCCTTCTCCCTATCTTTTAAATCTCTTATTTTTGCATAAATTACTTTAGATTCATAATCAAGTTTCACTCTAGTTCATACACATTAACATCTAAACTTTTATTAATATATTGCACATACTCTAGTTTTCATAAAAATAAAATAAAATACCCGTAAATTCTGAGCGGAATTATCCACCACACTTTTTCCAAAACCAAAAACACATTTTCTACATGGACATACCTAATAAAATTCCGTTCGAATCTATGGGATAAACCCCACACCTATTATACATTCGAACTACGTGGACTTTGATGCCTTTATAGGCTATGTAGGCGTCTCGGATTAAAATTCGATACTCGAGTCCGATTTTCTAAGTTTCCAATTTCTCTTATTTTTCGTAATTCTCAAAATTACTCATTATTATTATACATATATATATAAAATATTTGTTCGCGTCTCATCCCACATATATTTTCATTTCCCAATAACAATCAATATCTTGATGAATGATCATATTCTATCTTCTACATTTGTTATTATTTTGGGAATATACCTATGGATGATTTCATCCTATCTTTTCCATAGTATGGGTCGAACGATTCCAATCTCCATTATATAAACACATGCATACACTTCACGGGGATAAAGGAAAATATTTAACATTTGCCCATGAGAGACCGAAAGGGAGGGATGGGTGCCTAACACCTTCCATTTCCGTAACATAGCCCCCGGATCTCCGATCTATTGGTTTCGTATGTATCAGTTTGTCCTTGATGTTGGTCTCTCGAAGTGGCAACGTATTCTTTTGCCTATTTTGAGAAAAATGGGTTGGCGACTCTATCTCTTTAAATTTACCCCATACTGATGTCGGCCGAAGCCCCTTTTCGAAGAGAAGGGTGCAAGACCGTGACACAGTTTCTTCCCCGGGGGATCCTTTTTCTCCCCCCCGCCCGGAATGAACGCCGCGCCGATCGGGATGGACACAAGGACTATGAGGCCATTTCAATATTCGCATGGATCAGACTACATCAATGATCAAATTGGAATTAAAGGGATATCGTCTTTGGGGTACACTTATCTTGAGCTACAATACCACGGGTTACATGATTTTCATTTGTGAAAACTACTAAAAATTATGTATCATAATTGTCCCCCTATTTCCACCTCAGTTAACTATTAGACTCATTTTAAAATTCTAAAAAATAAACATTAACTAGGTTACATCAGTAATTAGTGTTAAAAATAAATGCTATTGAAAGTAATATATTTCCCTAGTATCACTCACCAAATAATATCATCTATTGGGTTCAAAATTAATCTAATCATGTTGTACAATTCATATATTGCCTTTATTACTCATTAAGAGATCATTATTCATTTTTTAATTGTTTAAAATTAACAGTGAACTTTTCTTTTTTGGAAATGATCAACGAACCACATTCCATAATAGTGATCAAGTGTTCTTCACCGAGATTGATTTGATGTATTATTAATTCATAGAAAATATGAATAAAGACTCTTAATTTGGAATGAAATGAGTATAATTTAACCGTTTCAACAAATGATAACGGAAAATTTGATCAAATATATTCATTAATCTAGAGGTCGTACCTTAGTGAGATGGCAAGTGACCTCACCCAAGCTAAGGTTGATCTTGGGTTTAAGACATAGGAGCGGCATCTCCATATATAGAGGTAAGGCCAGTCCACATTCGCCTCTCCCAAACCCGGAAGTCAAGCGAGATTCTTGTGCATTGGTTATGAAATTTTTAAATTCATTAATCTATTAATATGGTACACAACTCAAACTTCTAAAACATTGTCTTGGTCAATTCAATTGATTTATTATGAACAGAACATAATAGAAAAAATTATAATTTGGTGGTTTCAAGAAGCAATAAAAGAAACCCCACTTCATTTCTACTCTATTTTGTCAATATAAACACACGAACACTATGATCTCAACCTAAGCTAAAAGCAATCAATGCAAACCAAACGAATCACTTTTTTTTTTTTCAAAAAACCCTTAATCACATTATCTTTTTCTTTCAACTTTTTTTGTCTCTTTCATCTACCTTTCCATATCAAGTGCTGCAAAATAGTTTTTCATATGGAGAAAACTATTGGACTCTCGAAATTTTCTCTCTTTCTGAGCCTCAAAATTAACTTCATCATCTTCGTCTTCTTGAAATCAATGATTGGTATTCAACCTTTTCTTGGTCTAATTAAATCAACACCAAATAAAATGGCATTGCAAAAATGGTTACACTAATTAAATACTAATTGAATTCAATATTTACTAGTGATTTTTCACGGTGAATAACTTCATCACTATGGAGCCTAACAACATGGTTACAATTTTATTAGTTAAAAAAACATCCTTTAGGAATAAATTTGGGTTCCAAAACATAAATCCCATTACTATTAGCTAAAGGCCTTGGAAAAATATATTAATGGGCCTATGAATGCTAACCAAGAAGTTATTAGGGTATCCAATGCCAAAAAACGTAGTGGAGAGAGATATGAAGCTGAGGATTTGGAGAAGCATATGGTATTGGTCTTTAACACCCATGTGGTCGACCGAGTAGAGGTGAAAGAGGAGGATTTATCGCAAAAAGGCCATGCCCGCGAGGAGTTGGGCCATGCTGTGATGGGCCTTGGGCCCATATTTATGGAGGAAGAAAGAGAAAAATGCGTAGATGAAAAATGTGGTAGAGATGGAGGAGTGCTCAAAATTGTGGAGGTGGTTAGAAAGGATGGTGAAATCGCGATTGAGAGGTTGGTAGTGGTTGGGCCCAATGAAGAGCTCCATGGTATGGAGAGGAAGGATTCTACCATGATCAATAGGGGCTCTAAGGGTCTTATTTTGGGAGTGGGAACCCATGGGAGATATGTGTTGGTGGATAGGTTAAGAGCATGGAATTTTATGTTGTTGAAAAGGTATCATGGCCTAATAGTAAGGAAACAAAAGCCAAGTAAATCATTACCCTCCATTGTTCCCCTGTGTTTATTTTATAACCATTGACCTCATTGTTAATTATGTATGTGATTGTATTAGAGAGAGAAAGAGTTAGGAGGTTTAGGGAAATAATTAATCTAGAGATAAAGATATTATAGAGTGTGTCGAGCACGTGTGTGTGTGTGTGTGTGTGTGTGTGTGTGTGTGAGAGAGAGAGAGGATTATAATATTTGTGTATATGAGTGGAATGACGAGGTTGGGGGACACACTTAGTAAGGAGGAGTTTGGGGACACGCTAAGGTGGTATCAAATTCTAAATTTTAGTTACATTAGTTGTATTAGGGTCGATTGAGGAATAAGATTAATAAGAGTTGACCAAAAACTTCCCTTGGGCTTATAGCTATGATATGAGGTGGCAACTAGTTTTTTTTTTAATAAGAAAGAGGGTCAATCATAATGAAGTACATTTTCTTTGAACAACAAAATTGACAATATTAGTAACGGTTTGGTGTGAGACCCACAACTAGACAATGATATTGTCCTTAACTTAATCACATAGGCCTAGTCTAGTGTGGAATTTATATTCAAAAGGCCTCGATGCTAGTCAAAGGGTTACACCACTTAAGTACTATATGTTGGGCTCTACATCTTTCGATGTGGGACAATTACTTGATACACACGAGGTATTTAACATTCCGCCTTCGATAAAATCCAATTGTCTTAAACCATCCAACATCACTCTACATCTGTACTGATCCAATTTTGAGCTCTGCCATGATGCATTGAGAATTATGTTAAGTGTGCAAGGTGACGCCTAGTTCCCACTCCTCCTTGGATCAATCACATTGTCACACTCGGTAACTCCGTACGAGGCCATGTGCAGCCCGTCGACATTACTGTAGGAACCGTCGGCTTCAATACCACTATTAGGTCTCAGACTAATAACTATCCACCGATATTGTCCTGAACATAACCTCATGGGCTTAGCCTAGTGTGGAGTATTAACCCAAAAGTCCTCGGTGCTAGTCAATGGTCACACCCACTTTAGTACTATATTTTGGATGTTATTTCTTTTAATGTGGGATAATTACTTGATACACACAACATGTTTAATAGTAACATTTTCGTTTTAGTTACTATATAAAACAATGCTTTATACATTTCATTTGGATATTCTACCCGGTAAACTGTTTTTAATCCTTAAGTCATTAGTAAAAAAATATTTTTACAAACCATTTTTAATTTCCATTTTGTGTGAAAATTCACTCAATTTATATTTGGATGGTAACCCAAGTGTTCAAATATGTATTGAATGAATTTCAAAACAAAAAGAAAAAAAGTTAGGTGGCATACTCTACCTATATTTAGATAGAATGTTGTGGCGTATGCATTTAGAAACTACTTTGTGAATATGACTAGGTGGCAGTTATGACTTTAGAATAAGAGACTTGAAAACATGCAAAGGCTATAAAGTTATACCCGTTGAAAGCTTAACAAATCAACATCGCCTATTAGTAATAGATTTAGCCATTAAAGGATTGAAATACCCAAAAGAGAAAATAGGATATCAAAATATAAAATGGAAGGATTTAAAAGGATACAAAGAGATAGAATTTAAGCAGAATTTCCTGTTACACATGAAATGGAATTAAGACAACAATGTTAAAAACATTTGGTCAAGAACAAAGAATGTTGTTGAGAAAATAGGTAAGAAAATTTTAGGTGAGAGTAAAGAAAACAATTCATTAAAAAGGAGACTTCGTGGTGGAACGAGGAGGTGAAAATGATATTACAAAAGAAACGAGTAAGTTTTAGAGAGTGGCAAAAGACTAAACATCAAGAAGATTTAGAAAGGTATGAGAAGATAAAAAGTGAAGTAAGAAATATTATTACAATTGCGTAAAAAAAACACATTAGATAATCTTTATATTAAATTAGGTACCAAGGAAGGTGAAAACGAAATATGTAAATTGGTAAAGAAAAGAGATAGATTGACAAAGGATATGGGTCTGGTCAAATGTATTAAAGATATAAATAAAAATATATTAATTAACGATAAAGAAATTTTAGATAGATGGGAAGAGTACTTTCAAGTATTATTGAATGAAGAATATCCTAAAAAAGATGTCGAGAACATAGAACCGAATATAGGTATGGTATGCTCGATCACTGTAAAAGAAGTTGATATATTAATAAGAAAAATGGGAAGGAATGAAGCGGATGGTCCAAATAAAATACCCATAGAATTATGGAAGACCCTTGGAAGTATAGGGGGAAAATGGTTAACATGTTTATTTAATAAAATTTTAAAAGAAGAAAACATGCCAGATGAGTGGAGGAAAAGTACTATAATAAATTTGTATAAAAATAAAGGAGATATACAAAACTACGACAATTAGAGAGGAATCAAACTGATGAATCACACTATGAAATTATGAGAAATGCATATGATAGAGTACCTAGGGATATAATATGGCGGGCTTTAAGGAGGAAAAGAATCCCTATGAGTTATATTAAAGTTACTGATGATGTGTATGATAACACAAATACTAGAGTAAGAACTATATGTCGAGAAACTATTAATTGTACGATTAAAGTGGGTCTTCATCAAGGATCGGACTTAAGTCCTTACTTATTTACCGTAGTATTGGATGATATTACTAAGAATATACAAGAAGATGTCCGATGGTGTATGTTATTTACGGGTGATACAGTTTTAGTAGACACTTCAAAGGAGGCCTTAGCGATGAGAGTAGATACTTGGAGAAATGTTTTTGAGTCTAAGGGTCTAAAAATTAGTAGAAATAAAACTGAGTTTATGGAATGTAATTTTAATAATGAGGCGTCTGATAACATAATGTTAAATCTTGAAGAAAACGTGATAAATTAAACTAATAATTTTCGTTATTTAGGTTAGATGATACAAAATAATGGGGATATTGATGAGGATGTTATGAGCAGAATATTAACTGGTTAGATGAAATAGAGATAAGCAAGTGGAGTGTTATGTGATAAGAGGATAACTAATAAATTAAAGGATATTTTTTATAGAACTGTTGTTAAGCCAGCGACTCTATATGGAGCGAAATGTTGGGATTTAAAGAAAAAGCATGAACAAAGTCTCCATGTTAGTGAGATGAGGATGCCCCGATGGATGATAGGAATTACTAGAAAGGATATGATTAAAAATCAGTATGTGAGAGAAAAGTTAAGAGTAGGTCCCATTAGCGATAAAGTAAGGGAAAGTAGACTTAGATGGTGTAACAACCCTCATTTTCTCACGTAAAGGTTGGTCAGGCACGATACACCGAAGATGGGGGTTTTCAACAATTTATACCATTCTCAGTACTGAAGGAATAAAAACTTCTTTCATTTTATATTAAAATCCACCATGGAAAAAAACACTGAATACAATTTTTTTTACATAAAAAAATAGAAACCGAGTCACCATACAATGTCTAGAATGTAAAACTAAATACAGATAATATAAATAAACACCTGGGCTTATGCCCGTACCAATACCAATATGAAATAAAATAGCAACAACCTACACTAGAATCAATGGAGTGAAGTCTACTACATCCAATGCAACTGTAAGCCTGATCCATCGTCAATCTTGCCATCCCTGTCATTTAAAATACCTAGGGGGAAAATATTTGAAATTTAAGTCAGAGCCCTAGAGTTGCAAGGATTCTTCACATATAAATATGCAATTTGTTACTAACTCATACTTCACATCTCCCCATTAACGCTCACATGAAACGAGTACCTCACCTCTCATCTAGAACAAGTCCTACTTGTATCCCCAAATTAATATCAATTGTAAACTTCCATTATCTAATCATCCAAGTAAAGAATAAACCATTTCCATTATGCACTAACTACAAGTGGTTCCTCATGTCTGACACCCCTATCCCTGAATAGATTTCATAATATAAATTTCTCAATATACATAAACTAAGTGCATTTCCTTACGTCATCATACCCCGTGACCCTCGTCTATATCTTCAAATCATTTAATTATTAAATTCATATTTCCTGTCATCTACCCCGTTAGACTATCAGTTTCACTCTCTTAAATTACCAAATTATTATTCTCATTTAATAATTGGCTACACCATTTCTCATTTTATTTAATGTTTCTCTACTCCTTTAGACTATCCAATTATTATTCTTATTAATAATTTTGTGTCACATCGTTCATTAGGAATCATCTTCATCCTTAATTATCCACATCACTTTATTAACACAATTTTATCATCAATTAAATAGTGTATACACCGTTAGATAAAAGGGCACTATCCGTAAGGTGTACCACAATGTGTAAATGGTTAAATATAAATGACTATATTAATAATCAATTAATTCAAATTAAATCCTCAAAATTAAATGGTCAACTTACATTATCTGTATCGAGTATAAGGCATAAACATATATTATAAATTATAGGGTCATAATAATATTTATTGTCCACATCCTTAGAGAGTTTAATTTATTTCAATAGTATCCGAGTAATTAATAATATATGTCCTTCCATATAATTGACACACAAGGGAACCTACCGTTGGTGTCTAATCCGTGATCTATCGGCAAGTCTGAAGGAATCCCTATATCCTAAGCGGACAATTCGAAGGAATCCTGACATCCTAAGTGGACACCACAAAACACACATAAGTTGGGGGCGGTCCCTATGCAGGACACCTGTATACGACCCATACCTAATAGTGATAGAGGTAGAATCAGCGCCACACCTACCCCTCGAGGGTGGAGCCTCTATGTAGTACCTATATGGCCTACACATCATCAAGCCCACCTGTGCCGACATGTAGTAAATGGCCTGAACACGCGAACCCCCAATCCGATAGGAAAGTCCACTGCTATGTCCACACACAAACATAATACAATGGATATTATTATTCCCATATAATATGTATAAGTAGCTACTCTATAACTGCTTAAATCCAAGGATATTCCAATCCATATAAATTATAGCCTCCTTTGCTTATCCATAACATATAGTCATTTATTCCATAACTCATTTTTAAGCCGATACCTTACGACTATTTCCCGATTAAATATTAAGTTTCATAAAAATATTCTATGGGATTAATTCACAGTTCATAACTTATTTCTCTATAAATACATAGTCATAGTTATTCCCCAAACTAACCTTTCAAAAACATTATAGGTATAGTTATTCCCAAACTAACCTTACCACACATTAAATACCCTTAGCAGGTTGCCCTTTTGACTCAAACTCTAATCATTCCAGATTATTAATAATTATACACTTCTTAATACCTTTTCAATAAGGTTTATATGTACATATATAAGGAGTAAAATATTCATGGAAAAAAGGTTATATGTGCATATATAAGGAATCCTCTAATATGAATATGTAGTGTCACCCCAACTTATTATCACAACTGACATTAACCATTTAGACTTAGCCCACTAGGCTTAGGATACCATTACTACTTAATGTCGTTATATGGTAATAATTTGAGGAACTTAATCATTAATTATAACCTCATGCCATTGACTTATCTCAAGTATCTGTTTCTTTTTATTTAAACTCTCCCGGAATTAATCATAATATATTCATCGTATCTTTTAGGGTCTTATCCTCTGTGTGCCCCTTTCAAAATTTCCCCAATCCTCTAAGTACATACCGACCCTTTATATATTTATTTCATCTACCTCTATTCAAGAATCCCGCATAAATCATCTTGTTCGTATGGTCTCGTGCACCTTTTTGAAGAAAAATCATATCAAATTCAAAAAAAAATCAGGAAAATACGCGGTCGGTGCCCACGTGATCGAAATGAAGAAAAATATCTCTCCAAGACCTATACCCTCGTAGTTAATCATCCAAGTATAGAACAACAATCACAATCAATCAATCCAGACAACCCCCAAAAATAACATTTCTTAAAATTTACTTTACGAATATTCCCATATTTTAAAATGCAGTTTTGAGGCATTTCGGAACCATTTTTGGGGAAAACACATTAGGGAACAAAATGAAGAAAACGACATTTCTACGAGACTATGCAGATGGAATAGCCATTTTTGGAACCAAAACAGCGAAAAACAGTATTTAAGATGATGGTTTAAGTTTTAAATAATTTTTAATTCACCCAATTTCATAGACTTCTCAATTTCAAGAAGTTGTTCTACATTTAAATCCCCAGAATGATGTTATTGCATTTATATCTAGATGGAGAGCTCTACAACATATCTTCTACAATTAACCTTCCATTCAAACAACATAAATACATAGTTGATACAAGGGGTTACGGATCTAAACATGGGTTACACAATTATCATCAATTTCTATACAATTCAAAAGGTCTCTAAATATGTAGTCCCAACACATTATTAAACTTTATTCTAAGCATGGTATAAACATTAATATAATATTACTATAACTTGAATAAGAATGGCAAGAGAATTCTTGCCTGAAATTTGTAGAGGAGCCTCTCTTCAACGTCCTAAGTTGGTCATTCCTCTTCCTCCTGGGTGGTTGTGGCTTGGGTTAAGTTTTGATAGAAGTGGGGGTTTATTTCTCTTCCTTCTAATCTTATATCTTTCAAAATTCTCGAGTTTGGCTTTAGGTCCCAACTTTGGACCCCCAAATGAACCCAAATACAAAATCTAATTAGCCCGATAACTACCCGAGTCATATATATATATATATATATATATATATATATATCCCAGGACCATTTCTAATGGTCTAAAATATCCAAATGAGCCCGTAATACCTCTCAAAGTGCGTTTGAAATATTTTTATCCCAAAAATATATTTAATTGTGTCGTGATGCACCCCAATCCTTTTTTTAAATAAATAAATTCTTTTTTATTTATTCCAAATCATTAAAGTCCAATTCTAAATTTATACATAATACTGAGTCTAATTATTCACAACCCGGATTAACTAATTTCACCGAATTAATTTAATCCCTATTAAATTCTATTTTATTCCAAAATATACGGCGTATTACAGATGGTATTGACATATGTTGCGTAGATCAATATATGCACTTATAACAAGAGGTAGATTATTGAAAATAGAGGGTAAAAGAGAAAGGGTTCGTCCTAAGTTATCATGGGAGAAAATTATTAGGAGAGATCTTAAAGCTTTATACTTGAATGATAATATTGCTTATAATATATTATAATGGAAAAGGAGAACCCATGTGGCCGACCCCATGTGATCGAATTAAGGTAAAAAGGATGATGATGATGATGATGATGATGATGTCAATAATTTTAGATAATGTTTATAAATCTATTTAGCACTTTTTGTATATTTTACCAGAAAAACTTTTAAGAAGAAAAACACAATATTTATTATGAGTGTTCTTTAAATTATTTGTATTCCAAAATATAGATAGTCATAATCTCTCGTAAGGGTACTTGTTTAAATATTTATACTAATACTATAAAACTGAAGACAAAATTTATTGCACCTCTTATTAGGCCCTCGACATGTCACCGTTTTAGATACCAGTTCATTGAATTTCTCTAGCTCTTTCCATGTCTTATGTGATTTACAGCTTTACCTTTCATCTTCTCATAACCATTCATTTCAAACTCTATAAGCCCTCTCCCTTTCTCTCTCTATCTCTCCCTACCACCGTTCCATCTCCCTCACCCCTTTACTAAACACCCGCCCTTCTCTCTCTATCCATCTCCCCAACCTTTCCATTACCCATTATTTAATAACCTAGACTCTCTCTTCACCGATTACCCCATCTTTATATTCACACCAGTTCATTCATATTCACTAAGTCGCGTATTTGTTAATGGGGTTAGTTGTTCTGGGGTGGGGGACAGGTGTGATGAGGAGGTTGAGAAATTGAGGAAACTTTCTATGTGTATTAGGGGGTTGTTTCAAGTTGTAGATGATATTTTATATGTTACAAAATCTTCAACCCAGTTGGGGAAAAGAGTGGGGAAGGATTGGTGATGAATATATTAATATTTGTTCTAAAAAAGATCATTTGATAGTCTCTGCGACGACGTTTCTAAGAACACAACATCAAGTATAAACTCTTTCCTGAAGACATTATCATATCATACTCTTCACATTCGGGTTATGATTTCTCTACAACGACATATTGGCCTTCGAGGATGGTGATTGAGATATATTTATATGCCTCTTTCTCTTAGGATTCTTCACTTCAAGGGTCAAGGCTTTTTTTTTTTTTTTTTTTTGCAGTTTTTAGATTATTTATAGCTTTTCATTCTTGATTTCCTTTTTTATGGAAAGTCACATATGTCGTGCTTGTTCAAATGCCATAAAGATGGAGAACTGTTTGAATTGTTTTAATTACTGATATGATCAAATAAACATATGTATTGTTTGATAAAAAGTCATAAATAAACTTCTCCTCATTATTAATCTTCAGGGTTTCTTTCTGTTGTTTTTAAAGTCCTTTATTATTTATAAGTTTGAATATGATATTTTGAAATAAAGAATGCATTGTTCTTGAGTTCATCTAAACTAATTTGAGTGTAAAACTATATGAAATTATTTTTGAATAGTCAAATAACGGGTTAAAAGTAGTGCAGTTAGTATCCTTTTTTTTTAACTTTATTATATCATGTGGATACAAAAACTAATAATAATAACTTTGCCATCATTGGAATTCATGGAACTTTTTCCCGAGAAATAGTAATATTGGAAGTAGAAGTGATATCATAGATTTAATTTTGTTCATTGTTTTTTTTAATTATTTATCATTACACTTATCAAAATATAAAATCAAATATAAATAAAGTATATTTAATAACATTTATTCAATTTATATAACCTATAACCTTTGCAAATAATTTAATCCCATAAAATGGGGAAAAAGAGTGAAGAATAATTTCTTGTTAATGACATCATTTTCTTATTTTTAAACATGTATATCCACATAATCTTTGTTATGTGTGCTTCAATAAAAGTTGATCCTCAATGTTAGTACATGAGAAACATGATCATATTAGTTATATATGTTTGTTGTGAATTTAATTGCTTATTTGTAAGACAATTTATTAAGGCAATTATGTCAATAGTTTTCTACACTTAGCGAGTTAATATATATCGTTCAAGAACATCCAAAAAAATAACATAGTTATATATATATATATATATATATATACAATTTAAAACAATCAATGTTTTATGTTTTAGTAAAACAAAGTTTTGACATTGTAATAAACTGCACTACTTCAATAATCAATTTTTTTCACTGACTTCATAGTAATCACATATTCACCGTTTACTTTACTTGAGTTCATATGTTCAGTTTATTTGTCGAATCATTGTCGCATTTGGAAAATTATCACCTAAAATAACCAAACTAGGTTTTTTGGATAATTAAATTAATGTTTTTAATAAAATATGTTAGCTTTGTTGAATACTTGAATTTATGGCTTTTTTACTTCCATATCCAAAACATACAATCAAAATGAGCCTAATATAACGGGATAACTTCCCTCTTTTAATGTTTTGTATTTTCCTATATTAGCTTCGGTGGGGACTAATTTATCTATTAAGCCCACTTGTGTAGCCGACTAGCCCAACACGAAACAAGGACCGCCCAGTCCAATACAAACATCAGATTTCTAGACGTGTATTTAACACTTACTTAAATACATATTGATAGGCTCAAATCGGTTAACAATAATCTCGAAGAGATATTTAGGGACACCTTAGGAACTATCTAGAAGCTGGATAAATTATTTGCACAATTTAACCACTTATTTGTGACGACTATAAATATAAACCCCCACCCTGGGGCAAGGGGGATGTAATTTCAATTAATTGAGAGAAATTAATAAAGAACAAGGAGCTTTCCATGGACGTAGGTACATTAACGAACCACGTACATCTTGTATTGTGTGTGGTCATCTTTACTTTTTGCATTTACATACTTTCTCTGATTGTTCGTTGTGATAATTCTGTACTCACAACTTCAATACATCAATTTAGTTATCTTCCAAATACTTTTTAGAGACTTATTATTTTATCTTTTAGCAATCATATATCGAATTAGTATTTTTTTAATTTCTCCTTTAGTTACTATATGACTAAAAAATGTTTTAAGATGGATAAAAGTTTAATTTTCTATACGTCTTTATCTAAATAAATTTCAAACGGATGTGATTTTGAGATAATATTGCATATAATTTTTTATCAATATGTAAAGATGTCCACACATAGTGGTTCAACACATTATTATGATAATGTAGTAGATACATTGTCATGCGATGAGCTTGCTTATATTGTTGCGATGGTTTTTCAATGCGACATTTTTTTTGGAATTACAATATTTATGCCGCTATAAGTCGTTATTTCTAAATATTTATTACTACAAAAGGCAAGAAATTATATGACACAAAGTAAACAATTTAACATGCAAAATTACTATCACAATAGCCTAGCCCTAGCAAAGTGTGGGTTTACACCTAGTTATATCTATAATACAAAAGAGTGCAGTTTCTTTTTCTAATCATTTGCGTAGCATGTGGCATTCTCATCTTTTAACAAAATAATTAGGATCCCCTATCTCTCACGCGGGCTTTTCACCTCTAGTTTTCTTTCGACTCTCCCTCTGAAATAATAACTCTCTCGAATCCCCTCATCTCCCACCTTTCTCTCTCTCCATCACCTTCCACACATGTTTCCTATTTACATTATGTTTCCCTCTCCTCCTAGTATAACTCCCTTTTGTGTATATATCTCATATATGGAAGACCATTTTAATCACACATCAAGATCCAGTTCTTGGGAATTTTCTACTTATATAGAAGCGATTTAATATTATCTTGAAAACTCGAGGGAGAGTACTTCTTAAGAAGGGGAGTCTGATGGTGATAATGATTTTATGACATTATAGCTTTTGATATATTTTGCTCGGTTATTATATCCATAATTATATTCATTGATTTTATCAATATTAATTTTTCAATTACTATCGGCTAAGAAGCCAAGCTTGTTCTTTCTTTCACATGTGGTATCTCTCCATAGGTTACAGTGGTAAGTGTTTTTCAACATATTGGATTAGAGGATTGAGTTGTTAATAACTAGAAAATCTTTTCTTTTTATTAATTGATTAACTCTCTCTAAGATTAAAAATATAGCATGTACATAGGAATTAACATTGATGGCAGGCCATTGGAATACCCATATTATTCTTTGAATAAAAATATATCTTAATTTCTTTCACATCCTCAAATTATCTCATTAAGATTAATTGAGTTAAAAGAATCAATAGTTTGTGAGTGACATTTTCATCAGTAGAAGTTTAATCAATAAAGGCATCAAGCCAATTATATTCATCATTAATCTATATTATACCTCTAATACAATAGTATAAAAGGTATAATGATCATTTAATTCACTTTCGCTTCAATTTCTCCCATCCACTTCATCTACCTTCCACCTTTACGTTTCCCAACATTAACCTCATTTTTTGTCTCCCTACGTCTGATTTTTTCACTTTCCTTTCTTCTCCTCATCTTCCTCTTTCCTTATTTCTCTTATTTAATCCTAATTTATTCTTTTTCTTACCCATCATTTGCTAACATCTCTCTCCTTTTCTTTTAAATAATCTATCATGTTTATACGATGTGTGTTCCTGTACTCATTTAATGCTCTTGTAAGACATAATTTTTCTTGACTTTAGTTTAAATTTCATCATGTTATGTGCCCCTGTAACCTGATGCGTTAGTACAAATTTTCTTTACTTTGATGAAATTGATTAGAACATTTTCATCTTGAAAATGATTTGGACTTTGGTCATATATTATACCGAAAATGTTTTCACTATATTGAATGTGTCCATCCCGATCAAAATGCGTTTCCCTTCCTCTCTCTCTCTCTCCTTCTTCTCAAAGGGGAATGGGGAAAGAAAGGGGAGATGAAAGGTCTCATGCCCGTTTTGATTTAGGAACGCTTCGGCCATTGTCGATGTGGGGTAAATGTAAAGGGATGGAGTCTCCAGCCTATTTTGCACGAAATAGACAAAAGAACATGTCGTCGCCTCAAGAGAATGACATCAAAGACAAACTGATGCTTCTAAAATCAATAGTTCGAAGGGTTCGAGGGCTAACTTACAAAATTGGAAGGTGTTAGGCACCCATCCCACCCTTTCGGTCTCTCATGGTTTTGTGTTATTATTTTCATTTATTTCTCCATGAAGTGTGTGTGCATGTATATATAATGGAGATCTGAATCTCCCAACTCATACCATAGAAGAGATAAAGTGAGGTCATCCATAGGAAATGTTCCCAAAATAATATATATATAGGAAAGTTGGACTCAAGTCTCGGCTTTAAATACAAGACGCCTACGTAGCCTATTAAGGCATCAAAGCCCACGTAGTTCGCATGTGGTATAGGGGTGGGGTTTATGCCATATATTTGAAAGGGATTTTATTGAATGTGTGTGTGTAGAAAATGTGTTCTAATTTCGAAAAAGTGTGGTGGATAACCCCGTTCGGAATTTACGAGCGTAATCCTCTTTTTGCTTGTTTTTTTTTATAGAAAATAAAGTATGTGCAATATACTAATAAAAATGTAAGATGTTAATTTGTATGAACTAAAGTAAGAACTAGATTATGAATCTAATGTATTTAATGAAAAAAAATAAGAAATTTAAGAGAGATGGAAGGATTTGGACCTTTTTTGAAGGTTGATCTTTGATCTTGGATGAACTCCCTTAAATGTGAGATGAAGGTTGGATGATAAAGAATGAGATTTGTCCAAATTGGTACGAAAAGGATGGGAATGTAATCTTGAATAGAATTTCACAGGAAGAAACTTCGCTGATTTCGAGAGAATGTTGTTGAGATCACTGATGCTGATGGATCTGAGGTGTGTCTTGGGAGTGAGGTCATGCCCACTATTTAAAGGGTCAGGAGTGGTGTCAATCAGCATGTCCCCAACCCTACCAATTGGTAGGTAACCCTTGGCACACTGCCGATAGGCAAGGAAACGGGCCTGCCAATCGATAGTCTCGTGCAGATTTTTTCAAAAACGGTCGTAGAATGCAATTCATTGATCCAAATCGTGCACGAGGCATACCATTAAAAAGGTAATCCATAGACCTTTAAGAGTCCTTTGGTCCTCTCCCAGGTCTAGGAGTTGACTTTAGGTCAAATGTGGCTCGGAAGCGCACATCGGTCCTTTGGACGAGAGATCGTCGGACGAAAATGGATCGTTCGTCCAAACGGTAAGTCAGAATTGCGTACGGGGTGGACCATTGGAAGGTGATGTAATTAGACATTCCAAACCGATTTTCTCAGTTTGAAAACTTAACCTTGGTCAAACGGAGCCCAGAAGCGCCCGGTGACCACTCGGAGTAAAATGGATCGTTCGTCTATAATGTAAGTCAGAATAGTGTATGGGGCGGACCGTTGAAAAGAGTTTTCAGTGACCTTTGGAGATTCATTGAGTCTCATTCGATCTGAAGAGTTGAATTTGGTTAAGGGAAGCTCGAGAGCTCTCGGTGGCCTTTGGATAAATTTTCGAGGGAAAACTGATCGTTCGTCTGAAAGGTTATGTTGTTTCGCACACGGGACTGACCGTTGGAAAAGGTTTTCAGTGCCCTTCAAATATTTAAAGAACTTTCTCTCTGACGATAAAGTTGAATGGGATTGGAAAGAGGATTCATATCCCTTTGATGATTCAATGAGCTTTCACTCTGACGATTGAGTTGACCAGAGTCAGATGGGGCTTGGGAGAGCCCGATGGCCTCTAGATCGATACTCGGAGTATGACCTAGGGTTTGTAGTAAAATGGGAAATTGCTATGGACCTAAGGAGAGACTTAGGTGGTCTTAGAATGTGGTGTCTATAGATCCCCTCGACGGGTGAGCTTGGAACAAGTTAAAGTCGTGGAATAAACACCACATTATGTTTAAGAAAGAGGTCGATTATGTGGACCTAAGGGATGAGGATGGTCGATTCAAAGGGTCGAGGCCGATTCTGAGGACCTAAAAAAATGCTGGGGATGACTGATTCTTATGGTCCAAGGTCAATTCTGAGGACCTAGATGTGGGGATGACCAATTCTGCGTGTTGAAGCCCATTATGAGGGCTTAAAGTATAAATGACAAATTTTGAGGGCCAAAGCCAATTCTGCGAGATTAAGTTGTGATGACCAATTCTAATGATAAAATCCGATTCTGCGGGATTAAGTTGAAGTGACCAATTCTATGGGTCGAAGCCAATTTTGAGGGCTTAAGTTGAGATGACCAATTCTAAGGGTCAAAGCCAATTTTGAGGGCTTAAGTATAGATGACCAATTCTGCGGGTCAAAGAAAATTCTGCGATCTTGTATATGACTAATTTTTAGGGTCAAATCCAATTCTCCGGGTTTAAGTTGAGATAACCAATTCTGCGGGTCAAAGCCAATTCTGCGGGATTAAGTTTAAGCGACCAATTCTACGGGTCGAATCCAATTATGAGGACCTAAGTTGAGATGACCAATTTTGTGACTCTTAGTCCCTGTATGCTACAGATACTGATGATGATGAAACCTATCAGACTCCAAAATTAGAGGATCTCCAAATGTCCTTTAAGAAATTTGATAGCAAACTGAGGATTACTGTTCTGCAGAATACTGATAAAATGCCTATGGATAAAGCAGGTCAGGCCTTTAGTAAGAAGATACAAGGTAGAACTCATGACCCTATGTTCAGAAGAATCACCAGGACCTTAATCAAAGGTAACATCCACTCTACATCTTCTAAATCTCAATGATCAATTTTATAGTTTGGGATGTTAGAGGGGCTACAAAAAAATCATCAAATCGAAGACTGAAGTTGTTATGCAAGATTCATAAAATGACATTTATTTCTCTTCTTGAACCAAAGGTGGATCAGTCCAAAATCAACAGTTATAGGATAAAATGGGGTTTTGAAGGCTACTTTTACAATTTAAATGGCAAGATTTGGTTGTTCTGGAGGTTTAATGTAAGTGTTCAGTGCTTGATTGACAATCCTTAACATCTAACAGTTAAAATAAGTCACTCTTGGGAGAAGCATAGCATATTGATTACTATAGTGTATGCTAAATGTTATAAAAGAGAAAGATTGGAGTTATAGGATCAAATGTCATACATTGCTTGTAATTTCCAAAATTTCCCCTAATTGGTAATGGAGATTTCAATGTTGTTTCAGTACAGTATGAAAAAATTAGGGGAAATGATATCGATCATGAAGCTATTGAAGACTTTATCCAAGTTATAAAGGACTGTGGCTTGACTGATTTGGGTTATAACGGCACTAGATTTACATGGTGCAACAACAAAAAATAGGAGAATATCATCATGGCTAGACTGGACAGATGCCTTGCAAGTCAAAAATCCATTCATTTCTTCCTTCTTTCTAAAGCGCAACATCTGAAAAAATCCTCTTCAGATCATGCTCCTCTTCTTCTTAATGTCCAATCTCAATCTTCGAGCCTGCCTAAGACATTCAAATTTTAACACATGAGGTGTAATCACCACCAATTCCAAGAGTTAGTTAAGAATTCTTGGAATGAAAACATTGATGCTATGGAGATGAATCGATTTGGCTTGAAGCTCAAAAGACTTAAAGAGGTTTTACAAAAATGGAACAAGGATATCTTCAAGGTTGCCTTCCAAACAATCAAAGATTTAGAGGATGAAACTCTCCAGTTAGAGCTCAATTTTGAAATGGTCTATAGTGAAACTAATATAGAAGCACTGAACAAATGTAGAGCTGATTTAATGAGGGCACGTGCAAATGAAGAGGTTTACTGGAGACAGAAATCTTCTGATAAATGGCTTAAAATTGGTGATTCCAATTCCAAGTTCTTTCATAATAGTGTCAGGTCCCAAACTCATAAACTCTTGATTCAGTCAATCAATGATGGAGAAAGTAATATTTTAGAAGACTTTAAAGAAATCAAAGATCACATTGTGCAATTTTAAAACTGTTCATTCCTTTTTCTGATGTCAGTGATACCATACCTACGATCATTACTACTGAATTAAATGAAATTTTTAAAGATTTTACCAATGAAGAGGAAATTCTAGCAGCTATCAATAACCTAAATGAAGACTCTGCTTCTGGTCCTAATGGATTTTGGGGCTACTTTTACAAGGCCTACTAGAAATTGATTAAAACTGACTTAGTTCTTACTATTAACTCCTTTTTACAGATAGTGAACCTCCTCATAGTTGGACTAGCACATCTGTGGTGCTCATTCCCAAGGTCAAATCCCCAAAAACTTGTGGAGATCTAAGGCCCATTAGTCTTTGCAATTTCTCATTTAAAATTATTACAAAAATATAGTCCCCAAGGCTATCTAAAGTTCTCCCAATGCTCATATCTCAAAAACAGAGTGGATTACTAAAGAGAATGGCTATTCAAGACAATGTGTTGCTTTCCAAAGAGATGGTGCATAATCTTGGGAAAATAATTCATGGTGGCAATGTCATTTTTAAGTTGGATACAGAGAAGGCTTATGATAGGGTCCACTGGGGTTTTTTAATTCAAGTTCTTCAAGCTTTTGGTTTCGATGAAAGATGGATTGATTATATTTGGAGCAGCATTTCCAATAACTAGTTTTCTTTAGTCATCAATGGTGGTCAGTGTGGCAACTTTAAATCTTCTAGAGGCCTTAGACAAGGGGATCCATTATCCCCAAGCCTATTCCTTATTGCAGCTAAGTATCTGAGTAGAGGATTGAATAGTTTAATGTCATCTGGAGCAGTCAAACCTTATTATCTTTCCATTGGCAGTTTGTTGATATCTCATCTTGCTTTTGCAGATGATCTTATTATTTTTTTGTAGAGGAGACAGGAGGTCTCTTAGGAAAATAGGAGACTTCATTCAGCATTATTGCAATTTATCTGGTCAGAAAATGAATACTTCCAAAAGTTCCCTTATTGTGGATTCTAAAAGTAAACCTCAAATGAAATCAAAAATTTCTTTTATCTCTAGCCTTAACCACAAGGAGTTGCCCCTTAAATACTTGGGGTGTCTTTTATTTAAAGGTACAAACAAAATCAAATTTTATGATAGTCTTATTAATTCATTGAGGTCGAAAATAGCTGGATGGAAATATAAACTTCTTTCAAGTGGTGGAAGACTTGTTCTACTCAAACATGTTCTATTTTCTATCCCCTCTTATCTTTTGTCTTCATTATCTCCTCCTAAAGCTGTTATTCTTAAAGTTCATATTATTCTTAATAAATTCTTCTGGGGAGGTTCTACAGATCTTGGTTGGAAATACCAATGGAATAAATGGGAGGTCCTTTGCAAAATAATACTGCGGGAGGCCTTGACCTTCCCAATTTCAATCATATATATAATGCTTCTTTCATGAAATTGTTTTGGAAGCTATACACTGAAAATTCCCTCTGGGACATGTACATGTCTAATAAATATATGAGCCACGATGACCATTACTCAGATGGTTATCATACCTGGAAAAGCTTAATGAGAGTGAAAGATACATGCCTTCTTCAAATGCAATGTATTAATGGGAAATGGCTCTGGACTTCTGAAACTTCAGGTGAATTCTCATTATCCTCTGCCTATGCTTATTGTCTTGATAATCAACCTTCTTCCACTATTTATAGAAATATTTGGGATAATAATATTCCTAAAAAATTCTCTATTAATATGTGGAAAAGTATCAACAAAAGCATTCCTTTAGATGATATCATTCGAGGCATTGGTATAAAATTATGTTCCAGGTGTTACCTTCGCAAGAACAATGTTGAAACAGTGGATCATTTATTCCTTCAATGCCCAATTATCACCCCAGTTTGGAAGTTTTTCCCTAGTCTCATGGAAATTGATATGAGCTCAGCCAATGTATCCTCTATGATCTTAAGTTGGTGGATCAGAAGTGGTCAAAAGGATTATTCCAAATTTCTTAGTAAATGCATACCCATTATTGTGTGTTGGGAAATATGGAAATGCAGAAATAAAGCTTTTTTTTATAATTCTTCAGTTGAAAAAGTTATTATCTCTCAGTCCATTAATTTGATTTCTAGTATTTGCAAAGGGATTCAATTTAGACATACTATAGCTTGCTTTGATGTTGGGATTCAACCTACCTTA
Source organism: Sambucus nigra (assembly GCA_949130495.1). Lineage (NCBI taxonomy): Eukaryota > Viridiplantae > Streptophyta > Magnoliopsida > Dipsacales > Adoxaceae > Sambucus > Sambucus nigra. Next base: position 37,376,987 of record OX422217.1, read on the forward strand.
TATCACAACATCAAATAGTCTATTAAATTGTCTATTCATATCGAATGGAACTTTCCCTCCCCTCATAGATTCAAATTAAACATTGATGGGGCCTCTAAAGGAAATCCTGGAAGAAGAGGAATTGGTAGCATTTTAAGAAATCACAAAGGAGACATAATATTTGCCTATGCTCAACCTGAGGGATATTCTTCTAATTTATTTGTGGAAACCAAAAGTCTATGGATGGGGTCTAAACTTTGCTTGGAGTACAACTTCAAGGATGTAGTGATTGAATTAGACTCTTCTTACGTGGTGAATCTGATAAATCGAAACTGGAAACCGCCTTGGAATCTTTTTAAATGTTTGGAAGAAATCAAAGTGAATCTCAACAATTCCAAAAGTTCATTAATTTACTTCTTCGGGTAATCAAATATGGTTGTAGATAGTCTTGCTAATTATGGGGTAAATCTTCATTCCACTTCAATTTTTAACAACTTCTTGGATCTTCCAAAAATAACACGAGGAGCTTAAAAGCTGGACAAGATGGGATGTTTCTACATTAGATCTTCTTTCAAATGATCTCTCTTATCTCTTGTAATGGGACTATTATAAAGCCCCATATTTTTTTTTAAGTTTACATTATCTTCCTTGTATCTAAGATTGCTTAGTTACCACCTGGGATAGGCTTTTTCTCCTCACTTTAATAAACTTTAGGGGGTTCAGTTCCTCTTTTAAAAAAAAACACCAATTCTGTGGGTTGAAGAAAATTCTGAGGTCTTAAGTAGAGATGACCAATTCTTCAGGTCAAAGCCAATTCTGAGAGATGACCAATTTTGCGGGTCGATGCCAATTCTAAGGGCTTAAGCTGAGATGACCAATTCTACGGGTCGAAGCCAATTCTGAGGGCTTAAGTTGAGATGACCAATTCTTAGGGTCAGAGCCAATTCTGAGGGCTTAAGTATAGATGAACAATTCTTCGAGTCGAAGAAAATTCTGAGGGCTTAAGTAGAGATGATCGATTTTGAGGGTCAAAGCCAATTGTAAGGACATTTTTGTCCATTATCAATTTGTATGTCGTACGCCGTACGCCGTTACACCGTTGAAGAAACTCAAGATCGCATCTACATCAACGAATCCGAATATCAAAGCGTCTTCAACATCATAGCCTCTGCGAGAATGAACTTGGTAAAGTTTTGTTTTTAAGTTCCTTAAAGTTCATATTTAGTATTGGGAAATTTTTATAAAATGTTTTTTATAAAAATTAGAAGTAAGTTTTTTCAAGCAAAATGAGGCTTTTAAAAGTTTTTTATTTTTCTGGGAAAGCCGGACCGGTCCGCCTCTATACCGGACCGATCCGCCACCGAACCGGTCCGCCCCTCAACCGGACCGGTCCGCCTGCTGAAAGCCAGTATACCCCGGACCGATTGCGAACCGAAGAAGCCAAAATTTAAAAGAACCGATCCGAGGTCGGACCGGTCTGCCTGGGATAAATTCGGCCAGATTCGCTGCAGATTTTTTATGCTCAAAGTTTTCCTATTTAAAGCCAACTTCGGGGAGTTGTTTTTTAAGACTTTTCAACACGATTTTCAGAGTCCTAAATACTCTAAGTCTTCACCTTTTTGAGTCCCAATACTCTTTTTGATTCACACAAAAATTCCCAATTACAATTGTGAATCTTTTGGAACCCTAGAACACAAGCTTTGCTATTGTTCAACCCTTGTGGAGAAGCCGTTATCTTCTTCATTGCAACCCTACTGGACAGGGATAGTTCCAGCCTCCAACCCTACTGGAAAGGGATATTTCCAGCCGCGACTACAGAATCCGATACCTGAGGGTAATTCTTAGTCAAAATCTTGTATTTCAGTGTAATCCGATTGTAAGCCGTTTCTCTTACAAATTATAGTGATATACAAGTGGTTTTGCCCCTGTGGGGGATTTTTCCTTAAACTTTGTGTGTTGAATAATTCTTTCATGATTTCATATTGTTTCAATCACACCTAGTTGCATGTTTAGGGTTAATTTGGGTTAAAAGGAATTTAATTATAATTGGTTTTTATTTGAGAAGTCGCAATATTTCCGCTGCAGAAGCTCTCTCACCAATTCTGAGGGCTTAAGTTGTAGTTCGCTTAGGGGAATTTGGAGTCTCATTATCTTTGTGGTTCTGCTGGGGATTTTGAGGAAGCATGTGATTTTGAATTTTTGGCTCCGCTGGAGAAGGGGAATTAATCCAAAAATTTCGCGGTATCCTTTAAAGACGTTGCTGGGGAGATATCCAATTGATTTTGGGAATTACATTGGGGGGTAAGAGTTTCGCTAGGGAAATAAATGCTCTGCTAAGGAAGTAAGTGTGGAAAAAATGTTTTCTTGGTGAAAAAGGTTCTAAAATTCATTTGGTAATTTTAGGAATTTACTCGGAATTTTTCGGGATTTTTCAACTTTCTATGGGAATTTTTTATGAAATTTCAGAAAGCATGCCGACTGGCATGGTGTGAGAGGTGCAGGATCTTTTAGGGTACATCCAGTAAGTGAAGGGACAGTGCCGATCGGTGGGTGTTAGGGGACTGCCGATCGACATGCCCCTTAGCCTCCTATAAAAGGAGGTGGGTTCTCCTCATTTTTCACAGCTTTAAAACTTGATTTCTTCTACAATTACCTTCTGTAAACTGTTTTAGCGTTCAAAAATCAACAAATGTCTTATTTCTCAAGCAGTGCGACACACATGGCATGGCTAAACATCGACGACTGGGTGAACATGGAATGGAGGGCTAGGGTGCCCCTTGTGTTGGGCAGTGAAAATTCCTTCGACTCATTCGAGCCAGTGGCGGATGAGAGGACTCTCTTGAGTGAGCCGGTGCATCATCGTTCCTCTAGGGTGGTGAACCCTAGCGGCTATGTAAGTGTTGATGACTTTTGGTATTCTTTTCTTCTTTTTTGGTGATATTTCCTTATTTCTTGAATTTTGACAAGGGTTTTTCCTTTTTGCCTTTGACAGTCTGATGTCTCTACATCGAACCTGCATTCTTGAGGGACGACGGGGCTCAAGGATGTCTAGGAGCACCTTCCACTGGTGGTGCGTTGGGTGGCGTCATCAGCCAATTTTGGGAGACTGTCGTCTGCGCTAAACGAGACGCCTCAGTCTACGGCTATTCTTTCTCTTTGGGGGAGAGGTGGTGGGACACCACCCACACCACGCATTTTAGTTTTCAAGATATGACGGTGACTCCCATAGATGTGCAGTAGCTGCTGGGACTGGACTATGATGCGGTGTAGATAGAGGTGGACAGGACCTTGCGGGTGACACCGGCGATGGTGGAGGTGGCGTTGGATGACGTGGAAAGCATAGTGTTTGGGGATTCCATCCGTTTTTCCTTTTTGAGGGAGTTTTTGCTGAGTCAGAGGATTGATGAGGAGGATGGGTTGCAGGTGCAACAGATGGCCCGTTTATTTATTCTTCTTGTGTTAGGAGGTTTCTTAGTGGATACGAGTGGAGACGTCGTCCACTTGTTGTTTTTGCCATTTTTGAAGGTGTTTTCGAACATCCCTCTTTATGAATGGGGGATCCTGACTTTGGCAACCCTTTATTCTTCTCTGGATGCATTCAGCCGGTGGTGTCAGCAAACCTTTACTGGAGCCACGTATCTTCTTAAAGTATTCTTTATTTTACGCATTTTCCATTATGCATTTGCATTTTTCTTTATGCGTTTTATTCGTGATTTCTTAATTGTTGACCTTTTGGCCTTTGCAGACGTGGTTCTATGAGGTGATTGGGTTTAACACCCAATTGATAGCTTTGAATGGCGAGTCTGTTGGGGACTTCTTTCGGATGTACTGGTGGCGTAAGTCCAACCGACAGTCGAAGAAATCTCTCTTCTTGGAGGGAGTACATCAGGTCTTAAATGTCCTAACGAGCAATAGGGTAAATTTTTCTTTCTTTTCTGAGACCATTTTTCCTTTATGATCTTTTTTAATATTGATCTTTTTCAATCAGGGAATTTTATAGGTGACCTTCTATCCCTGGGGGACGGCTATCCAACATACGGGGTTGACTGGGGGGAATGTGCAGATGCGGTGTTTGTTGGCGCATGAGTTTGGGTATTCCGAGTACCTCGAGGAGAGAGTAGTCCAACAGGTTTTAGAGAAGGAGGTGATTTTTCCACCTGCGAGGCCCCCTGTGTACATGAGGCAAGTGCTGGAGATGTCGGATGATACGCGTGTTGCGGTGATAATGGTTGAGCCTTACTCGTCATATATCGACACGGTTGTGACTTATGACTATCTGGATTTCGTGTCGATCAGGCTGATGTCGCCCAGCATATATGACATCATTCCTCTCCCCCATGTTGGTTCGAGTCATCAAGTGGGTTCCTCCCATAACATAGGTGGTGCGTCAACATCAACGGTGGCAATGACCTCAAAGGTTCCTTTTGTGCGATTAGACCCTACTTCTTATAACATTCGACAAGCTGATGGAGGGTCGATGCATATGCTGCATCACCCCAATGCGATGGACCCAGAGGAGCTAGGACTAATGGAGGAGGTTCTCCAGCCATCGGTATACTTTTCCTATCTCTTAATTTTTTCATTTCCTGATCTCTTTCTTTGCCTCAGACCGACTGATTTGCTTTTTTCTTTTTTTACTGCAACACATCTGGGTATCCGAGAGAGAGAGTGTGTAGGTGGATTTGGGTCGAGTCCCGTTGTTTTTTCTTTATTTCCTTCAAAATCGATGTAACGCAGCAAATATCTGTGCAAATGAAGTTTTTGTTAATTTTTTATTTTTAATGACTTAATGCACATGCTCTTTTTACTTTGTTGCTGAGACCATAAAAATGATTTAGGAGAGAATTTATTTAAAAAATAAGATAAGTAAAAAGTATAAATAGAAGAACATTCGAAATTCTTTGAGAATAGAAATTATTTTTATTGATTTTTTTGGTTTTGACAAATAAGGAAAAAGAGAAATTCCCAAAAACATGGGGTTGCTGATCGGCATGACCCCTGTCCTGCCTGTTGGCATATCAATCCAGTCCAATTAATCCAAGGCTTTGATTGCACTTTCTTCAATTGCTTGGTACTTGGTGGGGTCAGTTTTTCTCCGATTTGTGTAGGGTTCCTTGTCTTTGTTTGAGGGTTTTCAATTATAAATAAGGGTGTGGGTGGAGCATTTTCTTCACACCTCCACATTCTTTTCCTTTTGCATTTTTCTTTGCTTTTTTTACAAAATGGCTCTCCCTGGTAGTGTTTACCTCAAAACCTTGGAAGAAATGTGCTCATACAATGTTGAATACGACGCTTTCAATATGCGTCGTGTCTCCTTATGACGTAACCGACCCATAGAGTGGAATATGGTGATGGCAGTGGTGGAGTATTGGTACCCTGAAGGCCATATTTTTTATTTCAGGTTAGAGGAGGTCTGTCCAACCTAGGAAGATTTCTATGCCATGTTTGGAATAAATCCCAGTGTTGCAGTAGCTATGCCTGAATTTTTTTGGTCCCCTAGGGAGATGTTAGCGGGACTTCTCCATATCTTACCTTTGGTGCCTAGGTCACTGGTTATGGGATGAATGATTTATCTTCTTGCTGTGTTGCAATCTGTGCATTTGCGGGATGTTGATGATGCTAGCTATGTTGGAGCTGTCATTTTGGGCTTAATTTAAAAACTATTGTCGGTGATTGGGGAATGGCTGGTGGACCCATAACTCACAGCTATTTCTTCTTGGATATCGTACTGTCATAATCCTATGGCGATGATATTATGGGAGACTCTAAATGGTCTATATGCCTAGACGGAAGGTCATTCTGACTTCGTGGGGTAGCCCCGTTATGCTGTTCATGTGGTTGTCGGAGAGATTCCGCGTGGCGGTCCCTCCTGAATATCCCTTATCAGCTGTACCAAACTTCTTTTCTCGCTACCTTATCAGCGTGGTTCTGTACATTGAGAGATGGGAGAATTGGTTTGTAGAGCACGAGGATCGAGGCTTGCGTTGGTCAGTGCCTTGGTGGGGGAGCTACTGAAAAACGTTACTAATGCCGTTTAATACAATGATTAAACTGTATAAGCAACTCCGAAATGTTTGTTGAAGAAACCCTTTTCTTTTGAAAATAAAAATGATAAACAACAAGATGTGTTTACTAAAACTTATGTACGAGAATAACCAAGACTTTGTAATCAGTTTTAAAACTAAGATAGTTTCAAAATATCAGCACACTATAGAATGAGATGAGGAGATGAAGATAATCCGAACACACTATTTTTAACGTGGTAAAACCTCTCCTAATAGAGGAAACATCCACGGTGACTTCTAAGTCACCAAAGTAAAAATCCACTAAAAATAAATAGCAGTTACAAACAATACAACATACATGCACACAACTCAGCCTATTCTAAGTTTAGGAATATACCCCACTTGGTGTCCTTCTAACTTCTTGTAGATATGATTGTTGATGATGTTCTTCCAGTTTGATAACTTCCCCTTTGCTTTAGCTTTCCTTGTGTCGGCTCAATAATCTTTGATCTTATACCCAACACTTTCAGTGTGGTAGTGTGTCAAGTGTTTGCGATGTGATTTCTATTCACATGCATGAACTCACACACACTTAGTTTTTACAGACAATCCTAGAAAATTACATATAAAGACTATATGCTATGATTTTCTTTTCTTTCTTTCTTACAGAACTTGAAACCTTTTTGACATTTTAATCTATCCCAGATTCCACGGATATCTTGCTTCAAAATCGGTCAAGATCTTAATCAATCTCAGTTTTTAAAAATATTTTCGAGATTGAAAATCTCCAAGTGAGAATCCAACTAGGTCAAGGTTAAGTTTCATAAGAACAGAAAACATAAAATATTTACAGATCTAAATCAACAAATATTTTCTTAAAACGAGAATCAAATATGAAGATCTAGTGATATGTGACATGCAATAGTGTAGATCTAAGATTTCTATGATAAAGAAATACAGATCTCATCAAAAATGTCTAAGTTGGTAACAAGATCACAGATCAAGAGGTTACAGCTACAAACGATCAAACCAGTAAGACCAATCTCTCTCAAACACTCAAGGTTGTGTTTGGGGTTTTGAATATACGAAGGTTTGAAGATGGTTTGAAGTTGTTTTAGGGTTAGGGTTAGGGTTTCTCTAACACAGTTCCCTTTCTCTCTCTTCTCTCTTTTTTTTTCTCTCTTCTCTCTCACTTCTCTCTTCTCTCTTTTTTTCTCTCAATTTGGACGACTGTCAAAAGTCTTGAAATGCTGAGAATGAGAGGGTTTATATAGGAGCCAAGGAAGGTTTTGGATCGCAGATAGGAATCAACGGTTGAGATCCAGTCTTTCCTTATATTGACTTGATCCAAGGGTGGTAAAATAGCGGTGGTTAAAATGAAGGTGATTGGTCCATAGTGATAGCAGATGGATAAGCTTAAAACACATGCAGGCCATAGATAGCGTTTGATCTAACGATCCACAATACACCAGGCAGTTCTCTCACAAAACAAACACAAAATGAGATAACAGGAACATGACAAGTGTTGGCATTTCATTGGCTGGCAAACGCGCGTCCTAAAATAATTACATGCAACACCCTGAAGTCTCTAGCGCATTGATATTCTACCCAATCAAACATTCTAATGAAAAACTAATTTTTTATAATAGCATTTTAACCCCACAAAGTCTATAAACACACATTTATTAAATAAAACTTATTTTAAAAATGTTTTAAAAATTCGCAAAAAATTATTAAAGCAACATTTTAAGGGGAATTTAACACACAATCAATATGAGCAATATATACACATGTATGCACTTCTAATGTGTGTAGTGTGATTCAATTTATACCTTGTTTGGATCATTGAAGAGGATTAGAGAGTGAACAATTCTGAGGTTCTTTGGATTCTAGGTTAGACAACAAATTTTGTCACTATTTCCAAATTAGTTGAACACTTATACAATATAGACTTAAGTAAGTCAAAGGTATAAGGTGCTTCAATCTCCCCCTTTAGAAATATGAGACAAAATCTCCTTTGAGTTAGCTTAAACTCTTAGGGAACCAAAAAAATAAAACCTAGTCCTATGCAAAAGATACTATCTACCCATTTCCTAGAAAGTCAAAAATTACATAACTCAACTATTTACAAATTTGTACACTAGAGAGAAATGGTAGAAAATCAGTAGAAGAGGTTCCTGCAAATATGCACTAAGATCAAGCAGTTTAGATGTAATGTGAACAAAACATTGAACCCGTAAGACTCAAATTTCTCCCCCATTTTATCTCAAATGGACAAAGGGTAAAAAATTACGGTCTTAAGAGGTTAATCAGCACATACCATACCTATAGAATTACACAAATACAGAAATTTGTTATAGTCTAGAGGTTTAGTGAACATGTCTGCGAGTTGCAAATCAGTAGGTAGGTAATGAATTTCTAACTCCTTAGTATCAACAAGTTCTCTTATAAAGTGATGTCTTATTTTAATATGCTTAGTTCGCGAGTGTTGAACCGAGTTTTTAGATATGTTAATGGCGCTTTGATTGTCACAATACAATTGTAACTGATCTTCTTTAATCCCATAGTCGCTTAACATTTATTTTATCCATAACAATTGAGCACAGCAACTTCCTACTGCTATATATTCGGACTCAGCCGTAGATAAAGATGTGCAATTCTATTTTTTGCTACTCCAACCTACTAAATTATTGCCGACATAATAACAGGCACCTGATCTACTCTTACTGTCATTAGTACAATCGGCCCAATCAGCATCAGTATACCCTATGATGGTGCTGCAGGTATCATTAGTGTACCTAAGTCCAAGATTAATTGTTACACCCCAAAACCCAATATCCATACTAATCATTTGTTATTGGAATAATTAGATCATAATCTTGAGCCCATTGGAAATATGATTCATTCATCAATATTTTCCTACATAATGAACATAATATTATTCTTACATCATAAAATTCAATATCAGAGTCATAATTAAGAAAACATGCAATATCGTGATTAACTATAATCAACCCAATCCATACTAAATCAATATATATAATGTGTGAGTATATTAAAATCTTCAGTGTGACAACGATAAAATCCCATTTTTAAATCCCAGCTCTCTCTAACGGTGCAACTCTCAAAGAGACCGGTCATATGGTATCCTAGTTGGCAGCGTGTGAACCTGAAATTGTTAAAATATAAACCGTAAGCATTAAGCTTAGTGAGGTACTCCTTCCCTGCAATAGAATAACAATTCTATATCGAATATGTAGATATAAAATCCGAACAATCCTGCCCATTGGCAATAAAAAATCATGGATCATAAGATCCAAATAATTCTGCCCATTGGCAATAACAAATCCTGGATCATAAGATCCAAATAATTCTGCCCGTTGGCAATAACAAATCCTGGATATTTGAATATCCAAACAAATCCTGAATACCAAAGTATTCAAACCAATCCTGGATCATGAGACCCAAACAAATCCTGGATATTTTAATATCCAAACAAATCCTGAATACCGAAGTATTCAAACAAATCCGCTCTTAGAGCTATATTCATATTTATATATGAAACAAATCATAAGTACACTCACCTTGGCAGTTTAACTGGCTTTGCCCTTGCCTTTATCCAATACTTTTTCAATCAGATCTTCTTCCCTTCCTATCATTCTTAAAATATTAGTATCATCGTAATAATATCAATAATCCAAAGAACGATTTAAACATAATTCAATCCATAAGCATCACATGATTCCATTCAAATCATTTATCACAAGTGAAGTTCCATCCAAATCCATGCTAGCATATTCAACATATCCAAATCATATACCAAATATAAATTCATTTATTCTTGGAAATTCAATCCTTGTCATATTAGTATTCCAATACAAAATACGGCACATCATTTTAGGTCTCGTAGAGCAAGATATGCTCATTTCTTTACCACATGGCAAATCTGCCCTATAGGCCCTCTTATCGTTCATTCAACTTCCACGAATTTCCATAATTTTTCTACATCATAAATTTATATGATATTCAACCCAACGTCAGTAAACATATTTAACAATACAAGATTAAAATTTCATAATTTTCAGAGTTTATTTTCTATGTCAAGCAAAACATGGAACACATGGTAGGCATACTTTCACCCTTAGGGCAGATTTCATACCCGAACTTCAAACTCTCACCAAGGACTCATTTCTTGGTATTTTCCCATGATTTTCGGATATGTCATACATATGTAAGTCAAGGTTAATCTCCAATTTTAATCAATCAATTCCAGTAAGTACACGAAAATATATGGAAGTTTGAATAAACAGAGTTTCTAAACAAAGCAATTTTAGGGTTTTGTACATTCAACTTAACTTAAACTTGCATATATCCATACATATGCACCCAAGCATGAAAGTTCAATAAAAAATCAAGGATTTATATCATATAAATCGTAAATGAAAGAAAAATAGCAAGATTCATGGTTGGAATTACCTTAGGGGCTTTTTCGTAATTTTCTATGAATTTTTCTTCAATTTCTCCTCACACTTTCTTCCTAACTTCCTACTTCTCTTTCCTTAAGCTTAAAATCTCTCATGGCTGCATTTTGGCTGAATAAAGAGGTAATTCTAAGGGTTTAAGGTCGGCCAAATCCACCACCCTTCCCAACCAATGAGAATAAAACATTTGTTGCCATAATAAGACAAAATACTACTTAACGGATGGACTATTTTGCCCTTGTTTCGTAATTTTGGTATAACTTCTCACTCGAACCTCCGTTTAACACATCGTTTGTTTTGTTACGACCATGACCCACTTGTCTACAATTATGTAGTTTTCACCTCAAGTGAATTATTATGTCATAAAGGTCAAAACTAGCCTTAAACATGAACATTCCTACCGAAACCTTCAAAATTTTGTATTTGTAACTAATTCGACATTTCAAGCTTTTTGAAGGTAGGATTAGACTAAACATAATAAATTAACATCACATGTATTAATGACACACTAATCATATCACATAAGCTAGGCATGATTTAAGCATAATTAATCATAATTATATTCGGGTTGTCACATTAAGAGTGCCCTTTATGTACTTTATTATACGTTTTACACAAGATAAATGGCTCTCTTTAGGGTTATTCTGGTAACGAGCACATAGACATACAGCATACATTATATCTGGTCGTGAGGCAGTTAGATAGAGTAGGCTACCAATCATACTACGATAAAGTGTGGAATCAACTGACTTCCCATTTTCATCTTTACATAATTTAACAGTAGTACTCATAAGCATTTTGGAAACTTTAGCATTATCCAAACCAAACTTCTTAACAAGATCTAAGGCATACTTAGTTTGAGAGACAAATAATCCATCATAATTCTGTTTTACTTGAAATCATAAGAAAAGCTGTAGCTCCCCCATAAGGGACATGTGAAACTCTTTATGCATAATAGCAGAAAAAGATTTAACTTTAGATGTTGAAGTAGACCCAAAGATGATGTCGTCTACATAGACTTGGGCTATAATAATGTTTTTGTCAAAATTTTTGACAAAGAGGGTCTGGTCATTTCCTCCTCTCTTAAAACCCTTATCCAACAAAAAGTTGGATAGACGTTCATACCAAGCTCTAGGAGCTTGTTTTAAGCCATACAAAGCCTTTTTTAGAAGAAAGACATGGCCTGGGTATTTTGGGTCAATGAACCCTTTGGGTTGTTCTACATACGTTTCTTCGGATAGAATTCCATTGAGGAAGGCAGACTTGACATCCATTTGATAAAGTGTAAATTTTAAGAGACACGCTATAGCGAAAAGAAGTCGAACAGATTCAAGACGAGTGACTGGGGAAAATGTCTCGCTAAAATCTATCCCTTCTATTTATGAGTAGCCTTAAGCAACTAGTCTAGCTTTGTTTCTAAGGATTACCCCATTTTCATCAGATTTGTTCTTAAAGATCCAACGTGTGCCAATAACATTTTTGTTTTGAGGTCGCGGTACAAGATACCAGACATCGTGAATGACAAATTGTAAAAGTTCTTCCTGCATAGTAGAAATCCAGTGTGTGTCATTCAATGCTTCATTAACATTTTTCGGTTCCACCAGGGAGACGAAACATGCGTACTTAGCATAATTTCTTAACTGGGATCTAGTACGGACAGGCTCATTAGAATTACTGACCACGTTGTCAATAGGATGATCTTCAGAGACCCAGCCAGGTACTTCTGGACTCTCAATAGGTAATTAGTCATCTATTTCTGGTGAATCATTTTTGAAATCATTTTCAGATTCAACCACAATAGGTGATTCAGATATCTTATTTTCGACAATAGTGTCGCTTACAATTACATTTATCGACTCCATAAGGGTCTTAGTACGCATATTGTATATACGATATGCACGACTTTTTGGAGAGTAACCTAAAAAGATGGCTTTATCTCCATGCGTCTCAAATTTGGACAAATGTTCTCTGTCTTTACAGACATAACACTGACTTCCGAAAGTTCTTAGATATTTCATATTAGGCTTCTTACCGTACCACAACTCATAAGAGGTTTGTTTAGTGTTTTTCCTAAGGTAAACACGATTAATGATATGACATGCAGTTCTAATAGATTCTACCCAGAAGTACTTAGGTAGAGATTTGGCATGCAACATGACACGTGCCATCTCTTGAAGAGTTCGGTTTTTCCTTTCGTCAACACCGTTCTGCTGAGGTGTCTTAGGGGCACTGAATTCGTGTTTGTAACTGTTGTAGTCACAATATTTAACTATTCATGTGTCTATGAACTCTCCCCCTCTATCACTACGAATGCGATTGACTTGTGTGTCCTTCTCATTTTCAATTCTTAGTAAAATTTTCAAAAAATTTTGAAACGTGTCCGATTTATGTTTCAAGAAGGCAACCCAAGTGAATCGTGTAAAATCATCAACCATGACTAGGATATAACTGTGTCCACAAAGACTAACAGTTCTAGAGGGACCAATAAGGTCCATATGGATGAGATCTAGAGGTCTAGAGGTGAGAATGTCTTTAACTTTTTTATGCGAAGTCTTAACTATTTTTCCTTCCTGGCAATGACCACAGACAACACTGGAAATAGGTTTAATTTTAGGAATTCCTCTAACAATCTCTTGACTAGACAATCTACCAAGGATATCATAACTTAGGTGACCCATACGATTATGCCAGATTTCATTGTCATCCATTCTGACAATGTTACAGGTTTTAGAACTAGTCTTGACAGTATAACAGTTGTCAGGTGTTCTAAATCCGGTAATAATGCATTCACCTTTATCATTTAGAATTTTGCAATTGTTTTTTGAAAAGGTAACTGTATGGTCCGAGTCACAAAATTGTGATATACTTAGGAGGTTGGCTTTAAGGCCTTTAACTAAAAGTACATTTTCTAGAACAGGCATTCCCTCTTCTTTTAGAGTTCCTTTACCGATGATCTGGGATGAAACTCCGTCGCCAAAAACTACTTTGCCTCCAGCAAATCTGGTTTTGTTTAAGAGTTTGGTTTCATATCCTGTCATATGTTTGGAGCATCCTGAATCTAAATACCAACCAGATGAAGTGTGTTCAGCTTTTAAGGCAGTGATAACAATGTTACACTTCATTTGGGGTAAAAGATCATCTTTTCTAACCCAAATAGCTCTAGTTTTATTTTTGCGCGAGTTTGCCCTCATTTGATAAAATTTTCGAGAAGCAGCTTTTTGTCGAAAAACATTTGGCGCAACAAACTAATTTTTGTGAAAAAGTTGAGCTTTTGGTTTAGGAAAGTTTCTGGGAGCCTTTCTCTTAAATGAACACTTAGTTTTGGTCTTTCTATTCCTGTAGTTAGAGTTCTTGTCAGGTTGTCTTGGAAGGACATAATGGTTACGATTTTGCCTAGAATAGTTAAAGCTCTTGTAAACAGGAGTGTTGTACACAGGTGTGTTTAGACGCCTAGCATAACAACCTTCAAAGGAATGACCATAAACGTCACAGTAGGAGCAATATTTATTGCTTGAGGGATGTACTTCCTTAGGAAAACTTCTAAAGATGGGTTTAACAGGATTCTGTTCAGAAGTTTTATTCCTAGGAGGTATGGTTTTAAAGGTAGATTCAGCCTTTCTGATCAAAGGACAGACGTATTTAGTCTCAAGTGTAGTGTCAGCCTTAGAGTTACTAGACTCTCCAATGTCTTTCTGTTATTTCTTTTGATCATATTCCTTTTTAATAAAATGAAAATCTGGACATGTTTCGATTGGTCTTTTGCCCCCAGACACAAACTTGATAGGTTCAAAATTTTTAGTTTGTGGTTTATTCTTAGGGCAGAAACCAATACCGGTTCTATCATCAGAATTGGTCTTAGAGTCAACAACAAAGTCAGTGAAACAATTTGAATTATTTTCAAACTTAGAAATTTTTTTGAAAACAGTTGCTGTCTTTGTTTTTGCTTCTTCCAGTTCTAATAATGTTCCCTTGTATTTCATTTCCAGGGTTTCATTAGTTTTAGTCAACTCTTTTAATTTTTGATCAAAAGTTTCAATTTATGATTGATGTGTCAGACACTGGTTAGTGTACTCTTCGGCATTCAGCTTCACAATAAGACTTAGATCATCTAATTTCTTAGTCAGGTCTCTAATAGTCTTCCCCAGTCTAGTGCCTTTTTTAAGAGTTTTAGCATACAAAGTATGAATATCTGGGAGGTCATCTGTGTCTGAGTCGCTAAGTGAAGTGTGTGCAGTGACCCCTAACGATTCAGTTTTAGTACTCACGCACCCAGTTACATCGTCGTTATCGAGATCACTTTGACTCACACACACGAAACTAGAGCTAGCAACATTTTCAGATAACAAGGCATCTAGGCCAGTCAAAGCAGTATTCACAAAAGCAGGAGTAAAGGTATCATTATCACACACAGGCATATCATCATTGTAAATGATCTTAGAAAAAAAAGACATGCAAGGGTCCAATACATTAGATGCCTCAAGTTCCTCTTCATCAGAGTCACTTGAATCTTCCCAAGTTTTACAGACATTGGCTCTATTGTGTGTCTTAGTTTTATTCAGATTAACTCTGCAATCGTGAGCAATGTGACCTAGTTTCCCACATCTAAAACATTCAATCTTTTTATGGTCTCGGTTAGATCTGAAGTTGTTGTCCTTAGGATGTTTGTCAAAACCTCTCTTATGAGGTTTGGGATTAGACACAGTTGGATAATTAGGCTTGCCTTGTGTAGATGCCTCTTTATTTCTAAATTTAACAATTTTCTTAAATTGTTTGGACATTAAGGCAATCTGATTATCTAGTTTGTCTATATCACACTCCTCATCAGAGTCAGAGTTGATCAAATTAGTCTCAAGTTTAGATATCCTAGAGGAAAATCTCAGGTTAGAGTTGGGTTGTTTTCTTTGAGACTAATTTAATTGTTTCTTAAAGTCTAATTCCATTTCCACAGTCCTAAGTTTGCTACTGAGTAACCTAGGGGTGAGGTTTTGATCACTTATCTCCTCAATAACATACCTCTTGTTGTCAAATTTTTGTGGTAATTATCTTAGGATTTTAGAAACAATCTCATTCCTATCATATGTTATACCATTAGCATGCAACTTAGTAACTATATCAGTTAAGTTCATGTAAAAGTCATCAAAAGTCTCAGAGTCAGACATAATTAAAGAGTTGTACTGCTGGGTAAGCATTTGAGTTTTAGCAGCTTTAACTCTTGAGTCTCCTTCATGGGCAGTGATTAGTGTGTCCCAAGCTTGCTTAGAAGTGGCACAAGATGAGATTCTCTTGAACTCATACTCATTAATAGACATAAAGATGGCATTCTTGCCTTTATTGTTATTACAAGAAATTGATTTCTCTTCTTGGGTAAACTCACTTAAGATTTTCTTTACCCTCTCATCACTTCCTTCAGTGGCTGGTTTAGTAGGATAAGTATATCCATTTTCAATAATGTCCCAGACATCATCTCCTAAAGTTCCTTGGATGAAGGCAACCATTCTTACTTTCCAGTAAGCAAAGTTGTTTCCATTAAAGAGTGGAGGTCTGGAAAGATTACCAAACCTTTCATTCTTCTCATCCATAGTTAAGATTTTCAGAAAACGATTTCAGAAACACAAGATCCTTTTTGAAATAAAAGTTTACAGGGCTCTGATACCAATTGGAAAACGTTAGTAATGCCGTTTAATATAATGATTAAACTGTATAAGAAACTCCGAAATATTTGTTGAAGAAACCCTTTTATTTTGAAAATAAAAATGATAAACAACAAGATGTGTTTACTAAAACTTATGTACGAGAATAACCAAGACTTTGTAATCAGTTTTAAAACTAAGATAGTTTTAAAATATCAGCACAGTATAGAATGAGATGAGGAGATGAAGATAATCAAAACACACTATTTTTAACGTGGTAAAACCTCTCCCAATAGAGGAAACATCCACGGTGACTTCTAAGTCACAAAAGTAAATATCCACTAAAAACAAATAGCAGTTACAAACAATACAACATACATGCACACAACTCAGCCTATTCTAAGTTTAGGAATATACCCCACTTGGTGTCCTTCTAACTTCTTGTAGATCTGATTGTTGATGATGTTCTTCCAGTTTGATAACTTCCCCTTTGCTTTAGCTTTCCTTGTGTCAACTCAATAATCTTTGATCTTATACCCAACACTTTCAGTGTGGTAGTGTGTCAAGTGTTTGTGATGTGATTTCTATTCACATGAATGAACTCACACACACTTAGTTTTTACAGACAATCCTAGAAAATTACATATAAAGACTATATGCTGTGATTTTCTTTTCTTTCTTTCTTACAGAACTTGAAACCTTTTTGACCTTTTAATCTATCCCAGATTCCACGGATATCTTGCTTCAAAATCGGTCAAGATCTTAATCAATCTCAGTTTTTAAAAATATTTTCGAGATTGAAAATCTCCAAGTGAGAATCCAACTAGGTCAAGGTTAAGTTTCATAAGAACAGAAAACATAAAATATTTACAGATCTAAATCAACAAATATTTTCTTAAAACGAGAATCAAATATGCAGATCTAGTGATATGTGACATGCAATAGTGTAGATCTAAGATTTCTATGATAAAGAAATACAGATCTCACCAAAAATATCTAAATTGGTAACAAGATCACAGATCAAGAGGTTACAGCTACAAACGATCAAACCAGTAAGGCCAATCTCTCTCAAACACTCAAGGTTGTATTTGGGGTATTGAATATACGAAGGTTTGAAGATGGTTTGAAGTTGTTTTAGGGTTAGGGTTAGGGTTAGGGTTTCTCTAACACAGTTCCCTTTCTCTCTCCTCTCTCTTCTTTTCTCTCTTCTCTCTCACTTCTCTCTTCTCTCTTTTTTTCTCTCAATTTGGACGACTGCCAAAAGTCTTGAAATGCTGAGAATTAGAGGGTTTATATAGGATCCAAGGAAGGTTATGGATCGCAGATAGGAATCAACGGTTGAGATCCAGTCTTTCCTTATATTGACTTAATCCAAGGGTGGTAAAATAGCGGTGGTTAAAATGAAGGTGATTGGTCCATAGTGATAGCAGATGGATAAGCTTAAAACACATGCAGGCCATAGATAGCGTTTGATCTAACGATCCACAATACACCAGGCAGTTCTCTCACAAAACAAACACAAAATGAGATAACAGGAACATGACAAGTGTTGGCATTTCATTGGCTGGCAAAAGCGCGTCCTAAAATAATTACATGCAACACCCTGAAGTCTCTAGCGCATTGATATTCTACCCAATCAAACATTCTAATGAAAAACTAATTTTTCATAATAGCATTTTAACCCCACAAAGTTTATAAACACACTTTTATTAAAGAAAACATTATTTTAAAAATGTTTTAAAAACTCCCAAAAAATTATTAAAGCAACATTTTAAGGGGAATTTAACACACAATCAATATGAGCAATATATACACATGTATGAACTTCTAATGTGTGTAGTGTGATTCAATTTATACCTTGTTTGGATCATTGAAGAGGATTAGAGAGTGAAAAATTCTGAGGTTCTTTGGATTCTAGGTTAGACAACAAATTTTGTCACTATTTCCAAATTAGTTGAACACTTATACAATATAAACTTAAGTAAGTCAAAGGTATAAGGTGCTTCAGCCACTGCCCATTCTGGAACAGGAGGAAGACCAATATGTTCGGTTAGTTGGCCTTAGCCAGACCTCTTTCTACTTTCCCTGATGGCTCTTGCGCCAATTTGGCTGGGAGAAGATTGTGCCACCTCGGACACTAGATTTATTTTCGGTGGAGGACTTGATAGAGTGTATGCGCATGCGGCTAGGCCCTTTGTGGGAGACTCTCAGACCATTGACCCATCCATACCGGTCTTTGGGTAGAGTATGGCATATTTCTGGGGACTACATGAAGTGGTTGTGGAGAATAATAGTTGCTAAGATGCTGGATATAGAGATCGGGACAATGTGGTTTGCCATATTTGACACCATGGAGGGAGGTGTTGTAGTTTTCCCCAGGCTACTCCGGGCTTATTGTTTCATGGAGCATCAGTGGCACTCTATTTAAGTAGGGGAAGTTTGGGGACCCCAGGAGGAAGTGGATGATGATGGGGACAGTTCCTCTGATAGCTGCGGGTAGGATCCCTGGGGGTTTTGTGAAGCTTTTGCGTGGGAATAATTTTGAGAGGGTTGTTTTAGGAGTAGTTGGTTTATGTTTATATTTTAGGAAAGTAGGGGTAGGCTGGCAAGGGAATTCGTTTGACTCCCTACATCGATGTAATCGAAGCAAAATTTTATTAATGGATAAAGAAAATTTTAATTATATTGTTGTGCTCTTGATGAATTTTGCATTTGAATTATCTATACCAATCGCTAAAACATACATAATCCTTTTGTTCATGTACATGTTAAAATGAACTATCGTTCTCGGGGATAAGAAAAGAATAGCATTTTGTGAAAAAAGAAAGGAGTCGTGCCAATGTAAAGCGTATGATCTGCCTACGTGCCTCTGGGAATTTTGAAAATTATTTGTGTTTCATTTTTGAAAGAAAAAAGATTTTAGAGGATCAGGCCCCACGTAGTTCTGAGTTGAGGGAAATGAAGAATTTTTTAAATTTTTTTTCTTTTTTTTAGAATAGAATGGAGATGAGAAGAGTCGTAGCTAGTCGAGATTTCAGACTAGGAGTAGAATTTCTTGAGATAGTCCAAGTTAACTGGACGGGACATCTCTTCTCCATCGAGGTCGGTGAGCACAGTGGCACCGCCTGACATGATTTTCTTCACAATGTAGGGGCCACTCCAAATGGGCTTGAATATCCATTTGGGGTCCAAATGGGCTCTACTACTTCTTTAAGGTCTAAGTCCCCTTCTCGGACACCACGATCCTTGACTCTATTATTGAATGATCTCACTATTCGGCGATGGTACCCTTATATGTGATACAAAACCTTTAGTCTCCTTTCGTCTAAGAGTGATAATTCGTCAAGATGACTTTGATGACAGTCTTCCTCCCTGATTTTGCTTTCAATAATAACACGTACTGAAGGAATTTATAGCTCCACGGGTAGGACTTCTTTCATGTCGTATACACCGAGAGTAAGGGGTAACCCCAGTAGATGTTTGAACTGAAGTGCGGTAGCCCCAGAGGGTGTAAGGGATCCGGTCGGCCTAATCTCGACAGCTTTTAGTCATCTTGCTGATGATGACTTTGAGGTTTTTATTGGCATCTTCGATTGCTCCGTTGGTTTGAGGTCGGTAGGGAGAAGATTTGTTCCCCTTAATCCCATTCTCGTCGACCACTTCTTTGACTTCTTCCTCGATATGCAACCCGTTACCTGACACTAGCTCATGCGAGACCCCATATCGGCAAATAATATTTTTTTTCATGAACTTGGACACCTTCTTGGCATTCAGAACTGCGTATGACTCGACTTCGACCCATTTAGTGAAGTAATCAATGACAACCAAGATGAATTTATACCCATTAGAGGCTTTGGGTGTAACCTTCCCTATGATGTCGATGCCCCATGTAGAAAACGACTAGGGAGAAGTCTTGTTGTATAATTTCGGTGGAGGTAAGTGTTGGAGGTTGGAAAACTACTGGCATTTAAGATATCTTCGAACGTAGGTTATGCGATCCTGAACCATGGTAGTCCAGTAGTAACCCTTTCGGATGATTTTCTTGGCAAGCATATGGCCATTCATGTGGGGTCCTCACTCCCCACTATGGATTTTTTGCATCATTTCTTTAATATCAGCCCATGTGATGCAGTGTAAAGAGGTTCCATTAAAGTTTCGCTTGTACACTTCTTTATCGCAGACAATGTACTGGGCAACTAGTTTACGAAGGGTTGCTTGATCTTTCTTGTTAGAACCTTGGGAATACCTACCATACTTGAGGAGGCGCCAAATATCATGGTACCAACAGTCGGCTATATCAGGATCTTCTTCTATGATTAGCTTAATGTGATAGCAGTGGGTAGGTTTACATTGCTTTTGGACTAGGAAAGGGAGCATTATTATTCCTTCGGGAATGTCCATTGATCGGGTATAAATATTTTATATTTATCCCCTTAATTTCGGTACCTTTGTGAACCCGAGTGGTGCAATTTCTATAGATTTAACTCGTAATTATGCTACTAACCTTCTTGGGCAAGTATTTCGTGTTTTGTGTCTCTCTTATGTGTTTTACAGGTAAATTATGTAAGCAGTGCGAAAGAGAGATCGAAACAATGAAAGAAAGGCTAGGAAGGCAAGTTCAAGGTCAATTTGGTAATTCTACAGCCTGATCCCAGAGGAAGAGCCAACTAGAAATTTGAAGATCATGGAACAATGAGAATATTGGAAAAGACGAAACCTAAATCCGAGTTAAGGTGAAAGAGTTATGACCCCTTGAAGTTAAAGAAAAATCCACAGAAGAAAGAAAGAAAACATGAAAATTTTCTAAGTGTGGAAATGAAGAAAAGAAGGCTCCACACCAGCGAATTTCCCCGAACCACAAAGAGAATCGATTCGGGGGAGAACCGGTTCGAGGCACCTACGAACCGGTTCGAGTTTCTTGAGACGCGATATTCTTCTTGAAAGTAGATTGGTCTAAAGAGTCCTAATATGTTACAAACTCTTCTAAAACGTATTTGTATCTTTGTATTGACTTAGAGAAGACAGTTCTAAATAGTTTTTGATACAGAGAAAAGGATAAAAATACCCTAAGAACATATCTTGGATTTGGTGTTTTAAGATCAATTATTTTCGGGTTTGATTGCAAGTTTTAATTCAATTTTCATTCTCTCTATTATTGTTCTTGCATGTTTCAGTATAAAATCATGATTTCTTTCACATGAAACGTAGTTAATTTATGCATAGTTAGGTTCAATATGTTCAGCTAAATTTTTTTAGGGTTGGGATGCATGAACTCAACCGGATGTGAGAGTTTCATGTGTATAAAATTAATCCTCTAAACGTAAGGGTTTATTAGACCTTGTTGCATAGTGAACAAAACCATTGTAGATCTTTGGATCTCGTTTGCTTCGGAGTAACTGGGATGCATTAGAATGCAATGTGAGTGTAACTATCGCGATACCGCTTTACTCATCCTCTGATTATGTATGGTGCGGGCTTGAACCTCATATATTTAATGCTTGGGAGTACTAAAGTTTGGGTCTGATTAATCACTTAAATTTACAATTCATTTTATACTAGCAACACACTACGGTCGAGGGATTGTATTCTCGACCTGTTTTTCTCTTTATATTTAATACATCATTCTTAGTTATAAATCCTTGCTTAATTCATTAGTTCCATAGTCTTAATCTAGTTCCTTTTGCTCGTAGGATTATTCGCAAATCAATCATCTTTTCGTTCTTTTTAGAGTTGAGTTTAAGTTAGCCATATGTCCTTCCGTCGTCACAATTTTCTCGTCCTATTTCCCTGTGGAGACGATCATGACTTACCGGATTTATTACTAACGCGATAGGCTTGCACTTGAGCCTAGAGAGTACGCACTTTAGATACACATTCTTAGTCGCGTCAAGTTTTTGGCACCGTCGCTGGGCAATTGGGTAAACGTAGGTTAGATTTCGTTAATCTAAAACTTCGACTAAAAAAAATCAAAAAGCCCAAAAAGATACTTCATCTCTCAAAAGCCTGTTTATGCAAAATCCTGAACTCACTCTAACTCCCCAAAATAGTCCAACCAACATTCACGAAAACTCGAAGTTGAGTACGACCCCGATAGCCCTCACATTCCAAACGCTCCACAATTCTGGGTTCCATACACACTCAATTGAAAGTAAAACTCCGACATCCCTCTTAGGACACTCTTTAGAGCACGCTCCGAACATACCAAGTGAGAATACAAAGTCATCAAGTGAGAGAGACATGTCACAACACGGTAGTGTAGTCGCAGGTGAGGAAGAGGTCCTGTACCGCCCTTTGAGAGAAATCTTATATCCCGAGCGAACTGTCACTCCGGGATGCATTTTACTCCGGTATAATGCAGGGCAATTTCTCTTTAGGAATGGGATGACACAGATACTTCCCAACTACCATGGAATGGAGTCAGAAAAGCTATATCTCCACATTCAAGAATTTGAGGAGGCGTGCGAGACCCTCAGCGATCAAACTTGCACAAAAGATGTGATCCGCCTCAAACTCTTCCCATTCTCGCTAAAGGACAAGTCAAAGACCTGGCTATGGTCTTTATCTCCAAACTTGATTACATCATGGAATGAGTTACAATCTAAATTCTTAAGAAATTCTTTCCTCCACATCGAACGAACTCCATCAAAGCTCAAATTCAAACCTTCTGACAATCAGAAAATGAGTCGTTTGATCGATATTATGAGCGTTTTAATAAGTTAATCACTTCGTGACCTTATCATGGATTTGATAAATTGCAAATCATTTCCTTTTTCCATAATGGGCTGAATATAAATTCCAAACAACTCGTTGAAACCATGTGTGATAGTCCCTTTGTCGACCTAGACGCCAACGATGCTCAGCTTCACCTGAGGTATGTCTCCAAGACTACCCAAGCATGGGATACATCTGACCCCAGTGCTCATACTCGAATGTGCCAAACGACCACCACGCCATCGGCGGCCGACCTATTTCACATAGAAAAGGATACTATAACGGCCAATCAACTATATCTACTTGAGAAAGGAATGCGAGAAGTACTTCAGATATGTCCAGGAGGACCAACTGGCTCCATCTCGAACCCCATTAAGAGAGTGTGTGCTATTTATGAGGTGGGCCATTCAATAGAGGAATGCCCGATGATACTCGACTACAAAGTTATGCTTCAAGAGCAAGCCAGTGGTGTAGGAGGATTTAAGGGTAATTTCGGTGCACCGCACGGGAATTCTTACAACCCTTCATGGAAAAACCATCCCGGTTTTAGCTATGGGTAACAAAATACTGTGATGAATCCTAATTCACATGTTGCCCCTCCCTCACCATCATACTTTCAATAAACACCTCACATGCAGGGCCATATGCAAGCACCACCACCTACATGGCTATATATCACTCCACCGTGGAGAAATCTCGAGGATACGATAAACCAATTTATCACTGCCCAGAATGCAACCACTGCTATACATGAGTGCAAGATCAATGACATAAATGCGACTATTTCAAAGATGCAATCATCGTTGAGTATCCAAGAGAAGTGCAAGTTTCCTACCCAGGGCCAAAGAGCTCCCCAAGGTCAAACTAGTGTTAGCTCCACCTCTACAGAACATCATGAGCAATGTCAAGATGTGACCACTCTTCATAGTGGGAGAGTCATTGATTTATCACCTCCTCCACACGACACAACCAAAGACAAGGAGATTTCACTCAACACGAAAGAGGCTTAAGATGTCCCCTTGAAAGTGAGTGATAAAGAAGACACTAGTGAGCCCGAGGTAGTAGTCAAACCACCTTCCTCGACACCGTTTCCTCAAAGTCTAGTTCCTTCCCATAAAGGAAATCCCTGTGATGAAGTACTAGACGTGCTTAAGCAAGGAAAGCTAAATTTACCTTTCCTCAATGCCATTAAGAAGATCCCATCTTATGCAAAAGTCATCAAGGACTTTTTAATAGTGAAGAGGAGGATGAAGGTAAAGAAAAACGTATTTGTAGCACAGAACGTGAGCTCCATTCTACTTAATGATCTCCTGCTAAAATTCAAAGATCCCGGTACACCCACCATTTCCTGCATCATTGGAGAAAAAAAAATTGAAAAAGCCTTACTTGACTTGGGAGAAAGTGTCAATATCCTCCCTTACGCCATCTATAGGTAACTTGATCTGGGCGACCTCAAGCCCACAAAGATCACTCTCCAATTGGCAGATCGAACCGTGAATATCCCAAGAGGTATAGTTGAGGACGTGATCGTCCAAGTTGACACTTTCTACTTTTTGATAGACTTTGTCCTTTGGGATACGGATCCCTCCTTCGTCCTCTAACAATCATGTTCCCATCATTCTCAAGCGCCCATTCTTAGCTACGGCTAACGCAATAATCAATACTCGAAATGGACAGATGCAACTCACCTTTGGGAATATGACATTAGAGAATAACATCTTCCATATAGCCCAACATACAGGGGAAGAAGATGATCTTAACACGGTGAGCTTAGTCGACGAGATCGTAGAGGATTACTTTGAGGAAAAATATTATGGAGATTCCCTAGGAACCTTCTTAGTGTCGAGCCACGAGAGTGAGGGGGCGTATACTGAATTTAAGAAGGAATTTGAGGAGTTGAGAGAATTACTTGATGAGAGAGCGTCGGACGAGGACGCGAGAGATGTAAGTTGGGTTTCTCGATTCGAGGAGTTACCACCAAGGGAGGCACGCATAGTTCCCTCCAGTGATAAATTTCCAACCCTCAAATTAAAGAAACTACCTTCCCATTTTAAATATGCATATCTAGGAAAGGACGAGACATTTCATGTTGTTGTCTCCTCTAGCCTAGACGAAGAGTAGGATGATAAGCTATTAAAGATTCTGAGGAATCACCAAAGTGCTTTTGGTTGGTGTATTGCTAATTTGAAGGGGATAAGTCCTTTGATTTGAACCCACAAGATCAACCTCGAGTATGATGTAAAACCCTCGAGAAAAATTCAAAGAACGTTAAACCCCAATTTGAAAGAAATGGTAAGGACCGAAATCATTAAGTTATTGGATGTCGAGATTATCTATCCAATCTCGGATAGCAAGTGGGTGATCTCTATTCAAGTTGTCCCAAAGAAGTCGGGCATGATAGTGATTGAAAATTCTAAGGGAGAGCTAGTTCCCCAACGTACTACCACCGGGTGGCGCATTTACATTGATTACCGAAAACTCATTGCAAGAACTAGGAAAGACCACTTCCCCTTTCCATTTATTGATCAGATGCTTCAGAGAGTAGAGGGCCACCCTTACTACTGATTCTTTTATGGTTACTCTGAACATAACCAAATTGAGGAAGCTATATTGGCCCACGAGAAAACGACCTTCACTTGCCCCTTAGGTACGTTTGCCTACAAACATATGCCATTCGGCTTGTGTAATGCACCCGCGACCTTTCAAAGGTTCATGTTGAGTCTATTTAGCGACATGATTGAGACAGGACTCAAAGTTTTCATGGACGACGTTAGCGTTTTTGGCACTTCTTTTGATCTTTGTCTGGCGAATTTGGAAAAGGGACTTACCTGGTGTGTGGAGAAGAACTTAGTGCTAAATTGGGAGAAATGCCATTTTATGGTCACTAAGGGAATAGTTCTTGGCCACACAGTTTCATCCAAAGGGATTGAAGTTAATAGAGCTAAGATAGATGTCATAGTCGATCTACCCACACCAAAATCGCTCAAAGACGTGCGCTCCTTCTTAGGACACACGGAGTTTTATCGAAGGCTCATTAAGGACTTTAGCTCCATCGATAGGCCCTTAAGCAACCTCCTTATGAAGGATACCCCATTCGAGTAGAATGAAGCATGCCAAAGTGATTTTGAAAAATTGAAAAGCATGTTTATTTTTGCTCCCATCATGCAAGCGCTGGATTGGTCCTTACCATTCGAGATCATGTGTGATGCAAGTGATTTTGCAATAGGGGATGTTTTGGGCCAACGGAAGGATAAAAAGGCTCATGTCATCTACTACGCTAGTCGAACTCTTACCGGACCACAACTCAATTACTCCAATACGGAGAAGAGATTTCTAGCCGTAATATTTTCTCTAGACAAATTTCGATCCTATCTCATTGGGTCACCCATCACTTGTTTCATCGACTACGCAGCTCTAAAATACCTCCTTGTGAAGAAAGACGCAAAGTCGCGCCTCATTAGTTGGATCCTACTCCTACAAGAATTTAATCTCTCCATTAGAGATAAAAAAAAGGAGTAGAAAACGTCGTCACCGATCATCTATCTCGGCTTTCGTCCGACGTACCTAGCGATCCGATACCCATAGACGAATATTTTTCAGATGAGCAACTATTTGCTACCTCTTCTTTGCCCTGGTTTGCGAATATAGTGAATTATCTTGTCACAAAAGCAGTCCCTCCTGAGTGGACACTGCAAGATAAGAAGAGGTTCATTACTTATTCGCGCATGTTTTTCTATGACGATCCCTTCTTTTTTAAATATTGCGCTGACCAAATCATCCGACGGTGCATACCGGATGA
The DNA here is from genome assembly GCA_949130495.1 of Sambucus nigra. Classification (NCBI taxonomy): domain Eukaryota; kingdom Viridiplantae; phylum Streptophyta; class Magnoliopsida; order Dipsacales; family Adoxaceae; genus Sambucus; species Sambucus nigra. The sequence continues at coordinate 37,403,592 of OX422217.1, forward strand.
TGAGATACTGAAAGTCATCTAATTATGCCATTCGGAAGCTTGTGGAGGTCACTTTTCGACGAAAAAGACGGCCGTTAAGATTCTTCAAAGCGGCCTCTATTGGCCCACAATATTTTTGGATGTGAACAATTTTTATAAATCTTGCGATAGGTGTCAAAGGATGGGAGCGATTACCCAACGAGACATAATGGCATTAACCCCGATACTCATTATTGAGATCTTTGACTGCTAGGGTATTGACTTCATGGTCCCTTTCCCCCATCTTTTGGTTTCCTATACATCCTTGTCGTGGTAGACTACGTTTCTAAATGGGTGGAAGCCATAGCTACCAAGACAAATGATAATAAAGTGGTGATTAGGTTCCTACAGGAACACATACTTTCCTGCTTCGGTGCTCCGAAAGAGATAATTAGTGATATTGGCACGCACTTTTTCAACAGGCCATTCGAGAAGCTCATGGGAAAGAATGGCATTGTTCACAAGGTTGTAATGACCTATCACCCACAAACGAATGGGCACGCCGAATTAGCGAATCGGAAAATCAATCACATCCTCGAGAAGACCGTCAATCCCAACCGGAAAGATTGGTCACTTTGATTGAATAATTCACTACGGGCCTATCATATCGCATATAAAAATCCACTCTGCATGTCCCAATTTCTCTTTCTGTATGGAAAACCTTGCCATCTTCCCGTTGAGTTAGAGCACAAGGCGTATTGGGAGATTAAGAAGGTGAATTATGACATAGATAAAGATGGTGAAGCTCACAAGCTTCAATTAAATGAGTTAGAAGAGATACGCAATGACACGTATGATAACGCAAAAATTTCCAAAGAAAAGATGAAACTCGCCCACAATAAGATTATTCAACACAAAGATTTTCTTCCCGGGCAAAAAGTGCTTCTCTATAACTCTCGGCTTTATCTTTTTTCGGGAAAGTTGCGGTCTCGATGGACTGGCTCATTCGTTGTGAAGAATGTATTCCCTCACGGAGCTGTAGAATTAGAATATTTAAAAGGTGGAATAAGTTCACGGTGAATGGACAATGCCTAAAACGATATCTAGAGGCGTATGTGGAAGAAGTCAACACCATTATGTTGTCGGACCCCATTTATTGGGAAGATTGAGCTGAAAATGAGAGGTCATCCCACCCCCGACGCGTGTGGGGTGAATTCTTGTGTTCAATAGTAGTGTCTGAGTTAGGATATTTACGAGTTCGGAGGCACAGTTCATGACAGGCATCAAGGTAGCACACTTTTTAAGAAAGCTTGCATGCATTTCGAGGGCATGGTAAAGAATTTTAGGAGAACCCGATGGTCTAGGATATCTTAAGGGGCCATACACAAATGTTGGGGCATGAGATAAGACTTAGAATTTGATAGATGAGAGAAACAAGGCTTCCAAGATAGCAAGATCCCCCGAACCGCAGGGTGAATCGGTTCGGGGTACAGTGCGAACCAGTTTGGGGGTCCTAGCAGATTCTCCCCCCCCCCCCCTCTTTTCCAAATCCATTCTCTTCTCCTTTTTCCGTCCATTCATTTTCCCCACGAATTCTTACCTTCTAAAACTTCCCCCCTACCACTTTCAACTCCAAATTCACTCCCACCTTCATCTCCCTCCATACCTATTCCCATTTCCCACCAAAAGTCACCCCCACACCTATAAATTCACCCTCAAACCCCCCTCCATATCTAACACTTTCACCACTTCATTTCACTATCTCTCTCTTCAACACCATATCACCTCTATATATCTTTCTCTCTCTCACCATGTCGTTCCCCCGCCAAGCAAACTTCTGTCCTAAAAAATACGATGACACAACCATACTCGATGACGAGGGTGCGGGAGTATTTCGATCCGTCCAAGAACGTCATTTGTCCGAAGTCTATTTCTCGGCCACTCGCACCATTCATATTGAGCGATTTGTTAATTGGGGGAGCAGCTACTCGGTGAAGTCACCGCCCTTTTCCACCGTCGGGGGTGGTGTTCATTTCTCTCCCCTACGAGAAACAAAGTCTTTGAATTCGAAATTCGCCAGTTCTATGTGACGCTTTTGCGCAAATACTCCACTCTTCATGAGGCATATCTTGACGGCATTAAGATTCCTTTCTCCGCCGCCATCATTGCACAAAAAATGCGAGAAAAAGAGGTTGTCCTCCCCGTGCCTTTCATGTATCCCACCAATGGTTCCCCCCACACCAAAGTTGAATGTGTCGCCCGAATGGCACCCGATGGGAAATGTATGCGTGATTTATTTCCGATAGGAAGTCTTTCGGGCACGGTGCCAATCAAGTACCTCATTACATGTGGAGCAATCCACCAAACCACCAACGATTCGGTGGTTAGGCAGCGTCATGCCAACTTTTTGTATCATTTCCTCGACCCCGATAGCATTATTAATCTGGCCCAACTTTTCTACGCGGACATCCTCCATGAAGCCTTTGACGAGTGGGGAAAAACAGCGTTCCCCTATGCCCGCCTTATCACTGAAATTATGATTTATGCTGGGGTGGACGATCCAGAGAAGCAAATCAAACTCCCCCGCCCAATTGGAAGTACTTCTACCACCCGTAGTGAACACCAAATGCGGGTAGCCCACCCCGACCGTCCTATTCTCGATGATGATCCCAATGCGGGTGCGGGGTAGGAGGGCAATGACGCCCCAATGATGGATGTGGGGGATGAAGAAGAGTATAATAAAGCTGAGGATTTCGACTACACGTCGGAAAATGACGACCTTGCAAATCGTATCACCTCCCTGGATACCCGTTTTCATGGGTTTATGAATGAGTACCGAGAGGATAGGCGCGTGTACCGGCGCGACACTAGCATGATGGTGCGTCTACAAGCCAACCTCTATCGCCTTCAAGTGGGTCCGAACGCTCCTCTACCTACATACTTCTATGACCCCTATGATCCCAATGCGCCCGGTAGCTCGCACCCACCTCCAGCATCTTAAGCCCATGTTGTCAAGCTCTTATTTTTTTCGCATTATTATGATGTGTGCATCTCCTTCTGTCTTTCATCATTGTAACTCGTGCCTCTATATTGAAAAAAAATCTGCATTTTTATTTATTTGCTTGTTTTATTTCTTGCACTCACTATTTCGTCTTCTTTAGATTTTAGTCCTTCTGATTGAGGTCAATGCAAAAGTCTAAGTTAGGGGGGGTAAGTGCATTTTTCTAAAACTTCACAAATTTTTTAAAATGCCCAAAAATATTTACTCAAAAAAAAATTGAAAAATTTTGAAAAAACAAAAATATTTTTCTTCAAAATAAATAAAAGTTGGAATTTAAATTTTTCAAAAATATCACCTTTACTCTATTTGAAGTCTCAAATTGATAAATCTTAATTGCACTAAGCCGAAATTGACCAAAAATAGAAATTGTACGAAAATTGACGACTTAACGAATAAGTGTGAAGATTAACAAAACCCGGTGAGAGTTCGTGCCTATCGATCTTTTTGAGTTTTTAAATCAATCCGAGTTAATGGTTAACTCAAAATTTGGATTCGGCGTTTTAAATAAGTCGTTGATGATCTCAATTCTTTGTTTTTATCGGTTACAAGAAACATGTGTGATGTTGCCTCAAAAAGCGCACTACAAATCTGTAAATTCAACTAATCTCGAGACGCATATGGTAAATTAATAAGTAATTCGGAGAATGAAGTAGGCCATCGTTTGTTACCCAAAAATATTAGCCATAAAAAGATGTGAAAAATTATCCTTTTGATAACCCAATTGAGCTGAATAAAAATTTTCCCTTTCATTTGGTAACCCGAAAAACCCACCTGGAATTGTGAAAATTAGTAATGTCATCAAGTAAGTCCAAATAGTGCAATAAAAAGGGGCAATAAAAAGAAAAAAATTGATAGAAAAATTCTCAACAAAAATCGTAAGAAAAAGAATAGAAAATGAGCAAAATCCCGAAAAAGTACTAAGGGACATCATAAGAAAAAAAAATCAATTTCGAAGTTCCCAACCATTTCCATGTTACCTAATACACCTTTAACCTGAAAAGTCCTAAAAAGTCTAGAATGCTAAATTAATTATCGCGTGGAGAGTTAGACACTAAAATATAAATAAGAAAGATTGAACGGTGTGTATAAGAGGCAATGTTCCTGTTTTTCAAAAACCGTATTCCGATGAAGAGATCGTTTCACCATATATTTAAGTCCTTTCAAAATAGTATGCATGAATTTGTGTTTCAATGCATTTACTCTTTATGACACGCACACTGAGAGAATAGCCACAATTCGAGTGATTCATTTTTGAGAGGATCCCATGAGCATTTCAATCAAAACGAATTTTTGAAAATCAACGTATTGATCAATTGGTGGTAATTTGATGTTAATTTTTGGCTTCACACACACACACGACAAATTGAGACTCGTTTGAATATGAATTCATGGTGATTATTTTTCGAACAGTTTAAATTGTACAATTTTTAAGTATTGTGATTTTTCATTGAGTTTAAGTCGAATTTTGTGGGTATATTCACTTCAAACCCTCACGAGACAACACTCGTCCTATTAGGGTAACCTAGGGGTTTAACGGCTTATTGCATAAGCTAAATGCAATAGCTTGCCCGCGATAAAGGTATTCTATCACAATAAAGTGTTTGAAAGAGTTGTGACATTATTCCTTTTCTTTTACATTGCTCGGGACGCGCAAAGTTCTAAGTCAGGGGGATTTGATCGGGCATAAATATTATATATTTATCCCCTTAATTTTGGTACCTTTGTGAACCTGAGTGGTGCAATTGATATGGATTTAACTCGTAATTATGATACTGACCTTATTTTGCAAGTATTTTGTGTTTTGTGTTTCTCTTATGTGTTTTACAGGTAAATTATGCAAGCAGTGCGAAAGAGAAATCGAAACAATAAAAGAAAGGCAAGGAAGGCAAGTTCAAGGGCAATTTGGTAATTCTGCAGCCTGATCCCGGAGGAAGAGCCAACAGGACAGTTGAAGATCATGGAACAATGAGAATATTGGAAAAGAAGGCACCCAAATTCGAGTTATGGTGAAAGAGTTATGACCCCTTGGAGTTGAAGAAAAATCCACAGAAGAAAGAAAAAACATACAAATTTTCTAAGTGTGGAAATAAAGAAAAGAAGGCTCCACACCAGCGAATTTCGCTGAACCACGGAGTGAACCGGTTCGAGGTGATTGAGACGCGAAATTCTTCTTGAAAGTTGATTGGTCTAAAGAGTCCTAATATGTTACAAACTCTTCAAAAATGTAATTTTTATCTTTGTATTGACTTAGAAAAGGCAGTTCTGAATAGTTTTTGATAGAGAGAATAGGAGAAAAATAACCTTGGAAAATAGCTTCGATTTGGTGTTTTAAGATCAATTATTTGCGGCTTTGATTGCAAGTTTTAATTCAATTTTCATTCTCTCTATTATTGTTCTTTCATGTTTCAGTATACTTTCATCATGATTTTTTTCATTTACAACATAGTTAATTTATACATAGTTAGGTTCAATATGTCCAGCTATATTTTTTTAGGGTTGGGATGCATGAACTCAACCTGATATAAGAGTTGTATGTGTATAAAATTAATCCTCTAAACTTAAGGGTTTATTAGACAGTGTTACGTAGGGAACAAAACCATTGTAGGACTTTGGATCTCGTTTGCTTCAGAGTAACCGGGATGCTTTTGAATGAAATGTGAGTGTATCTATTGCGATACCACTTTACTTGTCCTCTAATTACGTATGGTGAAGGCTTGAACCTCATATATGTAATGCTTGGGAGTACTAAAGTCTGGGTCTGGTTAATCACTTAAATTTACGATTCATTTTATACTAGCAACACACTAGGGTTGAGGGATTGTATTCCCGGCCTATTTTTCTCTTTATATTTATTACTTCATTATTAGTTATAAATCCTTGCCTAATTTGTTAGTTCCATAGTCTTAATCTAGTTCCTTTTTCTTAGTAGGATTATTCGCAAATCAATTATATTTTTGTTCTTTTTAGAGTTGAGTTTAGGTTAACCATCTGTTCTTCCATTGTCACGATTTTCTCATCCTATTTCCCTATGGAGACGATCCTGACTTATCGGGTTTATTACTAACGCGACACTTGAGACTAGAGAGTACGCACTTTAGAGACACATTCTTAGTCGCGTCATCCATCATGGAGGCTAAGGTAGCAAGGGCATCGACTAGGTTGTTCTTTGCTCGAGGCAGGTAGTGGAAGGTGAAATCTTAGAATTAAGATGCTACTCTTTTAGGTGGGTATAAAAGGGTACGAGTTTCTCATTTTTGACTTTCCACCTTATAGCTGAACCCCCATAGACATCTAGGTATCAAATTCCTTTCTTGAGAGCAACTTTGAGGCCTATCGTGCATGCCTCATATTTGATCATATTGTTAGTGCAGGGAAAATCCAACTTGACGGAAATGGGAGTGTGAGAGTCATCAGGGGCGATTAGGAGTATTCGAATGCCATACCCCTTCTTATTGGTGGAATCGTCGAAGAACATTTGCCATCAGAGGTCTTTTTAGGAGGTACAAAGGATATTCTCATCCAGGAAATCAGAGATCCAGACATCGGCTTCTTCTATAGGGGAGTCAGTGAGGTAGTCAGAGACGACTCTTCCTTTTATGGCTTTTTATGTGACATACATAATATCGAACTCGGATAAATGCATCAACCATTGGGCCATTCGATTGGAAAGGGAAGGTTTCTCGAGTAGGTACTTAATAGGATCCATTCGGGATACAAGTTTGATGGGAAAGGAAAGCATGTAGTGCTGTAATTTTTAGGTAACCCAGACAAGGTCATTTTCCAAGGATGTATAGGTAACTTTGTATCCTCCCAACTTGCGACTAGCATAGTAAATGGCTCTCTCTTTACGGATTTCTTTAAGGTATTAGGCCAACAAATCCCCAGTTATTGTAGCTGTTATTGTTAGGTATAGGAGTAGGGGAAGACCAGGCTATGGTGGTATGAGCACTGAAGGTTGGGTTAAATATCGTTTGATTCGGTCAAAGGCTTTTTGACAAGCTTCGTTCAAGACTTTGGTGGAATCCCTTCGGACAAGTTTGAAGATGTACGCACAAATAGAAGTCAATTGGCTGATGAACCGGCTGATATATTGTACTTTCTAAGGAATTATTGGTCTTCCTTCTCCGTTCGGAGTGGTGGCATCTCGAGTATGGCTTTCATCTTGGCAGGATCTACTTCTATCCCTTTCTCATAACCATGAATCCCAAGAACTTTCCTTTGGTAACACTAAAGACACATTTCTATGGGTTAAGTCGCATCTGATATTTTCGTAGTCGCTCGAAGAACTTCCGGAGAGCGGGAACATGACCCTCTCTAATATTAGACTTGATAATCATATCATCTACGTAGACCTCGACTTCCTTGTGTATCAGATAATGCAAGATGGTTATGGCAACCCTTTGGTAGGTAGCCCCATGTTTGTAGTCCAAATGGCATAATGGTGTAGCAAAAGGTTCCCCAAGGGGTGATGAATGCAATTTTCTCTTGATGATTCGGGTGCATATTGATATGATTATATTCGAAAAACCCATCAATGAATGACTTAAGAGTGTGACTGGCTGCGTTATCTCTAATCATATCGATATTGGGTAGTGAGTAATCATCCTTCGGGGAGGCCTTGTTCAAGTTTCGGTAGTTATCGCACATGCGAACCTTCCCTCCTGATTTCAATACGGGTACGATATTGTCTAGCCATGTGGGATATTCGATCACACAAATAAAATCCACGTTTAACTGCTTGGCCACTTCTTCCTTAACCTTAAGCGACCATTCGATGAGAAGCTTTCGTAGTTTTTGTTTGATCGGTTTCCAGTCTGGGAGAGTTATAATATCGTGTTGAGCTATCCTAGGATCAATTTCAGGCATATCGTCGTAGGACCATGCGAAGACGTCCATAAATTCCTTCAGTAATTTCTCGAGTTTCATGTACTCATGCTCGTCAAGGGTGGCTTATATCCTAATCTCGCGCAGTTGGATAATAGAATCGAGATTAATAACAACAGTTTCATCATCATTAACTTGAACGCGGTTATGTTGTTTGTTATTAACCTTATAAAGATCAGTTAAGAATTATTCATTTATAAAATCATCATCATCATCAAGAATTTGATTAAAATCAAGACAATTAATGTAAGGGGTAACCAGATACTCAAAATCTTTGTTTATTTCATTGATAGGAAAAAAAACATTGAGAACCTCATCAAAGGAGGTCTCGATTACATCAGAGTAAAGAGGAACAATTGGAGAAGGGGAAATGTGATAAACATATGGGTTAGGTAGAATATCAGCAGGTGGCACAGGTGCAGCATGCCAATTAAGGAGAGACGTATTAACAGCTTTGATCAAGCGGGATGGATCCGACGATGTAGCCCCTGAGTGGATCATTCAGAGTGTCAGCCCTAGTATCTGTAAGTTGAAGGAATCCTCAGAGTCACTTTCCTCGCAATCTCTGGCTATGGTCTCTTCAATGAGTGGTTGCACATGATAATGGGAACTTTTAGCCCATGAGCAGCTGTCTTAGAAAAAGATCTCCGTTTTAAGTTTCATCTTCTTGTCCACATGATCATACCATGGTTCAGGAAATCCGCAGAAAGGGAAATCTTCACCTTATCTGATGGATCCTCCATTTAAGGAATCTCTTGAGATAGTCTTGGAACTTTCTAACCTTCTTTTCGGTCGAGGCTGGTGGATCACTCTGAGTTCTGCTGTTGATGGTTGGTAGCCCAGTCCATAAGGAGGAAAAGATTTCTTCAACAAAATGAGTTCAATTATCCCCTGTTATCTTCGTCCCAGCCCCAGTCTGGGCATGTAGTCCATGTTCTTGAACATCTGTATTACATTGACATTTCCATGGGGGTTATACTCCAAGAAAACCTTAATTTTAAAATCTTCCCCTACTGGGAGTAGAAGTGGTTCAAATTGGAATCCTGACAAAAGCATATCATTCGCCCCATGTTGTATCTCAAGTACTGGATTACTCGTGCTTGCATTCTCGGTATTATCGTCATCACCCAAAGTGGTGATGACTTGACCATTAGCAAAGAACTTCAGTTTCTGATGAAGGGGGGAAGACACACCCTTGATGTTATGTATCCATAGTCGTCCAAGTAACAAATTGAAATAAGGTGGGATATCAATGACTTGGAATTCAACAACCTGATTTATAGGCCCGACGCCTATTTCAAGCTCTATGGATCCCATCACTTCTCAACGAGTATTATTATAGGAACGTACAGTGGTAGAGGTTGGATCAAGGTGGCTCACTTTTAGTCCTAAACAATTGAAGGTCCTTAAGGGATAAACATTCGGAGCTGATCCATTATCGACAAGAGAGAGCGGGGTAGTCTTTTCAATGACTTCGATAGAGATATTGAGAGCATAGTTGTGGTTTGGCCCAATCTTGGGGATTTCTTCTTCGAAAAAGGAGAGCATTCTAGTAGAGGTTAGAGATCTGACCAAGCTCACTACTTCTTCTACAATGGTGGAAGGAGGAACTGTGCGTCCTGTGAGTAGCTTGATCAAGGCATTCTGGTGTAGCTGGGAAGACATAAAGAGTCCCCACAAAGTGATGTTATCTTGGATCTTCATCAACTGATAGATGATTTTTCTCTCCTCGAGGGTCATTTCAAGCATAGGAATATTCTCAACACCTTTTCCTTTGTCATTTGCTGATGGTAGAAGGTTTGGAACTTGGTAGTGCCTCCCTGACCTAGTCATATGGTTCACAGAGGAGGGTAAAAATATAAACCTCGTCTCCTCATCGATCTCGGGTTATTTAACCACCTTATTGATTTCTCCTAGTAGTTCTTCAAATGATATCATTCCGCATATGTGTGACTATTGGGCTAGTCTTTTAAGGACTTTGCTCTTCATCTGAATCATCGAATTCGTCCCCCCATTCGGTGGCAATGACATCATAATTCCATGAAAAGTTAATACATTTTACAACATCAATGGCTTCTTTATATAAATCCTTCCATTCGACGGGGAGATGTAGAAGTGAAGGGACCAGGCGCCCTTGTAGCTTCAAAGCATCAAGTATCTCGAATAAACTGCAGATTTTAGTAGTTTTTTGGTATAAATCTACCATGATCGGGACCATATTATCTAAGCTGACTTATCGGTCGGTACCACCCAATTATTTAACTCTCGAGTTCATTTTCGATCTTGTAAGAATAGTACACTGAATCTCTAGCAATCAATAGTCATCTGGGAGGGAAATTTCAGCCCAAACTCTAGGAGTTGGTTCAACACTTCTGATAACTCCATATCGTTACCTCCAGAATAGGTACAAACAACGATGTATGCTCTGGTAAGGAGTGACAGTGCCTGATCAGCGAAGCTGGTAGGGTGTAGGAGAAAATATGCACAAGTTTAGAGAGGTTTAGGAGAGTATGTGAGTAAGATTGGTGATTTTCTTGGTATGATCTGGGTAGATGGGTCAAACTCTGGGTCTTCTTCTATAAAGATGGCATTTATATGATTTGGGAGTGGATTGTGGGTAGTGTTTGTTTTAGGATTGGTTGGTGGGACAATGACCCCCCAGTCAATCAGACCTTGGATTATGTTTCGGATGTGGAAACATTGATCAGTGGTATGGCCAGCAGTTTTATGAAAGTCACAATGGGCATCTGGTTTGAAATTTTTTAGGAAGTGGGTTTGGTAACGGACGGTGGTCCAATGGCTTGATGAGGTTTCAGCTTAAAAGGGCCTGGTAATCTTTGGAAAGAGGAGCGTGAAGCCCGATGTATTCTTTTCGAATTGGGTTAGGGTATCTTTCTGGTGCCCAAGAAGTGGCAGGCTGAGAGATGCTGTTGATGGTTGAAACTATGATGCGAGCAGGTTTTTCATACTTTTTGGGAGTAAATTGTCCAACACTTTCTTCGGTTAGACTTCTGTTTTGTCAAGACCTTCTTCGATATCTACCCCTGTTTCTCAAAGGGCTCGAAAAATCAGGTTAATAGTGTACTCCCGTCATTGCTCGTATATGGGGTAAGAAATTCTTCTTCACAATGATGACTTGCTCCTCTTCGGAAGGTCGATTGGTCATGGTGGATTCTCTCTCTCCACCTTGCTATGAAATTACTGATTAATTCCCAGGCATCTGTTTCAGCAGGTCTAAATCACAGCGGGTAACCTCTAACTCCTTATTCTACTTGTATTACGACATGAACTAGCGAGCAACATCCTCCCAACTGCGGATCCTAAACTCCTCGAGGGATAAGAACCAGCGAATAGCGTTGTCCTTCAAAGTTTGCTGGAATACTTAGGCCATTGTTTCCTTTGAGGCACGTAGGAGAGTCATGGCTCGGTGGTAACTACAGAGATAGACAATTGGGGGTCCACTACCCTCGAATTTCTCGATGTTGGGCCACTTGAATTTTTTCAGCAACCTTGCTTTAGGATAGGGAGACATGTGGGTCTAGTCCATGTAGTTCCTAGAGATTCTGACTTGGTCAAACTTCTTGTTCAACATCTTGAGGTCCTCCTTGACCTTATTCAATTCTTACTCCTTCGAATCAACGATCACGGATAAGTTAGCCCCTAGCTAGGCAAGATTCGGTATAGGGAGTTGGGCTAGCAGCGGCATATTAATAGGAGGAGCACGTGGAACATGTTGATATTCCTTGGGAACCTAAATAGGCTCGGGTATGGGACGAACCGTAGAGTGAGGGAAGAGGACCTAAGGCTCTTCGAGAATAGGGACCCGATTTTGTTGCATCTCATGAACCTCAGTTTGAAGGTTGTTAATTTTGGCAGTGAGTTGGGCTAGAATCGTCATCAAAATCGGTTATACATTCGGTACTGGATTTGTGTTCTGCATGGAAAGAGGATGAATTTCGGACTCGAAGGAAGTAGCGAGGGAACTGATGGAGCTTCAAGGCGATTCGACTGAAGATCGAAGGCAATAGGGAGCCCGGATAAGGGTATGTGATTGACCCGAGGAGGAGTAAAATACGATTTTTTTTTAAAGCGAGGGAAAACTGTTATTTTTTTTTTTTAAAGGAAAGAAAATGTTTTTGACATTCTTTAGAAAAGAGGAGGACAGAATGTTTTTGGGTAAAGGGAGAAAAAATGTTTTTGGTATAGGGAAGGGAAAATATTTTTGGTATTTTTTATAAAAGAGCGAAAAAGGTTTTTGACACTTTTTGATAAAGAAAGAAGGAAAAAATGAGAGACGGGTCTCAGCATGATTATTATTATGTTTATTATTCTCTCACTTATATTAGGATTAACTAAATGCAAAAAGAAATGTCGAACGGGACCCGATCCTTGGAAAATTGGGTTTGAAAAATATGTAAAAACATAGTTGAACTTGTTAACAAGCTCATGGGAAGGGTCCCGTTTTAAAAATCGCGCAAAAATTTGGGTTGCATGCTGACCCGTAATTTGGACCGAGTTTCGAATAGAAACTGACAAACTAAATATGAGTGCCCTAGGTTTGACACCTATATGAGGGTATGCAATTGTTGGGTTAATCGGAAGGATTCCCCCCTTTGCCATGACTTCCACGATATACGTCTTGCTTTTGAGGGATATTAGTATGTGTGGACAAGACATTTGGTATACCTAAGTGTACGTGGATTGCCTCACTATATACCTCATGGGGGACAGTACGTGTGAGAGAAAATTCAATATACTCGACGTACGTGAACGAGTTCCCAGCGATATACCTCCCGTCATGACTTCCGTCAAGCGGTATGATGCGGGGGGAATTGTTCATTATACGTCAAAGGTACTCTCCCAATGGAAGGTAAGAGTCATATCGCTTAAGCTAACTGCGACCTGCCGGACCAACACCCATCACAAAGTGACCCCCCACTTACGGGACACAATTTGGTCAATAACCATGCTCTTTGGTGATGTAGTGTGCAAAATGCATGATCTTTGATTAGTATATTATGGAGAGAGTATATTTATTGATGAGTATTATACTAAGTAGGGGATAGTGTAAAAGTATAAAAAGTAAATCTATACTAAGCATGGATATGTGAGAGTGAGTGATGTGTAGCTATCTACAAGTGAGTGTGTGGTAGTGAACTTAAGCATGGATCAACTACAAGTGGTGTGTTACAAGATTGAATGAGCATGGATTTATACAAGTGTGATAAGTGGATGTATGTGATAGTGACACCTAAGTATGGATATTCTAAGTGGTGTGTGCAACATGTGGATATACGTGATCCTATGTGCACGTGGTGTGAAGTGTACATGGAGATTATCTACAAGTGTGTGAGTGATAGTGATATAAGCACGAAGTATTTATGTGCAAGAAATAATAGATGAGAAAAAAGGGAACATACAGATAAGTGCATACGCATACAAGAAAAACAAAATACCCATGCGAACAGAGTCTAGCCCTCTTATGAATGAAAGTCCCCAGCGGAGTCGCCACTATGGCCATCCCATTCAAAATGTGTATCCCTCTCTCTCTCTCTCTCTCTCTCTCTCTCTCTCTCTCTCTCTCCTTATTCTCAAAGGGAAATGTGGAAAGAAAGGGGAGATGAAATGCGTCGTGCCCTTTTTTATTTAGGACCGCTTCGTCCGTCATCGATGTGAGGTAAATGTAAAGAGATGGAGTCGCCAGAATACTTTGCACAAAAAAGGCAAAAGAACATGTCACTGCCACGAGAGAACGTCATCAAAGACAAACTAATGCTTACGAAACCAATAGTTCGAAGGGTTCGGGGGCTAAGTTACGGAATGGGAAGGTGTTAGGCACCCATCCCGCCCTTTCGATCTCTGATGGGCTTGTGTTATTATTTTCCTTTATTTCTCCGTGAAGTGTGTGTGCGTGTATATATATATATATATATATATATATATATATATATATATATATATATATATATATATATATATATATATATATATATATATATATATATATATATATATTATTTTGGGAACATTTCCTATGGATGACCTCACTCTATCTCTTCTATGGTATGAGTTGGGCAATTCAGATATCCATTATATATATATATATAAGGTTTATACGTTTATCGTGATATTGATCGTTATAATGAAACGATAATATGTGTTGGATAAAATGCTAACAAGGATTACAAACATAATATGTATAATAATGTAAGAATATGATAAATGCGGAAATGGGGGATTTTAGGAAAATTGAAGAATGGAAGATAGGAAAGTTGGACTCGAGTCTCGGGTTTTAATTCGAGATGCCTACGTGGCCTATGAAGGCATCAAAGTCTACGTAGTTCTCATTTGGTGTAGGGGTGGGGTTTATCCCATATATTTGAATGGAATTTTATTATATATGTGCGTATAGAAAATGTGTTGTAATTTTGAAAAAGTGTGGTGGATAACCCCATTTGGAATTTATGCTCTTTTTGTTTGTTTTGATTTTTTTTATAAAAACTAAATCATATGAAATATACTAATAAAAATGTGAGATGTTAATGTGTATGAACTAAAGTAAGAACTAGATTATGAATATAATGTATTTAAGAACTAGATTATGAATATAATGTATTTAATGCAAAAAAATAGGAAATTTAAAGAGAGAGGGAAGGATTTGGACCTTCTTTGAATCTTGATCTTTGATCTTGGATGAACTCCCTTGAATGTGAGATAAAGGTTGGAAAGAGTGAGATTTTCCCAAATTGGGTATGAAAAGGATGGGAATGTAAGCTTGAATAGAATTTCACATGAAGAAACTTCACTAATTTCGAGAGAATGTTGCTGAGATCACTGATGCTGACGGATATAAGGTGTGTCTTGGGAGTGAGGTCATGACTTCTATTTATAGGGTTAGGGGTAGTGCCGATCGGCATGGCCCAGCCCTTCCAATCGACAGGTAACCTTTGGCACACTACCGATTGGCACGGAAATGGACCAGCCAATTGATAATCTCGTGCAGATTTTTTCAAAAAAATGATCGTAGAACGCAATTCATTGATTCAAATCGCGCACGAGGTATACCGTTAGAAATTTAATTCATATACCTTTAAGATTCCATGGGCCTCTACCAATTCCGGGAGTTGACTTTGGGTTAAATGTGGCTCGGAAGCACATGTCGGACGAAAATGGATCGTTCGTCCAAACGGTAAGTCATAATCACGCACGGGGTGGACCATTGGAAAGGTTAGGTGATTTACTTCGACATTTCAAAGAGCGTCACTCAGTTCAAAAAATTTACCTTGGTTAACTAGGGCCCGAAAGCACCTGGTGACGTCTCGGAGTAAAACGGATCGTTCGTTCGTACCGTAAGTCAGAATCATGCACGGGGTGGACCGTTAGAAAGGGTATTCACTGACCTTTATAGATTCATTCAGTCTCATTTGATCTGAAGAGTTGACTTTGGTCAAATAAAGCTCAGGAGCACCTTGTGGCCTCTAGATCGATTTTTGTGGGAAAACTGAGCGTTCATCCGAAAGGTTATGCTGTTTCACGCATGAGGTAGATTGTTGGAAAGGGGTTTCATTACCCTTTGAGTATTCAAAGAGCTTTTCCTCTGAAGATGAAGTTTAATGGGGTCAAATAGGGGCCCGAGAGCGCCCGGTGGCCTCCAAATTGATTTTCGGTGGTAAAATGGGTTGTTCGTACGAACCATTATGCCTATTCGTGCATGGGGCAGACCGTTAGAAATAGGATTTATATCCCTTCGAAGATTCAATGATCTTTTGCTCTGACGATAGAGTTGATAGGAGTCAAACGGGGCTCGAGAGCGCCTTGATGGCCTCTAGATCGATACTCGGAGTATGACCTAGGGTTTGTAGTGAAGTGAGGAAGTGTTAGGGACCTAAGGAGAGACTTAGGGGGTCCTAGAATGTGGTATCTAAACTGAACATCCAATCACATTCAAAACAGATGTAATTTTTTGCCAGATAAGAAAGTGGAAACAGAGTGTGATTCGGAAAATTCAAGCCTGATTTATGTTCTTCATTTTTTTGCTTCACCAATCGACGTGGAAGTTGATAGTCCTGGTTTGTTTTCTTAATTCTATTCTTTGATCTCTATTTCTTGAAACAATAACAATTATAGTAGTCATAAATAAACATTAATAACTAGTTCATTATTATTAGTTTGTAATACATTTGATCCTTATATTGGTTTTATTGATTGTGAGTTGTGTATGATAACATTAATTTATAACTTGGATTTTTTACATTTTGGAGTCCATCAATTATACATATTTATAGTCTATTTCTAAAGATCTACAGATTTTTGAATTTAATGTTATTTTTGCCTTTTAGGACATTTTGCTATATTAATTGCCACACTTTTGCAAAATTTAAACTCCAACAACAAAGGCACATATCTAATAAATCCAAAAATGCAAACCCCCCTAAAATTAATTCCCGGACAGTCTTGTGTGAATGTCGTTGGATATCCAATTAATCAAGCATGTTGTCACTTTGACCTGTTTGAGCCAAAAATGAATAAAAATTCACATGTCCATTATTCAAGCTTTAAGGCTTAATGTTCTTCGAGATACAAGTGAAATATTAATTTTCAAATGTGTGTTACTTCACTATGTTTTTTTCAAAATGACATAAGTATTTATTTACAAAATTTCACAACTTTCATATTTGAATAACTGCCTTTTTACCTGTCACATTCGATGCTAAAAAAATAGGGTCCAAAGCTAAACAAATCTATTGTATTATGTTAAACATAAAATTTACCAGCCCTACTTGTACAAGATAAATTGTGTTCATTTTGATTTTTTTGTTCGTCTTTATGTATTGTTTTTTTTTTTTGCACAATTTTCTAATTTTGTTGAATTACATGTAGCAGAAGAGAAGTCAAGGTTGGCAAGTTATAATTTAAGGAGGAAATTGTCACATAAGCTCGAAATCTACAACAACCCATCTCCAAGTAATTCAAACAGTTCCATCATTGATGATTCAGAGGTGAAGAGAATTGAAGGTAAATATGTTGGACCAAAGAAGAAAGATGACAGGAATCTGAATTATGTAGAGTTGTGGGAAGAAATTTCCAAATTGGCCCAAACATATGTGATGCGATGCAATTGGATATATAGCGACATTTATAACCTATGAAGATTCTAGAGAGATTATCGCAGATTTTGGATTTAAAATTCTCGATCAATTATTGTTTGAGCTGGTAGATCAATTGACTACCAGATGAACGGAAAAAAAAAAACTCAATTTTAAAGATTTGTATTTTCTTTTGTGAAAAAGTCTGAAAAAGTACTTTTATAAAAAAGTTTATAATGTTTTTAGAAAGATAAATAAATGGACATTGTTTATAATTTTTTTTAAATGTTACAAAATAACTGTTTTTGTGAAAAAAAATTAGAAAAAATAAACTATTGTTGTCATATGTAATAATAATAAAGATCCATTTATAAAAAAAAATGTTTTGTGTCTTAGAATAAATCCATTTGCATACTAAGTCTTCCACCATTATAGCACCTGTTTAGAATACGTCTGCACCATTATAGCTACTGATTAGCATTAGTCTTACGTGACTACCAAGTCTTCCAATATTATAGCTGCCAGCAACTGTTTCCATAACAGAAGTGTACTATATATCTGAACAGCTATACGAACTGTATTGGGGTGCTGAATTGAAAAGCAAAAATATATGTCATCATTCTTTGTGTTTGATTATGGTATCAGAGCCAAATCAAATGGCAAACTCATCTTCAACTTCAACTCTTACCCCCTCCTCAAACGTAGCTTCTGAAATGTCTATTAACCCTCTTAACAATACCCACCATGGTATCTCTCTTAAACTCACCAATGAATTTTTTTTATACTGGCAGACTCAAATGGTACCTTATCTTAGAGGACAAAGACTCATCAAATATGTTGACGGAACCTTTCCTTGCCCACCCTCTCATGTTATGGCTCCTGATAAAAATGCACCCCAAGACAATCCTGCATTTCATCACTGGATTAATCAGGATCAATTAATTCTAAGCACTCTCATCTCTTCACTCGGCATTGAAGTTCTTCCCCTTGTTGTTGGTTGTAAAACATCCTAAGCTCTCTAGAATTCTCTATGTCCAGCTCTATCCTCTCCTTCAAACACTTGAATTCTTAGCATTCACAATAATCTTCATGCCCTTGATAAAAAAGATGACTCGGTCTCTACCTATCTTTGTCGTGCCAAACGATATGCCGACGAACTTGCTTCTGTTAGACGACCTTTTAACACTGAAGATTTTAACATATTTATTTTTTGGGGACTTTGACCAGAATTCAAAGATCTAATCACCACATTATCTGCTCGCGCCGAACCTGTTACCTACAATGAACTGCATGGTCTATTGTTGAGTCATGAATTTTTACACAAGGATTCCCTTGCCAAATTATCCCTTCTCTCTCCCATTTCTGCTGAAAACAGTGGTGAGTTCCAAGCAGCTGTCCCATCAGCTCACTACTCTCACTTAGGTGGCAACACTTCTTCCCCTAGAGATTATCGGGGTGGTCGCTCATTTCAAGGTCATGAAAATCGTGGTGGCCGACATTTTTCTTCTTATGCCAACTATACTGACTATCAACTGCATCCAAGGGCAAAATGCCAAATCTGCTTCAACTATAATCACTCAGTCGCTACTTGCACTCAACGGTACACCCCCAATACCACATACACCCATGATGCCCATCTTTCCTCATACACACAACCACCTCTTTTACTTCTCCCTTCCCAACTCCCACAGTCCCAGTGGTTTCTCGATACTGGTGCTACTCATCATGCGACTCCAAAAATTACGAATCTCAGCCATTCCGATGCATATCATGGCCCCGATCATCAACGTTTCCTTAGTGAAATAATTCTCTCCAATAGCTTGTCGTGCAGTTCATCTCTTTCTAGTTCATTTTGTAATGCATGTTCGATGGGAAAATCATCCCGGCTTCCATTAAAGCCTACTCTGACTTGTACTAAAAATGTATTAGATTTAATTTTTAGTGATGTTTGGGGTCCTCCTCTTGTTATGTCATCTGAGGGACATCTATATTTTGTCATTTTTGTTGATTATTTTTCTAAATTCATTTGGTTTTATCCCTTGAAACAAAAATCTGAAGTTTTCTCTATTTTTCTTCAATAACAACAAATCGTTGAACGTCAATACAATTCCAAAATTAAATCGGTGCAAACAGATTGAGGTGGTGAATACCGTAAATTAAATCCTTTTTTCACTAAGTGTGGTATTGTTCATCGACTTGCTTGTCCACAGACACATGAACAAAATGGAATAGTTGAACGCATAAATCGTCATATTGTTGAAACTGGTTTAACTTTACTTGCCCAATCCTTTGTACCTCATTTCTTCGTCCGTATAATAATCACAAAATGTCGTTTCGCTCGTCCCCTTGTGTCTTTCTCGGGTATAGTCCCGCTAATGTTGTCTATCGATGCATGGATTTTCAAACTCGACGATTATATATTTCTTGTCACGTTCGCTTTAATGAAACCGAATTCCCTTTTCAAAATTTCAGTCAGTATACTTCTATTTTAGGAACTCCAATCTCTCACAACAATTCATCCCCTTGGCTAGCTATTCAAAATCAAACAAACCAGCCCAGTTTTTCTCACCCTAGTCATTATATCCTCAATAGCACTTCAAATTCAAATTTCTCCTCACATGGTCCTATTTTACCTCCAACTTTAAATCAAAAAATTTCCCCCACCTGTTCAAACTACACCACCCACCTTAAGCCTAACCCAACTTCAACCAAATACTAATGTTGAAATAATATCCAATACACCCAACTGTTTCACTCACTCTTCTACTGTTTCACTAAACACACCCAACCACACTCAACCCACTTTGAACTCAATTCTCACCCCTCCCACCTGTCCACTTATTCCGTCCACAAAACCCGTTACTCCCTCCTCGGATAATCCTATTTCTCCCTCACCATTCACTATCACAAACCCATCAGGACTTAAACTTCAAATTGACCTTAATATTCCCAAGCGTCCACCTTCTCATACACACTCTATGACTCTTCGTCACATGTCTAAACCACACTCCCCACCATCTTCCCCATCTGCATTTATCACCACAACCCAATCACCTTTGGAACCCACGTGTTTTACCACTGCCAATAAATGTGTTGAATGGCATCATGCTATGGAGGAAGAATTTAATTCTTTGATTCGTAATGAGACATGGTCCCTTGTTCCGCCAACTTCGCAAATGAATATCATTGGATGTAAATGGGTATATCGCATCAAGTACAAATCCGATGGCCAAATTGAACGCTACAAAGAATGCCTAGTGGCTAAAGGCTTTCATCAACAACCGGGTATGGACTATGATGAAACATTCATCCCAGTCGTAAAACCAACCACTATACGTTTGGTCCTCTCTATTCCCGTCACTCACAAGTGGTGTATTCGTCAACTCGATGTCAATAATGCCTTCCTCCATGGTCGTCTTCATGACGATGTTTACATGCAACAACCATCCGGATTCACTGACTCATCTCGGTCTGATTTTGTATGCAAGTTACATCGCTCCATTTATGGTTTAAAACAGGCCCCACGTGCATGGTTTTCTCGCTTACTCACCTCCCATGGTTTTCAACCTTCAAAAACTGATTCATTTCTCTTTATATTTACATCCAACCATGTCAATATATATGTTTTAATCTATGTTGATGACATTCTGATCACAAGAAATGTAACCCAAGAAATTCAACAACTAACTCACAAGATGGTAACTCAGTTTTTCCATCAAAGATTTGGGTCGCCTACATTATTTTCTGGGTATTGCAGCAGTTCCTACACCTCATGGAATGTATTTACATCAACACCAGTATATTAAAAATCTACTGGATAAATTCGGAATGAGTTCATGTAAACCTGTCCTCAACCCATGTTCTTCTGGTTCCAAATTGTCCAAACATGGAGGTAAACCTTTTTCGGATCCTACAAAGTTTCGTCAGTTCCTACAAAGATCATTGGATTGCCATCAAACATATTCTTCGGTATCTCAAATAAACTCCTACACATGGACTGTTCATCTGTAAGAATTCCACATCCACTCTACAGGCCTTTTCAGACTCGGATTGGGCGGGTTCCATAGATGACCGAAATTCCACTGGTGGCTATGCAATTTAGTTGGGCTCCAACTTAATTTCTGGGTCGTCTCGCAAATAACGCATTGTTGCTCGCTCCTCCACTGAATCCGAATACAAAGCTCTTACGGATGCTACCGCCGAAATTACGTGGATTCAATCGCTTCTTGCTGAACTACATGTGCGCCTACCTGGACCGCCAATATTATGGTGCAATAACATTGGGTCCACCTATCTCTCGGCCAATCCTATTTTTCATGCACACATGAAACACATTGAAATTGACTTTCATTTTGTCTGTGATAAAGTGGCAAAACGCGACATACATGTTCAATTTATTTCCACTCATGATTAGATTGCCGATATTCTAACCAACGGTCTCGCCTCTACTCGGTTAAAGTTTCTACGTGACAAGTTGAAGGTTCACTGCTATACACCGTCAACTTGAGGGGGCATCTTAGAATAAGTCCATTTGCATACTAAGTCTTCCACCATTATAGCACTTGTTTAGAATATGTTTGCACCATTATAGCTACAGCTTAGAATTAGTCTTATGTGACTACCAAGTCTTCCAATATTATAGCTTCCAGCAACTGTTTCCATAACAGAAGTGTACTATATATCTGAACAGCTATACGAACTGTATTGGGATGCTGAATTGAAAACCAAAAATATATTTCATCATTCTTTGTGTTTGATTATTGTGTTAAAGTTGTTTAGAAAAATATTTTGTTATTTAAAAATAATAATTGGACATAGCTTTTTTTTTTAAACTATATTCTTATAAAACAAGGTTTTATAAAAAGTTTAATAACATATTTATAAAAAAAAAAATACATGTAAAAAGCGTTTATAAACAAGGTTTCTTAAAAAAAAATTAAAAAGTGTTTTTATTATATGAGATAATAAAAAAGAGACCAGTTTACAAAAAAACAAGTGAAAACTCTAATTTAACACGAAAGTAGTCTTGGTATCTAATATTCTAGTTGGAAGAAAATTCTTTTTTGGGGGGGATTGTAATTTGTTATATCATCCCGTGTAATAGTATAACACTCTATGTTTGATAGAATATCCATTTTTTGTTTTTATTCATTTTATATTTTTTCCAAAACCATGTTAATGTAAATGAATTATATTATTAAGTACGGTAAAGTTCCTATAGTAATGATTGAAAAAGGTTGGGGTTGTTTGGTTTTCCCCTTATGGTTTGTGACATCCACGGTGATCCGTTCAAACATTTCATATAAAGTCCTCCAAATAGGCTTTCATGGTGAATGTCACAAACCAGGTTGGAGTTGACATAAAATTGGCTGTGAGCCACCATTGGGTTTTTTTTTCTCCTTTTGGATTTATCTCAAGGCTTGAACACAGGATGACACCTCCTCTTTAGTGGGCATTAGCTAAAGCTGAGGCAATTAAAAGTTGAAAAAAGTTGACATTCCATGGGTTAAGTCCAAAATCTTTTTTTCATGCAATTGGATTCTAAAGTGTCAAATTTAATCGGTTCTTGGTGTCTAATGACGACGATTATAATATATTATACAAGAAATCATGAGTCATATGCTCTTACAAAACATGTTACGACTATGACATGTCATAATTTTCACATAAACATAATTCGAAAAAAGACATATCGTTTTAGGTTTAGGTCAATTTCGAATAATTTTATTAAATCATGCTTAAAATTGTAACCCTACTTTTAAGTCTCTTATTTTGTTGTGATTCATCATAAAGTATTAAGCACAATATTCTACGTATGCTATCAATGATAAGTGCATATTTTGTATTTTTTTTTATTAAAGCTCGTGCATTGCGCGAGTTACATGCTAATTTAGGTAAAATGAATATATATATATATATATATATATATATATATATATAAGTGACAAGAGTGTAATGTCTGTTTGAAAGGAAAAAAAGAGACAAGAAATGTTATTTTTGAACCACGCAAATTTCATATGCTCTCTGCTATAAATGTAATAAGCCCTGGGCTGCCAAGTGTATTGATTTCTCATGAAATGTTTAGTTTTTACATTTATAACCCTTGTAAACTGTATAAAATGTTGTTTAGCCATTTCATTGTTTGCACAGAGAATATATGATAAGTATATGCTCTTTCTATTTAAAATCTTGTGTTATTTTTTTTTAGCTTAATGTACGCTATTTTTTGTGATAGTTTTGTGTTGTATTCCTTTATGATAAATTAGAATTCAAAAAAGAATTGTGAGTCATCCGTGCTAATGACTGTAGCGTTGGACCTTCTCGCCGCTGAGCTGTGTGTGGTGCCGAACTAATTGTCACCTACCTTTTTAGAAACTCATGGCTAATGCTTATCGATATTATTGTAAAAGTGGAAGATAATTTTTATTTGTCTTAACAAGCAAACAAACATCGGGTGGGCACATTTTTATTTTTCCAAAAACGTGTCAGTAGCTTACTTTGGAAAATAGACTGTTAAGGATTTTCTTTAAATAATCTGGTATTAACATCACTTTGTTAGGTATTTTTATCAATTTAACAGAGGATAATTTTGCAAGTATAATTAGGTAACATATTTTCATAACAATGTGTATCTTTGTAAGTTTCAAGAAGAAATGGAGAAATTTTTATAATATAGTACGTACATAAAGTTACAAACCATCTGTGCATAGCACGGATTGCACAATAGTTTAAAAATAAAACTCTCTTGTCGAATTAAATCCATTAGTTGATCTAGGGTCGAAAATTCTTAGTATTTGGCGGTGAACGTTTTATAGCACCAATTTTGATCAAGTGTACCATATGATCAAACGATATGTGAATTGGAATTTGGATGAAAGTTAAAGTCTTGAACTTCAAAAGGTCTACAGAATTCTGGAGATCAGAACGCGACTTGAACTTCCACTCCTCACGTGAAAAAGGAAATGAATGATGGGTGCAAGAAAGTGACATACTTAGAAGATTCACAATGAAGACTTGTCGTTTATAATTTTTAGTATATAAAAGGGAAAAAGTAAAAATGATCCATCCATGCGGAACATATTTTACTAAAAGTTTTCACTATTAAAGATATGTTTCACTTTTATTAAAAGGTTCATTATACTTAGATCTCTCCAGCATTATTTTTATTTTTACTTTATCACTTCTACTTTCATTTTCTGTACAAAATCCCCTAAACTTATTAAAATGGATCAAATTATTCCAAATCCTAACGGTGTTTTTCTGTAAACTGAATATTAGTGATCTATGTGGCACATGAGATTACTTCTATACGAAAATACCCTCACGTGCCACACAAATGGCGAATTTTCCATCTATAACATAACATTATTAGGGTTTGAGGTAATTGGATCATTTTTCAAAAGTACAAGGTTTTAGTATAGATGTGAGAATAGAATTCGAGGGGTCAAAGTGTAATTAAGCCTGTATTAAAACTGTCCACCTTTAAAGATATCTTTCAGATCGTTACAAATCTTAAAATTTTTCGACCAAGTACCTTTAGTGATGACCACTTGTAGTGAAATTAGATTTTCAAAATCAATCATTTTTTGATCGATTCAAGAAATCTTTTTATATTTTTTTTTTGTAAACAATAAAATGTGATTACACATGATCATTTTGTAATTTTCTATTTATAAAATATTCGTAAAAGTTTATAATATAATGATGACTCAAATATGTACTAGGTATTGGTCTAACACCATATTTTTTTGGGTACCATATATTCGGAACTTTCAACTACATGAACTTCACAAATGGGGTTGCTTTCTAAGTCGGTTAAAGGGTATTTAAATTCTTAATTGTAATGCAACTAATTTTTCCCCTCTCTCTTTAATCTTCTCTTCCTCTCAATCCCTGAACTTAAACCCACATATCACCTTAACAGCTACCTTATTGCGTTCATCGGCCGCCATCACATTTGAGACACACCACTGCATCCTTCGTCGAAAAGATCTCTCTCGAACGTGCGAATGATAACCCTATATGTGTACATATTCTAACACACACACACACACACACACACACACACACATATATATATATATATATATATATATATATATATATATATATAGAGAGAGAGAGAGAGAGAGAGGGAGAGGTTCAAAAGTGAAACTAAAAGATGAACATTTTAACGAGTCTTAAAGAAAACACCTCAACAACCCATTAAGTTTAATTCTTATGTTGTAATTGGTCCGCGCCAGCAACAACGGACACGCGGGTATGACACGCGAGTGGGGTGTAAGATGTGTGTATTAAAAAACAAGCGTATCATACTCGTGTCCGTTACCGTTGGCCCGGATCAATTACAACATATGAATTAAGATTAATGGATTGTTAAGGTATTTTTTGTTAAGGTTCATTAAAATGTTCGTCTTTTTTATTCACTTTTGAATATCTCCATATATATATATATATATATATATATATATATATATATATATATATATATATATATATATTTGGCATGTGTTTTCGCACAATATAGAGAACGAGGGTGGCTATACGCTTATGGGTTGTCGAGGTCGTTGTGGCTGTAGGTTACTAGGGATGGTGTCGGTGTTAGGGTTAGGGTTTAAAAACTATTATGTGATTAAAGATCATTTCAATTTTTGATAGCGGTAAAATATAGAATTTAGTGAATATTTGCGATGTCGAATTTCAATTTTAAACTTTGTAAAATAAATAAAAACCTGGTGAGACTCCAGTAAAGGACCTGCAGTTGGTGGTCAAGGAAAAATAGGTCTTTAATTCACCAACATGGAGGTAGACGCACTATTGTCAAATTACAACAGTGCCTACCTCCAATTCCCCTAAAAAAAAATAGTTTGTTTTAGGGAAGAGAGACACTTATTTCCATGTTGCCAAGTTTTTTCCTAAATTTTCTATTGTTCTAAAATTTTAAATTTTGTCAAATAAAGCTTGTATCTCTTGGTTTTGCCTCCTACATCACACTCTCAATTTAAAATTTGTTACACCTTATTTTGTGATAGTTAAATATGATCATTTAATGTGATTGATTAAAACAAGTTTAAATCATTAAAAATTATAACCTTCATTGCAGAATCATTCATATTTCACTTAATCATATTGAAATTTCGTATTAACCCTAATTTGGGTTGGATAATTCAATGATTTTTATTATTTTTGAATTTCTTGTTTACACATATATAGAATCTTAAGTGACAATAGCAATCATATAGTACGTTCATAACGTAACAAACCATCCGTGCATAGCACGGATTGCACAATAGTTTAAAAATAAAACTCTCTTGTCGAATTAAATCCACTAGTTGATCAAGTGTACCATATGATCAAACGATATGTGAATTGGAATTTGGATGAAAGTTAAAGTCTTGAACTTCAAAAGGTCTACATAATTCTGGAGATCAGAACGCGACTTGAACTTCCACTCCTCACGTGAAAAAGGAAATGAATGATGGGTGCAAGAAAGTGACATACTTAGAAGATTCACAATGAAGACTTGTCGTTTATAAAACTAGTATATAAAAGGGAAAAAAGTAAAAATGATCCATCCATGCAGAACATATTTTACTAAAAGCTTTCACTATTAAAGATATGTTTCACTTTTATTAAAAGGTTCATTATACTTAGATCTCTCGAGCATTATTTTTATTTTTACTTTATCTCTTCTACTTTCATTTTCTGTACTAAAGTCCCTAAACTTATTAATACATATCAAATTATTCAAAATCCTAATGGTGTTTTTCTGTAAACGGAATATTAGTGATATATGTGGCACATGAGATTACTTGTATATGAAAATACCCTCACGTGCCACACAAATTGCGAATTTTCCATCTATAATATAACATTATTAGGGTTTGAGGTAATTGGATCATTTTTCAAAAGTACAAGGTTTTAGTATAGATGTGAGAATAGAATTCGAGGGGTCAAAGTGTAATTAATCCTGTATTAAAACTGTCCACCTTTAAAGATATCTTTCAGATCGTTACAAATCTTGAAAATTTTCGATCAAGTGCCTTTACTGATGACCACTTGTAGTGAAATAAGATTTTCAAAATCAATCATTTTTTTATCGATTCAAGAAATCTTTTTATAGTTTTTTTTTGTAAACAATAAAATGTGATTACACATGTTCATTTTGTAATTTTCTATTTATAAAATCTTTCTAAAAGTTTATAATATAATGATGACTCAAATATGCACTAGGTATTGGTCTAACACCATATTTTTTCGGGTACCATATATTCGGAACTTTCAACTACATGAACTCCACAAATGGGGCTGCTTTCTAAGTCGGTTAAAGGGTATTTAAATTCTTAATTGTAATGCAACTAACTTTTCCCCTCTCTCTTTAATCTTCTCTTCCTCTCAATCCCTAAACTTAAACCCACATATCACCTTAACAGCTACCTTATTGCGTTCGTCGGCCGCCATCACATTTGACACACACCACTGCATCCTTCGTTGGAAAGATCTCTCTCGAACGCGCGAATGACAACCCTATATGTGTACATATTCTAACACACACACACACACACACATATATATATAGTACTGCTTTTGTGCGGACTGTTCCTTATTTTAACAGTGCGGACTGAACATGTGCAATCTGACGTTGAGCCCAAGAGAGAGAGAGAGAGTGCCTACAATTTAGCCGATAATTTCTAAGCTCACCGTATATATATATATATATAGGGAGAGTTTCAAAAGTGAAACTAAAAGATGAACATTTTAACGAATCTTAAAGAAAACACATTAACAACCCATTAAGTTTAATTCTTATGTTGTAATTGGTCCGCGCCAGCGACAACGGACACGCGTGTGACACACGGTTATGACACGCGAGTGGGGGGTAAGATGTGTGTATTAAAAACACGCGTATCATACTCGTGTCCGTTGTCGTTGGCGCGGATCAATTACAACATATGAATTAAGATTAATTGGTTGTTAAGGTATTTTTTGTTAAGGTTCATTAAAATGTTCATCTTTTTTATTCACTTTTGAATATCGCCCAATATATATATATATATATATATATATCTATATATATATATATATATATATATATATATATATATATATATATATATATATATATGGCATGTGTTTTCGCACAATATAGAGAACGAGGGTGGCTATACGCTCATGGGTTGTCGAGGTCGTTGTGGCTGTAGGTTACTGGGGATGGTGTCGGTGTTAGGGTTAGGGTTTGAAAACTATTATGTGATTAAAGATCATTTCAATTTTTGATAGCGGTAAAATATAGAATTTAGTGAATATTTGCGAGTTCGAATTTCAATTTTAAACTTTGTAAAATAGGCAAAACCTGGTGGTGACTCCAGTAAAGGACCTCCAATTGGTGGTCAAGGCAAAATAGGTCTTTAATTCACCAACATGGAGGTAGACGCACTATTGTAAAATTACAACAGTGCCTACCTCCAATTCCCCTAAAAAAAATAGTTTGTTTTAGGGAAGAGGGACACTTATTTCCATGTTGCCAAGTTTTTTCCTAAATTTTCTATTGTTCTAAAATTTTAAATTTTGTCAAATAAAGCATGTATCCCTTGGTTTTGCCTCCTACATCACACTCTCAATTTAAAATTTGTTACACCTTATTTTGTGATAGTTAAATATGATCGTTTAATGGGATTGATTAAAACAAGTTTAAATCATTAAAAAATATAACCTTGATTGGAGAATCATTCATATTTCACTTAATCATATTGAAATTTCATATTAACTCTAGTTTGGGTTGGATAATTCGATGATTTTTATTATTTTCGAATTTCTTGTTTGCACATATATAGAATCGCCAGTGACAATAGCAATCATAATGAATTCACAAATTTTTGAGCTTAAATGTTTAAACTTTAGAAACAAATTAGGATTTATATTTCTTTTCTTACTCTAAAACATATGGTATAGTTGTCATATGGAAACAGATTCTATGTCAATCCGTTATATATATGGGGGTTTTGGGAAAAAGGTCCTCATAATTTTGAAACTGTATAAAAATAGGACACTCCACATAATTTTATAAATTTAGTCCATGTGTTAAAAATACCATGAAAAATAGTAAAAAAACTGGTGCCGCTCGCACGGACCAAAAAAATGAATTCTAACTCTAAAGGGACCACCCAAATAAATGTCAGTATAGCATAGGGACTAGATTTATAAACTTGAAAAGAATTATTCTAAAAATTCAAATATAGGAAGAACCATGACGTTTACTTTAATTCTCTATTTTATATATATATATATATATATATATATATATATATATATATATATATATATATATATATATATATATATATATATATATATATGTATGTGTGTGTGTGTGTGTGTGTGTGTGTATTGCAGGGCCACTCTTTCAATACGTACATGCTCGAACTTTTCAAGGAATGCCTTAAACTGATTCAATGTTTTGATCGTTTTTTTTAATTTCGTTTTGCTTCTGAGAATGCAATAAAGTTACGAAAATTTTGACTTCGTATGCAACAGGAAATACGGGTTTCAATGCTTGTTTTACTTCCACATCGAACATGTTCTACAAAGCCTTTTGTTTTGTTATTTTTTGTAATGAACTTGTACGATATGTAGACAAAGATGTATCGTGTATGTATTTATTAAAATTGTTTTAATATAATGTACTATTTTGGTATAAAAATAATAAAATTAAGCACTAAACCTTTAAAAAAAAAATTGTGATGGTAAATATGGACACGTGACAAAGTGGGCGCACTCTATTTATGACTATGTACCGCCATGAAATTGTAGCCGCCAAGATTTACAATTGAGAAAGGTGAATCAGTTCAAAAACCATAGGTATAGGTAATTGATGATGTTTGATGAACTATACGTAATTGCAAATTTTTCTACAGCTCTCCCAATTAACTGAATTGGCCACTCTTTCATATCATTTATACTATTCTAACTTTTATTTTCAATTGCCGAAATGGCGTTAGAAAAACTCTACACTCATTTTTCTCCCCCAAAACTATAATATTGTTCTCTACTATAAATGATATTAAACCCCACAAGCAAAGATATCATCAAAACATGTATTATCTAACAAATGGTCAACTTGAAACAACAATCAATTAAATATTAATAATTACTATATTTGAAAATGTGAAAGATTAATTTCAATTTCCACTCTACCGAATTAACATGTCCATTCAACAAAATATACTTTTTGCAAAATTTCAGCTCATATTCATTTCCTTTATGGCTATTCAACATGTAAATGTCATCATAGTAAACACATTTTCCTACCTAATATTACATCGACATTTTAAAATTATGAAATAATTATGAATATACAAATATAAAAGAAAATCAAAAAGTACACAAACCATTACTTCATCCACACCATCACACCTAAATCTTAATGCATAATTTTAAAAAGGATAGAGCTAAAAACACTCCAAAAATTCTTCCTACACTCCAAAACTTTTTCAAAGGACAATACTACCCCTCTATCCTTTATTTCTTTACCCTTACATCAAATCCCAATTAATAATTATAGATTATGTAATAATTAAATACAATTTAAGCAAAGAATTTTTTTTAACTTTAAATAACAATTATTAACAACTTAAGCATCGATTGATTTATACTTTAGTGCTTACTTATTTTTTTTACTAAATATGAACACGATTCAGTTAAAATGCGACAAAACACGAAATCTTATTCTTTATCTAACAAAAACACAACTCAAATAAAAGTGACACGACATGAAATCTTTTTTTTTTAAATCTTAAACGAACACGAAATATTTTTTTAACCTAACACAAACACAATCCAAGTAAAAGAGACGAAATGACACGAAATATTATTTTAATTTATTTATAAAAACAGAAACACGACCGAATAAAAATGCGATACAATACGAAATATGTTTTTTACAAAACACAAATATGGCCAAGTAAAACGCTATAACATGATTTTTTTTCCAAACATAAATAATAAGTTTTTGGTAATTTTTTTTACCAAATACAAACACAATTAAAATGCGACACAATACAAAATCTTTTTTTTTTTATCAAGATGGCCAAGTAAAAACAACACAACATAAATTTTTTTTTACCAAACAAAATCCCGATCCAATGTGGTGTGGTGTTTATGTTTTACTTCGATCGTGTTTGTATTTGTGCTCGGTAAAAAAATTGTGTTTTATTTGGTAAAAAAAATATTATTTGGGTTTGAAAAAAAAAATCATGTTGTGTCGCTTTTACTTGGTCATATTTGTGTTTCGTAAAAAAAAAGATTCCGTATTGTATCGCATTTTAATTTTGTCGTGTTTGTATTTTTGTAATTAAAATAATATTTTGTGTCATCTCGTGTCTCTTTTACTTGGATTGTGTTTTTGTTAGATAAAAAATAAGATTTCGTATAATTTTGTGTCGTGTCACATTTTAACTGGATTGTCCATTGTAATTAAACCGTGTTCGTTTTAGATAGAAAAGAGTTAAAAAAAAAAAAAGACTTCACCAAGGCATTTTTTTGTTTTAAAAAATAAATATATGTTTCTTAACTTTTAAAAGAAAAAAAATACAAAATTACATTTTAATTAGATCGTGTTCATGTTAGATAAAAAAAATAAGATTTCGTGTCGTGTCGAGTTCTTGAATCAAGTCATGTCGCGATATATTTGCGCGTGTTCTTGTTAAGTTAAAAAAAATATTTTCTTTTAGTTGTGTTTTAATTAGTTTGTGCTCATGTTAGGAAAAATATACGATTTATTGTCATGTCGCGTTTTATTTGGTTCGTGTTCATTAAAAAAAAAAAATTGTAGCAATGGGTTTACCACACACGAATACGACCCAATTGTCGTGTTGCGTTTTAAGTGGGTTGTGTTCATATTTGGTAAAAAAAATGAGATTTCGTGTTGTGTCATATCACTTTTATAGGACTCGTGTTTCGTTTTAGGCAAAAATAAGATTTTGAGGGGGGTCGTGTCCTTTTTATTTCGGTCGGGTTCGTGTTTGGTTAAAAAAAACATAAATTGTGGGGTGTCACTTTTACTTGGATCGTGTTCGTGTTTATTAAAAAAATAATATTTTATGTTGTGTCTTGTCACTTTTATTCGAATCGTGTTCATGTTTGGTTAAAAAAGAAAATCATGTCGTGTCGTGTCGTGTCGTGTCGTGTTGAATTGTGTTGTTTTTATGTGTTGTGTCTCGTTTTATTTGGCCATGTTTATGATTGGTTGAAAAATAAGATTCGCGTGTCGTATCGTTTGTATTATTTCATGTTCTGTCGTGTTCGTATTAGATTAAAAAAATAATATTTCTTGTCATGTTATGTCGTATCGCGCTTTAATTAGATCGTGCTTGTGTTTGATAAAAAAAATAAAAATAAATGGGTTCAAATTTAATATTCATAATTATTTTCATATGTTGTAAGGAAGTAATTTATATTTAGTTACTTAATGGGTACTAGATATTCTAATTACATATGAAAAAGAGAATTAGATCTTTGTAATATCCTTTTGGTTTTAAATAAATAATGACTTGTTAAAACAATAACATAAAAGTCATAAGGGTATTTTTGTCATCATGTTCAAATTTGGAGTGCTTCCAGAATTGGAAGGAGCGGCAATAGCCGCTCCCTTTTAAAAATCATATAGAATAGTATAACTAATTTCACAAATATACACAAGTCCCAACTCATATCAAATACATGAATACAATACAACTTTAGAGGTTCTAGATATAGCAAAGTTCGTATATCTCTTCATGCCAATATAAAAATTCAAAACCTCCAACATAAAAATTCAAACTATATTACACACAAATTTGAACCCATTGAACATCTAATCAATTAGTCCTCTCATAAAATATTAAACTTATAGGTATGATCAATAAATTACACTCATAAAATGACTCAATGAACACATAATTACCAAGTGCATGCATATATATACTAAAGTACCAGCATACATAAAAAGTAAACGAATGAATAAATGAACAATACACATGATAAAAAAACTATGCCAAAAACTCAACCGTAATGCACTAAAGTATACACATATTATTATGTCTACTATTTATTAAAAATAATTGTACGGAATTATAAATTATAATATAATTACAGAAATGAAACGAAATTACAGAAATGAAATACTTATATATATTTGCAGAAATAATAGTAGGACAGAAAAATAATCCGAGCCCGGTTTAGAACAGTCTCCTTAAGACAAATTTATTCCCTCCACAAAGTGCCAAAGGTAATGAATAATTGTCTCCCAAGATAGAACAGATTTCCAATTTAATCAAGTAGCACAACAATGATTAATTTCTTTGAACATAATTTTGAGTTTATACTCAACCAGACCTGATAAAAACCGAATAGGTTAGGTGTGTGATAATTGATTAAATTAATTCGCAAAATTCCAATAAACCCTTATCTAATTAGAGTCTACTGTTAAACTAACTAAAATCAGCCCTTAAACATGCATCTAAATCAACTCAACAAATATAAAGCATGCGACACAAAGTTAAGGAAAAATCCCCGAAGGGCAAAACCTTTTATTTCTAGAACTTTGTATAATTTACAAGACCATTGACTTATATACAACCTGATAATCACCCACAAGTGTAACGCACGGTGTCTTCAGCAAACCTTCAAAGCAACGGCTTGAAACAGTGTCTGCTAGAATCTCCCGCAGGAACTCCAGGTGGTCAGCAATGAAGAAGAGAGACGGCGTCTCCACAAGGGTTGAACAATAACAAAATTGTGTTTTAGGGTTGAAAAAGATTCAAAAAAGTAATTGGGATTTTTGTTTGTGAATCAAAAAGATGTTTGGCACATCAAAAATTAAAGTCTTGTTATGCTTTAACTCTTAGAAACGTTTTCTCAAAGACTTAAAGAAATACACCATCGGAATAGTTATATATATATAGAAAATATGAGATGGTGGTTTAAAAAACTCATGGAACTGTTCGAACTTATCCCAGGCGGACCGGTCCGACTTGGAGGCGGATCGGTCCGACCTCAGATTCGTTCTTTTAAAATTTGGCTTCTTCGGTTCGCAATCGGTCCGTGGTCTACTGGACAAAGCAAGGTGGATCAGTCCGGGTAGAGGGCGGACCGGTCCGGTGGTGGATCGGTCCGATAGGGAGGCGGATCGGTCCGGCTTCCCAGAAGAAAAAACTTTTTACAAAAAACATTTTATAAAAATTTCTCAATACTAAATATGAACTTTAAGGAACGTAAAAATAAAATTTTACCAAGTTCATTCTCGTAGAAGCTATGATGTTGAAGACGCTTTGATATTCGGATCCGTTGACGTAGATGCGATCTTGAGTTTCTTCAATGGTGTAACGGCGTACGACATACAAATTGATAATGGACAAAAATGTCCTTACAAGACCAAATAAATAATATCCAAGAATGTATGCAGTATGAGTAGAAAAAGAATTATTATCTGGGAAAAGATGTGGCAAAATTTCGGAATTATGAGAGGGCAATTTTTTCAGTAGTTAAAACTGTAGGGGAAAGGTTTAATTTATAAATTTTGTGTTGACTGTTAGAACAGTCAACCAAAATTAACTGTCAAAAACAGTTAAACGAATTAACTGTTGACTGTTGGCAATAACTGTCAACAGTTGATTATTAATTAATTAATTTCGTAATTAATGAATAATTAAATCCCAGAAAGTTAAATAAATTCGCCCAAAAATGTAGGAGATTTTTATAAGCTCAAGCCTGAACCGAACCGAACCGAACCGAACCGAACCGCGCCGAGCCGAGCCGGCCGGACGCGCACGCATGAGCGTGTGGGCTTTTGATCGAAAGTCAACCCGTCCATAGCTTAGGTCATCTCCCCTTCAAAGAGTTGGGATGCCCCAAGGCATCCAAGCCTTAGTCCATTATTTGGGATTTACCAACACATCATTTTTTCACTACTCTTTCAATGTGGGACAAGAGTTAAAAGATACCCAATACATTAACTTTCATTGCGTTGTGAGTCACTTTGGGAACATATTTATCGTTCATAACTTAATAAAATTGGACGTGTGAATGTACTACGTTAATCTCCTTGCGAAGGAGAACGCGTTCGTATATTTTCCCATAATTATTGTAGTGTGGGTCCCACCTAAATTTGAGCTCAAAGTTGCTCAAAATTCAGTCCAGAAAAATCTGGACACCTTAATAAATAGTCCAATTTTCCAACAATCCCCCACATGAATGATATATCGCTATAAATAAAACAGAACAGACGCTAACGAACATGCAGACACATATTGAGTAAAACTGAAGACTTATTGCATCGGGAGAAGTAGCCTAGTGGCCTTGAACTTTTCTTAGTGATATACTATCGGATTTACTTGGTTAATTAGTAGACTTCACGTCCTTGAACCGTCAACCGTTTCTGTAAACCTAGACAACAGTATTCACACAACAATTCTTCAAAACAGTTGGTTCTCACGTTTGTGTTCATTTTGGCCATGAACACTAGTTGGTTTC
Source organism: Sambucus nigra (assembly GCA_949130495.1). Classification (NCBI taxonomy): domain Eukaryota; kingdom Viridiplantae; phylum Streptophyta; class Magnoliopsida; order Dipsacales; family Adoxaceae; genus Sambucus; species Sambucus nigra. Next base: position 37,439,088 of record OX422217.1, read on the forward strand.
GTGAGTATTTTAGATAATATGCCTTTCATTATTCTCATAGAAGTGGCCCCCTTCTTCCTCATGTAGGTGACTTCCATAAAGAGTATCCTACAATACCCCACTTAGACGTACTAAGATATAGATGTCATTAAAAGCATAACTTATCCTAATTTCGCGACAGATGTGCACTGTCTCATCTTTAAAATGGATATGATTAAATATCCTCCAGTGCTTACTGAATACAATGTAGTTCGGTTTTCCCATTGAACCTAGATCTTGGGATCTCCAGTCAACTAAGTTAGGTTGCCACTATATTGATTCTTATTTATTTATAGACTTTAGACCCATTCCTCTCGATGATCTTTCAACTTTATCTCGGTTTAAACCTTTCGTTAGTGGATCTGATATATTATCTTTTGACTTTACATAGTCAATTAAGATAATTCCATTTGAAAGAAGTTGTCTAACGGTATTGTGTCGACGACGAATATGTCGTGACTTTCCGTTATACATGTGATTTTGTGCCCTTCCAATCGTTGATTGACTATCGTAATGTATACATATTGCGGGCACAGGTCTAGACCAATTTGGAACATCCTCTAAGAAATTTCGAAGCCATTCAGTTTCTTCTGCAGCTTTGTCTAGTGCAATGAATTCAGATTCCATTGTCGATCTAGCAATGAATGTTTGTTTTGAGGATTTCCAAGATACGGATGCACCTCCGAGGGTAAACACATACCCACACGTAGACTTAGAGTCTTTTGTATCGGATATCCAATTCGCATCGCAATGTCCTTCAAGAACAGCTGGATATTTTGAGTAGTGCAGTCCATAGTTTTGAGTATATTTTAAATAACCCAAAACTCTCAATATTGCTTTCCAGTGATCTCTTCCTGGATTACTCGTAAATCGACTTAGCTTACTTATTGAGTATGCTATGTCCGGTCGCGTACAGTTCATGATATACATTAAACTGCCGTTAATACGATAATATTCTAGTTGAGATATGCTTTCACCATTATTTCTTGCTAAATGTAAATTTACATCTACAGATGTCTCGGTAGGACTGATCTCATACTTCTTGAATTTTTCAAGTACTTTCTCCATATAAAGAGATTGAGATATTATAAGTCCATCCGATGTTCTAAAAATTTTAATTCTTAATATAACATCGGCGATTCCTAAATCTTTCATGTCAAATCTACTACTCAGCATTTGTTTTGTAGTTTTGACAATTTCCAAGTTACTACCCATGATAAGCATATCATCAACATAGAGACATACAATGATATATCCATTTTAAATGTATTTAAAGTAAACACATTTATCGTATTCATTAATTTTGAAACCATTTGATAATGTTGCATTATCAAATTTTTCATGCCATTGCTTAGGTTCTTGTTTTAATGCATATAGTGATTTAACAAGCTTACATACTTTTCCTTCTTGTCCGGGCGCCTTGAACCCTTCAGGTTGCTCCATATAAATTTCCCCTTCTAGTTCACCGTTTAAGAATGCAGTTTTTACATCCATTTGATGTATTTCAAGTCCATTAATAGCAACTATTGCTATTAACATTCAAATGGACGTTATTCTTGTTACTGGTGAATATGTGTCGAAGTAATCCAACCCTTACTTTTGCCTATAGCCTTTAGCTACAAGTTTAGCTTTATATTTATCAATTGATCCATCTGCCTTCAATTTCTTTTTGAAGATCCATTTATAACCTAACGGTTTTGAACCTGGTGGAAGATCCACTAGTTCCCATGTATGATTTTTTAATATGGATTCAATTTCACTATTAATTGCTTCTTTCCAATTGGAAGCATCGGGTAAGGATATAGCTTCTTTATACGATTGAGGTTCATTTTCTAGCAAATATGTTAGAAAATCCGGACCTAAAGAAGTCGAGATTTTTGCTCTTTTACTATATCTTGGTTCATCCTCTATTGATTCAATAGGTTGATGAGTACCACTTGTAGTAGCTTGATTTGTCCTTTTAGAAGGACCAGATTTTCGGATCATGTTATACGGGAATTCATTTTCAAAATATGAAGCGTCCCTCGATTCAATAACCGTATTTACATGAGTATCCGAAATCTCAGATTTACAAACTAGAAATCAATATGCACTGCTATTAATAGCATAACCAATGAATACACAATCCACGGTCTTTGTTCCTATTCTTACCTTTTTAGGTTTATGAACCATCACTTTGGCTAAGCACCCCCACACTCGTAAATATTTATAGGAAGACCTTCGACCTTTTCATAATTCATAAGGTGTCTTCTGAGTCTTCTTGTAAGGTACTTTATTGAGAATGTAATTAGCAGAAAGTAAGTCTTCCCCCCACAAATTTTGTGGAGCTCCTGAACTTAATAACATTGAGTTCATCATCTCTTTCAAAGTACGATTTTTGCGTTCAGCAACACATTCGATTGAGGAGAATAAGGTGCGGTTGTTTGATGAATAATCCCATTTTCAGAACAAAATTCCTCAAATGGATATTCATATTCACCTCCTCTATCACTCCTAATAGCCTTTATCGTTTTGCTTAATTGATTCTCAACTTCATTCTTATATTATTTAAATGCATTAATAGCCTCATATTTATTATGTAACAAATAAACATAGCAATATTTTGTGCAATCGTCAATAAAAGTAATAAAATATTTTTTCCCACCTCTAGTTTGAACAAATTTTAAGTCACAAATATCGGTGTGAATTAAATCTAAAGGTTCAGTTATCCTTTCAATAGAATGGAAAGATAATCTAGCTAATTTAGATTCCACAAAATTTTCACATTTATGATTTTTATCAATATTAAATTTTGACAAAAATTCCAAGTTAATTAATCTATGCAATATATCAAAATTAACATGTCCTAATCTAGCATGCAAAATATTAGATGACTCAATCAAGTAAGAAGAACTAGCAATTTCATTCATTGAAACAAATATTTTTGGGGTTACAGTAAGAACATTGAGTTTAAAGAGGCCCTCATTTAGGTAGCCCTTTCCTACATACATGTCATTTTTAGATAGCACAAAGCGATCAGACACAAACACAAGCTTGAAATCATTTTTAGTCAAGAGAGATCCAGAAATCAGATTCTTTCGGATATCAGGCACGTGAAGAACATTGTTGAGAGTAAGTTCCTTTCCAGAAGTCCTTTTTAAGGAAATCTTTCCTTGTCCCACCACCTTAGAAGTGGAAGAATTTCCCATAAGGAGGTTATCCTCATTTTCCAAAGGCTTATTGGTGGTGAACATCCATTTGTTTGTACAAATGTGTCGTGTGGCTCCAGTGTCCACCCACCATTCTTTGGTATTTCCAACCAAGTTACATTCATAGACCACTGCAGAAAGATTCATATCCGCCAAATCATTGGCGATATTCTCACCCTTAGTTACATTTGCTTGAGGGTTATTTTTATTTTTCTTCTTAGGTTTACGACACTCGCTTGAGCGGTGTCCAGGTTTACCACAATTGTAGCATTTGCCTTTGAACTTCTTCTTGTTCTGTTTGGAAGTGCCTTCCCCATCATACTTTCATTTGTTCTTCTTAGGACCTTCAACAACATGGACCTTAGTTTCCATAGGATTCTTCCCAATTTTTGTTTTGAGACTCACGGTTGTCTTCTTCGATTCTCAGCCTGACCACCAACTCCTCCACATTAATCTCCTTTCGCTTGTGCGTGAGATAGTTTTTGAATAAAGTCCAAGATGGTGGCAATTTTTCAACAATTGCAGCAACTTAGAAAGTTTCACTAAGTGACATTCCTTCAGTATGAATGTCGTGGAGGATCACTTGGAGTTCCTGCGCTTGCGAGATCACAAATTTAGAATTAACCATTTTGAAGTTTAGAAAATGCCCGACGATAAATTTCTTCATCCCAACATCTTCAGTTTTATACTTTTTTTTCCAAAGAATTCCATTATTCCTTGGATGTTTTGATCGTGCAGTAGACATGGTACATGTCTTATCCAAGTAAGCCAGAATATAATTCCGGCATAGGTAGTCTGAATGCTTCCAAGCATCGACAGCAACAACCTTTTCAGAGTCTTCTCCCTCTTGAATAGATGGGCAATCTTCATATACAAACCTACCGAGTTGGTAGGTAGTGAGATAGAAGTACATTTGTCCTTGCCAACGTTTGAAGTCAGCCCCAATGAAGTTTTCCAATTTCTCCCCGTGTGGCATAGATACGGGTGCAGTCACATTTGTGTTGGTGACAATCAGTTTCGTAGGACTAGTGTTCGTACTTTGTGATTCCATTTCTGTTACAAAAATAGAATTTTTATCATGATAAAATTCGTATATAATGAATTAATCAAAACAGAATACAAAATTCTTTGCACCAATTTCCTCCAAATATATTTCGTAATAAATGAATTCCAAAAGAATTCCAAATAAAATTCTGAATTAAACTATAATATAAACAGAATTTCGTACAAAATAGAATTAAACTATAAAATTTGTGACACACTAATTTTTAATAATAAAAATAATTCTGTACAAAACAGAATTGTAATTTTAAGATTAAGATTTTTAGATAAACAGATTTTAACAAAATTCACAAATAAAATTTTATTTTCTAAAACAGATTATAAAAATAGTATAGAAATTAATTTCTGTACCAAAACTGTTTTATTAATTTCTGCAATAAAGTAATAAATTAATTCAATTTTTCTGTCAAAACAGATTTATTTCCAACAAATAAATTTCTGTAATAAAAAAAATTATGTACACTACAAACCAGTAGAACTTGTAAATTTCTCTTAAGATTGTTATGTCTACTATTTATTAAAAATAATTGTATAGAGTTATAAATTATAATATAATTACAGAAATGAAACGAAATTACAGAATTGAAATACTTACTTGTATTTGCAGAAATAATATTAGGATAAAAAAAATAATCCGAGCCCTATTTAAAACAGTCTCCTTAAGACAAATTTATTCCCTTCACAAAGTGCCAAAGGTAATGAATAATTGTCTTCCAAGATAGAACGAATTTCTAAATTAATCAAGTAGCACAAAAATGATTGATTTCTTGGAACACAATTCTGTGTTTATAGTCAACCAAACCAAATAAATAATATGCAAGAATATATGCTGTAGCCGTAGAAAAGAAATTATTTTCTGGGAAAAGATATGGCAGAGTTTCGAAATTATGAGAGGACAATTTTTTCAGTAGTTAAAACTGTAGGGGAAAGGTTTAATTTATAGCTTTTGTGTTGACTGTTGGAACAGTCAATCGAAATTAACTGTCAAAAACAGTTAAACGAATTAACTCTTGACTGTTGGCAATAACTGTCAGCAGCTTATAATTAATTAATTAATTTCGTAAGTAATTAATAATTAAAGCGCAGAAAGTTAAATAAATTCGGCCAAAAATGTAGGAGATTTTTATAAGCCCAAGCCCAAGCCCGAATCTAACCGAGTATGGACTTTTGATCGAAAGTCAACCCATGCATATCTTTTGTAATCTCCCCTTCAAAGAGTTGGGATACCCCAAGGCATCCAAGCTTTTGTCCATCATTTGGGTTTTATTAACTCATCATTTTTACACTACTATTCCAATGTGGGATAAGAGTTAAAAGATACCCAATACATTAACTTTCATTGCTTTGTGAGTCACTTTGGGGACATATTTATCATTCATAACTTAATGAAATTGGACGTGTGAATTACTACGTTAATCTCCTTGCGAAGGAAAACGCGTTCGTATATTTTTCCACAATTATCGTAGTGTGGGTTCCACCTAAATTTGAGCTCAAAGTTGCTCAAAATTCTGTTCAGAAAAATCTGGACAGTTTATAAATAGTCCAATTTTCCAACACATATGCACTAGAAAAAAAAAGTGATCTATTGGCACTGATATATTACGGACGGTTGTGTTGATTGATCCTAAAAATACTTATTTGGGATGGATAATATATATTTCCTATATAGATATATGTTAGTGACAATTTAGATCACCTGTCTCCAATAATACATGAGAAAATGTATTATATAAGACGACTAGGGTCACCCGTCTCATATAATATATAGGAAAATGTATTTTATAGGGGGGTCCTTCTTTCTCTTTGTTTGGGGCGTTGATCAGATATTTTTTTTTCTCGTGGCTTGATGTGTCAGAAGGGATACTGTTCTTTCGGGTCTTATCTTGCGGTGGTACTGTTGTCGCATCTCTACCCTTCCCGTGGTAAGAACTCTCTCCATTTTTTACCTTGTTTATTTAGTTTGGATCATGTATTTTGGTCCTATGTTTTTGTTTTGGTTTTTCCTTTAGAATGATCTAGTATCGCATCAATCGAATTTGACCCTTATTTTCTTTTGTTTTTTGATACGTAAGGAAAGTTACTCTGTTAATCCGTGTTTTCTTTTGTCAACTTTTACTTTGAAATTTAGCTCGGGACTCACTGTTTTGGAAGTATAATTGTGCTCAATGTTCTGGAAGTTGAGCTAGAGATACCGTTTCTTTATTCTAATTATTTTGGGTGAATGTAAAGGTATTTTTCGTAGTAAAAAAAAAAGCGCAACTATTTAGTTCTGTGAATTTGTTTCGAAAATGAATTTTGATGTGAATAAGCATTAATATTCAACACAATATCCGTTGTTTTTTTCAATGCAATATTTGAATGAACCTTTCCATAACAATGATTTTTATGCCTATTGCGCTTTGAACTATTTCCATAACAATTTCAGAACATCAAGCAACTTTTAGATGATATCTAGTTTACATAAAAGCATGCCAATTTTACTTCTTGGTTGTAGTTACCAAAAAAAACTATAATTAGCATTCAATTAATAGCTGATTAAATTTACAAGAATTCGAAACATGTTCTTAGTAGAGTTCAGGAACTACATTTTATATTAGTTTAGCTCAGTTTTGCAGGGATTGCTACCGAAAAGTTCCTTTTTCTGGTTTGTTCTTACTAGATATTAGGCCTAAATGGGAGTTAGTCATTCCTAAATTGAGGTTTAATATATCACACATTAAATATATTTATTTACTTGGATTCATAATCAAATGCCCACAATAAAATCATTTAAGATTACGGTGTGAGACATATATTGTTTATAAATAGTGTGCATGTTTTATATTAAGGCTCTTGGCTCCACACACACACACACACACACACACACACACACACACACACATATATATATATATATATACAATTCTGCTCTTGTGCGGACTAGTTCGCATTTTAAGAATGCGGACCGGACATGTGTCACCTGGCGGTGAGCTCAGAGAAGAGACAGAGTGTGCCTATGATTTAAGCGAAAATTTCTAGGGGCACCGTTAGGTGACACATGTCCGGTCCGCATTCTTAAAATGCGGAATAATCCGCACAAGAGCATTATATATATATATATATATATATATATATATATATATATATATATATATATATATATATGGGACAATGGTCTTATGAATAGTAACTCATTGTAACAACCCTTGTAATTTTGGGCTATTTTAATTAATTTTTGGAAAATGGAGGAAAATAAAGTTTTTGATAAAATTATTTTTATTGCTCAAATATGTTGAATATTATTTTTAAAGGCGAGAATTTCAAACGGTTTCGAAATCGGAGTTAAAACGGATTTTAAAATAATTTTTAAATGTTTTTAACTCTTGGAATTCTAAGTCGGCGAACATTAAGTAATTTTCAAGAGTTGTTTTGACTTCTAACTCTTCATTTCTTTACCTTATTTAAAGGAGTCTTTTGGATTCCAACTTTTCATTTCTTTGCATTATAAAAGGAAGTCTTGAGCAACCTTTTTAACATACTTCTGGCACAAATTTTGGTAGCAAATATATTTTATATTCCTCATCTTTTTAATTATACTTTGGCCCTTGAGATTTGTGAGTTCCAACCTTAGATTAGAGGTGTTATTGGGGATATTTTGTTGGAGGTTCTTGGAGGAGATTTTGTAGATCCTCCGTGTTGATCTTGAGGATGTGATCATTGGTTTCTCATCATAGTTTGAGGTATGGGGTTTTACACAATTTGCTCCTTAAATCTCGCGAGTGTCATTCTCTTTGAATTCTTGTTAATTGAACTCATATTTGAATTGTTGAAATTATTTTGATTCATGTGGTATCATTATATTGCTGATGAGCACGTTGTCATGAGATTTTAATATGGCACGGATGTTGGGCACCCGCCAAAATTCCTGTTTCCTGAGCTATGGCTTGATAAAACATATACGGATGTGGTGAGGCCTGGTGACCCGGTTAAAGTGTTGTTGAAAAATTATATTGATAAATTCTTTGAGATTTGCATTTTGATTTGAATATTTGTACTCGTGTTGTTACGCCTTATTGCTAATATATTTGTTGAGCATCTTTCCTGTCGTATTGTGTACTTCCCCATATTTTCTTTTAGTGGCAGGTTAGCGCGGATTTTGGGGCGCTATGGAGATTGATTTTAATGAGGATTGTTTTGGGAAGACTTGTATTTATTTTGATGTATAGAGATTTGGATATTTGTATTTTATTTTTTGAGTTAGATGTTGTATTTATTCGAGAGACTTGTTGTAATTGAAGAGATTGAGATTAGTGGATTTATATTATTGTAGGTTTATTTAGATGCTCTATACCTTATCACTTGTCACTTGTGGATTTGGATTTATTTTATCGCATTAGCGCTCCGTTCGCTCTCCCCGGGCGGACGAGGTGTTACAGGTGGTATCAGAGCATCAGGTTCTAGTGTCATTTAGGATCTGTACGGCTTACTATGTTTTCAGCTTAGCGTTCTTTGATGTAGAGCCCTATGTTTAAGATTGTTGATTTCTTTGGTAAGATCACGTATATATTAGTGAAGCTTATTGCATTAGAACGGGTTCGTACGAGAAGTATGGAAGATGAGGGCCATTGGACGGATAGAGGAGATCGTACTTAGGAGGTTATGAAGTATGTTCGAGTATGATGATCGTAGTCGAGGTCACCCCTATTATGGAAAAGAAAAGTGAGAGGAGTCATCAGTAGAAGTTCTTGAAATGCGGGAATTGTGTGTGTTACCTAACGAAGGCAATATATTCAAAGGCTTGGGCATATAGTGGAGTGTGGTTAACTAGAACTGAAAATTTGGGGTAAAATTTTTCTTGACTTATCGGAGCAAAGTTATAATTTTGGGATTCAACAACCACCACCCACAAATGAGGGTATGTTTTCTATCTAAGAAATTATGAGGCGTATATTGATTTTTGTAGCAATTAATATTGTGTGGAAAAAAAAGGGTTGGTAAACTTAGCCCGTAGCATTGTTATTTACGTAAGACTCACCGAGGGGTGTGGAACACCTATATTTTTTTTTATGTCATCACGTGGGTCTGATTTTTATCATGGGATTACTTACTTTGGGCATGTCCGAGCATGATGTGACTATCGGCATGGATTGATTTGTGGTATATGAGAGAGTATAGCCAGCATCTTGTCTTTAATAAGAGAGTAGATGAGTAGACTCTATTTGAAATCGATAAAACCTAATTTTTGTTTTAAATCGATAAACCTGATACATTTTTTTTTTAAATTTATAAACCTGATATTTTTTTTAAATTGATAAACTTGATTTTTATATACTATTGACTAAGGACCTGAGGAGTTTCGATGACCGACTACTTTAGGTAGTAGTGTATCGGGGTGGTTCCTTGTTTGGATTTCGCTTGCGAGACACCCCACGCATGAAACTAATAACCGTTGGGAGTCGAAATAAATTAGGTCTTTAGGATATGAGTTTATAACCTTTTCAATAAATATTATAATGAAAGTGGTACGATAGGGTGTATGGGCGCCCTGGATGATTGGATTGTAGTAGTTTTCATAATTGTGAAAAGGTAAGTAGTTGTGACTTGAGGATTCATTTGTTTAGTAAGTGAGGATCATTTTTCCAAACTTCGTCACGAGGATGGTATAGGGAAGATTACGTAAAGTTTAAATTCAATTCAGTTGAAACTATATGGTGAGGCTTGGCGTATATCGTCGATAGGGATTTTCGTTAATGTACTGTATGGGCGGTACGTCTTAGATTTCTTGTGATGTGAGATTTATACTCGGAGTTGACCTTACCGTTATGGCTTATATTCCTGAATTTCGGGACAAAATTCTGTTATAAGGGGGGAAGTATGTAATACCCCGTAATTTTAATGACTTTTAAAATGGGTTATATTTTAAATTAATGGATTAATTGGATTTTATTATAAATTAATTCATTTGGATTTTATCCGAATTGTGGATATTAAAATGGATGATTCTGAATATTACTTAAAGATATTTACGTAATATATGAATGTAATGCTATTGATATAGCGGTGTGATATTAATTCAGTAATTCACGCTCATATTAATCGATTCCCGTTACATTACGTTCGATACTCCCGATACCGTTACAACGTGACCGCAACCGTTACGTTACCCGATACCGTTATTTAAAACAATGGGGTTGAGGGTTTATGGGTTTACGGATTTGGCCGGATAAGAGATGGTGTTGGATGGAGGTTTCGGTTTAAACCCGGATATGGGTTTTGTGAAATGGGGTTTCGGGTGGCGGACAGGTTAATGGGTTTTATGAAATGGGGTTCCAAGAGTCTTCTCCTTTTTCCACATCTGTTTAAAACTAAAAGATCGGTTGGTGTTGGTTGTATGGCTATTGGGTTGCGGATCAGCAGAGATCTGTGCATATATATTTAGAAATGACTCCGATGGTGTCGATTCTGCAATTCCGATCCGCTAAAATCAAAATCAGCAAGGATTTGTAGGTGACCAGCTCTTTTATCCCACACCGGTAGCCCCCTCGCTAAATCTCATGTATCTCTTATTTTTTTTCTAGATTTGATGTTTATTGTTTGTAATTTGCAGGTATTTTAGGATTTGAGATACAAAGAAAAGGTTTTTGGGTTTGATGTGTAGGTTGCCATGTAACAATGTAAATGTTGTTTTTCTGAGAATATCGATCTCAGGTATACTTTCTCTCAGATTTATGATGCATTTTTGGGTTTCAGATCTGGGGTATGTTTTTTTTTCCAGATATATTGTGAGAAAATGATGTGTTTCAAATCTATGGTAAAATGTTTAGGTGACATAATGAGTGAATCTGTTTGTTTTGTGAGAAAATTTTTGACGGGTTCGTACGGAGGTGGGACATTTTGGTTTTTGTTGGTTTTCAAGTTCTCTTACTTAAGAGTTATTTTTTTGTAAATGTAGATGGTGAACGCAACCAAGAAAGTTGTATTGAGATTTGGTGGTTTTCTCACATTCATCCATGATGAAAGAATAAAGATGTTATGTTTGTTTTATACGAGTGTTATTAGGGGAGTGATTGGTTCAATTTTTTTATTTATTTATTCCCAACCATAACCTGTAGAAATTAAAATGCAATTGTCTGTTTAAATGGGATTCCAATTCCAAGGAGTATAAAACATGTGTGATAATAATTTTTTTTATTATTCAAAGCTAATGAATTTTAAAGGGTGTATAAATAAATACCTCTGTCTTCTGGCAAGCTCACAAGGCAATGTTTTATACAATGTGAGAGTTCAGGACACAAATAAAATATCATTGTCTTAAGAGGATGTGTAAATTTTAAAACTTTTGAACTAAAAAGCAATGGGTAATCTGATACTTTCAATTATTAAACAAGTAATCAAAATTTTATATATGTTAATTGGACATGCCCATTCCAAGTCTAATTTAGATATGTTAATTTTGTTTTTTTGTTGTCATTTCAAGTGGTATAGTCATTCAATTATTCGTTATAATGGTTTGGGGTGTATTGGAATATGATTGGTTTTGTTATGTTTCACAACTTGAATTTCATGTAATTACTTTGTTCGGGTAAAAAAAAAGTGCATTTGTAGCAATTAAGTTACGGTCACAATTTGTATCAAGCGGGTTACATTTTTGTAGGGGTGACAATTCGGGTCAACGAGTTATGTTTCGGGCCGACAGGACACGATAACGTTTTTTCGGACACGAACACGATACGACACGACACGAATTCGTTTTTTTTACACAAATATGATCCGAATAAAAAAACAACACGACGCGACACGAATACCATAATTTTTTAAATTTCATGCCTAAAAAGCACGATACGACACGAATCATAATTCAGACACGAACATGACACGAGACAGTTTGACAAAATCACTTTATTTTGAGAGTAAAAGAAATATACACTTTAATAAAGTTTTTTATTATATAATTAAATAAATATTAAGACCTATGCGTATAAAATATATGTACGTAAATATTATGCATATAAATATAGAAATATATAACTAAACAAATATTATGACTAAAAATAGATGTTTATATATTTTTAATTCATATTTGGAACATTTTTAAAATTGTGCGAGCGGCTACAATAAATGATTCAGTTAGATCGTCATAACGAGAGCCAAATATGATTATTGATTCATTTATTTCTAAGTACTAATTATTTATATAATATCTGACTAGCTATTTCAGTTGATTAACTAATTTTTTTTTTGTATCAGGTCGCATTTTGAAAACTAGGGACAATCATTATTATAGTGGAGCATGTGGGATGACTTCAATTGATATATATATATATATATATAATTTTTCTAACAAGTTTTTTTCGTTGTAGTAGTTATTGAATGAACTTGGATTCTTTGAATATTATTGGAATTGTCATGTCCAATTTTTTTTTTAAAGTTGACAATGTTTATTTGACGCACAATGTGAATTAGGTCGATGAATTTGTATATTTCATATTATATGTGAATTTTTTCGATGAATTTATAAAATATTTAAATGTTGTTGAACTATTTTTTTTTTGTTAAACAGGGTGAATAGACCTATAAACAGAGTAGATTATAACCATTTTTTTAAATTATACTTTTTTTCGGGGAACGATAGTTTTTCAATTTTGTAATTATGTATTTTTAAAATTTTATCATTTTGCAATTACGTATTTAAAAAAAAATCCGCTGTGCCTTCAGGCACGGGAATTTACTAGTATATCTATATACGATGATGGTGTTTTACTATTAATCTACTTATCTATTCTTATCAAAGTAATCAACAGGATTACATTTTGCCACGTATACAATCCAAGAGTTGAGATTAATGGTGAGGATGAATGCCACTTTCGTACATATTTTGCCAAAATGAAATTCCCTCCATTAATATTTCAAATTTCAAATTTTAACTCTTACTTTTTGTTTTCCCCTCACAAACCGTCATCTGACACAAAACTTCTCTCTCGCGCCTCACTCCCACGAACATGTAGAGTCTCTCTCTCTCTCTCTCCCCCCTCACGTTTCTTTTGTCTCTCTCTTTCTTTTGGCTAAATCATGTTTCTTCTCTTAGTTTCCATTTAATTTTACTTTTTGCAGGTTTATTGATGGAAGTAAAAATGGTATTTTTTCTTTGGTTTCAATTTTTTTTCTTTGGATTCATCATCCAATTTTTTAATTTCTCAACGGAGATACCACAACCCAAATTTCAGCGGGTTTTTCATTTTCAGCCACCAACAAATCTCAGACCACCTAATTCTTCGACCACAACCACCACCAACTCTCTGAACAAGTAAAAATAAAGAGAGTTTAGCTTCGTGCCAAGGAAAAAAGGGTTTTACCGATTGCATAATGTTTTACCAATGTCGAGATAAGTACGGGTTTTTCATTTTCAGACACCACAACTCTCAGTGCCGGTGTCTCAGACCACCACAAACTGCTCCGACCAGCATTTGTCGACATAGATGGCCACCCCCGATCACCTCAAAATATTTCCTAACCCATTATTAACCCAGATCCAGTTCAAAATACACGGGGATCCCTTCACAATAGCCAGAGGTAATAAATAGTGAGATTTTAATCTTTTCCTCTTGGTTTTGAGTTTTGGTTCACTGAGTTTTATATCGTGAGATTTGTTTGGGTTCTTGTTCATACCAATAGTCGGCACATATTTTTGTTTGGGTTTTGGTTCACATATATTTGACCAAGGTTTGCTTGGGTTTTGATTCACATATACATAATGAGATTTCTTTGGATTTGTATTTATAAAAAAAAAAAAAAATCTTTAGGTTTTGTTTGAGATTTCACATGTTTTATAGTTTGGTTTTGTTATATGTTTCCAGGCTTGAACTTTAGGGGTGTCAATTGTCTCCGAGCTTTATTAATGTATTTCGCTTTTCATTTCTTTCTCTTATTTTTCTCTTTAATGTATCGACATTTAAAATTATATTGTTTCCGTAGTCATTTGGGTTTGATCTGTTCGTCTTTCTCACAGACTCTATAACTTTATACAAAATGTCTGCCAACATGGTATTTACATAATGATATTATGGTGTCCTGTTGCTTTTCCAAAAAACTGTTCTATTTCAAATTCAAATATCAGACTGAGCTTCAAATGGATTTTATTGAAGTTTGATATTATAGTTTTTATGGTTTTTAAATTAGAGTTTCTTTTTTTTATATATAATATTTCACTAACCAAAACTCACATTGTTAAAAATGAGGCTCTAGGATGGGTGTTTCGTTATGCTGGATTTATTTCTCTACCACAGTCATAAGCTACGCAATTTGAAAATAAAAAAATATTTAGTGTTATGATACGTGTATGATATAACAAATCAGTTTTATTTAGGATTTTCGACTGTGGGCATGATGAGGAAGAGAGACAAGGCAAGGTCATTGGACAAACTAACGGTAAACATTATTTTTTTTAACTTCTCACATTTTCTATAGTAAATTCTTACATGGTTATATGTTATTTTTTATATTAATGATGTCTTTTATTTAGACATCACTACTTAATTCTTACACTTTAATATATGATTTGCAGGGGTAAATTATATTGATGTTTCTTTTTAATTTATAACTATATATTCTTATTAATAAAATTGTTGCTTTTGTAGGTAAACTAGAGTTGGAGAGGGATTGAGGTTATGGGCTGAACTAAAAAGACGTAGGAGGCTGAGATGGAGGTGCTGCATGGATGAATTGTCCCTATGTTTTTTTTCAAAAAGGGGTTTGTTTTTTCTATTAACTTTATTTTAAACTATTTTTGGTAATTGTATTTCAAATTGTTCGACACAACAAACTGCACTTTGATCATGTGAAGTATGTATAGTTATGTATAAATAGACTACAGGTTTGTGTAATCTGCGTTAAAGTATTGTTGGAATGGTTGTTATCCCTTAATGAAGGAGGATATTCCAATGAATAAAGGAGATTATGTCTAGTATTTTTTTTTTTTAAATTGGAACTTTGTTTATTTGAGGCAATGTTAATTCAATTGATGGATATTGTAAAATTCATGTTATATGTTAATTTGTTTGATGAATTATTGTTAGACCATTTTTTATTTGTTAAGTAGGGTGGATAGTCCTATAAACACACAAGATTATGGTCAATTTTTTTTTTTTAAATTATACTCTGTTTTTTCGAGGAATGAAAATTTTCAATAAGATAGTCCAATAAAGTAGTTTTTTTTCAAAAATTTCAAAAATGTTTACATGGTGTTGTGTTATACGATATTTTGTTATATGATAGCTAACAATTATTACGAGATCCATGATGGATTAAACATGGTGAATAGTCATATAAACATAAGAAAAATTTGCCTAATTTCTTAAAATTATTTACAATTATGTGTTGTAAAAAAAAATCACTTAATAGGTTCGTACCATGGTGCGTGTATGTATGTAAATAAACACGGTGTATGTATGTATGTGAAAAACTTTTAAAAAATTTCCATTCTTTTTAAACTAATAGGTTCATACCATAAGTTATTTAAAAAATTATTTATCTATTGCAAACTAAATACGACGTATGTTCTTATCAACGACGTACACTTCAAAACTTTTCATCGTGACTATCAATTATATTATTTATACTATTTATATAATTTTAAAAAAAATATCCTTCCTTCAGAAAAATTTACCACGATTGATATTTTAAAAATTATAATATAGCACAAAACTTTTATGACTTGACCACACGATTCATACCAGGGAGAATTATCGTCGTCCCATCAGGCACGAACATAACTTTTGAAATTTTGATCATTTTTTTTTAAATTACACTTCGTTTTATTAGGGAACGAAATTTCTTTCGTTTTTCAATTATGTACTTTGGAAATTGTCAACGTTGTACGATTAGGTATTTTGGAAATTTTTGTTGTGCCTTCAGGCATGGGCATACACTAGTATATATATACACATTAAAGGTAAGACTATCAAAATATCAACCTTATTACATTTGATGAAGGGTATTATTTGATCAAATGTTAAAAGTTACTACAGACAAGAGTTGGATTGAGTTGCGTGATAGGAACTCAACAACATATATTAATGGCGTTAAAATGTTTATATTCTTTGTTTATACGAATAGGAACATACAAACATCACATGGCGAATATCGATGCACAAATTGTGTAAATTAATTTTACAGCAACCTACAAACTGTGAAAGATCATATAGAGATGTATGGTTTTGAAAGGAGTGATATGGATTAGATTTTCCGCGGGGAGTTCTGTGGGGGTTTGTATAATAACAATGAAAATCCATGGGATGACATGGTTGAATTTTTATTATTTGAATCGATTGCAGGGGATTATATGACTTTAATTCTTCATGAGGTAAGGGTATTCCACGTATGATGGATAAGGTGGCAAATAATGAGCCCATAGTTGAAGATGTTGCATGGTCTAATGAAAATAATCCAACATATTTTAAACTTTTAAAAAAAGCATGAAATGATTTGTATGAGAAGTGTTCCAAGGGTATTATAAAACTCTCATTCGTAGTAGAGCTTTATCACCTAAAGAAACTTAATGGGTGGATAAATCGTTCTTTTACAATGTTTTTGGTATTATTGAGGAAATCATTCCCTAATACGAATATTCTTAAATCTTTCTATTAAAAGCACAAGTTAACTATGGATTTAGGATTCAATTGTGAAACTCGGGATAGTTGTTTCAATGGTTGTATGTTGTTTCGAAATCAGATGAAGAATCTCGACAAGTCTGACATTTTTTAGGCTTTAAGATATAAAGAGGACGTTGGCAATGTAATTAATGTTGGTGAATAGTGTAATATAATTAAAAAAGGAGTTGTAAAAAAGGTAAGATATTCCCCTTTGAAGTAGAGATTATATAGGTTGTTTTAGTCATCACATGCATCTCCGTTAATGAAATGGCATACAGAGGAATGAATTGATGATGGGGTGATTAGGCATCCTCCAAAATTTCTTTATTGGAAAATATTATACGAGAGAAAGTCATATTTTTTTAGTGATAGTCACAACATTAGACTTAGTTTAACAACCAATGGACTCAATCCATTCAATAACCTGAGCATTATTCATAGTACTTGGCATGTTGTGCTAGCGCCATTAAATGACCCCCATGGTGGTGCATGAATCAACCTAACCTAATTTTTTTGACTCCTATTGACGGGCCAAAGGGCTTGGTGATAAAATCAATGTGTTTTTACAACCATTGATTGATGAGTTAAAAGAGTTATGGGTTGAAAGGGTATCCACTTATAATGCATCGAGTAAATAATTTTTCAGTTTCATTCATTGTTGTTGTGTAAAATTAGTGATTTCCTTTCATATGCCATGCTATCTAGATGGAGCACGAAGAGGGAATTCTCATGTCCATATTGTAACAAGGATGATCAAGCGGCATAATTGAAAAATTATGGTAAGAAGGTTGATATGAGGTAGTCGTATGATAACAAAACAAAATATGTGGCCTACACCTCCTAAATTATAAGGATCACAAGTTTTGCAACAATTAAAGGACTTTTGCATTAAAACTGAATATATAAAGGAAGATATGTTGATAAAGAGGTCAAAATAACAAATGGATAATGATGGTTCTAAATTAATAAAAATTAAAGTACAAAAAAACTAAATTGGAAGAAAAAGAGTATATTCTTTGAAATATCATATTAGGAGAATAATTCAATTCGCCACAATCATGATGCTATGCATATTGGAAAGACTGTGCGCGATAACTTATGGTTTACACTCCTAGGCATAAAAGGTAAAACAAAAGTCAACTTGAAGATGTGATCAACTGATTATGGCCTGGGGGTCACGGACCAAAGTCGTGACCATACGAAACTTGGCGTGACCATATCCATAACCCAATGTGGTCGTGGATGCTCTTGGAAGTGGTCACGACCTAAAGCCTTGACCCACAGTGATCAAGGATTTGGTCCATAACTAAGGCGTGACCATCTTGGCGCTAACTTTGGGCCAAAACTCCCTCTAAATTTATTCACGACAGGGTCATGGACTTATTCTGTGAGTAAGGCCAACAATACACACACAATGGGTCACGACTGTGGATCATGACCATCTCAAGGGATAGGTCACGACTTCAGTTCGTGACCAGTTTATATCCTACCCATGTCACGAGCTGATGTGGCAAAATTTTAAGGATCATGGTAGTGGGTAACAGCCTAGAGTTGTGACCATGTTCCTTACATTAAAATGCAACAGAACTGCCGAATTCATTTCCCTCGAACAAAACTCAGCAGCAGCTAAAACCTTAGGTAATTTTAGTGCGATTTTGATGCCATTTTGGTTCGATATCTATTGGATTTGTGTTTTATTTTGATTTCATCCTAAAGGTAATATGAAACCCTAGTTATTTGTATATATTTATGTGAATTTCTTTTTATATGTGTGTATGTATATATTTCTATTTATATGTGCAAATATGTTTGTTTTGTGGTCAATAAACCTAGACATTGTATTGAGGGTTATTTGTTTTGACAAAATATTGTTCAGAACCCTATACATTATATTATTTTTGACAAAAAATAATTAAATGGATTTTTAATAAGTAAAAAACATTACGTTTGCCGCGTTGTGGGTTATATGCGTATCATCATATTATATTGGGGTTTATATACTCTGGGTCTAGTGGTATGGTATTGAAGGGCTATCCATCCATGGGTTTTAGTTTTTGAATTTTCAATTTAATTAATTCTAGTAAATGGAAAAAGAGAATAATTATTAAAAATATTAATAGAAAATAAAGAATTTTATAATCAAATTATGGAGATCAACTGTGAATAATTTCCTCAAAAAATTCATTTGAAAAGTAGGTCAGATGATTATAAAAAAAATTAGGAACATTTACTCATTGGGGTACCGTTGCTAAAGGTGAAAATGGACCACAATGAGTAGATACGAGAACTAGTGTACCCCAAGAGGGAAATATGAAAGACTAGTGGACCCCAAAGTGTAAATGCCCCTAAAGTTTAATGACTCGTAATGTACATACTTGTCAATTTGGCATTTCACCCTCTTCCCGATTGAATTTTTTGATGAAATTATTTGCATATGATCTTCTTATTATGGATGTCATCTCCATTAAGTTTGGTTGAAAAATTATTTACCTTTTCTCAAGGCAATAAAGAAAATTCCCTCATATGCTAAATTCCTTAAGGATTTATTGATGGTGAAATGTAGACAAAATATTAAAAAGAGCGCGTTCCTAGAACAAAATGTGAGCTCAATTCTATTAGATGACCTCCCACCAAAGTTTAAATATTCGGGTTCAACGACCATTTAATGCACCATTGGAGAGAACCACATCGAGAAAGCCTTACTAGATTTAGGGGCAAGTTTTAGCATCCTCCCTTACTCCGCCTATAGGCAATTAGATTTGGCGGACCTCAAACCCACTAAGATCACTCTCTAACTCGCGGACCGTACTGTGAAGATACCTCGAGGGATTGTTTAGGACGTGATAGTCCAAGTGGACAATTTGTACTTCCCGATAGATTTTGTCATTTGGGACACGAAGGTCTCTATCCCCTCGAGTAATGATATTATCGTCATCCTAGGCCTCCCATTACTATCTACGACGAACGCATTGATTAATACTCGAAATGGGAAAATGCAAATCACATTCAGGAACATGACCCTCGATACAAATATCTTCAACATCACCAAACAAGTGGGTGATGAGGGCGAGTTTCACGCGATGGATCTTATCGAGGAGGTAATAGATGAGCACATAAAGGGATATATTGGTGGGGATTCGTTAGGAGTGTATTTTAGTTAAGGTAGTGAGAGTGACAGGACGTACACCGATTTCGAGAGGTAGGTAACAGAGTTAAGAACGATCTTAGATGAGAGATCATCTAATGAGGACGTTAGGTTTCTAGATTCGAGGAATTACAACTAAGGGAGTCACGCATGGTTCCCTCCGATGAAAAATTTCCAGCCTTCAAATTATAAAAACTACCCTCAAATATAAAATATGCTTATTTGGGAGAGGATGAAACATTTCTCGTTGTTGTCTCCTCAGCCTAGATCAAGAGCAAGCGGCTAAATTACTAGAGATTTTGAGGAAGCATCGGAGTGATTTTGGTTGGAGCATCGTGGATTTGAAAGGTATAAGTCCCCTAATTTGTACCCTTATTCCCCCTCCAGGAAGACGTGAGGCCTTCGAGGGAGATGCAAGGACGTGAAAAATTGCATCTAGGAGTTATAATTATCATTATATCAGTTCCTACGAGTTATATTGGTCCCATGCGAGGTGTCAGTGCCTCTCACGGGGTCTTTTGGGAGTTGTTTTGAATTTTTGCACTCTAATGCAAGTTTTAAAGCTTAAGTTAAGATATTTTCAAATTATCAATGTATTCTCAAACATGGAGTCCCGTGACCACGCGATTAAATCCAATAAGTTATAATGGCCCCGTGCGAGGTGTCGGTACCTCTCACGGGCCATTTGGGGTTTTCGCACTGTAACGCCAAGTTCTTAGCCTAAGTCTATATATTTTCAAATTATTGTCGTATTATAAAATCTCGAGGCTCATGACTATGAGATCGATTCCTATGAGTTACTTTGGTCACATGCTAGGTGTCAGAGCCTTTCACGGGCCCGTTTGGGGGTTGTTACGTGGTTCACCCCTCTAGCACCATTGATAAGCACCCAAAACTGTATATTTTATACCCCTAATAGATGTATTTTAGTTTCTAATTCTCAGCAAAATGGGTCTTATGTGCTTAAATATTTATCTTGTAGGTCAAACATCTGTTTACGGTGTCAAAAGCTATATATCGAGACAAATGCGCGTTGAATGGAGCTAAATACCCTTATCTCATACCCAAGCATAAACCCAACCCAAACCAACCCCACACCCCATGTGTGTTTAGTTTGCACCTTTTTATATTTTTAGTTTGAGTCATTTTTATTTTTAGGGTTTATTTTAGATTTATTTAGAATTTTTAGGTTTTATTTACTATTTTTATATTTTTATTAGTACATTTTTATTATATCTTTATTTTTATTAGTTTTTAGGATTTCATTTATTTATTACATTTTACTTTTTTTTGTACGATTTTAGTTTTTAGTTTAATAGATTTCTGTTTTTTTATTTTTTTTTTTTTATTTTTAATTTGAGTCTTTATTTTATTATTAGAAGTAGGATTTTTATTTATTAGATTTTTATTTTTATTAGTTTTAGTTTTCTTAGTGTTATTTTTAGGTGTCCAAATAAAACACATACACACAAACTTATCCTACACCCTAACACACACGCACCCTACTTCCAAACACACTCACCTACACCCAAACTCTTCCTTACCCACACCTACCTTCTCATACACCCACCCACACACAATCTACCCCATCTGTTGATGTAAAAAATTAGATTATCTCTAATTAATCAATCACAGATAAAATAAACATGACAAAAGAATTTTAAAGTGGTTCAGCCTTAAAAGAATGGCCTGCGTCCACTATTTTGTTATTGCTTGATTATTTGAGAATTCTCGATAACAAGTTTTTCTAAGAAATTCCGAGTCCCCTTACAATGAGGATGATACAATGTATTTATAGCCCTCAGGCTGTACATGTGAATCTGTAATACATAGCTGTTCAATAGGCGTGTACATCTGTATGATAATAATAATAAGCATTTAATGAGCAGTCAATTTGTTGGTTATCCTAATATTAATGCTCTGTACGAGATGCAGCTCGGACCGCCTAAGCTGCTCGGACCGCCTAAGTAGCTCGGTACTCATGAGTTGCTCGGTGAAGTAAAGTTCCTCGGAGAACACTTGTTGCTCGGAGCGTCTGAGTTGGTCGGGGAGGTTGAGTTCCTCGAACTGAAGGTGTTTGTTTAAAAATATTTGTAGGTGCCATGTAGATTGACACGTGTCTCCACATAATTTATCCACGTAAGCAGGCTAAATTTGGTATCAACAGAAGCCCCCAATGTTTCACAGTTCGAGGTTGAGGAGTGTGGAACATTCTTCTTGAAATATGGCGGGATTAAATAATCATCCAGAATTTTAGGATTGTTTTCCTTGTATTTATTTTTCCTTTCGAATTCATAGAATCAGACTTTTTGAAATTTTTTAACTGCTTCGATCTCCATGCTCTTTTTGTCCTTTTAGCCGTCGGTAGCGCAAACGTCTTTTTTTGTAATCATTATTTTTACACATTCCCAAGGTAAGGTATTAAGCGTTGCAGAAAATCCTATCATCTTTTACTTTTTCAAATGTGTATCCTTGAGTTCTCCATTTCTTCTCTATCTTGTGCATTCATTCCTTCCATCGTTCGTTGTCAACTGATCCATCATTTTTGTGTAAGATCTTCTTCCTTCTCTTTTATTTCCTTTATTCATCATGGTTTACCTTGTTGAGTCGCTTGATAAATTTCGCTCTGATTTTTGTATTCCTCCATGGGTCACACTGGAAGAACTTTCTGGTCCTTCAGATTACTTTCGTTTGGATGAGGGACATTGGTTCCCCGGTCTCTTTGTAGCCGAATGCTGCTTTTCTTTTCCTCCAAACCCCTTGTGTTTAGAATTATGTCTATATTTTGACGTGGTTCCTGCAAAAATAGCCCCCAATACATAGAGAATAGTTAATGGAGTCCATAGGTTAAATCAGATTCATGGAACCCGTATAGGAATTCCAGAAATTATGTTTTGCTATAGATGGGCTGTCAGCGATAGCACTTTTTATTTGAAAACTAGGTTTTTAAATAGGGCTTTAGTCGTCAATTTCTCAGATGCCAACAGGGATTACTTCGAGCATGGGGTTGTTATGAAAAATTGGCAACATGCTCCATCAACTGAAAATGATGTATATCAAGGTCCTAGATGCCCTCCCTATGGCAATGGGACAGGTTGTTTTTATTTTATTTCATTTTTGAAATTATGTTTTCTATGTGTTTGATAAAATGCGTCACTAATATTTTAATTTTTATTTATTTGCAGTTGACAGCAAAAGAAGGTCTCCAAAAGAGACAAAGGTTAATTTGAAGCATCTGAAACTTATATGGAGTTTGCATCAAACTGTTGCCGACTAATATATCAGATCATCTTCGTACTTATTGCAGTACAAGAGTTACACCTCGTCTTTTACTGCTCGTCCAGTGATAAGTGACATAGAACCAGCACTAGTTCCTGAAGATTCTTCTCCTGAATCGCATATTCCCCTCAGTGATAGAATGAAGAAAAGAAGATCTCCTGCCCTCTTTGATAAGTCTGCCTCTACTACTGGAGAGGCAAAAAAAGCAATCAGGATGTCCCAGAAGAAGGGATAAGAAAAATTGATGCACCCCTCCAGCTGCTACTAAGAAGGTTGCCGAGAAGCCCCCTGTGGCTCCGAGCAAGTTCGTTGCTCCAAGAGAGGTTATAGTTATATCACCAACCAAGACCACATCCTTGGTCGAAAGTGTTCCTGCTCCCTCAAGGAAGTTGAAGAAGAGCTCCTCGGATAAATTGGCTGAATCCATCTCTCAGCCTCTAACTGCTGGAAGTGGTGTTCCCACTTTTGTTGCTCCGAGCTCTGCCATGAGCTCGGTGAAGTCTTGGATTATCCCCGAGATCTAAGGTGTTGAAGAAAATCTTTCTCGGGAGAGGGTTACCACCTTGGCAGCTCAACATATTGCCTCAGTAAGTACTATTAATCTAAACTTTCATTTTTCAATGTTATATCCTTGCACTGACTTACAATTGTTTTCTTTTTCCAGTTGGTAACTTGTTTCAATACCATTTTGAAAAAGGATGAAGCTATTAAAGCTTTGAGCTCGTCGTCAGGTGTGAAGGAAGCTCTTGTAGGTCTGACAGAGTCTTTAAAGGATTCTCGTCAGAAGTATGACGAAGATAAAGCTTCTTGGGAGAAGCAACTCAATTCTACCGAGCAAGAGAGGGATCAGGCTGTTGAAGTCTCCAAGGGGTTGGAGAAGAAAATAAAAGACTTGGAAAGGGAGAATAAAGAGCTCTAGGAGAAGCTCCAAAATGCTGGGGAGCTTGAAGGTAAGCTCAAGTCTGCTGAGGAAGAGTTAAACAAGCTTCATGACGTTGGTCGTCAGAAGGAAGAAGTTGAGAATAAATTGAAGAATGTCGAGGAGCTCCTTAAGGAAAGGACCTCCTCGGAGAGAGAAAAAAGGAGAAAGGCTGTTAAGAAATCCTTCAGCGCTGGATGAGATAAGGGATGGAATAAGGGTTTGGCTGCCATGATCTCGCAAATAGAGTATGGCAGCCTCAAATACTTCAGGGATGGTTGGGTTGCTGCTCTGAGAGAAATGAATGTTGATGAGAATTAAAATCTATTTTAGCGACACATTCCTAGCCCCCTCCTTCTCCCGGGGAAGAAGAAGAGGAAGAAGCTGCCTCCGAGGAATCCTCTATGGTGATTGGAAATCAGATTTCTCATCCCCCAGTTGTCCAGACCTCCTGCGAGCAACTTCAACCAACCAGCGTTTCAACCTAGAAACTTCCCACACCTTCCGAGCAACCTTCTATGCCATCCGAGCAACCTACCTCTTCATCCCAGCCTCCCGAGAAATTTTTTGGAGACAAGGAGAAGGTGTAGAGTTGTTCGGACTTTTTCTCTTTGATTTTTTATTAAATGTAACTCTGGGCTGTGTACCTCTTTTATGATGTAATAAAATTTGGAGTTATTGCTCATATTACTTCTCTTCTTCTTGCTCTGTTTGCACTCTTATTGATTCTTGTTATCTCTTATCTTTACTAGTTTATAGCCAGGATGGAATTGTAATCAGCTCATGATACAAAATTACTGAAACAATGAAATGAATACTTCAAACCTGGTCATGCAGATTTGAATGAATCTCAAGTCGTCGACATCCTCGGTCCAGATGCTTCAGAGCGAGCAGTTGAAGCCTACCAGTATTTAAAGTGCCTGCTCGACCATGCAGTGGCTAACAGTGTAGCATATTATGAGATGATTGAAGATCTTCAAGGTACCCTCGAGGAACTTCAACAACAGTACAAGGAGTCTAATACACTTTTGCACCAGGGATATGAGAAGAAGTATTAGCAACTAAATGTTGATAAGGGATATGATAAGTTGCTCGCTGCTTATGAGATGAAGGAGAGAACTTTGAAGACCGAAGTCGAAGAGCACAGGAAGATCGTGAAGTTGCTGGAACAGGATAACAATAACCTACGAGGAGAGATATCTCAGCTCAAATCTGCTGCATCTACCTCGGGAGCCTTGGTTCCTGTTAACGATGAGGGTTTTTCTTTCTTGGAGCTCGAAAATGCCAATCTGAAAGATGAATTGGAAACCTTGAAGAGGACTGGTCCTTCTACCTCTGCTCGTAGACGAGTAAGAGCTTCTCGGGGATGAGGAAGGGCTGCTCGGGTTACAATTGAAGAACAAAGAACTCAATCAGCTTTGGAGAATCAGTCCTTTCAGTTAATGGCGAAGAATCAAACATTAGCTAAGATGTCCAAAAAGATTCTAAATCTGGACGAACAACTCTCTACATAAAAGTCTACCTTGGAGAGTAAAGAACTTTTAACGAAGAACCTCCACGAGCAACTGGAGAGGTTAACCTATCAATTCCATAAGCAGCCCAGAGAGTTATGGATGGTTGATTATAATGAAGCCCTCTATCACCTCGATGACAGGATCCAGCAGTCGAACAACGAGGGGTACAAGCAAGGATGGTTGAATGCCTTGGGTGTGCTGGAGTTGGAACATGGTAATTATTTATGGGATTACCATAATCCTGGGTTGCTCGACCTGCCAGTGCCTCCTTTCAAACTCGACATGAGTTGGATTCCTACTCGGGACATTCCTCAATGCCTGATTTCAAAGTATCTTGGCGACTACAGTCTTCATTCTAACTTCGAGATATCTCGCCCGGAGCACCTTCTTGATAGGCCATCAATAATGAATATCAGGATGCTCAAAGATCTGAACTTCATAAACTCCTCCAATGCCTTAGACGATCCCCCTGCTGGTGAAGAACCTGTTTCAAAGGCAGAGGGGAAGAAACCAATAGAATAGTATTCTTAATGTGATAATTTCTTATGTAATATATATTTCATTCTCAATGTATTTTGTTCTGGATTTAATGAAAAATTTCTAGTTTTCTTTGCAATCTTGATTGTCATTGTCTTGTAAATATTTTTGTAAAACATTTCTTTTATTCACTAATGAATGTGCATGTATAATAATATTTTGTGTTATTTTAAATTGCCGACCAACTAGAGTTGGTGAAAATTTTATTATTGACTATTCTGAGTTTGTGGTAATCATTTAACGACTAACCAAAGTTGATGATATTTTGTTTCTCGAACAACTTAGAGTTGGTGGTAATTTAAAATGTTACAAGTATAAAAAATTTTGTTTTATTTTTGATTGTAATGACTTATCACTTTTAAATGCTAAGCCATTAGACGACTTTTATCATATGATCCTTCTTTGTTTAATCAAAATGTTCCCTACCAACTGTAGTTGGTAGAATTTTATTCCCGACCAATCTTAGTTAGTGGATTTTTTATTCCCGACCAACCTTAATCGATGGATTTTCTTCCTAACCAACCGTAGTTGGTGATTCTGGGCTTTTTTCATTCCCGACCAACTATAGTTGGTGGATTTTTATTCCCGACCAGCCTTAGCTGGTGGATTTTCTTTCCAACCAACCGTAGTTGGTGCTTCTAGGCTATTTCATTCCTGACCAACCTTAGTTGGTGGATTTTCTTCCCAACCAACCATAGTTGGTGATTCTGGGCTTTTTTTTTCATTCCCGACCAACTATAGTTGGTGGATTTTTATTCCCGACCAGCCTTAGCTGGTGGATTTTCTTCCCAACCAACCGTAGTTCGTGATTCTGGGTTTTTTTATTCTCGACCAACTATAGTTGGTGGATTTTTATTCCCGACCAACCTTAGCTGGTGGATTTTCTTCCCAACCAACCGTAGTTGGTGCTTCTAGGCTTTTTCATTCCTGACCAATCTTAGTTGGTGGATTTTCTTCCCAACCAACCGTAGTTGGTGATTCTGGGCTTTTTTTCATTCCCGACCAACTATAGTTGGTGGATTTTTATTCCCGACCAGCCTTAGCTGGTTGATTTTCTTCCCAACCAACCGTAGTTGGTGATTCTGGGTTTTTTGCGTGGTGTGTAGCACTAGTACTTCGAAAAATTTTCAACAAAAAGGAGAGAATTGGGCAAAAGATCCAAAACTTTTATTCATATTGAAGAAAACTGCATTACATAGGAATTCCCAACTACTGATAATATTTGCGAAGGTGCTCTGCGTTCCATGGATTCTTAAACTCCTCTCCTTCTAGAGTTTCAATCCTATATGTCCCTGGTCGAACAACCTCTGTTACTCTGTAAGGCCCATGCCAATTAGCTTCCAGTTTGTTGTGCTTTTGAATCACTTTCTTTAACACATAGTCTCCTTCCTTCAGATCATATTTCTTCACTCTCTTATTATATAACAGAGCTGTTCGTTGTTGGTATGAAGCATTCCTGATTGCTCCTTCATCTCTAACTTCCTCGAGCATATCCAAGTCTAGCCTTCTCATTAAGTCGCTGACAAGAGGATTGAAATTCAACACTCTGTGTGTTAGGAGGTCCAGCTCGGCAGGTATAACAGCTTCACTTCCAAATGCCAGCATGTATGGAGATTCTCCTGTTGCTTCTCGGGGAGTAGTACGATAAGCCCACAGCACAGAATGTAGCTCGTTGATCCAATTTGCCTTTGCATCATCCAATCTTTTCTTCAAACCATTCAGCAGCGTCCTGCTTGTCACCTCAGTTTGTTCATTGCTTTGGGTATGGCCTGGTGCAGAGTGGGTCTTCAAGATGTTTGAATGATGACAATAGGCAAAGAAATCCTCGTTGTCAAATTGAGTTCCATGGTCTGTGATGAAGGTATGAGGGAGACCATATCTACAGATGATGTTCTTCCAAATAATTTGGTATACCTTGTCGTACGTCATATCAATGAGAGGCTCAGCTTCAACCCATTTAGTGAAGTAGTCCACCGTGACCACGAGATATTTAAATCTTCCCTTGGTAGTCGGAAGTGGCCCGACCAAATCTATTCCCCACATGGCAAATGGCCAAGGGAAAGTAATGGGTGTTAACAATGCCTGGGGAGTTCTTAGGATAGATGAGAAGCATTGACATTTGTCACATTTCTTGGCATAGGATATACAATCAGCCCTCATTGTTGGCCAATAGTATCCTTGTGTCATTATTCTTTACAAAAGCGTCTGACCTGCTACATGGGCTCCACAGGGCCCTTCATGGACCTCTTTAATCAAGTCTTTCACCTCAGAGGGATGCACACATCTCTGCAAACCTACTATGATTCCTTGTCTATATAGAATACCATTAGTCAGTACATAACGAGCAACTTTAAATTTCAATTTCTTGGCCGCGAGTTCATCAGTTGGTAATGTCCCCTCTTCAATATATGCCTTGATAGGATCCATCCAAGATGGCTCTAAATAAAGGGTAATAAAGTTCATCATCAGATCTTCATCTATGCTCCGACTAGCCAAGACTTCTATTAGGATTATTCTTCGTAGCTCCGTGCGTGTTGCTGAAGCTAACCGAGCTAAGGCATCTGTTCTTGCATTCTTCGATCTTGGTATTCTGACTATCTACACTGCAATCATGCCTGATAAGATCTCCATATCTTTTGAGTGATACTTGATCATTAATTCTCCTTTGGCTGCATATATCTCCAATATTTGATTCACGATTAGTTACGAATCACTGAATACGATGATCTTCTCTGCCCCCATATTTTTTGTCAAACTAAAACCTGCAATCATAGCTTCATATTCAGCCTCATTATTAGAAGCCTTGAATTGGAAGCGCAAAGCATACTCCACATCGACTTCATCCGGGCTATTCAAAATAATCCCTGCTCCACAACCTGTAGTGCACGAATATCCATCTACATATAAATGCCATACAGGTATATTCCTATCAAAATCTTGATTAGACAGAGTTCCTCGGTTGAATATTTATTGCTTCCTTATCTCCTCCTCTATCACTTCTTGTTTTTCTTCAACCTTTCTCTCCTGCTCGTCAACCAATTTAAGTTGATCGGGGTTTAAATTTGATAATCCTGTGACATCCACAGGTTGGTCGGTATTCATCTTCTGATCCTCGGGGGTGTCAGGATAAGTGAACTCTGCTATAAAATTTGCCACTGCTTGCCCTTTGAGCGATGATCTAGGCTCATAAATTATATCATATTCACCAAGTTCTACTGCCCAGTACATCAATCTCCCTAATTTTTCTGGTTTATGAAGATCTTGCCTCAATGGCATATCAGTATACACAACTATGGTGTGAGCTTAGAAATACGACCTCATTCTCCTACTTGCCTCGATCAATGCTAGTGCCAACTTTTCTAGTCTAGGATATCTAATCTTTACTCCTCGAAAGGCTTTGCTAGTGTAATAGATCAGTTTTTGCACTCTATCTTCCATTCTTATCAACGCCGAGCTAACTGCGTTCTTCGACACTGCCAAATATAAGTACAATCTTTCTCCCATCACTGGCCTGGACAACAGTGGAGGTGCTCCCGGATATTTCTTCAACTCTTGAAAATCCTTCTCGCATTCGTCATTCCATTCAAATGTTTTTTAGAGTGTTTTGAAGAATGGGAGGCATCTATCTGTTGCTCATGATACACACCTATTAAGTGTTCCAACTCTATTAAGTGCTGCAAATCGCCCAATGAGACTTTGCACTTCCTTCTTCTTCGTTGGAGATCGTAGTCCCAATAGAGCCTTGATCTTCTCTGGGTTTGCTTCGATTCCTCATTGGTTGATGATATACCCAAGGAACATGCCTTCTCGTACTCCGAATATGCACTTGGTGGGATTCAACTTCATTTGATATTTATCTAGTTGATCAAAGGTCTGGCCTAAGTAAATTAGATGGTCAACATCTCTCTTGCTCTTCGTCAGCATATAATCAAAATAAGCTTCCATATTGCAACTGATTTGTTCTGCAAAGACCTTGTTCATCAGCCGCTGATATGTTGCACCTGCATTTTTCAAATCAAAAGGCATAACGTTATAACAATAAGTTCCCCTAGGGGTAATGAAAGAGGTACTCTCCATGTCTTCAGGTTTCATTTTAATCTGGTTATAAACAGAATAACCATCCATGAAGCTCAACAGCTCATGTCCCGAGGTAGCATCCACTAATTGATCAATTCGGGGCAAAGGAAAATAATCCTTTGGGCATGCCTTGTTGATATCGGTGAAGTCTACACACATCCTCCATTTGTTCTTCTTCTTCTTCACCATCACCAAATTTGCTAACCAGTCTGGATATTTAACATCTTCAATAAAGAAAGCTTTCTGGAGCTTCTCGACCTCCTCTTGTATAGCTTGGTTCTTCTCGGGACTGAACACTCTTCTTCTCTGCTTCACTGGCTTGATTTCCTTATTCACATTGAGCTCGTGACATACGAAATTTGTGTTTATCCCTGGCATGTCCTCGTGACTCCATTAAAAAAGTTTTTTTCTATTTTTTAGGAAAACTATCAATTCCTGTTTTAGTGAGGCATCCAACGATGAACCTATTTGAGTTGTTCGTTCCAGGTGCTCATCGTCCAGAATGACATTTTCAGTAGCTTCTACCACCTGACCTTTCACGAGCTGCGACTCGTCTCTAGGATCTAATGTTTCAATCTCTGCACCTTCATCAACTTAATAGGTAGTAGTCTTTTTACTAGATTCCTCTAGTTCTTCATGCTCGGCAGATGAATAGTAACATTCCCTAGCTATTTTTTGGTCGCCCTTCATAATTCCTACTCCAAAATTGGTTGGAAACTTTAGGGATGTACAGTAGATGGTACTGCTTCGAACTTCTTTAAACCTACCCTTCCCATTATGATATTGTAAGCTAACAGGACATTTTTATCCATCACAAAAAATCACACTCTTTTTGTTCGACAAGCAAGCCACGTACCGATGAACATATCCAAGTTGATCGTCCCAAGTGGAAAAACTTTCTCGCCAGCAAAACAGAGGAGGGGCCTGTGATAAGGCTCCAACTGAGACAATTTTAGATTTAAACTGTCCAAGCATGAGTAAAACATAATATCCACCGAGCTACCGTTATCAACCAGTACTCTTGAGATCATCACTTCCTTCATCCTCATTTTGATTACCAGTGGGTCATCATGAGGATACAGTACACCTGCGAGGTCATTTTTGGAAAAACCGATGACCAGTTTTTCCTTGTTTACCTTCCTCGGTCGATCATCCTCAGCTAGATTTATTCATTGAATTTATGAACAATCTTGAGCCTCATTGAGGTAAGCTTTCCTCTCTGCAGTAAGGTCTCCACCTCCCGCATCTCCACCTGTAATAACATTACAATCAAATAATCCAAAACGAATTGAAAATACCTCACGCTCTAGTTGTCTTGGTCTTTTGGGTAGATCGGGGTTATCTTCTAGATCATCTTCATGATCTCTTTTCTTGTCTTCTTTTTCTCGACGAGGAGATATCGACCTTTGTCTTACTCGGTCGTTGCTTCTTCCTTCATTTCGACGATCAATATACTTGGTCAGCTTTCCTCATTTGATGAGTGCCTCGATCTCATTCTGAAGAGCTATGCAATTTTTGGTCGTGTGACCATGGTCTTCGTGGAACTCGCAATATTTGGCCTTATTCCTATTATCTGGATCTGTCTTCATTTTCTCTGACTAGTTTAGCTCCTCGCCGTTCTTGATTTCTTCCAGAACATGGTTTATGTCTACATTCAAAGGAGTATAATTTTCAAATTTCTTCAATATTTCCCATGATGGCTTTGCTTTTGACTGCTTGTTGCCACCATTGTTCTTCTGCTCTTTCTTTTTAGCCTTATCAACCTCCACCTTGGTCTTTTTGGTGTCCATATTCTTCTTCGCAACCATAGCCTCCTCAATATTCATGATTTTGGCCGCTTTCGCCATTAGTTCTGACATGGTTCTGGGTGGATCTTTGGCTAGAGTGTAGTACAATTTGTTGGGCAGCAACCCACTCATCAAAGCAGTAATCGATGTCTTTTCCTCGTAATCAATAACCTCGAGCTTCTCGTTATTGAAACGAGTTATATAATCCCTAGTGCTCTCACCCGATTTTTGTCTAACACTTAACAAGTGTGCTACTCGTTCAACTGGTTTTGCTCCAAAATAGAAATTTCCAATGAAGAGCTCGGCCAGTTGAAAGAAAGTTAAAATCTTACCCCGAGGAAGGTTATTATACCATATTTGAGCAGATCCGGTAAGATTTCCTGAAAATGCTCTGCATCTCATCTCGTCTGGCACAGTATAGATGTCAGCAGCAACTTGGTATTGTTCTATATGAAGGATGGTGTCAGTTTTTCCATCATATTTAGAAGTCACAACAGGTGCTTTGAACTATGATAGTGTGGAAAAATCCACGATTTCTTGGATAAAAGGTGTCCCTTAGACAAAAGTTCTTTGTAGAGGATTCTTGGCCTTAACCATCTCCCCTAGTCTATCCTCCAACCTTTGAATAGAGCCTTTCCACGCATCATTTCCCTCCTTGGGCCTGTTGGTTCGAGCAACTGATCATGTTGAATTCGCTTCCTGGGATCCTTCATGACGAGCAGTTGGTCGTGATTGGGGAGAACCCTCTTTTAGGTCGGATGTTCGTCGAAAGTGCCTCGACAGAGTCTTAGGAGGACTTCTATTCCTCCTAGGGCCCAATCGATCAAAAGGAGAGACCCTACTTAATCTCTCCAATGCACTAGTCCTTTCTGGAGAGAGTGTGATGTGTTGCTCAGTATCTGTGGCTCGTACTGACGAAGTTCGACCTGGCTGATAAGAAAAATCATCAAATCTCTCAGTGCGATATGAATTGGTATGCCTAGTACGCGAATAAGGTAAACGGGAGTTTCTTCGAACACTTCGCTGTCCAAAATAGGTCGGCGCTCCACCTTGGATAGTTTGTATGAGTTGTCGCATAGTTTCTTACATGGTTGTGTGGCCCTGGGTAAGATTAGCCATTATTCCAGCCAGATCTTGGACATTTGGGGGAGCAGATGGATTTGGGGGGTTTCCAGCATTTCGATTACTGGATTCAGGATTATCAGCCATTGGTGATGAATTTTTTTGGTGAAAAAACGATAATTATAGTCGTTTCCCACAGACGACGCCAATCTGTTGATGTAAAAAATTAGATTATCTCTAATTAATCAATCACAGATAAAATAAACAAGACAAAAGAATTTTAAAGTGGTTCAGCCCTGAAAGAATGGCCCACGTCCACTATTTTTTATTGCTTGATTGTTTGGGAATTCTCGATAACAAGTTTTTCCAAGAAATTCCGAGTCCCCTTATAATGAGGATGATACAATGTATTTATAGCCCTCAAGCTGTACATGTGAATCTGTAATAGATAGCTGTCCAATAGGCGTGTACATCTGTATAATAATAATAAGTATTTAATGAGCAGTCAAACTGTTGGTTATCCTAATATTAATTCTCTGTACGAGATGCAACTCGGACCGCCTAAGCTGCTCGGACCGCCTAAGTAGCTCGGTACTCATGAGTTGCTCGGTGCAGTAAAGTTCCTCGGAGAATACTTGTTGCTCGGAGCGTCTGAGTTGTTCGGGGAGGTTGAGTTCCTCGAAGTGAAGGTGTTTGTTTAAAAATATTTGTAGGTGCCATGTAGATTGACACGTGTCTCCACATAATTTATCCACGTCAGCAGGCTAAATTTGGTGTCAACACCATCCATCTTCTTCCCTAACAACTCACTCTCTCTCCTCTCTCCCCCATAACCACACAAACCCATTAACAATAAACCCACCTCCATTAAAACACAAACAAACCCACATATTCCAACACCAAACCCACAACAACCACCTCATCTACACACACCACTCAAACCCTCAAAAAAACCTAGAGATCCGGTTTGCTAACCCGCGCCCATACCTCTGGCGTCCCCGTTGCCAACCCGAGCATTATCCCTTTGGAACCCTATCTTAAATTGGCGACCTCCTACACTGGCGCGAACTCATTCGCAACCACAAACCCATACCCCAGCCGCCGCTGCTACCACCGGAACCCACTACCCCGGCAGCTCCCCAGAAAACCAGCTCCACGCCGAGGTGACCCGACCTACCAAACCCGGAGCCATGAAACCGAAAACCCACCTTACCCATTTTCAAACTTCCAGACCAAGATGTACACCTTCTCATGTTAACACCAAATCCAAACCAAAAAAATAAACCCCCACATGTTTTAAACCCACTTAAACCATTTTACCTCTTTTTCACAAACTACCTTTAACTAACTCATTTAACCCATATACCCAAAACACTCCATAACCATATGAGATTTTGTCACCCAAATTCCCTCACCATGTACCTTCTTTACCTCACACCTTTGCCATGCACATGTGCACTTCCATGACCCAATTAACCCTCATGTTCACACACCCCATGCTCATTCAATCCCAAATACACAAATTACCCCCATGCTCCATACATACTATTTAAAGAATGGAAGACCCAATTTTAAGGGAGTTTTTAGAATAGAAATTAGTAGAGAGTATTGTATAAATAGAAACACATCATTTTAGTGTAGTTTTTTTATATTAGAATTTTTATTTTATTTTTTTAGATAGCGAGGGAAAAATAAATTGTTGTGAGGATTAATTTGAGTAAAATTTTGATGTAATTTTGTTTGGATCATTCAAATTGAGGGATGTTAATTTCAACTCATGGATTGAAGTTCAATTAAGCATCAAGAGATTGGGTTTGATTGTTCTCTTCTCTTCTCATTTATTTTATGCCTTTGATTATCAATTTGTCAAATTTCATACCATGTTAGGCTAAATCCCCTTTTAAGGGGTGGGGAGAAACCCTTATTTGATGTTATTTTAATTTAATTAGTTTGATTACTTGAAAATTCCCTTTGAATATTAATTTTGATCCCTCACCCTTAAATTTACGCCTCGAGAGAGGTAAATGATTTTCAAGAGAAAATTTAAATTCTAGTTATAATACCCATTTTAGATTCGAACTAGAGATAGGGGTTTCTTAAGTGGGGTATTATTACTTGAATTTCAACTCTAAATTTATTTTCTAAGATTTAGATAAATTTTAATTGGTCGATCCTAGCGGGTGATTAATTAAAAGGAGTGTAGATCTATTTTGTAGAGTTTTAGGGGGTTAAACTTAAGTTTATAAAAGGTTACTATTAGAATTACAATTGTAACGAGAGTTGGTTTGTAATTTTGATATTAATTTGGGAGGATTGAAATAATTAAATTAATTAATTAGAATAGCTAAAATTTATGATGTAATCTCATTCCTTGATTTCTCTCACAATTATTTACCTCACTTTATCTCTTATTTTAGTGTTAGACTTTGTTTTCATTTTAGTAACTTTTTAGTTAGTTGTTATCATCTCTCATTTAGTTTAGTTTAGTATTATTTCACCTCACCTCACCCAATTGTTTTAATATTAAAAAAGATAAAAAAAAAATAGAAAACTGAAAAAGCACAAAAAGAAAATAAAAAATGAATTACAATTGAATTTATCTGAATCTTTACCCCCTTGATGTGTATTGATAACCTCACTTACCGCTATATTCTAGTTTTGTTCTACTTTTATAGGTAATTTTGTAGGTTTGGGAAGATTTTTTATGGAAAGAGGAGTTGCACAATGACAAATACAATAGAGACGAAATTTTTTTCTATCAAATGGCGTCATTTCCATTCTTGGGAGCGTGAAGCACTTGGAGCGGATTTGATATTGTAGTTCATTTATTTTTCACACTTTGTTATTTTTAGTACCATTTTTTCTTTATTTTATAAGGCTTGTATTTAGGATTATTCTATTCTTGACTTGTATTGCGGTGCATAGAGACACCTTTATTTTATTTTTCATTTTAAAAAATTGTAATAATCGAAGAAAGTGTGATAGGGAAACCGAACAAGGTAGGAAGAGGGAGTCCAAAGTCGAGGATTTAGAAGCCTCTCTACCTTGGGTCGGTCGGACTCCCGAGACCGACTGAGATTGGCGTAATCTCCCCTCGGTCGACTCAACAATTTCGGAACCCCGCGTCCTAAAATTCGTGGGAGGTACATCTCTTATACCCTCGCGCCCTCTTGTTAGAGAGTTCATACCTTGTGTTCTCCTACGTGCTCTTGTGTGATTTAATTCTTTCATTTAATTTTGAATGGAAAGATGAATTAAATTGACTAAGACCTACGCCCGGTCACTCACGAGAAGGAATTTCATCACTTGACTCAATCACTTATCCTTTGTGTGCTACCCTAGCCATCACTGATTTAAAATCAATAAACTAGATAGCCCCATAGGATACGGTGTTCGTAGGCCCCTTTTTGATCATTTTGACTTATAGGATAACCCGTAAAGTCCTCTCCACCAGGCAAACCCTCGAATGGTTCGCTTTGTGGCACGAAAGTGTACAGGGAAACTGGGTTTTAAGTGCGTCCGCCTAGTAAAACGGGTTTGTGCTGTCCCTAACGTTGTACCGGTCGATCGTTTCGTCGTAGTAGCTTTGTGGTGAATCTCTGTGGCAAGCCTCTTGTAATCTTGTGATTAAAGTAGGAACACACATTTTGCAAAAGGCGATCACTCATATAAATTCCGTGATTTTCATCGCCCACGGATTTCATTAAAATTTGACTAACCCTTTCACTAAATTTTAAGATAAAAATTGGCTATGTGCTAGTTAGGATTTTTTTTCCTTAACTTGGGTGTGTCCAATTCCTTTTTCGGTAGTCCGTTTTAGTGAATTTCTCCAAATTTCTGAGTCCATATTTTTTCCCACCCTTTCTTCCAAAAAAATCCAAAAATATTTTCTTTCTCTCATTTTTAGAAAAATCCAAAAATATTTTCTTCCTTTATTTTTCACAAAAATTCAAAAATATTTTCCTCCATTATTTTTAGAAAAATCCAAAAACATTTTCTTTCATTTTAGAAAAAGCAAAAAATATTTTCTTTCTCTCATTTTTAGAAAAATCCAAAAATATTTTCATTCCTTTTGAAAAAAATTTACAAACTCCAAAAAAAAAATATTTCTCTCCACATAGACGAAGAGCATCCCTTACGGGACTACTTTGTTCATTTTCTATTGGTACGCGACACGTGTGAGAGTGATCTTGAACCATCTCTTTATAATATCCTTAGTGGTCTTACCTCTCTCATGAGTACCCGATACTCTTGACCCGTCCATGCACGCGCCTCATATTCCATCACCCTCGGTGTCAAGTTTCGGCGTGTCTCATCCTTTGTTGTGCTCCCACTGTTATTATGCCGATCACATATCCCATGAGTGCCCTTACATTCCATATCCCTATGAACCCACCTTGGAACATGTGTATCCATATGACATAATTTCGGAACCCACCTCGGCCTACTATCCCGATGTATCTAATTACGAGTTGCTTGAGTACCCTAGCTATTCGTGGAGGCCTTATCACCCTTTCACGCAATACGAATCCCAACCCTATATTGTGGATCCTCACACGTTCCAACAGTCATCATTGCAACCATGTGCACCCGTTCATGATCAGTTCCCTCACTATATACCCAATGAATATCACCATTTGTCCATCACGAAGGCAATCCTTTAGTTTATGATGAACTTGGCCCCACTCCACACACTTCATTTGAGTATTCTCCGTATAGTCCTGACCAAAGAGAGTTGTGTCCACCTCAACCACCGCCGCCACCCATCACTCCACCACCTTCATCCACATCCACTCTCGAAAGCCTCTTGCAAAAGTTCATACTCGAGCAAGAGCAAGCCACTCAAATTCAAACTCAAGCCCTCCAAAGTATTGAACAAAGGTTAAATGAATTGGAGTGTGCGAGAGAGTCGGACATTCCTATGGATCCTCCCATCGTTGCAAGCGAGTGTGATGATGATGTGTCCTCTTGTGACATGGATTTTGAGTGTGACCAACCCTACCACCCGGAGAATCTCAAAGTTGAGACCATCACATGGTCCAAGTACCATGTTAACAATTGTGTTGACTTACCTTTCATTAGTGAGCCTGATCAAATTCCACCATATCCACATGAACCCCACCTTGAGGTTACCATTCACCTTCCCTTTCCCTTTGAATCCAAAATAATGCCTGAGTCTACACCCATCAAGCTTCACACTTGTGTTCTCGAGGAACAAATTTATCCTAGGTTAGCTCCGGCTACGAGTGCTTACCATTTTCCCGAGATAGAATCCGTGATAGTTCCTAACTATTCGGACATGGATGATTTCCCACCATGCATGGCTCCCTTTGAGCTCGATATTTCTAGTGATACCTCTATCTCTGATCTTGGTGCCTCGTCTTACCCACCCACCACATTCACTGATGCTACTCTTGTGGAGAAGTTGATTAATCACTCGTTTATTTCCACACTTCCTCCTGTGAATGCCCTTGAGGATCACTCTGTGCCTTATGAGTAATGTGTGTCTCCCACTCTTGAGTTGGATCATATCCCTCCATCATTTATCCCACCCGGTCCAACGATTGTCCCGTCTACCCCACCACCTGGTTTGGATTTTTATTTTACACATTTCATGTTTCCATCCACCTTTTTAGATCCTAACCTAAAGCCATCCTCTTCTTTACATGAGAGCATTTTTGGTGCCACTCTCCACTTCCGTGACATCGAGCTTGTTCATTCATGCCCGCCACTCTCTTGTGGTGTTGATTTTTCCCATCGATGGATCCCTGGCGTGTCACGGCGCGACCTTTATCATCGCCCATTCATAGAACGATCATGTGATTTCTCTAAGGCCCAACCCATTCCACTTACCAAACCCTTTTGCCTTCCCATACAACTTGAGCGCCATGCTTATAGGGACCTAGTCGCCTTCACCTTTAAGCTCAACAAGGCCCGTGGCCGATACCTCTTCACCCTTTCCACCCTCACCTTTACCTTAATACCCACCCGCCCATGGTTCACCGATTCTTTGCATCGTGTAATGCACTTTGCCATACAAGTGCATTGACCCTCTTTAGCTTTTATCCAGCAAGACTGACGCTTCAGTTATGTTTGGGGGTGACTCTTATTACCTAAATTTTTCTGCTGCCTCGCATTTCATAGACATTATCTTTAGGGTGAGATCCCTTCGGTCTGGCTGAAGACATTAAACTTAGCGCTACTGAAAGGCAGCCCGCGTTTCTGGTACTAGTCTCATCCTGTTTGGTGGTGGTGTTTCACATCACCCAATGCTTTACCATGTTATGGACTTGTACACATTTTTTTCTCTCACTTCTTATTCATGTTTATTCTTGGCTACATCTGCCCACTTCATGAGCGGTTGATTCTGGTAAACTTTTTCCTACCTTATGCTCTTAATTTTAAAAATCATTTTACTTAACATCGATGACGATGTTCCTTTTTGTTTGGGGGTGGGGCACTTTATCAAAATCGTACCTCTTTTGAAAAATTTTGATTTTTAAACCTGAATTTTAAAATTTTCGTGCATTTTTATTCATCTCATTCAGTGATATAAATTTCCAATCATCCATCTTTTTAAGTCTAGCAATCAAGCTAGAAAATGTTTTTTCTAAATAGCATATGTAATACGTCCCAAGGCATGTTTCACCATGAATTCCTAGACTCAACAAAATTTGCACACTTATCATGTCACTACGGTTTAGAGTTGAGGAGTTCTACAATTCTAAAGAAAACCTTAAGGATCACTAGTAGAGAATTTAGCCCGTGAGATTCGTGTCTTTCACCTTTTAAAGAGTTTTACGCAATCTTCGAGTCACAAGTTGATTCAACTTCCTTTGGGTCCGCTGTGACACCCCGCGTAATTAAATACCGGGCGATCACTCCTTTATTAAATTAAATCAAGGTTAACAGTTTGGTTCATTCTTAGCATCACTGACGTAAAAATAAACTTTCCAATTTAACATCCTAAATAATTAAGCTAAGTGTCAAAACCAAATTTAAACATTACTTTCCAAATTTTATTTAAAGAAAAATATTTATTTATTTATTTAACAAAGTTTCAATAAATAAGATTCACACCACAATAAACCTGGAATAAGAATCCAATTAATATAAAACATTCATCAACAAATGTCAACATGCTAAAAAAAAAAAGTAATACATCCATCCTGAATAAAAAAATCCCATAATAACGAAACTATGAAATAACTGGAATAAAAATGACCCAAAATAAAGAAATAATGGAAAGGGCTACACATGCCCATCTGAATGAAAATGCTAAGAGTGGATCTGAATGAACGAAGTCGTCTAATCAAGAGACTTGCAACTCCCACCTAATCTGCAGCGCGTTCCTTCCAAGAGATCCTAAGCAAGACGCCCCTGTGGCTGGGCACCTGTAATACATATATATATACAAGAGAGAGAGAGAGAGAGAGAGAGAGAGAGAGAGAGAGAGAGAAGAAACGGGTCAGAGCCCGAAAGTGTGTATGATTTAAAATTTGTTTAGCAAGTAATTTAAATTGATACAGGCCAATGCAACAACATATTAGTTCGGCACTCTCTTGAGAAATTCTCACCTCTCTTCTAATGTGCACGCCTATCGTACAAACCTTCCCAAATGGTTTAACTTGACATTTTATCATACTAGCCTTCCAAATAATTTAGTTTATCTTAACTTACTCATAAGTTTTCAAAACCGAACAATGTCATCGTTTAAAAAGGTTACTTTCAATTTGTAGCACTCCTCTCGTTTTAGCTTCATTAAATTATTAAGTTTCCCAATGTCATATTATACTTTCACAAAACAAGCATTTATTATTGAGTCAACAACCATGTCCTACTTATCAAATCACAGTAGGCAGTTAAAGTTCATAATCTCATATATATATTAACTACTCGTATAATCTATATATATAACAGCACCCCAACTAAAACTATGGTGCGGGCATACTCTGCTATCCAATCCCCGTATCGCTCACACAAAGGTAAATACAAGTTCGGAATCACTCTCGAACTGTATTAACATATACAAAACAACATTGAGGCGAAGCATAGATTCCAAGTCCAAGAGGTCAGTACATACCCTCACGTCTCTTAGGACCGTCCGACTATCAATTTGATAGCCCGTACCTAGGATCTCTATCTTCTAGGGTACGAATCAATATCCCCCATAAGGCAACACAGGGTAAGATCGTCCCAGCGCGGTAACCTCAGGGATAGCAAGTAGCGCGGGTACGTTTTTCACATGTATATAATATATGTACACACAATCATATAAATATACCTATTTCATCATATTAATATAGGTTCCTCTCGTTACCCATAGTCACACATTTATCCTTAATTTCCCATTATTATGATTACGTATAAGGTTTCGTCTCTAACCTTAACTCGAAGGGTTTTCTCACTAGTTACGTGACACTCGTGGATTCTATCCATCCAAGTAGCAAAATCAGTAGGTAGACGTCTATTCACTATCGTAAGTATTTGTCGTAATCTCTCACTTGAAATACGTAGTTTCCTCGTTTCTTAAATAATTGTCCCTAAAACACAATTATCGTCTCATAATAAAGTTCTCAACACTTAATCATATGTCCTACTGGTCTCTCCTATATCCCAAAACATTTTATTCATAAAGCCCAAAAATTATTTCATGATGAATTATGTTCAACTAATTAAACAAGGGGAAAAAGAGTCTGCCAGGAAGGGTCGATCGATCGAGGTCTGGGGCTCGATCGATCGAACCTTCGATCGATCGAAGCTCTAGGCTCGATCGATCGATCAAGCAGGTCTGCGAAATCCTGC
This sequence comes from Sambucus nigra, assembly GCA_949130495.1. Classification (NCBI taxonomy): domain Eukaryota; kingdom Viridiplantae; phylum Streptophyta; class Magnoliopsida; order Dipsacales; family Adoxaceae; genus Sambucus; species Sambucus nigra. The sequence goes on from OX422217.1 coordinate 37,481,107, forward strand.
AGAAGTGCAGTTACGGGTTTTACCGAAATTCTTCATCCAAATCCATATTTTCCAACACTAATCGTCCCAAAACTTCTACTACAAACATAATAACGTATTTCCAGATGTTTTTAACGTTAAGCATGCGTATATCCATCATTAAACATGGGTAAACAACCCAAAATCTCATCTAAACATCAAGAACCCTAATGTTTTCTTAACTTTTGTTCTAATCAGTTTTCTCCAGAATTTCCTTCTAACATATCATCAAAAATTCGTGGGTTAATCATCTACTTCACATGTTATTTCCAGAATATGGTTATAATGTTTTCTACATGCAAATCCCTATCAAAATTTGGGGTTTTCTTCCGTAGATTACACTCCTAATCATTCCTAAACTAATATGAATATTGCACCAACGAAAATACGCAAGTTAAACACTTGCCTGGGATTTCAGAGGTCTGGTTTCCTACTGATATTGGTGTGGTTGCGTTCTCCTCCTCGCGATCTACGCGTTGGTGGTGACGGTGGTGCAAACGGTGGTGTTTTGGCCTTGAATCACCTTGAGAGCTCTCTCTCCTCTCTTCTCCATTGACCGTTCTAGGGTTCTGAATGTTCTAACCCTAAAAGGCTGACCTAAATAGCTGCTAAGGGTGGCTGAAATTCGTGGGTTTAATTACCCTATTTTGTAAAATGACCAAAATGCCCTCCCGGGTCACTAACTAGGCCTAAAAACACCCAGAGACCCAAACTAAACCCCCGAGTACACTTTTTTTACTATCTCGACCCTTCCGGACGCGTTGGCGCACTTAAAAAGACCATACGAACAACTTATAAAATATTCACTTTTATTTAACAAAATAAGTCCCGACGTGACACGGGCACGTCCTTACTTAAATTTCCGAAATAGTCATTTAATTCACTTATGACATTCAATATAACCAATATAATATATTACTATGTTCATTAGTAATATTCAACAAGTTTCCCATAATTACTAACTCTCGTCACGTTAATAATTATAACATAATTAATTTTCGGATATTTATTAAATAATCATTCACATTAAATTTAATAAAATCCCAAATTAATATAGCATAAAAATACGGGATATTACATACTTCCCCCCTAATAACGGAATTTCATCCCGAAATTCGAAAAATAAGGCATACCTGGTAAAAACAACTCTGGATATCTCTCGCGCATATCTGCCTCACGCTCCCAAGTGGATTCCTCCACATTATGATGCTCCCACTGAACTCGCACAGTGGAACTATTTTCGACCTCAATCTCCTCTCACTATAGTCTAGAATAGCCATTGGTCTCTCTTCATAAGAGCTATCAGACTGTAAGTCAATCTCATCTATCGCAATGTGAGTATGGGCCATATCATCCCGAAGGTATCGTTTCAACGACGAGATGTGGAATACATCCTGGATGCGATGTAAATGTTCTGACAATCCCAACCTGTATGCTACCGGCCCAATCCTCTCAATGATTGGAAATGGTTCCACGTACCTCGGGGCCAACTTTCCCTTCTTCCCGAACCTCATCACACCCTTCATAGGAGATACACACAATAACACTTGATCTCCCAGATTAAACTCCCGAAAGAACTGTTTTGCATCGGCGTAGCTCTTCTGCCGATCCTGGGCTACCCGAATACGACTCCTGATTAGCTCAATCCTTGCGGAGGTCTCCTGAATCACTTCTGGCCCAAGCAACTTGTTATCCCCCACCTCAAGCCAACAAGTTGGAGAACGGCAAGGCCTGCCATATAAAACCTCAAATGGAGCCATACCAATCGTAAACTGATAAGAGTTATTATAAGCAAACTCTACCAGTGGAAGATGTGGCTCCCATCCTCCTCCAAAATCGATAACACATATACGTAGCATATCCTCTAACATCTGATTAGTATGCTCTGTCTGTCCATCTGTCTGTGGTTGGTAAGCTGAACTCAACCTCAACTCAGTACCCATAGCCTTCTGAAAGCTTTCCCGGAAACGTGACACAAAAATTTTGTCTCTATCTGACACAATATTCAGGGGCACCCCATGTAATCTGACAATCTCAGCGATGAACAACTGAGCATATTGACCCGTGGTATAATCTGTCCTCACTGGCAGAAAATGAGCCACCTTGGCCAAATGATCTACAATCACCCAGATAGAATCGTGGCTCCGCTGTGATGTAGGCAACCCTGTAATGAAATCCATGGAAATACTCTCACACTTCCACGCGTGTACTTCCAATGGCTGAAGTAATCCTGAAGGGTTTCTGGTGGTTCACCTTCACCAGCTGGCAGGTAGAACACTTGGACACAAACTCGGCGATGTCCTTCTTCATCCCACTCCACCAGTATTGACGCCTCATGTCCTGGTACATTTTATCACCTCCCGAATGTACTGCAAATCGGGACCCGTGAGAATGAGTCATCACTTCATGGCGTAACTCTACTCCTTCTGGAACTACTAATCTCCCATTAAACCGTAAGCCTCCATCAGAACTAACAGAATAGGACTCGGTACCCTCGGCTAGAAGTCTTACAATCTTCTCCTGGCAAAACGGGTCTGTGGTTTGTGCCTGTATCACCCTCGTAACAATCTCGGGTGTGACTGACATCACGGATATGAAAAAATGTGCTACTGCGTCCTGGTGACCCAACTCCTTCCACTTTTCTTTCCAGATGTCTGCTACATCGTCTACCGGTCTACGGCTCAACGCATCAGCAACTACGTTGGCTTTCCCCGGATGATACTGTATATCAAACTGGTAGTCCTTCACAAACTCTAACCACCTGCGCTGACGCATATTCAGCTCTCGCTGAGTGAACAGGTACTGCAGTGACTTGTGGTCTGTGAACAAATGGAATTTCTCACCCAATAAGTAATGCTTCCAAATCCTCAATGCAAAGACGACCGCTGCTAACTCCAGGTCGTGGGTGGGGTAATTCTTCTCCTGCGGCTTGAGTTTGCGGGAAGCAAAAGCTATAGCCTTCTCCTCCTGCTGGAGTACACCTCCAAGTCCCTGTAAAGACGCATCGGTATAAACCAGTTACTCCACACCCGGTTTCGGTAAGGCAAGGACTGGTGCTGAAGTAGGTTTGTCCTTCAGCTCGTCGAAAGCCAACTGACAAGCGTCATCACAAACATATGGTACCCCCTTGCGAGTCAGATACGTCAATGGACCCGCTATTTTGGAGAATCCTCGAATAAATCTCCTGTAGTATCCGGCTAACCCCAAGAAACTACGCACTTTTGTCGGTGTCGTGGGTTGCTCCCACTCCCTCACCGCTGACACTTTGCTCGGGTCAACTGTAATCCCTTGCTCAGAAACAACATGGCCCAAGAACTGTACCTCTCGTAACCAGAATCCACACTTATCGTACTTAGCATATAACTGATGTTATCTTAGGGTCTGAAGAACTTGCCTCAAGTGCTCGGCATGCTCCTCCTCGGAGTGTGAATATATCAATATATCATCGATGAAGACGATGACAAACTGATCCAAGAACTCTCTGAATACTCGATTCATTAAGTCCATGAAAACGGTTGGAGCGTTTGTGAGTCCGAACGACATTACCCTAAACTCGTAGGACCCATATATCGACAAGAAGGCAGTCTTTGAAACATCCTGCTCTCTAATACGTAACTGATGGTACCCCGAACTCATATCTATCTTCGAAAAGAAAGTTGCTCCCCTCAACTGGTCGAATAGATCATCGATTCGAGGCAACGGATACTTATTCCGTATCGTGACCTTGTTCAACTCCCGGTAGTCCACACACAATCTCAGCGATCCATCTCTCTTCTTTACAAACAAGACTGGAGAGCCCCAAGGTGAGGTACTCCTACGAATGAAGTCCTAACCTAACAGCTGCTCTATCTGATTCCGTAGTTTTCGCATCTCTGTCGGAGCCATACGGTACGGTGCGCGTGCTATAGGTCTCGTGTCTGGTAATAAATCTATAACAAAGTCTATCTCACGACTGGGTGGTAGGCCTGGTATCTCCTGAAACACATCGGAATACTCCCTGATGACAGGGATCAAATCTAAGGGAGTCACAACCTCCTTAGAGGTATCCTCCTCTATGTAATCAAACGAGCGATCGAACCTCCCTCTGGGCGAGGCATCGCCACTACAAACATCTCTTGCCCCGGAATGGCAAAAATAATGCTCTCACCGAAGCAATCAATGATGGCTCTATAAGATGCGAGCCAATTCATACCAATAATCACATCATGCTCGTGCATGTATAAGACTAACATGTCTGCAGGTAATACCAAGCTACCACTCTCTACTCTACTCCTCGGTATATAAATAAAAGTAAGTGACTCACTCCCTAATGGTGAGTCGACACACGCCACGGTGCTCTTTGCTGTGGCTAACAACCCTAAGGACTTCACAAAGTATGTAGCTATAAAATAGTGCGTTTCCCCAGTATCAACTAAAACTCGACTCATAGTAACATAGATAAAAAAACATACCCTCGATCGCGGGTGGTGCCTGCGGAGCTGCTACCTGTGGAAAGTTATAGACACGTCTGCCCTGTGGCTTTCTCTGCTGAACTGAGGCTGTTAGAAAGGGTGGTGGAGCTGGCTTCTGGGGTTTATTGCTAGCACATTCCTGTCGTGGGGCCCTATTCTTCTCTGGGCAATCTTGACGCCTATGGCCACTCCTACCACACTGGAAGCACCTCCCTCGAAACTTCTTCACTTCATTACGGTATTGATTAGTTTCGCTTTTTCCCTGGACTTGCTGGCCCTGAGGGGAAATCTGCGGAAAAGTTATGTCAGGGCGAGGGCAATACATCCACTTGTGACCCGGTTGTACACATTTATAACAGAGTTTCGAAATTCTCCGCTGGTCAGATTTTAGTTTATCCCCAGTCTGATTCGGACAAGATTTACGTTTGTGATCGTCCATTCCACAACCGAAACACCTCTTGGTGATTTCATTCTCAACCTGACTTCATTGGCCCTGACACTCTTGCCCCTGTACATAAATCTCGTTACTTCTGGAACTGACTCGATCTTGATTGTTTTGTTGTCGCAGATTCGGTGCCTTCGCACAATTCTCAACGTTAGTCTCATGCATTTGGGTAACCTCTCTAGGTCTTTTGCCTCCTTTAAGTTGTAGGCTCCGTTCTTGGTATTGTAGAACTGCAGTGGTAACTTCTTGTGCCACGATACCTGCTAACTCAGCGGTTAATATTCTTCCTGGGGATACCTGAGGTGTGAGTCGATCTTGCTCGATGACTCCCTCATCCGTTTTAGCTAGTTCTTTACGACGGCCCATCTGAAAATTTAAATGAATTTAGATGGGTTCATCATTCAAATAAACAAATCGCAAAAGCACTAATTCCCAATATATAGAGATGAACACAACATTCCTAGCATTAGGGCTCTATATCAAAGAAAGCAACGCTGAAAGCGTAATAAGCCGCACAGATCCTAAAGGACACTAGAACCTGATGCTCTGATACCACCTGTGACACCCCGCCTAATTAAATACCGGGAGATCACTCCTTTATTAAATTAAATCAAGGTGAACAGTTTGGTTCATTCTTAGCATCACTGACATAAAAATAAACTTTCCAATTTAACATCCTAAATAATTAAGCTAAGTGTCAAAACCAAATTTAAACATTACTTTCCAAATTTTATTTAAAGAAAAAGATTTATTTATTTATTTAACAAAGTTTCAATAAATAAGATTCACACCACAATAAACCTGGAACAAGAATCCAATTAATATAATACATTCATCAACAAATGTCAACATGCTAAAAAAAATAAAGTAATACACCCATCCTGAATAAAAAAAATCCCATAATAACGAAACTATGAAATAACTGGAATAACAATGACCCGAAATAAAGAAATAATGGAAAGGGCTACACATGCCCATCTGAATGAAAATGCTAAGAGTGGATCTGAATGAACGAAGTCGTCTAATCAAGATACCTGCAACTCCCACCTAAGCTGCGGCGCGTTCCTTCCAAGAGATCCTAAGCAAGACGCCCCTGTGGATGGGCACCTGTAATACATATATATATACAAGAGAGAGAGAGAGAGAGAGAGAGAGAGAGAGAGAAGAAACAGGTCAGAGCCCGAAAGTGTGTATGATTTAAAATTTGTTTAGCAAGTAATTTAAATTGATACAGGCCAATGCAACAACATATTAGTTCGACACTCTCTTGAGAAATTCTCACCTCTCTTCTAATGTGCACGCCTATCGTACTAACCTTCCCAAATGGTTTAACTTGACATTTTATCATACTAGCCTTCCAAATAATTTAGTTTATCTTAAATTACTCATAAGTTTTCAAAACCGAACAATGTCATCGTTTAAAAAGGTTACTTTCAATTTGTATCACTCCTCTCGTTTTAGCTTCATTAAATTATAAAGTTTCCCAATGTCATATTATACTTTCACAAAACAAGCATTTATTATTGAGTCAAAAACCATGTCCTACTTATCAAATCACAGTAGGCAGTTAAAGTTCATAATCTCATATATATATTAACTACTCGTATAATCTATATATATAACAGCACCCCAACTAAAACTATGGTGCGGGCATACTCTGCTATCCAATCCCCGTATCGCTCACACAAAGGGAAATACAAGTTCGGAATCACTCTCGAACTGTATTAACATATACAAAACAACATTGAGGCGAAGCATAGATTCCAAGTCCAAGAGGTCAGTACATACCCTCACGTCTCTTAGGACCGTCTGACTATCAATTTGATAGCCCGTACCTAGGATCTCTATCTTCTAGGATTCGAATCAATATCCCCCATAAGGCAACACAGGCTAAGATCGTCCCAGCGCGGTAACCTCAGGGATAGCAAGTAGCGCGGGTACGTTTTTCACATGTATATAATATATGTACACACAATCATATAAATATACCTATTTCATCATATTAATATAGGTTCCTCTCGTTACCCATAGTCACACATTTATCCTTAATTTCCCATTATTATGATTACGTATAAGGTTTCGTCTATAACCTTAACTCGAAGGGTTTTCTCACTAGTTACGTGACACTCGTGGATTCTATCCATCCAAGTAGCAAAATCAGTAGGTAGACGTCTGTTCACTATCGTAAGTATTTGTCGTAATCTCTCACTTGAAATACGTAGTTTCCTCGTTTCTTAAATAATTGTCCCTAAAACACAATTATCGTCTCATAATAAAGTTCTCAACACTTAATCATATGTCCTACTGGTCTCTCCTATATCCCAAAACATTTTATTCATAAAGCCCAAAAATTATTTCATGATGAATTATGTTCAACTAATTAAACAAGGGGAAAAAGAGTCTGCCAGGAAGGGTCGATCGATCGAGGTCTGGGGCTCGATCGATCGAACCTTCGATCGATCGAAGCTCTAGGCTCGATCGATCGATCAAGCAGGTCTGCGAAATCATGCAGAAGTGCAGTTACGGGTTTTACCGAAATTCTTCATCCAAATCCATATTTTCCAACACTAATCGTCCCAAAACTTCTACTACAAACATAATAACGTATTTCCAGATGTTTTTAACGTTAAGCATGCGTATATCCATCATTAAACATGGTTAAACAACCCAAAATCTCATCTAAACATCAAGAACCCTAATGTTTTCTTAACTTTTGTTCTAATCAGTTTTCTCCAGAATTTCCTTCTAACATATCATCAAAAATTCCTGGGTTAATCATCTACTTCACATAATATTTCCAGAATATGGTTATAATGTTTTCTACATGCAAATCCCTATCAAAATTTGGGGTTTTCTTCCGTAGATTACACTCCTAATCATTCCTAAACTAATATGAATATTGCACCAATGAAAATACGCAAGTTAAACACTTGCCTGGGATTTCAGAGGTCTGGTTTCCTGCTGATATTGGTGTGGCTGCGTTCTCCTCCTCGCGATCTACGCGTTGGTGGTGACGGTGGTGTTTTGGCCTTGAATCACATTGAGAGCTCTCTCTCCTCTCTTCTCCAATGGCCGTTCTAGGGTTTTGAATGTTCTAACCCTAAAAGGATGACCTAAATAGCTGCTAAGGGTGGCTGAAATTCGTGGGTTTAATTACCCTATTTTGTAAAATGACCAAAATGCCCTCCCGGGTCACTAACTAGGCCTAAAAACACCCCGAGACCCAAACTAAACCCCCGGGTACACTTTTCTGACTATCTCGACCCTTCCGGACGCGTTGGCGCACTTAAAATGACCATACGAAAACCTTATAAAATATTCACTTTTATTTAACAAAATAAGTCCCGACGTGACACGGGCACGTCCTTACTTAAATTTCCAAAATAGTCATTTAATTCACTTATGACATTCAATATAATCAATATAATATATTACTATGCTCATTAGTAATATTCAACAAGTTTCCCATAATTACTAACTCTCGTCACGTTAATAATTATAACATAATTAATTTCTGGATATTTATTAAATAATCATTCACATTAAATTTAATAAAACCCCAAATTAATATAGCATAAAAATACGGGGTATTACATACTTCCCCCTAATAACGGAATTTCGTCCCGAAATTCAAAAAATAAGGCATACCTGGTAAAAACAACTCTGGATATCTCTCGCGCATATCTGCCTCACGCTCCCAAGTGGATTCCTCCACATTATGATGCTCCCACTGAACTCGCACAGTGGAACTATTTTCGACCTCAATCTCCTCTAACTATAGTCTAGAATAGCCACTGGTCTCTCCTCGTAAGCGCTATCAGACTGTAAGTCAATCTCATCTATCGCAATGTGAGTATGGGTCATATCATCCCGAAGGTATCGTTTCAACGACGAGATGTGGAATACATCGTGGATGCGATGTAAATGTTCTGGCAATCCCAACCTGTATGCTACCGGCCCAATCCTCTCGATGATTGGAAATGGTCCCACGTACCTCGGGGCCAACTTTCCCTTCTTCCCGAACCTCATCACACCCTTCATAGGAGATACACACAATAACACTTGATCTCCCACATTAAACTCCCGAAAGAACCATTTAGCATCGGCGTAGCTCTTCTGCCGGTCCTGGGCTACCCGAATACGACTCCTGATTAGCTCAATCCTTGCAAAGGTCTCCTGAATCACTTCTGGCCCTAGCAACTTGTTATCCCCCACCTCAAGCCAACAAGTTGGAGAACGACAAGGCCTGCCATATAAAACCTCAAATGGAGCCATACCAATCGTAAATTGATAAGAGTTATTATAAGCAAACTCTACCAGTGGAAGATGTGGCTCCCATCCTCCTCCAAAATCGATAACACACATACGTAGCATATCCTCCAACATCTGATTAGTATGCTCTGTCTGTCCATCTGTCTGTGGGTGGTAAGCTGAACTCAACCTCAACTCAGTACCCATAGCCTTCTGAAAGCTTTCCCGGAAACGTGACATAAAAATTTTGTCTCTATCTGACACAATATTCAGGGGCACCCCATGTAATCTGACAATCTCAGCGATGAACAACTGAGCATATTGACCCGTGGTATAATCTGTCCTCACTGGCAGAAAATGAGCCACCTTGGTCAAACGATCTACAATCACCCAGATAGAATCGTGGCTCCGCTGTGATGTAGGCAACCCTGTAATGAAATCCATGGAAATACTCTCACACTTCCACGCGGGTACTTCCAATGGCTGAAGTAATCCTTACGGTTTCTGGTGGTTCACCTTCACCAGCTGGCAGGTAGAATACTTGGACACAAACTCGACGATGTCCTTCTTCATCCCACTCCACCAGTATTGACGCCTCATGTCCTGGTACATTTTATCACCTCCCGAATGTACTGCAAATCGGGACCCGTGAGAATGAGTCATCACTTCATGGCGTAACTCTACTCCTTCTGGAACTACTAATCTCCCATTAAACCGCAAGCCTCCATCAGAACTAATAGAATAGGACTCGGCACCCTCGGCTAGAAGTCTTACAATCTTCTCCTGGAAAAACGGGTCTGTGGTTTGTGCCTGTATCACCCTCGTAACAATCTCGGGTGTGACTGACATCAAGGATATGAAAGAACGTGCTACTGCATCCTGGTGACCCAAATCCTTCCACTTTGCTTTCCAGATGTCCGCTACATCGTCTACCGGTCTACGGCTCAACGCATCATCAACTACGTTGGCTTTCCCCGGATGATACTGTATATCGAACTGGTAGTCCTTCACAAACTCTAACCACCTGCGCTGACCCATATTTAGCTCTTGCTGAGTGAACAGGTACTGCAGTGACTTGTGGTCTGTGAACAAATGGAATTTCTCACCCAATAAGTAATGCTTCCAAATCCTCAATGCAAAGACGACCGCTGCTAACTCCAGGTCGTGGGTGGGGTAATTCTTCTCCTGCGGCTTGAGTTTGCGGGAAGCAAAAGCTATAGCCTTCTCCTCCTGCTGGAGTACACCTCCAAGTCCCTGTAAAGATGCATCGGTATAAACCAGTTACTCCACACCCGATTTCGGTAAGGCAAGGACTGGTGCTGAAGTAAGTTTGTCCTTCAGCTCGTCGAAAGCCAACTGACAAGCGTCATCCCAAACATATGGTACCCCCTTAGGAGTCATATACGTCAATGGACCGGCTATTTTGGAGAATCCTCGAATGAATCTCCTGTAGTATCCGACTAACCCCAAAAAACTACGCACTTCTGTCGGTGTCGTGGGTTGCCCCCACTCCCTCACCGCTGACACTTTGCTCGGGTCAACTGTAATCCCTTGCTCAGAAAACAACATGGCCCAAGAACTGTACCTCTCGTAACCAGAATCCACACTTCTCGTACTTAGCATATAACTGATGTTCTCTTATGGTCTGAAGAACTTGCCTCAAGTGCTCGGCATGCTCCTCCTCGGAGTGTGAATATATCAAGATATCATCGATGAAGACGATGACAAACTAATCCAAGAACTCTCTGAATACTCGATTCATTAAGTCCATGAAAACGGTTGGAGCATTTGTGAGTCCGAACGGCATTACCCTAAACTCGTAGGACCCATATCTCGACAAGAAGGCAGTCTTTGAAACATCTTGCTCTCTAATACGTAACTGATGGTACCCCAACCTTAGATCTATCTTCGAAAAGAAAGTTGCTCCCCTCAACTGGTCGAATAGATCATCGATTCTAGGCAACGGATAATTATTCCATATCGTGACCTTGTTCAACTCCCGGTAGTCCACACACAATCTCAGCGATCCATCTCTCTTCTTTACAAACAAGACTGGAGCGCCCCAAGGTGAGGTACTCCTACGAATGAAGTCCTGACCTAACAGCTGCTCTATCTGATTCCGTAGCTTTTGCATCTCTGCCGGAGCCATACGGTACGGTGCGCGTGCTATAGGTCTCGTGTCTGGTAATAAATCTATAACAAAGTCTATCTCACGACTGGGCAGTAGGCCTGGTATCTCCTGAAACACATCGGAATACTCCCTGACGACAGGGATCAAATCTAAGGGAGTCACAACCTCCTTAGAGGTATCCTCCTCTATGTAATACAAATGAGAGGTCGAACCTCCCTCTGGGCGACGCATCGCCACTACAAACATCTCTTGCCCCGAAATGGCAAAAACAATGCTCCCACCGAAGCAATCAATAATGGCTCTATAAGATGCGAGCCAATTCATACCAATAATCACATCATGCTCGTGCATGTATAAGACTAACATGTCTGCAGGTAATACCAAGCTACCACTCTCTACTCTACTCCCCGGCATATAAATAAAAGTAAGTGACTCACTCCCCAGTGGTGAGTCGACACACGCCACGGTGCTCTTTGCTGTGGCTAACAACCTTAAGGACTTCACAAAGTATGTAGCTATAAAATAGTGCGTTGCCCTAGTATCAACTAAAACTCGACTCATAGTAACATAGATAGAAAACATACCCTCAATCGCGGGTGGTGCCTGCGGAGCTGCTACCTGTGGAAAGTTATAGACACGTCCGCCCTGTGGCTTTCTCTGCTGAACTAAGGCTGTTAGAAAGGGTGGTGGAGCTGGCTTCTGGGGTTTATTGCTAGCACATTCCTGTCGTGGGGCCCTATTCTTCTCTGGGCAATCCTGACGCCTATGGCCACTCCTACCACACTGGAAGCACCTCCCTCGAAAATTCTTCACTTCATTACGGTATTGATTAGTTTCGCTTTTTCCCTGGACTTGCTGGCCCTGAGGGGAAATCTGCGGAAAAGTTATGTCAGGGCGAGGGCAATACATCCACTTGTGACCCGGTTGTACACATTTATAACAGAGTTTTGAAATTCTCCGCTGGTCAGATTGTAGTTTATCCCCAGTCTGATTCGGACAAGATTTACGTTTGTGATCGTCCATTCCACAACCGAAAGACCTCTTGGTGATTTCATTCTCAACTTGACTTCATTGGCCCTGACACTCTTGCCCCTGTACATAAATCTCGTTACTTCTGGAACTGACTCGATCTTGATTGTTTTGTTGTCGCAGATTCGGTGCCTTCGCACAATTCTCAACGTTAGTCTCATGCATTTGGGTAACCTCTCTAGGTCTTTTGCCTCCTTTAAGTTGTAGGCTGCGTTCTTGGTATTGTAGAACTGCAGTGGTAACTGCTTGTGCCACGATACCTGCTAACTCAGCGGTTGATATTCTTCCTGGGGATACCTGAGGTGTGAGTCGATCTTGCTCGATGACTCCCTCACCCGTTTTAGCTAGTTCTTTACGACGGTCCATTTGAAAATTTAAATGAATTTGGATGAGTTCATCATTCAAATAAACAAATCGCAGAAGCACTAATTCCCAATATATAGAGATGAACACAACATTCCTAGCATTAGGGCTCTATATCAAAGAAAGCAACGCTGAAAGCGTAATAAGCCGCACAGATCCTAAAGGACACTAGAACCTGATGCTCTGATACCACCTATGACACCCCGCCTAATTAAATACCGGGCGATCACTCCTTTATTAAATTAAATCAAGGTGAACAGTTTGGTTCATTCTTAGCATCACTGACATAAAAATAAACTTTCCAATTTAACATCCTAAATAATTAAGCTAAGTGTCAAAACCAAATTTAAACATTACTTTCCAAATTTTATTTAAAGAAAAAGATTTATTTATTTATTTAACAAAGTTTCAATAAATAAGATTCACACCACAATAAACCTGGAACAAGAATCCAATTAATATAAAACATTCATCAACAAATGTCAACATGCTAAAAAAAATAAAGTAATACACCCATCCTGAATAAAAAAAATCCCATAATAACAAAACTATGAAATAACTGGAATAACAATGACCCAAAATAAAGAAATAATGGAAAGGGCTACACATGCCCATTTGAATGAAAATGCTAAGAGTGGATCTGAATGAACGAAGTCGTCTAATCAAGATACCTGCAACTCCCACCTAAGCTGCAGCGCGTTCCTTGCAAGAGATCCTAAGCAAGACGCCCCTGTGGCTGGGCACCTGTAATACATATATATATACAAGAGAGAGAGAGAGAGAAGAAACGGGTCAGAGCCCGAAAGTGTGTATGATTTAAAATTTGTTTAGCAAGTAATTTGAATTGATATAGGCCAATGCAACAACATATTAGTTCGACACTCTCTTGAGAAATTCTCACCTCTCTTCTAATGTGCACGCCTATCGTACTAACCTTCCCAAATGGTTTAACTTGACATTTTATCATACTAGCCTTCCAAATAATTTAGTTTATCTTAAATTACTCATAAGTTTTCAAAACCGAACAATGTCATCGTTTAAAAAGGTTACTTTCAATTTGTAGCACTCCTCTCGTTTTAGCTTCATTAAATTATAAAGTTTCCCAATGTCATATTATACTTTCACAAAACAAGCATTTATTATTGAGTCAACAACCATGTCCTACTTATCAAATCACAGTAGGCAGTTAAAGTTCATAATCTCATATATATATTAACTACTCGTATAATCTATATATATACAGCACCCCAACTAAAACTATGGTGAGGGCATACTCTGCTATCCAATCCCCGTATCGCTCACACAAAGGGAAATACAAGTTCGGAATCACTCTCGAACTGTATTAACATATACAAAACAACATTGAGGCGAAGCATAGATTCCAAGTCCAAGAGGTCAGTACATACCCTCACGTCTCTTAGGACCGTCCGACTATCAATTTGATAGCCCGTACCTAGGATCTCTATCTTCTAGGATACGAATCAATATCCCCCATAAGGCAACACAGGGTAAGATCGTCCCAGCGCGGTAACCTCAGGGATAGCAAGTAGCGCGGGTACATTTTTCACATGTATATAATATATGTACACACAATTATATAAATATACCTATTTCATCATATTAATATAGGTTCCTCTCGTTACCCATAGTCACACATTTATCCTTAATTTCCCATTATTATGATTACCTATAAGGTTTCGTCTCTAACCTTAACTCGAAGGGTTTTCTCACTAGTTACGTGACACTCGTGGATTCTATCCATCCAAGTAGCAAAATCAGTAGGTAGACGTCTATTCACTATCGTAAGTATTTGTCGTAATCTCTCACTTGAAATACGTAGTTTCCTCGTTTCTTAAATAATTGTCCCTAAAACACAATTATCGTCTCATAATAAAGTTCTCAACACTTAATCATATGTCCTACTGGTCTCTCCTATATCCCAAAACATTTTATTCATAAAGCCCAAAAATTATTTCACGATGAATTATGTTCAACTAATTAAACAAGGGGAAAAAGAGTCTTCCAGGAAGGGTCGATCGATCGAGGTCTGGGGCTCGATCGATCGAACCTTCGATCGATCGAAGCTCTAGGCTCGATCGATCGATCAAGCAGGTCTGCGAAATCCTGCAGAAGTGCAGTTACGGGTTTTACCGAAATTCTTCATCCAAATCCATATTTTCCAACACTAATCGTCCCAAAACTTCTACTACAAACATAATAACGTATTTCCAGATGTTTTTAACGTTAAGCATGCGTATATCCATCATTAAACATGGTTACACAACCCAAAATCTCATCTAAACATCAAGAACCCTAATGTTTTCTTTACTTTTGTTCTAATCAGTTTTCTCCAGAATTTCCTTCTAACATATCATCAAAAATTCGTGGGTTAATCATCTACTTCACATAATATTTCCAGAATATGGTTATAATGTTTTCTACATGCAAATCCCTATCAAAATTTGGGGTTTTCTTCCGTAGATTACACTCCTAATCATTCCTAAACTAATATGAATATTGCACCAACGAAAATTCGCAAGTTAAACACTTGCCTGGGATTTCAGAGGTCTGGTTTCCTGCTGATATTGGTGTGGTTGCATTCTCCTCCTCGCGATCTACGCGTTGGTGGTGACGGTGGTGCAAACGGTGGTGTTTTGGCCTTGAATCACCTTGAGAGCTCTCTCTCCTCTCTTCTCCAATGGACGTTCTAGGGTTCTGAATGTTCTAACCCTAAAAGGCTAACCTAAATAGCTGCTAAGGGTGGCTGAAATTCGTGGGTTTAATTACCCTATTTTGTAAAATGACCAAAATGCCCTCCCGGGTCACTAACTAGGCCTAAAAACACCCCGAGACCCAAACTAAACCCCCGGGTACACTTTTCTGACTATCTCGACCCTTCCAGACGCCTTGGCGCACTTAAAACGATCATACAAACAACTTATAAAATATTCACTTTTATTTAACAAAATAAGTCCCGATGTGACACGGGCACGTCCTTGCTTAAATTTCCGAAATAGTCATTTAATTCACTTATGACATTCAATATAATCAATATAATATATTACTATGCTCATTAGTAATATTCAACAAGTTTCCCATAATTACTAACTCTCGTCACGTTAATAATTATAACATAATTAATTTTCAGATATTTATTAAATAATCATTCACATTAAATTTAATAAAACCCCAAATTAATATAGCATAAAAATACGGGGTATTACATCCGCATTAAATCATTGTATGATCTCATTATTCTTCACTAAATTTTTGGCTTGATCACTCAGAACGACATCACTTTCGAGTTGTAAGAAATATGTGTCTTTAAAATTTGTCCCGAATACTAGATTTTCATCCATACACCTACCACTTTTCCATATCACATTTCCATTCACTCACCCATTACCTTTCTATATTCTCCCCATCCATACACATTCCCCACTCCATTAATATATCATCCATCATAATTTTTGAGAAAAAAGAGTGTTGATTCCAAATGTAAATGTCTTCATTGGTGGTTTGAAAAAAAACGAAAAAAAAGGAAAAATAGCAAAAAAAAAATTATAAAAAAATGGAGAAAAAAAAAGAAAAATAGAAAAAAAATAAAGAAAAGAAAGAGAGTTTGTAGTTAGTAGTTCAGTCCTTGTTAAATAAAGACATTAGTTATTCATGAATAGAACACTCTTTTCACATATCCATCCATCTTCTCACACATCCATCACTCATCATTCATCCACTCATCACCACCCAACCTCATATCCCATCCTTCTCATTGCATTTCCCCCTCACCCATTATCATACATATTACCCTAGGTGTTTGGGCAAATGAAAGTCAACGTGGTGAATAACTCGACGTTCTCACTACAGTGATTAGCATTCCTTTCATGAGATCACTTTTCTTTCAAATTGTTCGTTCTTTCTTATATGTGCGTGAGACATTTGAACTTGCTTACATTTACTCCCCTCCTCACATACAAGAGCGATACACTAACCCTAATCTCGAGAGTTCATTTGAGAGAGATATATCCGTGAGATTTGAAGTTGAAGTGTTGATTCCAAGAGGAAATTTAGGAATTACTCTTGTGATGTTAGACCCGCTTTGACTGATTCACACCACACATGTTGAGGTCTAGGAAGGATGTGCCTTGTGTATTCACTTACTTAAACTTTCTACGCTTCTAGCTTGTATTTCTGAAAATATTTCTCATGATGGATTGTGCGATCATTCTATGTCTAATAATACATAGACTGACGTTTTCAAATAAGAATTTTGTGGGTATATTCCCTGTAAACCCTCACGAGACACAACTCGTCATGTAGGGCAACCTATAGGTTTAAAGGCTGGCTGCACAAGCTAAGTGCAATCGCAAGTGCACGCGAAAGTGATACACTTTTGGTTTCTTATCTTTCTCTTTCTCTCTTGCTTATTGCTCGAGGACTAGCAACGCTCTGTTTGGGGGTGATGTGAAAAGCACCCAAAACTGTACATTTTATACCCCGAATAGATGTATTTTAGTTGCTAATTCTTGGCAAAATGGGTCTTATGTGCTTAAATATTTATCTTGTAGGTCAAACGTCCGTTTGTGGTGTAAAAAGCTATATATCGAGGCAAATGTGTGTTGAATGGAGCTAAATACCCTTATCTGTGTTGAATGGAGCTAAATACCCTTATCTCATACCCAAGCCTAAACCTAGCCCAAACCTACCCCACACCCCATATGTGTTTAGTTTGCACCTTTTTATATTTTTTTAGATTTTCAGTTTGAGTCATTTTTATTTTTAGAGTTTATTTTAGATTTATTTATAATTATTAGCTTTTATTTACAATTTTTATATTTTTATTTTTATTAGTTTTTAGGATTTCATTTATTTATTAGATTTTACTTTTTTTTGTAGGGTTTTAGTTTTTAGTTTAATAGATTTCTATTTTTTTATTTATTTCTATTATTTCTTTTATTAGTTTTATTTTTAATTTGAGCCTTTAATTTATTATTAGAAGTAGGATTTTTATTTATTAGATTTTTATTTTTTATTAATTTTAGTTTTCTTTGTGTTATTTTTAGGTGTCCAAATAAAACACACACACAAAAAACTTATCCAACACCCTAACACACACACACACCCTACTTCCAAACACACTCACCCACATACCTTCCCATACACCCACCCACACACAATCTAACCCACCCATCTTCTTCCCCAAAAACTCACTCTCTCTCCTCTCTCCTTTATAACCACACAAATCCATTAACAAGAAACCCACCTCCATTACAACACAAACAAACCCACATCTTCTAACACCAAACCCACAACAACCACCTCATCTACACACACCACTCAAACCCTCAAACAAACCTAGAGATCCAGTCTGCTGAACCACGCCCATAACTTCGGAGTCCCACTGCCCAACTCCGATGGGCAGATCCACGTCGCCATCCCAAGCACTATCCCTCCGGAACCCCAATAGTAAACCGGAGACCACTTACCCCAGCGCGACCTCGTTCGCGACCACAAACCCATACCCCAGGCGTCGCTGCTACCACCGAAACCCACTGCCCCAGTAGCGCCACGAAAAACCATCTCCACTCCCAGGCGACCTGACCTACCAAACCCGGTGCCATGAAACCGAAAACCCACCTTACCAATTTTCAAACTTCTAAACCACGATGTACACCAGCTCATGTAAACACCAAAGCCAAACCAAAAAAATAAACCCCCACATATGTTAAACCCATTTAAATTATTTTACCCCTTTTTCACAAACTACCCCCAACTAACTCATTTAACCCATATAACCAAAATACACCATAACCATATCAGATTTTGTCACCCAAATTCCCTCACTCATGTACCTTCTTTACCTCACACCTTTTCCACGCACATGTGCACTTCTATTACCGAATTAGCCCTCATGTGCACACACCCCATGATCATTCAATCCCAAATACCCAAATTACCCACATGCTGCATACCTACTATTTAAAGAATGGAAGACCCAATTTGAAGGAAGTTTTTAGAATAGAAATTAGTGGACATAATTGTAAAGAGAGAAACACCTCATTTTAGTGTAGTTTTTTAGATTAGAATTTTATTTTATTTTTTTAGATAGTGAGGGAAAAATAAATTGTTGTGAGGATTAATTTGAGTGAAATTTTGATGTAATTTTGTTTGGATCATTCAAATTGAGGGATGTTAATTTCGACTCATGGATTGAAGTTCAATTAAGCATCAAGAGATTGGGTTTGATTGTTCTCTTCTCTTCTCATTTATTTTATGCCTTCGATTATTAATTTGTCAAATTTCGTACTATGTTAGGCTAAATCCCCTTTCAAGGGGTGGGGAGAAACCCTTATTTGATGTTATTTTAATTTAATTATTTTGATTACTTGAAAATTCTCTTTGAGTATTAATTTTGATCCCTCGCCATTAAATTTACCCTCGAGAGAGGGTAAATGATTTTCGAGAGAAAATCGAAATTCTAGTTATAATACCCATTTTAGATTCGAGATAGAGATAGGGGTTTCTTAAGTGGGGTATTATTACTTGAATTTCAACTCTAAATTTATTTTCTAAGATTTATATAAATTTTAATTTATCGATCCTAGCGGGTGATTAATTAAAAGGAGTGTGGATCTATTTTGTAGAGTTGTGGGGGGTTAAACTTAAGTTTCTAAAAGGTTACTATTAAAATTACATTTTCAATGAGAGTTGGTTTGTAATTTTGATATTAATTTGGGAGGATTCAAATAATTAAATTAATTAATTAGAATAGCTAAAATTTATGGTGTAATCTTATTCCTTGATTGCTCTCACAATTATTTACCTCACTTTCTCTCTTATTTTAGTGTTAGACTTTATTTTCATTTTAGTAACTTTTTATTTAGTTGTTATCATCTCTCATTTAGTTTAGTTTAGTATTATTTCACCTCACCTCACCCAATTGTTTTAATATTGAAAAAGATAAAAAAAATAGAAAAGTGAAAAAGCACAAAAAGAAAATAAAAAGTGAATTACAATTGAATTTGTCTCTATCTTTACCCCATTAATG
Source organism: Sambucus nigra (assembly GCA_949130495.1). Lineage (NCBI taxonomy): Eukaryota > Viridiplantae > Streptophyta > Magnoliopsida > Dipsacales > Adoxaceae > Sambucus > Sambucus nigra. The sequence continues at coordinate 37,500,843 of OX422217.1, forward strand.
TGGATTGATAACCTCACTTACCACTATATACCTTGTTTTGTTCTACTTTTATAGCTAATTTTGTAGGTTTGTGAAGATTTTTTATGGAAAGAGGAGTTGCACAACGACAAATACAATAGAGAAGCAAATTTTTTTTCTATTAGCCATTTTTAAGCCAAAATCTAGACATTTTTAAATTATCATCGTATTCTCAAGTCGAGATCCCCGTGACCACGCGGTCCGTTCATATGAGTTACATTAGTCCCGAGCGAGGTGTCGACATGTCTCACGAGGCCGTTTGGGACTTGTTTTGGGGTTCCCCCTCTAGTGCATGTTTTTTAGTCTAAGTCTAGATATTTTTAATTATCTCTCTATTATTAAATCGGGTGTATCGTGACCATGAGTTCAGTTTCTACGAGTTACATTGGTCCCGTGTGAGGTATCGGTGCCTCTCACGGGGCCGTTTGGGGGCTGCTTTGGGATTTTCCCTTCTAATGCCATGTTTTTAAGCCTAAGTCTATATATTTTCAAATTATCGCCATATTCTCAAATCGGGAGCCCCGTGACCATGTAGTCAGTTCCAATAAGTTACATTGGTCCCGTCCGTATGAGGTGTAGTGCGTCTCATGGGATTGTTTGGGGGTTGTTTGAGGGTCCCCCCTTTAGCGCCATATTTTTAAGCCTAAGTCTAGATATTTTCAAATTATCATTGTATTCTCAAACTGGGAGTCCTGTGAACTTGAGGTCGGTTCCTACGAGTTACATTGGTCCAGTACGAGGTATCGATGCCTCTCACGGGACCATTTGGGGGTTGTTTTGGGATTTCCCCCTCTAGCGCCATATTTTAAGCCTAAGTCTATATATTTTCAAGTTATAGTCATATTCTCAAACTAAGAGCCTCGTGAACAAGCGCTTAGTCCTACGAGTTACATTAGTCCCATGCGAGGTGTCGACATGTCTCACGGGGCCGTTTGGGGTTCCCCCCCTCTAGCACCATATTTTTAAGCCTAAGTCTAGATATTTTCAAATTATAGTTGTATTACAAAATCGGGTAACCCGTGATCCTACTGTCAATTCATACGAGTTACATTATTGTCATGCAAAGTGTTGGTGCCTCTCATATGTCCGTTTAGGAGTATCACCCTTTAACGCCGTATTTTTAAGTCAAAGTTTTGATATTTTCAAATTATCAGCGTATTCTCAAACCGAGAGTCCCGTGATCACGCGATTAATTATTATGTGTTACATTTGTTCCGTGCGAGGTGTTGGTGCCTCTCACGGGACTATTTGGGGATTGTATATTAAGTTAACACTAACATGCATGGTCATGGGACCATTAATCTCATTAGTGTTTCTTAAACCAAGGCCCTGTATATTAAGTTAACACTAACATGCCAACATATTCCTCATCTCTCAAACCACTGAATAAAATATGAAATTTTTTCCATCATGCATTTCGAGATCATGCAAATAGAGTCTAAATGAAAGAATTAGTAAATTTAACTCCGATCTGTGTCGGTGAAATTTATATATCCAACTTATCTAAGTACATGAAACTAAGTGAATCTATATATATTTCTTTATGTGACTACCTATCAAGTAGGAAAATTTCATTGCCATCATTCGAAGGTGATTTTCGCTTTCCATCTCTAGAAATCCATATATTTTCTTCATACCTAATAGATTAGAATTAATTGGTACAAACAATACAGTGCTCTTAAGCTTAATACCAAGGAATATATTGAAGGCTAAATAATGTTATTTCAAAAGGCATTTCAATCAATAAACGCATACTTTTCTCGAATGAAATTCTCAATCACAACTCTGTCATAGTTATGAGGCGCCTCAGCTTCCTAGTAGCTATTTGATTTCTCATTTCCCATTGCCCGAAGCAAACATCAATCACATATACATTTAACTAACAAGTTCTTCTCTTATAAAACGATGTCTAACATGAATTATTAAAAGTAAGAAACTAAAGTGTGATGCTCACATTGAATAAATGCAACCAGATCAGGAACTCAAGTGTTCAGCGTAGCAGATCTAACCCGCAACAATAACAATAGGGAATGTTTTTCTCCTTGATTCGAGGTAACACATTTTCAATATAGAACTGTGTTGGAGCATTCATGGAAATGTTTTTTTATTGTACGTCTAGTATGCATAAGACAAGAGTTTTTTAGAAATATAAATTGGAGTTGCAGCGCACTGATAGTAAAATGAGTCCCAACAAAATATGAAATTAGAACTTCCAATATATGAATTATTCAATAATCCGGATAGGTTTATATCAGCCGTCAATAATGAAAGAAAACTTGACAAGTTGTAAAGTTTCATGAGATACTTTCAGACTTGGATGTAGGGATACATAGTGCGACTCGACACAATCACACAAGTTTAAACATTAGCACAATACATATGGAATACAACAGACTCCTAATTTTAAGTCAATCCACAAGGAGCAAGCATCAAACAAATAAAGCCACAACCTTCACTCACAAATAAACATATCGAAATATCAAAGTTCATAAGACAAAATGACTGTAAAAACAAAAATTGGTAATCAATGATAGATAAAGAAGTTGCATAACAGTTATATAAACTCTTATATAACAGTTTATATAAATCGTTATATAATAGTTATGATTCTTCTTGACGGCTACAAATTCATCACCTTTTTATTTTTATTGGAAAGCATATTGAGCAGCTAATTTTTTAGAGAACTCCCATACGACTTGGGCTGTGGTGGAATTAACAGTGCAATCCATTTATGATTCTGATACACTTAGAGATGCCCAGTCATTTTTTATAACATCATCAGAAGGAAATGATATTTTTTTAGGGGACAAATCAAGAATTTTTGAACAATCTATTTTTGCCCATTGATTTTTAGGAGGAAAGGAAGTCATAAGTGTGGGAGTGGGAAAAAACAAAATCAAAATATGTTCTTGGCTATAAAGAACCAGTGGGCAGAACAACTTGCTGATCTGAGATAGAAATAAAATGCAATACAATGCTTGGCTATCACATATTTGAGATAGACATAAAATGCAATGTTTCATACATAGTTGAGTTGTAATCTTAGTCTGACTATATCACGTAGACACAAAGTCACAAAGTTATAAGTAGTTTCCTAATTATGCACAAGCTCATAGGGAAATGCATCTGAGTCTCACAAAACACAAAGTCACAAAGTTGCAACTAGTTTCTTTATTACAATTTTACGCAGAGACTCCCCCACACTAGTACCACATGTACTCACAAAAAAGTCTAGGCATAAAATTTCATATGTTGAGATCACATAACATATTAGAAGTATTGCAAAATTTAAAATAAGCATTGTTAAATGGATTTTGTTATAACGTAAGTGTGATATCATAAAATATAGTGAGGTGTTGGTGCCTCTCACGAGGCCGTTTGGGGGCTGTTTCGAATTTTTGTCCTCTAACACCATGTTTTTAAGACGAAGTCTAGAAATTTTCAAATTATCATCGGATTCTCAAATTGGGAGTCTTGTGATCATATGGTCAGTTCCTTTGAGTTATATTGGTCCCGAGGTGTTGCTGCCTCTCACGGGGCCGATCGGGGGATGTTTCGTATTCTCAAATCGAGAGTTTTGTGACCATATGGTCAGCTCCAACGAGTTACATTGGTCTTGTACGAGGTGTTGGTACCTCACACAGGGTGGTTCGGGAGTTGTTTCGGAGTTTCACCTTTTAAGGCCATGTTTTTAAGCCTAAGACTCAACATTTTCAAATTATCGTAGTATTCTCAAATTGGGAGTCCCCATGCGGTTAGTTCCTATAAGTTACATTGGTCCCATGCGAGGTGTTGGTGCCTCTCACGTGGAAGTTCGGGGGCTATTTCACGATTTTCCACTCTAACACCATGTTTTCAAGCTTAATTCTAGATATTTCCAAATTATCAATGTATGCTCATACCGGGAGTCCCATGACCACCCGATCAGCTCCTACAAGTTACATTACTGCCTTGCGAGGTGTCAGTGGCTTTCATAGGGCCGTTTGGGGGCTGTTTTGGGGTTCACCCCTCAAGCGCCATTTTTTAAGCCTAAGTCTAAAAAATTTCATATTATCATCGTATTCTCAAATCGAGAGCCCCGTGACCATGCATTCAGTTCCTACGAGTTACATTGGTCCCGTGCGAGGTGTCGGTGCATCTCACGGAGCCGTTTGGGGGCAGTTTTGGGTTTTTCCCGTCTAACACTATTTTTTAAGCCTAAGTCTAGATATTTTATAATTACCGCCATATTCTCAAATCGGGAGTCTCGTGATAAGGCGATCAGTTCTTACAAGTTATATTGGTCCCGTGCGAGGTGTAGGTGCTTCTCATGGAACCGTTTGGGGACTGTTTCGGGGTTCAGCATTCTAGCGCCATGTTTTTAAACCAAAGTCTAGATATTTTTACATTATCGTCATATTCTCAAATCGAGAGTCACATGATGACGCGGTCAGTTCCTATAAGTTATATTAGTCCCGTGTGAGGTGTCGATTCCTCTCATGGGGCCGTTTGGGAGCTGTGTCGGGGTTCCCCCATATAGCGCCATGTTTGTAAGTCAAAGTTTAGATATTTTCAAATTATCGTCGTATTATCAAACAGGAGCCCCGTGACCACGTGATCAGTTCCTACAAGTTACACTGGTTCCGTGCGAGGTGTTGGTGCCTGTCACGGGGCTGTTTGGAGGCTATTTTGGGGTTTCCCCCTCTAGCGCCATATTTTTAAGTCTAAGTCTAGATATTTTCAAGTTATCATCGTATTCAACCAGGAGTCCCATGACAACAAGGTCAGTTCCTACGAGTTACATTGGTCCCGTGCGAGGTATTGGTAGCTCTCACGGGGCCGTACTTATTTTCTCATCTAAAATATTTAATAGATAATTCATATCAATTATATAACTACTTTAGTTAAAGTAAAGAGTACCAGGTAGGATACAAATAAGATTGACAAGAATAACATTCGTAAAATTATCTAAACACTCATACATTAAATTAAAGTGCTAATACAATGTCAATATCATAATAGGATAAAAATAAGATTTACGAGGATAAAATAATATTTTGATACTCAATCTTCCTCTAAATCAACTAAATATCCCTCAAATTAGGGTTATAATCAAGAGCTGACTGGAACTCTTTTGGAGCCTTTAATGCGTCTACTTGAGTAGTCATATCCTTTGGTACATACATAACAATAAACCAATTTCCATCGTTTATGCACTTCGAGTAGAATACCTTCTTTACATTCTGAAAGGTAGAAATAAAAGGCTCGTCGACCATGTAATCTTTAGTCTTCAGCTTTGATAAATCTACCATAATAAGTTTGGAGTCGGGATCAACTTTGCAAGTATTCGTTGTATCCTCCACCTTTACCCAATCACAATAGAATACAGTTTCTTTGAAATCTAAGTAATCAAGTTCTAGGATTTGTTAAATTATCCCATAATAGGTTAGCACCGTATTCTTTGGATTTTTATCACTTTTGCGAGCGATACAGGTGGTCAAGGCAGAAATTGATATTCCACTATTTTGCGTTAAAATCTTTTCCTCATATGGATATGAAATGAAATCAAAACCATTAGTGAGGAATTTCTTAAACTCTTTCTTACGAAAACTAGGATCTTTTGCTAGGCGTACAAGTCTATAAGAGACATCACCTCTTTTTAGAAGTTGCATTTATTAATGATTTTTTTATTAGGGCATGTTTTTACCATGCACGAATAAATAACAGAATACATCAGATGTGAAAATTAATTGTTGTCGTAAGAAAGATGTGAAAATTACCTATTTTGACACCCTTGCCCAAAAATTAGTTGTCGTTCAATTTCTCCTTTGATTTTGGGCAATTTCATTCTCATACTTCCTACCGGAAAATTGTATATTTTAGATCATAAAGTATAAAAATACATATAATCAAAGAAGAAGAATTTAATATACACTCACTCTCTTCAGTCTTCGACTTTATCTTGCGATTCAAAGACGTAATGAGTTGCTTGCTCGTATTGTAAATTTGTGAGTTTCACCTCTTTAGTGTTCCCAAATGACAATTCATCCTCAAACTCTTCAGGTTCCTCTATCAATCGTTCTACACGAGGATTAAACATCCCCACCTCTTGTTCTGGCATATGTTCCCTAGAGTCTAGTGATGATTCTACCGTTATGTATTCTTCAGCAATTGAACCTCGAATATACCGTGTATTCTTTACATAATATTTGAAGGTTTTCATCAAGCGTACAAAATGATACATCCAACGATACCTAATGGGACCACATAATAAATCTTCATCGCATAAATGCACAAGTAGGTGGATGCTGATATCGAAAAATGACAGAGAAAAATATTTCTCTAATACACAAGCTATCTCATCTAAAGTTGATTTCACAGCTTTAATGTGCCTTTTATTTACCACTTTTGCACAAAGTAGGGTAAAACACAAAATGATTCACATAATTTCTCGATGGAGATCTTTGTGTTCAGAGAAGCAATACCGAAATAACAGAGGGATTAATTGGATGATTACGTGTCAGACGTGAGACTTCACTGTTTTAAGTCATTTTCTTGGTAGCTTATTACCGTACGTAAATTACCAGAATAACCGATTGGAGTCTTCAAGTTGAACAACGTGTCTAAGAGGATCTTCTTCTCACTAGTAGTCAAAGTGAAAGTAGTCGGGGGTAGAAATTCTTCATGTTGTAGGATCATTTTTTAACCACAGTTTGTTCTTTATTTTCATATCTTGTAGATCTTAGCGGTCCTGCTCTCCATCTTTGGAATGAGATCCACATAGACATGTTCCTATCAGATGTTATGAAACATTCTTGTCTATGTGCATCATATCAATTATATTCTTTACATGATGATCTTTCTAATATAGAAAATAAAAAAATATTGATCGCCTGGACCATGGCTTCGCTTTACTATGGTCGTTTGGATCCCCTAGATTTACACTTCAGGTTTACAAACTTGGGGTGTTTGTCTACGTACCTATTCCCCACAGTCTCATACGCCTCCATTTCCTCAATTTGCTGACTAAAAAGTTGAATAGGTATCGTTCTGCGCTCGTGACCGACAGGGAAAAATTTAGACTTATCGATTCTAAAAGGATGAATGGTCAATATAAATCTACGATGACCCGTGTAACTCATCTTAGCATTGTGTTTTAACCAACATGCTTCAAATTCCTCCCCACATATGGGACATCCATAATAACCATGAACATTACAATTGGAGAAGGTCCCATAAGCAGAAAGGTCGTGGATATCCCACATCACTATTACATTAACTGTGAACTCTTCACACTTATGAGAGTCAAACGTCGTCATGCCTTTATCCCATAACTCTTTAAATTCTTAGATTAATGGTGCTAAGAATATATCAATGTCATTAGTGGGAACTTTCATCCCAGGTATCAACAACGATAATAATGTGAACTCCTTTGCAAATTCATGGTGTTGTGCATTTGAAATTCTCCAGATGGATGAATCAACCAAATGATGCATCAAATTCCCACCCACCTCGCATCAAGCGTGACATGTCATGGCCTTTTTTATCCATGGTATAGTGAAAAACCATTTTAACTGTGGCCTACATGGAAAATACTTTAAAACCATTCATGGGACTTGCGAGCACTTGTGATTTTTTGCAGGTTTGTCCATTCCATTCTCACAAACCACATATCTAGGATCACGGCATACAGGACATTTATCCTTCTCTTCGTGCTCATTCCGATACAATATGTCATCATACTTGCAAGCATGACTATATTTGTATTTCAAACCTAAACCCTTCAAACTCTTCTTCATGGTAGGATAATTGTCTGATAACGTGTTCTCTTTTGGGAGAATTTCTTTAACACAGTTAAGAATTTCGGTTACGCTGTTCCAGACAAACCAAATTGACTCTTCAAATTATGCAAACCAATCATTGCAAATAATACCGGGTGATCTTCATTAAAATCTTTATACAACGGTTTAGCCATATTGGCTTTCAACTGTATGTATCCCGATCTCCTAATAGTTCAACATCAAATTGTTCATTTACTTGGTCATAAGTTGCATTATCTGTATCCATAGGGTTGTGGTTTTGATGGTTGTGGAGTCTGTAAGCATCACCAATTAAGTCGGTCAATGGACGATGTGTTGGTGAATCATGTACCACTTCCACTCATTGGGGTTCTATTACATGGTCTAGTACTAGTAATCCTTCCGAAAAATAAGGTATAACTTTTTCACCTTAGTATGTCCATATTTTATAGTCTTGACAGGTTCCCCACTTTATTAAATGCAACTCAACATCTTCCAAGGACTTATACTTTATGTTAATACAATGAATGCACGGACACAGAATCTTATCACTTTTAATATTTTTGGAAGCGTATTTAACAAATTCATAAACGCCCTTTACATGATTATTTGATATGTTGTTAGTCTATCCCATCCACTCTTTGTATTTTGGTAAATCCATGTAATAATCTTCAAATTCCAGTCATGTGGTAATAGGTTAAAAAAATATCATTGCAACTGAAGAAAAACCAATATTATTTGAACTAAGAAAAAAAAATATTACAACTGAAACGAAAGAAAATATTATTATATCTTGGCCAACAAATAAATTGGACAAGCAATAAAAGATTGTACATAGTTCCTCAATTCCATCCCTTCCCCGTTGTTGACGTGCACAGGTACATCTCCGCAACCGTTGTATATTTCTTATACCATTATTTGAGCCTCACCCTTCTCCAAAGGTATGCCGTATACCGGAGTTCTGGGAACTATGGAGATGAGTTTGCACACGCCAACAAATCTCGTATTTCTCAAGTCCCTGATATAGTACTCTTGGCCATAGTCACCGTGAGTTGTTGACGATGATCCAAGTCCCATGACTGGTGAAGGCGCAAGGGAGGGGAATGTTAGAGTGTGAGGCATTTAGGAGGGGAATATTGGAGGAGGAGGCATTTAGGAGGGTAATGTTGGAGGGGAAGGATATGTGAAAGCTTGAGTAGGGTCAAGGTAACCTTGAGGAGGCATTGGGGGACTATAACTTTCAAAAACATTCACAAGTTTCCCAATTGGATTCGTCAATAATCTCAGGGTATTTTTAATCTCCTGGACATCCCCATCAGTATTGAACTGGTGTTCCTTTTGGGACGAGATACAATTCATGACCAAAGTAAGCTCATCCACAAGAGGTGTAGTGTGTTGAAGTTTTTATTTTGGCACGTGTGAGCCAAAACTTCTCGTCCTCCCCCTTTTATCCTTTCCAAAGGTCTAGGTCAAGGAATCATTTTTAAGGTCAAAGTCATCATTAGTGCTCGAATCAGATTGACTACTGATGGACTCAATTGATTCCAGCATCTTAGCCAAGTGCGGCGAGAATTTATTATCTTTATCCCATCGAGCATGAACAAATAAATTGGACTGATTTGGGTTTTTACTGGCATCTGGACCATCCTTTGTCTTACTATCCCATTTATTCTTCAAATCATCATATAATTTGGATCCAAGCCTATGCATATCAGTTTTTTGTGCCCTATTTTTTTTCTCCCTCTAGACTAACTTTTTCTCCTTTGCCTCATTCTCCAAACAATTATTCCACTACTCCTTGGGAGGAACTCTCTCTTTTAAAGACAAAATATCTGAGCTCACTGCCTCCTTCGAAAACTGTTTCTTTTGAAGGTTTCTCTTGTATGTCCTCAATCCTTTAGCCACTAGAGATAAAACCCTATTCTTGGAACGGTCAGGAAATGAGAAATACTCAAAGAGTTGATCATGTATGTCATCTTTGACGACTTAATCAATAAGGTTCTAGTTTGATCCACCGATTCCCAAGTTCATTTTTCCCAGGAACAAACACCGGGATTTAATGTTTAGTATGTCATTCCTATCACCCGTCGGGTTATTCTCGAGAAGGCAGAACCCAATGGGCATCTTTTCATCTGAGCGAGAGCCATTGGGAGTGATGGATTGAGGCAGTGGAGCAACGGAAGTGTTGGATTGGTGCGTAGGAGCACTTGGAGTTAGACTTGCTGAGGAGTGAACCATTGGTGGAGTTGTTAATTGCTCAGCCATTGGTGTTGAGAATTCAATTTGTGCACGAGATGGTGAACCACATTGTGGTGTCACCTTGGCACTTGGAACCATTGGTTTGTGTCCACTCGACATTATCTACAAAAATGAAAAACTATAAGTGACTAAATAATTATAATAATATGAAATTATAACTAATTAATCAAGCTTATGATTATATATATATATATATATATATATATATATATATATATATATATATATATATATAGAGAGAGAGAGAGAGAGAGAGAGAGAGAGTTACCTTTTCAGAGTAAGACTTTAGAATATGTTCAATGTGTCTAGTCTCCATCCATTCGGTATTAGTTTTTAAGAACCTATGAGTTTTTACACGTGGTCAACTAGGAGGAAGGATATCTATGATTTATGTGTAAATATCCATAACATGAACTCGGAACACCATATTTATCAACTTATTGGCAAGACTCAATTTTACGTGCATGTGGCACGAGACATCACAATCTATGTCAATTCTCTATGCATGCAGTTGTATCCATAACGGGTGGATTTTCCCCCCTTCTCCAACAACGTAACCAATGTTAGGGTTATGTCAGGATTATGCGCGTGAAATATATTTTGTATAACGACATCCCAATTTTCTAGTAGAGAAAATAGAATACGATCGAACAAGTAATCTTGTTGGAGATCAACTCCAGGATTTACAAGGTAGTTAAATTGTTCAATCATTTTGTTTCCATACCTATAAATAGGAGTTCCCTTTATATGACGCGCACTAATAAAAGAGTTATGTGTGCGGTCTAATTGCAACCTCTCCCATTCTTGTTGACAGTGATTATCACCGTGACAAATTTTTTACTGAGAAAAGTATACGAGGGAGTGAATACGAGTCCTACTATTAACGGCTCTAATTAATTAATACATATTAGTTTGATTAAGGTTTTGATTCATCACTACCCTTCTCTCAACCCCTTGCATTTTGAATCTCATCGATGTGAAATCCTAACATGAATCCAACAACATCTCATCGATATGTATTATCTATTAAATAAATCTAACACAGTATCTAACAACCAAACCAATAATATCTCACTGTAGTAATGTGCACACGTGTTTGCGACTCGTATGTCAAAAAAATCCATTTAATTATATTTTGTCAAAAAAAATCACGACAAGCATATAACCCCCAATATAATATAATAACATGCATATAACCCACAACAAGGTGGATGTAACTTATTAAAAATCCATTTAATTATATTTCATCAAAAAATATAATGCCTATGGTTTTGAATAATATTTTATCAAAACAATTACACACATATACAATCTAGAGTTTATTGACATCATCTATACATACACACACATACAATCTAGGGTTTAATTGCATATTTTCCCATCTATGTCAATGTTCTGTGTATGGAGTTGTTCATAGTTACACAAATAAACACACATATACACATAAATCTATGCATACACACATATATAAACATAAGTCTATACATACACACACAGATACACACACATACAAATATAAATATATACATACACACACATAAATTAGGGCTTTAGATAGAAATGAGGAATCGAAATGTAAACTGTGAAATTGAAATGCCTACAGTCGTGACCCACCAAGTGTGACCATTTTCCCATCACAAGTACTGCTGGAATGAAGGATGGTCATGACCCATAGCCATGACCCACACCAAGAAACGATCACGAACCCAAATCGCGACCCATTATGTGTATGTTTTCTCATAATCATGCCAATGGTCAAAGCCAAAGTTTGTGCATCCGCGACCAAGCTTGGAGGGAATTTTGGTGCAAATTTGGCGCCAAATTCATCATGCCTGGTCAATGCCCAAGTCCGTGACCTACAGTGGTTGGGTATTTGGTCCGTGACAACTTCTAGAGCATCCATGACTCAGTGTGGTAACGAATATGGTCATGCTAAAAATTGATATGGTCACGGCCCAAGTCCGCGACCAGCTGGTTGCAGATTTGGCCCCTAACCCACTAGGTGTGACCATTTACAGTATATGGTGTAGTGAAAGATCATTTTCCCACACCGATTATTGACCAAATGCAAGTGCAAGTCACGGGACACCCATTTTATTGCTTTCTTAATGGTTATTCTGAATATAACCAAATTGAGGTAGATGTTTTTGATCAAGATAAGATGACATTCACATGTCCTTTTGGCTCATAGTTGGACTTTTGTATCTTAAATCGATGGCTTATTCTGTTTTATATGTAATAACCCTCTCTTCTTATAGCCCATTTTATACTTATTTACCATGTGTAGTAATTAATTATAATGTGATAGATGTTGAGTAAATATTAATTTGTTATGACAAGGTCAATATTTACTAAAATATTGTGTAGTTACCTCGTGAGTAGAAAATGTTCATGTGGTAATTTATAATGTCATAAGAATTTATAAATGACATTTTGGTTTAGAATGAAACCGGAAGTAAAATGAGTTATAAAATTTCCAAATGATAATTTGGATAGTGTAGTTAGTCCCGGTAGGTGTGAGACAGTCAAAATAAGTGCCATATTGTATTTTGGCATTTCGGGCACTTTTGACAGGTTCTGGCTTAAATAGTGATATCGCGTATTATTTTTTTATCGCGCATTAGTTATTAGAGTTGGGCATTTTAGACTTATGGCCCGATTTAGTCTTGCTAAGACTTACTATTCCTTTTATGACCCAAATTGTTAACTTAGAGAGAAAGAGAGAGAGGAAGAAAGCTTTGGAGAAAGAGAGAGATTGAAGATTTGGAGTTTGTTCTTGCTTTCATCTTCATCAAATCTGATCTTCCTACCTTGAGGCAAGTAACTTACTTGCTCTTATATGATTTAAGTGGATTAAATTGCATGATTTGTTGTGGATTGTTATGAATAATTTTAGTTAGGGTTTTGGTAGATTAATTGGGTATTAACCCTTAGGAGTTGATTTGGATGATATATTGTATTGAAGATGATAGTTATATACATTTAGGAGGTATAAGTTGAATTAATTGAGGTTGGTTTGGTTGGTTTTGGGTTTGGTAGAAATTTGGAGTTTAGAACTCCATAGCCAAAACTTGGCTATTCCGCAGGGGCGAATCGATTCGGCCCCTTGGGCGAATCGATTCGCATAGATGCAGAATCCCAGGTCTTGTTATCCGAATCGATTCGGATTAAGATCGAATTTATTCGGCCTTTGCAGAAACTAAATTTTGTTGTCCGAACCTATTCGCTTTCAGAGCGAATCGATTCGCTGGGGCAAATCGATTCGGCCCTTAGGGCGAATCGATTCGGTTCCAGCAGTTTTGGGGGTCTTTTCCTTTTAATTTTCCTCCTTATTCTTTAGGATTAGGACCTAGGAAACTTCTTTAAAGAAGTAAACTTAGAGTTCTAGAGTAGTTATGGAGTTTGGTCGTTACCCTGGACTAGAAATGGGTTCATCTGGGGTTTATTTCGGGGAGGTTTAAAGTAATGTTAAGGCATTACTTCTTTTATTCAAACTTTTAGAAGTTTGGAAGTTAACTGCCCAAACTTGGAGACTTATGGGCTTATCAAAATTTATATGAACTTGGGAAATTTCTAGGATCATAATGATCATTTGGAGACCTAGCCTAGAATTGTAATTTGAGGAAAAATGAATGATAATATTCGATGGGAATTAGGTTCGCATAAATGAACCCATAGTTGTTAAAAATGATAGGTTCAACTAGAATGAACCCCGTTGTTTAAATGATGCTAGGTTTAAATAAAAAGAACCAATTTCATGATTAATGGAAATGGATTTGGAAATGAATATGATGATAAATGTAAATGTTAATTTACTGTTACACACCTCTCTAAATGACATCATAAGGGAAGTTCGCTCGTGAGGTGAAGCCCCCTGGCTAATGAATGCAGGGTGGATATAGTCCTAGGCCATGGGAGCGCTTATTGTTGTATATATTTCTGCGATGGGTAGGAGATTCTGGGTGTGGTCTTGACTACCCCTCAGGCTCATGGCCGCTTCCCGACGCATATCGTTAGGTGCCCAGGTTGTCTTATGTTAGGCCCTGGAATATGATGGTCATTTAGGGGCGCGCACAGTGGGGACACCCGGACGGGCGGTCTTAGATATCGTTATATGTATATGAATATAACTATATTTTCATCAAGTTGGACTTGATGGTTGATAAACGCCACAAAGAGCATATGATAAATGCCATAAAGAGCATAGATATGTGCCATGAAGAGCACGAAATAATATAGGTGCCATAAAGAGCACTTGATGTAAATGATATTCCTAATAAGGAATGGAAAGATAATATGGGAAGTTTTAATTAATGCATAGAAGTTATAACTCCTTGATTAAACCGAAAATGGTTTTATTCCTAATAAGGAATGTCAGAAGGAAATGGAAATTGTATTATTAAGGAAGGGTTTTAAATTAAAGTGCCTTACTTTCAATTCTTGCTTGTAATTGTAGACAGCATGTCATATTATCATCCTCATCATTCCTATATAACTATTCATTTCTATCATGCTTTTTATTCTTCTGGTAATCATATAGAACCCGGCCCTGACCGGTTTACTTTCCTCGTTGTATATATTATTGTATACGCTCAGGTGCTCCAAGGCAAGGACGCCCGACTTGACTTTCCCAATTTCCCTTCACTTTTGACGAGCTGTAAGATTTTGCGGGTTATTACAGGACGTTGTATTAGACGCTTTTATTGTTGTTATTATAGATATGATCGGGTCTTGTCACTCGGGCCTGTGGCCCAAACATTTGTATTTGATTAATGAATGTACTATGTAAGATATTTAAATTGTTGTACGTCGTTATATGTAGCTGTGGACCGAGAGCCTATTCGGTCCATTTGTGTACATTCGCCTTAGTTGTAATATATATTATCTTTTGGAATTCCACTTGCTCGTCAGATTGGGTTGTTAGTTTAAATTTTCATAACCGCATTTTTAAAATTTTACACTTTTGGCAACCCGTTTTCTGATTTATTCGGTGGTTTTCCCGTATACTCAGTTTATTTTGTGATGCTGAGAATGATATCCGTCCATGATTCCTGTTATGTTTGAGTATCGGGCTGGCCACCCCTTATCTCGGATTGCGGGTTGTCACAGATGGTATCAGAGCATCAGGTTCTAGAGTACTAGGATCTGTGTGGATTTGCCTCGTTCTACCGTAGCATTCTTTGATGTAGGGCCTAATGCTAGGACTTCTTGTTGCTTATGTTTGCGATCTTCTACAAAATAGATTGTTTTAACCAAGTATTCTAATACTATTGTTCTTCTATTTCAGATGCCGCCTAAGAGAGGTCGCCCAGCGAGACGTAATAGGGTTGTAGAAATGGAGGTAGGTCCTCCATTTCCACTACAAGGGATCGTTAATGTTGCGGATGTAGCAAACATAGTGGCTCAAGCGGTTAATGTCGCCATGACCGCAGTGGTCCAACAATTTCCATGGGCTTCAGGTGTTCAAGCTCCTACGGGACTTACTCAGTGGGAAAGGGTTAGGGAGTCCTTTCTAAAGGGCAATCCCCCGGAATTCGAGGGAGGCACGGATGCGGTTAAAGCCAATCAATGGAAGAAAGACATGCAACGCCGCCTTCGAATGATAGAATGCAGTGAGGATAAGAAATAAGTCCTTACCACCTTTAAGCTTGTCGGACCTGCGTTACACTAGTGGGAGACGATGACCACCCCAGAGCAAAGAGACACCATGTCAATCACTGAGTTCTGGGTTTTGTTTGATCTTAAGTATTTTCCTCACGCGGTGCAGAGGGAGATGAAGAGGAAGTTGCAAGATGTAGTGCAAGGAGAGAGATCTGTAACGGAGTATGAAGAGGAGTTCACCCGGTTAGCAAGTTTTGTACCAGATGAGGTGACTCCGGAAGAGAGGAAGATCTAGAAGTTTATGGGAGGCCTAAACTGGAGAATCCGAAAACACTTATTGGGTAACACAGCTTTCCAGACTTTTGGTGAGGTTATGAATGCAGCCTTACTCCATTTACAGGAGCATCGATTATATATGCAGGGTAGCAAGAAAGCTACTGAATTGAGGCAAGTAGGGAAGCTTGGAGAGTTTATTGCGAGTGGAAATAATAATAGGCACGGACAAGGTGCTTTGCATTAGGCAGATCGGGGTGGCCCAGGAGGTAGAGGTCATCCGGACCGAGGCGTTTCCCAGTTTAGGAATATCAGGGGTCGAGGTCGGGAAGACATGAAGGGACGGTGCTTCCAATGTGGGGAGGCAGGTCATTACAAGAAAGAATGTCCTCAGATAATTGGGGGTCAGTTTCCTAGGGCTCTGTAGCAGCCAGATGTTCAGTTTCCACCTCCGGTACCAATTATGGTTGTTCCTCCGCATCAGGGACAACTACAGTATGGGCGTGTTTGTCATAATCAGGAGGCTATGCTTCCTCCATCTCAGCCGGCACCGCCCGTTATTGAGGGTAAATTTTTACTTAGAGATACGTGAGTTATATGTTATTCGATGCGGGTGTTACGCGCTCATTTGTTTTATGAGCTCTTCTCAGACTACAGATTTAATAATATCTTCTGAGAGTATTTTTCATTAGTATCGAGTTCTATGGGTAATGGTTCGCTCATTTCTTTTGTTTGTATGTATGTAGGAATTTCTCTTATTAAATTGTGCTTGAGGCCGATTTACTCGTCCATAACATGGTCGAGTATGATATGATATATGTATGTGATTGTTATGCCTTACCTCCACGACCAACAAGTTGAGTGGTAGCGTATAGGAGGGGTTCCTTGTCTGGATTCCGCTTCTGCGGGACGCTCCACGCATGGACCTTAACAACGTTAGGAGTGCAGATATACCACCTTTCCTTTCCTTTATCTTATCTTATGTTTATTTTCTATCTATCTCCATGATCAACTAGTTAAGTAGGCATGTGTCGGAGGGGTTCCTTGTTTGGATTTCGCTTTGCGAGACACTCCGCCGCATGAACACTTAACGATGTTATGAGTGAAGATATGCTATTCCTCCCTTTTATTTTATTTTGTTTTATTAAATTATTATCGGAAGTGGGATTGGAAAGTTTAGCCAAGAATCACGTAGAAGGGTGATTGATGGCTATTAAAGTGCGTCATAGAAGCGCCGCATATAGTTTTCTCCTCTGATCGATGTGAGAGAGACCGAGGTACGGAGTCGAATTGAGACTTCGGGTTATGCCTTGATAAGAAGGCTATTTGATGAGATGTATATATGTTATAGGGCATATAACTATTGGGTTTCACGAAGGGTGAGCGTTGGGTTGTTTTTTTTTATTTAATTGATAGTGCGTAGCTGTAGAATCTTTTCGGTCCCGAACATGTGTCTTAGACCTGTACCCCTCGATGACTGACAATGCGAGGTAGTAGTGTAACGGGAAGGTTCCTTGTTGGGATTTCGCTTCGGCGAGACGTCCCACGCACGAAACCGAGCAAATGTCGATAGTTGAGAAAGGTCTTGGGCAATAGGGATATACTTAGCAATAGGTGTACGGCTTAGATAGGGTATAGGTAGATAGACTTTAGGATTGTTTGGACGTAGGGCCTTTAAGTATGGGACGTAAATTTAGGAGGGTTGTTGGGAGTTGACCATGACTAAGTCATGCGTAACCTCTAAAAAGGGATTGGTTCCACGATATGTGAAGTGGGAGGTTTTCGAGAAGTTGGTAGCTAAGGCCGAAGGAGATGAGGCCTCTCATAGTAGAGTGTTATAGAGGTAACTAAAGGGTGAATTGATTCGCACCCATGAGCCATGTAGTTAAGCTCGAAGGTAGATTCAATTAGCAAGTCTCTGCCATGATGGGAAGTGATAATACTGGAGTATCGATTTATTGTTGATACGCCTCACAAGTTTAAACTTGTGAGGAGTATTATCCCCTATTTAAGTTGAAGCCCATCTTGGGGGTGATCACTGTATAGGAAGGGAGATGCTACTTCCTGGGCAGAATTTAGTCTTTCGTGCGAACAACATTTCATTGCAAGATGTCGCAGGAGGAAACCAGGGCGGTTAAAAACCATAAATAAGCTGCTGATTTAGGAAACAGAACTCTGCTCTTTTGACATTGAGGGTGGGGTGTGTTCCCATAAGAAAATTTTGTCCCGAATGAAAGGGACTTAAGTAAAGCAAATATGGAGAAATCACGCGGTTCTAATGTTTCGGGGCATCAAGGTAATGACGAAATGTGCTAAGTTGTACGTCGCTAGTATTATTGGCTGGGCATAGTAAGGTTGTGGTACTGCGTGCGGTGCCCTTGATTATAGTCCTGACTAGAATAAGAATTCCGTTTTTCATTCTTGGCAAGTTTCCAAGAGGTCATGGGAATCGAATTATGCTTAATCACTTCTTGTCATTTTTCCAGATGGCCAGACCAATAGAATAACCATATGTTGGGGCATATACTCCTTATATGCGTGCTTAACTTTAAGAGTAGTCGGGGACAATGCTTTCCACTCGTTTAATCCGCCTATAAGAATTTGTGTCGATGCACTATTAGGACGGCGCTGTAGAAGAAGCCTTGTATGGTAGGCCTTGTTGATTCCCCACTTGTTGGTTAGAAGTGCGAGATGATGAGTCTCTCGTATGACCAAGATCGACAAAAAGAGCTCAGTCGATGCGGGAAGAAGGCATCTGGAGTTTGAGGTCATTAGACCAAGTGTTGTGGTGAGTATCGCCTGCGAAGGGCATTATGCGTTTCGAGGAGAAAAGGAAAACTTGCACCGCATGATGTTATACCTTTCAGAGAAATGTTGCGGTGGGTCCGGTAACCTATTAGCTCGCTTTATCGAAACATTTTGCGGCAAGTTCATAATTTGTTCCTTGTCTCTCATGTAAGGGAGTACGAGAGATACGACGGTGCCTTTAGGCACATTCCTTTTGAAGTAGATGCAACGTGATGGTTCTTATTAGGTGTAGTCGGTTGCTATCTTAGAGCGTAGATTTACGTTTGGGATCGCCGGTAGTACCTTGGGGGATGAGTTCTATATAGTCAGCATAGTGTCGAGTAATCGACATAGGGTCGCAAGGATGACTTGCGGGAATAGTATCCGCACTTCTTCTTATGAGGTATACCTGAATTTTGGGGGCAAAATTCCCTCTTAAGGGGAGGAGTATGTAATAACCCTCTCTTCTTATAGCCCATTTTATACTTATTTACCATGTGTAGTAATTAATTATAATGTGATAGATGTTGAGTAAATATTAATTTGTTATGACAAGGTCAATATTTACTAAAATATTGTGTAGTTACCTCGTGAGTAGAAAATGTTCATGTGGTAATTTATAATGTCATAAGAATTTATAAATGACATTTTGGTTTAGAATGAAACCGGAAGTAAAATGAGTTATGAAATTTTCAAATGATAATTTGGATAGTGTAGTTAGTCCCGGTAGGTGTGAGACAGTCAAAATAAGTGCCATATTGTATTTTAGCATTTCGGGCACTTTTGACTGGTTCTGGCTTAAATAGTGATATCGCGTATTATTTTTTTATCGCGCATTAGTTATTAGAGTTGGGAATTTTAGACTTATGGCCCGATTTAGTCTTGCTAAGACTTACTATTCCTTTTATGCCCTAAATTGTTAACTTAGAGAGAAAGAGAGAGAGGAAGAAAGCTTTGGAGAAAGAGAGAGATTGAAGATTTGGAGTTTGTTCTTGATTTCATCTTCATCAAATCTGATCTTCCTACCTTGAGGCAAGTAACTTACTTGCTCTTATATGATTTAAGTGGATTAAATTGCATGATTTTTTGTGGATTGTTATGAATAATTTTAGTTAGGGTTTTGGTAGATTAATTGGGTATTAACCCTTAGGAGTTGATTTGGATGATATATTGTATTGAAGATGATAGATATATACATTTAGGAGGTATAAGTTGAATTAATTGAGGTTGGTTTGGTTGGTTTTGGGTTTGGTAGAAATTTGGAGTTTAGAACTCCATAGCCAAAACTTGGCTATTCCGCAGGGGCGAATCGATTCGGCCCCTTGGGCGAATCGATTCGCATAGATGCAGAATCCCAGGTCTTGTTATCTGAATCGATTCGGATTAAGACCGAATCGATTCGGCCTTTGCAGAAACTAAATTTTGTTGTCCGAACCGATTCGCTTTCAGAGCGAATCAATTCGCTGGGGCAAATCGATTCGGCCCTTAGGGCGAATCGATTCGGTTCCAGCAGTTTTGGGGGTCTTTTCCTTTTAATTTTCCTCCTTATTCTTTAGGATTAGGACCTAGGAAACTTCTTTAAAGAAGTAAACTTAGAGTTCTAGAGTAGTTATGGAGTTTGGTCGTTACCCTGGACTAGAAATGGGTTCATCTGGGGTTTATTTCGGGGAGGTTTAAAGTAATGTGAAGGCATTACTTCTTTTATTCAAACTTTTAGAAGTTTGGAAGTTAAATTCCCAAACTTGGAGACTTATGGGCTTATCAAAATTTATATGAACTTGGGAAATTTCTAGGATCATAATGATCATTTGGAGACCTAGCCTAGAATTGTAATTTGAGGAAAAATGAATGATAATATTCGATGGGAATTAGGTTCGCATAAATGAACCCATAGTTGTTAAAGATGATAGGTTCAACTAGAATGAATCCCGTTGTTTAAATGACGCTAGGTTTAAATAAAAAGAACCAATTTCATGATTAATGGAAATGGATTTGGAAATGAATATGATGATAAATGTAAATGTTAATTTACTGTTACACACCTCTCTAAATGACATCATAAGGGAAGTTCGCTCGTGAGGTGAAGCCCCCTGGCTAATGAATGTAGGGTGGATATAGTCCTAGGCCATGGGAGCGCTTATTGTTGTATATATTTCTGCGATAGGTAGGAGATTTCGAGTGTGGTCTTGACTACCCCGCATGCTCATGGCCGCTTCCCGACGCATATCGTTAGGTGCCCAGGTTGTCTTATGTTAGGCCCTGGAAGATGATGGTCATTTAGGGGCGCGCACAGTGGAGAAACCCGGACGGGCGGTCTTAGATATCGTTATATGTATATGAATATAACTATATTTTCATCAAGTTGGACTTGATGGTTGATAAACGCCACAAAGAGCGTATGATAAATGCCATAAAGAGCATAGATATGTGCCATGAAGAGCACGAAATAATATAGGTGCCATAAAGAGCACTTGATGTAAATGATATTCCTAATAAGGAATGGAAAGATAATATGGGAAGTGTTAATTAATGCATAGAAGTTATAACTCCTTGATTAAACCGAAAATGGTTTTATTCCTAATAAGGAATGTCAGAAGGAAATGGAAATTGTATTATTAAGGAAGGGTTTTAAATTAATGTGCCTTACTTTCAATTCTTGCTTGTAATTGTGGGCAGCATGTCATATTATCATCCTCACCATTCATGTATAACTATTCATTTCTATCATGCTTTTTATTCTTCTGGTAATCATATTGAACCCGGCCCTGACCGGTTTACTTTCCTCGTTGTATATATTATTGTATACGCTCAGGTGCTCCACCGCAAGGACGCCCGACTTGACTTTCCCAATTTCCCTTCACTTTTGACGAGCTGTAAGATTTTGCGGGTTATTACAGGACTTTGTATTAGACGCTTTTATTCTTGTTATTATAGATATGATCGGGTCTTGTCAATCGGGCGTGTGGCCCAAACATTTGTATTTGATTAATGAATGTACTATGTAAGATATTTAAATTGTTGTACGTCGTTATATGTAGCTGTGGACCGACAGCCTATTCGTTCCATTTGTGTACATTCGCCTTAGTTGTAATATATATTATCTTTTGGAATTCCACTTGCTCGTCAGATTGGGTTGTTAGTTTAAATTTTCATAACCGCATTTTTAAAATTTTACACTTTTGGCAACCTGTTTTCTGATTTATTCGGTGGTTTTCCCGTATACTCAGTTTATTTTGTGATGCTGAGAATGATATCCGTCCATGATTCCTGTTATGTTTGAGTATCGGGCTGGCCACCCCTTATCTCGGATTGCGGGTTGTCACATGATTATGCCAATTTGATTTTTTATACTCGATTGTTTAGGAAGTTATTGGTGAAAACCGATGTAATGCTCTTTATATAATATCAATGTTAGTGTGAATACCAGTTTGAACTCCGTCGAGAAATAGATCAGTGAAAATGAATGTAGATGTCTAATAAAGGTCTTCGATAGATGATGGTAAAAAATTTACCCAAACAGTGAGCTTATAATTGAGCATACTATTTTTACGAGTTGAGATATCATGTAATTTTTTTACTTTATTTTATACCTATGCTTTGCCATTATCTGGATTAATTCACTCCACCAAAATAGCCGATTGGTAAGTGCTTTAAATACTTACAAATGCCATTTAAAAGTGTTTAAAACACTTACAAATTGGTGCGTTGCAAAATAATTATAAGTGTTCAAAACCGTTGTAAATGTCATTTGTAAGTGTTCATTGGGAACACATATCCATTTCGGACAATTTTTATGAACACTTGCATATTAAACTTTTGTAAGTGTTTTAAACACTTGCAAAATTCAACAACCTTTGTTAATTTACAACGGTTATAAACACTACTTGCAAAAGAATATATATATATATATATATATATATATATATATATATATATATATATATATATATATATATATATATATATATATATATATTTGTAACGATTCAAAACACTTACAAATATTAATATATAAGGAAAATAATATTCATTTTGTAAGTGCTATGAACACTTACATAAATTAAAATGTTAAAAAAATAATAATTATCCACCACATACCACCAACCTCACTTAAAACAAACAATAAAAAATAGCTAAAAACATAATAGTTATATCCAAACACTTTCATACAATATTTCATGATATGGTCAACATAAACAAACACTCTCGTCAAGAAAGGAAGCAAGAACACCAAAAGTATATATTGAGTATTTTCCTTAACAAACTTCATAGATATAGTATCCAAATACACATGTGTCACAACCCTATTAGTACGCAAAGTAATCGTGTCGATAAGAGCATTGTCACTAGTTCCCTCAAGATACCACTGTCTCTACTCACTGCCTCGTCTTTAAATGACTCTCCAAGTTCATGAAAAATGAAATTGAAGCTTCCACCACTTCATCATTCCTATCAGCAGAAGATGAAATGACGCTACCAATGAGAGTCTGTTAAAATCATCTTTCTATTTTAGTTGGATGAGATATGTTATTATAAACCAAATTAAAATTTCAAATTAATATAAATAGTAGGGAACACTAAGAATCAAATCAATCAAAAATACCTTAGACGTGGAAAACAGTCAAACCACAGTCCCTGAAACCGACCCAAGATGAGGTCTATAGAGATAAATCCAACGGATTTTATTTTCATGTTTTTGTTTACACAAATTTGTTATATTAATTTATGAATTTTACATTAATGAAGGGATGAATAAGATGTGGTGATAATCATATGAAAGTCATAAAAATTAATTTCAGGTCAGTTTGAATTTAAAAAAACTGTTAATCATATTTGATAGTTTAGAATCATTTTATAATTTATAATGTATAAATTCAAGTTTCTACCCATTTTGCATTCCTTAAATTGTCAGGATTCAATTTTTAGGACTTTCTTGATGTGCAACGTAGACTCTCTAGTTCTGATGAAATCAAGCCAACATCAAAGTATTTCTATTTTACTAACCTATTAGATTAGTGAGTATTTGAGTATTTATTTACTACATTTTTAAAGCAATATATGCATGTTATTAATAAGTGTTAGTGACTAATAAAACTGGATGAGAATGAAATTATAGAGTTATGATTTTCACATGTATGTATATATATATATATATATATATATATATAGGTGTGTACTCGAAGAAATTCTTAGGGTGTGTGTGAGAACCCCAATTCCATCGCTTAAAATTGAACTTAGATTTATCTTTTCAAATACTGAACTGAAAATATTTTAATTCCATTTTCAAAGCGTGGAAATGAGTTCCGAAATGAATCATAATTGTTTTCCAAAATAGCATTCTTAATACGAGTACATTAAATTGAGAAATATATACTCCACATGCACATACCTATGGATTAAAAAATAACCTTTGTTAGAATAACAATCTTCTTACACGCATCTCTTAGCTATTTCATTAAACACTTGCACTGCACCTATGTAAACAACATATAATTACACCTCAAATTATTTATTAGAAAAAGTAAATCAAACAAAACTTCTCTAGGATTTTTAAGCATCATCATAAGATAACACTTGAGAACAGTTTTTTAATCTAATCGGATCCGCAAAAGATTTCAATTAAACACCACTTTTAAATTTCTCATATGTTATCATCTCTCCAAAAAAAATTCCTAAATTCAAATGCTACATCAACCTTTTTATATTCAAATAAAAATATTAGAAAAAATTGTAGGCCTACCATTTAGTAAAAAACATAAATATGCTTAATGCGAATATACACCTAAAGCACATAAAAATATTGCATAGCAAATTAGACCATAAGGGTAAAATGGGGGAAGCCATACAGATTCAATAGTAAGATATCATGACATCTAACAAAAGTAGTAGCAAAAATATAGATTTCTAACATAGCAACAAATTGGATCAAAGAAACAAACATACTCCTTTGATTCATCACTAATATATTGTCTCGAAGCATCATGAATGTTTAGAAAACCGTGAAGGTATGAGATCCACATAAAACAAACTTTCACTTAAAGTAAAGGAATTACGCATAAAAACTTGCACTCGAAAGCTTAAAAAAGAGTATAAAAAATGATATGTAAGACTATTAATCACACCTCATAAACAAAACATAAAATGCTAAACATTAAAACTTAAAAATTGTATAGCTTCAAATAGTCCAGTAAACTCCAAAAAGAATAAGATGTTGATGACTCAATATTTCGAGTCAATGGGATACAAAACCTGTTAGCAACAAAAAAATGTAAATTGCAAGTATTGTCAACACAAATTGAGATAAGATTAAAATGTTCCATAAATTGAATCCAACAGACAAAAAATAGAAAATGAAATAACATAACAAAATATAATGGAGACCTTATCTTCCTTCACATTTTCTGCTAAATTTTATGAAAAACAAATGAATTGAATAATCACTTGCCCATTTTTTCGAACCTCTAATGTGCAAAAACGAAGTAAAATTTTAGAGACCACCTAAAATTGGGGTGGGGGACCCTAATTTGAAACAGAATTTGATTTGAACCCCATCTGAAATAGATCAAAAGGTCCATTTGAACAAATCCAAAGCTCCATTTAGAACTAATACCACATCAAAACTATAAAAATACATAGAAACCACCCAAAATGGGGGAGAAGCCCTAATTTGAAACCTAATCTGAAACAAATAAAAAGCTCTTAGCGACAACTAATCTAGAAGAAATCAAAATCTTAACCTGAAACCTAAATCACATACATATATTAAACATAAATGCAATAAATAATAAAAAAAATATTGACAGAGAAGGAAATGCCATAAAATCCAATCCAAACCAAACAAATAATAAATAAATGCCATAATTAGAAGAACCATATTTATAAATTCCATAATTAGGAGAACCATATTTATTATATACATAGTTCAAATACCACGTCGAAACAACAAAAATAAATTGAAACCACCAAAAATGGGGGAAAATCCCTAATTTGAAACTCGAACCTAATATGGAAGATATCAAAGGATGCAAAAAATCAAACATAAACCTAAACCACATACACATTTTATGACATGGCGTCCTCTCACACCCTCAGATCGCACTAATAAATTCGATCTCAGCCGTTGATATTTTGGAATAGTAAAACACCCCATCTCATATATATATATATATATATATATATATATATATATAAAATTTCTAATCCATGCCCAAATTGCTAAAATAGTGCCACAATTCCATTTTTAGTAAAATATATGCTCAACTTGAATGACCTTCCACATATTCGCCTGAGTTCATAAAAATCACCCGAACGTTTCTCCAATCTTAACCTAACCCAAACCAAAAAAGGTTGTTTGAGCGAAACCATAAATTAATTTCATCAACTATGAATCCATATTAATCAAGAGTATACATCAACAAGGTGTTATAATTAATCTAAACACGGCCATGCCTAAAATAAAGTCCAACCCAAAATTACTAACTAAAGATTTTGGTCTTGAACACCTTTCCATAGAAAATTCATAACTAATTAAAAAAAATCAAAAAAATATGAAAGTTACGGCCACTCATTCGTAACGAAAAAATCTAGATTTATGACTTGGGCTAGGCAGGGGAGCCAAATCGATTCGAGGATGAGGCAAACCGGTTCTCTCCTCTATGCAAATCAGGTCGGGCCTGCTATGTTATTTACGAGATTTACCCAATTTTTTACCCCCAAAAATGTTCCAAACTTTATACCAATGCATATTATCATATTTATATCAATTAAAAACATAAATACGCATGTCTGATGGTTCTAATTCATCAAAAATCAAACTTAATAATGAAATTCAATCACTCTTTTACTTAATTTAATTCACCCATAATTCTAATACAATTTCTAAATCCATAATTCAAGATCACATTTTTTAATGGTCCAATCTCAGATTTTTCAATTTAAGAACACATTATAAATTTCTCATTCTTAGGTTTCTCTATCAAGAATCTACTTGTCATATGGGATTTACTCATCAAGATCATATGAAATCATCATAATTTTCATTATTTCTCAAAAATCAATTTAACATATTAATAACATCCTAAAATTGGTTGCAATTCTACCAATTATGATATGCCATAAATAACTACACAAATAACATTAAGCAAGTCATTCACTTTCCTTAGATTTCAAGAATACTCTTAATCCTCCTTTGTATGTTGATTGGAGCCTAGTAATTTCCTTCAAAACTTCTTCTCCAATTGGCCTCCCTTGATTTTCTGTGTTTCCTCCTCTTTTATCTCCAATACCTCTCTTACATGTTTGATTACGTAAAGTGGCTGTCCAAAAAACTCTAATCTCTTATTTTAAAACCCTACTTTCAAAATTACGATAACTAGTAACATTAAAATGATAACTAGTAACATTAAAATGACCCGAATATCCCCGTACAGGTCCTAACTAGTCTAAAAAGCTCCCAACACCCGATCACTACCCCCGGATACTTAATTCTGACTATTTTGACCTATTACGGATCAACCATGCACTCGAAATCACTATCTGAGTCACCTAAAATCCATTTATAGTCCTATTCCTAACGCGACCCCATATGTGCATCCCCAAATTGGATCTTGTCGACCCATCTCTTCAACTGGCACTTGCTGACTGCCTCTGCGGCCAGACCCTCTTCAACTGTCACGGCATCAATGGCTAGTGGAGTTATTTTCTTTGGTGTTGCGCCTATATTTTGAGAGGCCGCGACCTCTAGCGTTAGAACCCTCTGAGTTAGATAATTAACCTAGGTCTGAAGTGAGGCATGGTTGTCATAGAGATGGTTGAGGTCATTGTACAGCTGCACAATCTCATTTTTGACTTTTGTGCTCTGGCAGGATTCTCCTTCTATTTCTGCTTTTGTTAGTCTTTATAAAGTATATAGAATCTGAGACAAAACTAACAGAAGTGAGTAATCACAAAAATATTGGGAAGCAGTGTTTGAACTGATTCATGATACGCTGTCGAAGAATCAGCCAGTATAGCACACAAGTGCACTGCCGCAACCCTTGAATCGTATTCACCAAGGTTGAGCTGAAGACCACCCAGCCCTTCCCTCGGTGATTTTGAGCTGTTGTAACACGTCCTCACTAGTAGGGGTCGCGGCATAAGAGGCTGTTGAACTGACAGGCCGCATCCTTGTCAAGGTAGTAAAGGGAGAAATCCCAAGATAGGAACCCAAAAACTAAGTTTTTCTCCCCCAACACGTGAAGAATACCTACTAGGTTCTATCGATGAGAGAATACCCTTGCGGTTCACAAAATGGCACGATTTCAATGATAAAACCTAGATCATAGGTCGATAACAGCAAAAAGGAAGTAAATATAACCCTTCCCTAATCATCCATCTTTTCGGGACTAAAGTCCACCATGTTTTTCAGCATTATCTAGATGAAATGATATCACAGGGGTATGTAAAATAGATCTAAAGCCATCAAATGAAGACCCAATAGCATATCCAGATATAAGGAATACTCATTTAAGGGTGCAAAAATAGTACGGAGCTCAATAACCAGAATCGACCCATGAGAAGATGATCCACATGACCCTCAGGGATCGAATAAGGTGTTTAAGAACTCAAATATATAGAGAAGCAAGATTGAAATATTTTGTTCCCACAAACGGCGCCAGGTTGATGATACGAGAAATCGTCCTTTAGTCGCTCTCGTATCAACAAGTCAATGTGTGAAATATGTAATGAATAAACCAAGCAAGTAAGTAGAGAGAAAATAAGATATAGAGTGGTTCAGCCCCTAAAATGGTCCTACATCCACCGTGTTGCTCCATTATCATTATATGTGTGGTATTATACAATATAATCATGCCTAAAGAGGCATACAAGTATGAGAATAAAGGAGAATACATGATGACTGAGGATTCCGGTGTGCCGGAGAGGTAGCTGCGATGTGGATGAACAGTCCTCAAACTGTATGCTGAGGTTGTGTAGAGAGAATCCGTACTTTGGGACCTGCCTCGGCTGTGTGTCGAAATCCCCCCCCCCCCCATTATGAGGTGTGGGCCTCAGTTTACAAGAGATATGCTCACGTGCCTTGGTCATGTGACACATGAAGTCTGGAGTTAAGACGGAAAGGGATGCGACTTGTAAGGCAAATAACCTAAATGTCACATCCTCTGGTAGAAGACTACGGTTTAGCGCCCTAGACTGTGTGGGTCCGCGGCACGTTGATTATGACCGCACTCCTTGATGAGATGCCGCGCCCTATATGAGGTATGGTCGCGCCCTGTATAACTTATGAGGTATGGTCGTGCCCTACATGTGAAGTAGAATACCATCTGCGGTAGGGTGCTATATTTGTACTATCAATGATGGTGACAAGTTAATTAGAATTTTCACGGTCGTGTCACGGTCCCTGACCTTGACAAGTTTGTCGCAGGTATGGACCGTGACAATCTCGTGACAATGTTAAAAAAAATTGTCACGGTCAATGACCATGCATGGAGTTATGCTCTGTAAATTCCTTCCAACCGTTGTGTAGCCAAAAATCACCAGTTGAAGTTGTCAATTCCACCTTCCATATTTTCCCATGTTTTGTTAGAGGTTCCAAGTTGTGGGGTATGGAAAGTGGAATTGACAACTTCAACTGGTGATGTTTGGCTAAACAACGATTGGGAGGAATTTGCAGAGCATCACTCCATAGGATTATGGCATTTCTTAGTGTTCAGATAGACGAAGAGATTCAGTCTCCTCTCCATAAATAGGATACCCCAAATAACTATGTACTAATCACCTATTAAAGGTAAGAAGCGTATATTCATGGATTAGTATAAACAAAACTTAGATGTAGTTGAAATATTTATGTATTAATCTCCTCTCCACACATGCACACTACATAAGAGTGAAAATGATAAAGTGCAAATCAATTAAAAGCATTAAAAATTGATGTTTCGGTACAAATTGGAATATTTATTACAAATTGAAAAATTATTTCAAATTCGGGTTATCATAAAAAATAGATTGATATTCGGTAGGAGCAGCCAACTCATCCACACTACAATTTAGACGCTTTGGCGCGTGTTGGGCAATTGACCACGACTCCTTGTTGATATACTCCGAGTAAAACACTTGCTTAACCTTTTGAAATGCACAAACAAATGGCTCATCGCTCACGTGGTCATTGCTCTTCAACTTCGATAAGTCAACGATGATCAAATTTGTGACAGGATCAACTTTACAAGAATTTTTATCCTCAACTCTTCCCCAGTCACAGTAACATACAACCTTTTTAAAGCTTATATAATCCAATTCAAATATATTTTGGATTACACCATAGTAACTCATTTCAGCTTCAACGAGGTTTTTATCTTTTGTGCTCGCTCGAAAGAAAGTAAGAGCCTTGTATGAAATTCTCGAGTTCTGTACATTTGTACTTTCCTCGTACACTTTAGCGTCGAAAATGTAACCGTTCAATCGATACTTTTTCTACTCTTGTGCCACGAACAAGGGTTCAGTGGCTGGACGAGCAAGCCTTGATGTTGCATCACCCGTCTTTAGGAGCTGAGAATATAGATAAATTAACTATATTAGTGGTAAAATTTGAGTGTAATGTAACGTTATATAACGACTATTTTCATTATAATTACCTCTTGTGTCAACCACAACCTAAATTCGCTGTCTGATTGTACCATTGTTTTTCGTCTTTTATTGTTCTCACATGCTTCATATTTTATGCATATTACAAAATTAATCATGTATAAAATAATCTAAAATAATGTTAAACATTATAATAATCGAAACTTACTTCTTCCATTCTTTGACATCTTCATGCGTGTCAAATAGATAACGAGCAACTTGTTCATGTTGCAAACTCTTTAATTTCACTCGTTTTCCCATTACATGACCACCATCATCGACGAACTCATCAGTGTCATCAACGCTGGTCGAGTCAGGCATATATTCCTGAGTATATATTGATGACTGCACGGTGATATATTCCTCTGCAATTGATCCTGCAATGTATCGCGTATTCTTGACGTAATATTTAAAAACTTTCATCAATCTTTCAAACGGATACATCCACCGATATCTAACTGGACCACAAAGAAGTGCCTCGTCATATAGGTGTACCAACAAGTGAACGCTTATATCCAAGAATGCTGCGGGAAAGTATTTCTCCAATACTCAAATCTCTTCGGTCACCGCTAATTTTGCGGCCACTATATGTTCTCGATTGACTACCTTCTCACACACGAGGGAGAAGGTAATACTAATTTTCATAATAGCCCTACATAAATACTTGTGCTTGGAGAAATAGTGCTTAAACAATAGAGGAGCCAATTACATGATCACATGCCAATCGTGGGTCTTACACTTATGTAAATCATGAGTAGCATAATTCACAATCCTTTGCAAGTTGGACAAAAAAGTAGATGGGCCCTTCAAATTATATATTGTGTCTAGAAGCACCTTTCTTTCCCCACTCGTTAAAGTAAACGCACCAGGGGGAATTATTGCCCTTCCCCTGCTATCTTCTTTCAACCATAGTTGTGCCTTAAGTTTTAATGATTTAAGGTCTTTTCGTACATTTTCTCCATCCTTCGAATGACTTCCCCCAAGGCAAGTGCCCACAATATGTTCAGAAAAGTTCTTATCTGCATGCATCACATCCAATACATGGCGCACCGGGTTATTCTTCGAATAAGGCAAGTCAAATAAAATTGACCCCTGAGACCAAGCCTTTCTTGTCTCAGTTTCATTCCCAGTTGGGGTCTTCTTATGCTTGACGTTCTTAAATTTGGGATTCTTACCTGGCATATTAGGGCCACATTCAGAAGATTTACTTTCAATTTCTGAACCCGAAAGTTGTCTCGGTTGTAGCCTAGGTTCAACCCCGCCCAATAAAAAATTGGAACCTTTCTCAGATCTGAAACTATAAGTTGGGGGTAAAAACCTCCTGTGGCAATGCTATACATTTTATAAGCTAGAGGATAGACGAAGAGATTCAGTCTCCTCTCCACAAATAGGACACCCCAAATAACCATGTACTACACAATCGGATAATGTCCCATAAGCTGGAAAATTATGAATTGCCCACATCAACATAACTTTTTGCGTAACCTCTTCTTTTATAAAAGAGTCAAACGATTGTACACCCTCTTCCCACAACTCATTTAATTCTTCTACCAAAGGAGCCAGGTAGACGTCGATGTCATCACTTGGTGCCTTTGGCCTAGGTATCAATAAAATCATCATAAAAAATCCAGGTCTCATACACTGTGAAGGAGGGAGGTTGAGTGGGGCTAGGATCACTGGCCATACACTCTGATTGGTGCTTAGATTTACAAATGGATTGAAACCATTTGTTGATATAGCCAAACGAATGTTGCGTTGTTCTCGAGGAAAATCGAGATACTTAAAATTCATCCTCCTCTAGGAAGTAAAATCAATAGGATGACGCATGATATTACCCCCTACTTCTGCCCTAGCATGCCAAGTCATTTCCTCTGTAATCCATGGTACTGTGAAAAATTACTTTAATCTAGGCCCAACGGGAAAATATTTCAATAATTTTTGAGGCACTTTTGAGCTTGTGCCTTCCTTACTAGAAGACTGTACATATCTATGTTCATCGCATACCGGATAACGATCGAGATTTTTCTACTCCTTTCGGTATAGTATGCAGTCATACACACAAGCATGAATAGATTTATACTTCATTCCCAAACCTTTCAAACTATTCTTCATAATAGGATAGCTATTTGGAAGTGTATTCACCTTGGGTAATAAGCCCTTCACTCATTTCAGAATTCCCGTCACGCTATTGCCAGACAAACCATACTGCGTCTTCAAAATGTGCAAACCAACCATGACATGTAAAGTTGTTTGATCTTTCTCACAGCTAGAGTATAACGATTGGGTCACCTTAAATTTTAAACTTTGGTAGTCATCGTCAAGTTTTATCGTGTTATCTTCACGAGCACTTGAATCTTTTACATCATCAGTAACCTCATTCTCCTCTACATAATAAACTCCATACGCATCATTAACTAAATCCTCTAACATATTATGATCTACGTCGTCCCCTTGTACATCTATTCTACTTGTTGAAGGTTGTTGTGAAAGTTGTTCCGGGACAAAAGGAACTTTCAATTCACCATGAAAAATCCAAAATTGATAAGTATCTTGCATACCCGATCTTAACAAATATAGTTCAACTGTTTTCCACTCAAACACCTTACCATTATTACACCTAGCACACGGACATGAAAACTCTTCATCATTATGACATCTCTTTGAATAGTTCACAAATTCGTTAGCACCTCTACGAAACACATCCCCCATTCTATTTGTCTCACCCATCCACTCTTTGAATTTCGGATATCCCATCACAGCTACCACAACTAATCACCTATTAAAGGAAAAAAAAACTTAGATTTATAGTATGTTTCATTTAATTATGTCTTATTTATATTCAAA
Organism: Sambucus nigra; assembly: GCA_949130495.1. Lineage (NCBI taxonomy): Eukaryota > Viridiplantae > Streptophyta > Magnoliopsida > Dipsacales > Adoxaceae > Sambucus > Sambucus nigra. The sequence continues at coordinate 37,534,019 of OX422217.1, forward strand.
TTCAATTTATAATATAAATTTCTATTTCCTCCATCTCCTCTAAAGGGTGAGTGGTCCTATCCCATTTAAGACCCTATTTTTCTGTAATATACTTAACAGCTCATGCACATTGTTACGATTTGAAAAAAATTCGAAAGCATATCCTCGTAGTTCTCCAAGTACACGACGTAGATTGGCAAGTGTGAGTGTTATTTCAGTTGTTTAATTGAAATAACAGTCACACTTGTCAATCTAGTATGTGCCCAGAGAACATTAAGATATGACTGGAGAACTTCCTCTAAAAGTAACAACTTTAAGCCACTAAGAATCTTATACAGAAATTATATAGTCTCAAACTGTCCAAACGGGACAATTCGAGAGATCTCATTACAGGGGTAATGACTCTCGAACGGGTCTAAGGGCTATTGAATGCGTACGCATAAGAACTAGAAAGCTAGTATCTATGCACACTATATTTAATTTCAAGTATGTTTAATTTAATTATCATACTATATATATATATTGTTCGATATACAAAGTAATTTTCAAAAAAAGTTAAAAAATCCCACCCCCATATGGACAATAATCCAGTGGTCATGCCACTTTTAAAACTAACCAACCCAACATTTACTAAACAAAATAATCCAACAACAATGTCAACATAAAATGTGTATCCCATACTCCTTCTAATTCATCTACTCAATTAATTCATTTCATCAATTAAAATCCCTGACCAAAGCTGTGGGTTACGGACTCGGGCCGTGACCATTTCGTGCGTGACCATTTCCTTGGGTCGCGGCCCAAGTCTGTGACCAAAAAATGGTCACAGCCGAGAGGGGTCATGACAGATGGTCGCGGACTTAGGCCGTGACCCATGTCGTGACGGGTCGCGGCCCTCATCCGTGACCCACAACCGTGATAAATTGGTCGCGGCCAAAGTTTGCGACCCACAACCATGACAAAAAAATTAGTAACGGCCCTCATCCGTGACCCACAACCGTGGAAAATTGGTCGCTGCCAAAGTCCGCGATCCATAATCATGACAAAAAAAAATTGGTCTCGACCCTCATTCGTGACCCACAACCGTGACAAATTGGTCGTGACCAAAATCCGCAACTCACAACAGTGATAAAAAAATTTAAAAAAATTATCGCGGTCCTCATCCGTGACCCACAACCGTGACAAATTGGTCACGTTCAAAGTCCGTGACCCACAACCGTGACAAAAGAAATAAAAAAAAATGGTCACGGCCCAAGTCCGTGACCCACAACCGTGATGAAAAAAATGGTCGCGGACATTGGCCGCGACCATTTTTATGCGTGACAAAAAAAATAAATATTTAACTATAATTTTTAAAAAATGTATTTTTTTGGTCCAATCCTAAAATTGGGGGTCCTGTGAGTGCACCGTCAGTTGCTACGTGTAACGTTGGACGCGTACGAGGTGTTACAAATATTTATTATTGGCAAAACAATAAAACAAATCACAAATTCCGAATCGAGAACGTTGTTAATAAACAAATATATATACAAACTTAAAAATATTACACGTCTTAATAATTCACAGACCAAAAAAAATTGGGCAGAGTTTCCTCTATTTTCTTGACATTCCAAAACCTATAAATGTAAAACCTTCTTATTATAAAGCCCGCGCGGCCATAAAATTCAAAAATCAAATTATAAAAGCCCGCACGGCCATAAAACTAAATAATAAAAGCCCGCACGGCTGTAACACATAGAAAACAAAATCCTGAATGTCCACAACATATAAACAATCTTCATGTTGTAAACCATTGCCACCTTCATTTGTCTCGCGTGCAAAAATCCTACAAATGATAGGATACATAAAAAAATATCAATAACCAAGTAGTTTTAAAAAAATATTAATCAAGCTGGAAAATTGCATATATGAGTTAAAATTATCAACATATCAATATTTTTATGCCTAAGTCTAGAAATATGCAAATTACCATCGTATTTTCAAACCCGAAGTTCCGCGGCTGCGCGTTAGTTTCTACGAGTTACATTGGTCCCGTGGGAGGTGTTGGTGCCACCCACGGGGCCGTTCGGGGGCTTTTTCGAGTTCTCACCCTCTAACGCCATATTTTTAAGCCAAAGTCTAGAAATATGCAAATTATCATCGTATTCTCAAACCGGGAGACCCGCGACTGTGGAGTCAGTTCCTACGATTTACATTGGTCCCGTGGGAGGTGTTGGTGCCACCCACGGGGACGTTCAGGGGTTGTTTCGAGTTTTCACCCTCTAACGCCATGTTTTGCCTATGTCTAGAAATATGCAAATTACCTTCGTATTCTCAAACTGGGAGTCTTGTGGCTTCGCGGTCAGTTCTTACGAGTTACATTGTTCCCGTGGGAGGTGTTGGTGCCTCCCACGAGACCGTTAGGGGGCTGTTTCGAGTTTTCACCCACTAACGCCATGTTTTTAAGCCTAAGTCTAGAAATATGTAAATTACCGTCATATTATCAAACCGGGAGTACCGTGGCTGTGCGGTCAGTTCCTACGAGTCACATTGGTCCCATGGGAGGTGTTGGTTCCACCCATGGGGCCGTTAGGGGGCAGTTTTGGATTTTCACCCACTAACGCCATGTTTTTAAGCCTAAGTCTAAAAATATACAAATTACCATTGTATTCTCAGATAGGCATTCCCGTGGCTGCGTGGTCAGTTCTGACGAGTTACATTGGTCCCGTGGTAGGTGTTGGTGCCACCTACGGGGCCGTTCGGGGGTTGTTTCGAGTTTTCACCCTCTAACGCCATGTTTTTCTTAAGTCTAAAAATATGCAAATTATCATCGTATTCTCAAACCGGGAGTCTCGCGGTTGTGCGGTCAGTTTCTACGAGTTACATTGGTTTCATGGGAGGTGTTGGTGCCACCCATGGGGTGGTTCGGGGGCTGTTTTGGGTTTTCACCCTCTAACGCCATGTTTTTACGCCTAAGTCTAGATATATGCAAATTACCGTCGTATTCTCAAACCGGGAGTCCCGCAGCCGCACGGTCAGTTACTACGAGTTACATTGGTCCCGTGGGAGGTGTTGGTGCCTCCCGCGGGGTCGTTCGGTGGTTGTTTTGGGTTTTCACCCTCTAACGCCATATTTTTAAGCCTTAGTCTAGAAATATAAAAATTATCATCGTATTCTCAAACTGTGAGTACCGTGACTGCGCGGTCAGTTTCTACGAGTCACATTGGTCCCATGGGAGGTGTTGGTGCCAGCCACGGAGCCGTTCGGGGGATGTTTTGGGTTTTCACCCACTAACGCCATATTTTTTAGCCTAAGTCTAGAAATATGCACATTATCGCCGTATTCTTAATCCGGGAGTCCTATGGCTTCGCGGTCAGTTCCTACGAGTTACATTATTCCCGTGGGATGTGTTGGTGCCTCCCACGGGACCCTTCGGGGGCGGTTTTGGGTTTTCACCCACTAACGCCATGTTTTTAAGCGTAATTCTAGAGATGCAAATTCTCGTCGTATTCTCGAACCGAGAGTCCCGAGGCTGTGCGATCAGTTTCTACGAGTTACATTGGTCCCGTGGGAGGTGTTGGTGCCTCCCACGGGGCTGTTTGGGAGTTATTTCCGGTTTTCACCCTCTAACGCCATATTTCGGCTGGCTCAAGACCGACAGAAAAGTTATGCCGATGCCAAAAGATTCTTTAGAGAGTTCAACGTGAGGGACCAGGTGCTACTCAGGGTATCTCCGATGAAGGGGATTATGCATTTCGAGAAGAAAGGGAAATTGGCACCTAGATACGTGGGCCCATTTCCTATCATCGAGCGGATTGGACCAGTAGCGTATAGACTTAGGTTATCGGAACACTTGCATAGGATTCATGACGTGTTCCATATTTCCTCGCTAAGGAAATACCTTAGGGACGATTTGGCCCACACCCATATTGCTTTCGAGGACATCGATCTCCAGCCTGATAGTTCCTACAAGGAGGGGCCGATTGCTATTCTGGACCACAGCGAGAGGAAACCGAGGTCGAAGATAGTAACATTAGTACGTGTTCATTGACGGCATCATAATGCCGAGGAGTCCACATGGGAGCACGAGGATGAGATGCGCGAGCGTTATCCAGAGTTATTTTTGCTAGGTATACTTTACTTCCGAAATTCGGGATGAAATTCTGTTATTAGGGGGGAAGTATGTAATACCCCATAATTTTGTTGATTTTTATTAAATGGGTTAATTAAAGTAAATGAGAATTAATTTGATATTAATCCAGATTTAAATACTAACGAGACGCGAGTTGGTATATGATTATGATGATAATATTGAATATTACTGAGTAAATATGGTAATATAGGAGTATTAAAAATATTAAAATTGTCGCGAGGCAGAAATACGATAATTTGGGAAATTAAGTTGGGACGCACGTATGAGTCGCGTCAGAGATTAATTTAATTTGATTTAAAAAGTAAAACTATATTTTTATCAACTGTATGGTCATTTCGAGTGCGTTAAAGTGTTCGGAAGGGTCGAGATAGTCAGAAAACACTAGCCTGGGATTTAGTTTGGGTCCCGGGGCATTTTTAGGCCAAACTGGCAATCCAGAAGGGTATTTTGGTAATTTCAAAAATTAAGGAATTAAAACCCTCGAATTTAGAGGTTAATTATATATTATTATAGAGGCCACTAAGGCCATTATCAGTCAAAAACAATAGAAGTGGGCTACGGGAGTTAGAGAGGAGTTTCAAGGAGTTCCAAAACAAACCACCACCCACCACCACCAATTGAGAAGGATTTGTGACCGGAAAGAGGAGAGATTCAGCCTTTAATCACCAACAACAAATCAAAAGAACAAATCTAAGCCAAGTGATTTGGTTGCATTAGTGCAATGAATATTTCCTCCATGTTAGTGTAGAAATTAAAAATTGTCTTGAAGGATTTGATGAAAAACCCAATGAATTTGATGTACAACTCTAAATCTTGATTAGGAGTTATGTGTAGATCTATTTTGGATGAATTCAGTACCCCAAATATAACTTTTGATGATTTAAAAACGAATTAAAGGGGAGATTTATCAATGTTCTTGAAGAAAATAGAAAACTACGATTTTTATTGAAGTTTTAATCCATATAATGCCAAAGATTGATGATTAAAAGGTTTTATAACGTTAAAAATGATGTATTTTGGTTGTATGATAAGCCTATAAAGTTAGATTAGATTTTCATACCCTGTAATGAAGTTTTGGGACAAGTTTTGGATTAAAAAACGAAGCAGGTCGTAGCCTATCTGGTGCATTTGATCGATCGACACTCACTGTTCGATCGATCGATTGATCGACCTTCCCAGAATCGGTTATATTTTTTCTTTGTTGGATTTTAACAATTTTGACCTTAGAAAATTATTGGTGGGGACTTGGTGAATACTATTAGACTAAAGGAAGACCAGTAGACATATTTGTGAGACTCGATTCATAATTAAAAGTCAATTGGGAATTATATTAAATCGTATAAGGTTCAATGTGGGTAATACCATTTGAGACTAAAAGTTGATGAATAAGTTTTAGATAGTTGGATAATATAAGGTTAGTGGCAGAAATGAGGACCTTAAGAATAGTGAATTTAAATGTGGGAATAATAGGAGACTTGGTAACCTTTGTGGGTTAGAATTTAAGTACATGAAACTACGACGTGAGATGTGTCGGCGGTCTATATTATATATTATTTGGAGACTTAAAGTAGTACCAATCGGGATAACGATACAAGAATGTAAAATATACCTTATTTAATATTTTAAGATGTCTAAGTGGTGTGATTGCTTAGTATATGGACTTATGTGTATAACATACCTACCATACTTGCTATCACCGGAAGTCGGTTTTCGAATCGGGCCATCTAATCCTTGTGTGCCTACGGGGGGATTTAGATTGGTACCTTAAGGACATAGGGTTGTGAATGACTTATTTATGAGTTAGTAAGTCAGCTGATCATGGGAGCGTAGGTATGTGCGTGACCCATGGGTATGTGAACTATGTTCGCCTCCATTATGTGTGATTGTTGCTTATTGAGACGGTTCCAGAGAGATTTGGAATACGTGATGTATCGGGACTCGATAGCAGAGTATGTGTGCACCGCAGCTTAGCCTAGGGGTGCCCTAATTGTATAATTATGATGAGATTAATATACTTGTAATTTAAATGGACTTTTTATTTAAGTGTAAGTGTAAATACTTGTGACATTTTTTGTGGAATTAAAAATGGAAATTTCATAATAATTATTGTAAGGGAATCTGAGAAATAAAAAGGATGACATGCACAGGTTATATTAGAATGTCTTATTTTGACCCTCATATTATAATGTAAAGTCAGGTCGGGAATTAAACTAGTTATTTATCGGCATAACTACGACGAGTTACGAATACGTTAGATGTGCACAATTAGTTGAGGGGTGAGGAACTCATGTGAGTGCACGCAACTAACATGAATTTTATATTCACTGTTTAATGTTATTAAACACTTGCTATATTTTAAACTGTTTTCACATCAGGCTCTGACCCGTTTGCTTCTAAATCTATTTTTTTGTAAAAACTTTTTAGGTGCCCAACCACAGGGACGCCAAGGTTAGGAGTTCCATTCCAGTGACGTGTTGTAGCTGCTGTGAAAGTTACAGGACCTTGATAGTAGACGCCTCCACTTTCTACATTGACTCCACTTCAGATTTATTCATCTGTAGGGCATGTCTCCCCTTTATCTTTAGAGACAGCTTTGTCACGCTCAATTTCATTTCAGATTCGAATTTTAATTAATTAATTATTTCAGACTATGTATTTGGTTTTATTCAGTATTTGGATTGTTCAAGGGAGTGTTACTCCAGAGTCTTTTTATTCCATTATTTTTCTATTGTGACTATGATGTGATTGTGTTACTTTATCTCATAATTAAATTGGTTGCCTGTTTATCTAAGTAAATTAAAATTGGCATCTCACTTTTTATAAATATTAGGTGGCTAGAAATTTTTAAATAAACGTTATCGACAGTGATGCTATGAACTGAACCAACTTGACATTTTGTATTAATTTGAATAAAGGAGTAGCTACCCGGTGACATTATTACCATCTGCATTGACCGTCCAAGTAGAATTCCCCAGAAGCTAACAATTCTTCTGGTATGTAAATTCTCCCTTTAGTATCCTCTTCTCCATTTCACCTACTTCACCCGGTGTAAGGTTCGCTACATAATTAAATTTCTCCTCACAAAGTGACCTCTGTTCGGCCCTCTTGTGTGAGTTCAAAATCACATTCGCCTTTCACCCTGTACATCTGATGAAGGAACTTATGGTCAAACCATACGTGTATGCCTTCTCTCGATGTCACATTCCACTTCTAAGTGTGGTGATTGTCTCTCACCATTGAAACTCCGCTCTCACGAGCCAAGAAAAAATTTACCCCAAATTTTCACTCCCAACGGGCCATACCCCGACATATGTCCAGGCCTTCTGATATACTACGTTCGTTTGGCTAGCACACGCCATCTCCACATTTCGAGTATTTTCACTGTTGGTTCTCTTTAATGTTTCAACTAACTCTTTCTCTCCCATTCCAACCTTGTTGGGTAAGTCAAATTTGACCCCACTCCTGCTATAGTTGTACCTGGAAGTCGCAAATCGCGCCTTAGCAGTCTATACCGTCCTGGACTTTCGTGCCATAATATGGGTGACTTCAACAACGGTCATCCTTCTTTAATAAATTAAATAACCTCAACTGATCTTCGCCTCCTGCTGTTCGCCCAACTGTCGTCGCCTGACGGACTACATTGTTTGGCGCACGAACACATCCGATTTCAAATAAGGTTCACTATCATATATATATCGAAGTAGGTGAACGAAATATCACCAACGAAATCAACAATCCTAAACATAGGGCTCTACATCAAAGAAAGCTACGCTGGAAGCATAATAAGCTGCACAGATCCTAAAGGACACTAGAACCTGTCGTTTAATTAAATACCGGGTAGCTACTCCTTTATCAAATTAATACAGAATATCCAGTTGGTTCAGTCTTAGCATCACTGTCAAAAACATTTAATTAATTACTAGCCACCTAATATTTAATAAGAGAGATGCTAAATTTATTAATTAATCCAATAATTAATCAAGAATATATTTAATAAACCATCAATCGCATAACCAAACTCATATAAATGCTCAACGAGAAGAAATCAACTAAGTCTGGAGTAAGCACTCCAATAATAAAGGTGCCAAAGTAAATAATGTCTCAATACAAGAGTCCGAATAAATAATAAACTAAAAATTGAAATACTGAAAGTCTGCAACTACAACCTCTAAATAAGAATGGATGACATGCCCTAACTGATACAAATGACTCTGAAGGAATCAAGAATAAAATGAGAGAGTCTACTACCAAGATCCTGTAACTTCCACAGCAGCTATAGCATGTCATCAGAATGGAACTCCTATGCTTGGAATCCCTGTGGCTGGGCACCTAAAATGTTTTTACAAAACAAAAATACATTTGGAGGAAAAAGGGTCAGAGCCCGATGTGAAAACAGTTTAAAAGTTTAGCAAGTCATTTAAATTACAATTAAACATCACATATTATAAACACGTTAGTTGCGTACTCTCACATGAGTTTCTTACCTCTCAACTACTGTGCATGCCTAACGCATGCCTTTAACCCATCTTATTTATGCCACTATCCAACTAGTTTATACTACTCATGCCTTCGCATTCTAACATAGAGTATCTACATGTAACCCCCAAATAAGCCATATTATTAACCCATGTTCACATTCATTAAATTACTTATCTCAAGTGTCAATTAAATTCTCATTCTTAACCCATTCAAATATCTTAGTTATTCACATCTACTAAGCAAGCAATGAACCAGTCACAAATACATAAGTATATCACTCTCATCACATAAATACATATATTGCACCCCTATGCTAAGCTGCGGTGCACGCATACTCTGCTATCGAATCCCGGTACATCACGTACATAGGGACTATGAGTTTCGAATCTGTCAAGAATTGTTTTAATAAGGAAAATCACACATATTGGAGGCGAACATAGTTCACATACCCATGGGTCACGCACATACCTACGCTCTCATGGTCAGCTGACTTATCGACTCACAAATAAGTCATTCACAGACCTATGACCTTAAGGTACCAGTCTAAATCCCCCGAAGGCACACAAGGATAAGAGGGTCCTTTTCCAAAAATAAAACTAACCTCCAGTGATAGCAAGTATGATATGTATGCCATATACATAAGAAATCCATACACTAGGCATTCACGAACGCTAAATAATCATATATCAAAATAGATGTTCACACATTTCATCTAGTTAATCTCATACGTAGCAAGTTTACCCCGAACATTACACATAATATACTTTTCGTTTGACAACTCTCTCGTCGTATCAATTTGAGTACTTAAACCTATCTCAAAAGGTTACCAAGTCTCTTATTGATTTCTATTGTCATCTCAGTACTTGAAACCCCTCCATTACTACCCTAATCTTATATCATCATTAATTCCAGTTATAGTTTCAATTCAAACTCTTTCTAATCGTATCTCACTCGGTAGGCCCTCGTAAGCAATAGCAATCAATTCCATAATTCATAACATTCTCTGATAATAACTAAGACCCTGCTGAATTTATCTAAGTCCCACAATATTATATTAATCACCCTTATAAACAACATTGGCTTTGGAATACTCATTAATCTTAAAGAGAAACAATTGTCAAAATTCAACAGGGATGGTTCGATCGATCGATCGATCAAGCAGGTATCAGCCCAGAAATCCTTAACAGTTACGGGTTATCAACTTTTTACACCTCTAAATCTTCATTCAAACGCCCAATACTCACAAATCAATATACTAATCATCCTACTAACATGTTTACATCATTCCCCACATTTAGATTCATCAAATCATCCTATAACATCAATTGCTTAAATCAAAATACCCAATTATCATATAAAAACCTAGTTTTCCTATTTCTTCAAGAACATCACATAATTCAATCAAATTTCATAATTCTCTACCCATAAATCATAAATTCGTGGTTATTATCATCTCCAACATTTACTACATGCAAGTCCTATCCCGATTATGATTTTAAACCTTTCAAATCCATTCAATTTCCATTTTTCATGATAAATCTTCAAATCTATAAAAACATGTAAACTATATGCTTTGAATCTTTGCAAGATAAACCACTTGCTTGTAAATCTCATGTTCTAATCCGCTGTTGTTGTTCAAGGGCTGGTCCTCTCTTCTTTCTGGTCACAATTCCGTCCAAATTGGTGGTGGTGGATGGTGGTTTTGGTTTGGGGACTTTTTGTAACCTCTCCTCTAATTCACGTAGCCCACCTCTTTGTTTTTGCCTGATAATGACCCTAATGGCCTTTCTAATAATATAAAAATAAACTCTAAAATTCGTGTAAGGACATTTTATCCAGTATTTATGTGTATGTCATAAGCCGTTACATCGTTGGAGAAATTCAAGATCGCATCATCTTTATCAAATCCGAATATCAAAGAATTCAAGGAAGGAATCAAAATTCTGGACAGTCGGACCGGTCCGCCCCTTTTAAAAAGGAACCGGTTCGCCCCAGACTGATCCGCCTTGCTCTTAACTAGTAGACCCCGAATCGAATGCGAACCGAATAGACCACTTTCAAAAATGAACGGGTCCGACCTTGTACCGATCCGCCTCAGATCCAGACCGGTTCGCCTGAGATAAATTCGATCAGTGCCGTGTCTGTTTACATCTTCTCAGGTTTTCATATTTAAACCATATTCGGGAATTTATTTTGTAAGACTTTAGAGACAATTTTGTGATTCCTTTTTCCTCAAGTCTTCACCTTTTTTAGTCCCAAAACTTTTGTTTTTTTTAACATACCATTGCCAAACTCTTGTGAATCCTTTTGAACCCTAGAACACAATTTTGCTATTGTTCAACCTTTGTGGGGAGATCTTTGCAACCGAGGGCTGCGTGTCATTGCTGAGGGAGTCTCTACAAAGTGTTATGGCTGCGTGTCATTGAGGAGAGTTGTGGTTCTTCCTTTATTGTTTGGGCTGCGAGTCCTTGAAGGGTGCTGCGTGTATTCTCTTGCTGTGTTCAAGACTGTGTCTTTATGGGTTAGCTGCGCGTTGATCCATTGCAGATTTCTCTATGTAATTGTAAGTTGCGTCTATGTAATTGTAAGTTGCGATTTATATATTCATAGTGAAATAAAGGTTTTACCCGAAAGGTTTTTTTTCTTGAAATCTGTGTCTCAGCATATTTTTGTGTCACATGCTTTATTTATTTATGGATTGACACACGCACCTTAGATGCATGTTTAGGGGTTGATTTACTTTGGTTTGTATAGACTCTAATTAAATAAGTGTGCTAAATTAGAAAGTTGCGAATTTAATCAATTATCACACAGTCGCATTTTTCAAATTGGTATCAGAGTGGGTTACGCTAATTTATCGTGTTTCCTATTTTTCGCAAAATCGTGTGATATTGATTTTTTTTTGAAAAATCAGTTTTGTGAAAATTCGCATTTTTTTCCTATGGAGCACTTATATAATTAGATGCCTATTTTTTACGGGTCTAATTATGCCTACAGGAAAGCTCGTATGAAATCAATTTTAAAATCTATTAATGAGCGTGTTTGGTTACTTTGCGAAAATGGTTGGACTCCTCCCACGGTCACTGTTAATAACATCATCACTTTAAAACCCGGTATATGTGTGTGTATGTGTGTGTATATATGTGCATGGTGGTGTGTGGTGGAGGAGGGGGGAAGGGGGTAGTGGGGGTGGGGTGGTGCCGGTGTGGTGGGGGTGTGGGGAAGGGGGTAGTGGGAGTGGGGTGGTGCCGGTGTGGTGGGGGTGTGGGGTGGTGGGGGGACGGGAGGGGGTGGGGTGGTGGGGGTGGAGGTGGAGGTGGGGTGGGAACCTAACAAGCCCCCTTAAGTTAATAATAATGGATATAATAAAATGACTATAATACTTTTTTTAATCAATTTAATATAAATTCTATTGAAAAAATTAAGAGGCAACTTTATTTTTTTAAATGAAGCTATTTTTATTTTTTCACATAACAAATATTACACGAGTCAACGCATAGTTAACAACGGTATTATTATCATTGAATAAGTCCTATTTAATATTAAAATGTTGACTTACCGTTTTATTAAAAAAAAAGGAGTTTTGTGGTTAATTTATTGAAATTTATAGGAGGTATGTAGTATTTTGTAATAAAAATTACACAAACAAAAATTAGGGCATTGAGGTTTTATGTTATTTCTAACCTTAATTTGAAGTCATCGCACTACTATTTTATAAGGTGCGTAGTTATCTTAGCCACCTAGCATGCACTAGTATTTTTCTAAATATAAGGATCTAACACTAAAATTTTACGCATCTCTATCCGTTTCTTGAACCAAATGAGCACCTAATGTAACTCCAATTGTTACATAGTGTGTGATAACTACATTGCTGCATGTCAAGAAAAAATGCATAAAATTTTATTGGATTAATTAATGTATCGTTCCTAAAAGAAGGATTGATTCAACTTTTTTTAAATTTGAAAATGGCCTAATAGTGATATCAATCCTGAAATAATGACATTAACTAGACACTTAAAATTACTGACGACATAATCATGCTACATCACCTGTCACTTGAGCATCGGTGGTGGGGGAGGGGGGCAAGGGGTGTGGTGGTTTTTTTTTAACAATTGTATAGCTTTAATTAATAAATTGTATAGCTTTAATTGTAATTTTTATTGTATAGTTTTAGATGAAAGTAAATTAATAATTAGTGCCAATTTCATATGAAAGTAGGATTGCCCATCATTGTAAATTAGTAAATTAATAATTGTATACTTTAATTGATGAAATGAATTAATTTAGTAGATGAATTAGAAGGAGTACGGGTTACACATTTGTTGTTGAAATTGCTGTTGGATTATTTTGTTTAGTAAATGTTGGGTTGGTTAGTTTTAAAAGTCGCATGACCACTGGATTATTGTCCATATGGGGGTGAAAATTTTCAACTTTTTTTGAAAATTACTTTGTATATCGAGCAATATATACAAAGTATGATAATTAAATGAAACATACTTGAAATTAAATATGTGTATATGTGTGTGTATGTGTGTGTATATATGTGTGTGGTGGGGGAGGGGACAGGGGGTGTGGTGGGGGGGGGGGGGGGGGGGGTTGTGTACTAATAATTTCATGCTTTACATCTATTCCGGCATATATAATATATATAATAATAATTCCATGCTTTACATCTATTCCACGTTAGATGTTTTCAACTAATTTACACATATTTATGTGTGTATGTGTATATGTATATGTGTGTGTATATATGTGTGTGGTGGGTGTGGGGTAGGGGTGTGTGTCTATGTGTACTAATAACATTTTTTTATTTGTACTAATAACATTTTTTTACAGCAAATGTCTCCTTCAGGTATTAAGGCGAAGATGATGATGCTGTTTATGATGATGTCATCTGGGCTCGGTGGTAGCGGAGACGACGAGGGCTCCTCCGCCCCTAGGCTCCCCAAATATGGAAAATTTGGGATTACCATCGAGAACAAATTGGAGTCATTAGCGAGATCCCTCGAGCTGCTAAAGACGGTCATCGACCCGGGGTTTATGAGTTGGAAGGAGGTGACATATGAGCTCAAGTTAGCTATTTGGGTGGCACTACAGGTAATATATTTTATATTTGTATGAATATTTCAATTACAATTTCAATTTCAATTTTGATTTCATTTTACATTTATATTTATATTTATTCGCAACTAACATTGAATTTGTTGGACAGGAACAATTCAACTTGGATCCAAAGCTACGCGATTCCGTCTTGGAGCAGTTGAGGGAGCAACACAAGACGTGAAAGAAAAATATGCGGACACGGTACTTTGAGAAAATACAAGAGTCCATTATACAATGGCGTGGATCCGTCCCGCCCAAGGAGCTGATCTCATTGGCACAATGGAAAAATTTCATTGACAATGAGATCGAGGATCGACAATTGGCGTCTCGCCAACCGGGGAGGGAAAATCGGGCAAAAAAGAAGGACGTGCACTACTCCGGCCGGACCTCTTACGCCGAGGTGGAGCAAAGGATGAAGGTAAGATTTAATTTTTCTATAACTACAGAAATATATTATTCTTCATTATTTTACTTTGCGGGGACGATACTAATTTTACTTTATTTTATTTCAGGGGGTAGGGAGTGGGCCAGGGGGTAAGCCACATAGGCTCGATACTTATGTGGCTCTTCGTACGAAGAAGGGGAAGGACAATGAGGTGTGCCCGAGCGTCGCGGCCACGATTGTAAGTAATTCGACACTTTAATTTTTGTTAATTACGTTATAATTTTTTAGTTTACTTATTTTACTAATCATCCGCTTTTTGTCATTTCAGGCAAAGCTTAAGGAAGTGCATGAGTCGCAGTCTGATGCCGACAAGGCGTCTTTGTCCATAGACGCACTCAACCAAGTTCTTGGCTCTGATCGCAAGGGGAGGACAAGGGGGTGAGCTTGCGGGTGGCCAAATCTAGGATCATCGGATTGGAGACGAGCGACACCGGCTTGGCTCGAACGGTGGATTCACACGACGCGAAGCTGTCCCGTTTGGAGGTGATGGTCTAAGATATGTATGCATTCATGAAGCGTACATTGGGCAGAGACCGTAAGGGGAAGGGGAAAGGGAAGGAGAAGGCGGTGGAGGAGGAGGAGGTGCGGGAGAACGAGGCGCAGGAGGACGAGGATGTGGACCTCGCTGCTTCTTCACCGTCACGTGCATATTTCGATGACCCACTTCCTTATTTGGCTCCCTTCGCCAGACCATTGTCGACACTTGGTTGGCCGAGCGTGTTCATATTGGATGTATTTGATGGCCAGCGGATAGGGCGGGGGTTGAGGGACCCGAATATCGTTGAGGGTGGAATAGTTCATGGACGTGCGCTTCAAGGATCGAGTCCAAAGTGCTCGTCATGCATGTGATACCCGGGAAGGAGAACTCCCTATTGTGGTTGCGCGAATAATGCGGCACGCTATATACTAGTGGGTGTGTCAATTCGTATATCGTGTGGCCAACTCACCTCCTCACATTTACCCAAGACATATAGTAACATTATTTTTAAGTTTGTCCATTTTAATTATATTTGGATTATATCGTCATGTATATTATTTCTATTTTGAATATTTGGATTATATCGTCATGAATATATATTTGCATTATCTTTAGCTTATTTGGATATATGATGTCTGAATAGGTATAACCAACGTTGTTATAACAGGTACAAATATACTGCTGGGCAGTGGCAGTGGTCATACTGCCCAGCAGAATTTTTTTAAATTCTGTCCAGAATTGTCACGGTCAATGACGGTGATAATTTTTTATAAATATTGTCACGAGTTTGTCACGGTTATTAACCATGACTAAACTTGTCACGGTCCATGACCTTGGCACGACCGTGACAATTCTAACGGAATTGTCAAGGTCTATGACCGTTACACGTCCGTGATAAAAAAAATTGTCTCGCCCGAATTGTCACGGTCATTGACCTTGACAAGTCCAACTTGTCAAGGTCAATGACCGTGACAATAGTGCAGATTTAGGTATATATATATATATATATATATATATATATATATATATATAAAGAGAGAAAATGATTGGAAGAACCTCCTACCTGATTGGTGTTGACAGATGTGTTGGGCCACATGCGAAGATGCTTGGGTCAACGGAGAACCATGGAGCTAACGGCAAGAAACGACGATGAAAAATGGAGAAACTGCTTGGGTCGATGGGGTAAGGAGAGTTTTCTTGAGAGGGATAAATGTTTCAATTAGGAGCATGTCTTTGCCTAAAGAAACATTTGAGGAGTTATGAAAAATACATGGTTGAAATCTAAACAATTTGGATGGTTGTGACTTTTTTTTTGGGTAAAAATTTAAAACATACAATTATTAATTATTTTTATTAAATAATTTTCACGAAATGCTTTAGACTTAACTGAGTATATATGATTCCGCGACAAGAAATAAATGTTGTTGAAAGTAAGGGGTAATTCAGCGATATAAATTCTTTGTCCCGAAAATCAATGGACCATTAGGCACTATCACAAGCATGTGGGCAAAAGGAGGGGACCTATCCACCACATCTTAGATGTCGCTGAATGTAAATTTAATTAGGGTAAAGAAATAGCATGTGGCAAGTAAAAAAATACCTTTTCATGACACAAAATGTTATGCGTCACACAAAATATGCATTTTCACGACAATAAAAAGGTTGATGTCACGAATAGATGTTCGAAATTGTTTTTTTCCTCCTTGTAACGAACTCTGAAGTTATATATGCATTCATATACTTTAAATGAGTTGGGATCTGTGTTTATTTGTGAAATGAGAAATGCTTAGAGTCTCAATAAAATCCCCCAAATCATCCCGCAAATAACAATAAGTGTTGTATCTTGTGGTATGGGTCATGTTAGGACACAACACTATATTGTTATTTGGGGGATAATTTCGTAGATTCTGTAGGATTCATAGCACTTCTTTTGTGAAATTAGTTACATTTGGTTGTATAAGGATTTTGAAAAATGTGAAATTAGAGTTTAGGTTTAGTGGTATGGATGAAGTAATAGTTTCTGTGTACGTGATTCTCATCTACATGCTTTCATTTGCTATTATCTTTGAACATTCGTTATATTTTATAAATTAAAAATGTATAAGTATTGTTATGTTGGAGTAATGTGTGTACTATGATGGCATTAATGTATTAAATAGCAATAAAGAAAATGAGATGAAATTCTGAAGAAAACATATTTTATTGAATGGGCATGTCTTTTTGGTAGAGTAGATGAAAATTAAAATTAAAATTTGTTTTTTACATATATCAATTTTTAATTGATTGTTTTTAATTTGAGCCCTCATGCAAAACCAAGTTTTGAAGGTCTTTTTGTACGTGAAAATTAACTGACACGGGAGTTTATAGACTATACAATATATTCTTCCATTGTCATGGCCTCGACTTTGATGCACTTTTTAGAAAGTTTTTTTTTTCTTAACAGGCCCCAAAAACGTGCTATCAACCATAAAATAAAGGATAATATTTTTCTTCTTGCATACCCCAAATCTAATTCGGATCTAACCGGCGAAGAATTTTAAAGGCGAGTGAAAAATTAGGCATCCTTGTGAAGGAGTTGGGAAAATTCCTATCCAATCCTTCATTTTGGCTCCGAAAACCGCCGATCCGTAAAACACATTATTAACATAATAATCACCCGTAAAATCACATTTATACATATCAAGTATACATATGAAGGCAAAAATACCGAACATATAAATTTTCTCTAATATTATTTATTTTATTATGTTATCTCTAGTTCTTATTAGGGGCATTCACATTTAGATCCTATTAGACTTTCTTTTAGACATTCTAGTCCCACCATATTTTTCCCTTACATATAAGTCCTACTCCTAATTTTTTGGATTTTTTTTCACAATTTTACCCTTTTAAAACCAACCATTGTAACTTCCTTGAGGAAGTTACATAAGTGGTTGAACTTTTTTTTAATCTTCAAATGATCATAACTTTTGATTCACAAATTCGTTTTTCGCAAAATTACTATTTTTGAAATCTGCTCGGCGAGATCTATCAAACAAGATCCATGAATGCTACAAAATTCCAAAGAAAAATTTTACACAAATGGTAAACTTTACTGTATGCACTAGAATATGAAATAGTTTTATATATGTGACATTTTCACAAACAGACAGTAACATTTACTGTGGTAATATTACACAGTATGTATATCCGGTGGATCCAAACCCTCTTTTTTCAAAATTACCTTATATTTAAAAGTCGCGCTAGCGGTATCCAATCCTTATCACCATTGTTGTCAAAGCTCCAATTTGGGGTGGGTAAGGGTGGCATGTGGTGCCGCTGGCGCGGACCTTTGAAAGTAAGAGACTTTTGAATAAATGAGTTTGGAATCCACCGAAGTATCATGGGGTGCCACTGACGCGGACCTTTGAAAATAAGATTGGATAAATGGGATCGGGATCCTCTGGAGCGCCGGTTTGGGGTGAGTATGGGTGGAATTAGGTGCTGGTGGCACAAAACTTCAAAAATAGGAGCATATTGGATCTATATATATATATATATATATATATATATATATATATATATATATATATGATAACACAGTAAATGATATTGTTTGTAAAAATGTCATAGATATTAAGCTTTATTGTACTAACCAGAAAATGAAATAGTTTTATATCTGTAACATTTTCACAAACAATAACACTTATTGTGTTGATATATTTATGAAATAGTTTTATATATATAACATTTTCACAAACAATAACATTTACTGAGTTAATATTACACAGTATATATAAAATATTTTCACAAACAATAACATTTACTGAGTTAATATTACACAATGTACACACACACACACACGGTAGATCAAAATCTCTTTTTTTTTTCTTTCAAAATTACCATATTTTTAAAGGTTTACGCTAGCGACATTCAATACCCACCACTACCCACCCCCATTGTCGGAGCTTAAACGACTTTCATCAAAGTTATGATTTGGGTGGGTAGTAATGGCATAGGGTGCCGCGGGCGCGAACCTCTGAAATTAAGAGAATATTAGATAAATGGGATTTGGATCCACCGGAGCTCCGATTTGGGGTGAGTAGGGGTGGCACTGGGTTAGGTTTCCCCACCACTACCCACCCCCATTGTCGGAGCTTCAGCGACTTTCATCGGAGTTATGATTTGGGTGGGTAGTAGTGGCATAGGGTGCCGCTGGCGCGAACCTCTGAAATTAAGAGAATATTAGATAAATGGGGTTTGGATCCACCGGTGCTCCGATTTGGGGTGAGTAGGGGTGGCATTGAGTTAAGTTTATATCTATAACATTTTCACAAACAGTAACATTTACTGTGTTATAACAGAGTATATATATATATATATATATATATATATATATATATATATATATATATATATATATATGGGGGATCCAAACATCTTTCTTCTGATATTGTCTTATTTTTAACGGCCCGCGCTAGCGGTATCTAATCCCGACCACCACCAACCCCAATTGCCGGAACTCCAACAGCCTTCATCAGAGTTCTGATTTGGGGTTACATGGAGTGTCGCTAGCACGGACCTTAGCAAATAAGACAATATTGGATAAATGGGGTTTTGATCCACCGGAGCTCGAGTTTGGGGTGAGTATGGGTAGCATTGAGTTACGTTTATATTTGTAATATTTTCACAAATAATAAATGTTACTGTTTGTGAAAATATCACATCGACATCCCATGTCACCTCAAATCAGAGCTCTGATGAAGGTTGTTGGAGCTCCGACAAAGGGGGTGGGTGGTGTTGGGGATTGGATACCGCTAGCGCGGACCGTTAAACAGAAGATAATGTCAGGGAAAAAAGGTTTGGATATATATATACATACTGTGTTATATGAACACAGTAAATGTTACCGTTTATGAAAATGTTATAGATATAAACCTAACCCAATGCCACCCCTACTCACCCCAAATCGGAGCTCCGGTGGATCCAAACCCCATTTATCTAATATTCTCTTAATTTCAGAGGTCCGCGCTAGTGACACCCTATTCCACTACTACCCATCCAAATCATAAATCTGATGAAAGTCGTTGAAGCTCCGACAATGGGGTGGGTAGTGGTGGGGATTAAATGTCGCTAGCATAAACTTTTAAAAATATAGTAATTTTGAAAAAAAAGAGGTTTGGATCTACTGTGTGTGTGTGTGTGTGTGTATATATATATATATATATATCCAATATGCTCCTATTTTTAAAGCTCTGCGCCACCGCCACCTAATGTCATCCCTACTCACTCCAAATCGGCGCTCAAGAGGATCCAGATTCCATTTATCAAATCTTATTTTCAAAGGTCTGTGCCAGCGGCACCCCATGACACTCCGTCCAAAATTCATTTATTCAAAAGTCTCTTATTTTCAAAGGTCCGCACCAACGGCACCACATGCCACCCTTACCCACCCCAAATCGGAGCTCTGACGAAGGTCGTTGAAGCTCCAACAATGGTGGTAAGGATTGGATGCCGCTAGCGCGAACCTTTAAATATAAGGTAATTTTAAAAAAAGTGGGTTTGGATCTACCGGATATATATATATATATATATATATATATATATATATATATATATACTATGTAATATTACCACATTAAATGTTACTTTCTGTTTGTGAAAATGTCACATATATAAAACTATTTCATATTTTAGTGCATATAGTAAAGTTTACTGTTTGTGCAAATTTTTTTCTTTGAAATTTTATAGCATTCATGGATCTTGTTCGATAGATCTCATCGAGCAGATTTCAAAAATAGTAATTTTGCGAAAAACGGATTTGTGAATAAAAAATTATGATCCTTTAAAGATTAAAAAAAAAGTCCAACCACTTATGTAACTTTCTAAAGAAAGTTAGAGAGGATTAGTTATAAAATGATAAAATTGTGAAAAAATTCCGTAAAAAATTGAAATAGGACATATACAATTGTTAAAAAATCAATAAAACTTATATGAATATTAATCCGATAAATAAAATTTGAATATAATTATCTCTTCTTATTATCGATAAATCCAGAGTGCTCCTTCCCTGTTAAGAAAAAGACTATGTGCCCTACAATCCATATCCATTTGATGATTTGGCCGAGAGAAATTTACAATGATGCATACTTAATCAAACATCATCAATTATCAATTGACTTAACTAATCCAAACTTTCGTGAGGGTCACGCTGGCGGCTACAATTTCATGGCAATGCAAAAATCCATAAAAAAGAGCCCACAGTTTGTCACGTGTTCATATTTATCACCACAAAAATTTGTGATGTTGAATGCTTAAGTTTATGAATGTTCATATAATTACTATACAACATCTTCGATAATCACAAGAGAAATCCAAATAATTGTTTCAAAATTTTGAACATCTAGATCCTATCATTTGTCAATTCAGTATCACTCCTATTGTCACCAGAAATTCTACCTATATATCATTTTAACTATCAGTAAATAAAATTCATAAATTTAATATCGCGAGAACGATGTACAAGTCAAAACCAAGGGATACAAATTTTATTTGACTAAATGAATTTCTAGAAGGACAACAAACTTGCAAAAAAAACTAGAAAACTCGTGCCTCTCGTGAAACAAACTAGTGTTTTGTGAGAGGAATTGAAGGTAGACTGTTCTAATTTTTTTTTTGCCTTTACAACCAATTACATCTTTTATTTTTATGAATCTTCTATAAATTTGTAAAGGTGCTATTATACGCACTCCCAAAAAAATTCTTCAACACCAAAACGTAAAAAACAAAAATCTTTCACTAGAGGCACCAACACGTCTGTTTTGTTTTACAAAGATCAAAATTAAAAGTCAAACTCACAAAATCCATTTTTTTACCCCTAACAAAAAAACTAAAATATTTTAATTCCATAATAATTTTGAAACACTAACTCTATTACCAACACCACCATTACCCTAACCAGCAACCACAACCACCTCGGCGACCCACGGCAAAGACTGAGGGTCGACGAATGCAGGGATTGATGGCTACTTAGTGAGGTTTTAAATTTTGTGTTGTGAGACTCAAATAAGGTTAAAGAGAGAGGGAAAAAATTAGTTGTAAGAAAATTTATTAGTTTAAATATCCTTTAACCCCGTCTCCACATATATGTTATTGGTAAAAATGTGATGTTAGAACAATAAACCACTCCATCGTTGAAGCGCTGTTGTATTCTAAACTTGTACAATTTTTCATGTATAGAAAATTGTAAAATCATCCTTTTTAATCATTCTTTTAATTAAAAAAAATCCTTGAAATAGATTTTCAAAATCAGTAAATTAAATCAAAATATTTCCAAGTCAGTCACAAACGATCAATTTTGAAAATCTTATCATCTACAAGTGTGGTACTCGCTTGAGGTATTTGAAGAAAAATGTTAGAGGATATGAAACAATTTGGTAAATAATTTTAAAGGTACTTTTTTTTAGTCAAAATATGTTGGGCATGTAATGTATGGATAAAATTATCCCCTTTATATATTAGTTCTAGAAATGACAAGTATTTCAGTTGTGAATCCTTTACAGTTAATTTTCATGTTTTTTTTAAAGTATATCACTTTCGTGCACGGATTTTTTTATTTCCTTTTTGGCGTGAGGAGTGGAAGTTCAAGTTGCTTTCCGATTTACAGAATTCCAAGCCTTCTGATGTTTCAAAGAAATAGAAGTTCAAGTCTTGACTTCAATTTTCATCCTATTGCAATTGACATATCCTTTGACCATGGTACATGTGTATCAAAATTGGAGTGATCAAAATCTCACCATTAAACAATATGAATTTTTAGCCTGAAATCAACTAGTGGCTATAATTAAACAAAAGAATTTTGTTTATAAACATTTCAACAACTCCTTGCGAGAGCTTATGACTCTTTTCAGATACATCACCATAGCAGATGGTCTTTTATGCCCTAATGTAGATCGTGACATGTCGTGTTCGTACGTATTTTTATCGTGTTCAGATTTTATTGGGTTTGTGTTTAAATATGTCACTATTTTTTAGTCTGAAAAAATGATCTTCAAATCTGGCTCATTAGATTAACGTGTTGTGTGCTAAGATAATGAATTATTTTAAATTGTATAAAGATTGACACATTAGCCCATTGTTAAACATAATTACAGACATTAATTTATTGACATTACTAAATCTCGCATTAAATAAAATTCGTCGTGATTAACCTAACATTAATCTATGTAAACTCTTGAAAGTCTTAACAATATTTCTTATTTACTTAAATTAATCCGTCTTAACAAGTATTAATGTGCGAAATGAATCAACACTAACCTGACCGTTAGTTATGTTGTCTTATCAAATTGGAACTGATATCATTTGAAACTATTAAGGATCAAGTCATTAACTAATAACTTCGTGTCGTGTCTTACTTTGCAAGATCTACCCTAATGTACAATATCATCATGTGTACGACTTAAGCGGTGACAAACTAGAAATTTAATGGTGTGTTTGATCGATAATTGTAGGTGATAATTTTCTACAAGTGGTGATATTCAATGCACACAAGCCAGATAAAAATAACAATGATCGTTAATAACGAGATCTCAAACACAATACAAGATATGTGTGGTTCGGCAATGTGCTTACGTTCGCGAGATGATTGGGTTATTCTTTATCGCTTAAGAACTCAGGTCGACAGAGTTATACTACAGCTCGGCATTACAATGATACACGTTCCACTCATATGGACGAGATTACATTTATATGGCACATTAGGAGAGTTTTAAGCTCCATTAAAAGGTATCTCTAATAGTTTGATCTTATCATTTATCTTGATTAGCCGTAGCAAGAAATTAAGTTCGAGGGTTCATTCTGACTTGGACTCTTTGAATTATATAGGCGTACTTGATCTTAACACACGTGGCTGAGCACGGGTCAACATGAATCTTGACCCCACAATAATATATTGCGTATAAGATATAAAATATGGTGGAATTTGTTAAATATGGATGCGTTTGATTGTCATTGATGATTTTTTTCTTGATTTTAGCCAAAAGTCGTAATTGCCACCTAATAATATTCACATAGTAGTAATCATATTTACATGCAATTTTGACGTTTCTGAATGCATACGCCACAACCTTATATTAAATATATATAGTATTTTCCCTTACATTATAGTTTGTCCTAGTTTCACTCAATACAAAGTTGTATAAATACCATGTGTATTGCAAAATATTGCACGTTTAAAATGCTAACCCAAGTGTCCATATATGGATACAAATTGTGTTTTTTTCTTTAAATACCATGTATTTTTTTTATATGTAGTTTTTGTGTATACACAAAATGTGCATATAGAAATAATTTGTAAGAAATTTGTGGTTTTTTCATACGTGGTTTTTATATCTCAGAAATTTGTATAGAAATTTATATATAGAAATTTGTGAATATAAAAATTTATGTATATAAAAATTGTGTATACAGAAATATGTAGTCTAAAATATTTGTTTTTTTAAATAGGAAGTCATGGAGAAATTTTTTAAATGGAAAAGAGCAGACAACACATAAATCGTATCCGAAGCTAAGGTTCAATCATCTCCCGATGCGGAGTCCGATAATCTTATCCATCAAGAAGTTCAATCCTAATAGTCACAACACTCCCCTAATATTGGGGCGAATTTGGATGAACTAACATCTAGGGGTGTTCACGGGTCGGTTTTGGACCATAATTCAAACCAAACCGATCGGTTCAGTTTTGGAAAAAGTCATACCGAAACCGAACTGGCTATGAAAAAAATCGTCGGTTTCGGTTCACATCGGTTTCAGTTCGGTTCGATATCGGGTCAGTTTTTGACGCTTTTTTATTTTGGACAGTTTTTTTAAGGCCGATTTTCGGGTTGGGTCGATTTTTGAAGGTGGTTAATGGTTTTTGGATATAAAAGTATAAGTTATTTAGGTTTTTTTAATATAAATATTGGTTTCGGACCGGGTCGGTTTGAATCCGTTTTTCACATGTCTAAACCGTCAACCGAACCGACATGGTCAGTTTTTTATATCCGTAAATCGTAGGGAGAACCGAGCTAAAAAAAATGCTGATTTCGGTTTGGTTCGGGCCGGTCGATTTTTTTGCACACCCCTACTACCATCGGATCCCGATTTGAGGAAATCTATTTCAAAATATGATGATTCCAAACAAATGGAGTTAGTTCATCGAGCATATCTTACTAGGGGCCCTTGTCAACCAAAAAATCACAATTTCCCATGGATACAAGTTGGAACAGACAAACGTAGATTTATTCCGTCATGGTGTGAGGAGTATGGGAGATGGTTAGAGTATAGTGTAGCGAAGGAGGCTGCATTTTGTTTGTTTTACTATTTGTTCCGACCAAGTACAAAATGGGAAGGGGGTGTATTTGTTATTGTAGGGTTTTCAAATTGGAAAAAGAAACAAGTGTTTAGAGATCATGTTGGCCCCCATTCAAGTATTCATAACAAATGCATGAATGCTTGTGATGACTTGATGAAACAAGATCAAGACATTGAAGTGTCTTTGTCTAACCATTCCGATAAGACAAGATTTTATCATCTTATTCGTCTGACTGCATTGCCTCAAGTACTTAATACGACAAGGTTTGGTGATGCGAGGGCATGATGAATCTATGGGGTCATCTAACCGGGGTAATTTTCTTCAACTTTTACAGTTTCTTACTGAGAAAAATGAAGCTATAAACAAAGTTATTTTGATAAATGCACCCGAAAATCACCAAATGATAGCTCCATCAATTCAGAAAGAGCTCATTAATACCGCCGCCTCTTTGACCACTAAAGTCATAATTCAAGAAATTGGGGATAAGGTATTCTCCATACTAGTTGACGAGTCCCGTGACATCTCTGCGAAGGAGCAAATGGCAGTGACTTTATGTTATGTGAACAAAAAAGGATATGTGGTTGAACGTTTTCTTGGCATTGTACATGTTCTTAACACTACATCTTTAGAACTTAAGGCAAGCCTTGAGTCACTTCTCTTGAAACCTGGGTTCAGTATTTAAAGTATTCGTGGGTAAGTTTATGATGGAGCGAACAACATGAAAGGGGAGTTCAATGAGCTAAAGATTTTGATTCTAAGGGAAAACAGTCCAGCTTACTACGTTCATTGGTAGCGGTGGGATTCACATTACGGTACACTTTTGAGTTTAGATCATTTGTTCTCTGCTGCGATTGGTGTACTTGAGGTGGTTCAAGTTGATGGTGATGTAGGTACTCAGAGAATATAAGCATATGATATGATTAGCTATTTGGAGTGCTTTGATTTTGTGTTCGAATTGAAGTTAATGAAAGCAATTTTGGGGATTACCAATGACTTGTCGCAATCACTACAAATGGAGGGATCAAGATATTGTGAATGCAATGGATCTAGTTAACATAGCTAAGATGCGTTTACAAAAAATGAGGAAGCATGGGTGATATAAATTGTTGAAAGTTGTCTCTTCATTTTGTAGTATACATGACATTGTAATCATAAATATGGAAGATTATTTTGTGACTAGTGGAAGATCACGTCGAAACGTCGAAGAAAGGATAAATCTCCATCACTATCGGGTTGAATTGTTCTGTTCGGTGATAGATATGCAACTACAGGAGTTGAACCATCGGTTTAATGAGGTGAATACAGAGTTACTTTTATGTATGGTGTCCAAGTTTGAACTTCTCTAAATTTGATGTGGCAAGATTAGTTCGATTTGCAGAGTTTTATCCGAATGATTTTGTTCCGATTGAACTCACAGTCACTGGGGAACAACTTGAAAATTATATATATAGTGTGCGTGATAAGAAAGAATTCAAAGATTTGAAAGGGATTGGTGCTCTCGCTCAAAAATTGGTTGAAACGCAGAGGGATCGGTTATGTCCATTAGTGTACTTACTTATAAAACTTGCATTGACATTGTCGGTTGCAACTGCATGCGTGGAAAGAGCATTCTCCGCAATGAAAATTGTGAAGAGCACATTACGTAACCGAATGGGAGATGATTTTACAAATGATTGCTTGGTGACGTACATTGAATAGGATATTTTCAAAAATGTTGATACGAAAGAAATCATTCAATATTTTCAGAATATGAAGCCGCGTAGGGAAGTATTATAAACAATCTCTTTGTATTGGCAATTTCTGGTTATGTATG
Source organism: Sambucus nigra (assembly GCA_949130495.1). Lineage (NCBI taxonomy): Eukaryota > Viridiplantae > Streptophyta > Magnoliopsida > Dipsacales > Adoxaceae > Sambucus > Sambucus nigra. The sequence goes on from OX422217.1 coordinate 37,560,778, forward strand.
GATAAATTGATATGAAATTTTGTCATATTAAGTATTTATGTTTTATCCGTTGTTGATTTTTATGAGTTGATTATTTATTAGTGTCATTAAATTTTTTTTTTAATCGATTTGGCTCCGATTACACTAAAATCCTGAATCCGCCACTGAATACAATGATTTTTATTACACAAAGAAATAAAAGTAGTTTATTAAAATAACATTTTTACCGAATGATTTATGGATAAACAAAACTTTTCCTTGTAGAATATCCACATGCAATGTATAAAGCTTAATTTTATAAAGTAACTATAGCTAAAATGGAATTTTTTTTGATGTCTTCAACGACATATAGTTTTGATGTCGTCCAATCACATAATTTTTTAAGAAGTGTTCTCTCACTTCATTTAATGGTTCATTATTTCATTTTCAAATGATGTTATCTCACTTCATTTAATAGGGAATAAAATAGTTTAAACCATTTATATATAAAAAAAAGAATGACATTTTTATGCTATAACATTTTTTCTTTAATAACAGTTTATATATATAAAAATATTACAAAAATGTTTAAATGTTTTTGAAACTGTTTTTTTTAAATAACAAAGTTAAAAATTAATTTTCTATATAAACTATTAAAAATGTTTTAAATATGTACTATTTTTTCAAAAAGTTAAAAAACGTGTTTTGTTAAAATAAAATGTTGATATATATTTCTAATATATAAAAAACAATTTTTTTTAATGTTTTTTCGCCATTCAAAAAACTGTTTTTGTACAAAAAAAAATGCAAAAAAAAAACTGTTTATATATAAAAATTGTTTAAGAGAATACATTTTTTAACCTTTTAAAAAAATAGCACATATTTAAAACATTAAAAATGTATATATATTAACATATATAAACACATTTTTTAATGGTTTTTTAATGTTTTAAATATGTGATATTTTTATAAAATGTTAAAAAATTTGTTTTGTTAAACAATTTTTATATATAAACTGTTTTTTTGTTTAAGGAAAAAAATTGAAAAAAAAGATATTTTTTTACAACTTTATTTTTCAGGAAAGATTAATAAAAAAAGGTTATTCAAATACTATTTTTTGCAATTTTATTTTTCAGTAAAGAATTAAAAGAAAGTTACTAAAAAACTGTTTATATTTAAATAAAAGTGTAACAAAACACGTTTTTTTAACTTTTTTGAAAAAGAGTATATATTTAATACCTTTTTAACAGTTTATATAGAAGGGATTTTTTAACATTTTTATAAATAAAAAACAGTTTATTTTAATGTCTTTTTAACATCTTATATAGACAGGGATTTTTTTAACCTTTTTATAAATAAATAACAGTTTATATATTAATATTTTATTTAAAAAAAATCAGTTTAAAGAAACATTTAAAATATATTTTTACAGTTTTTATCTATAAAAAATTATTTGTATATTAAAAAAACAAATTGTTTATATATGAAAAACAGTTTAGCAAAACACGTTTTTTAACTTTTTAAAAAAATAGTACATATTTAAAACAATTTTAATAGTTTATATAGAAAATTATTTTTTAACTTTGGTATTTTAAAAAAAAAGTGTTTTAAAAACATTTAAACATTTTTGAAATATTTATATATATAAAAACAGGTATTAAAGAAAAAATGTTATAGTATAGAAATGTCGTTCTTTTTTATATATAAACTAGCATGAAGGCCACGCAATGTGTGGCCGAATATATATATGTGTGTGTGTGTGTGTGCAGTGGCGGAGCCAGGATTTGCAGTTAGTGGGTGCGAAATTGTTTGACGTATCCCGGAGGTTCGGGGGCGGGAGCCCCCAAGGCGAATTTTTGTGAGTTATTTGTACTATTTTGGGCATTAATCTAGTATTAAAATAGAATAGTTATTACAATGCAACTTTCCTAGACTTCATTTTCTGAAAAAATTGAATGATATGTTCAGTGTCAATATCATCCAACACGTCTCTTTCGATATATTAATCAAACAGATTTAATCTAACTTAAACAAGTTATTTAAAATTAATAGAATTAATGGAAAATGATTAATCTAACATAAAAATCAGAATTAATCTAACATAAAATTTGTTGGAAAAAGATTAACCCATTGATGTTGAAATTTATTATTGAATTTATTTAATAAATTAATTCAGTAAAATTTTAATCACTTTGTATGATTAATCATTTTGTAAATTTCAGTAATAATTTCAGTAATAAAATCAATGTAATGGAGGAGAAAATTTTCAATAATAATTTTTATCTTGAACTAGGGTTCGTAATAATTTTCAGTAATAATTTCAGTAAACTAGGGCCGTTAGGGCCGTTCACATTCAGGAATTTTTTATCTTGAACCCGTTAATGTGTTGTAGACTAACAAATATGTAAATGGAGGAGAAAAATGAGACTTACCTTTTGTTTTGTTCTTGAATAGAGAGAGAAGACAAAACTTTGGTTGGGTTGAAAAACTAGAGTCGACTTCTGTTGTATATATATTGACTTAAGTTTCAAAAATTACCAATTTTAATCTTAATATTTAAGTTATTACACACATGTATAAAAAAAATAAAAAAAATAAAAAAACCCGAAATCCAGTGCATGCGCCCGCACCCTCTCGGGTGTGTGTGGCTCCGCCCATGTGTGTGTGTGTGTGTGTATTTATAGTTTAAAGAAGAAGAAGAGTAAGTAAAAAAAACAAATACCTTTTAGAGTTTATAAATGGTATTTTGATCTTAGTTGTCCAATATATATGTGTGTATATTTATACTTGAAAGAAGAAGAAGAGTAAGTAAAAATAAACAAATACCTGTATAGAGTTTATAAATGGTATTTTGATCTTGGTTGTCCAATATATATATATATATATATATATATATATATATATATATATATATATATATATATATATATATATATGTGTGTGTGTGTGTGTGTGTGTGTGTGTTTATAGTTGAAAGAAGAAGAAGAGTAAGTAAAAAAATAAATACCTGTTTAGAGTTTATAAATGGTATTTTGATCTTGGTTGTCCAGGTTTATCTTCATGGGTGTGCTTATTTCCAAATGAAAATGCTGCCCAGGTGCTAGAAAATCTAATAATAATATAATACAAAACCAAGTATGTATATTACCTTCATCAGCCACAACCTCTACACGGTTTTCATTGTCAGCTACTTGAAATGAAATGTTCCCCAATCATGACACTGCAACAAGCATTTCAAAGATGTAATCTTGATCTTCTTTGCAAATTCGAACAATATTTAAGCCTTCCTGGTTTAAAAGAAAACATAACAATATTTTTGTTTTAACATCAAAATTGATTTCACTAAAGAAACTACTTACAGTTGTCACCAAGAAAAACATTACAAACAAAACTTTTAACAACCAAAAATCGGGCGACTAGAAAAACCAGCTAGAGCAAATAAGATACTCCCACTGTGAAAAGCACAAAAATGCATACAACAAAAGGGCAAAGCAAAAAAAAAAAGAGAAGAAATACCAAAATCCAGAAGAAGCGGCTAAGGGAAACCTTCAAATATGTAATTTATATCTATATTGCGAAATGTGAACAACCTAAAAGAACAGATGTCACTGCAGATATTGTGGTAATAAACAAAGAATATAAAGAATAGAATGAAAGGCCAAGATAATGATATCAAACCAGTCCCATTGAGTTAAGCCTACCTCGGCAACTTCTCCACCGATCTCGGACCCAACAACCATCACCACAGTTTGAATTTTAAACTCACACGGATACTGCTCCTAAAGACCAGCTCCAGTAACGAATACAACTGCTCTCCTTGTACTGCATAGCAGCCCTTCATTTGTATAAATATATATGTACACTTGGTTTGTTTATTATACACAGAAGAAATAATATTCAATCGTTGGGTTAGATATCTATACATCATAGTTTTTTGTTTTACAAATGAGCATGGTAAAAGACGATTTTTGGGGAGAGAAACAGCCACAGCCTTTCCATGGGAACATACAAATTTTGGGGAGAGAAACAATTGCCTTCCTCTATGAATTTAATACAGGAAATAGAATATAGCGGCTAACTAAATTGGCACATTTATGTCAGATATCATGTGTGAACCTCACATGATTTGGATCTATAATTTTTATATAGTTATATAGATGGTGTAAACTATTTTATTACCTATTAAAAGAAGTGAGAGAACATCACTTGAAAATGAGATAATTAACCATTAAATGAAGTGAGAGAACACTTCTTAAGAAACCGTCTGATTGGACGATGATCTGGTTGAACACATCAAAAAAATTTCCTTTTTTCTCTCTCCCTCTCTCTCATATTTTTCTCCACCTGACCTTATTGTTGTTCCCCAACCTCCCTCCCCCCTTCTCTCTCTCTCTCTCTCTCACTCAAATTCTATCTTCCTATTTAGCTTTATACGCAAGCAGGCCAAGGGTTGTAAAATAGACACATGGGAACATTGGTTCATATTTATCACCACAAAAATTTGAGATGTTGAATGCTTAAATTTATGAATGCACATATAATTACTATATATGACACCCCCCAAAAAATTAATAGACAACATCTTCGACTATAACAAGAGAAATCTAAATATTGAATTGTCTAAATTTTGAACGTCTAGGTTCTAACATTTGTCAATTCAGTATGATTCCTATTGTCACCAGAAATTCTACCTATATATATCATGTTAACTATCAGTAAATAAAATTCATAAATTTGAAATCTCGAGAACGATGTACGAGTCAAAACCAAGGGATACAAATTTTATTAGACTATAAATGAATTTCTAGAAGGACAACAAACTTACAAAAAAAGTTTGGAAACTTGTGCCTAGGCCTGTAAATTGAGCGTCCGAGGCCCGAAGTCCGCCCGTTCGGCTCGCTATTTTCGGGTCGAGCTTTATTTGAGTTTGAGCCGAACCGAGCCTGGGCCAAAATTTCAACCCGAATTAATTTCGGGCCGAGCTTGAGCCGAACTTTGCCAAGCCCAAATTGGGCCCAAAGCCCGAACTTCATATTTATAAATAAATAAATAAATAATTTATATAATATAACATATTTTTGTTAACATTGTTTAATTAGGTTTCGTTCTTTTATTTCATTTAGTACTTTTAAAAAAAAATATTTGTTACAATACGTTAGATTACATGTGATTTTTAATTTTGTGATTTTATTGTTAATCTCATTATGGGTATTTGATTTAATAATTGCTCAAGTCATAATAGGCCTTTGGTAGTGATCAAATTTTGCTAAATATATGAAATTTAATAGGATTTGTAGATTTTCACTCTTATTTCCCTTGTTTTAATTTAATACATTTCATAATTATATATTTTATTTCATGAAATATCAATTATATTTTAATGTGTAATTTTGTCCATGACGGAAATACAAGAAAAAAAAATTAATTCAAACTTTTTTAACAAAAAAAAATTGAAATCGGGCCTGCCCAAAATCGGACCCGAAGCCCGTAATACTTGTGAGCCGAGTTCGGGCCTAGGTGGGAAAACATAATTCGGGCCGAGCTCGGACTTGAGCATGGGTAAGTGAGTTCGGGCAGAGCCTGAGCAACCCCAAGCCCAGCTCACTCAGCTCGATTTACAGCGCTACTTGTGCCTCTCGTGAAACAAACTAGTGTTTTGTGAGAGGAATTGAAGGTAGACTGTTCTTATATTATTTTGCCTTTACGACCAATTACATCCTATACCGGCTCTCTTCAGACAATTTTTCATTTTTATGAATCTTATATAAATTTGTGAAGGTGCTATCATAGGCACTTAAAAAAAAAATCTTTAACACAAAAACGGAAAAAACAAAAATCTTTCACTTGAGGCACCGACATGTCTTTTTTTACTTTACAAAGTTTAAAATTCAAAATCAAACTTACAAATATTTTCTAAATGCATTTTTAACACCTAATAAAAAATCTAAAATATTTTAATCCCATAATAGTTTTGAAACACTAACTCTATCACCAACACCACCATTACCCTAACCAGCAACCACAACCACCTCGGCGACCCACGGCAAAGACTGTGAGGGTCGACTAATGAAGTGATTGGTGGCTGCTAAGGTGGTAGTGGGGTTTTAAATTTAGAGTTGTGAGACTAGAGTAAGGTTAGAGAGAGAGAGAGAGAGTTAGTTGAAAGAAAATTGATTAGTTTAAATATCCTTTAACCCCGTCTCCGCATAAATGTTATTGGGAAAAATGTGATGTTAGAACAATATATCACTCCATAGTTGAAGCGCCGCTGTATTCTAAACTTTTACAATTTTTTATGTATAGAAAATTATAAAATAATCCTTTTTAATCATTCTTTTAATTAAAAAAAATCGTTGAAATAGATTTTCAAAATCGGTTGCAAACGATCAATTTTGGAAATCTTATTCACCTACAAACAAGTGTGGTACTCGCTTGACGTATTTGAAGGAAAATGTTGAGGATATAAAACAAGGGTAAGTATTCAGTCACATCTTTTAATATTTACTTGTAGTTGCTTTCACGCTTTTATTTTTTTATTTATTGGTCTTGTCATAATCACTAAGTAACAAGTGTTATTTTTTCAAAAATGCTATTGGGACCGAATTTTTAATCGAAATTTGATGGACAAATTGACGTGACGGGATTTTATTAGTTGGTTTTTGGGTCCACGCTAGTGGGACCTAGAAACCAACTAATAAATGCCCGCCACGCCAGTTTGTCCACCAAAATTCTGTCGAAAATTTGATCACTGTAGAACTACTCTTATTTTTTACGAAAATGAAGAGCCGCGGTTACATAATAATTGTGGGATATTTTGACTCATTATAAGACTTATTATAATTTTAAAGCAAATGAGAGAGGAGTCTAACAAATATTAAGAGATGGGATTAAAGTCAAACAAATTAATATAACAATTTGGTACATATTTTTAAAGGTTAGAATTTTTTTAGTCAAAATATGTTGGGCATGTAATGTATCCCTTTTATATATTAGTTTTAAATGACAAGTCTTCAGTTGTGAATCATTTACACTTAAATTTTCATGTTTTTTTAAAGTACGTCAATTTCGTGCACGGATCTGTTTATTTTCTTTTTGACGTGAGGTGTGGAAGTTCAAGTTGCTTTCCGATTTCCAGAATTCCAACCCATTTGATGTTTCAAAGAAATAGAAGTTCAAGTCTGACTTCAATTCTCATCCTATTTGCAATTGACATATCCTTTGACCATGGTACACGTGTATGAAAATTGTTGTAATTAAAATCTCACCATTAAATACAATGAATTTTCAACCTGAAATCAACTAGTGACTACAATTAAACAAGAGAATTTTATTTATAAACATTTTAATAACTCCCTTGCGGGAGCTTATGACTATCTACATTGGAATGCAAAGAGTTATAGGAATACACTATTATAATAGATACTGTTTCTGAATCTTTTGTGTGAACAGAGAAAAAAAGGTGGTCTTATGCCCTAATGAAGATCGTGACACGTCGTGTTCGTATATGTTTTTATCGTGTTCCGGTCTTATTGAATTCGTATTTAAATAGCTGACTATTTTATAGCATGAAAAAATCATATTAAAATCCGATTCATTAGCTTAATGTGTCGTGTCGTATTCACCCGCTATTACCCATTAAGATAATGAATTATTTTGAATCGTACACATGTTGACACATTAGCGCATTATTAAACACAATTACACCCAATAATTTATTGACATTACCAAATCTCGCATTAAATAAAATTCGTTACGATTAACTTAACATTAATCTACGTAAACTCTTGAAGACCCTAAAAATATTTCTTATTTATGCAAATTAATCGCTCTTAACAAGTGTTAATGCGCGAAAGGAATCAGCACTACCCCGGCCATTAATTATCATGTCTTATCAAGTTGACACTGATATAATTTGAAACTATTAAGGGTCAAGTCATTAACTAATAACTTCATGTCGGTTCGTGTTATGTTATTGCGTTGTGTATTATTTTACAAGATTTACCCTAATGTACAATATCATCCTATCCATGACTTAAGAGGTGACAAACTAGAAATTTAATGTTGTATTTGATCGATAATTTTTAGGTGATAATTTTCTACAAGTAGCGATATTCAATGCACAAAAGCCAAACAAAAATAACAACGATTGTTAATAACGAGATCTCAAACGCAATACAAGATGTGCGTGGCTCGGTAACGTGCCTACGTCCACAGAATGATAAGATTATTCTTTATTGCATGAGAACTCAAGTCAATAGAGTTGTACAATTGCTCGGCGTTACAATGATACATGTTCCACTCATATGGATGGTGTTACGTTTATAAGGAAGCTTAATAGAGTTTTAAGCTGCATTAATAGGTATCCCTAATAGTTCGATCTCATCATCTATATTATTCAATCGTTGCAAGAGATTACGTGTTGAAGGGTTCATTCTGACTTGGAGTATTTATGAATTATAAGCGCACTTAATCTTAGAACACATGACTGAGCATGTGTCAATGGGGGTGGTAATTTAGACACGACACGATAACACCGCACAACATGGCACGACACGAAATTGACCCGACTTGTCGTGTTCGTGTTTTTTAACACGAAGTCGTGTCAGGTTGTGTTCGTGTCAAAATTATGAGCCGTATTAGTCGTGCTATCATGTTTTTATTCGGGTTATTGTGTGTATTTATGTTTGATTTGGTTTAAAATTTAAGAAATCGTGTTATTCGTATCGTATCGTGTTGTGTTGTGTTCTATTTGGAACGTGTTCGTGTCAACTAAAATATATGAATTTTAATTGTTTCGTGTTCGTGTCCTAAAAATCCTTGGTGTGTCTTCTTGGGTGAGCCCGAAATACAATCTAAAAACACGAATTTCCACCCCTACGGATCAATATGGTTCTTGTCCCTAAAATAATATATTGCATATAACATAAAAAGTATGGTAGAATTTGTTAAACATGGATGAGTTTGATTGCCTTTGATGATTTTTTTCCTAATTTTATTCAAAAGTCGTAATCGCCACCTAGTCATATTCTCATAGTAGTACTCATATTCACATGTAATTTTGACGTTTCTGAATGCATACGCCATAACCTTATAACTAGATATAGATAGAGTATGTTCCCTTACATTATAGTTTGTCCTAGTTTCAATTAATACCCACTTATATTAACACAATTTGTAGTTGAGCTAAATAATGCAGGTATAAAATGCTAACCCAAGTGTCCATATATGCATACAATGATTATTCTCACTCTCACACAAAGAAATAAAAGTAGTTTATTAAATAAAAATACGAGATTTTACATAATTTTATAAATGGGACATATATTAAATAGTCCCTCGAACATTTTTTAATACGCGCTTAGTTCAAATCTTTTTATTTTGCTTCAAAAAATCATTTACTATGCCGTTAACGCGGAGCTTTAAAAAATAGAGCATATTAGTTACATAGGCGTTTGAGGGACATTTTGGTATAAAATAAAAGTCTTAGACTAAATGTGTATTAAAAAATATTTGAGAGATTTTTTGGTATTTTATCATTTATAAATTTAGTCCATGTACTAAAAACACTATAAAAAATGATCAATATGCCATTTGACAACTCATACAAAAAAAATCATTAAATTTTTAGTCCATAACTTCATATCTAAAAATCCAAAATTTACAAAATTTATATATTTGAAATCTGCTCATCGAGATCTATACAACGACATTCATATTTGATATTTTTTGACAAAAAATTGAAACCGATAAATTTACTATTTCACTTAAACCTCCATTTTTTTTTGGCGAAAACTACATTTTTTTCGGCAAACACTATATTTTTTCCGATGAAAAACCTTCTTCTCCGGTGCTGGCAATGGTGCCGCTGGCGCGGACCAAAAAAATGAAAGAAATAGACGAAGGGAGAGTGAAACGAGGAGAGAGAAACAATCCGACAAGAATTCCAGCGCTCTCTGGCAAGAATTCCGGTGGGTGGGGTGGAGGTGGGGTTAAGTGTTTATTTTTAGAATGAGTTTTAAATGAGTATGACTAAGGGTATAAATATAAATATCTCTTTAATTAAAACAAATGAAATTACCTATTTGTGTACTCTTGACTTTAAAGGGATCACACAAATAAATGTTATTGTACCACAAGAACTAGATTTATAAAGTTGAAAATTACTGTTCTAAAATTCTAAATATAAAAAGAAACATAATTTTTCCCTTAATTCTTTATTATTAAAATAACATTTTTTATCGAACGATTTATGGATAAGCAACACTTTACCTGGTAGAATATCCACGTACAATGTATAAAGCATAGTTTTGTAAAGTAACTATAACTAAAATGGTCAGTTTTGTTCTTCAAAGAAAACCTAATTAATTGAGAGTGTCGCTCTTTGTTAGAAACACCTAGCTGACACGTCATCTCATAGCTAAGCCTAAAGGGAGTCTTTGGTCAACTTTTTTAATCTTGATCCCCAAGCCACCATCATTCAATTAATACATCTCATATATTCAGACTTTGATACCACCTTAGAAGCCTCTAGGACGTCAAAATAAAATTCTTATCACAACCCCTTTATAAACCCCTCTCCTCCCAATTTTTCTTCATATAACACAATCTCTCTCTCTCTCTCTCTCTCTCTCTCTCTACACAAACAAAAGTGCCAAGCAGGCAATAGGATTGTAAAATAGACACATGGGAACATTGGTGGGCCATGTTGCACCTGGCTTTGGTTTTCTTGTTATTGGGCTATGGCACCTTTTTAACAACATAAAATTCTATGTCCTCCACCCAACTTCCTACAAATCTCTCCCATGGTTTCCCACTTCCAAAATAAGACACTTAGAGCTCTTCTTGATCATGGTAGCCTCCTCTATGTCTATAGCCATGGAGCTCTTCATTGGGCCCCAGAGCCACCAACCCCTCGACCGCGATTTCACAATCCCTTCCAATCACCTCCACAACTTTGAGCATTCCTCCATCTCCGCCACATTTCTCGTATACGCGTTATTTTCTCTCCTCCTCGACCGTTACGTTACGAAGGCCCATTCTGGCCTATCGCAACTCCTCGCAGGCGTGGCGTTTGCGCAACAGCTCCTCCTCTTCCACCTCCACTCGGCCGACCACATGGGTGTTGAAGGCCAATACCACATGCTTCTCCAAATCCTCATTTTCATTTCACTCTCCACCACTTTGTTAGGCATTGCTTACCCTAATAGCTTCTTGATTAGCTATGTTAGGTCCATTAGTATATTTTTCCAAGGACTTTGGCTAATGGTTATGGGCTTTATGCTTTGGACACCACAATTTATCGCTAAAGGTTGCTTTATGAACTTGGAAGATGGTCACTATGTTGTTAGGTGCCATAGTAATGAAGCACTTCACCGTGCAAAATCACTAGTAAATATTGAATTCAGCTGGTACATAATTGGTGTGACCATTTTTGCCGTGTCATTTTATTTGGCTTTTATTAAATTATACCAAGAGAAGGCTGAATATCAATCATTGACGAAATTTGAAATTCTAGAGGAAGAAGAGGACGAAATTGATGTTGAGGCTCAGAAAGAAGGAAAATTCCGTGAGTCCAATAGTTTTCTCCAAATGGGAAAATCTTTTGCATCAGTTGATATGGAAAGGTAGAAGAAAAGTAAATAAATAAAAAAGAAAAAAAGAAAGTCAAAGGAAGAGATAATTGTGATTACGTGGGTTTTGAAAAGAAAGTGAAATTGTTTGGTTTGCATTGATTGTTTTTAGCTTAGGCTGAGGTCATATTGTTCGTGTGTGTATATAGAAAAAATAAAATAGAAATTAAGTGGGGTTTATTTGTAGCTTCTTGAAACTACCATCTTGTAAAGGTTTCTATTATGTTTCATTCCTACGAATTCTATTGAATTGATAAAGACATTTTTTGTAAGCTTGAGTCTTTAATTCTAATTGCTATTATGTCTGCCATATTATCTGCTTTAATTTTCCTTCCTCATTTTTTCCAACGTTCATATTATATATGAATTGTACATAACGGTGGTTGGTGGAATTAATTTTTAATCCAATAGTTGAAATTAATTGATGAGTGAAACTAGTCGAATAGATTAGCTTGTACTATCATGTAATTCGTGCAATGCGCAACGTTTTATTATAATTGATAAAAATATATAAAAACTTTAGAACTATAACCACACGTTGCATGCTAACATTATTTGTTAGTGGTGAGTAAATTACAAATTTAAATATGTAATTGTAGAATTAAATTTTTAAATAAATAAAAAGAATTAAGCATATAAATACCAAATACATTATGCCGAAAATCAATTTACCTCTATTAAACGTGTTTCTTCCCTCCATGCAAAATCCGGTTGTACTTAACCTACACCTTAAAACCCATGCGCACCTTCATTCACCCCACACGCACAAATAACTTTACCACATATAAAACCATTAAATCTTCCACTCACCTCCACCTTTTATCACCCCTCTCATACTCATCTCCTTATCTCGCACACCCCACCACATACTGTAGCTATAATTTGTACCCAAGAACCCCCTTTACCCATGTATTCAGTGACGGCGCTAGGAATTTTGCCTCGATGGGGCACAACCTAATGATGGGAGTTCGGGGCAGTAGCCCCCGAAAAAAAATTAGGATTATTTTTACGTTTTTACAAATATTTAATTGATAATTTGTATTTTTAAACAATTATAACTCAAATAAAACAACATCGAATACAATAATAACTCATTACTAAAAAATAGATAAGTGTATTGCAAATCCCTAAAAATAATAGCTCAAATTCACTCAAAGAGATAAACATATGGCAAATAAGTCAATATTTTTACATAGCTGAAGTATGAAATAATTTCTTAATTTTTATAATTTCACATTTATCATGATGTCCAAATTTAAAAAATTATTATACTAAAATTTAGGATAAATACCTCAATAGAGACAGGACAAACAAATCTGAATCCACGAATTAGTTCAAATTAGCAATTCACCACTTGAAGGCCTAAAATAAATAATAACAAAATTCATTCAAACAATAACCTAAATAACAACAAAATTAATTCAAACCCTAATCTAAGTAACGATAATATTAATTCGAACCCTAAAAATACAAAACAACATATAACCCATTTGGGCATAAAGATACAAAACAACTTGGAGCATACAAAACGGCATATACAAAACAACATAAAGATACAAAATAGCTTAATAAAGTCTTTGGGTGTTTTGGAAAAAATACAACAAATAAACTAATCAAAGGCTAAATACAACATATAACCCATTTGGGCAGACACATACGTTTAGAAAAACCCATTTGGGCATTTTGGTGATTACCTTGAATGGAAAATAGGGATGACACCACCGACGCACCACTGATCTTCGGAGTTAGGGGTAGAACAAAAATGGGCAGACACGGAAGGTGTCAGAGAAATGGGAGAAAAAAGGGTCCGTTTTTTGTGGATGTTTTAATTTGGTGTAACTCTTAGTTGTATATTTTGAGTACGTTTTAATTGGCCACGTGTTTAAAGTTTTTTTACTTTCTGCCCTAATTGTTTTGAGTTTTACAAATTTACCCATATTTTTTTCTTTTTTTAAATATTTCTGGTCAAGGAACTTGCCCCACCCAGCCAAAGTGTGCCTCCGCCCCTGCATGTATCTACTTAACAACATTTAGAAACTTTACCCACCTAAAAACCCATTAAAACAAAATGTGATATGTTTATTCTTATAAGAAGATTGAAAATTCTAAAGAACCCAAAATAAATCTTGAAACAAAAATCGAAAAAAGAAGCGCCAAATACAAAATGAAATAAAAGATAATACCACCCACCAAAATGCATACCTAAAAAAAGTCATTTATGAAAACAAAATTATAAAATCAAAAAGATATTTTTTTAGTAACATACCATGAGGTGTCCGGGACATCTTACGCGCACCTCGCCTAATCCCCATTCGCGGTTCGTGGCTTCCACTGGTCAAGCATTATTTTGATATTGTCGGGGATCGAACTGGGGACCAAACCCAATACACCTCCAAGATTGTCCCAGTGGAAGTCTTATATCACTGGGCCAAGAGGCTTGGTTAATAAAAAAGATATCGAAAATACAAATTAAAAGCCAAAACAGGAATAAAATACAAAATAAAAAAAAGAAATCACATTATTTATAGTGATTCCTGTAATTTTCATGCAGACGAAGCTTAGAATAATTTGGTGCTCTAATTCTTATATCACCATCAAAACAAAATGTCTAGTGGGTTTGGTCCCCAGTTCGATCCCCGACACTGTCAAAATAATGCTAAGCCAACGGGAGCCCCGAACCGCGAACGTGGATTAGTCGAGGTGTGCTTAAAACTGGCTCGGACACCACATCGTTTGATAGCAAAAAAAATGTGTAGTGTATATAAATTACAAAAAATCTCTTCAAACTCTAAAGCAGTCACATCTTAGTAGTAGTTAATATTCGGACAATGTTTAACCAACGTCATTATTTCCAGTCTATGCCTTATTCGTAGAGTCAATGATGTTGGTCCGGTCCATGGCCAACGAAATCATACCAAACCCAGTTTGAACCTACCTTGAATCAACCCTTCACAACCTTTTCACACCTCTCTCCAACCTAATAAACGAACAAATCGGAATAAGCCGTAACCAAAAATACGACATGGCTGAAATATAACTCCGAACATAAATCGACCCCACCACGGACCGTTTCTAAGTGAGCAGATCCTAGATTGTCCACACTTAATAGAGCACATGTATTGCCAATGGCGGTTCTCTATTATCTAAATAAAAATGTAAGAAGAGATGCATTGAAGTGGGGGAGAGGAATCGTAGGAGGTGAGAAAAGGACAGTCGATCAGTTAAGGATGAGCCGGACAGTTAGGTCTTTAATAGTGATAAAATAGATGTTGGGTTTATAAGGAAAGTAAACTATATTAAATGTTATTATAACCTCTAATACTATCATATCACTACACCAAAAACAGGAATCTGGCACGGTTTAAAACTGTGCCGGATCAAATTTGGCACGGTTTTGAACTGTGCCAGAATTAGGTGTTCCAAAATGACCAGTTTTTTCTGGCACAGCTCAAAAGTATGCCAGATTTGACCAAACATGAACACTTTTGACAGATTTTAAAACCGTGCCCGAATTTAATATTTTTCGCACACTTTATAACTGTGCCAAATTGAGTATATTTTGATACACTTTTGGCACAGTTTAAAATCGTGCCAAAATTTGATATACTTTTGGCACGATTTTGAACTGTGCCAAATTTTTGGATCAAAGAAAAAAAAAATTAATTATAAATAATATTACCCAAAAAAAATCAGCAACATTTCCACTATTTTTCGTACCTGTTTTAGAATAACAAAAAATCAATAATAATATAAAACTAGCATTACAAAAATAGTACAACAACAATAAAAATAGTTTGCAACAACACTAATACACATCGAGACAATAAGCCTACTAAAAATTAATGGCTCAAATTCCATTAATAGAAAATTTATGTCAATACATATGAAATTCATCTGAATACATGAGGAATTTGAATTTTATCTCAATTCATGTCAATACATATGAAATTCATGTCAATACATATGAAATTCATCTCAAATTCTGCGGTCTTCTCTTCAAGCAGCACTAACGTGTTTAACTCCTCATTTATCAAGCGACATTGGTTCGCCTCTACATGCACAACCATCGAACATCCAATGAGTTCCAACCTATAAAACAAAAAACAAAAAAGAGTAATTAATTCTTATCATTTGACAAGATTGAAGGCTTTAATAGAGACTTAACATATATTTTTTCAATCACCCTTTTTCTCGCATAAAAAATGCACATAACAAAATATAACTCTCATGACACAAATATTAATCCAATCCAATGCACAAAAAAAATATAATGCTGATGCCTAAAAGAAAGATTGGGATTTTGGAGTCACCAACTTGTTTGGCGAAATTGAGTCGCCAACTTGTTTGTCAGAATTTATGTGTCAATAAAACTACCATATTCTTATTTTATAGTGTAGTCCAAAAACTCAACACCAAATGAAAATATGTTGACATTAGAAACAATTAAACATTTTTAATAATACACTAGTTTGAAATGTGGCTTGAAATCTTGTGAACTCAAAAACATGTTTTAGTCACAGTTCAAAGAGGTAACAATGGAAGTGAGAACTATAACTACCAGAACTTATAAAAGTTGACAAAGTACATTTGAAGCCTTCTTGTGTTTGACAGTAAGCTAGAGTAAAAAGTTACCTGCTTGAATGTTGAATAAAACAAACAAACAAAAAAGATCGAAAGTTACCTGCTTGGCGTGGCTTGCTGTTGCGTATCACTGACTCGAGGGAGAGACCCGAGAGAGATGAGGAGCGCTGCTGGTAGGGGCAGAATAGGAGGGGAACTGGTTTGGGGTGAGCCGCCTTGCGTGAAAATTGACAATACAAATCAAATCTAACTAATTCATTCCAGTAACATTTGATTTTCTAAATTGAATCTTGAATATTGATTTGAAAAAAAAATTCTTGACTTACCCCATTTTCTGTAGTCGCGATCACAACTTTTAGAACATACAGTATAAAGTTGTTGATGTATTATGGAGGTATTGAGTTGCTGCTGTGTGACCACTTAATCAAGTTGTTGCTGTGTGGCCGCTTAATTCTCACCTCTATTATAGCTGTTGCTGATGTATTATGGAGGTATGGAGCACTCAACACCTGAAACCATACAAAACCGAAATCATTTGAATCAAAGTCCAATCATTGTCAAAACCATTCTTAAGTACAAAATTAGAATCGCACATGGATGTGCCATGCACACACACAAACATGACATTAATTGTTTCTGGTGTACTCAAGCCTACGATGCCCTTGGTGCCTATAGTAGACCCTTGAAATGGTGTGCAATTTTTCGCACGACACACCACGTACCTACTATGGAGTATGGACATGTCATGTTGAAATCTTTAAAAGATATTGTGTAAGGATTAACCTTCTTTATGTAAGGTAGAATGCTTGTAGTTTCATAAGGAATGTGACCCCTGTCAAGTATTTAAACCATTAATGCAGTTATATTATTCTATAAATAAATTATATTATCATAGTAATCATTTCAGAGGCAGAGAAACATTAAAAATGATTTATATGCCACTTGTTAATAACAACTCATGCTACATGAGTTATCCCCACCCCATTTCTAAACCATAATGATCCAAATGTTAATAGTCCAAATTTCATAGTAATCACCAGTGCCACAACTGTTTTCAGCAGTGTACAAGCAACGAATTGGTAAAATAGAGATTATAAATCATTCTAATAGAGATTACAAACAAGGTTCTTTCAAAATCATTTAATTTTCAATACGATGAATGTATTTATGGGCATATTGTGTAAGGATCATGATGTTATATATTATAAAGAAATTGATCCTTGGATTCCTCTCATTCAACTAACTCTCTATCCTAAACAATCCTTACAGTCGCACTTCTTAGCATGGTGAAGGCCACCAAGCCATCAGGAAATTAAGTCCCCATTTGTATCCAAAAACTCTCATTTTCATAAAATTCAACCATCGCATTTGTAAATGTTTTCAAAAAAACATAACAGAATAAACAGTAATACCACCAGCACATGTGCATATTACTAGTTTTAGTTACAAGAGAATGAAAGATTGTGTAGTGGTATCAATTAAATAACCTACTTCTACCTTAAATTGCAAGAAGTAGTGGACAAAGAGGGGATAAAGATAAGGCTGCAGTAGTGGGTTCCAGAAAAATAGAAGAAGTAGAGACAGGTGGATCATTATAATGAGAAGGGGTAGTAGAGGAAATGAGTTGCAGAGGGGAAGTTATGGAGAGACAAGTTAATTGGAGACAATGAGACGGTCATACTAAAGGTTGAATTGTGACACCCCGCCTAATAAAATACCGGGTGATCAGTCCTATACCAAATTAAAACAAGAATCCCAGTTGGATCATTCTTAGCATCACTGTCGAAAACTTTTTAAAACTTACTAACCAACTAGTATTCCAAAAGATGGTGCCAATTTTAACCTTTTTTTTATTAACAAAACAGTACATGCGGAAATAAATATAAATCATTCATACAACTGAATAAAACTCAACTGAATAATTAATTACACAACTTGCCGAATAAACCACCGGCCACCAAAGTGAAATAATTCAATACAATTATCCAACACAGGAATAAAAATAAATCTGAAAACTGAACTGAAAGTCTGGGCGACATGCCCTAAATAAAACTGAAACTGATACAAGATTCCTACTCTAGGAATGAATGAATGATGCGTCTTATCCAAACTCCTGCTAGCATCCACATATGCCTCAACTCCGTGTCCCTTGAATAGAATATCAATCCTGGCTTCCCTGTGGCTGGACACCTAAAAGGTTTTGAAAATAGTTTTATAGCAAGGGTTAGAACCCAAAACATTTTGAAAATATTTAGCAAGTGAATTAACTGCAGTAATTTAAAATGCATGAATGCGCTTCACATTTAAGTTAGTGTCGCACTCCCTTGTGGCCATTCTCACCCCTTCACTATTGTGCACACCTACCGGTTACCTTAACCCCACCTAGTTGTACTACCCAGTCCAACTAGTCCTGGTATAACCTTTCCTTGCCACACTACTCTAACCTAAGTATAATGATTCTTGAATTATAAGTTATCTCACAATTAACTTAATTAATTCCTCTTAAATAGTAGCATATAACCGTGTCACAAGTTATATAAAGTAAATACATCACACACCGTATTATTACCCGTATATAATATTTACTACCATTATATACGTACCTTTATCACAACATCCACACATATAACATACGTATATCCATCCCTTCGAGTATACCCTCGTCGGATGATTCCCTCTAAAATGCTATCTCACTAGGTGTGCTCACAAAACCTAATTCTCCAAGTTGGAATCGCTCACCAACTTGGCCCAAAATATAAACGTAGTGGAGGTAGTCATATTCCTTCCCTGAAAGTGAGATAAATCTCTCACCCATATATACCGGACGCTATGACCTGGGGATATACTCGCCCTACTCCTCAAGCTAGGGGATTCACCCGTATCGCGCAACCTCCCTTGATAGCATTAGAGTATATAAATTAAGTAAATATCTAATCACTGATATTTAATAACACCCACAACATATACACATATATATATACTATCACACACCGTACACACACACACACACACACACACACACACACACACATATATATATATATATATATATATATAATAAACCCCGGCCTTACTGTGTACTCAAAATCCCGTACACTAGCCTGTAATTTCCTGAGTCTGTGGCGCGACTCAACATAATTAATTTTCTCACTTAATAATTCATCATCTTCCCGAGTCTATGGTCCGACTCTTGTATAATTAATTCACGCCTCAATTAATTTAATACTTTTCTCGAGTCTATGGTCCGACTCTAATTAAATTAATTAACACACCCATTAATTTAATACCTCTCCGAGTCTATCGTCCGACTCTAATTAAACTAATTAACACCCATATTAATTTAATACCTCCCCGAGTCTACCATCCGACTCTAATTAAATTAATTAACACACTTATTAATTTAATACCTCCCCGAGTCTACAATCCGACTCTAATTAAATTAATTAACGCACTTATTAATTGTGACACCCCGCCTAATTAAATACCGGGCGATCACTCCTTTATTAAATTAAAATCAAGGTGAACAGTTGGTTCATTCTTAGCATCACTGTCGTTGAAAAACTTTTCCAATTTAAACATCCTAAATAATTAAGCTAAGTGTCAAAACCATTTGAAACCTTACATCCATTTTATTAAATTTGATTATAAAACCTTTAATCATTAACATATTAAGAGTCACACATTTAGTATAAGAATAAAAATGAACATTCAAGAATTTAACCATCAATAATAAATCCCAACATTTACAACACTAAAGGAAAACATCCTGACAGTAATAAATCCCGAAATAATAATGCGGAAAGTAAAAAGAATTACAGTCTCTGATAATATCAACTAAATAATGGAAATGGGCGACACATGCCCCCACTGGATAAAGCTGAACTAGAAGTAGAGTCAACAATGAGGTCGTCTAAGCAATGGCCTGCAACTCCCATAAAAGCTACAACACGTTCCATCCAAAGAATCCTAAGCCAGACGCCCCTGTGGCTGGGCACCTGCAATACATATATATATACACAAGGGAGAAGAGATAACAACAAACGGGTCAGAGCCCGAATGTAAAACAGTTTTAAAATAGTTTAGTAAGTATTTAAAATGTTTACGGGCTAATGCAACAGTCATATTAGTATGCGACACTCTCTTGAGAATTCTCACCTTTCATCTAGTGTGCACGTCTATCGTACTAATGAACCCCATATATCTCTCTAACTTATTCTCCGTAAGTTTTAACACGTGAAATTAAGGTTATGATATTCACTTTAGAAAAGTCTATCTCTTCAAGATTTCTTCCGTTATTTAGAATAATTCCGTATTATTATAATATTTTCGAATACTTACAGTGAAGTTGATGAATTTCATAATATACTCAACTACTATTTTACTCAGTAGAAAGTTCTCATATAGTTACACGTATATATATTAATCACTCGTATAATATATATATACAAACAACACCCTATATAAAATTTATGGTGCTAGACTTCCATATATAAGTATATATATACCAATCACTCATAAATTATATATATACTAACGGCACCCCACATAAAAACTATGGTGCTGGCATACTCTTCTATCAAGTCCCCGTATCACACAAACTAAGAGAAATACTAGTTCGGAATCATTCTCGAACTGTATTAACACAAACACAAACAACATTGAGGCGAAGCATAGATTCCAAGTCTCTAAGAGGTCAGTACATACCCTCACGTCTCTTAAGACCGTTTGAACTATCGATTCGATAGCCTATACCAAGGATATCTATCTTCTAGGGTACGAGTCAATATCCCCCATAAAGGCACATCGAGATAAGACTGTCCCAGCGCGGTAACCTCAGGGATAGCAAGTAGCGCGGGTACGATTTTTACACAGAAATAATATATGCACAATCACACCGTCATATATAAATATGTATTCACATCCATATTATTAAATTAGGTACTCTCACGACCCAAAATTCTCATTATCCGTTATTACACATTTTACTCCATTATATCGTATAACGGCCTCATTCCTTTTATTCTCGTAATTAATTTATTCTAACTCACTTCTTGTCACTCGAAGTGTTTTCTTAATCTAAGTACAATTTTAGTAGGTCCTCTCTCGCCTTCTAATCCAACTTATTAGATGTTTCGATTATTTAATCAACACACGTATGATTTCTTAAGTTTGAAAGTGTCCCCGTTTACCCTTTATTTCTCTTCACATTAAAGTTCCATTTTATGGGATTTCTCTTGACCCTACTGGTCCTCTTTATGTTCCATTATATTCTATCAACCCTAATCAAGGTTTACTACGCATAAAATCGGATTAAGCTAACACGAGCAAAAATGCAGTTTTCCCAGGAGGGTCGATCGATCGATGAAAGGGGGTTGATCGATCGAACCTTCGATTGATCGATGCTCTGGGCTCGATCGATCGATCAAGCAGTTATGGCGAAACTGCCAAAAACCCAACTATGGAATTGTTACCCCAAACTCCTCCAAACCATCGTATTACAGTCCCAAACTCCCAAAAATGCATACTACAAGTATTGTATGCCCATTTAAATAATATCCTACGTAACACATGCGAATTTTCATCATCTATAACAAGGAAAAAGGGTCAAAATCTTTATAACTCTCAAGAACCCTAATTTTTCTTTAACTTCGTTTCTTTAATTCTTTTTCCATATTTTCTATCACTAATACCATGGAAATTCGTGGCTCAATCTCTACATGTGAAATGGGTTTCCAGAAATATGATCTCTATCACTATAACATGCAATTTGTATCTCCAATTAACATTTTTCTTCAAGAACACTAATTCTAATCAACCTAAGACTAATATAAAAGGATGCAATAACTTGATAAAAGAAAGATAGACACTTGCCTGTAAATTTAGTCTCTGATTTGTGGAGGAAAAAAGGTGTGGTTGTGATCCCCTTCGCGCGATCTACGGTTTGGCGGTGACGGCGGTGCAATCGGAGGTGTTCTTGGCCTAGAACTCCTTGGAGAGCTTCTCCTCTTTCTCTCCAATGGCCGTCATTAGTTTTAGGTTGTGTTAACCCTAAAAGATGACACTTAACATCTGATATAACCCTTGCAAATTCGTGGGTTTAATTACCCATAATTATGAAATGTCCGAAACGCCCTCCCGGGGTGCTAATTAAGCCTAAAAACGCCCCGAGACTCAAACTAAACCCCCGGGTACACTTTTCTGACTATCTCGATCCTTCCGGACACTTTGGCACACTCAAAACGACCATACGAGCAACTTATAATTTATTCACTTTTATTAATCAACATTTAGTCCCGACACGACACAGGCGCATCCCGACTTAAATTTCCATAATTGCCATTTTATTTACATGTGACAATTTTATAAACATAAATCTCATATATTACTATACTCATCCAGTAACATTCAACAAATAACAAATTTTCAATAATTACTAACTCTCATCACGCTAGTAAATATTAAAAGCAACATTCCGGATTAAAATTAAATTAATTTATCTCAATTAAAATTAATAAATCCCATAATTTAAAAGCCATAAAAATACAGGGTATTACATTAATTTAATACCTCCCCGAGTCTACAATTCGACTCTATTTAAATTAATTTACACACTAATTGATTTACACAAATCTGAGTCTGTGGTCCGACTCTAATATAATTAATCTACACATTAATTAATCAACACAAATCCGAGTCTGTGGTCCGACTCTAATATAGTTAATCTACACATTAATTAATCAACACAAATTCGAGTTTGTGGTCCGACTCTAATTAAATTAATTAACACACTTATTAATTCAATCATACCCGAGTCTACAATCCGACTCTAATTAAATTAATTATCACATTATTAATTTAATTCTACCCGAGTCTACAATTCGACTCTAACTAAATTAATTATCACATTATTAATTTAATCTTACCCGAGTCTACAATCCGACTCTAATTAAATTAATTATCACATTTATTAATTTAATAACTTGGTATCACATAACCATTATCCCCGGACTCATTTACTTGGTCCGTAACTTAATATTTTCTCGAGTCTATATTTCGACTCCAAATTAATTAGTTTATCTCCAAACTTAATTCACTACCTTGGCGTCGCTTAGCCAATATACCCGAACTCACTCACTTGATCCGTATCTCCCTATTTTGGAATAATATCCCTCAATTTCATCCATAAAGTGTCCCACATAAATTTTCCTTAGTCCCAATTATTCTTCCCCATAATTACTAGGAATATGCGTTACATAATTATTTATCACAAATTAATGTATGGGAATTAAATTTCTACTTAATTTCCCCCTTATGTACAAACTAGGCGAACTGCCCAGAATTCGGTATCGTCGATCGATCGAACCCCCTGGGTCGATCGATCGATCGTCCCTGACTTTGTCTTCTTCGAGACGCAGTTCCACCATTAACGAAAACCTCCAACTTTCATTCTTTCCCATGGACTAACCCAAGCCCAATCAACCCTATATCTACATAGGAATAGGATCAAAGCACCTTATGGAACATCAAACTGAAATTAAATCCCACGATTTTCTACTTTTTTCGAGTTGGGTAATTTTCGGGTTTATACACGTTAAATCCAAATTCCATCAATTCCTCTAAATTTCGTTCATAATTTCTACTGGATTTCACATTCCAATCAGATATTCATACTCAGAATTATAAAACACAACTAATTCAGACCTTAAATCCCATTCAATTTGTTCCGTTAACAAAACCCCATTTTTGTGCCCATTTATCCCCAAAACGAATTTTAGTTACACATCACTAAAATATGAATTGGATATCACAATTTAGGAGTAAAAACAGTTAACCACTTGCCTGGAACTACTCGTAGGGTCTGATCCGTTGTTGATGTCCCTTAATTTGGCTCCAATAACCTCCAATTTGCTCTTGATTTGCTTCCCCCCAAATCCTCTCTTAAACCCTAGGTTTTGAGTTATGTTGGATGTCATTCCTTAATCTCCCAATTAGGTTAAAAACCCTCAATCCCGTTTTTAGCCTAATGGGCTTAATTAAAATAGCCCAAATCACCCCGTGTGGGCCCGACTATGCCCAAAAATGCTCCGTGACCCAATTACTACCCCTGGGTACTCTTTTCTGACTATCTCGACCCATCCGGACGCAACCGCGCACTCAGAATTGTCATCCAAAATACTTTTTGAAATTTCCAAATTTTGACCTCAAAATGTGACACAAGAGATTTTGAACCATTAAACTTAAAAGTCGCCAATTATAAATAATTTGGCTCACTCAATTAAATTCTCTAACTCATGAATTTAAGTTTCTCCAATTTAAATATTTTTATAAATCTAAAAAATAATTAAATATTAAATCCTCAAAATTACAGGGTGTTACATGCATCTCATTACTCAATTGCCTGGGAGTATATTTCGAGTTTACTTGGTTTTTGTAAATTCGCTCAAGATGGAGCCAATTGAGAGAGTTTTGTAACATATATGAGCAATAAGGAAGACATATGTGAGCAATAAGGAAAAATTTACCTGAATAAATCCTATGCCTGAGATAGGAAGTCTAGCAGAATTCATGCTAACACTGGTTTCTCATTGCTTTCCTTCTTGAGACACCAAAGCAAACACTTTATTAATAAGTGGAACTGGGTCTGTAAGAAGTAGAAATGTCTCTTAAGCACCATCACAACGAATGTAGGGACCACATAAACTCGAACAGATTATTCAAAGTTAAATGGTATTAATGGTTTTAAATATTTTGTCATTTCCATAGTGGCAGCTCTACCGATTCAAAATTGGAGTAAAACATGTTAACTACATACATTTGACTCTTACCAATAGAGATGCAGTCTCAGAGCTCTGGTAACTTAGTTTGTGCGCTTTAACAGTGACCATATAATTTCCTTGATAACCTTCGATCAGTTAGTAGCTTTATGTTCGTAAGATATAACTTCTACATCGGATTTCAGGCATCGGCGTATACACCTTGACTTGGAAAGTTTTTGCATCAACAACAACAGGTAACCTGACCTCGAATGTAATATAACGTAATATAATGTACCATGCTAACTAAAAAAATAGAAGTCATGGATTTCAACATATTAAACTGATATAATTAAGCACCAATTGTGTCAAAGCACTTTTTTAAATACAACAATATTGTATTGGCATGTAACATCTTTTTTACAGAACAAAAAAATGTATATATAATTGCATTGGATGTGTATATATAATAGAGACAACCGGACAATTAGACCTCCATTTTCGGTAGCAGTCAATGGTTAGAAGGTGAGGGTGATTTGCTCCTCTCTATTCTTCATTGTCTTCTGCATCATTCCTTCATTTGTTACGAGTGAACTCACCCATTACCCGTGTTTTTTCACTCCTATTCCAATTTTCCTTTTACTGCAATCGAGTTTGTGTCAAATCATATACAATTACATGTATTCCATTCACGAAACCAGGGATTAAGGACCTGAATTGAAGGGCTTTTTGTGTTCAAATCAAGCATGGATAGATGAAACTTAATGAGTTTTCTTTTCAAACACATAAGCATGTGATGTTGATTAAACTAGATATCAACATAACAAGAAAATAGGATTGACATCATAAAAAAAGTTATGAAATTAGTTTTTTAGGTGAACTCAATTCCCTCAATCATGCATTCCCCTGTGAAGAGGCATGTCAGTTTCCTTCACTGGGAAACAAGGCTGACATGTAGTTGAGGTTTGTATAGTTTGGTTAAATAAAGTGGAGTTATAAAATGTGAGTATGCTTAGTTATTAAACTTCGAGTTTATCTTAAATGAGTTTGTCATTGAGTCCGAGATCATGAATTCAAATGTAGGTGCATAGCATTTATGGCCATCTTATGTGAAGCTAAAAACTATTGGGTTTCAAAATAAAACACCCGAGTTGGAGTACTTGACCTTATACATTTAGCAGAAAATAATAAATGACCACTTATAATTTTGCACCATGTATTTGCAATTATATATATGCCCAAGTGTTCATTGCAAGAACATATTAATAACTAAGAACTACACCAACACATTATAGAGATCTCCAAACAGATCCTAGAAATTTATTATTCACGTGAGCATCTCCGAAAAGTGTTTCAGTTCACAAACTAAGATATTTTACAAGGAAATTAGTGTAACCAAAAGTCTTGAGCTAAGCAAACATATTATTAATAGTGAGCTAAGCAAAAAAAAGTAAAATTAATCAAAATGTATGTTGATGCATAAAAGTAATAATCTCCAAATAGTTAATATGAGTAGATTAAAATAAGTTGGAAAGATTTCAAAGGGGTAAAGGGTCAATGCGTTGCGAAGCTTTTGTGAGTGAGATAGGCAAAAAGTAATGAATGTATTCATTTTGTAATTGCATCAAACGGTTAGAGAACACAACCAAAATTTGGCAATTGTTGTAATATATATTTTGTAGGAACCAAAATTCAATAAGATTCAACAACAAATAAGCCCAAATGGATAGATTAAAATAATGGCTTACAATATTCTTCATGTGACTCTTCCACGACACATTGATCCATTATGAGTACAAATATGGATATTGCATGGTAAAAAATATTTGAAATGAATATAATACAAATGATATTCTATTTCTATAATTTTTCTCTTTATGGGAATAATTTCTGAATAAATAGATGCTATGCGCTTTGAGCGAAGACATGTACATGATGATAAATACCTAATTGCAACAACAAATTAAAACAAAATATACCACATAAAAAAATTAATCAAATTCTAGAAAATCCTATCAATTCTAAGTTATTCTAGACTTATATTTGAACCCACTACAACAAGTAATTTCACCCCAAGATATAAGATTAGACAATTTCTCATAAGCAATATAGAATTATAGAATTAATGAGGTGTATGTATCTCTTTTATAGATACGAGCTTTAGCAACGAATGACAAGAAGGGGGATAGATGCTCTAATAAAAAATGCAAAAACAATTTCCATGGTACTATATTCAAAAGCCCTAATTTATTTCTACTTCAAATAAATATGATGAACAAATTGGGTTCAAACTTACCGATTGAATATAAAACCCCGATGCTCATTAATCAACCATTCAAAATCTTTGGAGGGAATTTACAATACATTTACTATACAACTTAAATTTCTAGGTTTCAAAAACAGAAGTTGGGTATTTGGGAAACAAAACTCATTCGGTTCCAAGATATCCGATGAGTTTCTAGGGTTCGAAAATGAAAGTTGAAGCAATGAAAAATTGTATTTCGTTCTGGAGGTTTTGGGGTTTGGTTAGAAAAGAGAGGACTCTGTGTTGAAGGAATGAAAGCGGGAGTTCCATTTTAGATGGGCGGGAAATTTTTTCAGGGTATTTATATTTTAGTTAAGTGTGCTCAATTTTGGCACACTTTTAAACAGTGCCAAATTTTGGCACGGTTGTAAAGTGTGCTAAATTGTCATTAAACCGTGTCAAAATTTGGCACAGTTTTAAGCTGTGCCAGATTTTTATTATCAAGGTGTGCCAAATTGCTATTTTTGGTGCAGTGTATTGGAGGTATAATATAGTTATCATTTATTTTTATTGTTATTTTGCGAATAGTCCCTCAATATTATTTTTATTAACATTTAGTCCAAACATTTTTATTATATTGCAGAATGTCCATAACTATAAACACTCACAACTAATATTTATTCTCTTATTCTAACCCTTAACAAAAAATTGTGAAAATAATAGACAAAATATTTGAGAACATAAAAATAAAATGAACCAAGTGAAAAATGTACTTTAAGTCCTATTGAATAAATATTATTTGTCCCTTATTCTGAAGACTAATTACCGAGGCAACTGTTGTTAAGTTTTTTTTTGGAATTTTAGCCATAACTTAATATTTGAGTGAGTTGGAAATAGGGGGACCAATTCTAGTACAAAATCGTTAGTAGCTTTCTCAAATGAAAATCACGTAACCCGTGTTACTGTATATCAAGATAAGTGTGCCCCCAACTATTTAACCCGGGTTATAAATGGTTGTCTTACCAATACCAATATTTAAAATGACCTCAGTAGTCATGTTAAATTTTTATGAAAGGAGGGTTCCTGAGCTAAAAACAAATAAATTCATTGTTATATAGAAAAGAAATAAAGTTAAAGTTTTGTAGAGACTTTAGTTCAAAGTAATGACTTTTTTTAAAAAAATTATTTTAGTGCACATCAGCACCATTAATAATACCATCTTAGCACTTTTAGCGCTCAATATAGAAAGGTCACAAGGAAATTGGTGAAATGTATGAATCAGACTAATTTCACGGGGGGTATGTTGATATTAGTTTAAAATGTGTTACTACATAAGTTAATATATAATATGTAATGCCACTATCTAGGTTTATACGAATAAGTTTGGGGAAAAAAACAAATAAGACTAAATATTATCAATCTATAAAAAAAAAAAAAATAACAGCAACTACAACAAAGACTATAACTAGAAGGATGATATTAAAGATAACTTTCTTAACATTATAAGTATTGACTCAAGTCAATTTTGCTTTTTTTCTTTACAAAAAGTGATGCCATGTAATGGAGCTTTTGGATGAAGGTCTTGTGGAGTCTCAAAGTGGATGGAAAAGTCACATCCTTAATTCCCTCCTTTTATTTCATGCTTTGTCAAAAGGAATTCTTAAAATATGGAGCTCCTTTTGATTTTGTATTTACTCCGCCTTTTGCTACATGTCTTCTCATTTTGTCTTTCACAAACATGTTCATAAGTGGAGGAATTGAGGTGCTATGGGTACACCAATCCCCAGAGAGAAACATAGTGAGGTGTATGGCAGTACACCAAAATGGCCAAATTGTCATCTTTTAGCCGGCCACCCTTGTCATTGACCGTGACAACAAACTCGCGTTTTGTGTCATGGCCATTGACCGTGACAAGACCGTGATAAATCCGTGACAAATACATTTGTCACGGACTTGTCACGGTTAATGACCGTGATAATTATTAAAATAATTGTCACGGTCAAGGACCTTGACACGACAGTGACAATGTCTTCAGTAAAAATAGCCCTAGGCTTTTTTTTTCCACCGGTTTTTGGTTTTTCCCTCTCTCTCTCTAAGAGATTTCAACTCTCTCTCTCTCTCTCTCTCTCTCTCTCTCTCTCTCTCTCATTTATATATGTGTGTGTATGTGTGTATATATATATGTGTATATGTATGTGTATATGTGTGTGTATGTGTGTGTATATATGTGTGTGATGGTGTGTGGTGGGGGAGGGGGAGGGGGTGGTGGGGGTGGGGTGGGCTGTATGTGTACGTGTGTGTGTGTGTGTGTGCAGGTGTGGTGGGGGCAGGGGGTGGTGGGGTGGGGGTGTGGTGGGTTGTGTGTGTGTGTGCAGGTGTGTGCGTGTGCGTGTGGCGGGGGCAGGGGGTGGTGTGGGTGGTGGGGCAATCTTAACAATTGTATAGCTTTAATTAATAAATTGTATAGTTTTAATTGTATAGTTTTAGATGAAAGTAAATTAATACACTACACCAAATCCTGCGAATGGTCACGCCCAATGGGTCACGGCGACCCACTCAATATTTGGCATGACCATATTTATTATCACACTAAATTATCGATGCTCTGGAAGTGATCACGGCCCAAGTCCGTGACCACAGTGGTCGCGGACTTGGGCCCTGACCAGGTCGTGACCATCTTGGCACTAAACTCGCACCAAAATTCCCTCCAAGCTTTGTCGCGGATGGGACACGACCCAAGTCCGTGACCCATGGCATGACAAAGAAGAGAGGACACACATTGAGGGTCACGTCTTAGGGCCGTTATCATTTCTGGGTGTGGCTCACGGCTATGGACTGTGACCATCCCTCATTCAAGCACTAGGGTTGATAAAAAAGGTCGCGCATCATAGATTGAGGGTCACGACTATGGGCCATGACCATTTCTTGGTATGGGTCACAGCTATGGGCCGTGACCAATAGGCAGTATACATCCCACAGCTTCATTAATGGACCACTGTTAATCTTAAAACAAAACAAAGCGCCTCAAAATTTTCATTTCCCCGCTCACCTTGTTTATTTTTCTTCCCCAAACTGTGGAAAAGGTGCGATGCGGGTATGGTCCATATCGTATGGTGTTACTTCTTCCCCAAACGCTGGTAGCAGGTGTGAGGTTTCTTCCCCAAATGCTGGTAGTAGGTGTGTTAAAGGGTTCATATGGCCGTGTATGGAGGTTGGGCGGGTTTTTTAGGAGGGCAAAGCATTTGGTTGGTTCGGTGAGGGTTATTGAGGCAGGGGCGATTTTCAACTGGGTTGCGATTTTCAATTGGAGCGATTTTCAACTAGGTTCGGTGAGGGTTGTTGGGTATGGGTCTCGATTTTTAATTGGGTGGCTGTCGGAATTCTGCCCGATTTAAGTCCGGTGGGTTGATTTTTGTTGGACCAAACCGGGTTTGGGTGATGGAGCTATAACACAATGGGTACAGGTATTGTCAATTTTAAAATTTTGTTTTCATAATTTGTATCATCTTTTTTCTTAGTAAGATTTCAATTAGTAATTTTCTTTTCATTTTCATATCATCGACAAAAAATTTGGTGTGCTATAATCTTGTTTATCACTTCATCAAACATTTGGTATGCTATGTTTTGAAATTTTAAACTAACATCATACATTACTTGGCTGTATTTGTTGTTTGTACTGTGGGATCAAACATTAGGGGTGTTATATCTTGGAATTTTATACTAACGTCATACATTACATGGTTGTCTATTTGTCCCGTAGGTAGTGATAAAATTGATAATAACGTTATGGATACCTTTATTTGGGACACTTTTGGGCCAACACACATCAATCTGTCGAGGTAATTGTAGTAATATTTCTATTTGTAAATCAAAGTAAATTTTTTTTTCCAATCGCTTTTTTAGAATAGTTTGAGTTAGTTGTTGTTTGGGTGTTAAATGATCATACCCGTGCGGTTCTTTCTCTCTTAAGTATTTGAAAATGCTCACAAAATTTCTTAGACATGGGCAACTCTGCGATGCTCACATGGGCATAATAAAATGGATTTTTAAATAGTCATAATGTGTTCATGTGTTGAAATAATTGAGTTGGTTAGAAAATTTTAATATGTTTCGTCGTTTCGTCGCATTATCATCACTAACCTTAGGTGCCTTACTAATGCTTCTATTATCTTGACATTGTATGGATAGTTTGATACACGATGTTACAATAATTTAATTCCCTAACATTCCCGATTGACACGTGGAGAAGTTATTAACATATATACAATTATTGCATATATGTATGCATATATGCTACTGTTTGCATATATTTTTTTGTGTTCATATATGCATACAATAATAGCATATATGCTACTGAATGCATATATGCATACTACAGGTGATGTTTTAAGACTTTTTTCATACTGGTTAGTAATGGGAAAGTCATAACTGATGCTAGGAGCATGACTTTCGATCTTGCCAAGGGCTCAACAGCAGTTGCATCGCTTTTCTCTATTATTGACAGACACTCACTCATTCAAGGCTACTGCGATGTAATTATACTATCATTTATCTTACTGTTTTTCCTTTCATATATTACGTTGATAAGAGTTTTCATCTTTTCATCACACTTTTGGAAGACTAATGCTAAACATACAAATTAAATTATACACTCCTCATTTTTTAACAAACTGAGATGCCATTCAGAGACCGGAGAATAAAATAGAGAGCATTTCAAATGTGGAAAATTATTGCGTTTGAGGTTTTGATTATTTTCTCTATTAAGAAGTTGAGTAAATTTTTTATCTTTATTTGTTTTTATTAACCTTTTGACTAATTTAAATGTAGGGTTTCCAAACTTCAGTACTAAGATGTTCGATTTAATTGAACCACTACACTCATCGAGGTAAAGTTTTGATTATTTATTAATAGTTTTGTTATGCGTTTATTGTATTTGCAATTCTTTACATAGTTGATTGTAGTAGTCAAGATGATTGAGCAGGTCTATAGTCCATCCACTCATAAACATGACAGTTGTAGGTACAGTGGAGGTTAGCACAGCAAAGCCGTGACCGTGAGGATGAATGGCATTAGTGGACAAGTGTTGAGGATGAATTGCCGATTTCACGTAAAAATATTCCATCCCTCTTATCTTAGTATATGGACAAAGGCCATATGTATGATTATTGCATCTTCAAACCCCAACCCAAGAAAACCAAAGAATCCAACTCAAACATTCCTCTACTTACGCAAAAGCCACCCCCAACCCCTATGAAGTTTTATAGCAGTGCCTATATTTTTTTGTAGTAGTCCCCGTACGGTCCCGTACTTTGCTTAATTTTCAAAAACAATTCAGTGGTTTTGTGAGGTACTTTATTTAATTTTACATACCCGTTCTTCATAATACATTATTTACGTATTGCAGATCTAACCAATTGGATACCAGTTCTTTATTACATACCAGTTCTTCGTTACACACCAGGTACTCTGTACATTAACTAAAGTAGTTATATAATTGATATGCATTATCTATTAAATCTTTTAGATGATAGAAGGAGTATGGGATAATTATTGGCTTTGTTTGGTTTGGCTGTTGGATAATTATTGGTTGTTGGAATGTTGTTGGATAGTATTTTAGAAGGAGTATGGGATAATTAGAAGGAGTACGGGATAATTATTGGTTTCATTGTTGGATAATATGTTGAAAATATTTTAAACTCTCGATTTTAGAATACGATGATAGGATAACTGTAATACCCCGTATTTTTATGACTTTTAATTATGAGGTTAGTTAAATGGAATTACTTTTAATTTGGGATTTATTAAATTAATTTGGGATAATTAATTAGAATAATAATTCAGATTTAAATGCTAACGAGATGAGAGTTAGTATTTGGTTATTAATATCTTGTTGAATATTACTGAGTGATTATGGTAATATTTTATTATTGAATTTATTAAAAATGTCGTGAGTTGAAAATACGACAGTTTCGGTAATTTAGTTGGGACGCGCATGTCAGTCGTGTCAGGACCCAATTTAATGGATTTAGAAGTATTTATTTTTATGTCATCCATATGAGATTTTTGAGTGCGCCAACGTGTCCGAAAGGTCCGAGATAGTCAGAAAACACTAGCCGGGGGTTTAGTTTGGGTTCCGGGGCATTTTTAGGCCTAACCGGCAGCCCGGGAGGGTATTTTGGTCATTTTAAAAATTTAGAAATGTAGACCCACGAATTGAAAAAACGACTGTGTGATAATTTATTAAATTCGCAACTTTCTAATTTGGCACACTTATTTAATTAGATTCTATACAAACCAAAGTAAATCAACCCCTAAACATGCATCTAAGGTGCGTGTGTCAATCCATAAATAAATAAAGCATGTGACACAAAAATATGCTGAGACACAGATTTCAGGAAAAAAAAACCTTTCGGGTAAAACCTTTATTTCACTATGAATATATAAATCACAACTTACAATTACATAGAGAAATATGCAATGGATCAACGCGCAGCCAACCCACAAAGACACGCAGTCTTGAACTCAGCAAGAGAATACACGCAGCACCCTCCAAGGACTCGCAACCCAAACAACAAAGGAAGAACCGCATATCTCCTCAACAACACAAAGCCAAAACACTTTGTAGAGACTCCCTCGGCAATGACACGCAGCCCTCGGTTGCAAAGATCTCCCCACAAAGGTTGAACAATAGCAAAATTGTGTTCTAGGGTTCAAAAGAATTCACAAGGGTTTGGCAATGGTATGTGAATAAAAACATGAGTCTTGGGACTCAAAAAGGTGAAGACTTGAGGAAAAAGGACTCTCAAAATCGTCTCTAAGGTCTTACAAAATAAATTCCCGAAGATGGTTTAAATATGAAAACCTGAGAAGATGTAAACAGACAAGGCACTGATTGAATTTATCTCAGGTGGACCGATCTGGATCTGAGGCGGATCGGTCAGAGGTCGGACCGGTTCATTTTTGAATTGGCCTCTTCGATTCACATTCAATCCAGGGTCTACTGGTTAAGAGCAAGGCAGATCGGTCCGGCTTGAGGCGGATCGGTCTGGGGAGGACCGGTCCGGTTGTCCAGAATTTTGATTCCTTCCTTGAATTCTTTGATATTCGGATCCGATGAAGATGATGCGATCTCGAATTTCTTCAACGATGTAACGGCTTATGACGTACACATAAATATTTGATAAAATGTCCTTACAAATCTCCCCCTATGTCTATGCCAATACAAACATAAAAACATCCGAATTATCAAGTATAAAATTTCCTATACAAATCTACCCTTCCATGAACCCAAAACTGAAAAGGTACAAATGAATAAGACTTCATCGATTGTTCTTCAACTCTTCAGTAATCTCAACGCTTTTCTCATCAGGGTGTGCAATTCAGAGATCATCAAAGAAGTACCTACACACATGAGACAAAGCAAAATATCAAGTGACGTATCGAGTTTGAAATGAGATAAACATAGATACTAATTTATGATAAAAGCATAAGCTAAATCTCAAAAACTCCCCCATAATATGATAATTCTATCTCCCCATTTTTATGATTTCCCCAAATAGACAAATGAGAAGAATGAATCAAATAAGTAAAATCGGGGTGTCACGGTACACAAAACAGGGCATCAAACAATATGGTAAACGTGCTCTTGCAAGGAGATGCTAAAAAATAAATGCACAAACTATTTTTTATTTTTTCAAATTTCTCATAGAAAAATAAGATACATTTGAAAAAAAATGCTACAAAAATCACACCATGGATTTAGACTCAAACAACCAAGTCATGGAAATGGAATGAATGGGTGTGAACACATTCGATAGGTAAATCAACTCAATCAATCATACGTGCACGATGCATATGTGCACTCCTAATGAATGAACATCAAAAGTATCCTTAGATGTAAAGATTGTTGAATTTAGATGACATCGTCTTATGCAAATCAACAAATCAAAGTCAAAATGATTTCCACCCCAATAACGTCCAAAACTATGTAGCGCATTTTCGAGTATTTCCAAGATGTGCAAAAACGTTTTAAATTCTCCAACCAAACTCCCTCATGCATATTTTCTTCTAGAGGTAATCTAAATTCTCAAACTTTGGAGAATTGGTGCAAAAACCTAAATGGCCCATAATTTGGCATGAATTTCTTTTTATTGCCTTTCAATTTTTTCGGGCTCTTTTAAACCTCTTTGGACCTCGGATAATAAAATTCCTCCATTTTTTAGGTCCAATTTAACGGTGGCTTTTGCGCAAAGGATAGATAATTACCTTTCGCAGCCCCTCCCCGTTTTTCAAACAAAGTACACAAACTCACAAAACGGTTTTTATATGCACAATTTCCTTATCAAAATTTATCGTGCTTGGTTCGTTTTAAGGATAGGATTTAAGTGAAAATACCCAACCAACATGTGATAAGACAAGAACAATAATCAAACAAATCCGTGCATGTGTGCAATAAAGGAAACATGAGTCAAACATATAGGAAGTAACACTTAATTACATCTTAATGACTCCAAACATTATGAAGCACAAGGATGAATTGACATATTGTCTCAAAACACTATCAAATAGTCACGTGAAAATAATGGAATGATGTTGTGGCTTGGTCATCCTAAGTGTCCATCCATAAATAGTGCTAACAAAATACAAAAATCTTTTTGAATTTTCTCAAAATTTTATCAAAATAAAATCTTTTTGTATTTTTCAATTTAAAAAAAAAAATAAAACATACAAATATGATACATACTAGCAATGGGCAAACAATGTCATTATGAAAATCACCCTATGCTAGTAAATGAATCAAACATCAATCATTAGGTGCGGAGGGGTTTTCCAAAGGTGGTGACAGCTTATGAAAAATCTCCATCAATTCTTGTGAAGTTTTGACCAAAAACATAACTTGCTCACCTAAATGTGCAAACTTTCTCATGTAGTCTCCGGGAGCATGTAAAGTATCATGTGTGGGTGCATGTGTTCCAGAAATACGAGTAGAAGCAAAACGCGACACATACCCCAACTTAAAGCAAAATTCCCTAAGGTGTCCTCTCCTCTTGCAATGTGAGCAAACATAAATAGGCCTAGGAACACCTATCTCAAAAACTCTAGGACACACTCTCCTAATAGGAATGGGACGCCTAGGTGGGTTAGGGTGAGACTCACGTGAATCAAACACTAAAGTGGGAACCGGCTCGGGTGCTAATTGAGAAGTAGAAACACCATCATGACTTATTCCTAACTTCTCACCTTTACCCTTATGAACCACCTTTTCAACCTTCTTAGGTACGTTCACAAAATTGACTTTGATCTCCCTGACACGTTCGAGATCACTCTCAAGTTGGGATACACATGTCGTCAAACTAGACAACGTGTCAGTCAAATCACACTTTTCCTTTCTCAAAACCTCCTTCTCTTTCTCCAAATCTAAAACCCGACGACCTAAATCCCTATTATACTTCTTTGTTTTCAAGGTATTGGTGTACAAATCTCTAAAAGATTTTTGGAGCTCACTTTAATCTCCACTTTCACTCTCACTTTCTCCCTCACTTGAAGCGCTCAAATCATCATGATCGCATTCGTGAGCACTATTGCGGGGCAAGGTGGGTGTGCTCACACGACTAGAAAAAGCTACAAACTTCTCACCACTAGCCTCATCACCCTCACCTTCACTACTATCACTAAGTTTGGAGGGCATAGCTACTTTCTTTCCTTTCTTTCTAATCCACGTAGGACACTCAAACGACTTATGTCCCTTACCCCCACATTCAAAACAAGTGACGTTCTCAAAATCTTCCTCACACTCCTCATCGGAGTTATTCTCTTTTTCCCTCTCACCACTTTCTTTGGCCTTTCCTTTCTTTTTATTTTTCTCAAAAAAATTCTTCTTATTGGAAGAATTATTTTTGCTCATGTTGAGAAATTTTTTAAAAATTTTCACAAACAAGGCCATTTCATTAAAATCAAAATCTCCCTCAGAATCGGACTCACAAAGTTTTTCTTTCTTTTTCTTAAAATGAGTCTTTAAAGCAATGCCATTATCCTTAGCCTTAATGATTTTGGGAAACATGTCAATCTCATAGGTTTGAATATGTCCTACAAGTTCTTCCAACTTAAGTGATTTCAAATTTCCCAAAGAGTTTAAAATAGTGACTTTAGGAATGAAGCGTTTTGGGAGAGATCTCAAAATCTTTTTAGCGACACGCGTGTTATCAATCACCTCACCCAATTTAAAACATGTGTTAACAATGTATGACAAATGAGCATAAAAATCATCAAAGCATGCAGACTCAGACATGGTGATAGTTTCAAATTGGGTGGCCAAATTTTGTAATTTTGATTCTTTAACCGCGTTTGTACCCTCATGTGTCAATTTCAAAACATCCCAAGCCTCTTTAGATGTGGTGCATGTCATAATTCGGAGAAACTCATCAGGAGAGACAGCTCCGAAAATAGCACTCAGACCACGGGAATTAAAATTGGACAATTTATAATCATCTTCAGTCCAGGCTGACCACCCCTTGATATTTACAGCTAATTTCCTTCATGCCTATTATAAAAAACTTAAGTATGAAGATATTGACCTTGTCTTAAACGTATGTGTTCTATAAAACTTTTAAATTGTACATTTTATGGTCATGGACATGTTTGGTAGTAATAAGGCCAGTTTTATGTTGAAATATTCATAGGCATCGGTGTTATTTAATTTACCAACTTGGAGATGTCAAATGATTCATCCACTTGTTTGTAGGATTGTGACTGTAGATTGAATTTGTATAATTCACGATATTAGTTCTTGAAAAATATATTTTTTTTAAATATGTATTAAGATTACCAACATAATTTTACAGTTACTAATTCTAATTTTTATCGTTGCTATTAATAACATAATTTTGCCGTTACTAATTATGAATTTTACCGTTACTATTAGTAATAGAATTTTACCGTTACTAATCCTGAATTTTACCGTTACTATTAGTAATAGAATTTTATCATTAACCGTTACTAATATTAACAGTAAAATTCTATTACTAATTCCGCACCCTATGCCTTTTTTCTAACGAAAAATTGTGTTACTAATATTTTTAGTAACAGTAAAATTGTGTTACTAAAGGCGCATTTTGGTGTAATGTTACTAATACAACCTCGTTTTCTTTGAGGTGGAAAACGGTAGTAGAGACAGACCGAGACGTGCTACTGCCCCAGATGAAGAGGAGGGGCCTAGTAGGACCCACAACAACAGCCACCTCCTACCCCGCCTGTGGTAGGACAGGCAGAGATTGCCACTATCGTGAGCGAGGCAATGTCCACCACAATGGAAGCTATGTTAAGGCATTTTCCACCACCACAGCCTCAACAATATCCACCAAAACCACAACAGGTGGTACTACTAGTCCAGACACTTGGATTGATTTGGGACACAGCTAGAGAGACCTTCACTAAAGGCCAACCACTGGAGTTTGCGAGCAGTTCAGATATTCCAGTGGCGAGTAGGTGGCAGAGAGATATTCAGCGACACTTACGGATGGTACAGTGCACACCCGTTCATAAGTAAATGTTAGCATCATTTCGACTGGTGGGGTACGCACTTCAATGGTGGGAGGCGGTTACGACGATTGCCGAGAAGGAAGTCTTACCATAGACGAGTTTTGAGAGAGATTTGAGGGGAAGTACTTTCATCGGGCAATGAAAACAGAGATGCGGAAGAAGTTCATGGACCTTAAGCAGGGGAGTTTTACTGTGGCAGAATAGTAGGAATAGTTTACCTCCCTTTCTTATTTTGCTAAGGAGGATGTGAGTACATTGCAGAGAAAGATAGATAAGTTCGTGTCAGGGAAGGCTTGGCACATCAAACAGTCACTATTAGGTACATATAACCATGTAGTGAATGTCTCCTTACTACATTTCCAGGATCATAGGGCATTTTCGAAAGATAAGGGGGAGAAGAGACATCGCTCTGAGGTGTCCAACCAAGAAAGTAGGGCAAGTGGGAGTAACAACCACGAGGTCCAGTAATCTTGGGATCCTCAACTTTCAGGGAAGCACATGAGACCTAGGGGTTTTGATTATAGGGCCAACAACAAAGAGGCCATCAAGGCCAATAACAGGGTAATTTTTATGTTTTGGGGGAAAAGAGTCACTTCACCAGGAGGTTCCTTCAGGGAAATTGAGAGGCACAGGAGTCAGGGGGACAACGAGGACACCAGGCTCCCCAGGGGGAGTGCTAACCCTACAAGTACAACCAATGGCGGTAGTGCCAGCCACACCAGCACTTCCCGCTCCACCTCAGGTATAGCAGTCGCAGTTGCAGTACGAGCACGTGTATCACCTTACATCAGGAGAAAGACCAGTGCCAGGTTAGACAGCGATGGTATGGCCCCAAATTCTTTTATTTTGTAAGACATTCTTAGTTTAGTACTAGTGCATAATACTCTAGGGTGGTGAATGATATCTCGTTTGCACATTTGGGAGGGTTGACTCCATTTTATTTAAGCATTTTACATTATTTCAATCGCTAGTTGAGGGACATGCACCTATAATGCCTCGTGTGTAAGGGTATGTAAATATTAGGTCTAGTGGTTATCCCAATTACATGATTAGGTGTATGCCCATATATATTATATTTATAATGATCGTGTCATCAAAAATGGGCAATGATAACATTTAGTGGAATGAGTAGGTCTGTGAAGCCACATAAATTTATTTAAACACATTAATAGACTTAGGTCCTGGACCGACATATCTCAATAACCGACAGAGCTACGTAGTAGTGTACTAGGAGGGTCGTTTGTCTAGATTTCACTCGCAAGATGTCCCATGCACGAAAATAACAGATACCGAGAGTTAAGAGGTGTTGGATTTTATGACATTTTTCTTATTATTCTTGGTATCAGTCATATTGGTAATTTATCGGGCATTAATGAAGAAATGGTGACACCTTAAGTTTAAATATGGTTAAAATGGATGGCTATAGGGCCTGGAGATCCTTATAAATTAATTAAGCACAATATAGACTTGGGTCCTGGACTGATGGATCTCAGCGACCGATAATTCTATACAGTAGTGTATCGGGAGGGTTCCTTAGTTGGATTTTTCTTGCGAGACATCCCACGCATGAAAGTAGCGAATGTCGGGAGCTGGAAGATGTTAGACCCTAGGACATTTTGATTATTGATTTTTGTATAATTAAAATGGTGTATTTATTGGGATTTAGTGTATCCCTTTGGTAATATGAGATGTTAGTTGACAATGGACAAAAGTGAAATTTTTATTAGTATTGCACACGTTTATTTTATTTCCATTTTCTTTTAATCTTATGCTGATTGATCTCAATAACACACTAAGCGGTATAGTAGTGTATCGGAAGGGTTCCTTGTTTGGATTTCCCTTGCGAGACGTCCCATACACAAAATGGGCAAAAGTCGGGAGTTAAGGGAAGTCGGATACTAAGATTATCATTTTCCTTCTTATGTACATATATGGTGGTATACTTGGTGTATGAATACGCTTAATATCAATGGTATAAATTAGATGTATATGTGTGTATACATCTTTGTTAATATTATGTGTGTGTACATACAACGTGGAATATATTAACACCCCGGTGATGTTATGATAGGCATGTGCGAGCCTTTCTTTTATCTCATAGGATATGGGTACGGACTAAATGAGCATAAAAATTGGGTTAATAATGTGAATTAACACATGAGGTTGGGATTTAGCGAATTTCGGGGACGGAATTCCATCATAGGGGGGGGGGGGATTGTAATACCTAGTAATTTTGGAATAAAATATTTTGACTAATTCAAATTTAATATTTTAATATTAATTTGGAGAATAAATCAAATTGGATGAATTTAAATCTAGATTTATTCATGGTTATATAGATACAAAACCCAATATGACATAATGGGCTTGCAAGTGAAAAATAAATCACATAAAACAAATTTTGGGCCCTTGTTGTTTTAACATAATAAAATAAATGGGGCGCGTTTTGAGAAGCGTTAGAGACTCAATTTAGTGATTTTAATATTCAAAAATAGTCTGGGGCCAAAAGTATATAGGTTGAGAAAATTTTGGGCCAATTGGATTATAGATTTGGGTCCATTTGGGGGTTCAAATATTTGTGTTTTAAGTCCAACTCGGGATTAGCCATTTAATTAGTGTTGTAGTGGGGATAAACCACTCCCTCACAATCATTCCACAAAACCTAATATAATAATTACGGGAGAGAAAAGGAGAAATGCCAAAAGGGAAGAAAAGGGGCTAGAACAATGGGGAAAACTAAAGGATTTCGAGGAGTTTTTCTTCTACAAACTTTAAGGCAAGAATTCTCTTGTTTAATATATACTTTTCAACTTACTTCTTGATTCATATAATTATTCCCTTTAAATTTATGGAATTTATGCTTGAGTATATTTGATTTGATGATGAAACAACCATGTAGAGGACTGATTTATATGTGAAATTTGTCCTAAAAATTTGGTATCAAAAATCTGAATATTGATGTTAGATTTCCTTAATATTTTGATAGTTATTTGGGGGTAAATGAATAATTGATGTAGAGATGCCACTATCATTAATGGAGTGAAACTTATGGTGTAGATCCCTAAATAAATACCCCTTATTACGAATTTAATATGGTTCGAATTTGGAAGATGATCTAAACGTTTAACCCTTAACAGTTATTTGATTCGGAATTTGAGATGTTGTGTTGGGGGTTTTAAATTTGGGTGCAGGAAACAGTTTTCGAGTTTAGAAGTTTACTCTGATAAGTGATTGTAATAGAGAAGCGGAGTGAGGAAGAAGGCTGGAGATCGCTCAAACGACTTCATGGGTCGTTCGAGCGACGTGGTGGATTTTTTTTACACTTCATCCCTTTTTTGCTTTAGCCTGAGTTTGGGTGGTTTTTCTGCACCTGGGTTATCAGATGAAGAGTGGTAAAAGAATAATAAGGAGAGGAAATTACGAATTATGGGTTAATTAATTGATGGAGAAATGTTATACCCACATTTAAAATTAATAATATTTACAATTGACTAATTAGTTAAAGTAATTATTTTATGGTGTAGAATTAATAATTTATTGATGGTGAATTATTAATTAATTAAATATTTTGGATTTTAGTTGGGTTTTTATGGTAATTATGGAGTAATTAACTATACATATTATAGGGTATAATAATATGTATTGCTATATATTTGTGTGGACATACCACTGGACTTCCTATTAGCTCGGGAGTTCGCGCGTTCAGACCGTGTATCACACGTTGCCACAGGTGGGCTTGACAATGTATAGGTACTACTTGGAGGCATCACCTATGAGAGGTAGAGGTTGACGCTGACTGTTCCTGTGTCACCATTGGGTATGGGCAGTGTATAGGTGCCCTGCGTAGGGACCGCCCCCAATTAATGTGTGTTTTGTGATGTCCGCTTAGGATAAGGGATTCCTCTAGACTTGCCAATAGAGAACGAATTAGACACCAACGGAAGATGCCCTTGTGTGTCATATATATAAATGGCATATATATAATTACCCGGACTTTATATGAGATAAACTGAAATGTCTAAGAACGTGGACATAAATTACAATTGTGATTCTTTAATGCATAATAATTGTTTATGCCTTTTTATATGAAAATGATGAGGCTGAGATATAATGGGTATGGATAATTAAATGTAGTCGGTATACCTAAATGATTTATCCCTTTTTTTTAATTTGTTACGTAGTCATAGTTATTATTTGGGACTTTTCGGAATGCGAATAATAACACACTTAGATGAGTGGTGAGGTGTTAAATGTACGTGACGAAGGGGGGATATTTTTTTTTTGCATTGACTGTATTATTACATCATAAATTAAATAAGTTAATTCTTGGACCCCTCGGGCTCTGACCCAAATTTAAATATCCCCCCCCCCAAGGTTACTTCTAGGCAGGGATAGGAAGACCGTGTTGTACCAACCTTGCAATCTCTCGTGCTTAGCAGCCTTCCAGATTATTGACTCTAGCGTAGATACTTTTATGTCTGAGTTCAGTTATTTTATTTGGAAACATTTGTAAGGGAATAAACCTGAGATTTTTATTTTTTATTATTGAATTTATTATTTAGTTGGTGTTGGATGAGTTTATTTATTTTCATGAAAATATTCATAAAGTTTCAAAGTTCCGGCCTTTAAATTAAGAGTATTTATATTACGTTGTGCTGAGAATGGTATTAATTGATCGACAAGCCCCATCTTCGGCGTATTGTGCCTGACCAACCTTTACGTGAGAAAATGGGGGTTGTTACAGTTGGTATCAAAGCACGGTTCTAGTATTCTTAGGATCTATGTTTGAGCTCGTTACGTTTTGCGTTGCGTTATTTAATATATAGAGCCATATATTTAGGAATCATTGTATTCTTTGCGGTTAGTTACACTACACCAAAACAACTTTTAGTAACAAACTATTTTTTTTTATTACTAACAGGAATTTACCATGTGACCTATATTGGATGCATATATCTTAGAAGATTTGGTAGTTAACATTAATGGTCTCCTATTTAAAATTTTCCTAGTCATATCTTATGTAGCTAATGACTTTAGATTTAAAAAAATACATTTTTCACTCACCGATATGGTGTTTTTTTGCAGTTGATGTAGTATTTTAATTTAATGGATGTGTAAATTCTTTTTTTAGTATGCGTATTAACAATTATCTAATTGAATGTGCACATCGTGAATGTTATTGATACAACATTCACCGTAACTCTTTGTCATAGCATAATATATATTCATAGCTATTGTAATTCAAATTTGGATAACTTTGACATATTCGACTCTTCAATTCATACACATCTCAATTCATTGGTATGTTGATTTTGGTAAAATCTACAAGCTAACTTTTTAATACTTTATTTAATATAATTAAAAATGATTTTTTTTTTATTTATTTATTTGGCATTCCATATGTTCTTCAATTACATTTTAATTCAATGTATATACTTCGGATGACTTCAAGACTTTTTTGTGATTTGAATTATGTGCATTCACTAAGCGATTGACACATCTATATTATAACTCTAATACGATAGTATTAGAGAGTTTAATACCGTTAATGTAGTAACACTATTAAATAGGCTCTCCATCATATGAAAACTACAGCCGAGTAAACAAATTCCACACCTCTTGAAAAGACTCTCGACTGTCCATCTAATCTTATCCCACCTATGTCCCTTTCGTAAATGACCCATTATTCCGGGTGACTTTTAATCTTCTCCCTTTCTTTTTTTCATAAGCAAACGGATAACCTTCCATGTGACTTATATTTTTCATCATCTTTCTCTTTCTTTAGTGGATTTTTTTCTTTAGTAGAACGCCAATCGAATGAAAATTATCAGGATTAAAAAGTTTACTCTAGCATGGGCTTTTCACTCATTTATTTAGAATATTTGAACTCACTTTAACTTCTCTTACAATCTCCAAACATTTCTCTCTCATGTCTTAGATCGGAGAGACTGTAAAAATCTCTAGAATGTAGTTTTCTTTGCTGTTGAAGATTTGAGGAAGAAGCAACGAAAATTGGGTATTATCTCAGTTGTTAAAGATAGACCTGACAAGAGACAAATCAACCCCCAATATGAATTATGTGCATCCCTTGAAGAAGAAATAATAATTGTTAATGGGATTTGAGTTTTAATCA
Organism: Sambucus nigra; assembly: GCA_949130495.1. NCBI lineage: Eukaryota > Viridiplantae > Streptophyta > Magnoliopsida > Dipsacales > Adoxaceae > Sambucus > Sambucus nigra. The sequence goes on from OX422217.1 coordinate 37,605,616, forward strand.
ATTTCCTGTAAGTTTTGTGGATTCTTTATTGGGATACATAGATAGTATTTTTTTGCTAATTATAAAAAATGCGCTAAAGACGCTCGTGCGGGTTACATCTAATTAAAGATAATAAGTCATCTAGTTAAAGATAATAAGTATATAATTAAATATGTTTCCTTACTTATAATTCGTTCAAGAGAAATTCTAAGTGTCCCGCCTTACTATCCCGCATTGGAACCGCATAGCTGATCTGGCACCAAACAAAGACAACTCAATTGGGAATAAATGACAAAGTCTTCCACGTGTATTACAAAGTCTTCCACATATCCATTTCTTTATTTTGTTGGGCCCATATATATATATAATAAAAATTAAAAAACAAGATAACCAATTTAGCAAGTAAACCCATCTATTTACAATCTGGCGGCAAACTCATTTATTCTCGTTCTCTCTCTACTTTACTTCTTCAAGTCAAGTTCTCTGCAAAACATTTCATCTAAGGTATGATATCCCTCAGTTATATATGTAACATATTTGGTAATGTAATCTTGGGTTTTTGATATTCTATTTTTAGGTTGCAAATTAGAGTTTTTTTTTTCACCTATTAATTTTTATGGTTGTTTTTTATTTATTTAATCAGGATGGAATCAGAAATTTCTGGAAAATTTCCTGATATTAATTTGAATATTATCTTGGATGAAGATGAAATAGAGGATATAGGGGATGGTTGTAATGAAATTGAAGAATGTGTAGTAGAGAAAATAAATTTGAATATTAGCTTGGATGAAGATGAAATGGAGGATATAAGGGATGGTGATGGTTGTAATGAAAATGAAGAATGCTTAGTAGAGAAAATAAATGACCCTCAATTGGGAATGGAATTTGATAGTGTTGATGATTTATTTGAGTATTATAAAAAATATGGTAATGACAAAGGGTTTCCGGTGAAAAGGAGGACTTCAAAAAAAGGAATTGATGGTGCAGCACGATACGTGTGTATTTCATGTGGTCGAGCGGGCAAACCAAAAATTCAAGCCAAAAATTCTTTCAAAATGCATCCAACTCAAAAAGTTAATTGCAAGGCTATGGTTAGGGGGTTGTAGATACTAACGGAAAAGTGAAGGTTTCGTTAATTAACCTTGATCACAACCATGAGTTAAGACCGGGAAAATCTCGATTTTATAAGACTAATCGGGTAATAAGTTCGTTTACTAAAAGGAAACTAGAGATGAACAATAGGGCCGGTATAAGACCAAATAAAAGTTTTAATGCTTGTGTGGTTGAAGCCAAAGGCAATGAGAATGTGACATTCCTATTGAAAGATTGTTATAACTACATTGATAAAGTTAGAAAGTTGAGACTCGGGGATGGTGATGCTTTAGCTGTGCAAAATTATTTTCTAAAAATGCAAACTAATAATGCTAATTTCTTTTATTTGATGGATTGGGATGATGAGGGTAGGTTGAAAAATTTATTTTGGGCGGATGCAAGGAGTACGGTTGCGTATGAAGAGTATGGCGATGCTATCACTTTTGACACGACGTACTTAACGAACAAGTATGACATGCCATTTGCTCCTTTTGTGGGGGTGAATCATCATGGACATTCAATATTGTTAGGGTGTGGTTTGATATCAAGTGAGGACACTCATACATTTACTTGACTTTTTAGGACTTGGCTTACATGCATGAATGATAAAGCTCCCAAGGCAATTATCACTGACCAAGAAATGCTATTGAAATTGTATTCCCTAATACACGTCATAGGTGGAGCTTGTGGCACATTATGAAAAAATTACCTGAAAAGTTAAGGGGGTATGAGCATTATGAGTCTGTTGATGTAAAAAAATTAGATTGCTTCTAATTATTTAATCACCGATAAATTTAAATAAGACAAAGAATTTTTAAAGTGGTTCAGCCTTATAAGAATGGCCTACGTCCACTGTTTCTGTTATTGCTGAATGTTTAGGAATTCTCGATTACAGGATTGATCAAGAAATTCCGGTCCCCCTTGAATGAGGATGATACAATGTATTTATAGCCCTTAGGCTGTACATATGAGAGGGTAAATAATTAATGCCCTTTAAGCGTATACATCTGTAAGCATTCAATGAATAGTTGAACTGTTGATTATCTGGCAATTAATGTTATGGTCGAGAAGCAGCTCGGACCGCCTTAGTTGCTCGACATTCAGGAGTTCCTCGGAGTATCTGAGTTGATCGGGGAGGCAGAGTTCCTCGTTGCTAAAGTGATTGTATAAATGTCTATAGGTGCCAAGTAACCTGACACGTGTCTTCTTGGGATTCGTCCATGTTAATATGTTAATTTTGGTATCAACAGAAGCCCCCAATGTTTCATAGTTCGAAATTTGAGGAGTATGGAACATTCTTTTTCGGAATATGGTAATTTTAAATGATCCTCCTGATTTTTAGGAGCATTTCCTTCTTATTTATTTTTCCTTCCAAATTCGCAGAATCAGCCTTTTTTGAATTTTTATAACCGCTTCGATCTGCGCGCACTTTTTGTCCTTTTAGCCGCCGGTAGCATAATCGTTTCTTCTTGTAATTATTTCCTTCACCGTTTCTCGAGGCAAAGTATTTAAGCATCGCAGACAATCCCATCGTCTTCTACTTTTTCAAATTTCTGTCTTCGAGTTTTCCATTGTCTTTCTCTCTTGTGCGTTCATCTTTTCCATCGTTCGTTGTCAACAGATCCCCCTTTTTCTGTAAGATCTTCTTCCTTCTTCTTCATTTCTTTTATTTCATCATGGTTTATCTTATTGAATCTCTTGAGAAGTTTCGTTCTGATTTTTCTATCCCTTCTTGGGTAACTCCGGAGGAACTTTCTGAACCTTCAGATTATTTTCGCTTGGCTGAGGGACATTGGTTCCCCAACCTCTTTATTGCTGAGTGTGGATTTTCTTTTCCACCAAATTCCTTATGTTTAGAATTCTGTCAATACTTTGATGTCGTTCCTGTAAAAATAGCCCCCAACACATGGAGAATAGTTAATGGGGTGCATAGGTTAAATCAAATTCGTAGAACTCGCATAGGAATTCCTGATATTATGTTTTGTTATAGATGGGCAGTTCTGGATAATACTTTTTACTTAAAAACTAGATTTTTGAATAGGGCTTTAGTAGTCAATCTCCCAGATGCCAATAGGGATTATTTTGAACATGGGGTTGTTATTAAAAATTGGCAACATGCCCCTTTAGTTGGAGATGAAGTATATCAGGGTCCCAGATGCCCCCCTTATGGCAATGGGATAGGTTATTTTTATTTTATTTCTGAAATTATGCTTTCATTATGTCTGATAAAATCTGTGACTGATATTTCAATGTGTATTTGTTTGCAGTTGATAGCAAGAGAAAATCTCCAAAGGGAACAAAAATTAACATAAAACACTTGAAACTTATCTGGGGCTTGCATCAGTCAGTTGCAGACGAGCACATTAGGTCTGCTTCATACTTGTTGCAGTATAAGAGCAATACATCCTCTTTTACTGCTCGCCCTATGATCAACAATACTGAGTCAGTGCCAATTCCTGAAGACTCTTCTCCTGAATCTCACATTCCCCTGAGTCAGAAGATGGGTAAAAGAAGAGTTCCTGCTATCTTCGAGACATCTGCCTCTGCTGGAGAGGCAAAAAGAAATAAGCCTGATGTCCCAGAGGGGACAAAGAAAAAATATGTTGCTCCTTCCGTTGTAACCAATAAGGCTGCTGAGAAGCTCCAGTGGCTCCGAGCAAGAATGATGCTCCCAAGGAAGTAATTACCATTTCCCCGACCAAGAGTTTTTCCTTGGTTGAAGCTGTTCCTGTGCCCCCGAGGAGGCTGATTAAAAGTTCCTCGATCAATTTTACTGAAACCATCTCCCAGCTCCCAGTTAGTGGTGCTGGTGTTCCTACTATTGTTCCCCCGAGCTCTACTATGAACTCGGTGATGACTTGGATCATCCCCGAGATCCAAGGACTTGAAGAAAATCTTCCTCGGGATATGCTCACCTCTTTGGCTACTCGCCATATTGCTTCAGTAATTTTCTCTTATTCTGAACTTTCCTTCTTTCCCTTATTACATATATCTTTGTACTGACTTGCCGTTATTTTCTTTTTCCAGTTGGTGAGTTGTTTTAACACAATTGTGAAGAAAGATGAAGCAATCAAGGCTTCTAGATCCTCTTCTGGTGTGGAGGAGGCTTTAGTGGGTTTGACCCAATCTCTGAAGGATTCCCGTCAGAAATATGACGAGGATAAAGTTGTTTGGGAGAAGAAACTGGCCTTGGTCGAGGAAGAGAAGGTGCAGCTTGCTGAGGTCTCCAAGGGGTTGGAGAGCAAAGTGAAAAATTTAGAAGGGAAGAATAAAGAGCTTGATGAGAAGATTAAGAATTTTGTCGAGCTTGAGAACAAGTTTAAAATGGTTGAGGAAGAATTAACCCTTCTTCGCGAGGTAAATCATCAGAAGGAGGAGGTGTAAGGCAAATTGAAGGCTACCGAGGAACTTCTATCCGAGAAGCTCTCCTCGGAAAAAATGAAAAGAAAATTGGCTGTGAAGAAGTCCTTCAGCACTGGCTGGGACAAGGGATGGAATAAGGGGGTAGCTGCAATGATGTCCCAGATAGAGTATGGCAGTCTCAAGTATTTCAGAGATGGCTGGGTTGCTGCTCTACAGGAATTGAAGGTTGATGAGGGTTCTGAACTATTTCAACAACATCTTCCTGGTCCGCCTCCAACTATCGAGGATGAAGAAGAGGACGAAGCTGCCTCCGAAGAGTCATTCGTGGTTATGGGTGATGCCCCACAAGTTATCCATCCAATCACCGAGAAGCTTCCACCTCTACCTGCCCCATCTGAGTAACCTCCTGCACCTGTTGAACAACTTTTTATTTCTGCCGAGCAACCTAGCTCCTCATCCCAGCCTCCCGAGAAAGTTTTGGGAGACAAGGAAAAGGTGTGAAGTTGTTCGGTATTTGTTTTATTTTATTTTCTTTTGACATATGTACTCTGAACTTTGTTCTCTTTTTCTATGATGTTATAAAATTTGCCTTTTTTGATCATCTATGTTGTTGATACTCTTTCTGCATTCTTATTAACTCTTGCCTTCTCCTCTTTATTAGTTTATGGCCAGAATGGAATTATTGTCTGCTCATGACACAAAACTGCTGAGACAATGCAATGAATACTTTAAGGAAGGTCATACTGATTTGGACAAGTCACAAATTGTAGACATCCTTAGTCAAGATTCTTCAGAACAGGCAGTTGAGGCCTATCAATTCTTGATCGTGCCGTAGCCAATAATGTGGCTTATTACGAAATGATTGAAGACTTACAAGGTACTCTTGATGAACTTGAACAGCAGTACAAAGAATCTTCAGCTCTTTTGCATGAGGGGTATGAAAAGAAATATCAACAACTCAATGCTAAAAAGGGCCATGACAAGAAGCTTGCTGCTTATGAATTGAGAGATAGAACTTTGAGAACAGAGGTCGAGGAGCATAGGCAAATAGCTGAGTTGCTAGAGCAAGAGAATAATAATCTGCGAAATGAACTAGCTCAGTTGAAGTCTGTTGCCTCCTCTTCAAATTCCTTGGTCCCTGTGACTGATGAGGGATTTTCCTTCTTGGAAGTTGAAAATGCCAAATTACGAGAAGAATAGGAGACTTTAAGAAGAGCTGGTCCTTCTACTCCTGCTCGGGGACGAGGAAGAGGTTCTCGTGGATGAGCAAGAGCTGCTCTGAGTGCTGTCGAGGAACAAGGAATTCCACCTTCTCGGGGACGACCAAGAGTTCTTCGACCTACTATTGAAGAAACTCGTACTCAATCAGTATTGGAAAACCAAGCATTCCAGTTGATGGCAAAAAATCAAGCCTTGTCTGAGATGTTTAAGAAAATCCAGAATCTGGAGGAGTAACTTGCTGCGCAGAAGTCTGCTTTGGAGAATAAAGATATTTTTTCCAAAAGCCTTCACGAGCAATTAGAAAGATTAACTTATCAATTCCAGAAATAACCTCGAGAATTCTGGATGGCAGGCTACAACGAAGCCCTTTGCCACTTGGATGCTCGTATTGAGAATGCTAATAATGAAGGCTATAAACAGGGGTGGTTGAACCCTCTCGGTGTACTGAAATTGGAGTAAGGTCACTATTTATAGAACTACCATAACCTTGGGCTTCTCGATCTACCAGTTCCTCCCTTCAAGCTTGACATGATATGGATCCCTGCTCGGGCCATTCCTCGGTGCCTGATTTCAAAGTATCTCGATGATTATAATCTCCATTCAAATGCAGAGTTATCTCGTCCCGAGCACCTACTAGATAGACCTTCTGTAATGAATATCAGAATGCTTCAAGACCCTAACTTCATCAATTCTCCCCTTTCCTTGGAGGATCCTCCTGCTGGCGAGGAACCTGTTTCAAAAGCGCAAGGAAAGAAACCAATAGAATAGGGCTTTTGATGTAATGGTTATATATACATTTCATAATCAATGTACTCTATTTTTGGATTTAATGAAAGATAGATATTTTGTTTGCAAATGTTTATTGTCATTGCCTTGTAGCTATAAAACACTTTTCATTTGTGTATGCATATCTGTTAAAAAGATAACAACATTATGTATTTTGTCGACCAACTATAGTTGATTCAAACTTTTTGTCGACTAGCTTAAATTTGTAATAATCATTTGGCTGACCCAAAAATAATGATGTTTTGCTTCTCGACTTAATTAAAAGTCACAAGTAATAAAAATTTAACTTGGCCTTCATAAAATGTTTCCGACCAACAAGGGTTGGCATCTTTTGATTCTCAACCAATATAACTTGATGAATTTTTCTTTCCCGACCAACTTTGGAATTTTTTGAGAAATATTTCTTCTTCTTAACCAACCTTAGTTGGTATTTTTAGGAATATTTTGCCTCCTAACCAAACTGAGTTGGCGTTTTTAGGAGTATGGTTTCCTAACCAACCGAAGTTGGCATTTTTAGGAATGTCGTTCCCTAACGAAACCGAGTTGGCATTTTTAGGGATATTTTTGCCTCCTAACCAAACCGAGTTGGCATTTTTAGGAGTATGGTTTCCTAACTAACCGAAGTTGGCATTTTTAGGAATGTCGTTCCCTAACCAAATCGAGTTGGCATTTTAGGGATATTTTTGCCTCCTAACCAAACCGAGTTGGCATTTTTAGGAGTATGGTTTCCTAACCAACCGAAGTTGGCATATTTAGGAATGTCGTTCCCTAACCAAACCGAGTTGGCATTTTTAGGGATATTTTGCCTCCTAACCAAACCGAGTTGGAATTTTTAGGAGTATGGTTTCCTAACCAACCGAAGTTGGCATTTTTAGGAATGTCGTTCCCTAACCAAACCGAGTTGGCATTTTTAGGGATATTTTTAATGTTGCTGTTGCTGAGCAGCGTAGTGTGTAGCACTAGTATTACCCGAAAAACTTTCAATAAAAGGAAAGAGGCTGGCAAAATATCATAATTTTATTCATACTGATGGAACTGCATTACATTTTACATCACTGATAGTACTTGCGTTGGTGTTCAGCATTCCATGCATTTTTAAACTCTTCTCCTTCTAAAGTTGCTATCCGGTAAGTTCCTGGTCGAACAACTTCTGTAACTCGGTATGGTCCATGCCAGTTTGCCTCCAACTTATTATGCTTCTGAATGACCTTCTTTAGCACATAATCTCCTTCTTTTAGGTCACACTTCTTTACCCTCTTATTGTAGAACAGAGCTGTTCGTTGTTGGTAAGCGGCATTCCTAATGGCTTCTTCTTCTCTAACTTCCTCGAGCATGTCCAAATCCAATCTTCTCATTAAGTCGCTGACTGGAAAGTTGAAATTTAGCACTCTGTGTGTTGGGAGACCCAACTCGGCAGGTATTACAGCCTCACTTCCAAATGCCAGCATATATGGGGATTCTCCAGTTGCTGCTCGGGGAGTAGTACGATAAGCCCACAGTTTGACTGTAACTCGTTAATCCAATTTGCTTTAGCCTCACTTAGCCTTTTCTTCAAACCATTTAGCAGTGTCCTGTTCGTCACTCCAGTCTGTCCATTACTTTGGGGATGACCTGGTGCTGAATGGAGCTTCAAAATGTTGGATTGACGGTAATAGGCAGCGAATTCCTCATTATCAAATTGAGTTCCATGGTCGGTGATGAATGCATGGGGAAGACCATACCTACAAATGATATTTTTCTAGACAAATTGATATACCTTCTCGTAAGTCATGTCGACAAGAGGCTCAGCTTCTATCCACTTAGTAAAATAATCCACTGCGACGACGAGGTATTTAAACCTTCCCCTGGTCGTTGGCAGTGGCCCGACCAAATCTATTTCCCACATGGAAAATGGCCAAGGGGAAGTGATAGGTATCAACAGTGCTTGTGGAGTTTTTCGGATGGATGAAAAACGCTGGCACTTGTCACATTTTTTGGTATAAGCTATACAATCAGCCCTCATCATTGGCCAGTAGTATCCCTGCATCATTACCCTTTGTAAAAGAGTACGACCTGCTATATGAGCTCCACGGGAGCCTTCATGGATCTCTTCAATCAATTCTTTTATCTCGGAGGGATGTACACATCTTTGCAAACCTGCCGTAATTCCTCGTCTGTACAAAACACCATTAATTACTACATACCGAGCAGCTTTAAACTTCAATTTCTTGGCTCTGAGCTTGTCCATTGGTAATTCTCTCTCTTCGATATACGCCCTTATGGGATCCATCCAAGATGGTCCTAAGTCAATGGTGATAAAATTCATCATCAGATCTTCATCTATGCTCCGACTAGATAACACTTCAATTGGTATTATTCTTCGCAACTCGTTACGAGTAGCTGATGCTAGTCGGGCCAGGGCGTCTGCTCTCGCATTCTCCATTCTTGGTATCCTGATCAGCTGAATGGCAATAAATTCTTATACCAACTTTATCACCTTTGCGTGATATTTGATCATTAATTCTCCTTTGGCTGCATATGTTCCCAACATCTGATTCACAATTAATTGAGAATCACTAAAGACAATAACTTGTTGCGCCTCCATAGTTTTTGCCAAATTAAGACCTGTAATCATGGCTTCATACTCAGCCTCATTATTTGAAGCCTTGAATTGGAATCGTATCGCATACTCCATGTCGACCTCATCCGGGCTATTCAAAATGATCCCTGTCCCACATCCTGTAGTACAAGATGATCCATCTACATACAACCTCCATATAGGTAACTCGTCTTCTAATTTCTGGTCTGACAGAGTTCCTCGATGAAATATTTGTTGCTGCTTTTCACCATCCCCTGATATTTCTGTCTCTTTGTGGATCATCTTTTCTTTCCCTTTTACCAACCTGAGTTGGTCTGAGCTCGAATTTGACGATCCTGTCACATCCACTTGCCCTTTTACCAACTTACGTTGGTCTGAGCTAGTGTTTGTTGGTCCTGTAACATCCACAGGTTGATCGACGAGTTATTTTTGCTCCTCGGGAGTATCAGGATAGGTGAACTCTGCTATGAAATTTACTAATGCTTGCCCTTTAAGCGATGACCTGGGTTCATAAATTATATCATATTAACCGAGCTCTATTGCCCAGTACATCAATCTTCCTGATTTTTCTGGTTTATGAAGGGCTTATCTCAACGGCATGTCAGTATATACGATTATAGTATGGGCCTGGAAGTATGGCCTCATCCTCCTACTTGCTTCAATCAGCGCCAGTGCCAATTTTTCCAGCTTTGGATACCTGATCTCTGCTCCTCGGAAGGTCTTACTTGTGTAATAAATTGGCTTTTGCACTCCATTCTCCATTCTGATCAATGCTGAGCTAACAGTATTCTCTGATACTGCCAGATACAAGTATAATTTTTCTCCCATCACTAATCTGGACAACAGATGAGGTGCTCCCAGATACTTCTTCAAGTCTTGAAAGGCCTTCTCACATTCATCATTCCATTCAAAAGTTGTTCGGAGTGTTTTGAAGAACGGGAGACATCTATCAGTTGCTCGGGATACAAATCTGTTGAGCGCTGCTACTCGTCCTGTAAGGCTTTGCACTTCTTTCTTCGTCGTTGGAGATCGTAGCCCTAATAGAGCTTTGATCTTTTCTGGATTTGCTTCAATGCCTCGCTGATTGACGATGTACCCGAGGAACATTCCTTCTCGTACTCCAAATATGCACTTCGTCGGGTTCAGCTTCATTTGGTATTTGTCCAGTTGATAAAAGGTCTGACCTAAGTCAACTGGATGATCAGACGCTTTCTTACTCTTTGTCAGCATATCATCGACATAGACTTCCATATTGTAACTGATTTATTCGGCGAAGACCTTGTTCATCAGCCGCTGGTATGTCGCACCTGCATTTTTTAAACCAAAAGACATAACATTATAACAATAAGTTCCCCTAGGGGTAATGAAAGAAGTACTCTCCCTGTCTTCAGGTTTCATTTTGATCTGGTTGTAGCCAGAATAAGCATCCATGAAGCTGAGCAGCTCGTGTCCCGAGGTAGCATCCACCAGTTGATCAATTCGGGGCAATGGAAAGTGATCCTTTGGGCATGCTTTATTGAGATCGGTGAAATCAACCCACATCCTCCATTTATTATTTTTCTTCTTTACCATCACCACATTTGCTAACCAGTCTGGATATTTCACATCTTCAATGAATCGAGCTTTCTGGAGCTTCTCGACCTCTTCTTGTATAGCTTGATTTTTCTCAGGACTGAATACTCTTCTTCTCTCTTTCACAGGCTTGATTTCCTTATTCACATTGAGCTCGTGACATAAGAAATTTGGGTCTATCCCTGGCATATCTTCATGACTCCATGCAAAAGTTTTCTTTCTACTTCTTAGGAAAGTTATCAACTCTTGTTTTATTGATGCATCCAACGACGAACCTATTTGAGTTGTTCGTTCAGGGTGCTCGTCGTCCAGAATGACATTTTCTGTAGCTTCCACCACCTGACCTTTTACAAGTTAAGATTCATCTCTAGGATCCATTGTTTCAATCTCTGTACCTTCATCCACTTGATAGGTAGTAGTCTTTTTCCTCGACTCCTCCAATTCCTCTTGTTCGACAGATGAATAATAACATTCCCGAGTTACTTTTTGATCACCTTTCACAACTCCTACTCCAAAGTTTGTTGGGAATTTTAAGCATTGATGTACTGTAGATGGAACCGCTTCGAACTTCTTCAAACCTACCCTTCCCATGATAATGTTATAGGCTGACTGAACATTCTTATCCATCACAAAGAAACGTATTATTTCTATTCGATAAGCAAGCCATGTACCAATGAATATATCCAACTTGATCGTCCCAAGTGGAAAAACTTTCTCACCAGCAAAACCGAGGAGAGGTCTATGATAAGGCTCCAATTGAGATAACTTTAGATTTAAACTGTCGAAGCACGAGTAGAACATGATATCTGTCGAGCTACCATTATCTACCAGAACTCTCGAAATCATCACTTCTTTCATCCTCATTTTGATCACCAAAGGGTCATCATGAGGATATAAGACACCTGCGAGGTCATTCTTTGAAAAATCAATGACCAGCTTCTCTTTGTTTACCTTTCTCGGGCGATCCTCCTCAGTCAAATTTATCCGTTGAATGTATGAGCAAGCTTGAGCCTCACAGACGTAAGCTTTTCTTTCTGCAGTAAGATCTCCTCCTCATGCGTCTCCACCTGTAATAACATTACAATCAAATGTTCCAAAACGTATTGAAAATACCTCGCGTTATGGTTGCCTTAGCCTTTTGGGAAGATCGGGGTCATCTTCTGTATCATCTTCATGATCTCTTTTCCTGTTTTCCTCTGCCCGACGAGGAGATCTAGACCTTTCTCTTATTCGGTCGTCGTTTCCTCTTTCATTTCTACGATTAATATACTTTGACAGTTTTCCACGTCTAATGAGTGTTTCGATCTCATTCTGGAGAGCTATGCAATTTTTAGTCATATGGCTAGGGGTGTGCAAAAAAACCGACCAAACCGACAAAACCGAGCCGAACCGAAAATTTTCGGGCCGGGTTTTTTTGAGGGTCGGTTCGGTTCGGTTTAATCAGGTATAAAACCGAGAGGTTCGGTTCGGTTTTCGGTTTTGGCATAAAAAAACTGATTTTGAACCGAACTGAACCGAACCGATTTAATTTTTATACTTTTTAATTTTATATTTTATATTATATTTATATTAGTCTTGACATATTATATTATATTTTTTAATTTTATATTTATATTAGGTATTAAAAAATATATTTTTTATTAGAATAAAGGAAAAACCTGAACCGGTCCTGTATAAAACCAGCCTTGTCAAAAACCGACGGGCAAACCGAACCGGCCCTGTCAAAAACCGACCCGATTCGGTTCGATTCGATTCGGTTTTTCAGCATTTTCGGTTCGGTTCGGTTCTAATCCTCCAAAAACCGACATGATCGGTTCGGCCCAAAAAACCCGGTCAAAACCGAACTGACCGACCTGTGAACACCCCTACATATGGCCATGATCTTTGTGGAACTCGCAATATTTTTCCCTATTCCTTCTGTCAGGGTCTGCCTTCATTTTCTTCGGCCATTTTAACTCCTCGTTATTCTTGATTTCTTCCAAGACGTGGTTGATACCCATCTTCAAAGGAGTATAATTATCAAACTTCTTCAAGACTTCCCATGACGACCTATTTTTAGATTGTTTGTCACCACCATTGCCCTTATGCTCTTTCTTTTTAGCTTTGTCGACTTCCACCTTGGTTTCTTTATCCATATTCTTCTTCGCAGCCATAGCCTCCTCGGCATTCATGATTTTGGCCGCTTTTGCCATCAACTCTGACATAGTTGTAGGTGGATCTTTAGCCAAAGTGTAATACAACTTATTGGGCAACAGCCCACTCATTAAGGAGGTGATCGTTGTCTTCTCTTCATAATCTATGACTTCTAGTTTCTCGTTATTGAAACGAGTTATGTAGTCTCTAGTACTTTCACCAGCTTTTTGTCTAACGCTTAACAAATGAGCTACTCGTTTTACTGGCTTTGCTCTAAAATAGAAATTCCCAATGAATAACTCATCCAGTTGAAAGAAAGTTGAAATCTTACCCCGAGGAAGATTATTGTACCATATCTGGGCAGATCCAGTAAGAGTTCCCGAGAATGCTCTACATCTCATCTCATCGGGGACAGCATAGATATCGGCGGCAGCTTGATATTGCTCTATGTGAAGAACAGGATCTGTCTTTCCATCATATTTGGGGGTCACCACAGGTGCTTTGAACTTTGATGGCGTGGGAAAATCCACAATGGCCTGGACAAAAAGGTGTCCCTTGAACAAAGGTTCACTGTATGGGATTCTTCTCTCTAGCCATTTCTCCTAATCTATCTTCCAGCCTCTGAATAGAGCCTTTCCACGCGTCATTCCCTTCTTCGGGCCTATTGGTTCGAGCAATGGATCGAGTTGATGTGGCTTCCTGATATTTATCTTGACGAGCAACTGGTCGTGATTGTGCTGATCCTTCTCTTAGATTTGATGGTTGTCGAAAACTCCTCGACATGGCCTTAGGTGGACTTTTATTCCTCCTTGGGCCTAATCGACTGAAAGGAGACACCCTGCTCAATCTTTCCAGGGCACTGGTCCTCTCTGGAGAGAGAGTAATACGTTGTTCAGTATCTGTGGCTCGTATTGACAAAGTTCGCCCAGGTTGATAAGAGAAATCATCAGATTCCTCATTATGATATGAATCAGTACGCTTGGATCGTGAAGAAAGTAAATGGGTTGGCCTTTGACCACTTCTCCTGAATGGGCAGGTGCACCGCCATGAAGGGTTTGTATGAGTTGCCGCATGGTTTCTTGCATGGCGGTCTGGCCCTGGGCCAGGTTGGTCATTATTCCAGCCAGATCTGGAACAGTTGAAGGTGCAGATGGATTTGGAGGATTTCCAGCATTTCGATTGTTGGATTCAGGATTATCAGCCATTGATGATGAATTGTTTTGGGTGGAAAACGATAACAACAGTGGTTTCCCACAAAAGGCGCCAATCTGTTGATGTAAAAAATTAGATTGCTTCTAATTATTTAATCACAGATAAATTTAAATAAGACAAAGAAATTTTAAAGTGGTTCAGCCTTATAAGAATGCCCTACGTCCACTGTTTCTGTTATTGCTGAATGTTTAGGAATTCTCGATTACAGGATTGATCAAGAAATTCCGGTCCCCCTTGAATGAGGATGATACAATGTATTTATAGCCCTTAGGATGTACATGTGAGAGGGTAAATAATTAATGCCCTTTAAGCGTATACATCTGTAAGCATTTAATGAATAGTTGAACTGTTGATTATCTGGCAATTAATGTTATGGTCGAGATGCAGCTCGGACCGCCTTAGTTGCTCGACATTCAGGAGTTCCTCGGAGCAATGAAGTTCCTCATACTATTTGAGTTGATCGGGGAGGCAGAGTTCCTCGTTGCTAAAGTGATTGTAGAAATGTCTATAGGTGCCAAGTAACCTGACACGTGTCTTCTTAGGATTCGTCCATGTTAGTATGTTAATTTTGGTATCAACAGAGTCAATAAAGAGTGCTATACATTCGATTATTTATGATTCCCTAAATTACATAGATTTTGAAGACAATTAGAGTAGGTTAATTATAAAATTTAACCTTGAAAATAATGAATGGTTGTGTGGGCTATATAATGAGAGATTTCGTTGGGTTCCCGTTTTTGTGAAAGATACATTTTGGGCCGGAATGTCAACCACTCAAAGGAGTGAGAGTATGAATGCGTTCTTTGATGGCTATATCAATTCTAAGAGTAGTTTAAAATAATTTGTTGAACAATACGAGAATGCATTGCGTAGTAAGGTTGCGAAAGAGAGTGAAGCGGACTATGATTCTTTCAAGGGTGCAATTCCATGTATTACAAAATATCATGTGGAGAAACAATTTCAAGCTTGTTACACAACAACAAAATTTAAGGAGATTCAAAATGAGTTAACGGGAAAGATTTATTGTCGTTCGTATTTGGTTCGTTATGATGGTAACATTGAGGTGTACCGAGTATAAGAAGATTTGGCTGGAGTAATTAAGCGAGATACCTCTTTTATAGTTTCGTTTGACCCAACCCAGTGTGACATCAAGTGTAATTGTCGCTTATTTGAGTTTCGCGGTATCATTTGTAGACATTGTCTTACAGTGTTGATTGACAAAAAATTCATATTATTCCGTAAAAATACATTTTGAGACGATGGAGAGAGGATGTGAAGAGGTGTCATACAAAAGTTAAAATTATTTACTCCGATTGGACTATGAATCCCGAGAATGAACGGAACGATAGGATGCATAATGTATTTTCTAAAATCGTAGACTTGGCAACGGACAATGAAGATAAGACAAAAATGGTGATGGAATGGGCTGAAAAATTATTTAAAGCTTTAAAGAATAATGAAGCCATTTGTGCAAGTAGTGAAGCAACTCCAAGCAAGTGGGTTACTAATCTCAATACATCGGGATGTGCTATTATTCGTTCTCCACTGGTTGCTCGTAGTAAAGGTCGACCACCTTATAAGAGGCAACAAAGCAAGATAGAGAAATATATTCAAAATAAAGCAAAAAAGACAAAGGCAAGTCTTGTATATAATTTTTTATTTTTTATTTGACGTATTAAATTTTTATTTTTTAATTGATATATAATTTTTATTTTTTAAACGCGCAGTTGGAAAATAATACACCTCATAGGTCACAAGACTCGGAAAGTATATCGTATGTTCCAAACATTCAAAACTGTCATTCTCAAATTCAGGTAATTTTTTTTATTTGAAGATTAATAATATGCTGGGCTAATATTTTTTATTTTTTTATTTTTTATTCTCAAAACTGTCATTCTCATTTTTTTTCTATTTTTTTAATATGTGGAGGACTATTATCATCCATTTTTGAGTGGTGCAAATCAGATAAACAATGATCCAAATAATTTTGATCCATTTTGGAAGCCAATGGAGAATTGAACTTGCATTTAGTTGTTATTATTTTTGTGTTTCATTAGTATTTTTGGAACTAGGTGGCTATTGTAATTTTTTTCCTTCACAAAATGGATATTTCGTTTTGTTTTGAATGGCAGCAGTAGCCTACTGCTTTTGAAACTTGCTGCCTTTGAAACTTTGTTGTTTATGATATATGGAAGGCTTATTAAATGATATATGATATGTGAAAGATTTTGTTGTACATGTGGGCTGAACCAAAGTGAACAAGATTATAGTTGTCTTTTGTTTAGTATGCCAGATGAGCTATGCGGTTCCAATGCGGGACAATTAGGCGGTTCAGCTAGAATCTCTCTTCGTTCAATATGAGTGCAACTGAATCTCTCTTCGTTCAATATGAGTACCATCTAAAAGTCAAGTACTGCTCTGAGTTGCACTTCCCAAATTTGTAAAAGGCACACGAGCTATAAATGGGGTGTATGTATGGAAGAATAAGTGTTATTTAAACGGTAGTAACTTTACAGATTTAAAATAATTATTTTGGATTGTGTTCTTCACTAATCTAATATTTTTATACTTTTCTCCAACTAGAATTTCCTCGTTTGTGTTCTCTTATAATCATCTCGACATAATATCTTTTCTTTATACAATTTTGGTACTAATCTTTTTTCCGATTAGTTGATTAATGTTGGTTATGAATTTAAAAGTAAAATGTTATGTTGATTCTTAATGAAATGGGGGTAATGGACACTTCATTATACAAATTATGTGGCCAACGTGTTTCGTTTTTTATTTATACGAAGACAAATTTCTAGAATTTGTAAGAGGTGTTTATTTTTATATATTCTAGATTTTTATCCCAATTTAATATTTGAGCTAAACAATGGAACGCTATATTTTCTAAATTGGTTTTTGTCATTTTTTTATTGTGAACTTGAGATTGCTGTTTATTTATGTGCAGGATGTTCTTGAGAGACATGTTTACTATAATATTTGGCTTAGTGAACAATTCATGACATTTAATTGCTGTACTCTTTCATTAGTTTATAATAATACCCCTCGATTCATCAAATTTTGCATCAGATATCTAGTAAATTGGTTGCCATCAGATATCTACTACCTAATTAAGTCTTTTCGTTCAGTGGTATAAAGTTGTCATTGGGACACTTTTTGGAGGTGAATTGGATTTGCTCCTCAGTTCGATCTCTGACAGTATCAAAATAATGCTTGCGAGCGAAAATCAAGAACCGTGAGCGAAGATTAATCGAAGTACGCATAAACTGACCCGAACACCTCGTGATATAAAAAATATCTTACCAAAAAAACAGTTATCTACTACCTTTAACTCTGTATGTGCTTATTAAAATGATTTTGTGCTTTATGTGCCTATTAAAATGGGTGTCACCAGATATCTTCTACCTTAACCCTTTCACCATCAGATATCTTCTACCTTTAACTCACTCGAAACTTATTGATTGTACATGTTATAACTTCTAAGAAATTTAGTTGACCATTCTTTTGTTTCATTATAGCCACTAGTTGATTTCAGGCTAAAAATTCATATTGTTTAACGGTGAGATTTTAATCACACCAGTTTCGATACACATGTACCATGGTCAAAGAATATTTCAATTTCAATTTCAATAGGATGAAAATTGAAGTCAGACTTGAACTTCTATTTCTTTGAAACATTTGGAATTCTGGAAATCGGAAAGCAACTTGAACTTCCACTCCTCGGGTCAAAAATGAAAATAAAAAGATCCGTGCACGAAATTGACATACTTTAAAAAAAACATGAAAATTTAATTGTAAATGATCCACAACTGAGAACTATTATATAAAAGGGATAACCTCATCCATACATTACATTTTTGGTATCATACCACGCGATTTTCGAGTCAGCTTTAAGCACACCTCGACTAATCCACGTTCGCAATTCGTGACTTTCGTTGGCCAAACATTATTTTGACAGTGTTAAGAATTGAACTGCGGACCAAACAAAAACGTTTGGTTATCCATACATTACATGCCCAACATATTTTGACTAAAGATAGTCTACTTTAAAAAATATGTACCAAATTATTTTATAAGTTTTTTTCAGCTTTAATCTTGTCTTCTAATATTTGTTAGGATCTCATCTAATGTATTTTTAAAATTATAGCGAGTCTCATAACTATTCCAAATCGCCTACAACTACTCTCTAACCGCTGCTCTTCAATTCTGTAGAAAATAACAATTATCTCATAGTAATTACAATAGGATCAACAACTGAAAAAATAAAAATATGGGAATGACTACAAATAAATGTTAAAAGATGGGATAAAACACTCAGGGCCAGTTTGATTTGCAATTATAATTCTATTTTCAGTGTTTAAATACAATTATGATAAAAATATGTGTTTGACAACATGTTTTTAAACATTGAATTATAATATTTCTGTGTTAAAATGAAGTTTTTCGAAAAAACAGGTTGAGGGTGTTTTATGACTTATGTTTTTTTATTTTTCAACTCATAATTATTTATTCTTAATATTTTAATGCATTTATACTTTAATATATAATATACATACATAATACATTAATATGTGTGTATTTCTTATAAATAAAAAATATATATGTATATGTACACAAAATTATATATGAAATAATATAAAGTTAAATAATATTATTAATAGATATATGATACTTATATATAGTTTTAAACATGTATTATTAATGTATGAATTTATATAAATTATACATATAGTACATATATATTAAAAAAATATTATCAATTCATGTATGTATATAATTTTATAGTGAATTATATATGCAATATATATATATATATATATATATATATATATATAGAGAGAGAGAGAGAGAGAGAGAGAGAGAGAGAGAGAGAGTTAAACTCCTCAACATACATCAGATAAAAATAAATGATATTAAATATACATGTATATAATTTATGATGTATGTATGTATATATGCATACATGAATAAACTCCCCAACATATATCACAGAAAAATAAATGATATTAAATGTATATGTATATCATTTTTGATGTATGTATATATATATATATATATCACTGTTCTAAAAAACCCGCCTAGGCTTGAGGTTTGGGAGAAACACCTCGCCTTATGTTTTTCACGCCTTATTCTTGGTAAAACCCTTATGGCGCAATTTTTTTTCTAAAAAGAACAATGCTTTAGTGAAATAATACCGCCTTTTGAAGAATTTTTTTACAAACCAGACCATTATCTCATCTAAAATAATCAAATAGTACTTTAATTTGTAAATATTGAGACATATTTTTATGATATGTACAATTTTAGTTTTTTAATAGCCTTGTTATGGTTAAAAAATATTAAAATATATTAAGAAGGCCTAAACACCTTTTGACGCCTTTTTACGCCAAGGCCCGCCTAGGCTTCTAAGGCTTAAGGCTTGGCCTCCACGCCTCGATCACGCCCCACGTTTTTTAGAACCTTGATATATATATATGTTTATCAATTTTGTCAAATTTTTATAAAAACTGTATTTAAAAATAAGTTTACCAAATGCACATTAATAATTGTAAACAAAAAAATCGAATTTTAAAAGCAATGTTTAAATCGAGTTTTCTGAATAAAGAACCAAACACGCTCTAACCCGTGTGTTGATGTAAAAAACTAGATCGCTCTAATTATTCAATCACAGATAAATAAATAAGACAAAGATTTTTAAAGTGGTTCGGCTAGGAATAAAGCCTACGTCCACTGTTATGTTATTGCTGAGTGTTTATGGAATTCTTGATTACAAGTTCTCTCAAGAAATTCCGGTCCCTTTGAATGAGGGAGATACAATGTATTTATAGCCTTGAGGCTGTACATGAAAGGTCCAATACATTAAATGATTTACATATGAAAGGGTAATACATTTAATGCAGCGTGTGCGTCAAGAACCTAATGAATAGTTGAACAGTTGTCCGTCTGATAATTGATGACACGGCCGAGGTGCAGTTCGGACCGCCTTAGTTGCTTGTTGATCAAGAGTTCCTCGGAATGCTTAGAGTATCTCGGGATGATGGAGTTCCTCGGATGGAGTTCCTCGGCATGATAGAGCTCCTCGGTGTATTCTCGTTGCTCGGTATTACCCATGGTTGTTCAGTAAATGATCTTCCTCGCTGTTATTGTGCCACGTAGATCGACACGTGTCTTCATACTATTCGTCCACATCATCATATTAATTTTGGTATCAACAAAAGCCCCCAATGTTTCATATTTCGAACTTTGAGGAGTATGGGACATTCTTTCTCGGTATATGGTAATATTAAATGACCTTCCTGGGTTTTAGGAGCATTGTATTCAAATTTTCCTTCTTATTTCGCAGTTTCCGCCTTTTTGATAAACGCTTTGATATTCGTGCAAATTTTGTCCTTTTAGCCGCCGGAAGTTTAATAATTTCTTTTTGGTAATCATTTCTTTCGCCGCTTCCCAATGCAAAGTATTTAAACTTCTTTGGTAACCATACCGTTGTCTACGTTTTTCATTCTCTGCATTCAAGCTTTCTCTTCTCTTCTTCTCTTGTGCGTTCATCTTTGTTTCCGTTCGCTGTCAACACATCTCCTTTCTTTCTGTAAGATCTTCTTCTTTTCTTCTGCATCTCTTTTATTCAATATGGTTTATATTGTTGAATCTGCTGAGAAATTTCGTTCTGACTTTTCCATTCCTTCTTGGGTAACTCTAGAGGTTCTTTCTGAGCCTTTAGATTACTTTCGATTGGCTGAGGGACATTGGTTCCCCAGTCTTTTCATTGCTGAATGTGGTTTTTCTTTTCCCCCAAATCCATTATGTCTTGAGTTTTGTCAATATTTTGATCTTGTTCCTGCAAAAATAGCCCCCAATTCATGGAGAATAATTAACGGGGTGCACAAGTTAAATCTAACTCATGGGACTCGTATAGGGATCCCAGAAATTATGTACTGCTATAAATGGGCCACTTTAGATAATATTTATTATTTAAAAACTAGGTTTTTAAATAGAGCCCTTGTAGTTAACCTCCCTAATTCAAATAGAGATTATTTTGAGCATGGGTTGATCATAAAAAATTGGCAACACGCGCCTTTATCTGGGAATGAAGTATACAACGGTCCCAGATGCCCCCCATACGGCAATGGGATAGGTTTATTTTTCATTTTTATTTTACTTATGAAATTGCTTTCATCGTGTTTGACAAAATGTATGACTGATATTTATGTATTTATTTGCAGTTGATAGTAAAAGAAAAACTCCAAAAGAGTCGGAAGTGAATATCAAGCATTTAAAACTTATCTGGAATTTGCATAAGACGATTGCAGACGAGCATATTAGGTCTGCATCATATTTGCTGCAGTATAAGAGCTACACAACCTCTTATACTGCTCGCCCTGTTGAACCAGCTTCAACACCAGAAAGTTCATCTTCAGAGTCTCATATCCCCCTATCTCATAGAATGGGCAAGAAAAGAGCTCCTCCTGCTCTATTTGGTGACACTTCTTCTGTTGTTGGAGCCCAGAAAGGCAAAATTGATGTCCCGGAGGGGACTAAAAAAGTAAATGCTGGTTCCTCCAAAGTTGCCGAGAAGCCCCCGGTGGCCCCGAGCAAGAAAGATGCTCCTGCTGATGTAATTGCCATCTCTCCGACCAAGACTTCTTCCTTGGTTGATGCTACTGACCGTCCTTTGAAGAGATTGAGGAAATCATCCTCGGTTAATCTTGCTGGAACTGCACCTTCTCTACCCGCTGGTGGTAGTAGTATTTCAAAAATCATTCTTCCGAGCTCTTCAACGAGCTCAGTTATACCCGAGGTTATCGGGGTTGATGAAAAGATTCCTAGGGATACACTGACATCCCTAGCTGCTCGCCATCTTTCTTCAGTAAATTTCTCATACCTTTGGTCTTTCTTTTCTTTTTCCTGAACTCTTGTATTTGTGTTGACTCTATTGTTTTTCTTATCTTTCAGCTGGTGAACTGTTTCAATACCATCGTGAAGAAAGATCAAGCTATTAAAGCTTCCACTTCCTCGTCCGATGTTGACGATGCTTTGTTGGGTTTAACCCAATCTGTGAAGGAATCTCACCAACAGTACATCGAGGAGAAAACTGTTTGGGAGAAAAAATTTGCTGTAGCTGAGGCTGATAAGATGAAGATGGCTGAAACCTCCAAGAATTTGGAGGAGAAAATTAAAGATCTACAAGTTAAACATCAGGAATCTGATGATAAATTGAAGAAGGCAGAAGAAGAAATATCTATTCTGCGAGATATTAAGGTTAAGAAAGAGGAACTGGAGGTGAAGCTTTCCTCGGAGAAATCGAGGAGAAAAATTGCAATCAAGAAACATTTCGGTGTTGGTTGGGAGAAAGGATGGGAGAGAGGGATAGCTGCGATGACGTCCCAAGTCCAATATGGGGAGTTGAAATACTTCTATGATGGTTGGGTAGCTGCTCTGCAAGAGCTAAAAGTCCAAGATGATTCTGAGCTATTCCAACGGCATCTCCCTGGTCCTCCTCCACCAATTGTGGAAGAAGAAGAAGATGAACCTGCTTCAGATGAATCTTCCATGGCTATGGGCGATCAAATTTCTGCCTCTCTACCATCTGCCACCGAAGACATTTCCTCCATGCCTCCTCCTCCCGAGAAGACTTCTACCGATCAAGCTGTAGTTATCACCGAGCAACCGAGCTCCTCGTCCCAGCCTCCCGAGAAAGTCTTGGGGGACAAGGAAAAGGTGTGAAGTTGTTCGGCAGCCTTTCTGTATTTCCTTGTAATCGAACGATGTAACTTTTTGATGATCTAATAAAATATATCTTTGCTCATCTCTGTTATTGATGATTCTTTGTTGATTGTTGTCTTTTTCTTGTCTTTAGTTTGTTGCTAGAATGGAATTGATCTCTTCTCATGATACCGAGCTGATGCAGCAATGTCATCAATACTATAAGGCTGGTCATACAGATCTTAGTACATCGGAAATCGTTGATATCCTCGGTCACGGTGCTTCAGAGCAGGCTATTGAAGCTTATCAATACTTGAAAGCTTTACTCGACCGAGCAGTGGCCAACAATGTCGCTTACTATGAGTTGATTGAAGAGCTTAATGGTTCCTTAAAGGATCTTCAAAATCAACATAACGAATCAATGGCTTTGTTACATGAAGATTATGAAAATAGATACCAGCAGCTCTCTTCAGAAACAGGCCACAAGAAAATCATTGCTGGGTATGACGTCAGGGAGAGGACTCTAAAAGGTGAAATTGAAGCCTGCAGACAAATCGCTGAGATCCTGGAGCAAGAAAATAACAATTTGCAGAAGAAATTAGCTCAGTATGAATCTGCTGCTTCATCCTCTACTGCATTAATACCAGTCACTGATGAAGGCTTCTCGTTCTTAGAAGTCGAAAATGCCAAACTGAGGCAAGAGCTGGAGGATTTAAGAAGATCTTCCATTTCTGGAACTGCTCGGGGACGAGGAAGGAGTTCTCGGGGACGAGGAAGAATCGTCGAGGAGCAAAATTCTCCAATTGCTTCTCGGAGCCGATCAAGAGTTCTTAGCCGTAATGTTGAAGAATCTCGCACCCAATCTACTCTGGAAACTCAAGCATTCCAACTGAATGTTAAGGATCGTGCTCTGTCTGATTTGTCTAAGAAAAATTTATCTTTAGAGGATCAACTGGCTGCGATGAAGTCTGCTCTGAATAATAAAGATGCTCTTATCAAGAACTTTCTCGAGCAAGTAGATAAATTAACTTTCCAATTCCATAAACAGCCTCGGGAGTTCTGGAATGCAGGCTATAATGAAGCTCTTTACCATTTGGATGATCGCCTTGAAAATGCTAACAACGAAGGTTATAAGCAGGGATGGTTGAACGCCCTGGGTGTATTAAAATTGGAACAAGGTCATTATTTATGGGATTATCATGCTCCTGGATTGCTAGACTTGCCTGTTCCTCCCTATAAATTGGATATGGCATGGATTCCTGCTCGTTCCATTCCTCGGAGTTTGATCTCTAAATATCTTGGTGATTATAGCCTTCATTCTCAAGTTGAAGTCTCTCGTCCTGAGCACCTGTTGGACACTCCTACAATAATGAATGTCAGAATGCTGAAGGACATGAACTTTATTAATTCTCCTCTTTGTCTAGAGGATCCTCCTGCCGGCGAGGAACCTGTCTCAAAGGATAAAGGAAAGAAACCAATAGAGTAGGAATCTTTAATGTAATAGTTAGCACATATATGTAACATGTAATACATTTTTATCTTAATGAAAGAATTTCATTTTCTGTTTTGCCAATAGCTATTTTTCTGTTTGCAAATTATATGGTTCATCAACCAAATTAGAATTTATAATAAGCATAAATTGTTCAAAATTGTTTCCAACCAACCAAGGTGGATAAATAATGTTTGTCGACCAAACACAGTTGATGGGTTTCTATCCCTGACCAACCATACTTGGTTCAATTTTCAAATATAAACATGTGTCCGACCAACTAAGGTCAATACTTTTATCCTCGTCGACCAACTACAGTTAGTGGGTTTTTATCCCCGACCAACCATACTTGGTACAGTTTGGAATATTTTGTTCTTTAAAGAACTTTTTGTAATAATGTTACCTCCCGACAAACATAAGCTGTAATGCGAGAGTATATAAAGTCTTACCAACCGTAGTTGATCATGCTGGTCTACACCTCCTAATCAAAGGAGTAGTAGAGTTCTTTCGAACTTTTTGGCTCCTTGGAGCATGTCCTCCTAACCAAAGGAGGTTGGCTACTTATAGCACTTTTGCTCCGTAGAGCGCTCCGGAGAGCTTATCCTCCTAACCAAAGGAGGTTGGCTACTTATAGCACTTTTGCTCCGTAGAGCGCTACGGAGAGCTTATCCTCCTAACCAAAGGAGGTTGGCTACTTATAGCACTTTTGCTCCGTAGAGCGCTCCGGAGAGCTTATCCTCCTAACCAAAGAAGGTTGGCTACTTATAGCACTTTTGCTCCGTAGAGCGCTCCGTAGAGCTTGACTCCGTAGAGCATGGCTCCGTAGAGCATGACTCCGTAGAGCAGTCTTCTTCTTGTCAAGCAGTGTAGTGTTCAACACTAATATTCCCCGAAAAACTTTCAACAGAAAGAAAATGGTGAACCATCCTCGTTTTATTCATAATGAAGGAAATACTTTACATTTTTCATTACTGATAATACTTTCGCAGGTGTTCAGCATTCCATGCATTCTGAAATTCTTCTCCTTCTAGAGTTGCTATTCTGTAGGTTCCAGGTCGAACAACCTCTGTAACTCGGTAAGGTCCATGCCAGTTTGCTTCCAGTTTATTCTGTTTCTGAATGACTTTCTTCAGCACATAATCACCCTCCTTCAAATCGCATTTCTTCACCCTTTTGTTGTAGAACAGAGCTGTTCGTTGTTGATAAGCAGCATTCCTAATGGCTGCCTCTTCTCTTACTTCTTCGAGCATGTCCAAATCCATTCTTCTCAGCAAGTCACTGATCGGAGAGTTGAAATTCAGCACTCTATGCGTTGGGAGACCCAACTCGGCCGGTATTACAGCCTCACTTCCAAATGCTAGCATATATGGTGATTCTCCAGTTGCTGCTCGGGGAGTTGTTCGGTAGGCCCATAATACCGATTGGAGCTCATTAATCCAATTTGCTTTAGCTTCACTTAGCCTCTTTTTCAACCCATTCAGTAATGTTCTGTTCGTCACTTCAGTCTGTCCATTGCTTTGGGGATGGCCTGGTGCTGAATGAAACTTCAAAACGTTCGACTGATGACAATAGGCATCAAATTCTTCATTATCAAATTGTGTTCCATGATCTGTGATGAAAGCATGAGGGAGACCATATCGACAAATGATATTCTTCCATACAAACTGGTATACTTTCTCGTACGTCATATTGATAAGAGGCTCAGCTTCCACCCACTTAGTAAAATAGTCCACTGCAACTACGAGATACTTGAATCTTCCTCGGGTGGTCGGCAGTGGTCCAACCAAATCAATTCCCCACATGGCAAATGGCCAAGGGGAAGTTATTGGTGTTAGCAATGCTTGTGGAGTTCGTCGGATGGAGGAAAAACGTTGGCACTTGTCACATTTCTTAGCATAGGCTATACAATCAGCCCTCATTGTCGGCCAGTAATATCCCTGTGTCATCACTCTTTGTAAAAGTGTTCGACCTGCTACATGAGCTCCACAAGATCCTTCATGGATTTCTTCAATCAATTCTTTCACCTCGGTGGGATGTACACATCTCTGCAAACCTGCCATAATTCCTCGTCTATACAAAATACCATTAGTTAATACATACCGAGCAGCTTTATACTTCAGTTTCTTGGCAGCGAGTTTGTCCTCCGGCAGTTCGCCCTCTTCAACATATTTCCTGATTGGATCCATCCAAGATGGTCCTAAATCAAGGGTAATCACATTCGTTGTCAGTTCTTCATCTATGCTCCGACCTTCTAATACTTCAATCGGTATGGTTCTTCGCATCTCGGTACGAGTAGCTGATGCTAGTCGGGCCAGTGCGTCTGCTTGTACATTCTCCATCCTCGGTATTCTCACCAATTGAATGGCCTCAAATTCTGTCAACAATTTCATCACCTTTGCGTGATATTTGATCATCAAGTCTCCTTTAACCGCATATATTCCCATCATCTGATTCACAATTAATTGAGAATCACTGAATACTATCACTTGTTGTGCTTCCATAGTTTTTGCTAGGCTAAGACCTGCTATCATGGCCTCATACTCCGCTTCATTATTAGAGGCTTTGAATTGGAATCGCAAAGCATATTCCATATCAATCTCGTCTGGAGTGATCAAAACAATTCCTGCTCCACAACCAGCTGTGCAAGATGATCCGTCTACATATAATCTCCATGTAGGTATTTCGTCTTCAAATTTCTTATTTGTCAGAGTTCCTCGATAAAATATCTGCTGTTTTCTTCCATCATCCCCCGGTATATTTCGCTCCTCGTCAGTCATCTGCTCGTACCCTTTTACCAACCGTGGTTGGTCTGAGTTTGTATCGTCCACAGGTAGATCAGCAGATGTTTTTGTTGATCCTGTATCGTCCACAGGTAGGTCAGCAGGCACCTTTTGCTCCTCGGGGGTATCAGGGTATGTGAACTCTGCTATAAAATCTGCTACAGCCTGCCCCTTCAATGATGATCTGGGCTCATACACAATATCATATTCACCAAGTTCTACTGCCCAGTACATCAATCTCCCCGATTTTTCTGGCTTATGGAGGGCTTGTCTCAATGGCATATCAGTATAAACGATGATGGTATGGGCTTGGAAATATGGCCTCATTCTTCTACTTGCTTCAATTAGTGCCAATGCCAATTTTTCTAGCTTTGGGTACCTGATTTCTGCACCTCGGAAAGCCTTACTTGTGTAATAAATTGGATTCTGGACTCCATTCTCCAATCTGATCAACGCTGAACTGATTGCGTTCTCTGATACTGCCAAATACAAATACAACTTTTCTCCTGTTATTGGCCTGGACAACAGTGGTGGGGCTCCCAAATACTTCTTCAGATCTTGAAAGGCTTTCTCACATTCATCAGTCCACTCAAAACTTTTTCGTAGCGTTTTGAAGAATGGTATGCATTTATCAGTTGCTCGAGATACAAATCTGTTGAGCGCTGCAACTCGTCCAGTAAGACTCTGCACTTCTTTCTTCGTCGTCGGAGATCGCAGCCCTAGAAGAGCTTTGATCTTATCTGGATTTGCTTCAATACCTCGCTGATTGACGATGTATCCGAGGAACATTCCTTCTCGTACTCCAAAGGTGCATTTCGTCGGATTAAACTTCATCTGATATTTATCCAGTTGATCAAAAGTTTGACTCAAGTCAACCAAATGATCTGCAGCTCTCTTGCTTTTGGTGAGCATGTCGTCGACATAGACCTCCATATTGCGGCTGATTTGTTCGGTGAATACCTTGTTCATCAACCGCTGATATGTTGCACCTGCATTTTTTAAACCAAAAGGCATAACATTATAACAATAAGTTCCCCTAGGGGTAATAAAAGAAGTACTTTCCCTGTCTTCAGGTTTCATTTTGATCTGGTTGTAGCCGGAGTAAGCATCCATGAAGCTGAGTAGCTCGTGTCCCGAGGTAGCATCCACCAGTTGATCAATTCTGGGCAATGGAAAATGATCCTTGGGGCATGCTTTATTGAGATCGGTGAAATCGACACACATTCTCCATTTATTGTTTTTCTTCTTTACCATCACCACATTAGCCAACCAATCTGGATATTTTACATCTTCAATGAATTGGGCTTTCTGGAGTTTCTCGACTTCCTCCTGTATGGCTTGGTTCTTCTCGGGACTAAACACCCTTCTTCTCTGCTTTATAGGTTTAATCTCCTTATTCACATTGAGTTCATGACATAAGAAGTTTGGATCTATCCCTGGCATGTCTTCATGACTCCAAGCAAAAGTATTTTTCCTATTCTTCAAGAAAGTTATCAACTCCTCTTTTATTGACATATCCAACGATGAACCTATCTGGGTTACTCGTTCAGGATGTTCGTCGTCCAGAATAACATTTTCTGTAGATTCTACCACTTGCCCTTTCACAAGTTGGGACTCATCCCTGGGATCAAGAGTTTCAATTTCTGTACCTTCCTCCACCTGGTAAGTAGTAGTCTTTTTCATCGATCCTTCTAGTTCTTCTTGTTCGGCTGACGAATAATAGCATTCCCTAGCTACTTTTTGATCACCTTTCACCACTCCAACTCCAAAATTTGTTGGGAATTTTAAACATTGATGTACTGTAGAAGGAACGGCTTCGAACTTCTTCAATCCAACTCTTCCCATGATGATGTTGTAGGCTGATTGCACATTCTTATCCATCACAAAGAATCGTATTCTTTCTGTTCGACAAACAGGCCAGGTTCCAATGAATATATCCAACTTGATCGTCCCAAGTGGAAAAACTTTCTCGCCAGCAAAACCCAGAAGGGGTCTGTGATAAGGTTCCAATTGAGATAATTTCAAATTCAGGCTATCAAAGCATGAATAGTACATGATGTCTGCCGAACTACCATTATCTACCAACACCCTTGAAATGATCACGTCCTTCATTCTCATTTTGATCACCAAAGGATCATCATGAGGGTAAAGAACACCTGCCAAGTCATTTTTTGAAAAACCAATTACTAGCTTCTCTTTGTTTACCTTCCTCGGACGATCATCCTCGGCCAGGTTTATTCGCTGAATATATGAGCAAGCTTGAGCCTCTCCGAGATAAGCTTTTCTTTCTGCAGTAAGGTCTCCTCCTCCTGCATCTCCCCCTGTAATAACGTTACAATGAAATGATCCAAAACGTATGGAAAATACCTCTCGTTCAGGTTTTCTTGGCTTCTTGGGAAGATCGGGGTCATCATCTGGATCCTCTTCATGGTCCCTCCTCTTTTTCTCCTCTGCACGACGAGGAGATCTAGATCTCTTTCTAATTCTGTCCTCATTTGTCCTCTCACCTCTGCGATCTACATACTTTGATAATTTTCCTCTTCGAATGAGTGTTTCAATCTCGTTCTGAAGGGCTATACAATTTTTGGTCATATGGCCATGATCTTTGTGAAACTCGCAATATTTGTTCTTATTCCTCATGTCTGGATCTGTCTTCAGTTTCTCTGGCCATTTGATTTCCTCGTTATTCCTGATCTCTTCTAACACATGATTAATACCCATTTTCAATGGAGTATAATTATCATACTTCTTTAGGGCTTCCAACTTTATCCTGTTATTCCTGGAATATTTGTCACCACCATTACCTTTCTGATCTTTCTTCTTAGAGTTGTCGACCTCCACTTTAACTTCTTTATCCATATTTTTCTTCGCAGTCATAGCCTCCTCGGCATTCATGATTTTGGCCGCCTTTGCCATCAATTCCGACATATTTTTAGGCGGATCTTTGGCCAGAGTATAGTATAGCTTGTTAGGCAGCAAACCACTCATCAAAGCAGTGATTGCTGTCTTTTCTTCATAATCTATGACTTCCAACTTCTCGTTATTGAAACGAGTTATGTAATCTCTAGTACTTTCTCCTGATTTTTGTCTAACACTTAATAAGTGCGCTACTCGCTTTACTGGTTTTGCTCCAAAACAAAAATTACCAATAAACAGCTCGGCTAACTGAACAAAAGTTGAAATCTTACCCCGAGGAAGATTATTGTACCATATCTGTGCAGATCCGGTAAGAGTTCCCGAGAATGCTCTACACCTCATCTCGTCGGGGACAGCATAGATATCTGCAGCAGCTTGATACTGTTCTATATGAAGTACGGGATCTGTCTTTCCATCGTACTTGGGGGTCACTACAGGTGCTTTGAATTTCGACGGTGTAGGGAAATCCACAATGGCTTGCACAAAAGGTGTCCCTTGAACAAAAGTTCTCTGTAAGGGGTTCCTTGCCTTAGCCATTTCTCCCAGTCTATCCTCCAATCGTTGAATGGAACCTTTCCATGCTTCATTTCCTTCCTCGGGCCGTTTAGTCCGAGCAACTGATTGCTCTGACGTAGCTTCCTGAGATTTATCTCGACGAGTGGTTGGTCGTGATTGTGCAGATCTTTCTCTCGAACCTGGTGGTGGTCGAAAACTTCCTGATGGAGCCCTAGGTGGACTCATGTTCCTCCTTGGTCCTAACCGACTGAAAGGAGACACTCTGCTTAATCTTTCTAAAGCGCTAGTTCTCTCCGGAGAAAGAGAGATATGTTGATCTGTATCCGTAGCCCGTATTGATGAAGTTCGCCCAGGTTGATAAGAAGAATCATTGGATTCCCCATTGCGATATGACCCAATACGTCTGGATCGTGATTGCCCATGATCAGTCCGTTGCCCTGAATGAGTAGGTACACCGCCTTGAAGAGTTTGAAGGAGTTGCCTCATAGATTCTTGCATGGCGGTTTGTCCCTGAGCCAGATTCATCATAATTCCGGCCAGATCTGGAGATGCAGATGGATTTGGAAGATTTCCAGTATTTCCAGCATTTCGATTACTGGATTCCGGATTATCTGCCATTGGTGATAAATGATTTTTATGAAAAACGATAACAACAGTCGTTTCCCACAGACGGCGCCAATCTGTTGATGTAAAAAACTAGATCGCTCTAATTATTCAATCACAGATAAATAAATAAGACAAAGATTTTTAAAGTGGTTCGGCTAGGAATAAAGCCTACGTCCACTGTTATGTTATTGCTGAGTGTTTATGGAATTCTTGATTACAAGTTCTCTCAAGAAATTCCGGTCCCTTTGAATGAGGGAGATACAATGTATTTATAGCCTTGAGGCTGTACATGAAAGGTCCAATACATTAAATGATTTACATATGAAAGGGTAATACATTTAATGCAGCGTGTGCGTCAAGAACCTAATGAATAGTTGAACAGTTGTCCGTCTGATAATTGATGACACGGCCGAGGTGCAGTTCGGACCGCCTTAGTTGCTTGTTGATCAAGAGTTCCTCGGAATGCTTAGAGTATCTCGGGATGATGGAGTTCCTCGGATGGAGTTCCTCGGCATGATAGAGCTCCTCGGTGTATTCTCGTTGCTCGGTATTACCCATGGTTGTTCAGTAAATGATCTTCCTCGCTGTTATTGTGCCACGTAGATCGACACGTGTCTTCATACTATTCGTCCACATCAGCATATTAATTTTGGTATCAACACCGTGTTTTATATCTTCAACATTTTCCTTCAAATAACTCAAGCGAGTACCACACTTGTAGGTGAATAAGATTTTCAAAATTGATAGTTCGTGACCGACTTGGAAATATTTTGATTTAATGGACCGATTTTGGTAATATTTCGAGGATGTTTTTTGTTTAATTAAAAGCATGATTGAAAAGGATCATTTTATAATTTTCTATACATAAAATTTGTAAAAGTTTATAATACAACGGCGCTTCAACTATGGAATGGTATTGTTCTAACATCACATTTTCCCAAATCTCTCTCTCTCTCTCTCTCTCACAACTCTAAATTTAAAAGGAAAATACTTGAAAGACATGGGATTTGAACTTAACTTCATGACATGAACACGTGTCCAGGTGTGATTGACGCATTTTGGGTGGGGACACCTTGAAATGGTGTCTCACTTCAAATGCTTCAATTGCACCCGAACACATATTCATGTCACGAATTTAAGTTCAAATCTCATATCACTGTAACAGTGCTCAATTTAAAATCCCACTACCACCTTAGGAGCCACCAATCACTGCTGTTTTTGAATGACAATTGAGAAAAAATAAAAAAAAAAAATCACCAAACTAACTCTTTGTATCTTTCTGATATGTGCATTCAAAAATTTTAGCATTCAACATAACAAATTTTTGTGGCGATAAATATGAACCCGTGACAAACTGTGGGCTGTTTTTTATGAATTTTTGTATTGCCATGAAATTGTAGCCGCCAACGTGTACATTCAAGAAAGGTGTATTGTAATAGTTAAGTCAATTGGTAATTGATGATGTTTGACTAATTATGCATTAAATTTCTCCTAGTCTTATTTTAGAAAGGTGCGAATTGGATTTATTGATAATAGCGAAAAACACTTCTTATTGGTGGCGTTTAAAAGAACATGAGATAATAAGTAAATAAATAATCTTTACTATTTAAAAAGAGAGAAGCTTGTGTTCAAATTTCAAAGTATTAAATTATTTTTATTAAATTAATATTTTCTATCATACTCTTAATATTAGTCTCACATATTTATTAAATTAAAATCATTCCATAAATCTTAACTTGATACGTTCTCTCTCCTAATACATTCATCTAATAAAACTTTCAAATACATTTGTTCTTCATCTTCCATCAGATTCATACTGCATAGTTTCTCCGTTGCTATTATTTCTTGTCCAAAAAATAAGATCAATACTCCTAATTTCCTCTCTAATTTTTTACTCTTTTTTCATTTGTCATAAAAAGTATGCATTTGTTTTGAAAGCAAATTCATAATTTTTTGTATTTCCAATTTTATTTTTGTTCTATTCATATTTTATAATAATTCTAAATTCAATGTTAATTTCAGAAAAATTATATATATATATTTTAAGTTAAGGAATTACCAAGTTCACACCTTATTAGATTATTATTTTTTATGCATTCATATGTATTTTCCAGTTGGACATATTTGTATTCATGTTTATTTCTTAAAGATTCTAAAAATTCTTAAAACACTCCAATTACTTTTAAAAGACAAACTTGCCATTTGCTCTAAAGATCAAACAAATATTTTTTTATTTGTTAATTTTTTTCAATAAAAAACAGTATTTTAAACTTTTTGTTAAAACATTTTTTTATTTTTAAAATTAAAAAATAACTGTTTTTTATAAAAGCTGTTAAAAAAACTGTTATGATAGTTTTAAAAACCATTTTTTATTTAAAAAAACTGTTATGATACTTTTATAGAAGTTTTTTTTAAGATAGATTTAAAAACTGTTTTTTTTTCAAAAAAAATATTTTTTTACATAAAATTGGGAAAAATATTAACAAATAAAAAACTGTTTTTTAAATTGAAAATTGTTTTTATAACCGAACACGACTCAAATAAAAGCAACTCGACACAACACGACACGACATTTTTTTTAACCAAACATGAACACGATCCTAATAAAAGTGACACGATACAACATAAAATATTATTTTTTTACAAAACACGAACACGACACAAGTAAAAGTGTCATGCCACAATATATGTTATTTTTTTAACCAAACACGAACCTAATCAAAATGACACGACACGTCTCAAAATCTGATTTTCACCTATAAAAGTAATATGACACAACACGAAATCTTATTTTTTACAAAATACTAACACAACCCACTTAAAATGTAACACGACAAGTGGGTCGTGTTCGCATTTCGTAAAAAAAAAGGATTTTGTGTCGTGTCATGTCACTTTCATATGTGTCACATTCATTTTACATAAAGTTAAGATTTTGAGGTGTGTCATGCCATGTCGTGTTAATTTTATATTGGTCGCGTATTATAAAACATTTTAAATAAAATGTACAAAAAGAATAGTTTTAAACAATTTTTTATGTGCGTAAAGATTTTATTTTAAAAAAATTAAGATTCTAATAGTTACTGTTTTGGAATTACTGACTTTTTATTTTTATAAAACAATTTTTGTAACTATTAGAATTTTTATAACAATTTTCTTAAAACACTCTCATGCTTAGATTTTACTTAAAGTAATTTTTTTACATAAAATCTTTAGGAACATAAAAAATTGTTTAAAACTTTTTCTTTTTTGTACATTTTATTTAAAATGTTTATAATACCGCCTATACATACCGCTGACGCGCACCAAGATACTAAAAAAATGGTTCCCGCTTATGCGTACCGCTAGCACGGACCATTTTTTTAAATAGTAAAAATATTATTTTTGAAATAATAAATAATGGTCCTTGCCACCGGTATAAAAAAAATACGACTCCATGTCACGGTCGCGTTTTATTTGGGTCGTGATCGTGTTACTTAAAAAATATAAAAAACAGTTTCCAATATAAAAAACAATTTTTAATATAAAGAACAGTTTTTTTATTTGTTAATTTTTTTTCCCAATTTTATGTAAAATTTTAAACTATCATAACTACTTTTTAAATAAAAAAAGGTTTTTAAAATTATCATAACAATTTTGATAAAAAACTGTTATTTTTTAATTTAAAAAAATAAAAAAAATAAAAAAAAACAGTTTAAAATACTATTCTTTATTGAAAAAAAATTAACAAATTAAAAAGTATTTGTTTGATCTTTAGAGCAATGGGCAAGTTTGTCTTTCAAAAAGTATTTGGAGTGTTTTAAGATTTTTTGGAGCGCGGTTAGCTATACCCGTTAATACCACATTGAAAATATTTTCTATAATTTATATTCGAAATGATCATATATTTCCTTTGAAACTTTTTAGGATATTATCAATATTTGTGGTCAAAGCTTGGATTGTCCATCTTATAGTGAAGGAATTTCATTTGGTTTACGAGGTAATTGCAATTGATTATTGTATCATTGTTATTTTACTTATTATTTAAAAACTGATCTATATAAAATTCTCTTACATTGACAAAAATGAAATAGTAAAGTCCGTTATAACCGTGATGATAATCATTCATATGTTTGCCTAACAATTTTCTAATCTCAAATACCTTTTTGTAAAATAAATAAATGATTATATATATGGTTAGAGTATATGCTTTGATCAAATTATATATTATTATTTTATGAGTGTCGGACAATTAAACTTTGTTAGCATGAATGAAATCCATTGCATATCATGTGTTTGATAATATTCATCTATGTCTTTTTTTTAACATTTCTATCTTCGTTTTCCGTTTTGGGCATCCGATTTGCAAATTATAATATACAAATGTATACATACATGGTACCTAATACTGAAAGAAATGCAGGTGATATAGGTCTGTAAAAGTGGTGTATTTACAAACTACACGTGTATAACAAATTATAGAGTAGAACCAAGTAGACACCCAAATTTTTATAAAATAATGAATGACATAATTATTTGGATAAACAAAATTACGTCATTGCAATATACATATTAAACTTTCTGACATCATGATAAATGAAACAACCTATGAACCAAAATAATCAAAGACTCTGATGATTCATCATTTAGTGGGCTTTTTTGGA
Source organism: Sambucus nigra (assembly GCA_949130495.1). Taxonomy (NCBI): domain Eukaryota; kingdom Viridiplantae; phylum Streptophyta; class Magnoliopsida; order Dipsacales; family Adoxaceae; genus Sambucus; species Sambucus nigra. Next base: position 37,641,208 of record OX422217.1, read on the forward strand.
GCGATTGGGTACTCAGTGAGTGAAATTTTGGGGCCACTAAATTTAAAATGATATTCACGCACAAACTTACGTATTGATACATAATTTATTTTTATATTAGCCGAATATACGTTTTTTTAACCTAAATTTTTCAAACTATTTTCATTATGTCATAATTGTTGGATTCATTTATACGGGAGACTAGATGGATACATATATAGAGAGAATGGGGATGGTTTTGGCATTGGTTTTATAGGGTGCGACCTAAATTGTTGAGTATAATGAAGATGGTGGAACATATTGTCCCATTTATTTAATCCTGAAAATTTAGCACTTGGCAAAATACTATCGTCTTTCCCCTACATCGAAAAGAAGATTTTTTTCCCACGTGATTAGTGTAGGGTACATCTGATTGGTAAGTTATAAAAATGGTTAATAACATTTTAATTTTTTATGGTAGTGAGAAAAAAAGACAAGTGTTTAGGTACCCAATTAATAAAGTCAATGATGAGAATCATATTTCTTTGGTACGGTGGAAAAGTATACCAATATTAAGTCGAAAGCTTTAGAAAATAATCCACCAACTTAACAGAAAATAATGCGACCGGTGGTTTCGATTGTAACATCTGCCTAGACATGGTTCAAGACCCTGTAACCACCTCTATTGTTGCCCCTGTATTTACAAATGGATTCATTACCCAAGTTTATCTGATGAAATCCAAGATCACCAACAGCCTCAATGCCCTGTGTGCAAGGCTGAAATTACAGAATAAACCTTAGTACCACTCTACGGCCGCAGTAAAAAATAAAAAGCATCCAAAGACAAAGTCCCACACGCGGATTTAGTCATACCACGAAGGCCTTCGAGTCCTAAATAGGATTTAGTGATCAGTCGATATCACCCACATGCATGACAGGCTGACAAAAACAGCAGCTGCTGCTGTTGCTTACAGATACCTATCAGCTGGCTGGCATAGAGGAGTAAGCATGGATGAATGACTAAGTAAGAACAATAGCTGCTGTAACTAGAATTTTAGCGAGAAAAGATAGAATTATTTCAACGAAATCAACCTTAGTGGATGCATAATATAATAATGTGTTGTCTTCTAAGTTGGTTTACTATTGAGCTTAATATCTTTAACTTAATATAATTCATGGTGGAATTCAGTACATTTTCCTAGAAGTTGTGACAACTTGGTTGTTGTGAATATTTGGATTAATAATTTAACTGGTGAGATAGAAAATTCCCTTGATGTATGCTCTAATATTCAGTATGTTGATCTGAGCGCTAACAAATTGAGTGTAGATTTAGGGTTTGAATTTGAGAAGCTGAAAGAGTTTTGGGAATTGGAGAACAAATTAAGTAGCATAATGTTACTCACGAAAAATTGCACTTTACAAACTCTCGACCCCGTCGGAAAATGATTTAGAGGATAATAACCTAGGGGAATTTCAAACCGCCAAAATTTACTTGTATTGACTTTGTGGGGTTACAGGGCCAATTCAACAAAAGATTGGTTTATTTTTGAATCTACAGGGGCTTTTGTTTGGTAACAAATCCTTAATTCTAGAGTCATTATTAAGCCTGAGAAAATTGCCTTTCCCAGATCTAAGTACGAAAAAATTTTATACTCCATATTAACATCCCCTCATTTTTTACCCATTTGATGAGCCACATAAATCGTCTCAACCACTCGGAAGAGGTATTTTTATCAAAGTTCTTGCAGTACCTCCGTTGCAGTTATAGGGATTCTAAATGTCTCATTGTGGTTTGTCGAGGAGAAAATTCTGAGGATTGATTGTGAGTTATTTCTGCTGGAGCTATTAACCTATCATATGCTTTAAACTAATTTCAATTGACATTTTTATTGTGATTATTCGATAGATAATGATGTTCAGTTCGCTCTTCTTACTATCTTGTTGTATATGTCTTAGGTTTATGTTATATATATCATGTGTGTATGTTATGTTTGATCAAATGTACCAAACACAAACTCCTACATGCTTCCTGTTTGATATAAACTTAACTCCATAATTAATTTGTAATTTAGTGTATAGTTAAGTTATAAAGTAATAATATTTCTTAATAGCTATTGTTACTATTTGTTTAAGTTTAATGTTCTCTTTCAGATTGCACATAACATGTTTAGGTAAAATCTTCAATGAAAAGGAATAAAAGGAATATTTTTAGTTTTCTATTTATTTAAAATAGATACCATGATGTTAGATTTTTTGGTTTGAGAATTCAAAATCTCAAATCTTTTGATTGTTAGTATTTTTATAATCTAATTTAATTCCAATTTCCTCTGTGTTGGAATTTTTTCACACTGTATGGTTTAATGTATTCATTTTGTCTCTCTAAATATATATATTCTTCTTATTAAGTCTTACGGCGGTTCAGGTTGTAACTCTCCAACTAAGAAAAATATAACTTCCAAGAACAACCAAATAAGTGAGCAAAATGAGTTCAAATTACCTTATTGAAGCTACAATTACATGCCTTGGTTTAATTATCTTTGTCAACTCAAACACACACTCTAAACTACATCTTTAGCATCTTTAGATACATAGTGTTAAAAGAATTGCAGTTTGTTCTTCCCTGCTCTTAATATTTAGTACTGAGTGTCTTTTATTTAGTTCATGGTTTATGGATACTTATGGAATACACTGCACTTATTCAAGTACCATATTTTTTTTTAGTTTTTAAAATTAATTTACATTTGTTGTTTTCAATTCATCTTATTGTTGAGTAAATTGTTTTAATTTCTTGGAAACTTAGGTTTATCCATACTTATTAACCGAATGGATTCTCTTTGTTATTTTGTAATTTCTATTCAATGAACATGCATGCAGTTTCTTTGTCTCACGTAATTTATCTTTAAAAGTTATTGTATTGATATGTTAAGACTGATAATCCATCCATCATATTATGTAAATGTAATGACTAAAAAGAACTAATTCCCTGTTTAACTTCATAGTGATGATTAAGTAATTAAACATTTGGGTATCAATTCCTCACTTAGCGATTTCCTTCTAAGGATTGGCAATGGGATGGAAGCATCAACACATGCTGGGGGTCCCGAACAGTCTCTCATTGATGTTATCTTCCCATCATTAAATATAAATGCTAACTCACCAAACTTCTTGACAGATCGAGCAATTATTGCAACAACAAACGAGCATGTAGACTCACTCAATGATATGATGATTGATATATTCCCTGGAAAATCGAAGACATTAAATAGCTTTTATGAAGCTGTGGATGACACGCACAACTATTACCAAAAAGAATTTTTAAATTCTTTGATGCCGAATGGATAGCCACCACACGCATTGAAACTTAAACATAATTGTCCAATCATTCTTCTACGCAATATAAATCCATCAATTGGGTTATGTAACAGAACAAGAATGTTGTACAAAGGTTCTTCGAATAATGTCATCCATGTTCATCGCTCATAAAGTTGAAGAGGAAGAAGAACCTTTGAATCCTAACAAACGTCAAAAGCAACATATTTAAGCATTAAATTTTTAGTTTTTAGAATTACACACTGTTTTTATCAAATGTCATCTTTCAATAACTTCGATTTGAAATTTGCTTGCTCAAGATTTTTTTAACTTCTTTTTTTAATGATATTTCCCTATTAATCATTTCAAGCTAATTTTATTGTGATATATTTATTCGGATTATATATACATACATGTTTGTGTGTATTTCTTCCTGCTTTTTAGGAGGGAGTTCTGAGTTCGTTTGTGATAGATTTAGAGTATTCACAGGAATATCTTGTATAGTGTACAGTTGAATGGAGGTTTGTTTTTGGGGTAATGATTGATTTTTCGTACTAGGTACTGTGTGTTATATTCTAACAAAATAGATTCTACATAATACGTTGCAAGTATTTTTATTACTTTGTCATTCACAAATTTGCAGTGGAAGATTAATATCTGAAAACGGCCACACGTGCAACGCACATGGGCACAACTAGTTTTTCATAAAATTCACATGTTTGGCATCATTGTCCTCATATATATGCTTTATATGCCCAAACTTGGCTTTACTAGCTGATAATGTACTTTACCATCTCTTGCTCAACGATTTTGGGATTCACAATGGACGATTGTATAGAAATTATCCCAATTCACATAAAAAAAACTCATCAAAGTTCTAGTCATAATATTGGAAGAATATATTGTATAGTCTATGTACTCTTATGTCAAGTAATATTCACATACAAAAAGATGTTCAAAACTTATTTTTGCATGAAAAGGACTCAAATTAAAAACAATCAATTAAATGTTAATAATTAATATACGTAAAAAATAAAATTTAATTTTAATTTTCATCTACTCTCCCCAAAAAAATTGCCCAATCAATAAAATATGTTTTTTTTCCAGAATTTCCTCTCATTTTCATTTTCTTTATTGTTATTTAACACATTACTTCCATCATAGTACATGCATTACTCCTACATAACAATATCTATACATTTTTAATTTATAAAATATAAAGAATGTTCAAAGATAATAGCAAATCAACGCATGTAGATGCGAATCACTTAAACAGAAACTATTACATCATCCACACCCACACCCACAAACCTAAAGTCTAATTTCACATTTTTCAAAATCCTTATACAACTAAATGCAACTAATTTCACAAGAGAAGTGCTATGAATCCCAAAAAAACTCTGAAATCATCCTCCAAACAATAATAAAGTGTTGTGCCCTAGCAGGACACATACCACAAGGTACAACACTTATTGTTATTTGAAGGATAATTTGGGGCATTTTTTTGGGACTCAAAGCATTTCTCATTTCACAAATAAATACGGGTCCCAACTCATATAAAATATATGACCGTGTATATAACTTTAGAGGTCACTAGAAGGAAAAGAAACAAATTTCGTAACATCTAATCGTGACATCAACCTTTTTAATTCCGTAAAAATGCATACTTTTAGTGACACATAACATGTTGTGTCGTGAAAAGGTCTTATTTTGAAGAGACACATGCTATTTCTATACCCTAATTAAATTTACATTTGGTGACATTTAATTGATGTGATGGATTGATCCCCTCCTTTTGGCCGTAAGCTTGTGATAGTGGCTAATGATCCATTGATTTTCGTGACAAAGAATTTATGTCACGGAATTACTCCTTACTTTCGGCGACATCTGTTTCATTCTACGGAATCATATATACTCAGTTACATCCAAAGCATGTTGCAAAAAGTATTTTATAAAAATAAATAATATTTGTATATTTTAAATTTTTACAAAAAAAAGTCATAATCATCCAATTTGTTTAAATTTCAACCGTGTATTTTTCATAGCTCCTCAAATGCTTCTTTAGGCAAAGAGATGACTGAAAACCTCATGCTCCCATTTGAAACCTCTAGCTCGCTCGAGAAAACTCTCATTATCCTATCGACCCAAGCATCTCCTCCATTTTTCATCATCGTTTCTTGTCATTAGTTCCACGGTTCTCCATTGTCCCAAGCATCTTTGCTTGTTGCCCAACACATCCTTCGACACCAATCTGGCCAGAGGTTCTTCTAATCTCTCTCTCTCTCTCTTTGTATATATATATATATATATATATATAATGTAGCATGATTTTTGAATTTTCAAAAATGTAAAAGCAGAATAATATTCCAGATTTTGCTACATCTTTTCCTTGCCAAATTAATGGTTTTGATACACTCCCAAATTTTTTAGCCTTTATTTCAAATAGCCAATTTTCTCTTTTTCCAAAATGTTACCTGACACCCTCTCTTCTCTTACTATCCCTTCGTCAAAATCCATCTCTGAACACATATTATCTTCTCATCTCTCTCTCTCTCTCTCTCTCTCTCTCTCTCTCTCTCACACACACACACACACACACACACACACACACACACACGCGCGCGCGCGCGCGCGCGTGCACGCATACACGCACCTATAAGCTCCATGTTAGATTCTCGAATGGGTTGGTACATTTCTATACTTTGGTTTTGTATTTGATTCAACTTTTAGGGTCTCGTCGGGTTGGATTCTTTTGTACAAATTAGATTTATGGCTTATCGTGGTTGCATTTCTATTTATTTCTATGATGTTTATTTTAGTTTTGTAGGTACCGATTTGGCTATACTTTGTGCTTATTTAGATCTATAAAATTAGGTATTCTACCCCCACCCCTCTGGATATATATGATTCCTTTCTCGAGAGCAATCTCGAGACATATAGTGCACGGATCATATTCTATCATGTTATTAATGCGAGGAAAGTCAAACTCAATGGCGATGGGAGTGTGAGAATCACCGAGAGTGATTAGGAGAATCCTAATATCATATTCCTTCTTATTATCGTCTTTGACAAAAAACATCTACCATCTGATCTCTTCATATGAAGCCTAAAGAATATCTTCATCAAGGGACTCAAAAATCCATACCTCAGCTCCCCCTATGGGTTTTTTGGCAAGATAGTCGAAAATGGCTCTTTCTTTCATGTCCTTTTGAGTAACATGTACGATGTTGATTTCGTTAGTAACAACAAGCAACGAGACATTCAATTGGACAAGGCAGGATTCTCAAACAGGTATTTCATGGGATCAATTCAGGGAACTAACTTGATAGGGAATGCAGGCATGTAGTGTTGAAGTTTTTGTTTCACCTCAACTAAAGTGACACATTTCCTCTCAAACGCAATGTAGTTCACTTAGTACCCTACTAGATTTTGACTAGCATAGTATATGGATTTTTCTTTCCATGTCTCTTCTATGCATTGGGCTAGAATAACCCCTTCCTAGGCAGCTCTGATAGTGAGGTATAGGTAAAGGGGAATACCTTGCTGCAGAGGTATGAACACTAGGAGTCACGTAAGGTACTATTAAATCAAGTTAAAGTCTTATTGGCATGCCTCATTCTAGACTTTGGTTGAATCCCTTTGACAAAGTATAAAGTTAGGCTCACAGATAGAGGTCAGTTGGCTGATTAACCGACTGATGTATTGGATTTTTCCTAAGAAGCCATAAATTTCTTTCTTCATCTGAGGTGGCAATTGTAGGGGGAGGTCCAAGTCCAAGATTGATTATCAAGGATGATCTTGCACTAAATGAACTATTAACGAAAGAGTAAAGACTGAAGTTGCTAAAAGTACCTTCCACATAAATCAAGCCCATTCAAACGATAATATATTTGTATCAAGAATTACAATGTACCTATACTTGATTTCCTTATAAAAGTTAGTTTTATTTTGTAATTTTTATAAGGTTGATTGGTACCCTAGAGAGACCATGTCTGAAAGGGTATGGTAGAGCTCACATGCTCTATCGAATAGCCTCATTTTAGCAAACTCGTAGAGATTTGGTTTGAAGGATTGGAATCAAGGTAACATTGGAAGAGCAATACCCAAAGCACTTAGGAAAAATATTGGTTTGTATAAGAATAGTTGAATAGATGCTCGAGTTACCATGTCCTGAAGGAACCTCCTCGAGGGACCCCAGTCCTAACAGTTATCCAAAGAGAGCCTTTGATTCCTCACATGCCGTTTATAAGTTGCTCGAGAAATCATCAGTTGAGTAATCTTCGTTCGATGAAACACTTTTTCAATTGATGTGACAACACATCCTTTATAGACTACTATTTACCAACTTTATGACGTCATGGCATCTGACATTTAGGGACTCGAGGAAATATCACTCAAGTGAGTTTATTCTTAGGATGGTAAGCTTATTTAATGAGCTTGTACTTTCCAGCTATTTTAGGATGGACTTTTGGGCTGCCACATGCTATAGGCTAAACAGTTTTTCCGCCAAAATACCATATATTGTGAATTTAATGCACGATTTTCAGTATTAATAACATCGTATCTTTTCATTAATTGCAGTTTGTCCATTTAATGCCAACAAGGTCACTCAAGTGACCTTACTCCCATATAAATACCCCAGCAACATAGTTTACCATGATGACAATTTGAACCTATAATTACTGTTGAGATTTCTCTAGGCAAGAGTGTTGGTTATGATACCATTATTGTGTGATTATTCCCTTTGCCTCCATTAATACGATTCCTGATCATTTATTGTGCCTTGAGATTACTGCCTTGCCATTATTGTGCTATGGGTGCTTATTCCTTCCCCCCCGACCAAGTTGTTTACGGGTCTCTTCCATTTATTTCACTTTCAGAGCATTTATATGGTAAAAGACTTCATTTAATACAAGATTGAGTAATGAATATTGTTTGTCCTTGACTTGCATTTATTGTCATTTCTTATTGTTCTTTTGCACTAATCATGATCTTGATAAGGTGTCACGCCTCGCTTAATACTAACTATATTTGAAGAACCCACATCTTACATTTGGTGACTCCACCGGGGAGGTATTCTCTTTAGCAAGATGATGGATGATTATGTTACAAAGATCATATACTTTTATGCTTTACAGCGTGAGGAAGAAGCAGACCTCACTGTCTTATCGGGAGGGGCGACAAAAGCACAAGAAGATTTTAGCTCGTCTGTTATAGGTGTGACTAGCATGGCTGGCATGGTAATCGAAATAGGCCCAACTCAAATAGAAGGTTTAATGAGTTTGTTCGTTGAGTTTATGAAAACTCCAGGTGCTCAGGAAGTGTTAGGGGTCACAGGAGGACCAAGCACTTTTAGAACACCGCGAGCAATACTAGTAGCTCCTTCTGTCACAGGAGGAGTTGCTCCGACTACCATCAATAACGTCACTAATACCGCTTCATCAATTGCCACTACCTCTAATGTCGTGGGAGTAACTGCGCAAGTTACAGGCGATGCTACCGTTGCACCAACGACAACTGTTAATATGGGGGGCACACCCTCCGCACTACCAATGCCTGTCGGGATAGCTCTAGTGCATACTATGTCTCCTTCACCCTGTGTCAAGTAAATAAAGAAAGAGTTACTGAAGTTGATACCAGTAACAAAAGCTGTAGGAGAGGACTCCTCGATTTACGACGAGTTTCGTACTCTGTATCCAAAGGAGTAAAATAATGAGCCTTATCCAGTAGTGTATATTCCACTATTTTTTTAAAAGTACATAGGAAAAGGGGGGAACCCTAAAGAACATGTGAAAAGGTTCGTTGAGAGACTTGGGGCCCACTGCAAGGACGAAAGGCTGAGGTTGGGAGAGTTTTCCAAATCTTCAACTGAGAAATCTTATACATGGTACTCACACTTGATGTCTGGGAGTGTGGCTTCTTAGGAAACTTTGCACAGGTTATTTGTGTAAAATCGCTTCTTGGCAAAAGACGAGTTCACTGTAACATCCCGTATTTCTGTGCATTTAAATATTTAATTAATTCGGGTAAATTTTAAATTACTCGCGTGTCGTAATTTAATTGAATTAATTATGGTAATATTAATTGGAGAGTAAATGGTTAATATTTTTGAAATTTAATTACTAAGTGAAAAGTAATAATTTATTTACGTCATAATGCATATTAGTGATGTGGTATTTATTTATCTCAACCGGGAGTCGGGTATAGACAAATATAGGTGTGAGATAAGGATTTTTATAAACTAATTCGAATGTCAATTCTGAGTGCATGATTGAGTTCGGATGGGTCGAGAAAGTCCGAAAAGTGTACCCGGGGTGGTAAATGGGTCACGGGGTATTTTTGGGCATAATTGGGCCCTCACGGGAGTATAATGTATGGCTAAAAATGGGACTTGGAGATAAAAAAAAATTAAGTTTAGGAATTTTGGGAAGCCATAACATGATTGGGAGAAATCTAACAACGTAGAGGAACAAAAGAGAGAACTCTTTGGAGCCAAAAAGGAAGAACAAGGGAGGTGTTCTTCAACAAAGAAAATCTCTACAACAAATGACTAATCAGACTCTACGAATCATAACGCAAGTGGTTAAACTTGATTTTATATAAATTGATGATTTCAATTCATATCATGGTAGGTGTTAAACACATGAATTTGGGTTGGGTTGATACAAATTGGGTTTTCAAATTTGTATATGTTACGAATCAAGTTTTGGGGATTTATATGATAGGGTTTATGAATCCATATTCTACTGTGAAGAATTTGTAAGATTAGAGATCGTTTTGATTGCAAAAGTTGTGGAAAAATCATTTTGATTCATGTCTTTATTTACAATTGGAGATATAAATTGTAAATTAAATATTTTGGGATTTGTGTTGATTCGTAGAACTTACTGCGTAAAATTCTGGGTTGGTTTTTGGGTAAGAAAGGTTTTAAGGTCTTGTTCATGGCAGAGGACTGATTCTGGATGAAAAGGGGGAAAATGTTGAGGGTCGTTCGAATGACTAGGACTCTGGTTCGAACAATAGTGATTGTCATTCAAACGACATCACTTGCCATTCGAACGACGTTGTTTCTTGTTCGAACAAGATAGCAAAATTCAACCCATTTTTGGTTTTTACTGTACTGATCGACCTGGGTGGGAATTTAAGGGAGAATTAGGTACAATAAGGAAGCGTCTTAAATCTGGGATGGTTTGGGATTTTAAGAACAAACAGTATAAGGTTGTTTTATAATTAATGTGAGAGAGACATTAAGGTTGGAATTAATTAATAAGTGTGTGTAACACTTACTAAGGGAATTTGGGCATTTGTATTCTGAATAATAATCGGGCCAAGTTAGCGAGTCCGGGTATATTGGTTGAGTGACGCCAAAGTATTTAATTAACTATTGTGAGGAATAGCTTAATTTAGAGTCGGACCATAGACTCGAGATTGTTATAGGCTAAGTGTTACGGACATTGTACACGAGAAAGCCGGGATTAAACTTAAAGTATATATACGGTAGTGTGATAGTATATATATTGTGTGTGCTTAAATACCGGTGATTAGATATTTATTTAATTCATATACTCTAGTGCTATTGAGGGAGGTTGTGCGATATGGGTGAATCCCCTAGCTTGAGGAGCAGGGTGAGTATATCCCCAGGTCATAGCGTCCGTCATATGGGTGAGGGGGTTATCTCACGTTCAGGAAGGAAATATGATCAACTCCATTACGTTTATTATTTTATGTTTCGATTCGACGAACCATAGTTGTATCGGAACTCCAGGTGGGTCTGATTAACCTGGGTTGATAGCACTTTAGAGAATACATCCGGTGAGTTACTACTCGAGAGGATGGGCTATTAATATATTCGACATATGTGTGATAAATAGTTATATACGGGTAATTAAATACATGGAGTAAATTGCATTAATGATATAACTAGTATAAATATTATATGGACTTAAGGGGAAGATAATTATTTAAGTTAAAGTGATGAATAACTTATATATATATATATATATATATATATCTTATTTATACATACTCGGGCTAGAGTAGTACGTCAAGGGAGTATTATGTCAAGTATCTAGTTACAGGGTAGAAGACTAGGTGGGATATAAAAGAAGCATTAGGTGTGCGTATTAGTTGAGGGGTGAGTTTGTCCTCAAGGGAGTGCCACACTAGCCTAAATATGAAGCGCATTCATGCATTTTTAAATTTCTGCAATTTAATCACTTGCTAAATATTTTCAAAATGTTTTGGGTTATAACCCTTGCTATTAAATATTTTTCAAAACCTTTTAGGTGTCCAGTTACAGGGACGCCATGCCTAAATTCATTCCAGGGATTTGCAACTGTAGAACATGTGGATGTTGCAGGATTTGGATAGACGCTTCTGTCTTTTCTATTCCTAGTGTAGGGATTTACATCAGTTAATCCGAGCATGTTGCTCTCAGTTTTATCTAGTTATGTCCCTTTCTGATTGTATGTGATTTATTTTCTGTTTTACGTTGGTTTGGATTTAGCCGATGGTTTATTTGTCAAGACTTTTTGTATTGTGATGATTGGGTCTATCACCATTGGATGTTTTATTTTATTTTCGTACTTATTTTTGTCTTGGATTAATAAAGATAAAATTTGGCACCAACTTTTTGAATACTAGGTGGTTAGTAAGTTTTTAAATGTTATTCGACAGTGATGCTAAGAATAAAGCATATGAGATTCCTGTTTTAATTTCATATAGGACTGATCACCCGGTATTTTATTAGGCGGGGTGTCACATTCACCCTCAAGCATCTGGCCCGAGAAAAGAAGAAGCTCGCCTGACAAAGATGTTGTGGCCTATATCACAAGGTTTTGCGAGAGCTCTCTGGATGTGAGAGAGGAAATGCGAGAAACTAAACTCTTTCAAGTTTTCATAGAAGAGTTGTTGCCCAAATATATATCCATATTATCAATGAAATGCGATAGGGTACGTTTGTTGCATTCCTAAAAGCTGCAAGGAACATTTTCTTGGTGGCAAAACCTTTACCGCCTCCACTCTCCTTAACAGGTTTATTGCTAAGACCATCAATTAGTTTGGGGAGGAGAGTACCCCCGAGGGTAAATTACACAGATGACGGAGATAGGGGTAAGAAGGTGGAAGCCAAGGGCAACAAAAGAAGGTTTGATGGAAAAGATGATCCTTTCGAGTTACCATGTACACTCGAACATACACTAGACACATATGACCGCATGATACGTGATAAGGTTTTCAGGATAGTCAATAGCAACACAACACAGACATATTGAGAGGACATAAGTAAACCAAACTTCTATATATTTCACAATAAGTTGGGCCACCCAACTAATTCATGTTTTTTGTTGAGAGGGTTGATCGATCGCCGCATCAAGAAAGGGGACATTCAACTGCCCCAGGACAATGTAAATGATATTCGTTTGCCAGTCCATAGGGCACATATAGCTAGTGTCTTCGATGTGGAAGCATAATTGTTGATAAGGGAACAGTGGTCTCTTGATAAAGATTTTGATGAATCACTTGAGGAATGAATTTTTTTAGATGTACTAGTTGACACTAGGAGACGAAGTAGAAGATGAAGCAAACCCTATTGAGAACTTGATCAGGAAGATGGAAGCTTGCTCCCCAGAAATAGTGAAAGTCGTGATAGTGTATAATGAATCTGCCTTTAGAGATGTATAAGACTTGTATGATCTTGAGGAACATCGAGTTGATCCCTGGATAGAGTGTACCGCAGTTGCACGATCATAAAAGTTTGGTTGGTTCTTCGATTAGGTTGGCTTACCTGAGCACTCACGGCTGGAAGTTACCCGAGACATCTTGGAGATTTCCAAGAAAAATATGGCTCTAGATTTGAAGTGGAAAGGGACCATGGCCAAGTGATAACGGGTAAATATTTCATATTTATCCCCTCAATTTCGATCATTTTATTATCCCGTGCATCGTAATTAACTTGGATTTGTCTCATATTTATGCTACTAACCCTCCTTGGTGAGTATTTTGAGTTTTGTGTATCTCTTATGTGTTTGACGACATTTCATGCAAGTTAGTGAGAAAGAGAACTCAAAACAGAGAAAGAAATCCAAGAAATGGAGAATTAAAGGGTATTTGGTAATTTTGCAGCCATAATCCGGAGGTGGGGCCAAATAGAAGGTCGAAGATGATGAAATCACGAGAACATTGGAAGAAACGGTGTCCCATTCTGAGTTACGGTGAATAAGTTATGAGCGATCGAAGATAAAAAAGGAAATCTAAAGAGAAAATGAAGAAGAAGAAACTAATACAGTAAGAAAATTCCAACCGAACCCCAAACCGGATGGTGTTGAACCAGTTCGAATGTACAAGTGAACCCGTTCTGGGTACTTAACATGCAAATTCTCACTTCTTTTCTGTTTGATTTTGTGAGTTATATTAAGGGTAGGATTCTTTCAAAACGATTATGTATGGTTATAGTTTGGCATTAGGCATACTTTTAGTTAGTGTTTAGCATAGAATAGAGATGCACTAAGGTTACACTATTGTTGATTAATTTCTCAAGGTTTTTAATATCAAGTTTGTCTTCTCTTCCTTGTTCTTACATAATTTCCATCCTTTCATGTTTTTATTTATTTTTCTGGGATTCTAAAGCCCCCATGCATGTATAGTAATACATTCATCATGATTTTCAACACATGCAACGTTAGGACTTTTTTTATTTCTCACTTATATATGTCCGGCTAAGTTGTTCGAGGGTTGGGGTACATGGACCCAACCTAGGTGTTACAAATGGGCTTAAAAGTGAATAAAATGTAATTCTCAATTCAAAGGTTTGAACTTTACTAGAGAAAAGATTGTAGGTCTTTTAATTCGGTTTTCCCTAGGTAACCAGAATGTTTAAGGATGCAATTTGCATTTTGGTAATTTTTCATTCTCGTCAAATATACTTTTTGATTTGATATTGTGAGGATTAAAATCCGTATATGTTAAATTCTTAGAATATATTTGATGCCTCTTTGAATTGAGAATTAGGTTTTTGAATTTTTTAGGTTTTAAGTAATTACCGACGGCTTGGGGGAGTGTATCCTAACTCCATTTTCTCACATTTGATTTAAAAAGCATTTAGTTATTTTTGCATGGGTAGGAATTCAATAATTTAATTAGTTTGATTTAGTTAATTGAAAAGTCACAAATCATTATCTTTTCCCTATTTCTTTGAATCAATCGTATGGATAGTCGTTCTTCCCATTAGTCATTATGAGCATTCGTCCCATTCCTTGAGTTTGACACCTGGTTTACCGGATTATTACTTGATCGACCAGTTTATAGTTGAGCCGATATAAGCACGCACTAGAGACACACCTTCTAAGTTATGTTAAGTTCATGGTGCCGTTGTCTGGGAACTGTTATTTTAGGATTTTAGTGTTTTAATTCTTTTTGACTTGTACTAAATTGTTTCTACAAACTTGAAATTTTGATGCTTGTCACGTTTTTGAATTGCCCATTTTTAAATGTCTTATTTTAACTCTTTACCTAGTTTTAATTGTTATGATAATAGTTCTCAAAGTTACACTCTCAAGATTATGTGTGAAGCCTTCCAAATTCTTGAAAATGAAATAAGTGAGCGTGAAAAAAATTCTCCACACGTATGACGATGGGGGACTACATGAAAATTGTGGAAAATGAGAGAATTCAACAAAGCACTTGGGAACAAACTTTGCAAAGTGAGAATAAGGAATTGCACGATGAAGTCGAAATTTATGAAGCTTGAATAAATAAAAAAATGTCCAACTCAGTGAAATGACTTTTTCTTCCAAAATCTCAGTTGACGTTGAAATTTGCATTTCGCCTCCACCATTTTTTTATAGTGATCCAAGCACTTTCGAATTTCAACCTCATATCAATATTTCAAAATATATTGAGGTTGAAGGCCCTCTGTTTTCTTGGTTTTTCACTATTATCGAACCATTAAATCTATCACAAGAATTAGATGATAGTCTTAAGGACTTTAAACCGATTCTTGAACGGGAATGTTATTTTGAGATGTGTCATCTTATGGGATATTCACTTACATGTTCCACACCTCCCATTCCAATTGAAAATTTTTGTGGAAATGATTTTAATTTTCTTAAGATCAATTTGGTCTTGTCCCCTACTTTATCTAAACCCCCTATCATCCCCCTAAATTTTTTAATTGATGATGGTTCCTTCCTTTCGCCTTATACATGCCTTCCGTTGTTCAAACGGAATTCCTATTTTAGGGAGGCATGCATGAAAATGAGGGTACATCAATTATCCTTCAAAGTCAAATTGTATTTTGGGTGGACCCTCAAAAATTTTGACTTCTAATGCATGATTTACTAAAAGTTCAAATTGTAGGTTGTAAATAGTTAGTTTTTTTAATTTCTTTCCCTTTATCTCTTTTTTATTATAGTCTAGTGTAATTAGTTAAATTTTTTGTTATTATTTTTTTGTTCTTATGATTGGTTCTAATATGTTTTGTAGATTCAATGGGCTTGTTCTTATCGGGGATCGCTCCATTTTGGGGAATATCTTTCCTTTTCTCTCTTTATGTTGTGTTATTGATTTGCATTGAGGGCAATGCAACATTTAAGTTAGGGGGTGTGAGATATTATTTTCATTTATTGTTTAGTTTAATTGATTTGATCACATGTTCGTTCTAAGCAAGCTTTTGTTGAAAATTTGAAAAATTTTGAATTTTTTTCTCTTCAAAATATATAGAAATTGGAATTTAAAATCTTCGAAAATATCACAAAAATTTGTTTAAAGTCTCAATTTGAAAAAAAAAATGGAAAGCACCAAGCCGAAATTGATAAAAAATGGAAATTGGGCGAAAATTAACGACTTAATGAATAATTATGGAGATTGACGAACCTGGTGAGATTTCGAGCCTATCGATTTTTACGAGTATTTAAATCAATCTGAGTTAATGGTTAACTTAACATTTAATTCAACGTTTAAATAAGTCGTAGATGACCTCTAGATCTTTGTTTTATCGGTTATAGGAAACGAGCGAGTTGTTATTTTTAAAACGTGCTAAAAAGATCTCTAAATTAAATTCATCTCTAGACGCATATGGTAAAATAATGAGTACTTCGGATAAATGAATTTAGGCCCTCGTTTGTTACCCCAAACAATATGAGCCATAAAAAGTTGTGAAAAATATCATTTTGGAAACAATTTGAGCCCAAAATAATATTCCTTTTCATTTTATTAACCCAAAAAATCTCAATTAGCCCGGAGTTGTAAAAAATAGAAAATTCATCAAGTAAGTCCACATGGTGTAATAAAAAGGGGAAAGAAAAAAAAATAGAAGAAAAATTCTCAAAAAAAAAGAAAGAAAAATGAGAAAAATACAAGGAAAAAAAAGTAGAAAAAGAAAAGAGCAAGAGCAAAGCCCGAAAAGGCGTCAAATGACATATTAAGCACAATTTTCTAACTCCAAAATTCCCAACCATTCATATTTTTTACCCAATACACCTTACAACCTGAAAAAGTTCTAACTGAATCCGAATAATGAAATTAATTGCCACATGGAGAGCCTAAGACACGAAAAGATAATAAGAGAGATTAATTGGTATGAATAAGAGGCGATTTTTTCCATTTTCCAATGACCATATTCCGATGATGAGATCTATTCAGCCCAAATAATTTCGTTCTTCAAATTTGTGTGCGTGAATTCGTGTTCCATTATATTTACTCTTTAAATCACGCGTACTGAGAAAAATAGCCACATTCGGAGAGATTCGTTTGTGAGATTATCCGTGAGAAATTGAATCAAAACGAATTTTCGAAAAGTAATGTCATGATCAATCGGTGGAAGTTAGTGGTTTGATTCTCGGCTTTGCAGACACACACACTACAAATTGAGACTATTGAATAAGAATTTGCGGTAACTATTTTTGGGGAATTTAAATTGTACAATTTTTAAGTATTTTGATTTTTCTTTGAGTCGAAAATAAATTTTGTGGGTATATTTACTGCAAACTCTCAGGAGACACCACTTGTCCTACTAGGGTAACCCAGGAGTTTAACGGCTTGTTGCATACGCTAAATGCAATCGCTTGGCCGCAAAAAGGTATTATATCCCAATAAAGTTTTTGAAGAGTCCTTAACTTATAATATTATGATTTTACATTGCTTAAGGCGCTCAACGTTATAAGTTAGGGGGATTTGATAAGGCGTAAATATTTTATATTTATCACCTTAATTTCGATCATTTTATGATCCCGTGCATCGTAATTAACTTGGATTTATCTCATATTTATGCTACTAATCCTCCTTGGTGAGTATTTCTAGTTTTGTGTATCTCTCGTGTGTTTTACAGGTATTTCATGCAAGTTAGTGCGAAAGAGAACTCGAAACAAAGAAAAAATAAATGGAGAATTGAAGGTTATTTTGGTAATTTCGAAGCCTAATCCGTAGGTGGGGCCAACTAGAAAGTCGAAGACGATGAAATCATGAGAACACTAGAAGAAATGGTGTCCCATTCCGAGTTACAGTGAATAAGTTATGAGCGATCGAAGATAGCGAAGGAAATCCAAAGAGGAAAAAAAGAAGAAGAAACCAATGCAGTAGGAAAATTCGAACCGAACCCTAAACCGGTTTGCTGTCGAAACGGTTCGGCTGTACATGCGAACTGGTTCTGAGTACCTGACGCACGAGTTAGCACTTCTTTTTTGTTTTATTTTAAGAGTTATATTAAGGGTAGGACTCTTTCAAAACAACCATGTATGGTTATATTTTGGCATTAGGCATAGTTTTTGTTAGTTTTTAGCATGGAATAGAGGAGGAAAAGAGGAAAGAACCCCAATTTCAATACATGCACTAAGATTACACTATTGTTGATAAATTTCTTAAGGTTTTTAATATCATGTTTGTCTTCTCTTCCTTGTTCTTACATAATTTCCATACTTACATATTTTTATTTATTTTTTTGGGATTCTAAAGACCCTAGGCATGTTTAGCAATACTTTCATCATGATTTTCAACACATGCAACGTTAGGATTTTTATTATTTCTCACATATCTATGTCCGACTAAGTTATTCGAGTTTTGGGGTACATGAACCCAACCTAGGTGTTACAAATGGGATTAAAAGTGAATAAAATGTAATTCTTAATTCAAAGGTTTGAACTTTATCAAGGTAAAGGTTGTAAGTCTTTTAATTCCTTTTTTCCTAGGTAACTGAAATGTTTAAGGGTGCAATTTTCATTTTGATATAGTGAGGATTAAAATCCACATATGTTAAATGCTTAGAATATAATTGATGCCTCTTTCAATTGAGAATTAGGTTTTTGAAGTTTTTAGGTTCTTAGTAATTATCGACGATTTGGGGGAGTGTGCCCTAACTCTATTTTTTCACGTTTGATTTAAAAAGCATTTAGTGAATTTTTCATGTGTAATGATTTAATTGATTAATTAGTTTGCTTTATTTAATTGAAAAGTCATAAATCATCATATTTTCCTTCTTTCTCTGAGTTAATCGTAGGGATAGTCGTTCTTTCTATTCGTCGTTACAAGCATTCGTCCTATTCCATGAGTTCAACACCCAATTTACCAGATTATTAACTGATCGGTCGATTTGCACTTGAGCCAATATAAGCACGCACTACAGACACACTTTTTAAATCGCGTCACCTAAGAATGTACCTTTTAGAAGTTACCTTTTCCGAAGCTGAAAGATCAATTAGGTACCCCCACAACAGGCCATTACACGTTACAACTACGATGAATGATTATGTCTTTAACCGTGTTTTGTTGGATGTGGGTGCATCTATTAATATCAGGCACATTAGGTTTTTTTATCCTACTAGTTTATCTGAGATAAATATTGTATAGAAGTACTTATCTATCTTGGGGTATGATAATAAGTCCTCCAAGTCCTTTGGGTAAGTTAATATGGGGATTATAATGGGGAATATCACTTACCACATCAATCTCCAAATCATGGAGTGAGAGCCATCATACCAACTGTTGGTAAGAATAGTGTGGATGCATAACCATGGGTTGGTACCTTCCACTTTCCATAAATGTGCCAAAAGAAATGTAAAGGGCAAAGAGATAGTGATTTGAGCATCCAATAAACCATTCACACGGGTGGAAGCTCACCTAGTGTATGTTGCCTTCTACACTAAATTAGCGAAAGAAGCTACTGTGATTACAAGGTATATGTAAGGACATATTTTCATAGGTCCGTTATCAATTTATTATGTCATATACCGCTACACCGTCGAAGAGCATTCAAGAGATATCTACATCAAAGACAGATCCGAATTACTCAAGTTCTTAATCATTCAAGGCTCTGCAAAGTTTACTTTGGTAAGGTTATGTTTTAAATACCTTAACTTTTCACTTAGAGCTTTTGGGAGATTTTTACAAAATATTTTCTAAGTGTTGGAGAGGAATTTTTCGTCAAATATTGATAATGAGTATTTTTTCTAAGTTTTGAAGCGGACCTCGATTTTGACGCCCAGGTCGTTCGCACGAGATCAGCATTTCGTTCGAACGAGATTGGAAGTCGCGCGATGTCATTTGAACGACATGCGTACTTCTTTCGAGCGACATATGCTTCTCGTTTGAACGAGCTCGAATTTTGAGGCAGTGCGTTTTTGTATAAATACTCATTAAATGGTAACATTTTCATTAAGAAGTCCATACGTTTTCCAGAACAGAAACACTGCCAAAGCACTAATCTTTAGGCTTCTTCTTTTAGGGGTTTAATCCATTTTTGATTTACAATTCAAAAAACTCCCATCTTGCTTTAGTTAATTATTTTGGTGTTCAAGAACACATCTTTGCCTTTGTTCATCTTTTGTGGAGTGCGTCTCTACACCGTATGACTGTGTGTCATTAAGGATCTTGCTACGTGAAGATTCTTTGCTGAAGATAGGACTGAGAGTCCTTGGAAGGTGCTGTGGGTATTCTCTTGCTGAGTTCAAGACTGCGAGTCTTTGTGGGTTGGCTGCGCGTTAATCCGTTGCAGATTTCTCTATGTAATTGTAAGTTGCGATTTATAGATTCATAGTGAAATAAAGGTTTTACCCGAAAGGTTTTTTTTCCTGAAATCTGTGGCTCAGCATATTTGTTGTGTCGCATGCATTATTTGTTTATGGTTTGACACATGCACAGACATAAATGCATGTTTAGGGGATGAATTAATAAACTCTAATTAACTAAGTGATCCAAATTAGATATTTGCGTATTTAATCAATTATCACAGTCACACACTCTTCAAATTGGTATCAAAGCAGGTTACGTTAATTTATCGCGTATTCCTATTTTCCGCAAAATTTGTGTGATATTGATTTTTTTTGAAAAATCAATTTTGTGAAAAATCGCAATTTTTCAATGGAACTCCCGTTTAATGAGGAGCCTATTTTTGAAAAAGTTCACGACCATGCTGAAAATTTAAAAATTTTGTATTTGAAACTTTGCAAAAGAATTAAAGTTTTGGAAAAAGAAAATTCTCGTTTTAAATCCGCGATGGATCTTTTGCAAACAGTTCAAAATCAAAGAGATTTTTATCGTGAAAAATTTATTTCCTTGGACCATGACTGTGTTTCTTTAAAATTGTCCAAGAAGGAGAGTGATGATAGGGTCCATGTTTTAGAAAACGAATTAGAGGACCTTAAAAATTCGATGGTTTGTGTTTGTGCCAAAGATGATAAAAATATTTTAGTCAATGAGTTTGTGGCACGTGAAGAGACTCTTAGGAAAAAGTTTTCTTTAATTAAGGGGGAGCGAGATAACCTTCTAGGTTTGATTGATAATTTGAAGAAGGCGTCCCTTAATTTGTAAGATTCTCATTCTTTGCTTGAGTCAAAAACTTTGAAGTTAAAAAATGATTTGACAGACTCAAGTAGGTTTGATAGTGATGGTAATGGCTCAACGTGTTCTCATGCTTCTAATGCTAAAGCCAAAACCGTTATTTATTTTGGAGGGTCAATCGTTCCAAGGGATTTTAGAAAAGATCACACTTTAGGTGTCGTTCCACCCGTTTACACATGTTCATATTGTGGTAGGAAAGGTCACCTTAGGCGATTTTGTTTTGATCTTGGAAAATGTCCTAGGAAGTTTATCTCTAGTGTTCCCATGGTTACCAAATCCCCTACACGACGTTTCACATCTATTTGGGTTAGGAAATCACTTTTGGATACTCTAGATTTTAGAATAGTTGATTATCGTTTGCTTGCACATGATTCTTCTCTTGCCATATCATATAGATGATTGTGTTCGCATGTTTGTCATATACTAGTTGTGATTTCATGATATATATTTGCTAGTGTGTTGACATGTACTTTTTATATATATATATTTTTTTTTATTTTTTTTTGAAATTTTTTTGAGAAAATCCAAAAAGATTTTTGTATTTTGTCTACACCGTTTATGGATAGACACTTGGATGATCGAGTCAAAATTTCATTCCATTGATCCATGTGACTATTTGATAGTGTTTTGAGACAATAGGTCAATTCATTCATGTGCTTTATAATGTTTGGAGTCATTAAGATGTAATTAAGTGTTGCTTCCTACATGTTTGACTCATAGTTTCCTTTATTGCACACATGCACGGATTTGTTTGATTATTGTTCTTGACTTATCACATGTTGGTTGGGTGTTTTCATCTCAATCTTGTCCTTAAAACGAACCAAGTGCAATAATACGAGAGTAATAAAAGTAGTGCATGTAAAAACCATTGCCCGTGAGGAATTAATTGTTTAGTTTGGAAAAAATGATGAGTGAACACGGGAAAGGGCTGCGAGTGAATAATAATCACGTCGTGAAAGCCACCGTTTGAAAAGAGCCCACACAAAAAATTAAGGCAATAAAAAGATGAAACATGCCATAAATTTGGGCCAATAGGTTTTCTCTAAGTTTAGAATTTAGTACCTCTTTAGATATAAAAAATTGCATTATTATATATGAGGGAGTTTTGGATGGATATATCAATGGGTTTGCACGTCCTTTGAAAAGTTCTCGAAACGGCACTAAATAGTTTTGGACGTTATCGGTGTGAAAATCATTTAGACTTTTATTTGTTGATTTGATTAAGACGATGTCATCTAAATTCAACAAATTTTTACACCTAAGGATTCTTTTGATGTTCATTCGTTAGGGGTACACGTATGCATCGTGCACATATGATTGATGGAGTTTATTTACATATCGAATGTGTTCACACCCATTCATTACGTTTCCATGACTTGGTTGTTTGAGTTTAAATCCATGGTGTGATTTTTGTATCATATTTTTCAAAGTGGTATCTTATTTTTGTATAAAAAATTAAAAAATTGAAAATTAGTTTGTGAAATTTCTGAGATACTCCTTTGCATGCGCGTAGCTTGATTCTTGTTTGCTATGCATTTTTATCGTGACACTTCATGTTTTGATTGTTTCTTCTTATCTGTCTATTTGGGGACATCATAAAAAGGGGGAGAAAGAATTATCATGTTATGGGGGAGTTTTTGAATTATGGGGGAGATTTGATTATTAATGCTTTATTCTTATATCATTTCAAACTCGATGCGTCACGAAGGTTTTTTCTTTTTCTCATGTGTGTAGGTACAAAGATTGAAGATCATAATGTTGCACACCCTGATGAGAAAAGCTTTGAGATTTGACGAAGATGATTGAAGAACAATTTTGAAGTCTTGCAAATTTATTCATAGGAGGGTAGATTTGTATAGTCATTTTTTGTTTTTGATAATTTGGATTTTTTATGTATGTACCGGCATAGACATAGGGAGAGATTTGTAAGGACATATTTTCATAGGTCCGTTATCAATTTATTAGTCATATATGGCTACACCGTCGAAGAGCATTCAAGAGATATCTACATCAAAGACGAATCCGAATTACTCAAGTTCTTCATGATTCAAGGCTCCGAGAAGTTTACTTTGGTAAGGTTATGTTTTAAATACCTTAACTTTTCACTTAGAGCTTTTGGGAGATTTTTTCAAAATATTTTCTAAGTGTTGGAGCGGAATTTTTCGTCAAATATTGAGAATGAGTATTTTTTCTAAGTTTTGAAGCGGACCTCGATTTTGACGCCCAGGTCATTCGCGCGAGATCAGTATCTCGTTCGAACGAGATTGGAAGTCGCGCGATGTCGTTTGAACGGCATGCGTACTTCGTTCGAGCGACATATGCTTCTCGTTCGAACGAGGTCGAATTTTGAGGCGGTGCATTTTTGTATAAATATTCATTAAATGGTAACGTTTTCATTAAGAAGTCCATACGTTTTCCAGAACAGAAACACTGCCAAAGCAGTAATCTTCAGGCTTCTTCTTTTAGGGGTTTAATCCCTTTTTGATTTACAATTCACGAAACTCCCATCTTGCTTTAGTTAATGGTTTTGGTGTTCAAGAACACATCTTTGACTTTGTTAATCTTTTGTGGAGTACGTCTCTACACCGTATGACTGCGTGTCATTAAGGATCTTGCTGTGTGAAGATTCTTTGCTGAAGATAGGACTGAGAGTCCTTGGAGGGTGCTGCGGGTATTCTCTTGCTGAGTTCAAAACTGCGAGTCTTTATGGGTTGGCTGCGCGTTAATCCATTGCAGATTTCTCTATATAATTATAAGTTGCGATTTATAGATTCATAGTGAAATAAAGGTTTTACCCGAAAGAGGTTTTTTCCTGACATCTGTGTCTCAGCATATTTGTTGTGTCGCATGCGTTATTTGTTTATGGTTTGACACACGCATAGACATAGATGCATGTTTAGGGGCTGAATTAATAGACTCTAATTAAATAAGTGAGCCAAATTAGATATTTGCATATTTAATCAATTATCACAGCCATGCACTCTTCAGTATACTGGGAGCATCAAAGTCCTTAGCACTCAAGAAAGGGTACGTGAAATATTTCAACTAGTGTTGGATTATGAAGAAGAAGAACAAATTGTTCCGGAGGCACTAAGGCCTCCCAATTTTTCCAAGCAGTTGCGTGATTGGATGATGTCACGCATCGATCCAATTGAGCATCAAGTCCAACACAAAAGTGTGCTCAGTAGATTTTTCGTGAGAGAGGTGGAGAAAAATTGCCATAAGAGGTCACACTTAAATGCAAAATGGTGGTTTTTCCTAATGGTAAGATTATTTACAAGCTATGAGGGTGTGAGTGGGCAGCTGAATGCTTGGGCGATAAAGCTGACCCACCGTATGAATGTTTTCAAGTAGATAACCAAGGGCAATGTCTGGTGATTAACAACTCTAATATCCAGGAGTTCATATAAGAAGTGGAAGAAGAGATCGAATGTATGAAAGATAAACGAAGACCACAAGTATAAGAACTAGAAAAGATAGATCTAGCAGGGGAACATGATGATCCTAGGCCAATTTTCATCTTGAAAGACCTTATTCTTGACTTGAAAGAAGGGCTGGTTGAACTCTTTGAGAGTTCAAAGACGTCTTCTCTTGGAAGTACACTGAGATTCTAGGAGCTGACAATGAGGTGAGCTGCCACAAGTTGAATGTATTACCTTCAGTTATCCTGGTGAAATAAACTACTCGAATGTACAAAGATTAGCTGGATATAAAGGTCAAAGAATAAGTATAGAGTTTGCTTACAACAGGTTTTATAATTCCTTTCCAACATCCTATTTGGTTTTCCAATATTGTGCCCGTGGGGAAGAAAGAAAAAAGCCAAATCAATATCACTATAGATTTCAGGGATTTAAACCGAGTGTGTCCAAACGATGAGTTCCCATTTCCCTGAATTGATAACTTAATAGACATAAGGGCGGGACCTGAAATGTATAACTTAATGGACGGTCATGTGGGATATAACCAGATCAAGATGGATTCAACAAATGCTGAGAAGAATTCTTTCGATCTCTATTAGATAACTTCATGTATACTGTCATGTCTTTGGGTTGAAAAATGCAGGAACTACTAAATAAAGGACTATTATGGCAAAATTCCATGATCTCTTCCATGATATTATGGAGTTTTATATTGATGATTTGATGATAAAGTCAAAGAAACTTCCCACTTAGAACACTTTAGGAAGGTGTTCACACGGTGTAGAAAATACAAGTTAAAGATGAACCATTTAGAGTGTGCCTTTGGGGTGACAAGTGACAAGTTCCTAGGATTTGTGGTGAACCGATAAGGCATTCAGATGTACCTCGACAAGCATAAGTCCATCCTAAACACGCCAAGGCCTAAATCTGCGAAGGAGTTAAAAATCTTATTAGGAAAAGTCTCCTACCTTGAGGAGGTTTGTGCTTAGGCTTGCAAGGTTACTCACCCGCTGATGGAGATGCTATGAAAAAGGACCAAATTTGTATATGAGCATCCACATCAGGAGGCCCAAGACCAGTTAAAGAATCTCTTAACATCTCCCCAAATGAAGATTCCTCCAAAGGTAGGTATTCTTTTACAACTTTATCTCACATATACTAAAAGATCAATTGGGGCAATATTTGCTCAAGAGGTAGACTGTGTAAAGAAACCTGTTTATTACTTAAGTCGAATCATACATGGGCCTGAGGCCAGATATACTAGTATTGAGAGGCACTATTTCTCCCTTGTATTTGTTGCACAAAAGTTTAGGCATTATATGTTGTCTTTTACAGCTCACATTGTAACTAAATGTGATCCCATAAAGTTTTTACTTCCTAAAACTGTGCTAGTAGGTAGGGCAACCAGATGGTTTCTAATACTTTCAGAGTATGTTTTTAAGTGTTTGGTCCCTTAACCCATTAAGAGATAAGCTTATGCAGATCTGTTAGCCATATTCCCATTTGGGACCTTCGATCCATTAATTGAAGAACTTTCAGGAAATAATCATCAAACCAACTACCTGGAAGCCATTGTAGAAGAATGGAGTATGAATTTTGATTGTTCCTTAGCCGTAGGCAAAGGAGGAGAAGGAGTGATCCTGAGAAAAGGGGGAGAAGAAGTCTGACTATCCTTCAAGTTAGTTTTTAGTTGTTCAAATAATGAGGCTGAATATGAGGCTCTAATGTTGGGGATATTAGAAGCACTTTGAAGGAGCACCTAGATGCTGATAATAAAGAGAGCTTCCAACTTGGTGGTAAAGCATGAAATGGCGAGTATGCTCTAAAGCACATGAGTTTGGTACCCTACCTAACAATTATACATAAGTTGCTTGGCCAGTTTCATGGAGTAAAAATCAAGAGACACCCCAGAACAATGAACAAACATGCAGATGCCTATGCTATAATTGCCTAAAAAATTACATTTGAAGGG
Organism: Sambucus nigra; assembly: GCA_949130495.1. Lineage (NCBI taxonomy): Eukaryota > Viridiplantae > Streptophyta > Magnoliopsida > Dipsacales > Adoxaceae > Sambucus > Sambucus nigra. Next base: position 37,667,692 of record OX422217.1, read on the forward strand.
GATTCAACAGTGATTCGAATCACTAAGAGGACACCTAACCTCATCGCGCACCCAATGGCTGCAGATTCAACAACTATTTCTTCGAGGGAAATATCCTGCTCCATTAACCGAGCAGGTTCATTGATGTGGGCTAGTTACTTGACTTCCACCTGAAAGAAAGAAAAATTACACAATTAAGAAAAAAATGCTCAAAACTATGGGCCTAATGGCTGTTCAAAATGACCATTTTTTCTTTTTAAGGGAAATTAAAGTCCCATATTACTATTATTATGCATGATCCTTTTAAGGGAGATAAAAGTCCTACATTACTAGGCATGACCCTTTTAAGGGAGATTAAAGTCATATATTACTACGCATGACCCTTTTTAGGGGAGATTAAAGTCCTATATACTAGGCATGACCCTTTTTAGGGGAGACTAAAGTCCTATATTACTAGGCATGACCCTTTTTAAGGGAGATCAAAGTCCTACATTACTAGGCATGACCCATTTTAAGGGATTAATAGGCATGACCCTGTTTTATGGGAGATTAAAGTCTTAGATTGTTAGGCATGTTTAACTAAGTTTATTGTAAAGGTTTATTCGAACAGGCTAGAAGTTTCTTGAATTATCTAAAAATAAAAGAGACATGAAACAATAAGAGAAGTTACGCCTTTTCTTCAATAATTGCCAAGGAATGTACTAGTACAGTAATAGGACGAACCACCTACTATATTAACTCATTGGGTTTCTCAACAACTTGATCTAGAGCCACTTCAACAGGTCCTTCTCTTTTAACAAAATCAACTAGAACATTTTGCTCCTGAGTCACTTCCAAAGGTGTTTCCTTCTCCATAACAGCACTTGAAGCAGCGTGTTCTGGGAAACTTCCAAAGACACTCCACCCTCAATAATATCTCTATTAGTAATTTCAACCTCCTTTATTACCACAAAGGGATTCACTGTACCAAAAATACCAAATTATCACCTTTGAGCCGGCTAGCCTTGTCACGGTCATTGACCGTGATAAAAAAAACATGCATTTTTTGTCATGACAAATGACCGTGATAAGGGGTTGTCACGATCAAAAGATCTTGACAGGTCCATGACAACTCTTTTATAAAAAAACATACCCCATATTTTTTTCCCACCGTTTTCTCTTCCCCCCTCTCTCTCTCTTTCTCTCTCGCTTGCCCGCGACGATTCTCTCTCTCTAGATTTTCTGGTCAGTTTTTTTCTCTCTCTCCATATTCCTATGTGTATTGTGTGTATTGCTGCATATGTATATGTATTTCTACGTGTGTGTGAGTGTATTATTATTTCCTGTGTGTGTGTGTGGGTGTGGGTGTGAGTTGATGTCTGTGTGTGTATAGGATGCGCGTGTGTGTAGGTGGATGTGTACGTGTGTGTGGGGGGGGGGGGGCAGTGTATATCGGGGGAGTGTGTGTGTGTGTGGGTGTAGGTGGGTCTGCCTATGTGTGTAGGTGTGTGGTGGTGGGGGGAAAGGGGTTGGGTTAAGGGGATCAGTGGGTGGGTGTAGGTGTGTGAGTGGGGCATGAGGGTAGGGTGTGTGGAGGTGGTGTTGGTTAGCCATTTTAAGACTTGAAATTAATTGGACATTTTAAATATCGATTGGGTATTTTTAGTTTAGGGCTTGCAATTGATTGGTATTGTTATTTGTTAGTGTTGATTGGGGGGCAGTGTGTGTGTATGTGCTGCGTGTGTGTGTGTGGGTGGGATTGAATAAGTAGTACCCTCGATTATTTTCCTTTATGTTGTGGAAATTGAATAATTGTATAGTTAGATTATATATTGTTGGCTTACTGTTTTATATTTGTAATGGTTTATGTTGGACATGTGAAGTTAGAAGTGGAATTCGGTTGTTTAATTTTCTTAATCTTCAATTTAATTTTCACTAATAAATCATTAACTAATGATTAGGTTGTAGAAATTGAATAATTGTGTAGTTGGATTAGAAGGAGTACTGGATAAATATTATTAGCTTATTGGTTTGTGTTTGTTATTGGTTTATGTTTGACATATGAAGTTTATGTGGAATTTGGTTGTTTAATTTTCTTATTCTATAATTTAATTCACACTAATAAATCATTAACTAATACTTTATATTAAATAACATCTGCGTCAACAAAAAATATCAAGAATATAAGAATATGTATTGATATTGGTCTAAATTAGTATAAGTTGAAATAGAATTTGAATTAATAGAAATATACTTTATATTAAATGAAACATACTTTATATTACATAATTAAATGAAACATACTTTAAATTACATATAGTGGGCATAGATACTACCCTTCTAGTTCTTATGCGTATGCATTCAATAACCCTTAGACCCGTTTGAGAGTCATTACCTCGTAATGAGATCTCTCAAATTGTCCTATTTGGACAGTTTGGGACTGCATAGTTTCTGTATAATAATATTCTTAGTGGCTTAAACTTGTTACTTTTGGGGGAAGTTCTGCAGTCATATCTTAATGTTCTTTGGGTACATACTAGATGATGCGATTTTAAGTGTTATTTCAATTGATAAATTCAAATAACACTCACACATGCAAATCTATGTCGTGTACTTGGAGAACTATGGGGATATCCTCTCGAATTTTCCTCAAATTGGATGTGATGCACACAGAGAAGAACATCACTGAACATATTGTGGGCACATGTTTTAGGAGGAGTTATTCGAAGGATGGAGAAAATGTACGAAAAAGACCTTATAGCATTGAAACTTAAACCATAACTATGGTTCAAAAAAGATAGTAGGGAAAGGACAATAAATCCCCCTGGTTCCTTTACTTTGACGAGTGTGGAAAGGAATGTGCTTTTAGACACAACATATAATTTACAAGTTTCATCTAATTTTTCGTCCAACTTGCAAATGATTGTGAATTATGCAACCCATGATTTACATAAGTGTAAGTCCCATGATTAGCATGTGATCATTCAATTTGTTCCTCTATTTTTGAAGCACTGTTTCTCGAAGCATAAGGATTTACGGATGGCTATTATGAAAATTAGTATCCACTTCTCACTTTTATGTGAGACGGTAGTCAATCGAGATCACATAGTGGCTACAAAATTAGTAGTGAACGAAGCGATTTGTGTATTGGAGAAGTACTTTACTCCATATTTATTTTACATAAGTGTTCACTTGTTGGTACACCAATGTGACGAGGAACTTCTTTGCGGCCCAGTAAGATATCAGTGGATGTATCTGTTTGAAAGATTGATGAAAGTTTTCAAAGATTACGTCAAGAATACACGATACATTGAAGGCCCAATTACAGAGGAATACATCACCGTGGAGTCATCAATCTACACTCGAAAATATATGCCTGACTCGGCCATCGTGGATGACAATGATGAGTTCATTGACGAGGGTGGTCATGTGATGGGATAACGAGTGAAATTAACGAGTTTGCAACATGAACAAGTAGCTCCTTATCTATTTCATACATATGAAGATGTCGAAGAATGGAAAAATTAAGTTTAAATTATTTCAACATTAAAATTATTTTAATTTTTGCATGACTAATTTTGTAATACTTTCGTCATGATCTATGCAGAAAATATGAAGCCTCTGGGAACAATAAAAGATGAAAAATAATGGTCCAATCAGATAGTGAATTTAGGTTGTGGTTGTCACACGAGGAAACTATAATGAAAATGGATGTTATCAAATATCACATTATAAGAAATTTTTACAACTAACCTAATTAATTTATCTATATTCTTAGCTCTTTAAGACGGGTGATGCGACATCAAGGTCTGCTCGTTTAGACACTAGACTCTTATTTATGGCACAAGAGTACAAAAAGTATCGATTGAACGATTACGTATTCGGTTCAAGAGTGTAAAAGGAAAATTCAAATGTACAGAACTCGAGCATTTCATATAAGGCTCTTACTTTCTTTCTAGTGAGCGCGAAAGATAAAAATCTCGTTGAACCTGAAATGACTTACTATGCTGTAATTCGAAATATATTTGAATTGGACTATGTAAATTTCAAAGAGGTTGTATTTTACTGTGATTGGGTAAGAGTTGAGGATAAAAAATGCATGTAAAGTTGATCCTGGAACCAATTTAATCATAGTTGACTTGTCCAAGATGAAGAGCAACGAACACGTGAGCGATGTGCCGTTTATTTGTTCTTTTCAAAGGTCAAGCAAGTTTTTTACTCGGAGTATATCAATAATGAGTCGTGGTCAATCATACTACATGCATCAAAGCGTCTAAATAGTAGTGTGGATGACTTGGCTACACCTATAGAATATCAATCCATTTTGTATGTTAACCCGAATTTGAAATAATTTTTTGATTTGTAATAAGTATTCAAATTTTTGTAATGACCAGTGGCTATATTATTCTAGTGCTTTATTATTATCGACGACAATTTAAGGCTTTTTATTAATTTGTACTTGATAATTTTAATGCTTGCAATAACCAAGTGAATATGTTATTAGAATTTTAATGAATTTAAGCATTACTTCAAAGTCCATGACCTGGGAGTGTGTGTGTGGGGGGGAGGGGGCTGGGGGGCGGGCAGTATGTGTGTGTAAATTTAAATTGGTATTGGTATACATTGGTATTGGTATTGGTACTAATTGAAATTGGTATTTGAATTGGTATTGGTATTTTTTGTTATTATCGAATTTGAGCATTAGTTCAAAATGACTTCATCAGGGTCCGGTATTTGTACTAATAATAACAATTTTTGCAGAAAATGACTTCATCAGGGTCCGGTAGCGGATTCGATGAGGACTCCTCGGCCAGTAGTCCCCCAAAACGGGATAAATTGGGGACCGTTGTCGAAAATAATAGGGTATTATTAGCTAGAGCACTAAGTTATTGAAGGCGATTGTCGGCCCGGGGTACACTGATTTGAGGGCCATGCCTATTGACCTCAAGATGAACATCTGGGGGGCACTACAAGTTGTTTATTTAATCTTTATTTGTATATTTATAACTGTAACACTTACTTGGATGATTTTTTGTATTTATTTGACAGGAAAAGTTGTCCTGCCCATATATATTTGCAACCCCACGTTGGAGCAATTGAGGGATCAATATAAGATGTGGAAGAAGAATTTAAGGGCACGATACTTTGGTAAGACCCGAGAGTCTATTCTGAGATGCTGTGAAATCATCCCCCCTAAGGAGTCGATCTCATTGTCATAGTGGCAAAAGTTTATCGATAATGAGACCAGCGTGCGAAAATTGGCATCTCGCCAATCAGGAAGGGACAACCGGGCGAAAAAGGTGGATGTGCACTACTCTGTGCGGATGTCTTACACCGAGGTGGACCACAGGATGATAAGTTTTTTTTTTCTTTAATTTTAGTTATTCTGATTTAACATTACATTGTGTTACTTACTAATTATGTATTATTTTATTTTAGGACACGGGGAGTGGCCCGGGGGGTAGGCCACATAGGCTCGATGCCTATGTGGCAATTCGGACGAAAGAGGGTAAGGAAAAGGAGGTGGCACCGAACATCGCAACCACCATTATAACTTATAAAGGTTTAATTTTTTTACTTATGTTATAATTTTTTTTTTACTTAATTGACTAATTGTGTCCTTTTTGTTTTTTCAGGCAAAGCTTAAGGAAGTGCATGAGTCGCAGTCTGATGCAGACAAAGCATCTTTGGCTACGGATGCACTCGACCAAGTGCTCAAGTCGGATCGTAAGGGGAGGACTAAGGGGTGAGCTCGTGGATGGGGATGTCTAGGATCATCGACATGGAGATGAGCAACAATAGGTTTGCACATAAGGTGGACTTCCAAGATGATAAGCTATCAAGGTTGGAGACGACGATCCTAGATACGTATGCCTTCATGAAGTGTAAGTTGGGCAGGGGCAAGGGCAAGGGTAAGGAGAAAGTGGTAGAGGTAGACGAGGACGAGGACACCGAAGCCACTGCTTCATCGCTGATATGCACGAACTCGGCGCCATATGATGATCCATTTCCCGTTGTGACCCCCATCGAGCGGCCTATGTTGACAATCGATTGGTCGAGCGTGCATATACTCGACATATATTGTGTGTTGTCGATAGCGAGGGGGTTGAGGGATCCGAGCTTCCTCCCGAGTATGTCAGTTGATTGATGTACCCTCCAACACATTGAGGCAAGAATGCATGTCACGCACGTAGTGGAGGGAAAGGAAAACTCACCTTTGTGGTTACGCGAACAATGTGGTGTTCGGCATATTGCGAGGTGTCAATTCATATGTCGTGTGGACTCCCTTCCTCGCACAACCTGGTGAAGATTGACATTATTTATATCTTTTTTTACTTTGAAAATTGGATTGTATTTATATTCTTTTGATTTTGGTACAATTTATTTTGGATTGGATATGATGGATATTTGCATTTCTATTTTATTTGGATTACAACTGCCTTGATTTGGTATATGATTTGTATTTTATTTTGATATATGTTGTTTGGGAAGGTACAAATTTGCTATAACAGGTACAAATATACTGTTGGGCAGTGGCAGTGGCCATACTGCCCAACACTTTTTTTTAAATACAGCCCAGAATTGTCACGGTCAAAGATCGTGACAAGCCTGCGACAAAGAAACTTGTCACGATCTTTGGTCGTGACAATTTTTTTTGTTTTGTCATGGGCTTGTCACGGTCTTTGACCATGACAAAACTTGTCAAGGTCGAAGACCGTGACAGAACCATGACAAGAAAAGTTTTCACTCCCATACTTGTTATGGTCATTGACCTTAACAAGTTGGACTTATCATGGTCAATGATCGTGACAACTCGATAATTTTGGTGTAGTGATTCACAAGTTCAACCTCAACTATGTCTTCAACTTTCTCCCTTCTAAGGATAGAGGGTGTGGATATGTTGAACATGACTTGCTCGTTTACTGTAGGAGAAGTTTGTACAAGTATAATGGCCCAGCATGGGTTATTCGGAACCATCTCGGGAGGAAGGGACTGCAATAATAGGGAAAGCAAGGAGAGAATCACACTACACCAAAAAGGCTAAATTGTCACCTTTAAGTCGGCCAGTCTTGTCACAGTCATTGACCGTGATATTAAAATAGTCATTTTTTTGTCACGATCAATGACCATGACAAGTCTGTGACAACTGTATTTGTCACGGTCAAAGACCTTGACAGGTCCATGACAACTCTTTTAACAAAAAACCCTACCCCGTCTTTTTTTCCCACCATTTTCTCTCTCTCTCTCTCTCTCTCGCAATGGTTCTCTCTCTCTCTCTCTCTCTCTCTCTCTCTCTCTCTCTCTCTCTCTCTCCATTTTCCTCTGTGTATATGTGTGTGTGTGTATTACTACGTGTGTGTGTATTGTTGTATGTGTGTATTGTTGTGTGTGTGTTTGTATGACTGTGGGTAGGTGTGTGTATGGCTGCCTGTGTGTGTAGGTGTGTGTGGGGTTGGGGGGCAGTTGAGGTGGGGGAGTGTGTTTGTGTGTATGTATATGTGTTTAGGTGGGTCTGTGTGTTTATATGCGTGTGTGTAAGTGTGTGGGTTGGGGCAGTGGTGGTGGTGGTGGAGGAAAGGGGGCAACAATGGGTGTGTGTGTGGGGGGGGGGGGGGGGGGGGGAGGGGGGGGGGGTAGGATGCGGGGGGGGGGGGGGGGTGATAGTTGGATATTTTAGGACTTCAAATTAATAGGAAATTATAAATTGGTATTGTTATTGTTATTCGTATTGGTATGTATTGTTATTATCGGATTTGAGCATTAATTCAATGTTCACATACATGTTTGTACTAATAATAACATTTTTTTGAAAAAAATTACTTCATCAGGGTGCGGTAGTGGAGGCGATGAGGACTCCTTGGCTAGTAGGCCCCCAAAATGGGGAAAATTAGGGGCAGTCGTCCAAAATAAGAGGACATTATTAGCTAGAGGGCCAGAGTTATTGAAGGCGATTGTCGGTCTGGGGTACACTGATTGAAGGTTCATGCCTATTGACATCAAGATGAGCATCTGGGGGGGCTCTATAAGTTATGTATTTAATATTCATATTTATATTTATAACTGTAACACTTACGTACATGATTGTTTGTATTTGTTCGACAAGAACAATTTGGTCTGCCTGCATATATCTTCTACCCCACGTTGGATCAATTGAGGGATCAATATAAGACATGGATGAAGAATTTGAGGGCACGGTACTTTGGTAAGACCCGGGAGCCCATTCTGAGACTCCATGAAACCATCCCCTCTAAGGAGTCGATCTCATTGGAATAGTGGCAAAATTTTATCGACAATGAGACTAGCGTACGACAATTGTCATCTTCCAATCGGGGAGGGACAACCGGGCGAAAAAGGTGGATGTGCACTACTCTGGGCAGACGTCTTACGCCAATGTGGAGCACAGGATGGTAAGTTTTTATTTTTCTTTAATTTTAGTTATTCTAATTTAGCATTACATTGCGTTACTTACTAATTCTATTATTTTATTTCAGGACACGAGGAGGGGCCCTAGGGGTAGGCCACATAGGCTCGATGTCTGTGTGGCAATTTAGACGAAAAAGGGCAAGGATAAGGAGGTGGCACCAAGCGTCGTAGCCACAATTGTAAGTTATAAATGTTTGATTTTTTTACTTATGTTATAATTTTTTTATTTACTTAATCGACTAATCGTGCACTTTTTGTTTTTTCAGGCAAAGCTTAATGAAGTATATGAGTCGCAATCTAATGTCAATAAAGCATCTTTGGTTACGGATGCAATCAACTAAGTGCTTAGACCGGATCGCAAAGGGAGGACTAGGGGTGAGCTCGCGGGTGGGGAAGTCTAGGATCATCGGCATGGAGACGAGCAACAACGGGTTGGCACATAAGGTGGACTCCCATGATGATTAGCTATCAATGTTGGAGGCAACGGTCCTAGATATGTATGCCTTCATGAAGAGTAAGTTGGTCAAGGGCAAGGGCAAGGGAAAGGGCAAGGAGAGGGTGGTAGAGGTAGATCAGGAAGAGGACGAGGATGAGGACGAGGACGATGATGCCGGAGCCACTTCTTCATCGTCGATACGCACGGACTCGACGCCATATGATGATCCATTTCCCATCGTGACTCCCATCGAGCAGTCTATGTCAACGATCGGTTGGTTGAGCGTGCATCTACTCGACATATATTGTGGGTTGTCGATAAAGAGGGGTTGAGGGATTCGATCTTCTTACCGAGTATGTCGGTTCATGGATGTCCCCTTTAAGACATTGAGGGAATAATGCTCGTCACGCACGTAGTAGAGGGAAAGGAGAACTCACCTTTGTGCTTCCGTGAACAATGAGGCATTTTGCATATTGCAGGGCGTCTCAATTCATATGTCGTGTGGCCTTCCTTCCTCCTCCGACCTGGTGAAGATTGACATTATTTATATCTTTTTTTATTTTGAAAATTGGATTGTATTTAGATTCTTTTGATTTTGGTACATTTTGGTTTGGATTGGATATGATGGATATTTGCATTTCTATTTTATTTGGATATGGATTATAAATGCCTTGATTTAATATATGATTTGTATTTTATTTAGATATATGTTGTTTGGACATGTACAATTATGCTATAACAGGTACTAATATACTGTTGGGCAGTGGTAGTGGCTATACTGTCCAATATATATATTTTTTAAATTCAGCCCAAAATTATCACGGTCAAATACCCTGACAAGTCCGTGACAAAGAAACTTGTCGCGATCTTTGGCCGTGACAATTTTTTTTGTTGTGTCACAGGATTATCACGGTCTTTGACGGTGACAAAACTTGTCAAGGTCAAAGACCGTGAGAGGACCGTGAAGAGTCTAATGAAGTTAGTCTTTGATCGAAATAATTTCGTGAAAATAAAAATTGTCACCCCCATACTTTTCACGGTTATTGAACTTGACAAGTTGGATCGTCACAGTCAATGGCCATGACAACTCGACAATTTTGGTGTAGTGATTCACAAGTTCAACCTCAATTGTGTCTTCAACTTCCTCCCTTATAAAGATAGAGGGAGTGAATACGTTGAACATGACTTAGTCATTTACTGTAGGAGAAGTTGGTATAAGTATAATGTCCCGACATTGGTTCTCAGGAACCGTCTCGGGAGGAAGGGCCTACAATAATAGGGAAAACAAGGAGAGAATCACATTACACCAAAAAGGCTAAATTGTCACCTTTGAGCTAACCAGTCTTGTCACGGTCATTGACCGTGAAAAGAAAACACTCATTTTTTTGTCATGATCAATGACCATGACAAGTCCATAACAACTGTACTTGTCAAAGTCAAAGACTTGGCAGGTCCATGACAACTCTTTTAATAAAAAAAACCCTACCTCCTCTTTTTTTCCCAACGTTTTCTCTTCTCTCTCTCTCTCTCTCTCGATTTTAAGGTAAATTTTTTTCTCTCTCTCTATTTTCCTCTGTGTATGTGTGTTTGTGTGTGTATTACTGCATGTGTGTGTGTGTATTGCTACTTATGTGTGTATTGTTGTGGGTGGGTTTGTGTGTATGGCTGCGTGGGGGGGTTGGGGGTTGGGGGGAGGACAGTGGAGGGTGGGGGAGTGTGTTCATGTGTGCGTAGGTGGGATTGGGTGTTTGTGTGCATGTGTGTAGGTGTGTGGGGTTGGGGGGTGTGGGGTGGAGGGAAGGGGCGGCAGTGTGTGTGTGTAGGTGTGTGGGTGGGTGGGGGGCAAGGGGTTGGGTGTATGGGGGTGGTGATAGTTGGGTATTTTAGGACTTGAAATTAATTGGACATTATAAATATTGATTGGGTATTTTTAGTTTAGGGCCTGCAATTGAATGGTATTGTTATTTATTAATGTTGATTGGGTGGTCTTAGTTGGGATTGAAATTAGTAGGTATTATTAATATCGATTGAATCCTATTGTTTAGAAAATGAAATTAAATTGACATTATAAATATTGTATGTGTATTTTTATTGAGGTTTGAAATTGACTACAAATTGTTAATGTTGATATGGTGTTTTTATTTAGGCCTTGAAGGTAATTAGTCATATGTATAATTGTTTATGTTGATCACGAGTAACTTTAGTGTCTAAAAAATGTTTAGGGGGTAGTAGGGTTGTGTATGTGACTTTAGTGTCTAAACAATATTTATGCCATGTAGTGTGCGTAGTGTGTGTGTGGGGGGGGGGGGGGGATTGAATAAGTAGTACCCTCGATTATTTTTATTTATGTTGTAGAAATTGAATAAGTGGGTGGGTGGGTGGGATTGAATCATTGTGTGTTGCGGGGGGGGGGGGGGGGTATTGTTTTGTGTTTGGTATTGGTTTATGTTGGACATATGAGGTTAGAAGTGGAATTTGGTTGTTTAATTTTCTTAATCAATAATTTAATTCACACTAATAAATCATTAACTAATGTATGTAGTTGTATTGGAAGGAGTATGGGATACATATTGTTTGCTTATGGGTTTGTGTTTGTTATTGGTTTATGTTGGACATATGAAGTTGAAGTGGAATTTGGTTGTTTAATTTTCTTAATCTATAATTTAATTCACTCTAATAAATCATTAACCAATACTTTATATTAAATAACAATTACGCCAACAAAAATAACCGAGCATACAAGAATATGTATTGATATTGGTGTAAATCTGTATAAATTGAAATTGAATTTGAATTGAATGAAACATATTTTAATTCAAATGAAACATACTTTAAATTACATAATTAAATGAAACATACTTTAAATTACTTATAGTGCGCATAGATACCAGCCTTCCAGTTCCTATGCGTACGCATTCGATAGCCCTTAGATTCGTTCGAGAGTCATATATTAATGTTCTCTGGGTACATACTAGATGATGCGGTGTTAAGTGTTATTTCAATTGATAAATTGAAATAACACTCACACTTGCAAATCTGTATCGTGCACTTGGACAACTATGGGGATATGATGCCGAATTTTCCTCAAATTGAAATGATGTGCATGAGCCATTAAGTATATTATAGAAATATGCAGTCTCGAATGGGATAGGACCACTCACCCTTTAGAGGGGATGGAGGAAATAGGAATTGATAATATAAATTGAATTTCAATTTCAAATTAAGATTGAATTTGAATTTGAATTTGAATTTGGATGCATGAACTAAATATTCACACTTTTGTTTATGCCATTTTACCCATAATAGGTGATTGTTTATAGTAGCTGTGATGGGATATCATAAATACAAAGAGTGAATGGGACTAATAAACTAGGGGATGTGTTTCGCAGAGGTGCTAATGAATTTGTGAAATACGCAAAGAGATTCCATGATGATGAAGATTTTCCGTGTCCGTGCGCTAGGTGTAAGAATGGTAAGGTGTTTGAGTGGAAAACATTTGAACTACATTTGTTAAGATCAGGTATGCAAGATAGTTATCGAAGTTGGGGTTTTCACGGGGAACCTTAAGTTCCTTTTGTCCCCGAGCAACCTTAACAGCAAATTTCAACATGTAGGATAGATGTACAAGGGGATGATGATAATGTAGATCATAATATGCTAGAGGATTTAGTTGATGACGCATATGGAGTTCATGAAGTGGAAGAGAATGATGTTTTTAACGATATACAAGGTTCAAGTGCTCATGAAGATATTGGGATAAACCTTGACGATGACTATCAAAGTTTAAAATTTAAGGCGAGCTAGCCATTATACTCTCACCGTGAGAAAGATCAAAAAAATTTACATGCCATGGTTGGTTTGCATAGTTTGAAGACTCAATATGGTTTGTCTGGCACTAGCGTATCAAGAATTTTGAATTGGGTGAAGGGCTTGCTACCCAAGAAGAATACGCTTCTAAATAGTTATCCTACTATTTAGAATAGTTTGAAAGGTTTGGGAATGAAGTATAAATCAATTCATGCTTGTGTGTATGACTAAATACTATACCGAAAGGAGTATAAAAATTTTGACGGGTGTTCGGTATGCGATGAACCTAGATATGTCCAATCTACTAGCAAAGAAGGCACAAGCTCAAAAGTGCCTGCAAAAGTGTTGAAATATTTTCCCGTTGAACCTAGATTAAAGCAGTTTTTCATAGTACCATGAATAGCAGAGGAAATGACTTGGCATGCTAGGCAAGAACCAGGGGATAATTTCATGCGCCATCTTATTGATTCTATAATTTGGAAGAGGATGGAATTTGTGTATCCCAATTTTGGTCGAGAATAGCGTAACATTCGTTTGGAAATACCAATAGATGGTTTCAATCCATTTGGAAATCTAAGCGCCAATCAGAGTGTATGGGCAGTGATCCTAGACCCACTCAACCTCCCTCCTTCATAACCTATGAGACCTGAATTTTTGATGCTGCCTTTGTTGTTCCGTGGGCCAAAGGCACCAAGTGAGGACATCGATGTCTACCTGGATACTTTGATAGAATTATTAAATGAGTTTTGGGAAGTGGGTGTGCAAGCATTTAACTCTTTTAGAAAGGAAGAGTTTACATTGAAAGCAATGTTGATGTGGGTAATTCATGATTTTGCAGCTTATGAGACATTATTCGGGTTGTGTAGTTCATGGTTATTTGGGGTGTCCTATTTGTGGAGAGGAGACTGAATCTATTCGTCTCCCCGCTTGATAAAAAAATGTATACCATTGCCGTAGGAGGTTTTTACCTCCTATCATAGTTTTAGATTTGAGAAAGGTTCCAATTTTTTACGGGGCGGGGTTGAACATAGGCTACGGACGAGAATACTTTCAGGCTCAGAAATTGAAAGTAAATCTTCTGACTATGGCCCTAATATGCTAGGTAAGAATCCTAAATTTAAGAATGTCAAGTATAAGAAGACCCCAACTGCGAATAAAACTAATACAAGAGAAGCATGGTTTAGGAGGTCAATTTTATTTGACTTGCCTTATTGGAAGAATAACCCGGTGCGCCATGTATTGGATGTGATGCATGCAGAGAAGAACATAGTTGAACATATTGTGGGCATATGCCTTGGGGGGAGTCTTTCGAAGGATGGAGAAAATGCACGAAAAGACCTTAAAGCGTTGAGTTTACTTTGATGAGTGTGGCAAGGAAGGTGCTTTTAGACACAACATATAATTTGCAAGTTCCATCTAATTTTTCATCCAACTTGCAAAGGATTGTGAATTATGCGACCCATGATTTACATAAATGTAATTCCCACGATTGGCATGTGATCATTCAATTAGTTCCTCTACTGTTTAAGCACTGTTTCTCGAAGCACAAGGATTTGCGGAGGGATATTATGCAAATTAATATCTGCTTCTCACTTTTATGTGATAAGGTAGTGAATCTAGATCACATAGTGGCTGTAAAATTAGTGGTGAACGAAGCGATTTGTGTCTTGGAGAAGTACTTCCCCCATCTTTCTTTGACATAAGTGTTCACTTGTTAGTACAACTGTGCGACGAGGAGCTTCTTTGTGGACCAGTAAAATATCGATGGATGTATCCGTTTTAAAGATTGATGAAAGTTTTCAAATATTACGTCAAGAATACACGATACATTAAAGGATCAATTGTAGAGGAATACATCACCGTGGAGTCATCCATCTAAACTCGGGAATATATTCTCGACTCGACCAACGTGGATGATAATGATTAGTTCATCGACGAGGGTGGTCATGTGATAGGCAAACGAGTGAAATTAATGAGTTTGCAACATGAACAAGTATCTCATTATCTATTTAATACACATGACTTGGCTGCACCTACCGAATATCAATCCATTTTTTATGTCAACCCGAAATAATTTTTTGATTTGTAATAAGTATTTAAATTATTTGTAATGATCGGTGGCTGTAATACTATTACCAGACTACAATTTAATGCTTTTAATTAATTTGTACTTGATCATTTTAATTCTTGTAATAACCAAGTGAATATGGTAGTTAGAATTTTAATCAATTTAAGCATTAAGCATTAATTCAAAGTTTATGACCCGGGAGTGTGTGTGCGGGGGTGGGGAGGGGTTTAGGGGAGGGTAATGTGCGTGTGTGTAAATTGAAATTAGTATTGGTACAAATTGAAATTGGTATAAATTGGTATTGGTATTGGTATTGGTATGTATTGTTATTATTTGATTTGAGCATTAATTCAAAGTTCATATACATGTTTGTACTACTAATAATAATTTTTGCAAAAAATGACTTCATCAGGGCGCGATAGCGGAGGCAATGAGGACTCCTCAGCAAGTAGGCCCTCAAAATGTGGCGAATTGGGGGCCGACATCGAGAATAAGACGGAATTATTAGCTTGACCACTAGAATTATTGAAGGCGATCGTCGGCCCGGGGTACACTGATTGGAGGGTCGTGCCTATTGACCCCAAGATGAACATTTGGGGGCACAAAAGGTTGTGGATTTAATATTTATCACTATATTTATATTTGTAATTATATTTATAACTGTAACACTTACACTAAAGATTGTGTATTTAATATTTATAACTATAATTATATTTGTATTTATATGTATAACTGTAACACTTACTTACAAGATGGTTTATATTTGTTTGACAGGAACAATTTGTCATTCCCGCCTATCTCCGCAACCCCATGTTGGAGCAATTGAGGGATAAACAAAAGACGTGGAAGAATAATTTGTGGGCACGATACTTTGGTAAGCCCGAGAGTCCATTATGAGACTTCGTGAAATCGTCCCCGCCAAGGAGTCGATCCCATTGGCACAGTGGCTAAAGTTTATCAACACTGAGACCAACGTGTGGTAATTGGCATCTCGCCAATCGGGGAGGGAAAACTAGGCGAAAAAGGTGGATGTGCTCTACTCTGGGCAGACGTCTTACGGCGAGGTGGTGCACATGATGGTAAGTTTTTATTTTTCTTTAATTTTAGTTATTCTAATTTAGGATTACTTTGCGTTACTTACTAATTATGTGTTATTTTATTTCTGGACACGGGGAGTGGCCCTGGGGTAGGACACATAGGCTTGATTCCTATGTGACAATTCGAACGAAAAAGGGCAAGGACAAGGAGGTGGCCTCGAGAATCACATATACCATTGTAAGTTATCAATGTTAATTTCTTTAATTATGTTATAATTTTTTTATTTACTTAATTGACTAATCGTGTACTTTTTGTTTTTTAGGCAAAGATTAAGGAAGTGCATGAGTCGCAGTCTGATGCCGACAAAGCATCTTTGGCTACGGACGCACTCAACCAAGTACTTAGGCTGGATCGTAAGGGGAGGACTAGGGGGTGAGCTCGTAGGTGGGGAAGTCTAGGATCATCGGCATGGAGAAGAGCAATAGTGGGTTGGTACATAAGGTGGATTCCTATGATAATAAGCTATAAAGGTTAGAGGCGATGATCCTAGATATGTACGCCTTCATGAAGTGTAAGTTGGGCAAGGGTAGGGCAAGGTGGTAGAGGTAGACGAAGACGAGGACGAGGACGCTGATGACACTGCTTCATCGCCGATATGCACGGACGATGTGCCATATGATGATCCATTTCCCATCGTGACCCCCCTCGAGCGGCCTACGTTAAAAATTGATTGGTCGAGCGTGCATCTACTCAACATATATTGTGGGTTACCAATAACAAGGGGGTTGAGGGATCCGAGCTTGCCCCCGAGTATGCCGGTTTATGGACATCCCCTCTAAGACATTGAGGTAAGAGTGCACGTTATGCCTGTGGGGGAGGGGGGGGGGGCGGGGAGGAGAACTCACCTTTTTGGTTGCACAAACAATGTGGCGTTCATCATATTGCGGGATGCCTCAATTCATATGTCGTGTGGCCTTCGTTCCTCCTCCGACGTGCTGAAGATTGACAATATTTCTATCTATTTTTATTTCAAAAATTGGATTGTATTTATATTATTTTAATTTTGGTACAATTTGGTTAAGATATGATGGATATTTACATTTATATTTTATTTCGACATGTATAATTTTGCTATAATAGGTACAAATATACTGCTGGGCAGTGGTAGTGGCCATACTACCAAGCAGTTTTTTTTAAATTCTGCCTAAAATTATCACGGTCAAAGACCGTGACAAAGAAACTTGTCATGGTCTTTGATTGTGATAATTTTTTTGTTTTGTCATGGTCTTTGACCATGACAAAACTTGTCAAGGTCAAAGACCGTGATAGGAACTTCACAAGTCTAATGAACTTATCATGTTCTTAGACCGTAACAACAAAATTTGTCACCCCCATACTTTTCACGGTCATTGACCTTGATAAGTTGGACTTGTAACGGTCAATGACCGTGACAACTCGACAATTTTGGTGTAGTGTCAGTTAACAAAACAAATAAGGACTTAGAGCATGAAATTACACGGTGTTCAAAACTAAAAATCTTTACTAGTGAAGTTAACCCATCAGTGGAGGGATCCTTACTCTCTGCACTAACACCATCCTCCTGGAGAGTAGCCTGATGGCACAAGAAATAAAAATCAGGAGAATAACCACTAAATGACCCATGATTATTAACGTTTACATCAACCCTAAGGGGTAATTCACAGTTATCTCAGGTACTTTAGGGGCATATGCACCCATTATTTGGATATACAGAGATGAGAAAAGTGCTTCAATCATTTCCTCCTCTAAAACAGGCTCAGTAACACTAAAAACTGAACCCCCGGGGAGCCAAAGTAAGCATAAATATGTGCTTAGTGGGCAAAGATTTAGTAAAATAAAAGAAAAGCAAGTTATGTAAATTGCAAGGGAAATATTCACACCTCTTGGTGATATGAAAAGTCTTCTAAGAGGGTATAATCGTAATGAGGTGAGGATGACTTCTCAGTTGAGTATATTTTGTGCAGCTTTCACACTCGGTGATGCAGAGGGAATTTTTCGGGGTTTTCTCATCCTCTTTGTCCTCTTGCTCCTCCTTTTTAATATCCACATTTTCCTCCTATTCATCTCTTTCCTCTTACTCATCCTCATCCTCAACTTCTTTCTCCTCAAATACTACCTTCACGGGGCTAGACATCCTGGCAGCCAACCTACTATACTTTGTATAACTTTCACTAACTGGAGAAGTAAAAGAGATAGCCCTCGCAGAAATTTGGGCTGACATCACTGATCTATCTTTGGTAGAATAATTTGCCCATTGACTGGACAATTCCTCGAACATCTTATCAACCTTCGTGGCTAAGTCACGAACAATAGACTTGCGAGAAGGAGCTTCCCCTACAAGGGTAGGTGTAGTAGTCTTCTTAGTTTCCTTAATTTTCTTTTTGCCGTCACAACTACCATAGTAGAGGTAGCTCAGGAGTATCTTCCTCAATAACATCCTTTTAATAGCTAGGGACACTAGCACCCCCATCGCCCAACTGCAATGCTTAAGCTCCTTTCTTTTTCTTAGCTACAGCCTCGTCTATGGGAGAAAAGGGGCCAATTTATTTGTAGTGGTGTCATTAGTAGTGCTCAAAGGGAATAAAGAGTTGGTAGTAGAATATGTACCGAAACCCGATTCCTCTAGAGGAAATCTTCCCACATTAGGGTAGAAAGGTTAAAGAAGAATATTATTCTGAAACCTGCCTAGTTGGTTGGGCCAAAACACAAATAAATAGATGCTGACTGGCCTCTCCGAGCAGTCATGCTTGGGATCACATGGCTATTGGTATAGTTCGTAGAAAGACTAACAATAGTTACAGCAAGAACATTTTTACAAGCAAAGGCAAAATTTATTGGTTTTTTATGGGTGAAATGACTACCCATAGGAGTACCTTTTATTATATCCAACCTGCATAGACACACAATTGGGAGAATAAGAAGAATATTATGAAGACCATTCAGTATAAGATGGCATCTATGAAGGAAAAAGAACAAGTGGGACATTGCTCGCAAGAAAATTCTTTGCATAAGCTTCCTCAATCGGGACAATTTGCCTGAATACTTCCGTGAAAAAAGAGTTGGTGAAGAATTGATCAATGCCCTCATAAGGGCGACAAGTGAATTTTTTAACATCATCAATGTATGGATAGAAAGAATTTTTGACCTATTTATAATTCCAACAGCAAATGCGAGGTACCTTAATATCATGAGACTTGGGGTCACTACCCTGAGGTACATACTCAGGGAAATAAGCGTAGATGAAAGCTATGAAGAGGATGTGGTTTGAATAATTAAAAACATCAAAATAACCAAGACTATGCATTGAATTTTCCTTCATCCGATCAAGCCATGTGTACAAGGAGCCCAACGTTATGGAAGCTAAGGGGAGTTTAATCCCATAGGCAATTTGAATGGTCATGTTGATAAGGTCCCTCCAGGGGAAGTCGTGAGGCTTTTCAGGAAGAAAAATCTTGGAAAGAACAACCCAAATATAGCCCACAAGTTTAATCTCCGTGCCATATCCACTACTAGCGGGAGGGATCTCGACCACTTGTTTCCCCTTTGGATTTTTCTTGTCAGTTTCACGAGCCTTGGCGCTGGCCTTATCTTCGATATAAAAGAAATAACGGATCACATCCTAAAATATACATTTATAATAGGTAACCATATGTTTCTTCACTACAGCTTCCAAGATAATAGAAATGGCTTACTCAAAGAAGGTATCAAAACCAGTTGCTTTTAATCCCAAGAGCTCATAAACATCCTCGAGAGTTAAAATAAACTCTCCCCAAGAAGATACAAAGGTGTGAGTCTTATAACTCCACTGAAAGATAAAATTTTGTAAAGTGTTATTGTTCTAGCAAAGGGTAAGATAACCTATCTAGTGAGTAGATGACAGACCTACTAAAGCCAATTTGACGGTATACTTCTCATGGATGTTGTCCGTCTAGGCTTCCATGCCTTCACAGGAATCTCAAGTTGCTTCAAACTCCACATTAGAGTAGGGATAGTCTCCCCTATCTATTCTGAAACATGGAATTGTGCCAGTGGATATGTAAGCGAAGTCCTTAGTGTTATCTCTTTTGCCCATCAACAAATTTTCTTTCTCTTTGGAGGTGATTGTAATAGAAAAATTATGAGGGTCAGTCTAAAACTGATGATATTCATTGAAATAAGGGGCATGACGGTAGCGTGACCACTAATGGCGACATGAGTTCTAGGAGACGCACTCCTAGAAAAGGTGTTTTCTTAACAATAGGTGTGATGAGTGAAGAGAATAAGGATGATGACAGGAATAAAGGGTAAAGCTATTTACAAAAAATATATGAAGAACAATCGTGCATTCTCTCTCTCTCTCTCACTAAGAAGGTAACTTGCTGAAAAAAAAAACCAAAGGTGAAAATAAATTGAGTCTAAGTGTGCCCTTTTATAAGGGGAAAAAGTATGAACATAAAACGATTGATGGCATCATAGATTGACGTGGCGACACCTAAGGTGCCTTGCGTGGCTCACATGTGCGTATGGGTGCATAGATTCAGATATGATAATGATGACAACAAATCAGTGACGCATGATGTGCCTTGTGTGGAACACATGCGCTAACCCCAAGCAATCATGTGTAAAGTGGGGGGAGATGTATGCCATCCACAATAAATATGAAGTGACATAGGCAATGATGATTAATGGTGGGAACTCAAATGATGTTGGGGAAACCCTCCAGCTTGAGGAAATCAGTCGTTTAGGGGGAATTTTGAAAAAAAATATTTATTTTTACCAGTAAATTAAAATAAGTTATTTTGCACACAAGTCTAATGTGTCATCAATAAGATAGCCCCATCAATGAGCTCACTGGTCGCTGAAAAACAAGCTAGCCCGGAGGGAAAAGTAATGAGGTCCCTACCCTGCACTTTTACAAGATAATTAACATCCTTATTACGACCATTTGATTTCTTGCTCAAGATAGCCTTGCTTACATGTGGTTCAAGGATTTAGAACAATATTTCTTACATATATTTATTCACATGTTAAAAAAATTTCTCTACTAATGGGAAAATGTAGGGGGAGGTCCAAGTTAAAGATTGATTAGAAATGATGATCTTGCACTAAATGAAGGATTAACGATAGAGTAAAGACTGAAGTTGCTCTAAGGATCTTCTATAGAGATCAAGCCCATTTGAAGGACAATATATTTTCAGCAGGAATTGCAATGTACTTGTATTTGATTTTGTACTCGATTTTCCTTATAAAAGTTAGTTTTACTTTGTAATATTTATAAGGTTGATCGGTACCCTCGTGGCTCCTTGTCTGGCAGGGTGTGGGAGAGCTCACATGCTCTATCGAATAGCCTAATTTTAAGGACCTCACAGGGATTTGGTTTAGAGGATTGGTAGCTTGCAACATTGGGAAATCAACACCCAACCCCCTAGCACACTTAGTCAAAATCTTAGTTTGTACATTCATAGTTGAATAAATGCTCGAGTTACCATATCCTGGGGAACCTCCTCAAGGGACCCCAGTCCTAACAATCATCCGAAGATGGCGTTTGATTCCACACATGCAGTTCATAAGTTGCTCGAGTAATCATCATCCAAGAAATCTTTTTTCCATGAACCACCTTTTTTTATTGATGTGACAACACATCCTTTACAGACTACTATTTACCAACTTTATGACATCGTGGCATCTGAAATTTAGGAACTCGAGGAATTAACACTCAAGTGAGTTTATTAGTACGATGGTAAGGTTATTTAATGAGCTTATACATTCCATATATATTAGTATGGGCCTTTGGGTTTCCACATCCTATCCTAATCAATGCCACAATACCCCTGATAGGCTAAACAGTTTTCCCGCCAAAATACCATATCTTATGAATTTAATGTACTATCGTAGCAATAATAACATCGTAACTTTTCATTAACTGTAGTCACTCTCTTTAATGCCTTCAAGTTCCCCTGAGTGACTTTTCTCCCATATATATACTCAAGCAGCGTAGTTTACCATGACGAAAATTTAAATCTAGAATTATTGTTGAGATTTCTCTAGACGAGAGTACTGCTTGTGAGATCATTATTGTGTGATTATTCCCATTACTTCCATTAACACTATTCTTGAGAATTTATTATACCTTGAGGTTACTTCCTTGCCATTATTGCGCCAAGTGTGTTGGTTCCTTATACCTCCGACGAAGTTGTTAGCGGATCTTTTCCATTTATTGCACTTTCAAAGCATTTATGTTTTAAAAGAATTTATTTAATACATAATTGAGTATTGAATATTGTTTGTCCTTGACTTGTTTTTATTGTCATTTCCTATTGTTCTTTGTCACTAATCATGATCTTGATAAGGGGTCACTCCTTGCTTAATACTAATTGTATTTCAAGAACCCACATCTTACAGTTGCATATAGAGAATTTTTGTAGGTTTGGTAGGGCTTGCTTTGATCCTTTTCCATGAAATTAATGAGTTTTCCCTTCATGATGCCGAAGATGCATTATTTTTATCGAAACACATTTAATTCAACCGTGGTCGCTCAGACAATTTCCTCAAATTAGTAATATGACCTTCTCGAGTTTTGGACTTGATGATCATATCATAAACATAGACTTCAATCTCACTGTGCATAAGATCCTACAAATTGGTTTATAGCCGCCCTTTGGTAGGTAGCTTCGATGGTTTTGAGACCAAAATACATGATGGTCTAGCAAAAGGATCCCCACAGGGTGATAAAGGTAAGATTATCTTGATGGTCATGATGCATCTTCATCTGGTTGTACCAAACTAAACGGTCAACAAATAACTTGAGGGCGTGTCTCGCACTGTTATGAATAATTATATCATTTATGGTAAAAGGATAATCATCCTTTGGGGATGATTTGTTCAAGTCCCGATATTCAATGCACATGCGAATTTTTCCTCCAAATTTTAGCACATGGACGATGTTCATGAGACATGAGGATATTTGAGCACGCAAATGAAACCTACGATCAATTTTTTGACCACTTTGTCTATGACTTTGATGGACCACTCCGTCTAGAACTTTCTCAATTTTTGTTTGACAAGCTATCTTTTGGGAAAGGTAGGATTTTCATGTTACACGATCTCCTGGTTAATTGCAGGTATGTCCTTGTGGAACCACGTGAAGTTGTCCGTGAATTATTTATAAATTTCTTCGAATTATGATCGCTCATTGATACGTCATGAATATTGCATATTTGCGCCCTTTATCTTTGTGCATTCTAGAACTTTTACGTTCTTAATTCATATATTTATGCTCGTTAACCATAAAACCTCAGATTTGGACATATATATGTTTTTAGGGGTTAATTGTGCTTTTGTAGGTATTAGAACGCTAAAAGTGAGGATCGATTGCATTTCGAAGAAGTTCCGTCACTATATGCTACTTTAAGGGCATTTTAGTCAATTCATGATTCATCTCTAGCTCATGGAATTTCCATGGATGCGTAGTTTGTTGATTTATCATCACGTGGCCACAAACAGCGCGTCGTTTCGAGTTCGAACAAAGACGTTATGGTCGATTTCATTATGAACTTTTTCTCCCATGTGAAGACGAAAGAGCACCAGAAAACAGAATACCGATCGACCGTACCCAGGGGGCCGGTCGATCGTGTATTGGGTTTTTTCCTTGTAAGGGAATTAGTGGCCATCAACTTAAGGAACCGGTCGACTGGCCCCCTGGCTGTGGTCGACCGGTAGCAGTAAATATTTGGCAACTAATTCTTTTTCTTTTCTTTTCTATTTTTGTTTCCAACTTACTATATAAGAAAACCTTTGTTCTCTTTTGGAATTATCTTACATTTTACATTAGGTTTAGGGTTTGTAAGGACATTTGTCCCTTCTCCATTTACTTTAGGTGTTTTGCCCATTTTTATGTATATAAGTTTACTTTCCATTGCCTCTTTCATTTGTTTATTGCTTTCTTTACTTGCTTCCTTTCAATTCCATGCCTATTTAATATTCACTTCTTGTTATTTATTTATTTGTTAATTAGATTTACTTTCTTGCTTTTAATTGATGTAATTTACCATTCTTTATAGCTAATTTAGTCTAGGTTGTGTTGGATTGAACTCACCTACGGGTTGACGGGTTGATTTGCCTTGGTGATGGTTTCTCATGGGTTTATTTTGAGTGGGTAGGAGATTTAACGGGGTATATCATGTATGCTCCGTATTTACGACCTTGCGTGAGTAATTTCCGATGTATTTGTTGACGCCAAAATCTTATTAGGCTGTTATGTGAATTTAGGGGTGTGACAACTTCGGGTTTAATTAACTGTCGAAACGAGACTCAATCTTAATAACTCGTAGACCCATGTAACCATTTTATACTCATTAAATCGGGGTTAGGGATATTCGACGCAATCTATAGTTTTTTTTCGCTTTGTTAACGTAGTTTAAATACTCTCGTCTAGTATAATCTTTTCTCTTTATTATCTTTTCATTTTTGTTAAAATTATTTTTTACACTTTTATTTTAGAAGTATTAAACCAATTAAATTCTAGCAACTCGTCTCTGTGGATTTTCGATACCCGAACTTGGCCGCTATACTCCCTTAAAAGAGTGTAGTCATAAGTTTAGGTTTTTATATAGAGCTGGTGTGCCGAATATAACAAATGACCGACGTCTGTGACGCGACACCGCGGTAAAAGCCCGGCCTATCACTTATACTCATTGAGAGTGGATCATATCCAAATATCATGCAAATTCGTACTAGAACCTGAATTAATAATAGTAGTCTCATCATCATTAGTTTGAATGCATTTATGCTATTTATTTTTTTCCTTACTAAGATCATTTAAGAATTTTTAATTTAGTAGATCATCTTCATAAATTATTTGGTTAGAATTAATTCAATTAATATAAGGCACATCAATATACTCAAAATATTAATTCATTTCATTAGACATGTTTTTTTAGAAATACGATGGTGAGAATCTCAAAAGGAGGTCTCGTTTACAATCATATCAATAATAGAAAGGGAGGGGATAGGCTAAAGTTAATCTTAAGAGGGTGAATAGAAGCGTTCACGTGGGTCAAAGCTGGTTTGATAGAAACTTTGTGATGGTTGAGGAACGACTTTTCAGCAGGGACTATCTTGGCAGATATGTTGGACGACTCAACCTTAGTGTAGATCTTGCAGATATCCGACCTTAGTGTATAGACCAAATGACTCATCGTTGTCACTGCCCTCATAGTTTTTAGTGCTTTCCACGACTTTGATGATTAGAGGTTTCAACCCATACCTCTAGTCTTCAACCTAGGTTATTTAATCTCCAAAGAAAATTTCTAATCCCAACTTCATTTTCTTCTCAATAAGGTCATATCATGGCTCGAGGAACCCACAGAAAGGCAAGTATTAACCTTCCTTGATAAATCATCCATTTAAAGAGTCTCTTGAGATTGTCTCTTCTTTTTTCAAGAACTTCTTTCGATATGGAAGATGGAGTGCCTTAAGTTTAGCTCATGAAGGTTGGTAACCTAGACCGCAAGGGAGAAAGCTTCTATCAAAACTTTTCGTTCAATGAAACCCTTGGATGGTGGGTTATACCAATTCCAGGCATAAAATTCATATTCTTTAACATTTGGATCGCAATGACATTTCCATGGGGCTTCACTCCAGGCATACTCTATCATTAAAATTATCCCTGGTCGATTTGAGGAGTGGATTAATCTAAAAATCAGAGAAAAACATATCGTTAGACCTATGCTAGATTTCTAAAACGGAATTACTCATGCCTATTATGTCAGATTTGTTATCATCCTCGAGGATAATGACGACCTAATAGTTAGAAAGAAAATTAACTTTTAATGTAGGGAAGAGGATACACCTCTGATACTGTGAAGCCATGGACAATCGAGGAGAAAGTTTAAATAGGTTGTATATAAATGAACTGGAACTTAGCTTGGGGGAATATAAGATTGACCCCAAGTTTGAGTTTTATTGAACCCATAACCTTTCATTGGGTATTATCATAGGCGCGTACGGTGGCATATGTGGGGGTGAGATCACTGACTTTTATCCTTACACAGTTGAGAGTTCTTAATGGACAGCCGTTCAGAGAAGACCCATTATTAATAAATGATAAGGAAGCTGTCTTTCATGTAATTTTTACTGAGATGTTGAGAGAATAGTTGTGGTTAGTTACTACTTTCGGGGACATCCTACTCTAAAAAGGAGATGAGCCTAGTCGCAGTCAGATATCCAACCATGTGTATGAGGGTTTAGTAGTAGAATGAATATTGGCACATCTGAGGAGTTTTATCAGAGCATTTTTATACAATTGGGAGGACATGAAAATCCCCCACACAGTGATGTTATATTGAGTTTTCTTGAGCTTTTCAAGGACCTTACTTTCTTCGATCGATATTTCTGGCATTGAGAGTTCTTCCGTAACTACTTTTCCTTTATCCATACTCATACCCTATAGTCGGAGAATCGGGTCTTTATAGTATCGCCCACACCTGGTCATGTGATTTACAAATTTGGTAAATAATAGAACATGTGTCTTCTTCCACATCTGGCATGATTAATAGCTCATTAATTATCGCAAGCAACTCTTTGAAAGAAATCATCCCACATAAGGAGGCAACCTTGCTGGCATCCCTACTATATGGTTTATCATCTGAGTTGCCTGAATCATCACCTACCCAGTGGAAAGAACATTTTATTTCCATGAGAAATAAATGCACCATATGACTTTAACTACATCGTCGTGTAAATATTACCATTTAGAAGAGAAGTGTTGGAAATAAGGACCATGTATCCTTTGAGCCTTAGGATGGCAAGTAGTCAAAAATCTATATATACGTCGTTCCTCTTGACAAGCTCATTAGACATGACTTGCATGATACTGTTTAAGATGAACTCCTTTACTGACACAAACCAATCATATGACTGTAGAGTCAATTATCGGGATTCCATGTATACATCATTGATCGTTTTGCAAATGACAACTCCAAGAGTCATATTTGGTGTTAATTTCATACCAAAATCCGAAAGTTGATTCAAGACTGTTGATAGCTCCATGCTCCCTATTTCTCAGCGGGTTCAGACAAAGATGAAGGCCTTGGTCAAGAGAGATAAGGCTTTGTCTGATGAATTTAATGGGTGTATAAGGAAAAAGGTACATATCTTTAGGAATTTAGGGGTGTTAGCAGATGGATCAAGTGTATTGATGGGCCGAATTCTTGTGGAAGGATCAAAATCGATATTTTCCTTTACAAGAATGTCATTTACCTAGGTTTGGTGTAAAGGAAGAGGGTTTTGAGTAGTAATAGGCTTCAGATTAGCTCGAGGAATTATGACCCATTATTAATGAGGAGTTTATTGACATTCTTCTGGTGGAAGTACTGGTCAATGGTGTGCTCAGCGATTTGGAGGAAATCATAACGAGAATTGTTCTTGAAGTTCCTTGGAAGTGGGTTTGGTAATGGTTGAGGTTCTAGAGGATAGATGAGGTTTTAGGAAAGGAGATCTTGGTAAACCTTTGATAGGGGGCATGGAGTTCAGCTTATTCTCTTTTAACTAGTGAGGTATAATCTTCGAGTGTCCATGAGGTACCAAGTTGAGATATGTTATTAATGGTTGAGACTAAAGATCTAGTTGGCTTATAATACTTTTGAGGGAGGAACTTTTCTATTGGCCTCTTCGACTTAGACTCGACTTTTTGACTAATAACCCCTTATTCGATCCCGACCCCTGCCTACCTAAGGGCTCTGAAATGAGGGTAATATTGCATTCCCAAAAAGGTTATGATATATGGAGGGAAGTTATTTTTCACAATGCTCACCTATTCTTCCTTGGACAGTCGGTTCGTCATCGTAGCAGCCTTTTCTCTCGATCGTTCAATAAAAATGTTTACTGATTCACAATAATTCTATTTGAATATCTCTAAATCTCAGTGAGTGACTTCTAGATCATTATTGTACTTGTATGGGGTCATTAATTCTCGAGCTACGTCTTCTTCATTATGAATTATGTATTCTTCTGGTGAGAAGGACTTTATTTAGGATTCGTCTGGAACATCTGCGCGATTATTTCTTCGAACGCTCTGTGTTTAGTCATAGCAAGGTGATAGATACAAAGGCGTATAATGGGATGTCCGATGCCTCCAAAGTTTTTTATGTTTGGCATTTAGAACTTCCCTGCCCACCGAGATTTCAGTTAGGAAGACATATGTGTGTGATCCGCATAGTTCCCAAAGACCTTCACTTGGTCAAACTTCTTAGTAAATAACCTAAGGTATTCCTTGAGCTTTATTAAGTATTCTTATTTGCGATCGATATGAATAGCCACTAGCAAGTTATCCCTTAGATGGGCGATGTTTGGTATCGATAACTAAGCTTGAAGTGGACCGTTAGTAGGTGGGACATGCGGGACATGTTCGTACTTGTCTAGAACCCACCTCGGGTGACTGAACCCTATGTGACTCCCCGCCCAATTAAATATCGAGTGATAAGTTCTTTATTGAATTAAATCAAAGTATCCAGTTGGTTCATTCTTAGCTTCATTGATGAAAAATATTTACTTTATTAATCACATAATAATTAATTAAGTTAGTGTCAAAACATTTAACCATTTTAAAATCGTTAGTTAATTTAAACCATTTAACACAGTCACCATTCTCATGAATAAATAAATAAAGAATAAAATGCCATCTAACTGAATATAATAAACTGGAATAATCATCTTAGTTAATCAAAATCCAAACCATCAATCGTAATAATACTAATTCCAACTGAAACTGAAATACTGAAATGAAATGAGTACAATGTCTCTCGGACATTAAATAGAATGAGGATGGGCGACACATGCCCTAACTGAGAAGCCTAAATAAAAGAACTAAAATCATAGATGTGGAGGAGTCTAAATACGAGGACCTGCAACTCCCACAATATTTGCATCACGTCAAAAGATCCAACGGTCTAAGGTTGGTGACCCTGTGGTTTGACACCTAGAAATAATTTCACAAGGAAAAGAGATTTTTGTAAGAGACGGGTCAGAACACGAGTGTAAAATATTTTAAAATAGTTTAGCAAGTATTTAAAGATTCAGTAAAGAAAATATAATACACATGTTTGCTTTTCAAACACTTTCTTGAGATTCTCACCTCTCAACTAGTGTGCACACCTAGCGTACCTCTAAACTGTTCTCAACATAGTTATCACCTATATAGATTTTTGACATAATCCTTCTAACTTACATACCGTAGTGATAACCCATAATTTCCACATACTATTATTATCCAGTATTCTTGTATTTACTATTCCGAGTAAGAGTTTCACAATAAAGTTAAGTGTTCACATGCTTACTTTACTTAAGAACTCATTATCTTTCTTACCAACAAATTTCACGGAGTGGATAATATCACAAGTATATATGCATATTCACCACCATATATTATATATACTAATATGGCACCCCTAGACTCAGCTGCGTTGCGTGCATACTCTGCTATGGAATCTTGGTATATCTCGTACTCAATCAAGGACAACATGCTCAGTATTTCTCACGAACCACAAATACAAATCAAACACATTAGAGGCGAACATAGCCTAACACCCAACTTAGGCCTACTGGTCCTTTAACATATGCTCAAGTAATTTATAATTATTCCCAAGAATAAATTCTAAATTAATTTCTAACCATAATTAACAAAAGGGGAAAATTGGGAAAAACTGGGCAGCCAAATCGATTCTCCTTGGACCGAATCGATTAGCCTCTACAGGTCTGAAATTTTTTGCATAATTGTTCTTATGGGTTTACACCATTTTCAACCCCCAATCCTTATTTTAATCATCCCAAACACAAGTTCAATCATACTAAATGTTATACTAACATAATCAAACAGGTTCTAATGTTCCAGAGCTACAGTTTCATCAAAAGGAACAACTAAATTGGGTTTAATTAGAGTCTAAGCACTAAGAACCCTAGTTTGTCATCTTATTCAAGAACTTTCATAAAAACTCAGAATTACTCATCAATATTAATTAAATTTCGTGAGTAATCATCTACATATCATGGTGAATCAAACCTATGTTATAATCAATCCCAGAATGTGTTTTTTGTCCTTAAATTTCATCAATTTCATACACAATTCATATTCAATTTCAACCTACACTAACATGGGAGTCATTATTTATCTAAGTATGCAATATTAAACAGTTGCCTTCATATGTAGGTCTGATCCGTTGGTGAAGATGATGGATTGGTGTTCCTCCTCCTTCGATCTACAATCCGGTGGTGGTGGTGCTAAGTGGTGGTTCTAGCCTTAGAATCCCCTTATTCTTCCTCCTATGGCCTCTCTGTGGCTCTCCTTTAATTCTTACGTAGTTTTAACCTAACCCCCTCTTCCCCAATCAGATATAACACTTAGGAATTTCGTGTATACTATTCACCCAAAAATACAAATTACTAAAATGCCCTATCGGGCTGCCGATTTAGCCTAAAATTGCCCCGGGACCCAAACTAAACTCCCAGGTAGACTTTTCTGACTATCTCGACCCTTCCGAACACATTGGCGCACTCGAAATGAACATATGGATGACTTATAAAAAATTTATCATTTTTTCCATTAATTTAGTCTCAACACGACTGACACAGGCGTCCTGTCTTAATTACCGTAATTATCGTATTTCTCACTCGGGACAATTGTAATAAATTCACAATCATATATTACTTTATTCACTCAGTAATTTTCTGTATAATTCTCACTAATAAATACTAACCTTTATCTCTCTAATTAATATTTATTTAATCCGAATTAATTATAAATATTTTTTTCTTATTTAATTTAGTTAATCCAATATTTTTAAAAAGCATAAAAATACGAGGTATTACATGCTCCCCCCCCCCCCCAAAAAAAAAAAAAGGAATTAGAAAAATAAAGGTATACCTGGTAAAAATAACTTGGATATTTTTTGCGCATCTCATCCTCGCGCTCCCAGGTAGACTCCTCGATATTATGATGTCTCCACTGAACATGCACTAATGGTACTACCTTCAACCTCAGTTTCTTCTCGCTATGGTATAGGATAACAACTGACGCCTCCTTGTAGGAACTATCGGACTGTAGATCAATCTCCTCGAAAGTAGTATGAGTGTGGGCTAACTCATCCCGAAGATATTTTCTCAGCGAAGAAATGTGGAATACATCGTGAATACTATGAAAATGCTCGGGTAACCCAAGTCTATAATCCACTGTCCCAATCCGTTCAATAATAGGGAATCACCCTTCATACCTCGACGCCAACTTCCCTTTCTTTCAAAACCGCATTATCCCCTTCATAAGCGATACTCGTAGCAATACCTGGTCCCCCACACTAAACTCTTTGAAGAACCTCTTGGCATAGGCATAGCTCTTCTGTCTATCCTGAGCAACCCGTATGCGACTTCTAATCATCTCAATCTTTATTGATGTATCCTGGATCACTTCTGGCCCGAGTACCTTGTTGTCCCCCACCTCTAACCAACAAGCCGGAGAATAACACAGTCTACTATACAAGGCCTCAAATAGGGCCATGCCAATAGTAAACTGATAGGAGTTATTGTACGCAAAATCTACCAGCGGAAGGTACCGCTCCCAACCTCCCCCAAAATCTAGAATACACATATGTAATATATCTTTCAGCATCTGATTAGTCCTCTCGATCTGTTCGTCTATCTGTGGATGATAGGCCGTACTCAATCGCAACTCGGTACCCATTGCCTCCTGAAAGCTCTCCCAAAAGCGAGATACAAAAATCTTGTCCCAATCAGATACAATATTTAGGAGCACCCCGTGTAATCTCACTACCTATACAATAAAATTTTGGGCATACTATGTCATAGTATAGTCAGTCCGGACTGGAAGAAAGTGGTCTACCTTGGTCAATCGATCCACAATCACTCATATTGAATCGTGACCCCTCTGAGAAGTAGGCAACCCTGTGATGAAATCCATGGAAATTCTCTCCCATTTCCACATAGGAATCTCTAGCGACTCAAAAAACCTTGCCAGTTTCTGATGGTCCACCTTGACTAGCTGACAGCTGACACACTTTAAGATGAATTCACCGATGTCTTTCTTCATGCTACTCCACCAATACTGCTGCCTCATATCCAGGTACATCTTATCCCCATCGGGATGTACCAAAAATTGAGATCCATGCAACTCTGTCATCACCGCATGTCGTAGATACTCTCCCTTTGGAACAACTAGGAATCCATTGAAGTGAAACCCTCCATGTGAACCCACAGAATAAGAATCAACTCCTTCGGCCAGGATCTATACAATTCGATCCTGGTAGAATGGATTTGTTGCCTGAGCCTGCACAACCCTCGTGACTATCTCGGGTATAAATGTCATAACTGACATTAATGATCGGGCAACTTCATCTTGGTATCCTAACTCCTGTCACTTCGCCTTCCACACCTCAGCTACCTCACCTACCGTCCTCCGACTTAACGCATCAGCTACTACTTTAGCCTTCCCTGGGTGGTACTGGATATCGAACAGGTAGTCCTTCACAAATTCAAGCCACCTCCACTGAAGCATATTCAAATCTCTCTGAGTGAACAAGTACTGGAATGACTTGTGATTTGTGAACATGAAAAATTTCTCCCCCAAGAGATAATGCCTCCAAATTCGTAGTGCAAATATGACTGCTGCTAAATCCAAGTCGTGAGTGGGGTAATTCCTCTCGTGAGGCTTAAGATTACGGGAAGCATAAGCTATAGATTGATCCTCCTGCTATAACACTCCACTAAGTCCCTCTAATGATGCATCAGTATAGACTAGGTAGTCCACTCCCGGCCTGGGTAGTTCTTAAACCGGTGTTGAAGTCAGCTTGTCCTTCAGCTCATCAAATGCAAAATAACATGCATCATCCCAAACAAACGTCACACCCCTATAGGTCAAATTGAGAACCCTCGAATGAATCGTCTGTAATATCCGGCTAACCCCAAGAAGCTACACACCTCTGTCGGTGTTGTGGGCTGTCCCCACTCCCTCACCGCTATAACTTTGCTCGAGTTAACTGATATCCCACCCTCAGAGATGATATGCCCCAAAAATTGAACCTCCTTCAGTGAAAAGCCACATTTCTCATACTTAGCATACAACTGATGCTCGTGTAGTGTTTGTAGGACCTAACGCAAATGCTTGGCGTGCTCCTCCTCGATCTGGGAATAAATCAGGATGTCATCTATGAACACAATGACAAACTGATCTAGGAACTCTCTGAACACTCTATTCATTAAGGCCATAAAAACTGCTGGTGCGTTGGTTAGCCCAAACAGTATAACCCAAAACTCATAGGCCTATATCTCATTAGAAAGGCAGTCTTAGACAGCACCTGCTCCCTAATCCCTAACTGATGGTATCCTGACCTCAAGTTTATCTTCGACAAGTAGGAAACTCCTCTCAACTGATCGAATAAGTCATCGATGAGAGGAAACGAATACTTATTCAGTATCATGACTTTATTCAACTCCCGATAATGCACGCATAATTGTAAGGATCCATCCCTCATCTTCATAAATAGAATTGGGGAACCCCAAGGTGATGTACTCCTACGGATGGAGCCCAGTCCCAACAACTGCTCAATCTAGTTCTATAACTCCCTCATCTCCTACGGACCCATATGGTAAGTCGCACGAGCTATCGGCAGAGTGCCAGGCATCAAATCTATCATAAAATAGATCTCTCTACTCGGCGGTAGCTGCAGTATATCCTGAAATACATCAGCGTACTCACGAATAACATGAATCGAATCAAGGGGAATCACAACTACCGTAGAGGTCACCTCCTCTATATAAAATAAGTGAGTGGACGATCCTCCGACGGGAAGAGGCATC
The DNA here is from genome assembly GCA_949130495.1 of Sambucus nigra. Classification (NCBI taxonomy): domain Eukaryota; kingdom Viridiplantae; phylum Streptophyta; class Magnoliopsida; order Dipsacales; family Adoxaceae; genus Sambucus; species Sambucus nigra. Next base: position 37,701,300 of record OX422217.1, read on the forward strand.
GCCATTATAAATATCTCTTGGCCAGGGATGGCGAAAATAATACTCCTACTAAAGCAATCGATTATGTCCCTATACATGACTAGCCAATCCATCCCAATAATAACGTCGTATTCGGATATGTCGAAGACAAGCATATCGGCTGGCAAAATAAGACTCCCAATATCTATACCTACACCCCGTCATAAAAATAAAATCATCGACCCATTACCCAATGATAAGTCTACACAAGTCACTATACTGTCGATCGTGCCTAACAACCCTGTGGCTCGTATAAATCTAGTGGATATGAAAGAGTCTGAGACCCCCGTGTCAAACAAAATAATATTCATGGACCCGTGGATAGAAAACATACCCTCTACTATGGGTGGATCATGTGGAGCTTTTCCTGGTGAATGTTGTAGACATGCCCATACTGTAGCTGTCCCTGTTGAATCGAAGCTACTAGGATGGAAGGCAAAGCTAGAACTGGCACTGGTGATGGGAGAGCGACTGTAAAGATTAGTCTATGGGGTGCACCCTGCTGCTAAAGATACTTCAACTTGTAGGGGAAATCAAATCATTTGTGTCTAGTCTTTCCACAAGTGAAACATCTACCTGTGTAGGTACCTCCCCTTTGCCTTTATTGGCCTCGACCCTACTAGTCGTTGCCACCTCTCCCTTTGCCCTGATGGCCCTGATGGAACGGTTACTGGCCCTGGTGGACTTGTTGTCCTTGTTGGCCCTACTGACCCTGGTGGCCATGCTTGAAGCCTCCCTGTCCACGACGAAAGCCCCCAGATCTGAACCTCTTAGCAGAATCCCCCTGATGGGAACCCTACTCACTCTGCCTCTGTTGACTCTAAGCTACTAGTGCCCCGCTGGCACTACCCCCACTTGTCCTGCCCTGCTGTATGGAATCATATCCTCACTTTCTCCCCTTAACGTGGAAGCGGTGATCCTGGCAGTGTAGTAATGCATCATTGAGTACATCGGTATAAGATTGCAAAGAGAGGTCACCTAGAAGATGTTGTCTAATCCTCCAGTTCAATTCATCCGTAAACAACCGAATTTTCTTCTCTTTAGAAGGAACCTCAGCTGGTACTAGGTTTACTAGTCTAGTAAACTCCTCATCTTACTCCACTACAGTCTTCTCCTCCTGGGTGAGGTCTAGTAGCTTTCGCCTCATCTCAGTCTGACAGGCGGAAGGAAAATATTTGCGATCAAACCACACCCAGAAGTCCTGAATCATCAAAACATCCCGCTCCTCTGCAGTAGTAGTGGACTCCCAACATTGAAGCGCTTCTCAAACTAGCTTGAAATTAGCTAGTATCTTCCTCTGCACCTCCGTGCACTCATACATTCCCAAATTCCGTTGGATATTATTCTTCCATTGTCTTTCCATAACAACATCATAAATCCCCTAGAACTCTGGGGGATGTGTGTTTTGGAAGGTATCTCTGACTCGCTCCCAAGAAGAAGGTAACACGTGTTCTGGTGCTGGCGCCACTGCCTGTGCCGATGGTGGGGCATGTTGAACCACTGCTAGTGCTGCAATAACTTCCTAAGCAATGATGGCATCAACCTCGACAGCATTGAAAGGAAATTCGGGAAATAGTGGCATTGGAGGGGTGATTAGAGACTCCAACGGGAACTTCATTGTTGGGTTTGAAAAATCTATAGGAGTACAATCCTCATTTTTTGCTGAAAGTTTGGCCTTCGTTGAAGGAATGAAATTGGTTTCTCAATTAAATATTCAAAAAGTGATAGTGGAATCTGATTGCAAGCTATTAATAGATGTGATATTGAAAAAGGATAAACCTCCTTGGCAAGCTAGAAAGATTTTTCAAGACTTCCAATGCTCTGATGAAGTGATTTTCAATCATATATAGAGACAATCAAACTCAGTCGCTGATCATTTAGCTTCGCGGGCTTCTCTTTTTAACATGAACTCTATATATTGGGATCATAGCTCTCTCCCGAGGTTGGTTAAAGGTTTACTTAAGCTGGATAGTCTACACACTCCGCAAATAAGGCATAGAATTTTTAATATGTAAATGGGGTTAAGATAAATCCCCATATTTCTTTCAAGTTTTCTCTATGTAACGAGGTTATTATAAAATCCCATATTTATTGCTTTCTTTCTAGAGTATTGGACCCAACCTCTAGTTTTTAAAGTTTGCTTGGGTTTGTAAGCTTCAGAGAGGCTTTTTCTCCTTATTATATTAATAAAACGTGTGGGGGTTCCGTCCCTCTTTACTAAAAAAAAAGAACTCGACAGCATTTATTGTACCCTGATTCTCAGCTGGTTGTGGCTCGGGTTGGGCATTTCTAGCCCTTGGTGCACATCTGGGAGGCATCTGAAACGATAAGGACTTTATAAGCCCACAGTTATTAAATCTCAAATACATAAAGATGTAATCATGTAATCAAGAATTCAACAATCCTAATAGTAGGGCTCTATATCAAAGAATGCTAAGATGAAAGCATAATAAGTCGTACAGATCCTAAAAGACTCTAGATCATGATGCTCTAATACCACATGTGACACCCTCCCAATTAAATACAGGGTGATTAGTTCTTTATTAAGGTAAATCAAAGTATCCAGTTGGTTTATTCTTAACATCATCGACGAAAACATTTACCTTATTAACCACTTAATAAATAAAATAAGCTAGTGTCAAAACATTTGACCAATTTAAAATCATTAGTTAATTTAAACCATTTAACACATTCACCATTCTCATGAATAAATAAATAAATAAATAAATAAATAAATAAATAAATAAAGAATAAAACACCATCTAACTGAATAAAATAAACTGGAATAATCATCCCAGTTAAACAAAATCCAAACCATCAATCGTAATAATACTAAATCCAATTGAAACTAAAATACTGAAATGAAATGAGTATAATGTCTCTCGAACATAAAATAAAATGAGGATGGGCGACACATGCCATAACTGAGAAGCTTAAATCAAATAACTGAAATCATAGATGTGGAGGCGTATAAATATGAGGACCTACAACTCCCACAATAGCTGCAGCACGTCAAAATATCCAACGGTTTAAGCTTGGCGCCCCTGTGGCTGGACACCTAAAAATAATTTCACAAGGAAAAGAGATTTTTTCAAGAGACGGGTCAGTGCCTGAGTGTAAAATATTTTAAAACAGTTTAGCAAGTATTTAAAGATGCAATAAAGAAAATATAATACACATGTTATCTTTTCGAACTCTCTCTTGAGATTCTCACCTCTCAACTAGTAACGTACCTCTAAACAGTTCTAAACATAGTTATCACCTATCTAGATTTTTGACATAATCCTTCTAACTTACTAACCGTAGTGATAACCCGTAATTCCCACATACTATTTTTATTTAGTATTCTTGTATTTATTATTATGAGTTAGAGTTTCATAATAAAGTTAACTGTTCACATGCTTACTTTACTTAAGGACTCATTATCTTTCTTACTTACAAATTTCACGCAGTAGATAATATCACAAGTATATATACATATTCACCACGTTATATTATATATACTAATACGGCACCCCTGGACTCATCTGCGGTTTGTTCATACTCTACTATCGAGTCCTGGTACTTATCGTACTCAATCAAGGACAATAGACTCGGTATATATCACGAATTATAAATACAAATCACACACACTAGAGGCGAACATAGTCCTAAGGCTTTGGGTTACGCACATAACTATACACCCAAACGACTGTTCAATACTATTGTTCACACAAATGGAAATCCAACCTAAGTCTGACGTTTTGAGGCACAAGTCTAAATCCCCCCGAAGGCTCCTCAAGATAAGATTATCACCTTCACAACTTCCCGCAATAACAAGAAGCGTAGTTATGTCATACACATAATAAATCAATCATATAATAGGTATTCATCTCACCTATATATAGATACATTCATAACACAAATATGGGTATACTCATGTCCCATATCATAATTCTCCTACGTAGTATATTATTATCCCAAATATCCTACATTTACTTGGATACCTGTTTCATTATTTATCGCAGGTCCTCGAGTATTCCTTCACCATTCAAAGTGTACACATTATTCTACCCCAAAATATCAGTGGGTACTCACTTTGTCCTACTGGTCTTAACCATCGTTGTCCTCGAATTCCCATAACCCGAATTAATCCCCAAATTAGATAATTCCTTCACGTTAACCTGATTACATTTGTCCCTAAATACACCATTATGAAATCAAGCCTAACACCTAACTTAGGCCTACTAGTCCTCTAACATATGCCCAAGTAATTTAAAATAATTCCCAAGAATAAATTCTAAATGAATTTCTAATCATAATTAACAAAAGGGGAAAATTGAGGAAAATTGAGCAGCCGAATCGATTATGCTTGGACTGAATCGATTCACCTCTACAGGTCCAAAAAAATCTTCATAATTGTTCCTACAGGTTTACACCATTTTCAACCCCAAATCCTTATTTTAATCATCCAAAACACAAGTTCAATCATACAAAATGTTATACTAACACAATTAAACATGTTCTAATGTTCCATAAAAATAGTTTCATCAAAGGGCATCAATTAATTGGGTTTAATTCGAGTATAAGCACTAAGAACCCTAGTTTGTCATCTTATTCAAGAACTTCCATTAAAAATCATAATTATTCATTAATATGAATTAAATTTTGTGGGTAATCATCTACATATCATGGGGAATCAAACCTATATTATAATCAATACTAGAATATGTTTTTAATCCTTCAATTCCATCAATTTCATACACAATTCATATTCAATTTCAACCTACACTAACATGGGAGTCATTATTGCTATAAGTATGGAAGATTAAAATTGACTTTCGTACATAGGTCTGATCCGCTGGTGAAGATGATTGATTGGTGTTCCTCCTACTTCGATCTACAATCTATTGGTGGTGGTGGTGGTGCTAAGTGGTGGTTCTAGCCTTAAAATCCCCTTCCTCTTCCTCCTATAGCCTCTCTGTGGCTCTCCTCTAATTCTTACGTAGTTTTAACCTAACCCCCTTTCCCCAATCAGATATAACACTTAGGAATTTCGTGCATACTATTCACATAAAAATATAAATTACCAAAACGCCCTCCCGGGATACCGGGTTGACCTAAAATTGCACCGGGACCCAAACTAAATCTCCAGATAGATTTTTTTAACTATCTCGACCCTTCCAGACACATTGTCACACTCGAAATGACCATACAGGTGACTAATAAAAAATTTACTTTATATTCCATTAATTTAGTCCTGACATGACTGACATGCGCGTCCTGTCTTAATTACGGTAATTGTTATATTTATCACTTGCGATAATTCAAATAAATTCAAAATCATATTCACAATCATATATTACTTTATTCACTCAGTAATATTCAGTATAATTCTCACTAATAAATACTAACCCTTATCTCGCTAGTTAATATTTATTTAATCCGGATTAATTATAAATAAATTTTTCTTTTTTTAATTTAATTAATCCAATATTTTTTAAAATCATAAAAATACGGGGTATTACACCCTATTTACTTGCACCTCTTATAGTTCTTCCTGGAGATTACTAATCTTGGCACTAATCTAAGTGAGGAGTGTTATTAGGTTTGGATTAACATTAGCATTTTGATATACATTTTCTATTAAGAATCTTTGGAGGGACAATTCAAATTCCATGGTGGTAGTATAGGCGGTAGTAAAGCTTCTATATCACTTGATGGAGGACTTGAGTCATCAAGAGCCACGATAAAATTGTGTTATGCGATCGCAACTAGACGGGAAAGGGATTTTTATGTTTATTCGAGTAGAAACATGACTTTTTTGGTATTATATTATTTAATTGAAGAAAATATTTTTTTTGTATTTTGAAAAAAGGAAGAAAGGGGAAATTCCCTAGTGTAGTTATTATTATTAGGTTTCACTTCAATTATGTTCCACCCAGAGTTGAAGTAAAATGCCGAACAGGTCTCAATCTTGAGAAAAGTAAGGGTACGCGATGCAAGACACAATTTGACATGTTTCGAGACTCAAGGACATGATCTTATTTTAAAAAATAGAAAATTAGCAAAAAATTTGGGAGGAAAGATGACCCAAAATTTCGGTAGAGTTTCATGTTGAAACCAAATGATTAGGTATGAGTTTCTTAGGGCAGACGCCTATATAAAGTTGATGCATTCATGGTTTAGTGGAAATGTTCTTCCCTTTGGCATGACTTCCCTAATATGCCTCTTGCCTAAAAGGGCAATCATTTATCGTTACATATGGAGAAGTCATTTGATATAACTGAATGTACGTGCATTGCCTCATGATATACCTCATGGATATGATACGTATAAGATCTAATTTGATATACTCTATGTATGAGAATGAGTTGCTTATTATGTAACTCCCGTCGTGATTTCAATCGAGTGGTATGATGCAGGGTAACCGTTCGATATAAATTAAAGATACTAAGCCAATGGAAGGTTTGAATCATATCTCTTAGGTTAACCATGCCCCATAGGACCAACACCCATCGCAAAGTAATTATCTAGTACGAGACAAAAGTTTGGTCAAAATGTAGTGCTCATGTGATGTGGTGTGAAAAAGGCATCTCTTAATTATTATTTTATTGAGAGATTTATGTATGCTAAGCGGGAGAAATATTACTACTGAACATGAAATAAAAAATGGAGTATGCAAAAATAATATGTTTTAAAGATGCTGAAAATAGAGAGTAAAACTTGCACATATGTACATGAAGCATTCAGCGTATACATAACATGATTGTATATACAAAGTGTAAGATATATGAATTTACATTCGTTAGTAGAAGGTATGTTCAAAGTGAGAGTGACATGGGAATACATGTAAGAGAAGAAGATATGTGAATTTATACAAGCGAGAGTAATGTTAAAGTGTGTTCGATTGGGACTAAGCATGGATATCTAAAAGTGGTGTGTGAAGCATGTGAGAAAGCACAAGACTATATACAAGTGAGAAAAATGTGGTAGTATGTTCTAGTGAGACTAAGCATGGATATCTATAAGTGATATGGAGCATGTACAAATGTGAGTAAGTGGAAGCTAACGAGGTAAGTATATACAAGTGAGATTGAAATGTGAGAATGAATCATGATTAAAAAGGTGAAAAAAGCAGGAAGTGTGATAGAAAAGGTGATATATACATGTAATGAGAAGAACAGTAGGATGGAAAGAAGAGTATATATGGGCATTATGATATGAGCAAGACATATACAACCTGTAATTAAAAGCGTAAGAAGAATATACAAGTCATATGTATACACACATGTAGAAGAATATATAAAATGGAGATAGGGAAAAACAAAACCCATGTAGATAGAGTTTAATCCTCTAAAAATAAATCCCCAATAGAGTAACCACTCTAGGCATCCAGTATTTTCCTACATGAATTTGCCTCGAAAGAGAAATTTTGTGCATACGGGGATCAAGTAGTCAAGTTCTATTTTCATCACTTGCGCGATTTTCGTGAGCATCCCCGAACATATATTGGTCGTCGTCAAAAGATGTGAAAATATAGAAAATCGAGCCGCCAGCCTATTTTACTCCAAACAGACAAAAGATTAAGCCGTTCCCGAAGAGATGATATTAAAGAAAAAATAATGCATACGAAACCAAATAGATCGAATTCTTGGGAACTAACTCGCCAGATATGAAGGTTTTCGGCACCCATTCCACCCTTTCAATCTCTCATGGGATATGATATTATTCTTTTTTACCCTACAATGTGATTTATGTATATAATATGTACACAATTAAATAAATGATAAAATAAATCGTCATACTCATGTCATGGAAAATATGGAGATGTATCATTCTAAGGATTATAAAATAATAAGAAAGAAGATAATTTGAAAGCTAGACAGAATGTGAGTAATGCACCGAATTGTAATCCATCACAAAGAACAAAATATGCATGTCTGGCGGGGCCGCTAAAACTGAAAAGGATATGATAAACTATATGAAATACTCCGAATCATAATCCATTATGAGAAAGTGGATATGCATGTCTAATGGGATTTCAAAACGAAACAAAAAAAAAATATGAAAATATAATGTAGTGTGAGAAACCACCATATTATAATTCACTACGATGAAGTGAATATGCATGTTGATGGGGTCGATTAGGATATATCAATTAGCGTGTGTTTGTGTGTGTGTGTGTTAACATATGATATTAATGAAAGTCATAATGAATGAAGAAATAAGAAAATAGGACTCGAATACTGAGGAACACTCAAGAGGCCTAAACAGCAAAAAATGGCATCGAATTCCACACAGTTCGATAACACGCAAGGGTGGGATTTAACCCATAAACCCAAAACTAGAATTTCCTTTATTTTGTTTGATAGTGTGGACAAGTGTAGAAAGTTTCAAAAAAGGGGATACAAATTCTAATTTGGGGTTTAATGATTAAACAATCTTTTTTAGTTTTTTCAGATTTATGGAACTATATTTTATGTATGTAGGCAATAAAAAGTGATTATTTAGAGTGATAAGGTGAGAATAAAGTAAAAACATGATAAGAATAAAGAAAATATGTCAAATGACACTAATTAAATTTTCTTTCAACGGATAAAAGTAAATGTTTTGTGAAACATTGCCACTGATTTTTTAGGTGAAGTGGGAAGGTGTTTATTATGGGGAGTAGTGGTAAAGTGGTAGTAAAAAAGGTTCCAAAAGGTGGGGTGAAAGTGATTTAAGTTGGAGAGAATGTTTGAAATATTTTATTTTTGGAAAAATGGTGCATTGAATTCGAGACAGAGGCTCTTCCAGTCTCAAAAAGTTGTCATTGGGAATGGGGTCATGGCCTCCTTAAATAGAAATTTTTTAAGGTTATGGGGTCTGTTGATCGGCATAATCTCAGGTTTGCCTATCGGCATACCCTTGGCTTAATGGCGAATTAAAGTAACTCCTTTTCGATAGGCACAGGATTAGGGGTGCCTGTAAGTCCAAATAGTACATTGTGGGAGCCCTATGAAAATGCTTCGAGCCACACCCAAAGTTTACGAGTTTAACAAATTTAAACAAAGCTCGAAAGCGCTTTATGGACTATAGAACGGGGATTTGGAGAAAAAAGCCAAGTACGCATGAACCGTATGGATAATATGCGCATTATATGGGCCATTGTAAAGGGTATTCAGATGCAAATGGAAGTGCAATGACTTACTCTCCATTACAAGAATTAAACGAAGTTAAGTGGAGCTTTGATGTACCTGGTGGCCTCTAGGTTATAGTTTAGATGAAAAAGGAAAGTACGTACGAATTGTAAGGCCGATTTTCGCATAGTATAAACCATTGGAAATGGTATTTAGAGCCCAATGAAAGTTCCTTGAGCCACTGCCCCCTCCGAGACTTGATAAAATTCAAACGTATATCCAAGTTTTAGGGTAGGACCTAAGTCCAAGGGTGAAAGGTATTCAAGTACATGTTTAAAGGGTACTAGGATTGGGGTGTCTACACCCACAACATGCAAACCCATAAAAACAAAATTCAACCCCCACCCCCCATATAAACTAGAAAATACATTATCACAATATTCGACCTCTACCATATAAACCCTGAGACCGTGATTGTATCTAGTCCCCATTCCCCCTCGACGTATCAATCCCCACAACACACAACCCACCTAATATAAATAAAATAAACTAAAACCATGAATGCAATTGAATTGAGTGTTCCTTTTCATCGCACGAATTCAAATTTGTATACTATTATTAATTAATATCTATTATCAATTCATTTTTCTAGGAATTACCATCAGTATCGTCTTCAACAGTTTACACAAAGGTATGTACTATTAAATTATATTTCCATGTTACTTAATTTTAGAAAATTATTTCTCTTAGAATTTCTTATTAACTTTCATTTTCATGTAACATCTTCGTGCCATTTAAAAATTATTCTTGTATTATTACACATTCATTTCTCTAGGAATATATCACATTGATAAATAAATACAAGTCCCATGATTCATTTTAATATATTAGCGTAAGATAAATTTAAACGGATAACACACTATATGTTTGACTTACTTGAGTCTGTACCATATAGGAGTTGTAGTTTGGATATGGTGACGAAATAGTTTAGATTTTTTTCTGAGTAATCTTCTCCATGGTTTGTAAAGCTTAATCAACAAAGAACTTGTCCAAGACATCCTATCTAGAAAAAAAGGGAAGTAAAATATTGCATTGAACACACTATAGGACAAAAATCATGCATAAATGAGTGTGAGTGTGTGTACATGTGTTTAATTATTTTTGGGAATTTTTTAAACATTTAAAATATTGATTTAAAACTATTATGGGCTAAATTGAAAATATTTTTATTCCTATAAAACTTCTCAGGGTTGAACCTCAAACCGACAAAGAATTGTGGGGGAGCAAATATAATTTTAGTAAACTCTAAAAACACGTGTTTTTTTTACCAACTATCAGCAATTCATATGTTTGCTCCTGGTTAGCTTCATTTGTGTTTTCTTTGTCTCACATGGGTTAAACGTAATATCAACCCTTGGATTAGATTTTACCAAAATACTACATGTGTTCTTTACCAATCCAAGTGCGATCCTTTAGAGCCAATCACAACAAGAGTTTGTGAGGTCTTATTTCAACCCTTAGATTCGAATTCGAACAGATAATTTAATCTCAGCCATCCATTTTCCTTCAACCGCCCAGAATGTTCCTTCCTTAGTATAAATAGGGACCTTAGTTTAGGCATTTGAAAACTTTGGCATTTCGTCCACTTGAGAGAAAAAGAGAGAGAAGGGAGAGTAGAGAGATAAAAGAGAAAGGTTAGAGAGATAACCTGTTTACACAGTTAGAAATCTTTAGGTTTTCTCCCAAAGACAAACACATACTTCATCGTTCCACTCATACTCAAAAACTTCCATTCTTAAGAGTTATAAATATTAGGTTTTCGTAAGGGTTTGGTGTTTTGCTGTTTTGAATAAATCTCTTAAAACTTAATCTCTCTTAGGAACCCAGTCTCATTGTAGATCTCACATTTCTTTTTAGAAATTGTGAGAGATACTGAAAGATATATTTCATGTAGTTTTTAGGGTTTTTGTTTTCCTTGCCTATTGGATCTTACTTTATAATTGTATATTCATTTAAGGATCCACTCTCATTTTCAATTTTTTTGAAAAAGAGACTTGAAATATAGTTTATATTTTATATCTGAAATCTGTGTTTCGAAAAACTTAGTTTCACATTTTGTGAAATTAGTTGATATATAAATAAGTGTTTGAAAATGGTTGATCTAATTTTTTAGAAAGATTATTTTTAAATCTAAAATATTTCTTTTGAAAATAAGTCTGATTTTCAGAGAAATTTGGATATTCGCATTTCATATAGAATCTCTGTATTTTGTTAGGGTTTGTTTGTATAAATCCTTTGAGAGACATGAGTTACATATTTTCATGTGTTTCACTTCACTGTCACATACACGCTCACATGAACACTTACTCAACATGTGGTTCATTTGAGAGATTTTGTGTTGGCCGAGTCTATTGGAGTAAGGAGCATGGATTGACGTAAGGAAACAACCATGGAGATCAAAGTCAGAACATAATTACCGTGGAGGAGAAAGCTCAGTAGTTATATCTCCGTTCTTAGTTTCAGGTCTTATGTGCTTGTTTGTGTGCATGTAATGCTATATAACTTGTACATTATAGTGGATTTTTGTTTTGTGGTGTAGAGGTCACCGTGGATGTTTTTCCTAATTTGAGATTTTACCATGTAAAAAATTACTGTGTCAAACTTACTATTCTTGTTCTTACTACATATATGGTTTGGTTTTTAATCAAAGAATTAGTATATGTTTTTTTTAAATCTAAGGTAATCTATCTACCAAATCTAACATCCAAAGCCATTATGTTTTTACACATCTTATGTAGTGTTTTGAAAGGTGTTTCATCCAACGAGTTTGATTTTTGGAGTTTACTTAAACTTTAACTTCTAGTTAAATGTCTTGTAAAAAGTCTTTCAAGTGGTATCAAAGAGGGTTTATCAAATCATTTTTTGATCTTGAGACTCCAAAAACTGCTTTTGAAATCTATTTCTGAAAAAGGATGAGAGATTTGAGAAGTTAGGTAACCTATCCCATCAACCGCTCTTTGATGGAAACAATCTTCCTTACTGGAAAGGAAGGATGATTGCATTCATTCAAAGGACTTTCAATGATGATGTATGGGACTTAATTGAAAATGGAAATCAACCCCCAACTAAGACTTTGACTGAAACCAACACTATAAAAATTTCGAAAAATCTTAAGTGAGTTTACCAAAGAATAAAAACAGTTGTCATGAATAACAATAAGGGAAAGAATTGCATTTTCATGTCCACTAATGAATATGACTTTAAATGCATATCTATCTGCTCTAATTCTAAGGAAGCCTAGGACACGATAGTCACTGCCCATGCGGGTGATGAACGTGTAAAGGCTGAAAAATCCAAAAGCTAGTCCAATAATATAATACCGTGATTATGGTTGATAATGAGTCATTTTATGACTTCTATATGAAATTAACTAACATTATCACAAAATTTCATGCAAATGGAATAACCTATGATAAAGAAGAAATTGTACTGAAAATCCTAAGGTCTTTGCCTGCTAAATTTGATAATAAAAGATATGTCATGGAAGAGATGGACGACCCAAACCCGACTCCTAAATTACTCAGTAGCAAACTAAGAACTTTAGAAATGGAGTTGGAGTATAAAAAGCAATTGACTTCCCAAAAGAGAAGATCCTATCGATCTAATGTTATCTTTTCATCCCAAGTGACTATCCCTAAAATTAATCTCCTGGACTTTAATCTTGACTTGAGTGATGACTGCGCCTTAGATCACTTGGTTAACCAAATATCTCTCATGAGCAAACTTTTTAAGAAAATAATTAAGTTTAGAAACTCTATGGTTTCTAAATAAGGCGGATCTGGTTATCAAAGTCATCAAAATTACATACCTCGTGAAATAAGTAATGACATATAGACCAATGACACAAACAGACCCATGACTGGAATTAAAGATGTTAAATGTCATCATTGTGGTAAAATGGGACATTATGCTAATAAGTGTAGAGTCAAACTCAACAATAACAATATTAGGGCCAATATATGTAAGACTTGGGACGACTCATGTGATTCTTATGAAGATGAAACTGAGTCAACCCAGTTTGATGAGTCATGTATGTATTTTTATGCAAAGATTATATATTCTGATGATAATGCATGCCAACTTATTGATGAATGTGTTATGCCTATTGATATCGATGTCATGCCTGCTAGTGATATTATTGCACCTACTGTTGTTAATAATGAAGAAGATAATCCTAGATTATGGGTGAGTCAAAGTGCATATATTTTTTATTAACTGAATGTCTGTGAGAGTCCCACTGCACAAAATGAATCGATAGGGGGCACTACACACAATGCACTTAGCGAGTCCGATGATGACCATCCTGATATTCAGGAGCTATACACCAAAACTCTTAAAAAGAATGCCAAGCTTGATAAAATGGTTATGAAATTTAATGAACGTGTTGAACAACTTAGTAAAACTATTAGGAAGAAGAATATTACACAGCACAATGCATTGCTCATGAGACAGAGACTAAAGAATTTTCACTAAAATTGAAAGACATATTTGAGAAAAATGTTATTTTAGAGGAAAGATATAAGACTACTCTAATTTATCTGGAAGAATCAAAACAAATTTTTTTGAATGTTTTTAAAAAAATGTTTGCATTTTGGTATTTTGTCAAATTTTGAATGAAGAAGGTAATGGTATTTTGTCATGAAATAGGACTGCGGATAACTGTTACACAGTGATTCCAAGGATAGAATCATGTAAGATTTCCATATTAGATGATTCTGATCTATGAAATTATAGATTGGGACACAGAAAATTTAATAACCTTAGTAGGTTAAGCTCGTAAAAAATAGTTAGAGGATTACCCAAAATCAAAAGCAATTTTAATTCTATTTGTGGTACCTGCTAAGTGGGGAAGATGAGTAAATCTTCTCATAAGAAAGTTAAAGATATTTTAACCTCAAAGCCTATTGAAATTATCCACATGGATCATATGGGTCCCTTTAGAACTGTCAGTCTATGCAGTAACAGTTATATTTTAGTTATGGTGGATGATTACACATTATTTACCTGGGTCTTTTTTTTATGAAAAATTAGTTTGACACCTTCTGTGAGTTCATAAAAATCCTGTTAAAAATGGGGAACGAGAAGGATACCCAGGTATGTCATATTAGAAGTGATAGACGTGGAGAGTTCAAAGACTCAGGTGTTACAGAATATTGTGTGTAGGTAATGGTTATAAACATGAGTTTAGTGCACCTAAGACACCTCAGCAGAATGGCATTGCTAAACGTAAAAATAGGACCATACAAGAGATGGCTAGGGTAATATTGCACATAAAAACTCTGCCAAATTACTCATGGGTTGAGGCTGTATAGACTGCGTTTCACATTATTAACTGCGTAAACCTCAGAAAAAAATGCTAAAGAGAGGTCATAGAACTATGGAACAATCTAAAGCCGAACTTAAAATATTTTCAAACATTAGGGAGTAGCTAATATGTTTGCAAACATAGAGCATCTTTCAAAATTCGATACTTGGGGTGATAAAGCTATTTTTCTGGGTTATTCCCAAACAAGTCGGGCTCATCGAGTTTATAACCTCCGTACCAAGGTCATTATGGAATCTTGTAAGGAGATAATTTACATTATCCAGGTTTACATTAGTATATGTTGTATACCGCTACAACCATCGAAAAATTATTCAAGTTCAATCATGCATTTAAACGGATCCTAATATCAACGTTGTTCAATAAGAAAAGCCTCTGTGAGACTAATTTTGGTAAGGTGGTGTTTTGATTAATTTACGTTTCATTTAAAGTATTGGGATATTTTTTCAAAGCGTTGGAAATTTTTTCTAAAATGTTAAAGTCACTGTTTTATGTGATACGAATTTTTTTCAAAGTGTTGAGGCGAAGATATTTGACACTCACGTCATTCAAATGACATCAGCATGTCGTTCAAACGACATGAGGATGTCGCAAGATGTCATTCATGTGACATGTGTCTTCGTTCGAGCAACGCCTTTATCTCATTTGAACAAGTTGTCAACTCAAGTTTTTCATACAAAACGTGTTAAATGAGTCATTGTTTCTTAAGAAGACCTGACGTTTTCCAATAAACGAAAACTACAATCTGCATAATACTTTTGTCTTCTTCTATTAGGGTTCGAACTTTTGTTTTTTAATTCACAAAAATCCCAAATGCTTAATGAATTGTGTTGGAACCCGAGATACATCTTTGATAGAGTTTCTCTTGTAGGGAAGTTTTCCTACTACTAATCTAGGTGCCACATGAGGGAGGTGCTGGGCTGACGACTGCGTGTCATTTGAGATTTCTCATGGGTGATACTTGTTGTCTTGTGGAGTTGTTGTGCAAATCCATTGCTGATTCAGAACTGTGCATTTTTGTGGGTATCTGGGGATATTCCTTGCTGATTTCACTTGTAATAATGTGAGTATTATTAAGTGAAATAAAAGATTTTACCTTTTAGGTTTTTTCCTGAATATGTGTGTCAATAATTATTTATTTGTGATGGATTAATTTTACCCACATAGTTGCATGTTTTAGGTCTTAATTAAAATTTAGTTTAAATTGACAATTAATTGAATAAGTTTACAATTGGAATTTGCGAATCCGTTTAAATCGATATCTTATATCCCGTCTTTTACAAATTGGTACCGGAGCCTATTGCGCTAAGTTATATCGTTTGATCCGTTTTTTGCAAAATTTTATGATATTGATTTTTTTTAAATATTTTTTTGAAAAATTGTCGCAATGTTTCCGAATGAAAATTTATATAATCGGTTGTAAATTTTTTATGGGTCTAATTATGCCTACTAGAAAGCCCGTATGAAATAACATTTAAAAGCAATCGACGAGCGTGTTTGGGTTATTTGTGAAAGAGGTTGGACTCCTCCCACGATCACCGCAAATAATGTTACTAATCTTAAACCCGTGACTGACTGGACTGAGGATGAGTTTAGGTGGAGTACATTAAATTCCCATGGGCTAAGTGCAATTTTTAGTGCCATCACTCCTCAGGAGTTTCGATGTATTATGAAGTGCACCACTTCGAAAGAAACATGGGATTTTTTACAACTCACCCACGAAGGCACTGATGTGGTCAAAGAGTCTAAAATTCAAAATTTAACTACTCAATTTCAAACGATTACCATGCTTGAATATGAGTGTTTTGATGATTTTATGCACTTTTATGTGACATTATCAACACTAGTTTCAATCTTGGTGAGCCCGTACCTGATGCATGAGTGGTTAAAAATATTTTAAGATTGCTGCCTAAACGTTTTATCCCGAAAATGACTATTTTAAATATCTTAGGTAATTTGAGAAATTTAAAATTAGAACAGATGGTAGGGGACCTCCAGACATATGAAATTGACCTGGTTCCTGACACTGTCAATCCTAAGGATAGGGGGATAGGACTTAGAGCCCATTCTAAGAAGGGAGAGGAAGTGTTCAAGAAAGAGAAGAAAAATAAAGTGAGAGTTTATGAGTCCGAGTCTGAGGGCGAGTCTGATTTTGATATGGGCATGTTTACGAATTTTTTAAAAAAGTTTCTCAAATTTTCAAAAGAAAATTCTTCCAATAAAAGATTTTTTGAGAAAAATAAAAATGAGGCTAAAGAGAGTCGGTGAGAAAGAGGGTGAGAAAGATAAAGACGTGGAAGAGAAATGTTTGGAGTGTGAAGGTAAGGGGCATAAATCTTTTGAGTGTCCCACTAGGCCAAAGAGAAAGGGCAAGAAAATTTCCATGCCAGCCACTCTTAGCAATAGTGAGGAAGAGGTGAAGGGTTTCGGGGATGAATCTTCACATGGGATGTATGTATCCTTTTTAGATAGTCACATGAACAAAACTGGTTTGTACCACAACGATGAGGACATTAGTGCACGTGAGACCCTCGATGATGATTTGAGCATTTTTAGCGATAGTGGGAATGAGTGCGCTACTAGGGGTAAGAGTGAGATCCAAATTGCGTTTAGAGATTTCTACGGCGAGACCTTAAAGATGAAGAAATTGAATAAGGAATTTGGTCTTAGGGTGATTGATTTGGAGAGAGAGATTGAGAGTTTGAGGTAATTTGAGGCATCGGTGAGTCAACTCGAGAAGATGAAGGTTTCTTTGAGTGATCAATTGATCATCGTCAATCGAGAGAAGAGTGAACTTATAGCCCGTGTGTCACATCTAAAGAGAGATCTTGAACATGTCTGAGAGGTAAAGGTCACTTTAGAGGACACATTTAAGAAAGTAAGAATGATGCTCCTCGATCCCGCTTTGGGTAATGTTAAGAGATTAGAAATAGGTCATGACGGTGCGACCACTTCCCATGTAGCACCCGAGACGGTTCCCGAGTTTGTGATCGATCCTTATGACTCTCAACCCAAATAACCCAGGCATCCCATTCATGATAGTAGAGTGCGTCGTAGATGTTTTGATAGAGGTGTTCCTAGACCCGTGTACGTCTGCACCCATTGCAAAAAGAGAGGACACCTTAGGGAATTTTGTTTTAAGTTGGGTGATGTGTCACATAGTGTTTTGCCACGTGTTCACACACACTCACCTACACATGATGCTCCGGATGATTATGTGAGAGAGTTTTCACATATTAGGGAGCAAGTAAAGTTTTTGGTCAAGGCTTCAGATGATTTGATGGATTTTTTCAAGGATGTCACCACCTTTAAAAAACTCCACCGCACCTAACAGTTGAGGTCTAGACGTGTTTGCTAGCATAGGAATATTTTCATGATGATATTTTATTCCTATTGCTTCTGTGTACCATTTTTTTATTTATGTTTTCCATTTTTGACATATTTTGTGAAAAATCAAAAAGATTTTTGTTTTTTAACAATTTTGGAAAAATACAAAAAGATTTTCTATTTTTTTGATAAAAAAAATTGAAATAGAAAAAAATATTATATTTTGATAAAATTCTTAAAAAAAAAAGACAAAGAGTTTTGCATTTTGTTTACACCATTTATGAATGGGCATTTAGGATGACCAAGTCACAATTTCATTCCATATCCATGTGACTATTTGATGGTGTTTTGATATACGTCATCATTCCATTTTGTTCTTTATAAGGTTTGTAGTCCTTAAGATGTAATTTGAGATTAATTTTTACATGTTTGACTCTTAGTCTCCTTGATTCCTTGATTGCACACTTGCACGGATTTATTTGATTATTGTACTTGTCAAATCATATGTTGGTCGAAGTGTTTCCATCTCAATCCTGTCTTTAAAACGAACCAAATGCAATAAAACTTGACAATGAAGGTAGTGCATGTAAGAACCGTTCACCTTGAGGAATTAAATTAAAAAAGAATGACGAGCGTTCATGGAAAGAGCTATGAGTGAATAATAATCACATCGTGAAAGCCACCATTTGAAAAGAGCCCAAAAATTTAAAAGCAATAAAAAGATAAATATGCCAAAAAGGGGCCAGTAAGTTTTAGATCACCTCAAAAGAAAAAAAAATAATTTTATTATTATCAATGAGGGTGTTCGGATGGAAAAGTAAAAAACAAGTTTGCACGTCCTGACAAGGTTGAAAAAGCATTACATAGTTTTAAACGTTATTGGTGTGAAAATCATTTTAGACTTTGATATGTCGATTAGATCGAGTCGATGTCATATAAATTCATATTTTGACACCTAATGACGATTTTGAGATCATTCGTTATGTTTGATTACATTGATTTTCCTATCAAATTTGTTGACACCCATTCATTATGTTTCAATTATTTTGTTATCTCGGTGTAAATTCACAATGTGTGGTTTTTGTAAAATTATTGTTTCATTTTTGTTTGAAAAAATTGAAAAATAAAAAATAGTTGGCGAATTCTTTTAAGTTTATCCTTGATGATCGTAGTTGTTTTCTATGATTGTCCTGACACTCCATGCTTATTTTATTTATTCTTTTCTTTGTCTATTTCGAGCAAATAAAAAGGGGAAAAACGAATTATGATTTAATGGGGGAGTTTTTAGTTATGGGGGAGAATTGAGAATTCGATATTTGTTTTTATTTATGTTTAACTCATTTCAAGCTCAATACGTTACAAAGGTATTTGTTTCTTTTCTCATGTGTGTAGGTACAAAAATTGAAGATCATATTTTCCACACCCTGTTGATCATAAAGAAAAATTGAAGATTTAAAGAGTTGAAGAATTTTTTGAATCAAAGTTTTAGACTTACATGTTTAGTACCTTTTCAGTTTTGGGATTCATGGGAGGGTATTAGATTTGTAAAGGCATTTTGATTTGATCATTCAAATGTTTTTATTTTGTATTGCCATGGACGCAGGGGGAGATTTGTAAGGACATAATTTACATTGTCCAGGTATATATTAGTATATGTCGTATACAACTACAATCATCGAAGAATTATTCAAGTTCAATTATACAATGAGACGGATCCGAATATCAACATTCATAAAAAAGAAAAGGCACTATTTTTTGTGAAATGATTTTTTTTTCAAAGTGTTGAGGAGAAGATATTTGATGGCTATGTCGTTCAAACGACATCAGCATGTCATTCCAGCGACATGAGGATGTCGCGAGATGTCTTTCAACCGACACGTGTCTTAATTCGAGCGACGCCTTTATCTCGTTTGAACGAGCTGTCGACTCAATGTTTTTATATAAAGCGTATTAAATGAGTCCTTATTTCTTTATAAGACCTAACATTTTCGAGTACATGAAAACTGCAATTTGCAGAATACTTTTGTCTTCTTCTTTTAGGGTTCAAACTTTTGTTTTTCAATTCATAAAAATCCTAAAGGATTTGGTAAATTATTTTGGAATCGAAGATACATCTTTGCTAGACTTTTTCTTGTAGGGAAGTTTTCCTACTTATTATCTAGGTTCCACTTGAGGGAGGCGCTGGTCTGACGATTGCATGTCATCTGGGAGTACTCATGGGTGATCCTTATTGTCTTGGGGAGTTGCTGCGGAATTCCATTGTTGATTCAAAACTGCACGTTCTTGTGGGTATCTACAGATATTCATTGCAAACTTTGCTTATAATCTTGTGAGTATTATTATAAGAAATAAAAGGTTTTTCCCTTTTGGGTTTTTCCTGAAATCCGTGTCAGCGATTGTTTATTTGTGAGGATTGATTTTACCCATATAGTTGAATGTTTTAGGGTTTAATTAAAATTTGGTTTAAATTGACAATTGATTGTATAAGTTTACAATTGGAATTTGCGAATCCGTTTAAATTGATATCACACCTAAACATTCATAAATATATTATTGTAATTGTAAATGACACTTATGGAGAGAGTTATGACAGTCAACTAGTGGTCCTGGATGAGTTTGGAAGTGTTTTTACGATTGTCTCTCTTGAGATAGTTGATTCATT
Organism: Sambucus nigra; assembly: GCA_949130495.1. Taxonomy (NCBI): domain Eukaryota; kingdom Viridiplantae; phylum Streptophyta; class Magnoliopsida; order Dipsacales; family Adoxaceae; genus Sambucus; species Sambucus nigra. Next base: position 37,721,791 of record OX422217.1, read on the forward strand.
ACCACCTGAGGTCCCTATAGTACCGACCTGGGTTTCTAAAGACCACCCTCTCGAAAAGGTTGTCGGTAACATGTTTGAGCCAGTGAGAACAAGATCCCAACTTCAACATGTGGCTACTTTTGCATGTTTTATGTCTCTAGTAGAACCCAAAACTTTAAACGATGACCTATGTAACTCATTATCTATTAATGCTATACAAGAAGATCTTTTCCAATTTTAAAGTCATGATGTTTTGTATCTCGTCCCATAACCTCAAGACGAGAAGGTTATAGGCACCCGTTGGATTTTTAAAAATAAAACTAACGAGAATGGGGAGGTAATTAGAAATACATCTAGGTTAGTAGCGCAAGGATATTCTCATATTGAGGGAATAGACTTTAATGAGACTTTTGCCCTTGTCACTCGACTCGAGTTTGTTCGTCTCCTCCTTGCTATATCATGTCATCTACAATTCACACGTTTTCAAATGGATGTTAAGTTCACTTTTTTAAATGGTATTTTGACAGAGGAAGTATACGTCGAACAACCATAAGGCTTTGTATATCCCTCATACCCTAACCATGTCTTTAGGCTTGAGAAAGTGTTATATAACTTAAAGAAAGCTCCTAGAGCCTGATATGAGTGCCTCTCGACCTTTTGTTTTGAGTGAGGTGACAATGACCAGGAAGATAGAACATGATGCCCTAATTGCACAAATCTATGTCGACGATATCATATTCAGTTACACCTCCATTAATCAAGTAAAGGACTTTTCTGATATTATGCACGCTGAATTTCAAATGTCCTTAATGGGGGAATTACAGTATTTCTGAAGACTACAAGTAAGGCAGTAGAGTGATGTCATTATTATCACATAATCAAAATATGCTAAATATATTATCAAAACATTTGGGACCATTCAAAACTAGCACGTACACCCATGAGCATGTCCACGAAATTATCAAACAAAGTAAATAAGAAAGACTTTGACCCGACTTTATAAAGAAATATGATAAGTAGTCTGTTATACCTTACAGCCTCTAGGCCTGACATATCCTTTGTTGTGCAAGTCTATGCTCGATACCAATGCACTCCTAATGAAGCCCATACGTTATGTGTTAAGAGAATAATTAAATATGTTAAAGGAACATTAAATTTCGGTATTTGGTACATAAAGGACACCACTAGTTCCATAGAGTGATACACTGATTCTGACTGGACAAGATGTTCAGACGATAGTAAAAGTAAGTCTAGAGCCTGTTATTTTGTAGGTAACAACCTAGTAGGCTGGAGTAGTACAAAATAGAAATGTACATCCCTTTCAACAGCTGAAGCTGAATAAATAGTTATGGGTAGTTGTTGTGCCCGACTTTTATGGATTAGGTAAACGCTTAGTGACTACGGTATCATTGAAAAAACATTGACTATATATTATGATAACCAGAGTACGATAAATATATCTAAAAATCCAGTCTAACACTCATGAACTAATCATATTGAGATTAGGAATCATTTTATTTGTGAGCTTGTAGAATCCAAAGAACTTGATATTAAGTATCTACATACTGAAAATCAATTAGTTGACCTATCACCAAACTTTTGGACAATATTAGGTCTGAATCCCTTAGAAAGGCCATAGGTATGATAATACTCACTTAATCCACCTTGCATACATGTCATAACCTCGGTCGCTTCATGCTAATAATTGGTTTCTGAGGGTTTAGAGCACGGATGTTTCACAAATGGCTAAAGACGCCTCCCTAATCTGTTTATATAGGATACCCTTGAATCTGCCCTTGTTTATGACTTAATTGGTGTAGAGTAAGCTTTTCATATATCCTTATTTTTATATTTTTCCCCATTATATATTTGAGAAAAAATGGGGGTAGAAGTACTTGAGTAAGTGGATTTATCATTTCATTTCTTAACTTAACTAATCTTCCCATTGAGTGTTTATATTTCAAGAATTTCTGATTAGATTGTATCGCCTTCAACATTTAGGGTAATGGTATGTATAATAGTGGAGTTATATATTTTTCTCTCTTATTTTCGGTTATAGGATCGGGTAGATTGCTCTTTTGTATAGGAAATCTATGATTTTTCTTTTTACCCACGAGTGTAGGTTACTCAAGGGGATTTTGTCTCCAATATCCAAAGGGGGAGATTGACAACACACAATAAGATTGACTTATTTGAATATGTATCATACAGGAGTTCCAACTAATTTGGATATGGTGACAAAATAGTTTAGGTTTTTTCTAAGCAATCTTCTCCATGGTTTTTAAAGCTTCATCAACAAAGAACCTGTCAAAGACTTTATATCTACCAAAAAGGGAAGTAAAATATTGCACTAAACACGCTATAGGACAAAAATCATGCATAAATGAGTGTGAGTGTGTGTACATGTGTTTAATTATTTTGAGGAATTTTTTAAACATTTTAAAAATATTTAAAATGATTTTTTTAACATTTAAAATATTGATTTAAAAATGTTATGGGCTAAATTAAAAATATTTTTATTCGTATAAAACTTATCATGGTAGAACCTCAAACCAGCAGAGAATTATGGGGGAGAAAATATAATTTTTATAAACTCTATAAGCAATACATGTTTTTTCTCCTAGTTAGCTTCATTTGTGCTTTCTTTGTCTGACATGTGTTAAACGTAATATCAGCCCTTGGATCAAATCTTACCAACGTACTGCATGTGTTCTTTACCAATCCATGTGAGATCCTTTAGAGTCAATCACAATAAGAGTTTGGCGGTCTTCTTTCAACTCTTAGATTCGAATTCGAACAGATAATTTAATCTCAGTCATCCATTTGCCTTCAACCGCCCAGAATGTTCCTCCCTTGGTATAAATAGGGAGCTTAGGTTAGGCATTTGAAGACATTAGCATTTCGTACATTTGAGAAAAAAAGAGAGAAGGGAGAGTAGAAAGAGAACAGAGAAAGGTTAGAGAGAGAGAGAGAGAGAGAGAAAACCAATTTACTCAGTTAGAAATCTTAAGGTTTTCTCACAAAACCAAACACATACTTCATCGTTCCACTCATACAAAAAAACCTCCATTATTGAGAGTAAGAAATATTAGGTTTTCGTAAGGGTTTGGTGTCTGGTTATTTTGAAGAAATCTCTTCAAACTTAATCTCTCTTAGGAACCCAGTCTCATTGTAGATGTCATGTTTCTTTTGAGATATTATGAGAGATACTCAGAGATACATTTCACGTAGTTTTTAGGGTTTTTTCTTTCCTTCTCTGTTGGATCTTGCTTTATAGTTGTAGATTCTTTTAGAGATCCACTATCGTTTTCAAGTTTCTTAGAAAAGAGACTTCAAATATAGTTTATATTTTAGATCAGAAATATGTCTTTCGAAAAACTTAGTGTCACATTTTGTGAAATTAGTTGGTATATAAATAAGTGTTTGGAAACAATTGATTTAATTTTTAGAAATATTATTTTCAAATCTGAAATATTTCTTTTGAAAAGAAGTCTGATTTTCAAAGAAATTTGGATATTAGCATTTCATATAGAATCTCTGTAATTTATTAGTATAAATTCTTTGTGAGATATGAGCTGGATATTTGCATGTGTTTCACTTCACTGTCACATACACTCTCAGCCAAAGTGCGGTTCATTTGAGAGATTTTGTGTTGAATGAGTCCCTTAGAGTTAGGAGCAAGTACTAACGCAAGGAAATCGCCAGGGAGATCAAAGTTAGAATATAATTACTTTGGAGGAGAAAACTCAATAGGTATATCTCTATTCTTAGTCTTAGGATCTTGTGTTCTTGTTTGTGTGCGTGTAATCCTGTATAACTTATTCATTATAGTAGACTTTTGTTTTGTGGCATAGAGGTCACCATGGATATTTTCCATAATTTGGAATTTTACCGCGTAAAAAATTACTGTGTCAAACTTACTATTCTTGTTCTTACTGCTTATATGGTTTGGTTTCTAATCAAAGAATTTATATAGGTTTTTATTTTAAAACCTTTGCTCAATCTATCTACCAAATCTAACATCCAAAGCCATTATATTTTTACACATCTTGGGTAGTGTTTTAAAAGGAGACTCATCCAACGAGCTTGATTTTTGGAGTTTACTTAAAATCTAACTTTTAGTTAAAGATCTAGTAAATAGTTTTTCATTAAAAATATACTAAAATTTCAACTCGCAATCTTCCCTTGACTACGTGTTCTCGATGTCTCAAAAATTAATCCCATACAAGGAATCCCCCCACCCCGATACATTCTATCTTGGTTGAATGGTTTTCAACAACCCCCATATAATATTTTTACCCTCCAAAGAATGTATCCTTTAAATTATCGCATTTATGATTCCAAATTATATGCATATTAGCAGAATTTCCAATGTTTCACGTAAAATTCCATAATATGTTATTCAACCCGTATTCAAATGGAATTCATGCTTATTTCTTAACAACTAATATATTACAAGATAAACTCAAAAAATCTTAACACTAAATGTGTTTATAAGATGCACCAATGTTTATAACCTTCTAAACATTATTTATTTATTTTTGACCAAATGTACCTAATTTTTTTTACTACAGATCTTGCCATTTCATCATTTGAGTAATACTTGGTTTACATCCTCAAAGCACCGCCTCTCTACTTCCTTAACATGATTGCATAACCCCATAAAAATTTGCTATTTCTTATACGATCACTACTTTAATTTAATTAATAATTCCCCAGAAGGACATAAAGTTATATATTATATGATAGCCAATGAAGATATTAATTCATTCTCGTATCAAATTTGGGTTCAATAATACTCACTAAACCCAAACACCATCATCATCTTCATTCCAAATTACAATTCCAAATCACAAGTCTCAACATTTTTACTTAAATTTAAAGGTATGAACATGAGTAACCTTTTCTATTTCACAAGTATCAACATTATGAATTTCATTCAAGAGCATGAACATGAGTAATTTATTTCTAATAGTCCGATGTCAAATGAAAGGCATGGAGATCATGTTGATGTAGTAATAATCAACATATGAATAGTGGAACTACTGATTTGATGATTAAAAAATGATTGAACATATAGCGTCGTGTGAAGTATGATAATTTTATAAGGACGAACGACATGCCACAGTCAACCAAAAGCTCAGCATCTTCAGACGAACATTTCAACTGGGTCAGCGAATGAAGGCCAAAATTTTAATGTCCAAGACTTTGAAAAAATGTTATCGCTTCAAACGACTAATAACTTAATCTCCCTATGAACACAGTATAATCTTAGGGTGGTTTTAAAAAGCCTCTTGTATTATGGAACTATTGTATTATGGAATAATGTTAGACTGGAATATCTTTGTAAACTTATATAATTATCTTTTCCTCCCCAATATTCAATGAACTCCCTCACCCCTTCACCCTATATATGTAAGTCGAGCTCTACCGAATGATGTATATCTGTTGTTTCTTTATTCTCTCATTTTCTTCATATGATTGGTACATAAAAATTACAAATTCATTATTGTTTGTGGGAACGAAAATTTCCAAAGTTATGAACAAAAATCAAGTGATGCAAGACATGAATGGACTAATGGACCAACACCAAACTCTTCAACACCATATCATGGAGATTTTGAGCATCTTACCAACCACTACACCACTGGTACCTGAGAAATATGTAGACTAGGAGCATCCCGTCGAGCATAACATGGATAATGATGTAACCCATCCGAATGCAGATCAATCAAAACTCTCCTCCACCATCCATCGAGTGTCGGTAGCCTAGGTGGTTGAACTCCCACCGCTTGTTGAAAACATTATAGAAACTAAATAGGAGTCTCCCTTTAAGTGAGAGCTCATGGACTGCCCTATAGCGTCCAACTTCAAGCTTCTATTAATGGATTCTTTCGATAGATACATTGATCCTAGTAGCCAAATATATCACTATGGGGCCCACATGGACTTCCTAATAATCCTAGACCATATAAGATGAAGATCTATCACTATAACATTAAAAGGTTTAGCAATAACTTGGTCAACTATTTTCCACCCAATTCGATCACATGCTTCAAAGTGCTCTCTTATCGCTTCGTCTAACATTTTATTGGGAGTCAGATCCACAAGAAGATCATCGACCACCTATTTAATATTCTTTAGACAAAGGACGAGAATCTCAGGAAGAATTTGAAGAGGTTAAACAACGAGATTCTCCATATTGATCACATAGGCGATAGGTGGAAGTATCAACTTTCTTATAAGGGTTATACTGCACTACCACGATCTACACCTTATCGAATAATTTGCCCACCAACATGATGGAGATTGTAAAGAAAGTGGACAAGAACATCCACGTCGAGGATACGGTTAGAAATCAGCAGTCAAGCCATCAGCCCAATAATTTTGGTGAAAATAAATTTAAGGATGAGTAAAGGAGGCAGAAGTTCTCCCAGGAGGGAACTTAAAGACTGAACCAAACTTACACGGAGAAGTTTACTCCCCTGAATACGACAATGGGGGGAGTGCTAACTATTTTAGCTAATCCAAATAGTCGGTATGGATGAATGTATCGAAGAACATGCCACTCAAACCGAAGTTTATTCTCTTATAAAAGTTTTGTTAAAACTAGAGGCACGACACCAAAGGGGACATTTGAGAGAATTTTTACAAAGAGTTCATCCCCAACATGAAGAACAGAGAATGTGCAAAGGGGTGATCAAAGTAGAAGATGATTAAAAAAAAGACAGCCATGATGATAAGAACGAAGGGAAGTGTCTATAACCGAAGGAGGAAGAATGATAAACATGATCTCCGGTGGATTCATGGCCTACCTAAGCTCGAAAAGAGAATTGGTGGAGGTAGAAATGAATAAACCCTCTAAAGATCGAGAGGATATCACCTTCATTTTAGAGGACCTTTAAGATCTGATCACTCCCTGTGATGATCCTGTTTTGATCACCACCGAGATCTCCAAGTGGACAATATAGATAATCATGTAGGACATTAGGAGTATTAAGGTATCATCTATATTGAGTGATATAAGAAAATAAAGCTCGAGAATCGTGGTTGAAGCCAGTGAAGGGCCCACTTTTGGGGCTCTCCATAGAGCAAGTATATTTGAAAGGGGCAATAGAACTCTCATTCACGATTAGGAAGGGACTAAATTCAACCACCCTGAAAGTTGAATTCTTGGTAGCAAGGTCACCATCGACATATAATGTGCTAATTGGGTGAAGAACCTTGAACATGCTTGATGCAGACTTACTGATTAATTCCCTAACCATTGAGTTCTCAACAACGAACATGACATGAATTGTGCGTGGAAGCTAGTAACGCACTAGGAGTTATTATTCTTTATCCTTACAAAATAAGAGAGAAACGTTAAACATTGATGGGGTAGACCCAAGGGAAGAAACGACCATGGGATCCCTAATTAAAAAATTGGTCCTGATTCCATTGTATGACAATCGTTTAGCAAGGATTGCATACGTGGCATCATCACTGACCAATAATAAGGAGGGAGGATTAGTTTTATTTACAAAGAGTAACTACAAGACATTCACATGTATCCATGAGGATATTCCAGATATTAATGCCTTGGTGAAGACTCACCAACTAAAGGTCAGTCTAGCTAGGTGACAAGTGAGGAAGAAGAAGAGGGAATTCTCCTCGAGTGGAATGAAGTCACTTACGTTGAGGTTGGTAAATATTATATGGAGACTCGAGACACTACTCATCCCTACTAGCTTCGTTAGTGGCTATTTCAATTTTTGGGTGCAAAGTTTTAATATGATTGGGGTCCCAAAGTGTCACTATTACATTTTTATCACTTTTTATATGACTTTTATCCCTACTCTGTTTTAAGTGCCTTAAAAATTTGTGAAAGTTTGATCGATTTTTTTTTAAATTAGCAAAAAATGTTTTTTTGAGGTTTTTTTATGTGGCTCATTGAAATGTTGAAATACTATTAAAAAAATTCAACTCAAAAACAATTTGTTTACCATGTCAAAAAAACGTTGTGCAAACTTGGGTGTGCACAAGAGCCTCAATCTTTCTTTCTCTCCCTCTCTCTGTATATATATACACACAACTTTTATCAGCAATTCCATTTAGATAAAATAAGCTCTCAAAAGTTCAAATAAAAAGAAAAAAATATAATGAAAAATAAAGAGGGCCATCCTACTTTGATTTTGTTCCTTTTTCCCATGGTCTGGCCTGGTCAATACCTATCTAGGCCTTCTTTTTGTTCCCCCGAACCCTAGACAAAAGAATTTATCTAATTGGAAAACAAAAATGCTTTCTATGAAAGCAACAATAAAAGGATGAAGGACTACTTCCTTTCTTATTATAGAAAATAAGAGTGTAATTTCTTATTATTCGTTCTTCTATTTTTAATCATTTGATAACCTTGCAGGAATTAAAAAAAGGAAACTATAGATTCTTACACATTCCTTTTTATGTTATAATTTAAGTGGTTTAGATAGAACTTGTTATTTACTTATTTATTATTTAAGTAAGATCAATTTTTTGAACCTCACAAAAAATGTCAACATTCTAATTTTCATGGTTCTTTTATGATCCTATCTTGATCATGCATAGTTCTCCTATTAAAAAAAAGGTCAATTTTCATACCATGCTGATGATTTACTCCTTTGTGGATGCCAAGGCTAGGCACGAGACCTTATCATTCATCGAAGCGTTTTTGGGTATAATCAGATCCAAATATACCCGACCAGTGAGGAGAAAACCTCATTTGTTACTAACAGGCATTTATATTATTATAGGATAATGCCATTCAGATTGAAAAATGCGGGGGAAATCAAGTAAATACTAGTCAATCGGATGTTCAGAGTACCAAATAGGGAAGACCACGGAGGTGTATGTGAATGATATAATGGTGAAGATCTTAATCGGATATTATCATGTTACATACTTAGAGGATACTTTTAAAATTCTGGATTGATATGGCATGATGTTGAACCCTGAAAAATGCATGTTCGAATTGGCATCAGGGAAATTTCTAAGATTTAAAGTGACGCAGAGGGGGATTAAGGATAAACTCGACAAGATCTAAGTAATAATAAATATGAGAACCCCAAAGAAATGAAGGAAGTACAATCACTGATGGGGGAAGGTAAAGGCACTCGACCGGTTCATAAGTAAAGAGTTGAAAAATCCATTTCGATCTTATGAACTTTGAAAACTGCATTCATTGTGAGGAACGCATGTGAATAATCCTCCCAAGACTTGAAAGCTTACTTGAAAGATGTCCTTCTCTTGTCAAAGCCAATACCAAAAGAAGAATTATTCCTTTGTATCGCTAATTTTTAGCTCGGTCCTGATCTGAGATGATGAAGGCGTTTGAACAACCAGTTTGCTATGTGAGCCGAGTTTCCCAAGGAGCAGAATCAAGATACCTGATGGTGTTAAAGATTGCCTTTATGTTGGTTGTGTTATCCAGGAAGTTAATGTCATACTTCAAAGATTATACCAATGTCGTCCTGGCCTACATCTTGCTCAGAAAATTCCCCTATAAGATGGAGGTCTCCGGACAATATGAAGCAGTCAATCGAGCTCAGGGTATTTTACATACATTACAAAACTAGGGTGGCAGTCAAAGGAAAAATGATCGTCGATTTCATAGTGGAATTTACTAGCACAGAGGGGGTATAACACCCCCAACAAATCAATGAACGAGTGGAAATATTAGTAGTCTAGATGGATGGATCCTCCAATAAATAAGGATATAGAATAGGGTTGGTAGTAGAGATTCCTGAAGGGACTTATGTGGAGTACCCCCTTAAGTTCAAGTTCAAAGCATCTAACGCCGAAGCTAAATATGACAAATTGATCACTATAAAAACTGGCTCTATCCCTTAAGGATAACCAAGTACATTTCTTCAGCAACTCCAACATGGTCATTCAGTAGGTGATGGGTGAGTATGAGGCCAAAGAGAAGAACATGATGTTCAACTTGAAGCATTTCTAATAAATAGTAATACATTTAAGAGGTTCACCATCAACCATATTCCAAAGGAGGATAAGACCATATTCGGCCAGTTACTTAAGTTGGCATCAACGGACCAACGAAATTCCCTTGCAAAAATCTGGAACCAACCTAGTATTAGGAATGAAGAAGCAAAGACAACCAATGTTGCTAAATAAGGACCTATCTCGATGGTAAATATGTTAACTTCATAAAAGAATGGATCCTTCCATATTACTAGGTGGAAACAAGAACAGTGTGAGTCAAGGTAATGAAATACCTACAATACATAGGGATATTTTACCTAAGGGGGTATGCCTGACCCCTCTTCCTTTGCATTTATTTAGTGAAATTAACGACAATCCTCGCTAGAGTCTATGAAGGTGCTTGTGTAGGACACCCCAACAAGAGAAGATTGAACCAGAAGTCCCTAACAAAAAATTACTATTAGAAAATGATGAGCTATGATAGTGAGCAATACATAAAAAAGTTCCACTATTTCTAAAGGACTGCGAATGATATCCATCACTCAGTCTAGGAATTATCAACAATTATCTCCCCTTATTTGTTTCCCTTATTATGAATGGATATAATTGGTGTATTTCCAATAGGGTAGGGATAAGGTACATTTTTATTCTTGAAAATTCACTATTTTACGAAATGGGTAGAGGAAGATCCACTGACTAGGATCAATTATCAAACGGTGCATTCACTTATTTGGAGGTTCATCATCATCTACTTCGGCATTTCGAATGCTATCATTTTAGACAATGGGCGGAAGTTTGACATTGTTAGGATTGATAGTTGTGCGAATAGTTTAAATCAAGCACTAGTACTCATCCCCATGGCATTCTAGGTGTAACGGTCAAGTTGACATAATGAACATAATGATCCTCAGTGGAATTAAAAAGGAACTCGCCAACTCTAAAGGATAATAGGTTAACAAGTTTTTCTACATACTATGGGTCGACCGAAGGATGATGAGAGGATCGATAGGGCCCACACTTTTTTCTTTGGCTTATGGAACTGAATTAATAATATCAGTTGAACAACAAGCGTCATGCTTAAGGGTGAACTGGTTCAATAAAGAATGAATTTGTACCAACCTAGACATCCTAGATGAATACAGGGAATAAGAAACATTAAGGGTGACTGTGACATAACAAAAGAATACCATGTACTATAACCAAAGAGTGAAAAACTAATCCATCCAGGTCGACAATATTATCCTCAGGAAGAAGATTCCATCAACAAAAATTCCCATCCATGGAAAGTTAATCGTTAATTAGGAGGGCCCTTATGTAGCGGCGCGCATGATACGACCAAGGGCATGCGTTCACCAAAACCAAGAGGGTCACACCCTTTGTTATCCATTGAACGTTGATAATCTGAAGCTTTACTACCAATGAAGGAGGTCACCGAGAAAAAATGAGTGGTCGATCGATGACCTAAATCACCCTTTAATAAGTTTTGTCTCTTTTTTCACTATAGTTGTTTAATTCATGCATTTCCTTTTTCTGTTTGCTTTAACATGTAACTACATGAATCACAACAATTAATAAAATAATGTTATTCTCTAAGCGATTTATTTTCTCCATTGATTGTCTTATATCCACTTGTGGGTACCTCGATTAGTTATTCCGGCCCAGACAAGTAGCCCAATTAAGTCCGGCCCAAAGTCTAGAGGCCTTGCGCTATAGTTGATTCAGTTGTGACATATTTAATTCCTAAAATCTCTCAAGGAGATTTTCTAGGGATTATGGGCTAATGTGGAGGAGTCCAACACCCCCACTCTCTAAAAAACAACATGTATATATTAAACCCTCAACCCGGGACAAAGGGCATGTATTCTTTTCTATAAACACTCCCCCGGAGTAAAGAGAAATAAAATACTGAGAGCACTACCATGGATGTAGGCCTTCTTGCCGAACCACGTATATCTTGTGTTGTGTGTGATTGAAGTTCCTTTAAGTTCTTTATTTATTCTGGTGATTTCATTTGCTTATTATTTTGTGTTGAGTTTAATTGTCACCACAATTGGTGACATCTGTGGGAACGTTTGTTTTCCTTTAATAAAGACTTCACCAATTAGAATTTGGAATGTCTAGACACATCAGTAATGCCCCTCAAGTAGGGGATATTAAAGAGCGGCCTGAACCTGGCAGGATCAGATCTGATGCTCGACATTCAAATCCAAGGGCTCTCCCAGAACGACAATCTTCAGAGGAAAGCCAAGGACCAGCCAGTTCCACATATGTCTCCAGGATAATCGATGCCTATGAGGCCATGATCCAAGAGCATGAGGAGTCCACTTACAAGAAAAAAGCAGAGAATGCTTGTCTCAAAAGAAGATTGGAGAAAATGGAGAGAAAACTCCATCATAGCACCAGGCAACGTCAATATCGCACTCATATCCTCTAGGCGATCAAGTCTCGCAGCTGAGGAAGGAGACCTAGACGTGGATCTCAACGATTTGAGGGACACATGTCAAATGATGACTTGCTCGAGCAACAATAATCAGCTCACCATTATAGGAGCCCAACTCGAGGAAATGATGACATACGAAATTTGGTCTGAAGAGAAATGGACCAGCACCCAGCACATCGGGGTGCCAGATCGACTAGAGAGCTATCTAGGTGAGCTCTCAGGATCCAGATTAAATCCCCTTTCTCAAGGGAGATAAAAGAAGAAGAATCCTCCAAGAAGTTTGCGATTCCCAGATTCAAGATCTACGATGGAAAGACTGATCCAATCGACCATGTTAGGCAGTACAGGTAGGCCATGACCCTATGGAACCATAAGGACGCATTAATGTGTCGGATCTTTCCATCGAGTTTGCATGATGTGTCCCAGAAGTGGTTTGAGAAACTTCCTCACAGATTCATCAGGATCTTCGAGTCCCTGGCAGAGCTTTTCACAACTCGCTTCGTTACCAGTAGCTCCCATCCAAAGCAGATGGATGCCTTATTGAAAATGAAGAAAATGCCCCAGGAGAGCCTCAGAGACTATGCAAAAAGGTATTAGGAGTTATTCAACGAGGTCGAGGATTGATTGGAGCAGGTCGCGGTGGAATCCTTTAAGATTGGCCTACCCAGCTCCTGCGTCTTGCACCAATTCCTCACTAAGAAGGAGGCCACTACCATTGACGACCTAATGGCTCGTATAAAAAAATATACCAAAGTTGAAGATGTGACCCGCCTTAGTGCAGGGAGAATGGCCGCGCTAAGTTCTCCTGAAAGAGCAACGACAAAGCTGAGAACCAAAAGAAAGGATGCAAAAATGGGGGCAAAAGTGGCTCCAAGAGCGGGAACAAAAATGATGCTTCAAAAGCATTTCTGGTAGTGAACACTATTTTTAAGGAATCAATCTATAAGATTCTAGCAAAGATCAAGGATGATTCGTTCGTTAAGTGGCCCAGAAAGATGGGAGGAAACCCGAAAAAAGGAACAACGCACTGAGATGTTCTTTTCACAAAGAGGGTGGGCACAAAACCAAGCATTGCAAGGCTCTCAAGTCTCACCTTGAAGAGTTATCCCAGATTGGATATCTGAACGAATTTATGGAGAAGAAGGCAGAGAAGGTCGCAGCCAATGGAGACCCGAGGCCAGACAACGTGCTCGAGGAGGATATTGGCCATGAGTTTGTAGTGATTCATGGGGCATCAGATCTAAAGCAGATTCAAGGAAACTCAGCTCGGATGGAAGTTAAAAATCTTACGACAGTAATGCAAGCTTTTCAAATCTATACAGTTAAAACGCAGGCAGGGAAGCATCATCGAGCAGATGACGTCGACTATAGCAAACACATTGTTTACGGAAGAAGACCTAGTGGGAGTAAGGACCACACAGCATGATGCCTTGATCATTACACTCAGGATAGCTAACTACGATGTCGACAAGTTGCTCGTCGACTAGGGTAGCTCAGTCGAAGTAATGTATCTCGACCAATTCAAAAAGTTAAAGTTAAACATTGCCGACTTAAAGGAAGCCACTGTCCCTCTAGTTGGCTTCGCTGGTAAAGTGACCATCCTTTTGGGAAAGATTGTACTACCAGTAAGGGCAGGGAGTGTCTCCAAAATGACCGAGTTTCTAGTGGTCGACATTAACTCCCCCTACCAGGCAATCCTTGGTAGAGGGTGGCTACATGCGATGAAGGTCGTCCCCTCTACCTACCACCGAAAACTCATATATGTGACTGAGTGAGGAGTGATAGAGATCAGACAATAGAGAGAAAGTTCTTTATAGCATCCATCAGCCCAAAGCCGAAGAAGAAGGTCAAGAAGGCCAAGGAGAAGGTTAAATAACAGGAAGGTTTAATACCTTCCAAATACTAGTTAAAATATGGAAGACCTGGAGTGGAGGAGACCAGGCTCCTCCCCTCTGAGTGGGTCGTTGAGAACCTAAGGATAGGATGTTCTTGATCGGAGACTCTATCCCAGATCGATAGAAGAAAGAACTAACAATAATTTTGTAGAATAACTTGGACGTTCTTGCGTGGGAACCCTACGAGCTTCCCAGGATTGATCGCAGTGTGGTTTGTCATTGGTTGCACATTGGCCTGACTTTCGAGCCAGTTGTGCAAAAGTCACGACAAACTGCACCCGAGAAGGCTAAGGCTATGGAGAAGGAAGTGGAGAATCTGCTGGATGCATCATCCATACGGGAAGTTCAATTCCCTAAGTGGCTGTCCAGCCCAGTAGTGGTCCCAAAAAGAAATGGAAAATGGAGAGTCTGTATTGACTTAACCGACCTCAACAGAGCGTTCCCTAAAGACAATTTTCCTCTCCCAAAGATTGACCAGTTGGTGGATGCCACAGCAGCTCATGAAAGAATGAGTTTCTTAGAAGCCTACTCCGGGTATCACCAAATCCCTCTACTCGAGCCAAATCAAGAAAATATAGCATTTATCACCACCATCGGGTTGTATTGTTACAAGGTCATGCCCTTTGGGCTAAAAAGTGTAGGAGCAACCCACCAGCGGTTGGTCACCAAAATGTTTAAGGACCAAATGGGAAACATCGTGGAGGTATAGATCTATGATATGCTCGTCAAGAGCAGGCATAAAGAAGAACACCTCTTAGACCTATCAAGGACCTTCGAAATCCTCAGGAAATACCGAATGAAGCTTAACGCAAGTAAGTGTTCCTTCGGTGTCCAAAAGTTTCCTGGAGGATAAAATAACCATGATGACGCCCTAGCGGCCTTGAGCTCAATGATTAATTTTGACTTGAAGAGAACAATTCCAATTGACTTCCTTGCCCAACCAAGCAATACCCAGATCGAGAAACTGCCGAACATAAGTCATGTTCTCCAGATTGAATTAGCCCCCAGCCGGATGGACCCCTTAAGGTATTATTTGAAAGATGGTGCCCTACCAGACGATAAGAAGGCCGCTCATCAAATAAGAGTCAAAGCTGCTCTCTTTTACTTATCTCCTGAGGGCAAACTGTATAAGAGATCCTTCACCGATCCTTACTCCAATGCGTTCACCGGAAGGACATCGAGCAAGTTCTGCACGAGCTCTATGAGGGAATCTATGGGAGTCATATTAGGGGCTGGCCGCTAGCTTTTCGAGCAATGAAGGAACGCTACTAGTGGTCGTACATGCAGAAAGATTCTGGGATATATGCTAGCAAGTGCGAAAAATGTCAACTTCACGCTCCTACGGTTCACCAACCGGCCAACGACCTAAAGTCACTTACTAGCTTATGGACTTTCACCGAATAAGGAATGGACATTGTAGGCCCTCTTCCTACCACTGTCGATAATCGTAAGTATTTATTGGTCGCGATAGACTACTTCACCAAATGGATAGAGGTAGAGCCGCTGGCGAACATCAGAGACACGGATATGATAAGATTCATATGGAAGAACATTATCACCCTCTTCGGTATCCCCAGGACCATCATCACTGGCAACGAAACCCAGTTCGGAAGTGGCCTCTTCCAGGGTTTCTGCAATGACCAAGGGATCAGGCACCATTTCAGCTCGGTGGCATACCCTCAGAGTAACGGATAAGTTGAAGCCTCCAATAAAATAGCGATTGATAGATTGAAGAAGCGGTTGGAGTGAGCCAAAGGGGCATGGGTGAGCGAGCTGCCACGCATCCAATGGGATTATCGCACTACCCCACGACGAGCAACTAGGGAAACCCCATTTGCACTAACACATAGTCTGCAGACAATCATTCCCTTGGGAGATGGCCTCCCCACCATAAGATCCAACCTGGTCGACCAAGGCCAAAACAATGCAGCATTGCTCGCTGAACTTGACCTAGCCGAGGAACGAAGATAGATGCCTCTAGTGAAATTAGCAAGCTATCTGCAACAGCTAACAAAGCACTTCGACAAGAGGGTCAATCCGAGAGCATTCTAAGGTGGGGACTACGTCCTAAGGAAAGTTCTTGGCAGCGCAGTAAAACCATCAGATGGCAAGCTAGGGCCAAACTGGGAGGGACCATTCAAGGTGATAAGGGACAACCTACAAGGATCCTATCACTTAGAAACGCTGGAGGGCAGGGAGATACCTCGATCTTGGAATGCATCCAATTTAAAGAAATTATACTTCTAGTTTTCTGTGTTAATCTTTTATTACAATGTTAAAATTTACAATTCATATCTGATTAATAAAAGATTGTTTAGTAGTGGCATTCTACAAATTGTTGATTTTATCTCAAATACTTTATAACTTATGCATATTTTTCAAGTTACAGGCTCTCCTCTTAACATATAAAAGCAGGGTATTACCCTCCTCAGGTGTTAATACCAAATTTAATCTGCTGACCTGGACCAATCATGTGAAGACACATGGCTATCTACATGGCAACAACAAACACTTCCGAGATGATCACACGTCCCGAGGAACAAGACTACTACGAGGAAGACTAGTTCTCCGAGGAACACTGCTTCCTCGAGGAACATACATGCTCCGAGGAACAATGCCTCTCCGAGGAGCTTTTGAGTACCGAGAAGCTTAGGCGGTCCGAGCAACTCAGGCGGTCCGAGCTGCATCTCAAACAAGGCATTAATAGCTGGATAACCAACAGTTCAACTGGTTCATTAAATGCTTATCATTTAGACGCACACGCTTAAAGGCATTAAATGTATTGCCCTTTCATATGTATATCATTTAATGTATCACCCTTTCACATGACAACCTCAAGGATATAAATACGTTGTACAATCCTCATTGTAGGGGACCTGAATCCTGAATCCAAACTCTAGGATCCAAAACGGAATTTCTTGTAATCGAGAATTCCCAAACACTCAGCAATAAAACAACAGTGGATGTAGGCCATTCTTATAAGGCTGAACCACTTTAAAATCTTTTGTCTCATTTATTTATCCGTGATTGAATTATTAGAGTGATCTAATTTTTTACATCAACAGATTGGCGCCGTCTGTGGGAATTTGACTGATAATATCGTTTTTCATCAAAATCAATCCAATACCAATGGCAGATATGCCGGAATCCAGCAATCAAAATGCCGGAACCCCTCCAAATCCATCTGCTCCGCCAAATGTTCCAGATCTGACTGGAATAATGGCAAATCTGGCTCAGGTCCAGATCGCCATGCAAGAAATAATGCGACAACTCATCCAAACCCTCCATGGCGGTGCAGCAGCCCATTCCGAACCACGAAGCATTCAAAAAAATGTCCGTGCGCTTTCTTCGCGTACTAGGCGTACAAATTCATATCGCAATGAGGAGTCTGAAGATTTCTCTTATCAACCTGGGCGAACTTCGTCCGTGCGAGCCACAGATACTAAACAACGTGTCACCTTTTCCCCAGAAAGGGCCAGTGCATTGGAAAGATTAAGTAGGGATTATCCGTTCGACCGATTAGGCCCTATGAGGAACAAAAGTCCTCTTAATGCAGCGTCGAGGAGCTTTCGACGACCATCAGATTTGAGGGAAGGATCTACCCAGTCGCGACCAGCTGCTCGTCAAGAAGAATCCTATGATCGACCAGCTGCTCGACGAGATAAATCCCAGGAAGCCACTTCAACGCGATCAGTTGCCCGAACCAATAGGCTCGAGGAAGGAAATGATGCATGGAAAGGATCTATTCAAAGGCTGGAGGATAGATTAGGGGAAATGGCTAAGGCCAAGAACCCTCTACAACAAACCTTTGTTCGAGGAACACCTTTTGTCCAGGACATTGTTGATTTTCCAACACCATCAAAGTTCAAAGCACCTGTTGTGACTCCCAAGTATGATGGGAAGACTGACCCTGTCCTTCATATAGAATAATATCAAGCTGCTGCCGACATCTATGCTGTCCCAGACGAGATGAGATGCAGGGCATTCTCGGGAACTCTTACCGGATCTGCTCAGATATGGTATAATAATAGTCCTCGGGGTAAGATTTCAACTTTTCTTCAACTGGCCGAGTTGTTCATTGGGAATTTCTGCTTCGGAGCAAAACCAGTTAAACGTGTAGCACATTTGTTAAGTGTTAGACAAAAGGCTGGTGAGAGTATCAGAGATTATATAACTCGTTTTAATAATGAGAAACTCGAAGTCATTGATTACGAGGAGAAGACAGCTATTATCGTTTTGATGAGTGGACTACTGCCGAACAAGTTGTACTACACTTTGGCCAAAGATCCACCTCGAACCATGTCGGACCTGATGGGAAAAGCGTCCAAGATTATGAATGCCAAGGAGGCTATGTCTGCGAAGAAGAATATGGACACCAAAGAAACCAAGGTGGAAGGTGATAAAGCTAAGAAGAAAGATCATAAGAACAATGGTGGTGACAAACATTCCAAAAATAGGTCGTCATGGGAAGTCTTGAAGAAATTTGATAATTACACGCCCTTGAAGGAGAATATCAACCACGTCCTAGAAGAAATTAAGAACAGCGAGGAGTTAAACTGGCCAAAGAAAATGAAGTCAGACCCTGACACGAGGAATAGGGAAAAATATTGCGAGTTCCATAAGGATCATGGCCATATGACCAAAAATTGCATAGCTCTTCAGAACGAAATTGAAACACTCATCCAACGAGGAAAGCTAGAAAAGTATGTTGATCGGGGAGGCAAAAGAAGAAACAACGACAGAACTAGAGAGAGGTCTAGATCTCCTCATCGAGCAGAGGAGAACAAGAAGAGAAACCATGAAGTTGATCCAGATGATGGCCCCGATCTTCCCAAGAAACCAAGACAGCCAGAACGAGAGGTATTTTCAATACGCTTTGGGTCATTTGATTGTAATGCTATTACAGGAGGAGATGCAGGTAGAGGAGACCTCGCTGCAGAAAGAAAAGCTTACCTCGGAGAGGCTCAAGCTTGCTCGTACATTCAGCGAATAAATCTAGCTGAAGAAGATCGACCGATAAAGGTGAACAAGGAGAAATTGGTCATCGGTTTTTTGAAAAATGACCTGGCAGGTTTTATATCCTCATGATGATCCATTGGTGATCAAAATGAGGATGAAGGAGATTATGATTTCAAGAGTGCTGGTCGATAATGGTAGCTCGGCAGACATTATGTTCTACTCGTGTTTCGATAGTTTAAATCTAAATCTATCTCAACTAGAGTTGTACCACAGACCCCTCATCGGTTTTGCTGGCGAGAAAGTATTTCCACTTGGGACGATCAAGTTGTATATATTCATTGGTACGTGGCCTGCTTGTCGGATAGAAAGAATACGTTTCTTCATGATGGATAAGAATGTCCAATCTTCGTACAATATCATCATGGGAAGAGTAGGATTGAAGAATTTCGAGGCCATACCATCTACAGTGCATCAGTGCCTAAAATTTCCAACAAACTTTGGAGTAGGAGTTATGAAAGGTGATCAGAAAGTAGCTCGGGAATGCTATTATTCATCCGCCGAGCAAGAAGAACTGGAAGAATCAAAGAAAAAGACTACGACCTATCAAGTGGAGGAAGGTGCAGAAATTGAAACCTTAGATCCTCGGGATGAGTCGCAACTCGTGAAGGGTCAAGTGGTGGAAGCCAATGAAAATATTGTTCGGACGACGAGCACCCTGAGCGAACTACTCAAATAGGTTCATCGTTGGAGACCTCATTAAAACAGGAATTGATAACTTTCCTAAGAAGCAGAAGACAAAATTTTACGTGGAGTCATGAAGATATGCCTGGGATAGACCCAAACTTCTTATGTCACGAGCTCAATGTGAATAAGGAGATCAAGCCTGTGAAACAGAGAAGAAGAGTATTCAGTCCCGAGAAGAACCAAGCTATACAGGAGGAAGTCGAGAAGCTCCAGAAAGCTTGTTTCATTGAAGATGTTAAATATCCAGATTGGTTAGCCAACGTGGAGATGGTAAAGAAGAAGAACAATAAGTGGAGGATGTGTGTAGACTTCACCGACCTCAACAAAGCATGCCCAAAAGATCACTTTCCATTGCCCCGAATTGATCAGCTGGTGGATGCTACCTCGGGACACGAGTTGGTAAGCTTCATGGATGCTTATTCTGGTTACAACCAGATCAAAATCCCTAGAGGAACTTATTGTTATAATGTTATGCCTTTTGGTTTGAAAAATGCAGGTGCGATATATCAAAGGCTGATGAACAAGGTCTTTACTGAAAAAATCAGTGACAATATGGAAGTCTATGTTGACGATATGCTGACGAAAAGCAAGAAAGCTGATGATCATCTAGTTGACTTAAGTCAAACTTTTGATCAACTAGATAAATATCAAATGAAGCTGAACCCGACGAAGTGCATATTTGGAGTGCGAGAAGGCATGTTCCTCGGGTACATTGTTAATCAACGAGGCATTGAAGCAAATCCTGAAAAGATCAAAGCTCTATTAGGGATGCGATCTCCAACAATGAAGAAGGAAGTATAGAGTCTCACTGGACGAGTAGTGGAACTTAACAGATATGTGTCACGAGCAACTGATAGATGTCTCCCATTCTTCAAGACACTTAGAAAGACTTTTGAGTGGAATGATGAATGTGAGAAGGTTTTTCAAGACTTGAAGAAATACTTGGGAGCACCTCCACTGTTGTCCAGGCCGGTGATGGGAGAAAAATTGTATTTGTACCTTGCAGTATCCGAGAATGCAGTTAGCTCGGCGTTGATCAGAGTGGAGAATGGAGTACAAAAGCCAATTTACTACACAAGTAAGGCCTTTCGAGGAGCAGAGATTAGATATCCAAGGCTAGAAAAATTGGCACTGGCGCTGATTGAGGCGAGTAGGAGAATGAGGCCATACTTCCAAGCTCATACGATAGTAGTGTATATCGATATGCCATTGAGACAAGCCCTTCATAAGCCAGAAAAATCAGGGAGATTGATGTACTGGTCAGTAGAACTCGGTGAATAGGATATAATTTATGAACCCAGATCATCATTAAAAGGCCAGGCTGTAGTAGATTTTATAGCGGAGTTCACCTATCCTGATACCCCCGAGGAGCCCAAGTTGCTCGCTGATCAACCTGTGGAGGTTACAGGATCAACAAACACAAGCTCAGACCAATTCCGATTGGTAAAAGGGCGTGTGGATGTTACAGGATGTGATGCAGAGATAGTTGGGGGGACTCCGGATGAGGAACAAGAGTTACTCGCTGATCAACCTGTGGATGTTACAGGATCAACAAACACTGGCTCAGACCAACTCCGATTGGTAAAAGGGCAAGTGGATGTTACAGGATTATTAAATTCAGGCTCAGAACAACTCCGGTTGGTAAAAGGGCAAGAAAAGATGATCGACGAGGAGCGAGAAAAATCTAGGGAGGATGAAAGGAAACAACAAATATTTCATCGAGGAACTCTGACTGGTCAGAAACTTGAAGACGAGTTACCTATATGGAGGCTGAATGTAGATGGCTCATCTTGCACTGCAGGATGTGGCGCGAGGATAGTTTTGAGCACTCCGGACGAGGTCGACATGGAATACGCCTTGCGTTTCCAATTCAAAGCTTCCAACAACGAGGCTGAGTATGAGGCGATGATTGCAGGACTTAGCTTGGCAAAAATTATGGAGGCGCAGCAGGTTATTATTTTCAGTGATTCTCAATTAATAGTAAATCAGATGTTGGGAGTATATGAAGTTAGAGGAGAATTAATGATCAGATATCATGCAAAGGCAAAGGAGCTGGTGTCAGAATTTGTCGCTATTCAGCTAGTCAGAATACCAAGAATAGAGAATGCGAGAGCAGACGCCCTAGCTCGACTAGCATCAGCTACTCGCACCGAGCTACGACGAATAATCCCAATTGAAGTGTTAGCTGGTCGGAGCATAGATGAAGATCTGACGATGAACTTTATTACCCTTGATTTAGGACCGTCTTGGATTGATCCCATCAGGGCATATATCGAGGAGGGAGAATTGCCAATTGACAAGCTCGCAGCCAAGAAATTGAAGTTTAAAGCTGCTCGGTATGTATTAATTAATGGTGTTTTATATAGACGAGGAATTATGGCAGGTTTGCAAAGGTGTGTGCATCCCACCGAGGTGAAAGAATTGATTGAAGAAATCCATGAAGGGTCTTGTGGAGAACATGTAGCAGGTCGGACGCTTTTACAAAGGGTGATGACGCAGGGATATTACTGGCCGACGATGAGGGCTGATTGTATAGCATATGCCAAGAAGTGTGACAAGTGCCAGCGATTTTCCTCCATCCGAAGAACTCCATAAGCATTGTTGACACCCATAACTTCCCCTTGGACATTTGCTATGTGGGGAATTGACCTGGTTGGACCACTGCCAACGACCCGAGGAAGGTTCAAATACCTCGTCGTCGCAGTGGATTATTTTACTAAGTGGGTAGAAGCTGAGCCACTCATTGATATGACGTACGAGAAGGTGTACCAATTTGTTTGGAAGAATATCATTTGTCGATATGGTCTCCCTCATGCCTTCATCACAGACCATGGAACACAATTTGATAACGAGGAGTTTGCTGCCTATTGTCATCAGTCAAACATTTTGAAGGTTCATTCAGCACCCGGCCATCCTCAAAGAAATGGACAAACGGAAGTGACAAACAGAACGCTGCCGAACGGTTTGAAGAAAAGATTTGATGATGCGAAAGCAAACTGGATCAACGAGTTACAATCAGTACTCTGGGCTTACCGAACTACTCCCCGAGTCGCAACTGGAGAATCACCATACATGCTGGCGTTTGGAAGTGAAGCTGTCATACCTGCCGAGTTGGGTCTCCCAACACACAGGGTATTGAATTTCAATTCCCCTGTTAGCGATCTAATGAGAAGACTGGATTTAAACATTCTCGAGGAAGTCAGAGAAGAAGCAGCCATTAGAAATGCTGCTTACCAGCAGCGAACAGCTTTGTTTTACAACAAGAGGGTGAAGAAGTGCGACCTAAAAGAAGGAGACTATGTGCTGAAGAAAGTAATTCAAAAGCATAACAAACTGGAGGCAAACTGGCATGGACCATACCGAGTTACAGAAGTTGTGCGACCAGGAACTTATCGAATAGCAACTCTAGAAGGCGAGGAGTTTAAGAATGCATGGAACGCAGAGCACCTGCGCAAGTATTATCAGTGATGTATATGTAACGCAGTTCCATCAGTATGAATAAAATAAAAGTATTCTACAAGTCTCTCTGTTTATTCAAAAAAATTCGGGGAATACTAGTGCTACGCACTACTCGGCAAAACTCGGCAAACTACTCAAGAAAATATTCCAAACTGTACCAACATAGTTGGTCGACGAGGAGAAAATATTCCAAACTGCACCAACATAGTTGGTTGACGAGGAGAAAAAATTCCAAACTGTACCAACATAGTTGGTAGACGAGGAGAAAATATTCCAAACTGTACCAACATAGTTGGTCGACGAGGAGAAAATATTCCAAACTGTACCAACATAGTTGGTCGACGAGGAGAAAATATTCAAAATTGTACCAAGTATGGTTGGTCGGGGATAAAAACCCACTAACTACAGTTGGTCGACGAGGAGAATTTATTGACTTTGGTTGGTCAGACACATTTTATAAAAAAGACAAAAATTTACCAAGTATGGTTAGTCGGGGATAAACTCTCACTAACAATAATTGGTCAACGAGCACAATTTAACAACCATGGTTGGTTGGAAAAATTTTAAACATTTTTATACTCATTACTTTATTATTAAGTGATCGAGCAACATTACTGATACTTGTAACTTTTTTACTAAGTTGGTCGATGAACAACACAATATTATTATCTTTTTAACAGATATGCATAAATGTAAAGTGTTTGATATTTACAAGACAATAGCAATTAAGATTTGCAAGCAAAAATGAAAGTCTTTCATTATATTCGAAATAAATTACAAGTTACATTGATAATAAAATGAAATTTACATTTACATGTATACTAACTGTTACATTAAAAATTCCTATTCTATTGGTCTCTTCCCCTCAACTTTTGATACAGGTTCCTCGCCAGCTGGCGGATCATTTAAAGACTGAGGAGAAATGATGAAGTTCAAATCCTTCAGCATCCTGACGTTCATCACAGAAGGTCGATCTAATAGATGCTCGGGACGAGATACCTCGATCTGAGAGTGAAGGTTGAAGTCGTCGAGATACTTCGAAATTAGGCTCCGAGGAATCGCCCGAGCAGGGATCCATTCCATGTCCAGATTGTATGGTGGCACAGGCAGGTCGAGCAACCCGGGATTATAGTAGTCCCACAGATAATGACCCTGTTCGAGCTTCAACACACATAAGGCATTCAGCCAGCCTTGTTTGTAACCCTCATTGTTGGCATTCTGGATACGATCATCCAAATGGAATAATGCTTCGTTGTATCCAGCCATCCAGAACTCCCTGGGCTGTTTGTGGAACTGATATGTTAGCCTCTCTAGCTGCTCATGGAGATTCCTGATGAAAAGCTCCTTATTCTCCAAAACCGATTTCTGCGCAGAGAGCTGTTTCTCCAAGTCCCTTATCTTCTTTGACATATCAGACAAAGCATGGTTCTTAGCCATTAATTGGAAAGCTTGGTTCTCTAAGACAGATGCTGCCCTCTGTTCCTCGACAAGCACTCGAGCTGCTCTTCCTCATCCCCGAGGAGCTCTTGCTCGTCCCCGAGGAGATGTGGAAGTTCCCGACCTCCTCAAGGTGTCCAACTCTTCCCTTAATTTGGCATTCTCAACCTCTAAGAATGAAAATTCCTCGTCAGTTACTGGGATTATGGCTGTTGAAGAAGAGGCTGCAGACTTCAACTGTGCTAGCTCTTTCTGCAAATTGTTATTTTCTTACTCCAGTAGCTCGGCAATTTGTCTACATTCTTCAACTTCACCCCTTAGGGTTCTCTCCCTTACATCATAACCAGCAAGAAGCTTCTCGTAGCCCTTGTCAGCCATGATCAGCTTGTACTTCTTTTCATATCCTTCATGCAGCAGGGCAGTGGAGTCTTTATATTGGAGCTGAAGGTCTTCGAGGGTGCTTTGGAGATATTCGATCATTTCGTAGTAAGCCACATTATTGGCTACCGCTCGGTCAAGCAGACACTTCAGGTATTGATAAGCTTCCACTGTTTGCTCTGAAGCA
Source organism: Sambucus nigra (assembly GCA_949130495.1). Taxonomy (NCBI): domain Eukaryota; kingdom Viridiplantae; phylum Streptophyta; class Magnoliopsida; order Dipsacales; family Adoxaceae; genus Sambucus; species Sambucus nigra. The sequence goes on from OX422217.1 coordinate 37,747,226, forward strand.
TCTTGGTCGAGGATATCGACAATCTGTGCTGCACTTAGGTCTGTGTGACCAGCCTTAAAGTAATCATTACATTTCCTCAGCAGCACAGTGTCATGGGCAGATAGAAGTTCCATCCTGGCCATAAACTAGCAGAGAAATAAAAGGCAATCATCAATAAGAAGATCAAGATAGAGTAAAAACAGAAAATAGACAACAGTATACAAAAAAAACTCAAGTTTTATTAGATCATGAAATTTGGAGTTACAAGTTCTGGGTTACATTTGATAAAAAGAAAAATATAAAGATAGTCCCGAACAGCACTACACCTTATCCTTATCTCCCAAAACCTTTTCGGGAGGTTGGGAAGAGGAAGCAGGTTGCTCGGAGAGAACTTTGGGTTGTTTGGAGAGCACCAGCTGCTGCTCGGATGAAGAGATGACTTGCTCGGCAGCAGACTGGATGGCTGGGGGGTGATCTCCCATCACCATTGAAGACTCCTCAGAGGTAGATTCGTCCTCTTCTAATTCTTCTGGAGTAGGAGGGGGACCAGGGATGTGTCTCTGGAAGAGCTCGGATGACTCGTCGACCTTCATTTCCTGAAGGACAGCAACCCATCCATCCCTAAAATACTTTACACTTCCATAGTCCACTTGAGAGACCATGGAAGCACACCCCTTATACCATCCCTTGTCCCAGCCAGAGCTGAAGGACTTCTTCACAACAGCTTTCCTCTTGCCCTTCTCCAAGGCAAGCTTCTCGAACAGCAGGTTCTCGGCAGCTTTCAATTTATTTTCTGCCTCTTCCTTTTGCCGACCTACTTCCTGAAGATGGCCCAACCTCTCCTCAGCAACTTTGATCTTATCTTCAAGATCTCCAGCAGCTTTGAGCTTCTCTACAAGCTCTTTATTTGCCTCCTCCAAGGCATTCTTTTTCTTCTCCAACTCCTTGGAGGCATCAGCAGCCCGAGCTTTTTCTTGATCGGAGGAGGCAAATTTCTTCTCCCAGATCGCCTTATCAGTAACATACTTCTGGAGAGATTCTTCCAAGGACTTGGTAGCTTCTTCCAGAGCTCCCTCCACACTGGACGAGGAGAAAGAAGCTTTGATTGCTTCATCCTTCTTAAGGATTATGTTGAAGCAGATCGTCAACTGTGAACAGAAAAAGCAAGTTAGAAACAGAAATGACAAAGGGAATATAAAAAATTCTAAGTAAAGATACTTACAGAAGCAAGGTGACGAGCATCTAGTGAGGTAACCATATCCCGAGTAAGGTTTTCTTCGGTACCTTGAACCTCGGGAATGGTCAAGGACTTTACCGAGCTCATGTCAGAGCTCGGGGGAACAAAATTGGGAACTCCAATCCCAGCAGCTGGGGGCTGTGAGATGGTTTCAGCCAAATGAACCGAGGAGCTTTTCTTCAGCCTACTCGGGGGAACAGGTATAGCCAAGGAATAATCCTTGGTGGTTGATATCACAATCACCTCTCCAGGAGCAGCAGGCCTGCTCGGAGCCACTACGGGCTTCTCGGCAGTTTTTGCAGGAGCAGCTGGAGGAGCTGGAGTAATTTTCTTTGTCCCCTCCTTTGGGACATCTATCCTACTCCTTTTTGCCTCCCCAGAACCGGAGGCAGTCTTTTCAAACAGGGTAGGAGGTCTTCTCTTCTTCATCCTTTCGCTCAAAGGAATATGAGATTCTGGTGAAGAACTTGCAGAAGCTGGTACAGGTTCTGCTTCACTAACCACTGGACGAGCAGTGAAGGAAGTTGTGTAGCTCTTGTACTGGACCAGATAGGAAACCGACCTCATATGCTCGTCGGCAACCCTTTGATGCAGACCCCAGATAAGTCCCAAATGCCTTATATTGACATCTGTTTCTTTTGGGCACCTTCTCTTGCTATCAACTGCAAATAAGCAAACATTATTATCAGGGACACATTTTATCAAACACAAAACAAACATGATTTCAAAATAAATAAAATAAAATAAAAATAACCTATACCATTTCCATAAGGAGGGCATTTGGGACCCTGGTAAACCTCATCTCCGGTTAAAGGAGAGTGTTGCCAATTTTTTACAACAACCCCATGTTCAAAATAATCCCTGTTGGCATCAGGGAGATTGACTACTAAGGTTCTATTTATAAACCTAGTTTTTAAATAATAAATATTATCATTAACTGCCCATCTATAGAAGTACATGATTTCTGAAATTCCTATACGAGTTCCATGCACTTGATTTAATTTATGCACCCCATTAACTATTCTCCATGTGTTGGGGGCTATTCGTGCAGGAACAACATCAAAGTACTGACAGAATTCCAGACACAGAGGATTTGGTGGAAAAGAAAATCCACACTCAGCAAAAAAGAGGTTGGGGAACCAATGTCCCTCAGCCAAATTGAAATAATTAGAAGGCTCAGAAAGCTCTACCAAGACAACCCAAGAGGGAATGGAGAAATCAGAACGAAATTTCTCAAGAGACTCAAAAGGATAAACCATGATGATGAATTAAAAGAAGTAAAGATGAAGGAAGAAGATCTTACAGGAAAAGAACGGATCTGTTGACAATGAACGACGGAAGATATGAACGCACAAGAGAGTAGAAGACAATGAAAAACTCGAAGACGAAATTTTGAAAAGGTAGAAGACGATGGGAGTGTCTGTGAAGTTTAAATACATCGCCTTGGGAAATGGTGAAGTAATGATTACAAAAAAGGATGATTACATTACCGGCGGCTAAAAGGGCATTAAATATTGGCACGGGAATCAAAGCGAACACAACGGCTAAAAAGACGAAAAGTGACGCAGGAATTGAAGCATGCAGAAAAGTCCAAAAAAGCATGATTCTACGAATTGGGAAGGAGAAACAAATACAAGGGAAATGCTCCTAAAAATCAGGAAGACTATTTAAAGCTACCATAATTCGAGAAAGAATGTCCCATACTCCTCAAATTTCGAACTATGAAATATTGGGGGCTTCTGTTGATACCAAATTTAATCTGCTGACCTGGACCAATCATGTGAAGACACGTAGCTATCTACATGGCAACAACAAACACTTCCGAGATGATCACACGCCCCGAGGAACAAGACTACTACGAGGAAGACTAGTTCTTCGAGGAACACTGCTTCCCCGAGGAACATACATTCTCCGAGGAACAATGCCTCTCCGAGGAGCTTTTGAGTACCGAGAAGCTTAGGCGGTCCGAGCAAATCAGGCGATCCGAGCTGCATCTCGAACAAGGCATTAATAGCTGGATAACCAACAGTTCAACTGGTTCATTAAATTCTTATCATTTAGACGCACACGCTTAAAGGGCATTAAATGTATTACCCTTTCATATGTATATCATTTAATGTATCACCCTTTCACATGACAGCCTCAAGGCTATAAATACATTGTACAATCCTCATTGTAGGGGACCTGAATCCTAATCCAAACTCTGGGATCCAAAACGGAATTTCTTGTAATCGAGAATTCCCAAACACTCAACAATAAAACAACAGTGGATGTAGGCCATTCTTATAAGGTTGAACCACGTTAAAATCTTTTGTCTCATTTATTTATCTGTGATTGAATTATTAGAGTGATCTAATTTTTTACATCAACATCAGGTTTTCATCATCAAACACGAATAACCTCCTAAGCATTGCCCTTGGCAATATATGAAGCCCTACAGGGGACCCTTAGGCAGCTCGACCAACTCAGTTTGGACACCAAACTATGTTTAGCTTAAAAAACCTGCTCGGATAGAACGTCCAACACCAGGTGTGTCATCGCCATTGACACACTTAGGCCTAAGGGAGTGTGATGACACAACCTAAAAGGTAAAGTGAGGCAGAACGATATCTTATAAGCATACTGGACTGCACGGATACTCACTCAATAAAATAACTTTGCCTATATCAAAATCTAGCCGACTAAGAAAAGATCAAGATAGCCGAACAAGAAATCAATGAAGTAAAAAATACACGTGTTTAGTCGGCGAATCGCCCAAAACATAATTATTTTATTACATCATTGCATATACAGAGTTACATGTGATGAATAAAATAAAACCTAATGAGGAATAGGTCGCCGAGAAAGATAGTCAGCCACTTGCGCTCTTCGGCCATCATCTGGGTGAGGAGTTAATTCCTCCTCGACTTCATTTGAATCTGTCTCCAATATCTGCCTGGGGATAGCATCTGTGGGGATCCACTGATCATCCCTACTGAATGGGTTAGGCATCAAAGTTGACGGGGAGATCTCATGACGATACCAGAGGACAGAGTTCCTAGGGACCTGCAACTCCTTAAGATCACTCAACCATCCCCTAATAAAGGATAACTCTTCAACTTGCCCCAACTTCATCGGAGCATAGGTCCAACCCTGATCGTAACCATCAGCCCATTCTCACCGAGGACCTTCCTTAAACATATGCCTCAGTAAGGTAACATCCCTTTGAAGACCGGTAGCTATCACTTACACTCGGCGAACATCGCCTTGAAGCTCGGCAATCTCCCTAGTTGAACCTCTATCATTAGTACCAGCTCGCGATCCATATGATGAAGAGGAACCACATGGAAATCGAGGAGAAATACTAGGCACATTCTCCCTGAGTCGCAAGACGTCTCTCCTCAGAGTTTCATTCTCTTGCTGAAGTACCTCGCCAACCTGATTAACCTCAGAGGCATCCAGGAGCTTAACCTTCAGAGCATCCACCTCTTATTGGATAGAAGCGCTGATTTCCTCCATCTCTTTGAGTATGTCCTTCAATTTAGCAACGAGCTTTGACTAGTACTTATACTCCCTATTCCTTGACCGAAGAGACTTGCAGATACTTATGAAGGCTCTGCGAACTTGATTGCTCACATCAGGTCCAAGAATATTTCCTAACTCAGAGGTAGCAGGAATATAATCCTCAACATCAATGAGCTACAAACCATATAAGCATTAAAAAATCAAATAAATCAGTACGCTGAAGGGAACTGAATTTCATTTCATTTAACGAAGGTTCAGAGTACATCAGCGAATAAAAAGAGAGACTGAAATACAAAAAATACAAAGAGCTCCCTAAAGAAGACTAGCTGGCAACCTCAGTTTGCTCTGAGGTCGTTGGTTATTTCCCCTTATTGGCAACATATTTAGGCGTACCTCCTTCAGATGGAGCAGTCGCCATCCCATGGTCAAGGGGAGTATCAGCAGTGATGGTCGGAATAGCAGGGGAACCTTCATTGGCAACAGGGAGAGGCAGGTCATCTACGACAGGCTTGGGACCAGGGTCGTGCTCGTCAAAGAAGGTGGAGTCAATATCCACCTCGGTAGTGAGTAAGGCCTTATCCAACCCTTCTTAAAGTTGAGACGACTAATATAACCAATCTGGGCCTCAGCATCCTCATATGCTGTAACCCATCTCGCGTTGTATGATCTTTCTTTGAGGGTGGCCGCCTCAGATTCCACTTTCTTCACCTTCCTAATAAGCACCTTGTTCTCCTCTGCCACAACTAGCTTGCTTGCGCAGACCAAGTCATAGTACTGCCTCAGCTCTTCGAGTTCCTTGGTCTCTGCCTCTTTTGCTTTGTTGGACTGGACCAAGGTAAGGTCAGAAGACTTTTGATTAGAACTGATAGTCTTCAAGCTGGCCTCCAGCTCAACATTTTTCCTTTCTAGCTCAGCGTTCTTCCTCACCAGCTCGTCGCGGCTGCGGTAGAGGACAATGAAATTAGAAATAAACTGCAGAGAAAAGGAAAAAATCAGCAAAGAAAGCATTAAAAGAGAAAAAAAATGAAAACAAGCTTACCAAGGCTAGCCCCTGACTCGCCTTCAGGGCTAACTGGTTGGTCCCTATGTTTGTCGACCTGTGGGGATCAGTTGGAAGTACTGCCCTCTCAAACACCGCCGGAGCTAACTGAGGGGTAAGAGAAATAGAAGACCCCTCAGCCAGAGCAGACATGGGCACCAGAGACTGCCCCTCCTTTGTCCTCACCTCTTCTCTCCTCTTCTCTTCTCTTCTTCCCTCTTCTTCCTCTCCCTCTCTATCCTCTTTCTCTCTTCCATATTCTTCTTCTCCCCTTCCTTCTTTTTCTCCCTCTCTCTCACTAGTTACTCCTCTTTTTTCTATCTCTCCTGCTCGTGAGCAACGGTCTGGGAGCCAGTGGCGACATCCCCACTCCCAAATTTCTTCTTCTTCAATCGGTGAGAAAGAAGCACATTATCTTCATCATCATCATGAATTAAATTCTTACTATGAGGAGCCGTATCTTCCTCACTGAAGCTACATGAGTCCCTTGAAGACTCCTGAGCCTCTGAACCCTCCTCCGAGCTGGAAGACTCTTCGCTACTCGAGCTCTCTTCACTGTAACCACCTTCAGCACCACCCCTGTTAACCCCTTAGCTCTCCTCACCAGAGCTTCTTTCCTCCTCGTTTAGCTGGATTGGGTCGACAGCAACCTCTTCTGTGATGTATAGCTGAGGAATGATATCCATAGACCGTGTGATGAAATTGGACCCAATGTTCTTGTATTTCAGAAGAAATACAGCTAATCGAGGATGCTCACCGTCAGCTAAGAGTTCCCTGATTTTCCAAGCCTTAACCAGCTCAGCAGCTCGAATCTCACGAAGAGCGGGTTCTGAGTTCTTTGTCTTCGCTAAAAAAATAAAGAGAGAGAGGTATAAGAAAGACCATACACTAACAGAGGATCAATGAGCAGAACAAGAACTATGCCTACCTATATATTCCTCCCCATAAAAGGGAATCACGTATCTCCCAAACCTCGACCCTTCAGTATGGGGAGGGAACTGCCAGTTTCTAGAAATAAACCCCTCATGTCAGTAGTCATTATGGGAATCAGGTAGATTTACTACCAATACCCTATCAAGACTTCTAGCTTTGAGGTAAAGAAGACCAGAGCTTGTTCGAGAAAAAGAATAGCAATAGCAGATTTCAGCAAGCCCTAGATTGGTGCCATAAAGATCATTAATTCTATGCACACCATTGACATTTTCCCAAACATTTGGCGCGCAATGTTCAGGAACTATATCAAAGTAACTAAAAAAGTGTAAAAACAAGCGATTTGGGGGGAAAGTAAGACCCCCCTGGGATAACAAAAGAACATGTATCCAGTGACCGTCCTCAATGTCTCTGACATTATGAGGAACAGGTGCACATTCGATGTCTACCCAGTTTGGAATATTGTAGAATTTTCTAAACTCGATTATCGACCTATTGCCTATTTTCGTCATCAGAAAAAAGAAACCCTAGTATCGAATATGAAGAAATTGAAGCAGAAAAAGAAAAAAAAAGTGAGAAGAACATACGAAGTAAGAGTCAGCTTGAGACGATGCAAAGTCGCAAGCAGGGATGTTGAGAAGATAAGAAAGAAGCTTGAAGATGGAAGACGAGACCTGGGAGTGAGAAAGAAATAGTGAAAACTTGGACAAATCTAGAGAATTCGAACAAATCTGAAGCGACGTTCAGAGAATGATCTCTCCAAGATGAATTAAACCTTTTTAATCATAACGCACAGGAAATGAAGCAATTTGACGCCTAAATCAATTCGGGAAGGGAGCTTCAATACCAAGGTGTTGCATGATTCACAAAAGTTCCATTGAGACAATCATTTAAAGTTATTGAGCCCAAATTGTGACCCAAAAATTTTAGGGACAATTGTGGGTAAGTCGATTAGTTATTCTGGCCCAGACGAGAAACCCAATTAAGTCTGACCCAAAGTCTAGACGCCTCGCACTATAACTGATTCAGTTGTGACCTATTCAATTCCTAAAATCTCTCAAGGGGATATTCAAGGGATTATGGGCTAACGTGGAGGAGTCCAACACCCCCACTCTCCGAAAAACAACATGTATATATTAAACCCTCAGCCCGGGGCAAAGGGCATGTATTCTTTTCTGCAAAAACTCCCCCGGAGTAAAGAGAAATTAAATCTGAGAGCACCATCGTGGACGTAGGCCTTCTTGCCGAACCACGTATATCTTGTGTTGTGTGTGATTGCAGCTCCTTTAAGTTCTTTCTTTATTCTCGTGATTGCCTTTGCTTATTATTTTGTGTTGAGTTTAATTGTCACCACACCACTAATGCATCTTTTCTCATACCCACCCCACTCGAAAAAAATTGGTTATGCACTAGTACAACGGTCGAACGCCCATCTAAGCGTTCAAGTCATATCAGACTATAAACCAGCCACTACATTGGAATAAGGTTCACACCTGGCCGCATCTTGGTATGGATTTTCCATATTCAAAAGTCTTCAGAAAAACAACTTGGCTAATCACCAAGTTAACTTCGGTTTATTTATCATGGTCTGCAAAAGTAGAAACTGGGTTCACTCTGAGTCAAGAATGATTGTCGCAGATCATTCAGTTATTTTCAAATAAAAGAGGGGGTCTATGGTGGCAATAAGGCATGAGTTATGAAATTATGAGAAAAAAATTATTTTAATAAAACTAGTTATCGAAAAATATATAGTCTTTCTCATCGCCCTTTTCCAATTGACCTTCACAGTATAAACAACTAAATTCATAAACCGAGTATAAACAACCTATGTGAATAACTTGGTTCATCAATTGATTATAACCAACTTACATAACAACTCAATTCGTGAATTGAGTATAAATAATATATGTGAACAACTCGGTTCATCAACTAAGTATAAATAACTTGTGTCAACAACTCAGTTCATCAACAAAGGATAAAAAACTTTTGCAATCAGCTCCGTTTGTCAACTGATTTAAAAAAGTTCGCCGTAGTTATCGACCACAATACAAACATCAAGAGTAATTGAATTAGGGCAAACAGAAGTAATGTAATTTTTAAGCAAGAATGGGAGAAATCAAATTACAAGTATAAAAAATGAATAAGTATTCAGAGCATGCGCTAAAAAATAAGTAGAAATCATTGCAACTTAAACAAAAAATGCCATGACATTCAGATTACATGCAAAATCAATATACAGGCCGAAGATGATAAAACAAATATTTAGAGGCTAAAGCCCATATTGTATATGCATAAAAATTCAAATGATTGAAGTGTTTGTCAAACAAGGAGGACTATGGAGCGGTCATATCCATGTTGTTCCAAACACGATGGGAAAGGCATCGGTTCATTTTTAGCCTTGCAGTCATCGGGTTAAAGGAAAAAAGGTCTGAGTCAGGATGAGCCTTTTTAATTCCATTGACTACTTCGGTGAAGCCATTGATAAATGATTGATATTTCAACACTCCATAGTACTTTGAAGTCAGGAAAGACTTTAAGTACTTAAATATGATCAACGGAGATAAAGCCTGACCGGTCTTAACCACCTCAACTTCTCCTTCTCCTTCTCCTTAGTAAGATGTTGCTTGAGCACGGAGACTTCATTTGGCAGTTAATCCCTCTCGAAAGAAATATTGTTTTCTCAATGTATCTATCTCATTGGGTGGTCACAAGGGCTTCACTTGCATCGGTCTTAGTCGTCTTCAAGGTCTCCAACTCTGCTCCTAAACTTAGAAGTTTCCTGGCCTTGTCCTTCTGTTGCATCTATCTCTTGGCCATGTAAACTCTTATGAAACTCACCCAAAATGTATTCACATCGTCAAAATGAGGAAATGATAGCATGGACAGTGACAGTTTAAGGAGAGAGAATAGGTAGTTATAATACCCCATTATTTTTAAATATTTAAATTAACTAGTGATTAAAAGTAAGTGTGAAAAAGGTCTGGATGTAACTTTGAGAAATGTAACGTGTTACTAAGTTAGAATGAATAAATCGTAAGTGATTTCTAATTCGACTTATTACATTTATTTAAATTTAGATTTTTGATTTGTATAATATTTTTTTAATTCAGATCATAAGGTTATTATTATCCTAAATATTAACATTTGTATTATGGATTTAAACACCATTGATACACACAACTCACAAGAGTTCGTGAATAACTCTTCTTTAATTGAATTTGATGTTCAAAAGGATTTGAACAAGTAGACTATTCTTAAAGTCCACCCTAAAACCATTTATAACACTAATTGGTATAACTTTCGTAGCAAGTACACTATAAAGACTATGGAACAAACCATTAGTCTGAACGAGCAAGATAAGTTTATCGAGCTCTTTAAATGGGATGATCTTAAAGATCATATAAAAGATAAAAACTATTATTTTATTCATGTTGGTTTAATTAAAATTGTTTTTAAACCCTTGATCCTTTCTGGTATGAACGTCTGTTTGCAAGCTACTCTACGTGATGGTAGGTGTACTAATTTTAGACAATCTTTAATGGGAGCAATTGAAACTAGTCTATGTAATGGACCTGTTTATTTTGATGTGTTTCCAAATATAACTTTGTCTTTGTCTGATATGCACCTTTGTAAAGCTTTGAGTCTTAGGGTTCAAACTAAATGTTATAATTTTCTTCCTGGATCGAAAACTATTGGGATTATCTATAGGATTTATTACAAGGTAATGAATACTATGGCTCCCAATATTAAACAATTTAGTCATTTTGGTAAAACTGTGTTAATTGACACACATCTTATAGATTCTAACGTGCACACACCTAGAACTATAAGTTGGGACGAAATTGGTTTTCCAGAGACTTGGGCTATAAAAAATGTTGTTCCTCCTCAGCCAAGGCAAAATGAAGATATTGGGGATATAATTGAGGATAAAGATGGTGATGTTTTTCTAAACTTTAGAAAATTTAATAGGTGTCAATCCTCTAGGAGACAGTCTTCTAAACCTTTTGTTACCTATCCTCCATCTACTTCACGATACGCTGTTTGTGAAGATCCTAGAAACCATCCATATCACGATGATATGAATCTTCATGGTATTTTTACCAATGAACAAATACCTCATGGTATTTATGAGAAGAAGGATACTTCTTAGCGTAGAGAATCTCCTACTCCGTCTGAAATGAACGTCAGACTTTAACCCTCTTTCCTTTTTTATGGTTTTTATAGTTAATAGGAAAGAAATTAATGCTGAAATTTTATCAACCTGGTTATGCTAAATTTCGTACCTGGTACTTTGCCAAATATAGCAAAACTGAGTTAGATAATTATAAAAATGAATTTTATAAATGGGTAGAAGATAACCAGCAGGTTACTTCTTTTGTTGTCTGGTTTCAAATATTTTCTAAAGATAAACATCTTTTTGTTCTTGAGGATAAACAGATTCTTAAAACGAAAGATAAACATTTAAAAACCTGGAAAACCTCGAACAAATAGATTATATCTGCTGTTCATCCTCCTACGGAACCACTTTCCCTAGATGTTGGAAGTACTAGCCAGAGTGGCAGCTCACCTAAGTTGGAAGCCAATGCCTTCCTTAACATGGAAACTGAAGACAGACTCCTTACACATAAGAATATGTTAAATCCTCTTTACAAACAAGGTAATTACACTAATCTTATCCTCTTGATTTTTTTTTTACTATTTTTTCTTGAAAAAATAGTACAGTTTTTTTAATATACAAAAATATAAATACATTATATATAAATATATGTAGGGGGTTTGGAAAAATGTCCAATCTAACTTAAAATATATAAAAATATTACATATCATATAATTTTATATATTTAGTCCGTGTACTAAAAAGATCATAAAAAATGACCAACATACCATTTGACAACTCATACAAAAAAACCCATCAAATTTTAAGAAGTCCATAACTTCAAATCTATAAATCCAAAATTCACATAATTTATATATTTGAAATCTAATTGTCGAGATATATCCAACAGCACCCATATTTGAGATTTTTTGACAAAAAAATAAAACGATAAATTTAATATTTCACTAAAACCTCCATTTGTCTTGGCGAAAAACCTTCTTCTTCAGCGTCGGCAATGGTGCTGCTGGCGTGGATGAAAAAAAGGAAAGAAATATACTAAAAGAGAGAGAGAAACAATCCGACAAGAATTTCGGCAGTCTGCAACGAGAATTTCGGCGTTCCGACGAGGATTCCGGTGAGTGAGGTGGAGGTGGGTTAGAATGATTTTTAAATGAGTATGAGTAATAGTATAAATATAAATACCTCTTTAACTAAAATTAATAAAATGACCTGTTTTGTGTACACCTAACTCTAAATGGACCACACAAATAAATGTTATTGTACCATAGGGATTAGATTTATAAATCTGAAAATCACTGTCCTACGAATCCAAATATTAGGAAGGAACATGACCTTGAACTTAATTCTCTAATATATGTTAACATTATATTTGTTAAAATATAACAAGACAAGACACAAAATCGTATACTTTTACTTTATAGAAATTAATTAAAAAATTACACAATGCGATTATGAATAATTTATTTTTTAAATACCACGATCACAATTCAAATAAAACACAACGTGGTATGGAGTCGTATTTTTTTCATACCGCTGACGCGATACATTTTTCACTATTTTAAAAATTACTTTTTTACTATCTTAAAAAAATGGTCCACGCCAACGTTATGTCTAGAGGGTCTGACAACCTATACATAATGCTCATGCAGACTATCTTTTCTAAAATAGTAGAAAGGTTATTTTTAGTTGAATTTTTTTTGTGGAATTTAAAAAAAAATGGTTGGCAACAACGTTATTTAAGGTTGTCGGACCGCCTATACATACTGCTGGTACGGAGCATTTTTTTTAAATAGTATAAAAAATATTTTCCTATTTTTTTACTATTTAAAAAAATTGTTCGCACCAGTGGTATGTAAAAGTGGTCCGACAACCTATACTTAACGCTGATGCGAATCGTTTTTTTCTAAAATAGTAGAAAGATTGTTTTTTAGTTGAGCTTTTTTTTTTGTTATTTAAACAAAAAGGTCCGCACCAATGTTATGTATATGTTGTCGAATCGCCTTTACATATCGCTAGCGTGGACCATTTTTTTTATATAGTAAAAAATATTTTACTATTTAAAAAAATGGTTCACACTAGTTGTATGTATAAGTGATCCGACCACCTATACATACAGTTGACGGGGACCATTTTTCTAAAATAGTAGAAATATTATTTTTTTAGTTGAGTTTTTTTGTCTGCTATTTAAAAAAAAAGTACGTTTCACCATTATGTATAGGTTGTCGGACCGCCTATACATAACGTTGACGCGAATCTTATTTTTTTAAGATGTAAAAAAGTTAGTTTTAAAATATTAAAAAATGGTCTGCGCCCGCAGTATGAAACAAAATACGACTCCATACCACATCGTGTTTTATTTTAGTCGTGATAGTGATAGTTGAAAAAAATGATTCATAATCGCATTGTATAATTTTTTAATTGGATTCTATTAAGTAAAAATATATGATTTTGTGTCTTGTCTTATTGTATTTTAACTAATATAATGTTAACATATATTTTATTACTATATTCATATATAATGTATTTATATTTTTTTATTGGATTTTTTTATATTAAAAAAATACTATTTTTCCAAAAAAAAAATAGTAAAAAAAATAAAAATAACTGTTTTCATTTGTGTAAGTACTCTTGGTGTAAAGGTTAAATAAAAATATCCTTCTTTTTTTATATATTAATGTTGCAAAAGTGTTTTGTTTCACATTAAATGAAGTGAGAGAACACCACTTGATGAGAAAATAAGGGAACAATTCTCATTGGACGACATCAAATTTTGATGTCGTTGAAGACATCAAATTTTTTTCGTGAGACATTGGGGTAATTAACATCAGGTCTTTTTCAATATATGATTTTATTACAGAGGCTCTTAAGCATTGAAATCAAGAAAAGGAAGTTATGTTTTGGAATTTAGAAGGTCGCTAAAAGGAATGTAAAAGGGCCTCATTCCTATATTTCGACAGCAGGTAAAATTCCTATATTTTGGAATTTATGTTTCACTCATTTTTTTTTGTACTTACTCAAATTTAGCCCAAATTATATAACAGACCCTAACTTGTGTACAGTTTAAAATGAGGGTTTAAAATTTTAAAGAGGGGGTTTCCAAGAGGGACTCCAAAGACTAATTTCAAAGGGGGTCCGAAAAATTCTTCACTAACACGCAAGTAAAGTTTGGGATGCATTTTTGAGGCATTTGAGACCATTTTTTCGAGGGAATCTTCAAGTGGAATCTTCACCAACTTGAAATATAAATATGGGACACATTTTTCGAGGTAAGCAACTTTCTACTCCCCTCCTTTTATGTGTGTATTTGTCAAATTCACCTAAATAAAATGCACGTTAAGTATATTATTTTTTAAAATTAATTATTGACCCCAATGCATGAATGTGATGTTTTTGGTGTAAACCCCGTTTGTAGTATTTGATAATTTGAGATACGAGGATAGACAGGTCAACTTTAATTTAGAATTAAAAGGTTCTGAAAATTCATTTGCTTAGTAAGGTTGTACCTTACGCTTTAAGAGTAGTATTTTTGATATGTTTGTTCCAAATTGATGAGATTGGCTATGAGGCTGTTATTCATACTTTAATAAACAATACAAACATACTATAAATGACTTGGGACAATCGATACACTTTAATGGACCCCTTATTATGTAAAATACCCACAAAAAATAATTATGTGCCCCTTTTGTGTAAGAACTCAATATAAATCCATGTGTGAGACCATGTTATTGTTAATGCACGTTTTACTATGTAGATGTTTGAAGGAGTAGGAGAATTTATTGTGATTTGGTTTGGTTTTTCAAAAGTAGCAACGAATTATTTCAAAGATTTCACGCGTAGACATTTAAATTCTTGTCATACTCTCCCATAATAAACTTTAAATAAACTGTCTTAATAACTACTTTATCAAAGTCTAAGTATATCGGGAGGGTTCCTTGTTTGGATTTCACTTCGGTAAGACGTCCCACGCACAGCATTTAGAGACAGGTAGGAGTGACGACTTGAAATCATTCATGAAATTCATACACTTTCAATTTTATGCTTTTCGTTATGAGCAATCACTTGCATGATGTTTATCCTTTTTACCTATTTACGAAATTATTTAAAAATTGTAGGAACAAATTTCTAATCGAGTCAATTTGTTTGTAGTTGGCTTAATTCCGAACAAAACAATTTGAGTCTAGGCTAGTTTTTATATTGAGATTAATTGAAGCCTACAACATTACAAGTTGAAGAATCTGCAATTAAAAGCTTTGAAGATGACATTAAGTCAAGTTGCATTCTTCATATTCAGTTTGTTCTAAATCGCTTATGTATGAATGCTTAAGTGAATTTGTGTGATTTAGAATTTTGATTAAATGATGGATTATTTAAATATTGGAAATTAAAGGGACATCCCCCGAAATTACCTCACTAGCGCAGAATAAAATATATAACAAACCCGCATATGTCCGAGGACTATAGTCTCCCTGCATTCACTAGTCAGGGGACATCACCTCATGCGCGAGCTTCCCTTATGATAGCATTTAGAGAGGTGTGTTTAAGTAAATTAACATTTACTATAAAAATCATATTTTCATTTCCCTTAACATGTGTGTGTTTTGTTTTATCTGAAACCATAATCATAGGATATTAATTATAGGGTATGCCTCGAATAATTCTCCAAGGGATCACAATCATTCCCAAGTCTTAAGGTCTTATACACCTCAATGTAGCCCTAAAAATCTTCAAGCATGGGCCTATAACCCCTATTCCTCCTATTAAGACGTAAACAAAAGAGTGATGCCTGAACATCACTTTTAAACACCCCCGGACTTAACCCCGAGTGAACCCAGTCAACTCTAGGGTAACAACCAAACTCAACTAGGACTCTAAAATCCAAGCTTTACTTCATTTAAGAAGGTTCCTAAGTCCCTATAAAAAAAGATTTAAAAGTGAAAATAAAATTTGAGAGAGAAAAACAGGGGGCCGGTTGACCGGTCCCAAGACCGCGGTCGACTGCGTCTCAAGTTTTTGCCTAAGAAGAAAAGAAGAAATCTCACTTCGGCAGGGCTGGTCGACCGGTGAGGGGACCGCGGTCGACCGCACCACAATTTTATGCCTTTGAAAGAAAGCAGTGTGCCCTCTCCCGAAGGCCCGGTCGACCGGTCTGAGAACCGCGGTCGACCGGTCATTGCAGACCTAGACCAAGTTTTCCTACATTTAAGCTAAACTCAAAGCCAAAATTCAACCAAAGCAAACCAACCTCATTTAATGATACTAAATGATCATAAATGCTCCCAAGAACATTGATCCATACCAATCAATATTCAAATCTCTTCCAAAGATATTAAAACCCATAAATCTAACAAAGAAACCTAACTTTATTAAACCATAACCATTAAATAACTATCAATACTAATTATTCACCTTAAACCATCTAATAGCAAGTAGAAAACTTGCCTTGGGGCTTCAATCTCAGATTTTGATGAAGAAAAATGCAAGATCAATCCACAAATCTTCAATCTCTCTCTTCTCCACAAGTTATCTTCCTCTCTCACTCTCACTCTAGGGCTAGAAATACACTTAGGGGAAAAATGAAAGACTTAAGAAGACTAAATCGTGGCCTTAAGCAAAAGTCTCCAATCTTTAAATGTCAATACCGTAATAAAATGATTTCTAATACGCGATATACCAAAACCAGTCAAAAGTGCCCAAAACATCAAAATCCAATATGGCACACATTTTGACTATCTCGCACCTCCCGGAACTAACTACACCCTCCAAATTATCATTTGGAAATTTTATAACACATTTTAAGTTCCGATCTCATTTTAAACCATAATGTCATTTTAATTCTTATGACAAAATATAACACCACATGGTAATATTCACCCACACATAAGGTAAATATGCAACATTTTAGTAAATATTAACTTATCTCACTAAATTAATACTTACTCCACAATATAACCTTTTATCTAATTACTCCACACGGTAAATAAATATAAAATAGGCTCCCAAAATTGAGGGTTGTTACATACTCCCCCCTTATGAGGAAATTTTACCCCCAAAATTCAAACGTACCTTGGATAAAGAGATGCGGATACTTTTCCCGCATATCATCCTCACGCTCCCATGTCGATTCCTCGACGCTGTGATGACTCCATTGTACTCTAACCAAGGGCACCACTCGAGACCTCAACCTACGCTCCCCATGCTCTAGAATGGCAATGGGTTGTTCTTCATATGAAACATCGGGTTGCAACTCAATATCCTCAAAAGGAATATGCCAAAGGGCACCTTCACATCTCTTGTACTTCTTCAAAGAGGAGACATGGAAGACATCGTGAACTTGTTGCAAAGGTTCCGGTAGAGCAAGTTGATACGCCACTGGACCCACCTTAGCAATCATGGAAAAAGGTCCAACGAAACGCGGCGCAAGCTTCCCTTTCTTTTCGAAACGCTTGATACCTTTCATAGGTGACACTCGCACCAACACTTGGTCTCCGACCTCCAACTCCCCATGCCTTCTACCCGCATCGGCATAGCTCTTCTGTCTATCTTGGGCTATCCGAATGCGATTTCGAATGAGCTCGATTTTTGAAGAAGTATCCCGAATCATTTCAGGTCCGAGGAACTTATTATCTCCCACCTCCAAGCAACAAGTGGGAGATCTACAAGGCCTACCATATAAGGCTTCATAGGGAGCCATCCCAATAGTAAACTGGTATGAATTATTATAGGCAAATTTAACCAATGGGAGATATTGTTCCCAACTACCTTTAAAATCAAGCATACACATACGAAGCATATCGTCCAACATCTGGTTAACTCGTTCGGTCTGGCCATCTGTTTGAGGATGATAGGAAGTGCTTAATCTCAATTCGGTTCCCATGGCCTCTTGGAAACTTTGCCAAAAATGGGAAATAAAGATCGTGTCTCTGTCGGAAACAATATTCAAAGGTACCCCATGCAGTCTAACCACCTCTTCAATGAATAATCGGGCATAACCAGCGGTGTTGTAATCGGTGCAGACCGGTAGAAAATGCACCGACTTCGTCAAGAGATCAACGATAACCCATATAGAATCGTTACCCTTTTGTGACGTTGGTCAGATGGTGATAAAGTCCATTGATATGCTCTCCCATTTCCATAACGGAATCTCCAACGGTTACAACAAACTTGTCGGACGCTGGGGATCAATCTTGACCAACTGACAAGTAGCGCATTGAGATACAAACTCAGAAATATCTCGCTTCATGCCTAGCCACCAATACTGACGGCGCATGTCTTGATACATTTTATCGTTACCCGGATGTACTGAAAATTTAGAACCGTGAGATTCTACCATCACTGCCCGTCTCAAATCCCCCTCCTCCAAGACAATGAATCTTCCATGGAAGCGTAGTCCACCCTCTGAACTTATCGAGTAGGATTCTTCTCCCTCTAACAATAATCGGCGTATGTGGTCTTGACATTCTTTATCCCTTCCTTGGGCCTCTACAACCCTTGCCACAATTGTAGGAGTAATGGTCATCACGGACATAAATGCCCTAGCAACCGCATCCTCGTGACTGAGCTCTTTCCACTTAGCTTTCCATACATCAGCTAATTCTCCCTCGGGCTTTATACTTAAGGAATCCGCCACCACATTAGCCTTTCCCGGATGATAATGGATATCAAATTGATAATCTTTCACGAACTCCAACCATCGGCGCTGTCGCATGTTCAAATCTTTCTGAGAAAATAAATATTGCAGCGATTTATGGTCCGTGAAAAGACTAAACTTCTCCCCTAGGAGATAATGCCTCCAAATTTTCAAAGCAAAGACAACTGCGACCAATTCTAAGTCATGCACCAAATAGTTTCTTTCATGAGGCTTGAGCTTTCGGGAAGCATAAGCGATAGCCCGTCGCTCTTGCTGAAGCACACCTCCCAAACCTTGTAGAGATGCATAGGTGAAGACTAGATATTCCAACCCCGGCTTTGGTAGAGCAAGGACTGGAGCCGAAGTCAATCTATCTTTAAGCTCATCAAATGTCGCTTGACAAGAATCATCCCAAATAAATCTCACCCCTTTCCGGGTCAGATTTATCAAAGGGCTAGCGATCTTAGAAAAACCCTTAATAAATCGATGGTAGTAACCCGCCAAACCTAGAAAACTGTAAATTTCGGTAGGTGTCGTGGGCTGACCCCACTTCCTCGCCGCAACTACCTTGCTCGGATCCACCGATATGCCTTGTGAAGTCACAATATGACCCAAAAATTGCACTTCCCTTAACCAAAAACCACATTTCTCAAACTTAGCATACAATTGGTGATCCCTTAATCTTTGCAGGACCAACCTCAAATGAATAACATGGTCAGCTTCTGTTTGAGAATACACAAGGATGTCATCGATAAATACAATAACGAATTGGTCCAGGAAGTCTCGAAATACCCTATTCATGAGATCCATATATACGACAGGGGCATTGGTTAGTCCAAAGGGCATAACCAAAAATTCATAAGAACCGTACCTCATCAGAAAAGCAGTCTTTGACACATCCTGCTCCCATATCCTCAACTGGTGATACCCCGTTCTCAAGTCTATCTTAGAGAAGTATGTCGCTCCCCTAAGTTGATCAAACAAGTCATCAATACGAGGCAAAGGGTATTTATTCCGGATGGTGACCTTATTCAATTCTCTATAGTCAACACACAACCGGAGAGAACCATCTCTTTTCTTCACAAACAACATAGGAGCACCCCATGGCGATGTACTACACCTAATAAATTCCTGCTCCAACAACTGCTGAATTTGATCTCTTAACTCCCTCATTTCAACAGGAGCCATACGATAAGGAGCTCTCGCGATCGGTCGAGTTCCCGGCGCTAAATCAATCACAAACTCAATCTCCCGACTCGGAGGTAAACTCGGTATTTCGTGGAATACATCCCCAAAATATTGAACAACCGGAATAGAATCCAAGGGAACAACTACATCCCGAAAAGTCTCTTGCGCAATGGAATACAAATAAGTACTAGTATCTCCCTCCAAACGAGGCATAACCACCAAGAACATATCTTGTCCTGGAACGATGAAGACTATACTCTTCCCGTAACAATTAACTATCGCATGATACTTAACAAGCCAATCCATGCCCAAAATCACATCATACCCGACCGTGTCTAGGACGAGTAAATCGGCCTCAAAGCACAAATTACCAAGAGTAATTCCTATATGTTTGCAAATAAAGAAAATAAATGAACCATCGCCCATAGAGGACTCAACACTAGTGAAAGTGCTCTCTGCAGATTTTATCAACTCTGTAGACTGAGCAAAACTTTTAGAAACGAATGAATGTGTCGCACCCGTGTCAAACAAAACGCGACCCATGTGTCCCTGAATAGGGAACTTACCCTCAATCGCAGGTGGCGCTGGCTGAACAGGAGGAAGCATAGCATCCTGAATGTGATAAACTCTCCCATATTGTAGTTGACCCTGTTGCAGAGGGACAATCGGATTTGGTGCCTGAGGCGGAAACTGAACATAACGCTGCTGAGGGGCTCTAGGAGGCTGTCCCCCAATCATCTGAGGACAATCCTTTTTATAATGACCCTCTTCCCCACATTGAAACCACTTCCCCACCATATTATCCTGGCCTCAACCCCTGTTATTTCTAAACTTCCCGAGACCCTAGCTCGGATGGCCTCCACCTCCATGACCACCCCGACCCGCTTGCTATTGCGAGGCACCCTGACCTTGCCTATTATTACCAACGGAATTAAACCCACCGAAGCGTTGTCTTTTCGACAAGTCCCCTTGCTGGGGATCCCTTTCATGTTGCTTACTACCCGATGATTGGGATGAAGGAAAAGCTCCTCCTCCATTATCGCTTACTCCTGGCTTCCCTACTTTCCCCATACCTGTAGCTTTCTTGCTACCCTGCATGTATAACCGATGCTTTTGGTAATGGAGCAATGCCGCATTCATCACCTCACCAAAAGGTTACAAAGCTGGATTGCCCAGCAAATGTTGTCGGATTCTCCAGTTTAGACCTCCCATAAACTTGGAAACTTTCCTTTCTTCCGGAGTCACCTCTTCCGGTACAAAACTTGCCAACCGGGTGAACTCCTCTTCGTATTCGACTACAGACCGTTCTCCCTGGACTAGATCCTGAAGTCTCCTTCTCATCTCCCTTTGAACTGCGGGAGGAAAGTACTTTTGGTCAAACAAGACCCATAAATCAGTGATCGATATAGTGTCCCTCTGTTCTGGTGTAGTCATCGACTCCCACCAATGTAACGCGGCCCCGACAAGCTTGAAAGTAGCAAGGACTTGTTTCCTCTCCTCACTACAATCCACCATTCGTAAATGGCGCTGCATATCTTTCTTCCATTGATTTGCTCGAACAACATCCGAACCTCCCTCAAATTCCGGGGGATGTCCCTTTAAAAAGGACTCCCTAACTCTTTCCCACGGAGAAGGTCCCGTAGGAGCGTGGGCATCCTGCTCTCGTTGTTGAGCTTGTGGCATCTGTTAAGCTACTGCGGTCATGACAGCATTAACCGCATGGGTCATAATATTTGCTAAATCAGCAGCATTAAAAGTTCCTTGGGGTGGCGACGGCGGAGGACCAACATCCTCTTCTATAACCCTATTGCGTCTCGCTGGGCGGCCTCTCTTAGGCGGCATCTGAGATGAAGGAACAATAGAGTTAGAATACTATTTAAAACAATCTATATTACAGAAAATCCCAAATATAGGCTACAAAGCAATCCTATAATTAGTCTCTATATCAAGAACGTAACGGTAGAACGTGACAAGTCCACATAGATCTTAGTACTCTAAAACCTGATGCTCTGATACCATCTGTGACAACCCGCAGTCCGAAATAAGGGGTGGCTAGCCCGATACTCAAACATAACGGAAACCATGGATGGAAATCATTCTCAGCATCACAAATATAACACAAGTATACGGGAAATTCACCTATTAATTCAGAAAACGGGTTGCCAAAATATTTAATTTGATTAAATAATTAAGTTAAGAAAATAATTTAAACAACCCATTCTAAAAGATAGTGGAATTCCAAGAGAACATATATAAAACTTCCATAACGAATATACAAGAACATGACCGAATAGGTTGTCGGTCCACAGCTACACAAAATGAATCACAACAGTTTAATACAATACATATTACATCCATTAAACAAGTACAAAGTTGGGCCACACGCGCGAATGACAGACCCGATCATAACTAGAATACAAAAAGTGAGGGAGTTTAACAAAACATCCTGTAATATTCGCAAATCTTACAGCTCCTCGAAAACATAAGAGTGGGAATATCAACATGGGCATCCTTGCGGAGGAGCACCTGGGCGGATACAATAACATGCACAATATAGGAGAATGAACGGGCCAGGGCCCGGTTTATATATGATTCCCAGATGAACAACAAGCATGATAGATATGAACAATTAATCATGAATGATGAAGATGAAAATCTAACATCCTAATCATGATGCATAAATGAGACAGTTTAAAATGATATGTCTTGTATTAAATTATGCAAGAAAATTAAATTATGCATTATTGACTTTAAAAGCTTCCATTATCAATTACCATATTATTCCAATTTCCATTCCTTAACAGAATATAATATCATCATTATTCTCATTTCTTTTCAATTCTCATTCCTTAACAGGAATATAATTACCATCATACATTTGGTGGAAATAAATATATCTGAAGTCCCACTTGAGTTTAGAAAGGTTATATTCTTATAAATATAACGCTTCTAAGACCGCCCCTCCGAGTTTCCCCGCTGGGCGCGCCCTTAAATGACTATCATCTTCCAGGGGCCTATCAAACAAGGCAGCCTGGGCACCTAACGCACGTCAGGAAGTGGCCATATGCCTGCGAGTGAGTCATAACCACATCCGGAATTACCTCACTAGCGCAGAATAAAACATATAACAAACCCGCATATGGCCTAGGACTATAGTCTCCCTGCATTCACTAGTCAGGGGACATCACCTCATGCGCGAGCTTCCCTTATGATAGCATTTAGAGAGGTGTGTTTAAGTAAATTAGCATTTACTATAAAAATCATATTTTCATTTCCCTTAACATGTGTGTGTTTCGTTTTATCTGGAGCCATAATCATAGGATATTCATCATAGGGTATGCCTCGAACAATTATCCAAGGGATCACAATCATTCCCAAGTCTTAAGGTCTTATACACCTCAATGTAGCCCCTAAAATCTCCAAGCATGGGCCTATAACCCCTATCCTCCTATTAAGACGTAAACAGAAGAGTGATGCCTGAACGTCACTTTTAAACACCCCCGGACTAAACCCCGAGTGAACCCAGTCAACTCTAGGGTAACAACCAAACTCAACTAGGACTCTAAAAGCCAAGGTTTACTTCATTCAAGAAGGTTCCTAAGTCCCTATAAAAAAATATTTAAAAGTGAAAAGAAAATTTGAGAGAGAAAAACAGGGGACTGGGTCTCAAGTTTTTGCCTAAGAAGAAAAGCATAAAGCGCACTTCGACATGGCCGGTCGACCGATGAGGGGACCGCGGTCGACCGCACCTTAATTTTATGCCTTTGAAAGAAAGCAGTGTGCCCTCTCCCGAAGGCCCGATCGATCGGTCTGAGAACCGCGGTCGACCGGTCATTGCAGACCTAGACCAAGTTTTCCTACATTTAAGCTAAACCCAAAGCCAAAATTCAACCAAAGCAAACCAACCTCATTTAATAATACTAAATGATCATAAATGCTCCCAAGAACATTGATCCATACCAATCAATATTCAAATCTCTTCCAAAGATATTAAAACCCATAAATCTAACAAAGAAACCTAACTTTATTAAACCATAACCATTACATAACTATAAATACTAATTATTCACCTTAAACCATGTAATAGCAAGTAGAAAACTTGCCTTAGGTCTTCAATCTGAGATTTTGATGAAGAAAAATGCAAGATCAATCCACAAATCTTCAATCTCTCTCTTCTCCACAAGTTATCTTCCTCTCTCACTCTCACTCTAGGGCTAGAAATACACTTAGGGGAAAAATGAAAGACTTAAGAAGACTAAATCGTGGCCTTAAGGAAAAGTCTCCAATCTTTAAATGTCAATACCGCAATAAAATGATTTCTAATACGCGATATACCAAAACCAGTCAAAAGTGCCCAAAACATCAAAATACAATATGGCACACATTTTGACTATATCGCACCTCCCGGAACTAACTACACCCTCCAAATTATCATTTGGAAATTTTATAACACATTTTAAGTTCCGATCTCATTTTAAACCATAATGTCATTTTAATTCTTATGACAAAATATAACACCACATGGTAATATTCACCCACACATAAGGTAAATATGCAACATTTTAGTAAATATTAACTTATCTCACTAATTAATACTTACTCCACAATATAACCTTTTATATAATTACTCCACACGGTAAATAAATATAAAATAGGCTCCCAAAAGCGAAGGTTGTTACATGTAGTAAAGCGGCATTAACCATCTGAGTGTTGGTCATAAAATCTAGATTCCCTAATAATACTTTTATTTTATTTTGCCAAGCTTCCCCTGACACAAACTTCTCCATTGTCTTTTCTTCAGTGTTTACTCATCTTCAACAAATAAGGACAATGTGTTAAACTCCTCCTCATACTCTGCTATAGTGCGACCCTCCTACTTAAGGTCTATAAACTTCCTCCTTATCTCTGATTTCATGGCGGGTGGGAAATACTTTCCCTTAAACTTTATCGAGAACTCATAAATATTCAATCAGTCCCACTGCTCAAGTGTGGTGACAGACTCCCACCACTATAAGGCTGCTCTTGCTATTTGAAACGAAGATAACATCTTCTTGTGCACTTCCATGCACTCAACCATCCTCAAATTTCTATGAATATATTTCTTTTAGTAATTGTACACAAAGATATCTGGATTCCAAGAAAATTCTGGTGGGTGGTTGTGAGTGAAGGCCTCCCTATCTCACTCTCAAACTAAGCCTTATGCCTGAACGAGTAGCACCACCAGCTGCGAGGTGGTGGTGGTAGAGGCAGTATCATAATGGCCATTGCCGTAGAGGTTGCCTGCATCACTATGGTGGCAATGTCTGCTGGAGTAACCACGGGTGGGGATGGTGGTGGCTGTGGGTGTGGCCGCAGCTCCTGCTAAACACTATCCTCTACAGCCTCGGTCATCATACATCGTGGTCTACCATATCTACAATTTTCCATTTGAAAGAAAATAAGATTAATATTAGTAATAGATCATACAGAGTGCAATGAGTCCTTTTCATTCAACTTTACATATCAAAGAAATGGAACGTAGAACGTAATGAGCACAACACAGATTGTAAGGATGCTAAAACCTGGATGCTCTGATACCAATTATAACAACTCCCATTTTCTACATAAGGGTTGGTCAGACACAATTCACTGAAGATGGTGCTTGTCTAACAATCTATACCATTCTCAGCATCAAACCATAACATGACATTTTAACGTAGAACATACACGCGCAATAAAACCATACGAAGGAATAACTAATAATGAATAAATCCCCACTCCCATTAGTTATTAAATATCCACCTCAAGTGTAATTGAAAAAAAAATGACTGAAATGATAAATCTCGAGCTTATGTCCATACAATCTTTGAACTAATAAAACGACTGAAATAAAGAGCAACAACCTATGCTATAATCGAATGAACTGAATCCTCTAATTATTAAGTATAATGGCAAGTCTGATCTCCTGTCCACCCTATTTTCCCTGTCTAGGCAAACCTATGGGGAAAAATATTTTATAATTTGGGTCAGTGCCCTAAAGTTTCAAGAATTAACTTACAAAATCAATATATAATTATGAAGTGAATTAACATTACACGCCTCCCATCGCCACTCATATGCATTAAGTATCTCAAGCATCATTTATGTGTAATACTATACGCATTCTAACCCAAGTCCAAATGTGAAGTCTAGTATCTATACTAATGTAACAATATAAATGGCATCTAGCATATATATTAAACGGGAGATAAGCATCTACATATATGATTTCAGTCCCAAGAACAACCTCGCAATACTACCCCCAAGAAGTATCATATCATCACATTTTGTGTATTTTACATAACATTGTGTTCAATAACAGTTCTCTACATCATTACTCTACATGAATTTATTCTCAATTAAATTGTATAAATATATAGGTCCTTACATATATATACGGTACATAGAGGCATCTATCTTCGACATCCATTTCGTGCTCTACCAGTAAGTTTGGAGGACTCCATCACCGAACGGAAAAAAAAAACACATAAGCGAGGCGGTCCCTACACAAAACATCATTTCTAGGTCCATAACCCCAATGATGACAATGGATCCGTCTATCTCACTTACCTCATCGCATCTCACTACACTAAAAAGGCCAAATTTTTACCTTTCAACCGGCCAGCCTTGTCACGGTCATTGACCGTGACAAAAAATACGCATTTTTTATCACGGTTCATGACCGTGAGAAGTCCGTGATAACTATACTTGTCACGGTCATTGACCGTGATAACCTTATAAAGTTGTCATGGTCAAAGATCGTAACAGGTCAGTGACAGCTTTGTCAGTAAAAAAACCCTTCCCTCTTCTTTTTTTTCACCGTTTTCACTTCCCTATTTTTTCTCTCTTTAAGCGACTACTCTCTCTCTAAGCGATTTTCAGGTTAGTTTTTTCCTCTCTTTCTCTTTTCTTTGTATATATGTGTGTATATGTCTGTATGTGTATGTATATGTGTGTGTGTGTGTGTGTGTATAGGTGGTGTATGTGTGAGTGTACAAGTGTGTGTGTGTGTGTATGTGTGCGCGTGTATGTGGGGGGGGAGGGAGGGGGAAAGGGTGGTGGGGGGGATGGGGTGGGGTGTGTGTGCAGGTGAGTGAGTGTGTGTATATGTGTGTGTGTATGTTTATGTGTGTGGTGGGGGGAAGGGGGGAGTGGGGGGCATGGGGTGGAGGGGTGGTGAGGGTGGGTGGGGGAGGGGTGTGTGTGTATGTTGAAATTAATTGTTAATGTTTAGGACTTGAAATTAATTGTTAATTTAGAACTTAAAATTAATGTTTAGTTCAGGACTTGAAATTAATTATTAATGTTGATTTAATACTTGAAATTAATGTTTAGTTTAGGACTTGAAATTAATTGTTAATGTTGATTGGGGACTTGAAATTAATGTTTAGTTTAGGACTTGAAATTAATTGTTAATGGTGATTGAGTGATGTTAGTTGGGATTAAAATTAATAGGTATTGTTAATATTCATTGAATCTTATTGTTTAGAGAATAAAATTAATTTGACATTATAAATATTGTTTCTATATTTTTATTTAGGTTTGAAATTGTTAATGTTGAATTAATTGAGTAGATGAATTAGAAGGAGTACGGGATACACATTTGTTGGTTTATTTTTGTTGTTGGATTATATTGGACGGATGTGGTTGGATATGGAAGTTGGTTGTTAAATTTGTTTAAAATCCTTAATTTAATTCACACTAATAAATCCCCGATGGAAGTTTTGAAATCCTTAATTATAATACTTTATTGGGTTGGTTAATTTTGGAAGTGGCACGGCCACTGGATTATTGTCAAAATGAGGGGAGGGGGAGTTTTCAACTTTTTTCTAAAATTACTTTGTGTTACGACTCGTTTGAGCGTGGAACGATCACAAACTTATAATAATTAAATGGCACATACTTGAAATTACACATAGTGCTCATAGATACTAGCCTTCTAGTTCTTATGCGTACGCATTCAATAACCCTTAGACCCGTTCGAGAGTCCTTACGCCTGTAATGAGATCTCTCGAATTGTCTCGTTTGGACAGTTTAGGATAGCATAGTTTCTATATAATAATATTCTTAGTGGCTTAAATATGTTACTTTTGGAGGAAGTTTTACAGTCGTATCTTAATGTTCTCTGGGTTCATACTAGATGATGTGATGTTGAGTATTATTTCAATTATCAATTGAAATAACACTCACACTTGCAAATCTACGTCGTGTACTTGGAGAACTATGGGGACATGCTGTCGAATTTTCCTCAAATTAGAACAATGTGCATGAGCTGTTTAGTATATTATCGAAATATATGGTCTTGAATGGTATAGGACCCGTCACCCTTTAGAGGAGATAGAGAAAATACGAATTAATATTATAATTTGAATTTGAATTTTAAAAATCGAATATAAATAAGACATAATTAAATGAAACATACTATAAATTTTATACAACAAGTAATATGTGATTGTTAATACTAATGGGAACTAAATGTTCACACTTTTATTATACTAATTCACGAATATACACTTCTTACATATAATAGGTGATTGTGTAAAGTAGCTGTGATGGGATATCCTAAATACAAAGAGTGGATGGGTGAGACAAATAGATTAGGCAATGTGTTTCGCAGAGGTGCTAATGAATTTGTGAAATACGCAAAGAGATGCCATAATGATGAAGAGTTTCCGTGTCCGTGTGCTAGGTGTAAGAATGAAAAAGTGTTTGAGTGGAAAACAGTTGAACTACATTTGTTAAGATGGGGTATTCAGGATAGTTATCGATTTTAGAGTTTTCACAGGGAATCGAAAGTTCCTTTTGTCCCCAAGCAACCTCCATAACAACCTTCAATAAGTAGGATAGATGTACAAGGGGTCGATGTAGATCATAATATGTTAGACGATTTAGTTGATGATGCGTACTTACTTCATGAAGTGTAAGAGAATGAGGTCACTGACGATGTACAAGGTTAGAGTGCTCATAAAGATATTGGGATAAACATTGACGATGACTACCAAAGTTTAAAATTTAAGGCGACCCAATTGTTATACTCTGGCTATGAGAAATATCAAACAAATTTACATGCCATGTTTGGTTTTCATAGTTTGAATACCCAATACGATTTGTCTAGAAATAGCGTGATAAGAATTCTGAATTGGGTGAAGGGCTTGCTACCCAAGGAGAATACATTTCCAAATAGCTATCCTGTTATGAAGAACAGTTTGAAAGGTTTGGGAATAAAGTATGGATCGATTCATGCTTGTGTGTATGACTGCATACTATATCGAAAGGAGTATAAAAATTTTGATCGGTGTTCGGTAGGCGATGAACCTATATATGTCCAATCTATTGGCAAGGAAGGCACAAGCTCAAAAGTGCCTAAAAAAGTCTTAAAATATATTCCCGTTGGTCCAAGATTAAAGTGTTTTTTTATAGTACCATGGATAGAGGAGGTAATGACCTGGCATGCTAGGGCTGAAGTAGGGGATACTCTCATGCATCATACTATTAATTCTACAACATGGAGGATGACAAGTTAGGAGTATCCTGATTTTGCTCGAGAACAGCATAACATTCGTATGGCAATATCAACAAATGGCTTCAATCCATTTGGAAATTGAAGCACCAATCAGAGTGTATGGCCAATGATCCTAGCCCCACTCAACCTCCCTCTTTCATAGTGCATGAGACCTAAATTTTCGATGATGTCTTTTTTATACCTGGGCCAAAGGCACCAAGTGATGTCATCGATGTCTACCTGGCTCCTTTGGTAGAAGAATTAAATGAGTTATGGGAAGAGGGTGTGCAAGCATTTGACTCTTTTAGAAAAGAAGAGTTTATGCTGAAAGCTATGTTGATGTGGGCAATTCATATAATTTTTTAGCTTATAGGACATTATCCAATTGTGTAGTACATGGTTATTTGGGTTGTCCCATTTGTGGAGAGGAGACTGAATCTCTTCGTCTCCCCGCTAGCTCAAAAAATGTATACTATTTCCATAGGAGATTTTTACCCCCCGATCATATATTTCTCTCACATATTCATGTGAAAACATGTATTTTTACAATCAAATTTCCTTAAGTAAAGCCCAATATATTTCTTACTTGAAAATGACCATTTAACATAATGA
Organism: Sambucus nigra; assembly: GCA_949130495.1. Lineage (NCBI taxonomy): Eukaryota > Viridiplantae > Streptophyta > Magnoliopsida > Dipsacales > Adoxaceae > Sambucus > Sambucus nigra. The sequence continues at coordinate 37,776,982 of OX422217.1, forward strand.
AACATCATTTTAAAATATTTTTATTCCATAAATGTTCAATATACATTCTTAAAATTAGCTCTTCAATAACTCATCTTTAAACCCATATTAATACATGAAATACTACTATATTCAACGAATAATAGCATGCTTGAATCCTACATATATATAAACAAACATATGTAATGATCATGCTTTAAAGGTTTGAACATAATACCAATGTAAATGATATATATTCAAAGAAGCTCCAAAAAATGTTGAAAATGGTTATGAAGAGGGAAAACCCCCACCTCCAAAGGTGGACTCAAGGGGTCTACCAAGCTTCCTCTATCTTTTTCCTTTATTATCTTCCAAAAACCCAACACCAATACTCCATAATTCCACCTTCAACATCTATAAAAATGCTCCAAAGTATTCTAAAAATTCACCCTTAAGCCCCCTTCGAACACCACCAAAAACCCACCATAACACTAGCTAACTCTCAATAATGGAAGGGATGAACTTGTGGTGTGATGAGGTTGGTACTCTTGGAATCATATTCAAGGAGTTAATGGTATTATTAGAAACAATGATGGAAATTTTAGATATGCTTGTGCAGATCATACTCTTCTACAACTTGACTTTCTCCCCATATATGTATTATGGTTCATCCTGTCTAAATGTGCTTCTTATTTTCAAAACCTGACTACGGAATCAAGTTCTTATAATTTATGGAGCTCTATTCAATCCAAATAATTGTCAACATAGTCTCATCCCAAGATATTTGCTCTTCAAGAATGAATCTCTTCTAATTCTATTCAATTCTCCTGCATTCATACTAAAGGAAACAATCCTGCCCCTACTATTGCTAAATTTGTTTCTTCTTGTAGTATTGATATTTGTTCCTCAAATATAGATGGATTTCCTAAGATAGTGAAGGTTTTGGTTTCTTGGATAAGTTGGGTATGCCCAACTTTCATCATTAATCCCTTCTATGTATTTTCCATTGTTGAAGGGTTGTTCTCTATAATATAATATAACTTCCGTTAAAAAAAGGATAATAGGGCTAAAAGGTGATTGTAGCTCCTCTAACCTCATTGTCAAACTTGTTCTTGCCAAAGGAGACATGCGATGGAAATTAGAGGAGTTAAAAGATCTCCCTTCCTCTGTCTGGCAGCTTCATAATAAATGGGTTCTTGCTCACATTGGTAAAGGTTTCAAATCTCAGATTTTCTTACCCCTTGGACATTTCAATGGTAACCTGATTTCCAACAAGACAACCATGTTTCTTCAATTGCCATGATTTGGATTATAATTTTTGGTTTATCTCAAGAGTATCAGGATCCACGTCTTTTGTTACAAATAGCAAGAGGAGCTAGTATTCCATTACAGCTTGATAAAAATACTTTGGAAAGATCATATGGAATCTGTGCTAGAATCCTTGTTGAAGTGGACATGAATAATTTACCTCTTGAAAAACTTCTGGTTGAAAAAGGTAATCGAATTTTTTATGTTAAACTTGTCTACGAATCTCTTCCAAATTTTTGTTCTTATTACAAAAATGTTGGGAGTGTAGAAACCTAAAAAGAAACGATGGTTAAAACACCTGAGATGAATCAAATGTCTGAATTAAATTATTCTCAGCACCATATGAGTATTAAGAAAGTTCTTTAAGGTAGTAAGAATTTTTTAACAAAAAATGGAACCCAAGACTGAAAATGGGATTTTCGGCGTAGTTTAAAAGTCCAAAGAATTGGACGGACCTGTGCAAGTGATTGTTAAAAATATCCCAAACAATTCGGAGGATATAATAGGGTTTGGTGGAAAATTAGTTCACCCAATTGAGGTTGTTACGTTTGACCACTCCAACTTAAATGGAGATAACCTTGTTCAAAATAAAAAAGCTACAGATTTGCCTGAGTCTAATGGAGGGAAAAACGTGTGTCAAGAGCAGGTCAACTTACTAAATGTAAAAAACGTGGGATTTGAGAAGTCTTATAAACCGGATAAAACTCACCAACTTGTTCAGAGTTGGGAATCGGACAATATAGGCCCTACTAGTATAACTTATTCCTGGACGTTGGATTCAACCAAGGTGATATCTAATACTCAATTGGCCACTTTACCAAATGATGAAAATACTCCTAAACAATTGCAAATAGGAGATAATAATCAAGTGTTTAAAACTCAGAATTTTAACCCATGAGAAATTGTCATTTTTAATAATGATGAGTCACAATCTTTTGATGATATGCCCTTTAGAGGACATTCCACATTTAAATGGGGCTTCGTCATATCAAATAAATGATTCATTGAGGGAAGAAGTTGATGGTACTCGTCCTGAAATTAACTTATATGTTGAGATCCCAAACTTCTCGGCTGGTATAAACTGCGGGAAAAATACATATCAAACTCCACTCAATAATTCCTTTGAACTCTTTGGAAACATTGAAGATTCAAGTGCTATCTGTAGAGATATAGAGATCGGAGTTAAAACAAAGATTAGACATAAAGAGGACTCTTTTCCATTCTTAACTAAAGAAGAGAAATCGACTCTTAAATATAATTTAAGACGTTCAAGATAACGTAAATTTTCATAGGTTCCTTTTTTTAGCTCATGTAAGAGACATATGAGAGGCTTTTTCTCCTTATTGTATATAAATAAATTTTATTTTCTAAAAAAACGAGAACTAAAAAAGAAACATGTTGCTGTTGACTCGGGTAATCGGATCGAGCCAAAATTCTCTTCGAAGGGCTCCAAACTTCGAATCGATCAGAATATACTTTTGGATTGATCCAATCAGTTGGGACGAGACATTTATGGTCTAGCCCAAATTTGACATCTTATCTCTCGGTTAGACCCTCAAACCTTCAAATGTCTCATATGGAAACCTCCAATTAATTACTATAAATTGTTACGTATATGTCATGGTCCTTGATATCATAAACTTCATAAAATTACAAAAATACCCTTAATAAATAACTTTAGAAAGGTGCAGGTATTACATTCTTCCATCCTTAGGAAATTTCGTCCTTAAAATTCAATATTTCTCCTTACGATAAGAATTTTTAATCATTTTCATCTGGTACCATGTTCACACTTAGTTTACATGAATTTCAATTATCGCAATGGCCACTTGAACAATATACCCTTAGCATTACTTAAACTTCTCGAGTCTTATAACATTAAAACCTCCATCTAATGCACCTAGAAGCCATCGATAAATCACACGACTTCCTTAAGCTCTATATCAAATGAAAATAACCATTGTGGCCATCTAGGATTTGATCGGTTCGCCTTAAAAGAAGATGGTGTGCGGGGATCGAGGAAGAAAATCATCTGTTGGCTACTCGCGCAGCTCCCACTGGCATAAATCGATCATTATCAGGGGGTGTAAAATATAAAGAATGGATTCCCCAACATATTTTTCTAATTATAGACCAAAGATGTACCGATCCCCAAATATTCGGCATCGAAGAAAAACTGATGCATATGAAAGCAAATAGATCACAAGTCCGGGGACTAAGTTACAGAATGGAACCCATTTTGGCCTTTCGATCTATCATGGGATATGATAATTTTCTTTTTTTTCTTATCAAAAATGCAATTTGTGTGTATAATGTGTGCGGAGTGAAAAGGTGAGAAAATAAATCATCATACCCATATTATGAAAAATACGGTGATGAGTCATTCTGAGGATTATAAATAAAAAGGAAAGAAAATAGTCTAAAAGGTAACTGATATATGAACAGCACACCAGATCACAATCCATCGTAAAGAATGGAATATGCATTTTTGACGAGGTCGCTAAAAATATAATAAGAGAAAAGGTTACGTTGTATGTAATACATCGAATCATAATACATTATGAGGAAGTTTGTAACACCCACCCCCTCTATTTGATCGTACTTGTATGATTTGGTGACTTGGTTTAACCAATTGGATCTGGTCTTGTTGAGGTGGATCATAAGTTAAATTTTGGTAATATAGTATTACCGACGCAATTGGATTGAAGTTTTAATGACCTAAGGTTTAATCCAAGGAAAAAAGAAGTCTTTCGAACGTAGGGTTTTTCGCGTTCGAATGGGTCGTTCGAATGAGGTTCGAACAGACTTCTGACGACTTGAGTTTGATCAATTCCTCGTGCTCTCTGAAATCTCGTAGAAGGGTTGGTTCAAACGAAGTAGCAATCTCATTCAAGCGATACTTAAAAGTCGTTCGAACAATCGCACCTGAATTTGATCATTTTGAGTTGCCCTTGTGTGCTGTCACGTTTTGGGCCCTTGGATTAATTATGTGTTAACATCTTAGAGAATCTGATGAATAAAAACCTGTATAACATGTGGGGAAATGAGTTTTTAATACATATGTGGGTTTCTTTGTGGTTATAAGAAGAGAAAGGGTGGGTTTTCTCACCACCATTATTTCAACACTTCTCTCTCTCTCTCTCTCTCTCTCTCTTGAGAGCTTCACCTCCACCTCCACCAACCACCACACACCACCATGGAACCACCATCTCTCTACCCAAAATCACCATAGTATAACCCTTTTCTACCATATTTAAGCCTTATAAACCCATCTACACCATTGTTGGCAAAGCTACGAATTTTGGAGATAATATTAGGGGGGGTTTGAAGAATAAGATAGAAGAAATCATGCGGTTTGAAGGGGGTTTTTATCGAGCTTTCGAGAAGACAAGCTTAGTGGAGTTAGTCAACCTATTTAAATCCACTTTAGGAGGTGGGAGGTTGCCATCTTCTTCTATATTCATCCGCCATTATTGGAGCTTCCTTTGAGGTGGGAAACTCTGCTATTAGCTTAAGAATTCTATTTTGCATTTTATTGGTCTTGTAGTTAGAGTTTGTTAGAGTATAATTCATATATGATTTAAGAAGGTAACGTGTGGTTTTGTGAAAAAGAAGATGATTTATGAAAGATCTCAAGAGTGTAGAGAAAAATGATATATTTCAAGAAATCTTGATATCTAAATATTTTATGGAATAAAATGTTTGAAATGATATTTCTCTTGTTGAAAATATTTTATGAAGCACATGTTAGACCCATTTAATAGGACTTTTGGACTTAATATACATCTTCTCATGTACATAAACTTGTAGTATTTTGATGATGATCATATAAATAAATTTAATGAAGGTTTTAGTGGGTTTAAACATGAAATAAAGAAGAAATAAATTTTAGCCTTTAAGGTGTGAAAAATGTGAAAAAATGGGCATTTAAGACTACATTTGGAAATAAAGAGAAATGGTATATTCTTGTGAGTAATCTCAAAAGGGAGTTTTCTTAGTAAAGAAAGTAATGAAATAAAGAGATTTTCAATTTGAGATATTTGTTACTCCAAAGTGTTAAATAAGTGTTAATGAGTTAAAAATATTTAAGAAGTTAGTGTGTGTAACTTAATAATATATTTGGGAAATGAGACTTGTGAAAATGGAGGAAAGCAAAAGTTTGGAAACAAATGGGCAAATTGATAATTTTATGTAAAGAAGAACATTTTTATAAAATAAAAATGCTGAAAAAGGTGTTACACAAAATGTTCCTAAATGAAAGTGATTTTTGGGATAAAATCAATACAAGTGTATAAAGGACAAGAAATGATGATTTTAAAGTGTAACGCAAGTTGGGGCGAGACCTTGAGTTTTGTCTTCAGCCGGTAAAAGAAAGTGTGATAATGTGGACATGTGAAAAATATTAAAACACATTAATATGGACTCGAATAACACCGAGAATAACTAAGAAGGTCCCGGAGCTCAAGGTGAAAGACCCAAAATCCTTGGGCGGGGCATATGGTAGCATAGATGGCGGTGTGGAGCCCGTTAAAGTATGAAAATATTGGAAGATTTCGAGAGAAAGATAATGAAAAGTGAAACATGTCAAGAAATGGATTGTGTGGAGAATATAAGAAATGACAAACTAACTTGAATAAAATAAAAAAATATTCCGGTAAAAAACAACGTGGACAATTAATGTAAGAAAATTGATTGATGTCTTTGGAGTAAAAATGGTTTCATGCATTAAGTGTGTACATATATAGAGAGAGAGAGCGGATCAAGTGAGGTTTTCCAGTTTGAGGACCCTGAATGAGGTCCATTTTTTGAAAATAGTAAAAAAAATATTTTGGAGATGATTTTTTTTCTATGATTTTTAAACATTTCAGTAAGGCCATAAAAAAATAATCAACTCAAAATGAATTTGTTTACTATTTTAAAAAAATCGGTCAAACTTTGTCAGTTTTTATCAGCTTAAAAACTCACACAGTTTGACTGATTTTTTAAAAATAGCAAAAAAATGGACCTCATTCAGAGTCCTCAAACTTGGACCTCAATTAATCCTTTCCCTATATATATAAGGAAATTGAATGTGCACATAGTTATAACATGTTAGAGTTTTTTTTCTACCATTCGATTCTATAATGCATTGTTGTATTTTTTCACTGGGCATTCAGCTCATTCTCTCATCTTTGTTACAACAGATTGGGTGCGGTTCCGTATTTTGAGAGCGTTGTACATGTAAATATCCTTTTTATTTTATGTTAGTAGCTCTGTATGCTTTCATTTTAGGAACGCTCCCCATGGGTTCCTCACGTAGTTTGACTTAAATTAAACTCGCATGCTAAACAAGTGAAATGTTAATATAATAAAACTAGATTAGCAACATTATGTAGGTTGTTTCAGTGCACTTCACACCTGATGCTCGGGTCGGATCGGGTTGACCACAATCGGGTCGAGCGTTACAAATGGTATTAAATCACCAGGTTCAAGGTTCCTATTACGAGTGACGTTATGAGCTCGGTAGTGGATTTTTGACGTCGATGTTGATTTTGGGTTGATCATGCTGGATTGGTGACAATTTTGGTTTATGATTTGGATGGTGGAGTGAAGGAGATTATCACGATTGGCAATGCATTGCAAAGTGTCCCGTGTCCAAGTTAGTTTCCATTAATAGCTTCCGCCCTTTCGATTTAGACATCTTAGTAATTTGCGAGTGTCTGTGGGAGCCAATAGTGGCGACACCACGATTTTTAGTGTGAGGTACTTTTGCGTCAACCCTTGACTATGTGAGAGGTCTATTAAGACATTAATACGGGTGAATAAAGTTCAATAAATTGGAGACATGGGTTTTTTAAAGTCAACTACGGAGATTGGGTGACTAGGGTGTCATGCCTAATCAATGTTGATTTGTGATAAGGCTACATTAAGTTCCTGGGTGCGGTACTTACGGGTAGCCAATACGCACCCAAAAGTGTATATTTTATACTCCAAATAGTTAATTTTTAAATGCTAGTTATAATTAAAATTATACTCGTATCTATTCATCTTGTAGGTATATTTGCACTTGTCGATCTAAAAGTTTTATTTCAAGTCAAATGTGACAATGATGCGGTTAAAAGAGGCTTAAACTCAATTGACATACCAATTACCCAAACCCAAACATAAGTCCAGACCAACCCAAACCTCTAGTGCGTGTGTAGTTTTTATTTTATTTTATCTCGAGTTTTTTTATTAATAGGTTAGAATTTTTATTTAGTTTTTTAATTTTAGTACATTTTAATTTTTTTAGTTTTATTAATAATATATTTCTAGTTAGTTTTAAATACTAGGATGATTTTTATTGTAATTTTTTTTATGTACATTTAACACACACACACCCCTCTTATCATATACCTACCACACCAAATCTCCTCCCATACCTTACACTCTCTCTCCTCTCTCTTTACCCTCACCTCCATTAACAAAAATGGGACCTGCCTTTCACCAATAAATCCAACCCAAATCCATATCCCACCTTATAGATCCTTAACCCAAACCTTTCCTGCAGATGACCTTCTTAAAAACCCATCTGAACTCCGGCCATAACCCCTGCCAAACAAGCCCTCTACCTCCGCCGGTGACCCACTTCAACTCCCTTATCTCCTCTGCCGGAGATACACTCCCCCATTCCCATTTATAACTCCGGCGAGCTACCCGTTTCCCATCTTAAACCCGATAACCCGGAACCATCACACTACCTGCTTACCTCCATTAATCCCCCAACAGCTTCAAACCGAAAATCCTCCTGACCCGCCATCGACCCAACACCCAAACCACCGGAGCTCCGACTTTCCCTTAAACATCCTACCCAAACCCATCTTGACCCAGCTGTCCAACTACCATCTCCAGAACTCCAAACCTGGATCGACATCCACCGAGATCCGCTACTACCTTGACCCGCGACCCACATCCTCCACTCCATACCCGATATCTCTTTGACCCGAGATATCGACCCGGCCATGACCTCAAACTAAAACCCGAAACCCATTACCTACCCAAGCCTCCAAACCCGGAACCAAAAACCATTTCCATTTACCTTTTCCCTCCCTTGCCTTCTGTAAAACCCCACCAAACAAAAACCCACATGTTTTGCACATTAACCCCATTTTCCTAAAATAGCCCTCCAATTAACTCTTTAAAACCCAACCAAATAACCCATTTCCCATTTTCTCCTAATTAAGCCTCACCTAGAAAACATCTTGCATGCATCAAAGGAAAGGGTGTCTCTGCACAAAAAGAATAGAGAGTTTAGAATATAGAAATAGAGTTATTTTTTTAGTAGCATAGTTCTAGAATAAAACTTTGTAGAGAGAGAAATTTTATTTTTAGTATATATATATATATAGTTTAGTTTATATATATATATAAATTTTATTATTGATGCAATTCAAGGAGATTGATTTCAATTCAAGGAGAATTTTGGTTTGATCACTTCTTTTAATTACATCTTGTTTAGTCCTTACATGCTTTCAATTATTTATTTCATGACTTGTAATCCCATTATCGAGGGCTAATCTCCCATTCAAGGGATGAAATGAAGCTCCTATAGATCCAATTTATCTAGTTTTCTATTTTTTTTTTATTTTCTTTGATTAGTAACTTCTTGTTTTTGTATTGAGAAATGGAAAACCATCATTGGAAAAGGATTGAAAGCTTGTGTTATAATTTTATCATTTTGATTCAAACTAGAATTATGCTTATCAAAATGATCAAAATTATAATATAGTTTTCTTCTGTTCATGTTTTATTTTGTTAATTAAAATTAGTTGGGTGAATTTTCCCTAAGGATGATTATTTTGATTAATTTTAATTTATTTGGAGTAGAGTTGTAGGAATTGAAAGTACTATTCTAAAATAATATTTACTCAATTCATTAGTATAATGAGAATTAACTTTTGAATTAGATGAATATTTTGGAAATCAATCATATTAAAATAGTTCAAACTAGATTGAATTGTATGAAATGGGGGTGGTTTTACATCAATTGATCCTTCTTACTGACAAGTCTCATTTTTTTTTATCTCTTACTCATTTTCATCACACAATTCTAAGTTACTTCTTTAGATTTTTCTTCCAGTTTAGTTAATCTTTTTCATTTTGTTTAATTATTTCACAATCACATCAAATTGTTTTAATATAAAAAAATCATAAAAAAAAGTAGAAAAAAAAAAGAAAAATAGCTAGAAACTTGGATACATCATTTTTTTTGTGTTTCACTTAAAAAAGTTGGATTGACATCCCTACTTACCTCTATCATAGTTCTTGTGATATTTTTGTAGGTAATTGAAGGAAATTATTTATTGGAAACGCTATTCAATAATAATACACAAACAAGCCTTTCTATCAATAAATAATGTCGATGATGTGATAAGGCAAACTAGACCCTTGGAGTAGTGTCATGTCATAAGTAGTTGATAATTCGGTAAGCATATAGAATCATGTTTGTCATCACTTGAGGATATGTGCTCATCTATAGTTGATAGGATATTATCATTAGAGGTAAGTGCCTTAGTAATCGTCGACCATCGTATCTCGCAAGCTATGATGAGAGTTACTGACCACTGGTAGCATGTTGTGTATGTAACAATGATAGTTGAAGTGACGTAGGAGTGAACCCTAAATAGTCTTCCGTTAAATGGTTTTAAAGAATATGATGCAACTTTTTAGGATCCCTAGTGATGTCGGTGATGTAGACCTAGAGGCTTATAGATTATATACGATGTCCCATATCCTGCCAGAATCTTTAGTAGTGTCAGTTAGTGGTTTGATACGTAGTTTAAGGCATCAACTATTTGGAAGAAGGTTTTAGAACCATTATTGGGTCTCAAGGAGAGAGTCGTAGGTTAGATCTATATCAGAGTTTCAATAAAAAAGGAAATAAGATTCTTATCTAAGTGTCAAGATGGAATACGAGGTGAATATGGATATGATTTAAAGAAGTCCTTGGGATGTATTGCACCTGGCATCCTTGCCAATGGGAGTCGATTTGATGTGATGTCTTGAGGTGCTAAATGATTGTAGTTCGCCATATGTAGAGACTTATAGGGTTGTATTTTGATGAGTATTTAATAGTCATTGGAGACGTAAGTTGGGAAATCGGTAGGACGTATCTACTATGAGAAAATCATAGGTGATGAGATCTCATTAGGTCTTCGACGATAATTACGCTGAGGTGTGCTTGGTGTCCTTAGGGAACTAGTTAAGTTCAGTATTATGATGTTTGTATTGAGGTTCATGTGATGATCACAGGTTATTGGTCAAGTTTTAAAGAATCGAATTTGTATATCCTTGGTACTGTCGTTCGAATTGACACAAATAGATGATGCAACCTTCTAAGGGAAATTAGAGATTTGTATCATGGTTGGAAAAGATACTCGCTTGTCAGAAGATGACTAGTGTAGAAAGTGTTGTACTAAACTTTGAGGAGTACCAGGAAATACATTAGAGACTTAGATTGATGATGTCACGTTAGAGACTTGAAAATATCACCTCAAAAGAGATATCGAAGCATGATTAGTATGAATATATGGTTTAGAAATAGACTTGAAGATAACACGTATCTCGCAAGCTATGATGAGAGTTACTGACCACTGGTAGCATGTTATGTATGTAACAGTGATGGTTAAGGTGACGTAGGAGTGAACCCTAAATAGTCTTCCGTTATATGGTTTTAAAGAATATGATGCAACTTTTTAGGATCCTTAGTGATGTCGGTGATGTAGACCTAAAGGCTTATAGATTATATACGATGTCATATATCCTGCCAAAATCCTTAGTAGTGTCAGTTAGTGTTTGATACGTAGTTTACGGCAACAACCGTTTGGAAGAAAGTTTTCGAACCATTATTGGGTCTCAAGGAGAGAGTCGTAGGTTAGATCTATATCATAGTTTCAATAAAAAAGGAAATAAGATTCTTATCTAAGTGTCGTGGCCCGTTCTTGTCGCCTAAGTGATGATAGAATGCGAGGCGAATATGGATATGATTTAAAGAAGTCCTTGGGACGTATTGCACCTAGCATCCTTGCCAATGGGAGTCGATTTGATGTGACGCCTTGAGGTGCTCAGTGATTGTAGTTCTCCATATGAAGAGAGTTATAGGGTTGTATTTGGATGAGTATCTAATAGTCATTGGAGACTAAAGTTGGGAAATCGGTAGGACGTACCTACTATGAGAAAATCATAGGTAATGAGATCTGATTAGGTCTTCGACGACAATTACGCTGAGGTATGCTTGGTGTCCTTAGGGAACCAATTAAGTTCGGTAATATGATGTTTGTATTGAGGGTCATGTGATGATCTCAGGTTATTGGTCAAGTTTTAAAGAATCAAATATTGTATATCCTTGGTACTGTCATTCGAATTGACACAAATAGGTGATGTAACCTCATTCGTATCGAATATTGCACATATATACCCTCGAAACTTATGCATTTTAGCCCCATCGGGTACTTTAATGCCTATAATTATGCTCGTTAATCAGACAACCTCCGTTTTATATGCTAAAATATTATTTGAGGTATAATTGAGCTTTTATAGGTGTTAAAGTGCTTAGTATGAAGTTTGGGCACGTTCCGATTAAGTTTCGTCACGATTCGCACGTTCGGGGGCATTTTCGTAATTTTATGCTTTAGAATTTTTTGCCGAAGTCTTCACGGAAGTTGTAGCCCTCGGGCCAATATTCGCGTGGCCACAAACGGTGCTCGAATCGGAGTCCGAACGAAGGAAACACGGACCTTTAATCGAAAAGAATTATAAAAGATTCATTAACAATTTAAATAATTCCATCCATGTCCCTTTTCTTCTTTAATAACAAATCCATTAATTCCATCCATGTCCCTAAAATGTTTTTTCAGCAAATGAAGATGGCTATTTGGCCCTAGGCTCGGGTTTTGGTTTCGACCGAAATTCGAGCCTTTCGTCCAAAATTGGAGCTTGATTTGGGACCACACACGTAAATGGGTCTCTTTGGCTTTTTTTGGAGCTTGGGTTTCATGGCTTTGGCCATCTATGGAGTTTTTTGGACATGGATGTGGGTATTATTTTTTGATGGAGGTTTTTGGCCAAAAATGGTGCAACTCTTGGGTCTCGCCTAATTCAGCCATGGTGGCCTCGGTTAACACATCAATTTTGGTCTCAGATTGTTCTCTCATGGCAGCTCACGAGTTGTTCATCCATGGATGTGGGTTTGTGCGATGCTGGTGTTTTTATTTGTGCTGCTACGAGTTGGGCTTGGAATTGCAGGCGCGGTCCACCGGCCTCGTCCCACCGGTCGATCGAAAATTTGGATTTTGCCTTTGTGTCGAGACAGTGTGCCTCTCCATTTTTGCGCGGTCGACCGACCCAATATGCGGTCGACCTGTACTATGTTCCAATCAGAGATCTTTTACTGTTACTTCCTACTTTCTTTTTCTATTTTTTTTCTTTTCTTTTATTTCTAAATTGTAACTTAACCCCTTTTCTTTTCTTATTTCTTTTTCTTTATTTATTTTTGGCGACTTAGTATAAATAGAAACTTTAGTTATTTTTGTAAGATATCTAGCTTTATCTTAGTTTTTTTTGTTCCTTTTCTCTCTTTAGAGCTAGGTTAGAGAAATATTGGGGTTTATTTGTGGAGACACCCCTCTCCTCATTTTGTGTTGGTTTCCCACCATTAATGTTAGTGTTACTATTCATTGTATCCTTTAAGTTGTATTTGCTTTATTTTCCATGCTTAATTAATTTTCATGCCTAGATAATTTTAGTTATTAAATTAATTAGTTGTGCTTTAAATAATTAGTTAATTTATTTAATGTTTTTAATCATGCGTAGTGGCTAATTTAAATTAGGGTGCGATTAATGGAACTCATGTAGGGTTGATTTGTTGCTTCACTTTGGTGATGGAGATTTACGTATTTATTTCGAGTGCGTTGTCCTAGTTTTTACGCCTAGGAAATTTAACGGTGTATATCATGTATGCACCGTGTTTACGACCTTGCGTTCGTAATTTTTGGGGTATTTGTTGACGCCAAAATTTTATTAGTCTTTTATGCGAATTTAGGGGTGTGACAACTCTTAATTTAATTAATTGACGAAACGAGATGCAATCCTAATAATTCGCAGTCCCATGTAACCATTTATACACGTTAACTCAATTTGAGGGATATTAGTCGCATCCTATAGTTTTTATTCGCTTTGTTAATTTTAGTTTAAATACACTAATGCCTAGTTTATCACACCGTCACAAGTACCCGATGATTCGATTTCAAACTTTAATGTTTTAAACCCTATCGCCGATGAGGAGTACTTGCTCGAGTCTCCCTCCACGATCGCATCTTTGCCATTGTGTGCGCCGTCTCCCATTCCAACTTCAAAATCCATGGGAGGATATTCGGCTTTTCTCGGTCCCCACATATTTTTGTCACCCGTTTAATCCAAACCCCCCATCGTCCCTCCAAAACTTTTAATTGGCGATGGTTCCTTTCTTACGCCTTACACATGCCTTCCGTTGTGCAAACGGAATTCATATTTTTCGGAGGGCATGCTTGTACGTGAGGGTACATCGGTTATCCTCCAAAGTCAAATTATTCTTATGGTGGGCCCTCAGCTATTTAGACTTCTAGTGTACAGTTAGTGTTAAGCCTAAATAGTAGGTTGTATATAGTTAGCTTTTTAATCTTTCCTTCTTTTTATCTTTTCTTTCCTTTTTAATTTAGTCTAGTGTAATTAGTTAACTTTTTGTTATTTGTTTTTGCTTTGCTCAGTACTAACTTGTTTTTTTAGATTCTTTGGACTTGTTCTCATGGGGATCGCTCCACTTTTGGGTAATATCGCTCTTTTCCTCTCTTTGACTTGGTTCTTAGTTTACATTGAGGATAATGTCAAGTTTTAAGTTAGGGGGTGTGGGATATTCTATCCATTTCTTTAATTTAGTCCATGTTTTTGCTCACATATTAGTTACTTAGTATGCTTTTCTTAGAAAAATTAAAAAATTTCAAAAAGATTTTCTTTCTTTTTTCTCCTTTTTGGGCTTTTTGACTTTGTTTCCGATGATAAATTTCAATAATTGCCCGATCCAATAGACAACCCAATGATGCATGTTATCGATTTTAGAAGTTATTAGAGTTTAGTCCTCAATCATTGATATTATGAATAACTTCATGAATTAAACTTTAATCCCATGATCACATGCACTTTTATTGTTCTATTGATTTGGTTTAAGATTTTTATAACTCGGTACTCTTTTGTTGCATTGTATATACTTACACCGAGTAAGCTTTGTACCTTTCATCGTTTGTGAGTGTTATACACTATTTTTTCCTCTTTGAAAACGTTGAATTCGTCGGTAATCTCTCTATTCTTTCATTTGATCGTTCATTAATTGAGTCCATACTTGAAATGTGCTACTTGAGCATGATTTTCATATATTGTTTTGACTCGAGAATTGCGTAAACTTTTTGAAATGATCATAGGCCATCTTTGTTATATCACCCATATTCGCCTTGACCTCACCTTATATGTTTACCCTCATCAACCCCTTTGAACCTAAATATTAGCCTTTCGTTTCATAACCCAAAATCCCATAACCAACTCTAAATTGGAGTTTTATCCCATACATACACTTTCCATACCTTTGTTTGGAATGTTGCTTGGGATTGAATGTTGTTGTTGTTATGATGTCGGTTGCAATTTAGGCATATGAGAGTTTGAAACGTAAAGTAAAGAAAGATGTGAAAAAGTGAAGAAATAGAGAAAGCAAAAATCAAAAGAAAACAAATGAGAAAAGTGAGAAAAAGAAGAAAAGAAAGAAAAGAGAAAGTTGTAAATGTTGTATATAGTTCAATAAGCTTTTATTACTCTCCCCGATGATATATCTAATGCTCGTTTGGAACTTATTTTCCACTTTTGATATTGCCCACATTATCCCATTATCCCGAGTTTTCATTCCGAACACTTTGAATCCGTACATACATTCCTTTCATTTCGTACCCTAGCCTAGCCTACATTACAACCCTATAAAGTCCTATGTGATCTTAAAGTTGATGTAATTTAAAAGTCATAATAGTTTTGAGAATCTGTGAAAATGCATTTTGCCTCTTTTAGTGTGAGGTATCTTTCATTGAGATTACAATTTTTTATTTTATATATAGCGTTCTTCATTTGTGACATGTGTGCATCCTAGTTTCCATTTACATCTACTCCTTATGCCCGCATGTCCCGTGTGTTAGCTCCCTATTTCGAGTGAATTCACTTGATGAGTGTAATGCCCGTGAGGATTGAATATATGCTTGCTTTAATGTTTATCCGGTTTATATAAGTTTTTCGCCAAATCACACTTTGCATGTGTTCGCTCCCCTCCCACATTTAAGGTTTCAATTCTATGAGGTGCATTCTATAATGTTAATGATTCAAACTTTTGTGTGAATTCATTCACTTTGCTAATAATGCGTATGAAATCTTTTTCGCTTTTGTTGGGCTTGTCGCATGTTGGTTTGGGCATATTTTGAGGAAACCATATGATGTTTGTGGGTATCATCCCTGAAAACCCTCACGAGACAACACTCGTCCGCTAGGGTAACCCAGGGGTTTAACGGCTTATTGCATATGCTAAATGTAATCCTGTTCCCTACGAAAGTGGCAATTATATTTCGATGCATATATACATGTTGTGATTTTCTTATAGTTCTTCTTGCGTTGAATTTCATTACTAGGGGCTAGCAATGTGTAAGTTAGCGGGTGTGATTCGTATCGAATATTGCACATATATACCCTCGAAACTTATGCATTTTATCCCCCTCAGGTACTTTAATGCCTATAATTATGCTCGTTAATCAGACAACCTCCGTTTTATATGCTAAAATATTATTTGAGGCATAATTGAGCTTTTATAGGTGTTAAAGTGCTTAGTATGAAGTTTGGACACGTTCCAATTAAGTTTCGTCGCGATTCGAACGTTCGGGGGCATTTTCGTAATTATAAGCTTTGGGATTTTTGCTCGAAGTCTTCACGGAAGTTGTAGCCCTCGGGCCAAGCTTCGCGTGGCCACAAACGGTGCTCGAATCGGAGTCTGAACGAAGGAAACACGGACCTTTAATCGAAAAGAATTATAAAAGATTCATTAACAATTTAAATAATTCCATCCATGTCCCTTTTCTTCTTTAATAACAAATCCATTAATTCCATCCATGTCCCTAAAACGTTTTTTCAGCAAATGAAGATGGCTATTTGGCCCTAGGCTCGGGTTTTGGTTTCGACCGAAATTCGAGCCTTTCGTCCAAAATTGGAGCTTGATTTGGGACCACACACGTAAATGGGTCTCTTTGGCTTTTTTTGGAGCTTGGGTTTCATGGCTTTGGCCATCTATGGAGTTTTTTGGACATGGATGTGGGTATTATTTTTTTATGGAGGTTTTTGGACAAAAATGGTGCAACTCTTGGGTCTCGCCTAATTCAGCCATGGTGGCCTCGGTTAACACATCAATTTTGGTCTCAGATTGTTCTCTCATGGCAGCTCACGAGTTGTTCATCCATGGATGTGGGTTTGTGCGATGTTGGTGTTTTTATTTGTGCTGCTACGAGTTGGGCTTGAAATTGCAGGCGCGGTCGACCGGCCTCGTCCCACCGGTCGATCGAAAATTTGGATTTTGCCTTTGTGCCGAGACAGTGTGCCTCTCCATTTTTGCGCGGTCGACCGGCCCAATATGCGGTCGACCTGTACTATGTTCCAATCAGAGATCTTTTACTGTTACTTCCTACTTTCTTTTTCTATTTTTTTTCTTTTCTTTTATTTCTAAATTGTAACTTAACCCCTTTTCTTTTCTTATTTCTTTTTCTTTATTTATTTTTGGCGACTTAGTATAAATAGAAACTTTAGTTATTTTTGTAAGATATCTAGCTTTATCTTAGTTTTTTTTGTTCCTTTTCTCTCTTTAGAGCTAGGTTAGAGAAATATTGGGGTTTATTTGTGGAGACACCCCTATCCTCATTTTGTGTTGGTTTTCCACAATTAATGTAAGTGTTACTATTCATTGTCTCCTTTAAGTTGTATTTGCTTTATTTCCATGCTTAATTAATTTTCATGCCTAGATAATTTTAGTTATTAAATTAATTAGTTGTGCTTTAAATAATTAGTTAATTTATTTAATGTTTTTAATCATTCGTA
Organism: Sambucus nigra; assembly: GCA_949130495.1. Taxonomy (NCBI): domain Eukaryota; kingdom Viridiplantae; phylum Streptophyta; class Magnoliopsida; order Dipsacales; family Adoxaceae; genus Sambucus; species Sambucus nigra. The sequence goes on from OX422217.1 coordinate 37,794,406, forward strand.
GTGGCTAATTTAAATTAGGGTGCGATTAATGGAACTCATGTAGGGTTTATTTGTTGCTTCGCTTTGGTGATGGAGATTTACGTATTTATTTCGAGTGCGTTGTCCTAGTTTTTACGCCTAGGAAATTTAACGGTGTATATCATGTATGCGCCGTATTTACGACCTTGCGTGCGTAATTTTCGGGGTATTTGTTGACGCCAAAATTCTATTAGTCTTTTATGCGAATATAGGGGTGTGACAACTCTTAATTTAATTAATTGATGAAACGAGATGCAATCCTAATAATTCGCAGTCCCATGTAACCATTTATATGCGTTAACTCAATTTGAGGGATATTAGTCACATCCTATAGTTTTTATTCGCTTTGTTAATTTTAGTTTAAATACACTCATGCCTAGTTTATCTTTTATTTCTTTTTAGTTAGAAAAATATCTTTTACACTTTTATTGAGAAGTATTAAATCCATTAAATTTTAGCAACTCGTCTCTGTGGATTTTCGATACCCGGACTTGGCCGTTATACTCCCTTTTTTAGTGTAGTCATAAGTTTAGGTTTTTGTATTAAGGCGGTGAACAGAAAACAACAATCGGCGTTTGACACGCGCCGCTTTCCGCACTCAATCAAAATGGCACCGTTGCCGGGGACTTGTTTGTTTTAGAATTTATTTGATTTAGTATTGTGTAGTATTTTTTTTTCTATTTGTATTTTTTGCCTAACATTTTTGTAGGACTTCTACATTTGAGCGCCAAGAACCGCTTGAATTTTTTCGCGCGCGCATCACTTCGTGGAATCCGCCATTCGAGCCATTTTTTGGGTAAGCATGTCTTATTCCAATTCTTTCGGTAATCCTTGTTATAATTCTCAAAATTCTAGGCCTATGACTTTCGGTGAATACTTAGCATCCCAAAGTAAAACAAATTCAAATATTACTTTGGTCGAGTATAACGAAAGTCAAAACTTAGGTTATTGGAATTTTGATGATGATGATAATGATTTTGGGCCTTTACCTCCTTATAATAGGAATTTTGAAATGAATTGCAATAGTTCTCAAAATTCTTATATTAATGAGTTTTCCATTAAGTCCGATGGTAATTTTCAAAGTTCCCATTTTCATGGATCCGCACCTCGACCCATGACATTCGGTGAGGGTTTGCGTATGTATGAAAATGAGAAAATTGAAAATCGCTATCGGAAAGAAAATCGTTCGTGGGAACATGAGTTGGATTTATTATTTGAGTCCGACGTCGATTTTGCTTCCGAGACTTTTGAAGTCGAGGAATGTTTTGAACCAAATGAGGTACTTGTGCCTACTTTGGAACAAACCATTCTAGACTTTGCCCATCGCGTAATAGATAGTGAAAGTGAGGATGAAAATGACGTAATATCTATTTGCAATGAAATGATTTCTTCTTTGGCCCCCAAAGAAGAACATTTCATTGAAAATGATATGATTTCATTCGAAATTACAACATCGTGCGATGATGATTCATCTCATGAGTTTGAATTTCATTCATCCCCATTTTCATTCTTTGTTATCACACCGTCACAAGTACCCGATGATTCGATTTCAAACTTTAATGTTTTAAACCCTATCGCCGATGAGGAGTACTTGCTCGAGTCTCCCTCCACGATCGCATCTTTGCCATTGTGTGCGCCGCCTCCCATTCCAACTTCAAAATCCATGGGAGGATATTCGGCTTTTCTCGGTCCCCACATATTTTTGTCACCCGTTTAATCCAAACCCCCCATCGTCCCTCCAAAACTTTTAATTGGCGATGGTTCCTTTCTTACGCCTTACACATGCCTTCCGTTGTGCAAACGGAATTCATATTTTTCGGAGGGCATGCTTGTATGTGAGGGTACATCGGTTATCCTCCAAAGTCAAATTATTCTTATGGTGGACCCTCAGCTATTTAGACTTCTAGTGTACAGTTAGTGTTAAGCCTAAATAGTAGGTTGTATATAGTTAGCTTTTTAATCTTTCCTTCTTTTTATCTTTTCTTTCCTTTTTAATTTAGTCTAGTGTAATTAGTTAACTTTTTGTTATTTGTTTTTGCTTTGCTCAGTACTAACTTGTTTTTTTAGATTCTTTGGACTTGTTCTCATGGGGATCGCTCCACTTTTGGGTAATATCGCTCTTTTCCTCTCTTTGACTTGGTTCTTAGTTTACATTGAGGATAATGTCAAGTTTTAAGTTAGGGGGTGTGGGATATTCTATCCATTTCTTTAATTTAGTCCATGTTTTTGCTCACATATTGGTTACTTAGTGTGCTTTTCTTAGAAAAATTGAAAATTTTCAAAAAGATTTTCTTTCTTTTTTCTCCTTTTTTGGGCTTTTTGACTTTGTTTCCGATGATAAATTTCAATAATTGCCCGATCCAATAGACAACCCAATGATGCATGTTATAGATTTTAGAAGTTATTAGAGTTTAGTCCTCAATCATTGATATTATGAATAACTTCATGAATTAAACTTTAATCCCATGAGCACTTGCACTTTTATTGTTCTATTGATTTGGTTTAAGATTTTTATAACTCGGTACTCTTTTGTTGCATTGTATATACTTACACCGAGTAAGCTTTGTACCTTTCATCGTTTGTGAGTGTTATACACTATTTTTCCTCTTTGAAAACGTTGAATTCGTCGGTAATCTCTCTATTCTTTCATTTGATCGTTCATTAATTGAGTCCATACTTGAAATGTGCTACTTGAGCATGATTTTCATATATTGTTTTGACTCGAGAATTGCGTAAACTTTTTGAAATGATCATAGGCCATCTTTGTTATATCACCCATATTCGCCTTGACCTCACCTTATATGTTTACCCTCGTCAACCCCTTTGAACCTAAATATTAGCCTTTCGTTTCATAACCCAAAATCCCATAACCAACTCTAAATTGGAGTTTTATCCCATACATACACTTTCCATACCTTTGTTTGGAATGTTGCTTGGGATTGAATGTTGTTGTTGTTATGATGTCGGTTGCAATTTAGGCATATGAGAGTTTGAAACGTAAAGTAAAGAAAGATGTGAAAAAGTGAAGAAAAAGAGAAAGCAAAAATCAAAAGAAAACAAATGAGAAAAATGAGAAAAAGAAGAAAAGAAAGAAAAGAGAAAGTTGTAAATGTTGTATATAGTTCAATAAGCTTTGATTACTCTCCCCGGTGATATATCTAATGCTCGTTTGGAACTTATTTTCCACTTTTGATATTGACCACATTATCCCATTATCCCAAGTTTTCATTTCGAACACTTTGAATCTGTACATACATTCCTTTCATTTCGTACCCTAGCCTAGCCTACATTACAACCCTATAAAGTCCTATGTGATCTTAAAGTTGATGTAATTTAAAAGTCGTAATATTTTTGAGAATCTGTGAAAATGCATTTCGCCTCTTTTAGTGTGAGGTATCTTTCATTAAGATTACAATTTTAATTTTATATATAGCGTTCTTCATCTATGACATATGTGCGTCCTAGTTTCCATTTATATTTACTCCTTATGCCCGCATGTCCCGTGTGTTAGCTCCCTATTTCGAGTGAATTCACTTGATGAGTGTAATGCCCATGAGGATTGAATATATGCTTGCTTTAATGTTTATCCAGTTTATATAAGTTTTTCGCCAAATCACACTTTGCATGTGTTCGCTCCCCTCCCACATTAAAGGTTTCAATTCTATGAGGTGCATTCTATAATGTTAATGATTCGAACTTTTGTGTGAATTGATTCACTTTGCTAATAAAACATATGAAATCTTTTTTGATTCTTTTGGGCTTGTCGCATGTTGGTTTGGGCATATTTTGAGGAAACCATATGATGTTTGTGGGTATCATCCCTGAAAACCCTCACGAGACAACACTCGTCCACTTGGGTAACCCAGGGGTTTAACGGCTTATTGCATATGCTAAATGCAATCGTGTTCCCTACGAAAGTGGCATTTATATTTCGATGCATATATACATGTTGTGATTTTCTTATAGTTCTTCTTGCGTTGAATTTCATTACTAGGGGCTAGCAATGTGTAAGTTAGGGAGTGTGATTCGTATCGAATATTGCACATATATACCCTCGAAACTTATGCATTTTATCCCCCTCGGGTACTTTAATGCCTATAATTATGCTCGTTAATCAGACAACCTCCGTTTTATATGCTAAAATATTATTTGAGGTATAATTGAGCTTTTATAGGTGTTAAAGTGCTTAGTATGAAGTTTGGGCACGTTCCGATTAAGTTTCGTCGCGATTCGCACGTTCGGGGGCATTTTTGTAATTTTACCCTTTGGGATTTTTGCCCGAAGTCTTCACGGAAGTTGTAGCCCTCGGGCCAAGCTTCGCATGGCCGCAAACGATGCTCGAATCGGATTCCGAACGAAGTAAACACGGACCTTTAATCGAAAAGAATTATAAAAGATTCATTAATAATTTAAATAATTCCATCCATGTTCCTTTTCTTCTTTAATAACTAATCCATTAATTCCATCCATGTCCCTAAAATGTTTTTTCAGCAAATGAAGATGGCGATTTGGCCCTAGGCTCGGGTTTTGGTTTCGACCGAAATTTGAGCCTTTCGTCCGAAATTAGAGCTTGATTTGGGACCACACACGTAAATGGGTCTCTTTGGCTTTTTTTGGAGCTTGGGTTTCATGGCTTTGGCCATCTATGGAGTCTTTTGGACATGGATGTGGGTATTTTTTTTTGATGGAGGTTTTTGGCCAAAAATGGTGCAACTCTTGGGTCTCGGCTAATTCAGCCATGCTGGCCTCGGTTAACACATCAATTTGGGTCTCAGATTGTTCTCTCATGGCAGCTCACGAGTTGTTCATCCATGGATGTGGGTTTGTGCGATGTTGGTGTTTTCATTTGTGCTGCTACGAGTTGGGCTTGGAATTGCAGGCGCGGTCGACCGGCCTTGTCCCACCGGTCGATCGGAAATTTGGATTTTGCCTTTGTGCCGAGACAGTGTGCCTCTCCATTTTTGCTCGGTCGACCGGCCCAATATGCGGTCGACCTGTACTATGTTCCAATCAGAGATCTTTTACTGTTACTTCCTACTTTCTTTTTCTATTTTTTTTCTTTTCTTTTATTTCTAAATTGTAACTTAACCCCTTTTCTTTTCTTATTTCTTTTTCTTTATTTCTTTTTGGCAACTTAGTATAAATAGAAACTTTAGTTATTTTTGTAAGATATCTAGTTTTATCTTAGTTTTTTTTGTTCCTTTTCTCTCTTTAGAGCTAGGTTAGAGAAGTATTGGGGTTTATTTGTGGAGACACCCCTCTCCTCATTTTGTGTTGGTTTTCCACCATTAATGTAAGTGTTACTATTCATTATCTCCTTTAAGTTGTATTTGCTTTATTTTCCATGCTTAATTAATTTTCATGCCTAGATAATTTTAGTTATTAAATTAATTAGTTGTGCTTTAAATAATTAGTTAATTTATTTAATGTTTTTAATCATGCGTAGTGGCTAATTTAAATTAGGGTGCGATTAATGGAACTCATGTAGGGTTGATTTGTTGCTTCGCTTTGGTGATGGAGATTTACGTATTTATTTCGAGTGCGTTGTCCTAGTTTTTACGCGTAGGAAATTTAACGGTGTATATCATGTATGCACCGTGTTTACGACCTTGCGTGCGTAATTTTTGGGGTATTTGTTAACGCCAAAATTTTATTAGTCTTTTATGCGAATTTAGGGGTGTGACAACTCTTAATTTAATTAATTGATGAAACGAGATGCAATCCTAATAATTCGCAGTCCCATGTAACCATTTATATGCGTTAACTCAATTTGAGGGATATTAGTCGCATCCTATAGTTTTTATTCGCTTTGTTAATTTTAGTTTAAATACACTAATGCCTAGTTTATCTTTTATTTCTTTTTAGTTAGAAAAATATCTTTTACACTTTTATTGAGAAGTATTAAATCCATTAAATTTTAGCAACTCGTCTCTGTGGATTTTCGATACTCTGACTTGGCCGTTATACTCCCTTTTTTAGTGTAGTCATAAGTTTAGGTTTTTGTATTGAGGCGGTGAACAGAAAACAACGATCGGCGTCTGACACGCGCCGCTTTTCGCACTCAGTCACAACTTTCTAAGGGAAATCAGAGATTTGTATCATGGTTGGACAAGATACTCGTTTGTTATAAGATGACTAGTGTAGAAAGTGTCGTACTTAACTTTGACGAGTACCAGGAAATGCATTAGATAATTAGATTGATGATGTCATGGTGGAGACTTGAAAATAGCACCTCAGAAGAGATATCGAAGCATGATTAGTACGAATATATGGTTTGAAAATAGACTTGAAAATAGCACGTATCTCGCAAGCTATGATGAGAGTTACTGACCACTGGTAGCATGTTATGTATGTAACAGTGATGGTTGAAAAGACGTAATAGTCTTCCGTTATATGGTTTTAAAGAATATGATGCAACTTTTTAGGATCCCTAGTAATGTCGGTGATATAGACTTAGATGCTTATAGATTGTATACGATGTCACATATCCTGCCAGAATCCTTAGTAATTTCAATTAGTGGTTTGATACGTGGTTTTGGGCATCAATCGTTTGGAAGAAGGTTTATGAACCATCATTGAGTCTCAAGGAGAGAGTCGTAGGTTAGATCTTTATCAGAGTTTCAATAAAAAAGGAAATAAGATTCTTATCTAAGTGTCGTGGCCCGTTCTAGCGGCCTAAGTGCTGATGGAATGCAAGGCGAATATCGATATAATTTAAAAAAGTCCTTGGGTGTCCTTGGGATGTATTGCACCTGGCATCCTTGCCAATGGGAGTCGATTTGATGTGACGCCTTGAGGTGTTTAATGATTGTAGTTAGCCATATGTGGAGACTTATAGGGTTGTATTTGGATGTGTATCTAATAGTATTGGAGATAAAAGTTGGGAAATCGGTAGGACGTACCTACTATGAGAAAATCATAGGTAATGAGATCTCATTAGGTCTTCGATGACAATTACGCTTAGGGAACCAATTAAGTTAGCTATTATGATGTTTGTATTGAGGGTCATGTGATGATCTCAGGTTATTGGTCAAGTTTTAAAGAATCGAATATTGTATATCCTTGGTACTGTCGTTCGAATTGACAAAATTGGTGATGCAACCTTCTAAGGGAAATTAGATATTTGTACCATGGTTGCATAAGATACTCGTTTGCCATAAGATGACTAGTGTAGAATGTGTCGTACTTAACTTTGACGAGTACCAGGAAATGCATTAGAGACTTAGATTGATAATATCACGTTTGAGACTTGAAAATAGCACCTCATAAGAGATATCGACGCATGATTAGGATATCGCAACCTGTCGACAATGTGAATTAGAATTTCCCTAGAAGGGCAAGCATTATTTTTGTCAAACTGGTACGAATTAGGAAGCACAGACCTGTGTAGTAATTAATATTCTTATAGTGCTAATGACAACCGGTGTGGCTATCACATATTTTCAGATTAATTATGGAATCTGGAAATAAGCGTGGTGACGAATTTGTGATAGTAGAGGTTATAATAAGGTGAATGCTTTTCTTAGTTAGGGTACTTCTTAGAGAGACATTTGGGATATGACCATAGTACGACAAAGTAAAATGGTAACCTAGGTATGTTAGGTTGGTCACTACGTTACGTTAACTCGAGAAATAGATAAAGTCGGTGTGGAAAAAAGCGTTGGCATTCCTCGACTGGAATGACTTGTATTCATAAAGGATGAAAGGAGTAAGCCTTATTTCTCAGAAGGGAAGTCCAACGTTTGACTTCCCAAAGGATGATAGGTTCGTATGTTGATTTCATCTCGTGGGAATGAACGGTTTATAAACCGATTTGTCATGATTGGTTACTCGAGCCAGGGTGTGTGGCTAGGGTAGTATCGAGTGAGAACATTTGGGAGGAGTCATAAACTTCAAAGCGTGTGATGTAGGTTCATCCTTCGTAAACCATAGTTTATTAGATGAGAATGGCATTTTCTTGGAACGGTTGTTTGTTCACTCTTATTCGTTGTGTTCTTCCAGTTCTGGTAGTTTGGGATTGTATTCCTTCAGTTATGATGGTTAATGATGATGCCAAGATTTAGTAACACCAGGTAAGTGATGATGAGCTCAAATAGTGATAACAATGGCAGCCATGGAGATATTTATGTGTATAAGTGTATAGAAGGGGATGAGTATAAGAGGAATAAGATAATGATGTATAGTGGTTCAGCCAATTAGGCCTACATCCACTGTGAGTGTGTGATCCACTAAGTATGGGCACTAATGGCCTTGGATACAATGCACATAAGCTCACTCTCTCTCTACTGTGTGTAGAAGCAGAGTCTTAGCTAGGTTTACAATTATTTTATCCCTTTGTAGGGTTGCAGGTGACAAGTATATATAGGTCTTGGGGGGTGTAGTGTACCCCCCAAACATGCATGGTGCATGTGAATGATGATCTAGCCAGTCCCTTCTTGACACCTGTAGATGCCACTTGTGATTAATGATGATATAATATTCCCTCACGTGAGGGGTTGATATTGTTATAACGGTCTTCCACGTGCCATGTGAGTCCCATGCGCACCGTTTCACGCGTCTCCCAAACCACGCGTTGTAATGATGTCACCCTCGGCCTATGATATGAGGCCGAGGGCAAAGTTCCTGCTGGCAGCGAGCCAGTCCTAATGCAAGTCTCATACTGTCATACCCTCGTAGGGTCATCTGGACCATGATGAGGGGTCGGCCCTTGAAGGGTCGTCTGAGCCATGATGAGGGGGTCGACCCCTTGAAGGGTCGTCTGGGTCTGATGAGGGGTCGGACCCTTGTAGGGTCGTCCGAACTATGATAAGGTGTCGGCCCCTTGAAGGGTCGTCTGAGTCTGATGAGGGATCGGCCTCCTTAAAGGGTCGTCTGGGTCTGATGAGGGGTCGGCCCCTTGACGGGTCGTCTGATATTAGTTGTGAGATCATCCTGGCCTCGTCCAGGTGGAGTACGCCCTCGACCTGGCCGAGGGTATATATGGGTATATCATTCACCCCCCAGCCCTTAGCCATCGATGTTATCGAGATGGCTGAGGGCTAGTGTTGACTTTGAGATGAGTGTATGATCAGTTTGGTGAGTGACACCTGTCAAGCTGATGTGACACCTAGGCAAATATCCACTGTCATTCCAGTTTCTCAGGTGTGGCGGCTGCACACTTGGTCTGGGACTTTGTGCCCTAATGATGCCCTCCTTGTGGGTCTTGTTTTACCTTGGTTGATGGTCCCACTCATTAATAAGATATTTAAACAATTTTTTAAAGTCATTTCCTTTCTTCTTTTTCTTCGCGCCCCATCTTTCTCTCTCTAGTTTTTCAACAGACAAACCACCATTTCTACAACTTCAACGTTTCGAGCTTTGGCAGTCTCGTTGTTCTTTCTCAAGTAATCCCTCTGCCCTAATGCCCTCTTTATCTTCCATTGCTGTTTGCTTTCTTATTTTAGGCCTGTAGGACTAGATTTTTCCTTGGCTGTTTCATAACCTTCCGGCGTTCTTCTCCGGTGAGTTATTCTTGAGTGTTCTTGATCGAAACCCTTTCTTTCTTTAGTTTTAATAAAAAATTCCATCTTGGTTAATTGTTAGACTATTTATAGTTAGCTTAGCCAAATTCTTTTAAGTGTAGGGTCTTCCCCTTAATGATCAGGAGGCTTTATGATTTAGCCGAGGAATTCCCATCCCTGATATATATGGGTATATCATTCACCCCCCAGCTTCTGGGGCTGTCCATGTAACAGCGCTGTCCCCACTTAAATTTTAAGTAGCATTTCCCGATAGTCCTCCAATGGTTGGGGATATGGGGATGAGAGAGATGAGGACGACAATGAGGGTTCTTATGATGGTGATGATAGTCAATTTGACACTTCAACTGCTTCCACTTATGTATCGTCAGTCAAAGACCGTGATCTCTTAGTATGGAGGCATCTTTTTAGCATACAACCCAACATAAGTATGAGGGTTCCCACTGAATCTGAGAAAGTCTTTGAGGGTGAGGAGGGAGAGATCGTTGTCTATGAGCAGATGTTAAGGGTAGGTGTTAGGCTCCCTCTACACCCTTCCATCATTAATATATTGTCTGCCCTTAGAGTTGCCCCTTCTCAACTTCCCCCCAACTCATGGAGGACTATTCTTGGCTATATCTTGCTCTGGAAGAATTCATTTACCGACGAGCCTTTGGCCGATGTGTTCTTAGCCTATTACAATATAACCTCCTCTTCCAAACAGCCTGGGTACTATCATCTGGGGGCGAGGAAGTCTGATAAAAAACTTCTCCACATGGCACAAACCTCTAACCATGACTGGAAAAAGAGATTTTTCTTCATTTTCGGGGATTGGGAATTTGCCGACGGGGTTCAGCCTTTGGACGACGATCTGAGAGTCCCAAGGAGATGGTCTAACCCTTCTATGAAGGCTAGGTCAGACCCCGGACTTAGTTTGGAGGAGAGGGTCATCGTTGACTATCTGAGAGAGCGAGGGAAAGAGGGTGGACTTGCAAAATTTGAAGATTTGATGACCCCCCGCTTACTCAAAGAAGCTGGTCTGAGGGTCGACAGAACTATGTGAGTAGTTTTTTGCTCAATCTTTGATTATTTTTCATGTTTTGTTTGTATCTTTCTGATGTGTCGTCTCTTTTTCAAGTTGTCCAGAAAATATCTCTGACCAACTTTGGGAAATAACTTCCCCAAGATTATTGTCTGGTCTGGGCAAGCAGAAAGGCAAAGATCCTCAGCAGGCTCCGAGGAAGTCAAAGGTCGTGGGGCCGACACCTGTTAAACCATCTACCGACAGCCACAAAAGAAAGGGCCCAAAAGTTCCTACCGACCTCGGTCGGATTCTAGGACGAGGGCAAGGGTGGAGGCGTCTGAGGGGAGCGGCTACTCCTCCAGCATGAGGGACTTTTGGTCCCAGAACTTAACATTCTTATAGGCTGAGCCATCTTCCCTCATAGCCAATCTGAGGGTGGATAAGGCTTCTATGTTCTTTTCTCCCTCGGTTGTCGACTACGACTTTATATCCAAGATGCCCCCGAAAAAGGTGTATGACTATGGTCTGCATACTCTGGCCCAGGTATTTGTTTTTACTTCATTTCCTCAGTTGAGCTTTTGACAAACTGTTCCTTCGGCCCCTTAACATGTGCCTTCTTCTGTGCAGTCTATTTACGCCTTTACATCAGCTACCAAGTGGATGGCCGAGAACTAACAGAAATTTCATAAAGCTGAGAGGTCTATTCAGCACGAGGCTGACCTGCAGACCGAGCTTGAGACTGTAAGGGACAAATTAGAGAGTGCGAGGACCGAACATGCAAGGGTCCTAGACGAGCTGATGAAGCAGCATGATGCAGATCTGAAGGCCAGGAACTTACTTATTAAAGATAAGGATGAGGCCTTAATCAACCTGGGGGTTCAATTTAAGACTGAGCTTGAGGGGGAAGTAAAGAAAACCGAGGCCGATGTTGTGGAGGCCTACAAACTCAGACGAGTTTCAAGGCTTCGGTATTGAGTACTTAGAGAGGAGGATCAGGACGGCCTGTCGTTAGGTCGTCCTAAAGTTTGCTGACGTCGTCTCTTCAGTTCATCCATCTCTTGAGGTAGTTCAATTGGATGACCCACTGATTGCTGAGGCTCTGGCCCACGTGGAGTCTCACGTGAACGCTGAAGGCACCGGCACTTCTGAAGATCAGCCTGTCTTGGTTACTGAGGAGACTCCTCTTATCGATGTTGAGGCCCTGCCCTCTGATGTTGCTCAATAGGGTGGTTGTTTGTAGCCAATACCCTCTTCATGTATCACACTTTTGTACTTTGCTTTTGTTTGACACACATCTATAACATTTTGTAATATAATGCCTCTATCTGTCTTCTATGCTTGTCTCTTGTATGATTTATCTTGTGACGTTGTTTATAACTCCCCCTCGTCTTTCTTAAGGGTAAATGAGGGGTCGTCCGCACCATTTTCCCTCATCATAGCCGAGGGTGGTTTCCCACCAACTTAATGGTTTTAAATTTTAAGTCCCCCCTCATCTTTCTTGAGGGTAAATGAGGGGTCGTCCCACCATTTTCCCTCATCATAGCCGAGGGTGGTTTCCCACCAACTTAATGATTTTAAATTTCAAGTCTTCCCTCGTATTTCTTGAGGGTAAATGAGGGGTCGTCCCCACCATTTGCCCTCATCAACTTAATGGTTTTAAATTTCAAGTCCCCCCTCTTCTTTCTTGAGGGTAAATGAGGGGCCGTCCCACCATTTGCCCTCATCATAGCCGAGGGTGGTTTCCCACCAACTTAATGGTTTTAAATTTCAAGTCCCCCCTCGTCTTTCCTGAGGGTAAATGAGGGGTCGTCCCACCATTTTCCCTCATCATAGCCGAGGGTAGTTTCCCACCAACTTAATGGTTTAAAATTTCAAGTCCCCCTCGTCTTTCTTGAGGATAAATGAGGGGTCGTCCCACCATTTTCCCTCATCATAGCCGAGGGTGGTTTCCGACCAACTTAATAGTTTTAAATTTCAAGTCCCCCCTCTGGGCAATCCTGGCGCCTATGGCCATGTTTACCGCACCCAAAGCATCGGCCTTTGAAGTTACCTCCCCTCTGACCCTGCTGTCCACGGCCCTGTTGGCCGTTACCTCCACGCCACTGGCCCTGTTGGCCTTGATGTGCACGCTGTTGGCCCTGCTGGCCCTACTGCTGGCCCTGCGGTCGGTGTTGGCCCTACTGGCCCTGCTGATTAGGCTGGCCCTGATGGCCCTGCCTGAAACCCCCGAATCCCTGCCTAGAATCACCTGAACGGAATCGCTTAGCAGGGTCCCCCTGATGGGAACTCTGCTCGTGCTGACGAGTCTGTCCTTGAGATGGTGCCCCACCGGCACTATTACCCCCGGCCCTGCCCTGCTGGATGGACTCTCCTACTCTCTTGCTTCCCTGAAGATGGAAGCGGTGATCCTGGCAATGTAACAATGCGGCATTGAGTACATCAGTGAACGTACTCAGGGATAGGTTCCCAATAAGGTGTTGACGGATCCTCCAAGCTAACCAGTCGACAAACAGCATAATCTTCTTGCTCTCAGTAGGTGCCTCATCTAGCACAATGGTGAGAAGTCTCGTGAATTCCTCCTCATACTCAGCTACAGTAAGGTTCTCCTGCTTCAGATTTAGTAATTTCCGCCTCATCTCAGTCTGCACTGCGGGTGGAAAATATTTGCGGTCAAACCGCTCCCAGAACAACTGAATAGGGATCGTGTCCCTTTCCTCCAAAGTAGTAGTGGACTCCCACCACTGTAAGGCAGCTCCCACCAGCTTAAAGGAAGCCAATAACTGATTTTACACATCAGTGCACTCATACATACGGAGATGCCGCTGGATGTCCTTCTTCCATTGGCTAACTGTAACAATATCGGAGCTACCAGAAAACTCAGGGGGATGCGCTTTCTGAAAAGCATCTCGAACCCTCTCCCATGCAGATGGAAGTTGTGCTGGTACTGGCGCCACTGCCTGAACCTGGGGTGGAGCCTGCTGAATCACCGCTATTGCGGCATTCACCGCCTGAGCAACAATGGCGGCTACTTCGTTCGCATTCATTGTGCCTGGTGCCGGAGCTGCTGGCTGCTCGGATTGGGCACGCCTATCTTTCGGAGCACGTCTCGGAGGCATCTGAAACGTGAACAAGTTTATTAGTCTACAGTTATCATCAAATCTCAAATAGCTGAAGACTTAAACGTAAAAGCAAGAATACAACAATCCTAAAAATAGGGCTCTATAGAAATAACGTTAAGCTGAAAGCGAAATAAGCCGTACAGATCCTATGGACACTAGAACCTGATGCTCTGATACCACCTGTGACACCCCGCCTAATTAAATACCGGGCGATCACTCCTTTATTAAATTAAATCAAGGTAAACAGTTGGTTCATTCTCAGCATCACTGTCGATAAAAATAATTTTTCCAATTTAACACCCTAAATAATTAAGCTAAGTGTCAAAACATTTTCATACATAACTTTCCAAATTTTATTTAAAGAAAAAGATTTATTTATTTTATTAACAACATTCCAACAATTAAGAATCACGTCACAAAAACCTGGAACACAAAATCCAATGAATATAATATATTCGTCAATCGAATGTCCACATACGAAAACTAAAGTCACAAATCCAAACTGAATAAAACCCATAGTAACAATACTGGAAATAACTGAAATACAAATATCCCAACAATAATGAAATAATGGAAAGGGCGACACATGCCCAATAGATGAGAATGCTAGAAGTGGAGTCAATAAAGGAAGCCGTCTATGCAAGTGACCTGCAACTCCCACCTAAGCTGCAGCACGTTCCTCTCAAGGGATACTAAGCAAGACGCCCCTGTGGCTGGGCACCTGAAATATATACATATATATACAAGAGAGAGAGAGAAAAAGAGACGGGTCAGAGCCCGAAAGTGTGTTTGATTTTAAAATACGTTTAGCAAGTATTTAAATTGATACAGGCCAATGCAACAACATATTAGAGCGTCACTCTCTTGAGAAATACTCACCTCTCTTCTAATGTGCACACCTATCGCACTAACCTTCCCACGGGTTTATCTTATCATTTATCATACTAACCTTCCCAATAATTTAGCGTATCTTAACTTATTCATAAGATTTCAAAACCGAACAATATTATTGTTTAGAAAGAATGCTTCCAATTAGCAGCACAACTCTCGTTTTAACTTTTATTAATTTATAAAGTTTTCCAGTGACATTTTATACTTTCACAAAACAAGTATTTACTATACGAGCCATCAACCATGTCCTACTTATCAAATCACAGTAGGCAGTTTCAAATTTCCAAATCTTATATATATTAACTACTCGCATAATATATATAAAATAACAGCACCCCACATAAAACTATGGTGCGTGCATACTTCTACTATCCAAACCCCATACCACTCATATCAAGGGGAATAAAAGTTCGGAATCACTCTCGAACTGTATTAACACATACACAAACAATATCGAGGCGAAGCATAAATTCCAAGTCTCTAAGAGGATGGCACATACTTGCGTCTCTTAGGACCGTCTGAACTATCAATTCGATAGCCTGTACCAAGGATATCTATCTTCTAGGGTACAAGTCAATATCCCCCATAAAGGTCCCATCGAGATAAGACTGTCCCAGCGCGGTAACCTCAAGAATAGCAAGTAGCGCGGTATGTTTTTCACATGTATATAATATATGTACACACAATCATATAAATATACCACTTTTATCATATTAATATAGGTTCCTCTCGTTACCCATAATTACAACTTTTATCCTAAATTTCACATTATTAGTATTACGTAGAAGGTTTCATCTCTAACCTTAACTCGAAGGGTTTTCTCACTTAATACGCGACATTCGTTAACTCTATCCTTCCAAGTAGGAAAATTCAGTAGGTATACCTCTATTTACTATCGTAGCTATTCACCGCATTCTATCACTTGAAATACGTAGTTTCATAGTTCATTATATAATTATCCCAGAAACAAGATTCTCGTCTTATAATAAAGTTCCCAACACTTATTCAAATGTCCTACTGGTCTTTCCTATCTTCCAAAACATTTCATTAAGAATACCCAAGAATTATTTCACGATAAATTCAATTTAACTAAGTAAACAAGGAAATAAGAGTCTGCCAGGAGGGGTCGATCGATCGAGGTCTGGGGCTCGATCGATCGAACCTTCGATCGATCGAAGCTCTAGGCTCGATCGATTGATCAAGCAAGTCTGCGAAAATTCTGCAGAAATGCAGTTACGGGTTCTACCAAATTTCTTCATCCAAAATCATGTTTTTCCATTCTAAACGTCCCAAAAATCCTACTACTATCATTATAACGTTATACCAGATGTTTTCAACGTAAAGCATGTGTATATCTAACATTAAACATGGATAATTAACCCAAAATTCCATCTAATCATCAAGAACCCTAGAGTTTTTCTTAATCAAGGTTCTAATCTATTTTTACCAAAATTTCCTTCTAATATATCATCAAAATTTCGTGGGTTATATTCCTCTACATGGAAACGATTCCAGAATTTCATATAAATCATTTCTACATGCATTTTCCTAACACAAATTGGGTGTTCTTCCATATTTATCATCTCTAATCAATCCTAAACCAATATGAAGATTGCACTAATGAAAATACGCAAGTTAAACACTTGCCTGGGATTTTTGGTATTCTGATTCACGGCTGATATTGGTATGGCTGCGTTCCTCGTCTCGCGATCTACGCGGTGGTGGTGGCGGCGGTGCAAACCGATGACTTTTTGGCCTTGAATTGCCTTGGAGCTCTCTCCTCTCTTCTCCAATGGCCGTCACTTGATTTATGGATATTCTAACCCTAAAAGGCTAACCTAAATGGCTGATATAGGTTACTGAATTTCGTGGGTTTAATTACCCAATTATGTAAAATGACTAAAATGCCCTCCCGCGGTACTAATTAGGCCTAAAAATGCCCCGAGACCCAAACTACACCCCCGGGTACACTTTTCTGACTATCTCGACCCTACCGGACGCATTGGCACACTCAAAACGACCATATGGGCAACTTATAAAATATTCACTTTTTATAATACAAAATTAGTCCTGACGTGACACGGGCACGTCCCGACTTAAATTTCCGAAATAGTTATTTAATTCACTCATGACATTCAATATAACCAATATAGTATATTACTTTACTCATTAGTAATATTCAACAAATTTCTCATAATTACTAACTCTCGTCACGTGAATAATTATAACATAATTAATTTCCGGATTTTTATTAAATAAATCATTCACGTTAAATGTTATAAATCCCCAAATTAATATAGCATAAAAATATGGGGTATTACATTCACTTTCTAAAGGTATTTGGCCATCCGTTTATCCTTGGCCTCGTAGGCTCCTAGTATCTGATTCACTACTAGCCTAGAATCACTATAGACCAAAATCTGGCCGACACTAAGAGACTTGGCCAAGGAGAGGCCTGCTATCAAGGCCTCACATTCAGACTCATTGTTGGAGGCTTTGAAGTTAAACCTCAGGGTGTACTTAATGTCTGTGCCATCGAGTGCTGATACTATCAGTCCAGCTCCACTTTCGCTGCCGCAGGAAGACCCATCAACGAAAAGGCTCCACACAGTCTGTTCTTTTGAGAAATTTCCCTCGGTGAGGGACCTCTGTCTAAAGAGATATCTTCCCTCTTCATTTTCGGCCACTTTTCCTCGAGCGTCACTTGTTTCAGCCTTATCTGAGGGTGTGTCAGCGAGTCTGCCTTGTAGGGTATCTGTCTTCCCGAGGCTCTCATCTTCAGCATCATCATTTTCCCAAGTAAATTCAGCCACGAAATATGCAAATGCTTGCCCCTTAATGGCCGTCCTAGGTTAATACACAATGTCAAACTCCCCCACCTCTATAGCCCAGGCCATTAACCTAGCCGATTTTTCTGGCTTGTGTAAGACCTGCCTAAGAGGAGAGTCAGTGAGGATGACCATTGTATGAGACTGGAAGTATGGCTTCATCTTTCTTGATGCATGGATCAAGGCATAGGATAACTTCTCCATCCTTGGGTATCTTTGCTCTGCCCCCTGGAGTGCCTTACTGTTGAAATACAGTGGTTTATGTACCCCATCCTCTTCTCTCACAATAGCTGCGCTGATGGCTGATTCTGAGACGGCTAAGTACACATGTAGCCATTCGCCCTGCACTGGTCGTGACAACAGCAAGGGAGACCCTAAGTATGACTTTAGCTCCTTGAAATCCTCATCACATTCCTCACTCCATTCGAAGACCTTTCTGAGAATTTTGAAAAATGGTAAACACCTGTCTATGGCCCTAGACACGAACCTATTCAATGCAAAAACTCTCCCTATGAGCCTCTGAATGTCCTTAATGGTCCTGGGGGTCTTCATTTCTAGGAGGGCCTTTATTTTCTCAAGATTGGCCTCAATACCTCTTTGATTCACAATGAACCCCAAGAATTTCCCTGCTCCAACCCTGAAGACACACTTGGTCGGGTTGAGCTTCATCTGGTACTTGTCCATCGTATTAAAGGACCTCTACAGGTCATCCACATGATCCTCTACCTTCAAAATCTTAGTCATCATGTCATATACATAGAGCTCCATAGACTTCCCAATTTGGTCTTCAAACATTTTATTCACAAGGCACTGATACGCTGCCCCCGTATTTTTTAGGCCAAAGGGCATGACCCTATAACAGTATGTCCCCGTGTGGGTAATGAAGGTTGTTTTCTCCGAGTCTTCAGGGTTCATGAAGATCTGGTTATACCCTGAATAGGCATCCATGAAGCTCATGAGCTCATGGCTTGCGGTAGCATCTACTATCTGATCAATGCGGGGGAGTGGGAAGCTATCTTTGGGATAATGTTTGTTGAGGTCAGTGAAGTCTACACATATCCTCCACTTCTCGTTGGCTTTTGGGATAATGACTGTGTTGGATAACCATTCGGGAAAGATGACCTCTCTGATAAACTCAGCATCTTCTAGCTTCTTGACCTCATCCCTTATGACCTCATTTTTTCTCGAGAATAAATTCTCCTCTTCTGCTTTACTGGCTTTGCACCCTCTACCACGTTGAGCTTGTAGCTCATAATTTTAGGGTCGATCCCTGGCATATCTGCGTGACTCCATGCAAAGACACTCTGTCTTTTCCTTAGCAGCTTGATGAGGTCTTATTTTATGTTTATCTTCAGAGCTTTGCTGATTTGGACGGTTTTTTCTAGCTCACCCTCGTTGAGGATGATGGATTCTACCTCTTTCGCGGCTTCTCCTTTCTTGAGTTTTTTCTCATCTATGGGGTCAAGGGTGTCAATATTGTAAGTGGTTGTTGCCTTCTTATGCGCCTCTCTTTCTTCGGCGGAGTTGAAGTAACATTTTTGTGCCGTCGTTTGGTCTCCCTAAACTTCCCCTACCCCATAAGGGGTCGAGAATTTTATCATCTGATGAACCGTAGATGACACCTCCTCAAACGCCTTGAGGGCTACTCGCCCCAGTATAATATTGTAGGCCGAGAAGACATGTTCGTCCATCACGAAGAAGCTGACCCTCTTGGTAAGCCATCTCGATCACTCGTCTCCCATCCTGACATCAGCCTCATACACTCCTAGAGGATGAATTTTTTCCCCACTGAACCCAATCAACGGGTGATGGTATGGGACGAGTCTAGTACGGCTGAGGCCTAAGGCTTTAAAGCATGGCCAAAACATCACATCTGCAGAGCTACCCCCATCTACCAAGATCTTCGGCACCTCACATCCATGCACCCTAGTAGTGATGACTAGAGGGTCATTATGCGGGGCCAAGAGGCCTTTTAAGTCCATTCTTGAGAATCCCACTATCAGAGTATCCATATCAACCTTCTTTCTCTTTTCTGACTTTGCCTCAACAGAGGTTGAGTGCATATCCTTTGTCACTGCCTTGGCTTCAGCTACATGGGCCTTCCTGTCTGCGACCTCTGACCCTCCTCCTTCTATTCCTCTGAAGATCATCCCAATACCGAGTGATATCATATTAAGTCTCTTTACAGGGTCGTGGTCGTCTCTCGGCGGGAGATCAGGGTCGTCCTTATCATCTGAAGGGTCGTCCCTTCGATTTGGAGGATCTTCTTGACATGCATCACCTCTCTTCTTCTTAGGGTCATCCCCTCGGCCCTTCTTGAAGGCACCTTTATCAACTTACTTCCTAAGCTTCCCTTCTTTTAGCATCTTTTCAAGCTCATCTTTCAGAGCAAAGCATTTATCTGTCATGTGGCCATGGTCTTGGTGAAATTCACACCACAGGTTTTTGTTCCTTTTGTGGGGGGCTGCCCTCAACTTCTCAGGCCACTTCAGGGATCGGTCACTCTTTATCGCATTGAGAATATGTTCACAGCTGACCGTCAGAGGGGTGTAATCAATGAACTTATCGTCTGTAGACCTCTTCTTCCCCTCTTTGCTCTTTTTTGGGTACTTGCCCCCACTGGTGCCTCCTTTTTCATCTTCGTATTTTACTGCCATCGCCTCTTCGACATTCATCACCTTTCCTGCCATTGACATCAATTCAACCATCGTCCTAAGAGGGTCTTCAGCAAGCTTCCATAATAGCTTCCCCTTCTCGAGTCCCCCAATGAGGGCTGTCATGGCTATGCTCTCCTCATAGTCTTCAACCTCTAACTTTTCTTTGTTGAACCTAGCTATGTAGTCTCTTAGACTCTCGTTCTTCCCCTGCTTAACATAGAGAAAATGTGTGGTCTTCTTCTATGGCCTCGCCCCAAAGAAAAAGTTATGAATAAACTAGTTTGCTAACTGCTTAAAGCTTTTAATGGAGTTCTTTGGAAGAGACATATACCAGATGTGTGCAGCCCCAGTCAGAGTGCCAGAAAAGTCACGACACCTCATCTCACCTGAGATAGATTATATATCTGCCGCTGATTGGTACATCTCAATATGGTGGACAGGGTTGGTGCTCCCGTCATACCGAGGGGTGACGACAGGTGGCTTAAACTTGTATGGCATTGGAAAGTTGACTATCTTCGCCACAAAGGGTGAGCCTATGGAGTATCCTCTCTGAAGAGGGTCCCGACTCTTCAGAATATCATCAATCTATTCCTACAGTCGCTGGATCGAGTCATTCCAGGGCCTCGTAGGGTTGGCTTGGCCGATGTTATCCCCTGCCGCCTCTTTGAAGTGGACGGAAGGTTCTGCTACGGCAGGTCTGTGTCGGCTGTTTACCTCCCCTTGACCATCGTCCCGTCCTTGGGGTCGGCCCCCGTGGCGTCAGCCATCTACTGCCTCCCTTCTGGATCTCGCGACACTCCTTGATCTAGATAATTTTTCCCGCAAATCATTTACTGGGCCCAGCCTCTCAAAGGCCGACCCCCTGCTCAAGCGATCTAAAGCAGAGCCTCTCGAGCGATCATCGGGATTTTGCCTTCCACCCTCCCCTCTGCTCTCCTGGAGAGGTCGTACAGTATTGTTGAAGACCTCATACGGCTCCCAGCACTCTATGGGGGCCTTCTCCCCCTCCAGATCATTATACTTGTCTTCTGGGCAAGGGTTTCCTTGCCTCCCTAGGCATAGATGTCGGGGGTCAACAACATCCCTCCGCCGCTGTGGCGGTGGAAAGTCTTTGCGTGGTGCCTGGGGTGGTCCCCTTGCCTCATGATGCCGCTGGAGTAATCATCTCCGGTGAGACCCCTGGTGGTCTTAGTATGTTTTGGCTTAGAGCTATAAATTTCTCCTGCATAATCCGTTGGCTTGCTTCCAGAGACTTCAAGGCAGCTGCCACATCATCCATCTCAGACTGAGGTGGTGGTTAACTGGAACTGGGTCCTACCCTACTATCCGGCGGAGGGAGAGGTGGCGGTGGCATCTCCGGTGCCATATGTTTGCGCTATGAAGAGCTGAACTGAAGAAAGGACTGGTAAACTTGAGAACCTTAACGGGTCTCTTTCAATGGTGCAACAGCTCCACAAAGGGGGAGAACTGGTTCACCACCAGAGTGCTTAGCGAGGTCAAGCTGTACAAAGGACGAAATGTCTTCTCGTTCCTACAGACGACGCCAAACTGATGATGATAAGATTTAGCACCACCAGGTAAGTGATGATGAACTCAAACAGTGATAACAATGGCAGCCATGGAGATATATATGTGTATAGAAGGGGATGAGTATAAGAGGAATAAGATAACGATGTATTGTGGTTCAGCCAATTAGGCCTACATCCACTATGAGTGTGTGATCCACTAAGTATGGGCACTAATGGCCTTGGATACAATGCACATAAGCTCACTCACTCTCTCTCTCTACTGTGTGTAGAAGCAGAGTTTTAGCTAGGGTTACAATTATTCGTCCCTTTGCAGGGTTGCAGGTGACAAGTATATATAGGTCTTGGGGGGTGTAGTGTACCCCCCAAGCACGCATGGTTCATGTGAATTATGATCTAGTCAGTCCCTTCTTGACACCTGTAGATGCCACCTGTGATTAATGATGACATAATATTCCCTCACGTGAGGGGGTGATATTGTTATAACGGTCTTCCACGTTCCATGTGAGTCCCACGCGCATTGTTCCACATGTCTCCCAAACCACGCGCTGTAATGATGTCACCATCGGTGTATGATATGAGGCCGAGGGCAAAATTCCTGCTGGCAGCGAGCCAGACCTAATGCAGGTCTCGTACTATCGTACCCTCGTAGGGCCGTCTGGACCATGATGAGGGGTCGGCCCTTGAAGGGTCGTCTGAGCCATGATGAGGGGGTCGGCCCCTTGAAGGGTCGTTTGGGTCTGATGAGGGGTCGGCCCCTCGTAGGGTCATCCAGACTATGATGAGGGGTCGACCCCTTGAAGGGTCATCTGAGTCTGATGAGGGGTCGGCCCCCTTATAGGGTCATCTGGGTCTGATGAGGGGTCGGCCCCTTGACGGGTCGTCTGATATTATTTGTGAGATCATCCTGGCCTCGTCCAGGTGGAGTACGCCCTCGGCCTAGCCGAGGGTATATATGGGTATATCAGTTAAGGATATTTTTTTAATTTTGACAGTCTAATATTATTCCACGTGTCATAGAATGACTTAGCTCACTATAAGTGCGGATGGACCCGATGGTGTCATTGCAGCTCGGTGACTGGGATCACTCTTGTTTGAAGTATTCCTTTATTTTCACAGGTTATGTGTACGCGTGGTTGCGCTTTCTGCCACACGATTTGCTCGTAGTATCCATTTTCCTTAATATTAATGACCTTATGGATAGGCCGGCATGATAATTATCAGCTCTGGTTGTAAAGAGAGGGATGATGGTTCGAGGGTAGTGTATAGATCTAAAACTTTAGGAAACATAGCACATAGTGTTATTTTTCCTTAGTAAGTGTATTGGTGTAATACTCGCGTGAGTGTTCTATATTTAGATGCCTAGATTGATCCTAGGTTCATAGAAGGATCTCGTGGAACGTGTCAGTTGGACGCGTGATTTAGGTCTTAGTTTTTTGTCACCCCTTGAGGTGAGAGACTAGCGATGCGAGATTAGTGTCAATTTTAAGTGAATTTTCATGGTTAGGAAGACCGGAGCATTCAAGGGAACACGATACATATTCTTAAGATCGAAAAAATTTACGATGATGGATTGGGTGTTAGTTGTATGTCCTTTTACTCTTAGGTGTGTGTTGATCACTTAAGAGCGTTGCCCTGGTGGAGGCACCAGTATGCTTGGGTATTAGCAAAGAATCCTTAGGACTTGATTGAGCATGATCATCGAGCAATTGGAGACATGAGGACTATTATGTATTATTGATGGCTGGCCTGATGCTGAGCATTAGAACATATCGCATGTCGAGTTATTTGGTGACAATAACTTGTAAAAGGGTGAATGATGACTTTTGGTGATTAAGGATTTCCTTGACTTAGCCGTAAAAGATTCCTATGACTTGGAATAAGAGTTGATAACCCCAGGAATTTGATGGATTGGTGGGTCAATAATTTCGAGGACGAAACTCCCTAAGGACGGAAGAATGTAATACCCACCCCCGTGATTTTAATTGTACTCGTATGATTTGGTGACTTGGAATGACCACTTGGGATCTAATCTTGTTGAGGTGGATCATAAGTCAAATTTGGGTAACGTAGTTTCCCCGATGCAATTGGATTGGAGTTTTTATGGCTTAAAGTTTAATTCAAGAAAAACAGAAGTCGTTCGAATGAGGGGTTATTCTTGTTCGAACGGGTCATTCGAACGAGGTTAGAACGGACTTCTAATGACTTGAGTTTGATCAATTCCTCTCGCACTCTGGAATCTTGTTATAAGGGCTGGTTCGAACGAAGTGGAAATCTCGTTCGAATAAGACTTAAAAGTCGTTCAAATAATCGCAATTGAATTTGATCATTTCAAGTTACCCTTGCGTGCTGTCATGTTTTGGGCCCTTAGATTGGTGATGTGTCAACATCTTAGAGCATTTGATGAATATAAAAATGTATAACACGTGGGGGAATGAGTCTTTAATACATTTGTGGGTTTTTTTGGGGTTATAAGAAGCGAGAGAGGGTGGGTTTCTTCGGTGACAGGAGTGTTTTTCCTTAAACAAAGGGTATTTGTTTAAAGTATTTAACCGAGTGTGTTAAATCAGGAAATAAATGTCAAGTCAAGTAAGACAGGGTTCTTTATACGATTAAGGCAAATTAATCGAAATATGTAATGTTTTTGGAGTAAAAATGGTTTCGTGCATTAAAGTCTGTATATATATAAAGCAGTTGCAAGTGCACATAGATATAACATGTTAGAGTCTTTTTTCGCCGTTAGATTCTATACTGCATTGTTGTATTTTTCCACTGGCCATTCGACTCATTCCCTCATCTTTATTACGACAGGTTGGGTGTGGTTACGTATTTTGAGAGCATTGTATAGGTAAGTATCCTTTTTATTTTACGTTAGTAGCTCTGTATGCTTGGATTCCGGGGAAGCTCCCCACGGGTCCCTCACGTAGTTTGACTTAAATGGGACTCACATGCTAAACAAGTGAAACGTTAATTAAATAACCTGGACTAACAATATTATGTAGGTTGTTTCATTGTACTTCACACCTAACGCTTGGGTCGGACCGAGTTGACCACGGGTAACCCATAATTTCGAACCGGGGCGTTACAAAGTGGATATGCGTGTCTGACGAGACTGCAAAAATGAAAGATAATAAAAAATATAAAATTTAATGTAGTGTGAGCAGCGCACCGAATCATGATTCACCATGTGGAAGTGAATATGCATGTTTGATGGGGTGTCTAAGAACATAGAAACTAATTATATATATATATATACACAACAAAAAATTTCAAAGTACGTAATCTCAAAATAATGAAAATTTTCAAAGTATGTAATTACAAAACAACAAAAATTTAGTTCCCCAATAAAAAAAAGTGTAATTTAAAAAAAAAATAGTCATAATCTCGTTTGTTTATGGGACTATTCACCATGCTTAACAAATAAAAAATATTTCAAAAGCATTCAAATAGTCTAAATTCATCAAACAAATTCACATATAACATGAAATATACAACATTCATCAACTGAATTCACATTGTGCCTCAAATAAACGAAGTGATAATTTTTTTAAAAAAAATTGGACATAGTCTCCTTTGTTTATTGGATTATCCACCCTGTTTAAGGGATTACAACCAATCCAACAATATTGAAAGAGCCCAAACTCAACTAACAAATACTTCAATGAAATAAACTTCTTAAAAAAAATCACACACACACACCCACACACATATTTAAAATATAATTATTATCATAATTAAAAATAAATCATCGTAGCCATAACCATGAACATGTAAGTGTAAGTAATATGGTTGAAATACGCATTGAAGTAAATATGAGGCAATGAATGTGAAAAATCATAATATCGTACAACACACATACTACGAAAATTGAAAAAATAAAAAAAATGGTTATTATGAGCCCTCCCCCTATCATATAAGACATCAAACTATGTTTTAGTATAAATTTAATAGTTTCAAAATTTTCATTTTGTATATTAATGCAATTATTTCTAATACTTGCATTTTGGGTTTCAAATTCTTTCATTGCCAATATTTTTAGGCAAACTACTAATAGTAACATTATTTATATTCTTCTTACTACTATTGGTACATTTAATGTTTTCCGTTTTTTTATAGGGATGAATGCCTTTATGTTAGGATATAGGTACCTAGTTAGTATATTTTGTAAGAATATATGTGGAATATAGATAAATATCATCAGCATACAAAAAAATACAATTTAATAGAAGCATATAAGTACTCAGTTATCATTATAGTTTTTTACGAAATTGTCTCTTATGTTCGAGAATACCATTAAAGACATGCAAAAAAAGGTTTAAAAATGCATCAACAGAAATTACTGCAAGTTAAACAATTAAGCAAAAAGTTTAAAAAGACCTCGAGAGCTGGATGACATCGTTACTGTAGTTGGCAGTAGAGGAAGATTTAGGAAATGTCAAAAAGAAATAGCATAATATGTCCTATAATTATGACAAACCATCTAATAACGGTAAATATTGAACATTTGTTGTCTAAAATTTATATTTCCAACTTATGTCGTTTACTTCTTCAAAATATTTGTCTATGGTGTTTTACATTCCTGTAAAAGAGGATGCTTATGTTGATGAAATCAAATACATGGGAGAAATATTTCAAATTTTGAGATGTATGAAAGAAAATGTTTAAAACTCAGAAAAGTGAATCAATTGTTTAAATAAAATGTATGGTCAAGTAAAAAAAATATTAATTTTTAGCAAAAACTGATTCATATAACTAAAAAAAACATTTAAAAAGAATTTACTAAATGTATTTAGACCATACAATTAACTATTTGAGAAATTTTAAGGGGATCTTCCTATTAAGTCCTATTTACATGGGAGATTTCTTAATAAGTCTTATCCCAAGATTTTTTCCTTAATAGATCCTATTTGTACATACAGTGATTCACTGTATGTTTACAAATAGGACCTATTGGAACAAAAAAAAATCATGGGACCTAATGGAGCAAAAAATAAATTTTAGGACCTATTGAACTACATACTTAGTAAACGGGATTAATCGGTAAAAAAATCCAAAGTTTAATCTTGCACCTAAGTGAATATTTTATATTGTCATAATATTATAAATTGACAATTTATAATAATATTCATGATACTTTTTTAACTTTTAATATGCATTTTATATTGACAGTGTACCAACTTTTAGTGCATTTTAGCCTACCATATATTAAAGAAGAGTATTTCTAGGTTGTCAAAGAATTTTCATAGTTTTGTTATGTTGTGTTTTCATTGGTTTGTACCTTAAATGATAATATATGGACACAACATGTTAGTGTAACATAAAATATATTAGCATTCTGTGTTCAAACTAAAATTATTTAATAAAAAATGAATAATTTGGTCAATTTCATAAAAAGAGACAAAAGCCTAACTGGTCCTTACTAAGAGAATCCACAATGGTGGATGCTCTGAACGGTAACTTTACAAATTCAACTCCACCATTTTACTTTTCGTTAGCCAGGTTGTTTACAGTGGTGATAGTTAAATGCATAAATGACTTTTGAGGAATGGATACTTCCTACGAACTATATTAGTTCGTAGGAATTCTTACGAACTAATATAGTTCGTAGGAAATTCCGACGAAGTAATATAGTTCGTTGGAACTTAAATATGTAATATAAATTAATTATTTGGAGTTGCAACGAACTTTATTTGTGCATATCAATTCCTACGAACAAATGAAGTTCGTAGGAACCATTTACAAATTCAGTAGCGGTTCAGCAAAGTTACAAATTCACTACCTTTTCTCTTACAAAATTTGTTCGTTTCATTCCACCATTGCACAAGTCTCAGTTTGTAAATTTACCAATTTGAGCGTCCGTTTGCTCCACCACTACGGATGCTCTAAGGACACACATGATATACCTCTTCCAAAAAAATACTCCCATAAATAACAAAGCACACAAATACAGAATTACACACTTTCCATGGAACCTTGAATGTATATAATATTCAAAAATTCTAGGCAGACTTTTGATTGGGACTCTCGCTTACTTATAAATGTGGATCCGTGCTAGTAATTCTAACCAATCGCGACAAGTCATATCAGCGAGTCACGATTTTAAATCAAGTAGAAGGAGGATTTGACGCCGTCGATGAGGCCTTTGGAAGATGTTAAGATTTGGGTTGAATGTTTTTTTGTTTAACAGTTAAAAGTGGGCTTATTTATGGTCTCATGTTGTAGACGGCTTGTACCTAGACTGGATAAGTCCGATAAAATCAAGTAGAAGAATGTGAAACAGTGTGCAAGAAAATATTGCTTAGAACTAAAATAAAAACACCATATTTTTGTTTTGAAGAAAAAAGGATCAACATCCTTCAATTTGAGTTTCTGGGAAAAAAATTATATTTGTTCAATGTGTTTTTCATAAAAAAAAAGGGTTGACATACTTCAGTGGCATGTGCATTGTAAAGAAAGAGGTGGTATGCTATAACTCTAATGGTGTCTTAGAAAGGGTTTTTTTTAGCCGGGCCAATTGTTATTTTAAGTAGTCTGCATAAGAAGCATCAGAAGTAAAATTGGTATTCAGAGTAAGTAAAATATGCATACACTTAAGAAATGAAATAAAACACTCTCAACTATATACGTTTTGTCCTCCCTGAGTCATTTCTACAAATACCTTAAAAGCAGAGAAAATATAACTTTTGTATATACAAGGATGATGACAGCGAAACAACCTTAGAAAATCTCAACACTTCTAACAAAAAATCTCTTCCCCAACAAAACCACTGCCTTTAGTGACCCAGGCCCAGTTGAAAGGCAATTTATAAGTGTGATTTTCAAGGTACTGTAGCCATAGTGGTATTCTGATTCAACTATTAAGGAATATTAGAATATTTCATGGAAGAATCCCAATCAAATCTTTAAATTTCAGTGGGCTTTATTGCAAGAGAAATAGGATCCTCATAGGAAATGGAAAAACAAAGAAGATCTTGTGTTACCTGTGTATACGAAAAAAATGAGAGAATCTCGGGGTGTAAAAATATGACAACGTATGAGTATGACTAACAAAAATGATTGTGTAAAGAGAGGAATAAATAGATAGAGACTTACAATTATATGGCAAAGTAGAGAACAGGAAGACCAAGGTTGTGGAAGTTACTTATTCTAAATTTTCAAGATCGTGTTAATCTGCTCCGAAATAATAATGGGCTGTGTTACGGGGTTTCGAGTGGGGGTTACGAACACGTGGATATCTTTTAATTAAAAAAATTCAAAATTCTAGAAAATTAGGAATGGTGTTTTGGAGCCTTCCCAATATCCCAGCTACATGCGTATATATATATATATATATCAATTGAGGTCGTCACATATGTTCCACTATTATGATTGTCTGTAGTTTTCAAAATGTGACCTGATACAAAACAAAAAATATAGTTAGTCAATTGAAATAGCTAGTCAAATATTATATAAACCATGCTAATTTGTAATTATATATCGCAGATCTATGTATGGATTAGTTTTCTCATTGGTATCTTACTTTGTTATACACATCGCGATTTCTTGAAGTGTTTCTCTTTTGAGAAACAAAATCAGACAAGTTGTTGTCCATGGTGATTTCAATTGTAAGCTTTATTCCTCCCTCCTGAATATAAGTGTATCATAATTAATAAGTATAGTAATCAATAATAAGAACTCAAAATGATCAACCATAACCCAGAAATAATAAGTATAGTATTCAATATTACACTTTGGGTGAATTAAGAACCGAGGAAGTTTCCACCCTATTCATTTTTTATTAAGAATAAAGAAATATATGGAGAGAGAGTTTAAAAGACAAAAATATTAGGGACCTGTTCAAAAAATATATGATGTTTTTAAGTATTAAACCTGTAAAATAAACATAGAAAATGAATTATTTCTTTTAATATAGCTAAGAGCATTAAATTTTTAGTGGATATGTAAATCCCAAAGCGAAGAACATTAACAAAGAGTAATAAGGCTCATATGATAATGTATACCGAGGAGGGGAGAATTAGAATAACTGATAACCTCAAATTTTCAATAAAGAAGAACAAACCAAATGAAAGTGAATAACACTAATTTGTCTTATTAATTGAGTTTCCAAGAGTAATTAAATGCAAATTTACCTGAAAAAGAGAGACCAAAATAAGTTTTGTTGTGTAGTTTGTATTCAAGATAACTATTTTTGATATGTTTGTTAGTCCCTCGAACCCCACCATGACAATGTACATGGAGAAATATAGTGGAACCTAAAGATGCAGCCGAAATTACCTGTCACACTCTCTGTTCAGATATTACATGAGCATAAAACTTAGACAAGGCTCGTCCCTATGTCACATGCTTCATTCCCTGAGATGATTATAATGGTGGTTCTCAACCGAGATAAAAAAAAAGTATGCTTAGGTTGCATCAACATTTGAACAAAACCCAAATTAGAATTAAATGTATAGTAAACCATGGAGAGAGTACATTTCGCTTACCGTGGAGGCATCGCTAGAGCTTGTGTCGAGAGAGAGTGGTAGAGAAGAAGCGTAACACGGGGAATGAAAGAGAACAACTTCAATGACAGGGAATGAGACAGAGAAAGGGTAAGGAAAAATCTATTTTGAGGTAGTGTGTAAAAAGATAACAACATTTCATTTAAAATAGAGGTAGTGTTTACTGTGACTTTTACCTAAACCCATCATCCCCCACCTCTCATCCTCACCACGTCGTACATAACCCACGCAACCCATCCCCATTGCCTCCTACTTTTCAGACCATATATCCCACCAAAACCATTCTTGATCCCCACTCCCAGATGCTACACACATCCCCAACACCTTTACCACCTAAAAAATGAAACCAATCCATGGTCATCTCTCATGGCTTAAACCAAAGAAAGGAAACCCCAAAAAAATTCGAAGAAACTGAAAAAATATACCTTTTATTGAAAAAACAAATACATTCTTAAAACCTATATTGTAACATCATCAACCAAAAATTCAAACTCATATTAAATAGCAAGTAGATATTAATCTCAAACTACTTTAAAATAACAAAAATGTAATTTTATATTCATGAAGAATGATCCAAATCAAATATGTGACAGTCTTTTATTCAAACCAAAGAAAACTTAAATTAAAAAAAGAGACCATAAGACAAAATCAAAACTTCCATTCCCCAATTAAAACACAATTAGCATTATAATTTAAAAAAAGATGAAAAATAAAGAAATTAACAATAAATCACAGTTAGCTCTTATAATGAGCCCAAAACATACCATGTAATTTAAAGTTCGCTCTCATTTGGTGAAGTTAGAACCATTAGAAAGTAAAAGAAAAATATAAAAAGTAGGAGAAAGAAAACAAACTAGTTAGTGTTAAAAGATGTAGAACTAAACGGTATTTAGGAAAGTGTAAAGCAAAAAGGAAATAGAAGAAAAATAGTTGAGAGAATTTTACATCATTTAAACTATTCTAGGACCTAGGAATGTGAACAAAATAATAAAAAAGAGAAAACAAAAATAGTTGAGAGAATTTTTTACCTTCAATGTTTCTGGCACCTTATTTTCGTCTCCATAACTTAAACAAGGAACTGTTTAAAACCTTAACACAACTCAAAATTATAAACCCACAAAAAGGGGAGAAGGGATCCATGAAAGAGATACAACGGAACAAAACATATACCTGATTTCATTCGTCGTGAGACAAATCGAAGGGCAAGATCTACAAAAATAACAAAATGTAGACACCAAATTATAAAACAAAGTTATATCTAACAATGAATATACCTGTTGTTGTAACATCTGTAAAACAAAAATAAACATCAATTTGAACCGTAATATAGATAGATAGATAGATAGATAGATCAATATAGATAGATAGATAGATAGATAGATAGATGGATAGATAGATAGTGTCACACCCCAAACCCAATATCCATACTAATCATTTATTATTAGAATAATTAAATCATAATCTAGAGCCCATTGGAAATATAATTCATCTATCCATATTTTACTGTATAATGCGCATAATCAACATAATATTATTATTGTGCCATAACGAAATCAATATCAGAGTCATAATTTAAGCGGACATACAATACTATGATTAACTACGATAAAATTTCACAATCATCAACTCAATCCATACTAACGCAAAATATACAATGTGTGAGTAAATTAAAATCTTCAGTGTGACAATGATAAAATCCCCACATTTAAACCCCAGCTCCTTCCAACGGTGCAACTCTCAAAGTTACCGGTCATATGGTATTCTAGTTGGCAGCATAGAAACCTGAAATTGTTAAAATATAACTGTAAGCATTAAGCTTAGTGAGGTACTCCTTCCCTACAATGTAATAACAATTCTATATAGAATAAGTGGATATAAAATCCGAACAATCCTGCCCATTGGCAATAACAAATCCTGGAACATAAGTTCCAACAAATCATTGGATCTTTGTCCAATTCCAATCCTGGATCATAAGACCCAACCAATCCTGGATATTTTAATATCCAAACAAATCCTGAATACCGAAGTATTCAAACAAATCCGCTCTTAGAGCTATATTCATATTTATATATGAAACAAATCATAAGTACACTCACCTTGACAGTTTAACTGGATTTTCCCTTGCCTTTATCCTGTACTTGTTCAATCAGCTCTCCTTCCCTTCCTATCATTCTCACAATATTAGTATCATCATAAGAATATTAATAGTCCAAAGAATAACTTCAATCATAACTCAATTCATAAGCATCATATTATTCAATTCAAATCATTCATTAAAATGAAGTCCCATCTAGACTCAGGTTCTGATATCTAACATATTCAAATTACAGCCCAAACCCTTTTTAATTATTCTTGGTAATCCAATCCTTATTATATCATGTTTCCAAAACAAAAGACGGCACATCATTCCGAGTTTCCTAGAGCAAAATAAGCCTATTTCTTCACTACATAGCAAATCTGCCCTATAGGCTCTTTTATCGTTCATTCAACTTCCAGGAATTTTCATGATTTTTCTACATCATAAATTTCTATGATCTTTCACCCAACATCAGTAAACACATTGAAAAATATAAGATTAAAGTTTCATAATTTTTAAGGTTCGTTTGCTATGTCAAGCAAAACACCGAACACATGGCGGGCATATTTTCACCCTTAGGGCAGATTTCTTACCCGAACTTCAAACCCTCACCAAGGACTCATTTGTTGGTATTTTCACATGATTTTCGGATATGTCATACATATATGAGTCCATGTTAATATCCAATTGGAATCAATCGATTCCAGTAAATATACAAAAATATATGGAAGTTTGAATAAACAAAGTTTCTAAACAAAGCAATCTTAGGGTTTTGTA
The DNA here is from genome assembly GCA_949130495.1 of Sambucus nigra. Lineage (NCBI taxonomy): Eukaryota > Viridiplantae > Streptophyta > Magnoliopsida > Dipsacales > Adoxaceae > Sambucus > Sambucus nigra. Next base: position 37,827,321 of record OX422217.1, read on the forward strand.
CATTCAACTTAACTTAAACTTGCATATATCCATACATATGCACCCAAACATGAAAGTTCAATAAAAATCAAGGATTTATATCATATAAATCGTAAATGAAAGAAAAAATAGCAAGATTCATGGTTGGAATTACCTTAGGGGCTTTTTCGTAATTTTCTATGAATTTTCTTCAATTTTCTCCTCACTTTTTCTTCCTAACTTCCAACTTCTCTTTCCTTAGGCTTAAAATCTCTCATGGCTGCATTTTGGCTGAATAAAGAGGTAATTCTAAGGGTTTGAGGTCGGCCAAAGCCACCACCCTTCCCAACCAATGAGAATAAAACATTTGTTGCCATATTAAGACAAAATACTACTTAACGGATGGACTACTTTGCCCTTGTTTCGTAATTTTGGTATAACTTCTCACCCGAACCTCCGTTTCATTCACCGTTTGTTGTGTTACAACCATAACTCACTTGTCTACAATTATGTAGTTTTCACCTCAAGTCAATTGTTATGTCATAAAGGTCAAAACTAGCCTTAAACATGGACATTCCTATCGAAACCTTCAAATTTTGTATTTGTAACTAATTCGACATTTCATGCTTTTTGGAGGTAGGATTAGACTAACATAATAAATTAACATCACATATATTAATAACACACTAATCATATCACACAAGCTAGGCATGATTTACGTATAATTAATCATAATTATATTCGGGTTGTCACAATTCTCCCCCTGTTAGGAAATTTCGTCCTCGAAATTGACATACCTTGGTTGTCCGAATCAAACAAATAGGGATAACGCATTTTCATGCTATCCTCACTCTCCCATGTAGCTTCTTCCATGGAATGCCTTCTCCACACAACTTTCACAAGTGGGATCACCTTTGATCTTAATATTTGTTCTTTCCTATCAACGATAGCAAGCGGTTCTTCCACGTAGCTCAAATCTTCCTTCAACTCAATAGGTTGTTCCACCAATACATGTGAAGGGTCTGCTACATACTTTCTCAACATAGAAACATGGAAAACATCATGTAACCGAGATAATTCTGGTGGTAACGCTAACTTGTAGGCAACCATCCCGACTTTCTCAAGGATTTCATAAGGTCCAATGTAGCGTGGACTTAATTTCCCTTTCTTTCCAAACCTCATAACTCCTTTCCATGGAGATATCCGAAGAAACACATAATCCCCTTTCTGGAATTCCAAATCTTTTCGTCGTTTATCCGCATAACTTTTCTGTCTGCTTTGAGCTATTCTCATTCTATCTTGAATAATCTTCACTTTTTCAGTGGTGACTTCAATTAATTCTGGACCCTCTATCTTCCTTTCACCAACTTCACCCCAACATATCGGTGTACGACATCGTCTACCATACAAGGCTTCATATGGAGCCATACCAATAGTAGACTGAAAACTATTGTTATATGCAAATTCTATCAAAGGCAAATATTCATCCCAATTACCTTTGAAATCAAGCACACAAGCTCTAAGCATATCTTCCAAAATCTGTATTGTCCTTTCAGACTGCCCATCTGTCTGGGGGTGAAAAGCCGTACTAAACTTCAAGTTAGTACCCATAGCATACTGCAAGCTATCCCAAAATCTGGATGTAAAAGTAGGGTCCCTATCTGAAACAATAGATACCGGTGCTCCATGCAATCGAATAATTTCATTAACATACAATCTAGCATACCTATCAACTGTATACGTAGTCTTGACTGCTAGAAAGTGAGCGGACTTTGTCAATCTATCCACCACTACCCAAATCGAATCTGACCCCTTCTGAGATCGAGGAAGCCCAACCACAAAATCCATCGTTACATGATCCCATTTCCATTCCGGTATCGGCAATGGCTGAAGCAGACCAGTAGGTTTCTGATGCTCCACTTTCACTTGCTGACATATAAGGCACCTCGCAACAAAATCAGCTATTTCCTTCTTCATATTATTCCACCAATAATGCTCCTTTAAATCCCTATACATTTTAGTGCTACCAGGATGCATAGTATAAATGGAATTATGAGCCTCATCTAAAATTTCCTCTTTCAATCCACACACATTAGGCACACACAACCGATGCTTATACAATAAAGTGCCATCATTCACAATACAAAAATCTTCAGACTTACCATCTCGGAGATCTTGTCGTTTCTTCTCAAGGAAAGGATCTTGACTTTGCAAATCATGAATACGGGTAGCTAACAAAGGCCTCACGCTTACATGAGCAAAGAATCTGTCCCCATCTGCTAGCTGCAATTCCACTCCCATCAATCTCAACTCCATAATATGAGCAACTCTAGCACATCGAATACACGATAACCTGCCTGAAGCCTTTCTACTCAAAGCGTCTGCAACTACATTTGCCTTTCCTGGGTGGTAGTGAATTGTACAATCATAATCTTTAATTAACTCCATCCACCGCCTCTGCCTCAAATTCAACTCCTTCTGAGTAAACAAATACTTAAGGCTTTGATGGTCAGTAAAAATTTCACATACCTCACCATATAGATAATGACGCCATAATTTCAAAGCAAATACAATAGCAGCAAGTTCCAAATCATGTGTAGGATAATTACGTTCATGTGTACGCAACTGCCTAGAAGCATAGGCAATAACTTTACCATGCTGCATAAAAACACAACCCAACCCCTGATGTGAAGCATCGGTATAAACAACAAAACCATCTCCACCATGCGGAATAGTAAGAACAGGTGCGGTTACCAACCTCTTTTTCAATTCATCAAAACTATTTTCGCAATCAGAATTCCATTCAAACTTAACATCTTTCCGAGTCAGTTTAGTCATTGGTAAGGCAATCGAAGAAAATCCCTTAATAAACCTTCTATAATACCCAGCTAAACCCAGAAAACTCCTCACCTCAGTCACATTATCGGGTCTCTCCCATTTCACAATAGCCTCTACCTTTTTAGGATCAACACATATACCATCTCCAGAAATAACATGGCCTAAAAATGCAACTTGTGATAGCCAAAATTCACACTTGCTAAACTTGGCATACAACTTCTTATCTTTCAACAGATTCAAAATAGTTGTGAGATGTTTTTCATGTTCAACCATATCATGGGAATAAATCAGAATATCATCAATAAAAACTATCACAAATGAATCAACAAAAGGATGCAGTACCCGGTTCATAAGATCCATAAATACAGCTGGAGCATTAGTCACCCCAAAAGGCATCACAAGAAATTCAAAATGACCATACCGAGTACGGAAAGCGGTTTTAGAAATATCACTTTCCTTCACCCTCACCTGATGATAACCCGATCGCAAGTCTATCTTTGAAAACACTTTAGCACCCTGCAACTGATCAAACAAATCATCTATACGAGGTAAAGGATACTTGTTCTTAATTGTAGCTTTATTCAGTTGCCTATAATCAATACACAAACGCATGGTACCATCTTTCTTTTTCACAAATAAAACTGGCGCACCCCATGGAGATACGCTAGGTTGTATGAACCCCCTATCAAGTAAATCTTGCAATTGAATCTTGAGTTCTTTCAACTCAGCAGGTGCCATTCTATACGGTGCCATAGAAATAGGGGTTGTCCCTGGTGCTAATTCAATACTAAATTCAACTTCTCTTTCTGGAGGTAACCCTGGCAACTCACTAGGAAACACTTCAGGAAAATCCCGTACAATAGGAACATCGACTAATTGTAAAGCCCCCTTCCTAGTGTCAAGAACATATGCAATAAAACCCTCACAACCCTTACTCAATAATTTCCTCGTCTGAATAGCAGAAATGATGCAACTGGGAACAATTTTCCTTTCCCCCACAAATTTAAATTCAGGCTCACCAGGCATATTAAAAACAACTTCCTTACGGAAACAATCCATGGATGCATGATATTTGGATAGCCAATCCATTCCCAGAATTATATCAAAATCAGAAATATCCAATGGAAGTAGATCTATAACTGTATCTCTAGACCCCACAGTCAAAACACAATCATGAAAAACATATTCAGTTACAACCATATCCCCCATAGGCATATAAATACCCAACCCCACATCTAAACGAGCACACGGTATATTCAAGTATATGGCAAAAGCATAGGACACAAAAGAATGTGTGGAACCAGGATCAACCAAAACATAAGCACTTCTATCACTAACAGAAAGTGTACCTGTCACCACATCTGGCGTAATCTGAGCTTCTTTCATCGTAAAGACTCGTCCACCTGGCCTGGAACCACTAGCTTGTCCTCTACCCACACTCTTCACTGTACTGCCTGGAGATAACATTCTGCTTGCTACTTCACTATGTGCTGCTGGAGTCTGTGCCAATTGCGGACAATTCTTCTTAATATGCCCCACTTGATGACAATGGTAGCATTCCAATCCCTTAAGCTTAGGACACTCAGATTTATAATGTCCTTCCTCTTTACAAAAGAAACATGTAACACCTCCTATTGGGGCCTCACCTCTCCCTGACTTTCTGGCTGAACCAAAAGATCCTCCACCCCTGGTATCTCTACCAAACCTCCCCTGACCTCTACCACTATCTCCACCACCTCTCTGAAATTTATGAGGTTCCACCTTAACACTTCCACTCTCACCTCCCCTATACTGAGATGCGTCGAATCTACTTTTCTTAAAACTCTCTCTACTCGCCACCCCTTGGTTCATTTGCCTTTCTGCTATCATGGCTTTGTTTACCAGAGAAGCATAATCTTCTAACTCATAAGTGGCTACTCTATTTTGAATAGGCAAAATCAGTCCATCTTGAAACTTACTACATTTATCTTCTTCCTCCTGCACATACTTAGTAGCAAATCTAGACAAAGCAGTAAATTTAGCATCATACTCCCTCACAGACATGTTCCCTTGGGTCAAATTTATAAACTCCCTCAGTTTCTCCCTCCTATAGACCTTAGGGAAATACTTAACATACAAAGCTTTAATAAATTCAGCCCAAGTAATAACATCAGTACCTTCCATCCTGGGCACCAAATGGTTGCTGGCTTCCCACCAATATTTCGCCTCTCCTTTGAGCTTAAACACAGCTAGATTCACTTTCTGGTTATCTGGAACCTTCATAACTGCAAAGATAGTTTCTAGATCCCTGACCCACATCTCAGCTTCCGTAGGTTCAACTGACCCTGAATATTCTGGAGGATTCAACTTCAAAAACTTCTCATGCATGGAATCTTTCATTTCCTTCCTTGCCTCTTTCTCAATCCTGGCCACAGTCTTGGATTCTAGATATCTAGCCTGTTGTTCTGCCATTTGCGCCATATTTCTTTCTTGTTGCTCTGCCATCCTCATCATTGCCTGCGCCATTATTTGCATCTCTGTAGGCTGCTCTTGCTCTCTAGCCCTTCCAGCAACACTTTGCTTCACTTCAGTATTCTCTGTACGAGAAGCGACTCCCTCTTCTCTAGGTTGTCCATTCCCAGGTTCCATCTGGAATTATCTGTAATACAATAAAATTCTAACAACCAATATAAACAGTTTACAGTACTAAACTATTTGTTAGTATATAAACAATTCAATAATATCAAATCAATCAATAACTGCCATCTAATCGTCACACACGTCCAGAATTAATAACCTAGACGCTCTGATACCACTAATTGTCACACCCCAAACCCAATATCCATACTAATCATTTATTATTAGAATAATTAAATCATAATCTAGAGCCCATTGGAAATATAATTCATCTATCCATATTTTACTGTATAATGCGCATAATCAACATAATATTATTATTGTGCCATAACGAAATCAATATCAGAGTCATAATTTAAGCGGACATACAATACTATGATTAACTACGATAAAATTTCACAATCATCAACTCAATCCATACTAACGCAAAATATACAATGTGTGAGTAAATTAAAATCTTCAGTGTGACAATGATAAAATCCCCACATTTAAACCCCAGCTCCTTCCAACGGTGCAACTCTCAAAGTTACCGGTCATATGGTATTCTAGTTGGCAGCATAGAAACCTGAAATTGTTAAAATATAACTGTAAGCATTAAGCTTAGTGAGGTACTCCTTCCCTACAATGTAATAACAATTCTATATAGAATAAGTGGATATAAAATCCGAAAAATCCTGCCCATTGGCAATAACAAATCCTGGAACATAAGTTCCAACAAATCATTGGATCTTTGTCCAATTCCAATCCTGGATCATAAGACCCAACCAATCCTGGATATTTTAATATCCAAACAAATCCTGAATACCGAAGTATTCAAACAAATCCGCTCTTAGAGCTATATTCATATTTATATATGAAACAAATCATAAGTACACTCACCTTGACAGTTTAACTGGATTTTCCCTTGCCTTTATCCTGTACTTGTTCAATCAGCTCTCCTTCCCTTCCTATCATTCTCACAATATTAGTATCATCATAAGAATATTAATAGTCCAAAGAATAACTTCAATCATAACTCAATTCATAAGCATCATATTATTCAATTCAAATCATTCATTAAAATGAAGTCCCATCTAGACTCAGGTTCTGATATCTAACATATTCAAATTACAGCTCAAACCCTTTTTAATTATTCTTGGTAATCCAATCCTTATTATATCATGTTTCCAAAACAAAAGACGGCACATCATTCCGAGTTTCCTAGAGCAAAATAAGCCTATTTCTTCACTACATAGCAAATCTGCCCTATAGGCTCTTTTATCGTTCATTCAACTTCCAGGAATTTTCATGATTTTTCTACATCATAAATTTCTATGATCTTTCACCCAACATCAGTAAACACATTGAAAAATATAAGATTAAAGTTTCATAATTTTTAAGGTTCGTTTGCTATGTCAAGCAAAAACACCGAACACATGGCGGGCATATTTTCACCCTTAGGGCAGATTTCTTACCCGAACTTCAAACCCTCACCAAGGACTCATTTGTTGGTATTTTCACATGATTTTCGGATATGTCATACATATATGAGTCCATGTTAATATCCAATTGGAATCAATCGATTCCAGTAACTATACAAAAATATATGGAAGTTTGAATAAACAAAGTTTCTAAACAAAGCAATCTTAGGGTTTTGTACATTCAACTTAACTTAAACTTGCATATATCCATACATATGCACCCAAACATGAAAGTTCAATAAAAATCAAGGATTTATATCATATAAATCGTAAATGAAAGAAAAAATAGCAAGATTCATGGTTGGAATTACCTTAGGGGCTTTTTCGTAATTTTCTATGAATTTTCTTCAATTTTCTCCTCACTTTTTCTTCCTAACTTCCAACTTCTCTTTCCTTAGGCTTAAAATCTCTCATGGCTGCATTTTGGCTGAATAAAGAGGTAATTCTAAGGGTTTGAGGTCGGCCAAAGCCACCACCCTTCCCAACCAATGAGAATAAAACATTTGTTGCCATATTAAGACAAAATACTACTTAACGGATGGACTACTTTGCCCTTATTTCGTAATTTTGGTATAACTTC